>CM065306.1:21435000-24227892 GCA_033032175.1 Saturnia japonica
CTCAAGATGGTAGCACACTAAGCCTAGTAGAAGACTGGGTTTCAAGTGCAGCTGCTGGAACACACCTATTGGCGTTTGCATAACTTTGAATGTAACTTTACCTGCGACATTAAGCCTTGTCATGCTCCTGTGTGGATTGGGACCAGGATGGAGCCGGCCGGTGCTCCGCGAATCACCGAGTTTGGCCCGGCGGGTGTACCCCGGTGCGGTTGCGCCGGTCGAGTTCCCCGCCGCCGCGGAGCTCGCTGGGGGCGGAGGCGCCGGGACCGTGGTCGGAGGTGCCATGCCGTTGGAGGTACCGCCTCCTAGTTTCACGATGGTGACTCCACCGGCCGTTCGGTTCACTTCGCTCTGTGAGACCGCCGACTGTGGCCTATTACTGGGTAACGAAAAATCTTCAAGATATAAAGAACTACTCACTACTAACTGACTCGTGAGAATATAACATTATTATAAAATGTTACAATGTTAGAATTGTCATGTTAGTGGATTCATAGTCAAAATATTTTTTATTCAATTTAGGTCCTAAGGCACTTAAAATCGTCAAACACTACCACCGGTTCGGAAAAGCACCCCAGTCATCGAGAAGAACCGGCGAGAAACTCGATCGGATTTATCAACATATTATTTTATTTTTTAATTAGTTTTTACAGTATTTCATTATATACAGTTATTATCATTTTCAGTAAAAGTACAGAGAAGGAATCACATCCAGACATCACCATCATTCGCGTAATCAGCCACCCTATAATACCCATAAAATACCTATAATTTCGGTTATAACCACAATGAAGGGACCACTATAATTCCGGCGCTATATCCGGAAGTAGCTATATACATAGGCAGAAAGAAAAAAAAGAGAAAACAATACTTATTGCAATACGCATATATGCTTTTCTGCTTAATAATTCTGTATACATTTTACACATGGGTATTCCTTTTTCATCCGTAATAATGAATTGTTTCAGTTTTAGATTTGTATGCTAACATACTAGAATTAACTTTACCTACCTCAACATTTATAAACAAAAGTCTATTATTATAACTGCTGACCATCTTTGGATGTAAACAAAAGCAAAGAAAGCTTTATGATTCTAGAATGAACCTTTGTGTGTGTTTGTTAACTTGCTTTTATATGTAGAGTTGGTCGCAATATCCGCAAGGGATTTCTAGGAACTTGTTACAAATGTTTCAATAAAAAAAGTCGTTATAACCAAAAAATCGTTACAACCGAGGTCGTTGTAAATGAAATCCACTGTAGATAGCACCTCCTACATGTTAGTTGAATATATTTTCATTAAGAATGATTTAAGCAGATGGAATTCCTAATGAAAATGTTTTAAATAATTTCCTACCTAGCCAGAAACATAAGCTTTAAAACGACGTTTAAATCATTAATTTTGGTGAAGAATTAAGAGATATATAGCGTTGCCAAAACACAGGTACCTATCCTATGGTATTACAACCGGCCATAGGCTATGATAGCGCATACCATCAGGCGGGATGCAAACTTATTTGCCACTTTAGTTGTATTAAAAAAAAACACCTTTGAGAATTAAAATATAGTTTAGAGTGAAGTTACCTGTTATTAGCTCTGACAGCGGTGAGGAGTTTGTCTGTGAAAAGCGCCGGGAAAGCACTGCACAACGAGGTCGCCTCGCGCATGAGCGCTGCTTGCTGAGCACGCTCGGCCGTCGATAACCTCTCCAGTATAAAGTTCAGTGCTTCTTGGGCTGTATCCTATATTCATTATACATTTTTTACCGACTTCAAAAAAGGACGACGTTCTCAATTAGAATGTTTTTTTTATGAATGTTCAATCGTGACTTCTTTGTTTATGAACCGATTTCGATACAGACTTCTAAGATACACCAGGAAACTCCACAAAATCAATGGAGCTGGTTTTCTTTGTTAAAAATTGTATCGTTACATATTCTTTTTAGGTTTAGCATTATGGTCAAAATCTGACCTGATATTGCTCAATCGATGTGACCCAAGATGTCGACACGCTAAGTCTAATCGGGGAACTGGCCCAAAAGTGCAGCTGCCGGGACACACCTATAGGTGCCTGAGGGCAGATTTTCAGCTTGAAGGTAGGTTGAACCTACCACCATGCTATGGTTTCTTCGTCACAACGTTTTCCTTCATCGAAATCTCAGGCTCACTGCAAGGATTAGAAATCGCGTCGATCGGGCTTAGTGATCTTGCTTCAAAATTGCAAAATGTAATAACTGAGAAACTAAAAAAAACATTCATGGAAACACTTCACGTGTAGTGGCCAGAAATGTACACAGTCATTCTGTGAACAATAATCTTAAAATATAGCAGGGTTTCTGTTATCACCAGAGAAATGGCAATTAAAAAAATTACGTGTATATGATTATATAACAAGCAAAATTATTAAAAAGGAAACAAAAACCCTACAGTAAAAAAATTATTATCTACTTTTAATTTTTATTTGATTGCCAGACATTGTACATAAATATTACATAGCCTATGTGACTCCCACACTTATGGCGAATCTAACGACACCTCGTTTGCTAAAATCCATCAAGCCGTTTAGGCTACAGAGCGTGCCAGATAAATAGACACTTCGCACTGGCATTACATTTCGTCATCCCTCATGGCATCCTTCGAAGTAGTCTCCCTTCGACTGAATAAGATGCTTCCCCATCCTGATGCAGTTCTGGTAATGGGTTTTCGGAATGGCCATAAGTGCACGCGTCGTATTCGTTTCAACCACCTCTCTGTCGTCAAACCAGTGTCCTTTGAGCGGCATTTTTAATTTTGGGAACAGCCAAAAGACGCACGGGGCTATGTTGGGACTGTACGAAGGCTGACGAAGTTGTCTAATATTGTTACACCCGTGGGTAATAAAAATGCCGATGATTGACGTGAAGAAGTTTTATTCGAATTCTACAGTTACAAATTTCACGAACTCACAACACTGTTATTTATTTTACTGTGGTTTCGCTTCCTTTATCACTCGAAATTATCGCTTTGTAATTCAAAACTGAACTGCCTCGACGCCGCGCCTGTGTCGCTTAAATACCTACACTAAACGATCGTAGAAAAATCGTGAATCATCACTATTTTTCTCGACGTTTAGTTGCTATGCCTACTCGATGACGTATTCGAGGCGACAAACCCTATACATGTGTGTAAACTGTGACGTTTACACAAACAAGCGCCGCGGTTGTTTTATGACGCGAACATTATTTCGAAGTACTGAGAAATATGTAGTTGGCTTGGAGATATTTCTGGAACAGGATTTTCTCTCTTTTTAATCGGGTTATAACAGGTCGTAACAATATGGTGTTTTGCTAAAAACCGTTGCACGAGGTGCGATGAATGCGCTGGAGCGTAATTGTGGTGGAGAAGCTAGTCGTCGCTCGCCCAAACTCTAGTGCGACCGTTTTTGAATCTCTTGTACCACTCTTTTATTTGAGTTTTGCCCATACAAGAATCTTCAAAGGCTTCCTGCATCATTTCGATGGTCTCTACACAACTCTGTCCGAGCTTGGACAGCAAATGTTTATTCAAATTCATTTGTTCTGATCTCTCCGTAATTTTCAACTATAGTAAAATCCGACGAACACGAAATCGTCAATGCACATAACAAGACGCTGCGCTCGAAATAACAAATCTCGTCTGTTGCCATGGTAACCGATGATTTCGTGAAAAGTCACTTGTTACGCTCTTACTTCATAACGGTCATTCGTACGTTTAGATGCGAAGTTATGGGTTCAGGTCTGATGCTTTTGGGACACACACTCGAAAAACATTATAACTCTCCGTTTTCGCAGTCAGGTAAAAATAGCTATTGATTCCATTGCCTATGTTCTAATAATACATACCCGGTCCGTGTACCCGATGTGTGTTAAGATTGAAGCGATGATGGTGAGCGCCCGTGGGGAGCAGTGTGGAGGGCGGGAAGCTCGTTGTAAGGCAGCCGAGACTTCTCCGACGGCGCCCAAAGCTCGCACACACCGTCGGCTTACACGAGACACTACCTGCACGGAAACCGATCAAATTGACATCCAGAACCAACCAGGACCGTGGAGCAGTTTCAACATCAATGCTGTATCCCCTTTTTTCCAAGCAATGTCCCATTTAAATTATGTATTTCGTTCAAATGGCATTTTTAAAGTTGGTAACCCTTACCCATATACCCTTTTAAAAATGCCTACAACCAATATCGTTATTCACTACTTGATTTGGTAATAAGGTTGAGACAATGATTTAGATGAGTGGCAGCGTATTCAGACATTGCGTCGATTGAAGTAGGTTCAAATCCAACAATGAGCCTTAGCTTGTCACGAAGAAAAACATCGTGATATATAGTATCGTTTAGTTACTATAACACAACATACCGTCACGGCTGTGTCTCCGGAGGGTTAAGCAGAGGTGTACTAATGTACACCCAAAGTTTGCTGGGTATGTTTTTAGATCCCATGTAGGGGACGAGCCTATTGCCATTAATCGGGAACAAAAAAATAACACTTTGCTCAACCTGGGAATCGAAAGCAGGCACAGCAGTCGCGCTTACGACCACTAGGGTACTGTGGCAGTTAGTAAATAGTACAATAGATAAAATGATAGCATAGATGTAAGGCATTATCTAATATCCGCCCAAATATCAACTACCCTCATGTTGAAAATCTATCAACAAACACCCACAATAGGTGACAGCTCGAGAGTTTAGCTTGTTACCATCTTAGACCACATCACCACTTAACATCAGATGAGATTATAGCCAAACCTGTAAAGAGTAACAAAAGATCTAAAAGCGATTTACTTGTGTGTTTAGAAAGATAAGCACAATATTTTACCTTCTTCTACTATACTATCAATCTATCCACACCTTCTTCTGTCTTCCTCTACTCCTATATCCATCCACCTTCATACTTATTAACATTCTTCTAGTTCTATGACTTTCATCCCTCCTTATGACATGATCACACTGGTTTTCTAAGAAAATTCACAGCCTTGATATTGATCCACTTATGAATTTTTATTATAACTATAAATACGATAAATTATTTGAATAAGTATTTTAAACGTGTGTGCTTGTCTGTGATTGTGTTTGCGCGTTCATGTGTTTTGTGTGAGTAAAAAAGATTTTCAAATACCTGCAGTATATCGACGCACATGCATCCTGGGTCCGCTTGCGGCGTCGTGTTCGGACACAAGTAGGACAGGAGCTGCGGAAGACAAGCGCTGAGCGCTTCAGGCCTCCGCGCGGCTATCTGTTCGAAGAGCGCGAACAGCGAGTTCTTCTCCACTTGTTCCGCGTGAGGAAGAAGCGAGACCAGCGCCGTGGCGTGCCCCTCCAGCGGCTCGGGGGACACCTCGTACAAGTTCGTCAGGATTCGACATAGGGGATAGTTACCTAAACAGATATAAACGTCCTGTCATATGAAAAGTACCAGCATTAATAGATAAATTTAAAGACCTCTTACAAGTGTCAAAAGCCAAACAACATAGCCTTCATCACCTATGTTAATGCCGGTTTGTAATTTTCAAAATTAGTCTGCAAATTTTTTGGGCCAACTTTTCATGTAGATTTCAACCTTTTGCACAACAATCGGAAAGGATAAAGGACAATGGGAACTCACCAAAACACTGCAAGCCTGAAGTTTAGAAGGCCTTCTCATTTTTCAGAGTTATATGAGCATGCAACATATACTTTTCACTCGTAAAATTCAAGAATAAACCCTATTATTAAATTAATGTTAACTTCTTATTCGCTATTGACGATTGTATTTAAGCTCTGAGTGAACTGTCGTAGTGGCGAGAAGGGAAGGGATGGAAGAAAATTGCAGATACAAGGAAATAAATGATACAACCGTATATTGTTATGTACTTTTGGGTTTGCTTCTTGGCTGATTGGGTTATGAATAATTTTAGCTTAAACAACCTTGACACCAAGGTATCTAAGCAAATCGGATTGGGTTCATAAGTACAAGTACTACAAGAGTCCCCATTACGCCTTTGTTACTTGCTACACACTTTACGGACGACAAAATACAAATGAAAAGCAAAAAAAAAATGTTGGTTAGTGAGCATGAGAACTCTTCACTCTTCTTACGCAATATCTTCCATCTTTCTACGCAACAATATACAAAAATTGAGAAGAATTTTCCAAATATGTCATAGATAATACATATTGTGTTCATAAAAAATATAACTTGCCTACCAGACATAATAGAATCCATTATTGTTTGAACATGTGGTTTCAGCAGCATGGCATGGTGAATGGCAGCGAGTGACAGGTATCGAGCCATGTGTCGCGATATCTCACGGTTGCCTTTGTGCAGAAACTGTACAGCCACCGGTAGAAACAGTTCCATTACGTTCTTGTTGCTGTAATTGTTCTCTTTCTCAGACTGAAGTGGAAATGACACCTGGAAAGTGGTAAAGTTTGAACAATATAACAGGTGGTTTTTTCGTGGGCCATGCTGGTGTTCAATCTATTGGGTGGTCTGGAAAGTTCATGGCAATTTTCAGTAGGTAATTTATGGGCAGGTCTAAATATATCAAAACGATTGAAATCAAGTATCATGCGTACACAATCTAGAAATACTTCAGACATATTTGGAAAACATTTCTTTACAACACGTTAATTTTTATCATTTGTATAGATAGGACTTTGCAAATGGATGTGCATTATAGGCGCTTCATTTATTTTCTTCACCAGAAAGGCTAAATGGTACAAAAGACGACAAACAAGATATGGGCTGTGTACGACGAAAAAGTAGCCGAAAAAAATGTGCGAAAGTGATTTACTAGGTTTAAAGCTGGTGATATGAACTTTGAAGATCGAGAAAACCAGAGTAGGTCTTCCACCTCAGATGTAAATCAGATTAAAACAGTGATCGAGAATAACCCACGCAATATGACACTTGATTTCGCAGAAATATCAAAAATATAAAAATCCACCATTCTCGAGCATATATTCAAAAATATAAATGTGCTGCCTTTTAATAATTCTTCTGCCGGGTGCACGAACTTTCTGGCCAACCCAATAGTTAACCGATATAAAAATGTTGTGTAATAATCGTACCAGAACGATGCACGCAATGATGTCGGAAGCGATCTTCGCGTGTGGCGGATCGTCGTCCCTCAAATGTCCCACCGGCATGAGATTGTGGTGCAGACAGGACTCGAGGAGAGCGACAAGCGACCCGCAGTATTTGTCCAACGTTCTCGTTTCCTTGACACATGATGTCACCCTCGTCATACATATTTCTATTAACGCTTGGTCTCTGTCATTCCTGCAGTAGTCTGCCCGAGACGATATCTCCGTTATTTGTTTCAACTGTAACAATGTTCTCCTGAATTTATTACATGCTGTTTGTCAGTGGTGGACATATATACTACTTTCAACCTGTACAAGTGTGCCTGCGCAGAAAGACCAAAGCATGTATAGGCATAGACCTGTACCGTGTTTTGAAACAGTCCAGGCGACCGGCGCAACATCAAAAAAATCTTTTTGTGACACTTTACGGTGAATTTTTACATATGTTCCATACACACTACGACGTGTGGTCGACCTGTGAAGACACACATGCATAAGTAAACCTCTCCTGTAGACCATAGCGTGTACGGCGTGCGTCGTCCGTGGCAATAATAAATGTATGTATGAATGGGCCATAGCTTTGTAAGTTTTTGCTTAATATAGTTACGTGACCAGTTAATATTGTCATTGTATAGACGAAAAGTATTGCTTCAAGCATCCATCATAAGTAAATAACTAGGTAGAGGATACTTTTTGTCAAATTTTTTTCAATGTTTCCTATTTACATGTTATTCACTGAAGCCTGTAATTGACTGTATTATATCTTATAATAGCAATTGTCTGCAACGTCGTTTTTATTTTCTACAATCTATACCCATAATTAATAAAATTAAAGTGTCTGTTTCAGAACAGATTTTTACTAAATGCATAAGAAAGTATATGAGATAACTAAAACCAAAAACCTATTTTTCTGTCTGTTTGTTCCAGCTAATTTCTGAAATGGTTAGACCAATTTTGACGGGACTTTCACTGGCAGATAGCCGATGACGATTAGTTTGTGATCAATCGACAGCATTATGTAGTCCACACAGCTAATATAAATTGCCTATTTGAATCAAGTGGAAAATTATTTTTAGAATTGGATCAGTAGTTCCAGAGATTACCTCTTTTACCAACTTTGCCTCTTTTTAATAATAATAACAATATACGTAACAATGCTTGTTCACAGCATATATATATCAGCTGTTATGTAGGTAAGCCTTATCACATTATCAGTTATTGACAAAAATATTGATGATATCAAGTTTAATCATTGTACTTGGATTGATTAAAAATGTTGATAAACTATATATGGTTATTTAAAACACTATGATCTAATATACACCTGTCTTGTAGTAAATGCCAAAAATAAATTAAATTGAATACCATCCAGCCTGTATTCCCCAAATGGTTAGGCATAGGTACACTATTGTACACAAACAGTTTGCCTGGTATGTTTTAATAAAACTTTACTCAACCTGGAAATCAAACCCAGGATCTTGAACATAGCAGTCCCGCTTAGGATCACTAGGCTAATGGGGCAGTTACTTAAATTAATGAAACTGTTTTAATAATATTGATTCATTACTGCAATACACACAACTAGGTGTCTTTCAGGGTGAGGGATTCTGGTTCAATCCTCTGTTACAATTTTTTTACTTATACTTCTTTTGGCTTGATAGATGAAAAATATAGTGAATAGGTTGTTGCACACTTTTATGATCAGCCAGAAAATTTCTATGAATGCTCATCTTGCTGTTACATACAGGAGTATTAGTTTCAACACTCAAGTATGGAAGTAAAAGCTGGGTATGGCAGGAAAACCATGAAACTAATAAAAATGCAGTACTACTGCACTAGTAGCTGTGTAGTAGTACTAAACAAATAAACATGCAGTTTTTATTTGTGTGAAAATGATGTGGCAGTCATCTTTCGATCAACACATGTTTTTATTGATTTGTTTTATTCAAGCCCATGTTAATACAACAACTAATTGACACTAAGCCAACATCACTATAAAACCAAAACATTACCTATATCTTTACATTATACATACCTATTACACAGATTACATACTTTGGATACTGATTTTGTAAACAATTGATGGACTACATTTTTTAACTTCTGAAATAAATTTTTACTCTAGCAATCATCAAAAATGAAAAAATAAACAAAAAACCTGATAATCTTTATTCAATTTAGGCCCTAAGAAGGCATTTATGAATGTCAAAACACTACCGACGGTTCAGAAAATATCTCAGACCTAAAGAAACTGTAAGAAACTCGATAGGGTTTTTTTTCAACAGTACAGTAATAATAATTTAATGGATGCACAGAGAGGGAGTCACTTCCAGACAAGACTATCATTCATATAATGATCCATCCTATAATCTTTTTACAAGTAAAACCTGCTTGATACCAGATAAAAGTCCATGATGGTATTTCTATCTCGTAAGGTTGACTAACAGTAACCATTTTGTCTTCAAAATTATAATTTAAAATATTTGGATATTTTTTATTCATTTCATTAGGAGTTTCCCTTCCCCACTACAATACTCACCCCTGTTATCTTCTGTAGTACCTCACCCCTGCCAACGTATTTAGGAAATATAGTATGGTTGCATGCAATCTTGTACAACTATAGTTATTTATGTTAATAACATTTAAATATGTATTTAACCAAATAGAATATTTAAATAACTTAGAATTTTTTTTTTTAAAGTCAGAGCATAGTTATGTAACTGTTCATCTGTTGTTGTGGAGCTATACCAAGATAAAATGGGACTGAAAAATATCTCAGCCAGTTGCATCAAGGTTTGTCATCGTCTTGGAACCATAACTAAAGACCATTGCCGGCCTATATTAATTTTAGATTCAATAATATTGATATCAAGTCCGCGGTCTGGAAGGCAAAGACAAGATTGAAGGGATCTTCAATCACAATTAATGAGTTCTTAACGAGGAGCCGACAGGCAGTATTCATTAAAGCCAGACTTCATTTTGGTATGCGTGAGTGTTGGACTCAAGATGGCAATATATATATAAAACGCCTGATGGAAGACGACACAAGGTTATCTGCATGGACGATCTGTTACCTTTGCTGGATAAATATCCGAAGGGGCCTACAGTGCATGCTACAGATAAGTCAACATCTCGTTAACTTTACTGTATACTTTATTTGTTGTGTTATTTTGAGTGTATTCATTTTTATTCTATTTTTCGCTTTAAATAGTTGTGAATGTAAGCTGGCGGGTGGTGCATAGATAAATACTTGCACCCAACTAGATAGTAATTTTAGACAGGAGTATATATTTTATTTATAGTATTATTAATATTTATTTTTATTATTATGTCAACATCAGATAGTGATACATTTTTCTATTCTGCAAATGTTTCTGTTAGCTCGTCTGATAACTGCAGTTATTGTTCTGTGACTGAAACCCTTGGTGACATTTTACGACAAAGACTGAATCGACAATCAAACCGGTTGTTTAATGTTTGTCACATCAATGCTCAAAGTCTGCCAAGTCATTATAGTGATTTCCTAGAAGCGTTTTCAGATACAAACGTTCATGCCATCCTGATTTCTGAGAGTTGGCTCAAACCTCATTTACTTTCTACCATGTATTCGCTCCCTGGTTTTGTTCTTATTCGTAACAACCGCGTCGATAGAAGAGGCAGTGGGGTCGCTATATATCTCCGTAGCGATTTGTCTTATAAAATTGTTAAATTATCTTCTTCTCAGCATCTTGCTTCTGTGGAGTATCTTTTTCTAGAGGTTTGTATCAGAGGAGTTAAAACATTAATCGGTGTTACTTATTGTCCCCCTTTCATAGATTACTTTACTGACCTTGAGCCAGTTCTCGAAACTTTGGGATCTGATTATGAACATCACATAATCATGGGTGACTTCAATACAAATCTTTTTGCACAGCGTGATTCGCGTACTGTTAAGCTTATGCGTGCCATTGAATCTTCCAGCTTTCATATTTTACCCCTCCAAGCTACTCACCACAATGTAACTGGAGATGACACCTGGCTCGACATAATTCTTACTTCTAATCTTTCACTTGTTTTCTCTCATGGTCAGCACCCTGCACCAGGTTTCTCCCATCATGACCTTATTTTCGTTTCTTATACTCTTAAACCTCCGATAAAAGAACCAAAAATATTGCTCATACGTTGCTTTACACAAATGAATGTGGACAAGCTCTGTGCAGATGTTTTAGAAATAAATTGGGAACCTTTGATAAATGCTAACAATATTGATGATAAAGTTTGTATTTTTAACAATTTTATCACAAACTTATATGATATTCATGCTCCCATAAAACAAGTTAAATTAAGGCGACCTCCGGCACCCTGGATGACAAATGAGATTCGAATGGCGATGAGACGTAGAGACTGTGCTTTTCGTAAATTTAAAAGAAACCATGTCGAGAAGAACTGAAACTTATTTAAGTCTGCTAGAAACTGATGTAACCAGACCATACGCAATGCCAAACGTCAGTATATCCTTAATAATATCTCTGTTTGTTCTTCCTCGGCTGATATGTGGAAGTTCCTTGGGACTCTTGGCTTTGGTAAATCTCAACATCTAGATCTACCTAATACAATAAAGTTAGATGATATCAATAACCATTTCACAACCTCCGATAAACTGAGTGATCAAACTAAAAGTAAGACAACTCACTACATAGCTGCATTGCCTCGTATGGGCATGGTCCCATTCAAGTTTTCCACGGTTACATGTGATAAAGTCCGGTTACATGTGATAAAGTCCGTTCTTTCAAAAAAATCTAATGCTACGGGCTGTGACAATTTGAGTAGACAAATGATTATTACTATTCTTGACCAGATTCTTCCTATTATATCTCATCTCATAAACTTTTCTCTATCCTTTGGACAGTTTCCATCCATATGGCCTATGTCCGTCCGCTCCCTAAAACTGCAAATCCTTCTCTTCCCAGTCACTTTCAACTTATATCTATACTTCCATTTCTTTCTACAGTACTCGAAGCATGTGTGCACAATCAACTATCATCCTTTGTACATTGTAACAATATCTTGTTTCCACTACAATCCGGTTTCAGGCCAGGTCACAGTACAGTTACAGCTTTGCTTAAAGTGACTGGTGATTTGAGAAATGGAGTGGAGAATAAAATGATTACTGTGCTGGTTTTAGTAGATTTTTTCAATGCCTTTAATACTGTTAGTCACGACATTCTCCTGGCTATTCTCTCTCATTATAATATCTCATTAGAGGCACTGGCATGGTTCGCTTCATATCTAAAGGGACGACAGCAATCAGTTCGTATAGATGGGGCTACGTCTAATTGGTGTGAGCTTGGTGCTGGCGTCCCTCAGGGAGGTATACTTTCACCTCTTCTTTTTTCCCTCTTTATTAACCTTTTAACTCATGAACTGCGATGTACGTATCATTTGTATGCTGATGACCTGCAATTATACACAAAGGCTGCAGTAGATTCTCTATCAGATGCAATTTATACTATTAACCGGGATCTAAATGCCTTAAGGGATTGGTCTGAGAGATTTGGCTTATCAGTTAATCCTTCCAAATGTCAAGCAATTGTAATAGGGAGCTCTCGTATGATTACCAGAATAGACTTCAGCTTGCTGCCTCAGATTATTTTCAGTGACCTTGTCATACCGTTTAGTACGGAAGTAAAGGTTTACTTTGACCTTGGTTTACACATTGATGCCAAATTGGATTGGAGAACTCATATTTCCAAGGTTAGTCAGAAAGTGATTGGTACTCTAAAGTCTTTTTATCGCCTGAAAAATTTTCTCCCAGTTAAAACGTAAACCATGCTAGTGCAATCTATAATATTTCCTATAATTGACTATGGTGATGTGTGCTTTTACGATCTGAACGCTGACCTTCTTAACAAACTTGACAGATTACTCAACAATAGCATTCGATTTGTTTTTAATCTTCGTAAGTATGACCATGTATCAAGCCATCGTTCAGAGCTTAATTGGTTGCCCATATGCCAGAGTCGGAGTTTGCAGGCTCTGACAACTCTGTATTCTATTCTATTTTCTCCCAACACTCCTTCTTACTTAACTCCACATTTTCAGTTTTTATACTCTAATCATGATCTTGACCTTCGCTCTTCTAATAATCTTATTCTTTGATGTCCTGTCCATACTTCCGGTCTAGTACATTCATCTTTCTATATCCAATCTATTCTCTTATGGAATGCGCTTCCTTATGAAATCAGGATGTCATCTAATCGTTTCAGTTTTAAAGTCAAGGTACGTCGGCTTTACCAGTGTCATTTAGCAGAATTATCTAGTTAATGCTGTATTTAGTACTTAATGTTGACTAATTATACTTTTATTTATTGTATTGATATTTATGTATGATGTTGTTATGTGTATGTATTGTATATGTGTAGTATATATGTCTTATATATATTATGTTTTGGTGTTGATTTTTTATTTATATATTGTGATATTAAATTAATTTAAAAAAACCCTTACCTTTTACACCTACCAACATTTATCTCTGCATCACCTAATGGTTGACTGGCAGAGAATGCCTTAGGCATTAAGTCCGCCATTGCGTATTTAACGCATAATGTGTAAATAAATAAATACCCATTAGTATTCAGAATTCACTTTAACAAATGTTTTAGCCAGAAATTGAAATAATATTGATGCATATAAAAAGATAAAAACACAAGTACAAGATACACAAAGCAGTTCATATAGGTAAGTATATTAGTATAGTAAGATATGATCTTACTTATTTTTTAACCAATATATATAGAACTCCAAACATTTCTGTAAGATTACTTATGTGAAAAATAAGTATGTAGTCACTATGTGTCACTTAAGGAAAAGCCACCAGAAAGATTAATTACCCGCTTATTTGTGAAAAATAAAATTCTTAATAATAATAATAAATAGAAACTTTTTTTAAATACATTTCTTTATTAGAAGGAGTAAAGCAAGTGTTTCTAAATAAATTTCTTACCACTTCGTTAAGGTCGTCTACAATCTCAGAATCGGGAATGGCAAAGATATCACCGGCCCGCGTAAGGTCTCTTTCAGTGAGTACATGCTTCAGTAGGTCGTGCATCGTACCTGCCTTCACCTACGAGGCCCAGAACTTAACATTCACCACAAACTGGAGCCCATATAAAGACACATCAACATAAACAACACACGAGCTTTACACGTATCAACTTCACTCATCCAACAAACCGGCAAATAAAATCATACTTTTACTTATTTTTTAAAGTATTGACCCATAAAAATTATCTTTTAAAACAACGATTTGAGCAAAACAGTTATTATAGTATACTAAAATCTGGCGATGCAGGCAAACGCAAATATGCGCTGCTCGTTTTGTAATGTCAAGTAGGGATGTCGATTTGAGATCGATTAATTATTAAAGTATATCTCTAATGGACCAAAAAACACAATTATGTACTTAAATTAAAGTAAATTTTTAACGAAGTCTTTTTTAAGTTAAATATGGACATGGTTATGATGTACCTCAGTATGAAAGTAAAAAATACGTTAGGTTCTAAACTTCCAGTTTTAATAGAAGAAATTGAAGACAATTTCGAACTAAATAAAAAAATCGGTTGTCTGTATAGTCGGTTTACTGACGATAGTTAAACGTGACAACGTCATAAGAAAATACTGATAGTATTTTATCATTTTTCAAAAGAAAATTTTAATTTTATTTGTTTGATAGATATTTTGTATGGATATAGAGAAGGAGGTAAATGGAAATGACAATTGAATTGATCAAGTTACATTTATTTGTACGTATAAATACAATTATGTCAATTTTTTATTTTTTTACAATTTACATAGTTTTTACAATTATGAATGTGCTTTGAGCAATTGTTTTACAACTTTTAAACATGTGTGATATTTAACTTCTTACAATTTGTGTTATTCTGTTGAGAATAGGACGATGATAGGAAATGAAAGGCTGAACGCGGAGGCTGATTGTGCCTCTTTGTCGCTCGTTCCACGCTCTTGCTTTCACTTCAAGCCTTAAATGGAATGCCTCTAAGCCATAAATAATAAATAACGGCCTAAATAAAAAGCTTAAAACATAAAAGCAAATTAAAATCGGGCTTACCCATTAAAGTCTAATGTAAACATCAATACATAGAACATATTTATTATATAATCGAAAATACCGATATTGATGTATATCGTACATCCCTATTTAAAATGTCATTTATAAGAATATTGAAAATCATCTGCCGTGTTGGCCAAAGAGTAAAATCAAGTAAAATAAGTAATATGTGTTAGACTTGGTTTTTTTTGAGTTTATTTGTCCCAAATAAACAAATTTTAACGGTGCCTTCATTAGAGCTTCCTGTACTTCCGTTTTAGTGTGTCGTTGTAATTAAGTGTTGCGTGTTTCGTGAAATAGAGACATGGGATTAGACTCTATTGAACATTTTAGATGTAATGTCTAGTACCTAAGTTAATGTAATTCAAAACCATTATTTCAAATAAAACGGCTAGTGGAAAATTGTTATTTGTTAGACTCCCAAAAATTAAAATTCGAAGATTGTTATTTTATTGGATGGATAACATTCTTATATTATACGTATTTATAGCCAATTTTCAGGTTTGAAAGTCCCGCTCAAATTGTTTGATAGGGTGCGACATAGATGGCATGTCTTATTTATGTATTACATTTTATATTTAAATGATGTTTTTTTTATAAAGTTCCTTTTAATTATTGATACTTAACTAACAACTTAAATACAATTTTAATAATAATGGTGTAAATATAATTACATGTAACGTCAATGACTTCAGTGGCAATATCTAATTGCCAAATGCCAATAGAGGTGTTATATTAGACTCATATTTCGGTATTACTAATATGGAATATATTAGGTTACCGTACCCACTACCGGATAATAGTCATCGATTCTATATTCGCTAATCGCTACCGACTTGATTCTAATACTGGTATTATACGTACATATTCTCTACTTATAGAATGTGAATATGAAATATAAGATTGCCGTGAATATTTATTATTATTATCCGTATGCCTGATAAATTAGCTAAGTAAAATTAACAGATTATGGACTATCGTTAGCTCGGAATCTTTGGTAGGTACCGATATTAATTGTGTTATATTAAAAAATATTACTTAAAAGTCTTCAAATTATTGATTTTTCTGTATTTTGTTTAGTTACACATTCCATTAAAAACGTCAATCGATTAACTTTTTAGTTAATTCTAAAAACAAAATAATAAATATTTACATTTGAATTTCTCAAAAGTTTATAGGTACGATAACATGCACGTGTTGCATGCAATCGCTGCGAGTTTTACAAGGAACCGTGGGAACCACTAATATAATACGAAATACGAATAGGTACCTACCTAATACTAACTAATCTATAAATATAACTAATATCCGTATTAGGTAACGTAGTGATTTTCGTAAAACCGATGCCTAATATATTATTATAGTGATTCTGTTCTCGTTGCTTAACTCACTGTGTTACCAACCGATACAGTTTTCATACGAAGCCCGACTTGTATAATTATTTCTTTACAATAGATACATAGCTGCGCATACGATAGCGCTTGTTTCTATTCGAAGTTTCAAATGATGTATTCATCTCGTTTACTCGATTTTTTTTTTACTGACTGTACTGATAGCCTTACGCACCCTGGAGCCTTTGACGGCTTTTACAGCTTCACCGGACCTGGTTGTTTACTCGCAAGACTCGCTTCGCTATAACGGACAGAGCGGTACCTTCTTTGCTGTGAGTCGCCGAGCAAATCTTGAATTGTCTGCCTCTTATTTGACTGATATCTGGTAATCTGTTAAAAATTATTCTATCTTCGTGTATCATCATATATACTATTCGCGGCTCGTATTATAATACTTGTAACTATTACGAATATATTCGTTACATCTCTAAATTCCAATAAATGTCAAAATTATTGTCAAAATTCAATCATATTTTCATATTCAAAGACTATATAAAATGTATCTTAAGAGTGTAATCATTTATTAATAATAAATAATTTAAGTACATACATAACTAAATAAACTATTTTTTAATATAAAATATTATTTACAACAATGCCAGTTCCTTGCAGAACAGGCTGTGGAAAAAACGCTGTATTGAAGGTTAGTTAATGATTATATTTTAAATTTATTCCATTAAAAATACAACTATAAAATCTATAAAAGATCATTTATGGTTTTTCAGCGACCAAAAACAGGTGATGCATTATGTAAAGATTGCTTCTTTTGGGCATTCGAAACAGAAATTCACTTTACAATAACAAGAGGTGAATTGTTTAATAAAGGTGACTCGGTGGCTATTGCAGCGTCTGGAGGAAAAGATTCGACAGTTCTTGCACACACATTGAAAACTTTAAATCAACGATACAATTATGGCTTAAATCTAATGTTGCTGTCCATTGATGAAGGAATAACGGGCTACAGAGATGACAGTCTGGAGACAGTCAAACAAAATCGTGATGATTATGAAATGCCATTAAAGATACTCTCATACAAAGACTTGTATGGTTGGACTATGGATGAAATTGTTGCCCAGATTGGTAGGAAGAATAATTGTACTTTTTGCGGTGTGTTCAGAAGGCAAGCATTGGACAGAGGGGCAGCATTACTGGGTGTTAAGTGTATAGCTACAGGTCATAATGCAGATGATATTGCGGAGACAGTGTTGATGAATGTTTTAAGAGGTGACATTGCAAGGTTAAAGAGATGCACGGCTATTTCAACTGTAAGTTACTTGTCACAAAAGCATATTACATATTTTTTTCAGTATGCTTGGTTAAACACACCACCATGCCTGTATCCCCGAAGGGTTAGGCAGAGGTGTACTAATGTACACCCACAGTTCGCAGAGTATGTTTTTAGGTCCCATGTAATAGGGTGCGAGCCTATTGCCATTAATCGGGCACAAAGCCAAACTCCTTATTGGTTTGGCAACAGAAGTGCTATTTTCTTTTAAATTGAGGTAGTTGCATTTTTATTTAAGACTTTAATTTAAGGAAGGATTATTCAGGTTTACCTTATAAATAAGAAAAATATATACTTGTAGTCACAGTACTCCAAAGATCTTCGCAGTGTATCAAATTTGTTGCCTTTTTTTAATTGCCTATAATTTTTAAAGTATATGAGTTAAATTTTGTTTTCATATTTTTCTGATTACTCTCATACTATTTCTGGCTTATCGTCATGTTCTGGGACACTGTATAAAACTTAGGAATGTAATTTTGAGCTAGATCATGCCTTTGTGAAAATATTATTTGAATGAATTGCAATCAACAAGTTTTCCTCATAGATTTCATACACCTTCATACTTACAGTATTCAACACACATTTGTCTCAATCAAGTTTAGGGTCAAGCCAACGGTATCTGCAATCTGAGTGCAAGATACAATTTGCCACCCCCACAGCCTAGACACATAACTAATGGTAATAGTATACAGTAATACCCCGCTTTACGCGAGGGATACGTTCCGAAAAAAATCGCGTTAACTGGAATTCGCGTATATCGAGGTTTATGATTAAACATAGTCAAAATTTAATACAAAAAAATACAAATCATTTTTATCAATCACTTTAATTCTAAGAACACTATGCAATACATACTCTTTTTTACGGAAAAATACATCTATTGCCTTTAGGGTAGCGTTTTGTTTAGTTCTTGTAAAATAGGTTCATAACACCCAACACTGTTTTTAATTGTTTGACACATGGTCAATCAAGGGTCATCATTATTGTCTATACTCTGCAATATGTCTAAACCTGAATAAATTTTAGAAAGTGCATTTTGTATTTCCCCTGAAGATAAAACTTTCTCTTCTACTTGTTCTTCCTCATCGTAGATAGGATTATTCTGTAACTCGATCAGATCTTCATTGCTGATAGGATCGTCGTGCGTTGCTACAAGTTCTACGAGATCTTCTACCGTGACATCTTCAAGTTCAGACCCCTCAATCATTGCAGCAATGTCTTCAAGCACTTGTCTCTGCGTCTGGACAATTCTTCTAGGTGCTTCCACATCTGGCCAAAGATTACGCCACACCCCATTCATACAACTCATTTTAACTTCCTTCCAAGCCTCTTCTATGTTGTGAATAGACTTCATAATGTTGTATGACTTCCACCACTCTCGCATAGACTGTCTTCCTTCCCCGTCAGTTTCATGAATTAGTTGGCTAAAAGTGCGGCGATGAATGCGAAGATAGATGATCTCGAACGAGAAAGTTTTGTTGCACTTATAGGTGTTGAACTTTCGCTGGAGATTTTAATTTTTTTCCGATTTTTATAAATCGTTCTCACAGTCGATTCTGAGAGCCAAAATCTCTCCCAACAATTGTTGCTTTGCCTCCATTTTCTATTCTTCTTAACACTTTCATCTTCAATTCCAAAGTGACGCTTTTACGCTCTTTTTTCTTTACAGGCGGCATTTTTAACGTAGGGTTAAATTATGTATGTATCTTCAATAAATGTTAAAACAAAACTGCCAGCCGACCGAACTAACATTACGGAACAAATGAACACACGAAACGAACGAGGAAATCCCCATAGAACAAAGTCTAAGGACAGGGAATTCCCAATTCTTCAAAGAGAATATTCAGAGAAAGCGGGGATCCCGCGACCATAGAGAAGTTATTGACTATATTATGTTTATACGCACTCTTTCGCGTAATGCGAGGCATTTGAGCACGAAATTTGAAATTCGCGTTATAGTGAAACCGCACGTAACGGGGTCGCGCTAAGCAGGGTATTACTGTATTTATGCATTTCCTCAATACAATTATATGCTTGCCCACTTTAATATAAGGCAACATTGTCTGTGTTAAATTACCTGAAAAATTTCAGACAAGTTTTATGAATACAAATACTGCTAGGTTTAACATGCTTTAACTTTTTTTTAAATACAGATAAGCCATTTCAAAGCAATAGAGAATAGATACAATCATAAATTAAGTAGGTACTTAATAGCAGTGTCTACCCTTTAACTTTATTGACCTATGACCTGATTTCTTTTTTTTTCTGCCTCTGGTAGATTGCTATCCTGTGTTGTACACACCTTACAACCTCCGCATGAAGCAGTCCTGAACAGGTTCCATTTAATATGAATTAAACATAATTATGAAGTATCAAGACAATTGCCATAAAAAATGTCTCTTCCTTTTTGGTTCTAGGGTAGTGAGGGAACTATACCTAGAGTAAAACCCCTTAAGTATACATATGAAAAAGAAATAGTGATGTACGCGCATTACAAGAAGTTAGTTTACTTCTCCACAGAATGTGTTTTTGCACCAAATGCATACAGAGGGCATGCCAGAGCTCTGTTAAAGGATATGGAAAAAATCAGACCAGCTTGTATTATGGACATTATTTATTCAGGTATTTCACATAATTTACTTTACTATTATCTACTGTTAGTAAAGACCAATAATTCCTGAAGTAGTTTATACAACTATAGTATCCTTTGGCCACGGCCACCTAGTATCAATTGGCCATATGCATTTTTCATTAAGCGAGCTTTTATTGTTGTGGTAAGTTTTCACTTGTAAAAAACAAATATGAATTTTTTATTTGATTTAATTAAATTCAATATCAAGGAATAGAAAAACGTAGATTAAAATAAAATCTTGCACAATGCATAAAGTTTAGAACTGACTAACCCCAAATGTTAAAGCATGTTTTTATCGTGAAGATATATAGGATACGTATACAATAGCCGTCACCTGTAACCAAAAGTGGTAATAAGAAGAGAGAGAGAGAGAGAGAGAGAAAGTTTAGAAACTTAGCTCGGATCAAGGTAGATCAAAAGTTGCTTAGATGTGGACTATAATTTCGAATCCATGTCGGTTGGCAAATAATAGTTGTTTACACCCATAATAGATTCAGATATAACATACCATCACGCCTGTTTTCCCGAAGGGTTAGGCAAAGGTGTACTAATGTACACTTACAGTTCACCGGGTATGTTTTTAGGTCCCATATAATAGGGGGCGAGCCTATTGCCATTAATTGGGCAAGAAACCAAACTCCGAGCTGCTACTGGGAATTTCATAGAAAAAACCCAATAACACTTTGCTCAACCTGGGATTCGAACCCAGGACCTCGCCCATTTAACCATGAGGGAGTAGGCATGATTACAGTTAACTTTATAGTCGATTAGAGGTCAATAAATAGCTCGACGTAACGGTATTCGGGAAGGTGCAGTGACCCATACCATTAATCTAAATTGGTGTAAAAATTAGATTACATTTAAAATAAGAATGTTAACTCTAAAGCAATCATCATTGCCTCCTAGAAGTTTGTATAGATATATAATAAAAGACATTTGATTTTTTAATAGCTGTTTTTATTGTGGTTTATAAATATATACAGAATTTTTTTAACATTTTATTTATTTATTTATGATAAATGAAGTTGATTATAACAAGGTAAATTAAAAAAAAACCTTGCACAAATAATCTATTCTTGAGACCATAACAATGAGCCCAAATACAATAACCTCTAATGTAAGTTGGTGAGGATTTGGGTAGATCCACATGATGCTGCAGCATCAGGTCAAGCTTACCATGACCTTCTAATATCATTGAATAAACAGAATACCAAATTTCGACTCAATCAGACCTGTGGAAAATGATCACATCCACATCAACTAGAAAAGAGCTGATAATCTTCAAAGAGCTGAACAAATTTTCTTGAATGATAAATAAGAAACTTCTTGGTTAATGGCCGTTTTCAATAACCTATCTATCCCATTGTTACAGATACAAATTCTATCCTTTGTACTTACTTTCATTTCAATAACCTATTTATGGATAGTATTTCGTATCTACATATATCCATATCCTATATCTTTGATAGATAGGAGGGAAGCCGATACCTCTTAAGTTAAAGATAGTTACTACTTAGAACGAATATGTACTAATCAGGCATAGTGATCTCAGATATGTTATTGAAAATGTCCGTTAGTCAGTTTACCAAAAAATCTAAAAATCAAAATCCGTTCAGCTGTTCGAGAGCTACAATGCCACAGATAAGCAGATACCCCATTTAAACTTATGACACCCCTCTTTTTGCAGTGGGGGGTTAAAAATTAGCATGTATAAATTAATTTACTAAAATTATAAATTCCAGGTGAAACAATGTCTGTAAAGGATGATGTGTCTTTACCGGTTCAGAGGGTATGTACAAGATGCAAATTTGTTTCATCCCAAGAGGTATGCAAGGCTTGTGTTTTACTAGAAGGCCTCAATAAGGGCTTACCGAAACTTGGCATAGGGAAAAGTTCAAAGGCGAAGAAGATGCTTGAAGAGTATAATGCAAGACAGACACAAAACACGAACAACTTAGAACAAGTTGTCAATGACTTAGATGATGTTAATATTAATACTAATAAATCAAAAGTAGGTGTATGTAAAATGAAAAAAATTACAGATGGAATAAATGATTTGAGTAATAATAACAAATGTGGAAAAAGAAACTGTTGTTCAAATAAAAATGATTTGCAAGATACTGAAGATGTAAGGAACACTAAACTAAATCATTTGCTTGAAGAATATGGATTAAATGACAAAGATAATAATTCTAATTTGGATAAACTTCAACACAGTGATCAGGATTCTGATGACGAAACAACTTTAATCAATGGACAGGATGAAGATGACACATGTTCAAGCAGTTGTGGGACTGTGGGGTTTAATTTCTAAAATAAAAATATTTCCACAAACCCTTTGCATTCCATGAAATTCTCCCTACCTTAAATATATTAAAATCAAATTTTAGTACAAATGTTTACTATTTTACAATTAAATTATTTTTTACTATTGACCATTCATTCAATTTATCATTTAGATTACAAAAAAAAAAAAATTGGTTGCCTGTAAAGTCGGTATACGGGCGAAAGTTTTACGTGACAACGACTTTATGTCTGTCTCTCTCGCTCTTAGGCGGGCTAACCATGCCCGAGTGGAAGGGACGCGTGCCTCTCACTCGCTCTCATTGTGAGCGCATAACGTGAGCGGAGCGTAACGCAGTTTCTTGAAGTGTCACCCGGCAAACCAATTTATAAGACGTTGTCACGTCAAAATAAACATAACTACCTGAATTATTTGAAAATGATAATAAATTACCGGCGGATAATTATTTATCAAGATAAAATTACGGAAAAACCTTTATTTTTATCTATGAAAACCAGAAGTTAAATACGTACAACAGACAGGCGCGGATCTAAGGGGACCTTCTATACCTCCCCCCTAACTATAATTTTCAATTATTGTGAAAAATTGTATTTATAATGCGTTTCTTTGTGTGTTTAAATTTCAACCTATAACCCACCCGTACCTGGGTTATATCCGAATGGGCAACTTTTTTTATCATGCAAAACATAGGGCCTAATATTTGCTATTTGCTACAGTTCGCGCGCTAATTTAATTCGCCTCTAACTACAGAAAAAATTTTTGATAAAGTTTTACACATTAATATTAACGCAAATACAATATACATTATATATATCGCGAAAATATTAAAAATCGCGAGAACAGTGCAAACCCGACAACACATTGGTACTGCACAAAAATAATATTACAAGATATTTAGCCATATCCACTAAAAAAGCATGTATATTTAAACATTGAAAATAGAACCAGAAACTATAATACATTGTTCATGCTTAACATCGATATCCTGTCGTCCCTGGAGCGTGACGCCTACGCCGGTGGACGAATCAGCGTAGAGCAAAATATTACAAAAACCGACCCAATTTAAAAGACAAAGCAGTCATTGAAACAGACACGCGCATCACTAATTTAATTAAGTGTGGCATAATCGACCCAGAGTTCGATGAATATATGTGAGTAACGATATTTTAGCTTTATGCCGATTCGTCCACCGGCGTGGGCGTCACGCTCCAGGGACGTCAGGATATCGACGTTAAGCGTGAATAACATATTATATAATTGAAAAGCGAAATTATTATTAAAAAAGGAAACAAAAATACTTGAATAAAATTTAAAAAAAAAAATCTATTTTTTGACAATTAAGACGAATCTAACTACACCTCGTATGGTAAAATCCATCAAGCTGTTTAGGCTACAGAGCGTGCCAAATAAATAGACATATATACATACACTCAACAAACATAACCCTCCTTTTTCACAGTCAGGTAAAATCACTGTTGCATCTCGAATAAGGCTACAATAGTACATAAAAGAATTATGAAAGTATTAAATCAAATTAAAAAAGCATATTTTTAAGATTTAATCATAATGTTGATTTTATTTTCTAGACAATATTCTGGACATAAAGTAAACATTGACGAAAATATTCACTGGCTAAACTCATCCAAAACGTGGATTGGAATATAAAATCTAAAGTAAAAAATTCTAACTAATACACGCGTATCGACAACAGACTGCTCTCATTTTAAAAACTAATTCATCATTTTATTACATGCTACCTACCTACTAATATTATGACGTGAAAGACTATTATTTACAAGTAACCACCATTGACGTATCTAGGGGTTTACAGAGATCATGACCCTCGCCTCAGTAAAAAAAACAATGTACTTTTCAATTGTAGTAGATATTAGATTGATGTTGTAAATCTAGATTCGCACCTGATTAAGCAAAGCTTGATCAGCTTCATGGCAGAAGTAGCAAAAGCTACGGCCCCCACATCTAGTAGAAAGGTAAAATATGTGCGGGACTCCCAAATTTGTACCCCCAACATCCTGGGATGGGCACCGTATTGGTCCTAGATACGCTCATGGCGGTTACAATGAAGCACCACATTTTAATAAATTAATCTAAGATTATTAGGGTGTTGATAGAGTTCACGTAATGAATGCAGGCGCTCTGGAGGCTATACGCTCGCGGCACACGGGACAATTGTCCGATATGTTGTCTGAGCAATCTTCACACAGGCAAACGTGACCGCACGGCAGTAAAATTATCTGAAAGAAATAAATATTTCAGTTCCGTAACGCAATAATGGCAGGCGCGAATCCAGGGTGTCCATAATGTGTCATAAACAGGATGAGGGCATCCCCATCCCCAACTAAGTATAATTTTCAACATTTTGCTGACCCACAACTATCTGATATTAATATCGGCCCGTTAAAAAACACCACTTGAATATCGATATCAAATAATGAAAAATATGTATAGAGTCTATTCGGAAAGAGAACTGTCGTGGAATTTGGGGCCGCATTTATTAATTACCTTTTTTGTTTAGCGGGCAACACAATAGCGCGGCTGTTTAAATTTGACCTTTTAGTTTGTTCAAGATAACAATACAACAAAAATAAAACTTGTTTGCAGTTTTAGTAACAATAGTACCTTTGTTGTGTCTTGATTTGTTTGCCTTTGTTTTTTTAATTAAAACGTAAAATTCAGCTTTCAAAGCATTTTCTGGACAAGATGTCATTGTTGTCTAACCATTTCTTCAAATCCGCATTTGGTGGTTTATTTGTACGTACACTGTGATATGAAACATTATCTAATACAATGATGGATGACTGGCAAAAGTTAGGCAACACTTTTTGGGTTTTATACCACTTGGTGAAATTATATTTGTTCATGTCATGGTGATAATCTGCTGACAAGCTTTTTGTTTTATATGCCAGTAAACAATTTTTAACAAACCCTTCTCTTGATCCAGCATGAACAATAATATATCTTTGTCTGAGAGAAGTTGCCTTTGTCACACCTGGTTCATCTGGGCTTTGCCAACACTTGGTGACTTCATGTGCAGTATGTATATATGTCTCGTCCAAATATATAACTGGTTTACCAGATTCTCTTAAACACTTCATGTTTCTTAAATAATTGGCACGCCAATATACAATGTCATGTCTTTCAATTAATGTTTATCTTTTTGAAACACATTTTTGATATTTATAACCCAAAGCTTTCAAAACCTCACTCAGACTAGTAGTAATGCCTCCTTAAAAGTTTATGTCTTCTTTTAATAGCTATGTAGTTTTCCTTACAGAAGGAACTTCATTTCTCACTGCATAAAATTGAGGAATTTGGTTTCGAATGGCACACTTGTCAAAATCATCGAGATACATTTAGTAGATACACCAAGTTAGTTAATTACCTCATCAAATAATACAAAGTATCAAAACCACTTAAGCCTACTACAGCAGAACAAAGATATTTTAAATTTGAGAAATTATGACATACCAAGGATTTATTCATAAAATTACATACATATTCTGATATTATATACTGAAGACCATGTACAAGAATAAAATAACATTAGAAATAACATAAAACACTGATAAATACCTGTCATATAAGCCACACGTTCTGTAATTTTTGCCAAGTCAATAATAGGGGTTTGCACTGCTTTTTCTCGTTGGCAAAACTTAATAATATTAAATATTATTTCTCTAGTGGCACTATGTAAAGTTTTACCTTGTTTTCGCATTTTTCTAAACAAATATATCTAAAAACAACACGCTAGCTCACTCAATAACAATGCAGTTCGTTATGTCAACAGAGTAATTGACGTTTGCTACGAGACACAGAGCGAGTTGTCATTTAAAAACCATCAAATTAGTTCCATTTTTGTCCAAGACAGTTCTATTTCCGAATAGACTCTATTGTTGTTTTACTAACAAAATTACGACAAAAAAAAATCAATTATTTTCATTTGATTTATTTACAAATTTATTAATGACAAAAACATTTTTATGTAAAAGAGACGATTATGGTTACTCTAATATTGTCCAAGGCCCACATTGGTGTGGAATATGCAAATAAGTTTCTAATATTTTTCAAAGTAAACTTACTTTAAATATTTTAAACATTCACGGCGATAAACGCCGCGTCACTGTCATTTTGTATTCCTGACGACCCTATATAATAATATACCAAATATCAGCCAGTACGAATACCTCTTTAGGGTTGTCAGTGCAGACAACGCAGAGTTGCAAGTCCGTGAGTGCGTGGTCTCGAGCGTCCGCCCTGCGCTGCCGGCGGCCCGCTGCGAGTTGCTTCTTGAGGGTTTCGTCGAGCATGCGCCGCCTTCGTTTCTTTAAGTACTTGTACGCGATGCGACAGGACGCGACCGCCGCCACCGCACCGAACACAACCACCAGGACTCTGTGACAGATCGTAATTCTTCCACAACTGATTTCTACGAAGAGGCAGTGCAGCAGCAATCGACAGTTATCAATTGTTTTTTAAAAACACAATTTGTCGACGACAGCAAATAAAGGTCATCGCGTGTTGAAAATCGGTCGCCTAGCACCTATACTGTGTTCGGCTAGGTTAAGCGTGTCACCATCTTGGGCCAAATCATCGTTTTATATTAGGTGAGATGATTGTGGCCATAACGATAAACATATAATCTAAAAAAAAACATATTCGCGCATCTTATACTGAACGCGTTTATATTGCATACTAGCTACGCCCGCGGCTGGGCTCGCGTAGACCACAAAATACAGTCGATCGGATATGTTTAAAGATAAAAATGCTTATTGCGGGTGATCTTTAGAAGATAGACATTTATGCTCTCGCCGACTATTTTGTAGGTCTTTTTAATATCTACAAATATTTAATATATTAATTTGATACATATATATCTTGTGGTTTACTCAGCGTAAGCCATTTAAGCGTCCAAATTGATTCACCATGACCAGTTTTTTTATGAGCACGGAACCCTAATTCTCTTTCTAAAATTAAAATTAAAGTTACACCTTATAACATCAGCTATCTGTTAGCGAAAATCGGTGCAACCGTTTCGGAGATTACGCAGAACAAACAAACAGACAGGCAAACATTTGAAAAATTGTTTTTTTGTTATAGTTACCATACATATTTTCAAATGAATTTAGTAAGAACTTTGACATTACAAACAGACACTTCTATTTTATTTATTTGTATAGATGCTCAACTTACGTACTGAACTAATAACATAATAATTTAACTTTGCATAATGGTTGTAAGACAATTTAATGCCATGTTTATAAAAACACCTTCGCAAATAATGCATTATTTTAGAACAAATTTTATTAACATAAAAAAGATTATATTTAGTAAACCTTAAAAGATGGACATACGCTATTGCGGACTTTTTAAAAAAAAAATTTAAGAGACACAATCCCATTACACATGATTTTGCACAACTTTAACCATTTACGCAGCGCACGCAATAGATGCTCTGAAAAGGAATACATTTTCCAGTTTTTGCAACATTATTCTTTAATGCTCCGCTCCTATTGGTCGTACCGTGATGTTATATAGCCTATAGCCTTTCTAGATAAATAGGCTACCTATCCAACACAAAAGTGTATCAGTAGTTCCTGAGATTAGCGCGTTCAACCAAACAAAAAAACAAACTCTTCAACTTTATAATATTAATATAGATTTACATTAGACTAGCGACCCGCCCCAGCTTCGTACGGGCAATTTAAAATGTGATGTAAATTATGTTTAAAAACATGTTTAATTGATTTAGTTTATCGCTTTATTATTGATAATAGTTACGAAAAGTACGCTTATCTGGCGACATGCAATTCAAAGCCCATAGGTAGACCGCAACGTAGCTGGCGACGCGATAGTGTGCGCCGGTCAACCGTTTTGCTGCAAATGATTTTTTGGTTGCGGGTAATTTTGAATCTGTGATATCTTCTATAGTTTTAATTTAAATTTTATATAACGCACAATTTTTATTTGTATAAAGATAAATACTGAATTTGAGAAAATAACTTGGCAAATAACCTAAAAATAATTATTTGACCACTTGATTACAAAATATTGAATTTTCTCTACTATATAAAAACTTAATTGAAATATATTGTATAAACAACAAACCTTCCGTAAAATAATCTCAAAATAACAGTGAAGTAGTTTGAAATCCTGAATATAGATAAACTTAGCCATTCAATTAATACTAAGCAATTTAATAGTAGAATACCTCAAAAAATCCCTCGAACCGGCCAATCTCTTCAATAAAGTTGATTTTGTAGCTGTTGTTAAGTATAAAGGGAGGCCATCTCTTGGAGGTTGAATTTTGAATGACCCGTTACTGCTCTGTCTGAGTTCACCGATGGCTGTTATATAGGAGCCATCTCGGAGCATCTCCTCCATTGTCTGTAAGCCTCGTTGACGGACACCGGAGAAGAAACCCCACACGTGGTCGATAACACCAGGAGACATCGGTTCGAATTTATCGGAGATGACATCCAAATCTGAAGAGATTAAAATATTTATTACTATACATATTATAAAATTCAACGTCTTTCTACACTTTTATGTTCTTTGTACGCGAAAATCACTTGTCTGATATACGTGTTGTTCTTTCATGTTGCATGTTCATTGGTAGTTTATTGTACAAATCAATTTGTAAATTCAGGCTCTGTTTATATGATTCAACAGTCTTATGTTTGTTGCTTTTCACAATCGAATATGGAAACTAAACTAAAAGATTCACTACAAGGTCGACCAACAACGTAGTAATGGTTGTGGGAACCCTTTGGATGAGAGCAATGTAGAAGCAGATGTTGTGAAGATCTTTGGAGAAGGCCTGTATCTTCAATAGTGGACAACCTTCAACTTAAATGATAATATTTTCTCACCCAGTAGTTCTGCAGTAAGAGCGTCCACAACTTCAATATAGTACTTCCCACTGCTGAGTACAAAGGGTGTGGAGTTGCAAGCTTCATGTATCGTGCGAGTTTGGTCTGACCAGAAACCAGCTGATGTCCTGGCTATCACATGCTCTTTTATTGTTAACCTGTGCACATTTCAACTTATTAATAACTAGTAACGCCTCGCGACTTCGTACGCGTTTATCGTTACTTTATATTATTTAATATAATAAAGCGGAATAGCTTTTTTGTTAGTTTAAACACGCTGATCTCTGGAACTACCAGTCGGATTCGAAAAGTTATTTTTGTATATAATAGCCAGTACAGAGGAATAGTATAGGCTATCTAACATTAGGCTACAATTCTCAGCTAGCCTTAAATATTATTTTTTGTTAAGTAAGTCGGAAGTGGCCGCCCTCCCGAACAGCCCGAACAGGATAGCAGGAAAACAGCGCAAACGCCGCAGTAGGCGTGGCCTGCCACAAGAGCGAGATCGCGTCACAAGTGCGAGCGAGACGCACTATATGTTTAGTTTATATCGTATTTATAGCCTTTAAATGTATTATTTTTAAGTTATTGTTAAATTATTAGAAAACCTTTTAGTTTCAACACACGAATATAGTTTTGTATAACCAATAGATATATAGATAATAAGAAATACATTTTGCCATGGAGGGGGACTTCGTATTCGCACCGCACTGTCGCCCCTCCAACAAGACCCGCTTTGCCGCCCCGTCGAGCGCCATAAAAGGCCGCGCTCCGCGGAACTATCATCCCTCCTACAGTCACAACGGTTGACTATGCAAAATTAAAACACTACCTCGCGGATAGGCAGTCCTCGCCCAGTCTCGTTAGGGTCCCGGACGTATTAGAGTCAGTTGCGCACGTAGATCTCGCAATCGACTCCCTAGTTGACCACCTCCAAGTCGGCATCGGAGAGGCCTCGAGAGAGGTCGAAGCGGCGAACGATCGCCGCTTTGTACTCCCTGCCGACGTGCGAGCGTTGATGACGGAGAAGAACGCTGCGACTCGTGCGCATGACTCTTATCCGACCGATCTAAACCGCGCACGATTACGCGCACTTCAGAGAGCGGTTAAAGCCCGTATAACCGAGCTCAAAAGTCACAGATGGGACACCCTAGTCGAAGGGCTAAGGCCGTCACATCTGACTTATTGGAAAGTAGCCCACGCCCTTAAAATAGACGCCCAACCTCGCATGCCCCCCCTCGAAAGGGGTCCCGGCACTACACCCGCTTTCGATACCATCGACAAGGTGGAGTGCCTTGCCGCTTGTCTGGAGAGCCAGTGCTCCCCGAACAGCGTCAAGAACACCGACCGAGTCAGAGACATCGAAGCCCGCGTGGAGGAGCTGAATAAGCTCCCGGTATCAGAATCCCTGTCCCCAGTCACTTCTGAGGAGATCTCTGCCATTCTCAAAAGCCTTAAGCTTAGAAAGTCACCAGGTCCCGACGGTATCAGGAACGAAGTACTCAAACTTCTTCCCGATCACCTCATAGCTCTATTGGTCTGCATATTCAATGTAGCCATAGCCAACTGCCATTTTCCAGCCGTCTGGAAAACGGCCATTGTCATAGGTATTCACAAGCCCGGCAAGAGCACGTCGCTTCCCGACAGCTACCGCCCTATCAGTCTTCTAAATACCCTAGGTAAAATCTATGAGCGGATCCTTCTGAACCGTCTCAAATCCGTAATAGAGGAGAAAAACCTCTACCCGCCTGAGCAATTCGGTTTTCGTGCTAGACATTCTTGCACTCATCAAGTGCACCGCCTCACGGAGCACATTTTGTTTAACTTTTCCGAGTTATCCATACTCCGTCGCACGCTGGCAGTCTTTTTCGACGTAGCCAAGGCCTTTGATAAAGTCTGGCACGAAGGATTAGTCTATAAGCTGTACTCTCGCAAAGTCTCCGATAGATTAGTTAAAATCATCCGCGATTACCTCAAAGACCGCACCTTTCGCTACAGAGTGGAAGGTGAACTATCCACACCCCATCCCATACGCTCAGGCGTCCCCCAAGGTTCCATCCTGGCACCTAGCCTCTTCAATCTGTACGTCAGTGACCTACCAAAACTTCAGGAGAAAGTTGAAGTAGGCTTATACGCTGACGATACAGTCATATACTCCTCTCAAAGGCAAACGAGAAACCTCAAATGTAGAATCCAAAGAGCCGTGACCACTCCCGGGAAGTGGTTTAACGACTGGCGAATAGCCATAAACCCCACGAAGAGCGCAGCGGTGCTCTTCGACCAAACCGCCACACAGATACCGCAAAAACTCAAGGACAATCCCCTTGAACTCTTCGGTAATCCGATCCCCTGGGAAAAGGCGACCAAATATCTAGGTGTAACCCTAGATAGTAGACTCTCAAAGGAGTACGCCTTAAGATACGCCACATCAATCTGGTTAGGAAAAGGGCCTCCTGGACCCTCGCCCGACTGCATCCTCTGTTATGTGCTGCAAGCAAAATGTCCACGAGACACAAGCTTACGCTCTACAAGATGTGTATCCGTCCGATCATGACATATAGCTGCGTTGCGTTCGCACATATGTCAAGTTATAACTGGGAACGCTTACAAGCCATCCAGAACAAGTTTCTTCACCGCCTTACCGGTGCCCCCTGGTTTGTTCGTATGGAGGATCTCCATAGAGATATGGACCTTCCCTCGATACATGCATATGCCAAACACCTTTCTCGCTCGTATTTCGACACCGCGTCGAACCACGCGAATCCCTTAATAAAAGCGGCAGCTTCTTATGTTCCCGACCCCAACGCCTGCCGGAGAAAACGCCGGCCGCGTAATATATTCACTGACCCGCCCGACCAAACCGAAAAAGCTGACGCGTTCTACGCCGACACCGTCTCTCCAAACAGAGGACGGGCGGTCAACTTCGCTCCCGCACACCCGTCACGTCCACCCTCTCTAGCGGCAACCCAAGCCTAGGTCCGTTCCTCGGTGTGAAGCCCTTGGGTCAGGCAGCCGCCCGCGCGATACAAAGTGACACTATACGTGCAACACTTAGTTACCCACACACAACATTACACACGTATGAACACACACACGTGCACACCACACAGGTACATAGGTTCTGTAAGGGACCTTTTTTTTTCTTTTTTTGCGCTAGTTAGACTAATGCGCTAGTTAGTGTAGAAAAACCATTCCGATTATCAAATACACATACGCATGGTCCACTCCTTCCTCCCAGGAGGAGGGGAACGTGCATATGAGTATATATTAGTTAGCTCGAATTCTCATAAGATTAGGGAATTAGTTAGATCGCGACTTTTTCGCATTCGCGACGACCGCCCGAGCCGAGGTTCGGCCACTCTGGCACCCTCGTGCGGGTCGTCACAAACTTTCGCGGCTGAGTGCCCTAAGCGCTCGCCCCCAAGTCCGGTGAAGCTGTAAAAGCCGCAGCGGCTCTGTTTTAGGATAGGGCCAAAGGCTAACAGTGTAGTCAGTTCTAAAAAAAAGAAGTCGGCAAGAAACTACATAGCGACAAAAGTGCATTCATTCTCAAAAAGTCGGCAGGAAACTACATAGCGACAAGTGCATTCGTTCTCAAGATGCAAGAAACTACATAGCGACAAGTACATTCGTTACATAGCGACAAGTGCATTCGTTATCAAGAAGGTAATAAGTGAATATCGTAAATAGTGATCAATAAAAGTTGAATTCGTAGTCATCGACGTATTTTTACTCGGCAATCCAGTAATAGTTTTCAAAGTGCGGAAACCACGGAATCAATAGTCCGTAGTATAGACCAGAGCTATCGTTTGGAAAAAAGTCCGTGATAGCATACGCCTAGCTTCTTAAAACGTTTCGCAAAAAAATGTTGCACGAGGTTCGTTGAATGCGCTGACGCGTTATCACGGTGGAGAAGCCAGTCGCGGCTCGCCCAAACACACGTGCGACCGTTTTTGAATCACTTGTACCACTCTTTTACTTGAGTTTTGCCGATACAAGCTTGACGATACAAGCATCTTCATAGGCCTCCTGCATCATAGCAAAATCTGACGAACGCGAAATCGACAACAAATCTCGTCGGTTGCCATGGTAACCCACGACTTCGTGAAGAGTCCCTTGTTACGCTCGTACTTCATAACTTCGTTTTGGCGCGAAGATATGGGTACAGGTCGGATACTTTTGAGACACGCCTCATATATTTATTTATATTAGAGGAGTAAAACCAAAAAAAAATGATCGAAATCTATCCAGTAGTTTTTTGTGATGCATGCACAGTGGCAATCGTTTTATTTATATAGATAGACTAGCTGTGCCCGCGGCTACACCCGCTTCCCGTTTTTTTTAAGACAAAAAAGCTTATTGTAAGTGATCCTTAGAAGATAGACATATACTCTTGGTGAATGTTTTGTAGGTGTTTTTAAGATATACAATTATATGGTACATTCATTTGGTATATCTCTTATGGTTTATTCAGCATAAGCCATTTAAGCACCCGAATTGATTTACCATTACCAGTTTTATATTTTTGTGCAGAACCCTAATTATGATAATTGCATCCCTATGGGGGTAGGAAGAAACGATCCACCACCTCTTTCCAATCCTTGCAGACCGCCTTCATTTCCATTGCTATAATTAATCCCTTCATTCAGCAAAACTGTTCAGGTACTTGGTACTTATCCTATGGCCAGTACTTTTATTACACTCTTTTTACAAAAGGAAACCTATTATGAGTATCTTCCCTGGTCAGGCAAATCTCCAGATCCTATTCACTAAAACCAATCCTTGCAGACCACCTTCATTTCCATTGCTATAATTAATCCCTTCATTCAGCAAAACTGCTCAGGTACTTGGTACTTATCCTATGGCCAGTACTTTTATTACACTCTTTTTACAAAAGGAAACCTATTATGAGTATCTTCCCTGGTCAGGCAAATCTCCAGATCCTATTCACTAAAACCCTATGATAACCCTGCAGTATAAAGAGTAGGTTTTAATGAATAGGGGTGTGGAGATGTCTGGCCTGGCTGCCAGGGGTACATGATAGGTTTCCTTTTGTAGAAAGAGGATTACAAATTTCATGGCCAAGTTTTATGGAGGTCTTTTGCATTAATGATAAAAATCCTTTTTCAAAAAGTTAAATAGGAATAGGCTATCACACCTGACATTGGCGAAATTACCTAAATAAGCAGAAAGCCATAATTAAAAAAAAAGAATAAGTTATTCATAATAATACATTACATAATATAAAGTTTTAGTTTGAATACTTATAAAATTTTTGTATCTCATTGTAGTTGGCAACACGGTCCTCGGGAGGTCCTTTTATGACTAGGCTTATGATTGCAGACTTTTTGAAGTTGCATATGCATAGCCATAGGTTACAGTGACCACTTAAGATCAAGTGGAATGTATACCTGTTTGATACACCATGCCAAAGACAATGCTGAACTCAAATTTTTTATATGTATATTTTATGTAAAATAGAATCATTGCCACACCTTTATTTAGGTTTTGTACCCTTTATGCAATAACTGTATTTTTATGTCAGAGCTATTTCATAAAAAAATCCCTTTAAGCAGATAATTTCCAAATTTACTTTTATTAATCAGACACTGTTAAATAAATTCAACATATATTTTTTTACCAAATAATCAAGGGAAGGAATTTTAAAGTATTATTCAAAGGATGATACACTCATTAAATGACAAAAAGTCATTGCATTTAAATGACAATTTCAATCTATTAAACAATTTTTTTAACATGATTTTTACCTTTGAATAACTCCAGTGACTGAATTGTTGTAGTTACTAGTGATTGAAGTACCAAGGGGTTTGACCAGGCCTCTTATCACTACATAGGGGATTATATTACCCGGGTACTTTGTAATCTTCTTCTTAAGTGAAGCATCTATGTCCAGCACAGGAGCTGACTGTAATAATTATAGAAATAAACATGAAAAAATATATACTTTCATAGATTTTATATTTATTTGACTCAAAATAAAACTAAGTAGGTATAAATATTAAAATATTATTTATTATATGAAATCAAGTCAGTATAACTTAAACTGGAAGTAAAAATAAATAATTTGCGTATTTACCTGCAGGGCATCGAGGATGTATTTACACTTTGTCAGCTGTTTCACGCAAAAACCTAAAATCAAGGAATCTAACCCCAAAATTATTGTCTCTCCGATTACCTCCGAAAAAAAATCCATTGTAATTTTATTTATAGCATAAATAGGTAGGTAGTTAATTTTTACTCAGTTTTAACCGAAATAGAAAAATAATCGCCAGGAACAAAAATAAATTACCTAATAGTCTGTGTAAATTACAAACTACAAACAAAGTTTGACACTAGGCATGTGTAAAAATATCGATATTTTCTTATTTAATTAACGTTGATACTTTTAGCGCTATATATCGATATTCAATATTTATTTTAGAGTATATATATTATACATCTATATATTTTTAAGACAAGTCGCAACTTTACCTATTTAAAAGTGCCTTAACTAGCCTTTTATGTGCCCGGTGCGAGCTTCTATAACTACGCCCTTAAATTTTTGAAGTTATACTTCTTTAGGCGCCTTATGAAAAAATGATGAGAGTGAAATTTTAAGATGCGCGTGCATCTGTGACACAAAATTAACAGTATGAAGTTGTCTGCTTAACCGCTCATTAAGTCTCGAAAAAAAAGCTACCAACAAAATAGAAATTGAACCTCGATATTAGTCGCGCATGTTGGTATGCTCGTCACCTCTGATCACTGTTTTCATATTTATAATATTTATCAACATATTTCTAGTTTATACATTCCCAACGTGTTTTTTACTTTCATACAAGTGCGAATTATATATGTGCTAATAAATTATATTCAGTAGTGATTTAAATTGAATATTTTGATTGATATTACTTACTATTTGTGAATATTAGTGAAAAAAATTGTGCTTATATACTTTTTCAAGTGCTTTAATATAATTGAGGTTAACTATCCGTATGTATTATTTATTGATATAAATTAAAATACTTTTATTTAATATAATTAACACTAAATATTATTAAAATATTAATGTTAAATACTTATTATTGGTTATTTAATATTTACAAAATAAAGAAATAAATTTAATAAAACATTTAATAAAAAGTTTGTGTTAAAAATTAAAATTGAACATCAAATTATAATATTAATTTTTAATATTTGCTATTAAATTGAATAAATAATAAATATTTATAAAAATAACTAAATAAATTTAATGAAATTTTTTTGATAAAAATGAAAAGTGAATATTAAATTAAGAAATCAATAATTTAAAAAAGGACCAACCTTAAATTCAATTTTTGAATTTATTATTAAATTTATTTTTAAAATATTAAATAATCAATAATAAACATTTAAAATTAAGAATCTTATAATATTTAGTACAAATTATGTCTTATATATATATATATATATATATTTATATAAGTTCCGATTCAGACATTACCGGAAGATACTATGGAAGTGGACATCATTTAATTAAAAATACAATTGGAATAATAAGACAATTTATGTTAGACTTAATGTAAGAAAATAAATATTTATTTATTTAATTTTTCAAATTTAAAATGAACTTTGTTGATTATCCTTTTCCAATCCTTCTATTATTTTATTGTAATTAATTATTTGCATGCAATTAAAAACTATTTTTTAATGATGCCAAAGAAGTATAACTTCTCACGCGCGTACATAAGTATACGCACCCATTTTTTTATTATAAGTATTGTTTGTAATCCTGGTCTGGTCATTTCTGCGCCCTTCCAAAGCCTGTGCCCTATGCCTGTACTTAAATAAATGTGCAAGTCCGGTGAAGATGTCACAGCCGCAGCGGCATAAGGGCCCCTAAGGCAAACAGTGTAGTCAGAAAAAAATGTATATCTCTACTGTATGTGTGATTGTAACTCGGTGTCGAGCTCAATACTCAATATTGTAGTGTTAAAAAAAAGCATTAATAATTTCTTCCGTGTGGAAGTTTTTAAAATAAGACTAGTTTGTGTCTTCTGTAAAAACGATGATATATCGATATTTTTAATTCGATAGTTTTATAGATTCTATAAAATAAATATCGATTCGATAAATATCGATATATTTTTTTCACATGCTATGAAAACTATACTATATTAAATTAATTAATATGCTATTCTTGATACCTCAGAATAATAAATAGTGATTACCGTACCGCGAACGCGGCTTGATGCCGAGTTTATCTCGATAGTGATTAGTCTGTGAGAGTGATTGACACTCTGAACACTGAACACCAGAGATAAATGATTCTGAACACTTTCAGAATTTTTATTTCTCTGCTTGACAGTTTTTCAAAAAGCACGAATGTTGCCGATTTGTGGGCAATTACCCGAACTGCAAGGGGTATAACTTGATCAGGGATGGGCACCAGTGATAAATAAATTGACACTATAAAGGCTTTCCAACTTTTTACCACTCATTAGGCTACTGAAAGTTTAATTAAAATTTCACTTGTATTTAATGAAATCGAAACTTTTAGATATATCGTATCTGTAGTTTTCTATTATACTATTATGTAGCAAAAAGTTTATGAAAATTTACATACGAGTACTCACAATAACATGTTCAATTAATGCACATTTGAAATATCCATGGTAACCTAACACAATATCAATTAGTAACAGAATATCATATGTGTTGTCTAAATAGTTTTTGTTTCGTGCCTTTATGATCAGGTAATAAAATTTATTATTGCGTGGCAATCTTTTTACTGTCGCTTTCGCTTTTTCGTGTCGACTTTCAATTCATAACGATGCTAAAGAAGTTTTCACTTCAAAAGTCGTTCATGGATCTGTGGTATCAATGCCGAGATGATAACTCAGTGTTGATCAAAGAATATACAACTCTCTACCGAGAGGTGTTGATGGTATGATGGGATGGTATGGTTGAGTTGATAGTAGGTAAGTGTATATTACATCTATGGTATGTATATATATATATGACGTACTCTGTGGCTCACTGATTGCTTGATAAAACAACGTGTTGTTTTGGGTTTTTTGGCGGGATCTTGAAGTGACATGTTGTGGTTGTTATTTTTAATTCATTTACTTAGGTTTTTGACCCTATATTATGTAATATTGGTGGCGTTTTGCGTGATATAGTTTGGTTTTTGTGCATAAGTGAGGTGGATTATAAATATAAGCTGAAAGCGTTCATTCCGAGATCCCACAAAAACTTCTAACAAGGGAACCACCATCTTGTTAGGATAGGTACTGAATCGTCATAACACATGACAATATAATTGACTCGATAATGGCAGTAATGGTCTTCATTAAAGAAGACCGGTTGCCAAGTTAGGAAGAAGAAGAAGAAAACAACGTGTTTATCGACGTCGGATCGAGTGCTACAGTGAGCCTAAACTTTCGCTAAAGATTAACAAACATAGTGAGAAAACCATAATACATCATGCATTTGCTAATACCTAACCTGCTAGCCACCACCCTCGAATTATAAAATCTTAAGCACAGAAAATCAAAAACAACCACAATGAATTTGACCCGCACTGTTGAATGCGCGCGAAAGCGGCCGGTGTGCTCCGTATATTCATATTAATCTATGGTGTGCTCTTTGACCGCAGATAATTTTTAAGCAGGCAACGACTGGCTTGAAGACACTCTCGCTTGAGCTGTGGGACAGTGGAGACTTCCAGTATATATATTGTAGTTTTTGGTGGAGACCTCAGTTAATGAGTCGACTAAAATGAATACTGTTACGAAGTACCGTCTCGCAGCGTATTACACTATAGCACTCTGGAATAACGTGGCTTTTTATTGTAAAATAATCTTTTGTATTACAAGCATCCATAGGCTACGGTCGCCGCTTATCATTCCGCGGGTCGTATGACTGTTTGTCATTATTGTAGTATAAAACAGTTCCGAAGGTTCTACAAACATAATCACAAAATTTACGTATTTATAATAATACTAGCTGTGCGCACGGCTGCGCTCGCGTGGATTACAGAGTGCCGTCGATTTGGCGCGCGCAAATCGTGTTTAGCTCACTTCCGGTTATTTTAATGACAAAAATGCTTATTGTGGGTGATCCTTAGCAGATAGACATAAATACTCTCAGTGACTTTTTTGTAGGTCTTTTTAATATTTACAATTATGTAGTACATTAATTTGATATATCTCTTATAGTTTACCTAGTGCGGTAGCGTATCTGATTCACCAGGACAAGTTTTTTTTTATTTGTGCGGAACCCGAATTATTTTTCTAAAATAAAAGTAGCCTTAGTTACTTCTTATAACATCAGTTATTTGCCAGTGAAAGTTCCGTCAAAATAAGTCCTACCGTTTCGGAGATTACCCGGAACAGACAGACTAAAATTTTTTAAAACTGGTTTATCGTTAACTGACTATATATTGACTACATTTCTATAGCCACCTGTTCCCGTTCTTATTTAACTTCAGCCCCAACCTATGGGATGGGATGGGGACAGTGTCTAAAAGTTATGACTTAAAAGTCATAACTAGTAAGGAGCAGTAGTGTAATCTGTTTACGTCGCTGAAAGAGCAGCGTTCCCTACTAAAGAAGAAACCATAGCATAGTGGTAGGGTATTTTCAATGCTCACCTGAACAGCTTCCACCATCAAGTTGCTCTTTAGAACCCATCCCTCCTCTGGGTTTAGCGTGTTGCCATTTTGGACCAAATAGTCACTTAACATTCAGGTGAGATTATGGCCAAACGATAAACCTATTGTTATGATATGACTAAAAATAGGAATAACAAATTACTATTCTCGAAATATCTGGCAACGTCTAGAATCTACTCGAAACATGGAGTTTGTGTTCGTAGGTTAGAAGTTTACGCACACTTTCAAAGCTCATCGCACCAATTGCGTCCCTAATCCAACAGACAATGGTCGAAAAATAGAACCCTTCAATTTTAAACGAAAAGTTCAAGACCTTTATAGTGATTTCGACCATCGTTTATTTTGGTTATTAAGCGAGCCGGGTTCTGAGCCAAGACAATTCTGTTTTGGACAACGAAGTATATACATTATTTGAAATTTGTATCACTGAGTACGTATAAAATAATTATTTACGTAAATCATTCAGTACTTTCAGTACCATCGGATTGAACACTACAAAGAATGAAAGTAAAAAAAAAACGTGTAAATAAAATCCATGTTGATAGTTACAGTAACAATTTATTTTTTGTAGAAATGAATAGACACAATATCTATAGTGAGATTTAGTTTCTTCTTCTACGGACTCTTGATATTCTCCACGCATTCGGTTCTTCATATTTGTTGTAAAGGGGCTCCAAGCGTTGGTTCTTCTTAAACTTCGAAAGTTTCGTCGGGTCAGAGAATTTGAAAAATGCTGGAGCGAACTCTACCAACCACTTGGGATCTATAGTTGTGACTTCTCTCATATACTCCTTGGTGGTCTGAACGAGCTCGTGATAAATAACCCTGTCAATAAAAATTTACTATCAGTGAAAATCATCCTAAAAACAAAACGCATTTTTATATTATTTTATCACTACCTGCATTACTATGTAGGGTAGAAGTAAGGAAAACCAATCTTACAAGGGGGACAAGTTGAAAAAGTGACCAGCTGTATTTAATTACAATTTAAAAGTCTACCAAAATGGCGCTAGCGTAGCAAGAGGGAATGATACTTTAAAATAATAACATTTGGCGCTATCTTTAAAATTTACCAATTTGTCACTCTAATTTGACGCTTTTCGGCGGGCACTTTTTCATAAACAATGTCTACCCTCCATACGCATTACATATAAAACCATAATATGTCTATGACTTACCATTCGGGCTGTCTATTAAATAGTGCGCTCGAGGGGTGTATGTATACAACTTGACTGTCCACTAGAGTCCTGTACCCTTCCTGCGGGTCTTTCTTTGCTGCGTTCCTGAAGAATCCGGAACAGATCGTCTTCTGGATCCTTACTGTGTTTTTACCAGCGGACACCACGTCTAATTTATGCCTATGAAAAAAATATGGTTGATATTAAACAAAAAATAAAATAAATGTAAAAAGTATGTAAAGGCTTTATCTACTAAATGGCAGGCATGGATTTAAGGGGGGGGGAGGGTCATGACAAACCTCCCCCCCCCCCACTCCCCAACTAAATGTAACTTTCAATTGTCGTACCAAACTTCTATTTATTTCCTATAATGTGTTCCATGTTGAATCTTCTAGATATTTAAATCTATGATCCTAAACTTAAACAGAGTCTAGACACGCGCCTGCTGCAGGAATTCAAAAAAAAAACAACAACAACGCCATCATTGGCGTTGCTAGCGAATATTCGTAGGAGGGGTAGCAAATGTTCCTAGGGAAGTCCCGTCGGGCGAGTAGAAGTAATGCGTAAGCAGTCTCTACTCCCTGGCCAAATGGATGAAGGAGGAACACCGTGGGGTTTTCGTCAGTAAGAGTCTGACATACCCCTCTCGAACTGCCCGGCTCGGGAGGCCGATCCATGTAGGATTTCCAAACGATAAAAAAAGGGGGAATAAGAATATTTCTAAGAGGGCATTTTTGAGCACACCCTCATTAGCTATGTCTATGGCTGCCATTATGAACAGTCCTTTAGTATTGCCATTTTACTACTCGAAATTATTATTCTGTTTATTACATTTGGTTAACTTTTATTAATTTCGTATTTAATCTTGCGGGGGTTTCTAATATTTACATACATAAATACATATAAAATAATCATATACCTGTCCATAATCCCGAGTAACTGCTTTCTGACATCCTGCGCCCGTTTCAATGTCCTGATCTGAACGAAATTCTCGTAACACCAAGCATTCGAGAACTTATTATTCTTCCAGCTGTTATAGACGGCGAGCAATGTAAGATGGTCCCCCTCAGGCTGGTTGAACTTCGCCTTCTTCTGGTCGGCGAGCGCCTGCTTGTCCTTCGGTCGGTAGAACACGTTCTGTACGCTGAGCATCGACACTATCGTCAGGATCTCGTCCGAACATTGGAGCGCTACCGACATTATGAGGATCTTCGACAGGTTTGGCTCTAGAGGAAATTCTGCCATCTGAAAACCACAATTTTAATAATCTTTTTTATCTACAATATTTACAACAAATTAATATGCTATTTCTGCAGTTTTATACTGTTATGATCTGACTAAAAATAGAAAGGAATCACCATTCTCAAAATTTCTGAAATCGTGTAGAATGTACTCGAAACATTGAGTATGTTGTCCTAGGTTCGAGAAAGAATTATTTTTATTCACACATATAAAAACCTTATCGCTCGGTTTGCGTCAACAAACAATGATCTGAAAATAGAATTTCACTTCTTTTAAAAATGATGCTTCATGTTGTTTACAATGTGTTTACAAGTTCAAGTACCTTCTAGTGATTTCGTGAACGTCTTAATTGAGTATATAAACGAGCCATATCTTAATCTGAGACATATCTATTTTCTAAAGAGAAGACATCTACAAGAGGACCATATAAGAAGAAACTGTGAGTACGTCAAGACTACATTTGAAGAAGCGAATTATAAGTTTGTATGATTTTTTTATTTTCGAATAGGAATAAATTATCTACGCAAAACATAACTGCATTTCACTAACCATGGGTGTAGCAATATGAAATCAGTGAATCGTTAAAATAAATATCTTTTTCAACACACTTGCTCATAAAGTGGCTCTAATATCACCGCAATTAGGCACATAATGACACCTGTAATCAAACTGTGACTTTTTCATTGTTATTATTCACAAGTGAGTTATAGAGTTTTTTTTTTATTGGTCGAGTTGCTTTGTTTTTAAAAAAGTTTCGATACAAAAAAGATAATGATCAATAGAACAAATAAATTAATGTACCTATTGCTTGCTCATTTCATACAACTTCGTATTTAAATAGATAATTTCAACTTGTACGTGTTTAATCAATAAAACTTTCACTCAAATATAACTTTTGTTTTCTCTGTAATAAAGAAAACTTTAAATTCCCCATTTTATACGTGGCTAAAACGCTATCTGCGGAAAGCCAAAAAAAAAAGAAACCTCATTCCTTTAGTCTATGGCCGATCGCCATTGTTAGATGCGCGCGAAGACTGATTAATTTTTCCCGCCATAGCGAAAAAAAATTCACAACTCGTTGTCACTGTTGAAATTTTAGTTATTTATTAATTAAAATTTCTACAAGTACTAGTTATGAAGAAAATTATTTTTTATTATTATTTTCTTCACAAGTGTGTTGAAAAACGTCGTATGATACACGTGTGTATTGATGATTACCGTCCTCGGCTCTCTTAAGACCCTCACCTAACGGCTCGGGTCTCAATGGCGCCTCAGCGGTAATCACCAACATTACACACTTGTACCATAATGTACTATTACATGTAAAGTATGAACTCCATAACGCATTACACACCAGTTTTATTAAACTAATAGTCCCAACGCATTTAGCGATCCTCAGTTATATTAGGTCTAGTGGTCAGCTTATATTTGTTTTAATATCTTAATACTCTTATTTACCTTATATTTTCGTGTATATTATGTATGTTATTATTTTAATTTCCAGGTTATCGGTTAGGTTTATGTATTCGTCCGTTCATATATAATTTATAATTCGATCCTTTTAGGTTTAATAATAATTCTGATTGTATTTGATTTTAATATTTTCTATAGATAGTTGTTTATTTACATTTAGGTTTCACAGAGATGGTAATCTCTGATTATGATAGTTTTAGGGCGTGCGCTGTTAGGAGTTAGGTGACAAGGTTTTATGTAAATAAATAAACCTATAGGTAGTTTGATGTCTGAAAGTATATTTTTTAATTATGAATTGGGTAGTAATTGGTATGTGTATTTAAAAAATAAGAGAGAAAAAGAACGTCAGTGCACAATAGATTTTTGTCAATATACGGCAGACCTCGGAGTTGAAGAGATAGTTTATTTTATAACATATTGATATATAAAAGTTTTAAGACTCAGTTTAATTGTTATAATTTTAATTTTAATATAGGTGAAATACCCTTTGTCAAAACGACAAATACCTACTGAAGATTGAAAGAACACTACCGGGAAAGTATCACCTGGATTTTGTATTTACAATACAAATAATAATGTTTTCTATTACATATGAGGAAATTTCATTGGACGAGATATTTGGTGCTGCTTCGTCTGCTTGAACAGTGTATCCTGATTCGGCCTAAACCATGCTGACTCCTGGAGGCGAGCTTCATGGTGCGAATTTGCTTGTGCCAATCTACCAAGACCACGAGATCCTGGTTCGTGGTCTCAACGCGGAGCTATCTGTAATTGGAATTCTTCTTGTTTTGGACATTATATTGTGGTCAAGTGAAGGAAGAATATTAAGGATTTTGTAGTGTATTAGGCGATTTTTTACGGTATAGTAAACCTGCATATAATTTTATAAACTTTTATGTGAGGTATCCTGGAAATACACTTTTATTTAATTTTATATGATTTATTCATTCCATATTGCCTTTTGGCTCTATAAATCTCCTAAATACCTACTATTTAATACTATAACCTCCTAATGGTCTGCGGAACGCGGGAAGGGAACAAGACTTGGCGGCCGTCGTAAGCTACAGACGTTTGACGTGACGGCTTTCGCGGCTTTATTTTTATGACTGCTACACATGAGATTATTTTACCAAGATCGAATTACAAATGTTGCTTTTTAAAAAACTATACATTCAATCAATATAATTAATTCTTTGACGTGTTCCGAGTATATTATTTTGTCAAAATATACTATTGAATTCAAAGAAGTTTTTACACGCGTAAAGACTAAATGTACAAGTATTTATTTGAATATACCAATCTCTGGAACTACCAGTTAGTTTGAAAAACTAAATATTATAGCCTATTCATTGCGCGAAGTTATAAGCCATATAACTTCACGCAACGAGCCATAAGAGCAGAGCAATTACCATTCAAAGAGTAGGTCAGTATGAGCACTAAGCAAAAACCGAGTAATAATTAGCAACACGGCGCACAGTTAGTACAAATATATACAGTAGAACAACTCTATATATTTGTCTATTTATTTGTACAACTGTCGGTTCTTTGATATGCAACTTATGAAGTGTATGTTTCCGAGAGGATTGATAATGTATTGATATTGTTCATAAAGAGAGACGGCGTGATCATACCCTGCGTCCGAGCCTGGTAAGCAGTCCTTCCGAGTCGAGAGCGGAGAGCGAGTGGAGTTGCTCGAGAGCCATGATTAGTGACTCGACCGGTGGCGCGTCCATGAAGTCAAAATGCAGGAGGTCGTTGATGCCCATAGTTTTCAGTTGCAGCACCTTTATCAACAACAAACATTAATGTCGAAACAAAGTTATCATTGACTTGTGTTAAATATAACCTCAAAAAGTTACCGAGGTAATTTATACTGGCAAAAATATTAAATGACCACCAAAATTAAAAACCCATTTTAATAACCAATAATTTAACATTTTGCTATCTGCTATTAAATCAAATGACTACAAACTAATCACTGCTAAATGGAAAATTGCAAATGATGACCAAACTTAGTAAGAAAATTAATGCACTATTTAATACCTGTTAAGTATTGTAGCTGGTTTAGGTTAGATTTGACTTGTGATAAAAAATATTGGAAAACGGCAGTGGCAGCGTTTGATAGGTATTAACAACGCATTCGTTTACTCCAAGTTTAAGTTTCGACTAAAAAGTTTTCTAGATTTTTTTTTTTTTCTAGTTGCAATAACAACAAATTGTTTTTCAGAACACCGTTGGTTAGTTGTTTGAAAATGTTCCATGAAATTATGCTCGCTTGTGTAAAAACTAAAAGAATGCAAATAAAAAGTATTAATTCAATCTAAGGTTCATGTTGAGGTCTGTCGGTTAATGTTCATAAAGGATTCCCTTGCCTATACTGCTTGTTAAGTTTGAATCAGGGTTACCAATTTGTGGGGAGCTACCTAAATTGCGGGGAATCTCAACATGATTATGTTTTTTGTAGAGTTGGCAGTATCTACAGAAAATATGGGGCATTTAATATTTTACTATTTATTCATTTATATATCTATACAAATAAATAAAATGGAAGTGTCTGTTTGTAATTTCAAAATAACACCTTTTTACTAAATGCATATAAAAGTATAATATATACGAACCTTATGATAAAAAACCAATTTTAAAATATTTTGGGAGGACTTATTTGGACTGGACTCTCACTGGCAGGATAGATAATTTTATAAGGAGTAACTTAGGTTACATTTATTTTATAAAAATAATTAGGGTTCTGCGCAAATAAATATTATGTTATTTCTTTATTAAAGCATTTTTAAAATAAGCATCACACCGGTCGTGGAAGCAGATTCACCAGTGTTACTACAATACCGAGGGCATTCTGTAGTGTACGCGAGCGTAATACATCAATACTTTGATGGTTAATCGTTAGGTCAGTCGTATTTTTAGACAGAGCATGGGAGTTGGAAAACACTTGTACAACCTAAAAAAATGAAACAAATTATTAATAATATAAAAGAGGGGGTATATATTAACCGTTGTCGCGAGGTTGGTGCGCTGTATCTCCGGTACGGGGGTCGGCAGCATCTCGTCTCGGTAGGCGCGCTCCGTGTACAGCCGGTAACACTTGCCGGGGCCCGTGCGACCTGCACGACCTGCACGCTGCTTCGCCGCTGCCTGCGCACACGCATCTACACTGTTATTAATTTTTTTCACTTCTTTTTGCAAACAAAAGTACAGCCCCCTTGATGTAGGCAGTTACTTTAGTCTATAAACGCTTAATTCATGGTTCACGACCTGAAGCGCGGCAATTATCGTGCCGCAACATCAAAATTATCGTACTTTCGTATATCGGACCAGAACTATATACTTTGCCGACTTCAGCTTCGGAAATCGGAGGACGTATTTTATGAATTCTAAGAATGTTCATATTATCGTATTTTCTTACGGTTGTGAACTCTGAGGGCTATACCACTGGAGGTACCGCTTGCGTGTTGCGGGACTTGAACCTCCCTTCCTCAAAGAGCTCTGGAAATACCGCTCACCACAGAAAAAAAAACGCAAGGCTATTTGGCTGCGATCTTCTGTAGGATGGAGGTGTTTCACCAGTCGGACTGGTGGTCGAAGACATTTTTCTGACAACTACCTTCTCTCTAATGATAACATTTTTTTATAAATATTTTTTATGTCTGGTGGTAAATGACAATGTGGCCTAAGATGGCAATTTATTTTCACCTATTGGGGAACTGACTCTCAATTACTTGTGTCAAAAAACACCTATAGGTGCTTGGAAAACGCACCACTACCATTAGGGATTATTTATATATATTTGCCACATCTATATGCACCTATGTCGAAATTAAAACCTCATTGATAAAGTACACTTTATAGAAAAGACGACGTTAAGAGATCCATACAGTCAAAATCTGTATTAAACGTACACATTCATATAGGGCGTTTTGGTTGAAGAATCGCAGTTGCCAAACATTTTGGTACCCCTTTCACCTCCCAACTCCTAACTATTCCAACTGCTTCTTCTTTCGTGCGCGCATCGGCTCGAACACCATTGCCGACATGACTTTCGAATCTGGTTGTTTCCAAGTATCCTGACTCTTATACCATGAAAACTGGTGAGTGATTGTGATATATCCAACAAGACCATATATCATGTATAAAATCTATCTTTACCAATGTTCCAAACAAGAAAATTAACATTTTTAGAATAAGAAACAAATAACATACCTGAGAGATAGGCGTAACGACGAGCGAGTCCATCCCGGTCTTCGAATTGTACACCTTCTGTTTCACGAAACCTGGATCCACTACGTAATAAATGCCATCGATTGTCAACGAGGTCTCTGCTATGTTGGTGGCTATGACCACTTTCCTGGAACCCGGCGGAGCGGGTTCGAAGATTCTCGTCTGCATTTCAGACGGCAGCGCAGAGTACACCGGCAAGATGATTAGCTCAGGCACGTCCTGACCAAGCGACTTCATTCTCTCATACAGAATCTCACAGGCTGTATCAATCTCCTCCTGTCCTGTTAAGAACAGAAGTATATCACCGGGTGGTTCTCTCAAATGTATCTGCATCACTGTTATCAACGACGCATCGAGGTAATCCGTCTCTGGTTCCTTAGTATACAGCACTTCGACGGGGAACGTCCTTCCTGGTATTGTGAAGATAGGCGCTTCGAAGAAGTATTGAGAGAACTTAACGGCGTCCAAGGTTGCGGAGGTGACGATAAGTTTCAATTCGGGTCGTTTCTGTACCGCTTGCTTGAGCAGGCCGAAGAGTACGTCCGTGTGGATGGTACGCTCGTGAGCCTCGTCCAACATGATCACCGAGTAAGTTTTCAGGTCTAGGTCCATCAGGCACTCACGGAGTAACATACCGTCTGTCATGTACCTGTAGTTATTACATATGTTTATTATTGTATTGTAGTTTATTTTATAATAATACACTTAGTTGTCAGGACACACTATTTATTAATAATTATAATCGTGGCTCAGTACATGCTGACGCCATCTTCCAATGTTGCCAGTCGTACACTTCAACTATGCTACAATTATTGCCGTACTAGTCTTTCAATGACGTAACTCTATGCTTAAATATTTTTTTATGTATAAAAAATTAATAATAATTTTATTGTAGCTCATCTAACGGTATTTTATGGATGATGGATGCAAACCTAAAGATGGACCAAATAGTATGTTTTGTGTGTGTAATATGTCAGAGAAACATAACACGTCAGTTTAGAGTTGAACAAATGTACTTATCTATACAATTAATAAAGTTCAAGTGAATATCTTTTTTTGTAACAGCTTTTTATTAAATGAACATGAAAGTACATACGACACCAATATTTCTGTGTGTCCGTCTGTCTTTTTGTTCTGGGTAATCCCCGAAACGGGTGGACCGAATTTAACGGGACTTTCACTGGCACATAGCTGATGTTATAAGAAGTAACTTAGGCTACTTTTATTTTAGAAAAATAATTAGAGTTCCGTTAAAATAAAAATAAACTGGTCATGGTGAATCAATTCGGGCGCTTAAATGGCTTACGCTCAGTAAACCATAAGAGATATATCAAATTAATGTACTACATACTTGTAGACATTAAAATGACCTGCAAAAAAGTCAGAGAGAGTATATGTCTATCTTCTAAGGAACACCCACAATAAACATTTTTGTCTTTAAAATAACCGGGAGCGGGGGAGCAAGATTCGCGCGTATGCTCGATCGATGGCATTCTGTAGTCCACGTGAGCGAAGCCACAGGCACAGCTAGTAAATATATAAATGATGACTAACTTGATAACGGTCTCGGGACTGGTGCAATCTTCGAAACGTATGGTGTATCCGACCTCCTGTCCGAGCCTGCAGCCGAACTCCTCGGCGACACGCTTCGCGACCGACATGGCGGCGACGCGGCGCGGTTGCGTGCACGCTATCTTCCCGCGCGCTGTCAGACCGCACTCGGCAAGGTACTGAGTTATTTGCGTCGTCTTCCCCGACCCGGTCTCGCCGATCACGATTAATATTTGATTGTCCGCTACGGCCTTTTAACAAAAAATAAAACGAATAATAATAAATGTTAAGAATTTTTTTTTTTTTTTTACTATTTCTAAAAGTAACTTTGAAATTTCTTATCTCTTTATTTAAATTAACCAATCACATAAGCATTCCGCTGACAAAATTTCATAAAAATCGGTCAAGTCGTTTTTGAGTTAAATCCCGACATAGACAGACAGACAAAATATTTTTTAGAGCATATTCGTGTTCAGTGTCCTTTATATAGTATGCTTATCGGGAAATTTGGGAAAATATTATATCTACAGACAGAACCACAGATTTATTAATATAGATACATATATGTATAGATAAATTAAATTTATTGAATTACAATTATTTCATATTCTTGCAATGTTAATGTTCCACGAGATAAAATATTTACCTTAGTCAACTCATCCCTCAGTTTGTAAATAGGCAACGACTGTCTCTGCTCCAACAACGATAGGTTCGTCTTCTTCCCGAACGAAGACTTCTTCCCTCCAATGACGTGTTTTTTCCACTCGGGCAGGTCTTGAGGCGTGATTCCTGTACCTCTCATATTCGCCGCGAGCGTCCTGCCGTCGCTCTCCGGCAGAGGGTCTATCCAGTTCTTGTTTAGACCTGTTTAAAGACAGTCGTACACTAGAATAATAAAATATTTATTTTCAAATTTTATTAAAAACCCTGTCAAAGTGACTTTCATTTATTAAGCCAGAGGAACATAAAATCTATACAAAGCTCACATCGTATAAAAATGTCGATAACTTGAGATACGTAAATGTATACAAAGTTCACTTCTTTTAAAAAATTCGATAATCTGACTTATGTAAAATTTATACAAAGTTAACATAAAACGAAGAGCATATCGCACATGAAAAAAAAATATCGATAAATTAAGTTACGTAAAATCTATACAAATCTAACATAAACCCATAGGTCACGTCGCATAAGAGTTCGATAAATTGAGTTACGTAAAATCTATACAAAGCTAACATAAACCCATAGTTCATGTCGCATAAGAAGTCAATAAACTGAGTTACGTAAAATCTATACAAAGTTAACATAAACCCATAGTTCACGTCGCATAACTCAATAAATTGAGTTACGTAAAATCTATACAAAGTTAACATAAACCCATAGTTCACGTCGCATAAGTCAATAAAATGAATTACGTAAAATCTATACAAAGCTAACATAAACCCATAGTTCATGTCGCATAAGTCAATAAATTGAGTTACGTAAAATCATACAAAGCTAACATAAACCCATAGTTCATGTCGCATAAGAAGTCAATAAACTGAGTTACGTAAAATCTATACAAAGTTAACATAAATCCATAGTTCACGTCGCATAAGTCAATAAATTGAGTTACGTAAAATCTATACAAAGCTAACATAAACCCATAGTTCACGTCGCATAAGTCAATAAATTGAGTTACGTAAAATCTATACAAAGTTAACATAAACCCATAGTTCACGTCGCATAAGTCAATAAATTGAGTTACGTAAAATCTATACAAAGCTAACATAAACCCATAGTTCATGTCGCATAAGTCAATAAATTGAGTTACGTAAAATCATACAAAGCTAACATAAACCCATAGTTCATGTCGCATAAGAAGTCAATAAACTGAGTTACGTAAAATCTATACAAAGTTAACATAAACCCATAATTCACGTCGCATAAGTCAATAAATTGAGTTACGTAAAATCTATACAAAGCTAACATAAACATCGTAATAAGAAAGGGAAATAATTGTAATGCACTTTAAATTTCTGGGAAAAATTACCCTAGAAAAAATACAGTTGACATAACTTTAGTAACCTATCGAGTGACTATTTTTTAAGATACAGCCCTTAGTAAAATTAACATAAAAAGTCACCTGTCGGTAAACTCTCCATCTCCTGCTCCCTTTGTATCATCTTCTGCTCTCTTCTCTCCTTAGCCAGAGCAGACTGCATCATAGCGGCCTGTGCTAGAGATCCGTCAGGATTCTTGACGATTCTTACTGGTGACAGATCATGTAGGGCTCGTCCGTGTCCTTGAAGGAATGGCGGTTCCTCTTCCACTAGCTCTATCTCGATATCTGCTTCACCATCCTCCTCTTTCGGCAGCAGACCAGTTTCCTCGTCGAAATCTGGTAACTCACTCTTATCTATGACACCTGATGAGATCATCTGTAAGGGGATTATTTAATTAACATAACATACCATCACGCCTGTATCCCCAAAGGGTTAGGCAGAGGTGTACTAATTTACACCCACGGTTTGCTGTGTATGTTTTTTAGGTCCCATGTAATAGGGGGCGAGCCAATTGCCATTAATCGGGCACAAAGCCAAACCCCGAGCTGCTACTGAGAAGCTGAGAATTTCATAGAAAACCCCCTTAACACTTTGCTCGACCTGGGAATGGAACCCAGGACCTCGATCATAGCAGTCGCGCTTACGACCACTGGGCTAATAAGGAATTATTTACAGTCATTAATTGTATAGTCTAACAAGGGATATAAAAACCTTCGCCATATTGCGGAAATGTATGGAACTAATTTATTTTACTTGCAACAATAATGTTTAACGTCATTTGATATTTACTGTCAAAGTTAAGTTTTGATATTTCGTAGCATACATAGTTGTGAAAAAACGTTTTATTTATTGTTGTGTTCATTTGATGTTGAAAAGATTGCAAAGGAATCGATTCTATTCTCTTGAATAACATTGTGGAGTTATAAAGCTATGATGGCCATTTTCATGTTTGTCCGTTTATGAAGTTTCATACAAATTAATAATGACTATGTTTGAAGGAGCAATTGCCTTTGATTCTGGACACATTTATTACCTGTCCTACATTGATGCCAGTATATTTAGACCACATACTTCACATTGAAAAGTTCAATCATTCTTTTAAAACACACCTGTTTTATCTCCCACCTCTCTGGACTTGAGATCCTGGTGACTCTCTTCCGACTTGAGTCTTCATCGGGATCAAGTCCCCCTTGAAGTCCCGCTAAGACTGTCGCGGCTGGAGCTGGACGATCCGGATTCCGACCTTCACGTTCAGCCTAGTAATAAAGGGCATTTTATTTCAAATTTCTTTTTATTTCCAAAATTTGTAAGGCTATAGACAGTAGAAGACAGGCAGATGAAAACACTAACTTTTTTTTAAAAATGACTTCAAAATACCTAATGGTGAGTAAGTATTTTCAGGTTTGATTGCCATATGAGTGTGTATTTGACTATATGGCTCATAGCAACTACTAAACTAGTAACCACTTAGTTATGGAGTATTTAAGCCATATTCTACACTTGAGTGCCAAAATGGGTTCTGTGGCTTCAACTGTTTATTATTTCCTAGACTTAGTATATACCTAGGTATTACATGTGTCCCCTAGGAACCTGTGCCTAAGTAACACATACAAGGCCTGTCGCCAATTTTTGTAATCCTGACACAATGTTGTTTCAACAGGATATAGACTTACATGAAGAACATGCCTTAATTTTTTATATTTAACCATCAAGCAACTAGTAAGAAATGTTAGCATGGCAAATTTTATAATTTTAAATTTGGACTACAATAATCAAAATAATCTATAAAATTTAAACAAGGTAAATTGAAAATTTAATAAACCCCAGTCATAAGTAAACTATTCATTGAGACCTTTCCAATAAGCCCAAATACGATATCTCTGTTGTAATTTGGTGAGAAGTTAGGTATCCTAAGGATTCCAGATGACACTGCAGCATCAGGTCAAGGTTTTCTTATATAATTGTAGTAGCAACATATCAAATCTCGACTCAATCAAACCTGTTCAAGATGCTCACATCTATTTATCAACTAGAAAAGAGATCAAGTCACTTTTGAAACAAACAAAAAACTAGCTCAAAATTGGTTCAGCTGCTTGTGAGTTATGATGCCACAGACAGACACATCGATACACATGTTAAACTTATAATACTCTTCTTTTTGTGTGGAGGGTTATAAAAACAATTAAATTGCTATGATTACGGATCATATCTTACCTCTAAATGTGCATGAGATGTCGGATTCAGATCTTTACCAGTCTCTTGGCAGACATCTTTCATTGTCAGAGATACTTTTTGTCCAGTTATGGATAGAACCTTAATCTGTAATACACAAATCTATAGTTTATCCACACAGATAATCTGACAAAGGATCACAGATGTTCTGCCTCAGAAGATGTCTTATTGAACTTTTAAATGTAGGACTTGGCGTGAAAACCTGGTTATTATAAAGCAGATCATATACACTGGCGAAACACTATTTACAAGAATATATGTAGACTAGCTATGCCCCACGGTTTCACTCGTATTTATTTTATCGGAAAAAAACCGCGCCGCGGCGCCCACGCACCCGTCAATCGCCTATCATAATAATTGTTCTCAGTTCCGCAAGTACAAAATATTTTAATTTTCCATTAGGTATATTCTATACTATGTGTCGAAATAAAATTCTATGAAGAACAAAGTTTAACTTCATAAAATCATCTATATGATGAAGTAATTTTGATTTGTAAGGATTAATATGCCATATCTAAAAAAGTAATGCTTATAAATTACTTTTTAACATTCAACAAATTTTTGTCACAAAATTCCTTGTTGTGGCTTCACAATTTTGTGGTGGTGGATTTTTGTGGAGGGTTGTATGTTTCCACATGCTATCCCGAACTTTCTTTTAGATATTTTTGTGGAACATTGTATTTACGTATCATTAACCATTATGTCAGCGCACGTAGATAAAGCATTATGGAAATGCTTCCACATTAAACTTACCTAACAAAAATCAATATTTATGGCTAGCTGTGAGATGTAGTCTAATGTTAGATAACCTATACTATTCCTTGTGAATCTGGTTATTAATAATATAGTATAGATAAGTTAAGCACTCACCTTTACTCTATCTCCTCTATTTACAATATCGGATACATTGGTGACTCTGCCCTCGGACCTTAGCTGTGATATGTGTACAAGTCCTTCCCATTTCTTTCGAACACCTTCAATTTGGACGAAACAACCAAACGGCACTATATTTGCGACGCGGCCATTATATATCTGAAAGATAAATAATGTGAAAGTGTTTTAAAACTCGATGAAGCGAAAAAGCGACACTAAAAATAGACAAATACATACATCTACACGATTTAACCTGCGCGAAAATAAGATAGAATACATTTTACAGTGCCCCCTATAGCCCAGTCTCTTCTTAATACATGTGTGTGTGTCTACGTATTATGAAGCCTTGCATCATAGCCAGCGTAATGTATTGTTCATGTGTATCATTTATGTAAATATTTTAAGTTTCTGGGGGTTACACTTTTAACGCATTTGAACGGCAGACGTTTTTTTACAGTATACTGTATACGCCATATATTTATATCATTCAACCACTCATTCGTATTCATTCAAGCATTCATATATAGATTCATTCATTATACATTCCTACCTACTTCGTATCCCCGTCGCTTTCTCAAAGCATCGCAGAGTTGTCGCGTCACAGACTCGCTCATAACAAGTCGAAATGACAGTGCACGCATCATAGTCTACACTTAAAAACGCTCCGCTAAGTGTTTAAAATTACCCCGTGCTCGCGCTCAATTATAATATTAGTGCTTATCGTGAAAAACCAGAACTCGAGTGCCAGTGAAGATATAGATACCATAAGAACTTGTGACCTACGAAATGGGAGACATGGAGAGATAAGGTACCATTTCCTTTTCCTTCACCGTAAACCGGCGCCTTCAGTGACTGCACGTTACCTGATGGTATCTAAGCAATGTACAGCCCAAAAACAACTATCACCAAGAGATCTCTCGGCATCTTGATATCAACCAGTGGGCAGATCCTGAAATGCGACAAGCCAAAGAGAACCATTGAGATGAGTGTAACACCTGGTGTATGGTAGTTGCGGTCCATTCAGGTACATCTGTAATGACCATTTTTATGGATTTACCTGACTGCGAAAAAGGAGGTTTATGTTCAAGTGTATGTATCATAAGTGTGTCTATTTCTTTGGCACGCTCTGCAGCCTAAACAGTTTAATAGATTTAGCATACACCTTGTATTTGATTCGCATTAATTGTGAGAGTGACAAGTATGAGATCTATAAATCAAATAAAAAGCAAAAATAGAAAAAAAATAGTCAAGAATTTTGTTGCAGACAGTTTTTTGTTTCCTTTTTAATAATTTAGCTTGTTATTTATAGGAATCAATAGCCCTGTATAACCATTAATTTACGAGGATTTGTTGCCAAAATAAATAAAAAACTGATTAGTGTGTTTGTGTTCTAAAGATTCAAGGTGCTGAAATGTTTTTCACATTGACTGCTACTAAATTTTATGAAAATAAAATATAAACAATCATGTTTTATCATTTTACTCAGTGGATAGCAAGAGAGCCTATAGAAATTCTAAACATTAACTATAACAAACAATTAACAATATGTTTTTATGGCGAACATGAGGCCCATAGCCTATGGGCCCTTGTAATACTATAGGTATCAAGTAGAGCACTGCAGACCTTGAACCCCGACCCCAAGGACTATGAAAACCCTACTCACAGCAGAAACACAACACAAGGTTATTTGGCTGCAATCTTCTATAGAGTGGAGAGAAATTGACACTCCTCTCTTTATTCATTTCCATAGTTCAACCTCATTTCTTATGGAAACCTTTTATTATTGGTTTACTTCTAAATTCACTTACTTTTCCAGGCTCAGGATCATCACTTATTTCAACATCTGGACTCTTTTTCCTAGGTTTCTTTCCATAATCACCATGCTTATCATCTTTATCATATGATTGTGGCCTTTTTCCTCTAGACCTCGACCTTCTACCTCTTGACCTTGATCTTCTGCCTCGCGACCTTGATCTTCTACCTCTAGACCTCGATCTTCGACCTCTGGACCTTGACCTTCTACGCCTATCCCGTGACCTTGATCGATTTCTCTGGCGACTTCTCGATCTCCTCCGTTTCTCTTCATCATTACTTTTGCTCCTACGGTCTCTAGAAATGTTTAGTTTATCTCCACTTCTGCTACGTCTTTTTCTTCTATCTCTGGAGTCTTCTATTTTTCTACTTTTCTCTTGACTACGGCTCCTTTCTGGTTTTTTTATTTCTTTTGTCTGATACTTTGAACTTAAATTAGATGGAGCAAGAGCTTCCAACTCTGCCATAGCTTCATCAACTGTGTCATGTTTACTTGTTTTAAGATTGGTCTCCTCTTTAAAAATGTCTTTGGATGTGACTCTCCTTGCTGTTTGTTCTTTATCACTTTCTTCATCTGATGAGAACACTTCAGGTTTTTTGTTAGGTATGGCTAGACCTGGGAATTTTTGGGCCAGAGGATTTTTGTTTTCTATTTCATTATCCTCATCAGTAGTATTGTTTGTAGGTTTCATGTGTTGTATAATCCTTAGCAAGTTTGTCATAAAAGAATCTAAAAATTCAGCTCCATTTTCTATAAGGGCTTTTTTGAAATCTTCAAAATTCGGATTTTTTTCAGCAAGATCAATGATGAATTCAGCTGGAACAAAATAAGAATTTTGTTACAAAAAAAGAAATAATGACTAATGTTGTTATTTGATTACATGTGTCTTTCTTTGCCTTGTTAGTTCAACATAATATAGACCTAAAATTATAATAACTTTATTAACCTTAATTTTTTAATTCACTTCTGAATTATTTCAGAAATCTATCAGCCTAATAAACAATATAAATATCTGTTAATACTACTTCTATTAATTCACCCCTGCAATTCTTCTCCATGTGCCATTGGTGACATAAGCCTCCCTCATATTCGGTTATAAGGGTTGGTATAATCAAATGGTTAAAAGATTATTAGAATGCTAAAAAATACCAAAAATGACATACTACTGAACCTCCATTATGTACCTACCAGCTGAGCCTGCAGCTCCATTAGTGTGGACTACAAAATGCTGTTGCTCAAGTACATGCGCAAATAATGCTGCCTCAAACTCACGCACAGCTTTATAATATGGATGTATACCAATAAAAGGCTAAAAGAAATATATCTCACCTAAATCCTTGTCATTCAATCCTAAATGGTTATCCAGTTCAGTACACACTTTAGAAACAAGTGATAAATGTTCTAACTTCGCAACTTCATCCATTTTTATATATTATTTCACAATGATAAGTAATTAATCGAATAAAAATAAATCAAAGAGATGAAAACATTCACCATTACCAAAAATCATACCTTTTTGTCAAAACGTCAAGTGTCAACTGTGACAGTTATGACAATTGACTTATGAGTGCTGACAGCCAGGCTCTGTCAACTCGCCTATATATTTTAACACGAAAAGCTCGCGCATCTATTTCACTCAACATGGGAAAAATCCATAAGCGTACCCGCTACGTTTCTCTTTCACACAAAGAAATACTCACACAAAGGCATACTCATTGATATTCTTCCGCCATATTGGTCTGTGGCCGCCATTTTCATTGGAATTGTCAAAATTGACAAAACAAATTGAACCGCCATTGTTCGTTGTTCATAATTAACATTATTAAACATTTTATATTTGTTAATTTGTGGAATTGTTAATTTGCTCGAGATGGAGTAAAAACATTTGTTTTAAAGAATATTATCAAGGAGGTAGTATTTGCAATTTTTAAAGCTGGATTCATAGTTAGAGCCACAGTTAGTGATCAAAGCTCTGCCAATGTTGCAGCTAATAATATCGGACTCAAATAGAGAACTTGTACGCAGTGAAGGCTACAATGATAATAATGTTTCCTATAACATTAATAGTAACCGGCTATATCACATCTATGATGTACCTCATTTACTAAAATGTTTTCGCAATAATTTTTAGAAGAAAGATCTTCTCATCGGTAATCGGCGTGCTAAGTGGGAGTACATTGAAATTCTTTATAAAGTAGATGGAAATGGTGGACGAGCAAGAAGCACTAAACTCACCGACAAACATGTTAAACCTACATCATATGATAAAATGAAGGTAAGTAAAATTCTCACTGACCCATCTCAAAAATCAACCTGTATAGGCGTGAAATCATTTATATACACTATGTACCTATGTAAGTAAAATTATTAAAACCCCAGTCGCATGTGAAGTTTATAAAATGACCACTTTGCTTGACAAAAGTGATGTATGATTGCCCATACTAAAGAGATCTCAACATATTTTAGTCATTTTCATCTCCAATACTACTGAATATATATTTACTAGCTGGTACCCGCGACTTCGTCTGTATATTATGGATACTAGCTTTGCCCTGCATTATTTTTTTATTTTATAAATAAAATTACTTTATTGTATATTTCCAGGTCAAACTAGCTGCTCAAGTATTCAGCAGACAAGTGGCTACATCGCTTGAAGTTTATATGAAGTCCCTGCTTTTTCTACAGGAGCATGAATATTCTATTCCGAATGTGGATATTGATAATGATCTTTTCACAGTAGAAATAGTTTTATTTATAAATGATTTGTTTGATAGTTTAAATCGTTTTGGTCACTCTGGTTATAAATTGCAACATGCTCTATCTTTAAATTCTGAACACATAGATTTCTGGAATAATGCTGTGAAGAAACTAAATTCAATGCGGTTTGATTCTTCTGTTGAAAGGGAAAGCAAGCCTTTGTCACTGAAGCATTTTATGCATAATATTAAAACTATGAAACATCTGTGGTCTGATTTACGCTCTATTGAGGGTGTAAAATTTTTAAGTCTCAGACAACTAAACCAATATCCATTAGAAAAATTTTTTGGTCTAATAAGAGCACATGGTAATTTCAATACCAACCCAGATTGTACTCACTTTGTCTCGGCTTATAAAACTTTATTAATTAATAACATCACTACTGGTAAGTTATTATTTACAAATTGTGCTAATGATGATGACAAAATGTTAGGTACCCTTCAAAATTTAGTAAACCAATAAAAATATGGATCATACATTGATAATTTTCAAACTGACGACACTGAATTCATAGAGAATTTTATTCCCCCTGAGAATGTTCATTGGAACAAAAAATTGATACTACATTGTACAATTGTGAGATGCACAAAGAAACTTTTCTCAAAGCTTTTTGGTTATTTGTTATTTATTAGAATGCAAGTAAAACAATGGTGGCATTAATTTTAACAGACGAATGCATAATATTGATTCCAGATCTAAAGATGTAGAAATGGAAAGTTTAATCCATACTAAAGCTACAAAAGGATTTAGTTACAGATCAGTTAGAAGGCGTAGTACTACATAATCATATTTAACTGTATAGGTACTACTTATTATTATCATAGTTTCTGCAACTAAAATTGTCTTTATTTTAATTCCTCTATTAACTATTATTATGTATAGATATATTATTACTGGATCTAGATACCTATATCTACTATGCCTTTGCAAAATATATCACTGCAATTACTAACAGAATTCCTTCAGTATGCCTCATAGTTAATTCTAACGAGTATGCAAATTTTGTTTACATTGTTTTTAAAATATAGTACTACTACTAGTTGTAATATATTATTAATAATTCATTGTTATTATTAGGTAATGTTCTTAGTTATCTAATGTACATAATATAACATTGATTGATTAAATCAGAATCAATTATAAAATAAAATTTAAAAGATGCATGAATATACTCACATGTATTGTTATGATTTTTAAGGTAAATAATAATTATGTAATTCTAGTATGTAATCATGTCATAATCTAGCATATTTTCTTTGTTTCTAATTACTTAATTAGGCATTATGTGTAATATTTACTAATTATTCATACAAATATTTTATAAAGCATGCAAATTTGTCTGGTGTATTTTTTAACAACATTCATGATTCATATTAAGAAAATTATTTTATAAGTATACTTTTAATAACTTTTGTTTTATGTTAATATTTTGTAATGTTTTTATTCTTATGATCTTAATTAATTAATTGTAATATGAATTTGTTTTCCCTGTCTGTAATAATATTGAGAAATACGTTGTGAGCGATTGATTTTTATATTGATGATTAATTCTGTTATTTCTGTAGTTTTTGTCTACATTCATGAGTCATATTAAGAAACTTATTTTATATACTTTTAATAACTATTGTTTTATGGTAATATTTTAATTCTTATGATCATTTAATTGTAATAATGTTCCATTTTGTATTTCCTTTTTTCTGGTTTCACTTTTAGTTCCATGCGCTCCGTCTTTCTTTTATTGAATGGCAACTGTTCATACTGTTATTACACATTTCAGCCAAAGTCAATGTTAAACAATAAGTATTTACCCAAATGTAATTATCTTCTTGCAATATTCAAACATAGCTTCAACAAGATCGAGGCTCCATTTTTAAAATTTTACAGGGAGTTTTATGTGAACTTAAAATGCATGTTCCCAGTTAGGTATTTATAATCCACTTGTGCAAAATTACCAAACTATATCACGTAAAATGTCGCCAAAATTACACAATATAGAGCCAACATAAGGTATGAATTAAAATAAAAACCACCACAACACTTCAAGATCCTGCCGAAATTCCTAGGTCTGAGGTTTTAAAACAATGCATAAAGCCGGTCCTAAGCCCGTGAAGTATGAAGGGAAAGTTTTATGGCATGTTAATATTTGTAAATCCCAATAAGAAATATTATGTAATCCTTACGTTTCTTTTATTTTAAGATTCAGTTTGATAAATCTGGTAAAATGGTTGCCGTCGCAAAAATATCGATAAAAACCGGTAATTTGTTTAGTAAAATACCGATTGACACGAAAATACATCACTAGTTTACTTATTTACCGTAAAGTACCGATTTAAATGTATGATTCATCACTAACGTAATTTGACAAGTACCATCTATACAAATATAATGAGGGAAAGAGATGTGTTTGTGAACGCCATTAAGATTTGGATGGAGTCTGCAGATGTTAGCGAACTCTATTGAAAAAGCTCCATTGGGATTAAGCACCACTCTCGTACCTACAATCATTCTGTGTGCTAATATGTGAATAATTGATGAGAAGAAAGGAAAAGGACGTGAGGTTCGAGAAGGTTTAATCGCTGCAGAAAGTTCGATAGTTTGAATCACTGGCTCATGGAACGGGGGAACTATACTGATAGCCAGATCGAAGAGCCCCCGTACGTTTGCGGGGTAAAGACTGCCGGGATCCCAAATTCCGGTTACCAACCGGCACGACTGACCTACCCAAGATTATGCGCAGGATGATGGAGCAGCCTCTCATGGTGGTTGGACTAGATTGGGCTCGTGTATTATAGCGCGGGTGGCCAGCGGAAAACCCGCTTCTACAAGTCTCCCTAGCCTGCCGATCAATACATCTCTCTAGACAATGAATCATCAGTGATCCTCCCAACCACATTTAGATTGACCAAAAACCTTTGGCCGAGAACCCTCGGCATCTAGATATACACTGACTAACCATGGAACGCGACAAGTCAACGCAATTCACTGTGACGGGTATAACACCACGTGCATGGTGGTTGCGTTGCGACCCTGTCGGATACAGATACCTACCACCTTGCTTGATTACTGAATATACGACTTATCCCGGAACGTGGTATGCCTAAACCGGCTTCTATGGCAGGTTTTGCACCTAGTGTATCATGTATAAAATAAGTAAAAATAAAGAAAAATTATTTGGGTAAAATACAGTTTTTATTTTTTCTTTCGAATTGATTTTGTTTGAGCAGCCTAAGATGTATATACTAGCATAGAAGAAGATATAATTAATCCTAAATACTATATCTATTAGGTAAGTTTCGTGTTATGGTTTCAAAAAAATAACAATTTTTGGGTTGTATTTGTGACCGCATAAAATGCATGAGAAAGTATAGCAAGTTTTACTAGTCTTTAATTCTTAGAAAAAAATATATTATATGATACAAGTAACTATCTATTCTTCCCCACTGCTACGGTATCAAATAAAAGTATTATACTTGACGGGTAGGTATCGTTTCATCCGTAACATCGACAGTATAATCAATTTTGTTGTGCCATCTTGTGAGTAAAATAATAAATATTTGATGCAATAATTAGGAATACAATTATGACATGGCGAGATCAAAATATTGATCTAAACGAAGTAGTAACTTTTCTCCCCCTGCTGCAAACCAGAGATATAACAATTCTGCGGACTTAGCAATCTAAAAAGTTACTTGTATGTATTTTTTTTTTTTTTTTTTTTTAGAACTGACTACACTGTTAGCCTTAGGGGCCCTAAAGCCGCTGCGGCTTTTACAGCTTCACCGGACTTGGGGGCGAGCGCAGAGGGCACTCAGCCGCGAAAGTTTTGTGGACGACTCGCACGAGGGTGCCAAAGTGGCCGGACCTCGGCTCGGGCGGTCGCCGCGTTCGCAAATAAGTCGCGATCTAATCGAATCCCTACACCTACGATTCGAGCTAACTAATTTATACACATAGGCACGTTCCCTTCCTCCTGGGAGGAGAAGCTATTTGAATAACAGGACTATCCGAACACTTGTCAACGGAACATACGGGGAGGAGGCTTTTATAAGGTATGGTGTCCCAACTGGCTCAGTGTATGGCCCTGTTGGGTACATCATGCACGTAAATAGCATGTCTAATGTTATCATTAACTCTTCTGTATATATGTATGCGGTTGATACGTGCATAATGTATGCTGACAAGGAGTTGAAAGTTATAGAAAAGTGTATTCAGGAGGACTTTGAAAATATTTTAAAATGGGCACATGACAATGGTATTATACTGAATGTGTCAAAAACCAAATGTATGCTCATTCAGTCATCTTATTTGCGAAAGCCTGATGAAACACTGAATATCTTGGGTCATTCATATGATTGCCTTCATAATAATAAACATATGTGCAGTTGCCCCGCCATACAGGTTGTAAATGAATACAAGTATCTTGGGTTAACAGTTGATTGTAGCATGAACTGGAAGAAACACACTGAAAATGTTTGTAACAAATTAAGAAGTTTATTGTATAAATTTAACCATTTAAAATATGTGTGCAGTAAGAAAATTCTATATATATTGTATCATGGTCTGGTCGATGCTACACTAAGCTATGGTTTAAGTACATATGGCCGTACATTTCGTACATACCTAGACAAAATTTTATCATTACAGACACGGTTTCTTAAACTTTTGGTTGATAAACAGACAAAGGATTCTTGTAATAATAATTATAATATTTTATATAAAAAATGTAATATCTTGCCAGTACATGATAAGGTATCTTATTTAATAGCAGTTGCAAAATTTTCTTCTTTGTCTAGATATGCTATCCCAAGGGTATATAACAAACACAATAACTTAAGACCAACCACTATAAAAAAATTCCTAGAGCCTGGTGCAAGTAACTTTTACGGAGAAAGAACAACAGAGTATATATTACCGAGAATACATAATAATAAAATGTTGAGAACAGAAGACTACGAAAGTGTAAATACATTTAAGAAGAGAATAAAGACCATAATACTAGACACCATTTTTTGAAATAAATATTTAATATAATAATGTTTTAAATGTTATGTAATACCGTATTGAGTGCATTTTGTTTTTCGCCAACAAACTGTTTTTCAGTTTGGCGATTTTAGAAAATAGTATATTATGTATTTTGTATTTTGGAAAATAAATTAAAAAAAAAAAAAAAAACTAACTAGCGCTAATTAACTAGCGTTATAAAAGAAAAAAAAAGGTCCCTCACAGAACCTATGTACCTGTGTGGTGTGCACGTGTGTATGTTCATACGTGTGTAGTGTTGTATGTAGGTAGCTAAGTGATGCACGTACAGTGTCACTTGTATCGCGCGGGCGGTTGCCTGACCCAAGGGTTTCACTCCGAGGAACGGACCTAGGCTTGGGTTACCGCTAGAGAGGGTGGACGTGACGGGTGTGCGGGAGCGAAGTTGACCGCCCGCCCTCTGCGGAGAGAGCGGTGGTTACGCGGGCGTGGGCGCTGGCACGCTCTGTTTGGAGAGACGGATGTGTAATATTTATTCGCATTTTCGATGTGATCGTCGGGATCAATAAAAATATTGCGCGGCCGGCGTTTGCACCGGATGTCCGTGGGTACCGGAACATAGGTGGCGGCTGTTTTTATCAACGGATTCGCGTGGTTCGACGCGGTGTCGAAATACGAACGGGAGAGCTGTTTAACGTAGGCATGTATCGAAGGAAGCTCCATATCTCTATAGAGATCTACGCTTCGAACATACCACGGGGCCCCGGTGAGACGATAGAGGAACCTATTCTGTATCGATTGTAACCGTTTGAAACTCGACTCGGACATATGTGCGAACACAGCGCAACTGTATGTCAAAATTGGTCGAATACACGTCTTGTAGAGCGTGAGCTTATGTCGCGTGGACATTTTGCTCACCGAACACAACAGAGGATGCAACAGGCCCAGGACCCACGCGGCCCTGTTCCTAACCTTACGGATGTGGGGTCTAAAAGAGAGCCTACTATCTAGGGTTACCCCTAGATATTTGGTCTCTCTTACATACGGAATCGGATTATCGTAGAGCTTAACAGGTTTAAGCTTTCACGGTATCTGTGACGAATCCGCATCGAAGAGAATCGCGGCGCTCTTCGAGGGATTAACGGCTATTCGCCACTCGTTAAACCACTTCCCGAGAGTGGTCACGGAGCGTTGGACTTTGTGTCTGAGGTTGGATCTATTCCTATCTGAGGCATATAAGACTGTATCGTCAGCGTATAGCCCTACCTCGACCTCCGGGAGTCGAGGTAGGTCACTGACGTACAGGTTAAATAGGCTAGGAGCCAGGATCGAACCTTGGGGAACGCCTGAGCGTATTGGACGGGACGTGGACAATTCACCTTCCACTCTATAGCGGAAGGTGCGATCTGTTAAATAGTCGCGAATTATTTTAATTAACCTATCGGGGACTTCAAAGCGGTACAACTTGTAAATCAATCCCTCGTGCCAGACCTTATCAAAGGCCTTGGCCACGTCGAAAAAGACCGCAAGTGTACGGCGGGGCTTATAAAGTTCAGCAAAATTAAATGCAACGTGCTCCGTGAGGCGGTGCACTTGATGAGTGCAAGAATATCTAGCACGGAAACCGAATTGCTCAGGCGGATAGAGGTCTTTCTCCTCTATTACTGGCTTGAGACGGTTCAGAAGGATCCGCTCGTAAATTTTCCCTAACGTATTTAGGAGACTGATCGGGCGATAGCTGTCGGGAAGCGACACGCTCTTGCCGGGCTTACGGATACCTATGACTATTGCCTTTTTCCAGGCGGCTGGAAAATGGCAGTGGACTATGGCTACATTGAAGATGCAGACCAAAAGAGCTATGAGGCAATCGGGAAGAAGTCTAAGTACTTCATTCCTGATCCCGTCAGGACCTGGTGCTTTTCTAAGCTTAAGGCTTTTTATAATGGAAAGAACCTCCTAAGACGTGACTGGGGACAGGGAGTCTGTCGCGGGGAGCTTATCCAGCTCCCGCACGCATCCATCGATACCCTCGACCCGGTCGGTATTTTCATCGACACTGTTCGGAGAGCACTGGCTCTCCAAACATGTGGCGAGGCACTCCGCCTTGTCACTGCTATCGAAGGCGAGTGGTATACCGGGACCCCTCTCGAGGGGGGGCATAAGATAAGAAGCCTCTATTTTGAGGCTGTGAGCTAATTTCCAGTAAGCCAGATGCGACGGCCTTAGCCCTTCGACGAGGGCGTCCCATCTGTGACTTCTGAGTTCTAATATACGGGCTCTAACCGATCTTTGAAGTGCGCGTAAACGTGCGCGGTTTTCCTCGGTCGGATAGTGGTCGTGCGCACGAGTCGCCGCGTTCTTTTCCGTCAACAACGCCCGCACGTCGGCAGGGAGTACGAAGCGGCGATCGCTCGCCTCTTCGACCTCTCTCGAGGCCTCTCCGATGCCAACCTGCAGGTGGTCGACCAGGGAATCGATCGCGAGATCTACATCCGCAACGGACCCCAATACGTCCGGGATCCTATCTAAGCTGGACGAGGTCGGCCTGTCCGCAAGATAATGTTTTAGCTTGGCATAGTCAACCACTTGGACCGAAGGAGGGCTAGAGTCGTCTGGTTGACCTAGCTGCATGATGACCGGACGGTGGTCGGAGTCGAGCTCGTGTACGACCCGAATGAGTCGTAACCGAAGCGCGATACCTTTAATGAGAGCTACATCAAGCACTGTCGGCATACAGTTGTCTTGAAAGTGGGTGGGAGTGGGTGGCGCTATGACATCAAAGTTTAGCACGTTCGTTAGCTCTTCGAGTTTAACCCCATTACTGGAGTCTCTCCAATTGCCAAACGAAGTGTGTCCACAATTGAGGTCACCCGCTATAATGACCTATTCACCGAGCGAAAGTAGCTTTTCTAGGTCAGACCTGAGAGGCTCTTTCCTCGGCGAGAGATAAACTGAAACTAACGTTATGGACGGGTGGTCGGTCATTCCTAGTCTACACACGGATACTTCCATATTGGTAAGTATCGGAGGATCTACCGGCGTACAATATAACGATCGTTTGTAATAAATGAGAGTGCCGCCCCCGCGGCCGGCCCGGTCATTTCTTACAATATTGTAGTTCGCGATTTTTGGATCACGTTTAGCACGCTTTAAGAGCGTCTCCTGCACTAAAAGAACATCTACTTGGTGATCTTTAAGAAAGGTCGCGACGAGATCACGCTGCGGATATAAGTTCCGTGCGTTAAAATACGAAAGATTTAACGCTTTCGGTTTAAACTTAGCCATTGAAAGGCCCTTATTTATTGTTACTCGCCTCACGGTCGAGACGTTGTAGCGTCTCTACGAGGCGGGGGAACGCGCAAGCGGTCTTGATGAGACCGAAGCGCTCCAAATGATCATTGTACTCAATGAGCTCGCGGATATCGTGCTCGCGAGTGAGCAGTATCATTAAGTCGTTACTATTAACGACAGCGTTGGCGGGCGCGCGGGGCGCAGGAGCGCGGGGCGCGGGAATATCCATAGTCATAAGGGGCTGTGGATTGGGGCGACGGGGGCCCCATGCGTTCTGCGATGAACGCACGGGTTGCGGTTGCACCGCGCGGGGTGCGGAGGGGCCGGCGGCGGCCGGAAGCTGGCGCGGGACTGGCAGCGCGGGAAATTCCACTGACGCCAGCAGGGGTTGCGCTTTGATGGCTGAGGCGGGGGGCGCCGCCCGGGGGGCCGCCTGCCTCTGTGTACGTGGCCGCGTGGTACGCGGGGCCTTGGGGCAACCGCGATAATTCGCGGGATGCCCCTCCTCCCCGCATAACACGCAGCTCGGGGGGACGACGGAGTCACGCTCGCGCGTGCACTCCCGGGTGGGGTGGTCCTCTCGGCACTTTACGCACCGCGGACGAGAGTGACAGTTACGGGCAGCGTGCCCGTACAGCTGGCAGTTGTGGCACTGCGCGGGCTGGTGGTTTTTGTATGGGGGCTCCACGTTAATCCCGGAGAGCCCGCACACCGTCTCTAGCTGAAAAATGGCCTTTCCCTTTGGGGAAAGGTCCAATATGGCCACTACCATTTGTAGTGGCCGCTTATCCTTACTGTACATCCGGTGTACTTCCCGGATGGGATAACTTTGCTCCTTGAGCGAGGAGCACACCTCCGACGGGTCGAGCTCCACCGGAATGCGGCGGATGACCACTCGGAGGACGCGCTCCTCCGCGAGAGAATAGGTGTAGAATTGCAGACCTTTCTGCCGGAGGAGGGTGGTGAGTTTACGGTGAGTTTCCGAAGAACTCACCGAAATGGAAATCCCGTTGACTATGTTTCTAGCCTTGTAATACTCGAGTTTGAGTCTGCGCATTTCATTGCAGACTCCCATCCAGGCCGCCTTGTCCCGGATTATAATTGGAGGTGGGGCACGCTCTTTTTTCCCGCCGGCGGGCGCGGGGAGCTGGGAGGACGCGGGGGCGACGGCGCCCCTGACTACTGCATTAACTTTAACTTTAGGCGCCGGTTGAGCAGTCGGACTGCTACGCGCCGTTCGCTTACGCGACGCGACGACGGTGAAGCCGTCATTCTCAGTATCCATCTCCGGAGATGCATCCGGACCCGCGGGCGAAACTAATTCGACCGGAAGGGCCGAAAAAGAATTAGTGGTTTTTACCGCGGTTTCCGTGGATCGCGCGGGACGGACGTACGGGCTATTTTTAGCAACCCTAGATTGTGACCGCGAATTACGCGGCCCTCGCCTGCCGGAGGCGGGGCTTGACCCGCGCGATTGGCTAGTCGGGACAGGGTGCGTGGCCGTAGGCGTGGCCACGGCCCCGGATGACGGGCGCGCAACGCTGCACGCGGGACGTTTGGGCGCGACGCCGACTGGCGCGGCGCCAGTCGGTATAACGGTCGGAATAACGGTCGCGACCGTGACGTCATCGGCCGCCTTGCTACCTGAAGCGGCCGCCTCGCTACCTGTAGGGGCCTGACGGGTCGCTGTCGCAGCGGTGCGACGCGCGGCGGGAGCATTATTATTATTTTTGAATTCCTCTATGATAGAGGGATTACGAACAAGGACGAAGTTTTGGAATTTGAGATTTTCGAACTCCATGGACTTTATTCTGGCCTGCAACCCGTTAACGCAGGCGACCAAATCATTAATTGTTTTTGCCATCTCGGCGGCATTGAGTGGGGTTTGGGACATGATTTTAAATTAAAGGCCTCCCTGCCTTAGGGGCAGGGGGGTGCGCCAAAATTTATAACGACTATCCGAGTCGGGCAAAAGTCCTGTGGTCGAGGTGCAATGACACACAGGAAGGACCTATCAACCCTAAGGAGCCCTAACAAGCCCGGGGCCGAGGACGCAGACCGGTAATTAAACCGGGCTAGGCCCAAACAGGTTCCCGGGGATGGAGTGTGCAGGATCGGAAGGTTTGGCAGGAGACACCTGGGGCAAGACTATGCGATAACCGCAAAGGCCTAGATTCCCAGGCCCGTCCGAGTCTGGCTGTTTGCCTCTGAAGGAGACAACCAGCGGGCTGCTCGGGTCACGCCCCGCTCACTTTAGTTAGCACCGTCAGGTATCTAGTGAGCGACCACAAAACCGTGGATTTTAGACAAAAAAAAACAGCAAGTCGCACTGAAAAGTGCGGTTTACCGCGAGCGTTCGACACTTGTTGATGTACGATGATTATTACGAGAATATATTTGAAATAAAATTCCAAAGATACGATCGCAATAGTATGGTCACGTGATGGTCGAGAGCACAAACGGAGACACGTCCGTTCGCAACCAAGACCAAATCGGAACCCTACTTGTATGTATGTAGTGTTGACAAGTTGTCCATTTTGTGGCTATATCTGGCAACATTTAAGATTGGTCTAGTCAAAAATATAAATATTTTAGTCACGAATTTAGCAACTTTTAATAATACACAATATTTTAATATTTCCATATTGCACTTGTTTTCACACATCTACAATGCCAGTAAAGAATCAGTATTTTAGGATTTGCCTCAGATGGCTGTATTCTTCTATCTCAAATGTTGAGGGGGGAAGATTATTAAAATTTAGCATCTTGAGAGCAGTAAAGAAATAGTAGGTATAAAAATAAGATAAGTTTACATACACATAATTGTTTACTAAGAAAAAGAGATTATTTAAAAAATGCTTTACTTGTTTTTAAAAACAGAACCATCAACGTCTAATGAGTGTTATGTTGAATCAACGTATAATCAATAAATAAACGTGTTTATGTTATGAACTTGTGTTTGTTTTCAAGCCAAATTTTTGCCCACTTTTTAGGGTACGAAATTTTTAACATTCTAGCAACTTCATCATAGCGGTTGGACACTTGTTTTCTTGACTTGTCAACACTGTGTATGTTGTTTTCAGTTTTATATTTCTCAAAGCTTAAACTTTACGGCTTGTAGACTATTTTAGGCAAGTGGATTTTTGTAATTTCTCCTCATAAATCATTGTCATGGAAAACAACACAGACCATTCTGAACAAAACAGTTTCAGTCCACTAACAGTACAAGATGTAGATGTCGATTTTTTACCTATTGTATACGAAATAATACGAAGGTATTATTATACGTAACATTTATATTTAGCAGTTTTTTCTATCTTATCTATCATATATATCGTTTATCTTTTTGTTATAGTGTCGAGAGGGATTATCACGACAACGCAGCAAAAGCCAGAGAATCTCAAGAGTGCAGTCAGAGGGTGTTAGAATTGCAAAAGAAATTTGAAGTTGCGAGAACACAGGTTAATAAAACACCTTTATTAATTCACACTTTAGTCAAAAAATTAAAACAACGAAACGCGTCAATTAGTTTAGATTCTCGTTTCGAAGACCCACTTGCATAACTATAGTAAAACAAGCTGAAGATTTGATTAAAATTTAGAATTGTTTGGCATGCGGAGGGGTGTCGTAGGGAGCTCTCCTAACCTGCTGACACACTACTATTACAAGGTTAATACACCTGGCCTGAGTTATATTGGTAGTTAAAGTTTCTAGGTTAAATTCGAAACTTCTATATTTAGTATTGTCTTTGCATGCTGAGCAGGAGGGAAACATACAGGGAGGGTGGAGACAGATATTTCCTATCTTCTGATACAATTTTACCAGGGAACTCATTTTATCGATTTCAACCTTTTCTATCCCCAATTTGTGCTGAACAATTCTAAATCCAACTTGAATATTTAGATACCACTAGAAGGGTTGGTTGATTAACATATCATAAGCTATGATTTACCATTTTTCTCAATTTAAAAATTAGGTTTAAGATCAAGTTGTGAACTGTGTTTATAAAGAGACCACAATATAGGTACCTACATAACAAATCTTAACTTGGAATTGTTAAGCTTGTATTTATTACCCAACACTGTCACACCTGTATCCCCAAATGGTTAGGCAGAGGTGTACTAATGTATACACACAGTTCGCCAGGTATGTTCATGTAATAGTGGGTGAGCTTATTGCCATTAATTGGGCACTAAGCCAAACTTCAAGTTGCTATTAAGATTTCATAGAAAAACCCCAATAACACTATGCCCAACCTGGGAATTAAACCTAGGACCTCGAGTATAGCAGTTGCGCTTAGGACCACTAGGCTAATGAGGCAGTTTTTATTAATGATGTTTGTTTTATTCACTTCAAATTTGACATCTTGCATTGTCACATCTTCATAGCAGAGTCAACATAATTACAGAAGCTCTCCAACAAAATGCCAAGTTCTTCTAAGCTCTTTGTCTGTTTTATTTTTGCATAAAATAGATTGTAAGAGATAACTTTTGTTTACAGATCAAAAGATTACCTGGTATTGATTTCAACAAGCAGGATCAACTGAAACAGTTTGAGATACTGAGAACACAATTGAGGCTGAAACAGGAACTCTTGCAGAAGTATCGGAATATGTGCTCATTTGAGACATCATTTAAGTGAACAGAATGCCTCTTCGTGCCCTACTTAGATATTTAGCTAATAATGAACGCCTTGTGCAAAGGATTGCAGAATCCTATCCCGTCAGGCGGGCAGCACAACTGGCAATATCAGTGTTTTATAGAGGGAAAGAGAAACTCGGTGATGTAGATCCACAGACGGTTAATCGTTTTATAACATTTTTAAGAAAATTTAGTGAGAACCTTAAAGATGGTATTCAAGACGCCAAAAAACAATTAAAAAAATAGTACAATTTTTGTGTGAATTTTGAAATTGTTTTAACCTATTAGTTTTAATAGCTAACTATCAAAATTATAGTAATAATTTAATGGTTTATAAATAAATACAATACTATTTTCATTGTCATTACTTTCAAATTTAAGCTCACATTATTGTATCATATTATTTTATTTTTGTAAAGGTCTGGTGGCAATGCCATCATATTTTTGAAATTCTCTTGCTAAATGTTTATTTAAGACAGTGTGATAAACATGTTTGCATTACTGTGTTCACTGTCAAAGTCTGTGAGAATCACGGAATAAAGAGTAAGTTGGAATTGGTACACTTATATCACCGTATCAGGACCTATGTCGCCAAAATCACACAAACAAAACATACTACTACTAATAGAACACTAATCACAATTCAAAAGCAATATTAATCCAAAAGGCGTTAACTTACCTAAAGTGTATATTAAAAATAAAGCTCTCTTATTAGAAGATAAGGCTTAATTTTATTTTTTATACAATCGCTATATAAAACATTCTTATTTGAGACACCAGCAATGTTTAAATTAACAACAAGTACCAGTACTCGACGTTAGATGTCGCTATAAAACATTTTATTCACTATAGATCCAGCTGCTTTGTATTACGGTTGTTATTTATAAAGCATCTATAAAGTCGATGCTATTCGAATAAGGATGTAGTGGCACTTTGTTACGAAAATTACTTATTGATGATTTATTTTGGTTATAACATTCGTTTTCATATTAATGAAACTTTTAAAGATTATAATTTACAATATTTTGCGCCTAAAAGTGGAGACAAAATATAATTAAGGTAAAAATAAATGTTGGCACCTATACAATTAATAAAATTTAAGTGTCTGTATGTAATGGCAAAATAACAGCTTATTACTACATGCATATGTGGTGATCATAATTTTTAAGTACAAACTTTTATTGGGATTTCACAATTTTTAAGAAATACAAGACGGTTTATTATTTGGCTTTGAATTTATATTTAAATCAATTTACAATTGTGATATGGGTCAAACTGCTTTTATTTGGTAACCCCGAAGTCTATGCAACCTTTGTCACCACTTTTGTGTGATGATCCGTGCAGCGTTTTAGTGACTTAAAGAGTTTGAGTTGCCTCCTTAATTGTGGCCCTACTTCGTGCTACTTTAATGGCGATCACTCTCCATGTCGTGGAGGCTCTACACCGGACGCAGCTTATCGCTTGTCTGCTGCCTGACTGTTTGTGGCGATTCGGATAGTGGAAGGTGTCGTGTCATATCATACTGAATCGTATCGCATTACGTTGCATTGCATCTCATTGACAGGACACGCAGCAACATGACGGTGTTCACCTCTCTCGTCGCGCTCTATCTGCTGATGTTTTCTCACCCGTATCTTGTGTGTCACCTCCACCTGCTGCCCTTGCACTCAGATCACACTATACAACCAGATCAGCTTTTCCAATCCATTCGATTTTTATCTTTATCATATACCTAACCTATCCATTAGTGCAATAACATAGTGAATGTCGGTTTTTTCGATTTTTTTAGTTCGATTCCCGGTATAGGTAAGCTTTTTGTTTAGAAAATCTTTGAATTCAGTTATTAATTTAAAAAAATAAAAGAACGTTTTCTTTGAGTAAAATTTGATATCGTCAACATTTAAAATACTTTTCCTCCATGTCCCGTCCGTTTTTTTCATCCTGTATATATATCATTTATTTTTGATTTTTGGATTGGATTTTTGAAGAACTATGAAATAGCTCTAGAAAAGATAAAAATGACCCTTTTCAGGGCCACATTACGATCTATACAGTTTCTCTATGATTACGTCGAAACAAAACATTTTATCTCACAAATTAAAAACTTTTATTTTCAGATAGCGAAAAATTATTCCTATTAATACTTATACATAATTTAGCATATCGATCGTACCTATCCCGTTATCGATATGCACCTCTACAATTCTTACGCACATCACTACACCTCTCCATAAGACGTGTAAGTGCGAGCGAGACTGACAGATAAATATGATTTATGACCCGAAGTCTCAGTTCATAACGAATAGTGAAGTTTTATACCAACATTTGTTTCTCTTTAAAATATGATTTCATTTAATTAATAAAGAGATGTTACTCTCCGATTGTATGTAATACATCCATTTAGAAGATTATTTCTACCATCGTTTTTACACTCTAGAACTGAAGAATAAACTATGATAAACAATTTATTTGCATCACGTAAAACGATTTTCAAACGACCACTCTGCCATAGTGTTAGAACACGACTACGGCCGGACTGAGGTCAAGTTTGTGGAACTACACAAATGATTATGGTTGACGCGACACGCTTACTTACTACTGCTTCTAATGTATTCTTTGTTCTGTGGTGAGACTGGAGAGTTCTGATTAAGAATTTATATTGTTTGATGAAGAAGAAAATATTTCCCTGATACACTTACCTAGTGATCTACTGATGTATTCAATCACCCAGCCCGCCCTGTGGTCATTAAGTTTTATACAATATAAAAAACTAGGGGATTTTGTGTTGCAATGTGACCCAACGCAGCCTATCTGGTAGACATTATCCTTTATACAGTTTTAACAATGACTTATAAACAAAATGAGAACAATCATTATATAGTTGAGCTATTTTTTATTTCACTCTGAATGAATAATTAAAATATAAATCTTTACTTATTGCTAGTAGAAAAAAATCACAATATTGTAATGGTATTTGTAAATATCGAAATACTGTAATATAGAGCAAAGCAGCTAGCCACACTAACACTATGGAGCGTTATATAAAAAAATTCAACAGTATAAGATTCATCTCCCTATTAAAATTTTTAACTGTCAAAGTGATAAAACATTATTACAGTATGACCCCGTTTTTCTACCAACAGATAACTTTATTTCAGCAATAATTTTGAAATTTTCACAAGTTTTCCGTACATTATCTGTCAAAACGACAAAATTATTTCTGAAATAAAGTTGACCATTGTAAAATCAGCCCTAAATGAAATATTTGTCGTATCTTTTTATTAATAATATAAATGGAGCATTGATGATAATACACTGAAAAGTGCTGCCATAAAAGAAAAAAGTACAGACTGAACCTAAACCAAAACATTGTTAAAACAAGAAATAAAAATTACGAAAAAATAATACATAATAAAACTTATAATTTTAAAACAATGTATGTGGTATATTAACGCAATATTACGATTTACATAATGGTAGCATTCTATACACGAATAACTTTATTTCAAAGTGTCACAATTACTCCTAACATGTACTTAGACCTAACGAATCTATGTAACATTGTACTCTTGGTTGTTAAGGCGTCACTACACTTTAAGAAAGTGAAGGAAAATCAAACAAATATCGTAACTTCTCGAATTAATATCGTTCTCAAATCTCACACAACTCTTGTCACCCGTGTGAAGGTAGAAGCGTACTTTTAACACGCTACGATCCCCAATGCGTGACGAGTATTGACTCAACTAATTTGTATAGCCAGAACCACATTATTAACACCTGACGCGACGTCATACTCATCTGTCTAACTCGGTTTTTAGCATAGTTCTGTCCTTTTCTCACTGCGTGTTAAAAGTATGTTTCTACCCTAATACGCTTCTATGGAGGGCAGAATTAAGGAATGGTGTCTCATATTATGTGCTACTGAATAGTTTCCATCAAAATACAACTTCCAAAATGGAGCTGATGTACCAAAAAGATATTACCTAAGTTAATAATATATGAAGACAATGGCACTGATATCTGCGATAGTAATGCCATCTCAATTTCACTTGATTTCTGAGAATGTACGAAATCTATATTTCTTCATCTTTACCCTACCCTCCATACTAATTTCTATGGCTCTGGAAGTGAAAGTGGGCAAATCCAACACACAGATGGTGTACTTTAAATTCAATAATAATTAATTTTTATGTAGTCATGTGCAATTACACTGCCATGCAACAACTATTGTTGATAAAACATCGGTTTTTGTACAATCGATAGTAATCGAATGTTTTAGAAAAAACGATAGACTATCATTTGTTTTTAGTAAGGAATATAAAAATATGTCAGCCCGAAAAATTAAACTTTCGTACTTTATAACTTGATGAGGTAAAAAAAGGTCATTCGCGGATGTCTTCCTTGTTTTCACAAAAATACCCCGAATTCTGTATTAGAAATCAACAATCTATTTAGTTATAGCCTTAATTAACTGTCGATTGATCAATTGTTAATCGATGTTTTGCCAACACTAGCAACAACAAATACTAATAGTAAAAAATATAATAAATTATTATCTGCTTACTAATTCTAGTAATATTTCGTTTATTGCTTAACCGCTTTTTTAGCCCTGTCACGTATTTTGAAACATGTAGTTACAAAGTTGGCAACCCTATTTCTAACATTTCACCATAACAACAACCTACACCCAGAGGGAGTAAACAGACATGAAAGATGGAGTAAAACATCCACCCTTGTTCTCCGACGAGTGTATATACTGTAGGCAATAATTCCTGTGCACCATTGATCAATAAGCGAGGGAAGCTCAGAATGAATTATGTAAAATCTACAAAAATATTTCCTATGTACTGTGATATAGATAGAAAAAATATTCTTTACTTGATGACTTGTTATTTGATAAATTCAATAATTTCACAGAAAATTTTCAACAGATAGAACAAGGTATTAACCGTCCCATAGTAAATTAAAACTGTCACATTTGGTTTATGGTGTTGCCATCTGTTTTTTTTTGCATTTAACGTAATAAATGTAACATCTCTATTTTATTATTGAAGATCGTGAGGTTAATCTAAAAATTATTAGTTTCAAACTAGAATTTTTTTTAGGTGCCTATATAGCTAGCTAGGCAAGAAGTCAAAGTGACGTATAGTTAGGGCGCGAGTTGAATGCAGTCAGGACCTGAAGTGAAGAGCGGAAGCATCAACCATCCCTCGTCCGGAAGCCTTTCGCCTCACACACCCTTTCTGTAGTGATACGAGTGCTGCCTTTGACAACTATCGTACGCTTACAAATCTCGTAATTTTTTGTTTTTAATAATGTCTGATCAGAGACCGTCAATTTTTTATTCATCGCCAAGGGAAATGGGGAATAATGAATCTGATCAGATTAAATTTCAATAATTTATTTTTTCATTTTGATTTCTTTGTGTATAATTGATAAAAAATGTTTGATAAATTATTTACTTTATTTTTTCATTATATTTAATCAAGATGTAAATGGTAAATTAAAAAAAACGTTGAAATTTATCTACATCGTAATGAGGAGAATAACAGCAATAATTCTAATTAGGTCACAGCACTATCGAATTACTTAGCTTTGCATTCAACTCGCGCCCTTATTATAAATATTCAGCAATCACACAAAAAATAATATTTCACAGGAAGAGAATGTACCTGTTTTGTTGTACTGTGGTTTAGAACAATGTTCTAAACAAAACTGCTAGGATAAAGACTTGACGACAATAACCTGGCAGAAATCTGTGGTGTTGGACCCGATAGTCGTCAACTCAGTTCGCGACGACGGTGGGCTGTTCGGGTGGTTTATCGTGACGCTTGCGAGTCCTGCGCCCCCCACCGCCTCCGCCTGTACCTCCCCCTCCGGCACCACCAGCTGCGGCGCTGCGCTTGTCCGCCTGCACCTCGAACGGCGAATCGACCGCTGTCACATCTGTTTCTTGCTATATCGAGTACACACAAGGAAATTTGAGAATTCTACTCGAGAACGTTATATTTATTAAATTCGTCTAGCCTAGTCAAAGTCTAGCGTTTGGTAGTGTTGTTAAAACATCGATAATTAATCAATAGGACTATCGTACAATCAATTGTAGAAATAAAACAATCGATTGTTGATTTGCAATACATAATTCTGGGTATTGTATTTATGTGAAAAGAATGAAGATCCACACTAATAACAATCGAATGTCAATTGTTTAATCGATTGTTTTAAAAATCATTGTGTACTATTGATTGTACAAAAAAAGATGTTTTACCAACACTAGCATTTGGTCACAATGTCCAACTACAATGTGGTTCAAGATGGTAACATGCTTAGAATAGTGGAAGACTGGCTCTCAAGTACAGCTGCTGGAATACACCTATTGGTTTTTGGCGACAGATTTTTAACTTAACGGTAGTAGCTGGCTAGCTAGGCGGGCATTAGAAAATGCTACGATTTCATGACGATATTTTCCTTCACCGAAAGTTCAGGTTTATTACAGGGATTTATGGAACTCACGTCGTACGTCGTGATGTCTGTACACGCTCCCGCTCTGAGCCATCATTGCTTAATCCTATAGCCATCTACACTTTCGTCTTCGTCTCTATTCGCCAAATACCGGCGAACGTGAAGAGAGGCCTTATAACTTTTGTACCTCGTCCGGTTGTAACATCAATTACGATAGCTGTTGTAACTTGTTTTCTTGGCACGAAATTGACGATTATTATCGACAATCCGCTAGTTGACCGTATGTTTAGAGATTAAAGGAAATTATTGATCTATACATAAAAAGTCCAAAACAATACAAACCTGGAAAAAGTAATTGTTTATTTATTTAATTTTCCCTTTGGCAAATTTATATTTTTGCCTATGAGTCACGTGATTGGAACGCACATTAGAAAACGTGACGTCACCATTCAGAAAATATAAATGTTACGACGTTTGCGTAAGCTATCACTTATGTCACTGTTATCATACAAAATAACATATCAAATAAATGATGACATCACGGGACCATAATGCCGTGTTTCTGTGGCATATATTTGGTTTCAATTGAAAAATATTTTTAAATCACTTTTTATGGTGTATTAATGAAAAAAAAATTCATAGGTGGTATTTTTAACATATTAAGTGTTTAAAACAGTTTCCAAAAGTTGTTATGTATGGGTTCCACTTATCATATATAAAATAGCAGTGATGAAAAATAATTGAATCGTTTACCAAGTGCGAGTCGTTCGCGTGCGACGTGTTGTGTGCGGAGCGACGGTCGTGACGTTCATGACGCTCGTGCTTATCGAGGCGGGTCGCGTTCAGCTGCGGCTTCAGCGGCAGCGGGTCTGGTCGCAGCACGTTACCAACGGCTTTCGTTCGACCCTCACGGAACACCTATACCGTCGACCAACGATTTTTTTAATTCTAGGTTACACGAAGAATGAACCACGCTTCTACGATTCACGCTTCACGAAATAGTACTGGTTTTTTAACTGACTTCAAAATAGGGATGCCCCGCATTCTACCTACTTCGCGTCCATATTTGCAATAGAAAAACGTATCAGATAATTATGACCAGTGATTTCGTGTTCAGGCGCTTGAAAGCTCTTGATTTATAAAAGAAACTGTATGTCGTAGGAAAGTACTAGCTTCTAATTGTAATATTAACTGTGTATTGTTAAAATTGAAGTGCCAATTTGTAATATCTTTAGAAAAGAGTTGGGGTAACGCGAAAAAAAAAACTGGTCATGGTGAATTAATTCGAGCGCTTAAATGGCTTACGCTGAGTAAACCATAAGGGATATATTAAATTATTGTACTACATAATTGTAGATATTAAAAATACCTACAAAAACCTAAAATAAACATTTTTATCTTTAAAATATCCGGGAGCAGGGGTAGCACGATTCGCGTGCGGGCCTCACCGAAGTCATTCCATAGTCCACGCGAGTGCAGCCCCGAGCACATCCAGTGAAAGTCCCAGAAAAATCGCTCCAACAGTTTCGGAGATTGTCCGGAAGAAACAGACAAACATTTTAAAAATTTATATTTTTCATTTTTTTTTTTTTTTTTTTGTCGGTATAAGTACCGTATGAACCTTCATATGCATATGTAGTTAAAGCTGTTATTTTGACATCCATTACAAAAAGCCACTTTAACTTTATTATTTGTATAGACTTTTTATAATATTAAATAAGCTTTACACCCAACAGTATCCGATGTTTAAAGTCCGTTAATAACTTGTCCTTAAAGTATATAAAGAGATATAGTACGTAAATGATGCAGACTAACCATCCTCTGACCGCGCCTCAGGTACTCCGGGTGTTTGATGAAGCGAAACTTGACTAGAGCCTTGTCACCGGTTCGCAGGCAATCGCGGGACATAGTCAGGATCGACGCAGTTTGTCGTATACTGCCACAGTGGACTGCCGAAATAACCGTTTTCAAAATTAAAAAAAAACAGCACAATTATTTCCACTAAACGCAGGACCGGATTTAACAAGTATTATATTAAAAATTCAGGTGCTTCATGAATGAGAAATTTGTTCTTTGTCTTATTTGCATTAAAAAAACTGCATAGTCCCATCTCGCGTGGGTCTCAAGGCCTGTAGATAAAGATTGTTAATCTAAATAATAATGTTAAGACCTGTACAATAAATTCACTATGTCCGAAAACTAAATAAATATTTTGAAAAATCTAGAATTTTCTTCAAACATCGTGTATGAATTAGTAGAAAGAGGTAAGGCATCGCTGTGACGGTTAAATTCGCGGAACACGCACACGTAATTTTTTAAAATTTATAACCTTATTGGTTCAAGAATAAAGAGTAGACATTCTAACATGCCTCGAAACTTCCCCTTTTTGTAACGTCGCATACACTGTCATCGGTGTTTCGTTTCACATAAAGGCCAGTACAAAATATTCGAACTTATTTATTAATTTAAAAATAGAAATCAATACTATTTTATATAAAAAAATTACGAGTTGCACTCCGGGAGTGCCGACAGATGTAAAAACTTAGTTATTGGATTATGAATTGCATTTTATTTATGAATTGTATTTTATTAATTATTAGAAAAATTAAAATACATTTAATATTATTTTATGAAAGACGCGTTCGCGGTCTGCTCTATGTACATGCACACACTATAGCTGCGTCTCGTAACGGTGTCGCGAGTCCAGAGATTTTATCTCATCTAAAAATATGCGTACCGCGCTAAAAGAAGTTTTCACTTCAATTTACTGCCTCATTAGCCTAGTGGTCCTAAGCGCGACTGCAATGCTCGAGGTCCTGGGCTCGATTTCTAGATCGAACAGTGTTTTTGGGTTGAACAAACTTTTATTGGGTTTTATATGAAATTATCAGTAGCAGCTCGGAGTTTAGCTTTATGCCCGATAAATGGCAATAGGTTCGCCCCCTATTACATAGGACCTAAAAACGCACCCGGCGAACTGTGTGTGTACATTAGTACACCTCTGCCTGGCGTTTCGGCGATACAGGCGTTATGGTATGTTTTTTTTGCGTTTAATGTCCGACTGCCTATTCCACTCTTGAAAAAAGTATTACATACCCATAGCTTGGTATCGTGACGAGATGGTGGTCGGGTGGTGAAGAACTAGTATTTCGCCTTCGAACTGCCAGCACGCCTGTGGGTTCAGTGCCGGAGACACCATCACCATACCCTTTCTTATCTGTGACCGCTTAATCTGTATTCATGAAGTACAAGACAAACTTATTCAGCATAGTTCTTTATTGCACTCTTTGAGATCTGTGGGCGCCGGTTTTTAATAATATAACACAATACAAGACAATTAAATCAGAAGGTCCAATTCCAGTGAAATTAAAATGAAAAAAAGGAATCATCTTAAACAGTTTATAAACAAAGAAGTTATGGATGAACAATAAAAAAAAGGTACATTCGAATTGAGAACCTCCTCCTTTTTTAAAGTCAGTTAAAAATAACCAACAAAGTTTTCTCAAACTCGTGTACGATAAATAGCGAAATTTTTCAAAATTCTGGTAAGTATATTATTGTGTCTAAAATGTTTTTTTTGAAATCAGATAAGTACATGTTTTATTAATTTCTTATCTATACCTACTTTAAATAATTTATTCTTTATACTTCGATAATCAACATCCTATTACTCTCGTAGATATAAAGTATGTCCTTTCACGATATAGTTTTGCAACAAAGTTAGCAAACAAATAGCACTGCATAGAGCAACACGGGCCACCGGCGAATCGGAGGGGAGGGGCCATAGCGTTTCTTCCCGATACATAACTGTCTGTCGTTTTTTGCGGGGGGAAATCTTCGCCAACTGTCGATACACATTATCGATAAATTATAGAAATCGGTTAAGGAAATAAGGTAAACAAGTGGACATTATAATATAGACTTTATTTATTACTACTATAATTTATCATTTAACACAAACAAATGTAGTTAGAGATAGTTTTATTTGTGTAGTATCTGTGATCTCTCTATACATAGTCTGTGGAGATTTGATAAAAAGGTAAGGTATATACTCTATGGTTTTTTCTGTGGAAAAAGTGTGTGTCACTTTTTATGTTAATAAAAAGGATATTAATAGATAAACGTGGTATTACTTAATAAATAGTTAAAGTTCTAAATAACAAAATACATTTTTGTGGGTTAGTTTTTTCATTAAGAATGAAATTCTTCTATCAGTATATTTTTCCATTATTAATTAATCTTGCCAGTTCTAAATGATCATTTGTAAAATGACTTTACAAAAGTTATTAAAAAATTTCTTTCATATATTCCTTACATTCGAATCTTTAGGAAACCTGCAATAAATAAACAAATAATATGGTTGAAGTTCAATAATTATTTAACTTAAGTAATACAATTTTAATAATAAGCTTTATTAAAATAAAGCTCATAATAAATGTTAAAAAAATTAAACGAATCAAAAGTATTGAATGTATACACTCATTTGTCGAAGCCATTTTTATCGATATCTATCTACAACCCGGCAACTACACTCGGATCGGATCAGTCGCTCGACTAATCCACATTTTGTATGAGGGTGAGCCCTCTGTGTTGATAAACAAATCCAAAATAATACAATCATTTTATTGTAATTCTTTTAAATTTTTGAAGAAGTAAATAGTAATAACGTAATTAAAATTACTTAAATATGAAAGGTAACGCCTTTTGGCAGCGAAAACCTGAACAATTCGGTATTTTCACGGGAAGTCGATTCAGCCGCGCAATTAGATTTAATCTAGTGAACAGTCCGGTTGCATCTAGTTTTATTAGACGCGTAGGACCAAGTGGACCTACACTTTGACAGAGGGGAACGCCTGCGTTTGGTTACTCCCCTCCGGTCTGCCGGTGGCCCGTGTTGCTCTATGACTTAATGTAACCATTAATCATCGCACAAATGTTTAGCAGCGAGTGCGCTACAAGTCATTGGTTTTTTCCTCTTCAGTATCACCCTGTAGATAAGCGTTCATAGAGTTCTTATAGAATTGAGTGCCACGATGATAATATCGCCGCGATACGTTCGCTCGTGGAGGTGGCGCCTTAGTACTATTACAAAACTCTGAGCATAGCCTGGGAAATTTTGTGCAGGATCTTGAAGCGATAAGTTGTGGTTTTTATTAACTTAGGTTTTTTTGACCCTAAATTATGTAATATTGGTGGCGTTTAGCATGACATAGTTTGGTCGTTGTGCATACGTGAAGCGGATTATAAATATAAAGTGAAAACATGCATTTGAGATGTCACCAAAACTCCCTAGATAGTTCTAGCAAGAGACCTACCATCTTGTCAGAAGACTCCAGTTTGTGTATTGGAAAATTTTACGAAGGCTTATAAACATTGACACGGGCAAGTGCTTTTTGCGGCGCCAAAACAAGAATAAGAATAGCATAGTAGGCTCTATTGCCGTTTACACTCTCGACGTCATTTAAAAGAATAAATAAATAAAAAAGGACCTTCTTAAGCGCGAAGCTGGCTGTTTGCCCGCCTCGCACCTCAGGCACAGGCATCCGCTTCCGGTGTATCCCGCGCACCGCCACCGGCTGGAACCTGCCGAGCGGGTCCGGCCCGAGCAGTAGCGTGTCGTTCACACGCACCACGCCCGCCAGCGTCGTACCAGATACCACTGTGCCCACGCCCTAAATATATACATTTCTTTTTATACAAATATACCTGGCAACATTTCTAAATATCGTATCTAAAAACAAGCCAACTTTTTTAAAAGGAAACAAAAAGCCCGAATGCAACAACAAAAACACTTTCCTAGACGTCGTATTTAAATATTATATATCCTATGTCACTTCCACAATTAAGATTAATTTAACAACACCTCCTCTACTGAAATCCATCAAGCCGTTTAGGCTACAGAGCGTGCCAAAGATATAGATATACATACGCTAGAAAAACAAAACCCTCCTTTTTCGCAGTCGGCTAAAAACAACTCACATTGGAGGAAATATTGTACGTATTTATTTATTTGTTTAGTTACTAACAACCGGCCGCGACTTCTTCGACGTTAATTATATATATACAGGGTTATTTATTGGTAATTCGACAAATTCCCGTTAGGAGGTGATAAGGGTGACTATTTGCGATAATTTTAACCCTCATATGCATTATGCAAAGTGAACCATTTTTAAATTATCATGTTTTTTAGCTTTTTCCAAAATAAATCGAAAATGCAATATTAAAAATTTATTTTAATACCATCACGCGTTTATTGCCCGAAGGGTTAGGCAGAGATGTACTAATTGTACACCCACAATTCGCCGAGAATGTTTTTAGGTCCCATGTAAGAGAGGGCGAGCGCCTATTGCCATTAATCGTGCACGAAACCAAACTCCGAGCTGCTACTGGGAATTTCATAGGAAAACCCCAATAACACTTTGCTCGACCTGGGATTCGAACCCAGAGCCTCGCTCATAGCAGTCGCGCTAACGACCACTAGGCTAACGAGGCAGTCAGGTTATTTAAAAAAACGAATCATTTTTTTTTTTCTGATCTATAAAAACGATTAATAAACACTGGTTATTTATCAATATTAAAACAACAATTATTGGTCCAAATTTAAAAATGCAAGACGAAAAAAGATATTATATTGAGATTTCTTTCCACTAAAATGCCTTAAAAACAAAAACGTTATGAAACTTGGCTTGTAGATTATTTTAAAAACAACCGTTTTCTTAGCTCTCCAACAATGCTTAATAACAATTAGGGTCTTATTTCAAAGAATCTGAAGAAAAAAAATTATCATAAAGGAAGCAGGCGGAAATTCGTATTCGAACTAAACTTAAGGTCGTTCTTTAAAATATCCATAAAATTAATTAAAAACAATACCGAATGTAGATAAAACAAAAAAAATACATATTTAAAATAAAATTTAGAACCAGTAACAGTTTAACATAATTTAACGGGATTTTGTCGAATTACCAATAACCCTGTATACTTATAATATATATAATTCTTTGTGCGGATTGGTATGTATGTATGCTTAAATGTTTTAACTTGGTTAGGGCTCAGACAAATTCAAAAAGAGGTAGGGTACAGGGAAATTATTTTAGCATTTCTTTTCAACTTGGGGCAACCCAACTGGTAGAACACCTCCACCCGTAAAGCCCAAAAGCCCGCCTTAGTGACTCGGTTTTACGTGTTGCGTTTCGGGCTCAGCCTGTGCATATCAAGTTAAATTAATGCAGGCCGGCATGGCAGCGGTGACCGTCGAAGGATTTCGATCTCTCGGTGGTCACCGTTGTGCTAGGATTGTACTGTGTTTAGCCCCTAGCTAAACCCCTAGAGAAGATCACGGCTAAATAACCTTGAGTTGTGTTCATGTGATGAATGGAGTTTCCAGAGCTCATTGGGGTAGGGGGTTCAATGTCGGCAACGCGCTAGTGATACCTAAGCACAGTCTTAAATTTGGGCCGAGTGGCGGGCATGCCTGTTTTCATTTTAAAAGACATAATAGATCCAGGGCTCCTTGGGAAGGGGAGGTTCAATTAAAGGTAGCCATAGGGCACCAAGAAATTGGAGATTTATCTCTACTTGGGGCAACCCGACTACTGGAATATCTCTACCCTATAGATGATTGTACGGCTAAATAACCTTGAGTTGTGTTCATGTGGTGAAGTAGGAGTTTCCAGAGCTCATTTGGAGTAAGGAGGTTCAACGTTGGCAATGCGCTAGTAGACCACGGCAGACGTTTACTATCATGCAGGCCGTTTGCATGTCTGTGTTGTATAAAAATATGGTTTGAAACACAGGTAATGGAGAACGCTTACCGGTACCGAATATGTGTCATCTATCTGAAACTCAGCGGGCTTGTCGTCCTGCGACGGCATCCGCGTTTTTAGTAAATTCAGGAACATCTTCAACAGTTCTAGATTTTCACCCGACACATTTGAAACTTGAAATATTGGACATAGCCTGGAAATAAAGTCATTGTTGAGGACAGAAGAGTAGTTGTCGACTCACGGCGAGATTTTGTCATCTTTTCATTTTTCACGTATAACAAATGAATGTCTTTAAAATAATGTTTTATGGTATCTTATTTACAACGTCTTGTTATACACACCCGATAATTTGTAGTTGTGTAGTTTACAAATGGTATTTTTCTTATAATTCGATATCGTGTGTTTATGTGTTGTTACGTTTTAGAATAACTTATGATTAAAGTTACGTCTTTCTTATGATGTTTTTTTTGTAAGTAGTGTTATACCCTTATGTGAAGACTATTTCAAGTCTTCTGTTAAATTTTACGATTACGTAACTTGATGAGTCATAATTTTTTGTAATAATTATTATTATGTGAATTTAAGACCTGCGATAGGTAAATATTAGTTTTAATTATATAGCACACCAAGTAATAGATGTAAGTGTCGATATAGTTTAAGTATGGTGCCGCATTGTTCTACTTGTGGCGGCTAGCCTAAATAAATACAGTCCACTGAGAAATTTGGGAGAGTTTTAACTTCATTTAACAATCATATAATACGTATATATAGGTAGTATTAAAAACTAATTTTATAGCAAAAACTTTGAATCTGAATTAAGTAAAAAATTAACACCAGTGGGCCTCTTCTAGCGTCTTTCGAAATACTTATAATATCTAAATGAGTTGTTGTTAAAAATATTATCGCACAGTGACGTCTTCAAAAACCGCTTCGATCGACGTGGATTTTTTTTTTTTTTTTATATTCTTTATTGCACAAAAAAAAATACAAATGGAGGACTTAATGCTAAAAAGCATTCTCTGCCAGTCTTCCAAGGGAGCAAGGGAAAGGTATATGCAAGGTGTGCATAATGTTAAGTAAAAAAAAAGTTTATAACGATTATTAAGATTATATATTATTAAGAAGTATTCAATTGCTCCAAGTAAAACCTACGTAGCGAATACTTGAAGGAATTTCGAGAGTTGGCCAGTTGGATATTGATAGGAAGCGAATACCACAGTCGTGCTGCTGTAACGGCGAAGGATTGGTCGCGGAAAATAGTATGATGACTTGGTATACTGAGAATTAAAGAATAGGAAGACCTTAGCTGTCTATTATGCGTATCCGCGAGAGATTGAAAAAGTGTTTTTAAATATTTAGGGGATTTGGGATTATTAAGTAAGGATAAAAGAAGACAAAGTATTCTTATATTCCTACGTTGCCGAATAGGTAGCCATTTCAACCTGGCTCGGTATTCAGAAACATGATCAAACTTCCGAAGACGGAAGATGAAACGGATACAGTTATTGAGTAGACGATCAAATTTATTTAAGAGATCTTCTGAGAGGTCCAAGTAAGCAACGTCTGCATAATCCAGAAGTGGTAGAAGAAGAGTATTCACTAGGGAAATCTTAGTATTAACAGAAAGAAAGTTTTTCAAACGCATGAGAGAATGAAGAGAAGCATAAAATTTTCTACTAACTTCCTTGACCTGGTCTGCCCAGCATAATTTAGTATCGAAGATGATACCAAGATTTTTCACCGTATTTGAGTAAGGAATGATACATTTATTGTATTGAAGAGGAGTCAATGAATTAAAGTCTATTTTAGCAAGCTGTTTTGAGCTACCAATTATAATGGATTGACACTTAGTTGGATTAACATAAATCCCGTAAGATTCAGACCAGGAAAGTAAACTTGAGAGGTCCTTGTTTAAATTATTGATTATAGAAGGAAGATTCTTTATTTCGCAATGCAGATACAATTGCAGGTCATCAGCATAGAGATGGTAGTGGGATTGTAAAATAGGCGTAAGTAAGTTTATAAAAATAGAAAAAAGTAACGGAGAAAGAATGCCGCCTTGGGGAACACCAGCTTCTAGAGCACACCAATCTCATTCGCCATCATAGACGCGAACAGCCTGGTGACGATCTCGGAGATAAGAAGAAAACCATTCCAGTGCTAAGGGTGAAAACTGAAGACAAGAAAGAGCGGCAATCAGAAGATCGTGGTCAACAGCATTAAATGCATTGCTAAAATCAATAAGGACCAATACTGTGACCATACCTTTTTCCATATTAGATCTAACATCTTCCGTGATCTTAAGCAGAGCAGTAGTAGTACTGTGGGCGGATTCGAAAGCCAGACTGAAATTGATTTAATAGATCGTTGTCAGTGAGGAAAGAAGAAATCCTATGAGAAGCCTGAGCTTTCAGAGAAGGAAAACAGCATGATGTATATGTTGTCTCTTTTCAGTGTCGCTTTTTCGATTCATCGCATTTCAAATCACAACAGTATTAAGAAGTTTTCACTTCAAAAAGTTCATTTACTTGGTATCACCCAGCCCGTTATTTATATCAAAATAAAAACTACCTTTGCGATACGAAATTGGTGGCGCTAACGATGACGTCATCCTTCGTTTTCACCATGACGGGTACTTTACGGCACCCTGATGATTTGAGTATCCTGACGAGCAGCTTCAGGTTATCTTGGAGTATGTTCGGCGGACACATGTCTATTTTGGTGACAACGACGAACACCGGCACCGAGAGGGCCAGCGCTAGCCCTAGATGTTCCTTAGTCATGCCCACTATACCGGCGTTAGCTCCCACCTTGAAAATAAGGTTTTAATCAATTTTCTTCCTAACTAACTGGTGGCCGCCCGACTGGCTCAGTGCATTTTTTTACATCTTTACTAGCTATGCCCGCGGCTCCGCTCACGTGGACTACGAAATTATTGTTCATGATATTTTTTTTAGATAAAGATTTATTTTCTAAGTGTAATTTATTTTCAGTATCTTCAGAATCTATTACAAAACTTTATCGAAAAAACTATTCCTCAAACAATATTAATGAAAATTTGTATACATTATGTTATTCCTTAATTGATAGGCTATACATATTCTCAATAAGTTTTAGACATATTAAAAATGATAAAAATAAAATTACTAGACAAAATTGATTAATACTAAACCTTACAGGGTATGTATATTTAAAGGTAGTCTGTTAGTTCTTTTTTTAACCTATTAATTTTTCATTTGGTTTTCATTTTTAACCGACATCAAAAAAAGACGGAGGTTATTAATGCGTATGTATATGATTTTTTTTTTTATGGACGTTCAGGCATAACTTATTTGTTTATGAACTGATTTTGATGATTCTTTTTTCGTTCTAAAGGGTATGGCCAAGAGTGGCCCCCATTATTTTTTTTTTGGCATTGGACCTTGAACTTCGAAGATTCATTACACAAGGGAACTTTTCAAAATCATTGAAGTTGGTTGAGATTTTTTATACTCACCATAAGCATACCAAAGTCCGGTGCGTGCCCAGTCATGCCAAAAACTGTTGTCTTGAGATATCGCTCGTGCCCAGCAAGGTCGATGAACGTGATGACCTTTGATGACTTCTCGCAGATCTTCACCCAGTCAAGAGTTCCGTGATCTGGCTTATTCACCACATTTCCTACGAAACAATCAAAAAAATTTCTTTAATATTTCAAATATTCATATTCTGCACGATCGCAAAAAAATCATCGATTCACGTCACTAACTCTTTAGAGCCTTCACAGACGGGTGGATGAAATTACGACTGTGGAAGGTTGCATAAGGATAAGAGTGTCTGGTGACAGCTTTAAATGTTCATTGTTAGAGGAGGCTTATGCCAAAAGAAGCACGCGGTCAGGGTTGTCGAGGCAAAATATTAGGAAAAAATTGGATATGTACTGCATAAAGGTTTTATTATTACCTATTCATTAAATCTTCTATACCATTAATAAAACTGAAGGGTCTGTTTGTAATATCAAAATAACAATTTCTTTAATATATGCATATGAAAGTATTTAAGATACCTACAACTAAAAGCCCATTTTAAATTTTTTTGTCTCTCTGTCTGTCTGTCTGTTCCGGGTATTCTCCAAAACGGTTGGACCGATTTTGACGGGACTTTCACTATAGATAGCTGATGTTATAGGGAGTAATTTCGGCTACTTTAAAAAAAAAGGATTTGAGTTCCGCACAAATTAAATAAGACTGGTCATTGTGATCAATTCGGGCGCTTAAATAGCTTATGCTGAGTAAACCATAAGAGATATAGCAAATTATGCTATTTCCATTTCTTTATTTTCTCGATGATAGTTCTAATTTGATAGTTGTAGTGTTGTGACCAAATAAGTAATGATATCGATCGCATATATTTACGACAGTGACGATTCATCAGATTTTGATTAAAATAAAAATTACATGTCGTTATAATTATTTGTAATAAAATATAATATTAGTTAATAAATTTTTACAAAAGAATCCGGCAATAGTTTAGTTTCTTACATTTTGTAAAAAAAATAAATCTTTTATAGACTCCAAATAAATTTTTCAGTTTAATTTCATTTTTTTTAGATTTGATGCATTGCACAGACGTGAAGAAATTAAAGACGAAGAAAACTGTGTTTACACCGATCCTTCTGAAAATTCATAAAGAGAATTTTCCTTTAATAGCCAATTTTAGTAAATGTTACCCATATTATCAAATCCGAGTATGTCGTTTCCAACGGAACTAGTTCTTCCACTCTCCATCTCGTGCTTGTGCCTGAAAAGCCGCTGCCTTGCGTACCCGCGTCCGTTGTCCAGCTCCCCGTGCGTCAGCACCCCCAGAAGCGTTGACTTGCCTGCATCCACATTGCCCACTACCGCCACCCTGCGATAAAGAATAGACTCAACGTGGCGATAAATAAAAACCTGTGCCACGATAAGCAAACAAGAAATACCTGAAGATATTTTTAACATAATGTTACAACCGTGGGTAATAAAATGCCGTTATCTTTCGTGTAAATAATTTATTCGTACTCAACAATATAAAATCAAGGAAACTCACAAATCGTTTCTACAAATGTAGGCTGAGCTAACTTTCAGTTGCTTCTTCTATGGTACACTTTTAGATTTCTTCTTTTATATCGTGTTTTCATTTCGCTTCTAAACAGAGTACGTCTCCGGGTCGAATCACGGCTCGCTTATATATAGTCAAATGAGATGATCAGGAAATCTCTAGAAGGTACTTGAACTCGTAAACAACATGAGTCATTGTTTTTAAAAGGACAGAAATAGTCTATTTTTCGATCATTGTTTGTTTACACAATTCAAGCGATAAGGGTCTTTATCTATATAAAATTAATAAAATTGAAGTGTCTGTTTGTAATGTCAAAATAACAGTTTTTTACTAAATGCATATGCCAAAAAACCCATTTTTACAATTTTTGTCTGTTTGTCTGTTTGTTCCGGATGATCTCCGAAACGGTTGGACCGATTTTGACGGGACTTTCACTGATAGATAGCTGATGATATAGGGAGTAACTTAGGCTACTTTTATTTTAGAAAAAGAATTAGTGTTCCGCACAAATAAAAAAAACTGGTCATGGTGAATCAATTCGGCCGCTTAAAAAGCTTATGCTCAGTAGACCATAAGAGATATAAGCATATTACACAATAAGCATTTTTGTCTTTAAAATAGCCGGGAGCGGGGAGCAAGATTCGATCGGGCAGTCTGTAGTCCACGTGAGCGAAGCCACGGGCACAGCTAGTAATTGTATAATAATTCTTCCTCAAACTTACAACATACTCGATGTTTCGAGTACATTCTACACGATTCCAGAGATTTCGAGATAATGACTTTTTTATAGTTTAGTCAGATCGTGACAATAATATAAAGTGTTTAAAACAATATTCAAAATTTGTCTACTCCCGGATTGCAGTGCCCAAAGAGACTAAAATATTCGAGTTTCACTAACCTAATTTCCATGAAATCATTGTGGTCCAGCTCGGTGCGCAGTAGATACTGTCCAGTGAGGCCCGTGCCGCAGTCCCAGCGTCGAAGTTCAACGCAGGACACTCTCTCGCTGGCCACTAGCGATTGTAGCGTTGCCACTGACGCATTAAATTCATCCTCTGTCAACCCTCGCCCATCTGCAAGGCAAGTCAAATATTAATTTATTACTGCTTTACTGATGATGATGCTTGATTACTTTTATGTGGCTGGTTTTGGTAACATTAAAAAAACAGTTGCTTCCCGCTATTTTTCATTTGTTTTTCTTTCTGTACAAATGAGTGAATCTAATGAATAAAATCGATACATTTTAAAATATTATTACAAAAAGGTAAAAATGCAACTCAAGCAGCGAAAAAAATTGTGATAATTAAGGACCTAATGTAGTGTCAGTAAGAGTAGCAAAAAGTTAGTTCAAACATTTTCAGTCCGGAAATGTTGATGTTAAAAATGCACCTCGCTCTGGTTGCCCTGTTACGAATAAAATGGACGCCATTTTTGAAAAAGTGGAGCAAGATCGGCATATCTGTAGTTACGATATAGCTGAAGAACTGGAAATTGACCACAAAACAGTTTTAACACATTTGAAGACGGCTGGCTATACCAAAAAGCTCGATATCTGGGTGCCACACGAGCTCACTGAAAGAAACCTAATGAACCGTGTACTCAATTGCGATTCATTATTGAGACGAGTTTTTTGAAGAGATTGATAACTGGCTGATAACTGGCGATGAAAAGTGTATCACGTACGACAAGAACGTGTGAAAAAGTTCGTGGTGTAAAGTCGACCAGGCTTCACAGACTGTGGCTAAACCTGGGCTAACTCGAAATAAGGTGATGCTGTGTGTATGGTGGGACTGAAAGGGCATTGTTCATTTATGAGCTTTTACCCCCCAGGCAAAATCATTGATTCGGATCTATACTGCCAACAACTGATGAGATTAAAGGAAGCAGTTGAGAGAAAGCGGCTGGAATTGATCAACAGGAAGGGTGTGGTCTTTCATCATGATAACGCTAGACCACACACATCTTTAGCCACTCAGCAAAAATTAAGAGAGTTTGGCTGAGAGATGTTAGTGCATCCACTATACATAGCCCTGACCTTGCAATTTCAGTTTTTCACCTTTTTCGGTCTCTTCAGAATTCTTTACGTTCTGTAAGGTTAACATCAAGAGAGGACTGACAAAACTATTTGTCGCGTTTTTTTTTATCAGAAGTCCCAGAGTTTCTACAGGGATCGAACAAAACGGCACATATATACTGTAAATAAACTTTGAAAAAAATGTTTTGTGTTTTCATATAGAAATACGAAGAAACTTTTCCCCGACCTATTATGTTAAATCAAAAATATAATATTAGAGTACAAAGATAGAAGGAAAAATCACTCATCACGAAGGATATAAAATGTTACAGACACTGAAAATGTTACAGAAAGCTTACGGTGAATCGACTTTATCAAAAAAACGGTACAAAGCGTTCAAAAGCGGTCGAGGTAGCTCGGAAGATTTGCTTCGCCCTGGTAGGTCATAAACGTCTTCAACTGAAGTTAACATCGCAAAAGTGAAGGAAATAGTGACTGAAATCGTGAATAGAAATAGTGATTGAATGAGGACATTCAAGTTTGAGAGAATGCAGCTGAACTTTCTGTGTTTCACGAGGTGAATCCGTATCATTTTAAATAATCACTTGGGTATGAAACATATTACCGCTCGGCTAGTCCCAAAAGACCTGAATGTTCTCCAAAAACTCAATCGCATAAGAGTCACTGAGGACATGCTAGAACGAGTCAATTCCGACCAAACATTCATGAAACGCATTGTTACCGGTGACGAGACGTGGGTTTACGAGTTTGACATGCAAAGTAGTCAACAAACTTCGCAGTGGCGCCTTCTAACTAAACCGAAACCGAAAAAACCACATCAAAGTCGATCAAAATTCAAAATCATGTTGATTGTTTTCTTTGACTATCGCGGTGTTGTGTACTCGGAATTCTTACCGGAAGGTCAAACAGTAAATATATTATTTGAGCGTTAATATGCGGCGAAAAAATAGCATATTCGACGAAAAAGGCCGGATTTGTAGAAAGAAAATTCTTGAATTTTGCACCACGACAATGCGCCTTTACACAAGGCCATCATTGTAAACGAATTTTTGACCAAAAACTCAACAAATACCATCGAGCAACCACCTTATTCACAGATATGGCTCCAGCCAACTTCTTTCTTTTTCCTAAACTCATATTACCACCTCGTGGCCTGCCCGTTTTCATTCGGTAGAAGACATAAAGGACAATTCGCAACATGAATTAAACTCAATTCCGGAAGCGGTTTAAAAAAAGTTTCAATGATTAGACGATTTCCACACTCACAAGAACATTCTTAAAGGCAAAATTGAATAAAGTAATTTTATTTCTTTGAGCACTTATAAACAAACCTACTACACAGAATAGATAGCCCACTCACTATCTGTTATAATAATAAAAAATTACATTGATTAAAAAAATGCAAGATTGCACTGAACTGCACTTGTCTTATCAATAGAAATTAGTTGATATGAACATAATTTTCGTAATAACAACCTTCCTATCTATATTTCAAATAATTGTAAGGATTTCATGACATCAAGTAAAGTTAGTTTTGGTTAATTTGTTAAGTAAGTCAGAAGGAAAAGCACTCTTGAACTGCTTTGTCTGTATGCGCTGGTATAATTGTTAGTGATTTGTGAATACAATGTTTTAATAAAATATGGCTCCTAATTTCATCTAAAAAGAGTCCACAATAAAATATTTTGTACCAAAAATTTATTGATATTTAAAAAAGTAATTTATGAGCATTATTATTAGGCATGGAATATTATGAAAGTTACTTCATCATCAAGACAATATTATGAAGATAAACTTATATAGCATACTTATGTAGCATATATACCTTTATAGCATGTTAAATGAATAGATAATTTGAGAGATAATGGAAAAAATAAAATAAATCAAAATTTCACTTGGGTCTATGAAGTAGTAGTGACGTGAATGAGTTGTATGGTAAGACGCGTAACCCTGTTCACCTGATAAAAATAATGTCTAGTTAAAGAAGTATTACAAATCATCAATCAGTGATTTCTTTAAAATTATATTCGGGTGAAGTGGTAGGTTACCAATAAGTTTTTGTCATATAAATTCTTCTTAGATAAAACACTAAAAAATTAATAATAAATTATAATAAAAATTACCTTCGCCTAGTCCAATGTCATAAATAATTTCTCCATTACCAGCTTCCAGCCTCTCCAACATTTGCTTCCGTAGGAGGTCATATTCATCAGCAGATGGACTCACTAGCACCATCTAAAATTAACTTTTTTCATCAGTCACTACTAATTTAGCACTTAGGGAGTGCTTAATTTTATGAATTTTAATTTATGTCTAAATTATAACTTCATTTATATCACATGTAAGTTTGAAGAATCAGCTCTTTATTTTTTTATAAATAAAATAATTTAATTTTTTTATTGTTTAAATATTCTATCTCATAAGCAGTAGCATAGAGTAAGTCTTTGTCGCTTGGGGTGAAGACCAAAACTAAGTCTTTATTTATTTAAAGTTACAAAACTCCAAACTTAGATAAAAATAAGATAATAAAGACTTAAGAATTTTTAGTAACAATAAATTTATTATTGTGCTTTTATAAGTAATTTATTAAACAACAGTGAATAAAAACATAAATCAACTTGTAATAACATACATACAATTTTCAAACATAGTCCAATAATTTCACAATGAAAAGTAATTAAGTAGTTAAGTGATCAATCATTGCTGATCAAACAATGAATAAATTTTTCTTACAATTTTCAAAGCACAGTCCTCAAAAGGTCTTATTTTCATTGTATCCTAATTTACAGGTGTTATTGGATAATAATCTATATTGAATTTCATCCTTTATATTTGAAAGAATTAATTCTCAGTAAATATTCCTCATGAACAATCCAAAATAAAACAAGGGAAATTACCATAAGGTAACTATGTCCAGTACAGATTGTGTTGCCAGTTAAAGGACATTTCCTTCACTGCACTTGTTAAAGAAAAGGGGATTCCCTGACTTGCCACTGTTTAAATAATAAAAAGTTCATGCTAATATTAATTTTCGGAATTGTAGATGTGGCATATATATGAAAAGAAATTATTCAGATGTTTAGTTCAGATTACAAAATATTATTATAATTTATTGTGAAACTTTGCTACCCCTAAAAGTATTGCATGGACTGGCTACCCTTCTAACCCTAATAAAATAATTTCATTTGACAAAATTATTTTACTACAATTAATAATTGTTTCACAATATAAAATATGTATATTATTGTTATTATTGCAACATATTGTTTATTATCTTGACTCTTCCTTAAATTTTTATGATGTAACAGGTTATTATTCTTGCATGAAATGTTCATGAGTCATACAACATTTACAAATAAAAAACTTTATAACTTCCTATTACACAGTAATTGGTAAGAAGGGGGGAAGGGATTGGGGGGAATGAGCAGTATTGAAGGAATATACAGAAATAAGATTATTTGGCTTATAGCTATTGATCAGTTGGCTTGTTGTTGCCCCCCTAGAAAAATTTGCTAGCTATGCTAATTAATGCAAGCAATATTAACAACATATTAACTAAATATGGTATTATTTTTCTTAAGTCCTTAATCTTGTCATTAAAAATAACCTGCCCCATAATATCAACCCTTAGGGGTCAATATTAGGAATGTGGTTAGATATTAGACAAATAATATTTGTATATTATTTATTGATGTATTTAAGTGATAATAAATTTAAATATACTACCTTAAACCTGCGTATTCTGTATAGTATTATTTAGTTATGTATTTGAAATTAATACTAATGCATTACATATCTATTAATATTGTATTATATAATCAACCATCATTAATCAATAGAATTTCAAAACAAATTAGCATTAATATGCCTAAATAATGCAATGCATAAATGAGATGATGCAAGAGTTGTAATTTACTGAAGGAGACAACTTGTCTATTTGTGATGTGATTATTTAAATAAAAATACTTTCAAGTTATTTAACTTTCATATTGTATGTAAAACATTTCTTAATTCTGATGAAATTTATTTTTAAAATGCTTCTTCTATTTGTATTATACTAAGAACAGGGAGGTTTATTTTACGCGGGAATTATTTGTTGGTAAACATAGGGATTCAACTTACTTTCCCTCTGATGCTAGAATAATCGGTTTCGCTTCCCGTGATCTCCCCACCCTCATCTTGCGGGCTTATCTTCACCGGAGAGTCAGTTACGCATTCCATTTTCATTCAATTTAAAAAAAAGAATAACCAATAAAGAAAAAGATTACACCATTATGTAGTCATATCGTTTTTCAAATTCTTGTCCACATTATAAAAAAGTACATAAATTTTATATGTAACAATAAAGGAACAATTAAAATAACACAAGAGCAAATCACTAAGCAGAAGGAAAAACGGAAAATCCCAAAAATTAATCTTTATTTCCAAGGGTGGGAATTTATTATATTCAAAGATATTCTTATATCACACTATTACACGAAATTAGTAACGCAAAAACTTAATTGTGGTGACTATGTACTTGTTATAATTATTATAATGTAGTCCGATCAGTTATAAAGAAAACAGATGGAACCTTAGCCAACTTTTTGACAACTATTGACAACTCACCAGCGTTGTCAATGTCCAATGTACAAATTCCCCATAAATCTTGCTCAAATTCCCCAAATTAGGGATGAATAAAGTCCTGATTCCCCACATTGCTTTCTAAGTTCAGTGAAGCTGTAAAAGCCGCAGCGGCTTTAGGGCCCCTAAGGCTAACAGTGTAGTCAGATCTAATAAAAAAACATAGCTTTCTAAAAGACAAAGTGTACTCCAATTAAACAAATTTCATTACTTATAATTTAATTTATAAATTTAAAATGATAGTGTAAAATAAAAGCCAAATATATTTAATGACACGTAATAAAATAAAAGTGCGCACTGTTTTTTTACAAAAAAAGTCGGTTGTCTGTAAAGTCGGTTTTACTGACGATAGTTGAACGTGACTACGTCATAAGAAAATACTGATGGAATGGTATCATTTTTCAAAATAAAATTTTAATTTTATTTGTTTGATAAATATTTTGTACGGATATAGAGAAGGAGGTAAATGGAAATGACAATTGAATTGATCAAGTTACATTTATTTGTACGCATAAATACAAATAGTTATGTTAACTTATTGTTATAGTTTTGTCAATTATAGCATAACCTACAATCGCTACACTAGCAGACCGATGCTATTTATTTTAATGATGAAAGCACGAATATTCGACAATATATCACTGAACATATATTTAATATCGACAGAATCATTACCTTTATTGCCACAATTATCGTTGCTATAAACAATTGACACAACATTCACTTTTCACTGCACTTCATACCTGACGAAAACATGTAAATATATTATTGTATAGCAGCTGTCCACGCCGACGCATCGCTCACTAAAGTAGAAGAGAGACAGATTTCGAACGCTGCCGAACGCGGAGGCTGATTGTGCCTCTTTGTCGCTCGTTCCGCACTCTCGCTTGCACTTCAAGCCTTAAATGGAACGCCTCACAGTGAGGTAACGCCGCATGAGTCATGTTTTTTCGAGTGTGCAGCCAGCTCCATCGAATTATAAGACGTTGTCACGTCAAAACTACATTTACTTTGAAAATATGGGAACCACCTTCTTAAGTGTTTTTGTTGTTTTTGAAGTTTAAAACTTCTTTAGTACCGTTGTGATATGAAAGGTGGTGAAATGAAAGAGTAACACTAAGAAGAGACAATCACACATTTATAGCATTTAGCCTGCTAAAAAATGAGATAGAATACATTTAATGCATGCATGGTTAATGCAAGCCCTGATATTCGTGACTATGATCATCATTGAACTGGCCTAGTTTTGTAACGTCCATACTTGTATTCACTGTTGTATGTATGCATATAGTCGATAGTTCGAGTCCCGTTCTCTTCTTTTTCTTAAGTTTATGGCACCATGTGTAGAAGGTTCTCAGAGTGGATAAGGATAGGCTGACAGAGGTTTAATATAGTAATTAAGTGGAGCTGCACAAACAAAGTAAAGAAACTATTGAAAGTATACATTGTAATTAGGCACCTCTCAAAATTTCATTTAACCTGGACTTATAATTAGTACATGTGTACTGCATAATATGTCATGTCTTAAAATAAAATTCTTTCACCGCAATACTATTATAAATTTTAGTAAGAACTACTATTAAATTCAAAGAAGTTTTATTTCAACAATCGATTCAGTGTTTGAACACGTTCTCACTGAGTCATAATTGACATTAAGCCATTATCGCTAGTATGAGCCAACAAAGAATTTTAACAAATACATTTCCAAGTGGTAACACTATCAACATGAAAATGGCGCTTTATAAATTTGGGAACCTAGCTGTTTTCATTCCTAAACACTTTTAACCTTTTGGATACACTATATAAATTAGTGTTATACGACATTTTTTAAGGTGTCTTTCCTTTAACGCGAGGTTTAAATATCGAACTATAATCAAACTATCAATATTTCAATAATCGATAGTTTAAAAAATTATGAGTACTTAAACGTGCACGTAAAAAGTTATACTTCTTTGGCCTAATAAAACAGTAACGGTCATTGTTTGCGGTTATCGGAAAACGACGCTGGAGGTACAGGTACATATCACAAATTTTCTTGCTAAGTCTTTAGCAGTTCAGGCTTTAAAGCTATGGAATGCTCTACCTGTTTCTGTAAGATGCTCACAATTACTAATAACATTCTAAAACTTGGTCAAAGATTATTATTTTTCACTTTTTTGCTACATATTGTATATAATAACATTTTGTTTTTATTATACTTATAAATAACTCTCTGTGCCCCACAGTTTTACCCATGATAATTTTATCTGACAAACACCGCGCCACCAACTCACTCATATAGATTCTATCATATTTGCCTTTGTCACAAGTACAAATTATTTTAATTTTTCATTATCTCCAAAACAATGTGTCCAAATAGCTTACTCTAAAAAGCAAAATTTAACAACATAAAATTGTCTTTATGATGAAGTAACTTTTGTTCGTAAGGATTAATATGCCATGTCTGAATATAATGCATATAAACTACTTTTTAATTTAAAACAAATTTTCGTCACAAAATTCCTTATTGTGGCTTATGTATAAGAAATATACCATATGTTATACCTGACTTTTTTTTAGATATACTCAAGATCAATACTATTGCAGAATATTGTATTTCCGTATCATTAACGATTACGCCAGCCCACGCGGATAAAGTAGTTCGGGAAGGCCTCGACTTCCGACTTACGTAGCAAAAATCAATTTTAAAGGTTTTCTGAGGTTGTAGCTAATCTTATATACGCTATACTATTCCTCTAGAGTCAGGCTAACATACATGATGAGAATTTTTGAATCCGACTGATAGTTCCAGAGATTAGTATGTTTAAACAAACAAAATAAAATGATGTGGTGTCGTGGGACACCAGGTAGGAACGAAGTTCCTTCGGGTAATGTAGAATCGACACAAATTGCAAAAAAAATCGTGCTCAATTTTATGTAGGTTTTCTTGATTTTTCTCTTAAATTTTGTTGATTAGTTTTTATGTAAGTACAAGAAAGTATTTAGGAAATTCAGTATTTTAGGAAATAATAAATTACTTAAGGAGGAGAAAGAGAAAGGTATTATACACTACTCGCTTGTGTACGCGACTGTCGCGTCTGCGCACGTCTCATTTAACGGTTTTATTCCACGCACTTTTTTCCACGGATTTTTTCTTACGGTTTTACTATCACATTTTTTTCAGTTCGGTCGCGCAGCAAAATCCCTATCTCCTCCAAGCCTGCCGTAAGCAACTTCGTTCCAATATACAAACCAAAAAACTTTTCCACTTTATTATATTAGTATAGATAACAATGTAGTCAATATTTCAAATATTTCTTTAGCTATAGCAACCATATTTGATTTGTGTTAAATTTTATGCGCGTATTTAATTGTTCATATTATGTTGTTGTCATTACACCCATACTACACCTGATTTTCACTTTCAAATATATCCATCCAAAGATTGCCTGGAAGAGATTGCTTTCAGGAATAACGCCACCGTTTGTACTAATCATATAATTTTAATGTTTATTGGATTTATAATTTTGGGTTTACAATAAAGATTAAATAAATAAATAGTTTTATTTTGCCAACAATACTATTTAATCTGTATTTTAAAGTCACGCAATGCTCGAGGAGCTCTCAATTTTACTATCTATGAATCGTGCCAAAAAAAAAAACTTTATGGTGTTAAAACGTGAAATTCCCCACATGTCGCTAATCCCCACAAATTCCCCAATGGAGTCAAAATTCCCTGCAATTTTGGGAATTTCCCACAAATTGACAGCCCTGCAACTCTCTCTATCAAAATATCAATGTTGCAAAACCAAATAAGATTTTAAAGATTTTTTTATTGTGGCACGGCAAAGTGACCTGCGGTCTTGCAGGCGAGTTTGTGTTTCTTGCTGTAGGCGGCCGCGGCACATAAATACCTACTGTACTGGGTGGTGCTGGTGTAGGTCCGTTCCTCGGTGTGAAGCCCTTGGGTCAGGCAGCCGCCCGCGCGATACAAAGTGACACTATACGTGCAACACTTAGCTACCCACATACAACATTACACACGTATGAACACACAAACGTGCACACCACACAGATACATAGGTTCTGTAAGGGACCTTTTTTTTTCTTTTTTTGCGCTAGTTAGACTAATGCGCTAGTTAGTGTAGAAAAACCATTCCGATTATTAAATACACATACGCATGGTCCACTCCTTCCTCCCAGGAGGAGGGGAACGTGCATATGATATATGTTAGTTAGTTCGAATTCTCGTAGGATTAGGGAATTAGTTAGATCGCGACCTTTTGGCATTCGCGACGACCGCCCGAGCCGAGGTTCGGCCACTCTGGCACCCTCGTGCGGGTCGTCACAAACTTTCGCGGCTGAGTGCCCTAAGCGCTCGCACCCATGTCCGGTGAAGCTGTAAAAGCCGCAGCGGCTCTGTTTTAGGACAGGGCCCCTAAGGCTAACAGTGTAGTCAGTTCAAAAAAAAAAAAATAAACAATTTAATATATCTTAGTTATCATTTATTTTTAGATTAGCGTGATGTTTTTTCTATTATGTTACAAAAAAATGTTTTCTAATGTACAAACGTGACATGACATCATGACGTCCTTTAATGTACTAATGATAGGTAAATTTCTTCCATCAACCGTAGATTGTTCAAACGTTAAATCATGTACATATTATATCGCACGCTTAATGAGTACAAAGATGCCACTGGATAAATAAAAGAAAAAGAATCGATTAATAAACACATTTTGTGAAATTGTAATGTACTAAGCTTCTTAGGTACGATCAAATACCGATACGAGTACTTTTCATTGATACCTACTCGATACCCGGTTCCAAAATTAAATAAATAAAAAAAATAAAAAATAGCCTTTATTTACTACTAGAATTAACTTACACAATATAGATTTACCTACGATAAACAATGTTATTTAAATATTTATAATATAGTGGTCTTTCTCGTACCTTTAGCATCCAATGAGGTCCACATTTGTGACTGAAAATGTTTCTCCGTCTTTTACTTGGTCTCCCTTTTCTTCTTTTTACGTCCCTTGGTACTCATTCTGTGAAACATTTTGCCCACCTATTATAACTCATCCTACAGATATGTCCTGCCCAGGGCTATTTGAGCATTCTAATTCTTCCCCGTATATCTATTACTTTCGTTATTCTTCTGATATTATTGTTAGAAATTTTATCTGATAGCTTTATTACAAGCATACTTCTTTCCATTTTACTTTGGCAAATAGCAATTCTTTCTTCGTGTCTTCTTTTCTTAGTGACCACATCTGGCAGCCATATGGTATGCAAGGTAATATTGTTATTTCATATGATTTTTTCTTTATATTTAAACTAACTGTGTTATTTTTCATTATTTTTTTTCATCTCCAATATTTTTTCTAGGCTAGACTTATCCTTCGTTCTAATCTCCTTTTCGGTATTGTTTCCAAATGATACCAGTTGTCCTAGGTGTATACTCCTTTACATATTAAATTTTTCCTGTTGCCACTATAATGTCTTGGGGTTCTCCATTGGTTAGAATCTTGGTTTTTATTGTGTTCATTGACAATCCCACCTTTTAGCTTTCTATTGCTAGTTCTCTGACCATGCTCTCCAGTTCTGCTGCGCTTTCCACAAAAACCACAATGTCATCCGCGAAACGCAAGTGATTCAATAGTTCGCCGTCCACCTTTATTCCCTTCGTTTCCCAGTCTAGACATCTGAAGACGAATTCGAGCACTGCTGAGAATTTTTTTAGAGAGAGTGGGTCTCCCTACCTTACTCCTCTTTTTATGGGGAATTCTGTACCTTCGCGTTCTAATCGGACTTTGGCGTGGCATTTGGAGTAAATAGTATTTTATTATATTTATGTATTTCGGGTTAGAACCTTGCTGTGTTAATGATGTCCATATTAGAATCAAAATATAAGGAATCAAAGCTTTTGTGTAGTCTTAAAACGCATATATAACGTCTTATTGTATTCTTTTGTTTTTACTATTAATTGTGTTATAACTTGTATGTGGTCTACCACATATATTATAGTAACACATGTAGTACCCTTTGCGAAAACCCGCTTGTTGACGTGGTTAGTTTTCTTCTAAACTATTCGTTACTATCCTGTTCAATGTGATTTTTGAGAATATTTTATAAAAATTCGTCTTGAGGCTAATTGGTCTAAAGTTTCCTAGGTCACTTCTGTCCCCTTTCTTGTGTAATATAATAATTGTAGACTTTGACCATTGTTCTGGTGTGGAATTTTGTTCTAAGGTAGTTATTGAATAGTAATTGAAGAGGTATCAGAAGTGAACAAGATAGCGATTTAAGCTTTTCGTTGGTAATGTTGTCCATTCCATTTAAGGCTATCAAACAAATAAAGTTAAAATTTTCTTTTGAAAAATATTACCATTCCATCTGTATTTTCTTATGACGTTGTCACGTTCAACTATCGTCAGTAAACCGACTTTACAGACAACCTATTTTTTTAATGATTTTATCGCGTATACGATTTCTGATCTGAGTATGCATATAGGTACTTATTTCGTTGGGCTTGTTCGATTTTGTATAATAATTCGAGGAAGTACCGGTGTTCCTTTCAATATTGCAGAATTATGCGTAAATTTTTGTAGCTTCATTTATAATATCATGATATTTCATTTTTCAATTTCTCTGTCCACTCTGTCTTTTCTAGTTGGTCTGTCTAGTTCTTTGTAAGCTTTGCAAACGGCCCCTGATTTACTTATAAATTTTTCGAAGGTTTTTTGGCGTTTTGTTCTTTTTTCTTGGAAAATATTTCTATTAATTAATTGTTTTGCTTTTTGTCGTTATTTCAAATTTAACTTCTATTGTTCTTTTCCTTTTAAACAATTATTTTCTTTGTATCAACAGATTTTTTGTTTCTTCATTAATGTAGTTGTTTGACCGCTTCTTTTTCTGTGGCAACTGCTTCAGACATTTTTGTAATTCTATTTCTAATTTTACATATTGGTTTTGCACTTCTGTAGACTAACAGTTGCCATAAATTGATTTTCCCACTAATTAGCATCGTCTTTTAATATAATTGGTAATTCTTTGGTGTACGCGGGAGTTCTTATTTTTCTTCTTCTTACTTTTGAATCAAAGGATAGCTCGCATCGTATCATTCTATGATCAGTGTTTAAGTTCAGGTTTTTAATTATATCATTTTTAAGCTATTGCATAGCTTCTATCGCGGGCCTTGAGCGTGGAGACCGAATCCAGAAATTCCGTAACGAAAATAACCTAACATCCCCCACTCCGACCGGCACAGCGGTGATACTTTGACTTGGGTGTCGCGACAGGCTCGACGGGAACACGGACTCCTCTCACCGCTAGATGGCGTTGTAAAATATGTTTGATAAAAGACGACAAACATAGAGTTGTAAAACTTACATAATTTTATTTGTTCATTATTAGTTATAAAATAATATATGTATATAAATAGTTTTTTTTTTTTACATTTTGATATATTTTAATATGCAAGTATAGCAATTTTTGTCAAATTTGAGTATTATTTCGAGAGAGAAATTACTTAAGGCATACATTTTCAAAACTAAATAAAAGCAAATTTTTGGTCAGCTGGCTTTTATTTTACTTAATTCAGATTCAGACGCCAACGGCTGGATATACATAGAAAATGATTTATTTTATAATTAATAAATTTTTAGGAGTATGATAAAATTAAAATATTGTGGTTTTGCAACTCTATACAATTCGAAATTCAGACGCATTTTCCAGGACCGGATCTAGAATATAATTTCTTTACGAAAAATTAGTACTAAGATCTGTATGATGATATAATAAATAGATGCAAGTATGATATAATAAAAAAGAAAGATTAATGATTACATACAAATTAAATAAAGCATACTATCTATTTTTCACTTATATTCTAATATTATGAAGCAAAAGTGTTTTTGTTTGCACGTTTGTGTTGTTTTTCGTTCAACATGCTAACTAAACTACTGGTTCGGTTTTAAAAAATATTCCAAAATATTTAGCATTAGCCTTTTCCACTTATCGAAGAAAAAGGCTTTTCCGACAAATATTATAAATACGCAACGCAAGTGAGTTTGTTTGTTTGTTTGTTTGTTTCGCTTACACGCTTAACTTATAAATAATAACCTGTATACTACTTAATATAATAAATATTTCATTAGTATTATTTGCAAATTCAGTATTTTCAAAAATAAAACATATCACAGGCGGATGAAGTCGTGGGCAAAGCTAATCACAAAATAATTTGTTATAATAATACACTCGCGATCTAATTCAGCTTGGCTATTTAATAATTTATTCCCTAGATCCGTCCCTGTTTATTTAGTTTTGCCATCTATCGATGAATAGCAGAACTTTTAATGACTTTTTCAAATATCACGCTTGTCTCTTTAGTTCAGCAACTCGCCTCTAGGTGGCATAAAATAAATAAATAATTTTAATTGCCTATGTTGATAAAAAATGCTATGCAATAGCTTTACCGCGGCAGTCCTCGAGTGCCACACGTCTTTTTTTTTAAATATATTTTGGCTGGTTAATGAGTATAATATACTCAGTGACCTTTTTACAGTCAATCTCGTTGAGTTGTTGTCCATTTGGGGATCGCCACGTCCATTTTTTGCATGGATTACATTGGAACATACTGTTTAAGATACAATAATCATTCTCGAGTGCAAATTCGACTAATTTCTGGCCCTGCGTACTTCTCTTGCCAGTGCGTATTTCCCTTTATTCTTTCCTTCACCTTTTGAGCTTTCCCTATTATAGCGTTGAAATCACCGAGTAAAATAATATTTCTTGTGCGAGTAGAATCCAAGGCAGATTGTACTATTTCATAAAAAAGTCTACCTCTTCTTTTGTTATCTTCAAAAGTAGTTGGTATCAAATGAAAAGTATAGACATGAAAAGTATCGAGTATGTATTCGTATTTACTCGAGGTGGGCTATGAATGATTTGAAAAGCGAGATATTCAAATAAGAATTCTTTACTTAATCGAGTTACTTCGATAATGAGTTATAATCAGAGATAAAGTTATAATTCAAAATCGAATTTCGAAAATGAATGATCATTCATAATCGAGCCTTTGACAGAGATGGGTGATTATGAATGATGACTGGTACCTATTAAAAACAAAGAGTGGAAAGCTAAAAAAAGGTCTCGCTCTAGTAAACATAGTTCTTTAAAAGAACACATATTATAACAGTTAGCTAAAAGAAAGTCATTCGGTCGTAATAATTACAAATTTTATCAAATTAGTAACTTAGCATTAGTATTTATTAATGGTACTTCGATTATAAATGATCACTCATCATCGAATTACTAATGTTAGTAGTTACTTAAGGCTATAATTGAAATATATCGAAATATCTTCATAATCGAATGATTACATTAGTATATCTCATAATCGCCCATCGTTAGTATTTACTCGTATCTAGACTATTCATCCCTACTATTTTAGTATTTTGTGTTTATTTTTTGTGGTGTTTTAATCTATTCTTTAAGTGCTGCTTTTAGTGTTAATTTTAACACTACGACGTGTAAAATCTTTTGTAATCGTATCATTTCATAATATGGTTCTGTGGATAACTCAATCCTTGAACAATCAATATGGGTGATATGGGTTCATCCGATTGTTCCTGGAAGAAAATGGTGATTGCTAAAACAAACAACAAATGGTTTACTACGATAAAACAAGAAAAGTGTGATACTAATGGAGTTCATATGACAAACTTTAGTCTATGCGGGGAACAAATATCTTGTAATAATGTGAAGGAAGAACGAGAGGAATGTGTCGCGGAAAACTTTCAAGTGACAGGTATGCCGGTTTCAATGATGCAAGAGATAGACCCGCTCGATTTCGAACAACCTGCGAAACGCACCCGCCGGAAATCGTCTTCGGTCAAGAACGAAACATCAGAAGAAAGAGAGGTTCGACTCGCTAGAATGTCAGCGTATGCGGCGCGAAGGCTAGCGAATGAATCCCAGGAACAGAGGGCAGCAAGGCTTAAACGCATGTCTGAATACGCATCTAGGAGGCTAGCCGAGGAGACGAGTGAACAAAGAGCCAAACGTTTGGCGCGCATGTCTGCATATGCAGCCAAAAGACTTGCAAATGAAACTCCTGAACAGAGACAGGCTAGACTTACCAGGATGTCTGCATATTCAGCTAAGAGGCAAGCTATGAAGAAAATTGCCAGTACTGTTGTTTCCCAGCATCCGCTTAATATGAAGGGTGATTATGATATAAATAAAATTCAAATTAATTTGGACTGAGATAAATAGAATAAAAGATAAATATTTATGTACCTAGGATATATTTTGTTTTACCTATAAATTTTATGCTGAATTCAGTCATGTAAGTTTTTATTTTATTTTAATAATATATTTACAGTTACTTTGTTAACCTTCTATTAACTATTCTGTGATGGTAACACTAATAAATACAAATTGTTTGTTAATTAGTTTAAGTTATGTGTATTGAGTTATAACTTTGAATTTTAGTCTGAAGCCAATTTTTTATCTATGTTCATTATTCTATATGACTGCTTTATGTCTAGTGTTTAGAAAGGTACAGTCTAAAAACCACTATGACTGCAAAGAGTTGAGACTATTAATAGTGACTGTGGTCATGCTAGACACCTGCCATAGTGAAAGTCACTAGTCAGCAGTCGGCAGTATAGTTAAGACTGTCAAAAGTCATGGTTTTATTCAATTTGAAGGTGTACTTTTCATGTAAAAAAAAGTTCTTTCCATTGATTTCAGAGAAAAATACATAAAAAAGTGAATCCTGGAATATTTGTAGTAATTTTTTTTCTTCAAAAGTATATAGAATTGTCACATGGGATGTCTATTCTTGCGTATGTTTCAGTAGTGTACAATTATGAAATATGAGTTGAACAAGTCCAATTTGGAGGTCTAACAAAACATTGAAATTCCACCAATTTTTTTTTTTAATGATAAAATGGGGGCAAACAGGCAGATGGCGCAACCGATGGAAAGTGATCACCGCTGTCCACAAACATCAGCAATACCAGAGGGCTCCCAGATGCGTTGCCGGCCTTTTAGGGAAGAATAAGCTCTCTTCTTGAAGGTCATAACGGCTCGGAAAGACCTCAGGCGACAGCTGGTTCCACAGAGTGGTTGTGTGAGGCAGAAGTGCCTTAAGAAACGCACTGTTGTGGAACACTGGACATCGAGAATTTACGATTCAGTCTGGGATATATCCAAACAATTCGTTGGAAAACTCGCCATAAATGCAGTAGAAGATGCAGAGTGAACCAACATCTACGCAGAGACAATGGATCAAGCCGACTGGAATGACTGTTTTACACTGTTGTGTCATTTTTCAACAAACATTATTATAAACTGTTATTGTTGTACTGCTTTTCGGTAAATTGCTGTTATGTATCATATTACAAACTGCAGATAATAGACAACAAATAATAATTTTCTCAATAATATATTGTGAAGAAATAATGCATCACATTGTTGCACTAATAATTGCATCATACATTTTGATGACCCTAGGTTGAGCTGGTGGCAATAGGAAGAAGTATAGTTGAATATAAATCCAGAATATTCTGTAGGGCCTTATGAACAGTTTACCATTATATTGCTATAAAAATATGACTTGATATTTCTAAACTAACATTGCAAATGCAAATAAAGTATTATTAGTGTTGTTTACTAACATTTGATTAAGCATACTATCATACTAAAATTGGTTTTCAAATGTTAATGCAGAAACATTTGATATGATGTACACGTTTTACACTGACTTACAATTTTGTGCCTGATATCTTCCACAGTGGTGAATAAAAGGTTAAATGTAGCTGTAATTATATAATAACATATTGTATATAAACTGTGCACCAAAAGCGATAAATAAATAATATGATTTTTATATATCTTTGACACATTTTTTTATGATAATGAGTGTTCAAGTCTATACATGTGATTAGTGTATCTGTATTGAACAATGAACACGGTTTTCACTCTTTGCGTCATGATTTTGAGCGTTCGTACACATGTCTTACTCTTTCTAATGCACGCATCTCTCTCTTGTTTTATAAGTATAGTTCTTTATCGTTCTCTGGCTAAGTACCTATTTGTTTCGCCATTTTTTGCGTCAGAAACATTCACTGGACCTTGAAATTGAAACTTTACATACTTATGGCTAAGGTAGCCAATTTTAGTGAACTGATTTGCTAGACATTTGCATCCATAATACGGGACGAGGCAAAAAAAGCGGGACCTAGTTCCCAAAAGTGCCAAAGTATTGGAGGGCGATGAATACAATTTTTACTCATACACTTTAAACGCAGGGTTTCATAATTTGAGGTCCATGTCACTTAAGGAAACCATAAATCAATTCTGGTATATCCTTACGCTCACTGTGTTAATAAATAAAAGTTCTTTTCTTTACAAAATGCCCTGTTTTTTGTTCCTACATCTAAAATTAAATTTCGAAGGGGTTTAAAATTTTGCTTGTGGTCCATTACAACAAAAAGGTTAAGACACCATGTATTAACCCTCTGCGAATGACGTGACATAGTTTTCACAATTCTACTGACGTGGTTGTACAGCACACACCACTTTGACAGCTTAAATCTTTTTATTTTAGTTCAAATACCTACTGTTATACCTACTTTTTTAATATATAGGGTTTATATATTGAAATAAATTCAGAAGTATATCAAAATAAAAGTAAATGTCCAATTTCAGATTATTTATTTTAATGACATAAATCAGTACCTACTCAAAAACTTACATCAACATTGTAAATTTTTGAGAAAATATAAATGTTTATTAGAGTTAACAATAATATTAATCAGTCTTCAAACAAAAGTAAGACATTCTCAAAATTACAGGTTTTTTGACAATCTTCGTAAAGTGGCTTAGAGAATTGGAGGTAAATTGGTTTCAAATAATCACAATAACAATATTTTGTTACACTTTTTACTTTTGTTAGACAAACAGCATAGTTTTCTTCCACTTCATGGAACAGATCAGGTACAGGTGGTGGAGGAAGATCTTTGCCCAAAACTCTGTTGACTGTCATCCATAGTTCTCTTGGCAATATTTCTTAGTATATGCAAGCTTTTATGTTTGTTATCTTGTACCAATTCTTTTGCCTTATTCAATGTGTGTGTACCTCTCTTCATTTTATCATTACTGCCAGCACACATTTGATACAAAACATAGGTGTTTATGCCTAACTATATCTAGTATTCAGGGAAAAATGAAATTAGGCTGCAAAAATATATCAAACACTTCTTTTCAACTTCATCAACTCCTCCTTTAGTGTGATTGTAGTCTAAAATCATAACTGATTTCCCGGTATTGGTATTTATTTCTTCATTGTGGTGAGAAGAGGAAATCTTGTTTTTTCTGCTTATATTTGCTGATCGTGACTTTTAAAAGTTTCGGGCAACGATCTTATAGAACTGCGAGGCATTTGGATGTCTCTTGAGTGAGTCATCTGCAAAACAAGCCTTAAATTGCATTTATCGAAACAGTTTTACTGACATATTGTTTAGGAAACACTATGAAAATATAACTATTATACTGATGTGTTGTTTGCTAGACACATACCGTTAAGACTGATGTGGTTGACTCGTAGACACCTTCCGACGTATAGAGACGTGTGCACCCGCCGCGAACGTTCCCAGCTCATTAACACAAGCATGAACGCGCTATGGGAAGGTACTCAGAATGCGGGAGTCAATATATAAAAAAATAACACCGCAAGACATGTTTTTCGTTTTCGCGGTGTCTGTCACACTACCACCTCAGCTGCAGAAGGTTAATATGTACTTCTACTTCTGCCTGAAAGTTTAAATGTAATTTAAATACCGCTAAGGGTCCAGAAATGGGATGGCCCGCATCTTGCGGAACGGCGGTTGGCAACCCTAACACATCGCGTCCAAAGAAGTATCACTTAAATAAAACAAGTTTACAACATTTTAAAAGTCTATTTCAAATCAAACAAATGATAAAGTACATACGTAGATAATATATGTAGTTCAGTTAAACACTAATGTATAAATCAACAACCCAATAAAATGGATATAAAGGGTGCCTGTTGAAGAGTGAATTTTTATTCAGTTACTATTTATAATAGTCATATAATAATATTTAAATATTAAAAAAAAACTTAGAATAGCTATTTCAAACTAAATCACAGTCCAGACCCCCAGATGAAAAGAATTTTAGATAGAGATCAAACCGCATGAAAAAAATCCTGTTTTTCATTTTGTAGTCAGTTGACCATAAAATGTGTTGTATATATTAACACAATTTATAATGATGCCAAATTACAAAGAATTGCCCTAATTGATTATGGTAATCAATATAATAAAAAAGAACTTAGAACTAAAATTCGTGTCAGTTGCAGTTAACGAAAAAAGTTAAAAACAAACATGGCCGAAGAGTGTATTTAAATCGTAAAAAACATTTTTGACAAGTATTTTTTTTTAATAGATTTTACTGGTAAATATAATTATACAAACGTTACATAGAATCTGAACGATAGTGTTTATAAATTTAAGTTATAACTGAGAAGTTGGATAATTCGAGGTTTTAACAATCTTCTTGTTAAGTTCAACCTGACATTATAGTTAAATATTGAAAAAAAAAAAAAAATGCTGAGATTCGATATTTATAAACCGAAGGAATGTAATATCAGTCTATAGTTAGATTCAAACACCAAATCTAAAATATAAATCGATTAAAATAATATATTATATTATTTACTATACATTACATTGTGTGATGTTATTAGATACATCATTAATTTTGAAGTCCATTTTCAAAGAGGAGTCACAGAACAAAACCGGTTAAATCCGATTTCGCAAAGTGTAAAGAAGAACGTAAAATGTACCCTACCCACATTATGATGTCATTATTGAAAAGCGATTTTTAAAGGTGATTTAGCAAAATGATCAAGTGGTAGTTAAAAAAATAAGAATTAAAAAAAGAAAAAACAATTTGAGATCAAAAGTGGTTTTGCACCACGACTCCTCAGTTATACTTTGAGTAGATATTTAATCGAACTACAACATGAAACAAGTCTGTATATCAAAATTGATATATCCGTTATTAGAAGATGGATGAATACCAAACAGATATGCACCATCTCGCTGTTCATGCAGGGCTTCACTATACTATATCTGTTAGGTGCCAACTAATATGTTTATTTTGAAGAGTGACCTCATTATTTAATTACTTATTCCTCTAAAATACTCTTACATAATGAAATTCATAGATATTTTTTTATTTTACTAAAAATATTCCTCAATGCCGTTTTATAGCGCAAATATCTAGAAACATTCTAAATACTAATCATTTGAAATTTGAAGAGCACAAATTAAGGGGACGGATACAAGCAGACTAAAACAATAATTATTATAAATTATTTTTAGACTACAAAAGCAACTAACTTGCTTTTGTTATTTTATAAATTAGGGGTTTTTTATGTTTGTTACCTCATAAATCCGTCATTTTTGTAATATATATTTTTTTATATATTTAAATAAGGAATGTCATGCTTTTTAGATCGTTTTAAAAAGAAAGACATTAAATAATTTTAACAGAATCAAATCTCCATTGTACTATACAAATTCATCTACAATGCTTAATTTGAGAGATACTTATATTAACTTATCAAGAATCAATATAAATAATGGATAACTGTCCTTAAAACGCCTACAATTCATCTTTCTATGAAAATGAATGCGAAAAGACAAATGTTTTTTGACAAGGTTTGAGAAAAATAAAGTATGCCAATGTAAAAATTAACTTTAATTTCAACTTGCATACTTGTTAACAAATATATTTGATCAATTGCCCGCGCCTCGGCTCTGGTTATAATGCACTGATAATTTAAAACAAAAAAAATTTTGAAACTACCGTGCCATATTTTAGGTATTGCGAACTACTACTATAAATAGTATAAAATTTCGCATTAATTTTCACGAATGATGGAGAGCTTATTATGATTACATTGATTTTATTACTATTTTCCGATTACCTTAACTACTACATCTACGATTGTAGAATTTTACCGATTACCATATTATTTTAGTTAATGCGAACTACTGCTTTAAATAGTATAAAATTTCGCATTAATTTTCACGAATGATGGAGAGCTTATTATGATTACATTGATTTTATTACTATTTTCCGATTACCTTAACTACTACATCTACGATTGTAGAATTTTACCGATTACCATATTATTTTAGTTATTATGATATACATTGATTTATTTACGATCTTCCGATTATCTAACTACATCTACGATTGTAGTTTTTATGTTACGTTGATCTAAACTACACATTGTCCATAAATTATACCACCTTTATTTAGTAATAACTGTAACTATTTAACAGGAAAATGTCTCTTTAGTAAGGCGGTAAGTCATAGGTGCATGAATGAAGAGCCAGAGTAAGTTTTACCCGGAGGGCGGAGCGCTAGCAAGGCGCAGGGTGTGAAAGCGGAGCCCCTCCTGCGGTTAATAGCTGCCTTGTCGATGATGTCGAGCTGTATGAATCTCCGGACGAGCGGACACTCGACTGGCTCAGTGGAGTACCTAAGTATAAAAAATGATGCGTTGCAGCTGCGATGCGCGACTGTAGTTTACAGAGCTTTTTGGGGGTAGGGGGTTCAAGGTCCGTAACGCGCTAGTGATACGTATGTTATTACAGGCGTCCACGGGCTACGGTTGCCGCTTACCATCAGGCGGGTCGTATAACTGTTGACACATTTGTTGCATTAAAAAAACTCAATTTTGAGTCTTGGATTATCTATTTATATAAAATTATTGAGGTTTGCCTTTGTGCGCGCATCACGAAAAAACTAGTAGATTTTGATAATTTTTTTTGTTACATAACTTAGATACTTGGTCGTTTTTTAAAAAAAATAGGATATTTTCATAAACAACAATACTGTAGTTCAAGCGAGTGAAGCTGCGGGCACAGCTAGTATGCAATAAGTAAAGTTAAATCATACCGGGCAGAGAAGTGACATGATGTGGCAGTGCCCAGCGTTGCGGAGTACACTCGCCATTGTTGATTGTTTCCTGCAATAGAAGACATATGTGACAGGGTCTCACTTGGAACTCATTCATTAACAATATAATATAGGGAAAAATCGAATTGACCAAACCACCAGTGTCGATAACAAGACTTAATGATGTTCATAGTGCATTATTTTGTGACGTTAGAGACAAGTATGAAGTAGCCAGACATGGAATACAGATGTTATAACAGTTAAGGTTAATCACGTGATGTTTTTAGCAACTGTTTACCCTCTTCCCCCTATCCCCCAGGTCATCACCAACAAACCCCCCTTCCCCTACCCGAAATCTCGTGTATTTATTTTGGTACAACGTATCTTAAACATTTTCAAAATAATATTTTTAAATACAGGTATAATCTAATGTAATTCTGTTAAATTAAAGAAGATAAAAATGTCTAGACAGCGTTTGTCGCAGATGATGGGGAAAGAAATACACGTGATATATCAATACACCTCCCCCCTCACCTTGTGATATTTCCGAACCCCTCCCCCCTTTCAAGCTTCACGTGATTAACAGACGCACCCTAAGATACGTCCCAAACTGGAATATTTCAAATACCAGAAGAACTTATACAAAGCCCACAAATTCTTATTCCAACTTGAAGAATTTACATATTCCGATTCCAACTGGAATTAGAATTTGTGATCGGTTGTCGCAACTGCATTAACTGATCGGGAAATTTATTTTTTGTCTTCTTTAAAGCTTTTACGTTTTGAACTTAACACACACTTAAAATCATTAATACCGTCGGAAAACTAAATTAAAGTTTTTATTTTATTTTACCGACTGCGAAAAAGGAGGGTCATGTTTTTCGAGCGTATATACGTGTGTCTATTTCTTTGGCACACTCTGTATCCTAAAACGACTTAATTGTATTTTAGCATACGAGTTGTCGTTAGATTCGTTTTAATTGTCGTGATATGGCATAGGTTACTTAAATAATATTTAAGTACGACGTCTGGGAATCAAATAGAAAGCAAAAATAGAGATTTTTTTAAGTCAATTGTTTTTGCTGCAGTTGGGTTTTTTGTTTCCTTTTTAATAATTTAGCTTTTTTGATGTATAGCAACACTCCAAAATGACGTAATCGAATAACAAAAAAAACTAAGTTTTCAAGGAAATTAATTAATTTAAAAGTAATTTTATGATAGTGCCTACTATTTAAAACGCATTAGAATGAAAAACAAATGAAAAAAAAAAACAAAAAAAAACTACATAGGATTTTAAAAGTTATCGGTCAGTTTACCATTCATTGCATTTAAAAAATTCTACAGGGCTGCCAGATAGTATAATTGATTACAAAAATAAGAATTCAACTGTAAACTTTGCGAAAATTAAAATATCGCTTTTACATTGAATTCTTTCCATGTATACTTGTAATTCCCTAAAGTGTTATGTTATTAAAAAATAAAAACAATAAGTTAGCTCTACTGGTAACCCTGAGTTTCTAATATTACAAGATACAAGTGTAACCTTTATACTAGTAAAAAAACTCTCGACGTAATAGCGTAGCTTAGATTACGTGAAATGAAAAACAAATAATATAGACGACGCATAAAACCAACCAACATAAAGTTTCTCTCTACGTGCACAAATGGAAGCGTCATTAGAAACAGTTAAACTACGGACGACACCAACGCGGGGCGCACACCGGACATATTCAATAAACTTAAATATATCAATACTTTCAAAACTTATGTGTTTCCATCATCACTATTTTTTTATATTGGCTGAATGATTGTGTGCCTTTGCATCAATGATTGTTACCTTATAGCCAACACTAAATGGTTTACTTTTGAATTGAAAACTTCTTTAGCATCGTTGTGATTTGAAAGTCGATGAAACTAAACGAAAAAGCGCAAGTTTGTTGTTGCCCAAAAATTAATTTTATTACCTCATCAAAAAGGCACGAAACAAAAACTTTTTAGACAACACTTATGACATTCTGTTACTGATTGATATTGTGTTAGGTTACCATGGTTATTTCAAATGTGCATTCATTGAAAATGATAGTGTGAGTACTTGTATGTACATTTTCACAAACTTTAAATTAGTGTGTATTTCATCATTTTCTGAATTAAACAAAACATAGATGTGAAGGTTTCACTTCTACCACATGTGAATTGCACACATTATTTTATTTTTTTCAATATTAGACAATAATTAGATATTATAAAAACTTTTATGTATTTTCATACCATCAGAAGATATTACATAATTATTATAAAAACTTCTGTGTATTATCATACCATCAGAAGATATTAGATATCATAAAAATTTCTATGTATTTTCATTCCATCAGAAGATAATTAGATATAATAAAAAATTCAGTTCCGTAAGTTTCTGTGGGATTTGATGACTATTTATTATTATATTTAATGTATTTCTAACTGCAACTGTGCATACTAATTCTGTTTCAGTTTGAAATTTTATTATATTTCTAGTAAAAAAAAAATCAGTTAGTTTTTTACATTTCTTACATGAAGAGAATGTCTGGTAACAAAGTCAAAATGATTTATTTTATGGCAAATTCGTAAAGGAAACTATTTCAATATGTCTTTATGTAAAATATACATTATTCTAAGAGTTGTCAGGTGTACGCCCGGCCGCGCACAATGAGGATGAGTGCGTGAATCACTTACGGAGCGCTTGTTGTTTTTGGGTACCGTCAGTATAGTCGTGTTGGTGTCTTCAGGCGTGAAATAGTCCGAGTCCTCAGCGACTGGCGGTGACTCCACCTCGTTACGAGACTGGGTCCCGCTCGCTGCGTGCGATTTTATACGTGTACATCAACCACGGACCGACTTACCGAATCAGACCGTAATAATAACATCATGTGACTATTCCACTACAGGCAAAGAACTCTTCTCGAACACTGTGAATATTCCACTGCCGGCAAAGGCCTTTTCCCGAACACTGTAAATATCCAACTGCTGGCAAAGGCCTTTTCTCGAGCACTGAGTATATGCTACTGTCGGTAAAGAACTCTTCTCGAATATACCACGATAGATAAAAACCACTTCTGGGATACTGTGAATATCCAACTGCCAGTAAAGGTCTCTTTTAATATAATAGATTTAAAAATTAAAAGGTTATTTTTCTAAGGAACGTACCTCATAACCATACATACCCAATATTGTTTTGATAAATTTATGAAATCAGTGTTGCCATGTTAATAACTTATTTTACCCAAACATCACAGATGGCTTTATAAAAATCATTTGTTATTTCGGTACCCATACAAATATAATATATTATGATTCAATGAAGTTATCATGAAAGCCAATTCATTATAAGCACTAGTAAAACGGTTCCATATTACTATAGTACGCGCTATAATTATAGGCCTACTTATGTATATGTTTATTTGATGGTACAATCCCACACACGGCAATTTTACTCCAAATCAATTAATTTAAAAATAAATATTATGTTATGTCTCCGCTTAATATTAAGCTGTGATTAGACCAATCATGCATATAGTTATATAATATGACAAAAAATTTATCTCAATAAATAAAAAGCGATCTAATTATGTAAAGTCCATTACATTCTATACCTCAATTAATTTATTTATCAAATATAAAATAACATTTTAAGCCTTATAAGAATCGAAAATTCATATATGCATGTAGATAGATGTCTTACAGTTATATTAATATTATTTAAAAAAAACGTTTTTTTCCATTTTAAAACAGATTTCGTCTAATCTTGGCTTGCATTGGAATTGTGTTTGAAATGAAAAATGCTTTATTCAACGTAGACTCTGATAAGGCATTTTCGTCTTTAAAACACTACCGTTGGTTCGGAAGACATCCCAGTCATCGAGAAGACCCGTTTAGAAGTTCGATAGGATTCAACATTTTTTTTACAATTTGTAAACAATGATTACTGTTAATAATTTTAATATTTTTAGTTGGTGTACGGAGAAGGATTCATTTCTGTAAGTATACGAGGCGTGAATAGGTTGATAAGTCGACTTCCATTAAATTTCGAAAGAATTTAAAGCGAGCATCTGGGTTGTCCAAGTTAACACTCATAAAATATGTCACGCAAAAAAATTCCTTTTTTACTATTTCCCCCTTCGGTCACGCTATGCTACATTTTGCTGCAAATATCACGTTTCGTCAGACTCCCCTTACCCATTAAAGTAAACGTAGTTTATGAGTGACCCCTAATATATTTTATATGGTGAATAAATTAGATAAGTGTACATATTTTTGGCACACCACACGTGTGGTTTTCTTAAGACTCGCCAATCAATTGTCAGCTTTAAAATGGCTGCCTTATTAACCTATACGATTCATATGCATTTTCGACCTTTCAACGTATTCACACTTTGTACTGATCTATACAACTCGATGATACGTGTAATATAGCTAGATGTACTTGATACTCACAGTTGACGTTATGTTCTGGCTCGTCCGTGTCGGTGTCGTCGATATGTGCGAGAGCGGGCGCGGATAGACGCAGCGCATCGCTCAGTGCGCACACACCGACCGCACCATCCGCTCCATCAGCGAGCGCGCTCATTGACACGCACGGGGAACCGCGACGCGATACGCTCTTCACAATCTGGGGGGTAAAACATCGAACATCTAATTAGGGTAAAATAAATTGTACATTTCATCTGTGTATCAGGCAGCTCCTTGGCTTGACTGGTTTTTAATTGAAAGAAGAATCTGCAAGTTTTATTTTTTTATTTAACAAACCACAAAACATGATCACCTTTTGATAAGTTAGTAGAGACAGTTGCCAACCATAAAAATTTTAGAAAATTGCATATTGCTGGGTTGACAACATCACTACAAAGAAATTTCGATTGGACTTTAAAATCGCTACCGGTGAATTTGATGCTGTGAAAGGATGTGTTTATTGAGGATTAGAGAATACCCATGTGAATGAAAAAAAGAGCAAAAACGAAAAATAATTGAGATTTTTTTTCAATTTTGAGGTTTTGTCTTCATAGGAATTGTATATGAATTTTCAACGAAACGTAACAAAATAAGGTATAGAAAAAATTACGATCTAAAGTGAACTTTATGACGACTTCTTAGAATTGAAAATTGTGTTGTCAGATTTATAATAAATACGATTTATTAAAAAATTTATTTCTCATAAACTATTTATTTCCACAGTGTGAAATATTATATTTAGCCTTATCATAAAGTGATGTAACTGTAAAAAGATTTGAAGTCTAAACTCGACGGCAGCAAATGTAAAACTGAGCCGTAATTGCATATGCAGCACTGTACACGTGATGGAAGTGAAACTTCTTAAAAAGGGAGACGTGGATAGCCTAATCTGAGTATTAGATATATAATGTAAAGCTCTTTTCTCCTTCTCTCTCGTTATATTTTTCTTCTCACTCATGTAACGAAATGTGCCTAAACGTGATGATTTCTAATTGCCTAAGAAGTTTCACTTGTCAAAAAGATTAATAATTTCATCCACAACAGATAAAGTTCCTGACAAAATCTCTCTTGTATTGTAGTTTTGTCTTGCCAGTATAAAAAAAGAAGACAACTTGGTGAGTAAATTACCCCGTTGGCCGGAATCTGGGTTAGTAATGGTGACAATCTCTCGGCTTCGCTGTCAGGCTCGAGATCGTTCGCTAAGCTGGGTGCGGCGAACTGCTCGGCGAGCCGCTCGCCACGCAAGCTGCACTCATCCTCCGAACACGAAGCCTCATGCACTGAGCCGATGTCCGTCGGGTAATCCAAACTTAGCGAGGACTAAATAAAGGAAAATTACGCGATTTTTTATGTAACCAACATTGACAACAGTTTAACCGCGAAAATTCTTATCTGGCGGAGGTTACTGATGTGCGTCGAATTCAAAAATTCATAAAAAGCGCTGTAAGCGATACATTCATCTTTAAAGGCAACATTACATTTTTTATGCTTCTTCTCATAATACAAAGCAAATCTAATCAACAATGCTGTTCTACAGAACATTCTGTAGATGTTTATTAACATTAATAAACGGTCAGATTTGCGGCTGTCTTAAATCACATCACAGAAGCATCAACAACTAATCCAGAATGACAGCTAAAAAGAATCCTCCATCCTGATATGAGTCGTCTATTAGATTAGTTGTCGATGCACTATTCGATTTCAAATTTCATAAAAATCATCTGGCTTTATACTATCAGTGTGCAATATATTTATACAAAAAAAAATACCTTAGACATCTTGGTTATTTTGACGCCGTTGAGCATCTTGGGATTATACAACAGAGGGCTGTTAGCAGCCGCTTTCTCTTCCGCACGTTTAGCCTCTTCCTCACGAGCGAGCAGGACGGACATTCGGAACTATCGCAAGTACGTTAAAAATGGCTTATTTTATACTATTTCCATTTCTTTATTTTCTCGATGACAGTTCTAATTTGATATTTGTAATGTTGTGACCAAATAAGTAATAACCATCGAGTGACAGTGACGATTCATCAGATTTTGATTAAAATAAATAAATAAAGATTACCTGTCGTTATAATTAATTCGTTTCATTGTCGAGTCCTACCTATACCTACTTATTTTACAACAGCTTCGAAAATGTTGGAGAAGTTGGCATTATCAATCAAGAATTAAAACGTGTAATATCTTGAATGAAATATAATATTAGTTAATAAATTTGTACAAAAGTATCCGGCAGTAGTTTAGTTTCTTACATTTTGTAAAAAAATATCTTGCCTGTTATCGTGTTACGTTTATTGATATAGCTCCATCCCTATCAGTTTCTCCGACTCTGGTATAACCTTGTAAGTGTGTAAACATCATATTTTTATAAAATAATGCATACATAATGTAAAAAAGACGATCGTTCAAGTTTTCACAGGAGCTGTCATAGAGAAAATAAAGAAATGGAAATGGTATAATATCCTTTGTAGTAAAAAAAAAATACAATGGATAAAATTCTAACAAATACGACCCAAGGAGTAGTAAAAAGTATTCGGAACCGGTGCGTGCTGACGAACGAAGAGATTGACTAACATGATAAAACCGTTACGAGATTGACAAGGATAAAGAGAAATAATTATCCATCTATGCCGCTTACCCAAAGAGAAACTTATTAGTAATGTAATATTTATTTCTAAGTACTTTGCTCTACGTTACATACTGTTATATCCGTAGGTAGTGAAAAAGTTGTTAGATTCTACGTAAATAATTTATTCGTACTCAGTGAATTTCTTTTATTTTTCATATTTCTTTTTATCAGATATTGTTTTCACTTCCTTGTCCAAAACAGAACTATCCTGGCTCACGTATATACCAAAATAAAAGCATACCTGATATTATGAGAATTAATAGGAGTAAATATAGTGTTTGTGACGTAAATACAATAATATAAGGGAATACCTCAGGTGTTATAGTCTGCGCGCCAGATCTGTCTCGGATACTCTTGACGTCATCCCGGGAACCAGTCTTTGCCTTCCTGCTACCGCTGCTGCCTAGACTAGTCGAGGAACTGCGCTCCAAATTGCAACGGTTCAGTATCTCAGCCGCCTAAATTTCAATAAAAAAATAGCAAAGATCAACACTCTGTTTTTGTTATATGTAAATTGTAATGCGGTCCTTGGACCAAACTGAAAAGAAAAAATAACAATCATTTGTTAGTCTATTAGATATTACCCTTTTCGAAATAGCTTTTCTTTTACGTTTGTACATTACAGCAATACCCTGAAGTTACGCGATACATGGGACTGAGAGATAACCGAATAAGTATAATTCAGGTAAAACAAACAAAATATTTAAATAGGACCAGACACTAAACAAAAAGATAATTTTCAAGAATAACATAATCAGATCTTTTTAATTCACTTTTTCATTCAATATTTACATCGAAATATTCATCAACCACACAAACAACTTTGATAAACCCAGTAAACCAACACTGTAATTGATTCACAATGGAAATCATGTCAATTACTAAAACAAAAGTAAATAAAACTTTAGGATCTTGTCACCAAAGTGTGCCCTCCTATTTATTGGTCAATTAGCGACCGCATGCGAGGCACGCGGCACACTGGCCCCAACCAATTTCTTTACATGTCGTTACTTACTCGCTTGCGCCTTGCACTTATAAATTTGCATCATTAAAAGCTCAGCATTGATTGATGCGGATGCGAATATCCGCAACACCCCCTATTCTGTACAAATGACGATATATCGATAATCGATATTTTTTCCTCGATAATTATCGAAACATATTTTTCACTTGCCCATCACTAGGTTGTAGAGAAACTGTGACAGTGTGTACCTGGGAGGCCGTGTCGGTGTCTGGACTAGCGATAGCGGGGTTGTGTCGATGCGCGGGAGGGGGCAGAGTGCGCGCCGGGTGCGGACCGTTCAGTGCCTCTATCAGAGACACTGGCTCGTACCCCGCCGGAATATTCTCCATGCTGCCCTGTAACCATCATCAAACATGTAGTATTGAACATAACAATTTTTGCATTAGTTTAACTATTTTTACATACTATGACGTTTTTTGTGGCCTGATGCTAAAAGGGCCAAAGTTTAATTTTATTTAAATACTTATAATTCGTTATTTATATTATTAAATTATAGAAATTACAATTTTTATATCTTTATAAATCTAAAATGATTAATAATTAAGACTTTTTGAATAGTTGTCCGGTTGCCTATTGGCCCGCCAACAGCAGTGGTCTGTTACCGTCACGCGATCAGTGTCCTACTTTTCCATTTTTTCATTATTATTCAAATAAATGTAAGCTTTGTCTATTTGAAAATCTATCTATTTATATTTAAATCTATCAAAATTATAAGCCTTAGGGGGCCCGCCGGTTGACATGGAACCGGAAATATAGCTTACTTTAAAAATGGTTTAGTAATACAATAGTTTATCAATCGTAGTGGAATTGTAGGGGTCAAGAACACCATACATATAGTAATAAAATAAACATATTCAGTGACTTTCTTTTGATTTGTCATATTTCAGGATCACCTGGTGTATTATTTTTTAGTAATCAGGAATTCTGTGGGCTTTGTGAAGAATGTTTCTTTTCATCAGGAATAATTTATTACCAGTATGTACAGTGAACTGAAACTGAAAGACCAAACATATAGTGTAAGTGTGTGTAGCTCTTGTAGCGCCAGCGGAAACCAATCATTAATCTTTGCCGTGTAATATGCAAATGTTGACGTATATACTTTCATATGCATTTGGTAAAAATCTGTTATAATGACATTATAAACAGACACTTTAATTTTATTAATTGTATAGATTAGAAAGATTTACGTTATAAACTCACATCAGGCAGTTGAGCATGATTCGCGGTCGTCGATAGCGCGTTCGGGTCTGTGGTGACGCGCTGCAGGGCTCGGATCTGGAGAAGGGCGCGGAACGGCGCTCGGCAGATGGGGCAGTTGTTGGCCTGGTAGCGTAGCGAATCCGCGCAGGAATTACACAGGCACAGATGCCGGCACGGCAGTATCAGAGTGTCGCGCACGTCACACATGCAGATCACGCATTCCGAACCACCGTCTTCAGTTTCCTCATCAGAGCTCGGCTGGGAAAAGATATCGTTACGACCTAGAAGGTTCGGGAATCAGATACCGCGGTCCGACGGCAGGTACCCAAATTTTTTAATGTTAAGTTCTTCTATAAATACTATTCACTAACCAATAGCCAAGAAAACCATAAAAACAAAACTAATAAAAGCTAATAAAATCATTAAGGTAATGTAAGTAAGTAATATTAATACTACCTTAGTATCCAAATTCTTGTTCTCTATGCCGTATATCTCTTGGAGTAGATAGCACAGACCATCAACAAACAACTTTTGCTTAAGTGCCTTCAAAACATATGTGCCGTCTGAATGTTTCTCAACCACAGCTATAGTCGTATGGGATTGTCTAATTTCTGTTTAAAAAAAAATGAGTATGCCTGTATTTACATACTTACAATGTGTTAGAAATTATTCTTCTTTGAATATTCACACTCCATGACACGCGACGCATAACATCAAGTGTAATTATCTTTACCACAACAAAGTAGCGAGGTTAAACAAGTAACAACTGTCACTAGTTTCATAATATCTAGCGGTACCTCGCGGCTCCGCATGCGTTTATTACCCAGTAACTTTATTTTCATGGCGTAATTATATTGTTACTCATACTATTTAAAAAAAATTACTTAATGAAATTGATTGATTTATAAATTTTTGCATTTTTGAAAATTTTTACAGCCTACAATTGAGCAATGACATAACCTTCCCACAAAATTTCATAAAAATTGAGCAAGCCTTTTTTTTATGAATCCAAACAGATAGATAAAAAAAAAAAATGTCATCGTAATGATCAGTGTCCTCATTAAAGGACATCCCTCAGGGAAAAAAATACATGTATAGCCAGAATTACAGATTTATTCTTATAGAGTTGCTCTGCCCACTGCTGCACTCGTGTGGACTACAGAATGCTGTTGATCAGACACACGTGTGAATCGTGCTAACCCCTCTCCCAGTAATTTTAAAAACAAAAATTCTTTGTAGGTCTTTTTAAAATCTGAAATCATGTACTATATTAATTTGATATATCTCTCATGCCATTTAAGCACACCTAAATTGTCGTTTTTGCGAATTGACTTTTATTTGCGCGGAACCCTAATTCTTTTTCTAAAACAAAAGTAACCTAAGTTACTCCTTAAAGAATCAGCTGTCTGCCAATGAAAGTCCCGTCAAAATTGGTCCAACAGTTTCGAACATTACCTGGAATAAATATACTTAAATACTTAAATCAGCAATATATCTTTACTTGCAAATCTGACAGCATGTATTTAGACCGGCTACTTGCCAGCACCGGAAGCGGCATTAGCTACGGACTCCCCGACTACTTAATAGAATTAAAAAAAAAAAAATGTTTTGTACTTATAAGTATTGTATATACTTTCATAAGCATTTAGTAAAAAGGTGTTATTTTGACATTACAAACAGAAAGTTAAATTTTATTTATTTGTATGGATTATTCTCTATCAAGTAAAGCATTCCAGATTTAGCATATTTTATTAATTAGGCTGTATGTGCTGCCAAAACATATTAATTACGAATTCCTATCATGTATATCAATATTGAAAACTTACCATCTTGTCCCTCATCAACAACACAATATATAGCAATTGGTATAATTTCTCTGTCCGCATTGTATACCAGATCTTCCTCTGGATAGTTGGATGGGTCAAAAACATGCGAGATCTGGCAGAATTGCTGGTTGGCACCCTTTTTGTAGTGATAAGTCTGGGAGTTCATTGCAGTATCACGTGGGTAGTAACTACAATGTAAATATAGTATTCTGAATATTCATCGCTACCCTCATCTTGTATAGTCTAGTATTGTATATTAATAATTGGCTATTCATAACTACCCTACTTATCGAACCAAGTGGAATGGTATATAAGGTGTAGTGCACAAGGAGTGATACATTCTTCTTGCTTGGATCGACAAATTGTTCACACCATCTAATCACATATTTATAGTCCGTAAATGATATTTGCAGTCCATGAATTATTATATTAGTTTGCATCATTTAAGAAAAATAGTTAGTTTTTGACAATATTAAGAGGAAATTTAATCTAAGTGTATGTTCAATTTCTCCTAAGGTCATTGTTGCGGACAGCGAGCGGAGCGAGCGAATAACGATAGTCTAATAGTATAGAATGAACAAATAAATGAAATAATACGTGTTAGGAATAAGGTTTATAAATACGTGTTAGGAATAGATATAATAATATGAACTGAACATGTGTATTTTAAAAGGATTAGAATAAGAATATAGCTAGTTGTAAGTTTAAATGTATAAATTTCACTAGTTGTAAGGATGAACCATGCCAGACTCGGAACATCTGGCATGGTGACTCATGGTACTGCCGCACACAGGGCGTGCGCGCTCATTGGCTGAGCGACGCCCCGCACGGAATCCATCGCACGACCGGTTGCGAGGCAAAGGGCGAGGTTAAATATAGCGGAGAGGGCGGCAGTACTACGATCAGTTCGAGAAACACCACAACACCAGCAACAGCAAGCAGCGAATCTACAAGCAAACTACAGTCAAGAACGTTATTAAGAAACCACATTGTTACTACGAACTACTGTAACTTTGTAAGAAACAAGAATAAAACAAGCGCTATTAATTTAGCACACATTAAAATATTGTGGACGTCTTTTTATTCACAATAATCTTTGAAGGCAGTTTAGACAGCCTCATCGGAATTGAATATATTTTCTTAGCAAGAAATTGTCCAAATTCCGAAAAAAGTAATAATCTGATAGAACAATGTCCGGGAATATGGTGGGTTTCGGAGATATTACAACTGCAGTTCCTCTAATTTAGCGACCATCGGTTTAAAGTATGGGGTCTAGCGTTGTTCTGAAGCAGCATTGGGCTTGAGATATTGACCAGTCTCGGTTGTTTAATGGCTAGCTTTTCCATCATGGTTTGCAATTGTTGACAATACAGATCTGCTGTTATCGTCTAGACAGATCTTACGAAGCTGTAGTATATGACACCAGTACAGGTCCACCAAACACTCACCAGTACCTTTTTCTGAGACGACTTTCGCTTGGGACAGGATTTGGCCGGTTCTCCTGAGTTCAACCACTATGATGAGCGTTTCCGATTTTTCGCCACAAGTAACAATACGATTCAAAATTCTCTCATTATTGTGACGGTTGAGTAATGTAATGCAGAACTCAGTAGGTGTTCGTTGGCGAGCTTCAGTCAATTCATGCGGTACCCATTTCTGGAGCTTTTTCACTTTTCCTGTTTGTTTCAAGTGAATTAATTTTTTTTATCACTGACACCGAAGCCTGCCGCTAACTCTGATATGGTTTGCGAATGATCCACTTCAATAATCACCTTTGATTCTTCATTTTCAACTAGGATCTCTGGCCATCCACGGGGTTTGTTTCACAGGTCAAAATTTCCAGAACGAAAACGTTGGAACCAAAAATGTACTGTGTTTTCTTTTACAGTAAGCTTTCTAATACACATAATTAATTTTTCGAGCTGATTCTGCAGTGCTGATGCCATAATGGAACTTATATTCGTAAATAAGGCGATATGGTGTTAGGTATTCAATAATTAAGTGTTTCAGAGATTAAGTTCTGAATTTTTGTTATTAAAATTCCCAGCTTACACACCCCTCAATTTATTTAAGCATAATTGTATTATCTATTACATTTAGCTTCTGTACTGTATTGTTTATCCAAAGCCTTGACTGATAACAATTAACAAGTGTTCAGTTTTTCTATGGTAGTCATTGTTATGAATTGTTTAAAATAGCCATGAGTAAAACTGCCCCCCCCCCCCCCTCTTTAAACGTTATGTAACACCCAAGTCAGCATGAGAGATTTTATAGGCCAAGAACAGCTGATGATGCAAATCTCTGTTTTGAGGACATTACAGTATGAACTCACTTTAATAACACAGACTACAGCCATACAGTCCAGGGATTCCCCATAAAACAAAAGAAAAGGGTTGCAATCTTGGGACATTTTAATGGCGTAGTTTTTTATTTATATTAAAAAAAAAACAATGTTATGTATAGCATGGTACATAATACTTGAATGCCCCTTAACTCTCTTGCTTCATGTACTATTTTGCTGCACCATGCTGCAAATCTGAGTTAACTCAATACACCAGTGCTGTAAGCTGCACTTGAGTTACTGAGTTGGTACAAGGAATTTTGCTTAGTTACCCATGGCTAGTATATATTGTAATGGCATTGGGGTACCTATATACCCTTTTCAGATTCCATTGGGTTTTTTATACATATTGTATGTTATGTGGGTTCCTTTTATATGCTGTAGGTGTGTAGTGAAAAGTTTGTATGAACTTCTATCATTTTTGAAGATAAATCTATGAAAATTGGTATTTAGCAATTCAGTTAGATAGTAAAAAATGGGACATAAGTATGGGGCAAGCGAAGCCTTGGGTAAATTGGTAGTACTGTATAATTGTACATATGGAACAGTGCAGTCACTTTCCAGAACTAGTATGTAAAAAGATTTGATGAATAATACTCACACAACTCCTGTAGGTGTAACTTCTTCTGTACAAAAATAATACACAGTAATAGCACATCTTGCATCACAGTCAAACGTAAACTCAATATTATAATATGTTCCTTTTCCGTTTCCATCTGGAGACTTTATCACACCATCAGCAATTTTATTGTCAACCAGTTTACCCAGTGGTTCAGGACATCTTACGAAACGCAATGACTCTTTTCGAATGTTCACAAGACTTTTAAGTGTCTTGGTTGGTTCATTTGATTGTGGTGGTGGATATGGGAACTGTAAATAATGACATAACTTGACCAATTATTTGAATACTCACTATAGTTATATGGGTTTCATAAAATGAGTTTTAAATTCTCACAAAAAATTGCAGTCTACAACCCTAGACATACTAAGATTAAAATTAAACACTAATCATGTTTATAATCCATTTCTATTTCTACATATATGATAGACATGGTTGACAGAAGAATGTGTGATGAAGTGATTATGCTTATAAAAATCATAATTTCTTAAAACTTTAATAACTTTTTTATAATTAATATTTTGATAAGAGCCAAGTAGCGAAAGTTTAAAAAAAAACTGATCTAAGGCTATCCAGTAGTTTTTCCATGATGCAAGCACAACAGTAAGCCTCTATCATTTTATTTATACAGTTAAAGAGTTTACAAATTTAATATACATGTATACAATTATTATTGTAATCATTTTATTAATATGTGAAGCAAAAACTTTCTACCCCTTTTTAAGTGTATGGAAGACTGAGATTTGGCAAGGTTAAAGTTTATATGAAGAAGGAGTGCAGAAAGCTAAAATTTATTTATAATATCTATTACTAATGTATTAAATTAAATAAATACTGCAAATCCTAATATGACCAGTGCCATTGAACTTAGACCCCCCAAAATATTAACATTGTCTCTCAATGAAAAGTGACAGCAAGTGATATATTATTCATTGTTTAGGTTCATATGCAAATATAAAACAGAAAATAGTCTATGATTAAAAAGTTGCTGCTTGAATTTCAATCATTTGGTGACTTCTAGTATACTTAAATTAATGTTGAAATATTATCTACCATTATCAACCTTAATAAATTTCATGTAAGTTGTTATCAAAGATTTTAATATTCTTACGAACATTAGTTACAAATTATTATTTCTGGAATCCATTACTCACAGGAGTGGGTCTACTGCCTAGAAAATTCAAGTCTGCATTTTCTCCAAACAAATAAGCTTCTGGTTGTGGAGTGTCAAATCTTTCACCACCCATAATAAAATGACTTCCAAAATAATTACCTGAAATAAAAAACACTTTTTTATTTTATAGTAAAAGCTATTTACATATTTAATAATTTACTAAAATATAGAGAAAGAAGGCACACATCTCATAAAGACTATTCTCAAGAAATTACGGTAAACAATTTTTTTATTACGTATAAAAATCAGTGTTTTATAAGTAGAACACACAGGATATAAAATAAATAAAGCACTTGCCCGATCTGGGTGGATATTTGTATGCATGATTCGACACTACATCTGCTTCCTCAACTCCGGCGTTTTGTCTGCTGGTTAAAGCTCCCATATTCTAGTTTGCAGAGAATATTTGTAGGATATGGTAAGCTTATGAAAGTGAAACAATCTAACAAACATTCACAAATTATTTTCACCCCCCAAATATTTTTTTCTGATTACCAACGTTGTCAATGTCCAATAACTAAAATCCCCAAGAATCTTACAGAAATTCCTCAAATCGGGGAAGATTAAAGTCCTAATATATCCACATAGCTTTGTAAAAGACAAATTGTACTCCAGTATAAAAAAAATTTGAGTAAACCTTCTTTAGACGTTGCTATGGGTATCTAAATGCATCACTTATAATTTAATTCATAACTAAAAAGAGACAAGCACATATCTATGACATTTAGCCTACGAGAGAATGTGATAAAATATATTTCATGCATGCATGGTTAATGCAAGTTCTGATTTTCGCGATTGTGATCATCAATGAATTGACCCAACAGTGTAACGACTAGACTTGTATTTACAGCACGAGCAGTCGATAGTTCAAATCGCGATGGTTTAGAGGATTTTTAAAAGAGGATTTAAAGGAAATATTTTTGTTTCTACATTCAATCTGCATTCATTTCTACCGCATGTGATATATTTTTATTTGTTTTGGTTACTTTATGAAGGTTTTCATTTTCTTCTTAAGTTTATGGCATCGTGTGTAGAAGGTTCTCAGAGTGGGCAATAGATAGGCTGACATAGTGTCACTTAAGTGCTTATTTCTTCAATCCACCATTGATTACATTTTATAGGAGAAGGTTTTTTACTCTAATTTGAAAACAAAGCTTTATTTGAAAGGTTCTTCAAATTATTATAATACGTGAGTGTTCCATGAATCAATAATTACAATTCTTATATATGGATGAAAATGAAATTGCCTTATTTTTTAATTTTAATTTGGAGGTTGAACAAACATGCACAGTTGTAATAACGAACGTGGAGTTTGAACATTACGTCACTGGAGATGGCACAAAGTGGTGGTTCCATTTTTGAGTACTAATTTGTTCAATGGACCTAATATCTGATACAGAATGATCCAAATGTAGTTGGAGAAAATTAACTTGCGTAATTATATTTTCAGTTAGATAGAAACAGGGACTTAATAATATGGAGGTTATAGGTAGAGGAACGTGCCTAGGACCTAGGAGTGAGACAGTGCGTAAGTACACTATTAAAAAAATACATAGAGGTAATTTTAAATAAAACTAAAATCATTTTCAAAGAGTAATTAAACAATTGAAATACAATTAGGTATAATAGCTTAACTGGATTTTTTTGTTTTTCTGTGGGTTTTGTATTTTTTTACTATTTCCTTATAATTTAGTTTATTTTCTGTTTTCTCGTCATTTGTTTTTTTTTTTTCTTTGGTTTCTTTTCTATTGGTGGGATCTATTAAATTTTCTTTTTCACCTTTCCTCTTTTAGATTTTCAATAACACTTTCCAAATAAATTTTATCATTTACTGGCAATGACGTTTATAAATAGACGTGTTATACTCTCACTAAAAACAATTTGAAGATATTACTGTTATCAGCACGTTGAAACAAAAGAGATAGGAAATTACAGCGTAAGGCGGAAACTGTTGTCACAAAAGGATAAAAGTTTCTTCTCGCTCACCGCACCGGTCACAAGTCGAAAGTAACCTGAGAGCAATTGCCCACCATTCACGATGGCGTGTAAAGAGCGTCAATGCCGTATCTACTTATAAAATATTATTATCTACTGGTATATATTTGTACATGATCCGTATATCATCAATTTTATTTATCGGTAATATTTTATTTGTTTCTTTAATAGTAATGTCGCTTAAAATATGAAAATTTTGTTTTCTAGCGTCAACTGTTTCTATGTGACAAATAGACATTTATTTATCATTCTTAATAATATAGGCGTTAGTTTGGCACACAAAAAGCAAACGGCAAATAGAAGACAAACAGCATTTATAAGTTAGCTATCGAGAAGCGTTTAGTGTCTATAAAATACCTTAGCTAGAAAATAGTAAACTTTCATGCTTAGAAATGAAAAAACACAGTAATTACTTCTTCATTGTACATACCAAATAGGTTGTGTTTATTTGGTCTATGTTTGAAAAAAAACGTCGAAGGATATCACAACATTTGAAACAACCTGTGGAAAAATTATTTCGGCATTGAATGCAAACTAAAAAATTGGTTGCCTGTAAAGTCGGTATACGGGCGAAAGTTTTACGTGACAACGACTTTATGTCTGTCTCTTCGCTCTTGTAACCATGCCCGAGTGGAAACTTCACTCGCTCTCATTGTGAGCGCATAACGTCAGCGTAACGCAGTTTCTTGAAGTGTCACCCGGCAAACCAATTTATAAGACGTTGTCACGTCAAAAATAGCTTACTATTCAATTTCCGTCTTACTTTAATTATTATTAGATTTGCAATATGATCTTGACATATTTGAGGTTTATTATAGTTCAATTTTTGGTCAAAAACTTAACATATAACACTATTATAATTAATTTTAATAAAAGCGACGATATAAACGCTGTTAAGCTTCTATGCACAGTGACAAATCAAAGAAAATGGCGGATATGGCGTTAGGCCCAGTGATAGGTCAGTAAAGTGGAGATTATACACATAAGCACTCAAAGTTTCTTACGATGTAGGACATACAATGAACTGTGGACATTGAACAAATAAGCACAAAATTTTGATTACACTGCCTTGTGCACAGAGAAAATTTAAATAAATGTTTTTATTATTTATGTAAGCAAATGTGATACGTCTCCCATACCTGTAGATTGTAAAACTGAAGCCTTAATAATTCTACATTAAAAACTCTATTTCGGTAAATATGGTCGTTTGAACAAATAAGCACTGATGCGACGATAGGTGTAATATGATAATTAAGTGGAGCTACATAACAAAGTAATGCAACTATTAAAGTTACACATTCAAGTTAGACACTAGAACTCTCAAAATTTCATTGTAACGGGGCACATAATTAGTTCATAGTGTGTTCGTGTCTCAAAATAAAATTATTTCATTGTAATACATGGTATTTTTGTGAATTATATTATAAACTACTATTAAATTCAAAGGTGCTTTAGTTACTTTGAACACGTTACCGCTGAGTCATCATCGATATTAGATTATTTCAGTGTTACAAGAGAAAAAGAGAGTCACAAACCGTACATACTCAACTTATTTCAGAACCAACCATACATTAATTAGAGAGCAGAGTATAGATAACCTTTGTATTGTGATTCCACATTGTACCTACTTTTACAATTGACACTGAGCTATCATCATCGAATTTTAACGAGTACATTTCCAATTGACAACACAATCAACATGCAAAGGGTGATTTATAAATTTGGGAACCTCGCTGTTTTCGTACCTAAACAATTTTAAACGCTATCTTTCGGCTACACTATATATATTAGGGATACGTGATATTTTAATTAAGTGTCTTTTCGTTCATCATAAGGTTGAAATATCGAACTATAATCAAACTATCAACATTTAAATAAGTACATATACATGCACTTAAAAAGTTATACTTAATTGGCCTAATAAATAATAACTCCAAAAATTGTATGGTGTCAATTTGCGCGACAAAAGAAGTATAGCTTCATAATTTTAAATTGTGAAATTCCCCGCAATTCCTCACATGTCGCCAATCTCAAAACAATTCCCCTCAAATAAGAGAATTTCCAACAAATTGACAGCCCTGCTGAAAATGGACAAGTCGACAAGTGACATTTAGAAAAGAGAGTTTTTGGCGGGATCTTGAAGTGACATGTTGTGGTTGTTATTTTTAATTCATTTACTTAGGTTTTTGACCCTATATTATGTAATATTTGTGGCGTTTTGCGTGATATAGTTTGGTTTTTGTGCACAAGTGAAGTGGATTATAAAAAGCATTCATTCCGAGATCACACAAAAATTCCCTAGAAAGTTCTAACAAGGGAGCCACCATCTTGTTAGGATACTGAATCGTCATAACACTTGACAATATAATTCACTCGATAATGGCAGTAATGGTCTTCATTAAAGAGGACCGGTTGCCAAGTTAGGAAGAAGAAGAAGAAGACATTTAGAAAATCGTTCAGAAATAAGAAAATTTTATAAAACCGGGAATATGTGCCAAACATTTAGTCATTTATAATTAATTAATTACTCACTGGATACACTGAAAACTATTACTTTTACTTGTAATTTGTTATTTCTGTCCGTGTTTCTATGCACTGATTAAATATATTAGCCAGATATGGTGAAATATTGACAATTAAAGACAACTATGATTACTGACATACCCCAAATATCTTCAGTATTTTTTAAGTTTAATTGTTTAAAAGTCCTTATTATTTCACCTGCACTAACAGATTTAAAAGAAAATTTAGAATCTACAGGTGTAATAAGATTATCCAAAAGTAATTCAGCGCCCTGGGGTAATGATATTATATTTTTTGTTACTGCTATGTGTATATTTGTGAAATAATCCTGAAAAACAGTTGCTACATCTGAACTGTTTGAGATATGTACTCCCTGGACGTTTATTTATTATATGCCAATCAGTTTTAGTCTTATTACTAGATTTAATAACTTTACTTCTTAAAAATATCGCTTTTGCAGTTCCACAAACACGTTTAAATATTTTAGTATAATCTCTAACATAAGCATGAAATGAATCACTAGTTCTCAATTATTTCCTATAATATAAATCATATAGTCAGTATCTACTTTTTATAATTCCTTTGGTTGCCCATTCACTAAAAGCATTTTTTCCTAACACTAATAACCTTTGTTGGACAATGTTTACTAAATTCAGTGCGCATGATATTAAACAAGCTGCCGTAGTTAGTATTTGGATCTATATCGTCTAAAACCTCTGTTGATAATTGCTGTTTAATGATATAATTTAAAGAACGATCTAATCTAGTGTCTGAAATAAGTCTAACCGTTTTCTTACAATCACTGCTAGGTCTGCAACAGTTTATTTCAACAAGTTGGCCTTTATGGTCAGACCGTAGTCCAGTAATAATGCCATTACTAATGATGTTGAAGTTGTTGTCCCAGTCTCGGTTGTTTAACGGCTAGCTTTTCCATCATGGTTTGCAATTGTTGACAATACCGATCTGCCATTATCGTCTGGACAGATCTTACGAAGCTGTAGTGTATGACACCAGCACTGGTCCACCAAGCACTCACCAGTACCTTTTTCTGAGACGACTTTCGCTTGGGACAGGATTTAACCGGTTCTCCTGGGTTCAACCTCTGTGATGACGGTTTCCGATTGTCGTAAATGATCCATTTTTCATCACAAGTAACAGTACGATTCAAAATTCCCTCGTTATTGTGGCGGTTGAGTAATGTAATGCAGAACTCAATAGGTGTTTGTTGGCGTCCTTCAGTCAATTCATGTGGTACCCATTTCTCGAGCTTTTTCACTTTTCTTGTCTGTTTCAAGTGATTTTATTTTTATCACAGACAGAAGCCTGCTGCTAACTCTGATGTGGTTTGCGAATGGTTCGCTTCATCGATCACCTTTGATTCTTCATTTTCAACTAGGGTCTCCGGCCGTCCACGGGGTTTGTTTCATAGGTCAAAATTAAAACGTTGGAACCAAAAACGTACCGTTTTTTTTTTACAGTAGCTTTCCCATACGCATCATTAATCCTTCGAGCAGATTCTGCAGCGCTGATGCCACAATGGAACTTATATTCGTAAATAAGGCGATATTTTAAATTTTCTATTTTGTGAATAGAACGATGTCAAAGAAATATAAAATAGTGTGAAAACAATTTTGAAACACAAATACACGAGCCTAAATTTGAAATAAATTTGAATTTGGAATTTTTAAACCAGATGCCAGATATTTGAGATCAAAGTGACCAATTTAAGGGCGATTAGCCCCATATTAAAATTGCAAATCTGTTTTACATATATATTATAAACCAAAATTATTAACATACAAGTCTCTGACAAGAGTTTTTCTTTCTAATGACATTAAATATCTTTTATCTTAAAAATATTTCGTCAAGCTCAACAAAGAAGTTCATGCTTGAAAAAGTATGAACGCCATAAGTTTGACGAAACGCCCATTTCATATGTAAGGACCTAATATTTAGCTCTGTCATAACGACCTTACTCACGTTTCGACCAGTGCTGCCATTTTGATCTAGCGGAGTTTTAGGGTAATTAATTTCCATTATTATTAATTCAGAAGCACAAAGAAAGCATTTAAAGAACTAAATTTAAGAAAAACTTGGATACAAAAATTAGAAGGCCAACATAAAGAAATTAAAACAAGACGAGAAATCATACAGCAGGCAACTACTTTTTACCAAGAACTATACAAAAATAAAGATAAAACCACCGAGGAAGTCAACGAATCACACTATTATTATAACAGGGAAGCAATTAGACCTATAGAAGAAAAAGATATATACGCCCAACTGAAACAACTAAAACCAGATAAAAGTCCTGGTCCCGATGGAATAACCAACGAAGCTTTGAAAATAGGTGTACCAGTTTTACTTACACCTCTCACAGAATTATTCAATCTCATACTAGAAGATGAAATCGTACCAATCCAATGGTGCATGTCAGACATCATACTACTATATAAAAATGGAAACCCTCTCGATATCAACAACTATAGACCAATTAGTTTATTGGCAAACATATACAAAATCTTTTCATCTATAGTTCTTAAACGCATAACACAAGAGATTTAAAATGCACAACCAATAGAACAAGCTGGCTTCCGCTCTGGGTTTAGCACACTTGACCATATACAGGCACTGGAACAAGTTATAGAAAAATACGAAGAACGTAATAAGCCACTCTAACTAGGTTTTATCGACTATAGCAAAGCATTTGACAGCTTAAGCCACAACTCTATATGGAAATCACTACAAAATTTAAACGTAAATCCGAAATATATAAATATTATAAAATACATATACAACAACAGTATAAGTAGTGTTATGCTAGAATCTAGAGGAGATGCAATTAATATCGAAAGAGGAGTCAGACAGGGGGACCCCCTGTCACCCAAATTGTTTATTGCGGTTTTGGAAGATGTATTTCGAAACACAGACTGGAAAACTAGAGGCATCAAAATAAACAACAGTTATCTAAGCCACCTCAGATTAGCGGACGACATAGTTATACTGTCTGAAACAGCAAAAAAATTACAATGTATGCTCTGCTTTCTTGTTCAAGCAAGCTCAAAAGTAGGATTAGAGATGAATGCTACAAAAACCAAAATCATGACAAACAGCATAGAACGACCCATCAATGTAAAAGAAAAATCTATAGATTATGTCCACAGCTACATCTACCTAGGCAAACAAATATCATTTCTGAAAACGCACAATGAAGATGAAATTGAAAGAAGATCAAACATAGTCTGGAAGAAATTTTGGTCACTCAAAGAAATTCTAAAAGGAGACTACTCGATAAACCTTAAGAAAACAATATTAGATACCTGTATACTACCTTGTCTATTGTATGGCTGCCAAACCTGGATATATATGACAAAAGCAAAACAAAGGATCATAACAACACAAAGAGCTATGGAGAGATGTATCCTAAACATAAGAAAAATTCAAAAAGTCAGGAGCATAGAGATAAGAGAGAAAACAAAGATAACTGATGCAATCATACAAGCTCTAAAACTGGAATGGCAGTGGGCAGGTCACGTATCGAGATATACAGACAGTAGGTGGACAATCAATACTACAAAGTGGAAAGGGCCAATCGGCAAAAGAAGGGTAGGGAGACCGAGAAGACGATGGGCTGACGATATAACCGAATTAATAGGAAAGGACTGGCAAACTATCGGCAAAGACAGAGATGAGTGAAAAGGACTGGAGGAGGCCTTCACCCGAAGAGGGATCCATATCCAATAGTTAAAACTCTTACTAACATTTAATGTCTTATTAATAAAAATGGTCTAACCTAACCTTATTCCGACCTTACACCTAGACTAGTTTCTCCGAGTATAACGAAGTTTTAACTTCGATTTTAAAATGCTATTAATAAACATGGAGTTACGTCGGATTAGCAATACTTTCCTTATACCCTAGACTAAGGTCTAACTATGGCAACACGCTTGAATTTAAAAGTAAAAAGAATGAGTCAGTGAACTAAAACGAATGAAACTATTGATACTGACAGATTAAAGAATGTGGTGTCGTGGGACACCAGGTAGGAACGAAGTTCTTTCGGTAATGTAGAATCGACACAATTTGCAAAAAAAAAAATCGTGCTCAATTTTATGTAGGTTTACTTGATTTTTCTCTTAAATTTTGCTGATTAGTTTTTATTTAAGTACAGGAAAGTATTTAGGAAATTCAGTACCTATTTTAGGAAATAATAAATTACGTAAAATAAAAAAAAAATCGTAATTCAAATTATCAATTAAAATAACAAAATATGTCTCTTTATTTTTGTTTGAGCAACATAAAATTACAATGAAATAGAAATAATTACAAAAAAAAGAAGGTATTATACACTACTCGCTCGTGTATACGACTGTCGCGCCTGCGCACGTCTCAATTAACGGTTTTATTCCACGGAAATTTTTCTTACGGTTTTAATATCACATTTTTTTCAGTTCGGTCGCGCAGCAAAATCCCTATCTCCTTCAAGCCTGCCGTAAGGAACTTCGTTCCAATTATAGTTTTCAATTTTTTATCTTCAATCGACGCGAAGTTAATTTGGTGGAACTGAAAATGGATAGAGATTATTATAACGTTAATCTGAGGCTACTGGACGAAATTAATTTTATTACTATCATTAATACAACGGAATCAGATTAATTATAAATTTGAAATCTTACCTTACCTTTTCTTCCTCATCCCAATTAACTGAGCGATTGCGTTTTTGGCTCATATTTAGTCAATTAATCTTAATAATTTAATAAAAATATTCGAAATAAACAACACACAATCTGGCAAACAAACTGGCACTAAACTAGGTAGATGGAAGGTATAACTTTTATTCCGAGAGTAGAGTCGGATTAGCTTACTCATACCTTACTTCGTGTTTATTAATACAAAAAATGGTTAGTACTGACTTAATACTGGGAGTAAAGTTAATACTGCTTTAGTCTATGTTTTTAGAGATTAAGCAAAACATAAATAACTAAATACTAACAAATTAAATACCAATATTTGAAATGGGAATTAGGTTAAGGATAAGGAAATACAGGCTTTTTTTTTAATTATTATTAGGAGTTGACTCTTAGCGGAAAATGTAGCGCTTTTTCGAAGTGGTTGTTAAATTATACCATACTTATTATTTTTTATAACCATTTCAACGTTTTTTCCAATGAATGTTTTTAAACTTCTGAATAAGTTTAAAACTTATATGTTATTTCCAGATTCTAACGCAAATATTGAATGAATGCTTAGCACAATAAATATAGTGAAACATAAATTACGTAGGTAATGCTTTCAACGTAGACACGATTAATGTGATTTTACAGCTTAGAAAGGGCTTGACTTCTAAACAATCCACATGTTTCAATTATGATCTTATAAAATATAGCCTAAGAAAAATAATATGTAGATATCACAGAGCCACACCCAGGTCCATGTGGTTCTGGGACTCTTCAAACATTCCAACCGACGACGCAGATGATGAAGATTCGGTTGATGACCACTAAATTATTTTTTTGATAATTTTTTTTTAGATGTTTTAATAAATAAAAAAAAATTAAAATATTTGATGTTTTAAATCCAATACTGTGCCTTACGCTATACATAGTTAAACTCATTTTTCTTTAGAACTTAAACTTACTTGAAATTACGAAAATCAAACTATACCTACAATCAATAATTTTTTGACATTAAACAATATGGTTATTATAGGGAGCTAATGTGGAACGCATCTAATATCTAATTTAAAAATTGCATTATAATCTAGCGCTTTTTTGAATAAAACTTTGTTTACACTCTTTAGCGGAATCTAGAGCTTTCCTTATACTGATCTAGCGCCCAAAGGCCCAACCCTTAAATAGAGCAGGTAGCATTGGTTTAGACCGGTGTTCTTGTGTCGCAACACTCGCTAAGTTCGTTACGACTAAACTAATTCACTTCCACACAAAATCAAACTGGTCGGACAGAATGAAGTCCGTGGGTTGGTGTGACCTTTGTAACGTGAATGCTCCCTTTAATTCAGGTTCAATATTAAATTTTTTGACTGGTAACATTAAATAATCGTCAACGTCAGACATTTTCCCTTCTGTCTTTTCGAGGTTACGGTGTCACTTTGTGGAGGTGCATATTTAATTTTTATTTATAAAATCGATTGTGATCCGAATTAATATGTCATTTTTGCTTGTTTAATTCATGTAAAACGAGCGGTGTATATTACTAAGATTATATTTTGGTTTATTTCAGGACACAATGGGGCGCCGACCAGCGAGATGGTAAATAATTAAAAAACTTATTTTGTTGTTTTAAATTTTATTGAACTTTTACAATTTTATATTTTTATTTCAGCTATCGGTATTGCAAAAACAAACCATATCCTAAATCTCGGTTCTGTCGGGGTGTGCCTGACCCCAAGATCCGTATTTTCGACTTGGGTAAAAAGAGAGCTACAGTGGAAGATTTCCCGCTATGCGTGCACCTGGTGTCGGACGAGTACGAACAGCTGAGTTCTGAGGCGCTGGAAGCAGGTCGTATCTGCTGCAACAAGTACCTCGTTAAGAACTGCGGCAAAGATCAGTTCCACATCCGCATGAGACTTCACCCGTTCCATGTTATCCGCATCAATAAAATGTTATCGTGCGCTGGAGCTGATAGGTAAGTGTTTCTAAATTTCATTAAAATATAATGTATTTCGTGGTTTTTTTTTGAGAAAATAATTTAAAATTTTTTTGTGGTTGTTTATCGACAACTTTTATATGAATTTTTAATAGATAATTATTTGTTTTTGGCATTATGGTTAGAGTTCAGACCTAACCTAACCTAACCAATTTTATCACCACAACGGAAAAATGAAGATATCTCACTTAAAATTGCACAAAAGGATGAAGTGGTGATATGTGATGTAAACCAAACAATTATTGTTAAAAGGCTAAAAAAAATTATATAAAAAATTACAATATTCGTGAATACGACCTACCTTGCAAAAGTGACCTTTATGAGGCATATGTACTTAGAGCTGACACTTGTATTGTCAAATTTACTCAAAATGGGTATTTTAAAAAGTAGGTAATCTCTTAGACTATTTTTTTCTGCAGTATGAAATTTTATATTTAGCCTAATTATATAATGTTCTAACTGTAAAATTTGGGAGTTTTAACTCAATGGTGGCTATTCTAAAGATGAGCTGTCAAAACAAATGTGCTTAGGGTTGTTTTCAAAGAGAACATTCTTGCAAAAGTAAATTGGTTATTGGTGTAATTGTACCAGTTGATATAGTACATATAATATGTATTTAGTTGCTCAACAGTAAAATTATTTACAATGTATTCCTGTAATAATAGTAAAAACTTTTAGTATAGAAATCTATTTTGTCATGTTCATTGATAATTAATATTCTTGTTGCAAAATCATTTCTATATTTTTGCTGTATCATTGCTTTGCCTTTGATTGTTTATTTTAAATTACTAAGTCAAATTTTGTTTAATCATTATTTTTTAATGTTGTGAAATACTTAAGTACTTGTTATCTTATAAATGTATTTATTTAATCTTACTTGGACCAAGCTGAATTATTATTAAACTGTTTTTTTTTGTACCTATATGTGATCTGTTTTTTGAAACTTTCCTATAACTTCTTTCTTTCAACCTTGATTTATTTCTGTTGTTATGAATTATATTTACTTCTTTCTCAGTTATGTCCTTGATGTGTATTGAAGCTGTTACATTTGTTGCATATCTCTATGCACTTTCCCAATGTTAAGTTCACCTCCTTTAATAACATTTTTTTTAAGTTTACATTTTTAATTCCAATAAAAATTTGGTTTCTAATCAGACTATTTTGTAAACTACTAAAGTTACAATCTTTACTCAATTTTTTTAAATGCCATGACGTATGCATCAAAATTTTCATCTTCTAGCATCACTCTGGTGAAAAATATATGTCTATTATATGTTACATTTAATGGTGGCGAACAATACGTACTGAACAAACAGAACTTCTTCAAATGTCAACTTTTTGTAATTTTCACAATTATTATATATTTTGAGTGTTTCCTCACCCAAACAATGAAGTAATAACGCTTTCCTTTGTTTATTCATTAATTTTTCTGGCTGAGAAGCTCCATTTGCTTCGTAATAAATCTTGAACTTTTGCTTCCATGCTGCAAAGTTTTCTTTTAGGTTGCCGCTAATTATCAAAGATGATGGCGGTTTAAGATTATCCACTATAAATTCACAGATTTTTTATTTTTTGTTGCTCTTTGTCCTCAGCGCCATGTGATGGTTTTATAGTTTTATGATTAATTTGATACTTGAATGATACACACAACCATCTTGAATCCTTGTATTAATCTTATGCAAACATAGACAATAATAGACAATCTTATCATCAGACAATATAAACTTATTCTACCATTGACACTATATGACCATATTTCAGTTTGCTGTCATGATTTTTTTTGTTTTTTAATAAAATAGTATGTAAAGTCATAAGAATTTTAATATTTTTGGACTCCTTGATTAGCATGTTTTAATATATTGATTACAGAAATACATAGTAAAGTTTTATTAAGTTTTTTTGTATGCCTATGTCTTTTTTATACATTTTACCAGTAGAATAATATAAAGTATAAAACTGTGGCATGTTAAAAGGACCAACATAAAAAAACAAATTTTTTCATCATCCCAAGGCCGAAAGTTTGAATTTCTTCTTTTGTTTGCGGGAAGAAAGATGCATTTTTCAGACTGCTCACAATTAGTGACAGTTTAAAATTTAGTCTTTTTTTTGTTTTAATTTTCTTCCCCTTACCTATTTGAAATAACTCATTATCATGGTAACCCTGCCTGCAGTTGTTATTTGAAACCCATATTATTATACAGGGGCAATAACTTATCATTTAATAATAATAATAAAATAAAATAATATTGATCTAAGAGATGAAATTTTCTGATGCTGATAAAAATGACATATAAAATATACATAGAAAAAACTTGTGTATAAAAAATTAGTGAATACCCTGACATTGAGTTCATCCGATTATTGTAATGACTCTGAAAATGAAGAAATGCAAAGAAACATTGCTGCGGAAATAACTCAAAATTTAGCACCCTGAAAATCGGTATAGCGATATAAAAATTGTTACAATCAATTTATTGCTTGGAAGAAATTGCATCCTATTAATAAAATTGATGAAGACCTTTTATTAGTGTACTTCAAAGATTTAAATCTATTAATTTGTTTTTTTTTTTCGTCTGGGGGGCCTCTCCCCCCAACCCCCCACCGGGGCCGCGCCCCAGCCCCGTCACAACTTTGCCCCGAACCCCATCGACACTACGCCCAGGACCCCGTCAATGAATAATTTGAACTATATTCGTTTTTTTAAATAAACTCAAAATTTAGCACCCTCAAAATCGGTATAGCGATATAAAAATTGTTACAATCAATTTATTGCTTGGAAGAAATTGCATCCTATTAATAAAATTGATGAAGACCTTTTATTAGTGTACTTCAAAGATTTAAATCTATTAATTTGTTTTTTTTTTCGTCTGGGGGGCCTCTCCCCCCAACCCCCCACCGGGGCCGCGCCCCAGCCCCGTCACAACTTTGCCCCGAACCCCATCGACACTACGCCCAGGACCCCGTCAATGAATAATTTGAACTATATTCGTTTTTTATATACAATGTCATTAATCTTTCGGTCCTGGTATGATGAAAAACAGTATACGCGCCACGGGAGGATAGCAGGACATTTCAATTCACGCTTTTGTCGACAATATGGCGCGGGTTGAAAAGTCCTACTTTCCTCCCTTGGCATGTAATGTACTATTTTTTGTAAATAAATACCTAGCATTAGAACAATGAACCTTAATTGATTTTATAAATTTACATGTGAAATTTGTAATATGTAAAAAAATCCTTTTGTTATTTATTTAAGGTTTATGTAGATTTATAAATAGCAATATACTGGCTACTTACTGGCTTAAGTACACTGCAGCCGTTCTAACACTTATGAAATAACCTAGCTGTGCCTTACTGCACTTGCATGGACTACAGAATGTCCTTGATCAGGCACACATGCAAGTCGTGGTACCTCAGCTCCTGGTTATTTTAAAGATTAAATGCTTATTGTGGGTGATCCTTAGAAGATAGACATAATATGCTCTCGCCGACTTTTATGTATGTATTTTTAATATCTACAATAATGTAGGACATTACTTTGAAATATCTCTTAAGGTGTACTCGATATAAGCCATTTAAGCGACTAAATTGATTTACAGTGGCCATTTTTTTGTTAATTTGTGCAGTACTCTTAAGTTTTTTTTTGGAAAATAAAAGTAGCCTATGTTACTCCTTATAACATCAGCTATCTGCCAGTGAAAGAAAGTCCTGTCAAAATCAGTACAACCGTTAAGCAATAGTTTATATTCAAGAAATTTATTTTAGTTCACTATTAATTTGGTCTGCTATTCAGACCTCAGGTATATTATGTGTAATTAACATAATTAGAAGTCAAAGCCAGTTTATGGTCAACCACTATTATTAATACATTTCAACTATTTTCTGTAAGAATCTCTTAACTCTGTTATAATCATTCTTTACATAAACATGCTGTTTGTAATCTGGTATTTATTTTAAAACCATCATTCAATATGTTATATATATATTATAATACAGTAAACCATTCTACTACTCCAATTATTTAGTCTTGGTAGATGATACACAAAATGAAGCTTTTTATATATCTGGGCATTCTTTTTTATAAGCGTTTATTATCAACCTTTTATCAGTAATCTAGCAATAGCAATATAGAGTGATTGGCTAATACCTAGATTTAGTTAGTAATAATATTTATTTATTGAATTTCAGGCTCCAAACTGGGATGCGTGGTGCGTTCGGTAAGCCTCAGGGCACAGTAGCGCGTGTGCGCATCGGACAACCTATTATGTCGGTGCGCTCGAGTGACCGTTGGAAGGCGCAGGTTATTGAGGCCCTGCGTCGTGCTAAGTTCAAGTTCCCTGGTCGCCAGAAGGTCAATATTAATTTTTTTCCCATAATAATCGTATATTTTTTATTAGTAGAAAGTGAAATATGAGAAAAGTTTATATGTATAGACGAAATTGAGAATATCTAAAATCTTAGTTTCAATCTCACATTATCTCTTTTCATTATTACAAAAAGTGATTCTCAAAAATCATTACATTAAATTCCAGATCTATGTATCTAAGAAATGGGGATTTACCAAGTATGAACGTGAGGAATACGAGAAGCTGCGCGACGACGGCCGCCTTGCTAACGACGGGTGCAATGTTAAGTACCGGCCAGAGCATGGACCTCTCGATGTGTGGAGGAAATTCCAAACTGAAATACATAATGTGTAAATTTTCTAACCAATAATAATACACTCCCAAAGTTCACAGCATTTTTATTATACTTATTATATTATTTTTATTATACTTTTATTTGACATGATTTAAATGTGAGAACATTAACAAACACTAATTAAATAGACATGGGCGCAACACCGCTCAATTGCGCCAACTCCGTTCACTGCGCATGCAGTGTTAACACAGTTCTTCTAAATGTGCGCGTGCGTAAGCTGCGCTCGAGTTATTTAATTTGTGCAAGGAATTTTGCTGAGTTACCGATGTATATCTACAAAGCCAGTTTGAGATGTGTGTATCACCTAAAGAATGAGTCTATAGGCTTGCAAGGTACTTTTAACTTCTTAAGAGATGACAGCTGTTTCTTTTTACGTTTTATACTGTTCCCAGTGACTAATGGAGTTTTTCTATTTAACTCTCTACTTAATTTCTGGGCCTCGTGAAAATCTAAATGTTCAGCAAATTTTTGTAATGGTACTATATAGCCGCATTGGGAACAAATTTTAGTTATAATGTTGTCATCTATTTTAACCAAAAAATTTGCTATAGATGATTCAGATTTATTCACATTAACCTCAGCCAAATTTCTTTTTTTCTTATTCTTTTTAGATGCTGTCGTATCCACAACATTCTTACGTTTTTCTTCGCGTGCTTCCTGGCGTTCTTCATCTCCTAACATTAATGCAAAATGATAATTGGAATGCATTTCATACTTATCCAATGTAAATGTTTTTCCACAATATGAACAGTCAAATGTTTCCATTTCATTATTTGCCGACTTTCTCTGATCTGGTGGGTTAAAATCATCATTTGCATTGTTATTATTTTCTAATACACTGTTAGCATCCACTGTAAAACTGAGTAATTTTCGAATATTACTAATACGCGCTACGTCTTGGGGGTCATGTTCAAAAAGGGCAATACTTCTGTTAATTTCATTATTGATTGTTGATCCAGAGTATTCAGAAACATTACTATCTTCTCCTATATCATCAGTTAATGCTGTTGTTGGTCTAGATTTAACTTCACTTACATTATTAGAAAATTCAGGGTTATTAAGACTGCTTCCTTGTAACATTTTTGCGAAAAATGACTCCTGTTCTAGTAAGTTTGTTTCAATACCAGCATCAGTGCTATTATCAATATTATTATATAAAGAGTTTGCTTCTTCTTGATCTTTTTTAGATGTTTGAAAGAATTTTTGTAGGATATATTCTTTTCCAACATTTTTTTCATTACTTTTAATTATTGTTGTTTCATTGGGCATTAAATTCTCTTTTGTTCTCTCATCTTTCACCGTGTTTGTGATTTTTTCTGTTTCTTTTGACGTTCCAGCACCAAAATAGTCCAAAATCTTTTTTGTTTTCTTAGAATCAGATTGATCTTCAAACTTCCCAACACTAATACCTAAAAATGTTATTGGGGCTTTAAGTCCTCTGTCATTTTCATTTTCTGTAACAATATTGTTTGGTAAATTATTAAAATTGTTGCTTTTTAATTACAGATAACGATGTTCAATTGTGAGGCAATTAAAAACATGAAAATTAACCTTTAAGTTTATACCCTCCAGAATTATCCATGATCAATTCTAGTGCTTTTCTAGAGAATAGTTCACCACAGAGCTCGTCGTCAGCAGCAAAATTGTATGATCTTGAACTGCTTACATCTTTTTTATCAGAAAGTTGTGTTGTGTAACTGGCCACCATCTGTTTTGGTGTTCTGTTATTCTCTAATGCATCCTTTTCCAATCGGTCTTCGATTTCGTCCCCTAAATCTTTGAGCCATTTCTTCAAAGTTTCTAAAGTCTGAAGAGCAGATTTACCTTTGAAATTTTTACAACAACCAATACTTTTAGGATTAAACCTTGCTTGAACAGGTTCTAAGTCTATTCCACGTGCAATGTTGTACAACCATGTTCTAAAAATACAGTGTTAATGAAAAATCAAGTTGTAAATATTTTTGCCTAACACACATAAGTGGAAAAATTATTCTCACCCATTCTTTTCATCAAATTTAGACTGAAGTTCTTTTTCTGTAAATTTTTGTAGTTCAGCCATTGTATTGATTTTTAATGAGTCACAAACGAATTCTCCAAATTTGCCTCCAAGATGTTTTACTTTCTTTAATGGTAGTGTCCTATAAAAATAAGCTAATAATTTTAGGTGTTGGCCATTAATTACATGTACATTCGTGAATCGTGACACCATTTTGTTAAAATACATTTTATATGAGGGCTAGATTTAAAAAATTAAATTTATAATTATTTGTTTGTTTATAATTTAACTCACTCGTAAAGGATATCAATGCAATGTCTAGGTAGGACTGTTTGTTTATTGGGTTTATTCATGCCACAAACAAGTTTAGCTAATATTTTGTTGTGAGCAATACCTGCTGAACATCTGTAACCTAGAAAAACAAAATGAAAATAAGAATAATTTAAGAGAATATTGATTAATCATTTATTTGCACAATCTGTAACACGTAATCCCAGTAAAATTTTGGTAAACACAGAAAATACCTGATAAAATTACTTGATAAGGAAATCATATATGAACATTACCAGTTTCTTCATAGACTGCAGCTCTTATCTCACTTACGATGACTGCTCCAATCAGCAACATGCTGGCATGATTATGATCAAAATCAATAGAGTCACCACCACAGGTGTGGATGTCAGAAAGAAACTCTTCAACATTATCATAACCAAGTGCATACGTATTAGGCACCATATCTGCTTGGATTGTGTTAAGATTTAGAGATTTTAATCTTTGATGCACCTATAATTAAAACAAAGGAAATTTGAAACATTAATATTATTTTTATACTTCTTAATAGCTCATTTACAATATATATGGACTTTCAAATCCTTACTTCATAATAAAATAATTCTTAATTCAATTTAGGCCCTATGAACGTCAAACACTACTACCAGTTCGAAAAACATCCCAGTCATCAAGAAGAACCAGCATGAAGCTTGATCAGGGTTATCTTATTTTCCAACAATACAATTATATTAATATACTACAAGAATATCTTCGTGTTAAAATAAACATCGTTAATATAATTCGTGTTAATAAATAAAATCGATGTTTGTATGTATGTTCCCTATTGACTCGAAAATGGCTGCAGCGATTTTGATGAAATTGTCAGCCTTCATATTAATCCTTCGGATGACCCTGTAAAGTTTGGTAGTAATCAATCAATGTTCCCTATGGACTATAAAACGGCACAGCAATCGTGATCGGGTTTGGTAGCATAATACAAGGTGTCCAGAAAGGGTATCGGGTATTTGTTTTCGCGCCATATTCGAAACGGGGCGTCTAAAGGGTGCGGGGAGGGGTTCGTGGCGTCCGCCATTTTGTGGAGTTTTAGTCACGATGGAACAGTACTCGGGGACGCATCGCGCATTTTGCGTATGAGCGTATTATCGTAATGGTGATTCAATAGTGACTGCTCAACGTCTCTATCGTGCGGAATATCGTACACGCCACGCGCCAAGTGACGATAGCATTAGGAAATGGATCAGGATGTTCGAGAATACAGGTGCGACAGTTGAAATTCAAAACTCTGGTCGTCCTCGTTCAGTTCGCGATGAAGAAACAATTGAAGAAGTTGAGGCGTCGGTTCGTCAAAATCCGTCTTTATCCATCCGAAAGCGAAGCCAAGCGTTGAACATAAAAAAAATCGTCTTTATATTCGATTTTAAAGAAAGACTTGCATCTAAAAGCCTATAAAATTCAATTGGTTCAAGAATTGAAGGATGCGAACTATGCTAATCGACTGAATTTTGGGAAAGAAATGCTGCAGCGATTTAACAACTTTAACAACATACTGTTCAGTGACGAAGCAAATTTTCACCTGAATGGTCATGTTAATAAGCAGAATTGTCGGTACTGGGCAGTGGAGAATCCGAGACGAAAGCATGAACGACCCCTGCATAGCCCAAAGGTCGTTGTTTGGGCCGCTATGTCTGCTAAAGGCATAATTGGTCCTTATTTTCATGAAGATCAACGAGGCCGAGCAATTAATGTGAATAGTGACCGTTATTGCGATATGTTGCGAAATTTTTTGGTCCCAGAGTTGCAGGAGTTTGCAGGTTTCAACTCAAGAACGTGGTTCCAGCAAGATGGGGCCACTTGCCATACCTCAAATGACTCAATGGAAGTTGTTAACGAATTATTCCCTAATAAAGTCATTTCGCAAAGGGGTAACATCAACTGGCCTCCCAGAAGCCCCGAACTTAGCCCGCTTGACTATTTTGCATGGGGATACCTTAAAAGTAAGGTTTATCAAAACAATCCGACGAATCTAACCCAGTTAAAGCAAAACATCAGGTCAGAAATGGCAGCAATATCGATAGCTATGTGTCAACGTGTTATCGCCAATCTTCGTTTCCGTTTAGAAGAGTGCCAGCAACGTAACGGTCATCATTTGGATAACATCATCTTTTCCAAATAATTCTCCAATTCATATGCTAATAATAAACAATAAACTTTTTTATTGCATACAAATAATTTTTGTTTCATTGAACTTACAAATACCCGATACCCTTTCTGGACACCTTGTATAATAATAATTTAGTGAATGTACATCACTATCACTCACACAAATATGGTGATTACTTCTTAAATATATGCATACTTAAACAAAAAAATATACAATTTAACATTTTCCCTTCATGTCATGTTGTCATACTGTTTGGTAAGTTTTAACTTATTATTAATATCAATCAATTTATCTCTCCAAATATACATATTATGACACAAAGTGGTGGCTCGTCTTAAAGAGCACTGGCGCAGTGCTTTCCCACAAAAAAATATTGAACAAAATGTGTTTTGGCGTTTTTTTTCTCTTATCCATACATATGTATTTTAGGTAGTTAATATATACATATATAAATTACCAACTCTTTATACTTGAAACTGTAGTACCAAGTGGTACTAATATTTAAATACAAGTTGTATTATACAGTTAGAATAGATTTACAGTAACTCACTGGATCTGTGATATCCAAATAAGCTTCATCAATAGAAGCTCTCTCTAACAGCGGTGTAAATTTTTGCAGTACTCTTGCAACTTCTTTACCTGCATCCCTATACCTAAAATTAGAGCATTGTATTGGCTACAAAACTGGATTAATAAATACAAGGTACATAATTAGAGAAACAAACGAAATTATTAAAAAGGAAAAACAAACCCAGCTGGAACAAAAACACTTGACTAAAACATATATTTTTATATTTTTGCTTTTTATTTTATGCCCAGACTTCCTAATTAAATATTATATAACCTATGTCAATCCCACAATTAAGCACCTTGCATGGTAAAATCCATTAAGACCTTTAGGCTACAGAACATGACAAAAAATTGACATACATTCATACATAATTGTGCTCGAAATACATAACCCGCCTTTTTGCAGTCAGGTAAAAATAGATTTAAATTACTTTAACTGTGGTGTATCATAATTTATATCATCAGGCCATAACATGAGTTAAGCTTATTCAATTGCATCTCTTTAAACACAAATTTATTAAAATATCATTTAGGATAACTTGCTTTGCTTTTTCAGATAAGAAATACATCCTACAAATGTTGACTTTTGATTATCTATACTAATATAACAAAGCCAATAAGTTTTTTTGTTTGTTTAAACATTCTAAGCTCTGGAACTACAAGTCTGATTCATAAAATTATTTTTTATATGATAGCCAAACTCTCGTGGAATAGTATAGGCTATCTAATATTATGCTACAACTCTCAGCTAGCCTTAAATATTGATTTTCGTTGAGTAAGTCGGAAGTGGCAGTCCTCCTGAACGGCTGTATTCACATGCACTGGTGTAATAGTTAATGATATATAAATACAATGTTCTACAAAAACATTGGTCCTTAGTGTATCTAAAATAAAGTCCGCGATAGCATATGCCTGTCTCATAAAAGTAAGCTACAATATGGTATTTCGAGATTTTTTTTGCTGAAGATGAAAAATTATTTTGAACATTATTTTTAGGCATGGCATATTAATACTTACAAACAAAAGTTACTTAATAAAGAAAATTTTAATGAAATTAAATTTTGCCCTTTAGAACATGTTAATTACAAAACATATAGTTTAGGAGATAATGAAAATACATGAGTGTGTTGGCGGCGCGGTGCAGTGTCTGTCAGATAAAAACACAGGTGTAACCGTGGGGCACAACCAGTCATTGATAACAGTTGTTTGACAGAGAAGAAAACTTTATATGGAACTATGAGTAAATATATCCATAAGAATTAATAGCACAAGAAATATTATATACTTAGTGATATCTGCCTTCCCTCTATGGCAGGGCACTGAAGGTAACTGGATCTCAGGACATTTTTCCTTGGCTTCTTTTCCTCTCATGTGCCTTGTAACTCCCAATGCTCTTGCTACATAATTAACAGCTATGATTCTAAAAATATAAACAAATCATTTAAAATAGTTTCATAAAAATGTATAACATCCCACAGAGTTCCTTACTATTGTAGTTCTTCTCAATGCTCAATGAAATAAGCACTTGCAGCCACTGAAAATAACTTTTCTGTAACTTTAACTACCATATATATTATGTATAACAATAATAAAATAAATAATTCATGTAAAAAAAGGAATAATAAGAAAAAAATGTAAAATAAAATTTGAGTATTTAATAAAGAAATAAAACCACTCACTAAAACACAATAAGTAATCCCATTACAGCCATTACTAACTCAGAATATCTGTACTACTCATACAGGTTTTTTGCATAGCTTTGCGACTAGATATAATTATTTCAAATTACATTATATTTATTATAACCAATGATTTTAAAATTTTATATATGACTTTCCAAGCATTTCTCACTTGAATCATCAGACCGTTCACATCACTACAGATAGTCTTTCATAATTAGCCACTGTAGATGGCATCTCCCTGTGCAACACTGTTCATAATGGAACTGTCACATGAGGCAGTATCCTTGATAAGTAGTACATCTTACCCCAACATATACATTGAAATAAAAGTAAAAAAGGAATTATTGGTTATACTTGACATACCACTGAGTTTGTAACTGTAAAAAAAATGAAGTCTCAATTCGACACCATGTAATCTAAAGTTGAGCTAAATTAGCCTTTTTTAAATTAAATTAACTTGCAATGTGTGGTTTAGTAGATCTATTATATCTTATTTTGGATCGAAAAAAATAAAACAATTGATGTTTTTGTTCAATGGAAAGTCAATATAGTGGAACTGTAACTGACTAGCTAATTAAAAAATATATATAAATTTTGCAATAACTCACCCTCCTCCTTGCCAAGGGTTGTACTGAACAACAGCAATGGGTTTCCCTTTCAATTCTGGATTTAACTTTTCTTCGACTTGGCAATAGAAACAGTCCATATCAATAAGCACGACAATTCAATTTTTTTGATCCATTTTGTATAATAATTATTAGTCGCTTAGAAGTTCTTCACTCCTATTTATACAAAAGTACCCTCTTCATAAATTAGCGCCGAAAAATGACTCTATGTCTATAAGATTGTTGAAAAGTATTGATGTATCGATATTTTTAAACAATATATTTTGAACGATATATCGGTTTAAAAAATCCAATATTGAAAATTGTATCAAAAATGATATATTTTTTAAATTTATTGGTAAAGGTAGGAACGAACAACGAACGCAAAAAAAATGTATTGTCTAATAGTTGACTAGTATGTTTTCTTTGCGTTGCGTGTGGTTGCGTGTATGTTGTGTGCGGCAGTCGTCCGCATAGATAATACACTAATACGAGAATGTCTGTCACTTCCCTTCGTCAGTTCTTTTGAAGGTACTTTGTGTTAAAAATCCCTTGTGTTGCAGCCGCGTAATTTAGAACCATCACGTATTAAAGTAGGTAGTTTGTTATTAATTATTTTCTCTCGTCGCTAAGCATTATGATATCCAGTGGGGGTGGTTTTCGATTTGTTGTTGTCGCCACCGGCTCTCGCGATATAAACTCTCGTCGGAACACCGTCGCGTCCGCACGGTGCAAAGTCGCTCGCCTCGGACATTCCTCGTCAACCACGTTCTCCAGAATTTAGTGTCATCAAGCCAGTGTGTGTACAGTGGGTGCGTGAGGCTCAGGAACTTTGAATATATAATGTATAGCTAAACCACGTCGGCGCCGACCAGGAATTATCACGGAACGCAGTACCGGTGAGTTGGCATGACATTTTGCATACACTTCTCTCGCTGGATATTCGCATCATAATTTGCTATTTATTTCGTATCGCAGGTTGGTTCCATATTTGCGTGGGATCAACCACCTTGTAATGTTGTATTGTCGTCTATGTGTATATTTATTTTTGGTATAGGTGGTGTGTCTAATAAATAACAATTAAAAAAAACTCAAATAAAGAGATTCTACTCAAATCACCGCCCAAATTTACCACAGAACGTGTATCTTTAATTACTTGACATTGGCAGAATCAATCGTGTTCCTACAACGACACGAAAAGAGTCATAAAAAATTGTGTTGTGTTATGAAGTTATGTATTGTGTTCGCTATGGTGTTCGCGATCGCGAGTGATCGCGGTACCTAAATAACCTCAATCTCAATTTTTTGGATATACTCGAGACATTTTATCCCAGTTCTTTTGAATCTGGCAATTAAATACTTCACACCTATGGCTTTCTCTGTATCTTCAGAGAGAGAGAGTGGCTTCTGCCTTTAATCTGACGGTTCCTAACAATAGGAGCCAGCTGCTGTGAGCTGACAGTGGAGCATGTAAAAAGCAGAGTTTTTCTACTTTCACTACCGGACAAATACTGGTTTTCCTGATAGATACCATTTCCATTTCTTTATTTTCTCGATGACAGCTCCTGTGAAAATTTGAACAATCGTCTTTTTTACATTGTGTATGCATTATTTTATAAAAATATGACGTTTACACACGTACAAGGTTATATCAGAGTCGGAGAAACTGATAGGGATGGAGCTATATCGATAAACGTAATACGATAACAGACACAGACCCGATATTTTTTTACAAAATGTAAGAAACTAAACTACTGCCGGATACTTTTGTACAAATTTATTAACTAATATTACATTTCATTACAAGATGTTACACGTATTAATTCATGATTGATAATGCCAACTTTTCAAAATTTTCGAAGGTGTTATAAAATAAGTAGGTATAGGTAGATACTCGACAATTAAATGAAATAATTATAACGACAGGTAATCTTTATTTATTTATTTTAATCAAAATCTGATGAATCGTCACTGTCGTAATCGTAATAAATATATGCGATCGATATCATTACTTATTTGGTTACAACACTACAACTATCAAATTAGAACTGTCATCGAGAAAATAAAGAAATGGAAATAGTATAATAATTAGATCTTAAAAATATTAGTTAGAAGATAGCTTTTTAGTCTTTGATATTTTTGTAATTTTGCCTAATAAAAAAGAAACACTGATAAAAATACCTCCTTTTTTATTGAGGGTTTTGCACATTAAATTTTTGTACATTTAGTATAAAAATGACTTTTGATATTATTGAAGTAGGATGAACTAAATACATTATTATTATTTTTAATTTAACCGATTTATCGATACTTTTTTCATTGATATAATCTTGTCAATATTAATATTTTACAAATATTGATATATCGATATATTTTGTCACTTCCGACATCCCTAAAGCACTTGCCTAGGGATGTATCGATACGAGTAAATACGATTACATACTTGATACTTTTCTTTCGAACCAGTACTTTTGACCAGAACAATTCTTTTGACATGGATAATTTGTAATCGAATATCGAGTAAGGTATCAGTGAAAAGTACTCGTATCGGTACTCGGTCGTACCAAAATATTATCTCACTAATTTTCAATTCTTTAATCTAATATGCAGTGGCATCTTTGTACTAATTTTGCGTGCGATGTACGCAAATGATATAATATTTGAACAATCTATGGTTGGTGGAAGAAATTTACCTATTATTTTTGTAGTACAGCTCTCGGTAGAGAGTAGTATATTCTTTGTAGTACAGTTATAAGACGTCATGACGTCATGTCACGTTTGTATAATATAATAATTGAACCTATTGGAGAATGGTAAGATATCAAAGCTATAGAAACACGTTTTAGATGTCGTTTGCACATTTTCAAATCGTTTTCAAATACAAATCGACTTTCAAAAACGGTCACTGTTTTAAGAAACTAATTATTGGAAAATAATTGTTTTTGAAGAGCACTTCTAAAACAATTTTTGTAATAAACTACAATGATGTTAGTACTATTGTTTTTACTTGACTTTAAACCATACAAAAATAACGATATGAGTAAGTACCGTGCTTTTAATTGATTCTGAGAAGGCACTGAAAGCCGCGGCATCGAGTAGAAGAGTGGAATCTTTCTTAAGATTGAAGTCACCATATAAAGGGTACGGTTTTAAAGGTCCGAGGGAAATTTAGTAAGAAAAAATATTTAGGAGCACCTATTTATTGGGTGAAAAAAGAAGCAGAGAGAATTAGGGTTTTTTTAAATACAAAATATAAGTGTCGCAAGAAGTAGTGATACGCGAACTCCAGAGGTAGAGCACCCCTAGGGGCTACCTGAATCATCCCCATATAATATGTTCTGCGATTTTTCATAGTTTTCCAGTTATTAACTTTTTCCGTATTTTTATGTCGATTTTTGATTTATAAGACGTTTTTGGTCACAAAGTTATGACTTATTACGGTACATGCCTGGTTTTTTTCTGTCTCACAGATCCAAAATCAGTATTTTTGATCCGATCTGAAACTACTTCGCCATAAAAAATGTTGGTCAAAAATTTAAATGGGTCAAATTTTTGAGCTTGATTTAACATAGTCTATCTTCCAAAAATATCTTTATTTAAAGTTCTTTTACAAACAAAATTTTATAGTGGTGACACGGTGACCCTGTACTCTTTGTTCTGTGGTGGTGAAATTAGCAAAATTAAATGATGTTGCATATATAATTACAACATATAGTTATCCTTTTATCACGTATTACAAAAGACGACATCTGTATACCTGCCTGGGTTATCGTGCTTGCACTCGAAAACTACGTAATCGATTAACTTGAGTTTTATAAAATAGTAGTTCGGTAAATTGATAGCACTATCTCTGACATCACGCAGAGTATAATCCAAAAAAAAAAAAAACGATGGATCGGCAATCCTTCGGTGGTTGAAGTAAATAGTCTTTCTCTTAAAATTATTCGAATTTGTTACTAGAGACTCTTTCGGCAAAAATTATGTCACTTTACTTTAAATCATACCCATGATAAATTGACTCACAACACAAAAATAATCTTCCCCAATTGAATATGTTATATTTCAGCAAATCACACTGGAGGCAGAGTTTAAAAATAAGAATTTCGGGTCCTCATAGAGTTTAACATATACTAAAATAAAACAAATGAAAGTATTTTTGGTATTTGTAGCGACATCTCTCACCACAACATGCATCAACGCATCGACACAACTACGTAGCGACACAAAGCGACATCTATCGAGCCACATACGACGCATTCCTACATCGCGCTATAGAAATTAACTCAATCGTTGAGTATATATACAAGAACCCAAATACAATCGCCGGGCCTCGCCCGATTGCATCCTCTGTTATGTGCTGCAAGCAAAATGTCCACGAGACACAAGCTTACGCTCTACAAGATGTGTATCCGACCGATAATGACATATAGCTGCGTTGTGTTCGCACATATGTCAAGATATAATTGGAAACGTTTACAAGCCATCCAGAATAGGTTTCTTCATCGCCTTACCGGCGCCCGTCAGTATGTTCGTATGGAAGATCTCCATAGAGATATGGACCTTCTTTATACATGCTTATGCTAAATACCTTTCTCGCTCGTATTTCGACACCGCGTCGAACCACGCGAATTCACTAATCAAAGCGGCAGTTTCCTATGTTCCCGACCCAATGCCTGCCGGAGTAAACGTCGGCCGCGCAACATCTTCACTGACCCGCTCGAACAAATCGAAACAGCAAACGCAAACGCGTTCTATTCTACCGCCTCTCCAAACAGAGCGTGCCACCGCCCACGCCCGCGTAACCACCGTTCTCTCCGCCGAGGACGGGCGTCAACTTCGCTCCCGCACACCCGTCACGTCCACCATCTCTAGCGGCAACCCAAGCCTAGGTTCGTTCCTCGGTGTGAAGCCCTTGGGTCAGGCAGCCGCCCGCGCGTTACAAGTGACACTATACGTGCAACACTTAGCTACCCACACAACATTACACACGTATGAACACACACACGTGCACACCACACAGGTACATAGGTTCTATAAGGGACCTTTTTTTTCTTTTTTTGCGCTAGTTTAACTAATGCGCTAGTTAGTGTAGAAAAACCATTCCGATCACTAAATACACATACGGGAGGAGGGGAACGTGCTTATGAGTATATATTAGTTAGCTCGAATCATCCCTACACTTGCCATTGTGTCAATGTTTTTAAAAACCTCCGTAAAATTTTCTAGAAGTGGATGATTAAGAATGATTTACATAATCGAGATATTCGATTAGGTCGTTCAGTCGTATAGTAACCTAGGTACTTCGATAAAGCAGCCCACCTCCTAGACGCCCGATAGATGTGAAACATCTTAGTGACTATAAGAAAAACATTCCACACTAAAAATTGAAGAACTTATAGCATGGCGATGTGTCGCCACGGTCTATATCACCACGCCAACAATCAGTTTTAAGTACACATACATTAAGTACATATACATTTTTCACATCAACAAAAAAAAGTTCGCACAGTCGTAAAATAAGGACACATAACAATTACTAAAAAACAAAAAAAGGTCGTTCGGTCGTGATATTTACTCATTTTATCAAATTTTAGTAACCTAGGATCACTAATAATTTACTAATGGTAATTCGATTATGAATGATCACTCATCATCGAACTACTAATATGTATTAGTAATTACTAATGGCCATAATCGAAATATCTCGAAATATCTTCATAATCAATTTATTACATTAGTATATCTCATAATCGCCCACCGCTAAATTTTACATTAAACAAAGTGGGGTCTCAGTGACAAGATAGTGGCACCCTTTGTCAGAACTATCTAGGGAGTTTTTGTGACATCCCAAAATGCATGTTTTCAGCTTATAATTTATAATCCACTTCACTTGGCACTGCAACTAAGATGTATTTTTTAACGCTCGATGAATTTATATTGAATTAAATGACATCGCTGAAGTATTACATGTTTATTTCAGGAAATGTTAATTTAAATGTATATTAGTTAAATTACATTTTACATAGCGGGTAAGAAAATAAAACTCCTGAAATTTTTAAAGTGAAGTATATAATGTTATTACGTTCATAACATGTTTTTAAGTACAGCAATTTAATCCAAAAGTTTTCTTAAAATTGCTAGTAATATTACCTATTATCATCATAAAATGTTTTCTAGATTATTTGCCATTTAACGTAATCCTTAGATGTCTCCGTAAAAATTTTCCTCTCCAATTCCGTGGTAATTGTTCAATGAATTTCACACCGCCTCTAAGTTGCATGAACTGTGATACCTGAAAAGTATCAATTATTTTAATGACTCGTATTTTTAATATAGTTCCCGTGACAGCTAGGAGGGTATTAAAGATTCTAAAAACCTATCCATGGATGTTAGCTTGCTTACTATGCGTTTCAAATCTATCTGAAAGCCTCCCCGAGCCCAAATCTACCTCGAGATGCATGTGGTTACAATTTGCAAGCATAACTTTATCCTTGTTAAAATTTCATTTACTTAATTTTTGCAGTGAAAACTTCTATAGGAAATTAGGAAGGTTTGGATAGGGAATAAATTCATATAAGCCTTCATCGAAATGGTCAAGTGACGTGTAAAACTTTGTATACGATTACTGTACAGTAAAAAATGGGTAAAAAGTATATTAATGTTCTCTTATACATTTATGTATAGTTTGAATAACGAAGAAAACGGAAATTATGAACATAATTATTATTTTTTTATTACCTAAAATTACTGTGCAATGCGTATTTTATAGTAATCGCTAGGAGTTATTTTACTAACATGATAAAATAATTTGTTGTGTGAAAGTTTTGATTTACAAGTTTCAATTTAAGATCAAAAAATTAATTTGGATATCCAAAAATAACAACTTTTCACTTCTGTCAGCAGTTCTCATGACTACTTAGTCATTTTTTCATTAGCGGGGAATCGAACTCGTGAATTTGAATGAAAGTTGCTAGGTAGAGACAAGCACAGTGGCAACGATAAGTTAGGTATTTAGACAAATGTTGTAAATAAGTATTTGTGTGATCGTTATCTGAGGACCGCACGAGATTATCACTGCGACCGCGAGTCCGTTGACTCGTGCATTGGCTGTTTTAGATTTTTTGTTTCTATGGAGGTATTAAAAAAAATAAAGTAATGTATTTTTTATGAAATTATCTTTTCATTTAGCTGTACCTACTAACACGATAGACCGTGAACAATGCTAATAAAACATTTTATATAAAGTTTTAATAAAAAAAAAAATCGGCCCATCATCAGATGATCATTAAGTACTATCGCGTCGTCTGTCTTCGTTTTCGGGAGTGGTCTTCTATTACCCTGTATAACTCGTACCTATGTTATAAATTTACCTAAAATTGAAAAATACATAAATAGCTTAACCACAACGCAGAAACTGCCGCAATAAATTTATAATTATTAATAAAGACATAGGTGGATTATGCTTTTCATCGGCGATGTGCATATCATATACCTCTACAGAAGAGATAATACGTCGTTTCATAGCGGAGAGTGGAAGAAGTAGTCTGTTAAAACAGGTTTGCTTTATTTACTCTTTAAACCATAATTCGTTTGTTCAACTTGCGATTTACAACAATAAATGATAAGCTCAGATTAAACAAGCAATAATAAAATAAAATAAATAAATACAAAGACCACGATGCAAAAATGTTTAACTGGGCAATATATTACAGGTATATAGCTAAAATTTTCACCGTTAAAAAGACAACATCCAGGCGTGGAATTGATTGATCGTGCACTAAAGAAATTAATAGTTACTAACCGAATTCTTATTAACATACCTACATATAAAAATAATTATATATTGATATTGTTTTCACTTCATTCCTAATATTCTCTTATAGTAGCTGACGCGTGTGAATATTTCGCAACACATTAATCCATAACTTGTATTAAACACATAATTTATACTAGCTGTGCCCGTGGCTTCACTCATGTGGACTACAGAATGCCCACGCGAATCTTGCTCCCCCGCTCCTAGCTATTTTAAAGCCAAAAATGCTTATTGGGTGTGTTTCTTAGAAGATGGATGTATACTCTCCCGGACTTTTTTGTATGTATTTTGAATGCCTATAATTATTTAGTACATTCGTTTGCTATATCTCTTATAGTTTACTCAACATAAGCCATTTAAGCGCCAGAATTGATTCAACATGACCAGTTTTATTTTATTTGTGCAGAACCCTAATTTTTTTCTAAAATAAAAGTAGCCTAAGTTACTCCCTATATCATCAGATATCTATCAGTGAAAGTCTCGTCAAAATCGGTCCAATCATTTCGGAGATTACCCGGAACAAACAGACAGACAAACAAAAATTTTTTAAATGGGCTTTATGTTACTTTGATATTACAAAGAGACACTTCAATTTTATTAATTGAATAGATAGATAAAGACAAAAACAATAGAAAGTGCGGGCGGTTTTACCTAGTATGGTTCATATAATTACAGTCGATGCGATGTCTATGTCGATGATAATCTATTCTGTTAACCTTATCTATTGTACTTAATATTCTATACATAAACACTAAATATAACACATAACACGTAGTAGGTACATAATATAGTAGCTAACAGTTTTTATATAAATTTATTCTAACGTTATACATTCAATATTCTATACATAATACCTAATTTATAATGTAGTCGCCACTTAATCAATATTATCTAATACAAATCAATTAGTGTCACTTATGTCACGAAAAGTACCTAATGTTTATGATAGACTTGCTGATTGCCTGGTATGATGCGGTTCCACATTTGTAGCACCTCTATCACAAATAATATAAAACATTGACGTAGCTACTAGGAATTTTCCTAGGGTGAGGGGCTCCCCCTAGAGGGGCTAGTTGATCAGCCACTTTAATCCCATTTTTTTTTGTTTTGATGAAATAATAAAGACGGTATCTTTGTTCAATACTGTCGATTTTTCTAGGGTGGGAGTTTACCACCCGATGGCCACCCCTCCCCCTTGCTCCGCTGAGACGGACGACATCAGTCGGTGACGTGCACTGGGCATACTAATAATACGCCACACCACGACATTCCACTATTTTAAATAGGTATTCAGTTTGCTGATAGGTGATAGCTGTGAAAGTGTGATGATTATTCAACAAAATGGATGCACTTTTGAACATCGAGACAAATGAAGATTTAATTAACTTAGGTAGGTTTAGGTAGTTCATAAACATTGATTATTAAGATCCCAAGCATTATTACTTATTTAATATAGATTTATCGTTATACATTCATGTCATATAAAACAGCATGTTATACAACATAACTGATAAGCCATTGAATTACTAAATGAGCGCCTACTTTGACAGACCACCCTGAGAGGCCCCGCCCGAAGAGCAATGTTTTGAAATCTGGCGGCCGCCTGAGGAAGGGATAACACAACCCGCCGACGCACGATGCTCGTCTGTTCAAATATCTAATAGAAAGAAACAGAGAGCGAGAGATAGAGCAATTCGCATAACGCCTTTTCCTTACGTGACGATTTATACAAGGCAACTACCCCAAGTCGTGATAAGGAACTTCATTCCAAAATCTCATTAAACAAAAATTTGCGAACCACTGACGCGTGGTGTCGAGTATTGTTTTTAATGCACCGATGCGTCGAGTGACGTATTTGCTTCCACTATCGATTACACGAATTTCTGGATCTTGGCGTGTATCGCCATCGCATTGTTGGATGTTTATAATGACAATAGAACTGACAATAGAATTGAATACAATTTGATTCGACTCAACACTCATCACGTTGCATCTGGTGGCGCGGCGTGGCGTGGCGTGTTACGAGTATGATTCTGGCCCATTATGCACCATATAAAAGTCTGCAGTCATGTCATTTAGTTCATTATCTTAGAGAAATACATCCTTACATACATACCTCTAGAAATATTTCATTTTTATCTGAATAATAAAGAGACACAATGGGCAATAAAGAATTATATGTGTATAGTGACGAAGATGTGTATGTACCAGCACATTTAAATTTCGGAAAATATATTTTCGATAGAATTCGACTCAAGAAGGACGAAATAGCTTTGGTAAGTTTAGCGATAGTGGCGAAGGTTGGTAGGAGATAAATGAAATATCTGACTCGTTGTATAAGACTTGTAAATGTTTTGAAGGCTAATTTAGGTACTTATCATCTTTATTTTTACGAAAACGATATATATATTTAACATTACACATGCTAATTACGTGCATGATGTACCCAACAGGGCCGTACACCGAGCCAGTTGGGACACCATACCTTATAAAAGCCCCCTCGCCCAATGTTCCGTTGACAAGTGTTCGGATAGTCCTGTTATTTAAATAACTTCGAAACCATGTGTTCACCGGACCACGAATACCACAGCTTTGAATAGCATCAATTAGTACCCCGTGATCCATCGTATCAAACAAGAAGCTTATGTAATGCCTTCTTAAAGTCAATAAACAGAGCTACTACATACCTTTTTGAAGTGAAAAGTTCTTTAGCGGCTTTGCACTTTTTGGGATGAGTAAAAAATGTTAAACTTGCGTCAAGACACGTGACCGGTGTGCTTAGTGTGAGTTTTTCAATTAATTGTAGTTTACGTAACTTTTTCGTCAGCGTTAGAAACGCCAAACTGTCCGGGAAGGTTAATTTCGCGAGTGCGAGTTCCTTCACTGCATACTGTCAGAAACGCGTTTAAACACCTAAACATGAGTTATTATTTCAATTCTTATGTTGGCTACTCTGCAGCGTGTATGAATATACGACCAAGTTGAAAAACCGACTTCAACAGTATTCACGTATTGGTTAGATGAATACTGAATTTGGTTGAGTTTTAGATAGCCATGTCTAATTTTTTTTACTTTGTTGATGTGTTTCGTGGAGATAAAAATATTAAATAATGAAGACAAGCATATCGCAACTTGATATAATGATGTCTTTTACGGAGTATTTTTTTATTTGGATAACTTTATAATTAGGATAAATATTAAATTTCGCGATGTGGAAACAAATAGTTTTTGAATAATTTTTTAATAGGTTTTTTTTTTAATATGACAATACATAATTATATATCAGTTCTAAACAGTTGCAATAAAATTAATATAGGTAAAAATGTTTATGTATGTTATTTTCGTAATTTTTTTTTTTTTCATTAATAGATAAACCATTGCTTATTTTTACTATAGATATAAAATTTAATTTAAAATGTCGTTTTATTTTTCTTTACGTGTTGTTAGTTTTTTAACAATTATTGTTTGGTTTACGTCTTACGACTGTTTTCTATAAATATAAATACGATTTCAATATTATGTGCCGTTTTAAGTGTTACATATAATTTTTATATAATTATAATAATCATATAAATATATAAATAAAATATATAAGTAACTATATAATATAATTATAACTATAATTTAGCGGTAAAATTGCTTAATTTAGGTTTGAACTGTAATCACAAATAATATAATATAATATAGAATACATTGTGCAAAGATATCAATTTCTAAACCATGTATCCGAGTTCATTAATTGGATCAAATATCGCACGAAAATATTCTCGTATTTTTTCAAATATTTAATGCGTTCTTCTTGAGCACGGGCAAAAGAAAGAAGCCTCCAAGAAAAACAAAGTCTCCGAGTGACCTTTGCCATTCATTTTAATTAATCAGTATAACAACTTTTGGCCTCTCTCACTACAAAAATCCAAGTGAATGACTCTACTATCACGTCAGCGTATGTTTATTATTCGAACTGTCAAAATGTGTCCAACTTGTAACTCACACTCGCAATATCATTGCTTTACATATGCAAACGTCAACTGCGTAGTAAGTGTTTCGTTCGTCGCTGACTATTTAGTAAAGAACAAATCTTGCACTCGCATATTATTTTTCGTAAACTATCCCCAAATGCGTTGTTCGTTTCTCCATACAAATGCCACGTTAACGCAAACGTGATATTGATAGTTAAAAACTCACACTAGGCACACTGATCGAAAATTCGTAAGACGGAGGGAGAGTAGACGGCCGTTGCGCCGGCGCGGCGCGGCGTAAGAGAGGAAGTAATATCCTCCTCTCTTTCTACTGCGCGGCAAAAATGTATGCTGCTCCTGCTGTTTCGTATAAGCGGCGCAGGGCGGTTTTTTGTATTAATAAAATATCTTTTAATCAGACATAAATAAGTTTTAAATTATTATTTAAAAATACCAGCTGAATTAATAATGTAGGCGTTATATTATTTGATCGTGTATGACGGAAAGACAGAGAATAATATGAAAGTCTGAAAAAAAAACCTGGTCAAATAATACATAAATTATCAATAGCGCTAATTTGCAGTGGTGTTGCGGATTCTTAAAAATGTGTATCCGCGGATATGGATACAGTATTTCGTATGTTTGCAGTAAGCACGTGTGAGTGAAGTTTGGCATAAATAGCGAACGCTTTGCTTATGTGAAATTTTGAGAAATAAACTCTCACTGTGCGCGCAATCTGTTTATATTTTAGTGTGACAAATATCAACGTAGGGTATACCTATAATACGCCAGTTTTGCCGGTGAATGTGTATGTAAGTAAAAGTATGATTAAAAATTTGTGTATTTAAAGTGAAAACTTCTTTAACCGTGGTGAGCGATTTAGTTATGAAAAAATTATGGGTTCGCCTGTGTACACGTATACGCAAATAAACACTTAACATTGTTTATACTCGACTGTATCATATGCGTGTTTGACTTTTTGGATGGTTATTATCTTATAATTTCGCGTCTCCGACATGTTCTCTAGTAATTCAGAATATAATTGATTTAAAAATTCTAAATTGAGTTTTTACTTTTGTCAGCAGTCCTTATGACTGCCTCTGTTTTTTTTTTCCAAATATCTATTCACATCATCAGAAAACCGGTCAAGGGCTGTGCTAGTGCTTCTACATTTTCTAAATCCGTGTTGAAAGCCTGAAATTATGTTATGTTTTTCTAAAAATGAACTAATTTAGCCAACAATATTTTTGACGTGACAACGTCTTATAATTCGATGGAGCCGGCTGCTTGCACGAAAAAACATGACTCATGTGGCGTTACCTCGCTCTGAGGCGTTCCATTTAAGGCTTGAAGTGCAAGCGAAAGCGCGGAACGAGCGACAAAGAGGCACAATCGGCCTCCGCGTTCGGCCCTTTCATTTCCTACTTTTCCTATCATCGTCCTATTTTGAACAGAATAACACAAATTGTAAGAAGTTAAATATCACACATGTTTAAAAGTTGTAAATAAAAGTTCTAAAACAATTGCTCAAAGCACATTCATACTTGACAAAAACTATGTACATTGTAATTAAAAAAATTTGACATAATTGTATTTATGCGTACAAATAAATGTAACTTGATCAATTCAATTGTCATTTCCATTTACCTCCTTCTCTATATCCATACAAAATATCTATCAAACAAATAAAATTAAAATTTTCTTTTGAAAAATGATACCATTCCATCAGTATTTTCTTATGACGTTGTCACGTTCAACTATCGTCAGTAATCCGTCTTTACAGACAACCGATTTATTTTTCTACAATTTTATTCAATGATGATAATATTGCTATAGCTATATATATATATACCTATAGGTCTATAGTTTGAATAATCCATATGATCACCTTGCTTAAAAATAGGTCGAATTATTGCTTTTTTTAACAAATCTAGGTACTCCCCTGACCTAATACTTAAATTTATAAATTTAGCTAAAACTGGCCCTATTTCCTTTTTATTATATTGTAAATCTTGCGCCCGTATACCATCTATTCCTGGTGCTTTATTTAAACTTAAACTATTTATAATCTTTGGTGGAAAAACCAATCTGCGTGCTGGTCATCCTCCAGATCTCCTACTTTCCCGGGGGGTATGATACGAACACTGAACCACCAAGAAAGAATTATCAGAAGTCACTTACCGAATAATTCCTCCTTGTTGTACAGCTTCCCGGGTATCCAAAAGTGAGGGTTAGCGTGTAGCGTGAATTTTGGCCACACACACAGCGGTTAAAAACAAAGCGAAGCGTTGATAAAAATGCGAGGTGCGTGTGCGCGTAACTGTCACTCGAAGTCAACTTGTTTTTTTCAAGTGCGCGTCCGTTACCCCGCGGGTTGCCAGACGCCAAAAAACAATTACTCGGCAAGAGTGACCTGACACTCTCGCCCAGCAATTCAATGCCCAACCAATCTTCTCTACGGTACCAGAAGTTATCTTTCCAATTCTAAAGAGTACGTCATTTGATTTCATATAAGTATTTTTATCTTAATAATTTTAAGTTACATTTATGTTTTATTGTTTCAATTTCCTCGAAAAATAGTTTAGAATGTTTTGTGCACACCTTACCTGTACTATCCAGTTCACCTAATGACTTCATTAAATCAATTATTTATACATTTACCTAACCATTTGTTAATTAAGCACCCAGTTTTTCTAATATCACATTTACAAATTGAAATAATTGTGGTCAATTACATTTATTGTTGATTCAACTATACTATGTCCATTTCTTTATTTTCTCAATGACATTTCTAATTTGACAGTTGTAGTGTTGTGACCAAATAAGTAATGATATCGACAGTGACGATTTATCAGATTTTGATTAAAATAAATAAGTAAAGATTACCTGTCGTTATAATTATATCGTTTCATTGTCGAGTATCTATCTATACCTACTTATTTTACAACAGCTTCGAAAATTTTGAAGAAGTTGGCATTATCAATCAAGAATTAATATGTGTAACATATTGTAATTAAATATAATATCTATACATATAATAAAAACGTAACTGATCGATGTCTGTACATAGAAGATATATGAGAAAAACTATTATTGGGGGTCTCTATAAACGCAGGAGAACCCAAAACAATGATTGTTAGAATTTTTGTCTGTTTGTCTATTTGCCAACTTTTGTGCGCGCTAATCTCAGAAACGGCATAACCGAGTTGGAAACGGTTTTCACTAAGGTAAGGTAAGGTTCACTTAACATTTAGTGTGGTTTTACTTCAATAAGTTCATAAATAAAAAAGTTATATCAATTTAAAAAATCACGTCGAACATTTTTTTGATAAAAATGCTATAAAATAGCTCTTCAGTTGAATTGACTGAAATTTTAGCTATCTGTATATTATGGTTTGTATAACGATGATGATCGAAACCTTTCATAAAGTTAAAAAATGAAGAGTTTAATAAAATGAACTTTCGAATATACGTTGACCTCAGATCTATGTGTTAAATCATATTAAAAGGGGGTCTGCATAGGCTGGATATGTCAGTTGAATATAGCGGCGCCGCTGCTAGGGATGGCAATTCATTTCGAAAAAGATTGATTCGAATCGAACTCTTATGAATCGATTCCCAAAAAAATTGATGTCTAAAAGATCGATCTCTCAAAAATTGATCTTTTTTCGATTCACTTTCGCATTTGTATTAACAATATAAAAATCCCTAAAAAAGAAAATTAAAAGGGAACCACAACAGTCGATCTTTTGTAATTTTTACCTTACTAAAGTATCAGTTATTATAGAGAAATATAGAAAGGTATAGAGAGAGAGAATTTATTACAGGTATATAGTGAAAGTGAATTCATTTCAAAAATTAATTATTATAAACTATTTTCGTTAATTTGGTGTTGGGTAATAATTTACTGTTAGTATTTTAATTGGTAAATGACACTATAGAAAATGACTGCATAATGAATTGAATAATCCATACCTACTAATATTATAAATGCGAAAGTAATTTTTTCTGTCCCGTCTGTTGCATTTTCAAGCCTAGACCGCTGAACCAATTTTGAAGAACTTTGGTTGAGAAAGGTCATTGGCTACTTTGGAAATAAAATTAGAAGGGGTGAAATGAGGGGTGAATGTTCGTATAAAGAACCTAATTTTGATGAATTTTGATATAGAGATATGTAGGAATTTGGAGAAAGACTTTGGCTACCTTATGTGGTGAAAATAAAACTTTAATGGGTGAAATAGGGAATAAAGTTTTTTACGAAGAACCTGTTAAGCCAATTTTGATGAATAGAGATATATTGGACATTGGAGACGGGCATAGGGTACCTTATGGCGCAAAGATAAAATATGAAGGGGTCAAATAGGGGATGAAAAATTGTATGAAAAACCCACTATTTCTCAATTTAGGGATATGAAAATTCATATTTATGATTTTAGGAAGAAATAAAAGGGTTTCGCGTTTTTGAAAAATGAATCGGCAGGGTGGTACAATAAGGGTGATTTGCAATACCATACGCATAGAGTGATAAATCCATCTATGATTTTCTATTGCTTTGTCGTGTTTAGAGATCAGTCTGTGTTTATGCAATAATATAGATGGGTGGTAGGTATCGCGACCACCATACAAATAGCGATAAACCCAACTATGAGTTTCTTTTGGTTCATCGTGTTCAGAGATCAGTCGGTGTATATGCAATATTATAGTGGGGTGGTAGGGATCGCGACCACTATATCTACATCTATCTATACATATAATAAAAACATAACTAATCGATGTCTGTACATAGAAGATATATGAGAAAAACTATTATTGGGGGTCTCTATCAACGCAGGAGAACCCAAAACAATGATTGTTAGAATTTTTGTCTGTTTGTCTGTTTGCCAACGTTTGTGCGCGCTAATCTCAGAAACGGCTTAACTGATTTGGAAACGGTTTCAACTAATATATTTTGGTAAGGTTGACTTAACATTTAGTGTGGTTTTACTTCAATGAGTTCATAAATAAAAAAGTTATATCAATTTTAAAAATCACGTCGAACATTTGTTCGATAAAAATGCTATAAAATAGCTCTTCAGTTGTATTGGCTGAAACTTTGAAACTGGTTTGTAAAATGATGATTATTGAAAGTTTACATAAAGTTAAAAATGTACAGTTTCAGAGAATTTGGAACTTTCCAATATGAGTTGACCACACATCTATATATAATAATAAATCATATTAATAAGTGGTCACCCTAGGTTGGATATAATCACGCAAGCAAGTCGAGTGCCGCATCGCTGATAGGCAATTCATTCCGAAAAAGATCGATTCGAATCTAACTCTGATGTATCGATTCACAATAAATCGAGGTCTAAAAGGCCGATCTCTCCAAAAAATTGACCGTCTTTTATTAACTTTTCAGATTTGTGTTAACAATATAAAAATCCCTATTATAGAAAACAAAAAGGACTCCACAACAATTGATCTTTTGCTATTTTTACCATGCTAAAGTATCAGTTAAAGAGAAACAAAGAAAGGTATAGGAGAGAGAGAGAGAGAATTAATTTAAACAATTTATTATTATAAACTGTTGTCGTTATTCTGCTATTGGGTAATTTACTGACGCCATAGAGAACGACAGCATAATGAAATGAATAATCCATACTAATATTATTATAAATGCGAAAGTAACTCTGTCTGTCCTGTCTGTTGCATTTCACGCCCTGAAATAAAAGATGAAGGTTTGAACGAAGAACGCATGAAACCAAATTTGATGAATTTTGATATAGAGATATATTGGACCTTAAAGAAAGACATTGGCTTACCTTATGTCGTGAAAATAAAACTTTAAGAGGTGAAATAGGGGATGAAAGATTGTATGAAGAACAAACTATTTCTAAATTTAGGGATATGAAAATTCATATTTATGCTTTTAGGAAGAAATAACAGTGTTTCGTGTTTTAAAAAATAAGGGTGATTTACAATACACATAGACTGCAACCCTTGATACTAAGAAAAATGTTCCTGAGACATAAGCTTACATTATACAAGACATATGTCCGTCCTATCATGACATATAAGCTGCGCTACATTCGCTCATACGTCAAAGATCAACATTAATAAATTCCAAATCCTCTAAACCCGATTCTTACGTAAAATTAACAAAGCCCCTTGGTACGTTGGTCGAATCGTAAATTGAATATCTTACGCGATCGTACTTCGACACTGCTTCGAATCACGTGAATCTGTTGGTGAAAGCTGCCGCGACTTAAACCCCAAAACCGAACATCCCCCGCGAACAACTCCGGCCGCGAATATCTTCACCGATCCCGTTTATAAGATCGAGGAAATAAACAAATACTACTCCACCGTCTCTCCAAACAAAGCGTGCTCGCGCCCACGCCTGCGAAACCACCGTTCCCTCCACAGGTGATGGGCGGCTAATTTTGCTCCTGCAAACCCGTCACGTCCTCCCTCTCTTACGTCAACTCTATTAGGTCAACGGACCTAGGTCCGTTCCCTCGGTGTAGGACCCTTGAGTCATGCAGCCGCTCGCGCGATACTGGTGACACTGCACTTGCAATCACGTAGCTACCCACACACATTATTACACACAATATGTACATACATACGTGCACACCACATAAGTACATAGATCCTGTAAGGGACCTTTTTTTCTTCTTTTTTTACGATAGTTACTTTCGATCATGTTTCCAGGGTACTAAATACATATACACATGTTCATTCCTTTCTCCTAGAGGCAGGGGCATGTTATATGTATGTGTTAGTTTAGCTCAAATTTTCTACAGATAGGGAATTAGTCAGTTCGCGACCTTTTCACAATCGCGGTAACAGCCCAAGCCGACGTCCGGCCACTTTGGCACCTTTGTGCGCATGTTGCTCACGCTTTCGCGGCTGAATGCCTTAAGCGTTCGCCCCCAAGCCTGGTGAAGCTGTCAAAGCCATCAGTGGCTCTATTTCTTTAGGGCCCCTTAGGCTAACAGTATAGACACTGAGAAAGAAAAAAAACAACTATAATTTTCTTTTGGTTTATCGTGTTCAGAGATTAGTCAGTGTATATACAGTAATATAGCGGGGTGGTAGGGATCGCGACCACCATACATAGTGTTTGGTGACCACCAAACACATGTATGATTTTCTTTTGGTTTGTCGTGTTCCGAGGTCAGTCCGTGTATATCTATACTATTAATAATTTAGTATAGCGGACGAGTTTTTTTATTTGTTTGTTTAAACATGGTAATCTCTGGACAACGGGTAGCAGTCGGTTTCGAAAAATTCTTTTTGTATATGATAGCCAGATTCACGAAGAATAGTATAGGCTATCTGGAACTAAGCTAAACCTCTCAGCTAGCCTTAAATATTGATTTTTGTTTAAGTAAGTCGAAGTAAAAGTGTTCCCGAACTGCTTTATCCGCATGCGCTGGCGTAATGGTTAGTGATACGTAAATATAATATTCTATAAAAATATTGTTTTTAGTATATCTAACAAAAGTCTCCGGTAACATATGCCTATTTCTTAATAGCATAAGCCACAATAAGGTATTTTGCGTGTTTTTATGTTGAAGATTAAAAATTGATTTTGAGCTTTATTTTTAGGCTTATTATATTAATCCTTACGAACCAAAGTTATTTCATCATGAAGACAATTTAAATTTTTCTTTTTATAGTATGTAATTAGGACACATAGTTTAGGAGAAAATGAAAAATTAAAATACATAATTTGTACTTGCGAGAAGTGATAACAATTATGATTACACGGGTACGTCGCGTTGGCGGCGCGGTATTTGTTGGATAAAAACTCGGGGGAAACCGAGGGGCACAGCTAGTTAGTTAATAAATTTGTACAAAAGTATCCGGCAGTAGTTTACTTTCTTACATTTTGTAAAAAAATATCGGGTCTGTTATCGTGTTACGTTTATCGATATAGCTCCATCCCTATCAGTTTCTCCGACTCTGGTATAACCTTGTACGTGTGTAAACGTCATATTTTTATAAAATAATGCATACATAATGTAAAAAAGACGCTCGTTCAAGTTTTCACAGGAGCTGTCATCGAGAAAATAATGAAATGGAAATGGTATAAGTAATTAACAATCATGTTTATGGTAATTGGTAATAAATACTCCGTTATCTCGCAAACAAGTAATGAAACGGAGTTTAACCCTAAATGCATAGTGATTTTTTATACAACTAAACAAGTGCACGATCCGCCTGATGATAAGCGGTTACCGTAGCCTATGAACACTTGTGCAATACCATAGATATCACTAGCGCGTTACTAACCTTGAACCCTCATCGCCAAGGAGGTCTGGATATCCTCCTACCCACCGCCAGTTCATTTGGTTGCGATTTTCTGTAGGGTGGCGTAGATAAGCTCCACATTTCGTGAAATATTTCATGTCTCTATATTTCACTAGTCCGGCTACCACAAGTAGAGAAATATCTCCGAAGAGATAATTACTCTGTACTCTACTCGGTACTAATATTGACGCAGGTATTTCTACATTAATTTTTAATTCAATCTAAACCTTTACCTACACTTTTTACTAGGTAGGTTTCTTTAAATGAAAAAAAAATCAATACATTTAAGTGTTAAAAAAACAAAATAATTATAAAACTAACTTAACAAATTATACAGGTAAACAGCGGAACAGGAGAAAAATTAACATATGCAGAGCTAACTCAGTATGCCGTAAACCTGTCTACATCACTTATTAAACTTGGGATCGGACGAGGAGACACGGTTGCGGTGGGATCGGAAAAACGTAATGAATTTCTAGCAACACAACTCGCTATCCTATTTACTGGTGCTACGTACACTCCATATGACATAAGTTTTGGTAAAGGTAAGATTCACCTTTATTTAGAACTAGCTGTACCCAACGGTTTCCCCCGTATTAATTTTACACGACAAACATCGCCAACACACCCGTGTAAGAAATTTTTTGTACTTAGTGTAAAACTATCGACATTTTTATGAGGATTCAATTAATTTTTCAAATTATAATATAGCCTATGTTACTCAATGATTCTGTGGCTTTATATTGGTGAAAGAATTTCAAATATCGGTCTAGTAGTTTTTGAGTTTATCCACAACAAACAAAAAACAATCAAAAAATCACTCATCACTAAAATGCCGAAGATAAGTAAATTTTACGTTGTAGCTAGTCGTGACAAAATTCGCTTATATCTATCTAGTCAGTTATAAGTACATGTATACAATGTACTAATACATCATATTAACTACTTGTTGATGCTGATTCGTGATAAAACTAAAAGTAGCCCGTGTAGTATCCACATGTTTACGCACAAAATGTAGGTGCGAACTCCCGACAGAAATGCCATAACTGCGGGGCTGTCGAGGGCACGGCGCAGCACACTCTCTCTGAGTGTGCTGCGTGGGAGGAACAGCGCCGCACTCTGAGTGTGCTCCGTGGGAGGAGGGAGGAACAGCGCCGCACTCTGAGTGTGCTCCGTGGGAGGAATAGCGCCGCACTCTGGCTGTAGCTGTTGGAGGGGACCTCTCGCTGCCGGGTATGGCGAGAGCTATGTTCGGCAGCGAGAGGGCATGGACGGCGATGGTCTCCTTCTGCGAGGACGTCATCTCGCAGAAGGAGGCCGCGGAGAGCGTTTGCGACGGGGATTCTCTAAGCGGCCCTCTCCGCCAAAGACGAACGGGTGGCAGGAGGAGGCGGTTTATCCGCCAACTCCCGCCACCATAGCCGAACCAGAGGAGACGGGTCGGGGGGCCCGTCTCTTTATTGCACAGGTTCGGTGGCGGAGGAGACAGCTAGGGTGTACTGAGCTGTCTCATATTTAGGCCTAAGCCCGGTCTACCTGAACCGGCCGCCGCCGGGGCGACGCGGTTGTATGCCACCGCAGGTCCTGCATCGTCCCATTGTGGCGGCGGATGGTACACCGTGGAGTATTAGGGAGTAGGAGTCTCACATAACCACTCGTTCCCCCGGGCACCCGCCCATGTACCCATGATGGGTTTCTCCAAGTTAAAAAAAAAGGTATATTCAACCGGGTTGAACTTGACGCTTTAAAGTTTAAATGATAGAAAGTTTTAATAATGCCCTTTAATACACAAGAGTTTATCAGTGCTGTTCAGGCAAGGATTCCAATCTGGCAAGGCAAATATCAATCATATAAACAGAAACATGGTATAAGTATTAGGTTTCAGGGTCCTGTACCATGTACCAGGTAAATACTATGCTGGTTCGCTATAATATCAATTAAGGCCCCTGATGTTTCGTTCACCGAGAGCTAAGTTAGTCGTAGGGAATGGAAGACGGGGATTTATAATGGGATATGATTAAAAGCAGATTTTGTGTGCACAAAACGAATAAATAAATAGAATGGTATGGTGCCTTTCATACCATGTACTATATCTTTATAATTATCATCATTATATTAATTAATATGTGAAGTAAAAACTTTGTACCCGTCTTAAGCGTATTGCGTGCACGGAAGACTGAGATTTGGCATGGTTAAAGTTTATATGGAAAAGGAGTGCAGAAAGCTAAAATTTATCCATAATATCTGTTACCAATATATTAAATAAAATAAATTAATACTGCGAATCCTAACCCGACCAATTCCATTGAACTTAGACCTCCCAAAATATTGACATTGTTGGGTACGCGTCACTTCCCCTCTGCGTGAGGGAGGGGGGGGGGGGGGGGGGGGGTGACGCTTCCCCGGTTTGGACGGGCGTTTTTTTGTTGTTATGCCGGATGCCCGTCTCGTAGACGCCGTACGGATGCCAGTGGGACGCGATGGTAATGAGGGGGTCCGGGGGGTGCAATAATGCAAGACCGCTTGAGGTGCCGGGTCTTCAATAAAAGTCGAACTCTTCAATGTACTGCTCGCAGGACGACCAAAGCTTTCTTCTTGTAGTTACTCGTAGTTACTTGTAGTTACTTGTACTCGATGATTTGCGCCGTGCCCCATACTGCGCCTCTTCGAGCTTAAGTAGTTCGGAGAGTGACCGTAAGGAGAGCCCCGCTTTAATTTGTATTTTTATTTTAGTTTTCACTTTGGTCGCCCTGTTAATTGCTTTACGTTTCTTTCTTTATATTCATTGTGTATACATGTTATATATCAAAATATTCCTTGTTGTATTACCTATCCATTAAACATTCACATATTATATACATTAAGTACATAATCCGTATATAAGCCAAAAACAATGCAATTTACGGGCGGCATCACCGCTTTCCGTTCGTAAAGTTACTATAACATTGAACATTCTTACTGTATTGACTTATTCTATGCATTTACCTATTCTATAATAATTCTATTTCCATATATGCAACACACAATACATAAGAATTTATATACAACTTAATATATAACATGTAACTTATAATGTAGCGTAGTCGCTAACATTTCCCTATAATATTATCCATATCAATCTATTCTATCATGACACATAGTACATAACACATAAACACAATAATATAACATAATATCCTAACAAAAGACACGAAAATAACATTTCTGTTGCCAACAGACATTGTCACTCAATTCTCACAATTACTTTTATAGTGTTGTGCTACCGTATATTTTACGGTACAATTATTTGAATCGCAAGATTTTAAATACTGAATTGAGGGTTTTTATTTACTAAGCACAACTGCAAAAAAAAAGTAAAAATAGAACGCCGTGGTTGACCCACGAGAGATGCAAATTTGTCTGCCTTATTAGAGCTTCATATATGAAGGGTTCAATGTTTTTTGAAAAAATCTTATAAATAGGTAGGTATATGCATGATCCCCTCCTCCTGGGAGGAAGGAAGGAAACATGCGTATGTATATTTAATGATCTGAAAAGTATTTCAACACTAACTAGCGTAAAAAAAGGTTCCTTACAGAACCTATGTACCTACCTGTGAGGTGTGCACGTATGTATGTACATATGTGTGTAATGTTTGTATGTGGGTAGCTAAGTGTTGCACGTGAAGTGTCACTTGTATCGCGCGAGCGGCTGCCTGACTCAAGGGTTTCACACCGAGGAACAGACCTAGGCTTGAGTTGCCGCTGGAGAGGGTGGAGGGTGTGCGGGAGCGAAGTTGACCGCCCATCCTCTGCGGAAAGAACGGTGGTTACGCAGGCATGGGCGGTAGCACGCTCTGTTTGGAGAGACGGTGGAGTAGAACACGTTAGCTTTCTCGACTTTAAAGTCGGGGTCGGTGAAAATGTTTCGCGGTCGGAGTTTTTTCCGTGAGGCGGTAGAATTAGGGTCATATGTAGCAGCTGGTTTAATTATCAAATTAGCGTGATTCGACGCGGTGTCGAAGTAAACCCACAAAAAGCAATTTTGTCTTTAATATAACCGGTGTGTGACCGCCGTGGGTGGCAGGTGGGAGTAATGGTAACACGATTCACACCCCACGGCATTCTGTAATCCACGCGAGAGCTGCTGCGGATACACTATTGTCATAAAAGATCATTAGGATTATAAAAATTATTTATTTAGTTCATACGTGGATACATATTGTGATATACATATATCCAATGTGTAATATATAATAAAGATATTAATTTTAAAATATTCACTCCTTTCAGTTGGAATAAATCATAAAATAAAATTAATAAAACCGAACTACTTAATTTGTTCGAATCTATTTTGGAAAACGTACAGAAACAAGATAGACGTCGAGGGTATCAAGAAAATATTAACTTTCGATGATGCCATAGACTCAGTAATTTCTTTAAAGAGCTTGATAACCTGTGATATTGATATTAACCAATTCGAACCTGCACAAGTACAAGGACAGACGGACACAGCGATCATTATATATTCTTCTGGAACTACCGGTATGCCAAAAGGGGTGCAGTTAACACATTTAAACTGTATCGTAAATAGTTTGCCTGAAGAGTAAGTATTATCACAAAATTTATATTAGTTTCACGTCATACAAAATTCACTAAATAATAATAATACGTGTTTTGTTTTAGAGATCCGATGATAAAAACAGTATTAACATTCGGAGATTGGTTTCACAGCTATGATATATTTGTCACGTATAAATTACTGTCAAGCGGAAGGAAAATTATTTACGTAAACGAAATGACTTTTCAAACATTTTTGAAAAGTATAGATGATTATCAGGTATGGGTTTTAACAGCTCAGGTAACGGTTATGACATTCTCCCGCAACATTACGACATTTTGATAAGAAGACAAAATAGAGGTCAATAATCATTAGTAGAATCCAACTCGGCTAGGCAGCGTTCGGAAAACTACGTAAAATTTTGTCCAAAATATCGAAGTTTTTTAAAACTTTTGACCAGTGTATGACGATTTATAGTACAGTGACAGGGTCGCTAAGGATGGACTTATAAGAAAACACAATCAAAGGCCAACGGAGAACGCTATGCCTGGAGTTTCACTGTGTGAAAATGCATGAGGAGTTCCACAGAAACACCAAAGTCCACCGATATAGCCCTCAGAATTTCTAGACTTAAGTGACAAGAGTCAGCGCACATTGCTCGTAGAACAGATGGTGGATGGGTTTAAGGAGTTGTCGAGTGGTTACCACGCCGCGTCGGCAAACCCGCCATAAGGTGGACGAACGACCTGATGAAAGTAGGGGAACCCGTCATATGCGAGTAGTGCAAGACTGGTTGTTGTGACGATCTTTCGGGAAGGCCTATGTCTAACAGCTCTTAAGGATAATGTTACGTCATAACAGTAAAACATACTTCATAAGATTACCTCCTACAAACATAAACTCTACCTCTTTTAATAGTAGAATAGCCATGGTCCCTAACAAGATACGGACACTTTAAAAAAACATCATTTTAATGTAGGTGTCTCGGAAACTAGTGCCAGATACGTACTCTTAGAGTACAAAGAGCTACCTCAATAATACTGGTTAAATAACTTAGGTATAACGAGGATTCTTCTGATGGTCTTTACCAACATCAGGCAATTGATGGACTTCCTGGAACAACCGGGCTGGCAGAATTGCAAAATAAGACACAAATAGACAACGAGATGTGTAAACTAAGTTTGTGAAAAACTAATACCTCATACATATAGTTATTATTGATTTATCCCATTACGGAATAAAATAACCCAAAAAATTATTCAACATTAATTTAGTGACGTCTCGAAGCTATTTCTACTATTATGATTTGTTCATTGTTCGCAATATAATAGATGAATGCTATACATTTAACTAAATTGTATACCCTATTTAATTATTTTTAACTTAATATTGACTAGAGTTGTGAACCGATTAAAATTATCAGAACTGACTCCCTTGATCAGTGTACGACGTCATAGGTCATGTTTTTACGAGTGATATTTATTTTCTATATTTTATCTTGCTGTATAATGTTTTCTATTTCAGATTGACACAGTATATATAGTCCCATCTATCGTTGAACATTTATCGAAGTCAAGTCATATCCAACATTATAATCTTGATTCACTCAAAGTTATATATTCTGGAGGGGCCCCTCTTCATAGCAAGACCATTGAGAAAGTTAAAGAAAGGTCCTGTCTACATTTTACACAATATAATATGTATGCATGTATATAACTTACATGTTTAGTGTAAGACGTATACTGAGCATATTTTAAGTAAATATTTTAATAACAGGAATTTTAATTTTTATTTTAATATTTTAATTGTACCAGGCCTCTGAGAAATTATCTGTTTGTTGAATATTATATCCCATGAAAAACATAAATGTGAAAAAGGGGACTAGTCCGGTAGATATGAAGTTCGGGGGAAGTCGTTGTAGTGACTCAATACACTTATTTGTGTGTAATATTGTAAATAAATTTAATTATCAAAATTAATATTGTTACATGTACAAACAGATTTATTTTGTATATAGTCGTTTACTTAATAACAGCGGCCGGCGCGCCGCTGTTGCTAAGACGAGCCCTGCGAGTGTGAGCGAGACGATACTATACCGGTGTTGCACTCGCGCATACGCGCGTCGCAACAGCCGGGGCATATGGCAGATGTCAGTACCGACCCGGTTCTAACGTTGAGCTATCTCATATATCTCGCCGGGCTTATTTAGTAATTTTTCCATAATTTAAACTATTTTATAATCACTCCTTCTATGTTCTTGTGTAGTTTGTATGTTTATGTAATTGTGACAATAAACTTTCATCCTTCTATAGTGTACCGTAAAAAATATTCATTTCAAATACACCTACATATTTTCATAACTACATTGGTGACCCCGACGTGATAGGCGGGGATACTTACCACTATACTACCGGCAACTCAAGGCTGCTATCACCTGCCACGACAATGACAGTTGGGTGGACTCTCTTCCACTAGTCATGTTAGGTGTTCGTAGCGCCTTCAAGGAGGACGCTCAGGCTTCAGCAGCCGAGTTGGTGTATGGCCAACCAATGCGTCTCCCTGGCGAATTTTTTGACCCTCACACTGATGACACTTTAGACATCACCGATTACCTGTCAAGACTTCGGAGTATCATCAGAAAACTGCAACCATCACCAGCAGCCAGACACAACAGCAGTCAGAAGATCTTCCTGTACAAGGATTTACCAACTTCGACTCATGTGTTCCTTAGGGACTGCACTGCTGGTGGTAGTCTGAAACCAGCATATTCTGGTCCTCATAAGGTCATAGAAAGGGGAGACAAGGTTTTCAAAATAGTGGTAAATGGTAAACAGGTTACCGTATCAATAGACCGCATTAAGCCGGCCTTCATACTGCGTGACCCTAACACATCACACTCACCACGTACCATAAACATACATCATGACACACCACAGTCATCACTCAACAGTAACACTCACCACTACACACCTAACGCGGATAACCAGGACTTACGTTCCACTGACAATGACGTCATTAAAACGACGCGGTCAGGACGTCGCGTTAAATTTCCCGACTATTATCGCCCTTGACGGTCTCTGGAAGGGGGTGATGTAGTGACTCAATACACTTATTTGTGTGTAATATTGTAAATAAATTTAATTATCAAAATTAATATTGTTACATGTACAAACAGATTTATTTTGTATATAGTCGTTTACTTAATAACAGCGGCCGGCGCGCCGCTGTTGCTAAGACGAGCCCTGCGAGTGTGAGCGAGACGATACTATACCGGTGTTGCACTCGCGCATACGCGCGTCGCAACAGCCGGGGCATATGGCAGATGTCAGTACCGACCCGGTTCTAACGTTGAGCTATCTCATATATCTCGCCGGGCTTATTTAGTAATTTTTCCATAATTTAAACTATTTTATAATCACTCCTTCTATGTTCTTGTGTAGTTTGTATGTTTATGTAATTGTGACAATAAACTTTCATCCTTCTATAGTGTACCGTAAAAAATATTCATTTCAAATACACCTACATATTTTCATAACTACATCGTTGTCACCGATAAAAAAGCAGAGTTCCAGCAGGTGCCAAGTTCCATAGCTGTTCTTTTAAATATAGCTGTAGGAATGTTCGTTCTTCAAATCATTTACAAAACAATGGGTTATCTTATACTATTATGTGAGCAATTCTTGTATATATATGTAATTGGTTTCTCGGAAACGGCGCCATCGATTTGGATGAAATTTTGTATTTAGATAATGTTTGACAATCCAAGTTTACTTAGATAGATGTTTTTCTTTGTTTTTAAATAACGAGCAAAGCTCGGTCGCCCAGATACTTTTCTTTGATGTGTTTGTGATTAATAACTTAGCAAGTCTTAATAAAATTGTCATTAAATTACTATCAAAAAATTTGATTGTACAGAAGGAGAACGAAAATATTTATTGATAATTAAAACTTCTCTAGAACAAAGAAAGTAACAAATTGTTTTGTAAATGATTACGACGGCACGATACTAAAATTTTATTGATAGGAAAAAGTTATAATCATATAATGTAATTATGATTATGGCTCATATTAATAATAATAATATATTCTAGATTGCCTAAATTGAAAAGTATTGCGCAAATGTATGGTATGTCAGAAACAAGTGTCGTAACCTCAGAAATTTGGGGAACCAAGGGTCCTAAAGCAGGTAGCGTCGGTAAAGCAGAACCGGGAAGTGTCTTAAAGGTAACAAGAAAAATTATATAAATTAATTAAAATATTTATATTTATTATAAACTAGCTGACCCGCGCAACTTCGTTTGCTTCACATATTATTAATGGAAGCTCTAAAATCAAATAATTTTTTCCGGTTTTTGCAACATGTTTCATTGATTTTGCTGCCAAGTTAAAACTGTGATATTTCCTAAGGTATTCAATTAAATCGATTACTGTAAAGTACAATTTTGTTCAAAATTATATTATATACTTGTGATGAATAACGTATTTATTTCGATAAGGATTAATACCATGTATTTTAGATATACAGTGTAAACTCTATATAACGAAACTCAAGGGACTGAGCATTTTTTGTCGTTATAGAGAGTTATCGTTATATGGAGTGAACAAAAAAACAACCAAATTGTAATGTAATGTAATATGTATGTCTTAGATAATAAATGCTTATAAATTATTGTTTACACATATAGTCTGATAACTTTGTCTGAGGTTTTTTGCTATGCCAGTACTTGTTTTGTATTATTTTATGTATTCTATTCATATCTTCTTCTATCAAACTTTTTCGTCAACATTAATCGCTTTCCGTTTATTGGCCATGTTAACAGTTTCAAAGTAGGTTTACGACTGATAATACGATAGGTACCCAGTATGCTTGGTCGAAGACCATCACTTCCGAGAAAACAATGCGTCATACTGCACGTGTTCAAGGCAATTAAGGATAACAAAAGCTAGACCGACCTCGGATGTTTCGGAGCTTCAAAGTCTTTTGTTACCTGATAACATAACATAAACAATAATACCGATAATAAATATTTACTGTCTAAAAATATGAACACATTTCTTCGTAATAGAGAATGGCGTATCGCTATAAAGAGTGTTTAAATATGTGAGTTTTAACGCAAACCAACCAAGTTGGGCTCATTTCAACGTTATAGGAAGTTTATCGTTATAAAGGATAACGTTATAAAGAGTTTACACTGTATTTGGTATATACATATATTTTATGTATATCTTAGAACAATTTTTTTTACCATAAAAAAGGTTATATGAGTAAACCTTAAAAGATGTGGCTATCTTGCAATCGTGGGCTTTTTTAAACTTTTTAAGAGAAACAATTCCATCACACACGATTGTTGCTTAACTTTAACCATTTACGTAACGAATGCAATGGAAGCTCTCAAAAGAAATAAAATTGACCCGTTTTTTTTTACATTTTTATTGATGTTCCGCTCCTATTGATCATAGCGTGATGTTATAAAGTCTATATCCTTGCTCGATAAATGGGCTATCCAACACTGAAACATTTTTTTCATTCGAACCAGTAGTTCCTGAGATTAGCGTGTTCAGCGAAACATACAAACTCTTCAACTTTATAATATTGGTATGGATTCAAAAAGCGTGGAGAATATTATAAAGCGTGTGCCTGATCGGATTTCTCGGAATCGGAAACATGTCAGGAGTCAGGAGTCATCCTAATCTAAGCTCCGTACGGAAATAATTTTCTCTATTATGTAATTTTTTTATATAAATTATTAAGGACGCATGTGCAAAACTTTAAGCTTCAAGCTAGAGCCATGGGTTTACGCAGTGCGTTATCTGGCAGTTAGTTTTAAGACTTTTATTAAGATTTCTGTGAACTCAGAATAATTAACTCTTCTTTTCTGAGAGAAAAACTAATAAGCATAGTTTAAAAGGTTTTTTATGCAAAACTTGGGACAAACAAGTACCTTTTTTAGTTTCTCTCTCTCTCTCCAAATTTAATTATTTTATTAGTTTAGTATTTCATTTAGATTCTAAGATACCGTCACACCTGTATCCCCGAAGGGATAGGCAGAGGTGTACTAATAAAGTACAACTACAGTTCGCCGGGTATGTTTCTAGGTCCCATGTAATAGGGGACGAGCCTATTGCCATTAATCGAGCACAAAGCCAAACTCCGAGCTACTACTGAGAATTTAATTAAAAAAAAAACTCAATAACTCTTTGCTCGACTTATAGCCCAGTCATATTAGGGCTTTCACCTCGGAATGAAAGATAATAAGCTGCAAATTGGTATGAACCTTTGTTTTGTCATTCTAAATGTTGTCTCAAAAGTCACAATCGTTATCGTGTCCGCGTCGCAAGATATTCAAGGTCAAAGGTCACAAAAATCGGTTTTTCGCGAATATCTGGCTTCCTATCGGTTAAATGAGATTTGCATTTATTATAAAAGTTGTAGGCTATAAAATTCCCTACAACTTTTGTTTATACTTTTTTTTTCATACAACCAACCGTTTTGAAGGTAGAGCGCGAAGAGTGCACATCGTACAGTCATATACGGCCTAATGCAAGGTCAAGCGTGAGTTATGGTTATCAGTACGTTATAAAGTCAATTATTTACTTGGAAATTATAATTATTAAACAATGCCTATTATTTATGTACTAACTATTAATTATTTATATTTAATTAAAGTAAGTAACTTGATTATTTATATATAATTATTCATATTTAACTATTTAAGTATAAAATATTATTAATTCTGGATTATATATTTTAGTTTTATTTTAAGTTAACACGACATTATATATCTTTTCTTTAAAACGCGTAAATTTACAAAACTAAATAAACCTGTACAACTGTCAACACTTCCACCAACAAGTGTAGCAGCTCATCAACACATAAAACGTGTCTACTACCAGATTCAAACGTGGTTAGGGAAGGACTTAGAACCTCAAGAATGGGGCTGGATGCTTGAAAATAAAATCCTGGAGCCCATACGAACGTTATTACCTCCAGCACCAGCCGAACTACTAAACGTAATATTTTGCAATTGCAAAAATGGTTGTGGTTCCCGCTGTGGATGCAGAAAATCAGGGCTACAATGTTCTTTGGCTTGCGGCCAGTGCAACGGACAAGCTTGCCTCAACGCTTCACTGTATCCAAGTAATCCCGATGAAGAAAATACATATGATCCCGATATTCTGGAAGGTTTGGAGATGAACATGACAGATAATGAGGATGATGACAATGAATCGAACATTTTTGAGCGACAAGAAGAAGAAGACGACGAAGAAGAAGAAGATAATTAGCTTCCATTTCCAATTTCATTACAATTAAAATCAACAAAGATACTTTTGATATTTGAACTCACATTTTGACAAATGTATATTATGCCGTATTTAATAATAAATAAAAATATGTGTAAAATATATACTCTTACTATCATTTTAACTTAAAATAAAACTAAAATATATAATCCAGAATTAATAATATTTTATACTTAAATAGTTAAATATGAATAATTATATATAAATAATCAAGTTACTTACTTTAATTAAATATAAATAATTAATAGTTAGTACATAAATAATAGGCATTGTTTAATAATTATAATTTCCAAGTAAATAATTGACTTTATAACGTACTGATAACCATAACTCACGCTTGACCTTGCATTAGGCCGTATATGACTGTACGATGTGCACTCTTCGCGCTCTACCTTCAAAACGGTTGGTTGTATGAAAAAAAAGTTTAAACAAAAGTTGTAGGGAATTTTATAGCCTACAACTTTTATAATAAATGCAAATCTCATTTAACCGATAGGAAGCCAGATATTCGCGAAAAACCGATTTTTGTGACCTTTGACCTTGAATATCTTGAGACGCGGACACGATAACGATTGTGACTTTTGAGACAACATTTAGAATGACAAAACAAAGGTTCATACCAATTTGCAGCTTATTATCTTTCTTTCCGAGGTTGACCCCTTTTTTTACCTAATATGACTGGGCTATTAGAACCCAAGACCTCGAGCATAGCAGTCGCGCTTACGACTACTAAGCTAATGATTCTAAATGTACCTACTCGTATATGTAAGGCCAACATATTTTACGAATTTTCATTATTTTATCTTTGATTATTTAAATAAACGTCCATTTCATAATACATTCAGTTATAAGTATGCGACGTATTCATCCAAATTCGTTTTCAGGTTGCAGACACGAAAACTCGCGAAGCTCTCGGTCCGAATAAGCATGGAGAAATTCACGTACGAAGTCACAAGCTGATGAAGGGATATGTGGGAGTTGATCCCTCCACATATTTAGATGAAGAAGGGTTTTTTAAAACCGGTGACTTAGGATATTACGACGAGGACAAATATTTTTATATTGTCGGTAGACTTAAAGATGTCATCGCTTACGACGGATTAAATGTATGTTAAGTAAATTACATATCAACATTGATCAATTATAAAACAAATTTAAATACCATTTAATATGTACATTACCAGCTGTGCCCGCGAATTCTGCACAGTTATAACTGTTTATACGACATACTTCGCTCAGACCAAAGAATAGATACTAACAAAAAAAGATTTTTTGTTGTGATCAACCAAAGGACGCCGAGTGACAGTCTTGTTACCCTAATTGGGTGCCAGACTAAGCGCGGTGTTGCTAAGAAGGCTCTTATTGACGGTTCGAGAAAACTATTCCAGTCATAGAATAGCCGACAAGAAACTCGATCGGCTATAATCCTTTTTTTCAACTGTACACATAATATTTACAGTTAATAATGACATTAATAATTCAGTAGATGCCCAGAGAGGGAGTCAGTTCCAGACATCACTATTATTCACGTAATAATCTTTTTTCATTTATTTGTATTGCAGTTTAGTCCTGAGGAACTAGAGGCAGTTATCCTTTTACACCCAGGTGTTTGTGAAGTTGGAGTAGTTGGAAAACCAGTACCGTTTTACGAAGAAGAACCAGTCGCATTCGTCGTCAGAAATCAAGATATAAGTGTTACAGAAAAAGAGTTAATCGATTACATTGCTGCTGAGGTAACATTGTCTATACATAAAATAAAACTGTAGATTCGAGAAGAAATTAAATAAATACTGTTTTTAGAATCATAGACAGAAAACATTAGTTTGTACTCCAATCATACAGAAACTACTGGACCAAATTTGATAAAAATTTGTTATGATTGCAGTTTATAGTCTATAATAACATTTAGGTTGTATTTAGTTACACGTATGAATATATTTGTATGATGTATAAATGTCGTTTAAGTTATGTACGGTATTAAGTATTTGGCGGTGGTTTCTTGGTAAATGAGGGTCACAGATTTCATTTTTGTAATTAAAAATAATTGAAAAAGTTAGGGGTTGAGTGTGATTTTTCGGTGGCAAAAATTACTATTGTCTGTTTAAAACTACACTATTTCCAAGTTGCGTGATAAAATAATTACTTCTTTACCATTGTCATTCGAAAAAGGGCATTTTATTAATCGATGTTATTATGTAATAAATTATGTAAAAAAAAATTGCAAGTATACGTGATAGAAGTGAAACTTCTTGAAATAAAAATCATTGGCTTATTACTATGTGTATGGTGGTCGTAATCTTTAACATCTTAATTTTTTTTCTTTGATATTTATTGTTCAATGTAATGTTAATTTTCTTTGTAAAAACTGTGTGCCCGTATTTTCATGGCAATAGATGTACTTTCTTTCTTTCTTTTATTCTTTCTTTCACTATAACCCGTTTTATTACCGTATTTACACTGACTGATCTATAACTGCGACAAACTAAAAGTATCACCACCTTAGAAGTACAGTAGGTACATAACTCGTGATAAAAAATTTAATATCGGTCTTTGTATTCGTCGCTGACCTCGGGACCCAACTCAGTCCCTCAAATTAAATTCCCTCTTTTTCACTTGTCGTGTAATCTACTATTGTTTAGGTATATATACTGTTTATTTTTCTTGTTTCGTTTTATGACTAGCTGTCCCCGAGGCTCGGCTAACTTGGATGCCAGAAGAACGCGTAGTGCTTAATAAAAACGTAGATTCTTAAAACTTTAACAAGTTTTTGTTGAATGGATATATCGTGATAAATTTTCTTTTTAGTAAGAACCAAGTATCCAAGGAGTAATTATCAAATAATATAATATTAATTCCTAAACCGGCAGAAATAGTTCGGTTAGGGTTACTAGAAGCAAAATTATGAAGTTTTAGAAAAAAAAAACAACAGATGGTAGAAGACGTACCTTTGTTTTATTATTGTTTAAAAAAATTATTCATTTTCAGGTATCACCGTTCATGCAACTTAGAGGCGGTGTGATATTCATTGAAAAATTACCACGGAATTCGAGAGGAAAGATTTTACGGAGACAGCTAAGAGATATGTTAAATGACAAATAATCTCGAAAACATTTTGTGATAACAATGATTAGTATTTAAAATTTTAAGAAAAGGTTTGGATTAAGTTTAAAGACATTTTGTAATAACGTAATGGGTAGTGGTAGTTTTTTCACTTAGCATTATTTCACCTTATAATAAAATTTCACGAGTTTTAAATTTCTTATCCGATAACAAGGGAGCCTAAGGGAGCATAAGACAAGACTATTCACTTGTTAATGGCAGTAATGGCCTTCAAGTTGCCAAGTAAGGCAGAAGAAGATATTGTGTGATTTCTATACGTCACCTATATTTTAAATAAGTAAGTATTCGTTATTAATTGTTTCTAGAATAAACACATAAGCAATACGTAACCGCATTTTCTTTTATTTCATTAATTCGAGAATTAGCCATTTAGCTCCCGATGCGACGTCACAGAAATGTACGTAAGATTGGCATATAAGCCATACCCGGAGGCCAAGTAAAAATTAAGGCGTTATTTCACGGCACGATCTACCGTACCCGATTTCCGGCGGGAGGGCAGGGGGGCTTTTGGCCGCAAGATCGAGCGTCGCTATTGGTTCGATTTCGCGATTGCATGACATGTCAAATGTTTATTGTAGTGATGAGAGAGAGACAAACATTAAGATGTATTAATATGCATTCATAAGTATATATTCATAGTATAAGATGCATTCCATGGATTCGCCGACCGACCGACAGAGGCAACTTAAATTGGAAGTTGAATTTACGATTATAGATTCTCTTTAGAGCTAAATATAACCGATATTACAATAAATTTATTATCTTACTTTAAATCAATTGACGAGTGTTTAAGCTGTGGAAAGAAATAAAAATAAACTTATAACAACAATTGAGGTCGCAATCTGGAACACTTTAATGTCTTTAATTATTGTATGCAGTATGCCTAACGTGACCATACGTCCCGTTTTGAACGGGACCGTCCTTTTTTACGGTTATCTGTCCCGTTGTCCCCAAAAATAGCTCCGACTTGCAAAATTGTCCCGTTTTCCAAACCGCGCGAAAATTACTTATGGAGCACCGGACGCGAGTGGTCCGGGACCCAGTGTTGCCAGTGTTCGATAGCACAAAGTTGCCAAGGACTGCACAAAAAGTAACATTTTAATAACAAAAGTAATAATGCATTTTCATAATTATTGTTTACAGTGCATGATTTGGGTTTATCTATGTACACCTTCCTTGTTGCCCTTTCCTTATTTCGTGAGACCAGAAAGAGAGAGAGAGAGAGAGAGAGAGAGAGACCAGATAAATTTTTACGAGAATACCGAGGCCACCTCGAAAAAATACTGAAATATACAATAAAAATAACGTTTTTCATAAAACCGATACCAGGAAGAAATTTCCGGTATTTGATTCCACTTTTTTAAGTAACGTTTCTGAAAACTAGACATTGTGTCTAGACGACTATGTCAAGTGAAATAAAAACAAAGAAAAAACGTCTCTCTATTTAGATAACTACATTTATTAGGCCAAAAAATTAACTTCTAATTTTTGAAAAATTCCTGAAATATTGAATAAACCTGAGGTATTACGATTCAGTATAAAAAAAATCATCGTAGGTAGGCATACAAACAATATTACTTGATACTAGAATAGTTCATACAAAAAAGTAAGTAATGTGTGCGTTGGTGTGCGTGCGTGTGTGTGCGAGTATCTAGATTCGAGCAGACGAGCATCGTGCTCGGCCGGTTGTATAATCCTTCTTCAGGCAACCGCCAAATTGTAAAACGTACTTTAGGCAGGACACCTCAGGCTGGCCTCGCTAAATAGGCAATAGTACAAACATTAATAAAACTTACATCGATGTGATTATTATGAATTTCACTGATTTTTAAATAATATTTTATTTATTTTATTAGTAACTTAGTTATTTATATTAGTAACTTTGTTCCTAACGGCGGTCTCCAGACCGCACACTATTTTTGTAATTGTCTGACGTAAATATATCCATGTCCCTTTTTGAGTAAATAATTAAACGGCTACGTTAAGTATGCCTAACGCCAAACAAAAACATTAATTCTTCCAGTCAATATTTTTCGTTGCGCGTTGGTCCAGTAAAGCAGGAATTACTTGAATATATATTTTTTTCAAAATAAAAATAAATGCAAAGTAGGTAGGTAATAATTTAAATGTAAAACGGCGTTCGATCATTTTGATTCATTTGCGATTCCTTGATTATATTATTTTGGTCTAGTCTAGTTTTAAGTACTAACATAAAAAGTAACGCTGCACGCAGTAAGAAAAACAAACGAAAATTCTCAAAAAACATTGTGGAAGTTATTTAAGTCTTTGTTGTGCAAATTGTTTTCTTGACGTTTATGTAGCAGATTATGGGCCGGTGCGCAGTGGAAGTTATTTGTAGTAATATAAATAAAACCAGCGTATAAAAGTAAAGAACAGGGAAAACATGTATATTGGGTAGCAAAGGAACATGACTAGACGAATGAGGACAGAATGACACAAACTAAATTAAAAATATTTAAGGTACTAAATATCTACTCAATAGTTCATCAGTATCAAAATGTTTTTATAATGTTATTAGATAGTCGAAATGCATGTTTTTAGGTTTAAATGTCATAATTTGCATGATGTAACAATGCCGGTAAGTTCTGTGGATATGTCATGCAAGCCTTCTTACGATGAACAAAGTATCAGGTTGTATATTATACTAACTGTGCCCTACAGTTTCACCCGTGTAGGCAATTTTTTATACTTTGTGTAAAACTATCGATATTTTTATGAGGAATAAATTGATTTTTCAAATTATAATATTGTTTATGATACTGGCTGATACTGTATCTTTATATTGTCGAAATAATTTTTTAAATCGGTCCTGTAGTTTTTCAGTTAATCCATAAAAAAAAAACAAAAATCAAATCTTTCGTCTTTATAATATTTGAATGATTACAAAAACATTTTAATATATTATATATGTATGTATTGTGTTACAATTTAGTTGCACTAGAGCTACCTCCTTCGGATCCCTTGTCAAATTTTCATCTCATTTTATCCAGAACTTATAGCTTCCCAATATACATAATTTATACTTGCATTGGTATTTTGGGTAATTTTTTCATATTTGGGTTTTTATTTATTGTATAAGCATTACATATTCATTTTTGTGGCAGTAACTATAACAATCTAACAAGCATGCTTGTATGAATTTGTCTTCGCATATTCACACCAGAGCACCTATTACCTATTCTCAAGGCCACTTTTAAGTTAATTAAATGACATAACACAATTTCTTAAACTATCACAGCTTTAATGTACGGCGAAGATGATGGATGATTCCTTTCGCTTTATTTTTAGGGCTCGTTCACACTGCACTCAATTTCGAAGTTTCGATGGTGACTTTTATTCTTAACGATTTTCCTTTTCTAAATGTTCTCGCTTCGCCAATGATAGCCAGCAAACAATACTTTCGTTGCAAGGCAGTCGATACCAAGGAAATATATCATAAATATATAAATTAATATGAACAAAAATAATCGACAATAACGGGTGGCGCAAAAGTAATGACACCGTTATATTTAGCTATTATTTTTTCAAATTAGGCAAATGCAATAATTTTTATGAAATGCATCTAAATAGACTAGTAAAATTATTACTATTAGGTTTTGAATATTATGTTCTTCAAATGATGGCCTCCATCGTCAAAGCAAATTTGAGCCCTCTTTAAAGCATTTTCCTTCATGCTTCTCAAAACTTTCGGTGTTATGTTCTGAATTTCATAACAAATATTGGTTTTTAGGGTTGCTAAAATTCGTGGCTTATTCACGTAAACCAACGACTTTAAATATCCCCATAGAAAAATGCCCATCCACATCCACTTTAAGTTACAGTGTGGTGCGGCGTATAGGTATGCTGAAACACTTAGGTATTTGACCTTACTTTTTTCGGCAACGCGACTACTGTCAGTGGCGAACGTCATGTTACGTGAATTTTTGATACCCAAATTGAGTGAATTGGGATTGGAGCACAAGTGCTTCCAACAGGACGGTGCCACTGCGTATGTAGCCCGCGATTCAATGAACTTATTGAATGTTACTTCTCCAGGTCATATTATCTTCTGATTTGGCAATTTGCATTGGTCCGCAAGGTCACCGTATCTGACCGATTCCAACTTTTTTCTATGGGGTTATTTAAAGTCGCTGGTTTACGTTAATACGCCACGAACTTTAGCAACCATAAAACCAATATTCGTATTTACAGCTTTTTTTTTTCTCAGGCCTTACTGTTAGCCTCAGGGGCCCTATCCAAAAATAGAGCCGCTGATGGCTTTTACAGCTCTACAGGGCTTGAGGGCGACCGCTTAAGACACTCGGCCGCGAAAGCGTAAACAACATGCGCGCAAGGGTGCCAAAGTGCCTCGGCTTGGGCTGTTGCCGCGATTGCAAAGAAGTCGCGATCTGACTAATTCCTTATCCGTAAGATTCGAACTAAACTAACATATACATATATATATGTTCCTGCCTTCTGGGAGGAAGGAAGGAATATATTGTGTATATGTATTTAGTGATCTGAAAGATGGTCTACACTAATTAGCGTAAAAAAGAAAAAAAAAAGTTCCTTAAAGAATCTATGTACCTGTGTGGTGTGCACGTATGTACGAACATATTGTGTGTAATGATGTATGTTGGTAGCTAAATGATTGCAAGTGCAGTGTCACGTGTATCGCGCGGGCGGCTGCGATACTTAAGGGTTTCACACCGAGGAACGGGCCTAGGCTTGAGTTGCCGCGAGATAGGGAGGTCGCGGCGCGGCGGTGGGTGTGCGGGAGCGAAGTTAGCAGCCCGTCCCCTGCTGAGGGAACGGTGGTTTCGCGGGTGTGGGCGCGAGCACGCTCTTTTTGGAGAGACGGTGGAGTAGTATTTGTTTATTTCCTCGATCTTATTAACGGGATCGGTAAAGATATTACGCGGCCGACGTTGTTCGCGGGGAACATTCGGTTTTGGGGTGTAAGTCGCGGCGGTTTGATCAACGGATTCGAGTGATTCGACGCGGCGTCGAAATATGATATCGAGAGGTATTTGATGTACGATTCGACCGAAGGAAGTTCCATATCTCTATGGAGCTCTTGCTGTCGAACGTACCAAGGGTATTTGTTGATTTTACGTAAGAATCGCGTTTGGAGGACTTGGAATGTATGAATATTGGATTTTGACATACGTGCGAATGCGGCGCAACTATTATATGTTATAATCGGACGGACACACGTTTCGTATAGAGTAAGTTTGTATCTCAGGGACATTTTGCTTACAGTCAGGGGCTGTAGTCGACCTATGACCATTGCGGCTCTGTTCCTAACGGTACGGACATGAGAGTTGCAGGTGAGCTTTTTATCGAGGACCACACCGAGATATTTAGTCTCGGTGGCCCAGGGGATCTTGTCTTTAAAGAGTTTGAGAGGTTTGATACCCTCGGGGATCCCTTTTTGCTGGGATCGAAGATAATCGCGGCGCTCATGGTTGATGGCTATGCGCCATTTACGAAACCATTTACCGAGAGTGGTAACGGCACGTTGATGGAGTGTCTGAGATGAAGTCTGTGCTTATTATAAGCTTAAATGACTGTATCGTCAGCGTATAGACCTATTTCATCTCGGAGGAACGTGGTAGGTCACTGACGTACTGGTTGAAAAGGCAAGGCGCCTGAATGGAGCCTTGTGGGACGCCCGATCGTACGGGGTGAGGTGTGGAAAGTACACCTTCCACTCGGTAGCGGAAGGTGGGCTCGGCAAGGTAGTGTTTACAGCATGTTTTAATTTATCATTGGCGAAATAGCAGTAATGAAAATAATTAGTTTCACTGCTATAGGATTATAAAAAAAGTTACAATTTCATGCCTAATTATTTGTATTTCATAAAGTTCTAAGAAAATAATAGGTACTCCGAAAACTGCGAACATAGATTTTTATAAGAAATGAGTTTTAGTCATTAAAAAATTGTGGACCAACATTCTTAATGTAAATATATAATATTATAAATATATAATAAATAGCATTAAAAAAACAATGCTTCGAGAAAATAAGTAAGTAGGTATGTAAAGGTTTTATAATATTTTTTTCAGTTTTGCGCTATGTAATGTAGATAAATATGTTTATTATTTCATCTTCCGAAAAAACATTGATCGGCTGGCTGGCTAAGGACCCCCCAGGAAAATTAGCTAGCTATAGGGGTTATTTCACGGCACGATCTAACGTACCCGGTCCCGAGATAGTGCCGTGAAATAACCCCTTATGCCAATGTTATATATTATTTGCAATAGAGGTGCTACGAACGTGGAACCGCATCATCGGGCAATCAGCAAGTCTATCTTAAAGATTAGGTACTTTTCTGCCATTAGTGAATTTACGTTATTTTTTTTTATTCCCTGAGGATGTGGGTCTTTCGTAGAGCTTACTGTACCGTGGGAAACTAATATACCTAAAGACCACGCAATAAAAATAAATAAATATTACGATCTATGTAATGAGCTAACCAAAAACGGCTATGCGACTATGCGGTGGAAGTGGGAGCGAGAGGTATTTCAGCGAAATCTCTCTATAACTTGTTAAAAGACCTCGGCCTGTCAAGAACTGCAGTAAGTTCTATCCTAGAACGGGTATCTGAAGCAGCATTAACAGGCTCTTACCAAATCTGGCTTGGCTGGGAGGGTATTGCGGGCAATCAAGGTGAGCGCCGATGTGCATCATAAGGAGGCTCCTTAAACCTACACCTGGGTCGCAAGTCCCGGGGGCTGCTCGTGTTCCTTCTCTCTGCCACACGATGGACCCGGCACCCGCACGGTGAATCCATGTAATGCTAAGATGTTTGTCTCATATATTATATACTAGCTGTGCCCCACGGTTTCACACATGTTAATTTTATCCGAAAACAACGCGCCGCGCCGCCGAGGCATCCTGTAGCCTATTATAATAATTGTTTTCACTTCCCGCAAGTATGCGAGCTAGTACTAGTGCGCATATGCTATCACGGAGTTTTTTTTTATATATATATACTAAAGACCAATATTTTTGTAGAAAACTGTATTTACGTATCATTAACCGTTACGCCAGCGCACGCTGGTAAAGCAGTTCGGGAGGGCTTCCACTTCCGATTTACTTAACAAAAATCAATTTTTAAGGCTAGTTGAGAGTTGTAGCATAATGTTAGATAGCCTTTATCATTCCTCGCGAGTCATATTTCGAATCCGACTGTTAGTTACCGAGATTAGCGTGTTTTAACAAACAAACAAAAAACTTTTCCCCTTTAATAAATCTGTAGTACTGTCTGTACATTTGCTATACATATTTCCAAAATTTCACGATATACATACTATATGAACGACACTGATCACAAATATACCATTAACTTTTATTATTTGCCCGTCTGTTTGTTTGTATGTCCGGATTTAAATCAAAACTAATATATATATATATAACTCAAAGAATTTGTACACGGGCAGTTTATATTATTGATAGATTGGTAGGGTACAAGAAATTTCAATATTATTTTTAAAAATGGATAAAAAATAATTTCCAAAAAACATATACATATTTTCTTTAATTCTTGACCGATTTTGATGAAATTTTGTGTACGGAAAGTATAAGTAATTACATAATTTATGGGCTACAACAAAAGTCGATATTAATTCTAGAAATCGAAAAAAAGGATTTCACAAAATTAAATTTTCATCAATTCACAACCGATTCTGTTTAAATTTTGTATGGGAAGCATACGTCATTCTATATTTGAGAAGGTAAATACATGAAATTAGTTCCACTGTTATACAATTATGAAAAAAGTTACAATTTCATGTCTAATTATTTGTATTTCATAAAGTTTTAAGAAAAGAATAGGTACTCTGAAAACTGCCAAGATAGATTTTTAGTTTTAGTTATTATAATAACATACTCAATGTAACTATAGCATAAAATTTAAAAAAAAACAATGCTTCGAGGAAATGAGTAAGTAGGTATGTAAACGTTTTATAAGTTTTGCGTAATTTAATGTAGATAAAATATGTTTATTTTGACAGGAAAGTTAATAAATCCATTATACATAAAATTCATTTTTACGCTGCTTTTTATTTTAGCATTTACCATTAATTACCATTACCTGTTACGTTATTACAAAATGTCTTGAAAATAAAACCAAACCTTTTTTTTAAATTTTAAATAATAATTATTGTATCATAAAATGTTTTCGAGACTATTTATCAATTAACATATCTCTTAGCTGTCGCCGTAAAATCTTTCCTCTCGAATTCCGTGGTAATTTTTCAATGAATATCACACCGCCTCTAAGTTGCATGAACGATGATACCTGAAAAAGAACAATTATTTTAACCAATAAAACAAAGGCACCTCTTCTACCACCTGTTGTTTTTTTTTTAACTTCATAATTTTTCTTCTAATAACCCTAACCGAACTATTTCTGCCGATTTAGGAATTAATATTATATTATTTAATATTTATACTATAGTTGCTTTACTAAATTCTCGGCAATACACAACTTATATTTATTTATTTTGTTGAATAAAAAAATAGTATGAATTACCTACAGTGCACTTTTTGGAAACTTTATCAAAAAATCTCATAAGTCATGTTTTGATTCAGATACATACATAAAGATATACACTGTTTATCCTTCCTCTAATTTTTATTGTGTATGAAAGTGAATGATTGTATAGTTTTATAGATGTAGATAGATCAAACATCCTAAAACACCTCCACGCATTCGGCCAATTTCATATAGTACAAGAATTTGTGTACCTAAGCACGAGCATATCAAACAAAGGTAGCTCAGAAGAAGAAATCAGACGACGCATTTGAATGGCAAAATCGTCATCAGGACTTTCGAAGTATACCAACCTAGCAGTGGCAATATCTGTTAACTGGCGAATGTTACGTAGTGCAAATGCAGCAGAGCTTAATCTTCCCGCCAAGGTTATATTGTTGCTTACAGGACAAACGCCCCTATTCTCGAGAAGCTAAAGGTTTCTCAGAGACTTAGGAGCATCTGTCTACAGAGAGTGCTGCAATATTTTGGCCATATTAGCTCGAATACCCTCCGATATCTGGAGAAATTAATATTCACGGGGAAGCCGGAAGGAAGGATACCAAGGAGACGCAACCCGATAGGGTAGTCCGAACAAGTATCCAAAACAGCTAGACACAAAGACCACAGAAGCACTTAACAACGCTAAAGACCGCGAAAAGTGGAAGCTACTCTGTCGCAAGAAGCATCTTGACGCTCAGCATTGAGCTTTCGACTGGAGGAGGAGGAGGAGGAAGAGGACATAACATGTCCATGTTTATGTGTAAATAATGAACCTAGTTTTGACAGTGCACGCTTCCAAAATCAAACATACAAAAATAAAAACTGCTGCTATATTAATATAATGCATAAGGGCCTAATATTATCACTCATGCCTCAGACGGCTTACGGCTTTTACAGCTTCACCGGGCTTGGGGGAGGCAAGATTACAGTCAAAGACAGCACTCACATTACTGCAGTAAGGGTACCCTGAAACGAGTTGTGCGGACGGCGAGGGGAGATGCTCCTGCTATACATCTCAGACCTCGACTGCTTTCAACTCGCGCGATTAATAATTACTCCTTAGATAGGTACTTGGTTCTTACCAAAAACAATATTTATCACGATACTTCATTCAATAAAAAGTTATTAAAGTTTTAAGAAACTACGTTTTTATAAGCACTACGCGTTCTTCTGTCGTCCACGCGAGCGGAGCCTCGGGTACGACTAGTAATGAAATAAAGCAAAGAAACAAAACAAAAGGAAACAACTAGTATATAAACAAAACTAATTATTTTACCACGCGACTCGAAAATAGTGTAATCTTAAACATTAAACAGACAATAGTAAATTATTTAAAACAAAAAACCCACCCTCAACCCCTAACTTTTCTAGTTTTGTTTATTACAAAAATGAAATCGGTGGCCCTCATTTACCAGGAAACCACCGCCGAATACTTAATACCTTAAACGAAATTTATACACCATACGAATATATCCATACGTGTAACTAAATACATCCTAAAAGTTATTATAGACTACAAACTACAACCATACCAAGATTCATCAAATTTGGTCCAGTAGTTTCTGCATGATTGGCATACAAACAAATAGACAGACAGGCCGACAGACAGACCAAAATTTCAAAAACCGTTGAAATGCTTTCTGCCCATTATTCTAAAAACAGTATTAATTTTTTGCTCGAATGATATCGAATCTACTGTTTAATTTGATGCATAGACAATGTTACCTCAGCAGCAACGTAATCGATTAACTCTTTTTCTGTAACACTTATATCTGGATTTCTAACGACAAATGCGACTGGTTCTTCTTCGTAAAACGGTACTGGTTTTCCAACTACTCCAACTTCACAAACACCTGGGTGTAAAAGGATGACTGCCTCTATTTCCACAGAACCAAACTGCAATATAGATAAATGAAAATGGTTATTACGTGAATAATGATGTCTGGAACTGACTCACTCTCTGGGCATTCACTAAATTATGAATGTGATTATTAACTGTGAATATTATGTGTACGGTTGCAACACATCGCCTGGCCCTTAATTAGAATAGAAAAAGACTGCCACTCGGAGTCCTTTGGTTGATTACAACAAAAAATCTTTTTTTATTCTTAAAATAATTTTGAATTATCTACTCTTTGGTCTGAGCGAAGTATGTCGTATAAACAACTACTGTGAAGCGGCGTCGCGAGCAAGAACTTCGGCGCTGCGCATTGCATTTCTTCAATATATTTTCATTTTCATTCGGCCTTTCAAAAGGCGTCATAAAACTTATATTTTTGCTTGAAATTGTTTTTCGCATTTACCATTTTGGCGCCACTTGCTACCTGGTGTCTAGAGCGACCTCATCTCTCGGTCTACCCCAGGGCCGCCGCTGCTTCCTAGGTCCAAATTTTATTTTTTCAATATTAAAGACCAGTATGCAGAACGAAAGAAAAAATCCCAACAAATAATTATATAGAAATTTTTTAACTTGTCAAATTTTTACTAAATGCATATGAAAGTATATACCTACGATACATATAACAAAACACCCATTTTTAAAATTTTTATCTGTTTGTTCCGGGTAATCTTCGAAACGTTTGGACCAATTTTGACGGGACTTTTACTGGTAGATAGCTGAATTAATAGGGCGCTTAAATGGCTTGCGCTGAGTAAACTATAAAAGATATTAATGAACTGCATAAATGTGGACGTTAAAAAGCTTCCAAAAAAATAGCGAAAGTATATATTATCTTCTAAGGATCACCCACAATAAGTATATACCCGATCACATATGCCCGATCGACGGCATTATGTAGTCCATGCGAACAAAGTCGCGAGCACAGCTAGTAATGTATATATTCAATTGTTTTTAAACTTGTTACATAATTAATAAAAATTGATATATACACACATCAAAAAAGTCTAAGCAACATGCGTGATATTACAAATTTTTCCATTTATATTAATTAATTTCTAAATATTTACTCAAACAAAGTGCGTAGGTAAGTAAACTTTTTTGTTATTGATGACATACTGGCTAGTTGTAAAAAAAAATTTGATTATGTTTTGTTTTTTCATAAAATTCAAATGACTGCGAATTTTTTTGAATTTAAGTGCGTTTTAATTGATACGTTTAGTCTTGATTTTATAATTTTACCAACCATATAAATAAAGTTAGCGACAAAATTGAATTGTTAGATATTCTTTACGTCATTTGATGGCAAATGAAATGCAAAGAGCTGTAGGGATGTTGCAAGCGGGAAGTAATCAATCTCAGGTATCTCGACATTTTGGCATTCATAGAAGTGTTATTTGTCGTCTTTGGCAGCGCTACAATAATACAGGAGAACCCGCTGAACAGCATCCAGGCCGTAAAAGGAGTACAACCACTCGGCAAGACCGGTACATAGAACTGACTGCAAGACGCCAGCCGATGTTAACCGCTCGAGAGATAAGTTTGAGGCTACAAATTTCAAGTGGTGTTGATGTAAGTCCTCAAACTGTGCGAAATCGACTGCATGAGTACGGCCTACGAGCTCGACGCCCAATCAGGTGCCCACCGATACGTCACTGGTATATATATGAATGGTGTAGAAAAAGCATAACATGGACCCAGGAACAATGGGATAAATTATGTTTTCCGATTAGTCGCGATTCGGGTTTAAGCCTGATACAAGAAGGGTGCGAGTGTATCGTCGGCCCGGAAATACTGAAAGGCTCAGGTGCGTTCAGGAAGTTCATCCATACAGCGGCTCAACAGTTATGTTATGGGCGGGTATTGTGAAGAACAGGCGAACTGAGCTCGTTTTTGTAAATGGAAACATGAATGCTGAAAATTACATTGAGGATATTCTCAAACCTTATGTCTACCCATTTGCACAAACCTTTGGCTCCGATTTTAGGTTAATGCATGACAATGCGCGTTCATATACAGCTCGGCGAACCAGTGAATACTTTGCCACGGAGAACATCCGGGTATTGCCCTGGCCTGCACAATCGCCAAATCTCAACCCCATCGAGCACGCATGGGACATGCTCCAGAGACGTGTTTTGAAGGACTTGTACGGAGCGACAACAACCCAACAGCTGAAGGATTTGCTACAATTCCATTGGGAGCGAATACCGCAAGATGACATAAACAGTCTCATTAATTCAATGAATAATTGTTGCCGACAAGTTCTGAATAGCAGAGGAGCCCATACTTTGTATTAAATTGTTCTATTCTTTCACAATAAATACATTTTCTTTAGAAATTTCATTTTGTAAGAAAAAAGTTTAGTTTCTTATGTATCTTAGTTTCTACAGTATATTCTAATATTGTTCATTTCTGTTATTAAAAGAACTTATAAAGACAACAGCTGTTATTTTTACATCATAGAACCCTAAAGATATTATTTTAAAAATAAAATTTAATAAATTTGATTAAGTACAGTGTAAAAAAAAAATGTACATTATTGTAAAAAAAGCGTGGGGTGTATTCAAAGCGATTTTTAAGATATTATATTAACGAAGTGATGATTCTTCTACTCATTATCTGTCAATAAAATGTTTATAATTATTGACACTATGCACCCCACGCTTTTTTTACAATAATGTACATTAATTTTTTTTTACACTATACTTAATCAAATTTATTAAATTTTATTTTCTGTTTTTTAGTTGGATTTTTTATGAAAGCGTGTTTTTTTTTAGTTTTTTTAAACTATTATTTATTTTTAATTTTTTAGTTACATTTTTTAAACTATAAATGATTTAGTTCGATTTGCTAACTATCAATCGCCCTTAATATGTACAAATGTGTTCCGATTGTATCTTGGTTAAGAACACAAATTCAAAGATTTCTATGATGCCAATATAAACAGCGAGACACATAGAGGTGCAACCTTATTTACATATACAGTCAGTCACATTAATGCTTGAGTATGGAATTTTCAATCTGTAATCACTCTACAAAATATTATAATCATAGGAGCGAATCTGTTGGCGGCACTGAGAATGAGGATGAGTGTGAATTTTCACTCTGTGACTGATTGTAGATTTTATTGTTTATCTCCTAATCGAATCATTTTATTCAATGCTTCACTTTTACATGGAGTTCTTCCTGTTAATTTTGAGCAATCAAGTTCTTCAATTCGTATACCGTCCAAGGATCTTCCACGACTAAGTGCCACATAAGCTTGTCCAGCAGCAAATAATCGCGGACCCAAATAAATGACTGCATGATCAACTGCACAACCTTGCATGCCCGAAAGAGTAAGTGTGGAACTGCACCCATGCGTAGTTCGCACACTAGCTCTATCTCTCTTACTCGCATGCAAAGAATGCGGAAAGAAATTAATTAATCCTGGCGAATCTAATTAGGATAATCGGATGCTTTGATCGGATTATTGCATTGTCATCGACTTTTGACAGGTGTGCAAAGTTTGAATTAAATCTGATCATTCAAAGTAGGACAAAATCGAGCTCAAAGGGGTTGGTTACATACATACAGGTGAAGCTAATAAAAGCGTGTTAAAAAAGAGAAAAGACAAAAAATATATCTGTTAGGAACCCTGAAAAAGTTGTATCTAAGATACAGACGTGACGGTGGAAAATTGGCTTTGTCGACGTTTAAGAAGTAAAGACCATTCTATGTAATTTCACCGATAGTCGGAAGCCGGGACACTTGTGCTTGCAATTATGAATATTGATACATCACCTCATAAATTTTTCACCATTTCACCATGAAGGTGAAAGTTCTAAAGTCCAAAAAAATCATTGCAACACAAGATTTATATGAATAACTGGCTATGATAATGTGTGAAACAAAAGGAAAGGAATGTGCCTATGGGGAAGGTGATTTATGCAAAGAAAGTTCTATTGTATTTTCTCTTAACGAAATCAATCTTGACGACAACATTTCATGGTATGAATGGGTACTGCAGTCCCATGAATACAAGGATAGGTCTGACAAAGATGTAACAAAAATTACAAAAAAATGGTGAAGCTGAAAAAACTCATAGCTTAAAGTCATGACTGACCTAATTTAAAGAAGAACTACACAACATGAAAAGACACAGCTTCAACATAACCCACCAGTATAAAGAATATCGACGTTGCATAGAAAGCTTAGATGAGCGCTCAGTTTTAATGCACGTTGATTTTTCAGAGAATTACGTTTGTAAACATAGTAAGGAAATACAATCGATGCACTTTGGCTGTTCAAAGCAGCAAATTACACTTCACACTGGTTTTTTGCATGTTAATAATAATAAAATACAACGTTATAATGTGAAGAACCATCCTAAAATTTAAATTAGTACATGTTGCTTAGACTTTTTGATGAGTGTAGTTTACTTAACATACCTTAAATCCGTCGTAAGCGATGACATCTTTAAGTCTACTGACAATAAAGAAATATTTGTCCTCATCGTAATATCCTAAGTCACCGGTTTTAAAAAAACCTTCTTCATCTAAATATGTGGAGGGATCAACTCCCACATATCCCTTCATCAGGTTGTGACTTCGTACGTAAATTTCTCCATGCTTATTGGGACCGAGAATTTCGCGAGTTTTCGTGTCTACAACCTGAAATCGAATTTGGATTTGGATGTCTAGAAATGAATGCGATTATTGCATGGGACCTAGAATCATACCCTGCGAACTGTGGGGTACACTTCTGCCTAACCTTTTGGGGATACAGGCGTGACGGTTATATTAGAATCTAAATAAAATACAAAAATAACTTAACTAAATTTTGAGAGAGAGAGAAACTAAATTTCTTTGGAGATTTTTCTCTACTTGGGGCAGTTCTACTGTAAGGCTGAAATCTATAGAGCGTACTCAGTCTTAGCTCAGACTTAACACAGCCTTAAGTTCCGAAATTCAAATTTATAGTCGCAAGCTTAACATTAAGCACAGCTCCGCCTGAGTAAAATTCAGGTCATCGAATTCGACGACTTACGGAAAAAATGAGTGTTGTACGACTAAAAAAATAGTATAGCATAATAGTGACCTAACAGTGATTTTATACACTTTATAAATTATCTGTATTGCTTGACTCTTAATGGATACTACATAGAAATAACTGTTTTTATTACGTACATGTTTTATTATTCCTGTTGTTTGCAGTTGTTTCTCGTTATTGGTTTGAAACTTTAATATTTTTATTTTATGTACGAATATTCTGTCATTTTTACTTTAAAGCATGTTGAATATTATACAGTTAGACAATTTAAATTCTATTTTAAATAGCCTTTTAATTTTCTATACATAATTCGAGATTAATTTACCTACATCTATGATTTACCTATTTGTTTGAGTTGAAGAAATTTAACTATCCAGATGCGGTATCGAAACGTCAATTGACAGTTACCAGACACTTCCTCAGCTAGAGACAAGCTTATGCTTAGCGTAACTCGACTATAAATTCGAAAGCTAAGATTGCGCTGAGTAAATTCTAAGCGAAGTTTGAGCTAAGCTAAGGTTGAGCTAAGACAGTAGGCTCTATAGATTTCAGCTTTAGAATACCTCCACCTTGCAGAAGATCACAATCAACAATCTTGTGTTGTACTCCTGCAGTGAGTAGGATTCTTGGGGTTGGAGTTCAATCTCGGCATCGCGCTAGTGATTGATACCTGGGTAAGGCCACGAAAAAGTGTTAATAAAAAAAAAGTGATCCTAAATAAAATAAAAAACTACTATCATTTCTCACGCAATTTAAAGTTCTATCGATATTTAGAATATTCCTTCGTAACATGGCGTAATAAAAATCTTAAAATAACTTATTTTTGTAAGTAAATTTACGTTTACTATTTTGGGTTGATTTTAGCTTCCATAGAAAAACAAAATGTCCCTCGTCTATTTGACAGAAAGTTTTTGAAGTTTTTAGCTCTATACAACTTTTTATCGTGTATGTAATATATTCTAACTATTCAGTAGAGCTACGGCATTGTTACAAAACATGCAAATAATCGATAATTTTTTAAAAACATACGATTGAAAAAATGGTCTAAATTTAATTCCCGTAAAGCACAAACCGCATAGTAGTTTTTAATTTTAGAAGCCTAGCAACGCTAAAAGTATTTTTTATGCTGGAAAACATACGTGGGACGATGTAAAAATGTCAAACATCTGTCAATCAGTTTAGCATGGAAGCAATTCGTAAAGTTGTTTTGATCGAAATTTTTGTCATGTAGTTTTTACCAATTAATCAATGTGATTTGACAAGGTAAGTGTTGAAATTTATTTCGCTAATGTCATGATTGATGTAGAATATATCGTTTTTTGAGGAATCAATTAGTTCTTTGTGCAATTGAACTGTATTTAAATGTTTTATTGCCATAAAGAGGTAATATTTTCGCTTGTGTTTGGTTCCCGCATGTTACGTGTGTTATGTTTTGTTTTACGTAACACACGAGAAAATACATTAAACCTAGTTTACATTGTAAGATAGTTGAATCATACATACTATTGACCTCCGTGGTTTACGATAGCGTATCTACCTTTTACCTACGGGTTCGATTTCCGGCTGGAACAGGTATTTATATGATGAATTTCAATATCGGTTTCTGGTTTGGGTGTTAGTTGTGTGTGTTTCTGTATGTTAACATGGCATTCATAATACAGGAGAGATCCTAATGGCGAGCTATGAGTGTGAATGCGTTTGTTTCTTTTATATTGTGTATAGAACGACACGAGCTATTAAATACTGAATTAATTTTCATTTAACAAGATAACAAGATATCATTTGTATCAATTTCACCAAATAATGACCATGGAGCGGATGCGATTTAGGCTCATATTCAGCCCGTTTTACAGTGAAACAGAGATAAATACCCAAAAATAGACTCAATACATTTCTACTCCGATGGTCCGACCACACAATACCGACACAAGAAAAACTTTTACTGTTTCTCAAAAGTCACGAAAGAGCTCGGGTTTCCTTAACCTACATGGAATTTCTTTGAGGAGTCACATGGGAAGTGTTGGCGTCTGAATTATCTTATTATTATGTGTCTTCTTCTTCTTCTCCTTGTTTTGACGCCGCAAAAGCATTTGCCAGTGTCAAGGTTTTTAAGCCTTTATAACAATTTCCAATACAAAGTGAGGTTTTCAGTGTCAATATTTGAAAGTCTTAGTATAATTTTCCAGCGTCAATGTTTTCAAGCTTTCATAGTTATATACATTATATACAAAGTGGCTTTCAACAAGATGGTGGCAGCCTTGTTAGAACAGTCTAGGAAATATTTTTCACTTCACTTATGCACAAAAACCAAATTATATCACGCAAAACGCCACCAATATTCTTTCAATATCAAACACCTAAATAAATGAATTAAAAATAAAAACAACAACATGTCACTTCAGGATCCCGCCAAAAAACTCCATGTGTCATGTGTTATATATTTTGTGTTTTATATATCAGAATAGTTAGGTAACATTAATATAGAGAAACGAAATAGATTTCTAAAGAAATTGTTAGCAACTACGCTACATTACGAACTACGTATCCTATATTATGTATTATATAGGTGCTTATGTATTATGTGTAACGTGTATACGATTACAATTATGACAAAATGGATAAAATGTATAGAATAAGTTTATATGGAAAAAATTTACGACATCACATTTAATGTACGAACGAAACACTGTGAAACCGCCGTAAATTCTATTTTTTTGCTTGTGTATGGAATATACAATAAGAGTATATAATGTATTGATATTGAATAGATAGGAATTACAATAAGGAACAATTTGATGTATAACTAATTGTATACATAACTTATATGGAGAAATAAATATAGACCGGTAAACAGGGCGACCAAAGTAAAAATAGATATAAAAAATGGAATAAAAGCAGAGGCTCTCTATACGGTTACTCTGCGGACTACTTAAGCTCGGAGAAATCGTATCGGGTACGGTTCGAGTCATCGGGTACACAGCGACATAAGGAAGAAAAACAAAATTGGTCGTCCTGCGAACACCTCAAGTAAAAGAAGAGCTCGAGTTTCAATTGAAGACCCAGCACCTCAAGCGGCCGTACATTATTGCACCCCCCGGGCCCCTCACCGCCACCTCGCCCGTCCAAACCGGGAAGTGTTACGTGTAAGCGTTAAGTGGAAGACTGTGTAACAAACAGAAAAGGAAGAAGAAATAAATTACAAAATAAATTTTCTAAAAAAATTAAACGTTATTCGAAGTTGAAATTTGTCAGCACAAATAGGAAGGACTGGGATTTTGTAAATATAAATTCGATTATCAAAAAAATTGAATTAAAACGTGATATAATGCAGTAGTCACAATATTACTTGATGAATAGTTGTGATGAGGTGTATTTTAATTGATTTTTTTTTATTGTTGCCTGTTTCATCTCATGCTATAATTAATAACAGATATATATTTTAATTCCTACATGTTTTTGTATTTTTTTACTATTTAAATTACCTAAATTAGAAACTTGTGGGATTTGCGCAAGCCAAGCCACGAGTGAAAAACTAGTACTATTTATGAATTATGTGCACTAGGCTTTACTGCTTTCCGGTGTGTTACATATTTCAAGTGTGTTTTTGTGTGTTACAATGTCAAGTGTGTTATTGAACAATTTTTCGTGGCTTTAACCACCTATGATATTATTACAAGCGTCCATATGCTACGGTAGTCGAATTAAGGTGGACAGTATGCTTGTTTGCCACATTACATAAAAAACCTTTTTAAACTACACTTATTTGTGTTTCTCACTAAAAAGAAGTGATTATTATTCTGAATTCACAGAAATCTTAGACTAACTGTCAGGTAACGTACTGCGTAGCCCATTGCTCTAGCTGGAAGCAAGAGAGTTTTGCACACAATATGTTCCATAATAACGTGGGTGAAGAACGTTAATTAACTTTCTCAAAATTAATTCCCTAAGGTGCTTAAAATTAGCATGACTCCTGACATGTTTCCTTATAATATACTCCACGCTTCTTGAATTAACCATTGGACATAAAAGAAGTGACACGCTTACTACTAACAACACTATATATTGTTTAAAAAAATGTATTTTTGTTTTCTCTACAATGAAGTTAAAATATTGGCAAAGGTAAAATGCATAAGTACTCATATCGTAACTTATACAAGTCAAATTATTCTTTTATATACTTTTTTTTTTTTTTTATACATACTACATATTTTTAGTCTCGGGTAGTTTTCATAACAAATCTTGTTTATAATAAATATAAATAAAAACCACTTGAAATTTTTCTTGTTACCTTTATAACGATTCCTGGTTCTGCTTTGCCGACGCTACCTGCTTTAGGACCCTTGGTTCCCCAAATTTCTGAGGTTACGGCACTTGTTTCTGACATACCATATATTTGCACAATACTTTTCAATTTAGGCAATCTAGAATATATTATTATTAATAATGTTACTAATAATCATAATTACATTATATGATTATTCCTTTTTCTCCACAATAAAATCATTTACAAAACCATTTGTTACTTTCTTTGTTATGGAATATACAACTTGGCAAAGTTTATTTGCCAATAAACATTTACCTTAATATCTCCTCCTTCTTTAGATACAAATTTTTTGATCGTAATATAATGACAATTTTATTAATACTTGCCAAGTTATTAGTGCCAAATCAAAGAAAGTAACAAATTGTTTTGTAAATGATTTGAAGAACGAACATTACTACAGCTATATAAAGAACAGCTATAGAACTTGGCACCCGTTAGATCACAGCTTTTTTATTGGTGACAACGACTACCCACGAACACATAGAGTAATAAAGTCCGCTCACCTCTAACACGCCGAGTTCATAATTCTATGCACGAACATCATATCTACCGGACTTGGCCCCTTTTTTACATTTTATATTTTTGTTGAGATATAATATTCAAGAAACACGTAATTTCTCAGAGGTCTGATATAATCAATCGTCAATAGGTCCTGTTATTAAATTATCTACTTAAAATATGCTCAGTATACTTACACTATACATGTAAGTTATATACGTGCATACATATTATATTATGTAAAAAGTAGACAGGTATAGGTAGGTACCTTTCTTTAACTATCTCAATGGTCTTGCTATGAAGAGGTGCCCCTGCAGAATATATAACTTTGAGTGAATCAAGATTATGTTGTATATGACTTGACTTCGATAAATGTTCAACGATAGATGGGACTATATATACTGTGTCAATCTGAAATAGAAAACATTATACAGCAAGATAAAACATGACTTGTGACGTCATACACTGATCAGGTGGGTCGGTTTGGTTCCACTTGATTGGTCGATTATTAGAGATGTGAATCAGTTCTAGCAAAGCCGTTTTTGTTTGTTTCTAGGTACCGGTAAACCGATTTTTATAATAGTTTATGTCATTTATAATGAAGTTAATTTACAGAACGAAACATTTTTCACCAGTCGCCAGTTAAAAACTCACTTACTTAATATATTTATTTTCTTTTTAATTGTTAGATCTTCACCGTCCTTCTACATATAATCAGTAGGTACTTGTTAGGAATGTAAGTTATGCACATAATGTCATAGGGCACTAGATTTAAATAGCTATTTAGAGTTGGTTATTATTATTTTTTGATTTCTTACCTGTATTTGTGCCTTATGAAATAAAATAAATTTTGAGGCTGAACGAACCAAATAATCCGGGTCTTAACCCTGTCACTATTGATTCACAGTCAGTACGATAGAAAATATTCGGTCTTAGATTAGATCTTTGGAAACCTTTCTTAGCCCTTTAGCTTTTAGGATCCGTTATGCTAAAGAATCTTGTTTGGATCATTGAATGACTCGAATGAAATACTATATTCGTATATACCTTCAACAGCAATAGCAATATCTTTTATTCTCTGTTACACAATTACGAATAAACACTTTTTAAGCTCTAAGTGTAAATCCATACTATTTTACTTAATATTATAAATGTATAACCAATTTTGATGAATTTTGGTATAAAGATCGTTAGACTTTGGGAAAGGACATTGGCTACAATTGTCGCGAAAATATAACTTTAAAAGATGAAATAGGGAATGAAAATTTGTATAAATAACCCATCAAACCAGTTTTGATAAATTTTGGTATAGTGCTATTTTGGACCATGGAGAAGGACATAGGTTACCTTTTATCGCAAAAATAAAATTTTAAGGGATGAGAGTTTGTATGTAAAACCTGTCAAACAAATTTAAATGAAATTTAGTACAGCGGTATATTGGACCTTGGAGTAGGACATAGGCTACCTACATTTTGCCTCGAAAATAAACTTGAAGGGGTGAAATAGGGATGACACTTTTTGAAATGGAAAGTAAAAAAGAAATTGAAAGTAGGATGAAAATTCATATGAATGCATTTAGCAAGAAATAAGAACTTTTCGAGTTTTTGAAAAATCATTCCTTGTTGGAGAGCTAAGAAAACGGTTATATTTTTAAAATGATCTGCAATCCAAGTTTCATAACGTGTATTTTTTTAAAGGCATTTTAATGGAAAAATAATCTCAAAAACATATTGAAAAAATATCGTTTTGCATCTCGCATTTTTAAATGTGGACCAATAATTGTTGTTTTAATATCGACAAATAACCAGTGTTTAATCGTTTTTATAAATCACAAGAAAAAACGAGATTTAAATTGCTACTTTATTAAAATAAATTGTTGTTGCATCTGGGACTTATTTTGAAAAAGCTAAAAACATGATAACTCAAAAATGGTTCAGTTTTGCGTAATGCATATGGGTTAAAATTATTGCAAAAATTCAGACCTATCACCTCTTAACGGGAATACGGCTAATTATCGATAACTATGTATAGATAATTTTCTTTATAGATAAAATGGTAGAGGTTTGCCGTTGTTCGCGCATCACGCAAAAACTACGTGATATATTTTGCTTATTTTTTTTTTTTACTTCTTAGATAGTTGGTACTCATTTAAGCTTTATATCGTAGCCAGCCAGCCTTCAATACTCCTTCAATACTGTTGATTTTTCTCTGGAAATCCGGGAAGTTTTGGAAAACTGAACTTGTTTTTTCTATTGTTTTTTTTTATGAATTCAAGATCAGGTCACTATTCGAACGATGGATTATTGTGATTTTGTTATGTTCATTCTTGCCTTAGAAGAGTTTTCAGGGGAGAAAATCGAGACATGTGAGCTGTGGCCGAGTTATGGAACTATTGGTAAGGAGTGAGTAAAATCTGCGGGACAGATTTACTTTTATTTTTATAAATGAATGGAAACAAAAACCGAAAAACTTTAAAAACTGCCATTTTACATAAATAAATTCTTCAAATCCGGTTCTGATCATTGTAATCGGTTCACACCCCCAGTCGATATATAGTTAAAAATAAATAATTGGATTTCAATTACCTAAATTGTATAGCAATGCTCTAAAGTTTAATAGCATTAATCTATTATATTGTGAACAATTAACAAATCCTAATAATAGAAATAGCTTAATTTTTTGTAGATAAGTTTTTGGGTATGTTATTCCAAAATGGAATAAATCAATAATATTATATACAATTATACATATATGGGGTATCAGTTTTTCACAAACTTAATTTACACATCTCGACGTCTATATGTGTCTTATTTTGCGTAAAACCCCGTGGCTGACTTCAATTCTGCCAGCCCGGTTTTTCTAGGAAGTCCATCAATTGCCTTAATTTTCCTGTAGTGAAACTTAAATCATAGCGCTGACCGTTGGCTTTTCATTGTGTTTTCTTATGAGGTCCATCCTGAGCGATCATGTCTCTGTACTATAAATCGTCATACACTGATCAAGAGTTTAAAAAAAAAAAATCGATATTTTGGACGAGATTTTACGTAGTGTTCGAGAAAGTTCGCGTAAAATGTACTGGGCCCTTAATTCAATCAATCGCGAATCAATCCCTCTCGAATCTATTGCTGCGATACACAGTAATTATTCTAATAACAAACGAAAGAGATTCACCTCGTCAGGAGCGGGTGGTGACCTTGACCTTGTCCCGTCGACCTGGACTTTGGATTGTGAAGTATGTGTGTGTAGAGTGAACTGTGTGTAATTGTGTGTGCAGCCTTAAATCCAACAGGGCACTATCACGCAAGCAATCTGTTCATCAAAACCGTCCTGGGGCACCAACTCAAAGTTATACAATGCGAAAACTTCAACCACTGTAAATCACATAATCTACATATCCAACACGTAGTTTTCCGAACGCTGCCCAGCCGAGTTGGATTCTACTAATGATTATTGGCCTCTAATTTGTTTTCTTATCAAAATGTCGTAACGTTGCGGGAGAATTTCATAACCGTTAACTGAGCTTTTAAAACCCATACCTGATAATCTTCTATGCTTTTCAGAAATGTTTGAAGATTCATATTGTTTACGTAAATAATTTTCCTTACGCTTGACAGAAATTTGTACGTGCTAAATATATCATAACCGTGAAACCAATCTCCGAATGTTAATACTGTTTTTATCATCGGATCTCTAAAACAAAGCACGCATTATTATTATTATTATTTAGTGAATTTTGTATGACGTGAAACTAATATAAATTTTGTGATAGTACTTACTCTTCGGGCAAACAACTTACGATACAGTTTAAATGTGTTAACTGCACCCCTTTTGGCATACCGGTAGTTCCAGAAGAATATATAATGATCGCTGTGTCCGTCTGTCCTTGTACTTGTGCAGGTTCGAATTGGTTAATATCAATATCACAGGTTATCAAGCTCTTTAAAGAAATTACTGAGTCTATGGCATCATCGAAAGTTAATATTTTCTTGATACCCTCGACGTCTATCTTGTTTCTGTACGTTTTCCAAAATAGATTCGAACAAATTAAGTAGTTCGGTTTTATTAATTTTATTTTATGATTTATTCCAACTGAAAGGTAGTGAACATTTTAAAATTAATATCTTTATTATATTACACATTGGATATATGTATATCACAATATGTATCCACGTATAAACTAAAGTAATAATAGTCCCTAGCCCCTAACCCCGGCAGTTTGAGCTGTGCGTTGATATGTCAGTCAGTCAGTTACTTATACTTTTAAATAATATAAATGTAGAGATATAGGAATGTAGTACATGGTATGAATGTAACCATACCATTATATTTATTTATTCATTTTGTGCACACAAATTCCCCTTTTTATCGTATCCCATTTTGGGTACATATGAATTTTCCATTAAAATAAAAGATCTTCATCCATTTTTCAAATCCTTACCGACACGTCGGTGCACAAAATTTGCATGCTCCAGGGCCCATATTCCGTACGATGACTTTATTTTAGCTCCTCGGTGAACGAAACATCAAGGGCATTAATTGATATTAAAAGTTGGTATTATTGCGGACCAGCATAATATTTACCTGGTACATCGTACAGAACCCTGAAACCTGATACTTGTACCAAGCTCCTGGTACATCTATCAACCCTGCATACAAATAAAAATTGCAACAAAAAGCTCATGCACACATAAAGGGGCGTTCAAGTATTAAGTAACGCAGTTTTTGAAGATTTATGACCCTTCCTCCCTCCATGTAAGGCATCGTAACATTTTTCTGTACCACCCTCTCCTTAAACGTAACGTAACTTCCAAGTCAGCATGTCAGCATGAGAGCTTTTATAGGCCAACAACAGCTGATGATGCAAAACTCTTTGTTTTGAGGACGTTACAGTATGAACTCACTTTAACAACACTGACTACAGCAATGTGCTTTTGTGTACATACTAACGAATACTGACAACCGAAAACAAATGACGTACAATACATTCGAGGGATTCCCCGTAAAACATAAACGAAAAAGGTCGTCAACTCTGGAAAGCAAAATAAAGATGACGTACAATCGAGGGATTCCCGAACTTGGGAAATTTTAATTGCCTAATTTTTTATTTCAATTACAAAAAAAAAAACAATCTTACGTAACGCGTTGTTCGAACCCCAAACTACGGTAGGTAATGCTTGAACGCCCCATAAAGCGCTTCGGGAGTTCGCCCTGCGGCCCGTTACTCGCGAGCTTTTACCCGCTACTTAGACCGCACCTGCGTTTTATGCGTGAACATGTAGATACTTTTTTAAGCATGGCAGATTAATCCTTACGAGCAAAAGTTACTTCATCATAAAGACAATTTGGCCATCTGGACGCCAGATAAAAATATTGTCTATACTATACTGAAGTATTGTCAATCATCAATGAGTGATTTTTTCTAAGTTATATGCGGGTGAAACCACGGGGCACAGCTAGTCTTATATATAAAGATGAATCTTACCTGTACCGTAACCTATGTCATAGGGAGTGTACGTAGCACCAGTAAATAGGACAGCGAGTTGTGTTGCTAAAAATTCATTACGTTTCTCCGACCCCACCGCAACCGTGTCTCCTCGTCCGATCCCAAGTTTAATAAGTGATGTAGACAGGTTTACGGCATACTGAGTTAGCTCTGAATATGTAAATTTTTCTCCTGTTTCACTGTTTACCTGTATAATTTGTTTTATAATAATTATTTTGTTTTTTTAACACTTAATTACCTACCTAGTAAAAAGTGTAAAGATTTAGATTGAATTAAAAATTAATGTAGAAATACCAGCGTCAATAATAGTACCGAGTAGAGTACAGAGTAATTATCTCTACTTGTGGCAACCGGACTAGTGAAATATAGGTATTTCACGAGATGTGGAGCTAGGGCTCCACCCTACACAAAGTGAGTAGGATACCCAGACCTCCTTGGCGATGAGGGTTCAAGGTTGGTAACGCGCTAGTGATATCTATGGTGTTGCACAAGTGTCCATAGGCTACGGTAACCGCTTATCATCAGGCGGGTCGTGCACTTGTTTACCTACTTAGCTGTATAAAAAAAAAACACTATGCATTTAGGGTTAACCTCCGTTTGATTACTTGTTTGGGAGATAACGGAGTAAGTATTACCATTGTCCATAAACAAGATTGTTAATTACTTAGTTGAATCAATTATAAATGTAATTGACCACATTTATTTAAATTGTAAAGGTGATATAAGAAAAACTTGGTGCTTAATTAACAAGTGGCTAGGTGGATGTATAAATAATTGATATGATGAAGTAATTATGAAGTCATTAGGTAAACAGGATTGTACAGTTAAGAAGTGCACAAAACTTTTTAAAATATTTTCCGAGGAAATTGAAACAATAAAACATAAATGTGACTTAAAATTCTTAGATAAAAATACATATATGAAATCAAATGACGTATTCTTTAGAATTAGAAAGATAATTGTTGGTGACGTAGAGAAGATTTTAAATAGTTTAAGTTTAAATAAAGCACCAAGAATAGATGGTATACGAGCACAAGATTTACAATATATTAAAAAGGAAATAGGACCAGTTTTAGTTAAATTTATAAATTTAAGTAATAAGTCAGGGGAGTACCCAGATATGTTAAAAAAACAATTATTCGACCTATTATTAAGCAAGGTGATCATATTGATTATTCAAACTGTAGAACTATAGCAATATTATCATCATTGAATAAAATTGTAGAAAAAAAAATTGTTGGCTAAATTAGCTCATTTTTAGAAAAACAACATAATTTCAGGCTTTCAACACGGATGTAGAAAATGTAGTAGCACTAGCACAGCCCTTGACCGGTTTTCTGATGATGTGAATAGACATTTGGACTAAAAAATGTATGTAGTAGCTCTGTTTATAGATTTTAAGAAGGCATTTGATACGCTGCATCACGGGGTACTAATTGATGCTATGCAAAGCTGTGGTATTCGTGGTCCGGTGAACACATGGTTTCGAAGTTATTTAAATAACAGGACTATCCGAACACTTGTCAACGGAACATTGGGCGAGGAGGTTTTTATAAGGCATGGTCTCCCAACTGGCTCGGTAAATAGCCCTGTTGGGTACATCATGCACGTAAATAGTATGTCTAATGTAAAATATATATGTCGTTTTCGTGAAATAAAGGATGACGAGTACCTAAATTAGCCTTCAAAACGTTTACAAGTCTTATACAACGAGTCAGATATTTCATTTATCTCCTACCAACCTTCGCAATCAATACGTGGTAATACTGCCACTATCGATAAACTTACCAAAGCTATTTCGTCCTTCTTGAGTCGTATTCTATCGAAAATATATTTTCCGAAATTTAAATGCGCTGGTACATACACATCTTCGTCACTATACACATATAATTCTTTATTGCCCATTGTGTCTCTTTATTATTCAGATAAAAATTAAATATTTCTAAAGATATGTATGTTAGGATGTATTTCTCTAAGATAATGAACTAAATGACATGACTGCAGACTTTTATATCATATATAAAGGCAGAATCATACTCGTAACATGACATGCCGCGCCGCGCCACCAGATGCAACGTGATTATTGTTGAGTCGAATCAAATTGTATTATATTCTATTGTCATAACAATGCCAGAAAAAGATTATAAATATTCAACGATGCGATGGCTATACACACCAAGATCCAGACTTTCGTGTAACCGATAGTGGAGGTAAATACGCTACTCGACGTATCGGTGCATTATAAACAATACTCGACATCACGTGTCGGTGGTTCAAAAATTTCGCTTATTGAGATTTTTGAATGAAGTTCCTTAACGCGGCTTGCGGTAGTTGCCTTGTAGAAATCGTCACGTAAGGAAAAGACGTTATGAGACTTATTCTCTCTCTTACTCTCTGTTTCTTTCTATTACATATTTGAGCAGACGAGTATCGTGCGTCGGCGGGTGTACAACCCTTAGTCAGGCGGCCGCCAAATTTCAAAACATTGCACTTCGGGTGGGGCCCCTCGGAAGTAGGCGCTCGTTCAGTAATTCAATGGTTTATCAGTTATGTTATATGGTACCCAATTATAATATAATACTTACATCGATGTGTTCTTTATGAATTCGAGTAAACGGTTTTTAAATAACATTTTACTTAATTAAATTTTAGTATCTTCTGTGGCTCTAGTTTGTTAAACGATATCCTGTTTTATATGACAACTATTTATAACAATAAATGTATATTAAACAAGAAATAATACATGGGATCTTATTAATGAATGTTTATGAACTACCTAAACCTACCTAAACTTTGCATTAATTAATTTTTGAAATGATAAATTTTTATGAGAGGGTAAACTCCTTCGTAACGTAACGCGTTACGGCGCCATTAATTTCAGTCACACGCTCGTAGCCTAGCGGTCGTAAGCGTGACTGCTATAGCCAAAGTCCTAGGTTCGAGTCCTCACCTGCTTCCCTTTCTCTCCTTCGTTTGGTCTTTTTTTTTCTTTTTGATTAGTTTAAGTTATCACTTCTGTCGAGCGTCCCGAGACGCATTTTTTTTTAAATCTTCATTTGTCTCGATGTTCAAAAGTACATTCATTTTTTGAATAATCACCACACTTTCACAGCTATCACCTATCAGCAAACTGAATACTGAAATTAGTGGAATGTCGTGGTGTGGCGTAATATTAATGTGCACGGTGCACGTCGCGGTCGGGTGTCGTCACGTCACAGCGGAGTCAAGTGGGGCGGTTGGGTATTAACAATAGTCATTGCCCACTCTAGAAAAATCGACAGTATTGAACGATTATACCGTCTTTATTATTTAATTTTCACAAGAAAAAAACAAATATTTGCATTATAGCGGTTGATCGGCCGGCTGGCTATACTAAACCAGGATAATTCGCTAGCTATGCCAATGTTATACATTATTTGCGATAGAGGTGTTACAAACGTGAAACCGCATGATACCAGGCAATCAGCGAGTCTATTACTTTTCGTGCCAGAAGTGACACTAATTGATTTTCGTACTAGTTTTCTTGTTCTTTTTTTAAAACTGACTATACTGTTATCCTTAGAGGCCCTGAAGCCGCTGCGGCTTTTACAGCTTCACCGAACTTGTTAGTTTTCGTGTTATTATAATATATTATATACTAGCTGTCCCCCACGACTTCACACGCGGTAATTATATCTGACAAACACCGCCCCGCCAATGCACCCGTGTAGCCTATCATAATAATTGTTCTCACGTCCCGCAAATATGAGGGCTACTATTAGTAGGCATATGCTATCACGGACTTTTTTATATAGGATATTATACTAATATATATTATTGTATAACATTATATTTACGTATCATTAACCATTACGCCAGTGCACGCGGATAAAGCAGTTCGGTAGGGCTTCCACCTCCGACTTACTTAACAAAACCCAATATTTAAGGCTAGCTGAAGGTGTAGCCTAATGTTAGAATCCGACTGTTAGTTCCAGAGATTAGCGTGTTTTTACAAACAAAAAACTTTTCCTCTTTAGTAAATGTGTAATTCTGTTCGTTCTGTTTTTTTAGCCCTGTACGATAAAAAAGCATCGAAATCAAATCAAATCAAAATATCTTTTATTCAATTTAGGCCTCAAGAAGGCACATATGAATGTCAAAACACTACTACCGTTTCGGAATACTTCCCAATCACGGAGAAGAACCGACAAGAAACTCGATCGGGTTTATCAACATCTTATTATCTTCCTTTTTTTTAAATATGTTTTACAGTATTTAATTATATACAGCTATTATCATTTTCAGTAGATGTACAGAGAGGGAATCACATCCAGACATCACCATCATTCACGTAATCAGCCACCCTATATAACCCCTTCGACAATAAAACCAGCTTATCATGATTCTTGTATTTATTATCCGGCAAATCGGTAATGTGCTTAGGAAGTTTATTATAGAACCTAACACAATTAATTACCTAAAAGAGTTTTATTTATTTTACTTAATCTAAAAGAGGGAATGACTATTTTATATTTATTTCTAGTATTGAAATTGTGTGTATTAGTTACAAGTTCAAAATTATCTTCATTTTCTGTATTCCTTTCAACGCTCTGACTAATTTCCATACCTAGGCTGTGGTAGTTTTTTAAAGTTGCCGAAGAAGATTGACGAATTAAAATGTGGTCACACTGGTGTAGTATGCCTGTGCTGTTTTTGTTTAAGCCCCATGACATTTACGAGATTATAACCCCAAAAGCTGTAACTTTTTTATAATAATACAATTTAATCTCCTGCTAGGCCGCTGTAAAATGATGAATGTATTGGAATCCACTAAAGATTTTGAATATAACACATCCATTGCTTCCATTCCATTCCATTGCTTATACGATATACATCTTCTTTCTTCTGTGATATACATACTATATGAAAGACACTGATCACAAATATGCCCTTATTTTTTTTATCTGCCTATATGTTTGTTTGTATGTCCGGATTTAACTCAAAACTATTTGAATATAACTCAGATTTTTTTTTAAACGGGATGCTTATGTCATTTATCGATTGGTACTTACAAGATATTACAATATTACTTTCAGAAATAGTGAAAAATTTTTTTTTGTAAAAATATATAATTTCTTTAATCCTTAGCTGATTTTGATGAAATTTCGTGTACGGAAAGTATAAGTAATTACATAATTGATGGGCTATAACAAAAGTTGATATTACTTCTAGAAAACCTGTAATTCCTTCACAGCGGAGACTTAGATTTGCCGTTCGGCCGAAACATCTCACTTACACTACCGCGGCTACCAGCTTGAGGAAAACTTTCAAGCAAAAGCCGGAGTATATGTGTTGTAGCCGTGTGCACTCTATGGAAGACCCTTCTTTCTCCAATTGTAGATCTGGGCTCTCAAAGCCGTATCTACGTGTGCCTCTACCAATCTCATAACGGAGATGATGAGACTACTCAGCTGGTTGATTACCCCAGTAGGATGACTAACGACGCACAGGAGCAGTTCCCTCCTGCGGAGTTCATAATCTTGGGAATTTAACGCACACGACGAATTGTGGTTGGGTTCCTCCAAGACAAGATCATGCAGAGCGAACTACCCATGGATTCGCTCCGGCAAATGACCTGACTCAATTGGTAATCCAGCTCACCCAGATACTAGATATTGAAGGTTACACTCTTTCTCTGCTGGATCTACTGCTGACGAGCCAACCTACGGGGTATGATTTGAATAGCAAATAGCATAAAAAACTATATGGACAAAGTATTTGGCCAATTTCTACAAAACAAGAACTCTAAAACTTATACGAGTACATAATGCTTGTGTCCGCTTTTGCTCAGATATTCCGTCAAGAGTAGGGTTGCCATAAATGGCTAGGCTTTCGCTGAAACACAAAGAGAAAAAAAAATAGGCTAGTTCTAATACTGCACAGCGTTACTTGCGTAACGTAAATTTTATAGGCCAAGAACAACTAATGATGCAAATCTCCCTATTTTGAGGTCATTACAATATGAACTCACTTTAACAACACTGACTACAGCCCCATACAGTCGAGGGATTCCCCGTAAAACAAACGAAAAGGGTTGCAATCTTGGGAAATTTTAATTGCCTAATTTTATAATCAAATTTAAAAAAACTGTTACATAACACGTTGTTGTTATGCAATCCGCGTCCTTGTAACTAATCGTAATGGTTTACAAGACCCCCCCTCCCTCCAAATTGTGTTACGTAATACTTGAACGCCCCCTTTCCCCCAATCGACGTAACTTCAGTATTGTGCAAATTCATGGAGCGGATCATCAATACTCAAGTTGTCTGCTACCTGGAGGATTAATTACTCTATGATTAATGATCGTCAATATGGGTTTCGCCTGAATCGGGGGTTTCCCTTGTTTATAATATTTTTACGAGAATTCGTGATATGATCTATTAAAATATAATAAAAATATTGAAAAACACGTAAGTATTACTGTTTATTCCAAGAAATGTGAAGATAATATTAGTGACACATATTTAAAATAGATAACGTATAGAAATAGGAACACACTATTGAAACATAGGTGTATTTTAAATCCCATTTTATATAGAAGATAACAAATTTAAAACTCGTGAAATTGTATTAGAAAGTGAAATAACTATAACGGCCACAAAAAATGTCTGTAAAGCAACCTAAACCAACACTAAAAAATACTAAAGGTTATCATAGAATGTTTTCGACATTATTTGTTATTTAACATATCTCTTAGGTGTCGCCGTAGAATCTTTCTTTTCGAATTCCGTGGTAATTCTTCTATGAATATCACACCGCCTCTAAGTTGCATGTACGGTGATACCTGAAAAGCATCAATTATATTAATCACTGGTATTTTTATTTATTTACTATGGCGGTTACGAAAGTACCTATATAATGATTCTAAAAGCCCATCCTATGCATTTTAAACAAGATAAGATTGACAAAAATTACTTCTTAACTTGCATGTTTCAGTAAAAAAATGTTCGATCGGAAAAACAATAACACGGGCAAATCATATCATGCTGCATGTCACTTGACTGACCGTAAATGTAAACAAGTAAAATTATTAAAATCTGACTGCAAAATAAACGACTAAATTTTTTTTTTGTACTTATACTTTTTATTTGATTCCCAGACGTACTAAAATATTATATAGCCTATGTCACTTTCACAATTAAGACGAATCAAACGACACCTCGTACGTTACATTCATCAAGCCGTTTAGGCTACAGAGCGTGTCAAAGAATTAGAAATACATACATACGATCGAAACTCTCCTTTTTCGCAGTTGGGTAATAAACGTATATCTGGCCAAAAGACCATTAAGAAAGACAAAGAAATTGTGCGTTACAGAGCATCTTAAGAATCGTTCTTAAGGAGTAAACTCCAGTCATGTGTCGGAGCTAAGTTTATTCGGTACCTTATACGAAGTGATCGAAAATAAATAGTTCCTAGAACTCACATATAGACTATAAAGACGCCTTGTTTAATTAACTTTACTATTAATTTAATTTCGAATATTTTTGTAAGCATTTAAATATTATAACAACCTCAGCAGCAACGTGATCGACTATTTCCTTTTCTGTTACGCTTATATCTGGATTTCTGACGACGAATGCTATTGGTTCTTCTCCGTAAATCGGTACTGGTTTTCCAATTACTCCAACTTCACGAACACCTGGATGCAGCAGTATAACAGACTCTATTTCCAGCGAACTAAACTGCAATATAGTATATTAACAAAAGGTTATTATAGGCATACATATAGGTTAAACGTGAATGATAGTGATGTCTGGAAGTGACTTCCTCTCTGTCCATCCAGTAAATCTATACTAATATTATAAAGCTGAAGAGTTTGTTTGTTTGGTTGAAGACGCTAATCTCAGGAACTACTGGTTCGAATGGAAAAATATTTTAGTGTTGGATAGCCCATTTATCGAGGAAGGCTACAGGCTATATATCATCACGCTACGACCAATAGGAGCGGAGCATAAATGAAAAATGTTGCAAAAGCGGGTGAAATATATTCCTTTTGAGAGCTTCCACTTTCGCTCTCTCTTATATGACGCAGACATTATATTTAAATTTGTTAAATAATTTATAATTCTATAAACAATTAATAATATAAACATAAATTAAGTAATTTACTTAACATACCTTAAATGCATCGTAAGCTATGACATCTTTAAGTCTGTCGATAATATACAAATATTTATCCTCATCGTAATATCCTAAGTCACCGGTTTTGAAAAACCCTTCTTCATCTAAATATGTGGAGGGATCAACTCCCACATATCCCTTCATCAGCTTGTGACTTCGTACGTGAATTTCTCCATGCTTATTCGGACCGAGGACTTCGCGAGTTTTCGTGTCTACAACCTGAAAACAAACTTGGATGTCCAGAACTACCTAGGAGTTTTTAGTGGGACCTTGAAGTGACATATTGTGGATTTAATTCAGTGTATTATTCATGTAACATTAAGAGTATATTTACAATAATTCGGTTAGAATGTTGGGAAATTCGTTTTTTTCGGGAACAAAAATGGTTTTTATTTTTTTTCTGTCTATGGCGTACCGTTACGAAAACGTTGAAAATAATCTGAATAATTATAGAACTTACAAAAAAATCTAGAAATGACAGTTTCATAATTTTACTCGAAAGGTATCACGGTAGAAATTAAAAAAATTACTAAGTTTTATTTTTCTCAAAAACTGATTTAGATTGAAGTCAAAAATTTTCAGGATATTAATACTTCGATAGTATCTTACATGTCCAAAAATACCTTTTTAGAGTGAAAAAAATTTTTATTCAGAAAAATAGACAAGAGCGGGAGTCCTTAAAAGACAAACATCGACTAAAACAGTAAAACCAGATGTGTCAGACATCTGAAGCACTTTTTGCGACACATCTAAAAATTCTAAAATATTATATCTACTTAGTTAATTTTTATTTAATAAAAAGTTAAAACATGATTAATGAAGAATAAGTTATAAACCTTATTTCTAATGTAAAACTTTTTAGTTTTATGTTTAATTATCTATACAATTAATAAAAGTGTCTGTTTGTTATGTTAAAATAACAGTTTTTTACTAAATGCATATGAAAGTATGTATATACGGTAAATATAACGCAAAAACCTATTTTTTTATTTTTGTCTGACTGTCTGTTTGTTACGGGTAATCTCCGAGACGGTTGGACCGATTTTGATAGGACTTTTACTGGCAAATAGCTAATGTTATAGGGTCAATTTATGCTACTTTTTTTTTAAAAAAGATTAGGGTTCCATGCAAATAAAAAACTGGTCATGGTGAATCAATTCGGGCGCTTAATTGGCTTAATCTATCTATACAATTAATCAAATTGAAGTGTCTTTTTATAATTTGTATTATCAAAATAACAGCTTTTTACTAAATGCATATGAAAGTACTTATATACGATACCTAAAACATTAAAGCTATTTTTAATGTCTTGTCTCTCTGTGTGCATAATTGCAGACATTAAAAATACCTGCAAAATATCAACAATAGCATATGCTACGTATAATACGTCTATCTTCTAAGGCTCACCCACAATAAGCATTTTTATCTTTAAAATAACCGAGAACGAGGGTAGTAAGAAGCCCGATCGATGGCATTCTGCAGTCAATAGGAGCGAAACCGCGTGCACAGCTAGTAATGAATATAAATGTATAAATAATAATAACTAAAACGATTTTAATTTTTTCATGTTACCTTTAGAACATTTCCTGGTAATGCTTTGCCGACGCTACCCTTTTTAGTACACGTAACATTGGTACCCCAAATTTCTGAGGATATCAAATTTGTTTCCGTCATACCATAGATTTGCATAACACTTATCAATTTAGGCAATCTGGAATATTTCGTTTTTTATTAATATTATTCTAAATCATAATTTGACCATGAAATATCGATCTACTGGAACGAATCAGTCTAATCTACTAATCTATTACAAATTCCATCTTTTTGGCTCAAAAAAATTATTCTTCGAATAATCGATCACAGATCGTCATACCTACTAGCACGCTAAGCCTTGTAGTTGCCGGAACACACTTGGCGACAGATTTTTAGCTTAAGGATTATAGTTAACCAGGCTCGATTAAAAATATGCCTTAATATAATGTTATGATTTCAATATCTCATCTCATATCTCATAGGATGAAGTGTTATGCTCAGCCAAGAAGATGCAGCTACACCATTTCATGAAACAAATAAGTAACTCCTCAGGAGTTTGAGAAAATCCTTGATCGAACTCTGATCTGATCTAGTTCAATATTTAATTATCTAGGTACTTAAAATATATTAAATATATAAATGATTTATATTATTATTATTTATGCATACATTTTATATAGTGTAAAAAGCAGATAGATAATTATACCTTTCTTTGACCTTCTCAATGGTCTTGCTATGAAGAGGTGCCCCCGTAGAATATATAACTTTCAGTGAATCAAGATTATAATGTTGGATATGACTTGATTTAGATAGTTCTTCAACCAATGATGGTACTATAAATACTATTTCAATCTGTAATAGAAAATATATGGGTACAGCAAGACAAAACTATGACGTCATAAACAGATAAAGTGAGTCACTTTTATTTCACTTGATACAAATATGTTTATTACCAAAAACAAATTAGATTATAACATTTATTTAGTATTAACTAAAGACCCAAACTAGGCTATGCGTATAATATGAAGGCCTGAGATACATTTCAAATTGAAACAGAAGATAAATAACAGCTTTTTACTAAATTAATATAAAAGTATATAAGGAACGTATAACAAAAACCTATTTTTTTAATTATTGTCTGTCTGTTTGTTTTGGGTTATCTCCGAAACAGTTGAACCTATTTTGATGGGACTTTCACTGGAAGATAGCTGATATTATAAGGAGTAACTTAGGCTACGTTTATTTTAGAAAAAGATTTAGAGTTCCGTGCAAATAAAAAAAAAAAACTGGTCATGAAGAATCAATTCAGGCGCTTAAATGGCCTACACTGAGTAAATCATAAGAGATATAGCAAATTAATATACTATATAATTGTATATCTTAAAAGACCTACAAAAAGTATCTTCTTATCAACACCCACAATAAGCATTTTAGTCTTTAAAATAACCGGGAGTGGGAGTATCAGGATTAGCGCGTGTGCCCGATCGACGGCATTCTCTAGTCCACGTGAGCGAAGCTGCGGGTATAGATCTAGGCGTATTTAGTTTGCAATGATGCAGCCTTTAGCACGGTCTTTTGTACTAGAGCCGCGGATGAACCAGAGCGGTTCATGAACCATTACGACAGGTTATTTTGATAGACTGATCCCAATAATAAGAACATACAGCGCATCCGCACTGTACGACGTTCTCTAATGAAGTATGTGGCATAAGGATATTCGATATACATCGATGCATCGAATTCACTCGATGCTTATAGTACGATGCATCGAATCGATCCGATGCTTTGAAAAACTGTTAATGTACTCGATGTATTGATGAATTTTCATAAAACATCGAATTAATGGTAACCAGTTAATGATTAAACCAATTTATTAGTGTTTCAGTTGATCTCGAACAATAGGGTAAATACATGATTTTTTTTAAATATTTTTACTTGTCGCTTTATATCGTTACATAATAGTAAAAAATATGTCGGTAAAAAAATTTCATTTTAAGTTAAAAAAAACGTATTTGGGCACTTTAAACATCCGTCATTTTGGCGCGCTATCGTGATGTCATAGTATTGCAACACAACACCAACACAACAAACGTTGTTATGAATACTGTGTACTGTATTCAACATTATTTTTTATTTTACGCTTTTTATATTATAGAGAATGTATGATAGCAGGCATTCTATGAAACAACAACAACTGAATTTGCTGAAGGTTTGCATGAAATGTCGTTTTTTTTCTCTTAGTTACATAGATATATCCATTATCATACAATAGGCGTGCGGACAAGAAAAGTGCTATTGTAAGAGTAATAAATAATTTAAACTTGTGGTTTGTTTGTATGGGCTATGGAGTGTCAGGGGCTGACTACAGCTTTGTGATTGAAAGATTCGATTTTGAGAAAATATCGTCGTTTCTTACCTACGCATCGGAAAATATCGATGCATAAACTCGATGTATTGCATCGAAAAAAAAACATCGATGTATTTTTTAAGTGGACATTCCTAGTCTGGCATCACGCCCGCTGTTCCTCCGTTTATAAAGCGCAAGCGCGAATGGGAAGTTATAGGTACAAGTCCGCTGAAGCTGTAAAAGCCGTCAGAGGCTCCAGGGCCCCTAAAGCTAACAGTATAGTCAGTTCTTAAAAAAAAGGAAGTTGTAGCCGTTGTAGGTTGCGGTACATATAAAACATTTAATTTTGTTTTTAGACTGCTTTCGGGGCTGACACGTTACAAACATGTTTTGAATACAAACAAGGCCATTAAGTGGAAGTTATGTTATTGTGATCATAGATGACCCTTTTACTCTGATGTATATATTTCATGATATTTTAAGAATGTCATGGTGTAATATCGTAACGGTTATCTGAGCTGTTAAAACCCATACCTGATAATCTTCTATACTTTTCAAAAATGTTTGAAGACTTATTTCGTTTACGTAAATAATTTTACTTCCGCTTGACAGAAATTTGTACGTGACAAATATATCATAGCTGTGATACCATTCGCCGTATGTTAATATTGTTTTTATCATCTGATTTCTGAAACAAAGCATATAATGATTTACTAGCTGTGCCCGTGGCTTCGCTCACGTGGACTACAGAATGCCCGTGAGAAACTTGCTCCCCGCTCCTAGCTATTTTAAAGCCAAAAATGCTTATTGTGGGTGTTCCTTAGAAGATACATAATAAACTCTCCCGGACTTCCGAGGAGACATCAATTGGCCACCGAGGAGCCCTGATTTAACGCCTGCTGATTTCTTCCTATGGGGCTACCTAAAAAGCAACGTTTACAATCCATTACCACCCAACCTGAATGTTTTGAAGCAAAGAATCACTGAAGAAATCAACTCTATTCCAAGAGCGATGCTCCAGCGAGTTATTGAAAATTTTAGCTCCAGGTTAAATGATTGTGAACAAATGAATGGTGCGCAATTGCAAACGGTTGTTTTTCATAAATAAACTTCAAGAATTGCTCTTTAAATTAGCATTAAATAAAACGAGATTTAATTGATATTTTGTTTTTTATTTAACATCTAAAAACGAAAAACATTCTGAGACACCCTTTACTTTCATATGTAGTTATTTAGTAAAAAGCGACATTACAAATAGACACTTCAATTTTATTAATTGTAAAGATTAAATCTTGCAGCCGAACGTAAGCGATCACGTAAGCCGAACAAAATGGTAATACTTACTCTTCAGGCAAACTATTTACGATACAGTTTAAATGTGTTAACTGCACCCCTTTTGGCATACCGGTAGTTCCAGAAGAATATATAATGATCGCCGTGTCCGTCTGTCCTTGTACTTGTGCAGGTTCGAATTGGTTAATATCAATATCACAGGTTATCAAGCTCTTTAAAGAAATTACTGAGTCTATGGCATCATCGAAGGTTAATATTTTCTTGATACCCTCGACGTCTATCTTGTTACTGTACGTTTTCCAAAATAGATTCGAACAAATTAAGTAGTTCGGTTTTATTAATTTTATTTTATGATTTATACCAACTGAAAGGTGGTAAACATTTTAAAATTAATATCTTTATTATAGTTCACATTAGAGATGAAACAAGGCAAATTCTACCACAATAGGTTAGGGGACACCATTTATTTTTATAATCGTACGTCAAAAATGTTTGTTTTATTAATAAGTTTAGTTTATTTCCGATCTCGTTCTCTGAACCAATAAACAAATCAAACTGATCGCGTTATGTAACGCGATAAAGGGCCGAATTTCCGGTAGCCGGATATCCGGCGCTCCGGCTCCGTAGCTTGCTGAATATCCGGTATCCGGCCATACCACTATCCGTTTCATCTCTAGTTTACTTTGGATATATTTCTAAATTAAAGTATTATTTATTAGTATAATATTTATAAAATACAGTAGTAACCTTTTAAGCGTTTTGTAAGTTAAACGTAAATACGTATATTACAGAATAACATAACATAACATACCATCACGCCTGTATTCCCCGAAGGGTTAGGCAGAGGTGTACTAATGTACACCCAAAGTTCGCCGAGTATGTTTTTTAGGTCCCATGTAATAGGGGGCGAGCCTATTGCCATTAATTGGGCACGAAACCAAACTCCGAGCCGCTACTGAGAATTTCATAGGAAAAACCCAATAACACTTTGCTCGACCTGGGATTCGAACCCAGGACCTCGCTCATAGCAGTCGCGCTAACGACCACTAGGCTAACGAGGCTGTTATATTATTATTACAGAATAACTATGTAAAATTTATAATAAGCCTTTAATAATATGATGTATTAATGCATTGTATGCATTTCCTATAACCTATATGTATACATATAATTATTTATGCGAATTTTGTCTCGTCTCACGACTATGGGTGACGTACAATTTCTTATTTTCCGTATTTTAGTGATGAACATTAATTGAATGAAAAGACTTGATTTAAAAGAATATAGAAAACACTAATATCCATTATATTATTTTGATGGTATAAAAACATCGACGAGGTTATAACTAGAAAAGTAAGAGACCTTTCAATGGTACTACTACCTCTAGCGTTGAATACCTTTTTATTTCTTGTGTGCTACCTACCCCTAACGTTAACGAATTTTTTTAGGAAAATTGATAATTCTGTTAATATTTTACCTTATCCTTATCCGGATCTTAAAGTACTATTTAATTTAATGTTGAAAGCATATATTTAATATAGGTATGTATACTATTATATAATAAAGCGGAAAAGTTTTTTTGTTTGTTTGTTTAAACACACTAATCTCTGGAATTACCAGTCAGATTCAAAAAAATATTTATGTATATAATAGCCAGACACTCGAGGAATAGTATAGACTATTTCAAATTAGGCTACAACTCTCATATGGCCTTAAATATTGGTTTTTGTTACGTAAGTCTGAAGTCGAGGCCTTCCGAACTGCTTTAACCGCGTGCGTTGGTGTAATCGTTAATGATACGGAAGAACAATGCACTACAATAATATTAGTCCTTAGTATATCTAAAAAACTTTTTGCGATAGCATAAGCCTATCTCTTATATATAAGCCACAATAAGGTATATTGTGACAGATATATGATGAAAATTAAAAAGTGATTTATAAGCATTATTTTTAGACATGACATAATAATCCTTAGAATCCTTACAAACAAAAATTACTTCATCATAAAGACAATTTTATGAAGTTACATTTTGCTCATTAGAGTATGCTATTTGGACATATAGTTTAGGATATAATGAAAAATGAAAATAATTTTTACTTGCGGGAAGAACAATTATGATAGACTACACGGGTGTGTTGGCGGCGCGGTGTTTGTTGGAAAAAATTAACACGGGTGAAACCGTGGCGCACAGCTAGTATATATATATAGGGATATTAGACCATTTTCCAATGCGCTATCGGCCTACGTAAAGAGTGAACCAAAATAAATCCCGCTTATTTTTTGCTAAATCTAAGGTTTTAAAGTGTAATTTAATGTGAAATAGACGTGTTTATTTATTTTCTCGATGACAGCCCCTGTGAAAACTTGATTGAGCGTCTTTTTTACATTATGTACTTATGCATTATTTTATAAAAATATGACGTTTACACACGTACAAGGTTATACCAGAGTTGGAGAAACTGATAGGGATGGAGCTATATCGATAAATGTAATACGATAACAGACACAGACCCGATATTTTTTTACAAAATGTAAGAAACTAAACTACTGCCGGATACTTTTGTAGAAATTTATTTACTAATATTATATTTTATTACAAGATGTTACACGTATTAATTCTTGATAGAAAATGCCAATTTCTTCAAATTTTTCGAAGCTATTGTAAAATAAGTAGGTATAGGTAGGTACTCGACAATGAAACGAAATAATTATAACGACAGGTAATCTTTATTTATTTATTTTAATCAAAATCTGATGAATCGTCACTGTCACTCGGTGGTCATTACTTATTTGGTCACAACACTACAACTATCAAATTAGAACTGTCATCGAGAAAATAAAGAAATGGAAATAGTATAATTGTAGTAGTTACATGTACTATAATAGCAGGCCGTAACTCGTATAACAAAGAAAATAGATAAATCTTACAAATATGCACATTAGTGTATACCGTTTTGGGTCTCGTCTTATTCAACCTATTGACGATCTATTGTCACTGATGTTCGATGTTTTTATTTATAACATTGATGTCCCAACATTAAAGTTTTCAAACACAATATTGATATTTCGAAAATATCAATCATCCCTACGGCATAATTTATATTTTATAAATAACGTTATTTTTTAAATAAAGATGAATCCTCAGAATACAGAAAAATCGTATTCTGAGGATGAATCTTACCTTTACCAAAACTTATGTCATATGGAGTGTACGTAGCACCAGTAAATAGGATAGCGAGTTGTGTTGCTAGAAATTCATTACGTTTCTCCGATCCCACCGCAACCGTGTCTCCTCGTCCGATCCCAAGTTTAATAAGTGATGTAGACAGGTTTACGGCATACTGAGTTAGCTCTGCATATGTTAATTTTTCACCTGTTTCGCTGTGTACCTGTTATGTTCGTAGTTATTTCTTTATTTAGTTATTTTGTCTTTTTAACATTTAAATCAAGATATTTTTTTATTTAACATGATTGAAATAGTAAAATGTCCAAAGGATAAAGCTTGAAATTTAGAAATACAGACAATAGTAAAGCACAGAGAAATCCAGAGCAGCCGCACTGGTGAAATAAATATACCTACTAGCTGCATCCTACAGAAGATTGCAGCGAATGATTAGTAGGGTTTCCAGTGCTTCTTGGGGAAGGGGGTTCAACACCCTTAACTATACCTATGGCATTACAAGCTACCATAGACTACGGTAACAGAATTTACGAAAAAAAAACCCTGAAGATTGTGTTTTAGTTAACTTAATCAAAAAAGGGTCTCGCTCAACATCGGTATAATATTATTAAAAAGTTGTAATTGTCAGGAATATTTAATTACCTTCAAAATCTAATTATTCTATTATTCTAATAATTATAACAACTTTGCTTACAAGTTTTATTTATTATACAGTTAATAGTCCGGGCGAGCTACGAGCATTTTTGCGTCGCGTCGTGAAAGTATACACTATAATTTTTTTACCATAACTAGTTTTCATACTGCTAATATAGGATCTGACCGTCAGACCCTTGGGAGGCCCTTAGTTGTGGTGCAGGAAGATGACGAACTTGTAAAAAAAAAACAAAACATGCTACAAATGATCACATTGCTTATTTATAATGTTAATTTAAGAATAATAATGCTTATAAGTCCTTTATTTGGACCGCAAAAGACGCCGCGCGCTCAATTCTTTTGAACGCTGCGCTACAGTCTACAGACACGACTGACGAAAAAGGTCCCGTAGCTCCCGGATTATATATAAGAGCTCGTGAAGTTTAACACATTGCAATTTGTATCATTCTTTTTACAATCGCCGTAGAGGTAAGACTCACGCTAACAGTGTAAATCTTCATGTGCTTTTGACAGTACCTACAATTCATACTTTTCCTATCCTCCTTAAATTAACTTCCTCCCCCCCCCCTTGCTTGGTTCTATTTTATACACCAGGAAATTCCTTAAAATCATTGAAGCCGGATTTCTTTTTTTGTTAAAAATTGTCTTGTTTTATAGACAAACGTCATTTTTTTTTTATATTTATTTACTAGACATTGAGTAAATCGCGGTACTATAATGAGTTCTCACACACTCGAAATCTATATGACATTTTAACGTAGAACGATTTGCTGAAAAAACTCTTTATAGTCTTAAGACTTATTTGAATGGAGAAAAATAATTTTGCAATAATTACAACGAACTAATGGTGTTCACAATTTGTTCTGAACAAATCACCTGCGAGGATTCATTGGACTGTCTCGGGACGAAGATATCGTGCTCGATGAATGGCATAGCTGCTGTGTGCTATAAAGCTTTTTCTCTTCAGGAGTTATTCACAAGCATTTAAGATAAACAAAAGAAGAAAAACAAATCTTTCAATTTGTTAGTTTCGGTGCACTCATATGATGTACACCAGTATTGGGTCGAAGAACCTTTGATAGTAGATGAGTCGAATGATGACTTGCAACTTTGGAAATTATTACAACCATACGAAGCTATTGGTTCCGAACTCGATGTAACAGCAAGGGGTGTCTTAGAGCATCACTTGTTATACTTGTTGGTTGAGATACTTGCCTTTTGCCTTTTTATCCGATGAGCTTTCTTATGGTGACAAAATGGCCAATGCTTAAAGAATGCATGTTGATGGTGATTTTTTTAGTTGACTCTGCTAACACTAATCACAAGCGATATACATTAGAAGGCGTTGCATCGCAAAACAACTCTGAAAATGCTCTCAGTTCCATTAATTAAGGACAGTTCCTTCAAGGACAGGACCTTCAATGCGAGTTGCATAACATTTACCTATGTTTAAAGACACTGAGGGGATGGTGTAAAACTAGTTGAAGATTACGATAAGATATTCGCTAAGAATGAGGATGAAAAACAATTTTTACTTCATGTCATTAAACAGAACAGGAAAATCGGGTCTACTGAAATATCCAAGAAGTGCTAACGAACTTAGGTTTTAGGTTGAGAAATTACGAATATTATTTTAAATATTGTTTTGATTTAAATTCATAGAAAAATTATTAATGATATATAGTTTATGTTTTATATAGAATAAATACCATAGATGTATTAGTATATTAAATATATGGTTAATACTTAATATTCTGATTAGTTACATTACATTTTTTTTTCACAAAAGTCAGACATTTCAAAGACTTAAGATAGGGGGCTGAAATTTTGAACACAAAATAGAAATGGTAGGTGTAAGATCTTAAAGGGGTGGCGTGAGTTTTACTTGAGAATTTCTTTTTGCATTGTATAGTCATGGACCAGCCTAATATCCAATTTCCTTAAACATAATCTTGAATTGCATATTAAATCAATTTTGTTTATTTATTAAAGAAGCGCCAACAGCGCGCACATTATGCTTGAGCCATTTTTACAATTCATTCCTACGGCCGTTTTCAATAACATATCTTAGTTTACTATCCCCGAATAGTATATATTTGTAATAAGTACTATCTTTAACTTAAAACAGATATCGGCTTCCTTCTTAACTATTCAAGCTATAGGATAAGGATGTATATTATGTAGATACAAAAAACTATCCATTGATAGGTTATTGAAAAAAGGGTAAGGACAAAAGGTTATATTCGTCTATCTTTATTAACTGAAACAAAGGATGGATACGTTATTGAAAACGGCGGTTAGTCTAATACAGATATGTGAACCTATTATAGGCGCTCCACTACATTGATAAAATAAAATAACGCAAATGTAATTTAAAAAATAAAATAAAGTAAATTAAGTACAAGTAAGTTTCTATACAACGTATGAAAAACTATTACTAATAAAAAAATATAATTTAAATTAATACTAACATAAATAACAGAAAATTTATGTAATTAACATTGTAACATTAAAATAATTCATTGAAAGGACCATTAAGTTTTAATATAATTTCCAATATAATTGACCATGATAGTTAATTGAAAATATTATGAACTTGAAATTTAATATAACGAGCGCGTAGTATAATAAGTATGTAATTAATTAATTAATTCAAAATTATAAATAAACATACCAAAGCTATTTCGTCCTTCTTGAGTCGTATTCTATCGTAAATATATTTTCCGAAATTTAAATGTGCTGGTACATACACATCTTCGTCACTATACACATATAATTCTTTATTGGCCATTGTGTCTCTTTATTATTCAGATAAAAATTAAATATTTCTAAAGATATGTATGTTAGGATGTATCGCTCCCGAAGTAATGAACTATAATGTGACACGACTATACACTTTTATATGATGCAAATTAAAAATAATGTCATCCCCACATGGGCTCCAAACAATGAATGGAATAACGCGTGATATAAAGGCACTGAAGTGTGTATAAGATAAAAGGGGGTAATGGGAGTCAATTAAGCAAGAATCAATAAACATCTGGAGTTATTTATTTCAGATTTATTAAAACACATATTTTTATTAATACTAATAATTTATCAATCTGAATACACTGATTAAAAAAACAACTTTGACCACCATTGCACTGATATGCGGGTAATGGTAGTCATCATATTAGACAATGAGAGTCAACACATCTACAACACTTGAATCCATTCGAAGCGTCGGGCGTGTGACCACAATGCACACGAAGTGCACCATAACAGACTCTTCGCCTATTAGGGGCCTAATGTCAACATCTTTTGCAATCAAAATTTACATCGTCATTACATACACATACAATGGCGGCGCTAGGTGTCGTGTCGACGACGTAGGCGACCGCAGACGGCCTCGCGCCTGTGGGGGCCTCGCAAAAAAGCATCTAAACTTAACAATATCATATAATAGGAGACGGGTATTTCTGGGCCCAGAATGTAATTACTTACTTGAAAATTTATGGTTTATAAAATCGAATATATTTTTGTTTTTAAAATCGTACAATATCATTAAAATTCACAATCAACAAAATAAGTAAACTAATAACTTTAAAAGATAATAAACATAACACTTTAATAATATTATTCCTACTTCATAAATAGTTTGTTTAATTGAAGTTTATTACGTGACTTCGCTTTTACGAAATACCCTAAACCTCTGCTTTTACATTGCAAAAAATCCGCTTAATTTTCAGTGACTGGTTGATAATTATTAGTTACTATTAATTGACACCGTTTTCTTATTATTACATCTCTTTTTTTACCCAGGCCCATGTCTGTATGAAAGAGTATCCGTCTCCTTTAGTTATCTATACTAATTAATCTATATTAAATAATAAATGTAATATATATTCTAAATTTACCAATAAACATACATACATATGAACTAATCACGAATCTGGCACCAATTTTTTTTTGCAGATCTGTCGTGTCTGTGTGATTTAACTCAAAACGGCGAGATAGTTTCTCATTAAATTTTGTTAACGGGAAGCTTATGCTATTGGTCAATTAATACGCTATAAGAAATTTCAATATTAATTTTAGAAATAGTAAAAAAATATTTTCGTTTATTATTCTTAACAGATTTCGATATTTTTTCTACAAGGGAAGTATAAGTCATTTCATATAAAATGTCAGTAATAGTTTTTAAAATGTCAAAAAATAAAAAAATCCATATCATAATTTTTATTATTCTTTTTACCCATTTTCATGAAATTTTGTACACAGGAAGTAATTCCATGATCGATAGGCTATAAGGCTTTTAGAAATAGTAAAAAAAATTAATAAAATTAACTGATTTTATGGAAATACATGTAATTCCTCAATTGATGATAGACTATATGAATTGTAAACCATATGAGTAAAAACAAAATGACGTGATGTAAATAGTTAATACGTAATAAGTAATAAGAAACGCGCGCGGAACCACGGGCACTTCGCTAGTCTATGTTAATAAATCTGTAGTTGTCTGTACAGTTACAGGTACAGTTCATTATTTTTCTAAATTTCCCGATTGACATACTAAATATGAGTGATAGTCATCACGAACATGTATTTTTGTTTTGTCTGCCTGTCTTTTTCTTTGTCCGGATTTAACTCAAAGACGGCTTGACCGATTCTCATGAAATTTTGTACACGGGATACTTATATCATTGGTCAATCGACAGTACTTTTTGAAATAGTAAAAAAATGTATAGAATAAATATGATTTTTGTTCATTCTTGACCTATTTTAATGAAATTTTTTACACGGGAAGATTTAGTTATTCCATGAATGATGAACTATGACCAGAGATGTGACTTATTTAAGATACAAGTATCTGAAATACAGATACAAGATACAAAATACGTATTTACATCTTGTATTTAAAATACTTTTTTTAAATTCATTTTGTATCTTGTACTAAATACCTTTTGTTTGGTACCTTAGTATTTTGTAAATACTTTATTTACTCAAATACTTTTAGTAGTAGTTATCTATGTATATGTGGACTGGTCAAAGCCAATAGCAGAAGCTATTCAAAGCCTGCAAGAGGGAAAAGTCACTTACTATGGTTGTCTGTTACCTAAGCTAATAAGGATTTAACATATCATCAAATATCTTAGGATGGAAAAACTAAAATACTGCAGCTCTCTACTAGATGTAATTGAAGAAAAACTAAATAGGCGTTTTAAAAAGTTATTGCAGTTAGAACCTGTGCAGCAAATGTCTAGAATATGTAGAAGAACTTATCCTGACTGAAACACGAAATATTAATCGATTTGAAATACAAAAATCGGATGCTTTAGATATTATAGATTTAGATAATAGCTTTAGAATATTGAAGGTGATATAACAAAAAAGTCAAAAGAAAAATCTTATTATATGTTTTTAGTGGATACCGATTCCTCTATTACAAGTGGCGAAAACACAGGGTTTACTGGCAGCACCGCTGACTAAGAAACACTGCAATACCTGAATAAATACAGATACCAACTTAAAAGAGCTCAAATGCTTATCCTACAATAAAGAAAAAAAAATCAAATATAACACCTGTTTACCAAGTTCTGCCCCTGTGGAACGACTGTTCTCTTTTGGGAGTATGATTACCAGGAATCATCGAAAAAAAATGAATGATAAAATGTTCGAAGAACTGGTTTTACTAAAGTCGCAATTAGAATCTTAAAAATATAATATTTGTCACATTTCAACGAGATCTATTCGTAAATAATTCACGTAAATTCAATAAAATGTAGTTTTCTTGAAAAAGTATTTTATCTTTAAAAAGTATTTCAAAGATACGTATTTTGTATCTAGTATTTCAGATACTATTTTATAAAGTATTTTGTATCTGGTATCTGAAATACTTAATTTAAAAGTATCTTGCATTTTGTATTCCAGATACTTTGTATAGGGTATCTTGTACATCTCTGACTATGACAATGTTCAATAAAAATTTTAGGAAAAGTGAAATAAGAACTTCCTAAAATTTAAAATTTCATTAATACTTAATCGGTTTTGTTCAAATTTTGGGTACTTACATATTAACTTCACCGCAGCAAAGTTCCCGTTTGGCTCGTGCGCTTTGTTCTAAAACTAACCTAACCTAACTCACCGTTTCTGCGATGACGTTAATAGGTACGTATGTACCAAATTTTGTATACGGGAAGTATATTAATTAATTCCATTATTGATATGCTATAATAGTTGTCAAAACCATTTTAAAAATGAAAAAATGATTATTATTATCATTCGCTTAGTAATTAGCATCGGTCTCATTCTATTTATCGTTATCATTCTGACTGGGAAATGAAAGAGGCCTCGCAATGCGGATGTCATCGGCACGTCTTTAATTGGTTTAGCGCCGACACTCTGTATACATATTACAATCTTGTGTATCTGGTTCCGAGGTTAAAGTGTTATCTTGAAGAACACGTTTTTGGCCTTGCCTATATATTCTATAGGTACTCAGATACTATGTTGCTGGTATCTTTTTATATATAGTGGAGGTCAACTGACTCTTATTACCCTAAAATTAATAATAAACAAAAAAGATTAAAATAAATAATCGTTATGTTTCATTAGAAATATCTCTTAACAAAATTGTTTAGTCATTTATATAAATAAAAAAGTTTTATATTTTTTTATATTGAAACAAATATTTCTCCACATAAGTTATACATAAAAAAAATTACAATAAAATCGCGGCAAACAACAATACACTCTTTTCGTCCCAACGCCGCCGCGCCGCGCCGCGCCGCGCTGCAACGTCACGTGCCAATTAAACCAATGATCAGGAGGGAGCAGGATGTGTAGTATGGCCGATTATTTTACTCTTCACTCGCCTACGAGACGTCTTTTCAGTGTGACCGTTTCTAAATTATGTAATATACTAACAAAATGTCTGGCCAGTACTAAAATATACTAAATGAAAAATATAATTCGACTACAAATCAACTAACATGTTAGGGTCATTCATTATTTTAAGTTATTTTTCGAGACAAAGTTTAGTATACTATATGCTATACTATAAGACTTGTTTCGTCACTTCAGAAATCCAGGTGTTGTGCCAGAGTTATACCTACTTTGTGGTGTTATAAAATAAAAATAAAAAGCGTTGTAATGTTGAAACTGTTTATTCTAAATCGATGTTATAATCATTATTACTAATTTTATTACAATATTATTCATATTTGGTGAGGTGACAAAAGAAGTACAACCTTGCTTAACGTGTTATACGTTGAATCCTTTTTCGTATCAACAATATTGCTCAACATGGCCTGAAACTGCTGTTTGCCAAAACCTGCTTTACATTACTATCTGTATTCCTACCACCATCGTCACCCACACAAAAGGTTTTGTACTTCTTGATCGCACTTCATTTGACGTCTGACGATATTCTTCTTCGATGGCTTATTTGGTAGTGTCATCTATGTTCGGAAAATTATCTTTAATATTTATCAGTGATGAAAAGTTTTTTTTTTATCTATTTGTGGGTAAATAAATTTTAATTCAGTAAATAGTGGCGCTTTAAAAGGTAGTTTATACTGTTGCCGGATAGTAATCCTTAAAAAGACTAATGTACAATGTGTAATGTGTTAAGTGTTAAATTGTACCAAAAAATACGATAACTGGGTTTTATACCAAAATTAAACTGTATAAATTTCACAAACTACTAATTATACCAATTTAGTACTGAAAGTACTAAAAACGGTCACACTGCGTTAGTTTTCTTATTATTGTTGTACTGACTACCAGACTACCATTACCCTACTCTCCCCTACGTACAGCACTAGAAGCTACAGAGTAAGACAAAAACATACTTTTAATAACACGTTACCACTTCCAGTAGGACTAGGTAGTCAGTTTGCTGATAGCAATGGAATTGAACCGATGATAATAATAAAATATTTTTATAAACAAGCTTTGCTTTCAATATTTCAGTTGAAGTAGGTACTAATAGGACAATAATAATTTTATGCAAGGGGCGAAGGGTTGTACTGAATGTTATTTAAGGGAATATAATAAAATAGACAGATCGAAATCCTTTATGATAACCACCAAGTAACTTTAAAAGCTTGTAACACGCAAGATACTTGTTTAGTTTAAATTCCCCTTTCGTACTTTTTTTTAATTGCGCTACAACTCTACAAGCTTTTCAAATTGAATGATGTTTATTAAATCAGATATTATAAAGTAGCAGCTCGCTTCTCTTTCACTATCTTCAGGTTACAACGAATGGTAGCTAGTTTCTCTTTCTTTATTAGCATCTTACTCATTTTCGCGTTATCTTTTGTAACCATTGTGAACCATTTTTAGCTGAATACAATTAAAGTGTTCCAAACACGAAAACCAATGTACACAGCTGTTATACATCTCTCCTAAAAACGAACTTTTATGGTTATTTAAAAGTGCCCTCTTTGTTGGAAGACTATTTTCCATGATAAAACATTAAATTCATGTATATTTCAGTTTTGGAACGAAGTTTCTTATGGGGCGTTGCGAAGGGGTACCCAAGCCAGCAAAAAACGTCCGTAACGTAAGATTATAACAGCGTAAGATTTTTAGAGTAATATAGTTTCAGTAATCCTAAAAATGTGCTCATAGCCTAGCGGTCGTAAGCGTCACTGCTATGGTCGAAGACCTAGGTCTAAATTCTCGCCCCGAACGTTTTTTTTTTAATCTTTACTTCGGACTTCATTTAGTACTGAGGTAATTTAATTCGAAAATTTATAACATAGAAGTCTTAGTATTAATAAAAAAAAAAAAAAAAAAAAAATTATTTGCTGAACATAGAATAACTTTTTTGTTTTTAAACCAATTTGCATTATTCTTTTTTTTGTTGGATAGCGGATATCTCAAGGGCGGTGCCATTTTAATCTCATTGGCATTGAATCTTCAACTTCGAAGATACACAAGGAAACTCTTCAAAACCATAGAGTTTATATATAGTCTATGTATCGTGGCTAAACAGTGTGTAATGTATAGTCTACGTGATGACTGTTATTATTATTCATGCAAATAGCTGTTTCTTTGTATATTATTATTATATATTTTTATAAATCATTGTAAATAAAGGTGTTAAGATATTTTTGTAAAGTATTTTTTTTTATATCATAGAACATGAAATTCATATTTTGTAATAAGGAACTTCGTTCCTATCTGGTGTCCCACGACACCACACTTTTTTTATTATTTTATTATCTTAACCATGAAATAATCCACATAATAAATTAAATTTCACTTACTAATAAATACTTCATGATTTTCTATGAAAATCCATAAAATATTTTTTCACTATATTTAGTTTGTGTAAAACAAATATGGTTTCACACTTGGAACTTGGCGGCACCGCATTGCATAACCTAAATCATCCTGCATCACTTTCGTATATTTTATATGAATCATCGCACACTACAGGCGGGCTGCGGCAGGCCGCCGGCCCCGCGCGATACAAAGTGACACTATACGTTACCCACACACAACATTACACACGTATGAACACACACACGTGCACACCACACAGGTACATAGGTTCTGTAAGGGACCTTTTTTTTTTTCTTTTTTTGCGCTAGTTAGACTATTGCGCTAGTTAGTGTAGAAAAACCATTCCGATTATCAAATACACATACGCATGGTCCACTCCTTCCTCCCAGGAGGAGGGGAACGTGCATATGAGTATATATTAGTTAGCTCGAATTCTCATAGTATTAGGGAATTAGTTAGATCGCGACTTTTTCGCATTCGCGACGACCGCCCGAGCCGAGGTTCGGCCACTCTGGCACCCTCGTGCGGGTCGTCACAAACTTTCGCGGCTGAGTGCCCTAAGCGCTCGCCCCCAAGTCCGGTGAAGCTGTAAAAGCCGCAGCGGCTCTGTTTTAGGATAGGGCCCCTAAGGCTAACAGTGTAGTCAGTTCAAAAAAAAAAAAAAAAGGCCGCCGGCCGCATCGCAACGCATTGACGGATCACGATCGCTCACCAGGCGTATTTTTGCGGCTGCTGTTATGCGTTGCGTTGCGGCCCGCCTAAGTGTGCAATGGTAGGTGCAATGAGCAGACGAAGTTCGGAATACTTTTCATAATATGTAATTCTAAAAAATTGAAAGAGTATAAAATTCAACAAACTCAATATTTTTGCAATTTTCTTACACTATAATATACTATATTTGCCTTATTTTCTTTATTTTAAAGCAATGATGGCTCAGTGGTAGTTTGTATACCGACGATACATTATTTGAGTGATGGACACGAGTTCAAATCTCTTCAATAAGCCTGAGTTTTGGGTGCAGGAAAATATCGTGATGAAACCATAGCATAGTGGTAGGGCATTTTCTAAAGTCCGCCTTTAAGTTGAAAATATATCGCCAACTATTAGGTTTTGAATATGACGTCCTTCAAATGATGGGCTCCATCGTCAATGCAAATTTGAGCCCTCTTTAAAGCATTTTCCTTCATGCTTCCCAAAACTTTCGGTGTTATGTTCTGAATTTCATGACGAATATTGGTTTTTAGGGTTGCTAAAATTCGTGGCTTATTCACGTAAACCAGCGACATTAAATAGCCCCATAGAAAAATGTCCATCCACACCCACTTAAAGTTACAGTGTGGTGTGGCCTATAGGTATGCTGAAACACTTAGGTATTGGACCTTACTTTTTTCGGCAACGCGACTACTGTCAGTGGCGAACGTCATGTTACGTGACTTTTTGATATCCAAATTGAATGAATTTTGGGATTGGAGCACAAGTGTTTCCAACAGGACGGTGCCACTGCGCATGTAGCCCACGATTCAATGAACTTATTAAACGTCACTTTTCCAGGTCGTATTATGTTATGATTTGCAATTTGCATTGGCCCGTAAGATCGCCTAATCTGACCGGTCCCGACTTTTTTCTATGGGGCTATTTAAAGTCGCTGGTTTACGTTAATATGCCACGAATTTTAGCAACCCTAGAACCAATATTCTTATTTGCAGCATGTTTTAATTTATCATTGGTGAAATAGCACTAATGAAAATAATTAGTTTCAATGCTATACGATTATAAAAAAAGTTACAATTTCATGCCTAATTAAAACTGCCAACATAGATTTTTTTTGAAGAAATGAGTTTTAGTCATTATAAAATCGTGGACCAACATAGGTACTCAATGTAAATATAGCATAACATTTAAAAAAACAATGCTTCGAGGAAATAAGTAAGTAGGTATGTAAACGTTTTATAATATTTTTATAAGTTTTGCACTATGTATTGTAGATAAATATGTTTATTTTTATAGGAAAGTTAATAAATCCAATATACATAAACTTCATTTTTACGCTGCTTTTTATTTTAGCATATATTTTTCGTTGTTTTTTATTATTTGATAAGAAGTATTATTTAACGCCCGATTAAACAATGAACAAAAAATGCGGTTAAGTATTACTTATGTGTTTATTCTAGGAAAGGGACACAATTAATAACGAATACTTAATCAAAATATGTCACTTATAGAAATAAACACTATACACTATCGGAACATAGGTGTAAATTAAATCACATTGTACATAGCGGATAAGAAATTTAAAACTCGCGTAATTTTAATATAAGGTGAAATAATGCTAAGTGTTTAAATGTCTTTAAACTTAATCCAAACCTTTCCTTAAAATTTTAAATAATAATAATAATTGTTTCATTCAATGTTTTCGAGATTATTTATCAATTAACATATCTCTTAGCTCTCGCCGTAAAATCTTTCCTCTCGAATTCCGTGGCAATTTTTCAGTGAATATCACACCGCCTCTAAGGTGCATGTACAGTGATACCTGAAAAAGAATAATTATTTTAATCAATAAAACAAAGGTACCTCTTCTACCACCTGTTGTTTTTTCTAAAAGTTCATAGTTTTTCTTCTAACAACCCTAACCGCACTATTTCTGCCGATTTATGAATTAATATTATATTATTTAATATTTATACTATAGTTGCTACTTGCTTTACCAAATTCTCGGCAATACACAACTTAGAAAGGTGATTTGCCAGTGTATGTTTATGCCGATTGTTATTTTGTTGAAAAAGCAAGCAGTATTAATTACCGACACTGCACTTTTTGGAAACTTTATCAAATCAAATCAAAATAATATTTATTCAATTTAGGCCCTAAGAAGGCACTTATGAACGTTAAAACACTACTGCCGGTTCGGAAAAAATCCCAGACAGCGAGAAGAACCGGTAAGAAACTCGATTGGGTTTATCTTTGTACAAAAGTTAATATAACAGGTCATAATTTAGTGGATGATGCACAGAGAGGGAGTCACTTCCAGACATCACTATAATTCACATAATGATCCACCCTATAATAATAACCTTTTGACAGTGAAGCCCGCTTAACATGGTCCTTGAACTTGTCTGGCAAATCAGTAATGTGCTTCGGGATCTTGTTATAGAACCTAATACTATTATCTAAAAAACTTTTATTAGTCTTACTAAGTCTAAAACACGGTACGACTAATTTATCTTTATTTCTAGTATTTAGATTGTGCTGATCTTTGAAAAATCCAGCGTGTCTAAGTTTTTACGGACATACATTAAGTTATCAAAGATGTATTGGGACGGCAAAGTAAAAAAATACGAAATTCCTGGAACTTGTTCTTTAGTAATTCGCGGGTTCTCATATTATAAATTGCTCGAACTGCCCGCTTTTGTAATATAAATATGGTACCTACCTAAGCTACTGAACCCCACAGCAAAATACCGTAAGACATTAAGCTATGAAAGTAAGCGAAGTAGACTAACCTAGCGATGGCAATATCTGTTAACTGGCGAATCTTGCGCACTGCGAATGCAACAGAACTTAATCTTCCCGCCAAAGTTTTAATATGCGGACCCCACTGTAATTTTGAATCAAGGGTAATGCCCAAGAATACAGTACTAAGCCTACTAAATTCCCTTCTATCTTGATACTACTATCAACACGCCGAACATTGGGCAAAACAAATCTCATACATTTGCTTTTGTTTGCATTTAGTACTAAATTATTTAAAATAAACCGTTCAGAGGTTTTAACTAACGTGTTGCTTTAATTGCCTAAGCACCGAATCTATTCTTTTCCCTTTGAATATAAGTGAAGTGTCGTCTGCAAAAAGAACCATGCCAGCACCGTTTTCAACCACGAACGACCCTATATATATGACTTAGAAGCGTTACACCAGCGTCAGTGGTTGATTTAGATTTTGTGAAACCATATTGCCGACCATCCAAAATCTCTTGTGCTTTGAAATATTGTTCTAGTTGCTTGAGTATAATTTTCTCGAAAATCTTAAAAATCGACGGAATTACAGAAATTGATCTATAATTTCCAAGATTACTTCTCCAACCTGATTTAAACAGAGGAACTACTTTACTTATTTTCATTCAATTAGGGAAAGTCCCTGTTTCTATGCACTGATTAAATATATTAGCCAGATATGGTGAAATATTGACAATTATGGACTGAACTACGATTACTGACATACCCCAAATATCTTCAGTACTTTTAAAGTTTAATTGTTTAAAAGTCCTTATTATTTCACTTGCACTAACAGATGTAAAAGAATATTTAGAATCCACAGGTGTAATAAGATAATCCAAAAGTGATGCAGCGCCCTGGGATGATGATATTAAATTTTTTGTTACTGCTAAGGTTATGTTTGTGAAATAATCTTGGAAGCAGTTGCTACCTCTGAACTGTTTGAGATATGTACTCCTTCGACGTTTTGACTAAGCGAATTATCATTTTTCCTATCTTTTCCTGTTTCTTTATTTATTATATGCCAAACAGTTCTGGTCTTATTACTAGATTTAAGAACTGTATTTCTTAAAAAAAATCGCTTTTGCAGCTCCACAAACACGTTTAAATATTTTAGAATAATCTCTAACATAAGCATGAAATGAATCACTTTTTTTTTTAGAACTGACTACACTGTTAGCCTTAGGGGCTCTATCCTAAAACAGAGCCGCTGCGGCTTTTACAGCTTCACCGGACTTGTATAAATCATATAGTCGGTCTCTACTTTTTATAATTCCTTTGGTTACCCATTCACTAAAAACGTTTAAGTCTACTAAAAAAAGTCGAGGCCTTCCGAACTGCTTTAACCGCGTGCGTTGGTGTAATCGTTAATGATACGGAAGAACAATGCACTACAATAATATTAGTCCTTAGTATATCTAAAAAACTTTTTGCGATAGCATAAGCCTATCTCTTATATATAAGCCACAATAAGGTATATTGTGACAGATATATGATGAAAATTAAAAAGTGAATTTATAAGCATTATTTTTAGACATGACATAATAATCCTTAGAATCCTTACAAACAAAAATTACTTCATCATAAAGACAATTTTATGAAGTTACATTTTGCTCATTAGAGTATGCTATTTGGACATATAGTTTAGGATATAATGAAAAATGAAAATAATTTTTACTTGCGGGAAGAACAATTATGATAGACTACACGGGTGTGTTGGCGGCGCGGTGTTTGTTGGAAAAAATTAACACGGGTGAAACCGTGGCGCACAGCTAGTATATATATATAGGGATATTAGACCATTTTCCAATGCGCTATCGGCCTACGTAAAGAGTGAACCAAAATAAATCCCGCTTATTTTTTGCTAAATCTAAGGTTTTAAAGTGTAATTTAATGTGAAATAGACGTGTTTATTTATTTTCTCGATGACAGCCCCTGTGAAAACTTGATTGAGCGTCTTTTTTACATTATGTACTTTTGCATTATTTTATAAAAATATGACGTTTACACACGTACAAGGTTATACTAGAGTTGGAGAAACTGATAGGGATGGAGCTATATTGATAAACGTAATACGATAACAGACACAGACCCGATACTTTTTTACAAAATGTAAGAAACTAAACTACTGCCGGATACTTTTGTAGAAATTTATTTACTAATATTATATTTTATTACAAGATGTTACACGTATTAATTCTTGATAGAAAATGCAATTTCTTCAAATTTTTCGAAGCTATTGTAAAATAAGTAGGTATAGGTAGGTACTCGACAATGAAACGAAATAATTATAACGACAGGTAATCTTTATTTATTTATTTTAATCAAAATCTGATGAATCTTCACTGTCACTCGATGGTCATTACTTATTTGGTCACAACACTACAACTATCAAATTAGAACTGTCATCGAGAAAATAAAGAAATGGAAATAGTATAATTGTAGTAGTTACATGTACTATAATAGCAGGCCGTAACTCGTATAACAAAGAAAATAGATAAATCTTACAAATATGCACATTAGTGTATACCGTTTTGGGTCTCGTCTTATTCAACCTATTGACGATCTATTGTCACTGATGTTCGATGTTTTTATTTATAACATTGATGTCCCAACATTAAAGTTTTCAAACACAATATTGATATTTCGAAAATATCAATCATCCCTACGGCATAATTTATATTTTATAAATAACGTTATTTTTTAAATAAAGATGAATCCTCGGATTACTAAAAAAAAGGTATTCTGAGGATGAATCTTACCTTTACCAAAACTTATGTCATATGGAGTGTACGTAGCACCAGTAAATAGGATAGCGAGTTGTGTTGCTAGAAATTCATTACGTTTCTCCGATCCCACCGCAACCGTGTCTCCTCGTCCGATCCCAAGTTTAATAAGTGCTGTAGACACGTTTACGGCATACTGAGTTAACTCTGCATATGTTAATTTTTCCCCGGTTTCGCTGTGTACCTGTTATGTTCGTAGTTATTTATTTAGTTACTTATTTTGTGTTTTTAACATTTAAATCAAGATTTTTTTTTTTTTTTTTATTTAACATGATTGAAATAGTAAAATTTCCAAAGGATAAAGCTTGAAATTTAGAAATACAGACAATAGTAAAGCACAGAGAAATCCAGAGCAGCCGCACTGGTGAAATAAATATACCTACTAGCTGCATCCTACAGAAGATCGCAGCGAATGATTAGTAGGGTTTCCAGTGCTTCTTGGGGAAGGGGGTTCAACACCCTTAACTATACCTATGGCATTACAAGCTACCATGGGGCACTATGTCTGGAACCTCCTCGTGGTGTGCCCCGGGCAACGGCGGCCGCTTCACGGCCGACGGCTAATACCAGACTGACGGCGTTCCTCTCCTGTACCCCTCTGCTCATCAGAGGAGACAGGGGATGGGGCAAGAGTGGACCTGCTTCGGCTCGTCCACTACGGACGGACTCGTCGTTGACGGCGGAGGAGGAAGAAAACCTTCTTAAAAAATTGAGAGGATACAACCTCTTTAAAAAATCGCTGACGGCGGTGGAGTAAACCACCTTAAAAAACCTTGGACGGACTGTGGTGGAGTAAACCACCCTTTAAAAAATCACGGACGGACGGTGGAAGACAACCACCTTAAAAAATTACTGGACGGAGGTGGAGAAAACCACCAGTATAAAAAATCAAGGACGGACAGTGGAAGGAAACCACTTAAAAAAATAACCGGACGGTTGAGGATGAGCACCTCGTTAAAAAATCAAAGACGGACTTGACAAGGACGGACGGGAGCTTAATGACGGCAGAGGAGGAAACCTCTATAAAAAACCAACGACGGACTGGTGGGGGAGGGGGTACGTTCATTCGCCTCCTTCTCCTGCCGTTACAGGACGGCAGAGGAGAAAACCTCGGTAAAAAATCATGGCCGGGCTAGCGGGGTGGGGGTGCGTTCATTCGCCCCTTACCCCCGCCATATGCCAAACATTATGGCAGAGACAGAGGAGAAAACCTCTATAAAAAACCCAACAACGGGTGGGTGGGGGACAGGTGGTGGTTCATCCGCCTCCTTCTCCTGCCAGGCCGAACCATGGGGAGATGGGTCGGGGGGCCTGTCTTCCCATTGCACTGGTTTGGCGGACGGGGAGACAGTTCGTCACCGGGCTGTCTCCGTCAGCGGGCGGCCCCTCCGGGCCTTGCCGCCGGGGCGGCGCGGCTGAATGCCAGCGCAGTGCCCGCGTCGCCCCAGCATGGCGGCGGACGGTGCACCGTGGAGTTTTTTAATGAGTAGGAGTCTCACATAACCACTCGTTCCCCCGGGCGAGTGTGTACCCATGACGGGTTTTCCACTCCACGTTAACAAAAAAAAAAAAAAAAAAAAATTACAAGCTACCATAGACTACGGTAACACTTATCATCAAGTGGGCCTTACGTTTGCTTGTCAACTTACTTGTATTTTAAAAAAACATTATACATTTAGAGTTAAATACCGTTTGATTAGCTATTTGAGAGATAACGGAGTATAATCCGTTTAACCAATAGAGTGGTCCAAAAATATTTCTTATTTGCTTTTCAATTTGGCCAACTCTTATACTAAACACCTGGTAAAGATGTACTACGGGGGAACTCGCCTCAATGGCCATGGTAAGTGTAAGTACCTACACATAAAACTTATTCATGAAAACTTACAAAATTTTCATAATTATGTGGTCGAGAATTTACGAAAAAAAACCCTGAAGATTGTGTTTTAGTTAACTTAATCAAAAAAGGGTCTCGCTCAACATCGGTATAGTATTATTAAAAACTTGTAATTGTCAGGAATATTTAATTACCTTCAAAATCTACAGACACGACTGACGAAAAAGGTCCCGTAGCTCCCGGATTATAAGAGCTCGTGAAGTTTAACACATTGCAATTTGTATCATTCTTTTTACAATCGCCGTAGAGGTAAGACTCACGCTAACAGTGTAAATCTTCATGTGCTTTTGACAGTACCTACAATTCATACTTTTCCTATCCTCCTTAAATTAACTTCCAACTTCCTTCCCCCCCCCCCCCCCCCCTTGCTTGGTTATATTTTATACACCAGGAAATTCCTTAAAATCATTGAAGCCGGATTTCTTTTTTTGTTAAAAATTGTCTTGTTTTATAGACAAACGTCATTTTTTTTTTTATATTTATTTACTAGACATTGAGTAAATCGCGGTACTATAATGAGTTCTCACACACTCGAAATCTATATGACATTTTAACGTAGAACGATTTGCTGAAAAAACTCTTTATAGTCTTAAGACTTATTTGAATGGAGAAAAATAATTTTGCAATAATTACAACGAATTAATGGTGTTCACAATTTGTTCTGAACAAATCACCTGCGAGGATTCATTGGACTGTCTCGGGACGAAGATATCGTGCTCGATGAATGGCATAGCTTCTGTGTGCTATAAAGCTTTTTCTCTTCAGGAGTTATTCACAAGCATTTAAGATAAACAAAAGAAGAAAAACAAATCTTTCAATTTGTTAGTTTCGGTGCACTCATATGATGTACACCAGTATTGGGTCGAAGAACCTTTGATAGTAGATGAGTCGAATGATGACTTGCAACTTTGGAAATTATTACAACCATACGAAGCTATTGGTTCCGAACTCGATGTAACAGCAAGGGGTGTCTTAGAGCATCACTTGTTATACTTGTTGGTTGAGATACTTGCCTTTTGCCTTTTTATCCGATGAGCTTTCTTATGGTGACAAAATGGCCAATGCTTAAAGAATGCATATTGATGGTGATTTTTTTAGTTGACTCTGCTAACACTAATCACAAGCGATATACATTAGAAGGCGTTGCATCGCAAAACAACTCTGAAAATGCTCTCAGTTCCAGTAATTAAGGACAGTTCCTTCAAGGACAGGACCTTCAATGCGAGTTGCATAACATTTACCTATGTTTAAAGACACTGAGGGATGGTGTAAAACTAGTTGAAGATTACGATAAGATATTCGCTAAGAATGAGGATGAAAAACAATTTTTACTTAATGTCATTAAACAGAACAGGAAAATCGGGTCTACTGAAATATCCAAGAAGTGCTAACAAACTTAGGTTTTAGGTTGAGAAATTACGAATATTATTTTAAATATTGTTTTGTTTATAACAATAGTATATTTAAATTCATAGAAAAATTACTTATGATATATAGTTTATGTTTTATATATATAATAAATACCATAGATGTATTAGTATATTAAATATATGGTTAATACTTAATATTCTGATTAGTTACATTACATTTTTTTTTCACAAAAGTCAGACATTTCAAAGACTTAAGATAGGGGGCTGAAATTTTGAACACAAAATAGAAATGGTAGGTGTAAGAACTTAAAGGGGTGGCGTGAGTTTTACTTGAGAATTTCTTTTTGCATTGTACAGTCATGGACCAGCCTAATATCCAATTTCCTTAAACATAATCTTGAATTGCATATTAAATCAATTTTGTTTATTTATTAAAGAAGCGCCAACAGCGCGCACATTATGCTTGAGCCATTTTTACAATTCATTCCTACGGCCGTTTTCAATAACATATCTTAGTTTACTATCCCCGAATAGTATATATTTGTAATAAGTACTATCTTTAACTTAAAACAGATATCGGCTTCCTTCTTAACTATTCAAGCTATAGGATAAGGATGTATATTATGTAGATACAAAAAACTATCCATTGATAGGTTATTGAAAAAAAGGTAAGGACAAAAGGTTATATTCGTCTATCTTTATTAACTGAAACAAAGGATGGATACGTTATTGAAAACGGCGGTTAGTCTAATACAGATATGTGAACCTATTATAGGCGCTCCACTACATTGATAAAATAAAATAACGCAAATGTAATTTAAAAAATAAAATAAAGTAAATTAAGTACAAGTAAGTTTCTATACAACGTATGAAAAACTATTACTAATAAAAAAATATAATTTAAATTAATACTAACATAAATAACAGAAAATTTATGTAATTAACATTGTAACATTAAAATAATTCATTGAAAGGACCATTAAGTTTTAATATAATTTCCAATATAATTGACCATGATAGTTAATTGAAAATATTATGAACTTGAAATTTAATATAACGAGCGCGTAGTATAATAAGTATGTAATTAATTAATTAATTCAAAATTATAAATAAACATACCAAAGCTATTTCGTCCTTCTTGAGTCGTATTCTATCGTAAATATATTTTCCGAAATTTAAATGAGCTGGTACATACACATCTTCGTCACTATACACATATAATTCTTTATTGCCCATTGTGTCTCTTTATTATTCAGATAAAAAATAAATATTTCTAAAGATATGTATGTTAGGATGTATCGCTCCCGAAGTAATGAACTATAATGTGACACGACTATACACTTTTATATGATGCAAATTAAAAATAATGTCATCCCCACATGGGCTCCAAACAATGAATGGAATAACGCGTGATATAAAGGCACTGAAGTGTGTATAGGATAAAAGGGGGTAATGGGAGTCAATTAAGCAAGAATCAATAAACATCTGGAATTATTTATTTCAGATTTATTAAAACACATATTTTTATTAATACTAATAATTTATCAATCTGAATACACTGATTAAAAAAACAACTTTGACCACCATTGCACTGATGTGCGGGTAATGGTAGTCATCATATTAGACAATGAGAGTCAACACATCTACAACACTTGAATCCATTCGAAGCGTCGGGCGTGTGACCACAATGCACACGAAGTGCACCAGCGCGGCGTGGTACCATAACTCATCGCCTATTAGGGACCTAATGTCAACATCTTTTGCAATCAAAATTTACATCGTCATTACATACACATACAATGGCGGCGCTAGGTGTCGTGTCGACGACGTAGGCGACCGCAGACGGCCTCGCGCCTGTGGGGGCCTCGCAAAAAAGCATCTAAACTTAACAATATCATTTAATAGGAGACGGGTATTTCTGGGCCCAGAATGTAATTACTTACTTGAAAATTTATGGTTTATAAAATCGAATATATTTTTGTTTTTAAAATCGTACAATATCATTAAAATTCACAATCAACAAGATAAGTAAACTAATAACTTTAAAAGATAATAAACATAACACTTTAATAATATTATTCCTACTTCATAAATAGTTTGTTTAATTGAAGTTTATTACGTGACTTCGCTTTTACGAAATACCCTAAACCTCTGCTTTTACATTACAAAAAATCCGCTTAATTTTCAGTGACTGGTTGATAATTATTAGTTACTATTAATTGACACCGTTTTCTTATTATTACATCTCTTTTTTTACCCAGGCCCATGTCTGTATGAAAGAGTATCCGTCTCCGTTAGTTATCTATACTAATTAATCTATATTAAATAATAAATATAATATATATTCTAAATTTACCAATAAACATACATACATATGAACTAATCACGAATCTGGCACCAATTTTTTTTTGCCGAGCTGTCGTGTCTGTGTGATTTAACTCAAAACGGCGTGATAGTTTCTCATTAAATTTTGTTAACGGGAAGCTTATGCTATTGGTCAATTAATACGCTATAAGAAATTTCAATATTAATTTTAGAAATAGTAAAAAAAATATTTTCGTTTATTATTCTTAACAGATTTCGATATTTTTTCTACAAGGGAAGTATAAGTCATTTCATATAAAATGTCAGTAATAGTTTTTAAAATGTCAAAAAATAAAAAAATCCATATCATAGTTTTTATTATTCTTTTTACCCATTTTCATGAAATTTTGTACACAGGAAGTAATTCCATGATTGATAGGCTATAAGGCTTTTAGAAATAGTTAAAAAATTAATAAAATTAACTGATTTTATGGAAATACATGTAATTCCTAAATTGATGATAGACTATATGAATTGTAAACCATATGAGTAAAAACAAAATGACGTGATGTAAATAGTTAATACGTAATAAGTAATAAGAAACGCGCGCGGAACCACGGGCACTTCGCTAGTCTATGTTAATAAATCTGTAGTTGTCTGTACAGTTACAGGTACAGTTCATTATTTTTCTAAATTTCCCGATTGACATACTAAATATGAGTGATAGTCATCACGAACATGTATTTTTGTTTTGTCTGCCTGTCTTTTTCTTTGTCCGGATTTAACTCAAAGACGGCTTGACCGATTCTCATGAAATTTTGTACACGGGATACTTATATCATGGGTCAATCGACAGTACTTTTTGAAATAGTAAAAAAATGTATAGAATAAATATGATTTTTGTTCATTCTTGACCGATTTTAATGAAATTTTTTACACGGGAAGATTTAGTTATTCCATGAATGATGAACTATGACCAGAGATGTGACTTATTTAAGATACAAGTATCTGAAATACAGATACAAGATACAAAATACGTATTTACATCTTGTATTTAAAATACTTTTTTTAAATTCATTTTGTATCTTGTACTAAATACCTTTTGTTTGGTACCTTAGTATTTTGTAAATACTTTATTTACTCAAATACTTTTAGTAGTAGTTATCTATGTATATGTGGACTGGTCAAAGCCAATAGCAGAAGCTATTCAAAGCCTGCAAGAGGGAAAAGTCACTTACTATGGTTGTCTGTTACCTAAGCTAATAAGGATTTAACATATCATCAAATATCTTAGGATGGAAAAACTAAAATACTGCAGCTCTCTACTAGATGTAATTGAAGAAAAACTAAATAGGCGTTTTAAAAAGTTATTGCAGTTAGAACCTGTGCAGCAAATGTCTAGAATATGTAGAAGAACTTATCCTGACTGAAACACGAAATATTAATCGATTTGAAATACAAAAATCGGATGCTTTAGATATTATAGATTTAGATAATAGCTTTAGAATATTGAAGGTGATATAACAAAAAAGTCAAAAGAAAAATCTTATTATATGTTTTTAGTGGATACCGATTCCTCTATTACAAGTGGCGAAAACACAGGGTTTACTGGCAGCACCGCTGACTAAGAAACACTGCAATACCTGAATAAATACAGATACCAACTTAAAAGAGCTCAAATGCTTATCCTACAATAAAGAAAAAAAAAATCAAATATAACACCTGTTTACCAAGTTCTGCCCCTGTGGAACGACTGTTCTCTTTTGGGAGTATGATTACCAGGAATCATCGAAAAAAAATGAATGATAAAATGTTCGAAGAACTGGTTTTACTAAAGTCGCAATTAGAATCTTAAAAATATAATATTTGTCACATTTCAACGAGATCTATTCGTAAATAATTCACGTAAATTCAATAAAATGTAGTTTTCTTGAAAAAGTATTTTATCTTTAAAAAGTATTTCAAAGATACGTATTTTGTGTCTAGTATTTCAGATACTATTTTATAAAGTATTTTGTATCTGGTATCTGAAATACTTAATTTAAAAGTATCTTGCATTTTGTATTCCAGATACTTTGTATAGGGTATCTTGTACATCTCTGACTATGACAATGTTCAATAAAAATTTTAGGAAAAGTGAAATAAGAACTTCCTAAAATTTAAAATTTCATTAATACTTAATCGGTTTTGTTCAAATTTTGAGTACTTACATATTAACTTCACCGCAGCAAAGTTCCCGTTTGGCACCTAACTCACCGTTTCTGCGATGACGTTAATAGGTACGTATGTACCAAATTTTGTATACGGGGAATATATTAATTAATTCCATTATTGATATGCTATAATAGTTGTCAAAACCATTTTAAAAATGAAAAAATGATTATTATTATCATTCGCTTAGTAATTAGCATCGGTCTCATTCTATTTATCGTTATCATTCTGACTGGGAAATGAAAGAGGCCTCGCAATGCGGATGTCATCGGCACGTCTTTAATTGGTTTAGCGCCGACACTCTGTATACATATTACAATCTTGTGTATCTGGTTCCGAGGTTAAAGTGTTATCTTGAAGAACACGTTTTTGGCCTTGCCTACATATTCTATAGGTACTCAGATACTATGTTGCTGGTATCTTTTTATATATAGTGGAGGTCAACTGACTCTTATTACCCTAAAATTAATAATAAACAAAAAAGATTAAAATAAATAATCGTTATGTTTCATTAGAAATATCTCTTAACAAAATTGTTTAGTCATTTATATAAATAAAAAAGTTTTATATTTTTTTATATTGAAACAAATATTTCTCCTCATAAGTTATACATAAAAAAAATTACAATAAAATCGCGGCAAACAACAATACACTCTTTTCGTCCCAACGCCGCCGCGCCGCGCCGCGCCGCGCTACAACGTCACGTGCCAATTAAACCAATGATCAGGAGGGAGCAGGATGTGTAGTATGGCCGATTATTTTACTCTTTAATCACTCGCCTACGAGACGTCTTTTCAGTGTGACCGTTTCTAAATTATGTAATATACTAACAAAATGTCTGGCCAGTACTAAAATATACTAAATGAAAAATATAATTCGACTACAAATCAACTAACATGTTAGGGTCATTCATTATTTTAAGTTATTTTTCGAGACAAAGTTTAGTATACTATATGCTATACTATAAGACTTGTTTCGTCACTTCAGAAATCCAGGTGTTGTGCCAGAGTTATACCTACTTTGTGGTGTTATAAAATAAAAATAAAAAGCGTTGTAATGTTGAAACTGTTTATTCTAAATCGATGTTATAATCATTATTACTAATTTTATTACAATATTATTCATATTTGGTGAGGTGACAAAAGAAGTACAACCTTGCTTAACGTGTTATACGTTGAATCCTTTTTCGTATCAACAATATTGCTCAACATGGCCTGAAACTGCTGTTTGCCAAAACCTGCTTTACATTACTATCTGTATTCCTACCACCATCGTCACCCACACAAAAGGTTTTGTACTTCTTGATCGCACTTCATTTGACGTCTGACGATATTCTTCTTCGATGGCTTATTTGGTAGTGTAATCTATGTTCGGAAAATTATCTTTAATATTTATCAGTGATGAAAAGTTTTTTTTATCTATTTGTGGGTAAATAAATTTTAATTCTTAAAATAGTGGCGCTTTAAAAGGTAGTTTATACTGTTGCCGGATAGTAATCCTTAAAAAGACTAATGTACAATGTGTAATGTGTTAAGTGTTAAATTGTACCAAAAAATACGATATCTGGGTTTTATACTAAAATTAAACTGTATAAATTTCACAAACTACTAATTATACCAATTTAGTACTGAAAGTACTAAAAACGGTCACACTGCGTTAGTTTTCTTATTATTGTTGTACTGACTACCAGACTACCATTACCCTACTCTCCCCTACGTACAGCACTAGAAGCTACAGAGTAAGACAAAAACATACTTTTAATAACACGTTACCACTTCCAGTAGGACTAGGTAGTCAGTTTGCTGATAGCAATGGAATTGAACCGATGATAATAAAAAAAAAATAATAATAAAATATTTTTATAAACAAGCTTTGCTTTCAATATTTCAGTTGAAGTAGGTACTAATAGGACAATAATAATTTTATGCAAGGAGCGAAGGGTTGTACTGAATGTTATTTATGGGAATATAATAAAATAGACCGATCGAAATCCTTTAAGATAACCACCAAGTAACTTTAAAAGCTTGTAACACGCAAGATACTTGTTTAGTTTAAATTCCCCTTTCGTACTTTTTTTAATTGCGCTACAACTCTACAAGCTTTTCAAATTGAATGATGTTTATTAAATCAGATATTATAAAGTAGCAGCTCGCTTCTCTTTCACTATCTTCAGGTTACAACGAATGGTAGCTAGTTTCTCTTTCTTTATTAGCATCTTACTCATTTTCGCGTTATCTTTTGTAACCATTGTGAACCATTTTTAGCTGAATACAATTAAAGTGTTCCAAACACGAAAACCAATGTACACAGCTGTTATACATCTCTCCTAAAAACGAACTTTTATGGTTATTTAAAAGTGCCCTCTTTGTTGGAAGACTATTTTCCATGATAAAACATTAAATTCATGTATATTTCAGTTTTGGAACGAAGTTTCTTATGGGACGTTGCGAAGGGGTACCCAAGCCAGCAAAAAACGTCCGTAACGTAAGATTATAACAGTGTAAGATATTTAGAGTAAGTAATATAGTTTCAGTAATCCTAAAAATGTGCTCATAGCCTAGCGGTCGTAAGCGTCACTACCATGGTCGAAGACCTAGGTCTAAATTCTCGCCCCGAACGTTTTTTTTTAATCTTTACTTCGGACTTCATTTAGTACTGAGGTAATTTAATTCGAAAATTTATAACATAGAAGTCTTAGTATTAATAAAAAAAAAAAAATTTTTATTTGCTGAACATAGAATAACTTTTTTGTTTTTAAACCAATTTGCATTATTCTTTTTTTTGTTGGATAGCGGATATCTCAAGGGCGGTGCCATTTTAATCTCATTGGCATTGAATCTTCAACTTCGAAGATACACAAGGAAACTCTTCAAAACCATAGAGTTTATATATAGTCTATGTATCGTGGCTAAACAGTGTGTAATGTATAGTCTACGTGATGACTGTTATTATTATTCATGCAAATAGCTGTTTCTTTGTATATTATTATTATATATTTTTATAAATCATTGTAAATAAAGGTGTTAAGATATTTTTGTAAAGTAGTTTTTTTTATATCATAGAACATGAAATTCATATTTTGTAATAAGGAACTTCGTTCCTATCTGGTGTCCCACGACACCACACTTTTTTTATTATTTTATTATCTTAACCATGAAATAATCCACATAATAAATTAAATTTCACTTACTAATAAATACTTCATGATTTTCTATGAAAATCCATAAAATAATTTTTCACTATATTTAGTTTGTGTAAAACAAATATGGTTTCACACTTGGAACTTGGCGGCACCGCATTGCATAACCTAAATCATCCTGCATCACTTTCGTATATTTTATATGAATCATCGCACACTACAGGCGGGCTGCGGCAGGCCGCCGGCCGCATCGCAACGCATTGGCGGATCGCGATCGCTCACCAGGCGTATTTTTGCGGCTGCTGTTATGCGTTGCGTTGCGGTCCGCCTAAGTGTGCGATGGTAGGTGCAATGAGCAGACGAAGTTCGGAATACTTTTCATAATATGTAATTCTAAAAAATTGAAAGAGTATAAAATTCAACAAACTCAATATTTTTGCAATTTTCTTACACTATAATATACAATATTTGCCTTATTTTCTTTATTTTAAAGCAATGATGGCTCAGTGGTAGTTTGTATACCGACGAAACATTATTTGAGTGATGGACACGAGTTCAAATCTCTTCAATAAGCCTGAGTTTTGGGTGCAGGAAAATATCGTGATGAAACCATAGCATAGTGGTAGGGCATTTTCTAAAGTCCGCCTTTAAGTTGAAAATATATCGCCAACTATTAGGTTTTGAATATGACGTCCTTCAAATGATGGGCTCCATCGTCAATGCAAATTTGAGCCCTCTTTAAAGCATTTTCCTTCATGCTTCCCAAAACTTTCGGTGTTATGTTCTGAATTTCATGACGAATATTGGTTTTTAGGGTTGCTAAAATTCGTGGCTTATTCACGTAAACCAGCGACATTAAATAGCCCCATAGAAAAATGTCCATCCACACCCACTTAAAGTTACAGTGTGGTGTGGCGTATAGGTATGCTGAAACACTTAGGTGTTGGACCTTACTTTTTTCGGCAACGCGACTACTGTCAGTGGCGAACGTCATGTTACGTGACTTTTTGATATCCAAATTGAATGAATTTTGGGATTGGAGCACAAGTGTTTCCAACAGGACGGTGCCACTGCGCATGTAGCCCACGATTCAATGAACTTATTAAACGTCACTTTTCCAGGTCGTATTATGTTCTGATTTGCAATTTGCATTGGCCCGTAAGATCGCCTAATCTGACCGGTCCCGACTTTTTTCTATGGGGCTATTTAAAGTCGCTGGTTTACGTTAATATGCCGACGTAAGGTTAGGAACAGACCATGGTTCTTTTTGCACTTGTTATGTATCTTGAGTAAAATGTCCAGACATAAGCTCACGCTTACAACGTGTATTCGACCAATTTTGACATACAGTTGCCGTGTTCGCACATATGTCCGAGTCGAGTTTCAAACGTTACAATCGATACAGAATAGGTTCCTCTATCGTAAAACTGCCACTGGTATGTTCGAAGCTAGATTCCATAGAATATGAGCTTCTTGATACATGCCTACGTAAAATCTCCCGGTATTTCGACAGTCGAAAAGCGAATCGTTAATAAAAAAGCCATTATGTTCGACGGACATAGTGTGCAAGAAACGCGTTCAATATTTTTATTGATGACGATCACATCGAAAATTCGAATAAATATTACACATGTTCTCAAACAGAGCGTAAAACCAATAACTAAACGTTCATTTTAGCTGCTTTTAATTTCGCTAGCACTAGTCATTTTTCGTTGTTTTTTATCTATTGATAACCCAAGTTATTTACGTCCTCGATTAAACAATTGTACAGGACAAAGCGGTAGATACAAGTGTTTACCTAGGTACGGCATCATTAGTAACACATACTAATCAAAATACAGTCACTGTATGAACATACACACGTGAACACATCGGTAACATAGGTGTAATTATTCTTGTTTACGCTATTGTATTAGCGCTAAGTTAGTGTAAAACATTCGCGTAATTTACTAGAATACAATACGCAAGTGTTCCTTCCTTTAGGATTAAGAACTGCCTAATGTTATATAATAGTTAAGCTCGAATCTAGTGTAGGGATTCGAATAGTTATCGGACTATTTCAATAACAATCTCTTGAGCTCTCAGTCGTCAAAACTTTCGCTGGCTGAAGTGTCTCGTGGCAATTTTTCAGTGAATTACACAAGCCGCAGCTCTTAAGGTGCCATGTAACAGTGTATAGCCTGAAAAATAATAATTATTTTAATCAATAAAAAAAGGTACCTCAATTTACCACCTAGAATTGTTTATTTCTAAAAGTTATAAGTTTATCATTCTGAACAAGCCCTAACGCAATAACTTATTTCTGCAACGATTTATGAATTAAATAATTATCAATATTTATACTAATTGCTATTGCTTTACATTTGCAATAACAATCTTAGAAAAGGTGATTCAGTGTATGTAACTGCCGATTGTTATTTTTTGAAAAAGCATTTTAGCATGTATTAAATCACCACACTAGTACTTTTATAGGAAACTTTAATAAATCAAATCAAAATAATAATTTATTCAATTTTACCTAAAAGTTGCACTTATGAAGTAATAACATATCTTCTTGGAGAAAAATCCCAAAGCGATAAAGATTTTTACCGGTAAGAAATCGTTGGTTTTATTATTTGATAAGAAGTATTATTTAACAGCCCGATTAAACAATGAACAAAAAATGCGGTTAAGTATTACTTATGTGTTTATTCTAGGAAAGGGAGTCACAATTAATAACGACATACTTAATCACATAATATGTCACTTATAGATAATAAACACTATACACTATCGGAACATAGGTGTAACATTAAATCACATTGTAACATAGTCTGGCAAATAAGAAATTTAAAACTTCGGCGTAATTGTTAATATAAGGTGAAATAATGCTAAGTGTTTAAATGTCTTTAAACTTAATTCCAAACCTTTCCTTAAAATTTTAAATAATAATAATAATTGTTTCATTCAATGTTTTCGAGATTATGTTATCAATTGAACATATCTCTTAGCTCTCGCCGTAAAATCGTTTCCTCTCGAATTCCGTGGCAATTTTTCAGTGAATATCACACCGCCTCTAAGGTGCATGTACAGTGATACCTGAAAAGAGATAATTATTTTAATCAATAAATACAAAGGTACCTCTTCTACCACCTGTTGTTTCTTTCTAAGTAAGTTCATAGTTTTTCATTCTATACAACCCTAACTCGCACTATTTCTGCCGATTTATGAATTAATATTATATTATATTAATATTTATACTATAGTTGCTACTTGACTTTACAGCAAAATTCTCGGCAATACATTCAACTTATGAAAGGTGATTTGCCAGTGTATGATCTTAATAGCCGATTGTCTATTTTGTTGAAAAAGGCAAGCAGTATTAATTACCACACTGCACTTATTTGCGCAAACTTTATCAAATCGGAAATCAAAATAATATTTATTCAAGGTATGGCCCTAAGAAGGCACTTACTGAAGCCGTATAAATATCACTACTGCCGGTTCGGAACTAAAATCCCAGACAGCGAGAAGAACCGGTAAGCAAACTCATGAATTGGGTTTATCTTTGTACAAAAGTTAATATAACAGGTCATAATTTAGTGGATAATGCACAGAGAGGGAGTCACTTCCAGACATCACTATAATTCACATAATGATCCACCCTATAATAATAACCTTTTGACAGTGAAGCCCGCTTAATCATGGTCCTTTTGCACTTGTCTGGCAATATCAGTAATGTGCTTCGGGATCTTGCAAAAAGAACCATGCCAAGTACTATTATCTAAAAAACCTTATTATATATGTCTTACTAAGTCTAAAACACGCGTACGACTAATTTGATCTTAGTATTTCTAGTGATTTAACGCATATGTGCTGATCTTTGAAAAATCTCAGCGTGTCTGAAGTTTTTACGGACATACATTAAGTTATCAAAGATGTATTGGCGTACGGCAAAGATCTTAAAAATCGACGAAATTACCTGGAAATTGATTCTTTAGTAATTTCGCAAGATTACTTCCAACCTGATTATAAATTGCTCGAGGACTGCCTCGCTTTTGTAATATAAATATGGTACTACCTAAGCTACTGATACCAATTAGGGAAAGTACCCTGTTTCTAAGCACTGATTAAGCTATGAAAGTAAGCGAAGTAGACTAACCTAGCGATGGAAATATCTGTTAACTGGCGAATCTATGCGCACTGCGAATGCATACGACTTAATGACATACCGCCAAAGTTTTAATATGCGGACCCCACTGTAATTTTGAATCAAGGGTTAATTGCCCAAGAATACAGTACTAAGCCTTACTAAATTTCACCTTGCTATCTTGATACTACTATGTAACACGCCGAACATTGGCTAGACAAATCTCATACATTTGCTTTTGTTTGCATTTAGTACTAAGATAATCCAAAAGTGATGCAGCGCCCTGGGATTCATGAGGTATTTAACTAATTTGTTTGTTAACTTGCCTAAGCACCGAATCTATTCTGTTTCCCTGTTGAATATAATCTTGGAAGTGTCAGTCTGCAAAAAGAACTCATGCCAGCACCGTTTTCAACCACGATACGTACTCCTATCGACGTATATGACTTAGAAGCGAATTATCATTTTTCCTAGCTTTTCAGTGGTTTCTTTAGATTTATGTGAAACCATATTGCCGACCATCCAAAATCTCTTGTGCTCTTGAAATATTGTACTAGATTGCTTAAGTATAATGTATTCTCTTAAATCTTAAAAATCGACTTTTGCAGCTCCACAGAAACTTGATCTATAATATTCCAAGATTACTAATCTCTAACCTGATTTAAACATGAAAGTGAACTCACTTTATTATTTTATTCAATTAGGAACTGACTACACTGTTAGCCTTAGGGGGCACTGATCCTAAATACATTAGCCAGATATGGCTGAAATATTGACAGCTTCACCGGACTGAACTACGATTACTGACATACCCCATATAGTCGGTCTCAGTACTTTTTATAAGTTCCTAATTGGTTACCCATTCACTAAAAACGTCCTTATTATTTCACTTGCACTAACAGATGTAATAAGAATATTGTAGAATCCACAGGTGTAATAAGATAATCCAAAAGTGATGCAGCGCCCTGCGGATATGATATTAAATTTTTTGTTACTGCTAAGGTTATGTTTGTGAAATAATCTTGGAAGCAGTTGCTATCGTCTAAAACTGTCTTGTAGATATGTACTCCTTCGACGTGTTTGACTAAGCGAATTATCATTTAAACATCTAATTCCTAGTGTTCTTGATTTATTATAAGTCTAACAGTTCTGGTCTTACAATCACTACTAGGTCTAAGCAACAGTATTATCTTAAAAAAAATCGCCTTTATGGGCAGACCGTATCCACAGTAATAGTGATATTACTAATGATTTTAGAAGTAATATCTAACATAATGTTGTCTATGACAATGAATGCACTTTTTTTGTTTGGAACTGACTACACTGTTAGCCTTAGGTTGGCCTATCCTTAAAACAGAGCCGCTGATGGCTTTTACAGCTTCACCGGACTTGTATAATAGCGATATGAATGCAGTGACCTCTGGCGACGAATTTAAAATACCTTATTAAAGTCACCACATTCACTAAAAACTGACTTATTTTATCTAACACTAATAACCTTAGTTGGACAATGTTATCTAAATTCAGTGCGTATAATATTAAACAAGCTGCCGTAGTTAGTATTTGGATCTTTATCGTCTAAAACTTCTGTAGATAATTGCTGTTTAATACTATCATTTAAACGAACTAATCTAGTGTATGAAATAAGTCTAACCGTTTTCTTACAGATCACATACATAAAGACTGCAACACTGTATTTCCAAGTTGGCCTATTATGGGCAGACTCGTGATTTCCTGTAATAGTGATATTACTGAATGATTGTTGATACTTATTATAGACCTAGATGATTGTCTATACAAGATGCAGTTATAGGCACCTGGTTCTGCATTCGGTTCAATTTAAAAAGCGGATCAAAGTTACAAGACTTAAATAGCGATGTGACCTGCAGTGACCTCTGGCGACGAATATTAAAATACCTTATAAGGTCAGCTCAGAAGACTAGAAATCAGACTGATTGACATTAAATATTCTAGTTAATATATCCGCGATAATATCTAAAAATAGTAATATATTTGATGATGGAGGTCTGTAAACACATAATACCATTAATCCAAAAATATAATAAGTTATTTTTTGTTTCAGATACATACATAAAGACGTACACTGTGTTCCTGCTATATGGCGCTCTGATTTCTTGGATATGTAAAGGCTGCAGACTGATTGTATAGTATTCATGGTGCTACCTAGCGCATGATTCATGCATCCTATAGCACGACTCACACGGACAAACGTTCCAATTCTCATATAGTACTAGAATTTGTGTACCTAAGTACGAGCATATCAAACAAAGGTAGCTCAGAAGAAGAAATCAGATGAGACATTAAAATGGCAAAATCCGCGATGACCCGACTAGAGAAAGTGTGGAAAGACCGAATTATACGCAAGAGGAATAAATCGTATATCGACTAGTCTTTCCCATTTTTCTATATGGCGCCGATTTCTGGACCGTAAAGGCTGCAGACTGATGAAGTATCATGGTGCTACCAGCGCATGTTATGCATGCTGTGGACGACTCACAGGACAAACGTTCCTATTCTCAAAGTGCTAAAGGTTTCTCAGAGACTTTCGAGCATCTGTCTCCAGAGAGTGCTGCAATATTTTGGCCAAGGGGACGCAACCCGATATGGTGGTTCGACCAAATGTCCAAACAGCTAGATGCAAATACCACAGAAGCACTTAACAACGCTAAAGATCGCGAAAAGTGGAAGCTACTCTTTTGCGAGAAGGACCGGGAGCATCATGACGCTCAGCATTGAGCTTTCGACTGGAGGAGGAGGAGGAGGAAAGAGGAGGACATGTTTATAAGCACTATAAGGCTACCTAAGCTTTGACAGACGCACACTGCCAAATACTTCAATACCTTATATAACATATAAAAACTGATGGTTTATTAATATAATCCATAGAGGCCCCACTATAAGCTCTTATGATATCTTGATCATATGTTATATGAGCTCTTATAAGCACTATAAGGCTATAAGCCTCAGACGCCACTGCCAAATACTTAATACCTTATATAACTTAAACGAAATTTATACACCATACAAATATATCTATACGTGTAACTAAATACATCCTAAATGTAATTATAGACTTTAAACTACAATTATACCAAGTTTCATCAAATTTGGTCCAGTAGTTTCTGCATGATTGGCGTACAAACTAATAGACAGACAGGCCGACAGACAGACCAAAATTCAAAAAACCGTTGAAATGGTTTCTGTCCATGATTCTAAAAACAGTATTAATTTTTCCCCGAGTAATATCGAATCTACAGTTTTATTTTATGTATAGACAATGTTACCTCAGCAGCAACGTAATCGATTAACTCTTTTTCTGTAACACTTATATATGGATTTCTGACGACGAATGCGACTGGTTCTTCTTCGTAAAACGGTACTGGTTTTCCAACTACTCCAACTTCACAAACACCTGGGTGTAAAAGGATAACTGCCTCTAGTTCCTCAGGACTAAACTGCAATACAAATAAATGAAAAAAGATTATTACGTGAATAATAGTGATGTCTGGAACTGACTCCCTCTCTGGGCATCTACTAAATTATTAATGTCATTATTAACTGAAAATATTATGTGTACGGTTGAAAAAAGGGATTAAGCCCGATCGAGTTTTTTCCCGGATCTACTATGACTGGAATAGTTTTCTCGAATCGGTTAATAAGAGCGTTCTCAGCAACATCGCGCCTAGCATGGCCCCTAATTAGGTTAGAACAAGACCGTCACTCGGCGTGCAATGGTTGACAAAAAAAAAAAAAAAATTGTTCTTAAAAATCATTTTGAAGTATCTATACTCTTTGGTCTGAGCGAAGTATGTCATATGAACAGCTACAGTGAATCGGTGTTGCGAGCAAGAAGTCCGGCGCTGCGCATTGCATTTCTTCAATTATATTTTCATTTTCATTCGGGGCAGCCCCCGCACCTCTCAATGGCGTCATAAAACTTTTTCGCATTTACCCTTTTGGCGTCTCTTGCTATCATCTGGTTCCGAGAGCGACCGCATCTTTCACTCTACCCTAAGGACCGCCGCTTTCTAGGTTCAAATTTTATTTTTTCAATATGAAAGACCAGTATGCTGAACGAAAGAAAAATCCCAACAAATAATTATAAAGAACTTTCGTAACTTGTCAATTGGATTGTAATTTATTATAAATTTCTCGGTACTTGTAATATGATATTATATCAATGTGAAACGTATTTTATTATGACTATAATGACAGTGTTGTGAAGAAATGACAGTACTTATGTACGCAATAAAAAGTTATACTTCTCAGGTGTATCAAAATAAAAATAACTATAAAAATGCTTATAATCCCTCGTGCCAACCAGATGTTGTAGTTAGCCATCAATAAAAATGCAAATTCATATTATAATGCTTTTTTTAAACGGTACATCGACTTCGCTCGTCTTTTTACCCGATTTCGAAAAAAGAGGGTTATGTTTTTCGATCGTTTGTATGTAGGTATTTATGTATGTATGTCTGTATGTCTATTTCTTTGACACGCTCTGTAGCCTAAACGGCTTTATGAATTTTAGCATATGAGGTGTCGTTAGATTCGTCTTAATTGTGCAAATGACATAGGCCATATGATATTTATGTAGGAAACCTGGGAATAAAATAAAAAGCAAAAATAGAAGAAAAAAAATTTTTACTCAAGTGTTTTTTGCAGTAGGTTTTTTTTGTTTCCTTTTTAATAATTAAGATTGTTTAAATTGTGGAACAATATTTTAACAGTGTGTAAATAAACATTATTTAATTTGATTAATTATTTTTGATGGCTATCTTCATTATATCGCACTTCCGTCACATAATACGCGCGAAACATTCAATTTTATCCTCAACTAAACGCGCCAAAAGATGTTTAAATTCAATTTATGTATAATTAATAAAATTGAAGTTTCTGTTTGTAATATCAAAATAACAGCTTTTTACTAAATTCATGTGAAAGTATATACGATACCTATAACAAAAACCAAATTTTCAAATTGTTATCTGTCTGTCTGTCTGTTTCTTCTGAGTAATCTCCGAAACGGTTGGAAAGATTTTGACGGGACTATTACTGGTAGATAGCTGATGTTATAAGTAGTAACCTAGCCTAATTTTATTTTAGAAAAAGAGTTAAGATTCCGCACAAATAAAAAAAGACTGGTCATGGTGAATGAATTCGGGCGCTTAAATGGCTTGCGCTGAGTAAACCATAAAAGATATAGCAAATTAATGTACTACATAATTGTAGACATTAAAACGCCTACAAAAAAAAAACAGCGAAAGTATATATCATCTTCTAAGGATCACCCACATTAAGCATATACCCGATGACACATGCCCGATCGTCGGCATTCTGTAGTCCGCGCGAACAAAGTCGCGGGCACAGCTAGTAATGTACATATTAAATTGTTTTTAAACTTGTTATATAATTAATAAATATTGATATGTAATTTATTTTACATACCTTAAATCCATCGTAAGCGATGACATCTTTAAGTCTACTGACAATAAAGAAATATTTGTCCTCATCGTAATATCCTAAATCACCGGTTTTAAAAAACCCTTCTTCATCTAAATATGTGGAGGGATCAACTCCCACATATCCCTTCATCAGCTTTTGACCTCGTACGTGAATTTCTCCATGCTTATTCGGACCGAGAACTTCGCGAGTTTTCGTGTCTACAACCTGAAAAGGAATTTGGACGTCTAGAACTGAATGCGAATGCGATTATTACATGGGACCTAGAAACATACCCGGCGAACTATGGGTGTACTTTAGCATACCTCTGCCTAACCCTTTGGGGATACAGGCGTGACGGTATGTTATGTTACGTTAGAAATATAAATAAATTACTAAACTACAAAAATAACTTAACTAAATTTGGAGACAGAGAGAGAGAGAAACTAAATTTCTTTGGAGATTTTTCTCTACTTGGGGCAGTTCTACTGTAAGGCTGAAATCTATAGAGCGTACTCAGTCTTAGCTCAGACTTAACTCAGCCTTAAATTCCGAAATTCAAATTTATATTCGCAAGCTCAGCTTGTCCTGAGTATAATTCAAGCCATCGACTTCGACGACTTACGGAAAACTTGGGTATTATACGACTTAAAATTAGTATAGCATAATAGTTTTTTTTTTAGATCTTACTACACTGTTAGCCTTAGGGGCCCTGAAGCCGCTGCGGCTTTTACAGCTTCACCGAACTTGGTTAAAGCATAATACTGATTTTATACACGTTTTAAATTATCTGTATTGCTTTGATTCTTATTGGCTACTACTACATAGAAATGACTGTTTTTATTACGTACACGTTTTGTTATTCCTGTTGTTTGCACTTGTTTCTCGTTATTGATTAGAAACTATAAACTTTTTATTTTATGTACGTAATCTGTCGTTTTTACTTTAAAGTAGTTGAATATTATACAATTACATAATTTAAATTCTATTTTAAATAGTTATTTAATTTTCTATATGTATCTAATTCGTGATTAATTTATTTGTTTGAGTTGAAGAAATTTAACAGTCCAGATGCGGTATCGAAACGTCAATTGACTGTTACCAGACACTTCCTCAGCTAGAGCCAAGCTTATGCTTAGCGTAACTCGACTATAAATTCGAAAGCTAAGATTGCGCTGAGTAAATTCTTAGCGAAGTTTGAGCTAAGCTAAGGCTGCCACCCTGCAGAAGATCACATCCAAATAGTCTTGTGTTGTACTCCTGCAGTGATTAGGATATCCAGAGCTCCTTGGGGTTGAGGTTTGAGGTTCGCAATGCGCTAGTGATTGATACCTATGTATTACATGCGTCTATATGCTACGGTAGCCGAATTAAGGCGGGCAGTATGCTTGTTTGCCCCATTGCATAGAAAACCGTATTAAACCACTCTTATTTGTGTTTCTCACTAAAAAGAAGAGATTATTATTCTGAATTCATAGAAATCATAGACTAACTGCCAGACAACGTACTGCGTTTACATATGGCTCTAGCTGGAAGCTAGCGAGCTTTGCACACATGTTCCGTAATAACGTTGGTGAAGAACGTAAATTAACTTTCTGAAAATTAATTCCCTAAGGTGCTTAAATTTAGAATGACTCCTGACATGTTTCCGATGAGAAATCCGATCAGGCACACGCCTTATAATATTCTCCACGCTTCTTGAATTAACCATTGGACATAAAAGAAGTGACAAGCTTACTAACAACACCATGTATTGTTTAAAAAAATGTATTTGCGTTTTCTCTACAATGAAGTTAAAATATTAGCAAAGGTAAAATTAATTTAACTTGTATAAGGTACACTCATATAGTAACTTACTACAAACTTTTTATATACTTTTTTTTAATACAAACTAAGTACATATTTCAAACCAAAATGTCGGTTTTGGGTAGGGTAGTTTCCATAACATATCTTGTTTATAATAAATATAAATAAAAACTACTTCAAAATTTTTCTTGTTACCTTTATAACGATTCCTGGTTCTGCTTTGCCAACGCTACCTGCTTTAGGACCCTTGGTTCCCCAAATTTCTGAGGTTATGTCACTTGCTTCTGACATACCATACATTTGCACAATACTTTTCAATTTAGGCAATCTAGAATATATTATTATTATTAATATTACTCATAATTATAATTTCATAACATGATTATTCCTTTTTCCCAACAATAAAATTTAATATCGTACCGTCGTAATCATTTAGAAAACAATTTGTTACTTTCTTTGTTAGGGAATTTCCATCTTGGCAATTTTATTTGTCAATAAACATTTACCTTAATTTCTTCTCCTTTAGAGTCAAATTTTTTGATTGTAATATAATGACAAGTTTGTTAAGTCTTTCCAAGTTATTAATGCCATATCGAAGAAAGTAACAAATTGATTTGTAAATGATTTGAAGAACGAACATTACTACAGCTATATTATAAAGAATAGCTATGAAACTTGGCACCCGTTAGATCTCAGCTTTTTTATCGGTGACAACAACTACCCCCGAACGTTATATCTACCGGAATTGGCCCCTTTTTCACATTTTATATTTTTATTGGGATAAAATATTCTACAAACAGATAATTTCTGAGAGGTCTGATATAATCATTCGTCAATAGGTCCTGTTGTTAAAATATGCTCAGTGTACTTACACTATACATATAATATTGTGTAAAAAGTAGACAGGTATAGATAGGTACCTTTCTTTAACTTTTTCAATGATCTTGCTATGAAGAGGTGCACCTGCAGAATGTATTACTTTGAGTGAATCAAGATTATAATGTTCGATAAGACTTGACTTCGATAAATGTTCAATGATAGATGGGACTATATATACTGTGTCAATCTAAAATAGAAAACATTATACAGCAAGATAAAACATAGAAAAAAATATCACACGTAAAAACATGACCTATGACGTCATACACTGATCAAGTGAGTCGGTTTGGTTCCACTTGGTTGGTCTATTATTAGAGATGTGAACCAGTTCCAGCAAAGCCCTTTTTTTTTATTAGTAGGTACCGGTAAACTGAGTTTTATAATAGTTTATGTCATTTATAATGAAGTTAATTTACAGCACGACATATTTATCACCAGTCGTGCTAAACTTAAAAACTCAATATATTTGTTTTTTCTTTTAATTGTTAGATCTCTTCATCGTCCATTTACATATAATCAGAACTTGTTAAAAATTTAAGTTGTGCACATAATGTCATAGGGCACTAGATTTAAATAGCTATTTAGAGTTAAGTTATTATTATTTTTTGATCTCTTACCTCTATTTGTGCCTTATGAAATAAAATAAAATTTGAGACTGAACGAATCAAATAATCCGGGTCTTAACCGTGTCACTATTGATTGACAGTTAGAACGATAGACAATATTCGGTCTTGGATTCGATTTTTGGAAACCTTTCTTAGCCCTTTAGTTTTTTTGACCCATTTTGCTAAAGAAGCTTGTTTGGATCATTGAATGACTCGAATGAAATACTATATTCGTATATACTTTCAACAGCAATAGCAATATCTTTTATTCTCTGTTACACAAGTACGAATAAACACTTTTTAAGCTCTGTGTGAAAATCCATACTATTTTACTTAATATTATAAATGCGAAAGTAGCTCTGTCTGTCTTTTATGTATTCACGCCTAAACTGCTGAACCAATTTTGATGAATTTTGGAATAGAGATCTATTAGACCTTGGGAAAGGACATTAGCTACAATGTCACTAAAATAAATTTTTAAAAGATGAAATAGGGAATGAAAATTTGTATAAAGACACCATCAAACCAGTTTTGATGAATTTTGGTATAGAGCTTTAATGGACTTTAGAGAAGGATATAGGCTACCCATTGTCGTGAAAATAAAAATTTTAGGGGATCAAATAGGGGATGAAAATTTGTCTACAGAACATATCAAAAAAAAAAAATTTATGGGATGAAAGTTTGTATGAAAAACCTATCAAACCAATTTTTTTGAATTTTAGTATAACGACCTTGGAGAAGGCTACCTACCTTTTTCATCGAAAATAAAACTTGAAGGGGTGAAATAGGGGATGACACTTTTTGAAATGGAAAGTAAAAAAGAAATTGAAAGCAGGATGAAAATTCATATGAATGTATTTAGCAAGAAATAAGAGCGTTTCGCGTTTTTGAAAAATCATCCCTTGTTGGAGAGCTAAGAAAACGTTTATGTTTTTAAAATAATCTGCAAGCCAAGTATCGTAACGTTTTTATTTTATTTTTAAGGTATATTAATGAAAACTAATCTCAAAAAAATATTGGAATAAAATCGTTTTGCATCTCGCATTTTTAAATTTGGATCAATATTTGTTGTTTTAATATCGACAAATAACCAGTGTTTAATCATTTTTATAAGTCAGAAGAAAAAACGAGAATTAAATTGATACTTTTTTAAATAATTTTTTTTTGTTGCATTTGTGACTTATTTTGAAAAAAAGCTAAAAAACATGATAACTCAAAAATGGTTCACTTTTGCGTAATGCATATGGGTGTTAAAATTATCGTAAATAGTCACCCCTACCACCTCCTAACGGGAATACGGCGAATTACCGATAACCTTGTATATACAATCTACTTTATAGATAAAATGGTAAAGGTTTGCCGTTGTGCGCGCATCACGCAAAAGCTATGTGATAGATTTTGGTAACTTTTTTTTAAGTTCTTAGATAAGTTGGTCCTTATTTAAGCTCTATCTCGCAGCCAGCCAGCCGATCATCCACTATAAGCCAATTTTTTTTTCTCTAGATAAGCGTAAAACCGTTTTATTCCTTCAATACTGTTGATTTTTCTCTGGAAATACGGAAAGTTTTGGAAAACTGAACTTGCTTTTTCTATTGTTTTTTTTTTTATGAATTCTAGATCAATTCACTATTCGAACTATTCGACTATGCGTTATTATGATTTTGTTGTGTTCATTTTTGCCTTAGAAGAGTTTTAAGGGGAAAAAATCGAGATAGGTGAGCTGTGGTCGAGTTATGGGACTATTGGAAAGGAGTGAGTAACGTCTGCGGGACAGATTTACTTTCATTTTTATAAATAAACTGCCTTTATTCGTAAATAAATGCTTCAAAACCGGTTCTGATCATTGTAATCGGTTCACACCCCTAGTCGATATATGGTTAAAAATAAGTAATAGGATTTCTATTAGCTAAATTGTATAGCAATGCTCTAAAGTCTAATAGCATTCACCTAATATATTGTGAACAAATAACAAATCATAATAGTAGAAACTGCTTGGAAACATCAGCAAATATTGATTAATTTTTTGTGTATGTCATTGCAAAATGGGATAAATCAATAATATACGTATGGGGTATCAGTTTTTCACAAACTTAGTTTACACATCTCGACGTCTATGTGTGTCTTATTTTGCGTGAAACCCCGTGGCTGACTTCAATTCTGCCAGCCCGGTTGTTCCATGAAGTCCATCAATGGCCTGATGTTCGTAAAGATCATCAGAAAAACTTACTTTGTACTCTAAGAGTACGTGTCTGGCACTAGATTCCGAGACACCTACATTAAAATTATGTTTGTTAAAGTGCGTATCTTGTTAGGGCCCCGGTGACCATGGCTGTTCTACTATTAAAATAGTTAAAGTTTGTTTGTAGGAGGTTATCTCAGAAAGTATCTTCCAATGATATGAAGTAACATTATCCCTGAGAACTGTTAAATATAGGCCTTCTTGAAAGTTCGCCACAACGACCGGTCTTGCGCTACTCGCATATGACGGGTCTTATACTCGGTCGGTACTTTCATCAGGTCGTTCGTCCACCTCGTGGCGGGTTTGCCGACGTGGCTTGGTAACCACTCGAGAACTCTTTAAACCTATCGACCATCTGTTCTAGGAGCAATGTGCGCCGACTCTTGTCACTTAAGTCTAGAAATTCTGAGGGCTATATCGGTGGACTTTGATTGTGCGTGTGCTTTCTTATGAGGGGTCTATCCTTAGCGATCATACCTCTGTACCATTAATCGTCATAAACTAGTTAAAAGTTTTAAAAAACTTCGATATTTTGGACGAGATTTTACGTAGTTTTCCGAATGCTGCCCAACCGAGTTGGATTCTACTAATGATTATTGGCCTCTAATTTGTTTTCTTATCAAAATATCGTAATGTTGCGGGAGAATGTCATAACCGTTAACTGAGCTGTTAAAACCCATACCTGATAATCTTGTATGCTTCTCAGAAATGTTTTTATATTCGTATTGTTTACGTAAATAATTTTCCTTCCGCTTGACAAAAAATTGTACGTGTTAAATATATCATAACCGTGAAACCAACCTCCGAATGTTAATACTGTTTTTGTCATCGGATCTCTAAAACAAAGCACGTATTATTATTATTATTATTTATTGAATTATGTATGACGTGAAACTAATATAAATTTTGTGATAATACTTACTCTTTAGACACTCTATTTACGATACAGTTTAAATGTGTTAACTGCACCCCTTTTGGCATACCGGTAGTCCCAGAAGAATATATAATGATCGCTGTGTCCGTCTGTCCTTGTACTTGTGCAGGTTCGAATTGGTTAATATCAATATCACCGGTTATCAAGCTCTTTAAAGAAATTACTGAGTCTATGGCATCATCGAAGGTTAATATTTTCTTGATACCCTCAACATCTATCTTGTTTCTGTACCTTTTCCAAAATAGATTCGAACAAATTAAGTAGTTCGGTTTTATTAATTTTATTTTATGATTTATTCCAACTGAAAGGTAGTGAACATTTTAAAATTAATATCTTTATTATATTACACATTGGATATATGTATATCACAATATGTGTTCGCGACATTATAAAATAGTAACTAGTGTACCAGAATATAAGTGTAAATAGAATAAGTTGTAAATATCTTAATAATAAAGAGAAAGCGGAGAGTACGCGCACACTATATTCTCGCCATCCCGCTCTGATAGTAGTGAGTCTCACTTAGTCACTATGCGGGGTAACGGTACACACTGTTGAGGGCAGCGTGGGCGGATAGATCGGAAGCGGGGTGGCAAAATCAGTTCTGTCTAAGAAATCGACCAAGACACACGCAGCAGGTACTCTCCGCATCTAAAATAAATAGTTTTTCATTTGAACCCTACGGTGAATAGCATATCGGAATCAGCATAAATATAAAACATATGTGAGTCAGATCGAAGGTGGCTTACAATATGTATCCACGTATAAACTAAAGTAGGTAATAATTTTTATAATCGTAATGATCTTTTCCTAGCCCTGGTGGATTGGGCTTTGCGATGTTATGTCAGTCAGTCAGTTACTTATACTATTAAATAATATAAATATAGAGATATAGGAATGTAGTACATGGTATGAATGTAACCATACCATTCTATTCATTTATTCATTTTGTGCACACAAATTCCGCTTCTTATCGCATCCCATTTTAGGTATGAATTTTTCATTAAAAAAAGATGTTCATCCATTCTGTAAACCCCTGCCAACACGTCAGTGCACAAAATTTGCATGCTCCAGGGCCCTTATTCCGTCTTCCATTCCGTACGATGACTTTTATTAGCTCCTAGGTGAACGAAACAGTAGGGGCCTTAATTGATATTAAAAGTTGGTATTATTGTGGACCAGCATAATATTTACCTTAATATTTATGATAGATTTTATAGACCCAGAACTGCTGATGATGCAAAGCTCCCTATTTTGAGGGCGTTACAGTATGAACTCACTTTAACAACACTGACTACAGCAATGTGCTTCTGTGTACACACTAACGAATACTGACAATGAAACATAAACGAAAAAGGTCGTCAACTCGGGAGAGCCAAATTTAAATAAATAAAATAAAAACAATCTTACGTAACGCGTTGTTCGAACCCTAAACTGCGGTAGGTAATGCTTGAACGCCCCCTAAAGCGCGTCGTGAGTTCGCTGTGCGGCCCGTTACTCGCGAGCTTTACCCGCTACTTAGACCGCACCTGCGTTTTGTGCGTGAACATGTAGATACTTTTTTAAGCATGGCAGATTAATCCTTACGAGCAAAAGTTACTTCATCATAAAGACAATTTGGCCATCTGGCCGCCAGATAAAAATATTGTCTATACTATACTGAAGTATTGTCATTCATCAATGAGTGATTTCTTCTAAGTTATATGCGGGTGAAACCACGGGGCACAGCTAGTCTTATATATAAAGATGAATCTTACCTGTACCGTAACCTATGTCATAGGGAGTGTACGTAGCACCAGTAAATAGGACAGCGAGTTGTGTTGCTAAAAATTCAATACGATTTTCCGATCCCACCGCAACCGTGTCTCCTCGTCCGATCCCAAGTTTAATAAGTGATGTAGACAGGTTTACGGCATACTGAGTTAGCTCTATATATGTTAATTTTTCTCCTGTTTCGCTGTTTACCTGTATAATTTGTTAAGTTAGTTTTATAATAATTATTTTGTTTTTTTAACACTTAAATGTATTGATTTTTTTTTTCATTTAAAGAAACCTACCTAGTAAAAAGTGTAGGTAAAGGTTTAGATTGAATTAAAAATTAATGTAGAAATACCTGCGTCAATATTAGTACCGAGTAGAGTACAGAGTAATTATCTCTTCGGAGATATTTCTCTACTTGTGGTAGCCGGACTAGTGAAATATAGTGACATGAAATATTTCACGAAATGTGGAACTTATCTAAGCCACCCTACAGAAAATCGCAACCAAATGAACTGGCGGTGGGTAGGATGATATCCAGAACTCCTTGGCGATGGGGGGTCAAGGTTAGTAACGCGCTAGTGATATCTATGGTGTTGCACAAGTGTCCATAGGCTACGGTAACCGCTTATCATCAGGCGGGTCGTGCACTTGTTTACCTACTTAGTTGTATAAATAAAAACACTATGCATTTAGAGTTAAATTCCGTTTGATTACTTGTTTGGGAGATAACGGAGTATTTATTACCAACTGTGGCTGCGCGAAGGATACTGCGCAGCACACCTTAACCGTTTATCCCGCATGGGACTCGTCACGCCGCGATGTTGTCGCGACATGTCAGTCACCGTGTATTGCAGGCCCGAGATGGAGGAGGCGCACTGGTGTTCGTGCGCCCTCCGAGGCTCGTTGGAGGCTCACCGTCTCCGATCGCGATGGGGTCCCGAGGTAGGGCCACACCTGCCAGGTCCAGTGGACGTAATGCGCCAGCAGTTCCCGCTCCCGGCCAACAGGTGAAGAGGACACCATGGGGTTTTGATCGATAAGAGCGGACTCTTGCGGAGCGGATGTCGGAACATACACCTCCCCTGAGGCGGCCTGCCTCGGGAGGAGGATACAATGCAGGATTTCCCCACGTTAAAAAAAAAGTATTTATTGCCAATGACCATAAACATGATTGTTAATTACTTAGTAGAATCAATTATAAATGTAATTGACCACAATTATTGAAATTGTAAAGGTGATATAAGAAAAACTTGGTGCTTAATTAACAAATGGTTAGGTTAGGTTAGGTTAGTAAATGTATAAATAATTGATTTGATGAAGTTGTTATGAAGTGATTAGGTAAACTGGATAGTACAGGTTAGGTGTGCACAAAACTTTCTAAAATATTTTTCGAGGAAATTGAAACAATAAAACATAACTGTGACTTAAAATTATTAGATAAAATTACTTATATGAAATCAAATGACGTATCCTTTAGAATTGGAAAGATAACTGCTGGTGAAGTAGAGAAGATTATAAATAGTTTAATTTCAAATAAAGCACCAGGAATAGATGGTATACGGGCGCAAGATTTACAATATATTAAAGAGGAAATAGGGCCAGTATTAGCTAAATTTATAAATTTATTTAACAAGTCAGGGGAGTACCCATATATGTTAAAAAAAGGTATAATTCGACCTATTTTTAAGCAAGGTGATCATATGGATTATTCATACTGTAGAACTATAGCAATATTATAATCATCGAATAAAATTGTAGAAAAAAATATTGTTGGCAAAATTAGTTCATTTTTAGATAAACATAACATAATTTCAGGCTTTCAACACGGATTTAGAATATGTAGAAGCACTAGCACAGCCCTTGACCGGTTTTCTGATGATGTGATTAGACATTTGGACAAAAAAATGTATGTAGTAGCTCTGTTTATAGACTTTACGAAGACATTTGATACGCTGGATCACGGGGTACTAATTGATGCTATGTAAAGCTGTAGTAATCGTGGTCCGATGAACGAGTGGTATCGAAGTTATTTAAATAACAGGACTATCCGAACACTTGTCAATGGAACATTGACCGAGGAGGCTTTTATAAGGTATGGTGTCCCAACTGGCGCGGTGTACGGCCCTGTTGGGTACATCAGCATGCACGTAAATAGCATGTCTAATTTTAAATATATATGCCGTTATCGTGAAATAAAGGATGATGAGTACCTAAATTAGCCTTAAAAACATTTACAAGTCTTATACAACGAGTCAGATATTTCATTTATCTCCTACCAACCTTCGCAAGCTATACGTGGTAACACTGCCACTATCGCTAAACTTACCAAAGCTATTTCTTCCTTCTTGAGTCGTATTCTATCGAAAATATATTTTCCGAAATTTAAATGCGCTGGTACATACAAATCTTCGTCACTATACACATATAATTCTTTATTGGCCATTGCGTCTCTTTATTATTCAGATGAAAATTAAATATTTCTAGAGATATGTATGTTAGGATGTATTTCTCTAAGACAATGAACTAAATGACATGACTGCAGACTTTTATATCATATATAAAGGCAGAATCATACTCGTAACATGACATGCCGCGCCGCGCCACCAGATGCAACGTGATGATTGTTGAGTCGAATCAAATTGTATTAAATTCTATTGTTAGAACAATGCCAGAAAAACATTATAAATATCCAACGATGCGATGACTATACAGTCCAAGATCTAGAATTTCGTGTAACCGATAGTGGAGGTAAATACGCCACTCGACGTATCGATGCATTATAAACAATACTCGACACCACGTGTCGGTGGTTCGCAAATTTCGCTTATTGATATTTTTGAATGAAGTTCCTTAACGCGGCATGCGGTAGTTGCCTTGTAGAAATCGGCACGTAAGGAAAAGACGTTATGCGACTTTTTCTTTCTCTCACTCTCTGTTTCTTTCTATTACATATTTGAGCAGACGAGTATCGTGCGTCAGCGGGTTGTACAACCCTTCGTCAGGTGGCTGCCAAATTTCAAAACATTGCATTTTGGGTGGGGCCCATCGGGGTGGTCTGTCGAAGTAGGCGCTTATTCAGTAATTCAATGGTTTATCAGTTATGTTGTATGATACTTAATTATAATATAATACTAACATCGATGTGTTCTTTATGAATTCGAGTAAGTGGTTTTTAAATAACATTTTACTTAATTAAATTTTAGTATCTTATGTGGCTCTAGTTTTTTAAACGATATCCTGTTTTATATGTCATGAAATTATAGCGATAAATGTAAATTAGACAAGAAAGAATACATGGGATCTTATTAATGAATGTTTATGTACTACCCAAAAATACCTAAACTTTGCATTAATTAATTTTTTAAGTGTTAACTTCTTATGGGAGGGTAAACCGCTTCGTAACGTAACGCGTTACGGCGCCATAAATAGTAGCATAGTTTCAGTCAGTCCTAACAACATGCTCGTAGCCTAGCGGTCGTAAACGTAACTGCTATGGCCAAAGTTCTAGGTTCGAGTCCTCGCCTGCTTCTCTTTCTCTCTTTCGTTTGGTCTTATTTTTTCTTTTTGATTAATTTAAGTTATCACTTCTGTCGAGCGTCCCGAGACGCACAATTTTTTTTTTAAATCTTCATTGGTCTCGATGTTGAAAAGTATATCCATTTTGTGAATAATCACCACACTTCCACAGCTATCACCTATCAGCAAACTGAATACTGAAATTAGTGGAATGTCGTGGTGTGGCGTAATATTAATATGCACGGTGCACGTCGCGGTCGGGTGTCGTCACGGCACAGCGGAGTCAATTGGGGCGGTTGGGTATTAACAATAGTCATTGCCCACTCTAGAAAAATCGACAGTATTGAACGAATATACCGTCTTTATTATTTAATTTTCAGAAAAAAAAAAACAATTTTTTGCATTATAGTCGGACCATCGGACATTTATGATAATTATTAATTTATTTTATTATATTATGTGCATATATCTGTTTGACACGGACTAGCTGGGTAGCGTAATAAACAAAAAAAGTATGCGACACGAATAATAACGTTCGATGCAGCCATTTTTGCCAAACGTCATTTAGGCAAATGTTATGTCTAATAAGGTTGTGCAAGGTGGAAATTGTGTTATGGATGTGCAACTACTAATATATAATAATCAATCTTCTGGTAGGTACATATAATTCAAATATCAATCAAACATTATAATTAAATCTGAATGAATATGTTTTTAATTACTTTCAAGAAGAGCGATAGATATCACAGTAAAAACCTAATTACTTAGGTACATAACCATACTTATGTACCTAACAAAATTTACCTAAAATATGACGGCAAAAGTCGAATGGTTTTGTTTTCTAAATCAGTTTGTTTTTGTTCTCACACATTAAAATAATGTTTTTGATATGTAACAAAGTATGAATAGATAAAATGAGACATCAATGATGATCAATTGTCACTAGCGTCACGATCACGACTTTCCGTATATAATACATATTAATCTATGATCACGACTGACGGACGAGGACGACACTCACTTATCGGGGGAAGATTATGAGCAGACATAAATATTATGAGATATACTAATGTAATCGTCCGATTATGAAAATATCTCGCGATAACTTGAATATAGCCATTAGTAATTACTAATGCTAGGTTACTAATATTAGTAGTTACTAATTTGTTAGAATTAGTAATTATTACGACCGAACGTCTTTTTTTAGCTAATTGTTAATATGTGTTCTTGTAAAGAACTTTGTTTACGACTGCATGACATTTTTTGTGAGCTTCGCACTCTACAGATTTAATAAGTACATATCTCAATTCAGTAATCATTCATAACTACTCACCTCTGAGTATACTTTTAGGGCTTGATTATGAATGATCATTAATGTAAATCATTCATAATCTCCCACCTGTACACTCACTCACTTTCGTGGCTGTGAAGTGCAGCGTGACCACAAGTGTAGTTTTCTACCTCTTTGGTAGATTTAAGGCTCTTTGGGCTTGTTTTGGTAGTAAAAAAGTATTCGGTAGATTTTGTTATATTTATACAATGTTGATATTTTCCCCGATAGATTTGATACTTTTTGGATCAAATAAATGGCAACTTTCTATTTACCAGGTCTCCAGGATTTCCCCGTCTATAAGAAATCTCGTTTTGTGTTTTAAATCTACATAGCTCTCTCTCTTTCACAAAAAGCGTTTTACGTGGAAATATAAAAAGCAACTATTATTAGCACTATCGGATAACCTATTGTTAGTCAGGGTATTTTTGTGATTAAAAAAGAAGACTTTGAGCGAATGACTTTTAGCTGTATTCCTTTCAACGCTCGGACTAGTTTCCATACCTAGTCTCTGGTAGTTTTTTAAAGTTGCCGAAGTAGATTGACGAATTAAAATGTGGTCACACTGGTGTAGTATGCCTGTACTGTTTTTGTATAAGCCCCATGACATTTACGAGATTATAACCCTAAAAGCTGTAACTTTTTTATAATAATACAATTTAATCTTCTTATTGTGAATAAAAAGACGTTCACAATATTTAATGTGTGCTAAATTAATAGCGCTTGTTTTATTCTTGTTTCTTACAAAATTACAGTAGTTCGTAGTAACAATGTGGTTTCATAATAACGTTCTTGACTGTAGATTCGCTGCTTGCTGTTGCTGGTGTTGTGGTGTTTCTCGAACTGATCGTAGTACTGCCGTTTTTTTTTTTTTTTTTTTTTAGAACTGACTACATTGTTAGCCTTAGGGGCCCTATCGTCAAACAGAGCCGCTGCGGCTTTTACAGCTTCACCGGACTTGGGGGCGAGCGCTTAGGGCACTCAGCCCCGAAAGTTTGTGACGACCCGCACAAGGGTGCCAGAGTGGCCGAACCTCGGCTCGGGCGGTCGTCGCGAATGCGAAAAGGTCGCGATCTAACTAATTCCCTGATGCTACGAGAATTTGAACTAACTAACATATACTCATATGCACGTTCCCCTACTCCAGGGAGGAAGGAGTGGACCATGCGTATGTGTATTTAATAATCGAAATGGTTTTTCTACACTAACTAGCGCATTAGTCTAACTAGCGCAAAAAAAAGAAAAAAAAGGTCCCTTACAGAACCTATGTGCCTGTGTGGTGTGCACGTGTGTGTGGTCATACGTGTGTAATGTTGTATGTGGGTAGCTAAGTGTTGCACGTATAGTGCCACTTGTATCGCGCGGGCGGCTGCCTGACCCAAGGGTTTCACACCGAGGAACGGACCTAGGCTTGGGTTGCCGCTAGAGAGGGTGGACGTGACGGGTGTGCGGGAGCGAAGTTAACCGCCCGTCCTCTGCGGAGAGAACGGTGGTTACGCGGGCGTGGGCGGTGGCACGCTCTGTTTGGAGAGACGGTGGCGTAGAACGCGTTAGCTGTTTCGGTTTGGTCGGGCGGGTCAGTGAATATATTACGCGGCCGGCGTTTTCTCCGGCCGGCGTTGGGGTCGGGAACATATGAAGCTGCCGCTTTTATTAGGGGATTCGCGTGGTTCGATGCGGTGTTGAAATAAGAGCGAGAAAGGTGTTTGACATAGGCATGTATCGAAGGAAGGTCCATATCTCTATGGAGATCCTCCATACGAACATACCTAGGGGCGCCGGTAAGGCGGTGAAGAAACCTATTCTGGATGGCTTGTAAGCGTTTCCAATTATATTTTGACATATGTGCGAACACAACGCAGCTATATGTCATAATCGGTCGGATACACATCTTGTAGAGCGTAAGCTTGTGTCTCGTGGACATTTTGCTTGCAGCACATAACAGAGGATGCAATCGGGGGAGGGTCCAGGCGGCCCTTTTCCTAACCAGACTGATGTGGCGTATAAAGGAGAGTCTACTATCTAGGGTTACACCTAGATATTTGGTCTCCTTTACCCAGGGGATCGGATTACCGAAGAGTTCAAGGGGATGATCCTTGTGTTTTTTCGGTATCTGTGAGGCGGTTTGGTCGAAGAGCACCGCTGCGCTCTTCGTGGTGTTTATGGCTATTCGCCAGTCGTTAAACCACTTCCCGAGAGTGGTCACGGCTCTTTGGATTCTGCATTTGAGGTTTCTCGTTTGCCTTTGAGAGGAGTATATGACTGTATCGTCAGCGTATAAGCCTACCTCAACTTTCGCTTGAAGTTTTGGTAGGTTACTGACGTACAGATTGAAGAGGCTAGGAGCCAGGATGGAACATTGGGGGACGCCTGAGCGTATGGGATGGGGTGTCGATAGTTCACCTTCCACTCTGTAGCGAAAGGTGCGGTCTTTGAGGTAATCGCGGATGATTTTAACTAATCCATCGGGGACTTCGCGGGAGTACAGCTTATAGACTAATCCTTCGTGCCAGACCTTAACAAAGGCCTTGGCTACGTCGAAAAAGACTGCCAGTGTACGACGGGGTTTATATAACTCGGAAAAGTTAAACAAAATGTGCTCCGTGAGGCGGTGCACTTGATGCGTGCAAGAGTGTCTAGCACGAAAACCGAATTGCTCAGGCGGATAGAGGTTTTTCTCCTCTATTACGGATTTGAGACGGTTCAGAAGGATCCGCTCATAGATTTTACCTAGGGTATTTAGAAGACTGATAGGGCGGTAGCTGTCGGGAAGCGACGTGCTCTTGCCGGGCTTGTGAATACCTATGACAATGGCCGTTTTCCAGACGGCTGGAAAATGGCAGTTGGCTATGGCTACATTGAAGATGCAGACCAATAGAGCTATGAGGTGATCGGGAAGAAGTTTGAGTACTTCGTTCCTGATCCCGTCGGGACCTGGTGACTTTCTAAGCTTAAGGCTTTTGAGAATGGCAGAGATTTCCTCAGAAGTGACTGGGGACAGGGATTCTGATGCCGGGAGCTTATTCAGCTCCCCCACGCGGGCTTCGATATCTCTGACTCGGTCGGTGTTTCCTTTGACGCTGTTCGGGGAGCACTGACTCTCCAAACAAGCGGCAAGGCACTCCGCCTTGTCGATGGTATCGAACGCGGGTGTAGTGCCGGGACCCCTTTCGAGGGGGGGCATACGAGGGTGGGGTTCTATTTTAAGAGCGTGGGCTACTTTCCACTAAGTCAGATGTGATGGCCTTAGCCCTTCGACTAAGGTGTCCCATCTGTGACTTTTGAGCTCGGTTATACGGGCTTTAACCGCTCTCTGGAGTGCGCGTAATCGTGCGCGGTTTGCTTCGGTCGGATAAGACTCATGCGCACGAGTCGCAGCGTTCTTCTCCGTCATCAACGCTCGCACGTCGGCAGGGAGTACAAAGCGGCGATCGTTCGCCGCTTCGACCTCTCTCGAGGCCTCTCCGATGCCGACTTGGAGGTGGTCGACTAGGGAGTCGATCGCGAGATCTACGTGCGCAACTGACTCCAATACGTCAGGGACCCTAACGAGATTGGGCGAGGACTGCCTAGCTGCGAGGTAGTGTTTTAATTTGGCATAGTCAACCGTTGTGACTGAAGGAGGGCTGGAGTCATCTAGTTGCCCTAGCTGTAAGATGACCGGGCGATGGTCAGAATCGAGTTCGTGTACGACCCGAATGAGTCGTACCTGAAGCGCGATATTTTTCAGGAGGGCTATGTCAAGCACTGTCGGTATACAGTGATCTTGAAAGTGGGTGGGAGTGGGAGGCGCTATGACGTCAAAATTTAACTCGTCCGACAACCCTTCGAGAAGAACCCCATTGCTGGAGTCTCTCCAATTCCACCTGCGATAATGACCGATGTGCCGAGCGAGAGTAGCTTCTCTAGGTCAGACCTGAGAGGTACTTTCGTCGGTGAGAGGTACACGGATACGATCGTTATGGACGGATGATCGGTCATTCCTAGTCTACACACGGATACTTCCATATTGGTAAGTATCGGAGGATCTACCGGCATGCAATACAACGAGCGCTTGTAGTAAATGAGAGTGCCGCCCCCTCGGCCGTCACGGTCATTTCTAACAATGTTGTAGTTTGCGATACTCGGATTGCGTTTACCACGCTTTAAGAGCGTTTCCTGTACTAAGAGAACGTCTATTTGGTGATCTTTAAGATAAGTCGCGACGAGATCACGCTGCGGATATAAGTTCCGCGCATTAAAAAAAGAGATGTTTAAACCTCTCGGCTTGAGCCTAGCCATTGAGAGGCCTGAGGTTGGCGGCTTCACGATCGAGACGCTGTAGCGTCTCTACGAGCCGGGGGAAGGCAGCTATGGTTTCGACGAAACCGTACTGCTCCATATGGGCCTTGTATGCGAGGACCTCGCGTATCTCATGCTCACGAATGAGCGATAGCATGAGGTCATCCATTGTTGAGGCGCGGGACGCTGGAGCGCGGGGTGCTTTGGGCTGCACCTGGGGTGCGGGGGGGCCCACGGTCGCCTGAGTGCGGCGGGGGCAGGGAGGGACGGAAACACCTCTGGATTGAGCAGAGGTTGTGCCCGGAACCCTGAGGCGGGGGGTGCCCTCTGAAGGGCAGCCTGCCAAGGGCGGCGGGGGTGCGTGGTGCGCGGGGCCTTGGGGCATCCGCGATAGTTCGCGGGATGTCCCTCCTCCCTGCATAGTACGCAGCTCGGGGGGTGGTAGAGTCACGCTGACGCGTGCACTCCCTGGTTGGGTGGTCCTCGAGGCACAACGCACCTTGGACGCAGAAAGCAGTTGCGAGCGGAGTGCCCGTACAACTGACAGTTGTGGCATTGGGAGGGCTTCGAGTTTTTATATGGAGGCTCTACGGATATGCCGGAGAGCTCGCATACAATTTCTAAGTTGAAGATATTTTTGCCCTCAGGCGTTTTGTCTAGAATTAATACGAGCATTGGAAGGGCTCGTTTGTCTTTATTGTACATCCGATGTACTTCTCGGATGGGGAATTTTTGTTCTTCGAGGGAGGCGAAGACTTCCTCGGGTGTGATTTCGACGGGGATACGTCGAAGCACAACCCGTAAAACTCGCTCCTCTTCGAGGGCGTAAGTGTAGTAGGGAATATTCCTACTACGGAGGAGGGTGGTCAGTTTGCGATGGCAGTTTGACGTGCTCATCGTCAAGGAGATACCGGTCGCGATATTACGCGCCTTGTTGTATCCTATTTTGAGCGATTTAAGCTCATTGGTCAGCTTTGTCCAGACAGTTTTGTCGTGGATAATAATTGGAGGGGTTTTTGCTTTTTACCGACGACCGGTTCATCGGTATTCAAGGAGGGTGCGGGGGCGGCGGAGCCGTTTGCAGTCTTGGTTGTTTTTGCCGCGTTTTGTTCAACGGGGCTGTCACGGGGCGCGCGTTTACGGGACTTGACGACCGTGAAGTCGTCATTGTCCGCGGCAGCTTCGGTCGGGATTGGAGGGGGTTGGGCTGACTGGGGTGTCCATTTCTGTTTTGACTGGAAGGGCCGAAAAAGAGTTTGATAGGGATGTTGTTGCCGCGGGGGCAACGGGTTTAGCGGGGCGGCCATAGGGTCCGGGGGTAAAAGATCGCTGTTGCGATTTCGCTCGGGACTTAATTGGGGCGTGGTTTACACTTGCGGGGCTAGAGGGGTGGGGGTACTCGGTCACAGGGACCGAGGTGGGTCGCGTGAAACCGGGTGGCGCGGCGGCGGGTGAGAACGCGGCGGAGGCGGAGGGGATGGCGTGCGCGGCATCCGCGCTCTGATTGGTCGATGGGGAACGTAGCGAGTCCGCCATCTGTGCCCTGCTGATGTACTCATTACTGAGCTCGGGCATGTGTAACGACATGAAATTAATAAGGCGCTGGTTTTCGGCTTCCAGCTGCCTAAAACGTACTTCTAATTCCGCGAGTTTTGATTCGGCCATCGCGGTGGCGGTTTGGAGGACGGGGGAGTGAATTTATTCACCTCTCTGCCTGGAGGGCAGGGGGGTACGCCGAATGAGTTTAACGGGCTATCCGAGCCCGGAGCAATGAGACCTGTGTGTCACGGTGTAATGAAACACAGGAAAAGGACCTATCGTTTCCTTAAGGGAGTCCCTAGCAGTCTCGTGGCAGAGGACGCAGGCCGGTATAAACCGTGGCTCCGCCCAAACAACCACGAGGATGGATGGTAAGGATAGGAAAGGTTGGGTAGGAGACACCTGGGGCTTAACTATGCAAAAAGGCAAAGACTAAGACTCCCAGGCCCGTCCGAGTTATCGTTTACCTCAGAAGGAGGTAACCGGAGAGCGCTCGGGTCACGCCCCGTTCATCTTCGTTAACACCGCTAGGTATCCGACGAACGACCACTAAAACGTGGATTTGCGCGTATTAGAAACAAGATTCGCGCTGAAAAGCGCGTTTGTTATCGTACTGAGAACTACGGTTTTTCGTGTGCACCGAAGTGCTACACGAAATGTGCGAGCGAGACGGCGCTATGCGCGCAACGAGTACCTAGATACTCGCTACACAACAATAACACCGTCTTCACTATAAAACGCGGTATGAGAAAGCTTAAAAAACTAGCTTTAGACTGTGTACTCTGAACCGGCAGACCTAGGACCGGGTCCGTGGATCAGAGTAAACAAGTTCGTACACTAGTTTAAGCAGAGCGCGAAATTCAGACAGCGATCGAGAGCGCGAGTGGACACGTCCGTTCACGTCAGCGGTCGAAATCGGAATCGTAGTACTGCCGCCTTCTCCGCTATATTTAACCTCACCCTTTGCCTCGCAAGCGGTCGTGCGATGGATTCCGTGCGGGGCGTCGCTCAGCCAATGAGCGCGCACGCCCTGTGTGCGGCAGTACCATGAGTCACCATGCCAGATGTTCCGAGTCTGGCATGGTTCATCCTTACAACTAGTGAAATTTATACATTTGAACTTACAACTAGCTATATTCTTATTCTAATCGTTTTAAAATACACATATTCAGTTCATATTATTATATCTATTCCTAACACGTATTTATAAACCTTATTCCTAACACGTATTATTTCATTTATTTGTTCATTCTATACTATTAGACTATCGTTATTCGCTCGCCCCGCTCGCTGTCCGCAACACTTCTGCTAGGCCGCTGTAAAATGATGAATGTATTGGAATCTACTAAAGATTTTGAATATAACACATCCATCGCTTCCATTCCAATCCATTGCTTAAAGTTTCGGGGCGTACAATGTATGGAGAAAGAACAATATTCTTTCACGATATACATCTTCTTTGTTCTGTGATATACATACTATATGAAAGACACTGATCACAAATATGCCCTTAATTTTTTTTATCTGCCTATCTGTTTGTTTGTGTGTCCGGATTTAACTCAAAACTAATTGAAATATAACTCAATTTTTTTTTTATACGGGATGCTTATTGATCGATTGGTAGGGTACTTACAAGAAATTACAATATTACTTTCAGAAATGGTAAAATTTGTAAAAATATATATTTTCTTTAATCCTTAGCTGATTTTGATGAAATTTCGTGTACGGAAAGTACACGTAATTACATAATTGAAGGGTTATAACAAAAGTCGATATTACTTCTAGAAAGCCTGCGATTCCTTCATAGCGGAGACTCAGATTTGCCGTTCGGCCGATACATCTTATACTACCGCGGCTACCAGCTCGAGGAAAACTTTCAAGCAAAAGCCGGAGTATATGTGTTGTAGCCGTGTGCACTCTATGGAAGACTTTTATTTCTCCAATTGTGGACCTGGGCTCTCAAAGCCATATCTACGTGTGCCTCTACCAATCTCATAACGGATGTGATGAGACTAATCGTCTGGTTGATTACACCAGTAGGACGACAAACGACGCACAGGAGCAGTTTCCTCCTGCGGAGTTCATAGTCTTAGGGAATTTAACACACACCACGAATTGTGGTTGGGCTCCTCCTGGACAAGATCATGCAGAGCGAACTGCCCACGGATTCGCTCCGGCAAATGACCTGACTCAATTGGTAATCCAGTTCACCCAGATTCCCGATATTGAAGGTCACGCTCTTTCTCTGCTGGACCTACTGCTTACGATCCATCCTACTGGGTATGATATGTCAACCTGTGCACTTTGTGCGATTTGTATAGCAAATAGCAAATTTACTTAAAGATTGCTTTTAATAACTGAAAATATTTTATATAATGAAGCCATTTATTAAAGAAGAATTACGTATCCAGCTTGTGGAGACACTTTAGCGAAGCTAAATTATATGGACATATGTCTACAAAACAAGAACACTAAAACTCATACGAGTGCATAATGCTTGTGCCCGCTTTTGCTCAGATATTCCGTCAAGAGTAGAGTTGCCATAAATGACTAAGATTTCGCTGAAACACAAAGAGAGAGAAAAAAAGGTTACTTCTAACACTGCACAGCGTATTACTTGCTAATCTCTGCGGCTCTCGGCTCGACGATCGCACTGCGGTGACACAATGTCCTGATATACAGTTTAAGCATTGTGACGTGCTTACAGAATTGCGATTGAGGGTTGAGAAACCCTCCCCTCCCCCCATTTAACGCGCCGTAATATTTTTTGTACCCCCCTGCCCTCCTTAAACGTCACATAATATCCAAGTCAGCATGGTAACTTTTATAGGCCAAGAATAACTGATGATGCAAATCTCCCTGTTTTGAGGACATTACAGTATGAACTCACTTTAAAAACACTGACTACAGGCATAGAGTCTAGGGATTCCCCGTTTTTACGAAAAGGGTTGCGATCTTGGGAAATTTTAATTGTTAATTGTTTAATTGGGAAAAAATGTTACGTAACGCGTTGTTCGAAACCCCTCCCGCCTTTGTAACGAATCGTAATGGTTTACATTTTTAAACAAGACCCCTTCCCCCAAGTTGCGTTACGTATTATTGAACGCCCCCTTTCCCCCAATCGACGTAACTTCAGTATTGTGTAAATTCATGGCGCGGATCATCAATACTCAAGTTGTCTGCTCCTGGAGGATTAATTACTCTTTGATTAATGATCGTCAATATGGCTTTTGCCTGAATCGGGGTTTTTTCCCTTGATTATATTATTTTTACGAGAATTCGTGATAAGATCTATTAAAATATAATTAAAAAAATATTAAAACACACATAGGTATTACTGTTTATTCCAAGAAATGTGAAGATAATATTAGTGACACATATTTAAAATAGGTAACGTATAGAAATAGGAACACACTATCGAAACATAGGTGTATATTAAATCACATTTTATATAGCAGATAAAAAATTTAAAACTCGTGAAATTGTATTAGAAATTGAAATAACTACCATTAATATGGTCACATAAAATGTCTGTAAAGCAATCCTAAACCAACACTTTCATAAAATACTAAAGGTTATAATGGAATGTTTTCGAAGTTATTTGTTATTTAACATATCTCTTAGCTGTCGCCGTAGAATCTTTCTTCTCGAATTCCGTGGCAATTCTTCAATGAATATCACACCGCCTCTAAGTTGCATGTACGGTGATACCTGAAAGGCATCAATTATATTAATCACTAGTATTTTTATTTAATTTCTGTGGCGGTTACGAAAGTACCCATTATAAAGATTCTAAAAGCCCATCCTATACGTTTCAAACAAGATAAGATTGACAAAAATTGCTTCAAATCTTGCATGCTTCAGTAAAAAAATGTGTGATCGGAAAAACAATAACATGGGCAAATCATATCATGATGCATGTCACTTGACTGACCGTAAATGTAAACAAGTAAAATTATTAAAATCTGACTGCAAAGAAACACGACAAAAATTTTTTTTGTACTTTTCCTTTTAATTTTATTACCAGGCGTACTAAAATATTAAATAGCTTAAGTCACTTTCACAATTAAGACGAATCTAACGACACCTCATATGTTACATTCATCAATCCGTTTAGGCTACAGAACGTGTCAAAGAATTAGAAATACATACATACGATCGAAACTCTCCTTTTTCGCAGTTGGGTAATAAACCTATATCTGGCCAAAAGACCATTAAGAAAGATAAATAAATTGTGCGTTTACAGAGCATCTTAAGAATCGTTCTTAAGGAGTAAACTCCAGTCGTGTGTCGGAGCTAAGTTTATTCGGTACCTTATACGAAGTGATCGAAAATAAACAGTTCCTAGAACTCACATATATAATAATAGACGCCTTGTTTAATTAACTTTGCTATTAATTTAATTTCGAATATTTTTGTAAGCATTTAAATATTATAAATAACAACCTCAGCAGCAACGTGATCGACTATTTCCTTTTCTGTTACGCTTATATCTGGATTTCTGACGACGAATGCTGTTGGTTCTTCTCCGTAAATCGGTACTGGTTTTCCAATTACTCCAACTTCACGAACACCTGGATGCAGCAGTATAACAGACTCTATTTCCAGCGAACTAAACTGCAATATAGTATATTAACAAAAGGTTATTATAGGCATACATATAGGTTAAACGTGAATGATAGTGATGTCTGGAAGTGACTTCCTCTCTGTCCATCCAGTAAATCTATACTAATATTATAAAGCTGAAGAGTTTGTTTGTTTGGTTGAAGACGCTAATCTCAGGAACTACTAGTTCGAATGGAAAAATATTTTAGTGTTGGATAGCTCATTTATTGAGTAAGGCTTTATAGGATTTCTAGGCTATATAACATCACGCTACGACCAATAGGAGCGGAGCATCAATGAAAAATGTTGCAAAAGCGGGTGAAATTTTGAAAGAGAAATGAAACTGTGAATAATTTTTCGTGATTTTCAGTATGAAAAATGTCAAACTTTCAGTATCTTCGCCTTTGTAGAAAACATAACGCAGACTTTGACGTCACGATTCGATTTCAACACGATTGCGACGAATGCTATTGCGTTTTGCGATTTTAAATTTCGCTCATATTTTGAACACTTTTTATTAATGAATATTCTATGAGAAACAAGAGAATAGATAAAAAAATACTTTTTAGGTGTAATTTTACAGTAATTAAGATTTAAAATAAAAGTATTTGAATTACATGCATATTCCCTATTGGATTGCGATATATTATTATAATAAAAGAGTAAACAGTAGAAATCTTATCTTATCTTAGAAATCTTTCTATCTATACAGAAGATATTTGAAAAAAAAAAATAATACGAGCGCTTAGAATCATGGACAGAACACATTTCGATAGTTTTTGAAATTTTTATCTGTCTGCCGGTATGTTTGAACGCCAATCACGCAAAAACTACTGGACTGAATTTAATTAAATTTGGTACGATTGTAGTTTATAGTCTGATGGTACATTTAGGATACATTTCTACAGGTATGAACATTTCTATGGCCTATAAATTGCATTTAGGTTATGTACATATAAAATAATGTATGTATATGTAATTTTGTAATATATTTAAAAATTTAGTGAAACAAAGTGCAAAAATACCAATTTATTTTATATTTATATATTAAAAAAACAATTAATCGAAGTGCTTTTTTATTTTTCAGGAATATTCATAGATGGCACTGTATGGCTTGGTTTAATCATCATGGAATTGATTTCATATTTATTGTCTCACTTAATTTATTTTTTGTAAGCCCTTATAATAATGATTTAAAGTTGGGTTTTTATTATAATTTCAAAATATTTTTAGATACATTTCAACGTTATCTATAAATGTTTAAAATTATTAAAAATATCTATTCCATCAAAATTTTCTACAATAGATGTCGTTGTTTGGTGTTTGCGTTATCAAGATTTATTAAATTACACTAAACAAAGTGTTATTATTCACTGGATATTAACGGTTTATATAAATAAAGTTATTAAACAAAATTAGATTTTCGTAAAGACGGCTAACATTTAAAATGATTTTAGTTGGATATTCTCAAAGCTTCGCAAATTCGATCCAGTAGTTTTTGCGTCATTGGCGTTCAAACATCCAGACAGACAGACAAAAATTTCAATAACTATCGAAATATGACTTGGTCCATTATTTTAAACCCATCCATAGTATTTTTTCTCAAATAAATTCAATGTACAGATTTTGACCCGTTTATAATAAGCACCTATAGATTATTGAAGGTTAGCTTCATCATATTATATTTCCGTCACATGATGCGCGCGCAGCTCTCAGTTTTACCCCCCTCCTAAACACAACAATGAAAGTAGTACTTCAATATGTACTTATTAAATTTGATTTAAATTAGTTAAATAATTTATAATTGTTTATATTAAGTAATTTACTTAACATACCTTATATCCATCGTAAGTGATGACATCTTTAAGTCTGTCGATAATATACAAATATTTATCCTCATCGTAATATCCTAAGTCACCGGTTTTGAAAAAACCTTCGTCATCTAAATATTCTGAAGGATCAACTCCCACATATCCCTTCATCAACTTGTGACTGCGAACGTGAATTTCTCCATGCTTATTCGGACCGAGGACTTCGCGAGTTTGCGTGTCTACAATCTGAAAACAAACTTGGATATCTGGAACAACCTAGGAGTTTTTGGCGGGACCTTGAAGTGACATGTTGTGGTTTTTATTTTTAATTTATTAACTTAGGTTTGATCCTAAATTATGTAATATTGGTGGAATTTTGTCTGATATAACTAGTTTGGTTGTTGTGCATAAGTGAAGTAAACCCATCCATGATTTTTATTTCAAGAAATTACACTTGGACATGTAGGTAATCTCGAAGTATTAAGATCCATTTGTGATTCTCGAGGTAACGGACAGGCTCGGTGGTGATCATCTGCTCCATGATCAAGCACAACAATGAGTTTACGGCAGTTGGTCGGTAATTGCTAGGGTCTGATCAAGTAGACTCGACTGTTAGCCAGTTGACCTACGAGTACATGACCTATTCGTGTAATGCGCTGGGCATCCGCTCTAATGTATGCCCTTTGATGGCAGAATTATACGTTGATTTAAGGGAATTAATATGAAGATACTTTTTTACATGACCCATGATCCAATCACTACACGCGGCTTGTTTCTTACTTACAGCATCAGCACATTCGCGATTGTACCAAGAGAATCCTTTGGGATTACATACGATATCAGAAGAAGGAATATACTATTCCATTGCGATTCCAATCTCATCGGCAGTCGGTGAAGGATTATTCCCATCAAAGCTCATTATCTACCAGGCAGTGGTCCGATGTGCCCAAAGGCGCATCAACTGACATGTCAGATTTAGTTGGATGACTCTTCAGCCTGAAGGTCCAGCCAAGAAATTATGCGTGGCATACTGAACCAGCGTCTCATTGTGGTTATTTATATATAGAGTCCTGTACTGTACCGCTTAATTCATATTTTGAGATTTAACTAAGGACATATTTAAATAAAATATTTTAAAAATATTCGTAAATTAAAATAGTTATTCAATAACAATTGTACTGTATTATGAACGTCTTTAAACAATAACCTCAAACTTAGAGATTTTTGATTACTTTACGCGCAGCCTGCAAGAAATATTCTGAATAAAGTTTACAGCTATATAGAGATAAGTTGCGACGGTAGCGCTGCAGCTTAAGATATTTTTTATGAACTACTAAGTTTAACTCGTCATATTTTGTTATAAAAACAAGAAAACAACAGAACTAATATAAGCAATAAATAATTTTATTAGTTTTTAACGGGCATTATATTATATTGTTTTTTGAAGTGAAACTTCTTTGCGCGCTTGTGGGTAAAATTTTTACGGCTGAAACGCGTCACGAAGATGTGAAACGTTTTGAGAGAGAGAGGGAGAGATCGACTGATACTGATTGAGAGAGAGTGAGAAAGGGCGAACGTAGTATGAAGCACGTAGCCATGGAGACAATGTGTAAACGGTGAGTTAAATTTATAAATAAACATTTTGTGATAAATTTGTAAATTGTCCTATACTAAGTAGTTGTTCAGAGTTTTACAGGCATTATATTATATTGTTTTTTGAAGTGAAACATCTTGGCGCGCAAGTGGGTAAAATTTTTACGGCTGAAACGCGTCACGAAGATGTGAATTGTTTTGAGAGAGAGAGGGAGAGATCGACTGATACTGATTGAGAGAGAGTGAGAAAGGGCGAACGTAGTATGAAGCACGTAGCCATGGAGACAATGTGTAAACAGTGAGTTAAATTTATAAATAAACATTTTGTGATAAATTTGTAAATCGTCCTATACTAAGCAGTTGTTCAGAGTAAGTAGTATATTTGTTATCTTTTTGTTAATATACAATTTTTTATGTTAATTCGTTTGAAGGTTAGGAAGTTTTAATATTTACAAATAACATGTGGCATTTTAATTTGCCACTCGTCATTTAATAATTTAATATGCTATTTTTCATTAAATATAAAATAAAAACATATCATAATTCTCTTTTCTAAATTTTAATTGAAAAAAATAATTAATTAATAATGTTACGACCTGTTACAACTCGATTAAAAAAATAGAAAAATCCTGTTCCCGAAATATCTCAAAGCAACTACAAACTTCGAAATAATGTTCGCATCGTGAACAACCGCGGCGCATGTTTGTGTAATCATCGCAGTTTACACACACATGTATAGGGCTTATCGCCTCGATTACGTCATCGAGTAGGCATAGAAACAAAACGTCAAGAAAGTTAGCGATGATTCACGATTTTTCTGCGATCGTTTAGTTTAGGTATTTAAGACGTTTATTTCAGTGTATTATTCATGTAATATTAAGAGTATGTTTGCAATAATTCGGTCAGAATGTTGGGAAATTAGTTTTTTCGGAAATAAAAATGTTTTTTTACTATGGCGTACCTACCGTTACGAAAATTTAGAAAAAAATCGGAATAATTAAAGAACTAATAAGAATTCTAAAAATTATAGTTTCATAGTTTAGCTTGAAAGGTATCACAGCAAAAATAAAAAAAAATTGAGAATTTTTTCTTCGTAATTTTTTCATCTAAAAATCTGTTAACAATATTTAAAACAAATCGGTCTACTCAATTGAAAATTTTAAAAAAATCCATTTTTTATTAACTTTTAGTTTTCTTAAAAACTAATTTAGATTGAAATCTAATATTTTCAGGATCTTAATACTTCGATAGTACCGTTCATGCCCAAAAAATATCATGAAAATATTTGCAAAAGGCACTTTTGCTTTGCTTAGTCTGCTATGTCCTTTATAAAGCTTGTTCGTGAGTAAAAGAGTGTTTTATTCACTGTTATCGTTGAATAAAATGCCTTTTTTCGAGTGACAAATTGACTAAAACATTAAAAACAGAACAAACTGACACATCTAAAGCACTTTCTGCGACACAACTAAAAATTCTAAAATATTTTAGTTAATTGTTATTTAATAAAAAGTTAAAAGATTATTAATGAAGAAGAAGTTATAAACTTTATCTCTAATGTAAAACTTTTTGGTTTATGTTTAATTTATCTATACAATTAATAAAATTGAAGTGTCTGTTTGTTATGTTAAAATAACAGTTTTTTACTAAATGCATGTCAAAGTGTAATTATACGGTACCTATAACGAAAAAACCAATTTTTTTTCTACCTGTCAGTCTGTCTTTTACGGCTAATCTCCGAAACGGTTGGACTGATTTTGATGGGATTTTCCCTGGTAGATAACTGATTTTATAAGAAGTAACTTAAAGTACTTTTATTTTGAAAAAATAAATAGGGTTCCATCCAAATAAAAAATATGATCATGGTGAATCAATTCGGGCGCTTAAATGGCTTACGCTGAGTAAACCGTAAGAGAAATATCATATTATGCTATCTATACTATTAACAAAATTGAAGTGTATCTTTGTAATTTAATATATAAAAATAACAGCTTTTTACTAAATGCATATGAAAGTAATATACGATAACTAAAACAAAATAAATAATAGTTTAAAAAAACTTTAAAAAACACGCTTTCATAAAAAATCCAACTAAAAAACAGAAAATAAAATTTAATAAATTTGATTAAGTACAGTGTAAAAAAAATGAATGTACATTATTGTAAAAAAAGCGTGGGGTGCATAGTGTCAATAATTATAAACATTTTATTGACAGTTAATGAGTAGAAGAATCATCACTTTGATAATATAATATCTTAAAAAGCACTTTGAATACACCCCACGCTTTTTTACAATAATGTACATTCATTTTTTTTTACACTGTACTTAATCAAATTTATTAAATTTTATTTTCTGTTTTTTAGTTGGATTTTTTATGAAAGCGTGTTTTTGAAAGTTTTTTTAAACTATAAATTATTTAGTTCGATTTGCTAACTATCAACCGCCCTTAATATGTACAAATGTGTTCCGATTGTATCTTGGTTAAGAACACATATTCAAAGATATCTATGATGCCAATATAAACAGCGAGACACATAGAGCTGCAACCTTATTTACATATACAGTCAGTTACATTAATGCTTGAGTATGGAATTTTCAATCCGTAATCACTTTATTTACATAATATTATAATCATAGGAGCGAATTTGTCGGCGGCACTGAGAATGAGGATGAGTGTGAATTTCCACTCTGTGACTGATTGTAGATTTTATGGTTTATCTCGTAATCGAATCATTTTATTCAATGCTTCACTGTTACATGGAGTTCTTCCTGTTAATTTTGAGCAATCAAGTTCTTCAATTCGTATACCGTCCAAGGATCTTCCACGACTAAGTGCCACATAAGCTTGTCCAGCAGCAAACAATCGCGGACCCAAATAAATGACTGCATGATCAACTGTACAACCTTGCATGCCCGAAAGAGTAAGTGTGGAACTGCACCCATGCGTAGTTCGCGCACTAGCTCTATCTCTCTTACTCGCATGTAAAGAATGCGGATAGAAATTAATTAATCCTGGCGAATCTAATTAGGATAATCGGATGCTTTGATCGGCTTATTGCATTGTCATCGACTTTTGACAGGTGTGCAAAGTTTGAATTAAATCTGATCATTAAAAGTAGGACAAAATCGAGCTCAAAGGGGTCGGTTACATACATACATACATACAGGTGAAGCTAATAAAAGCGTGTTAAAAAGCCATTTTTTAATGTCTTGTCTCTCTCACCTTCAAAAAATCAACAAGAGCATATGCTTGATTTAATATGTCTATATTCTAAGGGAACGAGGGTAGTAAGAAGCCCGATCGATGGCATTCTGTAGTCAATGGGAGCGCAACCGCGTGCACAGCTAGTAATGAATATAAATGTATAAATAATAATAACTAAAACGACTTTTAATTTTTTCTTGTTACCTTTAGAACATTTCCTGGTAATGCTTTGCCGACGCTACCCTTTTTAGTACACGTAACCTTGGTAACCCAAATTTCTGAGGTTATCATATATGTTTCCGTCGTACCATACTGTTGCATAACACTTATCAATTTAGGCAATCTGGAATATTTTGTTTTTATTAATATTACTCATAATCATAATTTTACCACACATATCATTCCTTTTGCCAACAATAAAAAAAAGTTGTAATTGTATCGCATCGTCGAGAGTTTTGAAAAACATTCTGATTTATTTATTTTGTATGTTATTATATTTAATCTATATATATATATTAATAAGCTTTCTACCCCTTTTTAAGCGTATTGTTTGCAAGGAAGAATGTGAGATTTGGCATGGATAAAGTTTATCTGTTACTAATATCAGTGCCATTGAACTTAGACCCCCCAAAATATTGACATTGTCACTCATCGAAAAGTGACAGAAAGTGATGTAGATACTACTCATTGTATAGGTTCATGAATACTGCAAACAGAAAATAGTCTATGATCAATAAGTCGCAGGTCGAATTTCAACCTTAGGGCGATCGCTAGTAATCATAATTTAACCATACCATAATTTTATGATTTTGAATCGCTTGTACCACTTTTTTGTGTTTTGCCCATACAAGCATCTTCAAAGGCCTCCTGTGTCATTTCAATGGCCTCTACATTATAAGTACTGGTCGGATACTTTTGGGACACACCTCGTATATCTCCAACACGAGTGATACACATAATGCAAGTCAAGACCGTTTTTTTTTTAGAACTAACTATATTGTTAGCCTATAAGGGCCCTGAAGCCTCAGACGGCTTTTAGAGCTTCACCGTTGCTTGAATCAAGTCAGCTCGCACACAGCTTACTCACACTCCGCCAGGAAGGAGGTTTTTCCTTTCATCGACTTTCAAATTAAAACGATGCTAAAGAAGTAGAAGTTGGTTGGGCATAAATATGTAAATTAAATTAATGTGCATTGGATATTAGTGTTCCCGCGATCCTAGAATGTATGTAGCTCGTTGATTCGCTAAAACACTTACAGTTGTGTGACATAAGCGCATCTGATTGGCCCATATAAGTATATTGCCGAACTACCACCAATCGCTATCAACTGGCGACGCCTCAGTTTGCATTTTCTCTGTGCCTAAAACTCTCGTCTGATAATTTTTACGAATGAAATTTTTGTGTAAGTGACAATACATATGTGTTTCTCGTGTGATTTCCGGCAGGGTAAAGAACATTGAGTTCTGAAGGAATTGTGGTTTTGTGCTGGAAAGAACGTTTTACCGAAGACTAGCAGAGCAGAGGTATTCTGGGTTACTGGATTCAAAGGTTATTGGGGCATACTTAGCGTTCAATGTACCTAAATCTTATTTTTGAAACCATATTCTAGGCTGGGCCAAGGGATGTCAATACAAATATAATTAAATTAATCATACTGCATAAGTACGTTCGCCGCGGTGAAGAGGTTATTTACACATCGCTTCATCAGAAGTTTTCACTTTAATATGCCTTAATATAATTTTATGATTTCAATATCAACACCCTACTGAGCTATTTTTAACTTTAAAATAATTTCCAATCTCATAAGATGAATGAAGTGTTATTGCTCAGTCAAGATGGTGCAGCTACAACATTTCATGAAACAAACAAGTAATTCCTTAGAAATTTTAGAAAATCCTTGATCAAACCTCTGATCTGACCTAGTTAAATATTTAATTATCTAGGTACTTACAATATGGTCAGTATATAAATGATTTATTATACGTGCATACATTTTATATAGTGTAAAAAGCAGATAGATAATTATACCTTTCTTTGACCTTCTCAATGGTCTTGCTATGAAGAGGTGCCCCTGCAGAATATATGACTTTCAGTGAATCAAGATTATAATGTTGGATATGACTTGATTTCGATAGTTCTTCAATCAGGGATGGTACTATAAATACGAATTCAATCTGTAATAGAAAATGTATGGGTACAGCAAGACAAAACATAGAAATTAAATTTTACCCGTAAAAACATGAACTATGACGTCATACACAGATAAAGCGAGTCACTTTTATTTCACTTGATACAAATATGTTTATTACCAAAAACAATTAAGATTATTCTGTTTATCAAGAGTTTGTAACGTCAAAATAACAGCTTTTTACTAAAATAATATGAATGTATATAAGGTTCGTTTAACATTAAACCTATTTTTTTATATTTTTTCGTTGCGGGTTATCTCCGAAACGGTTGAACCTATTTTGATGGGACTTTCACTGGAAGATGGAAAAAGATTTAGAGTTCCGCGCAAATAAAAATAACTGGTCATGAAGAATCAATTCGGGCGCTTAAATGGTCTACACTAAGTAAACCATAAGAGATATATAAAATTAATGTGGTGCATAATTGTAGACTATAAAAAGACCCACAAAAAGTATATTCTAATCAACACCCACAATAAGCATTTTAGTCTTTAAAATAACCGGGAGTCGGGGCTAGCAAGATTCGCGCGTGTGCCCGATCGACGGCATTCTCTAGTCCACGTGAGCGAAGCCGCGGGTATAGATAGTATAATATATGACGGAGCAGGTACACAGTGTAGGCTTATTTATATTTATTTGGCAATGATGCAACCTTTAGCACGGTCTTTTGTACTAGGGCCGCAGATGAACCAGGGCGGTACTTCAACTAGGGCGGTCCATGAACCATTTTATGACAGGTTATTTTGATAGACTGTTCCCAATAATACGAAAACTGCGCATCCGCATTGTACGACGTTCTCTAATGAAGTGTGTGGCGTTACTTTTTTTTAGATCTGACTATACTGTTAGCCTGGGCCCTGAAGCCACTGCGGCTTTTACAGCTTCACCGGACTTGGTGTGGCATCATTTTTTTTTTTTTTTTAACTGACTACACTGTTAGCCTTAGGGGCCCTAAAGCCGCTGCGGCTTTTACAGCTTCACCGGACTTGGGGGCGAGCGCAGAGGGCACTCAGCCGCGAAAGTTATAAGGACGACTCGCACGAGGGCGCCAGAGTGGCCGGACCTCGGCTCGGGCGGTCGTCGCGTGCGCAAATAAGTCGCGAACTAACTGAATCCCTACACCTACGATTCAAGCTTACTAAATTATACTCATAGGCACGTTCCCTTCCTCCTGGGAGGAAGGAAGGAAACATGCGTATGTGTATTCAGTAATCGGAAATGTTTTCTACACTAACTAGCGCTAACTAACTAGCGTAAAAAAAGAAAAAAAAAGGTCCCTCACAGAACCTATGTACCTGTGTGGTGTGCACGTGTGTATGTTCATACGTGTGTAATGTTGTATGTGGGTAACTAAGTGCTGCACGTATAGTGTCACTTGTATCGCGCGGGTGGTTGCCTGACCCAAGGGCTTCGCGCCGAGGAAACGGACCTAGGCTTGGGTCACCCGCTGAAGAGAGTGAACGTATGGAGTGTGCGGGAGCGAATTTGACCGCCCGTCCTCTGCGGAGAGAACGGTGGTTCCGCGGGCGTGGGCGGTGGCACGCTCTATTTGGAGAGACGAATCGATAGAGTTTATGGTACATACGAGTAAATAAAACTTTTTGCGCGGCCGGCGTTTATGCCGGGTGGTCATATGTGTCGCTGTCGAGACGGTGTAACGTCTCAACGAGGCGGGGGAAAGCGCATACGGTCTTGACGAGACCGCAACGCTCTAGATGGTCATTGTAGTCAATGACCTCTTGAATACCGTGCTCACGAAGGAGCAGGATCATAAGGTCGTTGCTCGCAACGTGAGACGGAGCGCGGGGCGCGGAATTATCCATCGCCATACGAGGTTGTGGATTAGGGCGACGGGGCCCCCATGCGTTCGGCTCCGAACGCATGGGTTGTGATTGACCGCGAGGCGTGGGAGGGCCGGCGGCGGCCGGGATCTGGCGAGGGACTGGAAGCGCGGGAAATTCCTCTGGCGCCAGCAGGGGTTGCGCTCGGAGGGCTGAGGCGGGAGGCGCCGCCCGGGGGGCGCCTGCCTCTGGTGCCGAGGCCACGTAGTGCGCGGAGCTTTGGGGCATCCGCGATAATTCGCAGGGTGCCCCTCCCCTTCGCACAGTACGCAGATCGAGGGGTGGTGGAGTCACGCTCGCGCGTGCACTCCCTAGTAGGGTGGTCCTCTCGGCACTTAACGCACCGCGCACGAAGATGGCAGTTACGGGCGGCGTGCCCGTAGACCTGGCAGTTGTGACACTGCGAAGGCATGTGGTTTTTATATGGGGGCTCAACGGTGACGCCGGAGAGCCCGCATACACTTTCTAAGCGAAAGATGGTCTTTCCCTCGGGGGAAAGGTCCAGAATGGCCACTACCATTTGTAGTGGCCTCTTCTCCTTACTGTACATTCTATGTACCTCTCTGACTGGGTATCCTTGCTCCGCGAGCGAGGAGCACACCTCCGCGGGGCTGACTTCCACCGGAATGCGGCGGATCACCACGCGAAGGACGCGCTCCTCCGCAAGGGAGTAGGTGAAGTATTGGAGCCCTCTCTCCCGGAGGAGGGCAGTGAATTTACGGTGAGTTTCCGATGAACTCACCGTAACGGAAATACCATTGACGGTATTGCGGGCTTTATGATATTCTAACTTGAGAGTGGCATCATTTTTTTTTTTTTTTTTTTTTTTTTTTTTTTTTTAGAACTGACTACACTGTTAGCCTGAGGGGCCCTAAAGCCGCTGCGGCTTTTACAGCTTCACCGGACTTGGGGGCGAGCGCAGAGGGCACTCAGCCGCGAAAGTTTTGTGGACGACTCGCACGAGGGTGCCAAAGTGGCCGGACCTCGGCTCGGGCGGTCGTCGCGTTCGCAAATAGGTCGCGATCTATTCGACTCCCTACACCTACGATTCGAGCTAACTAAATATACACATAGGCACGTTCCCTTCCTCCTGGGAGGAAGGAAGGAACCGTGCGTATGTGTATTCAGTAATCGGAATGTTTCTACACTAACTAGCACTAACTAACTAGCGTAAAAAAAGAAAAAAAAAGGTCCCTCACAGAACCTATGTACCTGTGTGGTGTGCACGTGTGTATGTTCATACGTGTGTAGTGTTGTATGTAGGTAGCTAAGTGATGCACGTACAGTGTCACTTGTATCGCGCGGGCGGTTGCCTGACCCAAGGGTTTCACACCGAGGAACGGACCTAGGCTTGGGTTACCGCTAGAGAGGGTGGACGTGACGGGTGTGCTGGAGCGAAATTGACCGCCCGCCCTCTGCGGAGAGAACGGTGGTTACGCGGGCGTGGGCGCTGGCACGCTCTGTTTGGAGAGACGGATGTGTAATATTTATTCGAATTTTCGATGTGATCGTCGGGATCAATAAAAATATTGCGCGGCCGGCGTTTGCACCGGATGTCCGTGGGTGCAATGTGGGCGGCTGTTTTTATTAACGGATTCGCGTGGTTCGACGCGGTGTCGAAATACGAACGGGAGAGCTGTTTAACGTAGGCATGTATCGAAGGAAGCTCCATATCTCTATGGAGATCTACGCTTCGAACATACCACGGGGCCCCGGTGAGACGATAGAGGAACCTATTCTGTATCGATTGTAACCGTTTGAAACTCGACTCGGACATATGTGCGAACACGGCGCAACTGTATGTCAAAATTGGTCGAATACACGTCTTGTAGAGCGTGAGCTTATGTCGCGTGGACATTTTACCCACGCGGCCCTGTTCCTAACCTTACGGATGTGGGGTCTAAAAGAGAGCCTACTATCTAGGGTTACCCCTAGATATTTGGTCTCTCTTACATACGGAATCGGATTATCGTAGAGCTTAACAGGTTTAAGCTTCCACGGTATCTGTGACGAATCCGCATCGAAGAGCATCGCGGCGCTCTTCGAGGGATTAACGGCTATACGCCACTCGTTAAACCACTTCCCGAGAGTGGTCACGGAGCGTTGGACTTTGTGTCTGAGGTGGGATCTATTCCTATCTGAGGCATATAAGACTGTATCGTCAGCGTATAGCCCTACCTCGACCTCCGGGAGTCGAGGTAGGTCACTGACGTACAGGTTAAATAGGCTAGGAGCCAGGATCGAACCTTGGGGAACGCCTGAGCGTATTGGACGGGGCGTGGACAATTCACCTTCCACTCTATAGCGGAAGGTGCGATCTGTTAAATAGTCGCGAATTATTTTAATTAGCCTATCGGGGACTTCAAAGCGGTACAACTTGTAAATCAATCCCTCGTGCCAGACCTTATCAAAGGCCTTGGCCACGTCGAAAAAGACCGCAAGTGTACGGCGGGGTTTATAAAGTTCAGCAAAATTAAATGCAACGTGCTCCGTGAGGCGGTGCACTTGATGAGTGCAAGAATATCTAGCACGGAAACCGAATTGCTCAGGCGGATAGAGGTCTTTCTCCTCTATTATTGGCTTGAGACGGTTCAGAAGGATCCGCTCGTAAATTTTCCCTAACGTATTTAGGAGACTGATCGGGCGATAGCTGTCGGGAAGCGACGCGCTCTTGCCGGGCTTACGGATACCTATGACTATTGCCTTTTTCCAGGCGGCTGGAAAATGGCAGTGGACTATGGCTACATTGAAGATGCAGACCAATAGAGCTATGAGGCGATCAGGAAGAAGCCTAAGTACTTCATTCCTGATCCCGTCGGGACCTGGTGCTTTTCTGAGCTTAAGGCTTTTTATAATGGAAAGAACCTCCTCAGACGTGACTGGGGACAGGGAGGCTGTCGCGGGGAGCTTATCCAGCTCCCGCACGCATCCATCGATGCCCTCGACCCGGTCGGTATTTGCATCGACACTGTTCGGAGAGCACTGGCTCTCCAAACAAGTGGCGAGGCACTCCGCCTTGTCGCTGCTATCGAAGGCGAGCGGTATACCGGGACCCCTCTCGAGGGGGGGCATAAGATAAGAAGCCTCTATTTTGAGGCTGCGAGCTAGTTTCCAGTAAGCCAGATGCGACGGCCTTAGCCCTTCGACGAGGGCGTCCCATCTGTGCCTCCTGAGTTCTAATATGCGGGCTCTAACCGCTCTCTGAAGCGCGCGTAAGCGTGCGCGGTTTCCTCGGTCGGATAGTGGTCGTGCGCACGAGTCGCCGCGTTCTTTTCCGTCAACAACGCCCGCACGTCGGCAGGGAGTACGAAGCGGCGATCGCTCGCCTCTTCGACCTCTCTCGAGGCCTCTCCGATGCCGACCTGCAGGTGGTCGACCAGGGAATCGATCGCGAGATCTACATCCGCAACGGACCCCAATACGTCCGGGATCCTATCTAAACTGGACGAGGACGGCCTGTCCGCAAGATAATGTTTTAACTTAGCATAGTCAACCACTTGGACCGAAGGAGGGCTAGAGTCGTCTGGTTGACCTAGCTGCATGATGACCGGACGGTGGTCGGAGTCGAGCTCGTGTACGACCCGAATGAGTCGTAACCGAAGCGCGATACCTTTAATGAGAGCTACATCAAGCACTGTCGGCATACAGTTGTCTTGAAAGTGGGTGGGAGTGGGTGGCGCTATGACATCAAAGTTTAGCACGTTCGTTAGCTCTTCGAGTTTAACACCATTTCTGGAGTCTCTCCAATTGCCAAACGAAGTGTGTCCACAATTGAGGTCACCCGCTATAATGACCGATTCACCGAGCGAAAGTAGCTTTTCTAGGTCAGACCTGAGAGGCACTTTCCTCGGCGAGAGATAAACTGAAACTAACGTTATGGACGGGTGGTCGGTCATTCCTAGTCTACACACGGATACTTCCATATTGGTAAGTATCGGAGGATCTACCGGCGTACAATATAACGATCGTTTGTAATAAATGAGAGTGCCGCCCCCGCGGCCGGCCCGGTCATTTCTTACAATATTGTAGTTCGCGATTTTAGGATCACGTTTACTATGCTTTAAGAGCGTCTCCTGCACTAAAAGAACATCTACTTGGTGATCTTTAAGAAAGGTCGCGACGAGATCACGCTGCGGAAGTAGGCTTCGCGCGTTAAAAAATGAAAGATTTAACGCTTTCGGTTTAAACTTAGCCATTGAAAGGCCCTAATTTTTATTACTCGCCTCGCGATCGAGACGTTGTAGTGTCTCTACGAGGAGGGGGAACGCGCAAGCGGTCTTGATGAGACCGAAGCGCTCCAAATGGTCGTTGTATTCGATGAGCTCGCGGATATCGTGCTCGCGGGTGAGCAGTATCATTAGGTCGTTACTATTGACGACAGTGTTAGAGGACGCGCGGGGCGCAGGAGCGCGGGGCGCGGGAATATCCATAGCCATAAGGGGCTGTGGATTGGGGCGGCGGGGGCCCCATGCGTTCTGCGATGAACGCACGGGTTGCGGTTGCACCACGCGGGGTGCGGAGGGGCCGGCGGCGGCCGGGAGCTGGCGCGGGACCGGCAGCGCGGGAAATTCCCCTGACGCCAGCAGGGGTTGCGCTTTGATGGCTGAGGCGGGGGGCGCCGCCCGGGGGGCCGCCTGCCTCTGTGTACGTGGCCGCGTGGTACGCGGGGCCTTGGGGCAACCGCGATAATTCGCGGGATGCCCCTCCTCCCCGCATAACACGCAGCTCGGGGGGACGACGGAGTCACGCTCGCGCGTGCACTCCCGTGTGGGGTGGTCCTCTCGGCACTTTACGCACCGCGGACGAGAATGACAGTTACGGGCAGCGTGCCCGTACAGCTGGCAGTTGTGGCACTGTGCAGGCTGGTGGTTTTTGTATGGGGGCTCCACGTTAATCCCGGAGAGCCCGCACACCGTCTCTAGCTGGAAGATGGGCTTTCCCTCGGGGGAAAGGTCCAATATGGCCACTACCATTTGTAGTGGCCGCTTATCTTTACTGTACATCCGGTGTACTTCCCGGATGGGATAACTTTGCTCCTTGAGCGAGGAGCACACCTCCGACGGGTCGAGCTCCACCGGAATGCGGCGGATGACCACTCGGAGGACGCGCTCCTCCGCGAGGGAATACGTATAAAATTGCAGACCTTTCTGCCGGAGGAGGGTGGTGAGTTTACGGTGAGTTTCCGAAGAACTCACCGAAATAGAGATCCCGTTGACTATATTTCTGGCCTTGTGGTACTCGAGTTTGAGTCTGCGCATCTCATTGCAGACTCCCATCCAGGCCGCCTTGTCCCGGATTATAATTGGAGGTGGGGCACGCTCTTTTTTCCCGCCGGCGGGCGCGGGGAGCTGGGAGGACGCGGGGGCGGCGGCGCCCCTGACTGCTGCCTTAACTATTACCTTAGGCGCCGGTTGAGCAGTCGGACTGCTAGTGTGGCATCACGTCGTTCCTTGTTTATATAGCGCGAGCGCGAACGGGAAGTTGTAGGTAGTGGTAGATTTAAAACATAGACTGCCTTCGAGCGGCGCGCCGACACGTCACAAATATGTTTTGACGACAAACAATGTCATTATGCGGAAGTTGTGGTATTGTGATCATAGATGGCCGATATTTATATATTTCATGATATTTTAAGAATGTCATGGTGTAATATCGTAACGGTTATCTGAGCTGTTAAAACCCATACCTGATAATCTTCTATACTTTTCAAAAATGTTTGAGGGCTCATTTCGTTTACATAAATAATTTTACTTCCGCTTGACAGAAATTTGTACGCGACAAATATATCATAGCTGTGATACCATTCGCCGTATGATAATATTGTTTTTATCATCTGATTTCTGAAACAAAACATATAACATTATTATTATTTACTAGCTGTGCCCGTGGCTTCGCTCACGTGGACTACAGAATGCCCGTGAGAAACTTGCTCCCCGCTCACAGTTATTTTAAAGACAAAAATTCTTATTGTGGGTGTTACTTAGAAGATAGATAGGTACTCTGCCTGATTTTTTTGTAGGTCTTTTTAATGCCTACAATTATGTAGTACATTACTTTGCTATATCTCTTATGGTTTACTCAGCGTGAGCCATTTAAGCGCCCGCATTGTTTCACCATGACCAGCTTCTTTTTATTTGTGTAGAACCCTAATTCTTTTTCTAAAATAAGAGTAACCTAAGTTACTCCTTATAACATCAGCTATATGCCAGTGAAAGTCCTGTCAAAATCGGTCCAACCGTTTCGGAGATTACACGGAACAAACAGACAGACAGACAAAAAATTTAAAAATGGGTGTTTTTAAGGTGTCGTTTAAACTTTCATATGTATTTACTAAAACGCTGTTATTTTGACTTTATAAACAGACACTTCAATTTTATTCATTGTATAGATTTAATCTTGTACCACGTAAACCGAACAAAATTACAGTACTTACTCTTCAGGCAAACTATTTACGATACAGTTTAAATGTGTTAACTGCACCCCTTTTGGCATACCGGTAGTCCCAGAAGAATATATAATGATCGCTGTGTCCGTCTGTCCTTGTACTTGTGCAGGTTCGAATTGGTTAATATCAATATCACCGGTTATCAAGCTCTTTAAAGAAATTACTGAGTCTATGGTATCATCGAAGGTTAATATTTTCTTGATACCCTCGACGTCTATCTTGTTTCTGTACGTTTTCCAAAATAGATTCGAACAAATTAAGTAGTTCGGTTTTATTAATTTTATTTTATGATTTATTCCAACTGAAAGGTAGTGAACATTTTAAAATTAATATCTTTAATATATTTCACATTGGATATATTTCTAAATTAAAGTATTATTTATTAGTATAATATTTATAAAATACAGTAGTAACCTTTTAAGCGTTTTGTAAGTTAAACGTAAATACGTATATTACAGAATAACTATGTAAAATCTACAATAAGCCTTAATAATATGATTTATTAATGTATTGTATGCATGTCCTATAACCTATTTGTATACATATTATAATTATTTATGCGAATTTTGTGTCTACTCACGACTATGGGTGACGTACAATTTCTTACTTTACGCATTTTAGTGATGAACATTAATTGAACTAAAAGACTTGATTTAAAAAATGTATAAAACCACGATTATCTCTTAAATTATATTTGTAGATAAACTATTGCAAAGGGAGGATCCTCCGACCAGACGGGTGTTATGTCTGGCGGGCAGCTGCCCAACGGTTGTTTAGATCTGACTACACTGTTAGCCTTAGGGGACCTAAAGCCGCTGCGGCTTTTACAGCTTCACCGGACTTGGGAAACTCTGGTACTACCTCTGACCACCTTTTTTTTTATTTCTTGTGTGTGCTACCTACCTCTAATGATAACAATTTTTTTTAGGAAAATTGATTTTCTGTTAATATTTTACCTTATCCGGATCATAAAAAAATATTTATTTTAATGTTGAAAACATAGATTTAAAATAGGTACCTATACTAATATAATAAAGCGGAAAAGTTTTTTTGTGTTTGATTAAACGCGCTAATTTCTATCTCAGATGGCCTTAAATATTAAATATTTTTATTACGTATTTTTGTTACGTAAGTCGGAAGTCTAGGTCTTCCGAACTGCTTGAACCGCGTGCGCTGGTGTAATCGTTAATGATACGGAAATACAATGCTCTACAATAATATTGATCCTTAGTATATCTAAAAAAAGTCAACGATAGCATACACCTATCTTTTATACATAAGCCACAATAAGATATTATGTGACAAAGCTTTATTAAAAATTAAAAAGTGATTTATAAGCATTATTAGACATAGCATATTAATCCTTATAAACAAAAGTTACATCATCATAAAGACAATTTTATGAAGTTAAATTTTACTCATTAGAGTATACTATTTGGATATATAGTTTAAGAGATAGGATAGATAAGATTGATAGCAAAGAAAAGCGATAAAATAAAATGCATGTTTGTGTATACCGTTTTTGGTCTCGTGTTATTCAACCAATTGACGATCTATTGTTTAAAAAACTGATGTTCGATGTTTTTTTATTAACATTGATGTTCGAACATCAAAGTTTTCAAACTCAATATCGATATTTCGAAAATATCAATCATTCCTACCGCATAATTTATATTTTATAAAAAACGTTTTTTTTTTTAAATAAAGATGAATCCTTACCTTTACCATAACTTATGTCATATGGAGTGTACGAAGCACCAGTAAATAGGACAGCGAGTTGTGTTGCTAAAAATTCAATACGTTTCTCCGATCCTATCGCAACCGTGTCTCCTCGTCCGATCCCAAATTTATTGAGTGATGTAGACAGGTTTACGGCATACTGAGTTAGCTCTGCATATGTTAATTTTTCCTCTGTTTCACTATTTTCCTGTCATATTCGTTTTATAATAAGTAGTTATTTTGTCTTTTTAACATTTAAATCAAGATACTTTTTTAATTAACAAAATTGAAATAGTAAAATGTGTAGCTATATCTACATAGTGACACATAGCGACATCTATCATAGAAATTAACTCTTCAATTGAGTATATATACATGAACCCGACTACAACCGTCGGGCAGCTGCCCGCCAGACATAACACCCGTCTGGTCGGAGGATCCTCCCTTTGCGATAGTTCTTCTATATTGGTGACCCCGAGCAAGAACATCAGCGCAACCTTCTTCGCAAAGCTACATCGTGACGTCATCATCACTTCCACAAGCTTTCGAGCGGCGAGTCATACAGCCAGCCAGCATCCACGGCTACTTCGGGTATCCTGACCACCAGCATGCAGCGGACGCGCATTCCTGGTCAACACCCACAGCCTTCTCAGCGACCTTGACACAGCACACTGCACTTCGGCCGGTCAGCAAGCAGAGACGCACTTCTCTCCTGGTCGACGCAGCGGCCAGTCACTACGCAGCACTGCAACACTCCGACTCACTGGAGCATTCTTGCAGCATCACCCCGACTCACTGGGGCATTACCTCGACTCACTGGGGCATTACCCCGACTCACTGGGGGCATCACCCCGACTCACTGGGGGCATCACCCCGACTCACTGGGGCATCACCGCAGACAGTTCCGACTCACCGTGAACTATGCGGCATCTGGTTCCGACTCACTGGAACATTCCACTGGCCCGGCAAGCATCACTAGATGTATGGACGACTCAACCTGCTATCGACCTCCGGTCTCGGAGGGGAGTGATGTAGCGATATCTACATAGTGACACATAGTGACATCTATCGAGTGACATACAACGCATCCTATATCGCGCTATAGAAATTAACTCTTCAATTGAGTATATATACAAGAACCCGACTACAACCGCCGGGCAGCTGCCCGCCAGACATAACACCCGTCTGGTCGGAGGATCCTCCCTTTACAATAGTTATTCTACAAATGTGTAAAGAATAAAGCTTGAAATTGTAGAGCACAAAGAAATCCAGAGCAGCCGTACTGGTGAAATACTTATACCTACTAGCTGCAACCTACAGAAGATCGCAGTGAATGATTAGTAGGGCTTCCAGAGTTTCTTGGGGAAGGGGGTTCAACACTCTCCCGTGTCATCCGGCACATGAAGGAGGTTGAGCCGGAGCTGAAGGATGGGCAGTTCGGCTTCCGGAGGGGTGTTCAACATTGGACGCCCTCTCCACCCTGAAGGCTTGGTCCGCAGAGGCGACCGACGGAGGAGGTAGGTTGTTGGCGGTTTCGCTTGACATCATCAACGCCTTCAACAGTCTGCCGCATGGTGTTATCCGCGAGGCACTCCAGTTTTTCGGAGTGCCCTCGTATCTGCGGCGGCTGTTGGAGAACTACCTCCATGATAGGAAGGTCGCCTTTGTGAACGGACGAGGCGTTAAGGTCCGGCAACACGTCAGGTGTGGGGTTCCACAGGGGTCGGTGCTGGGGCCGCTCCTGTGGAACATGGGCTACGTCTGGGTGCTTCGCGTAGCGCTCCCTGAGGGGGTTCGACTAATATGCTACGCGGACGACACCTTAGTCGTAGCCCGGGGGGGCAGTTTTGCCGTAGTGGAGCGCCTGGCCATGGATAGCACGGCCCTCGTGGTCAGACGCATCCAGGCGTTGGGCCTTAGGGTGGCAAAGGAGAAAACCGAGGCCCTAACGTTTTATGGGCCTCGGTGTGGGCCGCCTCCTGGGGCCCACGTTATTGTCGAGGGCATTAGGGTCCGGGTTGGGGTCCAGATGAAATACCGACCGATCCCGACCGGCACTGATCTGGGTGGATGCTCTCAGCGCCACGACTAGACACGTGCTGCGTGCTGCACAACGTGTCGTAACACTGGGAGTAATTCGTGGATTCCGATCGGTGTCTGCGGGGGCGGCTTTTGTGCTCGCCGGCTCCCCACCGTGGGAGCTGGAGGCGGAGGTGCTCGCCGCCGTGTATAGATTCACGGCGGCAAGGAAAGAGATAGGGGAGCCTCCGGCTTCTACGGAGATTGCGCAGCTGCGGCAAGAGGGCCGCCGCGTTATAATGAGGAAGTGGGAGGAGGACTTGGCGGACGCGCGCTATGGGTGTTACTCCATAGACGCCGTCCGCCCGGTCCTCAGGGGGTGGTGCGGAAGGGAGTGTGGCTCCCTTACGTTCAGGCTCGTGCAGGTGCTATTCGGACATGGTTGCTTCGGATAGTACCTGCACCGAATAGCCAGAAGGGAGCCCACCACTGCGTGCCATGAGTGCGGGGCTGTGGAGGATACGGCGCAGCACACTCTCTCTGAGTGTGCGGCGTGGAAGGAACAGCGCTGCACTCTGGACGCAGTCGTTGGATAGGACCTCTCGCTGCCGAGTGTGGTGAGAGCCATGCTCGGCAGCGAGAGGGCATGGACGGCGATGGTCTCCTTCTGCGAGGACGTTATCTCGCAGAAGGAGGCCGCGGAGAGGGTTCACGAGAGGGATCCCCTGAGCGGCCCTCTCCGCCAAGGACGAATAGGTGGCCGGTGGAGGCGTTTTATACGCCAACTCCCGCCACCCTAGCCGAACCAGGGGAGACGGGTCGGGGGGCCCGTCTTCCCATTGCACAGGTTCGGCGGACGGAGGGGACAGCTAGGGTGTACTGAGTTGTCCCCTATTTAGGCCGGGGCGTCGCGGTTGTATGCTACCGCAGGTCCCGCGTCGCCCCATCGAGGCGGCGGATGGTACACCGTGGAGGGGGTTCAACACCCTTAACTTTACCTATGGCATTACAAGCTACCATAGACTACGGTAACCGCTTATCATCAAGCGGGCCTTACGTTTGTTTGCAAACTTACTTATATTTAAAAAAAAACATTATACATTTAGAGTTAAACACCGTTTGATTAGCTATTTCAGAGATAATGCAGTATAAATTAAACTAAATACCTGGTTGAATCACTACGGGGGAAAATCGCCTCAATGGCCATGATAATTGTAGGTGTCTGTCTGTGTCTACACAGAAAACTTATTCATGAAAACTTACAAGATTTTCATAATAAGAAGAAGTTTAAAAAAAAACCCCTGAAGATTGTGATTTAGTTAACTTAATCAAAAATGGGTCTCGCTCAACATCAGTGTGGTATTATTAAAAACTTGTAATTGTCAGGATTATTTAATTACCTTCAAAATCTATTTATTCTATTATACTAATAATTATAATAACATTGTAATAAGTTTTATTTATTGTACAGTTAAGAGCTCGTGGAGTTTGACACATTGTACCTACTTTGTATCGTTCTCTCAAAATGCTCTAAGTTCCAGTAAGGCAGTTTCTTACCTTCAAGGGGAGTTGCATAAGATTTGCCTGTGTTTAACGACACTGAGCGGATGGTGTAAAACTAGTTGAAGATTTGTTTTTTTTAATAACAATAGTATTTTTGAATACATAGAAAAATTACTTATGATATTTAGTTTATGTTTTATAAATGTATCAGTATATTAAATCTATGGTTAGTTAATATTTTGATTAGTTACTTTAAAGATTTTTTCATAAAATTCTGATATTTCAAAGTTGATGAACACCCCCTTGTATATAAGAATAGAAATGGTAGGTGTAAGAAATTAAAAGGGTGGCGTGACTTTTACTTGAATTTTTTTTTATTGGGTTGGACCATCCTAATAACCAATTTCCATAAACATAATCTTTAATTGCATATTAAATCAATTTTCAATATAATTGACCATATTAGGGTCATTGGAAATATTATGTCCTTGAAATTTAATATAACGAGCGCGTAGTAAAATAAGTGGGTAATTAATTAATTAAATATTATAAATAAACATACCAGAGCTATTTCATCCTTTTTGAGTCGTATTCTATCGAAAATATATTTTCCGAAATTTAAATGCGCTGGTACATACACATCTTCGTCACTATACACATATAATTCTTTATTGCCCATTGTGTCTTTTTCGGATTCAGATATTTATAGAGATATGTATGTTAGGATGTATGGCTCTCGATGTAATGAACTATAATGTGACACGACTATACACTTTTATATGATGCAAATTAAAAATAATGTCATCCCCACATGGGCTCCAAACATTTAATGGAATATCACGTGATATAAAGGCACTGAAGTGTGTATAGAGTAAAAGGGGGTAATGGGAGTCACTTAAGCAAGAATCAATAACCATCTGAAGTTATTTATTTCAGATTTATTAAAACACACATTTTTATTACTACTAATAATATATCAATCTGAAGCAGATTTTTAAATTTTGGAATCATACTTTGGTTATAATTACCTACAATAATAAAAAAAACGACTTTGACCACCATTGTGTCGTGTGGGTAATGGTAGTCATCATATTAGACAATGAGAGTCAACACATCTACAACACTTGGCGCACACATAACCTTCTGCTGAATCCATTGGAAGCGTTGGGCGTGTGTCCACAATGCACTCGAAGTGCACCAGCGCGGCGTGGTACCATAACTCATTGTTGCTACCAAACTCATCGCTTAATAAGGAACTATTGTCAGCATTTTTGCATCGTCATTACATATATTACAAAAACTTGTATCTCACTATGAGGTAAAGTGTTTATATTGAAGAACACGTCCTTTGGCCTTGCCTACAGATTCTACTACATATCTAATGAATACGTGTAAAATCTTGTAATGAAATATAATAATAGTTAATAAATTTGTACAAAAGTATCCGGCAGTAGTTTAGTTTCTTACATTTTGTAAAAAAATATCGGGTCTGTTATCGTGTTACGTTTATCGATATAGCTCCATCCCTATCAGTTTCTCCGACTCTGGCATAACCTTGTACATGTGTAAACGTCATATTTTTATAAAATAATGCATACATAATGTAAAAAAGACGCTCGTTCAAGTTTTTACAGGAGCTGTCATTGAGAAAATAAAGAAATGGAAATGGTATAATAGAAGGAAACTTGCTTTCCCAGATAAATATATTTAGTAGCATATTCTAATGGTTTTGCGCCAAGATTAATGGGATATCTTTCGGAATTTGTCATAATTTTAGTTTTACGAGGTTTTACTTAAATTTATTTCTAAGCCCTCATTTCTACTTTCCATTTGTAATGAAAAAATGTTTGATTCCGCCTCTTTAGAATTTTCTGAAAATAAAGCAATATCGTCAGCCAAACGTAGATAGCTCATGTATTTTCCATTTATTTTTAGTCCGGTTTTAGTACAGTTTAGTCTACTAATTACTGACTCCAAAACAGCTATAAAGATCCTTGGTGAAAGTGGATAACCGTATCTTACTCCTCTTCTTATTGGTATAAATGGTCCTGTTGTCACTCTGATTTTACAGTGGTTATAAATATTTTCATAATTTGTATTATACTTGTTATCTACATCTTGAGATATTAAAGCTTCCCATACTGAAGAATGAAGGATGGTATCGAAGGCGTTTTGGTAGTCTATGAAAATTATATAGAGGGGTCTCTGATATTCATAATACTTCAATGATTTGTTCCAATGAATTTATATGGTCTATTGTAGAGCACCCTCTTCTAAATCGAACTTTTTCGACCGTTTGGAATTTTTCTAACATCACGCTGATGCACAGAGAGGGAGTCACTTCCAGACATCACTATCATTCACATAATGATCCACCCTGTAATAACCTTTTGACAGCAAAACCGCTTGACATGGTCCTTGAACTTGTTGTCCGGTAAATCAGTAATATGCTTCGGGATCTTATTAAAAAACCTGACACTATGTATAGCAATATTATTTCTTACTGAGACCATTGCTTAGGTATAGAACATTTATCTAATAACTTATTGAATAGGAGTGCCAAAGGGCTTGCTAGGTGATATTTCGCTATTTTTATTGCTTCATTTGTTATTTTATATAAGCCAGGGCATTTTCCATTTTTAATCTATTTATCTCTCTAATAATTTCAGCTTCATCGACCATAATAATTGCTCTACCATCGTTTATTTGTTGTGAGCCATAATTTTTAAAATTTATTAAATCTGGTGTGCAATATAAGTATTTATAAAAATCTGTTTTGTGATTTTTTACCCGATTCTACTAGCTCTTCAATCCATGTCTTGTGAAGTTTAACTCTTTGTACGTATGCTCTTTTTAAACTGACGGTATTGTTCATGTGTTTTTCGATAGTTTACGCTCGATGGTTTATGTAGTCCCTTTTAATATATTTATACTTATTAATTTATACAAAGCTTCTATCTCGTTTTTTATTGTGTGTATTTTAGGTTTTATTTTGAGCAGTTCTTGTCTACGATATATGTATGGTCCGATATAACACAACTCTTATGGCCATGTTGGTAGCGTATATGGGCGATTTTTAAACTATTCTCTATCGAGTTCACTATTTTTTAACACGCTTTTATTAGCTTCACCTGTATGTATGTATGTATGTAACCAACCCCTTTGAGCTCGATTTTGTCATACTTTGAATGATCAGATTTAATTCAAACTTTGCACACTTGTCAAAGGTCGATGACAATGCAATAATCCGATCAAAGCATCCGATTATCCTAATTAGATTCGCCAGGATTAATTAATTTCTTTCAGCATTCTTTGCATGCGAGTAAGAGAGATGGAGCTAGTGCGCTAATGCAGTTCCACACTTACTCTTTCGGGCATGCAAGGTTGTACAGTTGATCATGCAGTCATTTATTTGGGTCCGCGATTGTTTACTGCTGGACAAGCTTATGTGGCACTTAGTCGTGGAAGATCCTTGGACCGTATACGAATTGAAGAACTTGATTGCTCAAAATTAACAGGAAGAACTCCATGTAACAGTGAAGCATTGAATGAAATGATTCGATTACGAGATAAACCATAAAATCTACAATCAGTCACAGAGTGAAAATTCACACTCATCCTCACCTCATCTCATCCTCAGTGCCGCCAACAGATTCGCTCCTATGATTATAATATTATGTAAAGTGATTACGGATTGAAAATTCCATACTCAAGCATTAATGTGACTGACTGTATATGTAAATAAGGTTGCACCTCTATGTGTCTCGCTGTTTATATTGGCATCATAGAAATCTTTGAATATGTGTTCTTAACCAAGATACAATCGGAACACATTTGTACATATTTGATTAAGTACAGTGTAAAAAAAAAATGAATGAACATTATTGTAAAAAAAGCGTGGGGTGCATAGTGTCAATAATTATAAACATTTTATTGACAGATAATGAGTAGAAGAATCATCACTTTGATAATATAATATCTTAAAAAGCGCTTTGAATACACCCCACGCTTTTTTTACAATAATGTACATTCATTTTTTTTACACTGTACTTAATCAAATTTATTAAATTTTATTTTCTGTTTTTTAGTTGGATTTTTTATGAAAGCGTGTTTTTTTTTTGTTTTTTTTAAACTATTATTGTTATAATATTCCTGAACTGTATCGGTGTCTTGGCAATATATAAGGTCTTACGTACGGCTTTGTAGTGACTGCTTATATTTAGATATTTCATCATCGCGTTTCAAGGAGCTTTTTAAATTGTTTTTTATAACGATCGACTTTTCTTAATTTCTTTTAGTATTATAGATGCTCTTATAAGTCTGTGATCTGTGAGAAAACATAAATTTATAACCTGAATATTTAAAACATTTTTATAAAAGTTTATTAAGATATAATCGAGCTCGATTTTCGTTTTGCCATTCGGAGATCTCTAAGTCACTATACACACTATACAATACTTGTTTTCATATGCGAAGTCAACTAGTCGTTAGATTTTCCTCAAGATTTGGCTAACCAACTTTAGCATAAAATCTCCCATAACTATTAATATGAAATTAGCGTTTTATATGGTAAAAGTAAAATAAAAAAAAACATAATGAAATTATTCATTTAATCAATCGAAGTATGTACCATTATTATCTATGCACTTTCACCATTTTAAAGGTAGTTCATTGATTCCATTGCTGATAAAGTCGTGGGAGCAAGAATCTTTTTCGCATGTTCCTTTTTTCGAAAATAATGACAATATTTTCAAGCATGTCTGAGAAAAGCACTTTGAATGCCTCGGCGGAAATGGCAATTGCCTGTCTCGTATTAGTGAACTCATACTCGACCTGCAATTGCCTATTTCACGGCCTCTGCAATAATGTACTATTAATGAATAAAGTTACAGGAGAAGCGTATCTTTGGTCACTGCTAAAAAGCGTTGGTAGTACCTACAAGGTAAATGAAATTTTTAAAAACTTAGAACTTTTAAAATTTTAAATAATTATTTCTTTAAAAGCTTATGAGGCTTCAGTTTATTTGGAATTAGGGTTAGCCTGCGCCTAGCAGGCACCACACGCACGAGCCGTGCTACTCCCGCTTCCGGTTCTTATAAAGACACAAATGGGTGATCCTTAGAAGATTGACTCCCTACCTGACACTTTGTAGGTTTTTTAAATATATACAATTATGTAGTACATTAATTTGATATATCTCTTATGGTTTACTCACCGTAAGCGCTCCAAAATCGTAGTTTTTCCGAATTGATTTTTACTTGCGCGGCTCCATAATTATTTTTCTAATATAAAAGTAGCCTAAGTTACTTCAAAACATCAGCTATCTGCCAGTTAAACTCCTATCTAGTTCGATAAAGCCGAAATATATTAAAATTTGTTTTTGTGTTTTAATTAAAGTATAAGCAAGTATAGTTACCTACTTTCATATACATTTAGTAAAACCTGTTATTTTGACATTACAATTATACACTTAACTTTATTCATTTAGAAAGATTTAATAAATTTACATAAAAATTAATTATTACGCTATTGAAATTATACGTCTCTTATCGTTTTTCGTAGGGGGGTAAAATTGAGAGCTGCGCACGCATCACGTGACGGAAGTGTGACATATTGCTTCAATAATAATTAAAATAAAATAATGCTTAAATAATAATTATTTTTGAATTAAAATAATGTGTATATATACACCCATAAATTATTATTTCAGAATTTAAAAAAGAACCAAAAAAAATAGATTTGAATTATCATATTTAATGGCTAACTAACTTCCTTGTGCTGTTGGCACGCGGAATACAGTTTTTGAAGTAATTTTATGTTATGCCAAAGAAGTGTAACTATTTAAGTATGTACGTTTTATTAATGTCATTTTTATTATATTACTGTCATAATAAAATATGTTTGCTATGACATCATGTAAGATCCCTCCTGGTCTGATGACGAAATCAGGACTTCGAGGACATTCAGAGCTCGGCAAAATAGGTAAGTAGGTAGATGTGGTGGTTTTTATGTTTTCCAGTAATTCTATAGGATGCAGTGATAAATTCAGTAGGTAACGCCAGTTCTTCAATATTTAACAGTGGTAAGAATGCGGATAACTTTTATTTTTTCAAGCTTTCACGATTCAGGTGTTATATAATTATATTAACTGTGTCCGCGGCTTCGCTCACGAAAACTACAGAATGCCATCGATCGGGTACACGCGTAGATCTTGCTCCCCCGCTTCCGACTATTGTAGAACAATAACAATAACTAAAAATGCTTATTGTGGGTGTTCCTCAGTAGAGAGACATATACTCTCACTGACTTTTTTGTAGTTCTTTGTAATGTTTATAATTATGTAGTATATTAATTATTTCTTTTATGGTTTACTTAATTAACCTAAGCCATTTAAGCGCCTGAATTGGTTTGCCATAACCAGTTTTATTATTTGCGCGGAACCCTAATTATTTTTCTAAAATAAAAGAAACCCAAGTTACTCCTTATAACATCAGCTATCTGCCAGTGAAAGTCCCGTCAAAAACGGTTCAACGGTCAAAAAATCTTTTTTTATATGATACCCAGACTCACAAGGAATAATATAGGCTAAATATAACATTAGGCTACAATTTCCAGCTAGTCTTAAAAATTGATTTTTGTTACATAAGTCGGAAGTCGAAGCCCTCGCGAACTGCTTTATCCGCGAGCGCCGGTTTAATGGTTAATGATAAGTAAATATAATGTTTAACAAAAATATTGGCCATTAGTATATCTACAAAAAAGTCCGCGATAGCATATATCTATCTCATATACATAAGCCACAATAATGTATTTTGATTTTTTTTTATTGAAGATTAAAAATTAGTTAATGAGCATTACTTTTAAGCATGGCACTAAGTAGGTAGAGAGCCAAATGCAATTTTTGAAACTCTACATCTTCTTGGTATTAGTCGAATGTTTGTATACCGGGCTATTGATAGGTACAATGAAACCTCCTCTGCTTTTGACAGAAAAAGATCTGGCTGTCCACTTAGTATTCGTACAAAAAAGGCGATCAAAGCAGTGAAGGAAAGAATTCAAAGAATTCCTGTCTGAAAGCAATTCTTGAGAAGGTGGTTACGCCTCTTAACACCACCATGTTCCATAACCAAGAATGGTCCTTTCAACAAGACTCAGCACCGGGTCATAAAGCTCAATCCACTCAAGCGTAGTTAGAAACGAACGTTTCGAACTTCATCAGAGCTGAAGACTGGCCGTCATCTAGTCCCGATCTTAATCCGCTGGATTATGATTTATGGTCAGTTTTAGAGAGTATGGCAAGCTCTAAACGTAATGATAATTTGGAGTGCCTAAAACAATCCATAATATTGGCAGTGAAGGATTTCCCCATGGAGAAAGTGCCGTATTTCCATTAATAACTGGCCTCAACTTTTGAAGGACTGTATTAAAGCCAATGGCGATCATTTTGAATGAGCTTCATGTATTTTTATTGTTATTATATTAATGTATAAAATAAAACCCATATTACAGTAATAAATTATTTATGCAATAGAAAAGTTTTTCCTTGTAACAATATTTATAGCAAGACTAAATATACCCTTTTCGGATTCCACGGGATTTTTAATACATAGAACAAAGAGCAGCGCCTTGAATAAAATCTCAGGCCATGGCATGCTAAGACAAACCTCAGAGGTAAATGTAAACCGTAAATAAAATAAATAATAATACCAACCAGTAAGTGCCCATTGTTGGGCAGTGAGGTCTCTTCCCAAGGGAATTTACGGGCTTCATCACCATACTAGCCCACAATGTATTGGCAATTTCACACGGCGAAAAATCAATAATTCTATATCTTTCCAGCATAGAGTGCAGTGGTACTTCACTTAAATATTTCTCTAACGTTTAGGTTTCCTCGCGATGCTTTCCTTCACAGTCAGCCCATACCAGTGTTACCAATTTAAATTAGTAAAAGTGCCCCATTCGACCCTCATGTCTTCTTTTTCCAAGGTAAATTGAAAAGTTAACAAACCCCCGACATAAGTAACCTATTCATTGAGACCATTCTAAGGAGCCCAAATATGATATCACTGCTGTAAGTTAGTGAGGAGTTAGGTATCCTACATATTCCAGAGGACGCTGCAGCATCTGGTCAAGGTTTTTGTAATGTCATTAAAGTAACAGAATACCAAATCTCGACTCAATCAGACCTGTGGGAGATGCTCACATCTATACAGGGCATTAGTAGACCGCTCCCGAAAATGAAGACAGACGATAGTACTAATGACACCTTTGATGATGGGATGGAAAAAAAATTGATTCTGATAAAAAAAAATCATATTATTTAAACTTTTTATTAGCATTATTTACGCTCCATCGTGTTAGTACAGCTAAATGAAACGATAATTTCATAAAAAATACATTACTTTACTTAAAAAAAAAAACAGCAATGAAACACAAAATCAAAAACAGCTGATGCTCGGATCAACGAACGCCCGGGCGCAGCGTCAATCTTGCGCTGCACGCAACTAACAATCAAATGAATACTTATTTACAACATTTGTCTAAATAACTAACTTATCTACTTTGCCACTGTGCTAGTCTTTACCTAGCCACTTTCTTTAGAATTCACCGGTTGAATAAGCTAAGTACCGGGTTCGATTCCCCGCTTATGAAAAAAATACTTGAATGAAATTTTAAAAAGGATAGATTCATGCTTTTTAATCCGTCGTGTAATTATGTTTATTACTCTGATGTATTAGTACGATCTACTCAGATCAGTTCAAAAATAAGTTATAAAAAAAAAATTGGTATGAAACAGCTTACCGATCTAAATTCTCCGTGGCCTTATGAGATGCGGCTCAAATTGTGCCCCATTCATTTCGAGGCAGATTTGAGCTCGGCGTTGCGTCTCCTTATGCAGTCGGGGCATCATCGTGGGGTCTTCGACACAGTCCGCACGTAGTTTGTCGAAAACATTCACGATCCTTTGGCGCATTTGGTTAGCACTATCACACTCACGATTAAAAACCCTTTCTTTCACATACCCCCACAGAAAGAAGTCTAACGGGGTCAGATCGGGTGACCGAGGTGGCCAAGCGTGTGGTCCTAGTCTGCCGATCCAGCGATTATCAAACAGCTCGGTGAGGCGCTCACGGACGAACCTTGCCACATGTGGAGGTGCACCATCATGCTGAAACCATGTGCGGCGATATTCAGTCAATGATAGGTCGTCTAAAATGTCCACTATTTGTTCATTTATAATGTTTAAATATCGCTGTGGCAGAAATACTGGCCCTAGTATGCGATCCTTAAATAAACCTGCCCATACATTAACCGACCATCGGGTTTGGTGCCCGGTTTGTAGAACTGCGTGCGGGTTCACCTCGGAATACACGTGTGTATTTCTTCGGTTCCACAACCCGTTTCTGGTAAATGTTGACTCGTCCGTCCAGATGACGTGTTCAATGAAATCAGGGACACGTTGTTGCTGGTATAATAACCAACGGCAGAAAACTCGCCGGCGGTCGTGATCGCCGGGTACCAAAGCTTGCACTTTGTGCACTTTGTATGGCCGCATTCGGTTACGCTTTAACACCTTATGAACTGTCCAGTACGACACACTTGTTCCATTCCGACACCTTAACAATTTAGCAATACTTCGTGTACCTAAGTTCGGATACCGGCGAACGACATGTAAAAAGCGCTCCTCGGCCTGAACTGCCACCTCCTATCGCTACTGGAGCAATGGGTCGATTTTCCAACACTCGCTGAAATGCTGCTGTTATCAGACGAGAGTCAGCCGGATGTCGAGCTGTCGGGAATCTCTCTCGGTAAATTCGTAATGCACGCGAGCTTCTCCAAGGCACATTATTCATTAACATGCTACCGTATTCACGAACACTATAAACGTATGCGTTAGGCATTATTAAAACAAAACTCTCATAAAATCAACACAATCTTAAAAAGAAACAAAAAACGTAACAATAAAATAATGACAAGAACTTAGTTAACAATACGATTGAACGAATATCTGTCGCCCACGCACGCGCACATGAAATGAAAGTCAAAGTGTAACTGTCTCAAGAACTAAAAATACTAAACTTAATAATCAACCCCGCCAAAAGAAATAAAGCGCCGCGGGCCGCCTCCTTGCAGTAGCCCCTCGTTAGCGTCGAAAGCGGCACTTTGATCTTTTCCGCAGATCGATAAACCGTTATACCTACATTCACGACTATTATTTCATAAGTTTAGTTATCCCTACTGACTAGTCTTCATATGGAATTTAGAAGTTATAATTCAATTTTTTTTATACATTTATACTCAGAATACAGAAAAAACCAGAAGCCGCGTTCAAGAATAATTACATACGCTGCACTGTGTCCAAAAACAATACGTACGTCCCGCACCTGCCCCACTTCCCATACGCATAATGTTGCTAGCTCGGAAGCGGTTTCCCACTTTTTGGGATAGTCTTATAACACTTAAAAAAAATATTTATTAAAAAATATTTATTTATTTACATAGATTACTATAAATAGAATACGGCTTAAATAACGTAAGTTAAGATTTTATTAAGTTTAATTTTTTAATATACTTTTAAAGATTCGTACTTCTTGGCAAGTCTGTTGTATTTTTGTTGTAATGTGTTTATTCGTCGAACATGTTGTTCACAAAATATTTGTTTTCGTCGTAATTGAGATTTAAGTTTGACCTTTCTCGGCGTATCAAACACAGATTCCAAATCAGAAATATTGACGTCACCGATCTCTGAGTTCGATCGCGCAGGAGATTGTGGTTGTATGTTGTTGTATCATGTAATAGATTAACAAAAACTTTAATTAAATACAGAATATTTCTGCCGTACAAGGCATGACATTTCAGTCCTCACGGATGGAAACGCATTAGTAATAGCACTTTGTGCCTGAGCTTGCAAATGTCCATGGGCCTTACTTAGTTTATTTTACATTTATTACTGTTACTACTAGTGTTTATTTACTACAATAGTTTACTTGTAACTAAGTATATCGATTAAGTGCTTTGTTTGCCTTTCAATATTATAAAAAAAATAAACATTATTATCATAGGTGGGTACGCACATTGTCCGATGTCGAAGGTTTAGACGTTTCTATGTGTAACTCGGAAAATTCTGGTGTCAAGACCAAACACTGAAATAGAACGTTAGTATTAGATTATTTATATATTTAATTCACCGAAGTTTCATTAGCCCGGAATCTGAAATTTGCGCCCGGTTTAGGCTCGCCCTTATCACGATGAGGGACGGATAAGCTCGACGAAAAGTGGGCATACTTGTTATACCTTTGCATACTCCTTCGGGGATTACAGGCGTGAGCATATATATATATATATATATGGACCAAAATCTTACTTCAAAATACATGACAAACATTTTCACCAGAAGGGATACAATATAAATATAGTAATTATTATGACTATATCTACCTTAGTTGGATTAGCTGCTTTCTTCAGTCTTTTCAAACCACCTTTTGTATCATAAAAATATTGCGCTTCAAAGTGAATTGAGCAAAGTACGCTCCGGCTTGATGGTTTCCAAAACTCATCTAGCCGTGCTCTTTGTATGACTTTCATCCAGTCCGATTTTCTATTTTCATCAGCAGGGAAACTAAAATTACAAAGGTTCTATATACACAAAAATAATAAGTATTCTACACGAGTATTAAAAAAATAAATGGGTAAAATTTTCGATGAAAATAAAATGGCAACACTTAAAAAATGGACGCGTCATTTTCTAAATCTAAAATAAATTAAACAATTAAATAAATATACTTTAAAATGCGCTACTTACAGATGAAATGTGACCCCATCCTGTTTTTTTATAATCCTTGCAGCATTTTTATATGTAGGAACAACAAAAGACGGCATTTTAAAATTAAAATTGGCACTTGTACAATACGTCACGACGCGCTACTTACAAAGGAGTGACTAATCGCAACAACGTAAAACCACTCTATTTAAGAGTGGTTTTTGCATCTTCAGTTTTATGTGCGTTCGCGGTTTCTGGTTTTTTCTGTATTCTGAGCATTTATACAATAAATTGTACCCTGACGTAACAAGAAGCTCGCTACAACAAAAATGATATTAGAATATTAAATTAACCTAATTGGATTATCACGTACACAATTAAAAAATTTACAATTTTGTACAAGAAATTAAAAATGAAATGGTATAGAATAATGTAATAGTTGAAGAAACTATTTGCGCACAATTTGAGCCGCATCTCATAAGACCACGGAAGCTTTAGATCGGTAAGCTGTTTCATACCTACATTTTTTATAAATAACTTAGTACTGAACTGATATGAATAGGTACATAACTGAATACATCAGAATAATAAACATTCTTACACGATGGATTAAAAATCATGGCTCAATGCTTGTTAAAATTTTATTTAAGTATTTTTTTCATTCGCGGGGAATCGAAACCGTTACTTTTTTAAATCAACCGGAGAATTCGAATGAAAGTGGCCAGGTAGACACTAGCACAGTGGCAAAGTAGATAAGTTAGGTATTTAGACAATATTGTAAATAAGTATTTGTGCGATCGCCAGCTGCGGGCCGCGCGAGAATGGCACCGCGCCGCGCTCGCGCTGGACTGGCGCCGCGACGCGCCGCGCCTGCGCGTTATTTGAGCCGAGCAATCAGCTGTATTTAATTTGGTGTTCATTGCTGTTTTTTTTAGTAAAGTATTGTATTTTTTTGTAAAATTCTCGTTTCATTAAGTTGTACTAACATGATGGAGCGTAAATAATGCTAATAAAAAGTTTAAATAATATGATTTTTTTTTAATCAGGATCAATTTTTTTTCCATCCCATCATCAAAGGTTCCATTAGTACTATCGTCTGTCTTCATTTTCGGGAGCGGTCTACTAATACCCTGTATAAATCAACTATAAAAGAGCTGATAATCTTCAAATCGCTGAACAGCTTTTCTTAAAACATAACTAAGAACACTCTCGATCAAGTCACCTTTCAAACAAAAAAGACTAAATCGAAATCGGTTCAAACGTTAGTGAGCTACAATGCTACAACAAACTAACACACAAATACACACGTTAAACTTTTAAACACCCCACTTTTTGTGCCGGGGGGGTTAAAATGAACAAAAATAAAACGCATTATATACATTTTATGAACATATCATTTTTATTTTATTAAAATCCATGACCATAAGTTTTATTCCATTTGACATATTGGCCCAGGTCGTCCTGCGATACACTAGGTTTCACTCGCTGCAATGCGTTTATGAAATCCTGAAGACAAACTGGACGAACCTGAAAATGTACACATGTTTCAATTAATGTACGATAATTATTTTTTAATACATAATATAGTTGAAAATTAAGCATTCATAAGTCATATTTAAACAATTGAAGTGCAAGTTGTCCACTATTAGTGCAATACATAAATCTATGAGAGCTTAAAGTGTTGGTGATGACTCAAGAAACTCTGGCTGTCACCAACTACGTACCGGGAAAACCGATGCCGAGTCCCACTCAGATCGCTATTTGATCACACTTCGATTGGTAGTAAAGCCCTTTACTTTTAATGGTAACATGTCGTAATTAAATATTTATTGACTATTTAATCACGCATCAATCAATAGTCACTCCCCTTAGCCTAAATTTTAATAATAATTTCGTAAATAAATATTAATTTACTATTTGATCACACTTTTATTGATAATCATGTCTTTTAACTTAAGTATGAATAGTAGCTTATTTATTAAATAAATATGAATTTACTATTTGATCACACTTTGATCGGTAATCACGCCTTCAACTTAAATTGAAATTGTAACCTTTTCTTATTTAAATACTAAAACTTCATTTGGCATTTTTGTACATCTCCCAGGCGCATCCAATGTAATTGAATGACTTTTTTTGTTAGGTCTATAGTCTGTACTTACGTTGTTTGGATCGATGCTGACAATCTGCGACAGCGGCACGGAACGAATCGGTCCCATAGCGGCCTCGGAGCACAGCGACTTCATATCCGCTCCCGAGTACCCATCTGTTAGATTTGCTATCTCCGAAACTTGTTCAGGGGTTAGATCATTGTTTTCGTTCATCAATAAATTTGATATTATTTGTTTGCGAGCCTGTTTACGAGGAGGAAATACTAAATGTCTTAACTTATGTTTTCATACTGTTGAATTTATACGATAAACAGAAAATCCTTCGTTCTGTCGTGAATTAATTAATAATTATTGTTGCGATCGTTTTATTAAATGCACTATTTTAAATATTACAGAAATATCTGGAAAAGTACAAAACCCCATACAAACATCGAGTTTAAATTCGTAGTTAAGATATACAGTCACAGTCACACGGAACACGCACATATTGAAAACTTATCCTTTCGGATATATAAGCAAACAAACAATCGACGAAGGACTAATCTGTTTTGGACATCCAAACAAATACAAGAAGCAGCAATCATGCTATTTGGTAGGTATTTATAGAGACATTTATTTTTGTCATTAATAGCTAGATCCTGAACCATCTTTATGCAAGAAGTATTTAATATTGTTAGACATTTAACACCTACATAGAACAGACACTCATGCTTATCAACAGATAGTCCGATGCGAAGATCGAACTCACAATCTATTGGCTCAATAGTAAGACTTCCTACTACTGCTACACGAGTCCGGTCATTAAACAATTTAAATAATAAATTTTTATCTATATCTTTCTCACTTCAACGTCAGGTAACGGTATGTATAGCCGTTTCACCAGCCTTCTCCGCGCCGCTTCGTCTAACTCTTGGGGGCGGTTTGTGGCACCTACTATAAGGATGCGATCTTCCTCACCTAGTAAAAAGATGTGATTAGCATACATTATATAGTACTTATTGTATATCTCAAGTAATCTTAGGCTGCGTATCCACCAGAGATGTAAGGGACGCGAGAGAGGAATGTGTGCAAGAGATAGGAGCAAGGAATGGGTGCGAAGGATGCGAGTGAGCAATGTGTGCGAGGGATACGAGCGAGAAATGTGTGCGAGAGATGCGAACGAGGAATGTGTGCAAGGAATACGAGCAAGGAACGTGTGCAAGGGATGCGAGCGAGGAATGAGAGCGAGAGATGCGAACGAGGAATGTGTGCGAGGAGTGCGAACGAGGAATGTGTGCAAGGAATGCGAGCAATGAACGTGTGCGAGAAATGTGAGCAAGGGATGCGAGCGAGGAATGTAAGTGTTTGTACCAGTAGCCGCCCCATCAAACTGAACCAGAAACTCCGTTTTAATTCTCCTTGTCGCTTCGTGTTCCGTGTCATTTCTCTGCGTTAACAACGAGTCTATTTCATCAATAAATATTACCTGCAAAAAAGAGAGAAACAAAAACAGAAGTTTCATTAGCACTTTCATGAGATGAAAATAAAACATAACTTGTACAAAGGAGTTTTTGACGGGATTTTCTAAACCAAGAAAATACTTTTTTCAGTTTAAGCCCTAAGAAGCCACTTACAAACATTAAAATACTACTACCGGTTCGAAAACATCCCAGTCATCGAGATGAATCAGCAAGAAACTCGATCAAACCCCGTCAGGAAACTCGATCGAGAACCGGCAAGAACTCGATCGATGAACACAGTTCTGTTGCCATCATTTAGAAAGAAAAAGAAGAATAACTTGTACATATGTGATACGTACTGAAGGCTGATGACACCTGGCGACGGCGAATAAAGCGCGTACCATTTTCTCACCGTCACCGATCCATTTAGAAGTGAGAGAGGACGCCGATATACTAAAGAACGTAGCATTGCACTGGGCGGCAACACATTTACCTGAAATTTTATAAAGTTTATAAATAATTTTACATTATTTATGTAATTATCATAGATTTATTATACATAGATCGGCAACTACAAACAGAAAAAGCATAGTATACGCTTATGATAGAACGAGATAGGGATACAATTCCATAGTCGTATCGTATCTTGGTTGGACATCATATGTAACATATTTACATACATTTTACGCATAATATAATGTGTCGGTGATGACAAATATATAAATCATGGCTGTGTTCATTGGATATCGAGTTGTATAGGTCCGTACATCGTGACCAAAGCAAATCCCTCCTATTTCTGCAAATTCTAAGGTAAATGTATTCTAAATTTCAGGTGTAATTGAATGTTTGGTAAAAGTTTTTAATTGTGGTTACGTTTACTGTAATTAGATGTAACTCGTATAACAAAGAAAATGAACAATAGTCGAATAAGTTCGTGCGCGACCGTCCAATGTGAGAAACGATAGCGGGGGCGAGGTAGCACGACATTACGTCACTACAGTACACTAAAGTAAACAGTATGACAGTATTCTTGAAATACTGAAATTTGAAAAAAAAATTGAACCTGAAGCCGCTTGGTAGATAAACACGAACTAGGGCTAACCTCTGACTGTATTTATTGGGATATCTACTTACGTATTTGATAATATTATATTAAAATTTAATCATTACCTTTCACCAAAATATAATGTACTAGAAATTTTGTAAGTATTAATTTTAATTATTTCTACTTGGGTTTTATTTCTAGTTTCATAACTGATTGTAAGGTAGTAAGAAGGGAGTGTACATTTTTTTGTATATTTTTTTTTTCTTAAAGTTTAGTAAATGAAAAACAATTTTAAATTCGAGGAAGTATGTAACTAATATAATATTTCGTAATTAGTTATAAATTGCGTAATTGAGACTATTGTGTACTGAAGTGTACCTCGATTTCGTTTCGGCCGTTTGTATGAAGACTGTAATACTGTTTACTTCAGTGTACTGTGACTTGCGCGACTACGTCACACAACTGCACGCGCTTCCCTTCCCCGCTACATTACTCGCCCCCGTTGTCGTCTATTGTAACTCGTCCCCGCCAACGTTTGTCGGAAGCGTAGGACGGTCGGACACGAAATTGTACGACTATAGTGTATTCCGTTTTTGGTCTCGTCTTATTCAACCTATTGCCGATCTATATTATACTAAACCTAAATTATATTAATATGAAGCATCTTTTTTCCTTTAAGGTTTAGCATTTTCCCACAATCTCACGTGATGTTAAGTGCACATCGTCACTTATTTGACGATACTATACTAACATCCAAGATGGTGACACGCTAAGGCTGCCAATCCACTAATGCGGAGCGAGGTTGCGGACATAGAAATTCCTATTTAATTTTTATTATTTGGATTACTAATCTTGAACATAACAACTTTTATTAAAATACAAATTCATAATTACAATATTCAACAAAAAAACTTTTTTTTCGTAACATGACATCCAATTTTTTCCTTTGATTTTTTTATACTGTAAGTTCTTGCTGTTGCAGACTAATCCCAATGATTAGACATGTCTAATTGTATTTAGGATTCAGAATATCTTCTTTTCTGCTAATATATACAGTGTACATTATAGACTCCTCAACTGAAACCGTTTCTAGAGAAAAAATAAAAAGTGCGCCTTGCCCAAAATGAAAGTAAAATTTCTCAAAAACGATTGACTATCGAAATTTATCCAATAACAAAATTAAGTTTTATTTAATTCCCAGACGTCGCACTTAAATATAATATAGCCTATGTCATGTCACACACAATTATGACGAATCTAACGACACCTCCATATACTAAAATCCATCAAGCCGTTTACGACTACATAGCGTGACAAAGAAATAGACATACACACATACATAGATATGCTCGATAAGCACAACCCTCCTTTTTCAAAGTCAGATAATAATTAAAGTACCTATCAATGTTTTGCCAGTTCCTGGTGGTCCAAACAACAAGATGCCTTTGGGGGGTCGTCTTAAACCAGTGAATATATCTGGCCGCAACAACGGCCAGACGACAGCCTCTTGTATTACTGACTTGGCTAGCTGAAGACCAGCAATGTCTTCCCAACCTGTGAACACAGACAACATGAACAAACAAACAAGCATATGGCCCACCTGATGGTAAGCGGCTTAAGCGGCGTAGCCTATGGACGCGTGTAATAACATAGGTGTCACTAGCGCGATGACGACATTGAACCCCCGTACCCCAAGGAACTCAAGAAACCCTACTCACCGCAGGTACACAACACAGGGTTATTTGGTTGAGAACTTCTGTAAGGTATAGGGTTTAATCCGCGAGTTGATTAGATGTTTAAAAATTTAAGTCAATTATTGAATAATGTTGGCCCATAGATAAAAATCCTAAAGCGATACAAATCTGGAAAAGTAATTGCTTATTTATTTAATTTTCCCTTTGGAAAATTAATATTTATTTTTTGTGTCACGTGATGTCACCATTCAAGAAATACGAACTTATGAATCTTGCGTTAGTTGTCACACCTGCCACTGTTATCATACAAAGTGACATATAAAATGAATGATAACGTCACGGGACCAGAATGCTGCGTTTTTGTGGCATATTATTTTATTTAAATTAAAAAATATAATCACTTTTTACGGTGTATTTATTAGTGAAAAAAAATTTATTCATAAGTATTATTTACATCATATAAAGTGTTTAAAAGAATTTTCCAAAAGTTGTCAACTCCCGGATTTTCCAGTGTGTGACTTTTCAATACCTATATAGAACATCCATTGGAATGATTACTCTTCTCATGGTTAATTTGGATGTACATAGCTATGTTGCTTAACGGTTAGTGGAAAAGATGGTACAGTCTGTATGGTTATAACATTTTTGATACACAATCAAAATTTTTGCAAGTGAACGGTTCCATGGTATTGTAAAAATATTAGATTCTTAAGAGTGCTAATTATGAAGCACATTTTAGGTATGTATACATCACCACATTATGCTTTAGAGATGAATCCATTAAAGCATTCAGTCAAGGCTAAAAAACCAGTTTCCTATCGTATTTTTTTGGTGTAGGAGGTGTCGCATTACATCTTCAGAACCGCGGCACTGTGAGTGAAAAACAATTTTAATTCACTTGAAACAAATTGGAAAAGTAAAAAATGGGTACCGCATGAATTGACTGAAGCACGCTAACAAACGCGCATTGAGTGCTGCGTTATATTATTCAACCGTCACAATAACGCGGGAATTTTGACTCGTATTGTTACTTGTGACGAAAAATGGATCCTTTACGACAATCGGAAATGCTCATCACAGTGGTTGAACCTAGAAGAACCGGCCAAATTCTGTCTCAAGCGAAAGTTGACTCAGAAAAAGGTATTGGCGAGTTTGCGTGGACCAGTGCTGGTGTCATACACTACAGCTTTCTAAATTCTGGCCAGACAATAATGGCAGATCTGTATTGTCAACAATTGCAAACCATGATGGAAAAGTTAGCAATTAAAAAACCAAGACTGGTCTGTCTCTCTAACCCACTGCTGCTTCAGGACAACTTTAGACCCCATACATCACAACAAAATTTGAGGAACTGTGGTTGGAATGTCTTCGACACCCACTATACTCCCCGGACTTTGCTCCTACAGATTACCAGTTATTTCGGAATTTTGACAATTTCTTTCAAGGAAAAAAATTCAATTCCGATGAAGTTGTACAAATCGCCTTCAATGATACTCGCTCTTAAAAATTTTTCAGCAATGGAATCCAATGTACTTCTTATAAAATGGCGAAAGTGCATAGATAATAATGGTGTACATACTTCGATAATTTAAATGTATAACTTCATAATATTTTTTTCGTTTTCTAATTCCATATGTAAGGACCTAATATTATGTTGTTATCCATTAGTATAGTTTACAGAGAGTGATATAAAGATGATTTAAAAAAAAACAACCTATTAGCATTCCTTTGTCGATAATTTCACTTTCAATGAGCTCAATCATTTTGGGATCAATGTGTTTCAGCCTTTCATCTGTTACTTCAGGTTCCGCAACCTCTTGTTTGTCTCTGAAGTGGGGAATATAATTGTAATTAATAACACCAATGTTTAAAAGTACCACTACTGAGCAAAGTGATCTTTCTTTAACTTGTGCATATTACACCGGATTCTACAACTTATTGGCAGTTACAAATTAGGAAAAATCTATAACTATTTCTGTATATTATCACTTTTCCATAGAATTAAAAAAAATATTGCATTTATATTAAAAAAAATTGTATTCATTTCTATGTATATTCAATAACTTGGCTCCGGTGGATGGCATATATGTCAATTTTACATAGATTTTTAAGACGTCGATCAGGAGCCAATGGTTTAAATAGATTGAGTTTAAAATCTATTTGCCTATTTGATAATTTATTCAACTATGATACGAGAAAGCTATCTATAGGCTATGATATATTCATTTAAAAAAATTTATATACATATGTAAAATACTCCCATCAAAATGGGTGGACAGCAGCTATCTTCCTTGAACCATGAGATTCATTGATAGCATACTCAAATTCCAGTTAATTGTTAAGGGTCACAGTAACTTAGAATCCTATAATGAGCCTGAGCTTTCAGTGGAGAAAACAGTGAAGAATTCATTGATGGGTTAAAGTCATATTTTAATTCTCGTTTAGCCAGTTATAAACCTCGAGTTGAAAATCAGTCACCAAGCGCATTTTGGTCTGTTCTGGTGACTGCACTTGAAAGACTATTTCATTTCTAGACTGAGGGCTGGTGTAGATGGCGCCACAGATGCGCCGCGGCTGCTCCACTGCCGCATGATTGCTATATCACTGTACCTTTTCCGTAATACATTGCTAGCCACGACAATTGTACGTGTAGGAATAATGAACATGTTGAGTTTAAGTAAGAAAAAAGTTAGTGTTTGCATATAATAAATATATCTAATAATTTGTCGAAAACTTTGATATTCATCAGAAGATAATCACATAACTTAACTCAACTTTACATTGATCTTTATTAAGTGTATGGAATCCACCATGTTGTTCTCTTTGCATCAAAATATGATAAACCCATAAGCGTCTATTTGACTTCTTACTCTCATTTAGCCATTTCTTTACATATAGTATGTAAACACTACCTTCTTTTTTTAGTTAAATCCATCATATTTATTATGCCTACACATATGATGTTCATGGCTAGCAATGTATTACTAAAAATGTACAGTGATAGACAAATCAAACGGCGCGTCCGCGGTGCCGTCTACACAAGCAATAAGGAGGACTTACAACAAAAAAAAAATTAAATACAGTTTTAACTTAAATTCAGTTTAGTTGTTTGAAAAAGTATGAAACTGTCAATCTTAAATCTGATTAAAATAATTTCAATATGATTTAAGGTTTTGGTTAAAGCTGTCCTTAGTTTATTACCATCTATAAAAAGAAACAATCTTATGATCGAAAATTCCATACATGTTATCAAACTTTAATCTCACTTTTCTGCAAATCTCATTTCTACTAAACTTAGTCATTTATGCAATTCTAGGAATCACTAATTTTTTTTTACTTTATTAAGGGTGATAAAAAGATTTAAAAAAAAAAATTCTTACTGTGCTCCTCCCAACATTGGTGATATAAATTTTCCTTGAGCCTTTCGAGATGCTCCCAAAGTTCTTCTGGCCGCTGGATTGGAGGCCATGAGCTGTTCTTTGGCCGTTTTGAAAGTGATCTTAGCTACAAGACTTTTATGGGCTTTTTCTTCTTCCTCTTCTTTATTTAAGTCAACAATATCACTCGCTGTTATAGCTGGAATTGTTTTAGATGATGTAGCTAGAATATTCTTTTCAGTTGACCTGGGCCAACTAAATTTTGGTTTCGAAACTTTTTGCATATCATCTGTTATCAATTCTTGATGTTTTTCTACTGTTGTAATTGTTTTTCTATTACTTGAATTATTACTCTTGAAATCTTCTGTTGAAGTCTTAATACCTAAGTCACATTTGCATACATTTTTCTGGAAATCTTTAAATCCGAAATGACGAGTAGGAGAGGAGCAATTTTCACAACTTGGTAATGTTTTGCTTAAAATTTCTTCAGAGTCAATTTTACTGTAAAGATTTATTTAGCATGTGAATATAATATTTAGATTTCAAAAATATATTTAAAATATTTGACTTTATACAATAAGAATATAATATTTATCTTTCTGCAAATTGGTATTGTTATTATGAGCTGTTATTAACCTATGCCAGGATAATCTTCACTTAATATAGTACCAATCTATCTGATATTGCCTTCTACCTAAAGTAATTCTTAATAAATAGAGTTTTATACGATAGTTAAATATATTTCTTATTATGTTGGTGATCATGATACCTTTATGAACGTCTCTCAGATCTGTGCCTGTCTAAGTAAAATAGAAAAATAATGCAAAAGTATAGAAATAAGAAATTATATTTTCTTTCTAAATAAATCAACAGACAGTCACCATAAAAATACTACAAGACAAAGATGCATAACACTATACAACAATAACCATAAGGTATGTTTATGTCATTTATCAATATTTTGGAACGTAAGGAGTGTTGAATAACATTTTGAGAATTCCCAAGCAAACTTTATCTACACATGATGCAACTGGATGAGTCACAAATGAGGAAATGTTGATAGCAGTCACAACCTCAATTCATATTGTGAAAGGCCTGTCATAATGATTCACATATGCTCTTTGCATTTTGGGATCAGCCTGTGCATATCTAGTTTCTATTTATGTTGGTCTGCATGTAAGCAGCAACTGGCAATGGATTATTGATCTATCAGAGGTAGCTGTTGTTCTTGGATTGTACTGTGCTTATTATCATTGACAGTTTAGTTCCTTTGCCATACCAAAAAAAAAAATTCTAAAGGTACCTTAGACAACTTTTCCATGTCTTCATTTTACTTGTATCAACATTTTTAACTAAACTTTTAACTGAATCAAGAATATGTTCAACAGCATTATTATTACATAAATGCTTATTTTCTTTCCACACATCCTCGAGTAAGATTTGTGAAGAAATATTAGATGACCTACAAAAAATATCATGTACTTTATAAGTATAGGGGAAAAAACTTTAACACAGCAATGTTTAAATTTATGAAACTTGTACTAGTTACTACAATTGTATAGTGAGTGTAAGAGCGCATTAGCAAAGACTGGATGAACAATAAAGCATGGATATGATTATTATAATGATATATCCACAAACCTTTGGAGAGATATTTTTAATTGCTGTAACTTGCTTCTGTCTATAAGAGATAAATGGTTATTGTCAGCATCTTCTGGTAAAAAACAGTCTAAATCTGAATCATACATATTGAAATTCATTGACAAAGGAATTATCCACGATAATTATAAATAAAAAATCCTGAAATAACCCTTCCCAGGGCCCGAGTTCTGTTCAATAACATAGATTAGTCATGGGTAACACTGCGCTGCGCTGCGCAATTGCGCCAACTCAGCTTACTGCGCTGGTGTGTTAACACACTTATTCTAAATGTGTTGGCGCAACGCACTTCAGTGTAGCGAGTCAGCTAAGGGACGGCTTCGCACCCTACCAATCGTGTCGGTCAGCTGACTCATTCATTTCTCTAACTATCTTGCCTCGCATACTACTTTGCTGCTTCATGGCGCAAATTTGAGTTATCTCAATGCGCCGGCGCAGTAAGCTACACTTGAGTTATTGAGTCAGCGCAAAGAATTTTGCTGAATTATCCATAGCTATCCTACTCTGTGTATTCACAGATCAAAATATTTCCCGCTTGAGCGTCCCGCTATTTAGGGATGAATCGATACGAGTAAATACGAGTAGATACTCGTGCTTTTCTTTCGATACCAAGTACTTTATATAGAAATGAATACTTTGAAACCCAGTACTGAGTAGATATCGATTAAAAGTACTCGTATCGGTACTCGTCCGTACCACATTACATTTTCACAAAATTTGTTTATAATTTTCGGTTCTTCTTCTATTATGCAGTGGTATCTTTGTTAGACGTGGGTCGTTACGTCATTTTCAAGAAATGTAACGAAACCAGTGATTGGTCGGTGTCACCCGTTTTAAAACTAGTGATTTTTGTAACTAGCTATTTTTATTCAGCTACTGTGATTGTTTGTATTTAATACCTCCACCAACTACATAGTTATGCAAGAAACGAAAATAAACTAAATCACTAGATACCTATCTAAGTGTTTATAGCTATACAGTAAATCAATAAATGAACTTCCCTTTATACTTTATGCAGGCTTAGGACTGACTGCATTAAAAACAGGTATTTATGATTGTTAGATTAATGTTTATTATGAAACTATGATTTAATCAAATTATTAATGCAGGCGTGTTTAAAAGTTAATTTGATTATATATACAATGATGATATTGATATTTACAGTTTATTTAAACGTTTGATATATTTACAGTCAGAGATGTGACTTATTTAAGATACAAGTATCTGAAATACAGATACAAAATACGTATTTTCATCTTGTATCTAAAATACTTTTTTAAAATTCATTTTGTATCTTGTACTTAAATACCTTTTGTTTGGTATCTTAGTATTTTGTAAATACTTTATTTGCTAAAATACTTCTAGTATTAGTTATCTATGTATTTGTGGACTGGTCAAAGCCAATAGCAGAAGCTATTCAAAGCCTGCAAGAGGGGAAAGACACTTAGTATGGTTGTCTGTTACCTGAGCTAATAAATAACATATCATCAAATGTCTTAGGATGGAAAAACTAAAATACTGCAGCTCCCTACTAGATGTCATTGAAGAAAACCTAAATAGACGTTTAAAAAAGTTATTGCAGTTAGAGCCTGTGCAGCAAATATGTAGAATATGTAGAAGAACTTATCCTGACTGAAACACGAAATATTAATCGTTTTGAAAAACAAAAATCGGAGGATTTAGACAATATTGAAGGTGATATAACAAAAAAGTCAAAAGAAGAATCTTGTTGAATATTTCAGAATGTTTTTAGAGGATACCGATTCCTCTATTACAAGTGGTGAAAATACAGGATCTACTGGCAGTACCGCTGACTAAGAAATATTGCATAAATATAGATACTAACTTAAAAGAACTTAAATGCTTATCCTACAATAAAGAAAAGAAATTCAAATATAACACTTGTTTACCAAGTTCTGTCCCTGTGGAGCGACTGTTCTCTTTTGGGGGTATTTTTACGAGGCCTCATCGAAGAAAAATGAATGATAAAATAAAATCTAAATGTTTGTTTTTACTTATGTCGCAATTAGAATCTTAAAAATATAATATTTGTCACGTTTCAACGCGATCTATTCGTAAATAATTGACGTAAATTCAATAAAATGTGGTTTTCTTAAAAAAGTATTTTATCTTTAAAAAGTGTTTCAAAGATACGTATTTTGTATAAAGTATTTTTTATCTGGTATCTGAAATACTTAATTTAAAAGTATCTTGCATTTTGTATTCCAGATACTTTGTATAGGGTATCTTGTACATCTCTGTTTACAGTTTATTTGCACTTTTCAACCATAGACCAATAACCAGAGGATAGACGACCATCTTAGAACAATCGTTTTGTTTCGTTAGCGAGGTGATTTACACATATTCACAGACGATACACATACACAACTATCTATAGATACCAATTTATACATTTCATTCATCATTGATATCTCCATCGCATTTACTCTTGAAGTGGCCTAATGAGCCGTCCGCTACCTCTCTCTTTCCCTCATTATATTTGTATATATGGTACTTGTCAAATTACGTTAGTGATGGAATCATACATTTAAATCGGTACTTTACGGTAAATAAGTAAACTAGTGATGTATTTTCGTGTCAATCGGTATTTTACTAAACAAATTACCGGTTTTTATCGATATTTTTGCGACGGCAACCATTTTACCAAATTTATCAAACTGAATCTTAAAATAAAAGAAACGTAAGGATTACATAATATTTATTCTTATTGGGATTTACAAATATTAACATGCCATAAAACTTTCCCTTCATACTTCACGGGCTTAGGACCGGCTTTATGCATTGTTTTAAAACCTCAGACCTAGGAATTTCGGCAGGATCTTGGAAGTGTTGTGGTGGTTTTTATTTTAATTCATACCTTATGTTGGCTCTATATTGTGTAATTTTGGCGACATTTTACGTGATGTAGTTTGGTTATTTTGCACAAGTGGATTATAAATACCTAACTGGGAACATGCATTTTAAGTTCACATAAAACTCCCTTTAAAATTTTAAAAATGGAGCCTCGATCTTGTTGAAGCTATGTTTGAATATTGCAAGATAGATAATTACATTTGGGTAAATACTTATTGTTTAACATTGACTTTGGCTGAAATGTGTAATAACAGTACGAACAGTTGCCATTCAATAAAAGAAAGACGGAGCGCATGGAACTAAAAGTGAAACCAGAAAAAAGGAAATACAAAATGGAACATTATTACAATTAAATGATCATAAGAATTAAAATATTACCATAAAACAATAGTTATTAAAAGTATATAAAATAAGTTTCTTAATATGACTCATGAATGTAGACAAAAACTACAGAAATAACAGAATTAATCATCAATATAAAAATCAATCGCTCACAACGTATTTCTCAATATTATTACAGACAGGGAAAACAAATTCATATTACAATTAATTAATTAAGATCATAAGAATAAAAACATTACAAAATATTAACATAAAACAAAAGTTATTAAAAGTATACTTAGAAAATAATTTTCTTAATATGAATCATGAATGTTGTTAAAAAATACACCAGACAAATTTGCATGCTTCATAAAATATTTGTATGAATAATTAGTAAATATTACACATAATGCCTAATTAAGTAATTAGAAAGAAAGAAAATATGCTAGATTATGACATGATTACATACTAGAATTACATAATTATTTACCTTAAAAATCATAACAATACATGTGAGTATATTCATGCATGTTTTAAATTTTATTTTTTAATTGATTCTGATTTAATCAATCAATGTTATATTATGTACATTAGATAACTAAGAACATTACCTAATAATAACAATGAATTATTAATAATATATTACAACTAGTAGTAGTAGTACTATATTTTAATAACAATGTAAACAAAATTTGCATACTCGTTAGAATTAACTATGAGGCATACTGAAGGAATTCTGTTAGTAATTGCATAGTAATATATTTTGCAAAGGCATAGATATAGGTATCTAGATCCAGTAATAATATATCTATACATAATAATAGTTAATAGAGGAATTAAAATAAAGACAATTTTAGTTGCAGAAACTATGATAATAATAAGTAGTACCTATACAGTTAAATATGATTATGTAGTACTACGCCTTCTAACTGATCTATAACTAAATCCTTTTGTAGCTTTAGTATGGATTAAACTTTCCATTTCTACATCTTTAGATCTGGAATCAATATTATGCATTCGTCTGTTAAAATTAATGCACCATTGTTTTACTTGCATTCTAATAAATAACAAATAACCAAAAAGCTTTGAGAAAAGTTTCTTTGTGCATCTCACAATTGTACAATGTAGTATCAATTTTTTTTTCCAATGAACATTCTCAAGAGGAATAAAATTCTCTATGAATTCAGTGTCGTCAGTTTGAAAATTATCAATGTATGATCCATATTTTTATTGGTTTACTAAATTTTGAAGGGTACCTAAATTTTGTCATCATCATTAGCAAATTTGTAAATAATGACTTACCAGTAGTGATGTTATTAATTAATAAAGTTTTATAAGCCGAGACAAAGTGAGTACAATCTGGGTTGGTATTGAAATTACCATGTGCTCTTATTAGACCAAAAAATTTTTCTAATGGATCTTGTTTTAGTCGTCTGAGACTTAAAAATTTTACACCCTCAATAGGCATAAATCAGACCCAGATGTTTCATAGTTTTAATATTATGCATAAAATGCTTCAGTGACAAAGGCTTGCTTTCCCTTTCAACGGAAGAATCAAACCACATTGAATTTAGTTTCTTCACAGCATTATTCCAGAAATCTATGTGTTCAGAATTTAAAGATGAGCATGTTGCAATTTATAACCAGAGTGACCAAACCATTTAAACTATCAAACAAATCATTTATAAATAAAAGTATTTCACTGTGAAAAGATCATTATCAATATCCACATTCGGAATAGAATATTTTGCTCCTTAAACTTCAAGCGATGTAGCCATTGTCTGCTGAATACTTGAGCAGCTAGTTTGACCTGGAAATATACAATAAAGTAATTTTATTTATAAAAAAAAAAAAATAATGCGGGCAAAGCTAGTATCCATAATATACAGACGAAGTCGCGGGTACCAGCTAGTAAATATATATTCAGTAGTATCGGATTGAAAATGACTAAAATATGTTGAGATCTCTTTAGTATGGGCAATCTACATCACTTTTGTCAAGCAGAGTGGTCATTTTATAAACTTCACTGCGACTGGGTTTTAATAATTTTACTTACATAGGTACATGTTATAAAATGATTTCACCCTATACAGGTTGATTTTTGAGATGGGACAGTGAGAATTTTACTTACCTTCATTTTATCATATGATGTAGGTTTAACATGTTTGTCGGTGAGTTTAGTGCTTCTTGCTCGTCCACCATTTCCATCTACTTTATAAAGAATTTCAATGTACTCCCACTTAGAACGCCGATTCCGATGAGAAGATCTTTCTTCTGAAAATTATTGCGAAAACATTTTAGTAAATGAGGTACATATACATGTGATATAGCCGGTTACTATTAATGTTATAGGAAACATTATTATCATTGTAGCCTTCACTGCGTAGAAGTTCTCTATTTGAGTCCGATATTAATGACTTATTAGCTGCAACATTGGCAGAGCTTTGATCACTAACTGTGGCTCTAACTATGAATCCAGCTTTAAAATTGCAAATACTACCTCCTTGATAATATTCTTTAAAACAAATGTTTTTACTCCATCTCGAGCAAAATAAAATGCGATTACAATTCCACAAATTAACAAATATAAAATGTAAACAACGAACAATGGCGGTTCAATTTGTTTTGTCAATTTTGACAATTCCAATGAAAATGGCGGCCACAGACCAATATGGCGGAAGACCATCAATGAGTATGCCTTTGTGTGAGTGTTTCTTTGTGTGAAAGAGAAACGTAGCAATTCATTTTGTATCTTGTACTTAAATACCTTTTGTTTGGTATCTTAGTATTTTGTAAATACTTTATTTGCTAAAATACTTCTAGTATTAGTTATCTATGTATTTGTGGACTGGTCAAAGCCAATAGCAGAAGCTATTCAAAGCCTGCAAGAGGGAAAGACACTTAGTATGGTTGTCTGTTACCTGAGCTAATAAATAACATATCATCAAATGTCTTAGGATGGAAAAACTAAAATACTGCAGCTCCCTACTAGATGTCATTGAAGAAAACCTAAATAGACGTTTAAAAAAGTTATTGCAGTTAGAGCCTGTGCAGCAAATATGTAGAATATGTAGAAGAACTTATCCTGACTGAAACACGAAATATTAATCGTTTTGAAAAACAAAAATCGGAGGATTTAGACAATATTGAAGGTGATATAACAAAAAAGTCAAAAGAAGAATCTTGTTGAATATTTCAGAATGTTTTTAGAGGATACCGATTCCTCTATTACAAGTGGTGAAAATACAGGATCTACTGGCAGTACCGCTGACTAAGAAATATTGCATAAATATAGATACTAACTTAAAAGAACTTAAATGCTTATCCTACAATAAAGAAAAGAAATTCAAATATAACACTTGTTTACCAAGTTCTGTCCCTGTGGAGCGACTGTTCTCTTTTGGGGGTATTTTTACGAGGCCTCATCGAAGAAAAATGAATGATAAAATAAAATCTAAATGTTTGTTTTTACTTATGTCGCAATTAGAATCTTAAAAATATAATATTTGTCACGTTTCAACGCGATCTATTCGTAAATAATTGACGTAAATTCAATAAAATGTGGTTTTCTTAAAAAAGTATTTTATCTTTAAAAAGTGTTTCAAAGATACGTATTTTGTATAAAGTATTTTTTATCTGGTATCTGAAATACTTAATTTAAAAGTATCTTGCATTTTGTATTCCAGATACTTTGTATAGGGTATCTTGTACATCTCTGTTTACAGTTTATTTGCACTTTTCAACCATAGACCAATAACCAGAGGATAGACGACCATCTTAGAACAATCGTTTTGTTTCGTTAGCGAGGTGATTTACACATATTCACAGACGATACACATACACAACTATCTATAGATACCAATTTATACATTTCATTCATCATTGATATCTCCATCGCATTTACTCTTGAAGTGGCCTAATGAGCCGTCCGCTACCTCTCTCTTTCCCTCATTATATTTGTATATATGGTACTTGTCAAATTACGTTAGTGATGGAATCATACATTTAAATCGGTACTTTACGGTAAATAAGTAAACTAGTGATGTATTTTCGTGTCAATCGGTATTTTACTAAACAAATTACCGGTTTTTATCGATATTTTTGCGACGGCAACCATTTTACCAAATTTATCAAACTGAATCTTAAAATAAAAGAAACGTAAGGATTACATAATATTTATTCTTATTGGGATTTACAAATATTAACATGCCATAAAACTTTCCCTTCATACTTCACGGGCTTAGGACCGGCTTTATGCATTGTTTTAAAACCTCAGACCTAGGAATTTCGGCAGGATCTTGGAAGTGTTGTGGTGGTTTTTATTTTAATTCATACCTTATGTTGGCTCTATATTGTGTAATTTTGGCGACATTTTACGTGATGTAGTTTGGTTATTTTGCACAAGTGGATTATAAATACCTAACTGGGAACATGCATTTTAAGTTCACATAAAACTCCCTTTAAAATTTTAAAAATGGAGCCTCGATCTTGTTGAAGCTATGTTTGAATATTGCAAGATAGATAATTACATTTGGGTAAATACTTATTGTTTAACATTGACTTTGGCTGAAATGTGTAATAACAGTACGAACAGTTGCCATTCAATAAAAGAAAGACGGAGCGCATGGAACTAAAAGTGAAACCAGAAAAAAGGAAATACAAAATGGAACATTATTACAATTAAATGATCATAAGAATTAAAATATTACCATAAAACAATAGTTATTAAAAGTATATAAAATAAGTTTCTTAATATGACTCATGAATGTAGACAAAAACTACAGAAATAACAGAATTAATCATCAATATAAAAATCAATCGCTCACAACGTATTTCTCAATATTATTACAGACAGGGAAAACAAATTCATATTACAATTAATTAATTAAGATCATAAGAATAAAAACATTACAAAATATTAACATAAAACAAAAGTTATTAAAAGTATACTTAGAAAATAATTTTCTTAATATGAATCATGAATGTTGTTAAAAAATACACCAGACAAATTTGCATGCTTCATAAAATATTTGTATGAATAATTAGTAAATATTACACATAATGCCTAATTAAGTAATTAGAAAGAAAGAAAATATGCTAGATTATGACATGATTACATACTAGAATTACATAATTATTTACCTTAAAAATCATAACAATACATGTGAGTATATTCATGCATGTTTTAAATTTTATTTTTTAATTGATTCTGATTTAATCAATCAATGTTATATTATGTACATTAGATAACTAAGAACATTACCTAATAATAACAATGAATTATTAATAATATATTACAACTAGTAGTAGTAGTACTATATTTTAATAACAATGTAAACAAAATTTGCATACTCGTTAGAATTAACTATGAGGCATACTGAAGGAATTCTGTTAGTAATTGCATAGTAATATATTTTGCAAAGGCATAGATATAGGTATCTAGATCCAGTAATAATATATCTATACATAATAATAGTTAATAGAGGAATTAAAATAAAGACAATTTTAGTTGCAGAAACTATGATAATAATAAGTAGTACCTATACAGTTAAATATGATTATGTAGTACTACGCCTTCTAACTGATCTATAACTAAATCCTTTTGTAGCTTTAGTATGGATTAAACTTTCCATTTCTACATCTTTAGATCTGGAATCAATATTATGCATTCGTCTGTTAAAATTAATGCACCATTGTTTTACTTGCATTCTAATAAATAACAAATAACCAAAAAGCTTTGAGAAAAGTTTCTTTGTGCATCTCACAATTGTACAATGTAGTATCAATTTTTTTTTCCAATGAACATTCTCAAGAGGAATAAAATTCTCTATGAATTCAGTGTCGTCAGTTTGAAAATTATCAATGTATGATCCATATTTTTATTGGTTTACTAAATTTTGAAGGGTACCTAACATTTTGTCATCATCATTAGCACAATTTGTAAATAATGACTTACCAGTAGTGATGTTATTAATTAATAAAGTTTTATAAGCCGAGACAAAGTGAGTACAATCTGGGTTGGTATTGAAATTACCATGTGCTCTTATTAGACCAAAAAATTTTTCTAATGGATCTTGTTTTAGTCGTCTGAGACTTAAAAATTTTACACCCTCAATAGAGCATAAATCAGACCACAGATGTTTCATAGTTTTAATATTATGCATAAAATGCTTCAGTGACAAAGGCTTGCTTTCCCTTTCAACGGAAGAATCAAACCACATTGAATTTAGTTTCTTCACAGCATTATTCCAGAAATCTATGTGTTCAGAATTTAAAGATAGAGCATGTTGCAATTTATAACCAGAGTGACCAAAACCATTTAAACTATCAAACAAATCATTTATAAATAAAAGTATTTCTACTGTGAAAAGATCATTATCAATATCCACATTCGGAATAGAATATTCATGCTCCTTAAACTTCAAGCGATGTAGCCACTTGTCTGCTGAATACTTGAGCAGCTAGTTTGACCTGGAAATATACAATAAAGTAATTTTATTTATAAAATAAAAAAATAATGCGGGGCAAAGCTAGTATCCATAATATACAGACGAAGTCGCGGGTACCAGCTAGTAAATATATATTCAGTAGTATCGGATATGAAAATGACTAAAATATGTTGAGATCTCTTTAGTATGGGCAATCATACATCACTTTTGTCAAGCAGAGTGGTCATTTTATAAACTTCACATGCGACTGGGATTTTAATAATTTTACTTACATAGGTACATAGTGTATATAAATGATTTCACGCCTATACAGGTTGATTTTTGAGATGGGACAGTGAGAATTTTACTTACCTTCATTTTATCATATGATGTAGGTTTAACATGTTTGTCGGTGAGTTTAGTGCTTCTTGCTCGTCCACCATTTCCATCTACTTTATAAAGAATTTCAATGTACTCCCACTTAGAACGCCGATTACCGATGAGAAGATCTTTCTTCTGAAAATTATTGCGAAAACATTTTAGTAAATGAGGTACATCATACATGTGATATAGCCGGTTACTATTAATGTTATAGGAAACATTATTATCATTGTAGCCTTCACTGCGTAGAAGTTCTCTATTTGAGTCCGATATTAATGACTTATTAGCTGCAACATTGGCAGAGCTTTGATCACTAACTGTGGCTCTAACTATGAATCCAGCTTTAAAAATTGCAAATACTACCTCCTTGATAATATTCTTTAAAACAAATGTTTTTACTCCATCTCGAGCAAAATAAAATGCGATTACAATTCCACAAATTAACAAATATAAAATGTAAACAACGAACAATGGCGGTTCAATTTGTTTTGTCAATTTTGACAATTCCAATGAAAATGGCGGCCACAGACCAATATGGCGGAAGACCATCAATGAGTATGCCTTTGTGTGAGTGTTTCTTTGTGTGAAAGAGAAACGTAGCGGGTACGCTTATGGATTTTTCCCATGTTGAGTGAAATAGATGCGTGAGCTTTTCGTGTTAAAATTTATAGGCGAGTTGACGGAGCCTGTTTTCAACGTTCTCACTGTCATTTGTTTTTTGCACTATTATTTACACATAACAATTACAAACGTAGAGTCTTCTTCCTGTTCTTCTTCCTAACTTGGCAACCGGTCCTCTTTAATGAAGACCATTACTGCCATTATCGAGTGAATTATATTGTTATGTGTTATGACGATTCATTATCCTAATAAGATGGTGGCTCCCTTGTTAGAACTTTGTAGGAAGATTTTGTGGGATCTCAGAATGAATGCTATCAGCTTATATTTATGCACAAAAACCAAACTATATCACACAAAACGCCACCAATATTAAATAATATAGGGTCAAAAACACAAGCTAATGAAATAAAAATAAAAACCACAACATGTCACTTCAAGATCCCCCAAAAACTCCAAACGTAGAGTCTATACGACGGTACGTGTGCGTTAGGATTACTTCACCCTTTCTCGCTAACTCAGGATTTTTCGACCTGCCATCTCGCTTGCTCGGCTTGCTTACAACCAAATTTGTATTGTATATCTTTATAAATAAGATTCATTGTAGCTTATTCGTTACTTCAAATTTAAAGTAGTTTCTTGTAACGGTTTACTGTTCATTCAATTATAGTCCTTATAATTATAATTATAGATCTCTTCTATCATAAAATAGTCTCGTTCGTTTTGAAACTTGTTTTTGTTAATTAGAGAAACAGTTCGTTCGTTTTTCATAGAAGAACTGGTTATTAAAACCGTTTCAGAACAAAACGCCAGTACTACTATTACTACTACCACTAAAATACCTTAAAAACAAAAAAACCTTATGAAACTTGGGAAGCAGATTATTTTAAAAACATAATCGTTTTCTTAGCTCTCAAACAATACATAACAACTAGGAACTTATTTCAAAGAACTGAAAAAAAAATATCAAAAAGGAAGCAGCCGGAAATTCGTATTAGAACTGAACATAAGGTCGTTCTTTAAAATTTCCATAAAATTAATTGAAAACAATACCCAAATGTAAATAAAACAAAAATTACAAATTTAAAATAAAATTTAGAACCAGTAACAGTTTAGTAGTAATAACAATTAACAATGAATAATAAGTAAAAATTAAGGCTTTTTGTAATTTAGCCTAATTAAAGCTCTTGTTCGAAGTGACTTCCCTTATATTATTGCGTACGCAAAGTCGCATTCTTTTTCTGAGTTGTGAATTAACTACCGAAGTTATTCCGCATCGCATTTACTGCGTTTATAATTCTTGTTCGGAGTTCTTCCGCGGATGACACAGGCGAGACGTCGTAAACTAAAGATTTCATGTGACCCCAGACATATAAATCAACCGGTGTTAAGTCCGGACTCCACACAGACCAGGGAATGGGTCCTCGTCGCCCTATCCAACGATTAGGAAAATGGCTATCGAACCATCGGCTAACATTGACACCAAAATGTGCAGGACATCCGTCTTGCTGGTATATAATGTTTTGCCTTTTAGCTAAAGGCACGTCTTCGAGGAGATCAAATATTTCATTTGTCAAAACTTTTTCGCATGCTGCAGCATTTAGATTGCTCGGCAAAAAATGTTATCCGATTAAATTGTCGTCAATTATTCCCATCCACACATTGACCGAAAAACGCTTTCTTTACAAGGCAGCGTCGAAAAGATGAAAAATCGAACGATTTAAAGATAAGATTGATTTTAAATTGGCTCAAGGAGTAACCTTTTGACGAGGGTGTCGTAAAAGACAGCCATTGTCTATTGATCTTAGTTTCGACACACCTAATCGCTTGGCACTCTTTATCACCATTGTAATGGTTCGGGTGCGTGTGTGGAGGGAAAATAAGATGTACAGACCTGTTTTAAACATACCTTTTAATCACTAACAATAAACATTATTTAGGTCTATAAAGCATTACCGAGACCACTAGAGTTTCGACATATGACTACAATTAGCCATATTCTAACGTTAAAAACTATAACTTATAATGAACATATCACTAACGATGATCGCCTCAAGGGTATCTATGAATAGGACCTGGTGCCTGTTTTTAGTAAGGCAGCTCCAAATATGAGGAGAGACGGTGAGCTTAATGCCGATATAGTGGGTGAAGTTATCCCGTAAAGTGATTAGGGAAGCCTTTATCTCCAACGATGATGGGTGTTTCCGTAAACTGCAATAAAATTTACGCCCTTAAATAATCTCAAAGATTTATGTCATTTACAATGTAAGTTCTTTGTTTTTACTATCACTTTCCCCGTGTCGCCCGCAATTTCCAATTAAATTTCACTATTTCTGATCTAAGAACACAATTAAGCTACAATTACAATATGTTTATATTTTCTCGCACACAATAGATAGGTACCTTTTTTTTAGAACTGACCATACTGTTATCGTTAGAGGCCCTGAAGCCGCTGCGGCTTTTACAGCTTCACCGAACTTGAGGTAGGTACCGTGAATGTTTTCCTATTCATACGCGAATCGTGCGGACAAACGCCCTCTCTCGGTGTCATTTAATAAACGTTCTTGACACCATGTCTGTGTATGTATGACATAATATTACTGTTTTATGCTGATTTTGGAATATCTAAATTAATTATACTAGCTGTGCCCGCGACTTGGTCCTCGTGGCATATTTCCTGAATGAAAAACAGCAACTAAATATAAACCTTATGGTATTTGACCCGTACCTATAAGCTTTGATAATACCCAACTTAAATCATTTTAAATGTTAAACGATATCACAGTTTAACAATCATACAGATTTTATCTAAAAAGTATAAAGGATGATTGCTATGCTCGAGGTCCTGGGTTCGATGCCGAGGTCGAGAAAAGTATTATTGCGTTTTTCTATGAAATTTATAGTAGCAGCTCGGAGTTTGGCTTTGTTCCTGATTAATGGCAATAGGCTCGCTCCCTATTACATGGGACCTATAAGCATACCCGACGAACTGTCCAATTGTTGAACAACACACTATGCCCTCGCTTTCTCACTTCAGCGTTTGTGCTGCCTCGGCGCAGATTCACCAGTCTTTTTTTAATATTTACCGCTGTGGTCATAATATAAAGTGAAATATCGCACGACTTGTTTTTCTGAAGGTTCAATACTAATTATTGTAATAACAAGTTTGTGTTGTGGTGTTAATGATACGCGGGTCAGACAACAATTCTTTATTTCAGATCACCTTCATAATCACAACATCTTCCCCTTAGAAACTATCGTTAGATCTAATTTATAAATTACAAACTAAAAATAAAGTAAATACCTATACTCGCATATATATATATATATATACCCCCTTCAAGATGCTTACTATATTAAACTTGTATCTGGGAAACAGTCAGGGTTAAATAATATAAGAACTATTGTGCTATTTGATCTTGGAATCATTTAAAATAAATGCATAACAGTCCTTATATTTCGTATGTATCCTTTACTTTATTATATTATGAAGTTGTAAATATATAACTTAAAAGATAAATAAAGAGCACAGTTTATTGCTGAGCCAATTGCCTTGCTCGACTACGTGTAAACGGAGGAGAGGCAACAGAAGTTGTTTTTTCATTACGCTTTATTAAGTGACGACGATTACGTCTGTATGTACCACGTTCATTTTGTACAAAATATGACCTGGGAGCACCAGCACCCTGCACTACTGTACCTCGAGTCCTGCGATTACCATCAATACAAATTACGTGATCACCTTTATTTAAATTTTGTAATTTCTTACTGCCTTTATCATAGTATTTTTTTGTATTGATTTGTTTATTCAACATTTTTATGTACTCAGAGGAAGCAACAGGGCTCGGTTCTAATAGTTTAGGATGAGTTGGTAGCTTACATCGAAGCCTACGACCCATAAGAAGCTGTGCAGGAGAGCTTAAACCGTCCCTAGGAGTGTTTCTATAATTAAGTAATGCTAACTGAAAATCTGTATTACTATTTATGGCCTTTGTTAGCAGCATCTTAATTGTTTGAACAGCTCGTTCACTCTTACCGTTCGCTTGCGGATATCTAGGCGATGATGTCACATGATCAAACCCCCAATCATTAGCGAACGTTTTAAACTCATAGCTACTGTACTGCGTGCCGTTGTCACTCATCAGGATCTTGGGTATGCCATGTCGAGAAAACATATCTTTCATGGCTTGTATTACTGAATGAGAAGAAATATTATTTAATTTACAAACTTCTATGTAGTTCGAATAGTAATCGACTACGAGTAAGAAATGACTTTTTCTAAACTCAAAGAGATCCGATCCTACCTTGTTCCACGGAAGCGGTGGTATCTCTACCGGTATCATGGGTTCTCTAGTAGGTGCGTTTAACCTCTCCTGACATACTTCACAACATTTAACATAACGCTCAATATCACGGGACATATTAGGCCAAAACATAACTTGTCTCGCGCGCCTTTTACAACGATCTATGCCCATGTGACCTTCATGAATGATATGTAACATTTGTTGTCTCATAGATGTAGGTATCATCACCAAATTGTCCTTAAATATTACACCGTCAATTACGTACAAATTTTCTTTTATAGACCAATACATTTTTACATCATTGGAAATATTAAACTTATGATAAGGCCATCCATTATTAATATAATTCAATAATGATTGAAAAACTGGATCGGATTTGGTTTGTTTCTTGATTAAAGTAAGTTTCTGATTTGAAATTGGTAAAGTATTTACTATCATTTTAAGCTGATAAACTACATTCGTGTGAATTTCCTCACTATATAACTCAGGTAGTGGCGCACGAGACAACGTATCCGCTATATACATATATTTACCTGGGACATAATTCACTACAATATCATAGCTTTGTATTCTCAACATCATACGCTGTAAGCGTGCTGGGACGGACATTAAAGGTTTTAGAAAAATGTTCTCGAGCGGCTTGTGATCTGTCTCAACTAAAATTTTTTTTTTACCAAAAATGTATTGATGAAACCTCTCACATGCAAATACAATGGCCAATAATTCCTTTTCCACTTGCGCATAACGTGTCTGTGCATCAGTTAGGGTGCGGGATGCATACTCTACGGGGTGACCGTCTTGTAGGAGCACAGCTCCGAGTGCGTGATTGGATGCATCCACGGATAATGTTACATCCCGTGATACATCGTATAAACCAAGAACGGGTGCCCGGCATACACTCTCTTTTAATAATTCAAGTGAAGACTGTTCACTTTCTTCCCAACGCCATTCATTATCTTTTTTTAAAAGATTGTTTAAAGGTATGGCGTGTTTTGAATAATTAGGAATAAATTTTGACAAGTAATTTACTAAACCTAAAAATCGCTGTAAGCTCTTTTTATCTGTTGGAGTAGGCATTTCTTTTATTGCTCTGATTTTATTATAATCAGGACTCATCCCTTTAGCACTAAACACATGGCCTAAATACGTGACCTGCTCCCCACCTATTTGACATTTAGCCTTGTTAAATTTTAAATTTATTTTTCTGGCTCTTTCTAATAAGGCTTTCAATCTAAGGTCAAGTTCTTCCTTTGTACTGCCCCATACTAGAATACCGTCGATAAAACTATCTACCCCCTCCAGGTTTTCTAAAAATTGACGCAATTTAGCATGGAAAACTTCCGATGCACAGCTTATACCGAAAGGAAGGCGAAGAAATTGGTAGCGCCCGAATGGTGTAGCAAACGTACACAAATCAGCACTCTGCCTATCAAGTTGTATATTCCAGAACCCGGAATTAGCATCCAGAACCGAAAAATAACGTGCGGCGTGTAACTGCGCTGACAGCTCTGATACTGTAGGTAGTTGAAAATGTGCGCGTTGAACTGCACGATTTAACTCACGGGGATCGAGACATATTCTAATACCATTATTCTTTTTAACTACTAAAACCAACGGATGTACCCACTGGGTTGGATAATCAACTTTCTTAATAACTCCCAACTGTTCCATTTCAAAAAGTTCTCGTTTTAAGATATCACGCAACCCTAACGGGATTTTTCTAGAAGCACTTATAACCGGCCGAACCGTTTCATCAACAGTTATATGATATTCTCCTGGTAAACAACCCAAACCCTTAAATAAATCCTCGTAATTATTCGTTATAATAGAATCGATTCGTTTTACTAAGCCTAACTGCACACAAGACTTTCGTCCCAACACGCTTTCACATCTCATATTGGCAATCACTACTAATATTTTGTACACCGTTTCATTAAGTGCTATTGTCAACAAAGACGTCCCCACTACAGGGATCGTCGTGTGGGTGTACGACTCCAAAGAAATTTGCTTTCGAACAATATCTGTTTCATTAAACCCTAAATTTCTAAATGTGTCGTAAGACATTATATTGACATCGGAACCAGTATCTAGCTTAAATTTAACACTTTTATTATTATATATTAGTACTTTATGCCACGACTCGCATTTATCATTTTCCGAAACCATTAATACATAAAACTGATCATTTTCGTTAGAATAACTATCATCATCGTTCTCAACATAATGAACTCGCCCTGTTATCTTCCTACCCTCCTCTAATGAACGATTGCACTTACACATTCTCGCGAAATGTCCGCGATTACCGCATACAAAACAAGAGATGTTGCGCGCGGGGCATTCGGCCCACGCGCACCGCACGTCCCCGCAACCATCGCACACCGGCGCCAGCGCAGGGCCCGACCGCGGCCGCGTGCGCCAATCGGTGATGTCGGTGCGACGTGACGCCATCGCGCTCGATGCACCAGCAAGCTGCGATGCAGATGCACGACCCTCGCCGCGTGTTCGCGCTCCGCCTCGCCTGCCGCGCCATCCGCGCCAGCCACGTCTCTGGACTCCGTCTACATGCGTACCGTTTGCTTGAATGACGCTATCTCCGATTTGCTGTTCGCTTTCTAAAGTTATTTCGTCGGCTTGACATAATTTTACGGCCAAATCAAGGTCAAGGTTATCCGCACGTAATAGCCGATTTCTTGTTCTAGTACTCAGCACGCCGCATACTATACGGTCTTTAATGAGATCATCTTCTAAGGTAGAAAATTCGCAATCTTTATTGATTAAACGTAATGCCGTTACGTATTGTATAATGGACTCGCCCTCTTCTTGATTACGTGTGAAAAACTTATAACGAACAAGCGTAGTATTCGATTTTGTACCGAAATGACTGTCGAATTTTTTTAACACAGCTTTAATATCATTTCTTTCGGTTTCGTTCTCAAATTGAAAGGTTTGATATATATTAAAACCTTCTGGGCCAATCAAATTTACGAGTAAGCTTGCCTGGATTTTTGGCGGTTCCTTATAAACTCCAGATGCATTTAGAAACACCATAAACTGTTGTTGCCAGCGCTTCCACCCGTCGGCCCGGCTGGCAGGTCCACCTTCCATAATAAACTCTGAAGGAGGTCGCGCGTGTTCCATTTTTGATGATTAATAACACTTGAGTTCCACTACAATCCTTCTACACAATGTACAAATGGTTTATATTTGTATTAATTCACGTGTAAACCACTTTTTTTTTACCGCTGCCACCATGTTGTGGTGTTAATGATACGCGGGTCAGACAACAATTCTTTATTTCAGATCACCTTCATAATCACAACAGTTTGTATTTGATTTAATAAAGCATTCGGCCTCCTTCATTGCAGCGAACCAATAGAGATGCATGACACGTGACGTGACGCAAGTACGAGAAAATGACAGGTGTCGAAAGTGAAGTCGAACAGAACTCTAACCCACCCGAGTTAATATCATTGACATCGGAGAAACAAAGACAGAGCGGCCAAAACGCAATCAAATGGCATCCTTCTTTCCGAGCTGCACGGAGCACGAAGAGATTGAGATCGCTACCCTCCAGCTCGGTGAGTACATCCTTCCCCGGCCCCGCGCTGCCTCGCACTTCCCTCCGTCCCCCAACAGTCATCTTCTTAACCCCGCAGAGACGGACGAGACGTCAGGTGCAAGCGGCGACCGTTTGCACGTGCTGGTGGAGAAGCACCGAGGGCGCCGCGACCGCCAGCCGACCTCCTCTAGCCCGCGTCGCCCACCGCACTCCGCGCCCTTATGCGAGTCAGTGCCACTGAGTGTACCGAGTGTATGTTGTTGTTGTATGAGTCACTGATGGCAACATGATGACAGCGACTTGTACAGGCGCTGCCGCTCTGCCGCTGCGGGCCGCTCTGCCGTTGCTGGCGCGACGCCTATGCAAGCGGCGCCGAAGGATACAACGGACGAGCGCACGATGCCGAGAGACTCAGCAGTGAAGGTTGTACCTGCTCTTTAATTATTGCTAGAAAGCGACTATGGTCAAGTTTAAAGTAATTTTTTCTCCAGGAAAACAATAAACAGTGGAAGTTATTCCGCGACGCGTGCGTTGAGCGCGGTTGCGGCGAAGGTTAGTACTAGTACTGTACCTACACTTTCAATTTATTCCTTAAAAATAAAGATTTATTCGTGTTTATTTTAATCTAAAAAAACCTCTTTCTCATGGGACATATTCCACTCCATGAAGTTAAAAAAAAGTTTGTTGTCCATTAAATTAATTACATAAAGTCACCAAAAATAAAACACATCATGAAATGTCATCTATATTTTCTATTTGAATGATAAAATAGAAATAACAGCTTTCTACTAAAAGATATGAAGATACTATACACGCTATTGGGTACGCGTCACTTCCACTCTGCGTGAGGGGGGGGGACGCTTCCCGGTTTGGACGGGCGTTTTTGTTGCGCCGGATGCCCGTCTCATAGACACCGTACGGATGCCAGTGGGGCGAGATGGTAGTGAGGGGTCAGGGGGGTGCAATAATGCACGACCGCTTAAGGTGCCGGGTCTTCAATGAAACTCGAACTCTTCAATTCATTGCTCGCAGGATGACCAAAGTTTTCTTCCTGTTTTCTTGTAGTTACTTGTACCTGATGAATTGCACCGTGCCCCATACGGCACCTCTTCGAGCTTAAGTAGTTCGAAGAATTACCGTAAGGAGAGCCCCGCTTTAATTTGTACTTTTATGTTTGTTTTCACTTTGATCGCCCTGATAATTGCTCTATATTTCTTTCTTTATATACATTGTGTACACATGTCATATACCAAAAGATTTCTTATTGTAATAGCTATCCATTAAACATTGACATATTATATACATCAAGTACATATTACATATATGAACCAAAAACAATGTAATTTACGGGCGATATCACCGCTTTCCGTTCGTAAACTTACTGTGACATCGAATATTCTTACTGTATCCACTTATTCTATACATTTACCTATTCTATAATAATTCTATTTTCATATATGTAACATACAATACATAAGCATTTATATACAACTTAATACATCACATGCAACTTATAATGTAGCGTAGTCGCTAACATTTCTCTATAATTTTATCTATTTCAATCGATTCTATCATGACACATAGTACACAACACATAAACACAATAATATAACATAATAACCTAACACAAGACACGAAAATAACAGTTCTGTCGCCAACACACGCTGCTAATTACGAAAGCCACAGCCGAAGGATTAAAAAAAAAACAAAATTAATTTAAACTTAATTTAATTAATGAGATTAATACTAAAATACAAGATGTGTGAAAGTTACCGATGCTAGGTATACAATGATAAAGATTTATTTAATATTACGACATCTCAAGTAAATTGGGTCACACGGGAACGTGTTGTGAAATTGTTGATGATAGGACGACAGCTTGGTGACGAGGCAGCGATTGTGGAAGTCTATGCGCAGCCACGATGACGTAACATGATCTTTAAAAAAAAAAACTTTTCTTTGTCTGTGTATTTATTCTGGCAAATCTCCGAAATGGTGAGATCGATTTTGACGGGCAGTTAACTGATGTTAGATAGTAGATAACCGTGGATAGAAGCAGAATCCCACAAGACCGACGGCATTCTGTAGCCTACGCGAGCGTAGCCGCAGGCATGTTGGCATAGCTAGTAAAAAAAATCCAGTTCAAGACCTAAATCACCAGTCACCACAATTCTGATTGTCACGCCGCTCCATACTCTTCACAATTATTTTCAGTATTTAGTTTCATTCAAAGTTCATTGTAACTATGTAGTAGTGTATTTGTGTGCGCGCGCAGGGCCGCAGCCTGCGCTGGTGGAGGTGTATCGGTTCGAGCGTGGTGACGCGCAGTACATGGTGACAGCGGGCGCGGCTCCGCCCGGCGCTTGCGAGCGGTTCGCAGAACGGGCGTCGCGTGCCACCGCCGGTGCGTTGGCGAGCGTGGCGGGCGCGGCCGGCACGTTGCTGTCGCTCCCGGTGGTGGTGGCGCTGGCGGTGCAGAGCGCAGCACTGCGCAGTGTACGCGGGCTGGCCACAGGGTGCGTACAGAACATGTCGGACTATGTATTGAAGCCGGCGCTCGCGGTGACGTTCAACGCAGTGCTGCGGCCAGCGCTAGTGTTCGTGGCGCATGTGGGGGGCGCGGTGCGTGAGGCTGTGCGGCCGCTGGCGCTAGCGGGAGCAGACTGTGTGGAGCCGGTGGTGCGGTTGCTGGCCGCGGTACGCCTGGTGGAGGTGCGCATGTCTCCGCGCTGTTCGTGCCACACGGTCACTCGTGACGCGCTCTAGAATGCCTGTATCACTTCACGGACCTAACATAAATCTGTGATATGAAATAATGTATTTCACAACGTGACCATTACGTTACGTTACGGATGCAGCGTTCTGACCTTGTGACTGCACACAATACATGAATAGTAGTTATATACCAATAAAATGAATTTTATATTACTTTGGCAGTTTTTATCGAGTCGAGACCAATCGAAACTAAATCGTATATAATGTAAGTAGACATACAACCCAGTGAACACGTTTCCTTATTTTGACGTCACACACAAGGCATACGTGGGTCACAGCGTTGTTATGCAGCTAGCGGTGCCCGCGGCTGCGCTCGCACGTACTATTGATTGCAGTCGATCGACCGACTTTAAAAAAGGAGCAGGTTCTCAAGTTGAATGTATACAATATGCATTTAAAACCCCGTCGGATCCGTGAAGGTGTTATCAGGTATCGAGATTATATTCTGTTTATGTTATCTATCTCAGATTATAAGAAAAAAATCGGTTGTCTATAAAGTCAGTTTACTGACGATAGTTGAACGTTCAAAAGAAAATTTTAATTTTATTTATAGTTTTGTCAATTATAGCAAAAGCCTACAATCGCTGCACTAACGGACCGATGCTATTTATTTTAATGATGAAAGCACGAATATTCGACAATATATCACTGAACATATATTTAATATCGAAAGAATCATTACCTTTATCGCCGCAACTATCGTTGCTATAAACAATTGACACCACATTCACTTTTCACTGCACTTCATACTTGACGAAAACAGGTAAATGTATTATTGTATAGCAGCTGTCCACGCGGACGCATCGCTCACTCAAGTAGGAGAGAGACATATGCACTTCAAGCTTGCTTGCACTTCAAGCCTTAAATGGAACGCCTCAGAGCGAGGTAACGCCGCATGGGTCATGTTTTTCCTGCGTGCAGCCGGCTCCATCGAATTATAAGATGTTGTCACGTCAAAAATTTTACCCCTAATAAAATGTAAAAAAAATTAGTTACACGAGGAAACTTACATGGCAATACAGGCGGCGCGGCACAGGGTACCGCCATACGATCAAGCGTACCGCTGCGCCACGCGACGGTGCTGGCGACGGTGTTAACACGTTTTAATAATTAGCTAAATTTTAGGGAAACTAAAATTAAATATGTTAATTTTGAATCGCAGTAACATTTTTATTTTCATGATAAATAAAATTGTGATATTTTTTTTGGTAATGTCATTGGGGTACCTATACCCTTTTCGGATTCGACGGGGTTTTTATTACATATTGTATATTATTTTTTAAGGATGTTCAGCCTAAACTTCTTGGTTTATGGATCATATGATTTAGATGATTCTTTTTTTATGTTTGAATAGGGATACCTCGAGGGTGTTCCCATTTTAATTTAATTGGCAATGGACCTTCGAATTCGAAGAGATACATCAGGGAACTCCTTAAAATATTAAAGTTGGCTTTCTTTTTTGTTAAAAGTTGTCTTGTGTCATTACATTACAAACAAACACATCAGTTTTATTTATTTGTATAGAGAACATAAAACTGATATGATTAGTGATCTCAAAGTTACGTCTACACACACACACACACTATACTGATGTACAAATACAACATACTCTGGTACATATTTGAGAGCGGCATTATCGACCACAATGAGAACATAATATTAGAGCGGTATTACATGCGGCCTGACCAACTAGATCGTGTCTCATTACTCGTTTGTTCTTCAAACTACAAAACCAGGCCTCATTGTGCGTTTTTGAGCCACCATATAAACACTTGCGCCATTCGCTCTTAGCCTCAGCGAGCTTCTCCCATCCCACGTGATTGATATTGAAAGTAGCCACGTCACGCTTCCGTCATGTATTTGAACCGTAGCAGCGGCCGCCCAACGCTTCTTTTCGCGTTTGCTACGGCCGTGGCACCTAGCATGACAGGAAAAGCGAAAGGACTCCATTCGATGCACATGTCCCAGCCAGCGTAATCGTCGCTGTTTCAGTAACGCTGTAAAACTAGACAGCTGTGTAATCTCTAGGAACATCTCGTATGTGACCCTGTTCTTCTAAGTGATATTTAAAATATTGCGAAGACAACGCATATGGAAGCTATTAAGTCGACGTTGCTGCTTTGCATACGAAGTCAATTTTTAGCTCCGTTCAAGAGTAATGCTTGATACACGATCACCTTGGTCCTGATCGAGAGGTATTTGTTTCGCCATACTCTTGCACTTAGTTTCCCGAACATGGTCGCCGCTTTGCCGACACGAATATCGATCTTACCATTTGGGGAGAGACTGTTCGACATGGGGAACCCAAGGTAACAAAACTTGTCGACTATCTCAAGAGTATATGAGGCAAATTTGAGGCTTATTTCTAGAAAATACAATCGTTTTGGTCTTAATTAATGAAACCTAGCGCCTGAACTAGGCCGCCTAGTCTCTTCCCGTGATATATTATTACATAGTAGGTACCTGCATATGACATACCCAGTATTACACTGTTGTATCTTATTAACATTATCACAAATCTATAATTTTTATCCTACCTTACATTCATAATGTAGCAAGTTAGATTGATGGACATTGAGAACAGATTCCACGCATTCGCGACTTTTGCTATCATGTTTTGAATCTCGTGAGACGAACTAGCGACAAAGGGTGCATCGTCCGTAAAGAGAAGAGTGTCTACAAAGAGATATTCCTGGTAACGCAAAGATTTCAGAAACGATATCTCGAAAAGCTTGCCGTTGCTTCATGTATGGAAGTGGATACCCTGTTGATTGTCGCCGAAAGCAGCTTTTAATAGCAGAGAGAAGAATATACCAAAAAGGGTAGAGGCAAGTACGCAACCCTGTCGCACACCTCTGTGCATCTGAAACGGTTTAGATGTGAAACCATTAAACAGGACAGCACCTTCCATGTCGCCGTGGAAAGACTTTACAAGATTTAGCAGTTTCGGTGGGCACCCTATGCATTAAAATGCAGAGTACAGACCTTCTCTGCTCATAGTATCGAACGCTTTATTTAAGTCGACAAACGCGATATAGAGAGAAGTATTCTGTCTCTACACTTCTCCTGTACTTTATGAAGAGTGAATTAATAATAATAATACCGACCTTAACTTACCGACCATGCGCAAAAGAGAAATGCCACGTTTAGAGTTGCAGTCGCCACGGTCGCTTTTCCCTGTGTACAATGTGATGATGTTTGCATCACTCATATCCTGAAGTACCTCTCCCGCTTCCCAGCATTTACAAAGTAGGCGATAAAGCACAGGTGACATACATTACATCTTGACAAGCTCAGCACGGGTGCCACCGCTACCAACACTTTTGCTACGTTTAAGCTGTGAGACAGCTGGGACAAACTCCCTAACGGTAGGCTGGATGTCTAATTTGGGAAAGACTTGTGTATCCTCAGCTGGCTACGAGTACAGACCGGTGTAATGTTCTTTCTACCCAGCGTTCGAGTTGATGGACACTGTAAGTGATAACTATGCCGTCTATCTGTTTTAGAAGCGGTGTCTGTTTAGTGCCAGAGTAAGCACCGCTCAAGTTTCCCACGTCAGCACACGATTGGATATTTTTGTACAGGTCAGCACAATACGCGTTGGCACAATAACATGTGATACGCTGCAGGTTTGCCTTTGCCATAGCCAGTTCTTCGCGTGTCGTTTTATTGTAGCACCAAGTTTCGAAGAGAGCAAAGGTATTACTTTCTCTTGGTGTGCAGCGAACTAATCCTGGTATTTTTAGTTTTTGCGTATCCAAAAGCTTTGCCAGCAGTAACATTGAGAAGACTTTTAACTTTCTTCTACTTATCGACAAATCCTTAGCCCTATCACTAAATTAAATGATGCGCTTCCTCTTCAGGCTGATCTGGATAGGTTTTTATTATATTACCAAAATAAGCTTAATTTAAATATTTCCAAATGCTACATAATGACCTATACATACTCGTAAACCTGAACCTATTAAATTTAATTAGGTACGTACAATTTAAAAAGCACTATACTAACTCGAATTGATAAAATAAAAGACTTAGGTGTTATATTTGGTTCCAAACAACTTTTTAATCATCATATAGATGCTATTGTTAACAAAGCGCTCTTGCATTAGTACAAATCACTTGTTCACTTGTCCGTAGTCACTTTGAATACGCCTCTCAAGTATGGAACCCGAACTACAATACTTCTAAATATGGTAACAGTATAGAACGGAAACAAAAGAGGTTTCTTAGATTCAAAAAGCACAAAAGTATATTTTACCATACTATTTCTTTAGTTATAAATCCAATCACATTCTTACTCTCCATGTTATATTATTTATCTGGAAGATAATCTTATTTATCTTATTTAATATCTACTTTATATTATTCATCATATGTTCATTTGATTTACCTTATTATTGTTTTGGTGTACCTATTCTTTTATTTCCAGGATACCAATTAATGATAGGTTTATGTATTGATGCGTTTAGATAATTTATAACTTGATAATTTTGGTTTAATAACAGCTTTGTTAATATTTTAGGTTCGTATTGTTTACATTGCAATATTATGACAATCTCTGTCATTGATAATTCATTGATAGTAATAGAGCATGCGCAGTTAGGAGTTTCTCAGGTATAGACAAATATTCTATCCAGGTTCTAGTTTAGCAAAATAAATCTATGATTAGATTTATTTTGAATTTTTAAAATAAGAAAAGTCTAGTAAGATGAAATTTTGAATTCAAACGAAAATAGAAAATTAGAACAGAGAGTATGACAGATTTTTCAGGATCGATCTGATCATCGATTATTGTACGGCAGACCTTTGAATCGAGTAACGTTTATATAATAATTATCAAGAGTTTGATAAAAGTAACGTTTATATAATAATTATCAAGTGTTTTAATAAAACCAAAGAATTGTACGGCAGACCTTTGAATCGTAGTAACGTTTATATAATAATTATCAAGAGTTTTGATAAAACCAGGGAATTGTATTTCAGACCTTTGAATAGTTGATACGTTTATAATTTAAATATCTACAGTTTGATAAAATAACTATTTTATGGGTGAAGTACCTTATTGAAGAAGACAATAATATTCCAGGAACTTATACCTGGATTAATATATTAATTACTGATATAGATATATTTTTGTTTCGCCATATCGAGAGCTGAACGGATTCCGACGTTCCACTTGATGCAGCGACGTCTTCACTTGGACTGAGCTTGTTCATACGGCTCACACCACGTTGTCCGCTGAGGGCGAGCCTCGTGATTCAACCTTGTTTGGCCTACCTACTCAACACGGAGAGATCCTAGGCAAGGATCTCTACGCTGAGCTGTCGGAGCAAGAAGAACGTCTCGGTTATGGACATTAAAATTGTGTACTAATAATTTGTAAAACCCATATTATCTGAAAATTGTAAGGTATGCTGGAAAATTATACATAACTATCCTAAATTATAAAACTTTCATTCATTTTACCTACGTTTAGTTTATTCTCTATCTCTCTTCTTACCTAAATTAAATTTTAATCATAATATCCATGAACGCAGACACATAGCGGATATCACATATCTTTTGATAATCACTAACGATATAGTCAACTGCGCAGAACTGCTAAGTAATATTAACCTGCGAGTACCTACTGTTTCTACGAGGAACATGTATATTATTACAAATATTTGATGTTTTAATTCAAATACCATGCCTTGCGCAGCTTGCGCTATACGGAGGTAAACTCATTTTTGTTCAGAACGTATACGATAGGTACTTGAAATTACGAAAATTAAGCCATACCTATACCAATCACAAATTTTTTGGTCAATCAAACAATATATTTGTTAGAGGGTGGTAATGTGAAACGTATCTATTTAACTCCTAATTTAAAAACAGCGTTATAATCTAGCGCTTTCTTTACGGATCGTGAATCGTCGCGGCCTATTATTTGACTAATATTTGGTAACCTATTATTCAGTATTCGTGTATCATATTACATTAGTTCGTAGCGCGTATTATAATACCTGTACTATTACGAATATATTCGTTACACTTCCATTGACAACCACCATCTGTGATCTGTCATTTTGCTGTCAACGTTCGAGGCGAGTGTAACCACGCATTATTTGTATCAGAGCGTTTACGCCATACACACATGAGATTGAATATCTAAAGATGGGTCGTGCTTTATCTCGGGACTTAAAAGCTGTAATTTTATAATGTGGCCGAATACTTCCGTAAAAGAAAAGCAGTCGCAAAAAGCTTCGAAAACAAAACTGACGCAAATATTAATAAAATCGTGGCTTTTGTACTTACAGGGTAATCAAAACCTGTACGAAATGTCACTACTAAATGAAAAAGCATTAATAATTAAGTTACTCGCATGTTTGAAACAGGAAGGCGTACTGAATTGTGGATGGGATTTTTTTTTTAATATTTGACACGAAATTGGTTATAAATACAAAAAATGTACATCGAAAAGATATATCCTTATAAAGCAGCCTAATATAACAAAATGGCGGATCAAATATTTGGCTGCAATTAGAAATTACAGAGTGTACAACCGTAACATCTATTTCTTAGATGAAACGTACATTAACGCCAGTCCTAATGTCAGTAGTTGTTGGAACCAGGAATTCGCACTGCTATCGCGAAAGGATGACGTTTGGTAATTCTTCACGCTGGAAGTCGAAATGGTTTGGTCTAAGGTGCATGAACTATATTTAAATCAGATATAAGTGGGTGGAGGAAAAGTTAATGGATAATTTGCTGCCTAATTCTGTGGTAATAATGGACAACGTTAGCCCAAAACTACATTAACCCTTCACTAGATGAAAAGGCAAATGCACTGGGTAGACTGTTTTCGGAGTTCACGGCTATTGAATGGAAGAAATGTGATGACCATGTCCAAAAAAATTAAACTATTTATTAGGATCACGTCATGAGGTTCGATACTGCTATCGATAGTGTAATAATTAATATAGGTAATACGGGCACGGCGTTACCCGTTACAAATGTGCTACGTTAAACAATACAGAGTGGGACCGCATACCGAGAGCGCGAACGCGTCGGAAACGATTCCCTCGAACTCTGTATAACCGGCGGCGAATACACGCTACGGTAACCAGCTATCTGGAAACCAGTGCGTGCAAGCTTCTCTCACTACGTGTGACCGACCCTGCTCATGCCTGAACCTATCAGGCGTGAAGAGGGCGAAACATTAAGGTACACACGCAGTGAGGCGCCTTCCTGTAGGCGTGGCGCTGACGTAGCACGGGAGCGGAGAGGACTGGGTCGCTGGCGGGTTGAACACTTAAAGACAATGACACACAGATACCACAATAAAATTTAGCTGTATTCTTCTCAAGATACAATTTCTTTCTCAATACACAATAATTCTTCTTAATACTATTTTCTTAGTACTATCTTCTTAGTACTGTTTCTTCTAGTCTTGAGTCTCGAGTCTTGAGTTTTCAGTTTGTGACACCTGTGTGTGCCGGTAGGCCGCGACGGCTAGACTTTTATTTCACTGTTGGAGCGGGACGGAGCGATAGCGTCTATTTCTCTACTATTCTAATATTACCAAATATTGTCATGTCGCGCTACCGCCGTGGCGCGCCGTGGTTACACTATTGCTGTTCCTATCTGCGTTATTATTATTATTCTATACAATTTTCAATAAATCGTTAATATCTCTAAAAATACCTATCAAGTCACTATGAAATCTGTCTTATGTTATTACGGGCATAAATACCTACATAAAAACACTAATTGTAACATCAAGGGTTAATAAACACCGTAAATATCAAACAATAAATATTACAACCTTAAACGGCCTAAAAACACATTATGTGCGCACTATTAAACGTTACAAACATTATACAATACACATAGTAGGCTAACTATCCTAACTTAGACTATTTCTTTGATATTATAAGCATTTTTATAAGTTATTTACTATTCTTATATACCTACAAGTTACAACATTCTATTCAAAACATTAAATAGCCGATCGTGTATATAAATTCTTAATCCCTACAACTTATATCTACAACTATGATTACTTTATTATTTATATCATCACGCTTAGCCCTATGCGCCGCTAACAATAGGGGATGATTCAAGTAACGATTCTCAAAGTGAAAATTACCAGGATGAATCGAAGTGTATGTCAGAGTAGCTTAGAACCTTCATTTATAATAAAACAGTAACAAAGCAAAATCTCTACATTAAAGTATTTCAGAAAAAAATACCTTGGGGTTTTTGTGCGCGCATCACGTACAAACTACTAAGTATATCAAACTTGATGATATTTGATATGATTATGGTTTGTAGTCAATAATAACAGTTAGAATGCATTTTTATATGTATTGACATTTGTATCGCATTTAAGAATATGTATGTAAAAAAGGAATGTAGGTACTTATATATAACATCATAATACTAACTATATAATATTATAAATGCGAAAGTAACTACGTTTGTCTATCTGTTACGTTTTCACGCCAAAACACACCTCTACAAAGTTTAAGTTCAAACGAGCGTACGATGCGCGAACGCATCCAACACGGACTAATATAACAGTTAAAATATCGGGAAGCAATACTTTAAGAACTGTCTTGTGTATTATCGATCTCATGTAAACTTGTGCTTCATTTTCCTTCCCCCCGCACATCATTCATCTACCAAGGCGTGGTACAACGCTTGTGGTTAGTCTCTAATCGAAAAGTCGAAATGCATGTTTTTAGGTTATGTTATAATTAGCACGACGCACGATTTAACAATTATAGCTCGTATTGTCACAGCGATAAGTACGCTTTGTAAAAACTAAGGTTGAAATCTATAAAGTGTACTGTCTTAGTTTAGCTCAATCTTCGCTAGGATTTTACTCAGCGCAATCTTAGCTTTCGAATTTATTATCATTTTGGAAGTGTCTGGTGGTTATTGGTCTATGGTGTCTGGTACCTAACTGACAATTAACGTTTCGATACCGCATCTGGACTGCTAAATTTCTTTAACTCAAAAAAATAAATAAATCACGAATGATGTATAGAAAATTAAAAAAAAACTATTTAAAATAGAATTTAAATTGTGTAATTGTATAATATTCAACTTGCTTTAAAGTAAAAAAGACAGATTTTTCGTACATAAAATAAAAAGATTAAAGTTTCAAACCAATAACGAAAAACAACTGCAAACACGAATAACAAAACGAGTACGTAATAAAAACGGTCATTTCTATGTAGCCTATACTAATATTATTAAGAGGAAAGATTTGATTGTTTGTTTGCATTAAATAGGCTCCGAAACTACTAAACCGATTTGAAAAATTCATTCACTGTTGGGAAGCTACACTATCCCAGAGTGATAAAAGCTATATTTATTTTCAAAAAATTTAGGGATTCTTCCTAAAACTTCAATAATGTAACCCAAGGTGTAAAAAAATTACCTAAAATATTCTTTTCATCGCGTGCGCTGCAAAAACTATTGACGATAGAATAAAATAATGTACTATGACTATGCAGAACACATCATTATTTACAAAAAGTATCGCGACAGTATATCTCTAACTATTATAGTTATGACTTTATAACACAATAAGTGTTTTTTTTATTTTTAAAATTTAATTGACAAAACGATCCGATATTGTACGATATCGTAACAAAAAATATGGTGCACGGACCATGCGGAGAGCATAATTTAACAGCACCATGTATGATAAATGGTATCTGTACAAAAAAGTACCCGCGACGTTTCGTCAACGATACAAAAAAGAGGGAGAGGACGGATATCCAGTTTATTGTCGTCGTGGCGCCGAAAATGGAGGACAGTGCAGTGCGCTACGCGAAATATCAGAGGAAGTAGGTTCAATATAGATAATAGATGGATTGTTCCCTATACTCTATTAATGTGTAGGACGTTTAACGCTCACATAAATGTGGAGTACTGCCACTCAGTTCAAACCATCAAATACTTTTGCAAATATATAACGGATCTGACCAAGCTACTTTTAGCGCCATAAACCCAAATGGAAACTGCGTGAATGGCTGGTACATAAGTACATCCGAAGCTGTCTGGCGAATATTCGAATTTCCGATAACAGTCTTGCGTCCGTTAGCAGTCCACTTAGAAAATAGCCAAAGGGTTTATTTTACCGCAGAAACAGCTGAATAAGTGGCCCAAAACCCACGTAAACTAGTTTGCTGGCTTTCTTTGAAATCTGTAATGAAGATGAATTCGCAAAGACACTTCTATACCACGAAATCCCGCAATACTACACATGGTCCAATAATAAATTCTTAAAAAGCAGGGGTGGTGGGTCATCCAGGCATAAAAAAAAGATGCTTTAGGAAGAGTCTACGGTGTACATCCTTCTCAATCAGTGTTTTTATCTTAGGATGTTACTACATCACGTTCGCGGTCCAACCTCATTCGAATACATAAAAACCGTTGCGGGCACGTTAAAAAAAAAGTGCTCAAAGAGACCTACCTATTAAGGAGCTTGCCACTCCAAATTTAAGCAGAAATCGTGATATACTTTTGGATGAGTCTCTACGCCAAATAGTCCATAATTTAGAAATTTTAATAGATGCATATATCCTGACATTGAAAATTTGCACAAAAAGGACTTTCGTTGGTTGTGTTCAAGAGCAATAGTGACACCTAGGAATGATACGGTGAACGAAATAAACAATTTGATTATTCAAAAAGTCCCCAGCCAAATAAAAAATTAGAAATCGATCGACACTGTAACTAATAACGAAGACGTAGTCCATTACCCACAGGAATTTTTAAATTGTCTAAACCGTTCTGGACTGACACCACATGAATTGACGTTAAAAAGCAGCAAAATAAGACAACGTCAAATATCGTTCACAGGAAAGCTCAGACTCAATAAATTGAATGCCTTTTGTTTTGTTTAATCATCTTTTTACAAAAATTAGAAAAAAAATTAAACACTTATTAAAAAAAGACAAAAAATATATATATGTAATAATAAAATAGTCATAAAAATAAAAATTTCATTAAAATAATAATATTCAAACTTTTGTTATAAGTTTCTTTTTTTAGTAACTTGACGCAAATAGAAGTGTTTATTAATGTGTATAATTTTTAATTTTGAAATTTTTGTTAAATAGTAGCCAATAAGAATCAAGCAATACAGATAATTTAAAAAGCGTATTACACTATTATTTTAGTAGTACATTACCCAAGTTTTCCATAAGTCGTCGAATTCGATGACTTGAACTTCTCAGGCAGGGCTGAGCTAATGCTAAGGTCGCGACTATAAATTTCAATTTCAGAACTTAAGAGTAAGCTAAGACTCTCTAAGTACCTACGCTCTATAGATTTCAACCAAAGTGTAGTTAGTGCAAGTCTGAACGATTTCAATGCGCAGTGTGTGTGTGTACAAAATCAAACTCCGTGAACAATTATAACGTTTATTGTCTCGTGTCAGGAGGGCGGGCCGAGTGTGCGGGGTGCGGGGCGGGCGCGAGGTGCGCCACGACCACGTGCGAGGTGGGAGGGGCGGTCGCGCCCGACGGGCCGGGGCCAGCGCCGGGGCCAGTGCTGGGGCCAGCGGGAACGGAGCGTCGTAGCGCCAGCTGCTGCAGCTGTAACTTGCGCAGCGCAGCGCCACCGTCGCCACCACCACCACCACCGCCAGCGCCGGACATTCCCTGTTACAGTAACATCTTTGGAGTTTTAAAGGTAATTAAATTACACATTGAAACCAAAGCACCCAGGCCATCGTCGTCGGTACGATGTGCACCACTGCTGAGTAACAAAAATGCTGAAATGCAGGGTGGTAGGGTTGTACGGGACGCGCCGTACGACATTATTAGTATACACAAATTTCAGCGTTTGCATGTGCTACGCATCATGGTTATTATAAGCCGGGTTTAATAATTATATTAAAACAATGTTTGTTTGAAAATCATCGATGTCGACGACAAATTTAGTATATTCGGGAAGTTTCATTTGATCACTCCCCAATCTATCATATACAGAGTTATTGGTAATTCGACGTTTTGCCGTTAGGAGTTGATAAGGGTGACTATTTGCGATAATTTTAACCCCCATACGCATTATGCAAAATTGAACCATTTTCGAGTTATCATGATTTTTAGCTTTTTTTCAAAATAAATATCATTGTAAATCGCATTTTTTCTTCTGATTTATAAAAAACGATTAAACACTGGTTATTTATCAATATTAAAACAACAATTATCGTGTCCAAATTGAAAAATGCGAGACGAAATACGATATTATTCCAATAATTTTTGGAGATTTTTTCCAATAAAATCCTTAAAAACAAAATAAATGTTATGAAACTTGGCTTGCAGATTATTTTAAAAACAACCGTTTTCTAAATTCTCCAACATTGCATAATAACTAGGAACTTATTTCAAAGAAACTGAAAAAAAATTATCACAAAGAAAGCAGGTGGAAATTCGTATTTGTATTCTAGTGGCTGCCACGTTAACATCTGCAAGCCAGTGCGACGTTGGCCGCTTTTGTTCGTCTCTTTAGTTTCACTATTCCTCCCCCATTACTATTAAAATCTTCCGGTGTCCAAAGTACTAACGTTTAGATTGAAATATTAGAAATCAATTTAGTTAAATAAGTAAAGGCTCTGTAACCTGCGAGGTCGGTGCGACCGTCTGGTGGAGTATCTTAAGGTGTCTCGCCGGAAACGTCTGCTGCCGGTACAGCAGTTGCGCGGCGGCGGATGTCGCCGGGGCGAGGGGCGCGACGGCGGCGGTAGGAGCGGGGGCGGTGGGGCGAAGGCGGCGCGCGTCCGGCTTGGCGGCCGCGACGAGCACGCGCTGTGGCACCGTGGGGCAGGCGATGGGCGGCCCGGCGGAAGCCGGGGAGGGGGTAGGCACCGCCGCCGGGGGGGGACCAGCCGCCGCTTTGAGTTTCTCCCTTGCGATGCGATCGGCGCGGCGCGCGGCCACCTCTTGCGGCACTGGCGGCGCGTCGTAGTCGAGCCCGTGGTCGGCGAGAAGCTGCGCATGCTTGGGATTACGCGGCGGCGGTTCGTCGAGACGGCGCTTGGGCGCGTCCCGACGGCGTTCGGTCGCATCTCGGACGGCTTCTAGTCGCGTGAGCGGCGGCCGCGGCCGTTCGTCCTCGGCCCGGCGGCGCGCTGCAGGCGGCCTGCGGTGACGGCGGCGCGCGCGCTCCGGGTCCGCGAGCGCATCGTGCCGGTCACGACAAGCACGCGGCGACCGGTACGCTCGTGCCACGTCCGCGACCAAGTCGGCGACCCACTCCCAGTTGGTGGCGAGCGCGGGTGGCGGTTCGGGCGGTGCGCGCTGCAGGCGTAGGGCGCGTCGCAGAGCAGCGTCTTCAGCGGGCGTCCAGTCGAGCTGAATGGGGGGCGGATGTCCGGAATGCGGGTGTGTAGGGGGTGCGCGGAGGCGCGGTCTCGGTCTGGGGCCGCTGCGCTCGAACAGCGATGGGGGTGCGGGCGGCGCACGGACGGCGGGGCGAGGACGACGGTCGCGGGGCATGCGGGGCTCGCGGCGATGGGGCGCGGGGAGGAGCGCGTCGCAAGCTGCGCCGTGCCGGTAGAGCGCGCGTGCCCACGGCTCGCAGTACACGTCGCCGTCGCCGGAGGGCGGGGTGGGCGGACACCACATCTGCGGAGAGAGCAACAGCGTAAGAGGTAGAGGGCGGCAGGGGGGGGACGGGATCGCGTCTGTCCCGAGCGCAGAGCTACTCACCGGCATCCGGTCCCTGGCTCCGCTCAGCCACACCTGCAACGGTCACAATGTTGTACCGAGTTCTAATATTCTCATAGCATACAGTTCTAGTAGAGTAGTGACATGTAATCCTGGCTGGACGCAACGCGTCTTGTCGGTTTCACATTATGTACTGTGGATACTACATACAGTACCTAAGAGATGTTTCGTACTTTGTATTTTACTTAATTTTTAATCGAAGTGCGTTTCCTCTAAGTGCGATCCGTGTACCTGGTGTGTGTTTTACTTATTAATATCACGTTTGCATTAATGTGAGATTTGTATGGAGAAACGAACAACAAATTGGAGTATAGTTTACGAAAAATAATATGCGAGTGCGAGATTTGTTGTTTACTAAATAGTTAGCGACAAAAGGAAAGCTAACTACGCAGTTGACGTTTGCATGAGTGTATGGCATTAACATTGCGAGTGTGAGTTACATACACATACAGTTGGACACATTTTGACAGTTAGTTCGAATAATAAAAAGACGCGGACGTGATAGTAGAGTCATTAACTTGGGTTTTATAGTGAGAGAGGCCAACAATTGTTATATTTATTAATCAAAATGTACGGTATAGCTCACTCGATATTTTTATTTTACTTGGAGGCTATTTCTTTTGCTCGTGTTCAAGAGGAACGCATTAATATTTCAAAAACACGAGAAAAATTACGTCCTATATTTATTCCAATTAATGAACTCTCGGATACAGGGAATTGATGTCTTGGTACCAAAAAAGCGTTTCTAGCATTATACAAGGGCCTAGAATAACTAATAGACTTTACATGGGACCTAAAAACATACTCGGCGAACTGTGGGTGTACATTAGTACACCTCTGCCTAACCCTTCGGGGAATACAGGCGTGATGGTATGTTATGTTATATTATTTGTGGTTACAGTTGAAACCTAACTTAACCAATTTTACCGCCACAACGGTAAAATATAACTATACGTAACACTTAAAACGGCACATAACATTGAAGTCGTATTTATCGTAAATAGTCATAAGACGTAACCCATTCAACAATTGTTCTAAAACTAACAACAAGACGTAAAGAAAAATAAAACTAAGTTTTAAATGATTTTTTTAATATAAATATTATAAAATATGGTTTATCTATTAATAAGAATATATATAGAAATATAATAGAATATTAACCAAATAATTTACGAAAATAACAATTCAAAACAAACGTTCAGAAACTTGAATGAATTAATAAACTGTATGGTTGAAATATCTCTACCTATCTTGCAAAAGTGAACTTTATTGTGGCTGATTTGAACTGACATATTATGTACAGTCAAATTTACAAAAATGCAATTAAAAAAATTTAATCAAAAAGAAATTTATTCAATTTATTCAAAATTTAATATTTAGTCAAAAAAGTCCATAAAAGTTATCATTATATCAAATTGCGACATTCTGTCTTCATTATTTAATTTTTTTAGCTCCTCGAATCACAACAAAGTAAAAAAGAAATTAGCATGGCTATTTATCACCGAAAAACTCAACCAAATTCAGTTCCAAGTCCGGTGAATCTGTAATCTGTAATCTGCAGCGGCTTCAGGGCCTAATAGGCTAACAGTGTAGTCAGATCTAAAAAAAAAAAACTAAATTCAGTATTCATCTACCCAGTACGTGAATACTGTTGAAGCCGGTTTTTCAACTTGATCGTATAAACATATACGCTGCAGAGTAGTTAACGTAAGAATTGAATAACTTATGTTTACTTGTTTAAACGCGATTCTGACACAGTATGATGTGAAGTTACTCGCACTCGCGCAATTAACCTTACCGGACAGTTTGGCGTTTCAAACGCTGACGAGAAATTTACGTAAACTACAAAGCTCACACTAAACACACAGAAGTGATAAGGTGTTACTGAATGTATCATGTGACTTCACAGTAGCAGCTATACCTAGTCCGTTAACGCAGTTTCCGCTTTGTTTCATATATAGAAAGAAAGAATATACGCTGTAGATGTTTACTTCACCAGTCACGTTAGAAGAGCTCCATAGGCTATGGTCGAACAGTCGACCTATTGAATATGACCCGCTCTCGGTCTTCAAATAGAGAAATATAAGTAGGTAAAGTGGAGAGCCCTCGAGCTAGCCACAGAACTGGCGTAGTACATAATGGTAATAGTGAATATTCTTTCTGTAGATAACTCAACAAGTAACTATCTTGTTTATTTACAATAGGTAACTGAAATAATAAAATCACGATGAAGACATGTAGGTACGTGCACACGTGTGATAAGATACAGTAAAAGCTCCTTATTCACAATTCTGCTGCTCGCGGTTTCAGTATTGGCTTATTAAAATGCGTCGAGTTCCTGCATTCACGGCCGGAGCTTTCTTTATTAGCGGATACAAAACTATTGATGCATTACATTGTTACGATCCCAGAAAAAAAAATCACTATTCTTGAAATATCTGGAATCCTCTAGAATCTAATCGAGATATCGAGTATTCGTAGGTTCGAAGAGACATTGGAATTTATTTTGCTATATAAACGAGCCGTGTTCCGAGTCAAGACAGTTCTGTTTTGGACAACGAAGTGGAAACAAAATGCGATAGAAAGGAAGAAATCTATGAGACGATCATAGAAAAAGGTTCTGAAGTACAAGCACAATATAGTGAACATCAGTAAGTATGAGTTAGTTTGAATTTTGTTCCATTGAGTACGCTGAGGGTGGAAAACAAGCGGATACGGCATAACGCAATATGCAATGTCGAGGCTGGACTTCTTTTATCGAAATTCGTAGAAGCTTTTGCGCAGACTCGTCCCGTTGATGAAACCTGAATACATTATTATACACCAAAGACAAAAGAAAGTCAAAACAATGAATTTTTCAGGGTAAATCTGCTACGAAATAGGCGAAGACGGCCCCATCGGCGGGAAAGGTCATGGCCACGATATTTTGGGATTCGAAAGGAATAATCCTAATGTACTTTTTGCAGAAAGGGAGAACGATCACGGGGCAATATAACAGTAAGTTATTGGATCGATACGATAAGAAATTGAAGGAGATACGACCTCATTTGGCTAGAAAGAAAGTGCTGCACCAGCACATTTATTCGGAATTGTCCTGGCAGAATTGCATGATTTCCACCGCATCCACCAAACGCTCCCGATTTGCTTCCCACGACTTTTCAATAATCAGCTCGAATAAAGCAGTTATCGCTGAAGCAGGAAGAGTATTTTCATGTGTGAGAAATCGTATTTTTAGAGGGCTTAAAGAAATTGCAGCAACGTTGGAAGAAGTGTATTCATCTAAAAGGAGATATGTTGAAAAATAAAGAAATGTTAATAGTACCCAAGTATAAACGGTTTCTGTATTCGCGGAATCATTATGAAATGGAGCTTTTACTCTACTGTAACTCTCGTGGACTTGTCGTATTCACGCTACCGTACGAAGCAGAGGTGTTTATTTTATATCATGCTGTATTCCATAAACGATACCAAAGAGTAAGTTTTCGAAGAAACATAACCAATATGTATCTGTGTAGTATAAAAGAAAATCCCTATCCGCGTCTGTCTGTTTGTCCGCTTGCGTTGTGGCCACAATCTCACCTGATTTTAAGTAACGATGTGGCCCGAAATGGTAGCTCGCTTACCACCTTACGGCTCACTTCTTCTGAACCGTGCAATAGATTTTTATACGGTTTCCACCATCATTTACAAATTTTTTTAAAAGGAAAATTAGCTTATACAATACATTCCATATAACTTTTTGTATAGTAAAGAAAATCTGTTTTTTTTTTTTAATTAAGTCGTCAATAAATCTATTTTAGGGCGCTTTCATGATTTACACTGCCGCAATGTTAAGAGATACATCATAATACGTGTACTAAATAATTGTAGTTTTTGAAAAAGCCTAGAGAAAAGTCCGGATTGCATACGTCCATCTCCAAAGGTTCACACACGAGTAACTATTTTTATGTTTAAAATAATAATAATTTGCGAAGCTATTTTCTCCAATTCAGAATTAACCCTCATCTATTAAAATATAATATTTTAACCCCTAATAATATAACCCCTGCACGAACCACAGCGGCCCTCAAAGCCAATGTAACTCATACCATCTGTCAAATTTAGACTGATTTATGTGCCAGAGTAATAGAAAAATTGGACTATTCGGATGCGCGTCACCCAGTGAAGCCGCTGCGGACATTTGCACGACCTTATATTCCATACATAAAGGCACTGTTAGGTCTTTCAAATGATTAAAAAAATTTGATGACATCTCCCACACACTTTCATTTAAATTTAAAGATAGGAAGCGTTAATGAAAGACCCATTATATCTATATTAACATAGTAGTCTGTCTGTACAGTCAATTTTTTGTCCAAATTTCCCGATAGACATACTATATGAACGATACCGATAACTAAGCCATTAAAAAAAATAACAAAAATACTTGTTTGTCTGGTTTGTATGTCCGGCAAAAACGGCTTGACCGATTCTTGTGAAATTTTGTATAAGGGATGCTTATGTCATTTGTTAATTGATAGGGTATAAGAAATTTCAATAGAATATTTAGAAATAGAAAAAAAAAATTTTTGGTAATGCCCGACAGATTTTAAGAAATTTTGTACACGGGAAGTATAAGTATTTACTTAATTGATAAACTATACACATTTTACAAATAGTAAAAAAAAAAATTACATTAAATTAAATTTTCACCAATTCTCAACCGATTCTGATCAAATTTTGTAAATGAGAAGTATATGTCATTTCTCAATTGATGGAATATATTAATGTAATTCTTGTATATACATATATATGTAATTGGTTTCTCGGAAACGGCTCCAACGAGTCTAACCTGAGAGTCAAATTTTTTTGTTACGACTTTTTCACTTATATCAATTTTTCAAAACATTCTCAACTTCATTGTTATTTTATAAATTATTTTATCACGGTTATATTTTGTAAAGATCGCAAATAAAGCATGCGGTGTTGTCCTTCTAACACGAATACTAATGATAAATGATTTTACTTTTTACTTATGAACGCAACCTAGTGCATTGGCTACTAGCCACCCATTTTAATACATTACCATATAGTTAACAATTTCAATACAGTTCATACACATAAGTGTACTTCTAAAGACTGAAGATGAACCTGATGCAGGCATATGAGTAGACAATAAGTTTATTCAGAGAGATTCAAGTATGTAAGTTTGCATAGTTTATAAGACGTAAGTTTTGTTATGATATGAAGAAAGTTTTATTTTATAATTAACAGATTAAAATGGATATATTTTAATGCATTATAATAACAATTCGCAAATATCGTTGGCAGTTAATGATAGTTACGGTATTCTTTGAAGGCCAGACCAAAATAAAAAAACACAATTGCAATGTTCCTCGAGACACGCCGCACCCTCTGTCTACTATTCAGTAAACCATTAACATGCTAACTAATATTTCATATTGCGTCAACTTGCTGACTATCGACAGAAATGGAGTAAATGAATGAAAACAGTCTCTATTTCATAGATTTTGACTTGCTCACAAAAACCTAAAAAATTGATACAAATTGACGTGGAGCGGTGAAGCATCGGACGATCGCCTCCCCTTGCAGCTTCGATTATAAAGTAAAAGCAATAGCACGTAAACTGTTTCCGACGAGTTGTTAAGTTTTGGCAATAAGTGCTAATTAGATGGGATCAGCATAGCGCCGCGCCATATCGCGCGTCGAATAGTATCGTTATAGCGGCGCGCGGGTGTATTGTGAAGGTGAGTGTGAGTGTATTGTGGGAGGGGAGGGGGTCGGCCGGCGGCGGCACCGCCCGCGACCGCCGTGATTGCTTGCGCACGCGTTACGTCCCTGACGCCGGCCCGGCCAAGCAGTCACGGCGGGTCGCGGGGCGGCGCCGGCCGGGCCGACGTCAGAAACATAAAACGCACGAGCCGGCTTTATCATTTATTATGAGCGGTCGAGAGCCACGCGTCCAGAGTGCCGGTGCGCAGGCCGCGCCGCCGCCCGCCGCCCTTCGCCTCATCCAGCGTCCACAAGTTGATGTGCACAGTGCCGCGCGAGCGCGTCGTCCGCGCCGCCCCCGTGCCGTTGACGAGCGGCGGCGTTGTTGGCCGAAGCGCGGGGGGCGGCGAGGGTGACGGCGCGGGGCGCGGCGCGGTGTGGCGACGGCGCCGTGCACGCACCTCAGCGCGCGACTCCTCGCGGGTGTACGTGAGCTCCGGCTGAGGGTCGGCGCACTCGTCGGGATGGCGGAGCTGGCGACGCGCCTCCTCCCACTCGCGCAGCTGTCGTCGCATCTCGCCGAGTGCGGCTCGCTCTGCCTCACTGGCCGCCTCGCCGCTCTCCACGATGCGCATCGCGTACTTTTCAATAGGCGACAGCTGTGGATCGAACGCAACGCGTTGTTACATACCGATTAATTATTGTCCAAATATTGAATGTATGGACTGTACACATATCCGTTAATAACTAAATGTAGCCATTTGGAAAAATGTACTTGCAGTTCTATGTACCCTAAGTAATACAGCAAATATAAGAATATAAAAGAAAAACGAAACGATGAAACGACTTGATACCACCTGTTGAAAAAAATATGTCAAATGTCATGTTGCCGTTACATGACAGTCTTTTGTTGCTGTGTGAAGTAACTGTGCGTTCTTGGTGTGCTCTGTTATTGTCTTCTAACCCGGCTTTTCTTATTGTATTCATTTTACTCTGACGTTTACCTGGCTATAATTTGGAATCTAATTGCATAACACTTGTACTGTTGTTCTTGTTTTACGAAGACGAAACGAAAGAAAACGCTGTAAAGTCAAACTCGCGAACAATTTCGAACGTGAAACTGTTAACGGAATTACCTGTAACACAACCGAGAGAACGTGTTGCAGAACCATTATTAGTAATTGGTAAAAATGGCCATAACACTTTCTGTAAGATAAATACGGACTATCAGGCTCAGAAGAGAATACTTCACGTACACGGAAAAAAATAAAGAAAGACAGAAATGCTGTTGGCGTTGATAATTTTGATGCTACAATCCGCAATCACATTCATGGATATTACTTGAGAAAAAACTATCCTGCATGGAAAAAAGCTAATGGATTCATTAAAAAAGACACGACTCATTTTCTGGCAGTACATCATCTCTGCCAGAAATTTGGAAATCAATTAGCTTTAGATATAAAAAATCTGACAAGCGGAAAATCATGCTGAAACACTAAATTGTTACAATTGGGACAATGTCGTGTTTATTGACGAAACATGGTTAAATGCGGACCGTACGGTTTCCAGATACGGATCGATGATACAGCTCATTCCACCTCAAAAATTCCATCGAGAAAAGAAGTCCGGTTCCGCTTCTCAAGGATTTATTCCAGACTGTCTCCTACCATTCGCGTCTAAAACTACAAGTGATTACCATGAGGAAAGAAACTTTAAGGTTAAACCATCGAAAATATAATGTACAAGCCACATATCATTCTGTATAAGTTGATAAATATCTATCTCAAGCAAATAACAAAATCGACCAAGTGCGAGTCGGACTCACTCGCTGATAGTTCCGTAATTGTACAGCCATATTCACCAAATAATTAGGTAACATTACTTAAGAAAGCACTGAACCGTTCTAACGAAAAGATAAACTATATTGAGGGGCGAACTTAACTTTGCCCTGTAGAAAACTGTTGTTCCCATACATCAATATATCGCGACTCTGCTCTGTTGATTCCGTACTTCGACATATCCCAACCATTTACCAACTACAAATAAGTTTAGACACATAGTTTAGGAGATAATGGGATATTAAAATAATTTAAAACTCGGCTCAGGTCTGGCTAGAATGCTGTAGTAGTAGTGGCGCGAATGGGCTGTGTGAGTAACACAGTGTGACCACAACCTTGAACTCCGAAGAGAAACTAGCAAAAAAAATCTTTGTATTTTATAGCCTATTTATTGAGAGAGGGTATATATAGGCTATTTAACTTCACACTAAGTAATCATGAAAGTCAAGCGAACTGGAAAGCTCTAAGCAAGTATGTACAGGAAGTAGCAACAATTGTTATTTTAATAGGCTACACGGATACGTTGCGTTGGCGGCGCGATGTTTGTCGGATAAAACTAACACGGGTGAAGCAGTGGGGCACAGCTAGTATATTAATACAGAGCGAACTGTTGTCTCTATATTTGGTGTGTGGGCTCTACATGTAACGGAATTAAGGACCATATTGTGTAAAAAGGATAATCGGTTAAAAGAGCCTTCAATAGTCAGTACCATCACTATGATGCAAAGTATTCATAGTGATGTTTATAGTCACCTGGGTCATGAGCGCGGCGAGGTCGTGCGCGTCCGCGTCCTCGGGTGGCGCAGCCAGTGCCTCGTCCTCGAGCGGTACGGTCTCGTCGAACTCCGCGAGGTCGCCTTGAGCCTCGGCGCGAGCTGCCCGAGCCGCTGCCGCGTCCGCTTCGTCCTCGGCCGCCGCCAAGGCACTCTCTAGCTCGGGGCCGGCTCCTGTCGCGGCAGCCCCGGCACTGCCGCCGAACAGTTCTTGCACGCTGACACCTCGCAGTGTAGACGTGGTAAAGTGACCATCCTCGATGGCGAGGTGTCCGAGCGCGCGCTTCTGCTCCGCCTTACGCAAGATGTTCTCCTCGACGGTGGCAGCGGTCACGAGCCGGTACACGTGCACGTCCCGCGTCTGCCCGATTCGGTGACAGCGATCCTGCGCTTGCGCGTCCATCGTCGGGTTCCAGTCAGAGTCGTAGAAGACGACCGAGTCAGCGCCTGTAAGGTTGAGGCCTACGCCACCGCTGCGAGTGGACAGGATGAACGCGAAGATGCGCGGGTCCATGTTGAACCTGTCGACGAGGGGTTGGCGCCTGTCGACCCGCGTCGCACCGTCCAGCCGCAAGTACGCATGCCCGTGCATTGATAGAAACGCTTCGAGCACGTCCAACACACGCGTCATTTGCGTGAAAATGAGCACACGGTGCCCGCCCGCCTTCAGCCGGCGCAACAGCCCTGCCAGCGTCTGTAGCTTTCCACAGTCGTACTGCAGCAGCGAGGGATGCGGGAAGGCGACAGCCTGTCGCGAGGCGGGCGCGTGCAGGAGTGCCAGCACGTCACGCGCAGGGCCCGCTAAGATGCACACGGCGCGGGCACAGCGGCGACGCCAGTCCCGCGCACCTTCGCCAGCGCCCGCCCACAGCTGCGGAGCCGGGGCGCGTGCGGTAGCCCAACATATGCTGAACCTGGAATAAATTTGATATTTATACACTCTGCCAATGAAATTAAAATGGGACCACCTTTGAGGTTTGATCACCTTTCCAACGAAAAAATAATCATCTAAATCGTTTCATAAACAAAGAAGTTATAGATGAACATCCATTAAAAAAAAAAAAAAAATCGAATTGAATAACCTTTTCCTTTTTCCAAATTGGTTAAAAAAATTCAACCTCTCTTATGATGAACATAGACTAATTAATATCTAATTCTGTTAGTATAGTGAAGGGACAAAGCACATCACCTGTCTATAAGGACGTGTAGTTCTAAGAGTAGATCGGCGAGGTGACGCGGCGGCAGCGGTGGCGGACCCACGTTCAGAGCAGCCCGTAGGTCCGCGCCGTACAGCGGTAGCCGCCAGCATCGCCGCTCATTGCACACCGCCAACCGTCGGAGAGAAGCGCGCCGTCGCGCCTCCAGCCGACCCCGGGCTAACCCGGAGCCGGGACTCACGCGCGCACCGCCCTCACCACCTCGCGCGACCTGACAGCTACGTCGGCGCCGGCTTGGAAGTGATGCCGGCGGCACAGCGGTCACCAATGTGGCGGCGGGGGGAGGGGGCGCGGAAACGGGCGTCGCTCGAGCTACCAGCCGTAAATGCAAACGCAGTGGTGCAGGAGGTAATCGCGGCTGGGTCAGCGCACATCCAGGCTCGAGCTCCTCGAGCGCACGGCGTGGCGGAGCGAGATGTCGAGCACGGTGACCAGCAAATGCTTCAGCACCTGCTAGTTCGAGCCCGGCAAGGTCTCCGCCTAGGCGTGTGGCGAGCTCGATGCAGGCAGCTATAGTGGCACCGGCAGAGAGCACAAGCGCTGGTGCGTCTAGACGCAGTGCAGACAGCTGTAGTGGTGAGATGACCGGCCGCGGTTCAAACAGGTCAGGATGATTACACACTTTACGTAGCTGCATCAGCACATTGATAACACTCAGCAGGTTACCAGACGCGAGGCTCTCCTTGGTCCTGGAATGCGATCGAGTTCTCTTTGTACTGTGGCGAGTTTGGCGAGTCAAATCAGCGGCGTGCATTTCATAAATACAGAACGACATTGCCTACCCTACCTAATTCAGGTTATTTATATTTACAATTGTTTTATTTATCCAATATTATTCTATGATTACTAACAAATAAACAATAAATTTTTCATGTTATAAATAGCACAGAGTAGACCGTGTTTTTTATACAACACGAGAAATTACGCCACTTACCGAAGTTTACTTACTGATCCGAAATTGTCTATGAGAAACTCTTTTACAAAGTAGACTTATTTGATTTAATTGGCGCACCATTATGTACTTTTTTCGTATGATTTTGACGTGACAACGTCTTATAAATTGGTTTGCCGGGTGACACTTCAAGAAACTGCGTTACGCTCCGCTCACGTTATGCGCTCACAATGAGAGCGAGTGAGAGCACGCGTTTCCACTCGGCATGGTTAGCTAAGAGCGAGAGAGACAGACATAAAGTCGTTGTCACGTAAAACTTTCGCCCGTATACCGACTTTACAGGCAACCAATTTTTTTATACTGAATCGTCATTGTTTGTTTGATTTGTTTTGCAGCTCCTATGATAGCTATGATAGCAGCTATATGATATAGCTATGTAATTACCTACATCATTATTGAAGAGACAAGACGACGATCGAAAATGTAGCATTTTTGGCAATTTAATAGCTTTTAAAATGTTTTGCCTGCCTTGTCTAAAATGTTTGTGCACGCCGCTGCAAGTGATACACGGCAAGTGATACTTACTTGGCGCGCGCCATGAAGTCGTCGTAGAGGCAACGCTGTCGTGCGGCGAGGCGGCACATCATTACACGCTCGTATTTGCTAGGCATCTGTCGCTCTACGTCGCGTTTTAGTCGACGTAACAAAAAAGGCCGTAACACGGCATGTAACCGACGCAGTGCCGCATCGGCGCAACGCGCTCCCTCTGCCATGGCACCCACTTCTGCAAACCACTCGCCGAACTCTGAGTGCGACGCGAACACGTGTGGCATCAGAAAGTGCATGAGAGACCACAACTCCGCCAGGCTGTTCTGCAGCGGCGTACCAGTCAACAGCAAACGCCTGCGGATACGAAACCAATCCCCAGCTCATTCATAACTACAAATTACAACTTATAAGGTACCCCCCTGGTCCCATATATATTTACCTTTCAGTCTGGAAGTTGAGTAGCAGCTGCCACCTCTGTGACTTGAAGTTCTTAATGTTCTGTGCCTCATCAAGGATCAGGTATTTCCACTTTTTTCGTCGGAAACTTTGGTGATCCTGGACAACAAGCTTGTATGACGTAATACATACGTGGAACGAGTTAGCTTTTGTCCAACCAACACGTTTTTGTTTGCGCTCCTTGATTGTACCGTAATAGGTAAGGATCTTAAAAGCAGGGCACCATTTTTTGAACTCCATCTCCCAGTTGAGCACGACTGAAGTTGGTGCCACGACGAGATGCGGGCCCCAATCACGGCGCTCAAGAGCGAGATGCGCCAGCAGCGCTATGGTCTGCACAGTTTTGCCAAGACCCATTTCGTCAGCGAGGATGCCGTTAAGGCCGCGCGCGTGCATAGTGGCCAACCAGTGTAGCCCCACGTGTTGATACTCGCGCAACGCATGGCGTAGCAAGCGCGGCACTGGCGTGCCAACCGTTGTCTCCGATAACGTCGTGCCTGTAGGCTGCAGCGTAGCCGCCAGCGAGGACGCCGCCTCTACACGCCGTTCTGACGCCCCCGCCTCCGTATTTCCTTCTGACTCTGCACCCGGGTCCCGCATGAGGGTCTCGAGAGGCGCCTCGTCCTCCTCAGTGATCTCCTCTGATTCTGATTCTGATTCCATCTCAGTGTCACTGTGTGTGTCTGTGTCTGTGTCAGTGTCCACATCATCACTGTCCAAAGTGTCAGAATCGGGCGGGAGCAAGTTTGTAACCGGGTCTACATGTGCTTCGGACAAGGTTCCCGTGTAGCGTCGCACTAGGTCGTTAAGGTCAGCGTCAGCTTCGCGGCGTAGCGCGTCCAGCTCGGCGACGTGGTCACGCGCACTCTCGGAGCGCTCTTGCGCAGCGATGGTGCGCTCATCGTCCGCCGAGTCATCGTCAGGAGGGTGAATAATCTGAAGGTGGCGGAGAGTGTGCAGGCAAGTAACCAGGAGGCAGCAAATCACTAAGGTCTAGGTGCGACTCACGCTCCAACTGCTCGATCTCGTCACGCTGCGCGTCCGTGTCGAGAGGTGCATCACGCTCGTCTGCGGCGATGGTTTCTTCGTCGTCATCGGAGCAGCCACGCGGCGTGAATTCCTCATCCGAAGCTGATGTGATGGGTGTGGCAGGCATTGAGGTCAAGTTGGCGGCCAGCTGACGCGAATACCTCTCTGTACGGTCCACGATATAACTGAGCTGTTCGTCGAGTGCCTCTTTCCGCGCGCGCTCTACGCGACGTACTCGCTTCCACTCCACCAACTATGTATAAGTATATTTATATTATTTTTCTGAATTTAGTAAAAGGAAATTTCGATTTAAAGACATTTAACTCAAAGTTTACGTACTTTCTCCACATTTGCCCAAAACGTGCGTATTTCTTTAGCCGCAAACGCTGCTATTTTCTTTAATTGCATCTCCTGAGCCTTTTCGGCCCGCTGAGCAGCCAGCGCCTTATCTTGGAAGTATTTTTGAACTGCTCGCGCGCACTGCAAAACCAAAACCGAGTGTTTACCATAAGAGTGATATAATAACGAACTGTCGACAAGACACATGCAAAGCAAAAATAGCATCAAAAGACAAGCCAACCTTGCGAGCTGCTTGCTTCTTCCACTTCCGCTCGTGTGCAAAGTCTTGAGCAAGCCACGCCATTTCCTCAAGGAGATAATCCCAATGTGATTTGGCGCGCGGCGGCTCCAGTACGCGCGGCAACCGGCGCTCGGTCCAGAGACCAGCGCGCGCTAGCTCGGCCACACGCCGTGCAACGTACGCCTCTTGTTTCGCCTTCTCCACCATCTCATCAGCGGGTTGGACAGGTTGCGTCACAGGGCTCGGCGGTGCGGTAGGCGGTATCGGTGCTGGCGGTGCAGGTGGTGTTGGGGGCGCGGCAGGCGGATCGGGTGCTAGTGAAGGACGACGCGCCTCGATGAAGGCAGCAAGCTGAGGTGCGGGCGGGCGGCGTCGCCAAGTCACGTAGTCCATCATGTTGCCGCCCGCCTGTAGGAAGTACAGCTCGCTCAGCTGCTCTGTGAACCTGCAAGCGTCGCACCGGTGACCCACTGCGGGTACCGAAGGGCTCGGCCCACTCGTCTATGCAGTAACGACCGCGCCCATGACTGGCCGCGGGCCCGATACTACACTATTTATTTATTTTCTTTAAAAAATCGGTTGTTGTAAAGTCGGTTTACTGACGATAGTTAAACGTGACAACGTCATAAGAAAATACTGATGGAATGGTATCATTTTTTGAAAAGAAATTTTTAATTTTATTTATAGTTTTGTCAATTATAGCATAACCTACAATCGCTGCACTAACAGACCGATGCTATTTATTTTAATGATGAAAGCACGAATATTCGACAATATATCACTGAACATATATTTAATATCGAAAGAATCATTACCTTTATCGTTGCTATAAACAATTGACACCATATTCACTTTTCACTGCACTTCATACTTGACGAAAACATGTAAATGTATTATTGTATAGGAGCTGTCCACGCGGACGCATCGCTCACTGAAGTAGGAGAGAGACAGATGTCGAACGCTGCCGAACGCGGAGACCGATTGTACCTCTTTGTCGCTCGTTACGCGCTCTCGCTTGCACTTCAAGCCTTAAATGGAACACCTAAGAGCGAGGTAACGCCGCATGAGTCATGTTTTCTCGTGCGTGCAGCCGGCTCCATCAAATTATAAGACGTTGTCACGTCAATACAATTGTCAGAACAAATGGTAGAGTAATGAGTAGTAATGACGTACCTATCTCTGAGCGCTTTCAACCGCAACAGATGACAATCAAGCACAGCGCGGCGCAGCGCGGCCGCGTCCTCAAGTCGGAGGGAACGTGCGCGTTTACAAGGCGGCTCCTCGTCCGTACTAGGCCCCGCTCCTTTACGGTTCTCCAGGGCACCCGGCTCCGAGCCGCATCCCCCCGCTGTCCCCGCTCCGCCATTGAGAACGCGCCCGCACGCACCGCCGCTACGCTCCACTCCCTGCACAGATCAGCGAAATACACATGTTAAGGACTTATCCCATTTTTCGTATTGGACTTCAACTAAACCAGGTGTAAAATGACAATGCATGAATGCGTTTGTTCAGTTTCTTTGAAATAAGTTCCTAGTTGTTATGCATTGTTGGAGCTAAGAAAACGGTTATTTATGTTTTTAAAACAATCTGCAAGCCAAGTTTCATAACGTTTTGTATTTGTTTTTAAGGCATTTTAATGGAAAAAAAACTCAAAAAAATATTGAAATAATATTGTTTTCGTCTCGCATTTTTAAAATGGGACTGATAATTGTTGTTTTAATATTGATAAAATAAGAAGTGTTTAATCGTTTTTATAAATCAGAAAAAAAAAAACGAGATTTAAATTAAGACTTTTTTAAATAAATTTTTGATGTTGCATTTTTGAATTATTTGTGAGAAAAGGTAAAAAACATGATAACTCAGAAAAGGTTCACTTTATTTAACATAATGCATATGGCAAAATTATCGCAAATAGTCACCCCTATCACCTCCTAATGGGAATACGTCATGTTACTATCTTTATATTATTATCCTGTACTAAAGATATTGCAATGTCTTTGGACATTTTAACCATGATTTATTTATTATTGGCTAAAATGCTGAAGATGGGTATTCATGGTTCTCTACTACGCTGGTGTGAATCATATTTACAAAACTGCTCACAACTGTTAATGGTACAAGGCTATGTATCACATACGACCACTGTACCATCGGACATACCGCAAGGTCATACTCTTCTTAATTTTTGTTAATGATCTGGCTAACTTAATTACCTGCAAACTCCTTATATATGCTGATGATTTTGAAACTTTACCAAGTTATAGACTCTTTGCAAGACATTGAAATATTACAAACTCAGATTAACGAGTTTCAAATTGGTGCAACCAAAATAATATGCTTCTAAATTCTAAAAAATGTTATTTTATGAAATTTTCCAGAAAGAGAATTCCTATCCCAACAATTTATTTTATTGAAAAGGTTCCATTAAATGAAGTATCTAGCATGCGTGACTTGGGAGTGATTGTCGATAGTCAGCTAAGTTTTCGTTTTCACATAGACGAGATAATTCGTAAAGCTCCTCGATTATCAGGTTTTATCTCAAGACAGCTCAGATCTTTTGGGGATCCAAAGGTTACTATAACCATATACAACTCCATAATACGTAGCATTTTGGAATATGGAGGCCAAGTGTGGAATCCTTGTTATGATGTACACTCAAATAGAATTGAGCGTGTGCAAAAGCGATTTGTTTATTGTCTAGCTTATTTTGAGAATAAATGTAAATTTTTAAAATCTTATGAGTCTAAACTTATATATTTTAAAATGCAAGCATTATGTGATAGAGGAAGGCAGCAGATATTGCTTAGCTGTACAAATTGATCCACGGTTTGGTTGACTGCGAGAATGTACTTAATCATATTAATTTTGTTGTACCACGTCCGGGCAGTCACTTAACTAACAGGAAAACTTTCATGACTTCTCATTGCAGGACTAATGTAGGACAACACTCTCCGTTTTATCGAATGTTTACTGGATATAACAGTATAAGGCACCTTATTGATATTTTTTCTTGTTCTTTGCCTTCACTAAAAATTAAGTTTAAATCGTGTTTTGAAGCATAAATTGCCCATGTTTTTGTAATGTAAATGTAATTGTTTTCTTCTGTGTGCAAGATGTGTTCACTTTTTTAAGGCACACACCATATTGTTTGGTTTTTTTTTACTGTCGGAAATATGTGTAATTTTTACTCGTGTGAAGTCTGGTTTGTGAACCAAATAAAAAAAAAAGCCCCTGCGTATAACTAAGAATTGTGTTCTAGTTGTTCTTGAAATTGTTTTGGAATTTAGGTAAATTACATAAGAGATAGAAAATTATAAAGATTATAAATATACACAACAACTATAAATAATAGAACAATATTATTGTATGACAGATCTCCCTTAACTACAGCAATTTAACAAAGATCGAAGACCACACTATTTTTTTTTAAGTTTCTTATGGCCTGTTTCTCCCATTGCCACCAGGATTTAATTGGTTCCCTCCTATGTTCAAATGGTTATAAATACTTTCTGACTGTCATCAATAGATTCGCGCATTGGCCTGATATAATGGCAGAAAGTGAACCAAAAGCATTCATGTCCACATGGATATGTTTCAATTGCCCTGAAAAAGTGACCACAGATAAGGAGATTTGAATCCTATCTTTTTAGTAAGCAATAACAGGTTCTCATAATTTGAAAACAACATGTTCCTTATAAAAAAAAACAATCTTTATTGAATAAAAAGTACTGTAATATTAAAAAATTACTTTTTTTATAAGAATTAATTCTTCTGTCCTCCTAGCGAGGGAAGCCATGGGCACACCTAGTTTTATGTATTTTTTATTTAATGCTCAACTGTAAATGTTTAACTGTACATATTTCTAATGCCTCTGAGCGGATCTAGTTCTGGTAGACGTAGTCCCGTTAAAGGTGCAATACCTTGGAGTGTTAACCAGAGAGTTCATTTTTTCTTTCTATTACCTGCCCTTGCTCTGTTATCTACCCTTGCTCTGCTCAGTAACTATTAATTTTTAGATCAAGGTTTTTAGGATTTCAGATATATTTACATACCATGATTTATTACATACCATGGTAAAATTTTTATAGCAATAGTATTGATATACAAAACATATCAACAATGTATGCTTGTTTTTTTTTGCATTAGGCAATATTTTATTATTTGCTTTTCTATTATTCGACTTAATCTATACATACTAATATTCTAAAGATGAAGAGTTTGTTTGGTTAAACAGGCTAATCTCAGGAATTACTGATACAAATGAAAAAAAAATCATTGTTCAATAGCCCATTTATTGAGAAAGGCAACATCACACTATGACCTATAGGAGCAGAGCATCAATAAAAAATGTTGCAAAAAATCCTAACCAATATTATCAACAGAAAGGAAAGATGAATATATCTCACTCAAAACATTGAAAATCTGCCAACTATGGTTTATATAGCCTATAGATAGTAAGATAAAATAATAATTGAAATCATCCCCTATTGTACTGCTTTAAGAATGATTTTTCAAAAACATGGAAAACTTTTTTTTTTACTAAAAGCATATGCATTTCTACATGCATAATTTGAGAAATGATGGGTTTTCCATACAAACTTTCATTACCTATTTCAGCCTTCCAAGTTCTATTTTAGCTCCATAAGATGTTCTTATATCCTATGTCCTTCCCCAAGGTCCAATCTACCTCTATACCAAATGGGTTCAGTAGTTTAGATGTGAAAATGTAACAATAATATTACTATGGATTTTATGCCTAATTAGCCTAATGGTTCTAAGCACGGATACTATGCTTAAAGTCCTGAGTTCGATTCCCAGGTCAAGCAAAGTGTTATTGGGTTTTTCTATGAAATTCCCAGTAGCAGCTTGAAGTTTGGCTTTGTACCCAATTAATGTTGTTAATTAATTTTATGTGGATTTAATGTTGTTTTGTCTTTCATTCAGCATTCAGGGATTACTATTTAAGTACAGTGGAGGACTACTTATCTGAACGCTTGATGGACTTTGGTTTGACACAAATATTGTCTGCAGGTTTCGCAGGACTAAAAAATTTAGGATAATTCAAATTACTCAGCACTGTTGGTGTCTACTCTATGACGGCAAGAGCTCCATACGTTTTAAGCAATAGTCAAGGAACAGGAGAGAAAAGGTCTAGTCATCAGTTGACCAAATTGTCACTCCTCACAATAAATTTTGTGGATATTACAAGTTTACACAATATAATAATAGCATATACATATATCAATCACTATCAGTGGCTCAACACTGTTCAAACAAACAATTGTAAGAAGTTTTCTTCATGTTATCTAACCCAGGTATTCAACTCTAACTGGCAAACTGATTTTAAAGACAAATAACATCCACAGTAATGTAGGGAGAATTGATCTCACTTCACTTCTTATAAATGGGGAGATAGATGCATTACAATTAATTTCAACCTATAACCCAACAAATGTGTATTCAAGGAGTAAGTTTAACAATCACTAAGTCAAACATGAAAATTATGTTGCCACATTTATTTTTCTAAAAATTTATATACAAATCCTAAACTGAAATAACCTCAAAATAAAAATAATTACCTTTTCCCCTCCCCTTCCCATAGCACCAAATTCAGGGCTAGCTATTCTAGAGTCCAAACTTAATTTTTTTTTTTAAGAAAAACTGTGAAGTCAATATGTACAGTCCATTTCAGTGAAGTGAATAAAGAGTGTAAAGAAAAAAGTCACATGATCAATTCCATAGTGAAAATAGTGAGAGGTTTATAGTACAAGGTACTGCCAACTTCTTTTGCCAAAAGCCAAATCTTTTACCCTTAAAAACTATAAACTATCAAATGTTGGGCCCAAAAATTCTTCTTAAAAACTACTTTAAATGTAATAACATACAAATGTCCATATGTGTAAAAATACATCATAAAGTAACTTTAGACTATAAACCACTATCTACTACATACCACTATATACCTGAAGTGTCTGTCTGTAATGTCAAAATAACAGCTTTTTACTAAATGCATATGAAAGTATATAGGATACCGATAACAAAAAAAAACCATTTTTTTAATTTATGTCTGTCTTCTGTTTGTTCTGAGTAAAATCTGAAATGGTCGGGACTTTAACTGGGTTTCCCACAAATAAAAAAAACTGATCCTGATGAATCATATTGGGTGCTTAAATGGCTTACTCTCAGTAAACCATAAGAGATGTAGCCAATTAATGTACTAAAAAATTGTAGACATTAAAAAGACCTACAATAAAGTCAGTAAGTGTATATGTCTATCTGCTAAGGAACACCCACAATACTAATCATGCGCGATAAGTTGAGACCTGAGCGGCAGTGACGTCATTGTTGGGTCTTGGTACAGTGAAAAAAAAAGAACACAACTAGCTTAGTATAGTAAGAGACAAAAATAAACTATATTATATAATAATGGTATTGCGCACTGTACAACGCGGGTGTCATCAGGGAAGTGGGTGGGGAGTTGCATTCCATGTGGGTCTCAACTTATCGCACACAAGTTATAAGCATTTTTGTCTTCTAGTTATAAGGATAGATATATGCAAAAACTATGCACATACACTACTTTGCAAAAAGAACTGGCACCTAAGAAAATTAACATTCTAATGTTGATTTCAGTTAAATAAATTGAATTTCATTGTTTGATGTAGTCTGTATACTTATAATCCTATAAATTAATATGCCTTGTGAATTCTAGCAACTTTTTCATTAATTTTCAATGAATTCTATAAAAACCATGGACACATCCAAAGAATAAGAAATGGTCAGCAATACAGACAAGAAGAATTTTAAAGTTTTTTTATAATTATTATTATTAGTTATACACTAACAACCTCAGGCAATGCTTGTATTATATGTTGTATTTTTCAGTGCACTATTTAATTAGCCAAGTGTTTATGTAGTTGATTTTTAAAAGAGCATAATCTCTACCAATTTCAACCCCTCTCAAACCCCAATTAGTGCCAAACAATTCTATATCCAACCCATTATTTTAAAAACTCAATAAAGTAACAACACATGAGATGTCATTTTACTCCATGGTAATTAATAATACACTGTAGTTGACCATTGCTTATTATAACTTCTGGGTTCAACCAAACAAATTATATCTTGATGCATCACACACTCGCAATTTGCTTAGAAAATCATGTCTGAGACTACAAACAGTTATTATGAATGATAACAAGAGCCTGTAAATAACTCACTGTTGGACAAAACCTTTTTCTGGACTGAAAGCAATAGTTTAACAGCAGTCATCTATATATTATGACATATGTACTACAGGACATTTCTATTATTTTTCTCACTATGAGCTGATACTACTAGAACATTACTAAACAATTATTGAGGATTACTTCACTATGTTTTCCTTCATTCTCACCCGCAATAGTGTTACTAATTGAATTCAATTTAGTACATTCACGAAAATTCCCATTTTTTATACATTTCCAAAGAGAAAATATTGCAAAAAATAAATGTAAAGTAGTAGTAGCAACATAAATATAACAAGTATATTATAACTTCAAGTTGATAACCAGGACTGGCACATTTCTGATTTCATACCATGAGTAGCGGGGCTGCTCCGATACCGGGCGGAGCGGCGAGCTCATCGCGTTCGCTCATGTTGTGACATCTCGGGTTGATTCATATACTGACTCACAAACACAACAAATTCATTACACTATGCTCTAACACCGGATAGGCCTTATTTAGGTACACTACAATATAACTTATAAGTCACTTGTTAAAATCAGTCTTGATAAAATAAATAACTATAGAAACCGTGTTCAATAGTTTCAAATATCAGTAAAACACTATAATCAAGTCATAAATTGAGATCCTTTGATGTGATGCCGTAAACAACCGCAAGACAACAATAATTGGCGGCCATATTGATATGAACAATTAAAAAATATAAATCCTGTCATGTTAAGTCGAAATATAATCTTAACATTACTTGATGTTATCTGAACATCGTGCTTTAAATTAATTTCTGTTTGATTTTAAATCTAACACTAAAACTATCGCACAGCGTATTTCGTAACAAATAAAATACAAGACCGATTTCTTTTTTATCTTATAATTTTAACTAGGGTTGGCTCGATATTCATCGATATTATCGAAATGTCAACATTTAAATTGAAGACTTTTTAGTTTTTTGACATCGATATTAATTCTCTAAAACGTCGACGCATCGATGTAAAGAAGAAAAACAACAAACAACTGATGTTTCCAAATTTATGTGTTGTTATGTAGAGTTCGAAGATCCGATGTGGCACTTAAAAAAGTGATCGCCCACTTGGATAGCATCAAAACATCGATGATAGGAATAAAACAATCAAACATTGATGTAAGGGTGATTAGTGTGATCGCCCACTTGAATAGCATCAAAACATCATTGATAGGAATAAAACAATCGAACATTGATGTAAGGGTGATTAGTGTGATTACTGATTAGACCCTTAACAAAATTGCAAATCTGTATTTAAATTATATTAATAGCCAAAATTAAATAACATATTGTGTTTCTGACAAGAGTTCTTCTTTCTTATTATATAGTCAAATTTTTAATCTTAAAATATTTTTGGTCAATTTCAATAAAAGGTTCTTTTGAAAACTATGAAATAGAGTACTCTGTGGTATGCACGCCACAGATGTTTTCAAGTTTATTTGTTATAAAATAGTGTTCGAAGATCCGATGTGGCACCCAAAACAAAAATTCCCTTACTTGAATAGCACCAAAACGTGTATATTAGGAAGCATCGATGTTTTTATTTCGATATTTATTTTATTTTTCATAGATGTTCACAAAGTTTTTGAGTATTTAGTATAAGTACTCTGTGACAATATTGACATTGACGTCAGAATATTAATACTCCTGTGGCGACTGAACGCAAAATAGTTTTAATTTTTTTAGTTTAGCCACGATCTATTCATTTTAAAAGAGAATAGTTGATAATTATTAGTCTCTGCAAATATTTATTATACATCTGTCACTCACTTGAAATCCATAATCACAGAGTACATTTGCACAAAGGAGTCCATAATTCAATCAATTAAGAGCTGGATAAATATACAGTAAATAATTCGAATGTAGAGGCATATTTTTAATTATTAAAGGATCAACCAACCATTTTATAAATTGACGCTCCCGACAAGATATGAACATGTAACATTCGCCCACGTTTAGGACTCGACGATCCCTATAGAACCGACACGTATCAACCTGAAGCCCGCTATACTCGCATTACTCGCCTACCAGAAAGTCGACGCTCGAGACCTCGAGAGGACGAAGCACCTCAGCGCACACGCTACGTACATGCCTCCGTCTTGACAGCAGTCCGCAGCCGCGTAGCAGTGCCCACAGGCCGTGCCAGCAGCAGCATCTCAGCATACCGAACACGGACCCTGTCACTTTGGATCGTGTGCGGAGGCCCATTACCGCACTTGCGCGACGGCAATATTATATTTCATTTTTCCGTGCATATGTTTTTAATATTATTTCTTTTCAATTTCGCCATTTTGTCTTAAACAAAATTTCAATGATAGTGGCGCTACAGATTTAAAAAAAAGGCAGATGGAGTCTTCAGGACACGAAAATATAGGGATATAATAAATAAAGGGAAATTATAGAATAATAAAGCACACAGGGTGCTGACATTGCATGACATATACTTTCAAAATTGACATAATTGAATACTAATAAGTCAATTTTGAAAGGATATGTCATGCAATGTCAGCACCCGCTATTAGTATTCAATTATGTCAATTTTGAAAGGATATGTCATGCAATGTCAGCACCCTGTGTGATATTCACTGACCCGCTCGACCAAACCGAAACAGCTAACGCGTTCTACGCCACCGTCTCTCCAAACAGAGCGTGCCACCGCCCACGCCCGCGTAACCACCGTTCTCTCCGCGGAGGACGGGCGGTTAACTTCGCTCCCGCACACCCGTCACGTCCACCCTCTCTAGCGGCAACCCAAGCCTAGGTCCGTTCCTCGGTGTGAAGCCCTTGGGTCAGGCAGCCGCCCGCGCGATACAAGTGACACTATACGTGCAACACTTAGCTACCCACATACAACATTACACACGTATGAACACACACACGTGCACACCACACAGGCACATAGGTTCTGTAAGGGACTTTTTTTTTCTTTTTTGCGCTAGTTAGACTAATGCGCTAGTTAGTGTAGAAAAACCATTCCGATTATTAAATACACATACGCATGGTCCACTCCTTCCTCCCAGGAGGGGAACGTGCATATGAGTATATGTTAGTTAGTTCGAATTCTCGTAGGATTAGGGAATTAGTTAGATCGCGACCTTTTCGCATTCGCGACGACCGCCCGAGCCGAGGTTCGGCCACTCTGGCACCCTCGTGCGGGTCGTCACAAACTTTCGCGGCTGAGTGCCCTAAGCGCTCGCCCCCAAGTCCGGTGAAGCTGTAAAAGCCGCAGCGGCTCTGTTTTAGGATAGGGCCCCTAAGGCTAACAGTGTAGACAGTTAAAAAAAAAAAAACAACCTGTGTGCTTTATTATTCTTTTAGAAATATGCCATCTTGTGTGCTATTACATTGTAAAAACTCTTCCAAAAAAGAAAAAAAAATTATGGGTGCAATTCACACGTGGTTAAAGTGACACCTTCACGTCTTTAGCGGAGTAACCATTGAAAAGAGAGGATCCTCCAACCAGACGGGTGTTATGTCTGGCGGGCAGCTGCCCTACGGTTGCTGTCGGGTTCTTGTATAAATACTCAATTATTCGGTTAATTTTGATATCGCGTTGTAGGATGCGTCGTATGTGGCGAGATAGATGTCTTTATGTAGGATGCGTCAGTTATGGCAAGGATAGATGTCGCTATATCGATGTCGCTACAGTATAATTTCTCATCATTGATCATTCAAAATTATTCCCATACTGTTTGTACAGAGGCCGCTAACCGAAATAATTTCATTTCTATGACGACTAAAGTAATCTTCCTCAGTATCAATCAGTAACAGAATGTGATAAGTGTTGTCTAAAAAGTTTTTGTTTCGTGTCTTCTTCGTGAGGTAATAAAATTCATTATTGCGTAGCAAAACACCTCTTTTGTACCATTTTACCATTGTCTAAAGCTTTCCTATCTCATTTTCTCCCACGTTAAATCTTATGAATTTATGTGTCTGTCTCTTTTTATTGTCGCTTTTTCGTTTCATCGTCTTTCAAATCACAGCGATGCTAAAGAAGTTTTCTCTTCATTAAGTATTAATTAAAATACAATTTCGAAACCGAAGAGAGCTGGCAACGAAATTATGCCACTTTCAATTATCGCCGTCGCCAAAACGTCGAGAAAGTTGGCGACGATTCACGATTTTTCTGCGATCGTTTAGTGTAGGTAATTAAGCGACACAGGCGCGGCGCCGAGTCAGTTCAGTTTTGAATTATAAAGCGATAACATCGAGCAATAAAAATAAGCGAAACCACAGTGAAATAAATAAGTGTTGTGAGTTTGTGTATTTTGTAAATGTGTGGAATTGAAATAAATCTTCTTCACGTCAATCATCGGCATTTTTATTACCACGGGTATAACAATATCATAACACAAGCCATATTAAATTTATGTAATCTATAACTTTTTCTTTTCATTTAATAATTGCAGTCTTTCGCGCGTACTCCGTCTCTTTTGTGAGAATTGATGATTCGCTGAATTGGTTATTCCCTTTTAATGTAATGTTGTACATCTATGGATATTCCATAGGTTGATACCGCCCTTCTTGTTACTTGCGCGCCGTACTAACTACTACAGCGATACGGATATCTTAGTGTGTACTAGGGGTGAGCTATAACAGGTAAAATAAGATACCTGTTACTCCTGTTCTTGTTTCAGAAAAATAACAGTTCCAGTAGCCTGTTCCATAATAACAGCCTGTTACGATTTAGTAGGGATATAATATAACACTTGTAACCTTGGTTAAGTATGTATCAGCAACTCGAAATCGTATGTACTATCTGCCTAACGTAAACGTATAACTCAATCCGTCAATACTTCAATCTATCAGTCTCTCGATCAATAATTTATAATAAATATCCTTACGTTATAACACAGAAAAGCATGTTCCAAACTGAAACACTCTCTTGAACAGCTGCGTAAGAACAGCCTGTCACAATCTGTTACTTTTAAATACCTGTTATTTTTACCTGTTCCGATAAATACGCCTCATTCCTTGTGTGTACGTTATCGTCGCCGGTCGCAGTGGGTCGCAGTTTCTCATAACAAAAGTATTCTGCAGTCGCGATATATGGACATCCAATACTATAGGCAATCCAATACTTAATTTAACCACAAATTATAGTTGGCGCGGTACTCGATAACTATGGGTTTTGTAGCGTTATCGGTATCGTATCTATGTACTTACGGTGTTTATCGCCCAACCTAATTTAGAATTTTAACCCCTCAATTAGTACCTTACTAAGTAAATCTATTTAATTTGTAAAAAAATTAAAATTGAAAATTCCAACACGCACTAAAGTTTTCCAGAATTTAAAAGTGACGTTCTAAAATGATTTGATGGTATGTCAACTTTGACAAGTTCAATTTGACACCTGACAAGCTGACAAGCAGGCAAGCCCACACAACTCACAGAAAAGTACTAAGTACTGAAATAAAGCCAAAAATTACAACAATTGTATTCAGAATTTCAATTATCTATAAATTATATTTTAACGACATAGCTGCTTTCATTGCTATTATCTAAATTTATTCTATCAAGTTAAATTCTTTTATGAGAGTTTACGTAGTGCATTTATTTGGACGTATATCGTTGAGGACGTAGGTATACGTGGAGTTAAATATTAGGTAAACCCCAAAAATAAACGCGTTGGCACTGGAAAAATAAAGCACCGTTGTACATAAAGTGTAAACATTAATGTAGGTGAGTTACTTTTATCAACGTAGCTATTTAGTTATAGTTTACAATTGTCGTTCAAAAGCGATTGTGACTAACATACAACATAGTCGTTTTAAAAACGATTGATATTAAGTTTTCAGTTTTTAAGTTAAGTTTAACACTAGTGATCATTTTGTTATTAGGATACGGCGTCGCATTGGGCGCAAAAAGTGCCTTTCATGCCTGTTTGTAATACATTAATGTGAGGTTGCTTTATTTAAAGCATTGTTTTGCTTTGACTATAGATTACATACCGCTAATTTTGATAGCGTAAGAGGGTGGGGAGAAGAGGATTGGGGTGGAGGATATTCTTCAGTAAATAAAAAATCATGGAAATGATTTGAGAAATTTTGTAGATTGATGTTAATGTTTTTAAATAACCAAAAACATGACACTGAGACTTGCAAAGTGTGAGTTTTCAACAGCTAAATTGATTCTGGCTTATTATGATTCCGGTTATAAAGATCACCTAACCAATCCAGAATGCAACCAAGATTGTCTAGACACAACATTATTATAACATAAGTAAACTAAATAAAGATCAATCAAAATCTATCCAAAGAACTTAAAAACTAATGTTTTATGTAATACTCATAATAAGTGTTAAATAATAATTAATAATAAAGCCATGTCATTTATGAAAATTACTTAAAAATCCAAATAAATGGTCAGAATTTTTTCCTAATATACATATTATTATATGATAAGTGATTAAAAAAAAAAAAATTTCAATATTTATTTATTTCTGTAGTGTAAAATGTTATGTAAAATAATATAAAATAACAAAGAATAGTGTAAATAAGAAGAAAAAATGTATTTTATTGTGGAAAAAAGCATGAGGTGCATGGTGTCAATAGCTATAAATATTTTATTGAGAGATATGAGTAGAAGGATTATCATTTTGGTAATATCTTTAGAAGCACTCCACACTTTTTTTAGTTTAAAAGATCTAAGCATACATATGGAAAGACGGCGGAAAGCGACTTTACTTTATATCATGTATATTTCAATATTGATTATAATATTATAGCATTGGTTGTGACCTGTATTAAATAAATGATGAAGCTACATAAGAAATATTTACTGATCTCCATACTATATAAAGGACACTCATCACGAATGTCTTTAATTTTTTTTTGTCTGTTTGTTTCTAGTATGCGGATTTAAATCCAAAAATGGCTTATGTGTTATGAAGAATTTTCAATAATATTTTTATAAATCGGAAAACAATAATTTACTTAATAAATAACTTTTTATTAATTCTGTATCGATTTTAATTACATTTTGTACACGGGAACTATAAATCATCGTTTCATGTTTGATGGGCTGTAAGAATATTCAATAATATAGTGTAAACTCTTTATAACGTTATTTATCCTTTATAACGATAAACTCCTTATAACATTGAAGTGCGCCCAACTTCGTTGGTTTGCGTTGAAACCCACATATTGAAACACTCTTTATAGCGATACGCCATTCTCTATTACGAAGAAATGTGTTCATATTTTTAGACAGTAAATATTTATTATCCATACTATTGTTTATTATCAGGTAACAAAAGACTTTAAAGCTCAGAAACATCGAGGTCGTCTAGCTTTTGTTATCCTTAATTGCCTTGAACACGTGCAGTATGATTGTTTTCTCGGAAGTGATGGTCTTCGACCAAGCATACTGGGTACCTATCGTATTATCAGTCGTAAACCTACTTTGAAACTGTTAACATGGCCAGTTAACGGAAAGCGATTAGTGTTGACGAAAAAGTTTGTGTGATACGTGCGATTGAAAAGGGAGAAAATAAAAGTGACGTTGGAAGGCGTTTGGAACTAAGTCAATCCACTGTTGCTACCATTTGGAGAATCCAAAAAACAATTCTACAGGCGGCGCTGGAAGGAAACTCTAAAAAGCTAAAATTCGAAGACTTAGATCAGGCAATGTTGTGGTTTAACAATCAGCGCCAGAATAATGTGCCCATCTCGGGGCCAATTGTTAAAGTTAAGGCTGAAAAGTTTGCCAACCAACTTGGCATAATTGACTTTAAAGCATCTGAAGGTTGGCTCGGAAAATGTAAGCACCGTCACCAAATTACGTACGTTAAAATAAACGGAGAGGCGCGGAATGTCGATATGAATGTGACTAACAATTGGGTTAGTACAGTGTGGCCTAAATTAAAGATGAAATACTCACCAGAAGACATTTTTAATGCAGATGAAACTGGCCTTTTTTTCAAGTTGACTCCCGACAAAACTTTAAAATTCAAAGCGGAAAAATGTGTTGGAGGAAAACTGTCTAAAGAGCGTATTGCAGTTCTAGTGGCTGCCAATGTGAGTGGTACAAAAAAAAGAAAGCTGACGGAAGACGGAAAATGTTGATGGATATGATCGAAGCTGACGGCAAGGCCTCGATCAACATGCTACAAGCAGTGAACTTCTTATCAAAAGCCTGGCAAGAGGTAACAGCAGCCACTATCCAACATTCTTTTCGACATGCTGGATTATGTAGTAGCCAAGAAACGAACCAATTTGACAGTGAAGACTATCTACCATTGAGTGAATGGATAAGCCAGTTCAACATACCAAACAATTTTAACGAAGATCTACAATCGTACGAAAATATAGATGAGGATGTAGCCAGAACTGGTACACTTACAGATGAACAAATTGTTGATTTAGTGTCAAAAAGTCAGGAAACACCCGATAATCAAGATGAAGAAGATGATCAAGTGGACAAAGCCGAATTACCACCAACAATTCAACAAGCCCTAGATGCCGCTAAGTTGGTAAAAAAAATTTTGTTGTTTAATCAAGACTATTCAACCACATATCTAGATATGAATAAAATACATAAAATAATACAAAACAAGTACTGGCATAGCAAAAAACGTCAGACAAAGTTATCAGACTATATGTGTAAACAATAATTTATAAGCATTTATTATCTAAGAAATACATATTAAAAATTCTTGTTAATTTGGTTGTTTTTTTGTTCACTCCATATAACTATAACTCTCTATAACGACAAAAAATGCTCAGTCCCTTGAGTTTCGTTATAAAGAGTTTACACTGTACTTTTAATAATCGTAAAAAAATATATGTAAAAAGTATAATTTTTTATTAATTCTCAACAGATTTTGATGAAATTCTGTAGTCGGGAAGCATATGCCATTCCATAATTAATATGTTATTAAAATCGTGAATAGTATTTTCAGAAATCGTAAAAATATGCTTTGCCAACTGATTATGATGAAATTTTGTAAACGAGAAGTATGAGACGTATTTTTCCTCGATTGATGTATCAATCTTTAATATTATGAGTAAAAATAAAATACGGCATGAAAATAATTTCTGCGTAACAAACATGTGCGCTAGTATACCAATAAATCTATTGTTCTCTAATTTCCCAATAGACATTTATTATAAAGGACAGGAATAAATTGTTTGTCTGTTTGTTTGTGTGGCCGGAATCCGGATTTAACTTAAAAACTGCTTGATCGTCTTTTTTGTACATAGGAGGCTTATGTTATTTTCCAATTAATGGATTATAAGAATTGTCAATAATAGTTTCAGGAATCATAACAAAAATAAAATTTATTAATTCTCAACCGATTTTAATACCTTTTTGTACACGGGAAGTAATATTATGTCATACCGTAATTGAGATACGCCTATAAGAATTATTTATTTTAAATAAATAGGGAAGAAAATTTTGAAATTTTGAAGAATATTGTACACATGAAGCCTATTTATATAATTGTTAGATCGATATGATATAAAGTATTTCAATAATATTTTGAGAAAACGTAAAAAAAAATTTTTTTTTTATTACACATTACAGATTATAAATAACACAAGAATAAATTTAAATTTTTTACATATTTCATCTAGTTTATAATGAAATTATGATATGAAAAAAATTACTGCGTAATAAATTCGTACGGAGCCGCGGGCAACCTCTAGTTATATATTATGTATTCATGAAAACTGTCATGAAGAATAAAAATCCAGACAAATAATTGTATATCATAATAAAATTGATATAAATAAATAATATTTGATAAAAAAGGAAGCACTTGAAATTGTTACAGGATCTGATTATTTGAATAGTAACAAGAAGTACTTGAATCGTAAGTCATCTCTGTCATTTACAATTTAAATATTTAAAAGTAAGAACTGCGTATTGTTTATAATGTTATCGTATAGCGCATAGTACATAGTACATACTCATACAGTCAGAGTGGTTCGACTCTGTGGCTTTTGTTCTAATTAATCATCAACTATATATTTAAACTAAATTCGTTTATCCGTTTGCTTGCAACTCCATTCAACAGGCTTTTATAATTCTTTTACCTAGCAAGTGATTTGGTAAAATAATCAAATTATCCATACATAGCACGTATACAGTACGTTTAAGATGTATCACCGGCGCCTGATGAGACAGCAGTACCACTCAGCACTTTTATTACAATACCTTTTGGTCCAACTAAACACTCTGTCATAGGAGGAACGTTACAATATGTAATGAAAGGTGCCCCATTGGTCTCCGATAGCCAAGTTTTTAAATGAAGAGAGTCGTAGTTGAGCCGCTTGCGTGGTAGTGTAATATGTATGATGTTGATCGCAGCCCGTGCGGGCGATGGTGCGCGGCGCACGGTGGCGCGCGGCGGGTGCGTTGGCGGTGTTCGTGCTGCTGCTGTGGGCGTGGCATGGCGGAGGTGGACGCAGCACCGGGTGGAGCGCACGCGAGGTGGGTGCGCCGGTGCCGGGCCGCGAGCTGCCGCTCATATTCATTGGAGGCGTACCGCGGTCGGGCACGACACTGATGCGCGCCATGCTGGACGCCCACCCGGATGTGCGGTGCGGCCAGGAAACGCGCGTCGTGCCACGCATCCTGCAGATGCGACAGCACTGGGCGCGTTCGCAGAAGGAGAGCGTGCGGCTGGAGCAGGCGGGCGTGTCGCGTGCTGTCCTGGACAACGCGATCGCTGCCTTCTGCCTCGAGGTGATCGTGCGGCATGGCGAGACCGCGCCGCGCCTCTGTAACAAGGATCCGCTCGTACTCAAGATGGGCACCTACGTGCTGGAACTCTTTCCCAACGCGAAGTTCTTGTTCATGGTGCGCGACGGACGCGCCACCGTGCATTCAATCATCACCCGTAAGGTACGTCCTTTGTGCCCTTGTAATCTTCTCTGCAGCTTGCCTTGTCGGTCTGCCTTTGCCGGCATAATCATTTATTATTAATGTAATTGTACCATATTCAAAGCTTGATTAATTTGAAATAGGCACTTCCATTTCCTGCCTTCTTTTTGAAGCTTTTAAACGGGAAATAATATATTTCATTCCGTTCTATCGTACATTAAATTCCTCTCGAGATCATACTTCGAAACCGCGTCGAATCATGGGAATCCAAATTTCTGTCGAGATCGTACTTCGACGCCGCGTCGAATCACGAGAATCCGTTAGTGAAATCCCCGGCGATTTACATCCGGGAACCGAACGTCCCCGTATAAAGAGCCGGACGCCTAACATCTTTACCGATCTCGACGATAAAATCGAAGCAATAAACAAGTTTTTACTGCACCGTCTCTCAAAACAGAAACCACCGTTCCCTCCGCAGGGGACGAGCGGCTAACTTAGCTCTTGCACACCCGTCACGTCCTCCCTCTCACGCGGCAACTCAAGCCTAGGTCCGTTCCCTCGGTGTGAAACCTTTTTGAGTCTTGCAGCCGCTCGCGCGATACAGGTGGCACTGCACTCGCAATCACTTAGCTACCAACATACATCATTACACACAATATGTTCATAAACACGTGCACACCACACAGATACTGTACAGGTTCTGTAAAGTACCTTTTTTCCTTTTTTTACGCTAGTTAGTGTAAACCATAATTTTAGATTACTAAATACATATATACATGTTCCTTCCTTCCTCTCAGGAAGGAGGGACATGTATATATGTATATGTTAGTTTAGCTCGAATTTTCTACGGATAGGGAATTAGTCAGATTGCGACTTCATTGCAATCGAGGTAACAGCCCAAGCCGAGGTCCGGCCACTTTAGCATTCTTACGCGCATTTTGCCACGCTAAAGAATATAAATCATTAATGTCGAAACAAAAATTAATAAGCAAAAATACTAATAAATAACTCTCCATTCTTAACACATAAGATAAATATTTGTTATCTCTCAACAGCCCTACTATATTATTCTCGAACACCAGACGAGTAATCCATAAATATATCAACATTGTCGCCAAGCGCATTGTAAGAGCTACATACCATGTTTATGGTGAAGTGATGTTGCCATGGAGAACTTTGTGCAGGAACCCTAAATCCAAATTCCAAGGAATCCATCTGAAAGTAATTTAAGTTATCTTATAATGGAACTTGAGATTACTGCGGAGGGAGTGGTTTGCTAGATGACGCACGATTGCAACGTTACAAAGTAAATGCCGCTTTCAACATCAAAAAAGCCCTTCAGTTCAGAATGCGCTATGGCAAATTTGCATTTTTCAGTACAATTAAGAATAAAACAAAATCGCCTGATTTTGATGCATTTTTGCATATGGCTGTATGGCATATGCTGTAAAGATTTGGCTTAAGTTTTACGACCGGCCGTTCTGCCTGACGTCAACCCCACTTGGGAATGCTACGTTTGGCATAAGTTGGTCACCAAAAAAGTCCCTTAGTTGCCTTCCATGAAGAAAGTTGGTGGGGTCCTGTTTTAAGTCAGGAACAACACGATTAAATAAATCTAATATTAATTATAAAATACAAATATAAACTATAAAAGTAATAATACCTAATAAATCTTATTATATTAAGTGAGCGAATTCTTGTATATATATGTAATTGGTTTCTCGGAAACGGCTCCAACGCTTTCGATGAAACTTTGCATTTAGATAATGTTTTACATTCCAATATTACCTAGATAGGTGTTTTTCTTTTTTTGGTTAAAAGACACCGAGCGCAGCTCGGTCGACCAGATATTAAAATGAATACGTTAATACATAATAGCAAGATAACTGTTGTTGTCGTAAGCCCGGAATCGTCAATTACAATCGTCAATCGTCAGTATCCATCCATCAGGTAATGTTCATATTGTGAAGCTTCTAGTGATATGGGGTCGATTTTATTGTGACCTACTGATAGTATATCTTCTTTTTTTATACAAATCTTTTGGGCACCAGCCGGTAATTTGATCGACTCTGTTAATTTTGTAGGCATAATTGAAATTGATTTATTAAGTCTGATATTTTTGTATATATATTCTGATATACGTGTATGCCAGTATATGTAATGAAATCTGTATAAGAACGTTCCTTTTACAGGTGACCATAACCGGGTTCGATCTGACGAGCTACCGGCAGTGCTTGAGTAAATGGAACCACGCGGTGGAGCTGATGTACCAGCAGTGTAAGTCGCTCGGAGCGGAGCGGTGTCTGACGGTGCGCTACGAGGAGCTGGTCCTGCGGCCGCGCGATACGCTCCAAGCCGTACTCGCCTTCCTCGGGCTGCGCTGGGACGAGTCAGTTCTGCATCACGAGCGTTACATCAACCAGCCCAACGGCGTTGCGCTTTCCAAGTACGTCTTGTTCCCCACTCACAATCCCACTCCCCACACTGAGTCAATGAAACACACTGAGTGGTTTGCATGTCGTGTTGCAGCGTGGAGCGCTCATCTGACCAGGTGGTGCGGCCGGTCAACCTGGATGCATTGGACAAGTGGGTGGGGCAGATCCCGAGCGACGTGCGCGCCGACATGGCCGAGCTTGCGCCTATGCTGTCGGTGCTGGGCTTATGACCCGTGGGGCAACCCGCCGCGCTATGGCGACCGTACGTCGCGTACAGACGGACACGATGGACACGATGCACAAGGCGTACACGACCCACACGAGGGACCCGACGATACATAATATAAAACTCTTTACGAAACACGGAGATCTTTCATTTTAACTTCATGTTTCTGCTAGTCCTTGCCTTACAGTTTCTCAGATACAGTTCCTCGGTAACCGTATACAAGTGCCAAGTGTATAGTTGATTTTTATTTACTTATTTAGGTATTGCTAGTTCACTTAGACTGTCGCAGCCAGGTCCGAGACTCTGGGCTAGCCATTTCGAATTCTCTAATAGTTTTTTAAAGGAGAGTGGCAGCGGTACCGTGGTACTGCTATTAGAACGGCCACAGCAATTTACACTACGATAACTTGAAAGTATTGAGTTTACATCGGAAAGAACCTACCGAAGTACAGTATTGTGCCGAATCAAAGTGTAAACATGAAAAAAAAAAATTAAGTTATAGCAACGCTTTTATGTCAATTCTGACAGTTATTTTGATGGCTAATCATAGTCTGATCGCCATTATTTACCGCCAAAAACCTGTACAATTATAATATTGTTTAGGTTATGTTTGAGAGTCTTTGATATTTTTAAAAAATACTGAATAATTTCTAAGATTTTTACGATTGTTTGGATGCAGGGATATTACTCCGAGGAAAAGAGAAAAGATAACGCTTAGTTAGACAATGACACAGAGCTGATGCATTTCCATAGAATGTGGCATGAGTTTGGGTGCTGTAAATAAACTTTTGGAGCAGAAGAGAGAGACGGGATCTGTTGAAGTGCAGCGAAAAGGAAAATGTGGAAGAAAAACGAAGGTAACCCCTCGAGATGATACCAGCCTTCTGCGTAACAGCAAATTTCACCCAAGAAAAACAAGCTACGATTTTCAACAAGATTTTGAACGGGTTGAGGTGAAAAACCACGACTCTACAGTACGCAGAAGACTCTTGGAAGGTAGAAGAAGAGGCATGAGGCCACAGAAAAAACAACTCTTGGACTGCCCCTATGATGAAAAAGATACTGAATTAGCCGAAAAAAATTGTCAATTGGACCGAACATGACTGGACGAAGGTGCTGTTCTCCGACTAGACACACTTTCTAGTGCAGGGCCAGCGATCAAAATTCGTTCCTAAAAGGCTGGATGAAAACTTACTGCAGCTCATATTCTACAATCGGTCAAACATCCAGTTAAGAAGATGTTCTGGGCTGCCTTTCGTACTCCGGACTTGGCAAAGTTATTCCTGTAGAAGGAATGATGAATGGCGAAAAATATAAAGCAATGTTAGATCGATGTTTGGTTTAGGAGCTGGAGAAACTTCAGGCCAACGGAAATGCAATTTTTCAACAAGATTCCGCTCCATTCCATGTTTCTAAGACCATTGAAATATTTCAAAGACAAAAGATTTGCACTTTGGACTGGCCTGGAAATTCACCAGATCTCAAGCCTATTGAGAATTTGTGGGCGATCTGCAAGCCAGCTTACAAAAGATGGACTGTACGACGAAAATCAAGGTGGTGGAAGCTGTAATTCAAGTATGGTTTCGAGAGGAGGCAATCAAGAATAATTGTAAAAAGGAGTCGGGTATTTCTGGACCTAGAATGTAATTAGTTGAAATATGGTTTATAAAATCGAAAATATTTTTATTATTAAAATGGTACAATATCATTAAAATTCACAATCAACAAAATAAGTAAACTAATAACTTTAAAAGATAATAAACATAATCCTTTAATAATATTAATCCTACTTCAAAAATAGTTTAAATTAAGTTTATTACATGACTTCGCTTTTACGAAATATCCTATATCTCTGATTTACATTTTAGAAAAAAATCCTTGTGTTGTTCACATTAATTTGCACAATACTGTACCTATTTGGCGTAATTTATTTTCAAAAATCAAAATTTTAATAACACTAATGCTGGTTCAGAAAATTCCCAATCATCGAGAAGAACCGGTAAGAAACTCGATCGGGTTTATCTTTTAAAGTGAAACTTTTATTAGATCGTCTCAAAATTTTTGGTCTGTGTGTTGCATATCGCGTGACGGTCGGCCGCGGAGTAGGGATGGCGGCGCCTATAGTTCGCAGCAACTGAATTAATTTTTTTATTTTTTCAACGGTACAATAATTTATTTATTTATTAAGGTAACACTGCCATAACATAAACATGTATAAACATAATATAAGCATAATTTACACAAAGAGACCTACAGTACCATCTATTGAAATATATCTAACTATACATAGTTTTTATAATAATTATTATTATTATAATAAATTTACAATTGAGTAAGCAAGACAGTGAAGTTCTGAATAAAAACTAAGTACATAATTTATGAATTCGCTAAAGTAGTCAGAACACTCTAATATTAATATTCAAATAAAAACATACATAGTTAAATTTATATTATACTAGCTGTGCCCGAGGCTTCGCTCACGTGGACTACAGAATGCCCGCGCGAATCTTGCTCCCCGCTCCCGGCTATTTTAAAGACAAAAATGCTTATTGTGGGTGTTCCTTAGAAGATAGATGTATACTCGTATATATATGTACTATAGATAACATATATCGCGACATGTTAAATGCGTAGGAATTCTGAGGTAGATGTGTGGGAGGAGGTGGGTGGATAAAAAATTATTTTCAAATTTAGGGTCTGTAGAAGCTATAGCTCGGATATTAAAAACCTTAATTGTTAACACCCACCCCCGCAATCCATATTATGAGTAGGTTGTTATAAAATTCGCTCTTAGATCATTTTTACATCACTTAAAGAAGACTCCTACCAAATTTGGAGTCGATAGGAGCTATAGCTTGAAAATTAAAAAAAATCATTGTTAATACCCACCCCCGCAACACCCTGTAGGATGGGATATCGTAAAATTCGTTCATAAATGATTTCTACATCTCTTACAAAAGATTCCTACCAAATTTGGAGTCGATAGGAGCTATATTTTAAAAACGGGAATTTTTCATAGTTAACGGCCCTGCAAACCCCTTTGGGGGAGGAATTTCTTAAAATGCGTTCTTAGCTGACCTCTACATGGTAAAAGTAATATTCCTGCCAAATTTCAAGTCTCTAGGTCTTATAGTTCCAGAGATATCGTGATGAGTCAATCTTTCTATAGAACAGCTCCTTTATATATATAGATTATAATATATCTTTATTCAGAAAATTACAGTTTCCTTTTTGTAAGATGATAACTTATTTGAAAATGGGTAATAGTCCGGTCAATTAAGACATTCGAAGTTACATAAAGTCCCAACAAGCTGAATTTCTGTGAAGTTGTTCAAAACATAATTATAAACAATGTCTAGAAGTTCTCCATCATTCCCCTGTAAGGAAAAAAATTAATTCAAGGTCAAAGGTAAAAAAAATGAGTTTTTCGCGATTTTCAGCAAAACGGTAAGTTTTATCATAAAAGTACCTCAGACAAAAATTGTAGATCATAAAATTATCTATAAAAAATGTATCAATACTTTTTTTCTTACGAGCCACCGTTTCTGAGATATAACGATTCAAAAAGTTATAAAAGTTGTTATCGTCATACTAAGCACACGTTTCCACGCCACCTATGAGGTAGTGTACTTAGCGCGTTTTTTTTAACGTGGTTTCCCCAGTAGGCCTACTGCACGGGTCAGTTGTGATCCTGTTTAATGTAAAACTATTGCAAAATAACGGAAATTTTCAAAGATTGGGAAAGATAAAAGCGATGTAAATGAAAAAAAGTGTTGAAGTTTATTCGTCTTATTCGTAAGTTTCAAATTCTTGTTCTTCTTCTTGTTCTTCTTCTCCTGCTTCTTCTTCATCTTCATTTTGGATGCAAGTAAATTGCGTCAATAGCGATGTAGTTAAAACTTATGTATATTTTATATTGTAAGTATAAGTTACAATGACCGATAGAAAAATATTTAAACATTTAATATATAATATATATATATATATATATATAAGATACGCAATAAATCAGTTGAGCCAGCGATAAGATTCGTCTAAAAATAAGAGTTTATTATTATTATTAATTACAACTATGTACAATATTACAAGTAAGCACATTTTTTACTAACCTAAAAATAAGAGAATCAACAATCAAGACTATTGCTTAACGGATTTCTCAACAATCACAAAGTCTCATAATATTTCACAAACTCACAATTGATTATAACAATTCTGACTAACTTTTACCAATCTTACTTATCTTAAATAAAGACTATGTTTTATAAAGTTCTATCTCTTGAGTCAATGCTCGACAATGTTTTTTCTATCTGTCTCTCTCTATCATAAGGCTCGTGTCGAGTATCTACTGTGATCGACAAGAGACGGTTTCTTACCAGTATACTTGAATATACTCGCGAAGCTTACATATATACATACATATATATATTATATAAAATATTACAACTCTAGATGTATATACGTGGCGTACTCATGCATATTATGACGATAACAACTTTTATAACTTTTTGAATCGTTATATCTCAGAAACGGTGGCTCGTAAGAAAAAAAGTATTGATACATTTTTTATAGATAATTTTATGATCTACAATTTTTGTCTGAGGTACTTTTATGAGAAAACTTACCGTTTTGCTGAAAATCGCGAAAAACTCATTTTTTTGACCTTTGACCTTGAATTAAATTTTTTCCTTACAGGGGAATGATGGGGAACTTCTAGACATTGTTTATTATTATATTTTGAACAATTTCACTGAAATTCAGCTTGTTGGGACTTTATGTAACTTCACTCTCATTTTTTGGTCTAAATTGACCGGACTATAAGCATCTCGCTAAGAAATCTGTTACAGTAATAAAAAGAACGTTGAAAGAAGGAGTTTTTGATATAATTATTTTGTCCGCTAAAAAAGAATATGAAATGTGTCCTTTGATGGTGCGTTAGATCGCGGTATTTTTAAAGAAATTTGTTCCAGAAGTGGAGAGGAATCAATATGGTAATTTTTATGTAAGAAGACAGATCCACCTATGTTTTAAAGATAGCATGTTATGCTTTGCAGCACTTGTTTTGTAGTCAATATAATTATTACAAGTTCTTATAATGTATCGACTTTAGCTTTAGATGCGATAGTACTATGAAAATCGAAGTACAATCTATAATCCAGAATTACACATATGTCGCGAATTTCAATAACAGGTTTAATTATATCCCCAGATACTTCATAGTTCTACGTGACAGGATTACGTTTCCGTGTAAAAGAAATAATGTGGCATTTGTCACTGTTAATAAATATTTGATTTGAGAAGCGATATTCCGAATATTTATATCATTTTGTAATTGCATAAAGGTTGCCTCTGATTGAACGATTTTAAAATCTTTGTATTGTCTGCATAGAGTAGATGACAAGACTCCTTAAAATATGTACCTACCTATATCATTGATACAAAGCGTAAATAGGAGAGGGCCAAGATGAGATCCCTGGGGAATCCGGGAGGGAATCGCTAGAAACCTAGAACAATAACCTTAGAGTGCGGTTTCTTATATACGACTCAAGCGACCTCAGGAGGTCACCGTGTATACCGACCCTCAATAACTTGTTCAGTAATATCGAATGATTTATTTTATCAAATGCTTTAGAGAGATTAGTATACATGGCGTCCATCTGATAGCCAGAATCGAGAGGTTTTGTGATAAAAGTAGTGTAAGAGACTAAATTATTGTCAACACTGCGACCGCGATATTAACCATGCTGCTCAATTCAACAAATGATTAATTTGTGCTGTTAATTCGTTAGTTCATTTCGAAGTTTCGATATTGGTCTATAATGCTTAACGTTATATTTATCACCTCCTTTTGGTATCGGAGTCATCAGTGACATCTTCCAGACATTCGAAAAACATCTTCCAGTCAGTGACACGGTGAAAATTATAAAAAGCGGCGAAGATAATTCTTTTGCAATCTCGACACCAAAATATGAACATCATCAAATCCAGCACTTTTAATAATATCCGTTTGTTTTAATAGTTTGAACACCATTTCATTCATAATGAACCCATTGATTATGAAGTATCACCACAGAACCAATTCCGTGGGTATCACAGGTAATCATCACACCATATATGATGAATATATTCGTGACGACGGGTTAGGTACAAACACTAAATTAAAATAATTATTTAACATATTGCATATTTCTTCATTATCAGTTGAGGTTTGATTGTCGTATGTCATATAATAGCTGGTATATTGTTAGCAGAGAACTTAGACTTTATGAAGGACCAAAAATATTTTGAACATGTATCTACTGATTTTATCTTCAGAAAAAGAAATTTCGATAGCATTCTGCTTCTAGGGATTTTCCTCTTTCACGTAAATTGTACTAAGTTTCGAGCTTTTTTATATTTTTATCAATTTGCATGAACTTTTAACTTTTCACGAATACGTTTTAGTAATACTCTGGAATAACAGGGCGAATAATGTTTATTTAAAAGTATTAGTTTCTTAGGAACAAATAAATCAACTAACTTATGCAAACCGCAATTAAAATAAGTCACCGCTTCTTCCGTGTTCAAGCAACTAAGACATTAAACCCGTGTGATATCTCCTAAATTCTTACGTATCTCTTCAAAAATTAGCTGAGTGATAGATATATTTAAAACGTGATGTCCTCAGAGGTGAGTGGTGAAGGACAAGAACTATGGTTTTTGAAGTGAAACTTCTTTATCGGGGTTGGAAAAAAATTTAGTGTAACATTTTTTCGTTACGCGTCACATTTTTCCGTTACGTGGGTGTAATTATGGTATCATTTTTTTATAATACTTGAATGTTTATTGTGGTATTTATTTTTCTAAAATATTCAAAGTCAACCTCAGTTTTTGATTGCATTTTTCAAAACACCAACACGTGGGCGTGATCATGTTATTTATTTTTAACGAGATCCGGCACTACAATTGATGGAGTTTTCGCTCGGTTACTAAATTTTGTGGAATGTAAACAATATATTTCGTATTTCAGTTACCATAAGCCATTAATAACACAAATATATAATAACGACATCAATGATAGTAATAATTCTATTACAATTAATGAAATTCAATAATTATCTTTGTAGTAATAAGCTAAAATGAAATAATTGTAGAATTTGTATTTATGTCTATGATAATAAAAGCCTTTTATTAAACTTTATCTAATTTAACTTTATTTAACCAATTTCTGTAAAGTTGCATATAGTAAATAATTTTTTGAAAAATAACGTCATAAAGAAGTTTCACTTCTTAAGAGTGTACGCTTGCGCTAGTACACGCACACATTTTTTATTTTTTATTTATTGTTCCACAAAACTCACTACAATCTGGGTATATACTTAGAAATGAGCAATATTGTAAAATCATGCAATGATTGCACTCTTCTAAGATAAGGAAAAAGAAATTAGGTGGTACAAAAAACTAAATAAACTAATCCATAATAAAACTAAGATCCTAGAAATTACATTATTTAAGTGTATTAAGATTATTTTTAATACAGGTAACAGAACTTGAAAATATATGAATCTCTGTGCGAACAGCGTTACAGAAAGAGGACATACGATATACTGGGAATATTGAGCGATATTTGTTCTGCAATGAGGCTAGTAACAAGTTTTTCTGTTATGCAGGCGACTGCCCAAACGTGGAATTGCAAAGTTTAAGCGTTCAAGAATGTAGGGGGAGTCTGTGATTCCATATAGCAATTTAAAAATAAACAGGATGTCAGAGTCCCTCCTACGAGTACGAAGTTACATAACTTTGTAATAAGAAAGGAGTTCTTCATAAGTTTTCAAGATTTTGCATTATTAATCAGAATATGCCAAATGGTACATGAAACGCTTTTGTACTCATTCAATTCTGTCATAATGTATTTGGTAGCAAGTATTCCAAACAGGATTATTGTATTCTAAAATGCCGCGTAGAATAGTGTTGTAAATTATTGTCGTTAGGCTGGGTTCTTTAAATATTTTCATCTGACGACTAATAAACCCAGACAATTTAGATGATTTTTGGATTATGTTATGTCGATGATATCGAAAACTCAAAGATCCATCTACAGTGATGCCCAAGTCTCGAATAGTTGTTACTTCATTTAATTTAATAGAGTCCATCATATAATCACCGATATGAGGCTTTTTTTTCTTGTAAACTTTATATGAAAACACTTACCTGGACTAAGCGACATGCCATTAAGACTACACCATTTCTTAGCATTGTCGATGTCAGATTGTACACATTGTATGTCTAGAGTACTACTAACAATGCGATATAATTTTAAATCATCATCATACATTTTGAATTTAGAATGAATGGAATCGCAAAGATCATTTATAAATATTAGGAAAAAAAGCGGACCCAAATGGGAACCTTAAGGAACTCCAGACGGAATCTCAGACACCAAAGATTTGTGGCTATGAATTACTACCAATTGGAAGCATTTACCCAGATACGATTCACACCATCTTAATAAGGAACCATGTATACCTATATACGTAAGTTTGTTTAAAAGCAAATTGTGATTTACTAAGTCAAATTACTTTTCGGAAATCTGTGTAAATTTCATGCACTTCTTGGTTATCATTAAGAGCTTCCGATAAATCGGATTCGTACTCTAGCAAAATCGTAGCAGTTGATTTCCGCGGTTGGAAACCATGCTGATTGGAATTGATGCGGTTATGAATAGGAGTAGTATCTTCTTATTTACCAATTATTTCAGAATTTTGCCACAAATGGATAGAATGGATATTGGCCTATAATTTGTCACATCATCCAGTGCCCCTGACTTGTGCATTGGTGTTATATGTGCAAGTTTCCAGGTTGCTGGGAATTTATCAGTGTTTAGAGATTGTGTATACAGCTGTGTTAGTGGCTTACATACATTTTCGGCACATTTTCTAAGCAAAATTGGGCGTAGCAGGTCAGGCCCCGGACCCTTGTTGCAATCTAGTGATTGTAGCGATCTTAGAACTTCTTTCTCAGTAACATCACAGTTACAAATAGGTACAACATTGAAATTAGCATGAAAATGTGAAATGAAAGGTGTTTGCTAAAAAGTTCTGCGATAGTCTGCCCATCCGCAGCCACCACATCCTCAAAGAGCATTTTATAAGGTATGCCAACACTATTATTTGTTTGGTCTTTGACAAATTTCCAATAATATTTAGGACAACGTTGCAAATGAGAAGCTGCCTGTTGTTTAACATTATTATAGCAATGCTTAATCATCTCATCGCAACACCGCCGTAAAATATTGAATGTTGCTTTATCCAGTGGGTTACTATACTTGATGTATCTGGAGTGGTATTTGTTTTTCTCTTTAAGAGCTTCGATGAGGGAGGAACTAAACCACACTGGATATTTTTCATCTCTTATTTTTCGCATAGGAGTATGTCTCAGAAGTATTTGCATAATTATATTGTAAAATATTTCCATCATTACATCGACATTATAAACATCCTTCCAGACAAATGACCAATCTATGTCTTGCAGCTCACTATTCACAGCGTCATAGTTGCACATATTAAAGTTATAAGTTAGTAAATTTGGAGAAATGTGCGATTTATTTACTTCAATTTCGATGCTTGGATGACGTAAATCCAAGGGTATAACAGGATTTGTAGCTTTAGATATAGTGACATTAGTCGGGTGATTACAAAGTACCAAATCTAAAATACGTTGATTTTTATTTGTAACATAGTTACACTGATATAAATTATTAAAAGCAAGGATATCAGTAAAAAGATTTTCAATATTATTAGAAGTCGAAGCGCAGATAAATTGCAAGAGTTGCATCACCATATTAGACTAGAAAGATTGAAATCACCTACCAGTAAAGCTGTAGAAGACCTAGAAATCTTGTTTTGAATTACTTCAGTGGTATTTTTTAGGTAAATGTCAATTTATACGTTTCTTATTGGACATGGAACGTATATCACACAAATATCAACGTAAAAGCCGTTACCGATTTTTACGGAAAGCCAAATATCCTCACATGATGATTCCCATTTAGATTTTATTAGTACCTCGTATATCTTTTGTACAGCAATCATTACTCCCCCTCCATCCTTTTTGACAGAATCAGAAGACGTAGAGGATCTATCACGCCTGAATACGTCATAACGCTGATCGATAATCTCGCGGTCATATACACCACTATTGAGCCATGTTTCTGTTATTAAAATTACATCGAAATTCTTACTTAGCACCGAAATATAAAAATCTACAGTTTTTGTTCTCTTCTCCTCCTAATCTAAGTCCTCTTAAATTTTGATAATATATTTTTAGAGAGAATTTAAACAGTACACATGTAACATGTACATAGTACACAAGTAGATTTTCGGACTTATGTTCTGGGACACATTGAATTGCCACATTACGATCTCTTGCTTGTTGTTCCATTTGGTTGAGTTTAGCATTCATATTATTGACTTGAACAATTAATTGAGTATTTTCAGCTGTCAGTGTTGATAATGAGTCACTATATTCCTTGTTTATTGTTATTTAATCATCAGGAAAATTCGAAAAGAAATGCACGGATTTAATGATTTCATCAAGTTCTTCACGCATGGTGGAAAAGTTGGAGTTTAATTCTCTTATATCCTGCTGCACTTTGATAAGAGTAGAGTTAAATTTGTTTAGACTGAGGTACTTGCTGACTTTTGACTCATATCCATATGAAGCTTGCGAATCTCTTGTAAGATAGCATCTTGTGAGCATATTGATGACGGAGGAGAGATTTGGTGAATCGCTGTATTTCACACAATCTTGGAGATAGTTATTATTATTTTATTATAATTTTTATTTTACAATTACAAGGAAAACTTACAGCTAAAAAAAGATATATAATAAGAAGATAATTCTGAAGGTCATTTAAAAGTTTTCACAAATAGAAAATATTAATATATGACAAGTTAGATCGGTTGAAATTTACAAAAGAAATAGTATCGACTTACAGAAAGAATGATGATGTCAGTTTATTTTTAAATCAGAAGCGGTAGTGTTAAAGAAATCGTAGCTTTTATCAAGTAAGGTAAATTGCCCACATGCCCTTATAGTAAAACTATTCCGTCGATAACTGGTGTTAACCGATGGCAAGTAGAGGAGACGCGGACTTCTGAGGAAAGTAGAGGTAGTACGTAAATAAATGTTACTCACGAGTTCTACACATTCTCCGGCTCCACTACATATTTTTGAAAGAAATGTTAAATCTGCTATTCGCCTACGCTTATGTACTGGGAGAAACTTGCGATTCTTTGCTAATATTGTTCCATAGGCGTTTTCACATTAAAGTTGATGTAGGTAGGCATTATAAAAATGTATGTGATAATCTTTAATATATAGTTTTTATTCATGTGTACGGCACTGGATCGCCCTAGATATCACTACCAACGTATTAAACCTCGTATTTAGTTTACGTTCGCACACTTTTTATGTAACTTCAGTTTATCTTACATACCAAAATATATTGATTTTTAAGAGGCTTATTGTAAGGAGACTACTCAAGATGTGAGTACCGCGCGCTTTTTTTTCTTTGCTTAATACTAGGTCGAGAATACGCTTATTAACATTATAACAACTGTTTTATTGTAAAGTATTGCTAAAACTCGTAAAATCGCATAAGATCATTACTTTGTTAGAGTTAGCAGTATTTAATAACCTTAAATTAAAAAGTTCATCACTGTCCCATTTTATCTGCGATATATTAAAGTCGTCCAACAATAAAAAGATATTATATTACTTCTATCATTGTTGATTAGCCTCGTTAGCCTAGTGGTCGTAAGCGTGACTGCTATGAGCGAGGTCCTGGGTTCGAATCCCAGGTCGAACAAAGTGTTATTGGGTTTTTCCTATGAAATTCTTAGTAGCAGCTCGGAGTTTGGTTTCGTGCCCGATTAATGGCAATAGGCTCGCCCCATATTACATGTGACCTAAAAAACGTACTCGGCGAACTGTGGGTGTGTACAAATGTACACCTCTGCCTAACCCTTCAGGGAATACTGGCATGATGGTATGTTATTGAGCATTATTTTAAAGGAATTATCAAAAACCGTTATAACGAAAGCACATGGTTACTATTGTGCGGGTAATAACAACACATTTTCAATGAGCGTAATGTATCTAACCTGATGCTCGGAGGCAAAGGTAGGTAGGTTGTAGACATGCGCAAATCAGTACTCTATGAAGTAATGCCATATGGCATGACATTTCGTGCTGCGTAATATGGCATTAGAGCAGTACTCAGTACTCTAAACATGACCCGTCTGAAATAACGCATTAAGCTTAGGCATACATATAGCCCGCTAACAATTACGTATGTGCTCTTGTACTGAATGTTCTGATGTCATAAATAGACCTTTTATTATTGCCTATTTGTATAGTTTACTTGTACGAGTGACGACACGGCGTTATGAAAACGCAAGCTTTATTCTGCTTTATTGAAAAAGTTGATTTTCCTTCAAACTTAACTATTAAGTGATTATGAAATATTTCTAATAGTGGTGGGCGATTATGACAACGATAACACGAAATATTTTGATTATAGCCATTAGTAATTAAATTACTAATATTATTAGATTTTTCAATTTATGAGTGATCGTTCATAATTGAAGTACGATTAGTAATTACTAATGTTAGGTTATTAATATTTAGTTTATCAAATTTATAATTATTGCGACCGAACGACCTTTTTTTAGATTCCTACTCTACTAACTATACATCAAGGGCTCGATTATGAATGATCATTTTTATTTATAATTCGATTATGAAAAATTATTATGAATGAATGGCCAGTATACGTGAGCAATAGCAACATTTTGCCTGTTTATTCGGAGTCACTTCCTCGAAGTGATTCCACAGCTGGCTGCTTTTTCTCTTAGACGCCATACCTAAATTAATTTATTTACATACACTTACAATATTTTATATTATTATATTTACACACACACACACTTGAACTATTAATATATGTATATAAATATATCTAAATGAATTTATTTACACAAACCTTGGAATATTATTTCTAATTATTCCCACTTTAACTCAAGTAACAGATCGAAATTATTTTTTACAAAAACAGCAGATACTTCACTATTCAACTTTTTATTTATATCTCCACTGCATAAATAACCTTGACCGCGTAAACTAATACCTAACACGCTAATGAATGCACTATAATTCAAAACATTGAAATAAACGAAAGAAAGCGAGCAAGTTATGATTTATGAGTTGGGCGGTGTCAAAGAAATGTAAGCTTTATTAGGAATGCAATAGAAGCATAACGGAGGTAGAATCCTATCAAGCGGCGGACATTCGTTGTCGTTCGCACAATATTACTCGAACCTTTACGATGCTGACCGATTGACACCCGAACATTACAGTACACTTCAGTACCTACGTACAGTACTTAAAACGCGACGGACCTATCCTTTAACCTCTTGCTATGCTACGTCATGCAACGTCATGTTTAGAGTTATGTGACATGCTAAATTTTGTTGGGTTATAGGTACTGTTACAGTACGCGGTCGTGACATATTACGCGTAATACATGACTCGCAGTACTTACACATGTCTAGTAGGTTGGCTCTTACTTGCGCAAACTGGTTTATTTGGATTTGGGCATATATAGGCATTGGAAGAACTAACGGCTGATTTTTCAATCGTAAGATAACGACATATATCGGATTTTAAATAATTTATCGTTTCTATACAGTATCGATATTGTCTGACGATTGAAAAATCGGCTTCTAATGTAATTATTATGTCTGAAATTTGGAGTACAGATCTTAGTCCACTAGAGAGCGTTAGTGTCGCTACTGTTATAATATTATGTATAAACATATTACTATAATACTCAAGAACTATATACATTTAAACGCCCCAAAATCGTCGTTTCTATTTAGCTATTTTACAGGAAGACTTAACGGCTATTCACTGACAAATATCAATAATTATAAGCTAGAGAAACACAACCAAATTGTTTGTTATTTACGCAGAACCCTAAACCTTATTCTAAAATAAAAGTAGCCCAAGTTATTCCATAGCTAGCTATCTGCCAGTGAAAATCCCGTCAAAATCGGTCCAACCGTTTCGGAGATTACCCGGAACAAAACAGATAGGTAGACAAAGAAATTTAAAATTGTTTTTATTTAAGTAGGTACCGTATATACCTACCTACTTTGTTAAGCATTTAGTAAAAAGCTGTCATTTGTCATTACAAACACATTTCAATTTTATTTATTTGTATTAAAGATAATAATATGATAATATCTATCTGTAGAATTTATAAGTCTTTTAAAGGTTGTTGTTAAGTCGATATCTTCCTATCACTGGTTGCTAGGCAACGATTATTAATTTGTCTTAAGAAAGAAATCTTAAACTGTGTAATAGCGCCATCTATTATTTTATTTACTTACAAAACTAAGTTTCAATAATAATTGTGAAAATGTTGTCGACAAGACGGCAAGTACACATAGATGGCATACCTACCCTAATTTAACAATAATATTATGTACTAAATATGTAATGCGTCGAAAGAAAAAAAAAAAATTAGAAAATCCAAAGCAATCAAAAATAGGTAGGTAGTTCAGACACCGAGAAGGCACGTTAAGAACGTCGAAATACTACTACCGCTTAGGTAAACATCGCAGTCATTGAGATAATTATGTCGTTAACCAAATCGATCCGGCTTTATCAATATATTAGTTTGCAGTCAAGAATATGTTTAGTGAATGTAATAATAATAATTTATTGGAGCCATAAATCATATAACAATAAATAACAAAAATGTACGATATTAGCTACATTATTGAAAACTGTGTCGCAGCCAATAGCGCCACTTCTTGGATATAACAGTGGGGTTTGCGTTCTATAATTCAATGAAAATATAACTAAAGTACGACAAACATTTTACATTTTTCTTAGAGTTGTAGAGTATCACACATGTGTATGTGTATTGTGTGTGTATTGACGCATTGTGTGTGTACAGACGGGGAGTCGTTCCTATATATCATTATCATTCACATTATAATCTACCCTACATTAAATAACCTTTTGGCAATGAAATTTGCCTTAAACCTCTTGCCTGGTAAATATTTAATATTTTTTGAAACCTTATTGTAGAACCTATGACTCACACTTGATACATTATGATAATCAATCTGATTGCTGACCGAAATGGTGCACATCTGATTTATATACACATGTAACCAATGAAATCGCTATACATGCTTATAAATACATAACATGTTGGTACATTTATTAATACAATAAATTACATTACAAAGGAAATTCTACGCAAGTGTCCGAAACTAGACGCTAACCAGTAGGCTACTTTAAAACTTGATTATAAAACATTTTTTATTTAATTTTTTGTTATTTATGAAGCATCAAGAAAGACACTACAATTTTAAAGAACATTCAACACTCAACGCCCACTTGAATTAAGCTGCTTGCCTTGGCTTGCCTCCGGTCCGACCGATGTCGGTGTTTGATGCACAACTCAAAGGCTTGCGATGCGTCCACAGGTTTACGTGTAGTTAGTATAGCATGCGCTAATAAATAATTGAAAAAACCTGGTACGGTTTCTATAATTTTTTTACTATGAATTTTCCGTATTTTATTATTTTTCCTTGTTCAATTTTGCTTATTTACAATAAAAATAGATTAAACCAAATGTTATATCCGACACAAGGTCGACGTCCGTCATGCTTGCTTATCCCAAACAGTAGCACATTCGCAAACATGTGGATGGCTGTTTTTTTTCTGACTACACTGTTGTGTCGTGGTTGAAAACGGTGCTGACATAGTTCTTTTTACAGACGACACTTATATTCAAAGTGAAAAGAATAGATTCGGAGCTTAGGCAATTAAACAACACCTTAGTTAAAATCTCTGAATGGTTTGCTTTAAATAACTTACTACTAAATGCAATGTCGGGAAGATTATGCGTAAGATTCGCCAGTCAACAGATATTGCCACTGCGAGGTTAGTCTGCTTCGCTTACTTCCATAGCTTAATGTCTTACGGTATTTTGCTTTGGGGTTCAGCAGCTGAGGTAGATACCATATTCATATTAGAAAAGCGGGCAATTCGAGCAATATACAGCATGATACCTTGCGAATCACTGAAGAACAAATTCCAGGAATATGGTATATTAACTTTGCCCTCCCAATATATCCTTGACAACTTAATGTGTATTCGCAAAAACTTAGTCAAACTAGATTTTGTCAAAGATCAGCACAATGTTAATATTAGAAATAGAGAAAAATTAGTCGTACCGTGTTATAGACTTAGTAAAACTAATAAAAGGTTTTTAGATAGTAGTGTTAGGTTCTATATTAAGATTCCGAAACACATTACTGATTTGCCGGACAACAAGTTCAAGGACCGTGTCAAGCGGGTTTTACTGTCTAAAGGTTATTATAGAGTGGATCATTATGTGAATGGTAGTGATGTCTGGAAGTGACTATCTCTGTGCATCCGCAAAATTATTATTAATGTAGATACCTGTTGTATTAACAACTGTACAGTTGAAAAAAAGTTTCTTACCGGTTCTTCTCGATGTTTGGAATATTTTCCGAACCGGCAGTAGTGTTTTGACGTTCATAAGTGCCTTCTTAAGGCCTAAATTGAATAAACATTATTTTGATTTTGACTGTTAGCCAAAGGGTCCTAAATCCTCAGATGGCTTTTACAACTTCACCGTGACTTGGGGGCGAGAGCTTAAGGCACTCAGCCGCGAAAGTAAAGTGGACCTATTGAGCCTATTTTAAACAAGCGTTTGTAAAGGTTTGAAGTATGTAGCAAGTGGCAAGCGTATGGTTGAGTCAACAGGATGGCAGTATCTGTCTGACTGAATAGAATTTGTCCGATTGAGCATAAACTATTATTAAGCATTATTATTATTATTATTAACTATTATCCAATCATCGATACCAATCGTTGTGGTAGGTAAGCATATTATTGGAAACCTTACTATATTGTCTTTGCCTTTTGGTGTCGTATTTCAATCAATGGTCAGTAAAAATTATCAATGATTTTCCATCCACTCATGTACCTTACATACATTGCTTGCCAGATCTACACAAATTTTATTGTGCATCAAATTTTTCCTCTTCATCTGATGTAAGAGTTAGCAGTTACAGATAGAGAGAAGTTCGGATATAGGTAGTGTGTCAACGAGTGCCAAAGTATTAAAGTTCACCTCTGACTTGGTCAGTTAGGGTGATTATAATATGGCCCTCGGACATATTATAAGGTTGCTGCTGGCCTACATGCAAATGCTCAATATTTGTTAAATTGCATTCTTCGAGTGGTTACAGACAGCTGGTGCGTGCAGTTCGTGCACCGGCGCGGCGCGACGCGGACAGCTGCTGGAGAAGCGGGGGCGCGCGGGACGCGCGGGCCAGTATACGAACGTCGCGCCCGTACGCGACGTGCCGCGCCGCGCGGCAGTCTCACCGACATACCCAAAGAGAAAGGTCGCGTCTCGCGCTCTTCGATTGAATCGCCACGTGTTACTGTGTCACGAACTTATCGTTGTGTACCTACGCGGAACTTGCATTGTTTTGTCAACTAACGGATTACTGTGTTAAAACATAACGTCCCGCTTGAAGTTGTTAGTTGAGTGTAACCGGACAGACGCGTGGTGTCGAGGCGATGAGAGTCCCGGCGAAAGGCCGGTTGCGGTGAGTAGCACGACATGCTTGCGACCCTCCAGAGTGGTCGCGTACGCTCTGTATGCGGCGGCGGCGGCGGTGGCGGTGGCGGTAGCGGCGGGCGGCGCGGTCGTGCCCCGCTGCTGTCCCGCCGGCAGCCGACTAGACCCGGCTGCACTGGACGCGCCGGGGTTGAGTCCGAGCATCGCGGCCGCAGCGTGCGTGTCCGACGATGAGTACGTGGCCGCGTGGGCGCCTCTCGTGTACAGACCGGTGATCGGCAAGTTCCTGGAGCGCGGCCGAGTACCGGCGCACTGGGTGGGAGGCGCGGCAGGGAACGTGTCGCTACCGCAGTGCGAGGAGTTGCGCGCGGTGCCCGAGCAGCCGGCCGCGTACGCGCTACTGGCGAGTAACGCGTCGCTGGTGCTACTCCGTGGCGCGACACGGGCGCTGCCGCTGGGACGGTTTTGTGCAGACGCGAGCGCGGCGCTCGTGTGCGCTGAGGAGGCACCGCGAGGCGCGACCAAGTGTTGTGCGGAAGGACGCGTGTATGACAACGCGAGATGTACGGCGGACGCGGAGCGCGCTGCGAGTGTACTAGTGGAGGTATCGGAGCTCGCTAACGGCTCAGATGTGCAAGCCGGGTGGCCGGCGTGCCGGGCCGGGTCAGGGTACGCGGTGGCGGGTGCAGTGGCGGGGGCGCGCTTGCTGCCGGAGGGTGTCCTCGTGCTGGCTGGCGGGGCGCGGCTCGAGGGCGGTACGTGGTGCGCAGAGGCGGTGCCTGGCGAACAAGGCGCGCACGTGCTCACGTGTGAAACGGTCGCCCGCGCGGCTGGAGCTGGCGTGGCCGGTGCTGGCGGTTCGGCTCGGCACGTGCTATACGGCGCTGGACTGGCGGTTGGCGCGCTATTTCTTGCGGCGACGCTGGCGGCGGGGTTCGCGTTGCCGGCGGCGCACCACGCGCTGCACTGGCGCTGTCAGACCCACTACGTGGCCGCGCTGATGCTGGGGGACGTGCTCCTGGCGGCGACGCAGCTGGCGGGTGACCGAGTGCCACCGACGTTGTGCCGGGCACTAGGTGAGCCCGGCGTCCCTGTAACCTAGTGTTGATGTGTAACCTGGTTCTGGCCACAGTTGACTGACGAGTGATGGCTGTTTCTGTTTGTGTGTTCGCATGTGCGGTGCGGTGCGGTGTGGTGCAGCGGTGTGCATGCACTTTCTGTTCCTGTCCGCGTTCTTCTGGCTGAACACAATGTGTTTTAACATATGGTGGACTTTCCGGTGAGTTAAGTCTTATGATATTATGTTGCTAGTTTAGTGCAATCAATTTAGTTTTGAGGCAATGATGGCTCAGTTGGTAGCGTGTACGGACTACGCGTCTATCGACGCGACTTCGAATCCCTGCAATGAGCCTGAGCGCCCGGTGAATAAAAACATTCGTGATGAAACCATAACAAGATGGTAGGGCTTTTTCTAATGCCCGGCTGGTTAGCTACCAATCTCAAGTTTAAAATCTGTCATCAAGCACCCAATAGGCGAGTTCCGGCAGCTGCACTTGAGTCAGTCTTCCACTAGTCTTAGCGTGGTACCATCTTGGGCCATATCATCACTCAAGATCAGATGAGATTATGGCCACAACGCTAGGTTATAACAATAAATTAAATGTGCACACACGACGCACAGTCGAGCTGTCACGGAAATATTACTCTCGTGTGCAGAGCATTTCCGGTGGTAGCCCGCACCGCCGGCAACCCGTTGACCTGTTTGTGAGTTTACCAAGTTAGGTTACCCATCAATGTTTTTCTTTTGAAGAATTAAAGTTACATAATATAAATTAGAATATTTAGAATTATACGACGACTGATGTGAGAAAAGACCCTAGCGTGTAGTTATGGTAAGTAGGTATGCGCGGTGTGGTGGTGGTGTGGACTGTGTGGCGTCTCGACCGCGAATCCCACCCGATTAGGGATGGTAGATAAGTGGCCTAATAATACTGGTAGGTACAGATGTCAAGTAAATACCAGGGCCTTAGTACCGGCGTCCTCCTCCTAAAGGGCCTTTTTTTAACTCGTCTATCTCTTTTCCGTCTTCCGTTTTCCTGGAGACCTTTCTTAGCTCCTCGGTGAACAAAGCAACAGGGACCTTCATCGATATTAAAAAGTTGGTGATATTTCGTACCAGGGTAATGTTTACTTAGTACATATTACAACATCCTAAAACCTGATACTTGTACCAGGAACCTGGTACGTTTACCATTCCTGCGGGCAATCCTTAACTTTTACAGTTATGCCGTATTCGCCATATTGCGAAACCGAATTTCCTTACTATGTTACCACTGCAAAATCATTTCATACGCAAGGCGGTCAGAGTGTGGTTCCTTCGAAATGATACGAGATATGGAACTTCTTTCGATCGGTTTTTGCATGAAATTCTCCGCGAAGAGCTATTTCGACAGAGCGTCAAACCCTCTGAACCACTTAGTATTTGCCGCAACATACACTACTGACCTTAAAGCCCCGAAACTAATGCATGAAAAAAAAACTAATGTTGCTTTTTTAAAAAAACTAACCCTGGATTTAATATGAGTCTACGGTACTTTATAGTAAGAATAATATAGTCTTAAAACAACAGCGATTGTTTTCATCGGTAGTCGACCCAATATCATAGGAAGAAGCGAAAATGTTGACTGGAAGAACGTTCCACGTTACCAACACCATCCATCTTGCAACTGACAGATAAACTAAATGCGTACACACATATTTTTCAGTATATATATAGGGTCGATAAAACAGATCGCCGACCACCTCCAGTTCTTGACCATTTGACGGAACATATTTTAAATAATGAAGAAAATAGCAACACTGAGATATTTATAACAATTAACTGTAATTCCGTAGTAATTTTGATATATTAGTAATTTACACTAAAGCACATTAAATTGTTTATATATATATATGTCATTGAAAAAAAAATTCGGCGGTTCACAGTCAAAGTTACCAAGTGTCGTTAGCTCTATAAAAAAATTGTGCGTGATGTAACTAACAATCATGGTAAATTTTTGATGTTTTCCAGTAAGTTTTAGTTCGTTTCTTTATTAAAAAAATATAACTCAAGATAAGCTATACTCAAGCATATTTATTCTCAATTTTAATATTATAAATGTGAAATAAAATGACCCAGAACAGTATTGCCATTATTTCGCTAATTCTTGACCACGTGGTAGAAAATAGGCCTTTAACTAAAATTTGTTTTAGATTCGTAATATTATAAGAAAAGTAATAGATATAATTTCTGAGTGGATGTGCAAACATTTTAAGGGCCAGTTCTCGTCTATATTGTTATTACGACTGAGAAACATATAGACTCCGAAAATCGAGGTTGAAAATTGGATATGCACTGAAAATAAAACCTATTTAGGACTTTCTATTTTTATGTTTTTTTTTAAATTATTTTTATATTTATATGATCAGATAAACAAGACACCTTCCAAAGAAAAAAAAACAGGCTTCAGAAAAGACAATGAGCAGAATACGACAGCGTTCTTGTGTTATTCATTTATAAGAGTGACTAACAGCTAAATTATCACTACAAAACATCTCATAGAAAAACCTGTAGAAGTTATAAAAAATGCGAACAACTAAACTATTAGCACAACTGACATTATATATGTACTGCTGATAATAACAATAACTAAAATTTGCACACACACTTATTAAAAATATCAAGACTTAAGCACCTTCTAGCCTAAACCACACAAGGATCAAGATTATGCTGATTACTCAACTCCAATGCACAACTCACTCAACTCATTCAAACTCATTGAAACGTTTGCTTGCCTGCACTTTAGAAGAACTTTACCTGTAGTTAGATGAAGAAAAAGGAACATGTAGTAAAGAATAAAGACCAGTTATTTTGCCCGGGGTATTAAAATAGAGCTTTGTTAAAAGATCATGAATGTCAGTATCACTATTTAAAACTAGCTGAGCCCTGCTGTTTCAACCCGTGTTAATTTTATCCGACAAACACCGCACCGCGCCGCCAACACACCTGTGTGATCTGTCATAATTGTTCTTCCTGCAAGTACAAATTAATTTAATTTTTCATTACCTCCTAAACTAGGTTTCCAAATAACATACTATAAAGAGCAAAATTTTACTTCATAAAAATTTCTTTATGATAAAGTAGCTTTTGTTTGTTAGGATTATTATGATTCCATGTCTAAAAATAATGCTTATAAATCACATTTAAATTTCAACAAATCTTTGTCACAAAATACCTTATTGTGGCTTATATATAAGAGATAGGCTTTATCTATAAGGAATAGGGGAGATTGACTTTTTTAGATATACTAAGGACCGATATTTTTGTATAACATTGTATTTTTGTATCATTAACGTTAACGCCAGTGCACGTGGATAAAGCAGTTCGGGAGGGCCTCGACTTACAACTTACGTAACAAAAATCAATATTTAAGGCTAGCTGAGAGCTGTAACCTAATGTAACATGGCCTATACTATTCTTCGTGGGTCTGGCTATCACATTTTCGAATCCGACTGGTAGTTCCAGGGATTAGCGTATTTAAACAAACAAAAAACTTTTCCACTTTGTTATATTAGTATAGATGAAGTCATTTCACGCCTGTTTGTTATTGGTAATATATTATGGAATTCCTTACAAAGATTAAAATATTTCTTCGACTGATAGGGGGGATGCTTTTTAATGAATACATATATATTTCATAAATCTCCTTTTGTATACTCTCAATAAGGCTAATATACTTATTATAGCATAGATTGCATATTTGAGACGCGCATATTTGATATGAGTAGATATGACACCAATAAAGAAATATAGGTTGCGATAAAAGTGTGTCCGATGATATCATTTGAAATGTACGCCATTTGTAGGACCGGACATATAACCACAGTATTCCTTGTTTTATTAAGTGGTCGAGAACTGGGTACAGGTGGCCGAAAACTAAATTTTTTGGTCGAAAACTGACGAAAATAGCATTTCGAGCTATTTAATGATGTTACTAATAAAAAAGAATCTAAATTAATTATAAATGTACATTAAATTATAGTAGAGTTTATTAGGAACGCATTACAATTATTATCTTACTTCAAATTTGTAAGGAGTAATATATTTTCGAATTTTGAATACGACAACTTCTCTAAATGGTCGAAAACTGGTGCAATTACCCTATTATGCATGTAGTATAGTCAGTTTAAACTATGATTTCGATCTATCGATCTATCCATGACATTTAGATTCAAACTCGCGGAATTGCATGCTTGACAATAGCTCAAACACGTGCGCGCTTGTTGCCACTTTTCTCGGCTTAGTTCCTTCCGAGCTCTCCTCCGAGCCTGGCGAAGTTGTCAAGGTCCTTTCGGGTAATAGCACAGAGGCAGAGGGCTGAGTAATACAACGTTGAAATAATGTGCACAGAGATTTCCGTCCGACGAGCCTGGAGCGTGGGCAAGAAGCTTGGCGGCTGCGCGTGTACGTGGTGTACGCGTGGGGCGGGCCGTTGCTGGTGGCAGGCGCGGCGGCGCTACTGGACTCGTTGCCCGAGACTGCAGGTCCGCTGCTGCGTCCACGCTTTGCTGTGCAGCGCTGCTGGTTCTACGGGGACATGGAGATCCTTGTTTACTTCTTCGGGCCTGTCGGTGTGTTGCTGCTCGTCAACTTGGCGTTGTTCGTGTCAACCACGCGCCAGTTAACCTGTGGCCTCTGGCGCCGTGACGAAGTCAAGTCGACATCCGAGAGGTGAGTCACTTGCCGTGACCGGCACGTGCGCCAGCGCGTCAACTTGGTTCTGTTCTTATTCTCATGTATTACAGGGCGGCGCTCGGGCGCGTGTGCGCCAAGCTGGTGGTGGTGATGGGAGTGACGTGGGGCGCGGATGTGGTCTCGTGGGCGGCCGGTGGGCCCGAGTACGTGTGGTACGCGACAGACCTGCTCAACGCGCTACAAGGAGTGTTCATATTTCTGGTAGTGGGATGCCAACCGCATGCGTGGGCCGCACTCAAGCGCTGCGCCGCCAGCTGCTGCAAGCGTGGTAACGCTGAGGAACGGGCCGGTGCGCGCGCGACTCACTCCTCCACGCACCTGCCTTCCTGCGGGGAGTCACTCACACACACGACAAACGCGCCCGCCCCGACACCTACCCTCGCGCCTGTGACTACACCCGCCCAGGCCTCCGCGCCTGCACCCCGCTTGCCTATGGAGACGGTGTGCTGAGCGGTGGCGGCGGTGGAGGTGGAGGGGAAGGTGCGCGCCGGACCACCCGACTGAGCTTTAATGTATTCGCGTATTGAATATTTATTCTCCAGTATTATTTTACACTTATGTATATTATGATGTATGACGAGCGCGGCGCGGCGAGCTCGACGCGACCACAGCGACGCCATGCGACCTGTACGACTCGTACGAGGCAGCCGCGGCCGTCGCCGCCGCCGCGCCGGTGCAGAATACGTTCCGTGCATGTTGAACGATGATTTTTGTGACCTCTTGCCCTGTTAGATTGGCTGTTGAAAAAAATAAATTATGAAACATTACTTGTGTTTTATTTGTAAGTACATGTAGTATTAGCCCGCCTTTTTATTCGTCAGTTATCACTGAGATAATTTTGTTATACAACTTTAATATATATATGCTATTGTCGAGTTAGTAACAGTTTCATCATTAAATTCTTTGAAAAGGTTATAATTTTTAAAACGTCAGTATTTACAGCTTGGCGCGCGTTTATGTCTTTTATTCGCGCGTTTCGGCAACGCGATACAAGGCCTGCGTGAGAGGCACCGCGCGCCGCCACGCTGCATTGCTGCCGTTGCGTCGTATCCTGTATATCATCTTGTATATATTAATTTATTCGTATAAAGTATTCACTTACTTTCACTAAGAAGTAAAGTTTTCGTTGTAAGAAATATAAGTATTTATAATAAGTATTGAAATTTCAGCCCGCTACATGCCCTGCCCTGATTTTTTTACGGGTGGATTTTGTCTTTTGCACTATGTACACAATCTCTGTAGACTAACTTTAGTTTTAAATGTGACATGGTTATTTGAAATGTAAACTTCTTTGGTCTCGTTGTAATTTGAATCGCGAAGAAAAAAAAGCGACACTAAGAAGACAAAACACACATTCTATAGGATTTAACCTGCGAGAGAACGAAATAGAATTATACATTGTTAATGTGAGTCCTGATTTTCACAACTATGATTGTCATCAAATTGGCCTAGCGGTGTGACGATCAGACTTGTAAGCACTATGTATGTGAAGTAGGAGTTGGTCGATAGTTCGAGTACCACCGATTTAGAACTAAAAACAATTTAAAGAAGATATTTATGTTTTCTGAAACTTGCTCTAGTACCGCGCGTGTTATTAGCACTCGTGCCTTTTTCTTTTCTCAGCCTCATGGAAATGCTGTCATCAATTAATACGTAACATTACATATACTATAATTATTCTTTTCGCTGGGTCCGGCCGAGTAGTGTATTAATTTTTGGGTAATTTATTTAGTAAATTATCATTAATTTCTGGTTTGATATTGTAAATTCCTATTTAAAAATGAATGATTTAGACTTATTAAAAAAAAAAAAAAAACTAATTGACTCAATTTCATGCCGAGATCATTTAATTTTATCAGAAGAAAATAAATTTCAGTCGTTGAGAACTGCCGGCATATAACTATGAAATAACAGTAGTGTTTTGAATATTCAAATTAATTGTAGTATTAACAATAATTAGTATTTCATAGTTTGTTATTTAAAATCTTGAATATTAGTTTGGTTTCCTCATGTTTCAGCATTCTGAGCAACAATTACATAGTATTCAGTTGAGTAGTTTAAGTACTACACTCATACGATGTGTTGTCACGATGTGGCGCTGTCACACTGTCACACTGTCAAACTGTCACGCTTTAATAAACTGTAATAATGGTTTTCAAACAAACTAACAATTTGTTACGATCGTCCAAAAACAATTTTGTGAGTCCTTTAATTCACATAGTACATTGCTCGTTTGCAAGAGAACTAACTTTGAATTTCCAAGTCAAATAATAATGTATACTTTAAGAATCAGTTGAACACATCATACTTATCTATCTACAGATATACAGTTAACATTACCAAAAATAAAGGGGTTTTTCGAGCTGTTTTTTTATTTTTCAGTTCTTTGACGTATGACTGTATTTATTTTTAGTTCCAGGTGGTAGTAATAATCTTATGATATCAATCAAATTATAGCCTTTATTAAGTTTGTATCCGGTCGTTGTTGAAGTCTGTCGAACGCTAAGTATTGAAATTAATATTCCAGTACCGCGAATATTTTGTACAATTCTTAACAGATAAAGGGCTGTAGCTGTTGGCGTAGATGCTCTCAGGGCTTCAGGGTCGCTCACGCACGCACCTACCTAACACATAGTGCATAGCCTCAGGCTCAGTGTCTCGAACAGAACGTGATCGTTGCGCTTTCACATATAGATAAAATGTAATTGACTAATTGATTATCTAATATACAGTTGTTGCTTGGGAATGAATGAGTTAAGAGGAAAAACGAGTGGCAGCTTTAAGAAATGGGCACAAGTGCGGATTCAGTTCGGGATTTCTTGTAAATCCAATATTTGCTTAGTAAATAGTGTTCGAGTGTAACCGAGCGATTCTAGTAACAGCCCGTCGACCAGCCACCAGCCACAGTAAGCACAGGTACGCCTCGACCCGCACCACACCGGGCCGCCCCACCGCTACACCGTTGACACTACTCTCCGGATTCGATAAATTCAAAATAACATTAATTTGATAAATAAATATTTGCTTCCTGTTAACATTGTAACAGGACGGAGGCTAGCTGAGTGCGGTACCGAGGGCGGCGGATGGCGGGGAGTGAGGTAACACTCGACACGTATCGTGTAGGGAGACGTTTGCAATCCCTGGATAAAGACTGGTTTGTAAGCTATGTGAAATAAGTCATCGTATGATATACTATCGGTTTGTTAGATTTGTAAGACGATTATGTGAGACTCCTAAACACTAACACCCCATGGCGCGATTTACTCTAATGTGCTGCAGAGGTGGAGCGGATACATGCCGCATTCCAGCCGTCTTCAACTTACAGCGAGACTGGATTAAACCTTTTCCCATAGTCTGTCGGTAGTACCATTTTGGTTGTACGTACGTTCCTTTCTCATGTTATATTAATTAAAACAATTGATAGTGACTTGTTACGTATCGTACCGCGTACGTAATGAATGAGACTCAGAGCGCTGCAACATGCCAGTGTGAGTGAAAGCGCAATAACGCCTCACCGTATCCGGTCGCTGGTATGCAGAGTATAGCGGCACCGCACCGCGCCGAACCGCACGCTGCTATAACACCAACAGAATAAAAAAACAATGTATGTGTATTTACACGCGCCACCGTTGCGCTGCACCGTATAGATCTACTACTCGTGTCCAGCGTCCATCTTATGGCTTCTGTCCTCAGATGTCCGTTTTCACCAACGTCCCCTAATTTTCAGGAACACTTAAAGCGCATGTACCTAATTGAACACGGGAGATTTCGTTTTCATCTACTTATAAGGGACACCTAAGACTTTAAGGGTAGACAGAAATACGATTCTTTAACGCTCATGTGACGTTTATTTTACTGTTCTTAATTCGTTTTCCGTTATGTAAGATGGACGATTTTATTATGAGGAACAAGATTTAAGTTATCAAAGGGAAGTATATATTATATATTATTGTTACAAAAAATATTTACCTTTTTATAAATTAAAGTATCATTTAATGTTTTTTTTTTACTTTTAACAAAAATCCGTGTCACCTTATTTTTCGTTCTGAGTATACTGTTAGCCATAAGGGCCCTGAAGCCTTAGCAGTCAGAAGGCTTTCCCGGGCTTGGTTTGTCACGTATAAAACAGCTTCTTTATACACTGAGATATTTTACCACAGAGAACTATTTAGGCACATATGGTATCAGTGGGTATCAGTGTAGTACACGGTACTTGCAACAAGAATTACAGAAACTATTCTTAATCAACTGTTATTCAAATTTATTCTTCTGTTTGAACACAGCGCCACCTATCGCTTTACCGGAAAACTTTTTCCAGATCATAACGAATAAATAAAAAAAAAGAATTACGCATACACAGCAAGAGTTATGATCTTGGGTCATAAAAATCCAATAGAAAAAAAGCAATTTCTGTTTTTTCACAATTTTCCGAACTATTTCAAATAATTCTTTTCCTAACCTTATTCGAACTAAACATAAAAAAAATTGTCAAGTCGGTTTAGACGTTGTCAAGTGATTCACTTACCAACGCACAGAATTTAATTAATATTTATATATTGATATAAATATGTACATGTATGATTAAAAATAACATAAAAAATTTTTTATCACATAAGAATTATAAACTTCATAAAAGATGTTGGAAATTTAATTATTAAATATTGGCTGGTGAAGTCATGCGCTTTGCGTTTCTTAATAATCTTTCTCAAAAAATAAAAATTTGTACGGCCGGAGTTCGCTCGATAGTTTCGTTTAGTCTTGCAAATGTACCGCGATGCGTGGGTTTTAATAAAACCCTTTTTTGTGATTTTGAGTGTTTTCTTGGAGATTCTTTTAGACAGTAATCCACGTAACGGTGATATTGATTGTACTGTATAGTTGTAAGGAATATAGGTGTTATGTGTGTATGGCGTGATTTTGGATTCGCTATATCGTGATTGTTTGGTAAACTGTTGTTACCGTTGGAAGTGACGAGTAAGGTGCGCCAGCCCTCCTCGTTAGACCTAAATACCCACTTACACACAGATTCACTATACATACATCACTTTAGATGATCTACGTCTACGGGATTCGTGGCTAGGAAAGCGCCGCGCTGAGTCTTGTGGTAAGCTTGTGGCATTTTGAAAAGGCACAGTGTGCTGTGTATCACAGCTTAATAAAGGTTAACTACGAATCGCAAACAAGTTGTTTTATAAGGGCCCAGAACAAGGTTCGCGTTTTGCTGATCGAAGTTATCTCGAACAAAAGCGTTTACCGGTAAATTTCCAGTATATCACAACATTGGATTGACTTTTAAAATAGCAGTTTTATTGGATAACTGATAGTAATCGATAGTTTTTTAAAATAATCGAACTTTATGGGCTAAAAAGGTAATTCCCTCAAATCTTCCTTTTAATTGCAAAAATACCCGGTATTATGTATTTGAAATTAACAATTAATTGTTTTATTTCAAAAATTAATTGCTCGATATTTATAATGACTATCGATAACTAAGTTAATCGATAGTATTATAAATGGATGTTTTACCAGCATTAGGCTTGAGATAAAAATTGACACTTTAAGAGTTTCTTTATTAAGTAGCCATCAGCGTGGTGAAATAGAAATAAGTTAGGTATCCGAGAGAGAAAACATTTTAGCTTAGGGATTCATTAGATAGGGTTGGGGTATGGTAAGTGGTAAAGGAACCTTTGTGAAAACGGGCATCAGAGTTGTATCTCGTTGAGGTGAGGTGCGCCGTGCGAACTTTACATTTTGATATTTTATTTGAGTACAGTACTTAAAGAAACTACATTGTCTTACTCATGTAAAACATGATGTTCCGGTGTCCATTTATGATGCATTCGCACAACGCTACATCCGTTACAGTTGAAACTTTGTACAGAACGATAATTATTAATGGAATGCAGTTCCTCGTTCATCTTGATTTCACAATAATTATCGAAAGGGAACGAGATATCTAACATCTGAAAAATTCAGGCTTTTCATATAGTCACGAGAACTGGCAGAACGAAGGACGCGAGGGGCAAGGAGCAGGGGGCGGGGGCGGCTCACACGCGCTTGTGTTTATATAATCTTATTTTATGTTCGTTCACAATTGAACGGAAACATTTAAAATTGTGTTTTTACTGCTTTGGATAACATATTATTATATGTTGAACCGCATGTGTGGGCGGCGCGGGGGCCGGGCGGAGCGGGGTATTAGAATATGGCTCGTGACGTCACGTTTCAGTTTTAATAATACATAAACAAAATGTCGTAATAAGTAACATTGGTACAATAATATTGTTTATTTTTTATAACGCGAATAAAATGAAAATTAATTAAATAATTGTGTAATAGAAGAGCCTCGAAGTAGAGCAATGCATCAGGGGTTGAATGGAGGGGTGTACAATGGGTTCAGCAGAGACCCCTGTTAACACCATAAGATACCTATACCACCAGCACTATAGCTTATCAAATAATGAACTTAGTGCTGAGGAAGTCGGTGATATGAATGAGTTTAAACAATACAACATTACCATGTAGGTATTGAAACCGAGTACCACTCTACAGACACGTTACGGTTGCTTACTACTTACTTAACTAAATAATTATATTACATAACACATTTACTTTCATACGGCTTCGATCGCCATCTGATCGCCTGAGAGCGTTGCAAGGGAGCCGGAAGCCGGCACACTACACCGTGCACTCCCACCCCAAACTATTTTGAATTGATAGCTGATCTATTGAGATTGATTTAGATGAAAATCATTGGCTACCTATGTGTAGTTATTTTTTAACCTAGCCACTGCGACTTGGCTGGCTAGTGCGGCCGTACTCTTAGAGTACAATTATTACAAATGTACATATATTTACGTGCAATTTAAAATATTCATTGAATAACGATGCTCGAGAAACTTTCTATGTTTGGCAATTCCGATAGATACTTATTTGGAATACAGGGCGCGCAAGAGTCGCGTTGTCGCGTCGCGTCGCGTCGCATACATACAGCGCGGCACTGTGCAACGCCGGCAGCGTCGCGCTCGGTCACTCGCGCTCTCGAGACAATAACTAAAAGAGGTAAAATAATTAGGAAATGGCCGCTAAACTACTATTCATTAGGATTTAAATAGGAAACGTCTATGAGCTAAGTATGGGCTCGAATGAGTCAGCGACAGCGCGAGTCGCGACTCGACACCGACACACTAAATGAGATATTCTAATTTAAAACGAGGTTTTTTAATGAACTAAGCTAGAAGATCGTTCGTAGTGCCAATTCGCTCAGCGCTCGCGCCGTCACGCCGCCGTCAAGCCGTCGCTACGTCTCCGAGTCGTGGCCGTGCCCGCGGCTTGCACCGTGAAAACTTAACGGTAAATAAAACGTGTAATTATCACATTATTCACACTGGGATTCAGTGTCTCAAGGTAATCTCGAAGTGTAAAGTGTTCTGTCAATCAGTCAGTGGGATCAGTTTGAACCTGGAATATTATTACTTGGCCAGGTAAACTACTGCAAGCCTTTGAGATCAGAGATGAATTATCAATTTTGTTATAAACATTTTGTTCGAACGAGATTAATTTTAGTGAGTAGTTCACAACACATCATTTTACACGCAATGGCTTGTCAGAGCCGTCAGTCATCAGTGTCGTGGTGTCGCTTGCCTGTGCTGTCGTGTCATGATGTTTGGATGATTCTACGAGGCATTCTGCGCCGAACAGTTTATCTGGTAAACTTTAATAATAATTGAGAATTCTAAGTATTCCCCTATCGAGAGTAAGTATGCTTAAGCTGTTATTAGACTGCACGATGTACCGCGATTTTTGTCGTTATCTAGCGTAGTATAAAAATCAATCAAAACTACAGGTAAAATCAATGTAAAATGTTCATTCCGTGACAATCGTGTAAGTTTTATCTCCGAATCAAAACCCTAGAAAATATGAGTAACCGCGGTGGTAGACGAAACCTTTTGAGCCTTTAGTTGGGATGGACAGAACACGCCTGCGATTCGCAGGGCCAAACTAACTGAACTACAATTTATTTACCTATATCGGCGTCCGTGTTATCGAGAGTCACAAGGAATAGGAAGGGTAGTCTCAAGCGTAATCAAAAAATCAAAATGCGCACTGTAGGTACTGTTAGTACAGATAATGTACTAAAGTAAGGCAAAATATTACCTACAGGAAAATAAATTGTTGCAACTAGAGCAGTCATAACATAAAAACTTTTTGTAATTTCGAGCGTGTGAGCGCCATGATACTGTAGCGATATCTCTCGCCACAACTGACGCATCAATGCATCGACACATAGCGACATCTATCGAGCCACATAGGACGCATGATGGCCGGAGGATCCTCCCTTTTCTATGGCGGATGAGGAACTTTACCCTCTGTTCTTCACACCTTCGCTAAAATACCATATGTGCGCATCTCTCGACATTCGTTTTCCAAATGACTTAGGGCACTTTTGGCAGTGTGGTATAATAAGCGACGCATGATACTGTGTCCAAAATGGTTATTATATTGTTGCTCAAAATAATGTTCGGTCCACACTTTGTAATTACAATATAATAATAACTTTATTTGACCATAATAAGATACAAAAATATGAGGCTTATTTCTAGGAAATACAATAGTTTTGTTCTTTTAATTGTTAGTTTAATGAAGCCTAGTACCTGAACTAGGCCGTGCCTGTATCTCAAACGCTAGTCACTTCCCGTGTTATATTATTACATAGAAGGTATCTACATGTGACATAATACCTAGTATTACACTGTTGTATCTTATTAATACTATCACAAATCTATAATTTTAAATTAGAAACACACGGTACTTGTAATTTATTTTTGTTTCTTTTTCATCCTACCTTACATTCATAATGTAGCAAGTTAGACTACAATATTGTGATTTTAACTCAAAATAATAGTAAATTTTCGTGTTTGATCGCATCCTGTACAACGCTGTGAATGCTCTAAGAAACTTTTCAATATAGAGTCCCATCGCCGGCAAGCATGGCCGCATGGCTGGCTGCTCATGCTCACACTAAATCCCAGCCGAATCCCGACAATACTGATGTTCTCTAAAACTTTCCCGTCTTGTACGCTAGGTTTGTAGAATGGGTTACCCAGCATGGTTTCCCTCTGGGTTACGATATAATCAAGTTTGCGGGTGTGTTGAATTAAAAAAAACACGAATACAAAACTTTTTAATGAAACTAATTCCATATATAATAAAATATGATTACGATTAAATAAGTATTAATTTTACGAGTGTGCGGGCAGATCGGGACGCCCTGCAGCCCAGCTCGACTGCTCTGCTCTTACTTGCTAAACCTATGTCTAAACTTAACTATTGTACCCATGAGATATACGAGCATTACCGAGAATCAACCTGCTTATACGGCATTTACGTAGGAACAGGTTCTTATAGTTTGTCTTGGTGAACGCAAAAAGAGATTGCAATACAGCCTTTTTAAAGTTCACAACATGTCCCTGGTGTGACAACTGTTCAAGGTCGTTTGTCCGTCTGTTTGCTGCCTTAAGTTGACGTGTATTTTATTTTTCTGCATTAAACGCATTCGAAGACGAAATTTGACGATATGACGCGCGAGGGTTGCGTGGAGCTGAACGCGATGCTAAAACCAAGCGTCATATCATGCACATGTATTCATATATTAGGTAATAAACAGCGTGCGCACTGCGCAGTCTACGTACTATGTCTAGAGTTGCCATTCGTCTGATATATCGGGACTGTCACCGTCATAATGCCCTCTGTCCCGAAATCCCGACAAAGCACTATTACGTCCCAGCTTTCCGCGCGATCATTGCATTTCAGACACTCGTGCCAAATTACTTGGCCGCGTTGGGGAAAGAGGAAAATGGTGTGAAGATTTTGAGTGACGGTTACTGTCAACAATAACATTTGAATGCCAAAGTTGAGTCGGAAGCGTTGAAGGACACAATTTTTGTAGCAGACAAGTACTTTTACCTTTTAAGTTAAACAAAAAAACGCGAGAGAAAATATCATATGCTCAAATTGTGCGAATATTAGTTTATGATAGGTACCTGGCCAAAACGTCACTTTGGATAAATTATTTTCATTAATATAGAGCCAGTAGATCGATGAAAGAAATCGCCTGTTGCTGGAGACTGTCGAGTCAATACTATCTTTTACGAGATTCTACCAATAATTTAGATGAGTTCTACTAACATCCAATTATTGCAATCAAATGCTATTATTATGACTCTACCACACCACTATTGTTACTACAGTTTTCTATATATATATATATATATTATCTATACAATTAATAAAATTGAAGTGTCTGTTTATAATGTGAAAATAACAGTTTTTTACTAAATGCATATGAAAGTATATACGATACCTATAACAAAAAGCCCATTTTTAAAAATGTTGTCTGTATGTCTGTTTGTTCCGGGTAATCTCAGAAACGGTTGGATCGATTTTCACGGGCCTATCACTGGTAGATAGCTGAATTTATAAGGAGTAACTAAGGCTACTTTTATTTTAGAAAAAGTATTAGGGTTCCGCACAAATAAAAAAAAACTGGTCATGGTGAATCAATTCAGGCGCTTAAATGTCTTACGCTGAGTAAACCATAAGAGATATAGCAAATTAATCCAGTAAATAATTGTAGACATTAAAAAGACCTACAAAAAAGTCTGGGAGAGTATACGTCTATCTTCAAAGGAACACCTACAATAAGCATTTTTGTCTTTAAAATAGTAGTGAGCGGGGAAGCAAGATTCGCGCGGGCATTCTGTACTTCACGGAAGAGAAGCCACGGGCACAGCTAGTTATATGATAGTATCAAAACAAAATTGTCTTATTTTTCGCAAGAATCGATCCGAAAAAATATAAGTACATTACTTTCTTTACAATAATCTAATTTATTACAGTAGGAACATTAACCCGATTTTCAATTTTAATTATCCTTATCAAAAATAGGTATTTCATTAAAAAATATATAATAAAGTGATTTATTGTCCATTGTTCAAACATACAGTAGATAAATTGGTGTAGATACAAAGTAGGTAGATACAGAAAGACGACTCCGGCCGTCCTTTAATTTAATTACCTAATATGCTTTACTTTAGCGCTAGGGTTGACACAATATACTATAAAAATTAACATTTAAGAATTTCAATAAAAACAATTATACAATAAATAAAATGGAAGTGTCTGTAAGTCTGTTTGTAATATCAAAATAACAGATTTTTACTAAATGCTTAGGAAAGTATGTACGATACCTATAACAAAACACCAATTATTTAAATTTTTGTTTGTTTGTCTGTCTGTTTGTTCCGGGTAATCTCCGAAACGGTTGGATCGATTTTGGACTTTCACTGATATATAGCTGATGTTATAGGAAGTAACTTAGGCTACTTTTATTTTAGAAAAAGAATTAGGGTTCCGCAGAAATAAAAAAAAAATGGTCATGGTGAATAAATTCGTGCGCTTAAATGGCTTACGCTGGCCATAAAAGAGATAGCAAATTAATGTACTACATAATTGTAGGCATTAAAAAGACCTACAAAAAGTCCGGGAGAGTATACGTCTATCTTGTAAGGAAAACCCACAATAAGCATTTTTGTCTTTAAAATAGCCGGGAGCGGGGGAGTAAAATTCGCGCGGGCATTCTGTAGTCTACGTGAGCGAAGCCAAGGGCACAGCTAGTGTTGAATAAAATAATAATGCAAATTTATAATTAGGCATTTCGTCTATACCAATATCTACTAAATTCTACTTACCTTATCTACTAAAATTTTAATCTAAATGGCTTAAATCTACCAAAAAAGTAGCAAGAAACACGTCGGCGTGCATCTGCTTCCCCGCGTTGATTCAAGTCGTCGAGTCGAATCGAAGCACATCGGAGAAGAAATTCGCCTGTCGAGGAATGCACGCGTGCAATTCGATTCGACTCTACTCGTCGAGGCTAGTGGACGCGAGCCTTTACAGTGCCCTTGCGGTTGTACTAGAAAAACTTTAATATTGTGCATATTTAGGGGTTTGAAAACTATTTATAAAATGAAAGTATTCAGCAAAATAAGATCAAACTACGTGTGACACGGCAAACAGTTTGTCAATAAACAAATATTAGTTTCTTTTTTATCTTTGGGTTCCGACGAGAGCCTTGCCATAAATAACAACCCTAACTATTTCTCGGGCCTCCGCGTCGCGACCCCTCGCACTCGCCCTCGCCTTAACCCTCGCGGGCACAACTGAAACACTAAACACTAAAAAGGGTTTAACTTAATTTTACTGATTGAGTTTATAAATAATAAACGCGACGTGAAGATGAAGATGCTCGGTGCTGGTAGTTCGCGCTCGGATAGAACACGACAAGGTGGGGGAAGGCGTGAACGGTGGGGAAGGCACAACATTAATACCCAACCATTCTATAAATCACTGAACAATGTAACTATTAACTCTGAAGACTGAATTTGCTACTTCTTTTGTATATTTATAATTATGTTATAGCTTTATTTAGTTCTTGATTTCGACTCGAATCTTATCATCCTTCATCTTCTTACCCCTTATATAATATATTCTACTCAAGTAGGGTCGGCAGAACATATTTTCTTCTTCCACTCTATTCTTACACACCTTTTATACGCATATCATTCTTCACACAACCCATTCATACCTTCTTCGGTCTTCCTCTACTCCTGTAACCATCCACCTTCATACTTAACATTCCTTTAGTTATATAACTTTCATCCCTCATGACATGCCCGTACCACGCTAGCCTATAAACCTTCAACTTTCTGTATCTGGTGCTATTTTAAGGTTTGACTCTGATAAACTCATTTCTGATCTTATCCATTCTAGTTACTCCACACATCCGTCTTAACATTCGCATCTCTGCCACGTGTAATCTTCTTTCATTCAGTTCTTTCGTTACCCAGCAGTCAGATCCATACGTTAAGACAGGTTTTATACACTTTTCCCTTAAGCTTCAGCTGCATTCGAGGATCACCGAGACATGTCGCCATTTCCACCACCCAGCACTTATCCTATTCTTAACGTCCTTGACAATGTCACTGTTGTTTTGGATTAATGTACCGAGGTACTGAAAATAGGGGCATGCTGGTAGGGATACACCGTTTAAGGCTATATGAGAAAACTGGATGGACTATAGAAGTCGCAGAACAAATGCTCAGTTTTTGTTCTACTAATTTTCAGTCCAACGTTCTCAAGTTATACACAATATACCTCAGTAGCATTTTCTCCAACAAGAACTAAGTCATTATAACAGCATACGCCAAGGTGCCTTCTCCCGTATGTCTGCTGTTAGTGCATCCATAACAAGGAGAAACAAATAAGGGGTTAAAGTTGATCCTACAGCTACATTGAATTTACCGGTAACTTCGGCTTCGGACCTGACTTGTGTACTGACTCGACTGTACATAAAACGAATAAGTTTTAGGTATTTCCCGGGCACTTTCTACTCTTCCGGGGCCTACCACAGCACCTCTCGATGTACTCGATCATATGCCTTCTCCAGATCAACAAACACTACGTGCAAATTCTTGTATATATTATATAATTAATAAATAGAATTGAATCGAATTAACCAATCAGAAAGTAAAACAATTAAGTACCTATGCAGTAAGGATCTTTCCTTGCCCGGTTTATTCTTTGACGGAACTCGAGTTTTTTTTAAAAATTAATTTTCGGACTTACTGGAAATTTATATTTCAATAATGGAGAATTTAGAGGAGGTCTTCATCCAATCTGGCTTTCTTGCAAAAGAAATAATAGAATAAAACGAACAGAAATTAATATAAGTTAACTAAGTAACCCAGTAACACATACCTATTAGAAATAAGTTTATTTTGTATTGATGCAAGGTACAAAAGGCTTTTTTATTTATTTATTATTTATTAATGAATAATAGTTTTCTTTTTTTGCCGACTTTAAAAAAAGGCGGAAGTTACTTAATTCGAATGTATATTTGTTTATGTATATTCAGCCATAACTTCTTTGTATAAGCACTAATTTATATGATTTTTTTTTGGATAGGGGATACCTGATACCTCCTGGGAAAATCTCATAAATCAGATAAATCTTCAAAATCATTGAAGTTTGTTTTCTTTTTTGTTAAAAAATGTCTTGTATTAGAGATAATTTCTAGTTGGCTTGGTCACTCTATATATATTCTGAATTGGGGTTTTTTTGGGGTTCTGTTTCCCGGGAATTCCGAGAACCCGTTTAATCTGATCTCGGAAAAAAATACTCGGATTTTTATCGAACCAACTTTGGGGAGTTAACGTAATGGGATACTTCGAGTTGTGTTGAAGGGTGAACCTTTTTAAGAGTTAATAACTCTGTAGGAATTTGTATTTGTTAACATAGAGTACAATCCATTTGTATGTGGAATTGGTATAATATCAGTGTTCTGCTCTCCCGTATATTACTTTAATAAATTGGTTGTAATATTATGAATTGGTTTGTGTGTACTGGCTACTGGCATACTGCGTTTAATTCATAATCGTCTATCGGAATATCTACTCCCTGTGAGTCATTTATTTTTGACAATATTTTATAATCATGTTTTATTTGATTTATTACAAGAGAAACAAACTGTTACAATTCCTTAATACAAATTTACAAGGAAAAATGAAATAAACCAAAATCAGATCCCACAAAATCTATCAATCTATATATGTATATACAGGAGCTGTTCTATAGATAGATTGACTCATCACGATATCTCTGAAATTATAAGACTTAGAGACTTGAAATTTGGCAGGGATATTACTTTTACCATGTAGAAGTCAGCTAAGAACGGATTTTAAGAAATTTTTCCCTCAAAGGGGTTTGCGGGGGCGTTAACAATGAAAAATTCCCGTTTTTAAATTATAGCTCCTATCGACTACAAATTTGGTAGGAATCTTTTGTAAGAGATGTAGAAATAATTTATGAACGAATTTTACGATATCCCATCTTACAGGGTGTTGCGGGGGTGGGTATTAACAATGATAATTTTTAATTTTCAAGCTATAGCTCCTATCGACTTCAAATTTGGTAGGAGTCTTCTTTAAGTGATGTAAAAATGATCTAAGAGCGAATTTTATAACAACCAACTCATAATATGGATTGCGGGGGTGGGTGTTAACAATTAAGATTTTTAATATTCGAGCTATAGCTTCTACAGACCCTAAATTTGAAAATAATTTTTTAACCACCCACCTCCTCCCACACATCTAGCTCAGAATTTCTACGCATTTAACATGTCGCGATATATTTATCTATAGTACATATATATACGAGTATGCATCTATCTTCTAAGGAACACCCACAATAAGCATTTTTGTCTTTAAAATAGTCGGGAGCGGGGGAGCAAGATTCGCGCGGGCATTTTGTAGTCCACGTGAGCGTAGCCGCGGGCGCAGCTAGTAAACAATACGAGTTGCTATTGCCATCACAAATAACAGTCTTAATAGTTCAGCCAAATTGTATTAAATAAAAATAAAAATAAAAAACAATTCAAACTATCAATAATAACAAAATTATAAATATTAAAAAAGAGCCAAATACCAGAAAATACAAATAAAAAAAAATACAAAAACACAAAATCAAGTTCATAAAATACTTTGTCGTATGAATTTTTTACATGCACTAATAGAGCATGCAAATATGTATATCTGTTTTATTAAAACACTTATCATGTGTATAGCAAGATCTAAACGACAAGGTATTTCCTACATATTATCTTGACTTGGTAACTGGATTATTAAAAAGGAAATGATTCCTAGCATTAAGCCGAGGACATCTAAAACTGTAACAAGGAATGGCGGGTTAATATAATTTCTGAGTAATTTAAATAAAAATAGTTAATCTTATGTTTTCAACGATCTGCAAGTGTGGATTATGATTTTTATTTATTTATAAAATATGAGCGAGGATGGATGGATATCAGATATGAATACTGGATACTTTAGTTAAAGTAGACACTAGATAACATAATTAAATTTATATATTTGTTGAAAGTACGACACGAAATATTTGTTTGTAATTTGATATCTGTGTAACATAGTGCATTGGATTATTCCAATTATATGTAATTCTAATATATTTATGTCATTACAATAAAAGCAAATAAATTTCCACGAAATTTAACAAGACAATTTTTCCAAAAATAAAACCTACTTCAATTATTTCGAAGGGTTTTCTGATGTATCTTCGAAGTTGTTGGACCAATACCAATAAAATTGTAGCACCGTTTAGGTATCCCATATCGAACAAAAAAATAATCATTCAAATCGGAGCATAACTAAAGAAGTTATGACTGAACATTCCATAGAAAAAAAAATCCAATTGAGTAATTAAAGTAGGTTAACAAAAAGTTAAATAACTACAAAAACCGATGATAACATTGGTGATAGGTAATTGTCATTACCTAAATTACAATACATATTAACTTGATAAATAAAATATAAAGATATATGTATATTTTTTGCAATCCATACATGAAACGAGTGACGTCACATTTGAAAAACTACATTTTATTATTATAGATTTCAAGATATTGTTTACTAGTATGTGACGTGTTGCTCTGTGAACCTGTTTCGGGATGCGATGCGCTTGTGCGTGCAATGCTGAGGGGCGTGCGCGTGCGCTGGTAGTTATTCGTAATGAGCGGTGGTAGTCTGCGCTAATATGTTCCCTCTTTCTTACAACATCGGGCCCTTCAAGCGTAATGTGAACAGATATTTATGCAGGTCGGCAGAACAGAGGCGACGATGGATTTCGATCCGTCGGTGGTCGCCGTTGTGTTAGCATTGTACTGTCACAATTGACAATTGACAGTATCGTCAATTTGCTGAGTTACTATTAAAAAATCAGTAGACCATGAGCTTATTTCACCGTCCAATCTATCGCACCCGATTTCCGTGGGCAAGGGCAGGGGGGGTTCTTGGTCGCGGAATAAGCTCTTTAGCTGTCATAGTATTACATACCTACTAATAGGCGCGACGCGACGTGAGGCCAGCGCACCCCTCCTCGCCTCACCCGCCTCGCCAGCAAGAACTATTGCTACATACAGTAATGGCAACTAGTTGGTACATATACTATAGAACAAAACAAATACTACCTACAGAAACAATATGAAACGATTAAGGAATGTTGTGTAATATTAGTGACGTCACGACAAGCGTGAATCGCTGACAATGCTGACTGATAGAATGACAGACTAACTGCTTCATCGGCAGATATTTGTCCTACTTTATAAAACTTATACAAAGAGGTAATATTTCATGAAACAATTCGTTTGCTCTTTTAGTTCATACTCAAATTTGCGAGTTCATGTCGTACTTATTTAATTATTATGATTACATATATCTGAATTAGAATATATTAAAAAAACGATGAAATAAATATCTAATGTTTCCTTTTTATTTGTGTATATACGGAGTCCATTATTTATTCATTTTGTTAGACTTTTTGTCTTTTTTTTATTAACATTACTAAATTCAAACATTGATTAAATGGTATAAAATATAAAATTCTATTGTATTCTGTAAGGTGGTGACAAATGAAGCACGCAGTGGTGGCCTTAAAAAGCAACTGCACTGAAAAATGTTTTTATTTTGTAGATATTCATAAAATGTAGTGTATTGGCCACTGGTCATCCATTTTTCATACATAAATAATTATGGGTGCTGCGCTATGCTGTTGATTTTGTTCAATAAATAAATTAATTAACATTTGAAATAAAGCATTTTATACATTTGGTATTTACTTACTAGTACATATTTACTAACTAGGTGGTGCCCGCGACTTCTGTCATACGAAAATGATTTGAATGTTTCATAGATACCTACATACTAATAATACTACTTACTTGCTTACTGGCTACTTCTGCGCGGCATGTGGCGTGGCGACTGGCGTGGCGACTTGCATGATGCAGTGTTGCAAAATTCGCCATTTTTGGCTTTATCTGGCAACATTTAAGATTGATTTAAATAAAAATATCAAATATTTTTGCCGCAAATTTAGGAATTTTATAATAACACATAATATTTTATATTTCCATAACATTGCACTTGTTTTCACTCTTCTACAATTCCAGAGGGGAATCAGTATTTATTGGTTTGCCTTTGACGGATCTATCTCTATATCTCAAATGATGAGGGCGGAAGATTATTTATAAGAATGGTAGAGAATATGTAGGTATAGAAATAAGGTGAGCTTAGATACACTGATTTGTTCTTTTTATTCTTCTTCTTCCTAACTTGGCAACCGTCCTCTTTAATGAAGACCATTACTGCCATTATCGAGTGAATTATATTGTCATGTGTTATGACGATTCAGTTTCCTAACAAGATGGTGGCTCCCTTATTAGAACTTTCTTGGAAGTTTTTGTGGAATCTCGGAATGCATGCTTTCAGCTTATATTTATAATCCACTTCACTTATGCACAAAAACCAAGCTATATCACGCAAAACGCCACCAATATTACATAATATAGGGACAAAAACCTAAGCTAATGGATTAAAAATAAAAACCACAACATGTCACTTCGAGATCCCTCCAAAAACCCCCACTGAATTGTTTACTAAGAAAATTGATTACTTTAAAAAAAGCTGACCTGTGCTTTTACCAAACACCCTTGAATGTGTTCGATCAAATCGAGAAGCAAGAAAAATATTCTTTCCTTGTTTCTAAAGAATCAAAATCATACACATCTAATAAGTTATGTTGAATTAAACTTTAATCAATAAATAAAATGTTTTAAAGTTATGAACTTGTGTTTGTTTTTAATTCAAATTTATGGCCCCTTTTAGCCACTTTTTAGGGTAAGAAATTTTTACATATTAGCACTTTTATCAAAGTGTTTGCCCACTTATTGATTCTTTAACTTGGCAACATTGATGTTGCACCACGTGTACAGTAACAGTGTTAATGTGTTGAATCAGTTCAATTAGATTGAGTTCAAGTCGTTTACAAATACGGAATATTCGACTACTTCCAACATCAGTCAGATAAAATGACCTTGATGCAAAGTTTTTCAGTAAATGCCTTACCTTTACTAAAGAAGGAATGACATGTGGAACATCTATTGGCGCGTCTTGCCAGTAAAATCGTACCGTATACCGTGACGGCAAACGGCAGGACACCCTCTCATACTGTCATGCCTCCTCTACGCCGCGCCGCGCCGCCGCTCTAGATTCCCTTGCGTGTGTACGTGCGCACTCCATTGCTTCTCTGTTTACTATTTTGATTGTTATTTATTACAAATTTCAATACTCATAAAGATGTTTCACATCCATCGCGCGCGGGACATTTTTTTTTTATTTTTATTTTGAAACTGACTATACTGTTAGCCTTAGGGGCCTTATCCAAAAACAGAGCCGCTGCGGCTTTTACAGCTTCACCGGACTTGGGGGCGAGCGCTTAGGGCACTCAGCCGCGAAAGTTTTTGACGACCCGCACGAGGGTGCCAGAGTGGCAGAACCTCGGTTCGGGCAGTCGTCGCGAATGCGAAAAGGTCGAGATCTATCTAATTCCCTAATCCTAAGAAAATTCGAGCTAACTAACATATACTCATATGCACGTTCCCCTCCTTCTGGGAGGAAGGAGGGAGCCATGCGTATGTATATTTAGTGATCGGAATGGTTTTTCTACACTAACTAGCGCAAAAAAAAAGAAAAATAAAGGTCCCTTACAGAACCTATGTACCTGTGTCGTGTGCACGTGTGTGTGTCCATACGTGTGTAATGTTGTATGTGTGTAGCTAAGTGTTGCACGTATAGTGTCACTTTTATCGCACGGGCGGCTGCCTGACCCAAGGGCTTCACACCGAGGAACGGACCTAGGCTTGGGCTGCCGCTAGAGAGGGTGGACGTAACGGGTGTGCGGGAGCGAAGTTGACCGCCCGTCCTCTGCGGAGAGAACGGTGGTTACGCGGGCGTGGACGCGCGGGACGTCCCGAGACGGCTAACTAGTTTTTTTTTAATCTCGAACTTTCTTTGTTTCTTTTAGTAAGACGCATTTCAAAATTAACCGTGCGAATGACTCCACAAATTAAAAGTTACTGTTAGTTTTTTAGTTAAGTAAGCATTAGGTCTTCATACGCCGTGCATCCACAGCTGATTTTGAATAGGACTTATGACTTGCTAAAAGCATAGGTTAGTTTGTATAGTTAAATATGTTCACTCTTACACGGGAACAAACAGAGACACTTATATCTGAAAGATATAAGGCGGTACACATACTTTTAACAAGTGATGTGACGCGATGCGGAGTGAAAGGACATAACTATGCTATATACCGAGACAGACAGTTGAGCGCGACGTCGTCGTTACATCGACTGTTAATAATGTGTTTCTCTGGGCATACTAATTGCTTATATAAACTAGGCCGCAAAGAAAGCGGGTTGGTAACAGAAATCTCAATAACTTCCAAATTATTGGAGCTAGCTTTATGAAATAAAGGCTGTATTATAGACAATCTTTTAGTGATTAAATGAAACTCATAACAGTTCAAGTTTATGAAGTTTATTTTGAATAAGACTAATGTTAAGTATAAGATGACCATTTTTCAGTAGATTTCTAAAATGTGGGTTACGTTATCAAATATCAACAATTTTAGATATTTTAATATTTTGTATTGCCGCCGCGAGCTCTTAATACAGCTGTCATACGGTTTGGCAAGCTTTCCACCAGATTTCTAAGCCGATACTGAGGAATATTCTCCCATTCCTCTATCAGTGCTTCTTTCAGTTCACGAAGCGTGATTGGAGGGGAATTTCGTTGGCGTATACATCTTCCCAGTTCGTCCCAGGCATGCTCGAGGAGGTTCAAGTCTGAGTGAATGCTGCCCACTTCATGCGTGTAATAGCGACATCTTCAAAGTAGCTGTCCTAGCTGTACGGGGACAATCGTTATCTTGCTTAAAGATGGCGTTTTCACCCATATTTACTAAAAAGGGCCAACATACCCATTTAAGATTTCATTCAAATATCTTTCTATAGTTAAAGTGCAATTTTCTAACACCACTAGCTCGGTGCAGCTTTCGGAAGAAATTCCAGCCCACACGTGTATGGAGCCTCCGCCGTATGGCACTTTCTCTTGAATGCAAGGTTGGTTATAACGCTCTTCTGGTCTTCTGTAGACTCTTTGCCTTCCATCGTGCTTGCATAGTATGAACCTCTACTCATCCGAAAACATTACTCTTGACCATCCAGAGTCGAATTCATGTGTTCTCTAGCGTAACTCAGCCTTGAATTTCGATTATGCCTTTCGAGTTTTGGACCATTGTAGTTGTAAATGGCTTAAATTTTGCTTCACCAAGACGCCGCCTCACTGTACACGTGCACGGATTGCTTCTTCCAGCATGTAAAAGGATCGTTTTGACTTTAACAACCGTTTGAAATCAATTTCTCAACATTGTTGACATCATATATCGATCCTCCTGCGCTGTCGTGCACCTTGTTCGGCCTGTTCCTGGTCTGTGAATTTTAGATCCAGTCTTTTCAAATCGCAGGAGATCTCTTTGAACGGTTCATAGCGATACACCAACAATTCTCCCTTCAAGAATTTTCAGAATTCTGGTACACTCTTCAGAGTTTAGTGGCATGTTTTTAATTGAACTTCATCAGAATAATGAATTTCTGCACAAGAAATGCAGTATTTATATGATAGAACAGAAACAAAAGTAAAACAAACCTTTTCAAATTTTTTATACAAATAAAAAAGAAATCGTTTTTTTTTGTTTTTATTTATGGCTTTTAATACGATCACCAAAAAGAAATAAAAAGGTTTACTTCTTCCAATATTTGCAATGAAATAAACTTTTTTTATTTTAAATGGATTGCTCAAATATTTCAAAAGTTATCGTATTTTTTATAACTGACCCTCTTTCTTTGCGGCTCAGTGTAATACAATTTGATTTGACTTATTACGCGGCACGTCGCGCGTAGCGTCGCGCCATTTGGCATTATGTATGTTTCCGTCTAAGAGCAAAGAGTTCCTTTCACGTGTAAACCTGAAAAGAGGTAACTGAATAATCAGCAAACATTTAAATGACTAAATGTGAATAGATAAAACTGGTCGCGGCGCCGCCGCCGTCTAAATACACGAATCAATAATATTAAATGAAAACAGTGAAGAAGTTACGTGAATAATACTGTCTCACGCACACAAGCTTGTGATTTCTAGTTTGAAGTATGCCTGGACAGTTTCTAGACCATCTAGAAACTACATCACAGTGAATAGACCGCGCCTGACGCCGCGCCGCGTGTTCCCAGACGATGAAACTTCCTTCAAGCTGTCAATGAACCGGTTCGGGCCGTGGCTGTATTGTCTGGCTGAAATATATATCAGAGAGATTACACGTTAATATTTACGTCAATGAGTGAGACCGTGTGGTCCTTTGTATATACTGTATACTCTGTACGGATATGTCGTATCGCGCTACACAATGAAGCATGTTCCTCTCTCTATCTCATTCATATTAACATATAAGTACCTAACTTTGTAACAATGCAATCGGAGTTTTAGCCGTGCTGTGTTGTGCTAGAGCCGATAGGGCTGCCAGAAAAAGGTTTGCCAGAAAATTAAAATTGCGGCTAATAGAAAAATCATTTCATTCTATATCAGACTTCAATATAATAAGGCAGACTATTGTACGCATATCTCTTCTAATTAGGTGTAATATGTTGAAGGATTATGAATGTAATATAGTATACGTATATTTTGTGACAAATACTTTAAGTAATGTAATATTTGTATGCCGCAATGACTGAATATATTGGACTCTATAATATATACCAAACATCTACATGTAACCTGTATTTATAACAAATAAATTATTACTATTATTTCGTTTATTTAATTATGTATATATATATTTTTTAATTTTGTAATAATAATATCTATATAAAATACAATATTTGAATTAAAAAAATATAAAAAGACAGTTCATCGCCAGTAGCGGGGTGAAAACCCAAGCTACCGGTGGCTAGGGCTCCAGAGAGAGGAACTTCCTCACAATTCGCATCGTATCCAAAAGAACTTCCTTCTGTACCTTTCTCTTGATCCAACAGCCAAGCGAGAGCTTCTTAAGATGGTGGTCAAAACTCTTCGATATTAGACCATTCACTGATACGACTATCGGGACAATTATTGTTGAGTCCACATCCCACATGGCGCCAACCTCGTGAGCCAAGTCTAAGTACTTTGAAAGTTTATCTTTCTCAGCTTTCACGAGATTCTCATCATGGGGTATGGTGAAATCAACAAGGATTGCCCGACGCACGGACCTATCCAACAGCACGATGTCAGGTTTGTTGGCTACAATAGTCCTGTCTGTGATTATAGACCGATTATTATTATTATTATTATTATTATAGAGGTGTTAGGAGTGCTTCGAAACAAATACAATAACGTACGTGATTGTATATATTACATGTGCATATGTAGATATGTATTAGCTGAGGATATTGTTTAATATAACAATGTATGGGGTAAGTTTGCCAATAATAGTACTAACGAAAAGGTTGGCTACTCTTCTTGCCAGATAGCTAACATGTCTCGGTGATAGTTCAGTAGAGTGGGTGAGTATATATAGTATGATACTATATATATATATGAGTATATAGCTAAGTGCTGTGCCTCTACAGACCACTAGAGTTCACAGAGCCGAGCTCGGAGCCCGGCTGGAGCGCGGACCGAGAGATGTTGCTGCAAAATTACTCGCTAGAAAGAGAACACAAGTTTTCATCTATACAATTAATAAAATTGAAGTGTCTGTTTGTTATGTTAAATAACAGCTTTTTGCTAAATGCAAATCAAAGTAATATGTAAGAGTAAAATGTGGGATACATATGACAAAACCAATTTTTAAAATTGTTGTCTGTTTGTTCCGGGTAATCTCCGAAACGGTTGGACCGCCTTTGACGGGACTTTCATTGATAGTTTGCTGATGTTATAGAGAGTAACTTAGACTACTGTTATTTTAGAAAAAAGAGGGTTCCGCATAAATAAAAAAAAAACTGGTCATGGTGAATCAATTTGGGCGCTTAAATGGCTTACGCTGAGTAAACCATAAGAGATATAGCAAATTAATGTATGACATAATTATAGGCATTTAAAAGAGCTACAAAAAGTCCGGAAGAGTCTACATCTATCTTCTAAGAAACACCCACAATAAGCATTTTTGTCTTTAAAATAGATAGTCGGGAGCGGGGGAGCAAGATTCGCGCGGGCATTCTGTAGTCCTCGTGAGCGAAGCCACGGGTATAGCTAGTTTTAAATAAGTTATTTGATAACATGTTAACTGTATCCATAATGAATGATTCGTTGAAGTTATTTCGCTGATTATGGGAATCGGCTACGAACCTACTAATAAAATGAGATGGTATGTATGGATAAGTGAACACGTTCATAAGATTGTTACTGACACTCGGTTTTCTTAGAAGTAATGGAGTAACGCGGAGTTCAAGGTGCACACTACTTACACGTGTACGTCACGTCACGTCGCGTCACGTTACGTCGCGTCGAGTTATGGCATTCGTGACCACGTGGTTCGTGGACGGGCCCTCAAATTATTCAAATATTTTTACTCGATTCGAGTTTGGGCATTATAATTATTAGTTAAGACCCGTTCACACGATATTATATGTCATATACATAGATCACACACACACACACACATACGAGTAAATCCGTAATGGAATAAAAATTGATCTTAGTAAATCACAATAGGGTATTACACCATTTTTGAAATGTGGCTTAATGTTTAGTAACTAATAAGTCGCTAGAATTGTTATTTAAATTTTATAAAATCGATTAGTGCTCTAAGATTGCATTTTAATTCTATAATTAAATATCCATGTGAAAACGCTAGCCGCCATACTCCTTTGGTTTCTTACGTCATTATATAGTCAACAACCATGCTCTTAGAACAAAGTATTTTACAGTTAGTTATTTAGCTATGCCTGGAGGAGATAATTGAAACAACTAAAAAAGGTTTTCCGTATTTTATTATCATTAATATAAAAGAGGTCATACAGTAATTATAATATAGAATTATAAGGATTTCCGACATATTCATATTTATTTATACATGAATTAAATAACGGCTGGTCTTATCAATACACTTTAATTTCCACTATCAACACTAGATTAAGACTTTATATAAACAAAAATATACTTGACATACCAATCTATAAGACGTTATAGTTTATAATGACGTCACACAAGATCCAGTATGGTGGATACCATTTCGTTAATTTTTAAAACAGACAAAAAATATTTAAGCTTTTAAATGAAATATAAAAATTATTCTGTAATTTCATTAATTAAAATATTTCGATATCTTTAAGTATCATATTTATTAGAGTTGTGCCGATTATGACTTTGGTCGACTAGCCGATTAGTCGGTTGTAAAAAGGCCGACTAGTCGGCCGACTCGTCGGCTAAGCCGATCACGGTTTCGGGGATTTCCGTGATGCTTCGTTTACAGCTGATACGCGCGCAAATTGCACCTGAAGTGGAACCTGTATTGTTTAACTTAACATTGTTTCTTAATTATTTTTTCAGCTGCAAATTCAGTTACTACTAACATATGGATAAACATAAATAACAAAGAAAGTTTTTTGAGTTTTACAGCTCACTGGTTTCACGATAGTTTCAAATATCACCACGCAGTATTGCAAATGCAACATGTCCCTGAAACACATCACTGCCAATAATATGAAAAATAATTTAGAAGAAATTCCAACTTTGTGGGATATTGATAAGAACAAATTCACGCCATTGTACGAGACAACGAACGAATGAGACGAAAGCAATCGTGCAAGTAATTTTAGAAACTGATTACCAACGGAAGTTCTTGCCAAAATATGTAAGACTGACTATAAAATAAAAATATTAATAAAAAATCAAGGTTTATATTTAATTTAATTTCCACTACATACATCTTGTTGAGAAATACATACAAAGTAAGAAAGAAGCCGGATAGTCGGCTTTACCGACTAGTCGGCACATCTCTAATATTTATGCATTTTTAGATTTCTTGGCACACAGTAAAATAATATCCTATTCGGGGAAAATAATTCGTTTTTATGTGAATGAGCCCATAGACGTGTTGAGAGAGGAATGGCTATGTACGTAGTTATGTTATGCCAGATTAGGTATGCAAAGCCTCGCTGTTGAACTAACGCAAGCGATAGAGTTCAAATGTTTTAACTACGCGAACACTTAACTAAATACTTATATAACTGTAGGATATCAGATAATGTCCTTGTAGAGATACGCAGTGCACGCATATTTACCATTATTAGTAAGAGATACCCCTTATACACCTCCTCTCCGACGCCGAATTATAGTGTACGCTAGTACAATAAGAGTGCATGTTGCAGCTAATCCCGGGTTACAGGGTATTAGTGACTCTAGCCGGGCAGGGGGAGGGTGTGCTCGTCTGGATGCTCCTGTGAGTTCGTTGGTCCCCGCGATCCTCTCTGAGGGCGAAAGGGATTTCGAACCGTTTGAGAATATTTCCTTCCAAGCAATTAACGTGCTACAGTAAAGTTCCGCACAGTACAACAAGTTGGTTATGTTTGCAACAGCAAGGTAGCGCGTGGCGCATGGCTAAGAGACGGGCGCACAGGGAGGCAGGCAGGCAGACCGCTCTAATCGTAAGACGTTACGTCGCGTTGTCGAATAACAATTGATTTTCTTTGATACACTTCCTTTGTAAAGATCTCTTTGGTTTAATGAAATACTTGCAAGTCGCACAGATAGTTTAAACATGGTTGTTTTATTTATCTGTCCGGTTGAATGCATGTTTGTTTGTTTGCGTAGTGCGGGTCACCACGCGCCGTGTCGCGTCACCAACAGACCGTTTTGGTGATATCCTGAACACCATGTTGTTTAATAGCATAGCCACGTCCGTACCTACATTCTACACTCTACCACACTGGTTGGAAATTGTTAATACACAGTGCACACTCTGCACATAATATTCAACTTTCTTTTATTCTTTATGTACTGTTACCGTGCACATATTTGTAACACTTATTTATATATTTACTACGAGTACTGACATGGGATTTTTCTAAATAATATTAACATAAATATTAATTTACATTGTTGTGGTGGCGTGGGCGCGGGTGCGGGCGTAGAGCGGTCGAGGTATTTTAAAATATATTATCATTGTACAATTAATATTATTTGTTTTTCAAAAAAAGCGAACCTAAGTAAGATATTTTCCTACTCTGGTGATGTTTCTATTAAAATATTTTTGTACCTACGAGTAATAGTTTTACTACAATATAGTGAATGCGGCTCGGTGTTCGGTTCGCTTGTGACTTCATTTATGTAGTTAATTTTTGACTTCATATGTTATTATTTGTACACTTCAATCAGATGCGATGCAATCATTACGTCGAGCGAGTATAAAAGGAGCCTGTTTATTATGTGTACTCCATAATTATTTTGTCTCGATGCAGTAGTAAGCAGTTTCCTTTCTACCGACTATCTACGTGTCGACTGCATGTATACTCTGCTATTTAAAGTGTACAATTACCCTTAGCTACTGTAAAAACGTAGTGGTCTAGCCGCAGCAACGAAACTCAACCCACCAGCAGAGGTCAGTGATCCACGATCTACCCAACCAGTCTATAGTTTTAAGCAAATGCTCTATAGCGGTCAGAGAGAGTCCACTCTCAGTACTTTTCTAATTAAACTGTGTTATGTAAGATAGTTAACGGAACGGAACGGTTTATTTGATAATCGCGTGCTCGAGTCGGTTCCTTTGTCATGCGTTGCCAACGTTTTTCATATAAAATATAGTATTTTTGAAAGTATTACTTGAAAAAAAAATAAAGTAGATGGCAAGAAGAAAAAAATGTATAGTAGGTTTCAAATATTTAATTTTTTAAAGAAATATTTTTAACTGCTTGATAGACATAGATAATGTTGATAATATATAAAACAATTAAATTGACAATAATATCAAGTGTCGTTCAAAAATAAATAAAGGCTGCGGACTGCGTTCCATTTTGCGCTTAAATATTTAAGGATAAATGGTGTTGTACATTTAAAAAAAAAAAAAATATAGTAGTTTCGCCTATATATATATATACCAATTTTTTATAGAAATATACTAGTCGGGCGCCTAATATAGAGTAAGATATTATATTACCTATATTATATATAATTGGTTTGGCATCCCTATGTGCTACCATCACAGTGTTCACCGAATGCTTGTTGCAAAGTGTGTGTGAGAGAGTGAGAGATTGAACACAGGAGTGGCTTTGTGTAATAAATCTGAGAGTGTCGCGTCGTCGCTAAAATCAATCAGTTCCGAGCTATTTAAAAAGCCATTATCCACCGCTACCGACCAATACCGGCCGCGACCCTAGCGACATTACCGAGTCCACATCACACTGCGGCCGCGGCATCGACGCATCATATCAAATCTAGAGACGCGATGTTTTTTTATTTTATTTTTTTAACTGACCTTACTGTTAGCGTAAGGGCCCCTATCTAAAAGCAGAGCCGCTGATGGCTTTTACAGCTTTATCGGGCTTGACAGACGCGATGACGTGAGATGTACCATATTCTAACACATTTTCACTACTTCCTATATCAATAAAGCTCATTATGATTTATATTAGGAGATTTTCTACAAACATTTATATTTGTTGTGATCACTGTTTATTGTATAACATACTTATCAAGGTAGAAGAAATTCTAAAACGATACAAATTTATTAAATGTAAATTGTTGTACGTAGCGTAGCCAAGTTATTGTATGGTGTTTTTGTTGTTGATTGTGTTATGTTGTCAGTCGACTCCTCATGTCTCTCACTTCCTTCTCGTTATTTTAAATAGTATGTCGTTTATTTCAGAACTACTATCATTTACCCCTATTTACATCTGACGGACTCCTAAGTTTTTTTACACTTACATAGACTATTGGCAAGTCGTCGTCGACCCAAGTGGGTTCATATAGACCACTCTGGCTATCACTAATTTCGATTGTGTCCGAGAAAGCTCTGCCTTTTATGTATTTAATTTATTTTCCTTTCGGAGAGTCGGCGAGCGCTCGGCACTCCATCCCCCAGCCCGCCAACCCTCCAGCCATCCGGAGCTGCTGATTGATGAGAACATTGTTCATTACTTTAGTTAATAAATAATTAGTTAACGCTCCAATACTCATAAGTAAGTACGGTATTAGAAACTTATGAGAAAGCTTTTAATAACAATAATATGGGCTGCCGTGTCTACATTAACAGCGCGATTCATTAGAGTAGAAGCGCTTTAGAGTTTGTTGTATATTTCTGAAAGCGGTTCACTAAGGATTTATCTACTTAAGATTTTTTAAATTATATAAACACACTCCCTCATGGTTTTAGGTGACGATCTATCTCACTCGCTCCCCGTTGATGCTAACTCTCTCACTCTTACTGATCCATTAGCCGCCCATTCACTAATTATATTAAATACTAGCATTGCCCCACTGTTTCACCTGTGTTTATTATATCCGCCGTTAACGAACCCGTGTAAAGCTTATAATTGTTCTTACATTCCTGTACATAGCTGCTTACAGCTTTCCAGATTCCTAGACTTTCATGGTTACTGCTCCTTTTCTTAGAGTATTAGTGTGAAGTTAAATAGCCTATACCCTTCCTCAATAAATAGTATAGTCCAAGGTTGTGAGTCACACGGCTCATTCGCGCCACTACTACTACATTACTATCTATAGTCACAGACCCAAGCCGAGTCTTAAATTATTTTAATTTCCAATTATCTCCTAAACTATGTGTCCAAATAACATACTTTAAAAGGCAAAATTTAACTTCGTACAATTTTCTTTATGATCAAGAATATTTTTTTCGTAAGGATTAATAGGCCATGCTTAAGAATAATGCTCATAAATCACTGTTTAAACTTCAAGAAATGTTTGTCACAGAATATTATAAGTTATAGTGGCTAATGTATAAAAGAAAGGCATATGCTATCGCAGGCTTTTGATAAACTAATATTTTTCTAGAGCATTGTGTTTGATTGCAGTACATTGCCATATAAGCAGAGCTTCGACGCCTTCGAGGTGCGGTGTTTGCAACGAATGCTTCGCATCGCATGGACGGTCTTTTACTCCAAAGTATCCATCTTAAGAGAAGTGCGACTAAAGACAACGCCTGGATTAACAACAATCTCAGAAGCCCGAATATTATGGTTATTTTTAAGCATAACATATTAATTTTTACGAACAAAAGTTACTTCAATAAGACAATTTTGTCAAGTTAAATTATTCCTCTTTATAGTATGTACTAGCTGTGTTCCACGGCAGGCTTTTGATAAACTAATATTTTTCTAGAGCATTGTGTTTGATTGCAGTACATTGCCATATAAGCAGAGCTTCGACGCCTTCGAGGTGCGGTGTTTGCAACGAATGCTTCGCATCGCATGGACGGTCTTTTACTCCAAAGTATCCATCTTAAGAGAAGTGCGACTAAAGACAACGCCTGGATTAACAACAATCTCAGAAGCCCGAATATTATGGTTATTTTTAAGCATAACATATTAATTTTTACGAACAAAAGTTACTTCATTATAAAGACAATTTTATGTAGTTAAATTTTGCTGTTTGGAGTATGCTATTTGTACGCATAGTTTAGGAGATAATGAAAAATTTAAATAATTTGTACTTGCAGGAGGAACAATATTATGATAGACTACACAGGTGCGTTGGCGTTGCGGTGTTTGTTGGATAAAATTAACACGGATGAAACCGTGGAACACAGCTAGTACATACTATAAAGAGGAATAATTTAACTTGACAAAATTGTCTTATTGAAGTAACTTTTGTTCGTGAGGATTAATATGTCATGTCTAAAAATAATGTTTATAAATCACTTTTGAATTTTAAACAAATTTTTGTCACAAAATACCTTATTGTGGCTTTTGTACAAGATATAGGCATATACTACAGCTGACTTTTTTTTTGATATACTAAGGAACAACATTTTTATAGAACATTATATTTTTGTATCATTAACGATAACGCCAGTGCACGCAAATAAAGCAGTTCGGGAGGTCCTCGACTTCCGACTTACGTAACAAAAAAGGCTAGGTGAGAGATGTAGCCTAATGTTAGATATCCTGTACTATTCCTCGTGAGTCTGGCTGAGCAGAGGTTAGCGTGTTTAAACAAACCAACAAACAAAAAACTTCGCTTTATTGTATTAATATAGATAGACGGATGCACACGTGACACGCGACATAATAGAAAAATAGGGAGAGATTTTCATTTCTTTATTCTTTATTAATTATCTTAACTTGTTCCGAGTACAATCATTTATGTAAATATGAAAAATATTTCGATGTTATATATATATATAACAAACATAATATTGTGTTGAATATAAAATGATTTATGGCATAGTTTAGCTAGGTATTTGTTTTATACATTATGAGTCACAGTATGCTAAATAGTCATCTTACTTTTTAATATGCAAAAGCGAAAGAGAAAGCGATCCTCACGGATTCGCTGCATGATGCGTAAGTACATGTCGAGTCTACGCGACGCGACGCGACTCTTGCGCCATCTTACGTCATGATTCATGACATGGAACGCGGACGTTGTGGCGTTGACTTGTGTATTTTGTAGACCCATCCTCTATTAGCGCATTTACAGACAAACATAAGACGTCTCTGATACCAAGATAGTGTTTTGACGATTTATTGAAATAGTAAAGTTTTATTTCAAAATAAGTACATTCCTTGGGATCAACTAGGTCTCTGTGGGTCATACAAAGCTAAATAATCTGAGACGGTTAACAGAAACCAATCAAATATCCATAAGTAACAATTTAATCCACGATAACATTGTCCACAATACACAATTTAATAAATTAGAAATGATATCAAGTAAGAGGGTAGGATCGCGACGCGACTGTGACTGTCATAAGTGAATAAGCACAAACAATATTACGTATTATCTAAATGTGAAGTGATAGCCGATAGCCAAGTAATGACATTCCGATGCGCTCTCTACATAAAACAAGGAAGATAAGCTTCCCTTAGTGCCCTCAACTGTTAACACGTTACTGTCGCCAGCGGCCAGCCTGTCGATATTGTAATAGCCGCTCCAGATTCGCGCGGTGAACTCAGCGCGACGCGAACTACTCTCCACACTTACAATGTTCACAGTCTGGTTCACTTACTAGTACTTGGAACAACAGTGAAACTACAGGGTAGGAAGCTGACTGATTTATTAAAATAATGACAACTGCCAACATATGTCAACCATCGACAATATACAAACCCCACAGTACTGAATGGACGTAACTTCAGCTGCCGCGTCTTTGAACCTATGTGTACAGAAATTTTATAATCATTTGCTTAATAAAGATAAAAAACAAATAAAGAAAAAAACAGATGGTGAATAACGAGTATACATCGCAACAAAACGAGTTAATTATGCTTTAGACATTTTTATTTTAACATGATACACTTACCTAGAGTACCGTCAAATATGGCAATATTATCATCACAAATGTTTAATAATTCAAACATTTTACAGAATTATTACAATACAGTGTTAATTGTTTAGAATATTCAATTTAAACGAGTCGAACTGCGACGCCGGCCCGTGAATGTGGATAAGCGTTTGCGCTTTTCTAGTGGAATGGCCGCGAACCCATTGACGTGGACACAAAAAACCTACTCAGAACGGAAACCGAGGCGTGAACCCCGTGAACAGGCGTGAAGTCCATCCACACACTTGATCCACACTCGCGTTCACGCCCTTTCACGGGTGTTCACGGCGTGAGTCTGGAGCGGCCATAGCATACGTTCTACATTACCGCTAATCACTTTACAACGAATAACATTATCTCTAACGTCAAATGTCTAATCATATACACATGTCGAGGAGCGCGACAGGACGGCGCGACAAGACGGCGCGACACGACGGCGCGACAGTTGCAGGAGAGTCTGTCAATATGCTCGGAGTCAGAGATGATAACACGCTACCGCAAGAGAAACTTCGCGTCGCGTCCAGTGAACATACTACCTACTATTTCATATTTATGATAAACTTCTATGAGCGAGGTCCTGGGTTCGAATCCCAGGTCGAGCAAAGTGTTTTTGGGTTTTCCTATGAAATTCTCAGTAGCAGCTCGGAGTTTGGTTTCGTACCCGATTAATGGCAATAGGCTTGCCCCCTATTACATGGGACCTAAAAACATATTCAGCGAACTGTACATTAGTACACCTCTGCCCAACCCTCCGGGGAATACAGGCGTGATGGTATTTTATGTTATGCTATGACAATTAAAAAGCCAAGCACTGTTTCTGTGCACAATCATCACGCCACACAATACCAAGCAATGCCACGCGGCCCACGCCACATCCATTAGTGTTTCTGTGGGAATAAAGAGAGAAATTATATTAGAAATACCAGGCACCGAGCTATTGAGCAGTCATTAGGGACAGAGATAAGACGGAAGCAATGCTATTGTGTACTCAGCGACATGCGACAGCCGCGATAATGTTATCCAGTTAACTAAATCAACCCAAAACTCATTACTAAACTACAAGTCAGAGTAACTTGAGACGCGCCACATTCCTACTGCTGAGGAGTCTCGAGATCTTTCACCTTATAGCCAGTTTGTGGCACTGTGACACTGTGTGTCAGTGACCCCGGGACCTACCTACTCACAGCTGATAACACTCGGACCAACTGTAATGTATTCTCGAGACGATCAATTGTACCTGCCAATTGTTGTATGTAGCTCTTTGTTATTTTATACAACCAATTGAAGTCGATGACAATTTTATTACGGTGATTGATAGTAATTGACGTATAATATTCAATTGTTATTCGGAAGCGCAATAACACATAACGTCCAGAGATGACAACTAGAAACTATTTACATTAAAATATAAACAGAACCGAATTAAGATCACTACAAACATTATAATGAATAGTGGAGTCTGATCGAATGGGATTTGAATCCTGTCTGTCAATCGTCATCGGTTGCTTGAGGAGTCAGTCAATCGTCACAGGGATGGACAAGTGTGAAGCGACCTTGGCATGTTCTCAGGCGTTCTAGCTTTTCGGTAATTGCTGATCTGGTTGGTCTGTCTTGTCTGTCCGGTCTGTCTGGTTGTAGCAAAAATAATGGCTCAAAGGGCTGGGAGTGAAGCGTCGAAAAAAAAAAGAAAGGCGGAGCTGTCAAAAAAGAGTTCCTTCTGGGTTTTCTGATGGTGAGAAAAGATAATAGGTAGTAATATGTAGGTGGTGGTTTTTTCCTGGTTGGGTTTTGGCGAGGCTTTTAAAAGTGGAAGACTGGAATGATCGGCCCCTATAAACGTGCTCCAATATTATTTTGCTGTGCTTGCACGCGCGACGTTTAGAAAAGGGGTGTCTTTATCATTGCGGTGCTGCTCCAAACTGCCTTTTCATGACTACCTCATTTCATTCCTACCGGACGCGATACCTGGAAGTTGAGCTAAGTTAAGCGTATACTTGAAAATAATAAACCCTGTAACTCCGAGCGTGTTTCATTCTCTTCAAATCCACCTGGGGTACAGGCGGCTCTAAAACATAGCTTTCAACAAACAGAGGAGCTACAGGGAGCGCCCTGAGATTGCCCGAGAGTTTGCATTCTCGCCACGCCGGTGAGCGAGGCGGTGGTGTAGTTAGCTACACGGTGTGGTCGGTAATGTAAGATTCAACGGTTCAAATGAACACTAAAACACTTATAAAGTCATTTAGATATGCTGTGAGCGCATCACATACAAATATGAGGTTCACTGTTATAATATTACACTCAACTCGGTGGAATTATACTGTCGAGTCTCGTATGTATGTGAACAGTCACTGGACAGTGGACACTGGACGTCACTTGTTTGCTGCGTTACATGTTACGTTACGACGGCTGCTTGTAGCTACTTACATGTAGATGTCAAGTAGAAACACTGATGCGTATGAAGTTGTGTTGAAGGTTTGCTGTTATAAGAAAAAATATGTCACAGAAGTACGAACTGTCTGTAACCTACCAGCTATTTAGTATCTGAGGTTGTAATCTATATAGCGTACTCAGTCTTAGCTTAGCTCAAACTTCGATAAGAATTTACTCAGCGCAGAATTAGCTTTCGAATTTATAGTCGTTTTGGAAGTGTCTGGGAACTCTCAATTAACGTTTCGATACCGCATCTGGACTGTTAAATTTTATTCAACTCAAACAAATAAATAAATTACGAATTATGTATAGAAAATTAAAAAGCTATTTAAAATAGAATTTAAACTGTGTAATTGTATAATATTCAATATGCTTTAAAGTAAAAATGACAGCTTATTCGTACATAAAATAAAAAGATTAAAGCTTCAAACCCATAGAATTATGAACTGGGCGTGTTAGAGTAGCGGACTTTATTATTCTATGTTCAAACCAATAACGAGAAACAACTGCAAACAACAGGAATACAATGGTGATAGACAGACAGATCCACGGAATATCTGTGGACAGATCGCTTGATATTTGATGTGTTTTACTTTCAATTTTGAATAATATCCATGTGTCTAATGTGTGATCAACTGATCAGATGATATTTGTGTATTATTTTAAATGTCTCGAGTCGCTGCCAGTGGAGACTGAAGAGCTAAGCAAACACTTATCTCATTTATATATGATAATATGAAATATATATAATATATCATATTATAAAATTAAAAAGTAAACGTTTAAAATAAGTAGGTAATTAGTGTGTTGGGTTGTGGGTTGTGGTAGGGATATCATTATACTGGGTAATATTAATTGTATAATTCATTAAACTGAATTTAGTTTTGCTAATAGAGATAACGAGATAATGAACAATAACATTTCACATTAATTCCAAAGAGGTTTGATAATACTGTAGCTAGCATATTGGTCCACTATTGGCTCCGCTCCGTGTATACTTAGTTTTGGATTATATACGTTAATGTTTATCGGGGGTTTGTTTCAGTGAGCTTAAACGACTAAACAATGTAAAGTTAGACGACAAGCATAGTATAATAGAGGAATTAGAATAAATATTGTGCGGTTGAGCGGCCGTCTGTTGCGTGTGCCAGTGTGTGCACGCGCTAAACTAATTAATGAAACCTGATCTGTTAAAAACCGGGTTACGTAACATAATGTTTTCATGGTGTTCACTATTTGTATATAAACTGAGAGTTCGTATCCGCATCGCATCCAACGGTGTTACACGTGCGTGTGTTTGCGGGCGAGTGCGTGCCTGTGTGAGTTTGTTCAAGCGCCTGTGAGTACAACAGCTGCCCCGCCCCCCGCCGGATGAGGGTGTTGCCTCATACGTCATCGATGACATGCAACGTCACTTGGGGCAGGTCAGTCCCCACAGGCAGTGTCGACCGGCAATGATTAGTTATTGTTAGGGTCGTCTGTTTGTGATTTATTATGTAGAAATCGCGTTCAGAGTGCGAGCGGTATAATAATGTAATGAATGAATGAATAGAAGCTTATATAACTTACTGAGTATGGTCTAAGAGAAAGTGATGATTTGGTAGGTTTAATTGGTTAATGGTTATAAAAAATCAGCTGCTATTGGTAGATCCTTTCTCGTAGCTAACTGTGGTGTTGTTGAGTCGCTCGCTTCTTGTCGCTGGTTGCAAGTAAACTGAACTGATTTTACAGTTAAAAATATAAAAGAGCACGAAGTTGCACAATAACATACTATAATAATGTTCGGATGTATAATGACCACTAACTCGACTCCCCGAGTACTATTATCTTGAAAATACAATTCCGAGAAAAACATGCTGTAAAAAAAAGGGGTTTGTCTATAAAAAAGTAGTGGAATCTCATAAACATAGAAGTATAGGAGGTGAATATAAAAAACGAGTAATTTTAGTTAAAACCATCATGTTCGGTGAAGCTGTAAAAACCGCAGCGGCTTCAGGACCTCTAAGGTTAACAGTATAGTCAGTTCTAAAAAAAAGGTTAAAATGTGGCCTATTTTGTACACGTTAAATTCATTCTTTAGAGTCTACTGTACCTAATTATATGACCCTTAAACGTTTTAATTAATGACAAGACAATAAGGTTAACATATTCTTGTTACATGTTGTGGAATTGTATATGATAATATGACTAAATTAAAAGTACCGTAAGTCGCTTCGAGAAAAGAATGTTACGGCTGTGCCTTGCGCTCGACTTGGTAGATGCATCATACAATAAATGTATATTTATTGAATATTTTTACTTTTACATCGATACCCTGAGTCACAGTGTGAATTTCGTGCTCAACGGTGCACAACAGATTTGATTTTCCCTTAAGCGTGATTGCCAATACCAAAAGGCCAGTGAGATGTGGGGCCTGCGCTCCAAGGTCAGTGCGATGCGCATCATGTTTGCCTCTATTATTAACTCGAAATGTTGAGAAAAAGAGGCTGATAAGCGCGAACTCTAGCGGATAAGTATTGCAGATAGCGTTGTGACCCACTATAGTAAATGGGTCGACCTCTTCTCCCACAGGTGCGAGCTACGTCACCAGTGCACTGTGATTCACCAGAACGATCCAAAAACACTGTACGTGCATGGGGCGGCGTGTAGCGGTGCCACGGTGTGGAAGCAACTGTCGCTCCCGTATATCAGACTTAGAGCGACCACATACAGTCGGAATTCCGTTTCGGAATTCTGATTCGAAATATCAAATCGGGATTCCGTACATATTTCACATACATAGCCAAGCCCCGTAATGGCTGTAAAAGTCATCAGAGGCTCTGTTCGGCAACAGTAAGGTCAGTTATAAAAAAAAACGAGGAGAAGCGACTGTGCCGTGTGCAGTGTGCTACCTGTGCAGTGAGCGCGGAGACACACCTGCAGCTGTGTGCTTCGTTACCGGCTTTATATTTACACCTTTATGTATTTGAGTTCCTCTGTCGCTGGCGGGACTGGGTGCTGCCGGGAGCTGCACACGTACCATATCACATGACCCCCCCGTCCGTCACTTTATCTCTAAACGCACCTTACTATATTATCTTTCTTACATAATTAAGTACCTATATGACGATCAAAATTTTTTTTTATCGTCATTTAATTTAAGAGATAATCATAATAAATATATCTGCTTGAATAAGATACCAGCTGCTAGTTTCTTTCCGCAGACAGAACGCGTGCGTCGGTTTATCGAGTATCTATACACTTGAAGTTGTAAAGAATCATTATTACAATATAAAGTGTTATTTATCTAATAATCAGTGAGTGCTCGTGAGTGTAAGTCGCAAGAGAGAAGAGGTTATTACACGGCAGGTTGATCGTATTCCGATTTTTGGTGCGCGGGGGGGGGGGGGGGGGGGTACGGCCGCGGAATCGAGCTAATTGAGTGATGTCGTGCGAACGAGCAACCCGAGCTCTCCGCACTGCCTGTGTCTGTGTCTACAAATCAGCTGTTGTTGTACATGTCTTTGCGAAGTTAATTTTAGTACGGGTCGTCGTCCGCGCCACGCCGCGCCCGGTTATTTACGAGTCAGTGTGAGCTACGCGGCCGCATCTCTCTCTCTCTGTCACTTTCGCACGTATCACATCTTCACATCACATAATATTATGCGTATAATGCAAGGTGCGAGCGGGTATCGCCAAATACCCGATACAAATACCAGGTATCAAAATACCTGTAAGTTTTGTATATAGGTATATGTGGTCTTGCTATACAATCTTTATCTATGCTTTATGCATGGCTATATTTATTAATAAAATTGGATTACGTTTTAATAGAATGCATCTGTCTGTTGAGATAAGTGATTGGATAGAAATCTTTATTTCCTACATTATCATGCTTAACTTTAACAGCTAAGGTAAACGCTCCTATAATTGAAGGTCAGTTGTTAACGTAATCACTTCAAAATCACAACTAACATAATTAATCTAAACATTGTCGACACCCAAAACACCGTATAAAATATATTCGAATACTCTATAATATTTTCTATCCTCATAATCTTAAACAATACATGTCACCGTGAAAAAACTGCACGTCTAAATAATTAATGCTTTAGTGTTGTTACGTAATTATGTTCCTTAAATTCGTACTTATTTGTAGATATCAAATTTGTCTTAGCGAGTGAAATGGTTTCTGATCTAAACCATGCGACTCACTTCGGACCATCCGAACTCATGACGCATACCTGCAAATACCAATACCCAGTCTTGAAGGTGCGGGATCGTAGGTATTTTAAACTATACCCGGTTTGCAAACCCACAATTCCTTTTCGTGTAGCTTCGACAAGCAAGGCACGTATGTGGCCGGCCCGTACGGATGACTAATACCTTTAAGGTGTGCATTGGGTATTTCGGTAAGCTCGCACCGGGTATTAAAACCTGGACCAGTATATATTCCTCATGCCTGTGAGAATCCTGTGTGACGTTATAATGCACAGTCCCTGATTCTAATTGAGCGAACAGTGCGGACACGGTGCGCGGCGCGATCTCGGCTTCGCGTCACAAACAATCCTACGCGCTTTGCATTAGTTATGTGTGTTAATTAGACCACACAGTACTTTTGTATAATTAGACTATCTAACCTCCACAGATGTATACAACTTTTACAAAAATTACAAACAAGTTAAAAATGGCATAATTTTTGGTTTTTTTTCTTGGTTGACGTTTGACATTACACTCAAGTACTCAAGAAAATATTAAATTGATATTACATTTTGTAGAGGTCGCTAACGATTTTTTTCATTAATAAAGTGGAGTACTTTTGGTGTTTTCGAGCGACCTGCAAATGTAAATTTTTCATGTTAGAAGTACAATAAAAAAATTATTATTGTTTTGGTCGTTCCTAAAGGGGTTATTTCACGGCACGATTTACCGTACCCGATTTGCGGGAAAGGGCAGGGGGGCTTGGCCGCGGAATTGAGTCAATAGCGACGCTCAATGGCCTAACCCCTTGATGTATATCCTTATGCAGGTTTCAAGTGAGCCTAACAATTATTTTTTCCGAATATTGTTAAATTTCTTTAGGCAGCTAATGCTATGCGGTTACATACGAGAGCTTGTGTCTCCATGGAGACGATGGACGAGGAATACACAAACACAATCTTTTTATCTGGAGCATCTACATGAACCAGCTTGTACACAAATACCTGCTTTCAGTTTGTAAAATGACAATTTTCTTGTAAGGACCAACAAATCGACAGTGTTCACAAAAAGTACTTTTTCTATTAAGTATTTAAATAAAAGGTACCAAGCAAAAATGATGTTTGATTTTTTTAATGATGCTTCGAATAGTAGTAACTATTTAAGTATAAGGTGTGTGGTGATTGTCGCCGTTGTTTGTGGATCTATTTGAGAGTAAAGTTATGCTATTCACGAGACGCATTCCCGCGGCATCAGATATGCACATACTGGCACACACACAGCACATAGCACATAATACCAAGTATATAAGTAAGCACAGTACAATCCTAACACAACGGTGACCATCGAGAGATCATCTTCCACCGACGGTCACGACCGTCATGCCAGCCTGCATTCAATTAACTTGGATATACGCAGTCTGACTCCGATACACGACACGCGAAAGCGAGTTACTATGACGAACGCCTAGTACTAGAACACGGTACTAGAACAACCCTACCACCTCGATATCACCATTTCCTCGTTCGTAACTCAACAGGTTGCGCCACGTGCGGGTGAGGTTGGCTTGGACATCTCAGTTTTAAAGATGTAATTCAACACCCCTTACATCACAACAATATAAAACGATAAAAATGTATGATATATATGTAAATTCTAAGTCAGCTATAGCTATAGAACACATCCTGACCTAATGAGTGATGGAACACCAGTTAGAAGCTCGAAATAGTCAACCGATGCGTGTGAAAGTTGAAGAGAAGATTCTTGTTGTAACGCAGGAGACAACGAGGCATTTCTGAAAAACAACTTTTAAGGGGTGATAGACCCTAAGAAAGTTTGCATTTACAACTAGCTAATAGCCGCGACTTCTACCTTGTTTATTATATTTTAACATCACGCGGCAAGGAAGCACATCACTGAGCGCGTACTGCTCATAAAATGTTGAACGAAGATAAAGTGTTTAATGACCAAGTATCTAAGGAGTAAATTATTAATATTTATCCAGTAATTTTTACGCGATGCGCACACAGGCAAACCTGTATAATTTTACTTATTTAGTATAGATTAACAAAGGCTTCGGAATTAACGAACGCTGTGTTTTACCGTTTTTTGGGATAATCATGCTTATAAGGGGAGAAAATATGTTAGCAGTGGTTTCTTGTTAACGAATCCTCTGTAATATATAAGATTGTATAGCGTAAAGTAAACAAGATAAATCTATTCATAATACTGGTAAAGATAAAAAAAAAATGAACGAGGCATGTGTTGCCAAACTGAAAAAGAAATGATGGAGGAAGTAAAATTAACACGTAAAAGTATTAAAAGAACCTTCAACCTATATCACCAGCATTTACCGTTTGGGAGTTATTACCGCAAACATCCACGTGAGAGTTTTATTGAGAGTAGGATGAAATTACGCGAAATGTGCACTCAACGTAGCAGCTAGGGGCGTCGTCCTCCCTCCTCCCTCTCCCTCCTCTCGCGGGTGTGTCGACGACATTTTTGTAGATTTCATCCAGGTCGTGTCACCTTGTAGTGGGAAAGGGTTCATTCAGTGTTGACGACACTCAGTAATAAGTAATTGAGATGAATATGTACTTAGTATTTGTTAGTTTGTGATAGAAATAAGTGTTGGCGACTGAATTATGTATTATTATGTGTCATGTATTATATATTGTGTGTTTTATATATAAGAATAGTTAGGTAACATTAATATTGAGAAACGAGATAGATTTATAAAGAAAATGCTAGCAACTACGCTACATTACGAATTACGTGTCACGTATTATGTGTAACGTACATACGATTAGAATTATGACAAAATATATAGAATAAGTTTATATGGAAAAAATGTACGACATCACATTGAATGTACGAACAATACGCGGTAAAACCGCCCGTTTTTTCTATTGTTTTTGCCCTTGCATGGAATATGTGCTTAATGTATATAATGTATTGATGTTTAATGGATAGGGAATAGAATAAGGAACAATTTGTTATATAACTTGTATATGTAACTTATATATTTAAATAAATATTGAGCGGGAAACAGGGCGACCAAAGTGAAAATAGATACAAAAAATAGACCAAAAGTAGAGGCTCTCTTTATGGTAATTCTCTAGGTTACTTAAGCTCGGCAAAAATCGTGTCGGGCACGGGTTAGTGTAGAAAAACTTTTCCGATCACTATATACACATACGCATGTTTCCTTCCTTCCTCCCAGCGGTGAGTATGGTTTCCAGAGTTCCTTAGGGTGCAACGCGCTGTTGATGTCTACGGCGATGCAAGCGCCCATAGGCTGCGGTTGCCGCTAATTGTCAGGCGGGCTTATGCTTGTTTGAAATTTTAGTTGCATAGAAAAAAGGTACTTTGCAGTTGTTAAGCGATATTGATGGACATTGAAAGAGCTCGCGCGCGCCTCGCTCGCCTCGCGTGACGCAAATACAATTATTTTTACGAAATAAAATTCTTTTGATACATTTCACATGTTTATACACTGTAGTAAACATTTAAATAAATTGCAATGTTGGGTAACTTCAAACGCGTATTATTTTTGAACTAGCTTCTTTGATAACTGCCTAGTTTATTAAATATTGTAGAGCTGCAGTAGGTATGCAGTGGTTCAATAAACATTGTATAATGTATAGTGGGTAGATAGATATATGTATAACAGGCTGATAACTAATACAAAGAAACCGTCTCCTCAGGTTAAACAACAAACAGATACAATTGTATAACTTGATATTATCTAATGAGAAGTATTCTTATAGTGTACTTATATAACAGCGAGATAATACACAAGTGTGGTATTGTGAGATACAGTATACACTGTTAGCCTTAGGGGCCCTATCGTCAAACAGAGCCGCTGCGGCTTTTACAGCTTCACCGGACTTGGGTGCGTACAGTCAGATAGATGCAATACACCGAGTATTGTGGTCGCAGGGTCGTAGGGTCGCAGTGTGCAAGTCATGGCGCGTACGCGAATCGCACTCCTGGGGGGCGGGGGGAGAGCGGGCGCGCGGTTGCGACAGCTTACAATATTTCCAGGTTTTATTACAAACGCGAGTAAAGGTTACACGCAGAATTTATTTATTTTCTGTGTTGGAATAATTAGTTGATTTATCGCCAATCGCCGTCATCAAATATATTTTTTGTAAGGCGACGATGCAGAATGGTCCAATGGTATTCAAGTATTAGAATATATGAATGTGTGCTCACTTGAGCTTCTATTATAGTGAAGGGAATCGCCGCGGCCGCGGAACCGTGATGAACCTTCAACATGTTGTCCCAAAATATGAAGTATCTGCAGTGAAATGAAACTAACTTTCAGTTTTATATCGATCAATCTGAAAAGCACATGTGTAGTGTTAGAAGATAATAAGATCAAATAAAGTTTAAATTTTAAATAAAGGATACCACTCGCGTGCAAGTCCCAGACTAACAACGCTTACAATATTCGCCTATGTTTCGCACGCATCTCATAAAATTCATAAAGTAACTGATTTTTGTTCGCCAAACATCACACAACACATTCGTTTACTAAATGTTTCAAATAATAATTATTCTTATTATTTACTATTATTTTGTTGAAAATGGTCAGCCTTTGCCGACAGCGCGTTGGAAGATAAACATTTTTGTCAGATTAATTCATAGTCTAAGACATATCCCAAAAAATACTAATAAATATATTATATTCTGTAAATATTAACGGCTCAGTAATCATGATACACGTCCTTTAACATAAATGTATGCCATAAACTGATAATATTTATGTAAATTAATAGTAATGCAAAGGGGGTTCGTCCATACTTTTAAAGTAGCTTTTTCAAGTTATTCCTCAATTAAAAGCCTAATGTAGAAAAAAACTATAGATTTATATTAATAATTGTTGAATTTAATTAGAGTAGTCGAATGACGCTTAAAGTTTTGTGAAAGATTTTTAGTGCTCTACATGTGACTTCTTTTACTTAAAAGTTTCCTCTACAGCAGATGTCGTGCAAAAAATCGAATTTCGTAACTATTTATACTAGCGGTCGCCCAATGATCGAAATTCGACCAGCGACTTTTTAATCATAGACTATTTTTTGTTTCACATTTGCAGTATGAACCTAAACAATGAATATCATATCACTTGCTGTCACTTTTCATTGAGTGACAATGTCAATATTTTGGGGGGTCTAAGTTCAATGGTATCCGTCAGGTTAGGATTCGCAGTATTAATTTATTTAATTTAATATATTAGTAACAGATATTATAGATAAATTCTAGCTTTCTGCTATAAACTTCCTTCTCCATATAAACTTTAACCATGCCAAATCTCAGTCTTCCGTGCACGCAATACGCTTAAAAAGGGGTAGAAAGCTTTTGTTTCTATAGATTGTCGTTTTAACATTTTCCTTTAAAGTACACATAATAATTTTTTAATTCTTTTTTATATCAAGTCGATATACCTAAATGTTTTTTTTTAACAATTTTAATCTTACTATCGATAATTCCATTATATTATAATAGATTGAATCTGTTCTTGCCATTCAATTTGAACAAATTTAAGAAAAAGTATTCCTTGGAAGAAGGACCGTATATGCAGGAGACAACTTTTTGTTTTATTAAAAATCAATTTCGATTTAGAATTAATTTGAATGAATCATGTAATTCGGTTATTTGCGAAAGCCGGTGAGGTGAGAAAGGCTGCGTAAAAACAAAAACAAAAACTAACGACAATATAAATATATCTTAGCTGGCCCCACGATTTCACTCATGTTAATTTTATCCGACGAACAGCGCGCCAATAACGCACCCGTGTAACCTTCCTTAATTGTTATAATTTCCCGCAAGTACAACTTATTTTCGTTTTTCATTAACTCCTAAACTATGCGTCCAAATAACATGCTTTAAGGAGCAAAATTTAAAATCATAAACTTATCATTGTAATGAAATAGCTTTTGTTCGTATGGATATTAACCATATTATGCATCCAGCTATTATTATGACATCATGCCTAAAAATTATTTGATCTTCAAGAAAAAAATAATTTTAAATCGGGAGTGCCGACAGAAGTGAAAACTTATTTTGGCACGTTAGACATTTTTTAGATGTGTACTAGGATTATGAATTAAGATTAAATATATTGTAAATATTTTAATTATTAAAATTACAATAAAGGTATATTGTTCTATTGAAAGAAAATTGTGTTAAATATAAATGTATACTGCGAATTGTACAGAGTTCACGGCTCCAAAATGCCTACTGGCACACAGTGGCTCCGAAAAAGTTAATGCTCTGAAACTTACCAAACAAGATGCCATCCCGACGGTGAATCGCCAAACTAAACGTCTATACTCGGTTTATATTGCTGTGATATTGTAACATTAGAATTATTTAAAAAAAAATTATTAATCGGGAGTTAACAATTGTTGTATTATCGGTTGTTTAAACACTAGGCAAAACAGTTGTTATAAATTTTATAGCAATAAATGTTTTATTTATTTATCTAAACGCGTTCGCAGTCTGCTATATGTACATGCATATATGCACACACTATAACTGCGTCTCGTAACGGTGTCGTGAGTCCAGAGATTTTATCTCATCTAAAAATATGCGTACCGCGCTAAATGAAGTTTTCATTTCATTAAAAGCTGTGCTTAAAACTAAAGTTATTGATCCTAGAAACATTCAGATTTGCGTTTGTTTATATCTTATAATGGTTATATTCATTAACTGGCTGGGCCTGCGACTGACTTTATGTAGGTTTTTTAATATCTACAATTATGTAGTACATTAATTTGATATATGTATCTCTTTATTTCTCTCATTTTATTTTTTCGATACGACTATACTGTTGGCCTTAAGGACTTTGAAGTTTCAGAAGACTTTTACAGCTTCACAGGGCTTCGGGGCGAACGCTGAAGACAACATGCTCAAGTGGCCGAATCATGGCTTGCCTTAGTTGTAATTAATTTGCGAACTGCGGGTCGGCAACGCGCATATGATGCTTCTGGTGTTGCAAGCGTCCATAGAATGCGGTGACGCTTACCATCAGGTGGACCGCATACTTGTTTGTCACCGTCGTAGTATTAAAAGTCGATCTAAGTACATACATACATATATATATACATATATATGTTTCTGCATTCTGGGGAACGCCTCGGATGTTTGCAGAGGCTGTGGTCGGTAGACTGCCATGTCTGGCGAGCGCGGGTCGAGAGGACAGCGCGAGGAACCGTAGAGGACCCAGAGGACCCAGGTTAAGAGGCCAGGGATCACCATTGAACGAGGATTATCTTCTTATGATCGTTCTTAAAAGTGGTCAATGTATTGCGAAAGAAATCACTCTACAAAAACTAGTTAGTTTATAGAAAATCAAAGTATTTTTGTTGATGCATACTTTCTGTATTAGTATTTTCGATTCTATCAGGTTTTATTGACGTCATTCGTTATGTAAAATGTCATCAGTTAAAGTGAACGCGTCATATAGTCAGTGGTTGCCGCAGCGGCATGAGCAGCGACGCCGAAGGTCGGGGACGCGACACGCGATGTGCGACACTGAGACGCGCGAATTTTTTTGTCACAAAAAGTTAACTCGAGCGACATCAGCTGTTACGTGAGCGCATGTGCGTGCGTGCGTGTGTGTGCAAAGCGGGCTCAATGTTTGATTTAATAATTAATGTCATTTATGACATCCATATAAACATATTTAAGAGAATATATCAGGTTCATCCTATTAAACACCTATTTTAAACCCATGATAATACCTGCAGATAGCCCACAACAGAGATAGCCCATACGAAATTACGAATAATTATATCCACAATATTACATTGAGATATTAAAATGAAACATGAAACTAAAGGTGAGCTCATACTTAGCAAATAATTCTCGGTCCGCTCCGATCCGTGCCTAGCTAAGCCTGTATCTACGAGTATTTCGCCGCGTAACAAGGTCAAATATTTCAAAATTTCCTTTTGGTTGTTTACTCCTCTAAGTTTAATCGACAAATATTTTACTTAGTAATTTTGAACAGGAAAACAAAATTATTAAATAGTATTTTATCTTAAGTTTCGTATTGCAGGTGTTTTGGATCACTTCATCCTCGTACGTACTGAGAGCAGCTTGTTAAATTATATATGTCGGTCAAATATTACACTAAAAGCAATGTATAATTAACATAAATAAACAAAAGCAAAATCTATTGTGAACACTTTTAATGTATCATAACAAATATTATGTGTTGCAGTTAACATTGCAGAGCTACAGCGCTGGGGGTGTGAAGTGAGTGTGGATCAACAGAGTTGGGAGCATATCTATCAACAACTCATCATTCTGGTTTATAATTTTTCAAACTTACTAGATGCTCTGCAATGAAATGAGAAAAGATAAAATGAATCCGAACACAAAACACGATAAGAAAAATTGTGCTGCAGCTCGTTACATTGAAATTTATGTTCAGGAAAAATTATAATTTGTGTAAACACGGACCGAGCGTCCGCACTCCCGCGCACCCGCCAGCCCGGTGTGAATTCCGCCCACGTGTTCGCGCAGATTTATTACATCTTTTAATTTACATTCTTAAAATTGTAACATGGAAAATATAAAATAAATTAGTTCGATGGTGGAACTCGTGTTAACACGAAGTCTGTAGGATGAGCTGTGTCTACGGAGACGAGATAGAAGCAACGCGTAATGGCCATTAAGTGCTAAAATGTAAAGGAAATGCAAATGATATAACTAATATATACAATGGTTAACATATTTATCACAGCAGAAAAATCAGTAAAACTATGTCACGACTTAACGTAGAAATATGAACGTTTTAAAGCCCAAAATAATTGAAACACAGACAGAAGGTTTAGTGTATTTTACACGGATTAAACACTAAGTGTATTTTATACGTACTGTGTACACATGTGTATGTGTATGATGTGTGTTGTGTAGTTCCGTGTGAAAGCGGGCGACGCGACGCAGGGGCCGAGGCGCGGGACGGTTGGTTGGCGCGGAGATCATTACGCGTATCGCAGAATAAAGTTCTGCAAAACAACTGCACGCCGCGCCATCTGATGGCTGTTATCATGCAACCTGTAGACGTATCACATACCCAAGTCCGGTGAAGCTGTAAAAGCCGCAGCGGCTTTAGGGCCCCTAAGGATAACAGTGTAGTAATTAAAAAAAAAAAAAAAAGACGTATCACAGCGAATTCCACAAAGTACCTCGATATTTACTATTGCGAAGTGGTGACTATATGTGTTACAGTCACGACAAAGTCCGCGTCGCGCCGGATTGATATACTCCACAAAATAAACTCTTTCCAAGTTGCAACTAGGATATTGGTAAACAATTTAAGTAGCGTGCAACAATACTATTAGTGATCCCTCTGCATCCGAAGGGTTTTCATCTGGAAAGCGTTTCCCTCACGAATCACGACTCACGTAAAGTCACTACTGTATGTGATACAAGCATACACAGAGACTATAATATTATGTTGTGGGATATGTTTTTTTCATATTTGACAATACCGCAGAGAATTACAATACGTCGCAGAGCCGCTTTCTAATTTTCAGAGAAACGGCCGTTTTCAATCAATTTGTCTGTCCATTTATTGATATAGTGACGATATGAAATATCTATTTGTAAGCTTTCGCAATAACAATAACGTAACTTCGCTTACGTAATTAAATCTATGCTTTTAGTTTGTCTACTTACGAGAATTACGGTCGATTGGTAGTCGGTCATATCCAAATACCAGGAAATACATTATTATAATTATCGATAGTTGTTTGTGCATTAGTGTTGTTGACATTTACAATAACGAATCATCATTAATTACCCTTCGAATTTGTAACATAGCGCTCTATCCGGCTTTATTTACAAAACATATTTTAATGTCTTATATAGAAATAGAAATAAAAACATGTACTTATATAATTTCACGAATGTGATTAAATAAATTTAGCTGTTCTTTGATCAAATATACACTTAAATGACTGGTTAAAAAAAATTGCAATAGGCAGTAACTAAACATTCTATAGGATATAGTGAGTCAGACAACCTATTCACAATCCTCGATTTTGAGTTAGGTTTCTGTTTACGATTACGCACATTAGGTACTGATTTGCCGAAAAACAAGTTCAAGGACCATGTCAAGCGGGCTTTACTGTCAAAAGGTTATTATAGGGTGGATCATTATGTGAATGATAGTGATGTCTGGAAGTGACTCCCTCTCTGTGCATCCACTAAATTATTATTTTTTTTACATTAACACTTTTGTACAGTTGGAAAAAAAATTGATCGAGTTTCATGCGGGTTCTTCTCGATAACTGGGATGTTTTCTGAACCGGTAGAGAAGTGTTTTGACGTTGAGGACGTGCCTTCTTGCCTAAAGTGAATAAATATTATTTTATTTATGTCCGAATCCGCTGTGTTTAAACCGGGCTCGGCGACATGTGATGCCGCGACGGCCCACACTATTTACTCCGCATAATATACAAGTACAAAGCATTTACAATACAACCCACTGTGATATTGAAATGTAAGAACAATAGAAACAATATTGAGTATTCAAAGAGACTTTCCAAACAGAATATCTAATATATTCATTAATATATACAGTCTGTGTTTTATATACATACATACCTACCCGCTTGTATCCTCGAAGGGTAAGTAGAGGCGTACAAGTACACCCACAGTTCGCCGGGTATATGTTTAAGTCGCACGTAACAGGGGGCGAGCCTATTGCCATTAATCGGGCACAAAGCTAAACTCCGAGCTGTTATAGAGAATTTCATAGAAAAACCCAATAACACTTTGCTCGACCTGGGAGTCGAACCCAGGATCTCTAGCATCGCAGTCGCGCTTACGACCACTAGGCTAACGAGGCAGTGTACGTGCAGACGTGCGTTATACCACATCGTTATACAGATAAGGTACGAACTAACTTAGTAACTATATTAGTTTTGTATGGAACGCGCACGCAGGACTGCAACTGCAGTACCTACACAGTGCCTACACAGTGCCTGGGTAGTGGATACAGTGTACGTATCTAATCTATACGCCAACATTTTAAAGTGGATGATTAAACCTATAATTGAGTTCAAACAGACATAATATTTGCATGCGTCATATTGAACACAAAGGTATAGTTGCGTTCAGAATTATATTCATTCATTTTTAAAATAGAATTAGTCATATGTCATATATTTTAATTACATTCAATAATCTATTAGTGAACATAGTGTTTCTTATGAGTTGTATAAAATAAACTTTAATATAGATTTTAGTAAGCAACACGTATGTAAGCATTTATATTTATACTGAAATATGCTAATTAGCACTGGCAAGCAATATTATCTAACAATACACGGAGTTAATTAACTCTAGCACTCACGCTCACCTGTCATGCTGTCATAAAAAAAATGTTCTAATTATATTATCAGAATTTAAGTCGTCAGCAATTAATTTGCATAAAACGAAAATTGTAATTTCGTAAATATATTTTGCAGTTTTTAATATATTATGAGCATGTTGTTCAGTAATGCATTATTAAACATTAGTTTTAAAACAAACGTTAAAATATTACTTTAACGCGATTTGTTGTGAATCAATGTAAATATATCAATACTAGCTGTGCCTGTGACTTCGTCGCGCGTGGTTATACACTTCATGTTTGAAAAACAGCAAGCAACGATATAACCTCACCTCAGCTCAGTCTCACCTGACAGTATTTAACCAGTACGGCTTTTAGAACTTCCAAGTAAAATCATTTTAAGTCTTAACCGATATTATCAAAAATACATAAGAGCTGAGTGGTTAAGTATAATTTTTTTAAGTTTTAGAGTCCTTTAGAAAAAGCGAAGTTTATTAATAACTTTATTTTTACTGACTGTTAATATCCAGTGAATAATAATGCATAGTATGTATGTTTAGAGTAATTTAATAAAAATCCCGATAGCGTCAAAAACACCAAACAACGACATCTATCTGAGAAATTTGGATTGAAATAGACCGATCTGTAAAATGAATAAATATCAGAAATGTTCTTATTTATTTTATATAATTTAAAAACAATATTAAAATCTGCAAAATGATTAAGCCCAGTCTTAAATGATTAATACGCGTGCTTATAAAAGTGTGACAACAAATATCAAGCTTTCGTAATAATTTTAATAGGGATAAACCTAACAAAAATATTGCGTAACTGTATAGTGTTATTAATATAAACTTTCTTCCTTGTAATGTCTTAGAACATTTAAAACTAATAAACTACGATATATAGCGGTAATACACACTTTTTCATGTATTATATTTATTGAAAATAACGTGAAGATAAAATAATTTTATTTGAATGATTAATTGCGTATTATTTCACTAAATACTTTAAATATAACACAGAATTTCATAAACATATTATATATTAAGCGTTACTATTTTAAAATGGAGGAATGTCTGCCTAGGGTGACTAAAAAGCCTGATTATTCAGAAAAATGCCTAAGGTAAAGAAAGCGCAGTAAAGAAAAACAATCTTATTTAATGAATCAACAAATTTTAGATTGGTATTTTTAGAGGACTAATTTTTCCAAAAAATCTTTATTTAATTATGTGTAAAGCAAATTTGTAAAGCAAGAAATAGTTTTGAAATTTTTATATCATCAATATATCCTTAATTTTATTCATTTCTTTATGCCGCTGAGCGTTGACGAGAGAAAATATACGTTCTAGATTGGCATTATGTGCCAAAATAGAAAACAAAAACTGATATATTTTTTATAATTCTGTAATGTCACCATTAATGCTTCGATTTAAAAAAAAATATAGAAAAACTGGTATCGTCTCAACTCTTGTAATATTATATTAGCACGTCTTACTCGTCAAACAGTTTAAAAGAAATTTAACAGATGAGGTTATAGCAAAACTTCCATAGCCTTTCATTTCTCTTCTCTAAAATCATCCACCGAAATTAGTGGAGCGAGATGGTCGCGAACGCGCGTTTACCTAGGATAGAGCGCAAAATGTAAAAATGTCTGTCACAGATTAATGCCGGCCATACACCTGTCTGAGCCTGAAAATGCTCATCAAATGCGGCAAATGTCTATCACATGGTAACTCTATATACGTTCTTTTTATATGTACGTAACTTAAATTCAATGTATAGACCATACATATGTCCATACGTGTAAAAATGTATCCTATATGTACCAACAGACTACAAACTACAATCATATCAAATTTCATCAAATTCGATTCAGTAGCTTCTGCGTGATTGGCGTGCAAATTAACAGACATACACACAGACAGACAGGCAAACAAAAATTTCAAAACCTTCGAAATGTGTTTTTTTCCGTGATTCTAAACCCTGCGTAGTATTTTTTCTCAAATACGTGTGTACCTTTGATGTACAGATTTCAACAGTTTACCTACTGTTATTATAAGTATAGATTTGGGATGCGATTGCACCTGTTGTGTATATGAAAATAAAGCAAACAATAAAATCTGTTGAGAAATGTTTTCAACAAGGCGTGCAAGCCGCATATGGACGGACTAGTACAAGTCCAGGTGGGACTACAGCAACGCTACAATGTTGTGAAGCCCGACAGTACGGCGAGTTCCAATGAACTTTCAATAATAAACATAAATTGATAAATATTATGTACTAGTAGTATAGATCATCTTCTCCTCTCTCATTTTCTTGTTAGTAGAGTGATCGCAGTTCACAAATACAGACAGACGGTGGTGATGTTTGTTTTATGATGTTTCATCATCCGGCCGATGAGCCGTTAGTTTAGAATTTTAGATACACTGTTTAAATGAAATGAACGCAAACAGTAAACTATGTTAGATTATATATTTAAAAACATTTAAAGTACCGGCGTAGTTCAGCTCTTAAGAATACGTATAAGATTTTTTTTTTTAATCGAGTAACATAATATACAAGTGAACATAAGTGTTCATACATAAACTCAAATTGATTGATCTGTTTGCAGTTAAACTTAACGTACATAATTGACATGATGGATTACAAACAAGTGGCAACTTATGTTTTGCATTTCGTATTAAAACCATATGATGGATTGATTTTACTGATGCTTTTTTTGTCTGACAGAAATATCATATGCGGTTCTTATGTCTACAGATAATTTCAAAGGACATTGAATACAAAGAGTCATTACCATCTTAAATGTAGTCTGGTTCTCGTCCAAGGATAATTATCTTTAGAGTTTTAGCTCTCACGTGAAATTATTTAATACATTACTGAATCGAATCCAACTCGACTAGACAGCGTGCGGGAAGCTACGTCAAATTTTCTCGTTCAAGATACCGCAGTATATCAAGACGAATGTCTTTAAGTTAGTGTGTGTTGCCAGTTATGAGATATAGTACTGAAATGTGGTCGCTGACTATGGACCTCATAAGAAAGCTCAGGGTCACTCAAAGGGTAAAGAAAAGAGCTATGCCCGGAGTTCCTTTGCGTGATCAAACCAGAAGTAAGGAGATCCGCATAAGGAGTAAAGTAACTGACATAGCTCTAAGAATTACTGAACCAGGCAAGCAGGACCGCTCAGTGTGGCGATTATTGGGGAAGCCTGTGTCCAGCAGTGGACGTCTTTCGATTGAGATGACGATGATGATGATCACTGAGAAAATATTGTATTTTCTATGGTTCGGCTACACTGTATCAAATCATTACAACATAATATATTTAGTGAAAATATGAGTGGCTCACCACAGTCATTTGGTATTGTTCCCACGGTATACTTAGGAGGTATAGCAAGCAGTCTTTTTTATACTTAAAAGTTTCATTTAGAACAATATTAAGACCAGCAATTGTTGCTTTAACGTAAAACGTTGCAATACTATGTGTTTTGTTATCATTGTACTCGAGTCTATAGAGCTTGCACTTTGCAGACGGATAGTTGGCGATCAGCCGAGTTACCCCCCGCACAAAGCCCCCTCGGACGCACCGCATCTCATCACTCCCACACCTTCCTTTTTATGCAATGCTATGAAGCGTTCACAATGCATGCATCCAAGTATTTAAGATTATAACGCTTAAAATTATCAATTTGAAAGCATACTATGTATGTGTTTGTATTGAAGCTGAGTGAGCTAATTATATGTTATACATATTAAAGTGTTCTCGGTATAAGCAAGCCTTCTTTATATTGAGTTGCATTACATAGCGTTGTGTGCACGGCTCGTACTATGCATTAGTTATGAGATGTTCTTTACACGCTCTGGTCTCAGTAACACTTAGGTATATGTATAATAACTTAAAATACTTTTATTTTGCTTGTGTACATTAGAAAGAGTTTGTATTAAATTGTCCAGCGAACTTATGTACATGTACCAAAGTAGATGACGCTTTCTCTAATTTTGTCTGCGTTGTACGAAATTGCGGACAATCCCTGTATAGATAGATTATACAGGATTTAAATTTTCGTTTCTGCACTCGTCTCTTCCCGTTACACGGAATCTGCTGTTCAATTTAATCAAGAGACGGAAATTAATTGTTTATATAATACCTTCATCGGGCAGATCGAGACTTTTAATGTCCTCCTGGATATTTATTTATCATCTTCGTGGTCTGCGGCCTGCTTCAGTCTCTTTTTGCTGTGGTTATGGAAAGTTTCTTCCTCGGCACCTACGTAATTAATGAGTCATCGCATTACGTGTTTGTACCATCTTAGTCTGGACTCGGAAAACTTTTAAAAAATTTACGGTAATACCTACTTTATAAAATACATCATGTAGTTTAAAAAGCGCGCAGCCAGATTCAACCGCAGCCGGTTCTGGAATGATAAGACTCTGCCAAGTAGTACGCAGGTACCGGTGTGACCCCATAGAGAAAACTCACTGTTATCTCAGGATTTGTTATATAATGGTCCAGATGCGGACGCCCATACTGGCTTGGTCGCATCTTGCCGCCTTTCTCACTAGGTACCTGCAACACGGAATGAAACTGTTACGCGGATACACCTAACACACACGAACACACAAACACTAGGTCCATAAGAAGGTACGTTAGGGATCGTGTAGACGACGACGCGGACGTGCTGCAATCGCGCCGCCGCGCCGCATGATTGCTATATCACTGTACATTTATAGCGATACCTTACTAGCCACGAATATCATACGTGTACGCCTAATGAATATTATGAATTTAACTAAAAAAGGAGGTAGTGTTTGCATACTTTATGTAAAAAAATGATTAAATAAAAGTAAGAAGTCAATTAGAGGCTTATGGCTTAGTCATATTTTGATGCAAAGAGAACAACTACAAACCAAAAGAAAACCTCTGTGTAGATATTTATTTTATTACTATGTGTATGGTGGTCGCGATCTCTACCAACCGCTTTTAATCTACCCATGCTTTAACATTAAACTTTGAAATAATTCAGCCTGTCTATTAAAAAAGCGTCGCCACGTCAACATTGGCCCAACAACCGCTCTGACCCGCCGCATGAGGTGTTTTACTTCAATAATAATTTAGTGGATGCAGAGAGAGGGAATCACTTCCAGACATTACTATCATCAATCCACCCTATAATATCCCTTTGACAGTAAAACCTACTTGACATGGTTCTTGAACTTGTTATCCGGCAAATCATAGTGTACATGTAGGTTTACGTTAAGACAAATGCGACAAAACAATTATAGTTTGGATAGCACTTGTGAAAATGTCGCAGCCAGAGCTCGCAGCGATTTTCATGTAGTGAACTAGTTAACAGACAGTAGAACTGGAAAGCAGTATCGTCCTCTCGAAGTATCACTGTGAAGTGCATACCTAGGTTTATGGTTATTCTGTCGCCATGTTTCCATCTAGAGATACAAACGGAACTCTGCATTAGCATAATCCTATCCTAATAAGAGTCTATTAGTTTTAAAACAGAACTATTCATGCACAACACAACTCAGTGTTGGTACTTAAGAAATTATGGTTATAACTCATATAATTCACAATCACACATTTCTCACACTCAGAGAAGTAATCAACATTTATGTACTTGGTCAACAACTGGAGTGGGAGCGGAGCGGGAGTAGGAGTGGGAGTACCGACATCGAGTGACGAGTCAAGCAGTAACAGTTCCCATCCCGTGTTGCAATGCAAACTCTACAACAGAAGCCTCTATAAAACCTACATACGAACTCAGCTTCTCGCGACCCCAAGTCCGGTGAAGCTGTAAAATCCGCAGCGGCTTTAGGGCCCCTAAAGCAAACAGTGTAGTCAGAACTAAAAAAAAAAAAATCAGCTTCTCGCGTCCTGTCTCCCCTCATCGCCACATAACACGACACGCCACGTCACGTCACGCGTACATAAGCATGCACTGCACTCGGCTCACGTCCGCTTTATGATAATTGTGCATACCTAGTTACGCATCGAAATGCTCTTTGATTAATCCACCATAAAACAAGGGTTTTATTTGCATCTACCTACTTTATAGTCCAGTATTAAAAAAAAAACGAAGAACTCTTTTTACAATCATTTTAAAATATACATTTATTGTTGTTTTACGCGAGTTGATTAATTGGCGTCGTTTCTGTTTTGTGGTTTTCGTTGCCGCCAGCGACGCGACGGCGACGCAGCGGCGAGCGTCGAGCGGTGAGCGGCGAGCGGTCAGACAATATAAAATGATTCTGGTCCGGGTGGTGCATGGCGCATGACTTACACTTATGTCATCATTTAGAACGGTATCCAGCGAGGGAATAGGTTATTTAATACAAAACTTGCGCCGACGGACTTCTAGACAAGTAAGACTTATAACTAGATTATGAGCAAGATTTGTATCAATGCGCGAGTTAGAGTCGAACGTGTAACACTGAACTGTTGCGGTAACTAATTACTATAAGTGTTGCTAGATAAAGATTTCATTCTAAACAAAGAGAGCGATTTGATAGCCGTGCTATCGCCCGCGGATTCAATCGCGCCTTTATGTACTCTACTGGTTAATTCAAACGGTAATAACTTTACGGTTGTGTATTTTTAACAGTATGGCGTAACGAACGTCCGTGTGTTTATCATTGCTTCTTACTTCATATTGGTTCACAACGGTACTAATTAAATTTAAGCAAGTATATTTATGCTAAAGATTCAGATCAGCTACAAAGTACCGCACCGCGCGCCGTGACATCTTGCTATGGTATTACGTTGTATACGGTTAGATAATGAAAGCGTTTAGTTTAAATTAAATTATAATTTATAATTATGCCGTTGAAGTGATCCAACTCCAACAACATACACTGTAAGTGTTTTATAATATAAATAATTAGAAAGAACAGTTTATGTTATAGAACATTGAACAAGTAAAATAATATACATAGTTGAAATCAAAGTAAAGTATCTAGGCCGCAGCGCCGCGCCGCGCCGGCACCTGTGTGCTGTGCATAAGGGGTTATTTCACGGCACGATTTACCATTCCCGAATTGCGGAGGGAGGGCAGGGGGGCGTTTGGCCGCGGAATCGAGACAATAGCGATGCTCGAACTTGCGACCAAAGTCCCCTTGCCCTCCCCCCGGAAGTCGGGTACGGTAGATCGTGCCGTGAAATAACCCCTTAAATCTGCCTATACACCTTCTTCATATCATTATTATTGTTACACCCGCACCCACGACCGCGGGTACGCTCGCGCCATTAAGCGGATGTGACGCTACTCACTGCTGCATAGAGATGGGCGACTATGAGATATACTAATGTAATCATTCGATTATGATGATATCTCGATTATAGCCATTAGTAATTACTAATACTAGTAGTTTGATTATAAGTGATAATTCATAATCGAATTACGAATAATGGTCTTTAATGGCGTCTTTGTTGTATTATAACCCGAGGTGGACGAGAGTGGAAAACTAAAAAAAAAAAAATAATATTCGATTATGTATGATCACTCATAATTGAAGTAACTAGGTTACCAAACGACCCGAACGACATTTTTTTTAGCTTTCCACTCTCGGCCACCTCTGGGTAATACATCTAATACTCCATTATGAATTATCATTCATAATCGAATATCCTGATTATGTAAATTATTCATAATCGCCCACCTCTACTGCTCCAGAGTGCAGGGTGCCGTGCCGCAAATCCTCGGTACGAAGCACTATGTTTTATGTTTGTTTACGAATTGCTCTAGTATTTCTGCTCCGCTCAGAGCGCGTCGTACTACGTGAACTTGGCACTCGACTTTAATAAAAAATATTTTGATATTACCGTACGATATTGTTTCGTTTGTACCCCCTTGTACCTATCGTTTTCATTTTCGTATGTACCTCAAACTGAAAAAATATATAGAAGTTTCAAAATTCGACCCGCACTCCACCATGAGATATCAAAATTATGTCAGCAGATTCTGAATCCAAATCGTTTGTCCATGTTTGTACCGCTTTATTTTTTTATATGTACTACACAAGACACTTTTCCACAGGCAAACAGAGCATCGGCCGCGGTGCTACTTGGTAACCCATTATCGCAGAGTGTTAGGACGCAGGTAATATCTATCTAGAAGCTCCGCAAAATTCTGTTAAACAAAGATAAGTACAAGATGTCGATAGAAAACATACTTCAAGAAATAACAAATGATTTATGTTTTAAAATCTATACATACATACATATATAAATCACGCCTATATCCCAACGGGGTAGGCAGAGACCACGTCCTTCCACTTGCTACGATCCTGGCATACCTCTTTCGCTTCTTCGACATTCATTAATCTTTTCATGCATGCTCGTCGGTTTAGAGTACTCTTGACCTTACCTTTCTTCAGAACATTTCCGATTTGATCGATAAATGTTCGTCTAGGCCTTCCTCTTCCAACGATTCTTTCTTTAAAATCTATATATGTTTAAAAATAGTTAAAAACAGATTTGTATTTTACATATACAAAGAAATGAAATATTTCATCAATCATGAATATAAAGAACACAACTCAGCTATAGGTTATTCATTATGATATAATAACTAGTGATACGCAGATACGCAAACATGAGGCTGAATATTTGTGTTTATTGAAATAATATTTGAAATCTGTTTATCATCACCAATAACTGGCTGTCGGTACTGTCGCGGTCGGTAGCAGAGCGTGGTCGCAGCCAGAGCGGACTCCGCCAGTAAGATAGCTTAGTTTATACAATAGACCATATGGTTTCATGTCAGTTCATCACTGTCATCACACACGAGTTCCGAGAAACCTTTTATTTGGCTATCAATCAGTTAAAATATGATGTTATTCCTATAAGTCTGTCGCGCGTTCGCCGAGCGGGCTATTTAAACGATAAATTAACAAATTGAGCTTTCAATTTGTGTAATACAACATCCTGCTATTCAGGAAGATAACTGTTACCTCCAACTCGTCACAACGCGTCGGTCTGGTCGAGTATTACCGTCAATCCGTATCGATTCGCAGCGGAATGTACATATCTCGGTAAGCACACCGCGTCACTTTCTACTCCAGTTATCTCAAGCTACTGTTTGCGAGTTTTGGATGGTTTCGCCTTAGGTGCATGATGCATCTCACGGGTATCATGTTTGTGCAGACGCGGTTTCCGCTTGAGAACTCGTCTACTGCACTGGCGTTACAACTTAAATTATTCTATATAAAATATAAGTAAATATTTATACACATTGAAGACAGACTGAATACTAGAACTAAGTTTCTTAAGGCCACTCCAGACGACAATTCTACATTTTTTTGATTTGACAGGATTGCTCTGTAATATATTAACAATTAATGCAATGAATAAGACTTTTTATTTATTTATTTACCAGAGAGTAGGTAATGAATTACAAAGCAGACTTTATTGTTCTTCACACTCCAACAACAAGGATTATAAAGAGCTGAAGCAAATGAAACCGAACGACATTAGGTACCTTTATTGGTTGATTCTATAAAATATATCTATCAGAAAGGCAAGGCGCTGTTTGTGGAGTGACCGGAGACGTATCGTACTACAAGAAAACCCTTTTACGCATTGACCTTACTTTGAAACGGCTGAAACCACATATTATTATCTTTCGGTAATATTTATATTCTATCAATTCCAAATGTTAAATTTGCATAATTCATGAATGCAGACAGACTCGACGCGACGCAGAGCATTATTATGTTCATAATCGATTTTAAATTAAACGCTTTCAAACTATTTAGTCTGGTCTGCTGGTCGAGCCGTGCCGTCCGCGCCGTCGTATCAGCGCTGCCACTGAGATTCGAACCCGGGTCTGCCGGTTGAGGGGATCGCGGGGGATGGCGGGGTGTACGACACTATAAGCAGATTTAATGCACTCTAGCTGGTAAATATAACATGACTTGAAATAAATTGTTTGTATATTCTCATGAATTTATTCTAGCACTGTTACGTGTCTCGCGAGATCACTACACAAGAAGAAAATTTAGTGTTGTTAGTGTTCTACCAACTAACGATAACTCTTTTAGAAATAAATCCATTCAGAAAACTGGTGCTGGTAATAATTTATACCTCGTAAGTTCAATATGTTGAGCCCCTTGCTTTTATTTAATGACGTGTTTTCATATTTGAAGCGGTTAGGTTGTTTGATAGCGATCTAATGTTTAGGTGGTTGATGCATAGCTGCTTATTATGTTGACATTTAAAGTTTATTCTCGTCTTAAACTAATCGACTTGTCCCAGTAAGCTGCGTTTGAGAGCCAGAGCTCTATATAGGCTTCAATTATTACTGTTTTTGTCAACATTATAATCTCTTGTTTAATTTGGTTGAAAATAACTTATAACAATAAAAAATGATTTGGGTAAACATCCTATTTAACAAGTTCGATTATCGAAACAACTTGAAAGTTATAAATATTGTAATGTAATATTAAACTCATAATCCTCTTAATGATAACTATACTATTTCCATTTCTTTATTTTGTCGATGTCGATGAAGATTGATAAGATTTTGATTAAAATAAATAAATAAATGTTACCTGTCGTTATATTTATTTCGTTTCATTGTCGAGTACCTACCTATACCTACTTATTTTACAACAGCTTCGAAAATTTTGAAGAAGTTGGCATTATCAATCAAGAATTAATACGTGTAACATCTTGTAATGAAATATAATATTAGTTAATAAATTTGTACATAAGTATCCAGTAGTAGTTTAGTTTCTTACATTTTGTAAAAAAAATATCGGGTCTGTTATCGTATTACGTTTACCGATATAGCTCCCGTCCTATCAGTTTCTCCGACTCTGGTATAACCTTGTACGTATGTAAACGTCATATTTTTATAAAATAATGCATACATAATGTAAAAAAGACGCTCGTACAAGTTTTCACAGGAGCTGTCATCGAGAAAATAAATAAATGGAAATGGTATAATTGGATAGATTTGTAAGATGCATGTAAATGCACACAGTGTGTAGTAAACAAGTTGTCTTACTTTCTTGTATTTTATTAATCTCATAAGAAATAAAGACACGAAGTAATAATATCTATGAATTACTTTACCCATAAATTATCTCTTGTAAGGAAATGATATTTACACGGTAAAAGATAAATGCAAATGAAGCATTCACTAGTAAACCTTTTATGTGCCTGAGAGAAAGCGAACCTTGCATGCAGATTGCCTTTTCATTCGCGTTCGGGACTATCGGAGACACGATCTGCGTCCGCCGCGCCGTCCTGCGCCTCGTAACTGTTAGTGTGTGTGTGTGTGTCTCGTTGCAATGTGAGGGACGGGGGGCGGGGGGTCGCAGGGCGGGCTCTCTGGCCTTTGTCGAACCGAAAACAGCTTGTGCACTGTGCAAAGTATTATCTTTAAAGAACAGACCACAATTTACTATGAACACGCTACATTACAAGAATATTTCTATTAAAATTTACTCATGTATTTCCTTAAGAAAGTTATAATGGACATTTACTCGGTTATTCCTACAAAGTTATCTTTAAAAATATATGACTAGAGGATTCCTCGAAATTCGTGATCCCGGGATTTTCGGGATCAATAAAAAAAATTAAAATTGTTATGAAAACATCGCTTAACAAGAGAATATATTATTAACATATTATGCTGTTTTTCCAGATGATTTGATGAGTTTGCTTGAAAAACGAAACATTAATATTTAATTTTTTGATTTTACTAACGCAATACATAGAAATAAGACACACGTAAAGGTATCTAACCATTTTAAACCATATCTAGCCATTTTAATTTAATAAAATGAATACTGATCTCTGTAGAGACCTGCTTGATTAAGGAACTTAAGCCTGATTAAGTTTTTTTTTTAAGTATAACTTATTAATTTCAAGTATTATAGGCATATTAGTTGGTTTATTTCAGGGGAAGTTTGAAATGGGTTGATTTTGCTGTTGTTGGGAACTTAATTTTTCTGACAATGCTTAAATTTTAATAATAACTGACTATTTAAATTTAATGATTTATATTGATATGTGTAAAAAATAACGTATGTTATTACAAAATTTTAAGCCTAATAAGTTGTTATTTGTTTTAGGAGTTTAGAAGTATTATAGAAGTTATTTGTTTATTTCTAACCGTCTTCAAAAAAAGTAGTAGGTTTTTAATTGGAAAGTTTTTTTAAGGATGTTCAGGGCGTACAAGCTTAATTTCATTGGGTTTTCCATTTTCATAGAAAATTGTCTTATGAGAGATTTTAGTTCAATTTTAACTTCTTCCTTTTTTAACTGATTATTTTATGAACGTTTTTTGAATTAAATAGCAGATTTTTTATAGTAGGTACTCTGACTTTTCTTTGCCTGTCTACAATCCTGGGATTATATCTGGAACCAGGGATTATTTTCGATAATCCCGAAAACCCAGGGAATACAATAAAGGGTCCGGATCGAATTTTCTAATTATGACGCCATAAAGGCAATTAAATTAAAAATTATGATAAAATAAATTATTAAAGCATCAGAATCATCCCTCATCCGGATTCATTACGCCCGCGATAGTCTCGCATTTAATTTTATTTTATATTAATAATAATTTATTAGATAACATAGTATTTATCAACAATTAAGTGATGTATAAAGTACAGTTTAATAGCAAAGGTTTTAGTAAACAATAAGTACATTTATTTGTATTTACACTAATTAGCACTTTCATCAACAACAAAAATCTGGAATTACATCGAGAGATAAATTCATATTGTTCCCTTACAAAACTACATTTTTTTTCGATAAAAACTGATTATAATGATAAAGTCTATTTGTTACAAAGTTGAGAAGATAGATCAAAATTGATTTAATTATAACCTGATTTAAAATAGTTATTATTATTAATGCTTCCTGTATGTCTTTATAAACATAGAATTGAATTCCAATTCCAATATTCAAAGATACATAAATAGAATTCGAGCTATTGAATTTGAAAGCGTTGATGGATATTAGCGCGCCGTGGGAGTGCTCCACGCGTCGCTCGCACTTTCTCTGCATTTAGCCGAGATAAGTTTTGCTTTGTGCCTGGCCCAGCATGGCGCGGCGTCGACTGTCCGTCTAAGTGTCCGGTGAAGTGGCCAATTAGCAATACCCGGTTCGCGCACTTACGCCTATTATATCTGGCAATTGTGTCACTCGGACTACGTCGCTTTCGATTTCAAATCGATATGAAACACTTTTTATATTGTTATACATTTTAAAACTATATTGAGTTGAAAACTGGAAGAGTCGCATCATAGAGGAGATATATGTAGTGGGTAGTGTTTAGTAAGCTGACTATATAAATGACACGATGTGAATAGTTAGTGATATCACTCATCAACGTTATCAGTGTGTAGCACACTCTCACTAGACATTACATCAATAGCGTGAGGGTTGTCACGACTGACAGTACGGAGTGATCCGGCGCGTGTCGCGTACAGATTACGCTAATCCAAATCCGTCGCGCGCTCGCTTATTTTGACCTCTCAGCGCCACTAAATGCCGCCGATTTCGGCTACAGCGACCAAACTCTATTTAGGGGCTGGGATATTTAGACTGTAAATGGCTAATGTACCCAATTTTGACATTGAATTTACGAGCCCAAAAAGAGTACGTTAGGGTAGCGTTTAGATAGTTATAATATATATGTATTTGAAAGTTGTTCACGCTTATCTTTTAGTTAAAGCCTTCTTTCAGTTGCCTCCATTCATTTCGATTTTCAGCAAGAGACTCTCAGTGAGAAAATTCAATGTTCCGAACATCTTTAAAACTTAGAAATTGGCCTCCGCTTTTCCGCTTGCTATATTCTAATTCTGAAAAGAAAATGCGGTTCAGCTTTCTCTCATCAAGAATTAAAGTTAACTGCCCGCATCGCAGCTGTTACGATAACAAATATGCCTCCAGCCCTAGAACATTAGCTCGGTGTAAAACATCTGTGCTATGAACCCGACCGAACAAGTGGTTCATAATGTTACGGAGACATTTTTGATGAAATTGGTCCAGCATGCGTATGTGTCAACGCAGGCACCAGAAGGACAGGACAATAGCCACATAGACCTGGATTTTGGTACTTAATTTGAGATCATGGGAGTGTAACACTCTTGTTCGGAGTCTCAGAGTCTATTAGAGAAAGCCTGTCTTATACGCAGCATATATTTCAGTACGCATTACGCGCAAACTACTGGATAGGTTTTGACCAGATATATTTTACTCATTAATACTTGTTTTTTTTTTTAATTAAATATCACAATACTTTCTTAAACAATAATTCTGTAGTCTGCGGGAGGGTAGTCACAGACACAGCTTATATAGATTAAAAATAGTGTATGCAATTAAAAGTTATATAGGATATTAAACGCGTTGTTGAAGTTAATTTTCATCGGTTTTGGGTTCTCTCATAACTCGGGATAATTTGTAATAAAAAAAATGAAATCATGTAATTTATCTTACATAAGGCTGCGATAGTCCACCAGAGATGTGCGAGGATGTGTAGCGGAGCTGTGAAACGGTGTGATGGTTTCCACCAAAGCTGTTCGAGGAGCTTAATGCAGTACGAGGCTACGTCTTTCCAACTGTGCGCTGCACCGTTTTGCACGCGTTTCTCGCTCGTGTCCCTTGCACACATTCCTCGCTCACATCTGTCGCTTTTGTGTATGTACAAATACTTAGCTCCGCAAGCATAGATGTGTGCGCAATTCATAAGTGCACTCTCCCGTCGATATTCTCATTGACCCGATTGAACGGCGAAACCGCTGCGACCAGAGAAGAGTTGAATGCAGTGTCTGGTAAACGATATATCAACTCCTATCGTCACTTTTAAGCCTTTCACAGTTGCCTGGTTATCTTGTCACCGAAGGTGGATTTAATTGCAGCCAAGATAGTCTTGCACTGATGCGGGAAGTATCTGCACAGGCTCAAGTACCGAGATACGTAAGCCCTCTTTATTAGGTTTGGCCACGCCACGGTTGGAATTTCTAACAATTGTGTGGCAGCTGCGTGCATGACACCTACTAGAAGCCACTGATGACAGTTTATAGACTATAAACTATTTCCACTGGGATTTTACTACTTATATAACGCCGGCCGGCAAAATCTATGCTGACAATCAACTGCAATATAACATAAACAATGAAACTCGGATTTTGGTCTCTCTTGACTTGACTCACTCAACGCAGAGACAAAAACGTAAATCTATAGTAATATAATAAAGCGGATACGTTTAGTTTGTTTATTTGTTTAAGCACGCTAATCTTTGGAACTACCAATCGGATTTAAGAAATTCTTTTCGTATATGATAGCTAGATTCACGAGGAATATTGTAGACTGTCTAACATTTAGCTATACCTCTCGGATAGGCTTTAATGTTGATTTTTGTTAGGTAAGTTGGAACACGAAAAGCTCCCGTATTGCTTTATTCGCGTGCGCTGCCATAATGGTCAGTGATTGGTAAATACAATACTCTACAAAAATATTGGGCCTAAGTATATCTATAAAAAGACTGTGATACCATATGCCTATTTCTTATACATAAGCCACAATGAGGTATTTTGTCACAAAAGTTTGTTGAAAATTAAAAAGTGATTTATTATCGTTATTTTTAAACGTGACATAATAATCCTTACGAAAGAAAGTTAATTCATCAACAAGACAATTTTATGAAGATAAACTTTGCCCTTTATAACATGTTTTTTGGACGATAAATTTGTGAGATAAAGCAAAATTAAAATAATTCAACCATCGGCGTGCGATTTGACGCATAATCCTGCCCCTCCGATAAAAACATTGCATAAAGTTACTCAAATATTTTAAATCATCAATCAGTGATTTCTTTTAAATTACATGCAGGCGAAACCCCATGGTACACAGGTAGTACCAAATATTCATAAATTGGTCATTAGTAAAGTACATACCTACAATTCGAATTTAAATCATATTTCTTACTATATATTTGTCTACAATATAAAACAAAAACAAAATAGGTATATAGGTAATTGAATACATAATATATTGTTTTTGGTTTTTATTCAATCTGGGGAAACTAATTGAGCCTCAAAACTATATTGTTAACACTAGATGGAAGCATAGTCGTAAATTTGAAGTTTAGATTGCGACATGGAGACGTTTCCAGGAATATCATAATGACAATATACAATTGCTTACTGATAGCATATATTTAGAAGGGTCATAGACATCTGATAACAATGTTCAAGCAATAATTTACGTCGTAAATTTACGCTTTGACATAACGCTATCGTTTTCCTCTAATCAGTAGCCTATTATAATATTTCTCAGTTCGAGACATCTGTTATCAGAGACAAGACAAAGGGTTCAAAGCGAAGTGAAGCGACGCGATGGCGCACTGCAGCGTGCAGCCGCGCGGGCGGCGGGTGGCAGGCGTCGGGGTCGATGCGCTTTGGCAAATAAGTAGCGACATCTGCATATAAATTAAACCAGGATGATTTAAGATGTGTGGATCCATTGTGCTCACTCTTACTATAAGCAGATTTAAAATTGTTTGACTATGTTTATTAGGGGTCGAGAGGAGCAGACACATATTCGGATCTAATATTTATTCTGATAACTTTTGCAGCGATTAAACTTTTAATAATATCGAAACTTGAGATTATAAAGGGCATAGTGGACACAACTTTTTAGTAGAAACAAAAAAAAACTAAGATAAAATTTATTTTATTAAGGTAGAAGTTTCTTAAAAAGTCACGATCTATATTGTCTATCTACTTATCTATCTATATTATATTGGCGTGACAAACGTTGGGGAGTCTGGTTAATAGTTTCAGTAGGTAATAAATGTCTTTTACACCATAACAATTTTTTTGCGATATTGTATGTATTTTTTTTATTAAGCTACCAACAAGACATACACTTTACTAAAATTAAAAATACAAAACATGTTTCAATTACAATCTAAGTGTTGCCTTAATTAAAGATGCTCTGACTTGCAAAAAATAAATAGATGTACTAAAAATCAAGAGAATATATAGATAGATAGAATCATACTTATGTTAAAAATACTTACATAGTGTAGAAGTATATATGAAGGCTTCGAGGATTGTTGTAATCATTTAAAATGCATGTCTAATGTAATATGATTTTGTTACAACGATATCGTATTGTAATATCTAATTCCAGTATTTATATGATTCATTGCTTTGCCTAGTTTGATCGACTGCTTTTTACAATGGTTTCATATTAATTTACTAGCTGTGCCCCTCGGTTTCACCCGAGTTTTTATCCAACAAATACCGCGCCGCCAACGCGACGGACCCGTGTAATCATAATTGTTATCACTTCTCGCAAGTACAAATTATGTATTTTAATTTTTCATTTTCTCCTGAACTATGTGTCCTAATTACATACTATAAAAAGAAAAATTTAAATTGTCTTTATGGTGAAATAACTTTGGTTCGTAAGGATTAATATAATAAGCCTAAAAATAAAGCCCAAAATCAATTTTTAATCTTCAACATAAAAACACGCAAAATACCTTATTGTGGCTTATGCTATTAAGAAATAGGCATATGTTACCGGAGACTTGTTAGATATACTAAAGAACAATATTTTTGTAGAATATTATATTTACGTATCACTAACCATTACGCCAGCGCATGCGGATAAAGCAGTTCGGGAACACTTTCACTTCGACATAATTAAACAAAAATCAATATTTAAGGCTCGCTGAGAGGTTTTACTTAGTTCCAGATAGCCTATACTATTCTTCGTGAATCTGGCTATCATATGCAAAAAGAATTTTTCGAATCCGACTGCTACCCGTTGTCCAGAGATTACCATGTTTAAACAAATAAATAAAAAAACTCGTCCGCTATACTAAATTATTAATTATTTATTTATTTATTTATTTATTTACATAATTGGATGGCCAGTGGCCAATACACAAAAATAACATTATAATTTTTAAAAAAAATTGATACATTTATCAGTGTATTATGCCTTTGAAGGCCACCACCGCATGCTTTAATAATGACCAAAACAAATGATAAACAATAATAATGCATGCTTTACAATCACAATAAAATTAAAATTAACAATCCACAGTACAATAAAATAAAACATAAATAATAAAATAAAATTAAAATTATAAATTGACAATCAATAATTTCATAAATTTAATTTAAACTTGTTTGGCTCTCAAGAACCTCAGAACATTATTATGAAAAACCTGCAATGAGTCTGAAAACAAATCAGCCGAGTTACAGAGGAGGTTATAAGAGCGTGACAATCTGCACACCATGGTGTTAAATCCGAGATTTGTCCTTGCTTGTCGTGTATGGAATATGGGTATCTTATATCTGGGATATCTACTGGGTGTCCTAATTTTGAATTTCTGCAGTAATTGTGGACAGTCTATTTTGTTATTAAAAATTTTGTACAAAAACAACATGTCCATAAGCTGTCGACGAAGTGCTAATGAATTGATTTTAAAATATGTAAGATTGTCCCAATAACTGTATTTATATTTACTACGATGACAAAGAAACGCCAGGTGTCGTACAAACCTCCTCTGGACCCTTTCGATTCGCAATTGGTGGGACTTATAGGAGGGTGACCATACCACACTACAATATTCCAAGATACATCTAACGTAAGCGTTATAAACCACGATTCTGGTGTTATTGGTTAATAGTATAGATATACACGGACTGACCTCGGAACACGACAAACCAAAAGAAAATCATACATGTGTTTAACACTATGTATGGTGGTCGCGATCCCTACCACCCCGCTATATTACTGTATATACACTGACTAATCTCTGAACACGATAAATCAAAAGAAAATTATAGTTGTTTTTTTTCTTTCTCAGTGTCTATACTGTTAGCCTAAGGGGCCCTAAAGAAATAGAGCCACTGATGGTTTTGACAGCTTCACCAGGCTCGGAGGCGAACGCTTAAGGCATTCAGCCGCGAAAGCGTGAGCAACATATGCACAAAGGTGCCAAAGTGGCCGGACGTCGGCTTGGGCTGTTGCCGCGATTGCAAAGAAGTCGCGATCGGACTAATTCCCTATCTGTAGAAAATTTGAGCTAAACTAACACATACATATAACATTTCCCTGCCTCTAGGAGAAAGGAATGAACATGTGTATATGTATTTAGTATCCTGGAAACATGATCGAAAGTAACTATCGTAAAAAAAGAAGAAAAAAAGGTCCCTTACAGGATCTATGTACTTATGTGGTGTGCACGTATGTATGTACATATTGTGTGTAATGATGTGTGTGGGTAGCTACGTGATTGCAAGTGCAGTGTCACCAGTATCGCGTGAGCGGCTGCATGACTCAAGGGTTCTACACCGAGGGAACGGACCTAGGCTTGAGTTGACGTAAGAGAGAGAGGACGTGACGGGTTTGCGGGACCGAAATTAGCCGCCCATCCCCTGCGGAGGGAACCGTGGTTTCGCGGGCGTGAGCGCGAGCACGCTTTGTTTGGAGAGACGGTGGAGTAGTATTTGTTTATTTCCTCGATATTTTAAACGGGATCGGTGAAGATATTCGCGGCCGGAGTTGTTCGCGGGGGATGTTCGGTTTTGGGGTTTAAGTCGCGGCAGCTTTCACCAACAGATGCACGTGATTCGAAGCAGTGTTGAAGTACGATCGCGTACGATATTTAATATACGATTCGACCAACGTACCAAGGGGCTTTGTTAATTTTACGTAAGAATCGGGTTTGGAGGAATTGGAATTTGTTAATGTTGATATTTGACGTATGTGCGAATGTAGCGCAGCTTATATGTCATGATAGGACGGACATATGTTTTGTATAATGTAAGCTTATGTCTCAGCAACATTTTGCTTAGTATCAAGGAGTGCAGTCTGTGTGTATTGTAAATCACCCTTATTTTTTAAAACACGAAACACTGTTATTTCTTCCGAATAGCATAAATATGAATTTTCATAACCCTAAATTTAGAAATAGTGGGTTCTTCATACAATCTTTCATCCCCTATTTCACCTGTTAAAGTTTTATTTTCACGACATAAGGTAAGTCAGTGTCTTTCTTCAAGGTCCAATTTATCTCTATACCAAAATTCATCAAATTTATTTTGATGCGTTCTTCGTACAAACCTTCATCGTCTATTTCAGCGCGTGAAATGCAACAGACAGGACAGACAAAGTTACTTTCGCATTTATAATATTAGTATGGAGTATTCATTTCATTATGCTGTCGTTCTCTATGGTGTCAGTAAATTACCCAATAGCAGAATAACGACAACAGTTTATAATAATAAATTTTAGAAATTAATTATCTCTCTCTATACCTTTCTTTGTTTCTCTTTAACTGATACTTTAGCATGGTAAAAATAGCAAAAGATCGATTGTTGTGGTGTACTTTTTGTTTTCTTTATTAGGGATTTTTATATTGTTAACACAAATCTGAAAAGTGAATAAAAGAAGGTCGATTTTTTGGAGTAATCGATCTTTTACACCTCGATTTGTTGTGAATTGATACATCAGAGTTTGATTCGAATCGATCTTTTTCGGAATGAATTGCCTAGCAGCGATGCGGCACTCGACTTGCTTGCGTGGTTATATCCAACCTAGGGTGACCACTCATTAATATGATTTATTATATAGATGTAAGGTCAACTCACATTGGAAAGTTCCAAATTCTCTGAAACTGTACATTTTTTAACTTTATGTAAACTTTCAATAATCATCATTTTACAAACCAATTTCAAAGTTTCAGCCAATACAACTGAAGAGCTATTTTATAGCACTTTTATAGAACAAATGTTCGACGTGATTTTTAAAATTGATATAACTTTTTTCTTTTTGAATTTTTTGAAGTAAAACCAACACTAAATGTTAAGTGAACCTAAGCAAAATATATTAGTTGAAACCGTTTCCAAATCAGTTAAGCCACTTCTGAGATAAGCGCGCACCAACGTTGGCAAACAGACAAACACAAAAATTCTAACAATCATTGTTTTGGGTCCTGCTGCGTTGATAAAGGCCCCCAATAATAGTTTTCTCATATATCTATGTTCAGACATCGTTCAGTTACGCTTTTATTACATGTATAGAATGTAGATATGGTGGTCGCGATCCCTACCACCCCACTATATTATTGCATATACACCGACTGATTTCTGAACACGATGAACCAAAAGAAACTCATAGTTGGGTTTATCGCTATTTGTATGGTGGTCACGATACCTATCACCCCTCTATATTATTGCATAAGCACAGACTGATCTCTAAACACGACAAAGCAATAGAAAATCATAGATGGATTTATCACTCTATGCATATGGTATTGTAAATCATCCCTTATTGTACCACCCTGCCGATTCATTTTTCAAAAACGCGAAATTATTTTATTTCTTCCTAAAATCATAAATATGAATTTTCATATCCCTAAATTGAGAAATATTGGGTTCTTCATACAATCTTTCATCCCTATTTGACCCTCTTAATACTTTATCTTTGCGCCATAGGTACCCTATGTCCGTCTCCAAGGTCCAATACATCTCGATTCATCAAAATTGGTTTAACGGGTTCTTCGTACAAACCTTCATCTCCTATTTCACCCATTAAAGTTTTATTTTCACCACATAAGGTAGCCAAAGTCTTTCTCCAAATTCTTACATATCTCTATATCAAAATTAATCAAAATTAGGTTCTTTATACGAACTTTCACCCCCCCCATTTCACCCCTTGCAATTTTATTTCCAAAAGTAGCCAATGACCTTTCTCAACCAAAGTTCTTCAAAATTGGTTCAGCGGTCTAGGCTTGAAAATGCAACCGACGGGACAGAAAGAATTACTTTCGCATTTATAATATTAGTAGGTATGGATTATTCAATTCATTATGCAGTCATTTTCTATAGTGTCATTTACCAATTAAAATACTAACAGTAAATTATTACCCAACACCAAATTAACGAAAACAATTTATAATAATTAATTTTTGGAATGAATTCTCTTTCACTATATACCTGTAATAAATTCTCTCTCTCTATACCTTTCTATGTTTCTCTATAATAACTGATACTTTAGTAAGGTAAAAATTACAAAAGATCGACTGTTGTGGTTCCCTTTTTAATTTTCTATTTTAGGGATTATTATATTGTTAATACAAATGCGAAAGTGAATCGAAAAAAGATCAATTTTTGAGAGATCGATCTTTTAGACATCGATTTTTTTGGGAATCGATTCATAAGAGTTCGATTCGAATCAATCTTTTTCGCAAATGAATTGCCATCCCTAGCAGCGGCGCAGCTATATTCAACTGAGAAAATCCAGCCTATGCAGACCCCCTTTTAATATGATTTAACACATAAATCTGAGGTCAACTTATATTGGAATATCATTTTATTAATCTCTTCATTTTTTAACTTTATGAAAGGTTTCGATCATCGTCGTTTTACAAACCATAATATACAGATAGCTAAAATTTCAGTCAATTCAACTGAAGAGCTATTTTATAGCATTTTTATAAAAAAAATGTTCGACGTGATTTTTTAAATTGATATAACTTTTTTATTTATGAACTTATTGAAGTAAAACATACACTAAATGTTAAGTGAACCTTACCAGAATATATTAGTGAAAACCGTTTCCAAATCGGTTATGCCGTTTCTGAGATTAGCGTGCACAAAGTTGGCAAACAGACAAACAGACAAAAATTCTAACAATCATTGTTTTGGGTTCTCCTGCGTTTATAGAGACCCCCAATAATAGTTTTTCTCATATATCTTCTATGTACAGACATCGATCAGTTACGTTTTTATTATATGTATAGATAATAATAAAACTGTGTGTACATTTTTATCCGCAATTTCCAAATCATGAATATGGCAATTTGAGAGCATCTGTTAATACGATTTTTTTTAAGTTGTGTAGTAATAATGATTTGACATTGTATAGAAGTACTTGACTAATTTTTATGAAATTTTGTTCACCCATTGCCATTGCTCAATGGATAGGACGTAAGAATTGTCAATATTACTTTTGGAAATTGTAAAAAAATAATAATTTCAAAGAATTTAATGAATAATTTTATTAATGAAGATAGTATTCTCAATTTATTTGTTAAAAAATAAAATGTTGAAATCGTGAAAAGAAATTATTTGTAAAAAAATGATTTATTTTAAACTGATTTTAATGACATTGTGTACACGTTTTGTAGCAACAATAGTCAATAAATAATTGAAAAAAAAAAAATATTACGTGTGTTCGGTGTGTTGTTGTAAGAATGAAAGGTAAGCGCGATGAGCCGCACCACAAGTCTTGAACTTTTTACTTAACGAGAGCTTGACAAATTTTATAATAGTTAATTACAAGCTGATATAAATAATCTTGTTCCTTTTAATTCTTAAAATAATTTATTATTTAAAATATATGGAATATTAATTTAGGGGGGTCAGACCCCTGGAGAGATGCGAATCTGCCTCTAACTTTGTTACTCCCTTATGTGTTTCATTATTTTTATACAAAAGTGAGTGAGTAAGGGTGTAGTAGAAGTAGACTGCAGTGTAGTGTGGCGCGGAGGGGTGGACGTTCCCTCGGGAGTCTTTCGCATAATTGTAATTTGATCTCGTTACAAACATCGGTTTGTGACTCGATTCCATTACTATTACGAATGTATTTAGTGACAACATGCCCAAACGGTGCTAAAAAAACTAAATAGTTTATGATATTAGAAAATTATAAAAACTCATATTTAGCCTTCTGCTACCATCGCCGCGGCACGTCCGCGTCGCTCCGTGTTAGTTAGTACATATCTGTTAAATAAAAAAGAAACAACAGTTAAAAATTGCAAATTGTTGCTCTTGTTTCGTAAAGATACGTTGGTTCAAGCACAAGTGGCATACGTACTGGCGAATGATATTATTTACTATTCAGCCGTGCAGACATGGCAAGGGACGAGGGTCGGTGGACGAGGGACGAGGCGACCTGGGAACAAGTATTAGATGGGTTCTTCAATAATAGAGCAGTGTTTCGAGAGGTCGTTACACAGGCGTGTCTCTCGAAGCGCGTCATTTCTACTCGATATGTGTTTTACACGGTATACGGAACAAACAGTAACACAAGATCAAACAAGGTGCTTCTTCTGTATCAATATCAGATGAATTTAATTAAACTAAAATTTTAATGTAAACTAAATTCTACTTTCTACGTGATACTTGTGTTTAGCCACTGCCATCCGTCCGGGATTCGCTAGAATTGTTCTAGTTTGAAAAGCGTCTGGACAGGGTATTTAAAAACAATTTTGTGCCCAGGGAAAATTTGATTAATTTACCGTTATCATTTTGATAACTTTTTTCAATTAAATTAATGCAACAGAAAGTATCATTTTTTTTTCTTTATTATGAGCCGATGTTATCAAACATTACAATATAAATTGACATCGAGCTGTGAACAAGTGTACAAAAATTAAAAGTTTTATTTTTTATAACTAATTTTTAGAAATCCGTGTAAACAACTATATTTCCCTCAAATGTCCGTGGAATTTTATAGTTTATTGTAGAACTTCAAAAATTTATGTGATGGCTGTCCCACTTGTGTTCTATGTTAATTGTTCTGTATGTCGGCACGAAGAACCGTACTACCGTACGTGTCCGTGACTAAACAACTTTCTGATCGGTCGAGCCTTCTTTTCAATTTAACTATAATGTTATCCATAAGAGCCCTGAAACCTCACACGGCTTTTACAGCTTTAGCGTGTTTGATAATATGTCGAGAGGGCCCCACTATCGTATTTATGCCACGGTTTGTTTGTCAAAAAGGCTCGTCATTGGTGGGAAAACGTATTAGTCAATTGCACAACTGTACCGTAGGTTAATGTAAAAATCTAAATAATTTAAAATAATATTTTTCTCCTACATGTATATTCGAAGTTTATTTTTAAAGTGTTATATATACTATAAAGAAACTGGAAAAACAGCAAAATTTTATTATAAGATTCACATGTAAAAATTGACTTGATTAATTAGTATTATTTGGGGTGTGCGCTTTAACATAGGAGTATGTGTACTGAATCGGGAAATACAGTACATGGATTTATCTAATGGCTACCACAAACGCCTTTATGAAAATTGCATTGATTATAAGGACCTTTAGAGATAATTGTGTATTTCCGAATACATTAATTACATTCTTATCTACAGTTGTTAACTATCTATTAGTGAGTTCATTGTTGTCTCCGACTGCGGCACGCTGTTATCATACTGTTCTTCGGTATACACAGGAGACCTAGCAATGGCGATGGCGCCAAACTATTTCATATTGCAATACAGATCTCGATTCCTATTAACCGTTTACATAAGTGGACAGGGTACTATTGCAAATAGTATATCTAAAAATAATTATTATGTAAATATTTACAAATTTAACTGGCAATTAGGATAAATAATAAATAATTGGTACTTTCATGCCTCTAGTTATCTTAGACTGACTTGAACCTCTGTAACCCCTTGGCAGTAAAGTTTCAGTGAAAACTTATGTTTTGTCTTGAATTTTTTTAATATTTTCTAACTTACAAATTGTTTGTTTTGGTCAGAGAACTTTAGCGGTGTGGGAGTGGTGGCGATTGGTGACCAGCCATTGTCGCTGAACGCAATGGAAGCTGTCGAAGGTGACGAGCAACTTTTTAAGGTGTGTTCTATATTTTATTTCGTAAGAATCATATATTGAGCCAAGATAAACGAATAGGTACCATAATCCGCGAGTTGATTGTATGTTTAAAAATTAAAGTAAATTATTGATCAATATTGTTCTATAGATAAAAAGCCTAAAACAATACAAACCTGGGAAAAGTAATTTTTTATTTATTTAATTTTCTTTTTGGAAAATTAATAAATATTTTTGCCCGTGACTCACGTGATTTGAAACCCGGATTGGAAAACGTGAAGTCACCATTCAGGAAATATGAACATTAGACTCTTGCGTAGCTGTCACATTTATCACTGTTATCATATAATGTAAAATTACATATAAAATGAATAATGACGTCACGGGACTATAATGCAGTGTTTTTGTGGCGTTGTTTTTATTTACATTAAAAATATTTTTATATCACTTTTTATGGTATATTAATCAAAAAACAATTATTGATTGGTATTATTTTCAACATATAAGATGTTTAAAACAATTTTCCAAAAGTTATCAACTCACGGATTGTTTGCTTGTTGCTTGACATAGCTTGACAAAGCTTTTAAGTAATTTCTGGTAGCTTGCAATACTAGAGCAATTATGGCGAAAGAATAATAAATATATTTCATTTTATTTAAATGTGTATTTTATTTTATTGATCTACTGTGGCCCATGATTTTACCCGTATTAAAATGTTGTATAGGAACTCCGATACACCCCTGTAGGAGTTGAAATTTTTTTAATTCGTTCTTAGCGTATGTCTACGTCATAATAACCTATCCGTGTGCCACATTTGAGCCCAACCGTTCAGTGGTTTGAGCTCTGTGTTGATAGATCAGTCAGTCGATTATGGTTTCCTTTTATATATATTCAGAATAGACAAAGGTAATGGTTATTCTGTGACAATGAATCATATTGTATTCGTCAGCTTTCATACAAAGTAAAATGGTAGGTAGTGACTTATTTTGAACTTATACATAAATATAATAATATAAATTATTACGTACATGTCCTTTGCGCTTATTTATATTATACTTTTTCTTATGTACTACAATTATGGTTAAAATTAAGATGTCAATGTGTGTGTTAGTGCAATAACGACATGTTCGTTTAAAGCATTAAAATTGATGAAATGACCTTGCGATCTGTACTCGGAGTAAATGAACCGCAGTTGGCAGCCGCAATCACGGTGCGGCTGCGGCATGGTAGTGCGGCAGTGCGGCAGTGCGGCAGTGCGGTGCTTGCAGATGGCAGTACACGAGTACCTCTATCACTGTTTATATGTTAATGCACGCAGTTACATGCGCTTTATTGCTTTCAAGGGTTGTCGCGATATTCGAACAAAAAGAAGAAGAATATTTATTTTCGATTCAATTGAATTTTGTTTATTTCTTGATCACTTACAGATGTGATCGGCTCAGATTTACGAGCCATATCGTTTTTATAAAATTTTCGAATACATACGCATGTTTATGTTGTAGGAAATGTCCTAGAACCCTGACATTCTATAGAATGTCAATTGAATAGAATGTTCAACCACTCTGTGGAACCAGCTGTTGCCTGAGATCTTTCCGAGCCGTTATCACCTAAGAGAAGAGAAGTTATTCTTCCCTAAAAGGCCGGCAACCCATCTGCGAGCCCTCGGGTGTTACGGATGTTTGTGGGCGGCGGTGATCACTTTCCATCAGGTGCGCCACCTGCCCGTTTGCCCCCTTTTTACCACAAAAAAAAAAAAACACACAGTCACCAGTATCATCAGTTATGAGATATAAGTAGAGTTTGTCGATACCACGGCAAAGACAAACTAAGAAAAGTTCTGGTATATTTTGAGTGAAGTGGTTTTCTTTACACATTTATGTATACTAGCGATCGACCTAAGGCCGAAATTCGACTAGCGACTTTTTGATCATAGACTATTTTCTGTTTTACATTTACAGTATTCATAAACAATGAGTATTATCGACATCACTTGCTGTCACTTTTCGTTGAGTGACAATGTCAATATTTGGGGGGGGGGGGGGGTCTAAATTCAATATGGCACTGGTCGGGTTAGGATTCGCAGTAAGTATTAATTTATTTAATTTACTATATCAGTAACAGATATTATAGATAAATTTTAGCTTTCTGCACTCCTTCTCCATATAAACTGTAATTATGCAAAATCTCAGTCTTCCGTGCACGCCATATGCTTAAAAAGGTACCGAAAGCTTTTGCTTCACGTATTAATAAATAGATATAAAACCGATAAAATTTTGGTGAATTGTTGTGTGCACTCCCGAAAAGGTTTTTGTATTAGTATCACCAGTTTACAACAGATCGCGTGCAAGTCGTTTCATTTTTAAGACAACAGGGAGGAAGTAGCAGGCAGATGCCAGTATTAAGAAAGTTCATATTTACAGGCACAGTTAATTTGAACTTTCTAATAAGATTGAAATCCGTACTTTGCGGCAAATAGTGGGATAACAGTATTGGTTGCGTTCATGGTCATGGCTGCTGTGTATAGTGTCTTGATATCTGGCAACCCTGAGGCGCGGGTGCGGGCATTGCGATACCTCGTCCATTACAATCGCCAGTAAATGAATCTCGTTCAGTTTATAGGACAGTCGCGAACGACCCTAATACCACACGCTGACACGTCACGCCACGCAGCCACCACGCCGCCGCCGCGTCGCACCGCGCGCATTTTCGAGTACAGTGGAGCCAAAGCACTTGACGTATTGTTTTTATGAAGCTTTTTCGCCATTAGTTAGAAATAAATCATGTTCTTTATTCACTGTTTTGAATTGGAATGACGCAAACGATTCGCTCACCGTTGTCTTTTGACTTTGATTCAATACTATTATATTTCATAAACTAGCTGCGCCCGCGGCTTCGTTCACATGGACTACAGAATCTCATATATACTTTCATATGCATTTAGTAAAAAGCTGCTATTTTGACATTACAAACAGACACTACCAACATTTATATTGCACCTGATAAACAAAAGAGAAACAAGTATAATCAGAGTTCCTCCGCAGCATAGTGAGTTCCCTATCTTTCTGCTCTCATCGTCTTACACGTGACATTCTCATACATAGTAATTTGTAATTCTTAATTACATGTTACGAGTATTTAGTCAGTTGAAAAGTTCCCGGCTTATAAACATAACAATTAACGTAATTAATTACTTTCTGAAGATGAAAGCGATAAAATGCGAATGAGCAAAATATACATACTGCTGCCTGTCCGCCGGCTTGCCTACATGAACACATACGTTACGGTATTAGTGTCGTCGAACATTAACATTATCAACTTAAATGATGTTAATGTATTAAATAAACTTTACTTTATTTTATTAAGTACTTCATTAGTAATTTAGGGTAAACAGTTTCTGCTCTCCACTGTCCACTTAAGAAACTGTTGCGACTCTCTTTAGTTGCTTCAAAGTTTATCGCCAAACACTAAAAGGTGTGTTCCAGTACCTGTCTTCCACTAGCCTGAACATGCTTACCATCTTGGTATAAACGATTAAAAAAAATCAATGCAGAGTAATTCCGTTTACTTATTTAATATACCAAAAAAATTCGAAGATGGCATCGGTTTTAGGTCCAATGAAAAGCTTATAGAAGTTTTATCAAGTCTGTAACATTTTTGAAACGTAAACATCTGCCTCGAACGCTTGCCTATTTACATTGTTCTTTGTGAGATATCTAGTAGTAGTATATGTATGTGTAGGTACGTTGTTCTCTGATACGTGACATGCATAATGCGCACGTGACTCAGTTTATTGACTCTTCATTAGTTCTAATGTTAGACGAGTTACTTCGGAATAAACCTATTGGGAACATTACATGGTATTCTAATGTTCACTGATACGCGTCATGAACGTGTAGGTAAAAAGACATAGCATGGTGATATTCTACAGGTCGATTGGTTAGCTACCACTCTCAGTTAAGAATATGTCGCCAAGCATACATCGATGTCCTCTGGCTTTTTCCATATTTAACGTATTGCCATTTTCGGGTGCCTAAATCACCCCAAGTCTTTAGTGAAGTGATCGACAACAAATTTATAATAAAAAATTAAATGAAAATACTTTGGAAACTATGGAAATACTCTTATAAATAAATAATCGATGTCGTATCGCAACGTAAGCAGTACTTTGGATATACTTCTTGACACTAATAACTTTTTACATATCTGTAAGTGTTTCTTCTTGATTTTTAATTGTGACTACAGAATGCCCGCGCGATCTTGCTCCCCGCTCCCGGCTATTTTAAAGACAAAAATGCTTATTGTGGGTGTTCTTTAGAAGATAGACGTATACTCTCCGTGACTTTTTTGTCGGTCTTTTTAATGCCTACAATCATGTAGTACGTTAGTTTGCTATATATCTTATGGTTTACTCAGCGTAAGCCATTTAATCGCCCGAATTGATTCACCATGACCAGCTTTTTTATTTGTGCGGAACCCTATGTTTTTTTCTAAAATAAAAGTAGCCTAAGTTACTTCCTATATCATCAACTATCTTTCAGTGAAAGTTCCGTCAAAATCGCTCCAACCGTTTCGGAGATTACGCGGAACAAACAGACGGACAGACAAAAATTTTAAAAATTGGTGTTTTGTTAAATGTGTCGTAAATACTTTCTTATGCATTTAGTAAAAAGCAGTTATTTTGACATTACAAACAGACACTTCAATTTTATTAATTGTATAGGTTTACTTTCCCTATAAATCTTCAAATAAGATAATTTAAAAATGGCATTTAGGTACTTAGATATTTATCCTATCTCCTATCACCATGTTTTAAACCTGTTCGTTCTGAAGATTATTCTCTTGGAAGATCTCGCAAAGGCGTCCTTCATCAAAATTTTTTAGATAAAAAACCATGTTACTTAATTTAACACACTTTAAAAATAGAAAGTTAATAAATTCCATCGTCTCTATAAATAGTTTAACAAGTGAGATACATTTAGAAACGTAAATGAAAGGTCACATCAAAATACGTTTACGTTAGAAATGTGTTTTCTTGTTCTTGTGTGTATCTGATTGCCGCCGTGCCGCCATGCCGCGCCGCTCCCCCGCGCACACCCGCCCTCCGTCTGCGTTAGACCGGCTCCCACATTCATTTCTCGGAAGTTATGTTTCAACAACTAGATTCCAGAACCCATTTGATTTACACTTTAATTTTCGTGTTACGAGCTATATAAAAGTCATATTTCTTGAAATATTGAGTTCACATCCGTTTGTAATTTGACGAGTGAGATCGCAACCGGTATGCACGTGAGAATGTTTCACTTTACTTACAGAGAAATTCTGAATAAGTATAATATTATTTGTAAACTGAATGGTTATGTTACACCGATAAGCGAAATTCGGTTTTTGCTTCCGTCATTTTGGAATGAAGATTTATTATTTTACCGGAATATTTGTAATTACGCTACTCAGAACATATTACACCGTGTTTTAATAATTACTTTGCATTATGGATTTATAGCATGAATACCATACCATCGTAATAATAAGTCTGTTGATACACAAAATGCTATTTTCTGGAGACAGAATTAAGGAAGCACAACAGACCATGGACATACATATCACAGCGCAGACGTCACTTACGCTGGAAACCAAATCTACGCCGCGTCATTTGCAGAAAACATTGGAATTCGTCTCTAAACTCGTTAATACACGTGTCTGAAAACGAAATGCAAACCTAGAATATAGTGCAAGCATAATTCGTAGTAATAAAATAAAAAGGACATAGAATTATTGAACCTTCTACAAAAATATTGATATTTTATTATGTACCTAAATATTGTCAAAGCATTTTACCCAACATCTCTGCCCGACGTGATACCAGCGACACAAAATTTTTATTGCAAAATACCATTAAATCACAATGACTTGCTAAATTATATTTACTTTTAGAGATTTTTGAACCGTGATCCAAAATGAATCAGATGAACACATTATTTTAGCGAAGTACACACTGGCCTAAACAGATTTTAAAGTTTGATAAATGGAAATTTTATTTCCATTCTAAATCACGTTATGCAAATTAATAAACGGACCTTCGTGTCGGAATCATTTAGAGTCTGAGCCTACCAGTTCTGTATAGGTAAAGGCTGAGTTATTTCCTGCGAGTCCATAATCAGGTATTGCGTTTAAGGTATTATACTTCATCTTTAATAACCGCTTCCAATTAGCGTATTTTAAACTATGGGATAAATCCTTTATTAATAAACTCCAAAGAATCTTGAACGGACACTGGTCAAACGAGTGATTACATTTAAAAAATACTGCGTTTAAGCAATATCCTAGTTACTGCTACTGACTTTCATATTACTGTTTGTAATTTATTGAATACCGCTAACGTTTTGTTAATTTATATTATTATAGAATAAACTTTATTGTGATTTCAATCTAAAGGTACAATTAATAAAAATTGAAGTGTCTGTATGTAAAGTTAAAATAACAGTTTTTTAAGTTTTTACTAAACGCATATCCAAAGTATATACGATACCTAAAAAACCGTTTTTTTTTTAATCTTTGTCTGTCTGTTTGTTCCGGGTAATCTCCGAAACGGTTGGACCGATTTTGACAGGACTTTCACTGATAGATAGCTTATGTTATAGGGAGTAACTTAGGCTACTTTTACTTTAGAAAAATATGAGGGTTTCGTACAAATAAAAAAAAAATGGTCATGGTGAATCATTTCGGGCGCTTATATAGCTTACGCTGAGTAAACCATAAGAGATATAGCAAATTAGTTTATCGAATAAACGTAGACATTAAAAAGACCTACCAAAAGACAGCGAGATTATATATCTATCTTTTAAGGAACACCCACAATAAGCATTTTTGTCATTAAAGTGGTCGGGAACGGTGAAACAATATTCGCGCGGGTATTCTGTAGTCCACGTGAGCGAAGCCACGGACACAACTAGTTATGTAATAAATAGGAATGATAAAACCGTGTCCCTGAGATTCATCGCATCGGCAAATCTGTTTCTTTCTATTTATAAGAGGTTAAAATCGCGAATGGTTTCATATAACTCAGTAATGCGGTTATGTGTTAAGGAGAATGAATCAGGATAATAATTATTATCTTTGTGAATGGCTTCAAGGCTGATGCTGTACTACCGACACGACCGACCGTATTGAGGTCATCTACTATAAAATTATTTGAACTGTTCATTTGCATGACGAACGTTTTGTTTCATGTTGTTAATCATAAACAAAGTAGCATTTTATAAATCAAAGCAACGAAATGTTTGCGCAGCGCCTAATGGCAGTTATGGTGCGGCAAACAACAATGCCGACCACGAACCATGACTCGACCGCTGCGATCAAAAGTTTTGTTTTTTGTGTTGACACGTTTAGTACCCGTGCATTTCATCCAGAGTCGTAATTACCGGATGTTTAATGAACATTTTGTCATATTCGAAATATAACAAAAATTTTTTTTGTTTAGTAAATGGGTCTTACAGTAAGATGCTGTTTCAAAACAGAATTATTATCAACTAGCTGTGCCCGCGGCTTCGCTCACGTGTACTACACAATACCCGCGCGAATATTGTTTCACCGTTCCCGACCACTTTAATGACAAAAATGCTTATTGTGGGTGTTCCTTAAAAGATAGATATATTATCTCTCTGACTTTTTGGTAAGTCTTTTTAATGTCTACAATTATTAAGTATACTAATTTGCTATATCTTTTATGGTTTACTCAGCGTAAGCCATTTAAGCGCCCGAATTGATTCACCATGACCAGTTTTTTTTAATTGTGCGGAACCCTAATTATTTTTCTAAAATAAAAGTAGCCTAAATTACTCCATATAACATCATCTATCTGCCAGTGAAAGTCCCATCAAAATCGTTCCAACCGTTTTGAAGCTTACCCAGAACAAACAGCCAGACACAGACAATAATTTAAAAAATTGGTGTTTTTGTAGACATCGTATATACTTTCATATGGATTTAGTAAAAAGTTGTTATTTTGACATTACAAACAGACTTCAATTTTATTAATGGTATCTAGCTGTGCTCGCGGCTCGTCACGATCATTGTTTGAGAAGATATCATGATATTTTTTTAGTTAAGGATCAACGATCTTTAGAGTAAAACTATACCAATTTCATCAAAATCTATCCAGTAGATTTTGCGTGATGCGCGCACAACGGCAACCCTTAATCTATTTACACAGATAGTTTACTTGGCAGTACTTATAAGTTACTCGGCAGCATAGTGAGATGAATAATGAAATACGCAATAGTCGTGTACATCTTATAGTAATGTAATGGGTACGTACCACTCGCGCTCGGGAGAGGGAGTCGCGGTCTGTCGCCGTGCGTCGCTCGCACACGTGGTTATTGTCGTTGCCGCGTAGGTAGATGGTTACGTACCATGTTCCGACTTCTGACTCACAACCGAACGCTTAATATAAGCACAGACTATAACTTGATAAAATGCATGGCCATTTGTGTTTCACATCTGTCCGATCGGCGCGTTGCGGCGTCATCCGTGTCCATAACCTCTTTAAAGGATTAATAAGTATTTATTTTATTGTCAAGCCCTATTCGATTCAACGATCAAGGTTTGCTTATAAACATTTTATCTTTAATGTATACAATTAATAAAATTCAAGTGTCTGTTTGTAATGCCAAAATAACAGCTTTTTACTAAATGCATATGAAAGTATATACGATACATATAACAAAAACCCATTTTTTAAATTTCTGTCTGTCTGTCTATTTGTTCCGGGTAATCTCCGAAACGGTTGGACCGATTTTGATGGGACTTTCATTTAGATATCTGAATTTATAGCAATTAACTTAGGCTACTTTTATTTTAGAAAAAGAATTAGGGATCCGCACAAATTTAAAAAAATTTGGTCACTGTGAATCAGTTCGAGTGTTAATTGGCTTACGCTGAGTAAACAATAAGAGATATACCAAATTAATGTACTAAAGTATCCTGGACATTAAAGGGACCACTAAAGAATACCCACAAAAAACATTTCTGTCTTTAAAATAGCCGGGAGCGGGGAGTAAGATTCGCGCGGGCAGTCTGAATTTCACGTGAGCGATGCCGCGGGCATAGCTAGTACTATTATATAAATGTAGGGTGGCCAATATTAAAATCTTTCATGAAAAAAAAGTTATATTAGTAAGATACTCTGTGGTTAAGAGAAGTAGGTTATGGGCCATGAATAATTGTAAATTAGGACGATATTATACGATGTGTGAAAATAAGTGTTTTAATTAATTTCCTAAACTGTTAAATAACGAGCCGCCCCTATATCATCATCATTATATTAATAGGAGAAAAAAAAAATTGTACCCCTTTTTAAGCGTATTGCGTGCACGGAAGACTGAGATTTGGCATGGTTAAAGTTTATAATGGAGAACGAGTGCAAAAAGCTAAAATTTATCTATAATATCTGTTACTAATATAGTAAATAAAATAAATAAATACTACGAATCCTAAACCAACCAGTGCCCTTGAACTTAGACCCTTCAAAATATTGACATTGTCACTCAATGAAAAGTGACAGCAAGTGATTTAATATTCATTGTTTAGGTTCATACTGTAAATGTCAAACAGAAAATAGTCTATGATAAAAAAAGTCGCTGGTCGAATTTCGATCATTGGGTGACCGCTGAGTAATTATAAATATTTAATTGGGTTCTCGGAAATGGCTTCAACGATAATAAATCTACGATAACGAATCCAGCTTTATTTATCCTGATGATAACCGGAGCTCATGTCCTTTGAGCTAAAATATTTCTTCACACTTTTTGTTTCATTTGTTTATTCTAGAAGATTTAGCTATAGTCGAGGTTTGAATCTACATTTATTCAATAACGTGTAACGAAAGTCAACAGTGTGATCGGTTTTAAAGTGCTTTTTTTAACTGAGTTCAACGAAAGACAGGATGTTAATCAAATCGAATGTATATTTTTTTATGGATTTCAGCAATAACTTCTTTGTTTATTAACCGATTTGAATGATTCCTGTTTTGTTGGATAGCGGATACCTCAAGGGTGCTTTTCGTTTCTTTCGCATTGGACCTTCAACTTCGAAGATACACCAGGGAACTCTTCAAAATCATTGAAGTCGGTTTTCTTTTTTGTTATAAATTTTCTTTTCGTTATAGTTTTTAGCGTTTAAGCATTATCTAGAGTAGTTAATTAACTAAGCCTAGAGGTGCTGGATTTCACTAGAACAACGCCTATAGGCGCATCACGTCAGATTTTGAACTTGAGTGCAGCAGTTCACCGCGGGTTTTAGAAAATGTTCTCTCTACCACCATGCTATGACTTCATCACGATCGAAAGCATGTTGTAGGATCGGAACTTACATCGTTTGACGATATGTCCGAACACGCCAACTGAGCCATTATGATTTTTAAGAAGACTTATCTATACATACTGTTAAACCTCGGCCATGTGGAGAGTAAATGAAGTGATAGTATACGAAATACGAGTATATAGAAAGCGCTTGAAAACCATCTCAGGGGATCATGCTGGCCGCTAGATTATTCTCCGAGCTGATGAGCCGAGGCCGCGGCCGCGGTCGACGACACCTATTCGGAAAATATCGCTTCAAGTGATCGGTCATTCACTTCTTTATAATTGTTCCTTTCTCTATCAAATTCTATTGTGAATTAGATTACCTAATTCCAAAGTTTTATGAAATAATAATTTATGTATATTTTTGAAGCGGCATGCATCAAAACTGTATTAATAGTATAATCCTTGAATAAAAGGCGCTTTATCGCTTTAATCGGCGACCTCTTGTAATTCCGGCTCTCTAAGCCTAAGACCGTTGTGCGATTACGTCACGCTACGAATTATGGCTCGCGATTTGAGTCCGCTGCGATGCATGCAAATTATCCGCCACAGTTGCAATAAGCCCAGTGAGACAACTCAGTTCACCAGTTTTCTTGAGTTGAGTTGATCACTATCAGTTTCATAGGTTATTAAGTACTGATAAATTACGTTTTTTTTATCTTACGGGCTCTAACTATCTTATACATACAACATCGAAACTCAGCGAAAATCCAAATACCACAGAGGAAAATCGAGCGTAAACTTGACAAAGAAAACATTTAAGTCTCATTCTCCAAAATTGTGGCGAAAGCATGTTACAGCGAGGAGAACGTATATAAAATTTAACCTACCATACTGTTTTTCCTTTTCAGACAGAATTCTAATTTTCTACTTTTGGCACTGAAAATTATGTAGGTACTTAAAATGCCTGAAACATTTTCAAATACCCCATTTCACATAACCATGTAGTATCACACTGCATGGGTGAGTAAGTAATTCACTTGATTATTGTCAAAATGACGAGAGCTTTTAGTATTCATTTTTATATAGTAAAGTTTTAGATAGTTTACCATTAAAATATCCAAATATAAATATCGATGAATATTTTACAAGTCACTATAAACTGTCACACCGCTTTTCTCATATTCACGTGATCATGATCAAACACACCTGTAAAAACTCGCACATAAAAGTTTTAACGCCGCTGTTATATTCAACAAACACATGATTCAAAAAGATATGATAGTTGATAGTAGTGAAAAAGTGTTTTGTCAGAGAATTATTCACGTTCATTGGACATTAATTACTCTGTACATAAATGGGTAATAATAATTTTATTATATCTATACCAATATTATAAAGAGGAAAGATTTGATTTTTTGTTACTTTTATGTTTTTTCTTTTTTTGTTTGTAATGGATAAACTCAATAACTCAGTAACATAGGCTTTATTATCATTTGAAAAATTAATTAATTTCTCATAAAAATCTCACATATGGGGTTCAGCTAGTTTTTTTATATTTTTGCAAAGATTTACTGTTAAAGTAACTTCCAAAATTTTGGAAAATGTGCCTTAAATTGATTTTTTTTTTTAACTTTATGAAATATATTACCATTGAAAATATCCAATGTAGATATTGTATATCACGAATCTCATACCGCGTATCACGTATCGTATCTAGCTATCCGTCGTTAGAGGGTATGATATTTTTATTTTGATGTGAAACATCTATAGGCGAGGGTAAACTTGATTGTTGGTGTGGCGATACAGGCCGTGGCGACACGTCGCCACGCTATATGATGGAATATAATATTATGAATGATGAAACTATGAATTTACAATTATGAAAATAATCACTGCAACCCCACTGTCCCCCACTGACCCCCACTGATCCCCAGTGACCCCAAGGAACCCCACAAGGAAATTGTCGGGACACCATTTGGGTCCCCCACTGACTCCGCAGGACCCCCCAAGGACCTCCACAGGGAAATTGTCGGGACACTCTTTGGACTCCCCTTCGATGTTTCAGATCCGCCAGGCGTCCCGTGACGGATTTTTTAAAAATTTCTTTGGTTACCGATTTTTTAAAAGTTTTCTAAGGTTTTCCTTTTCACGGAACTCTCGTCCATTTTCTCTATGTCTATCTTCTATCTTCTTCCATATATCTATCTATATTTTTCTATATCTATACAATTAATAAAATTGAAGTGTCTGTTTGTAATGTCAAAATAACATCTTTTTACTAAATACATATAAAAGTATATACGGCACCTCTAACAAAATACCAAAATTTTTGTCTAACTGTGTGTTTGTTCCGGGTAATATCCGAAACAGGTAGATCGATTTTGACGGAACTTTCACTGGTAGATAGCTGATATTATAAGAAGTAACTTAGGTTACTTTAATTTTAGAAAAATGGTTAGGGTTCTGCGCGTATAAAATAAATAAAACTGGTCATGGTGAATCAATTCGGGCGCTTAAATGGCTTACGCTGAGTAAACCCTAAGAGATTTATGTCAAATGAATGTACTACATAATTGTAGACATTAAAAAGACGTGAATACAAAAAAGTTAGGAAGAGCTTAATTATATCTATCTTCCAAGGATCACCCACAATAAGTATTTTTGTCTTTAAAATAACCGGGAGCGGGGGTAGTAATATTTGCGCGTGTGCCCGATCGACGTTATTCTGTAGTCCGCGCGAGCGTAGTCGCGGGCACTGCTAGTTTTCAAATAAAATTGTTAACGTAAATAATGATTTTAATAATATTATTTGAAAGATGTCTGACTCCAAACAGTTATTAAAGCTAGCTGCTCGTAATTTTATAAAATTCACTGTTTATTATTATTGCTTTACATTTAGTATGATGGTTCCTGTATAATAATTGTGTCGATACATTTCAAATACGCATAAGTCACAGATACTACTTTTGAGAAAATTATGTTATTGCTTTATGACTCATTATTTTAATGTAAACAGTTGGTATTATTTCTAAACTTTCGTAATGGATACCAAGGGCGAGACTACGTAAAAAAACGTTTAAAAACCACGTGGAATTTACAAAAAACCGGTTTAAATTTCGGACTTAGGCATGTTTGATTACAATCACGATTTTGGTTAGTTTGACAAAATCATGTTGCAATTTCTTACGTTTTTCATTAGTTTTTATCATAGGCTTCTTTTCTGCTATTTTTGAACTCATAACGCTTATATTCTATCATCCATAATTCTATAAAAACTTGATCGCAAGATTGAAACATCGTGAGCTAAAGACACCAATGGCAGCCATGACACTGCACAGTACTGTTTGTGATTGGCCGGATTGGACTTTAGTGAATTTGATTTACACAGGCGTTGAGACTTAGGCACTATTAAAATAAAATTGATTATTCTGACACTTACATATTTCTACGTGAATTGATGGACTTTTTTTAAATTCAATAAATACCAAGTTGTTGGATATGATATACGTAATAAGTCAGTACAAAAATATCAAAAATGTATTATATGGACTTAAGCTCGTTTGATATGTATAGACAAAATTCGTCTTAAATCATTTGCCAATCAACCACCGATACCGCCTTCAGACAACCTCTCTACATCTTATAATCACGATCGCTCACATGATCTCCTTTCACGTCATCGTTCACTCTCTATCACAGACATTTAAATGATTAATTCCTTGTGGTACATAATTAAAAAATATTTTTACGTTTTGCAAGTGATAAAGTGAAACCTTGTGAACCTAACGGATCTATTGTTTATCGTAATATTGTAAAAAGTGTAGTAACAATACAAGTATATGAATGAATAGGTAAGCAACAGAATTGCTTTATTGCGACTTGTGATGCTACTGTGATAGTGTGTGATACGATGACGTAATCTCGCGGTGCGGCGCGGCGCGGTGCGGTGGCACGCGACCCTGTCCCCGCCCCCGCAAGGACGCAGCGTCGCGTCACGCGTCCTTGACCTGTGACGTCACCACCTCACCGGGGAGCGCGCGGTACACACACCGCACACCGCGAACCCGCTCGCAAGGACTAAGCCATTAGATTTAAGCCTAGTTCGGATTACCCGAGCGATTGACAAGATATTTAGTAGTAAAGTTCCTCTGAGGCCCTAAGAAGCCTTTCTACAATCGTTAACGCTAATAGAAAACGGAACAATGTATGGAACTAATATGTCTCAACGTTAACTTTACCAAGTAAACAAGATTTAGCTAAGCACATTAACTGCCGCGGAAACATAATTGATACACTATTATAATATAATTACATAAATAATTGCAGTTATCAGTATGATTGACTTCCATTGCAATTCCCTTCAGAAGAATAGCTTGTGGTTCATTTCTTCTATTAATCCATTTCCATATTTGTAGCTTTCTTGTTAAATAGACATACCCTTTTCTACATTTTCTAAAATAACTGCTACCATAAGCTTACTCATGTTAAAACACCTCTCTTTTATGTACTGTACGCGATCGCAGTGCAAACGATTCATTGGCAAGTAATGAGTATTGTAGTAACTAATTTTATCAGCACGCTTTAGACATGTATGGTCGCTGCGCCTGGTCGCACTACATGGTATCGCATGGTACCGAAGGTTCGCACCGCGATGGTATTTTTTCCTTTATCGAAGGACGGCAAGGTGACTACACTTTACACTTTACCTGATGGTGAATACAATCCATCGTGAGTGGTCGCTGTAATGTCGGCCCTCTTAAATGTCTCTTCATGTTATGGTCGGGAGACAGTTCCACATCTTCACAGTACGGCAAAGATAAGACGTAGCAAAATTTTGTTAGTGCGTGCCGAGAAGGAAGTTACCGTAAAGTTGTGTCTACAGAACCCAGCGCCTGTATTTCTGCTATAAAAGTGTGAAGCGGGAATTAGGTTGAACAGCTCTTCAGAACATTCACCATGATACACACGGTAGAACACGCTCATCGAGGAAATGTCACTGCGCAACAGAAGCGGCTCGATGAACTTAGTAACGTTTGCATCATTGCTGCTGCTAAGATCTGGAACAATATTCCTCAACCTTTACAGTTTGTTAAATCTGTACGTACATTTAAGTATAAAATGAATGAATACATTTTAAATTTACAGGTAAGTTTCAGCACAGAGCATCTTTTTAAACTTTTTAATCTTTTATGTACCAACATTGGTTGTTCAAGCTTTTTGTCATGTTCTAACTATCTTTTCGCGACTTAACCCTTTCTATAGGCAATAATAATCATAGTCTGGTCTAATTTGAGGCCTTTAGTATATAGTTTAGGCCCGACTGAAAACCAGCGCTTTAGTATTGCGCTATAGCATATGCTGAGCTGATGTCCTTTTTGATTTTGAGTACGGCTTTTGTATGTATAAATGTATAAATTTAATTAGTAATATTTTATTGTAATCTCTTGTTTAATGTGTGTTGTGTTAATTATGTCCGTATTTTCGTTGTCAAATAAATGTTCTTTCTTTCTTTCTGTTCAGGGCCTCGAGGAGATATTTTGCGAATCTATGCCAAAGATGCGAACAAAATGTGTGCCTTGTATAGAAGATACGGTTGACCGGGCGTGAAAAATCGTAGCACGCTGTTCAGTCTGGGTCTGTGTCTCCGATATGTGGAAATGACACTCCTGATGTAATTCCAGGAGTTAAAGTCGCTGCGAATGCCCAAAAATTCTAAACTGTGTCCATTCTGATTGCGTCGTTTTAGTTTACGCCTTAACAATTTTGAAGTTATTGGATTTTTATCTCACTGTTGTATACGGGTTTTTTATCATGCCTTAGTAGACCAGCTACGAATACATTTCAGCCGACACTGTTTGCGCGCTGCGAAATGCTAACAAGTATTAAATTTAGTCATCGCGTATTGGAACCGATACAAGTTTCACAGTTATTGAGTACATAAAATATGGTTTTCGGAATATGGAAAAACCGGATCTATCTTTCAATGAACAGAATCCGCGTTACCTATAAGGGAATGAATCTTTAAAAGGTTTGCCCATCACAAAAACGTGTACTGTACATTTTCAAGACAATAACCTCTTGAAAAATTTACAACTACAGTTTTGCCTTTTGGAATAAAAAGATGTATACCAATGAGATAAAAAATATGTTTTGAGTTGTTATTACTATGTAACAACTAATATCGTAGCAGTTTCGCTAGCAGAGTACGAAGTGCGGAATGCAGATTGCGGAGTGCGGAGTGCGGAGTGCGGAGACGGGACTAGGACCGGCCGGTTAAATAAGGTTGTGTTTACAACGGATTATAGACATGGGATTTTTCAGCTTCACAGGTGCTTTATCACCTTTCGTTGGTTGGTGGCCGGAGGAGAAGAAGTGCTGGGGTAAATGAACCATTATTCAGCTCGAGCAACATTTTATGAAGAACTTGATAAAAGTGTTTACTCTGTCACCTCGCGTCTTCGGGCATTGTGTTTGTGTTGCAGCGCTAACTCTATGAGAGAGTGATTATGTAATTTTAGTTGTTGGTTATTATTGTATAGTGTTCGTATGAACAGAGCTTTAGTGATTCGTCGCGCGCCAGTATCAATTGAATGCGGTTAATTTACTGCAACACGACCGATCTTGACCCAATAATAAACTACGACTCATACACAGTACAGAGTACTATGTACACGCTGACGATACCGTATGTCTTTACAATCAATATTAACATCTTGATCTATTTCACTGGTCAACCACATAGCGAACAATATTTTCATGTTATTTTTTTTATATTTCTACTCTGTATTTTGTTCGATAATGTATAAATAATTAAATTATGCAAGTTAATGTAAGATGTTAGAAAAAGTAGCATTTACATTGAAATAATCTAATATTCATTACTTGAATACTTGTTACACATGTTTGTTACATGTTTAATTATTAATTTATTCGTTTCCTTTTTCTTACAGCTTCCTCCGCTTTGAATATTTATTACAGTTAAATTAACATATTTCAGTTGTTTTTATTTGCAAGGAAAAGTAAAAAGGTATGCATGTATTAATTAACATCTAGGGGAATTTCAACTAATACTAAAAACTCTATATGTTTCAATAATATACAAAATTACTATAAAGTCAGAATTTTGTTATTGTGATAAAATTGTTGTTTGATATTACATAAAGTATCTTATTTAAATTCTGAAAGTATTTACGGATTTTTCAGACTTTGCAATTCTTTGAATTTGCAGCATCATTTTTTTAGTGGAAGAAATAAATTTTCCTATGAAAATCATGTACTGTTAATAATCAGGTAAAACATCTCTTGGAGTTTCTCACGAGTGTGTTAATATATAAAGTAACACAATGACACAGCAGTGAGAGGCCTAACACGCCTCATGCCTCATGCCTCACGCCTCTCATGCAAACAACAATTTAATCTGATATCAATATATTGATCATTTCTGATCTACATACATCCATTATCGTTTACTAGTTCACGCTCGGTCTAACCAAATTATCTAAGGAAATTCTCACAGCATTTGGCGGTGTCGCCCATAAACATGTACCTGGATATCGCATCTAAAATAAAATACATAAAAATTCCTCCCAGAGTTGACTATTTAACAGATAGCGTGGAACGGTTCTAATTTAATATGCAGGTCCCATCGTTTCCCTTAATTTTATATCAAACTAGCAAACGCCCGCGTCTACGTACGCATTCATTATAATTTAAACTTAATAACAATAAAACGTAGCATGTAAACCATCAGCCTCGACGTAGTTTTTTATCAATAGAATAACTTTTAGAATTGACCCTCCAATAATTTTTTAGAGCAAAGTCAGAAATAAATAAATATCGTCTTTAAAATGGCAGTTTCAAATTGGATACATTATGATCGATAATCATTTACAGTAGAAATTTGCTGTTCTGAAGCCGGTGATTATATATTTCTTTAGGCTATTTACTCTTGCGAAGTACGAAACTAGAAGGCCATTCAGTAATTCCGGATTATCATATAAAGTCTTCAGTCCAAGTTTTGGCTTTTATTTTAGTTTATTTTATAAATAATCTGCAATTAGCATACTTTATGTTGTGGTCATTGATTATATTATAGGTCATATTGATAGGATTATATTATAAAATAATTATTTATAATTAGAAGTTAATATTAGGTCTTTACCTATGAAATTGCCGTTTTGTATGGAAAAATTTAAACGATTTTTTTTCATGTATTTTTTATTTGTATTAATCGAAGTAATCACCCATGCAATCAATGCATCTTTGCCAGCGCAGTGCAGTTTATTGATAGAGAAATCAGCTGGACCGGAGGCAACAAATTCTTCAAAGGCATTTTGTACTGCGTCTCGGGTATTGAATTTTTTTCCCGCCAAGGAGTTATCCAAATTCTGGAAAAAGTAGTAGCCTGTAGGCGCAAGGTCTAGTTAGTAGGGCGGATGACGGAGAACTTCCAACCCCAGTTCTTGAAACTTGGAGACCGTCTGCTGTGCAGTATGAGGTCACGCGTTGTCGTGCAGGAGCAGCGGAGACGAGCGATTGACCAATGGTGGTTGGAGATGTGCCAGCTTCTCCATCATTGTGTTCAGTTCTTCACAGTACACATCTGCAGTAATGCTCACCCCGTTTGGTAAGAAGCTGTGATGAATCACACCGGCGCTAGACCACCAAACAGTGACCATCACTTTTCTAGGGTAAGTTTTCGTTTAGGGCATTGTTTAGGTGCTGAACCAGGATCCAACCAACTTGCTGAGCGCTTGCGGTTATCAAACAGAATCCATTTTTCATCGCAGGTAACAATGGGGTTCAAAATTCCTTCGTTTGTGTGTCTGTTGAGCAGTGCAAGGCACGTCTCGACGCGTACTTCGCGCTGGTGATCATTGAGTTATGAGGCACCCATTTGTCAAGCTTTTTTACCTTGCCAATTTGACGCAAATGGACCAATATTGTTTTGACGCTAACGTCGAAAGCTGCTGCGAATTCAACCGTAGATTGTGTATCATCAGCTTCCACAATCCCCTTTAATTTGTCATTGTCGACCAAAGTCTTCGGACGACCGCGAGGTTCATTTTTCAAGTCGAAATTCCCAGAACGGAAGCGAGCAAACCAATAACAGGTGGTGCGTTGGTTTGTAGTGTTAGCTCCGTAAACGTCGTTCATGTTGCGTGTCGCTTGTGCCGCGTTGCTACCACGACAGTACTCATATTCAATAATTACTCGAATTTTTAACGTATCCATGATGACAAAAAAGATTTAAATGCGATGAAAATGTAACACTAATCAATAAACAAATGACTACTTTTGGAAAAAGAATTCCATATTTTTTAAATAAAATTAATTTGAAATTAGAATTCTTAGCCAAACAAAAATTATTTTGATTTGAAATGGCCAGTACTGCAGAACGGCAATTTCATAGGTAAAGACCTATTATGAGACAGGGTATGACATGATGACAAACTGTAAAACTTATACGAAATTAATAATTGTTTGTTTGTTTGCAATGAAAATTGAGTAAGTTGTCGTGCGCACACTCGCGAAGGTTTCTGTGTTAGTATAATTAGTTCATAGTAGGTGTCGCGCGAGTCGTTTCATTGTGAATACAACGGGAATGCAATAGCGATCAAAGCGCTATTATGTATATAGTAAGGTGTAAAAACACAACAGAGTGAATGGATTGTCGTAGGTTGTCAGAGAACATACAACAAGTCAGGTGAACCTGTGACTGCCTTACGGAATGTCATGTCGTCACTGGTGCTTGTTGTGTAGTTTGTGTTTGACAGTGCAGTAGTTCGGCTACGGGGCGCTGTGGGGCGCTGCGGGGGCGCGGTGTGTTGAACAAGTCTCGGTATGCGAGTGAAAGTCGTGATGTCGTGCACGGGAATGGACCGGTAACCTGCCGGTTAGCGGGCTGGCTTGCGGTACACACCGATCCGCATGCGTCGTCTTTCGACCGTTACCTCGCCGACATATTATATTTATAAACATAATTTGTTGTATTACGGGATCGTTTTATGTACTTACTTGTGTAAAGACATTTACCGTTCGTTTTTATTATCTTTGAAACTAGTATTTGAACATAAAGTCACGTTACGTGATACGGATGTTATAGCAAGCGCGGTGTACTGGAGTCGAGCTCGGCAGGGAGACCTGCACTTGAACCCCGAACTTTTTTCATGTTAAAGAATGTTTCAGATATACAGAAACGGAAATTAGTGTCAGGTTACTGATCTGTGGTCTGGTTCAATGTCGATGACTACAATCCTATTTATTTATATATCCAATCAATTACCTATTTTAGAAATGGTGATCAATGTAGGTATATGTGTATTGAATTTTTTTTTTTCGAAAAGTTGATCTAAATAAAATAAAAACAAAGTATAAAACAAAAATCTGGAAGAAAAACCTTCGCGTATGTAAATTTTTGACAACGTTATGTGTATTTTTATATTTAAAAAAAAACTTTTTTATTTTCAGAAATTAGTAACTTATTTTGGGTTGGGTACAAAAATTTTAGGAAATTCTGATAAACGTCTTTAGTGAGGTAAAAAACAAGCAAAAAAATCAAAATTGGTTTGGTTCAAAAGTGGTCGATTTGGAGTGGAATGCCCCTTCATTACACACTAAAATTATCATAAGAAATGTTACAAATTTTATGGATTATTTTACATTATTATTTATATTCACTGAAAGCACTTGTGTATGCGTGCAAGGTAAAGTGACAAATCAAAATATATTTAGGTATTTACTTATATCGTAATCAAAATGTAATAAAATATTTACCCCTAAGCAATAAGAATATCATTCCGCTTATGAGTTGTAGCACACTAACAGGGAATTAACTAATCATTGTAAGTTCATTTATAATGTATATCTAGAGTACTTAAAAAGCGAAGAACAGAGAGCGTCTGCGACTTCGACCGCATTGTTCCCTTTAATTCCCATGATTACATCCTCTCTGCTGACTTGTCTCTTATAAGACTTAGTTACTGGAATGCTACTTTGGTTTACAAACCGAGCGTGTGTTTTAGACAATGTGTCTTTGAATTCACTCATACACAAAACCAATAAATTAAAGTACATACCAAGAACGGCGACGTCTAACATTTAATTTATCTGCGAACTTATTTGTTTGTTTACTTAGTAACTTTGGCCAGGGTTTGAAGTTTTGAACAGTCGCTATCAGAACATTCTACACAGTAGACAGAGTTCATATACAAAATTTAAACTGCGATGTTATTTCTTGATTATTATATTATAATGCTTGATGGAAGTCGAAGAGCTGAAATCGATTAGCCTTGCGCGTGGAAAAACAATGATATTATAAGTAAAAAATTATAATTGGGAAAATGGATGATAGGCAATTTGTGGGTACCTGACAGCTACCACCACACACAAGATGAAAACTTCTTAATGCCTCGCTTCAGAGATGGATCAGCCCGTGCTAATGTTAGAAGTTTTTACTGTGACATGTGCAAGTCGGGCCGGGTCCTGTCGCGACACTGCGGCGCGCATGCCGATGAATATTCAGCTCTCGACTGTCCCGGGACAATAGTGAAAAGGGTACAATTGTGATTTCACATATTTACAAAGGGACGAGATAAGGAAATAAAATAAAGTAAGGAAAGTTGGCTTGAGTGATCAAGTATGAACGAACAGATAGTTGTTCCAATTCACTGAGCCCGTCTGCCTTCATAAATCATCGAGTGAGCTGCCTAACTCCACTCGTAACGTCCGATTTTTTATATAGAATTACATACGAATCGATGTCCGGCTAGGAGTACGTCCAGAGAAGCCGAGGAGTCCTTCATGTCCAGTAATTAATTATTACTCAACTGATAATGTGCCATTAGTTACGTACAAAAGTAAAGTGTTCGTAATGACATTTTTGTACGATTACTCATTAATCTTGTTAATGTATTATTATTTTTTTAATTATTAATTTGTATCTGTATAAAAAATATAATTTTAAGTTTTAAAAAACTCGCTAACACCGATGATAATAAACCGCATAGTAAAGACCTAATCCTAAAATAAAATCAATCAAAAAATATTTAATAATAATAATAAAAGCCCATTCTTAAACTATTAATATATGTGCTTTCAGAAAATATATTTAAGCATCACAATAAATATCAAACCAATTTCATGATAATTTAAACCAAGCCGTACAGCGCCATCTATGAATATTGTTGGAAAATAAAAATACGTTTTAATTTCATGATTTTACCGAAAGTTACTTATAGATAAAATAATTTGATAACTTTTCATTAAATGTACATAACATAAATACAATTTATAAGCTATACCAATGTCCATACGTGTAAAAATTCATCCTAAAATACCTTCAGACTATGAACTACAAACATACCAAATTTGGTTAAATTTGGTCTAGTAGTATTTGCGTGATTGGTGTTCAAACATACCGACAGACAAAAATTTCAAAAACTATCGAAATTTGTTCGTTCATTATTCTAAATTCCTCCGTATTATTTTTTCTCAGTTATCTTTAATGTACAGATTTCGACTTTTTACTCCTTTATTATATTAAATATGCAAACACTAAAATGTGCTAAACATCTCAGATGAAGCAATTAACGCGGTGGGAGGTGAACATGTAATTATTTACGCTGTATTTCGGTGCCCGGAGCCGCAGCGGTTGTTTGTCCCGTATTAGTGTGTTATCTCGCCGGGTACGATGCGGGATTACCGGCCGGGATTATCGTCCGGGATCCGTTGCGTAACTATCTCTCGTCGGTTTATAAACGTTGTAAAGATCTTGTTCGGATTAGATACCTCATACTTAGCGGTTAGCCCTTATCCTACAGTAACGTGACGCGACACTTCATATTTATTTTAATAATTATTTTATTCCATTTGTTATCCGCCCGTTTCACTGGGCGAAAAAATAACAGCAATCCTATTGCACGACATAAAAGACTTATATGTCAAATTTCTTTAAAATCCGTTCATCACTTTGTAACTTGGACATACATTCAAACAAATATACTTTCACATTTGAAATATAATATTATACTAGAGCCCGCGGCTTCACACGCGTTTATTGCGCAGAAATTACTTTCAACTTTTATTTTTATTTTAACTAATACAATACCTGTACAAACTAAACTACAGATTTAATAATAAATATAGAATACATTGTTTCGCTGGGCGGAAATTAATTTTGTAGTAAGACTTTTGTGTCTGAGTAAGTTAAAATCTCAATACATATTGTAAATACTTCATAGGATTTAATATTCATAATAGAGTCTACCTTGATGCTAAGCATCACTACCTACCCTGAACTTTTTCATTACCAGGACCAACCATAGGTACAGTCTGATCTGATGTACGGATATGTATGTATGTATGTACGGACCTAATCTATTACTTTCAAACCGGTGGGCGAATACCAATGGGAACTGTTGTTAGATCCTCACTCCCTGGTTGTGACCGCTCATGCAGTCAGCATACAGCAAATTGCTTAACAGAACTACACGTGCTGGCCTCCAGAGCCACGGTTTTACTGTAAACCTCACCTCGGCACGAACAAAAAAGTTAGCTGTGGCCTTTGCCTAGAACAGTCCCGGCCAGTGTGTTCTGTCCTTTCTACAACATGAAGTAGTCAAACATAACCTGAAGAAAAATTTAAGCTGACAGGGATCACCACCGATGACTTACGATGGATTCTAGATTCCACGGTGGTCCCCGATGTTTTAGATTGTACTATACTTACTATGAAGTACACCATAGAGTACTGTCATTGTGTTATGTTAGTTTAAAATAAATATCTCACCAATGAAATACATCATTAGATATTTTCTAAAGTTTTTGTATCTACGAAGTGAGGTCCAAAAGTTCGAGGAATGGAAGGGTTTTAAATAAAATAAAACAATAAATCCATTTTTCCTTTTCAATATAATCACTCTTAAGCTGAATACATTTATTAGAACTATGAATTAATTTTTCTAAACTATCGTAAAATTTTTACTAATCAGCGCTATAGTTGTAGATAATTTGAAAATAAATAAATGATAGAAACGCGACGATTCGATGTGTATGAAATATTTTAAAAGATATTTATAATTTTAACGAGCTTTTGTAAGTTTATTGCGTCTTTAGTGTTATAGCGTATCACCACTCACCAGACCAGACGGAATTGTTGCCGTTTTATTGGGGCTCTGGGATATTCAAGGCCTTTCGTATTAGTATAATATTTATTATATTAAGTGAGGAATTATGGTATATATATATGTAATTGCTTTCTCGAAAACGGCTCCAACGATTTCGACGAAACTTTGCATTTAGATAATGTTTTACATTCCAAGTTTACCTAGATAGGTGCTTTTCTTTTCTTAAGACACCGAGAACAGCTCGGACGCCCAGATATCTTTATATTTATTATCATTAAAGCAACAGTTTATGTTTTACAAATATTTGTATTTTATGTTTTGCTAGCGTCCTCCAGCGACTGAAGTGTCTGGCTCTCAGGTGCAACTGCTGGGACTTGGGGACACACCGACACGTGCACGGAGCCATATTTTGAAGTTGCGGTTGGTAACCGGTACAAACCAATATAATTTCTTGATAGAAAACACTAGAACATTTCAAGCGTTTGCGTACAGTAACAGTAGGTATAGTGAATAGAACATATTAGTGAATATGGACAACATAATAGGTAGTTGTTATAAATAAATGATTCTGTAAATCAATTACATCTGAATCATGATGTTGTTGAAATCTGTGACGTAGTTGTGTAAATATAAGAATTGAGTGAATTCAACGAAGCCATTGAGTTTTCTCTCGGAGCGTTGTTTATAAATGTTTCATTTGGTTTATATAAAATTCGTTTGTTATTAGTTGTTATGTTAACTCGCGATCTCAAACACGATCTCGAAAATGTCTGCATATTATCAAAGAGTACTGGAAAAGTTCTTGGAACAGATGGAACGCAAACAGACACTACCATGAGTCGTTTGTATTAGCAATATTACGCAACTGTTACAGTTAATTAATTCGCTCTTGCGCTGATTGGCTATTCAATAACTGGGCGCCAGAGCTACGCACGGTTTCTTACAAAAAAAAACCTAATTGGGTGAATTTGGAATGTAAAACGTTATCTAAATACAAAGTTTCATCCAAATCGGTGGAGCCGTTTTCGAGAAACAAAATAATAGACATATATTACATGTACTAGCGTTGTGCCCGCGGCTCCACATGCATTCATATAGCGCCTATCAATTCAGAAATAACATAATTATACTTCTCGTTTAATAAATTTTATCAGAATCGGTTGGATTTTTTTTTGGCGCAGGCGCAGGTACAGGTGCAGTCAGTTAGTCAAAAAATTGCCTATTGTATATTCAAAGACAATCGTACCTACAGGGTAAACTCCAGTCGTGCGCCGGAGCTGACACACACACAATTTTTTTTTTTTTAATATCCGTTGTGATGTTTTACATCTACCAAGCATTCTATGACGGCCAACTTTATTACTATTCCTAAATATATTTATTGACAATTTTTATTGCCTATCAATTAAGGAATGACGTATGCTACCCGTCTACAAATTTGATCAGAATCGGATGAGAATTGGTGAAAATTAAATTTATTAAAATTCATTTTTTTTACAATTTCAATCAATTATAGAATTACTTATAACTATTGTTTACAAAATTCCATGAAAATCGGTAAAGAATTCATAAAATTTTAAAGTAAAGTATTATTGAAATTTCATACAGCCTATCAATTGACCAATTACATCACCTTCCCGTGTAAAAAATTTCATAAGAATCGGTCGAACCCTTTTTGAGTTAAATCCGGACGTTCAAACAATCAGACAGAGAAAAACAATAATGGTATATTCATGATCAGTGTCCTTTATCTATCGGGAAATTAAAAAAAAAAAAACCAACATTGATGACATGATTTATTAATACAATTTAGTAATGTAGACCAGGGCTTCTTAAACTTTTGTCATTCACGACCTCATTTATGATTGCGAGTTTCTTGACGACCCCATACAAATATAAAAGAAAAATAAATTAATAGTTTTTGATGATTTATTTATTAGGTAACAATATTCATATGAAAATATATAGTTTTAGAATTCATTTTGAAACATACAAAAATCTAAAATTGAATACTTAATGCACAAAAAATTATAAAACTCTAGTGATGTTATAAAATGGTATATATAAATATTTGACATTAAAATCTCTCGTGACCGCAGAATTTTGCTACGCGACCCCCTTTGAGGTCGCGACCCATAGTTTAAAAAAACCCTGATGTACATACTTATAAATAAATGTTAAAATCGATTCATGTTTACAAATCAATGCAATGTTTTGATCGGAACTGTATTTTTAGTCTGTGCTCAGTGCCGAGTCTGCCGACATATAACAGGTCCGGATTCCAATACGCTTGTACCGTTGTGGGTCAGTCATTTCGTAATGTAATTTTCAATATCTTTACCTATTTATAGCATTTCTGTGTGTGTGTGTGTGTTAACGCGCTTTAAAAATATAATAAACATAAAGCTACATTAAAAAATATTAACCGTACTCCAAAAGTAGTTTGTTTAATTGTAATTTATTACATGACACCAATTTATTCAGGCCCAAGATTGTAAAAGGGGTATCCATCTCCTTTCATCCCCTAATTTAATTTCGGTGAAGAATAAAAAAAATTATGATCATCAAATATATAGGCTTTTTTTTCACCATACAAAATTTAAGCCGTATTGTACACCCTTAAGCGAAAATAAAAAAAAAACAGAAATACGTGTTACATTGTTATTATTGAAGGGTATGTGCTAAATTTCAGGTCAAAAACAATGTTTATTCACACACCCTATACAAACTCTGAACACTTATTTTACACTCTTAATCCGTACTTAGTGATGTAGACGCGAAAGGACATGTTTAATTATTTTTAACTAAAAATACAAAAAAGTATTAAAATAAATATTACACCAAATATAAAGAAAAGTAAGTGAGTAAGTAAGATAAAAATAAGTATTATACACTTGGATATTCCTTGCATTAAGAATGTTTAGACTTTATTATAAATATGATCTAATACAACATAAATACAGATTTATATACATAAACAGAACATGCGCATTTAGTACACAGCGTGATATATGTATTTACATTTGGTTTGAGTAAACAACATTCCTTTAATTTTAAAAATATCACAAATAAACACGCCATAGTTATAGTAATGAGTCGCTGTAGAGGTTATAGTACGAATTAAAGTCCATAGTAAGGGTTGTTGACAGTCATACCTACTACGTTTATCCCTCGGGGTATGTTTTGTATTAGAATAATCTTATAAAGAAATTGAACATCTGGTTGTAGAAACTTGTTATAAAAATATTATAATCTCATATTTTCCTCAGTTTTGAGCGCGCTCTTTGAATGGGAATTATTTTCAAACCGGAAACTTGTTGCTTTTAAATACAACATTATTTGAAATAATAGAATGAAAACATTGTGTACCATTTTAAATAGTGATGTGAAACTAAATTTATTACGTAATAGGAAGATTAATTTAAACTAGCGGTATCGCACTAAGGTCGAAATTCGACCAGCGACTTTCTGCTCATAGACTTATTTTCTGTTTGACATTTGCAGTATTCATGAACCTAAACAATGAGTATTATCTACATCACTTGCTGTCACTTTTCGTTGAGTGACAATGAAAATATTTTGGAGGGTCTAAGTTCAACGGCACTTTTCAGTTTAGGATTCGCAGTATTAATTTATTTAATTTAACATATTAGTAACAGATATTATAGATAAATTCTAGCTTTCTGCTATAAACTTCCTTCTCCATATAAACATTAACCTTGCCAAATCTCACAGTCTTCCGTGCACGCAATACGCTTAAAAAGGGGTAGAAAGCTTTTGCTTCACGTATTAATATATAGATAATCTAAGTTGAGAAAATAATTTCAATGTTAGTCTAAGTTTAACATTGTCACTTTGTGACATTTAAAAGGAATTATGAACAAAGATAATATTTAATAATAAGTGTGTACCAAAATGGTTTCTGTACATTTATTTTATTTTTGAACATTTTACAATAAAGAAAACATATTATTCTTACTTTACAGGAATGTTTTCCAAGTCTGACTGATATAAATTTTATTATATGAACATTAACGCTACATCCGAGTCGGAGAACATTTCTGTCATCAAGACGAGGCAGTAAGAAACTAAACCTGGCCTTGTCATAACAATTTGTTATTTATTTTTTCAAACATAAAACATTAAAATTACTCGACAAGCGATTTGTCTTCCACCGATTACACGGCGCTTACCAAGCGATAAGATGGATGAATTATCTTCAAGCCACGACCGTATCTGTCACAGACAGCGAGCACCGTTACATCACGTACAGTTTGACCCCTTTGTGTATTATAGCCTGACGGAAGCGCTATGCGAAAATAATGAATTTATATTTACTTTACTTGTCTAGGTATTCCGTATAGACCTTGAAGTAATCCGAATCAACTGAGGTTCTAAATGAGACATATTTATAAATAGTTATGTCTACACACAGTGCCGTATCAACCCATTACCTTGGTGCCCCCATTTTTATTAGAAGTGCCAAATGTATGGCTGGATTAGCCATATAGCAGAAGTAGTGTATGCTACGAGCTTCACAAAATCACCACCACTTTAACATCTTACTTTTACCACCACATTTATTACCACTTCACTATAGTATAGCCACTCCTTTTTACAAGTATTTCAGAATTTTGACGAGAATGAAAACAATTAATTTAGAAAGATCTCCATCATCAGTATTAATGCACCAGATCAAATGACGATGCTTGTAAGTAGCTTCATTGTATTCTACACAGTAGAACAAAAAAGTACAAATGGAGGACTTAATGCTAAAGAGCATTCTCTACCAGTCTTTCAGGGAAGCAAGAGAAAGGAATATGCAAGATGTGCATAATATTTAGTAAAAAAAAATAAAAAAATCTAGCCAATACTCAATTGCTCCAAGTAAAACCTACGTAGCGAATACTTGAAGGAATCCCGAGAGTTGGCTAAACTAGATGTTGATAGAAAATTAGTATGATGACTTGGTATACTGAGAATTAAAGAATTAGAAAATCTTAGCTGTTTATTATGCGCATCTGCGAGAGATTGTAATAGTGTTTTTGAATGTTTAGGGGATTTGGGGTTAGTAAGTACGGAGAAAAGAAGGCAAAGTATTTTTACATTCCTACGTTGCCGAATAGGTAGCCATTACAACCTGGCTCGGTATTCAGATACATGATCAAACTTCCGAAGACGAAAGATGAAATAAATTTGTTTTATAATATAGAACCCTGCTCTACTGTTTGATGTCAAACCAAAACTACCATTAATGAACCCAAGGTTAACTTTATAGAATACAAACAATGTTCTTGCATAAACATTTCACTTCTTTCCAATACAAAAGCTCGTTTCAAAGAATTTGTTCATTTCAGATGAGATGGGCAATGAAATTCTTGGATATAACATGAACACGTTGGGTATATAAACGCGTTGCGTTACGAGAGCAGATGTCGGCAGCGTCCGCTCTCTCACTGCTTCTGGTTTCTTTATAAAAATAATACTTTTATTTATTCTGTAACGTTAAATGTTATAAACAGACGCGGCCCTGAGCTACACTACAAGCGAGATTAATATAAATGGTAATTGTTGGGAGGCGAAAGGAATTTTTTTCAACAGTTCTACAAAATTAGTGAATGATTTATCACCTGACAGTAAATATAGAGCAGTACAAAACTAGCGAAATCGCTGGTGGATGAGGATCTAGCGAGAGACGCCGTCGCTATAGCAAAAGCTTCTAGGTAAATGTCGGGTATACCGTATACCCCCAGATTTATATACGGCATTTACGATACACTTGGGCATCAGAGCTCTACCGGCACGCAAAGGTGAATCCCGTTTCTATTTGTATCAGTTGATGCATTTGCAGGTATTCTTGGCGAAAGGAGCGTCTGGTTCTTGCAAAGTTTTTGCGACACTCTCTTAATGACTATCTTTATTAAAAACTAGCTGACCCGCACAACTATGCCTGCGTCAAATAAGAGAGAGAGAGAGAAAGGGTTAGAAAGAGTGGGTCGTAGGTACTGTATAATAGGTACCGCCCGCCTCCCACATTATTCTGCATAATAAAAATGCGCTTGCGATAGTTGTTCATTATTTTGCTGCAGAGTTATTTTAAAATTGTGATATCTCCTAAGATATTCATTGAAATCAATTACTGTAAAGCGCAATTTTGTTGAAAATTAAATACTTATGATGAATAACGTATTTATTTCGATAAGAATTAATACCATGTATATAAAAACACCTTCGCAAATAATTTATTATTTTAGAACAAATTTTATAACCATAAAATAGGTTATATTGAGTAAACTTTAAAAGATATGCTGTCGCTGACTTTTTTGAGAACTTTTTAAGAGAAACGATTTCTTGACACACTATTGTTGCGTAACTTTAACTAATCACGCAGCGCACGCAATAGAAGCTCTCAAAAGGAATAATTTTCCTCAGTTTTTGAACATTTTTCATTGATGCTCCGCTCCTATTGATAGGAGTGTATGTCATATAGCCTATAGCCTTCCTCGATAAATGGGCTATCCAACAGTAAAACATTTTTTCCATTCGAACAGTCGTTCCTGAGATTAGCATGTCCAATCAAACAAACAAACTTGTCAGTTTTATATTATATTAATATAGATTACTATAAACGGTATTTTGGAAAAGAAAATATTCTTGTGTCCATAAAGTATATAAATATGTTGGCTGAGGTAAAGCTTATAATTGCTTTATTAACCAAAATAAAATCACAAAGAATGCCTATCATCGAAAATAGTTTACAAGAATGTCGATGAGATTTATCAATCCTTTTTGTTGAAACGGTGATCAGTAAAATCTATAAATAACACAATAACTAATAAGTGAATTTTATACACTTATAGTAAAAAAGTTTTTGTTTCGTGCCTTTTTGGTGAGGTAATAAAATTGATTATTGCGTAGCAATAAACCTCTTTTGTACCATTTTACCATTGCCTAAAACTTTCCTATTTCATTTTCTCCCACGTTAAATCTGTCTCTTTTTACCGTCGCTTTCGCTTTTTTTTTCATCGACTTTCAAATCCAACTATGCTGAAGAAGTTTTCACTTCACTTTGTCACAGTTTTCACTTTGGAAGCAGAATAAGACAGCATTGGTATACTTAAAAGGCCTGTGAAGAAAATAATAGTATATTGTAAATGCGACAATGTGATCGAATATTATACGCGAAGTTAAGACTAGTTCTCGAGTACTAGGTACTTCCGGAGGGCTGAGTGCACTGAACGTTGTTTGCGGTTGGAGAGTCTCGAGGTCTCGACGCATAGCTGCTGGGCAACCACTAGAAACAGGCCTAACATAAAAGTGTCGCAGTACAGGCGTAAGATATATCTCTGGAACTTATTGCAGTTGTATCACTGTGAAGTGGTTTTACTACACCAGCATTGAAAAGAGTATTTCGGATACGCGTACATACGCGTTCTGTTTATTTTAATTAGTTCATACTAAAGGCGATCTCAACGATAATATTCAGCCAGATGCGAACACTGCACATCACTCTCTTACTATAACAAATACAGAGTATGTATACACTACACAGTAGAACTAAACAAGTAAAACTATAAAGTATACAATATTCAGTCATTTTTGCTGTTGTTATTAAATAATAATAAATAAGGTTATTGCAATTAAATGATTATGTTTTGATTTTTTTATTATGAATACTTTATAGTGAAATGATGCATGTGTAAAACTATAAAAAACAGATAAGTAGTCTAATTAACAACAAAAAATATGGAAAAGTAGTATTATTATATGGAAGTGGATGGCGAACAATATAACGCAAATTTGCAGTAAAATGACACTTTATAAAGCTTTTATATTGAATTATTGTAAAAGGTACACTTCAAAGTTACTACTCTGATCGGAGAGCAACTGATATTTGATATTTTCGTTTCACAAACTGATAATTAGGAATGGGATGAAAAAATATAGTACGTGTAACCTTTACGCGCGTGTGAAGCAGAACTTCTTTACCCTTGTAACGGATCATAGAAATATACTAAAAAATAGCCGCGCCGTACTGGCTACGACGCCTTTTCCCAAAGCTTCGTATTACGCAGGCGCACATAGCCACGTACAAAGTGGAGAGCGAGACAATAGGAAACACTGTACAATGTATTTTATCTCATTCTCTCGCAGGTTAAATACTATGTATGAATATGTGTTGTCTCTTTTTAGTGGTGTTTTTTCGTTTCATCGAGTTTCAAATCACAACGTGCTAATAAACTTTTCACTGAAATAAATCAAGGGCTTATAGGTAGGTATTTTGAATTTGATTAATTGAATAGAACAAATTGTATTGAAATTTAAGATAGTTTCATATTTAAAGGAAAATTTGCGCGAAAAGTATAGGTACTTTATTTTGTCCGTAAATCTGTAAGATATAATAATTATCTACTTTAGATATCAAAGGCCAGTTTACACATGAAGAGTTTCTCGCCCTCGATGTTTGATAAACAGTAACTTGCTACCGATAATCGAATACGAGATTTCCGGTCCGATAAATCGACAACACTAACTGTTTATATTAAAATGAAATCTCCCATGTTGTTCTCGAGAATGTCAGAAAAGCGTCGGAATACAATAATGAACGCGCCCTCCGCCGTTTGTTTACACCATTCAATATTATTTCATATCGTACGATGTTCTTTTACATTTTATAATCAGAAAATGTAAACATTTATTTATATTGTTTACATACTCAAAAGATAAGTTATTTTTACATTCAAATATCTTTTGTATTTGTTATTATTTGTATTAAAAGATTTGAAATTTGAATCGAGAAGTATTCAGCGACCGTGGCTACCGTAGTCCCTACATATTGTCTAAGTTGGTGGATTATTGCAAATCTTATTTCTAGCGTAGTGTTAACACGAATATACAATGGCTTGGTTTCAAATGTTAAACATTGTTAGTGGGTATTTGGAAAACATCTCAGGAACGGGCGTAATCACTACAGTACATAAAATAACATATTTAAATTTATTCTCTGGTATCTTTATGTACCCTTTGGACATTTTTTATTTTTTTACTATGGATAGGCTTGCATTTGACCACTATCTTGCTTGATCGTAAGTGATGATGTGGTCTACGATGGTGCACGCTTGCCTAAAAGGTCGAGGTCTTGCCTAAAAATTCACTCGAGACTTGAAGATACCCAGGATAGCATTAATTTAGTCTCAATATGCGAAAACAGCTAAATGGTGTAGAATTTATGAATATTTCGTATACATTTAGAATTTAAGCACTGTATGTTTTCTGAATAAAATAAAATAAATAAATAAAAATAATTACATATCGGGAAATACGAAATCCGGCAAAGAGTTCCACTCTTTAGCGGTGCGCATTATAAATGTGCTAACAAAACGCTTTGTGGGCACTTGTGGAATATCTGCCATAAATCGATGACGCTTCGCCGTGTCTACCTACTTATATTATAAGCTCCTTAGCAAATTTCGGATGAGTTAATTTAATTATCTTTACTTGAAAGTTACATTAGTAATTTTTACGCTTTAATTAAACGAACATTGGCAAATAGGGTCGGCACGACACGACGCGCTGTCAGCTCTTACGTTCTATAGTTGATGGCGGATTTTAATTTACCGTTTTAGAATGAAACTGGTCAAGTAGCTTAATAGAGGTTCGGACTTACCTCTTCTTATCGATCGTTATAATTTCGTCAGAGATCTCCCACCTCCCCTTATGTATTTACACCTAAAGACACGATATCCGATACGTCAGACGATACGATACGACTTTTTGTATTTGAAAGTGTACGAATATGGCTTTACACGAGCACTATCATCCTCTGTGGCGATGTACCAATATACGCAGTACCTACAGTGTTTCATATTAAAATATGTTGTTTTGAACGCGCACTGGTACACGTAGAGTTCCAACTCAGTTCTCTTCTGCCAATGGTTTCGGAATAAATGTCGGACTTGTGTGAGTTTAATTACAGATGCCATGTTATATATCAAGCAGGAAGAAAAACAGATATATCTTTGGAGGAGTACTAAATAATGATGCCAACGGTGGGCATATACTAAAAGGAACGGTCTTGAATAGTTGGGCATGAAGATTATATATTTGTCGCGCCAACAGAGTTACAACTGTCGTGTCCAAATAAACGGTAAATTAATTAATAAGGTTTTATTGCCAAGACACAAATTAACAAAGCTAAATCTACACCGACGCCATCGCAAGTCAGAGCGAGACAGAGCATCACTAGTGAGGGGACGCGTTCCGGTTAGTGTTGGGATGCATACACCACACTCTCCTCCCCCCTGAGTTTAAGCCAGCTCCCTGTATGATGCCTTATCTCCCTCTATATTTAAAAATAAACAACAGTGGTAAACTTTCCACCTAAATAACAATGAGATACTGAAGCATTTACATTGGCATTATACTTATAATAAATATAATAACACATAGGTACTCTATTAATGGGCTACAAATGGTGACATTTAATAGGCAGTTATTCTAACAAACTGTCACTACAGCTTATCATTTGATTAACATGCCTCTTCCACTTACTTCCATCCACATCAATCAAATAAGTTGTGTCTGGTATTGACACCTCAACAATGGTGCCCATAGTCCAAGGATTATTGCCTTTCCTGTAGTCCCTCACCATTACCTTCTCTCCCACCCTGAAACTAACTTGCCTAGTGCCCGAGGATGTCCTAGCCTGTTTCTCTAGCATTTCCATGGATTTTTCCGCAATAGGTTGCGGTCTTAACAAAGAAAATCGTGACCTTAGTTCCCTTTTATACATAAGTTGGGCTGGAGTGACGCCTGTAGTACTATGAGGCATAGTTCTATAGTCCAACAGGAATAAGTTGATAGCAGACATCATTTTGTTACCGCTTTCTTTGATTTTGGTTACATGAGTTTTAAATATTTCTACAAAACGTTCTGCAGCCCCGTTTGTAGCTGGATGATATGGCGGGGAGAAGGTAAGTTTAATTTGTTTTAAATTGCAAAAATTTGCAAACTCCTGAGATGCAAACGAAGGACCGTTGTCAGTAACCAAATGGACAGGGTAGCCATGTCTCGAAAACAATGTATCCAACACTTCAAAGGTCCTCGCTGCACTGATTGTGTTCATTTCAACCACCTCGGGCCACTTTGAATAACTGTCAACGACTAACAAGTACATTTTATTATAGAAAGGTCCACAGTAGTCTGCATGGAGGCGATACCAGACTGATGGTGCTACTGGCCATGATTTTTGAATGCTTTTTGTGGGGTTATTACGAATGGTTAGGCAATTCAAACAGTTGTTAGTTATGGTTTCTATTTCAGTGTCCACAGCGGGCCACCAGAAAAATGAGCGTGCCACTTGTTTCATGCGCACTGTGCCAAAATGGCTTTTATGTAACTCAAATAAGACTATCTTCCTTAAGGCTTTCGGAATGATTATCCGATAACCCCAGAAAAGGCAATCTCTATCGCATCTGATCTCGTGTTTTTTATAAAAATATGGTAATAAGTCCTTATCAATATTCTTTTTGTCAGGCCAACCATCTATGCTATACCTAATTACTCTTGACAACATTAAATCTTTTTTTGTCTCAAACTGTATAGTTTTCCAATTTAATAAATCAATACCAGAATTTACAATATAGTATATGCTACTTTGCTCTGCTTCTTGACAAATTGGGTGTAAGTCCAGTTTAACATTATTAACCTCAGTAGATGTTCTAGACAAAAAATCAGCTGGGTTTTTGTTGGATTTAATATGTTTAATTTTGTAATTAAATGCGGATAAGAATATGGCATAATGCTGAAGTCTTTTTGCCGCCATTTTGGGAATACCCTTTTGGGGACCAAAAATACTTACTAAGGCAGCGTTGTTAGTTTCTAATTCAAATGGCCTGCCATAAGTATAATTATAAAATTTTGTTATTCCGTAAATTATTGACATTGCTTCTTTATCGATAGTTGAGTATCTTTGTTCTGTGTTATTTAATTTTTTGCTAGCATATGCTATTGGTTTTACGACACCGTTATAATCTCTATTAGATAAGACACAACCTAGGCCCGTTTCAGATGCATCACATAACAAAATTAAAGGTAAGTTTGGATTATAATGTCTTAAGTTATGAATTGATGCTAATTTCTTTTTGATCATTATAAATGCATTTTCACAATCAATAGAGCACACAAATTTTTTTTTATGTGTACATTCATATAACGGTGTCAGAATTGAAGCCATATCTTTTAAAAATGTGGCATAGTAGTTAACTTTTCCTAAAAATGACCTCAGCATGGTTATGTTTGTTGGCGCTTTAGCTTGTTGTAAAGGATCAATGTTTGATTTTATGATGCTGATGTCATTTTTAGTGATCCTAAATCCAAATACATCTATGTATTTTTTAAATAGTTTACATTTCTCCAACTTTAATTTAAATTGGCTTTCTTTTAATCTATCTAACACTTTACACAGTGTATTCATTGTATCAGAAACATCCCTCCCTGTTGGATATATCACAATTACTCACCAGTTTTGATGAGGTCAGGGTCGGGATACTTGGATTCCACCAGATTCACAGTTTTTGTATTTTTCTTAAATTTTGTCGGCAACGGTGTTCGTGCCGGTGCGCGCGCGCGAGAAGAGACGGTTGGAATAGTCAGGGTAGGGGGGTGAAAGGAGCACCAAAATGGTTGGCAATTGCGATCCACCAATCAAATTGGCCCATATCGAAACGTGTACGTTTTGTTCCGTTTTATTCAGACTTTGACTTAACATACCCCGCCCCAAAAGGGGGTGACCCCTTTTTAAATAATAGTCAGATGCTGGTAAAATTACAAATGATTAAATAGTTTTCTTAGATGTAATAAGTGGACTGTATAAAAAAGATAAATTGCTAAAATTAGGCATAACAATAAAAACAATGACAATAAACTTAAAAATAAAAATGTATGCAGCGTGACTGCATGAAATTAATCTGCTTCATTGTTAAATGGCAAAGGACAGAGCTTAGATAACGATCGAATGAATAATCCTTTAGCTGTTTTTACTTCAATTACCCTAACGACCGAGTCCTGTCCTGGCAAAACCTTAACCACTCGTCCCATGCACCATTGCAAGGGTGGTAACGCATCCTCCTTGAGTAACACGAAATCGTTAACCTTAATGTCATATTTAGAGGAGTTCCATTTGTTCCTCTGCTGTAATGTGTGGAGATATTCGTGACTCCATCTTTTCCACACGTCTGTTACGATCGATTGCAGTAAATGCCAACGTGACACTAAGGTTAAACGATCGTTAGCAGGCAGCTCAGGTACAGCTACAAGAGGAGCACCGATAATGAAGTGCCCGGGGGTTAATACCGATAGATCACTAGGGTCGTTAGACATAGGGCAAAGTGGCCGCGAATTAAGTATAGATTCTATTTGAACCAATACGGTTGTCAGCTCCTCAAAAGTTAAGTTACGGTCTCCTATAACTCGTTTTAAATGCGTCTTGCATGATTTTACAGCGGCTTCGACCAGTCCGTTAAAATGAGGGCTATGAGGAGGTGAGAAACTCCACTGAATAAAATGCTTGGATAAATATTGGTTCAAGTTAGGATCTCCACGAAGTTCCTTTGTAAAATATTTTAGAACATTGTGAGCACCCTTGAAATTAGTTCCCGAATCAGTTCGGATCTCTTTAGGAAGTCCGCGTCTCCCTACAAACCGTTTTAACGCAGCTAGGAATGCTTCTGTAGTTAGGTTACTAACTAATTCTATGTGAACAGATTTTGTAGTAAAACATACGAAGACACATACATAGGCCTTAACAATCTTGGCATTCCGAAGCGAGCTAATCTTAACATTGAAAAATCCAGTAAAATCAATTGCAACAGATAGGAACGGTCTGTAAGATTGGTTAACGCGACTGAGAGGTAAGTTACCCATAAGGGTTTCTGGTGGTTGACATTTTAAGCGGAAACAACGTAAACATTTAAAAACTCTGGTGCGTATAACGCGTCTAGCTGATAAAATCCAGAATTTTTCTTTAAGCACCGACATTAACAAATTAGGTGCTGCATGTAAATACTTTAAATGATAATAATCTATCAGGAGGACGGTAAGATGAGAATCATGAGGCAAAATTAACGGATAATTAGCTGTGTAAGTAAGTGAAGAATTAACTAGTCTACCTCCTGCTCGTAAAAGCCCATGATCGTCAATAAATGGGTGTAAGCGTCTTAACCCAGTGCTGCATAACTTATTACCTCTGATAAAATGAATATCAACTCTAAAATGTTTTTCTTGAACTACTTTGACTAAAGTTAACAAACTATTTTCTAATTCTTCACTAGATAGGCGGTTATGCATTTTAGTTTTGGTTTTGCTATTATTTATAAACCGCAAGCACCAAGCCATAACACGTGTAAGCTTAGTGAAGGAACTGAATTTGCATATTAAATTATTGAAAGTTTCCTCAGTTGATTTATTTTCAACTGCTGAAGCTGTAACCTTACCCTGGTTCTTTAAACCGGGCAACGAGCCGTGTTCAATTTGTTCACATGGTTGAGGCCACGAAGATTCGTGACGCGTCACCCATACTGGACCCCACCACAGTTCATGGTGTACCAGCTCTTGAGGTGATATGCCACGCGACGCGCAATCAGCAGGATTTAGTTCGGACGGCACATACCTCCAGAATTCAGGTGAAAGTGTATTTTTGATTTCGCTAACCCGATGAGATTCAAAAACCTTAAGCAAGTGTGGTTCCGTTCGTAACCAGCACAATACGATGGATGAATCACTCCACGCATACATATGTCTCAACAGGTCCGTCTCTGATTTTAGGCTGACAGAAACGCGTTTCATTAAACGAGCTAATAATAAAGCACCTGATAATTCAAGTTTTGGTATTGTAAGTTTTTGTTTAATTGGGGCCATGCGTGTCTTAGATATAAGAAGATTAATGGTCACCCTACCATTGATATGGGTGCATCGCATGTAAACACATGCTGCGTAAGCAGTGTCGGATGAATCGCTAAAACCATGTAAATCGAAGTATGCGACTTCATTTGACAGAACTTGTCGCGGAATAGACAGGTTGGTAAGATAACTTAAGTTATTACAAAACGATTGCCATTTAGATATAATTAAAGGTGGCGGTGTTTCATCCCACTGTGTTCCAAGTTTCCATAATTGCTGCATTAATAATTTGACGGTAATAATGCACGGAGCTAACCAACCGTTCGGGTCATAAATACCGCTAATCTTAGATAAAATTTCTCGTTTCGTGCATTTATCAGAATGAATTGAAACCTGATAGCTAAAAGTATCAAAAAGTGGAGTATACTTAAAACCTAATATTTTGAGTGACACATTCTGGTTATCAACAAAATTAATTTCACAGGACTCTAAAGGTAAATCCGAAAGCAGTTGCGGTTTATTACTAGTCCATTTTCTAAGTTCTAGACCCGCTTGTGACAACAAGTCGATGAGTTCGGCTTTAATCTCGCGTGCTTCGGAAAGAGATTTAGCACCTGATACTATATCATCAACAAAAATATCATTTTGCAGCACCTTAGAAGCCCTAGGATGACTAACTTTACCCAAAATAGCAAGTTCATGTACACACCGCATTGCAAGAAAAGGAGCCGAAGTGACCCCATAAGTAACTGTGTTAAGTTGATATTCTTGAATGTTATATTGATCATTTCGCCACAAGATCAATTGATAATTGCGATCATCAGGGTGGATTAATATCTGCCGATACATCTGGCGGATGTCAGCAGAAAAAACAATTTCATGCAATCGAAAGTGGAGAATAATATCTACTATGTCTTGTTGAAGCTTGGGTCCAGCTAATAAAATGTCATTTAAAGAGTTTCCCGTGCTACTCTTTAAAGACGCGTCAAAAACACAACGAATTTTATTCGAATCCCTTTTATACACCCTGTGATGTGGAATGTAGTACTTTGGAGAACGTAGTGCAGTTGAGGGTTCAACTGGCTGCATGTGGCCCAGATTGGCATATTCTCGCATAAATTCTTTATAATTGTGTTCCAGTAGTGGATCCCGATTTAATTTTCTTTCAAGTGAATTCAACCTATTCATAGCGAAGGCCTTAGTCTCTCCTAACCGGTGAGCTCCTTGTTTGAAAGGTAATCGCACCATAAACCTTCCATCACGAGTTCGCGTATGCGTTTGCTTAAAGTGATCTTCGCAATAGATATCGTCTGGATGTTGTATTTTATTTTGATTTAGGGCATTTCCTCAATCTCCCAAAAACGTTTCAAAGTCTCGTCAATATCAGTAATACATGACAACGTATGAAAGACTTGCTCATTATTACAGTAATTAACGTCACCCATTAAAACCCACCCGAACAATGTTTCAAACGCTGTAGGTAAATTATCCCCAAAAACTAATTTATTGCCGTTAAAAATGCGAGCACATACTCCGGCACCCAGCAGTATATCTATTGGACCCCTAATATTATACTGTGGGTCGGCGAGTTTTAAGTTATCAAAACATTCTAATAATCTACTATTTATTGAAACGCTCGGTAAATCGCATGTAATACGCGGTAATACGAGCATGTCAACGCATATTGATGATTCGTTAATATCCGGTTTCAAATAAAGTTTTAAATATCCCTTTACGTTAAAAGTATTTGTATTGCCTATACCCGTAATAGATACGTTCGACTTACTATATTTTGCGTTCATTCGCTGTACACAACTCATTGTAATGAAGTTAGTCATGCTACCTGGATCAAGCAGCGCTCGCACCTGTTGTGTGCGACCTTCACTATCAAGACTAACGTTAATGATTGCGGTAGCCAGAAGCGAATGATGTTGAGAGTGCACCGACTCATGCGCAGTCTCTCTGTCGTGCTCGTGAGAAACATATGCATGCGAGCGAGATAGATCCACGTTTGGCATGTCTGATTCAGGAATGTCTGAACGGCGTTGAACCGGGGTAATATTATGCGAATGAATTGAATGAATATTATCATTCGGGGGTAGTTGAATATAATTATTATCTTCAGTGTTAGTTGTCGTCGGGTTTTCATTATTTGTATGTAATAAGGTGTTATGTTTACGGCTACATATTTGACACCGCGATTTAGATATACAGTTTATAATACGGTGTGCTCGTAAACAATTAAAACATAAACTTTTGGACTTTACAAAATTAAACCGCGATTGTGTGTCCATGTTCATAAATCTTGTACATTTAAATAAACAGTGTGCACTGTTACATAATGGACAGCTGATAGTATAGTTTAATGTTTGCTTATTCGTCTCTTTCTCGACTGATTGATTATCGCGCATAGTTGTTGATGTGAATGACGTTTTGTTACTTCGAGGAACAGTTTTATTCCCGCTGTTACTTAAGTGAATGCCTGAAGTCTCCAAAGTTTTACATATACTATTTAGGAATGTTATTAAGTTGTCAAAGGTTGGTATGATTTCATTCTGATAGGTTAATTCGAATTTAGAACGTAAGTCGTTATCTAGTTTCCGTACAAATATGTGTAATAATAAAAATGACCATTCGCTAACGGGAAATCCGAGACTAGTAAGTCCCCGCGTATTCTCCTGAATATTACTTATAAAGTTACGTAACTGAGAAACATTCCTAACAGATACAGTAGGTAAAGAGAACATTGCGCTCAGATGTGAGTCGGCTATTAATCTTTTGTCATCATACCTAGCTATCAATATTGAACGGGCCACTTCATAATTTTGCGGAATATTAGTTAAGTGCTTAACTAAGTTTAATGGCTCGTGCGAGAGACAACTGAGTAGGTAGTGTTTCTTCTGAACAGGACTTAGCGATTCATTATTGTGTATTAAGCAGTCAAACAGATTTATGAAGTTTGGAAAATCACAATAATTACCCGTAAAATGCGGTAGATTAATTTTAGGCAAATTTATATTAGTACTGAAGTTATCACACATTTTATCACTAGGCTTAGAACTACTCGATAATGTTTGAACAATAGATTGGTGTTTAACTTTTATTTCTATAAATTGTTCTTCAAACGTTAGATATTTCTGTTTTATTGACTCTAATTGTTCAGATTGAGAAGAACCAAGTTGACATAACAAATTTAAATAACAGTCTTCAACGTTTTGTTTATTTTCACTTAAATCAGCACACTTCAATTTGAATTTTTCAACGAATAACGGATCGTTGAGATCGCTTGATAAAAGTGAATCGTGAATATTACATACTTTTTCGATGTAAAATTGAAACTTTAATACCAGCATCTGATTATTTCTAGCCATTTTTGGTAAAAATAGAAAAATTACGAAAGTTAAAATATGAAAAATGAAATAACGGACGGTTGCCGTATGTGACTTTTCACTAATTCGGCTGCGATTAGGACCAGATTTGTTGGATATATCACAATTACTCACCAGTTTTGATGAGGTCAGGGTCGGGATACTTGGATTCCACCAGATTCACAGTTTTTGTCTTTTTCTTAAATTTTGTCGGCAACGGTGTTCGTGCCGGTGCGCGCGCGCGAGAAGAGACGGTTGGAATAGTCAGGGTAGGGGGGTGAAAGGAGCACCAAAATGGTTGGCAATTGCGATCCACCAATCAAATTGGTCCATATCGAAACGTGTACGTTTTGTTCCGTTTTATTCAGACTTTGACTTAACACTCCCCATTATATAAATGTTGTCGATAAATACTATTGTATTTTGAATATTTGCTAATTTATTATGCATTATACGCTGAAAAGAACTTGGACCCGTGGAGACCCCAAAAGGAAGATATTTATATTTATAAGTCCCCATTTCAGTTATAATGGTCGTCAGTTCCTGCGAATTTTCATCCAAACGGGCCTGTAGGTACGCTTCCTTTAAATCGAGCTCGCAGAAGTATTCACCTTCTTTTAAAGTATCTAAGATTTCTTCGATGTGGGGCAACGGGAAATGGTCTACTTCCAAGTAAGGGTTTAAAGTCACCTTATAATCCCCACATAAACGTACAGAACCATCAGATTTCACTACTGGCACCACTGGGGTTCCCCACTGGCTGTATTCCACTGGTTCTATACGCTTATTCTCAAGTAATCTATTTATTTCCAGTTTAACCTTACCTTTGAGTGCGAAAGGTACTCGTCTGACCGGCAGGCACTTAGGTACAGCCCCTTCTCTTAATTTTAATGTAATAGACTCGCAATTACTGTTGCCCCACTTTGCTGCAAATACTTCTGCGTACTCCCTTTTTACAAAACATTCTGCCTCTGAAATAGTTTTAAAGTTATGATTAATATCTAATACATTAGTATTACATTCCAGTTTTGGAGGCCATAGGCCAAGACTATGCAGCCAGTCACGGCCAATTATCCGTGGTACATTGTCATTGGCTACAAAAATGCTAAGCTCCTTTGTTAATTTTTTATATTGAACATTCAATTTTTCTATTATACCAACCGGTTTAGAAACTGTTTGGTCAAAATTTCTGAATTTAACTTTGCAGGTGCTGATTGGCATCAATGGGAATAGCTTATTTCTATCTTGCAAAGATAAAACTGTTACATCAGACCCTGTATCCAACTGAAAGTCTAAATTTATTCCCTCTATTTTTTACTGGATATAAAGGGGGGGTACTCCACTCACATTAACCGTATAAACATCACATTCTTCAAATAATTCCTTGACTGATTCCTCCACCAGGGCATCGTCAACTTGTGATTTCTTAGAATTATTCAGTTCTTCCTTTACTAAATAAGTGCGATTGTACCTGTTGTTAGGACACATTTTAAAAATATGTCCTTGTTTGCCGCATTCTGAACAAAACTTTTTGTTTAGTCGACACTCTGCTTTAATATGATTGCTATTTCCACAGCAAAAACACTTCCCTTTAACCTTGAAATCTTTTTTAATATAAGTCTTCATTCCTTGATTTTTTTGTCTACTGTTGGACTGTCCATAGTAGAATAAAGCAGTTGTTGAATCACCTTCCTTGGAATTTCCTAATGTCTGAAGCCAAGCCACCTCCACTGATCGGGCCAGTTTAAATATTTCTTCAAGGTTATTAGAGTCATTCTTTAAAAGCTCAAATTTTATTAATTTTGAACTTACTCCATCAATAAGCTTCTCTTTAATTTGGTCATCTTGGTCAGCAAATCCACATTTACTCGCAAGCTTTTTTAATTCAAGTACATATTCCTCAATGTTTTCATTGGGCAGCTGATTACGACTACGAAATGCAGCACGCTACAACGAGATGGACTGTTGGACTACATATTTCTTTTTCAAAACGCTAGTCAACTCCTTGTATGTTAGGTCAATAGGTTTCTTAGGTGCACACAAACATGTGACGGTTTCAAACACCTCCGATGTTACTTTTGTAAGCAATAGTAATGTTTTCTTTTCTTCGGCTATGTCATTGAGTTGCATATAGCATTCCAGTTGTTGTTCGAAGCTCTCATATTTATTTCCATCAAAGGGTGGTAGGTTTAATTTGGCCATGATAGTAGTCTTCGCAATTTTATTTTTCTTTTTACAATATGCAACCAGCCGACGTCGCAAACTATCAACTGTTTCTTGGTTGTCGAAGTCAATATTCAATTGAACAAGCTTTTCTTGTAATTCAGGTTTCGACAATTTGTAAATCCAAGAAGTTTTCTCGAATTGTACATTAATTATACTATCAGTAGATTTGTCTGTTCCCCCGTCAGATGAAGTTTTAGGTTGTTTTTTATTTCCCGACATATATAACATCTAGTTTTTAGGTTATCTCGCGACAACGTGAACTTGAACGTGACGCTACCGGCTAGTTAAAATTTAACACTTTTCTCACATTAATTAGGATGAGTTTGTTAATTTTTTCACTTAATAGCACTTGTGGTATTCTTCACTCGTCGCCAAGCTGTCGTATCCAAATAAAAAGTAAATTAATTAATAAGGTTTTATTGCCAAGACACAAATTAACAAAGCTAAATCTACACCGACGCCATCGCAAGTCAGAGCGAGACAGAGCATCACTAGTGAGGGGACGCGTTCCGGTTAGTGTTGGGATGCATACACCACAACAACATATTATACATGTTTATATTTTAGTTATACGAACACATTTCAATAATTATATAGTAGTAAAGTTATAGGCGAGCACAGCGTGCAACAATTTTTGAGCATCAATATTAAAAATATTTAATTCAGTATATTAACCAATACTAATTCTGAATATAGATATACCTATATACAATAAATGGACGAGTCTTACAGTAGTCGCATAATTATGATGTGTAATATATAATATCTGACTTAATAAAGCCATTCATCTATATTAGTTTATATAACAGCACACTTTATACACAACACTGTAGGTTACGCGCACAGCTAATGCGTTCTCCTTCTTTATTTCCCTTTCTCTTTCTCATCACACACATGCACACACTGCTGGCTGAAAGTACCAACCTCTCGGAAAGTAGTTTGGTACCATCTGACGGCCAATTCAAAAACCGCGCGCGCACAATGGTCAAATAAAAAAAAATTACGCGCTCCCCCGACTTTCTGCTACACACTTCCGTTACTTTACACGGAATCGCTCCCACATATTGCAGGAAAGCGAAAGGAAAGATGTTACACATCAAAGAAACAGAATTCGACAACACCAGCGTAACATGATATAAACAGATGAAGATTTTTTAAATATAATGTGCAATGAAAACAAAATAGTCGATTAATAAACACAATACTTGAATCATAGGCAACACGGAAACCAATAATTAATTTATGGTTTGAATGTAAATATCTGAACAGTAGATGAAATCATAGATATTAATATTGGATAATATCGCATCGTGTAAAATATTAGCTCTCACGGCTCACCCCTCAACTATCCTACTCGTTCGTGAATATTTTATATCTACGCTGTACATTAATCTGGCTATCGCTTCTAAATAATGCATAAACAGAAAAAAGATTTATCTGCGAGCAGGTAACCGAATGTATTGATGATATATTTTAGGTATGGACTTTAGATTTCCGAATTGCACCAAAGAGCACATAAAAATGTTACATATTTTTTTGTTGTTATACAATAAATAATAATACAAATTAGTTACAAAGTTCGGCTCCAACAAGTTGTGTAGGGTTCGAATCAGAAATGACCTTTAACTATATTTTCCTCTGGCGTAAAACAGCAGTTTTATGTCTACGCCTTCATCATCCACCATCCCCCTTGGAGAGGAGTGCTCTTTATTTTGGAGTTGGTTAATTGTTAGCGCAGTGCGGGTGATACTTTTTTTTTAGAACTGACTATACTGTTAGCCTTAGGGGCCCTGGAGCATCTGACGGCTTTTACAGCTTCACCGGACTTGGAGGCGAGCGCTTAGGGTACTCAGCCGCGAAAGTTTTAGACAACTCGCGCACAAGGGTGCCAAAGTGGCCCGACCTCGGCTTGGGAGGTTGTCGCGATCTGACTAATTCCCTATTCGAAAATTGGAACTAACTAATATATACTCATATGCATGTTCCCTTCCTCCTGGGAGAAAGGAAGGAAACATGCGTATGTGTATTTCGTGATCGGAAAGTGGAGGTGATACATATAGTAGCATTGTTTATAATAGTGGTTTTTATACCATCAACATTGATTTTCTTCACTTTCATTTGTTCACTTATATTTTACGATTGACCTGTAACAAGCCCGTATATACGAAAACTGTCAAAAACTAACAACTATAAGTAAAAATACTACCCTTCTGGAGTCCTTAGGGAACATAGATCCGATAATATGCCAAGCTTTACAGGATCACCCGCTGGGCTAATATTGACTAAAAAATTCATTAAAATCGCCCCAGCCGTTTTAGAGTCCATAGCGAACTTACATCGATTTTTATATATAAAGGAGATGTAGAAGATAAAAGAAAGAAGATGAAGAAGAGGTCCTTTATTCACATTATTGTAAGAAAAAAAATTATTAAAGGAAAAGGAAATAAAAAATCAGTCAAGTGCGAGTCGGATTCACGCACCTAGGGTTCCGTTATTGTACAGTCATATTCATGGAAGTAATTAGGTAGGTACAGCCGGTCTAAAAACAGTAGACAAAAAATGAGGGCGCCACCGCCCTTTACATAGCAACACCGTATACTACGAACTAAACAGCTTTGATAATTACTTACTATTTATCATATTATTTTAAGTAAGCACTTGTACGCGCATAAAAGTAATATAGCTTATTTCTATAGTAGATACTTAATAATTTTTGTAATCTGAAGGAGAAATAAAAACACTTTATTTACATTTTTTTTAATTTGTTTATTTTTTTATAAGATTACATTCTAAGATTTGATTTATTAAACATTAATAAGTATAAAGGTGTAATAGAAAGAAATCTAACAAAATCTTAATTAGAATAAAGCATATAAAAATTTATTATCTGTCTAAGAAAATAAGAGCTTACTCTTTATTCGCGGGGTATATGTTCGGTAAATATACTGCGAATACAGAACCCGTGAAAAAGGAATGGTAATTTTTATGGGATTATAGGGGATACATTCCTAGATGACAAACTAAAAAACAAGTATATATAAAAAAAAATTAATAGAAGTTTCTGACTATTACACTATAAAAGAAATGAACTTTCTGCCGGATTGCGCACCTGTCGAAGTCAACTCCTTTTTCGGGCGTCCTTTTCTGTGTTTAGCTGGAGTGCCGAATTTCCCTTTGTTTTTGGAACCTTCAATAAGAATTCGTCATACTGTAGCTTTTCATTTACCTAAAAGTAATATACAACATCATAAGTATCAAATTCGTTCTACTGTACTACAAATATCGGTCATACGACGCATAGATTTTATAACCTCAACATTTAAAAAAACAAGCAAAAAAATCATGGTAGTATCGACATAAATAAGTTTTTATAAAATAATAGACTTTGTTTTTACGAATAAGTAAAATATTAATTGAAAACTAACCGGTCATATCCGCTGTTCGCTTATAAACATCTTCTAATTCGGTGAGCAATTTGCCGGCCTGAAATTCCGTTAAACATCTCATGAACACTTTGTCTATGACTTCGCGCGTCCCACTACGAATTTTACTGTTCATTGCTCATTAATATACATAAATTTCTTGAAGATTTAAGAGAAAACTTTGTCGGATTTAGCAAGTAACGTAAAAAAGACGAACAATGTTTATACTGTTATGACTTATGACAGACTTGACGTTTTTTTAGTGTTGCCAAAAATAGAATCAAATTAGTTCCGCGTTAATTAATTTCTACTCTTTTTAGACAGACTATAACGTTACTGATGAAAGCACCGAACAGTTCTAACGAAAAGAAACTATAATGAGGGACAAACTCAATTTTGCTATAAGAAAACTGTTGTTCCCATATATAAATATATGCCACATTCAGTTTACCAACTGCAAAAAAATATCTTTTTTTAAATTGTGATTTGATAATAAAGTTACGGTTTTTGGATTTTTCCATTACTTGTGCTGTAAGACATCATTTCTTGTCAAATTTCATAATTCTAGGTGAACTGGAATAACCGTATAAGTTTTATTTCCTTTGCGTTAAAATATGCGGCATAAACAGCCGTATCTTCTGATTGCTTTGACTTAGAAGTTTGATTTTTTCACTGCTCCAAGAGATTGTAAACCTGGATATTTGAAATGAATTTCAACTTGATAACTCCACGGGATCCCGACAAAAAGGGTCTTGACAGACAGACAACAAAGTGAACCTAAGAGTTCCTTTTCCTTTTGAGGTACGGAACCGAAAAAACATTAGGTTACCGTTGCATAATGCTCCATTCTCTCCCTCTGACGCGCAGTTCAGTGTTCATATCGATGCCAACGAAAACCTACAATGTAAAATAGATTTTACGCATGAAAAAAAAACACTTTTATAGTCTCTTTCTATTATGTATTCAAATGATTATTATTAAAAGTGTTATTTCTATAAACAATCGTTTAACAGATGTAATTGGCCAACCCTGGCCCCGGTTTTGTAATCTGACCGACTGACTATACGATAGTTGTAAAATTAATATAACTTTAGTGACCAAATTGATTGCATACTAGATTCTGATTAGAATTGTGAATTAAATGATTGTTTTCATGTTGCGGCTCATGACGTGACGTCATGAATCACAGTATGTAAGTAGTGGCGTTATCTCACGTACACGTAGCCTTAGAAGCAGTGAAGGTCTAAATATGTGTGTAAACAATGCGTTCCTAAGCCTATCACGGACATGAGAGCCGTATGAATAACAAATTCCATGCATTAGTACTGCTCTTTGTATAAATATAGGGAATTATACTGCTCGAACAATGCGCCACTGTTGTTGGCGCCACGCTGCATAGTGCGCGTACGCAACAGCTAACAGCCGCGGCTATCTCAAACCGTATCACTAGGGCTGGCATTTTATTTATGATTTTTTTAATTTTACTAAATTGTCAAACAAGGGTATGGCCCACGGCCTTACGGTAAGCGGTTAACGCAACCTAGAGGCGCTTGTAACACTATAAGTACCTATCACTAGTGCGTTAATGACCTTGAAACTTTCTTCCCCAAGGGGCTCTGCAAACCCTACTCACCGAAGGATACAACGCAAAGTATTCTGTAGGATGGAGATATTCCATTAGTCGGACTGGCCCAAGTAGATAGAAATATCCAAAGAGCTCGGCTAGGCAGTGAGGTTCAAGTTACAAGCTGAAGTTCTATATTTATGTTAGTTAATTCCGTGACCAAAGCACGTTTCATTAAAAACAGTGTTTATTTTCTTAATATTTAGCTTGAAAGTATCTCCTTTTTACCCGACTGTGAAATAGGAGGGTTATGTTTTATAAGCGTGTGTGTGTATATGTATTTATTTCTTTGTCACACTCTGTATCCTAAACGACTTGACGGATTTTAGCATACGAGGTGTCGTTCGATTCGTCGTAATTGTGGGAGTGACATAGGCTATATAATATTTAATTACGGGAGGGAATGAGATAAAAGGCAATAATAGAACAATATTTTTTTATAGCAAAGTGTTTTTGTTTTTTGTTGCGGTCGGATTGTTTGTTTCCATTTGAATAATTTGCTATAGTTCAACTAATGAACTTTAACTAATTATTGTAATTATATATTACTGATGTAAACAGTTTCATAGAATAGGTATATGCGGCTCTGGCTCGCACATTTAGTGTTCATCTTCCAAGTGTTCAGGTTTTTCACTGCTACATACTTCTGAACTGTCTGCTAATAGTTTTACAAGTTGAAATATATTTCATTTTACGAATAAATAATGAAGCCTTTAGTTTGTAACCAGGGAGTATGAGATCGACGTTCCATGTCATCAATGTACCTATTCGAATAGTACACCTAAGCTAAGGAGTTGACAGCCCTAAATATAAACATATATTAGTAGTGGATCAGATAATACAGCGACGCGCGGGCGCTTCTTCCGGCGCCAGTCTGAATGGATTAACATCTAATGTGAATATAATGACGCGAGGCTACAGCGCTGCATAGCGCTGCGCTTAGCACTCCAGAGTCCAGAGCACTTCATAAGCATATTATATTATCTCTAAATATAACAAACCCACAGGCATAAGCTAGTTAAAATGCTCATACAGTTAACCTATAGAATGCTTCGCATAAACAATGCAAAGCACACGCGTTCTACTCAGAAATACTTACGTGACTGAACAATTAATTATGTTTTTATAAAATCATAATGGTGCAACGTAATTTATGTCGTGTTCCAAAGTTGGTTCATCGCTTTTCACGCCCCTGTATAAGAATCTTCGAAACAAAATGTTTACAATATACGAAAAGCGTTAAAATTCTTTATAGAGCTCACGTGACTTCCCGAATAATTAAACATGTAAAACGTCGCTTTTACTAAAATATAACAATTACGATTATAATTAATTAAATGGTCAAACAATAATAATTGCTTATTATCGTGTTTATATCCATTAATTGTTATGTGCATTTGTTTCTTTAGATAAGTATAGGTACATTTTATCTAAATATTTACCATTGTACAGGCTAGATTTTTAAATGTATGCACAGTTGTTTGTTGGCGTTCCGATGTCGATGCCGATGATTACTCACTTTGTGATTATATTCAATCAGGCGAGGATAGAAGTATGTGGAAGTGAGAATTTAGGTAGGTCTGCATTCAATTAAGTTATCTAGGTGTCCTTAATAGAAAACTGCAACGATATAACCAATTTGATTACAAAGCAATATTGACAGAAACTGCAGAAGACTACAGGAGGGGAGGGGGGAAATAACTGACATATTTAAACGACATCAAAAAAACAAAGGACTTCCTAAAATTTCTTAAAAACTTGGCTGGTACCGACTCCAAAAATAAGAATAATTGTATATTATTGTCCTAATAACATATGTGGCAGACGAATTATTCGTAGAAATATTAAATTGAGTTAAAAAAGGATATTTTAAAGTAAATTAACAACGTAATTATTTTTAATTTTTAGTGCATTTTTTCAGAGTATTTTGGAGTCGGTTTTGTCTTTATGAAAAAAGTTTATATTGTATCTTTAATAGTGTAAAATTATTTTAGCAACAAACATCTTTTTGTATTACTAAGTATATAAATAAAACAAATATAATGTAAACTTGTAAAACTTGTAATGTAATTGTAATAAATTCGTAATCCAGTTTGCCCGAAGCCTTGAAATTGTCTACGGTCTTGGTATTTCGTCTGAAGCCTTCGATATGCGTATATATAACGTAGAAACAAATCTGAAAATGTGACAATAAAAATATTGTATAATATATTACCAAATTAATTTAAATAAGATATTATGAATTGAAAGGTATCGCGAGATGAGTCTTCGTCCTCGCACCCCGTACCTCACACGGTACTTTGCCGTCCGCGCCTGCGTTGTATAGCGTTCATGTTTACTCATCGCATCCAGACAATCCAGTCCATGCGCCTGGTGCTTGTGTGTGTGTGTGTGAGCGACTGGATGTAGGGCGATTAACGTAAACACAAAAAATAGATCAAATACCTAACCTAGTATCAAAATAATATTATCGTACAAACTACAATCAAACTGCGTTCACTTATAACAGAATATACAACTATGTAAATATTAATTATAATTTATAACTGTTTACGTTATCCTATTTACTTTTACTCTTTGATGATTTATCTGCACCAAGTCGAGTGCAAGGCAAGGACGAAACGTCCGTTTCTCGAAGCAACACACGGCATTTTTGACCACCCTGTAACTTCGTTGTGTATAAAGCAAGTTTCAATTTTCAGACATCAAGAGAACATACTATCTGGCTATATTACCAATATACCTTATAGTTTACGAATTATCGCTAGTCAAAATTTTTTTATTTTGTCACTGCTTGTTGCTATAAACTCAAGCTCAAGAAAACAGATGTACGTAATAGTAACAGTGACTCCTACAATATTTTATGTCATGTTACAAGAATATGTCAACCTTATGGTCTTGTCATTAATTAAAATGTTTTAGACTTATATAATTAGGCACAGTAGATTCTAAAGAATGGAATTTAACGTGTAAAAGATAGGCCAGATGTTAGCCAAAATTACTCGTTTCTTTTACATCCGACTTCTACATTTGTCTGTCTATGAGATTTCATTACTTTTTTATAGACAAACCGTCTCAAACGCGACTTGTGCGTTTTTAGAGCATGTTTTCTTGGGATTTATTATTACTATTTTACAAGTGCAGTAATACTATCATTTGGTTTTCTCTTTTAAATATATCTATTTATTTAAATCTTTAACTATTCATTTGTAGAGTAATCTTAGGGTACAGTATATTAAATACTCGGGTGCAAGGTTTCATAACATTGTGTATAATTTTTGAAATAAATATCTTAGATCGCATTCAAAATCAAAATCAAAATAATCTTTATTCAATTTAGGCCATAAGAAGGCAATTATGATTGTCAAAACACTACGCCGCCGCGCCGGGTCGAAAAACGTCCTAGACATAGAGAAAAACCGGTAAGAAACTCGATCGGGTTTATCTTTTTTTGTCAACTGTACAAATGTTAATGATAGGTCGGGGAAAAAGTTTGTTCGCATTTTTATATGAAAACTCAATACATTTTTTTCAAAGTTTATTTACATTTATTTACGGTATATATGTGCCGTTTTGTTCGATGACTTTCTGCCATTTTGTAGGTAGAGACATGATCCCGTTACTGCAGAAACTTTAGGACTTCTGATAAAAAAAAAAACTACACAAATAGTTTTGGCAGACTTCTCTTAATGTTAACCTTACAGAACCTAAAGAATTCTGAAGAGACCGAAATACCTGAAAAACTGAAGGTGCAAAGTCAAGGCTATATGGTGGACTAAAATCTCCCAGCCAAACTCTCTTAATTTTTGCTGAGGGTCTAAAGATGTGTGTGGTCTAGCGTTTTCGTGATGAAAGACCACATCCTTCCTGTTGATCAATTCTGGCCGCTTTCTCTCAACTTCTTCCTTTAATCTTATCAGTTGTTGGCAGTAGTGATCCGAATAGATGGTCTTGCCTGGAGGTAAAAGCTCATAATGAACAATATTCCCTTCCAGTCCCACCATATACACAGCATCAACTTATTTCGAGTTAGCCCAGGTTTAACCACAGTCTGTGAAGCCTGGCCGACCTTAGGCCACAACCTTTTTCGCACGTTCTTGTCGTACATGATCCACTCTTCATCGCCAGCTATCAATCTCTTCAAAAACTGCTCGGTTTCATTACGTCTCAATAATGAATCGCAAATGAGTACACGATTCATTTGGTATCTCTCCGTGAGCTCGTGTGGCACCCAAATACGACTTTTTTGGTATAGCCAGCTTTTTTCAAATGGGTTAAAACTGTTTTGTGGTCAATTTCCAGTTCTTCAGCTACATCGTAACTACTGATATGCCGATCTTGACCCAATTTTTCAAAATTGGCGTCCATTTTATTCGTAACAGGAAGACTAGAGCGAGGTTCATCTATAACATCAAAATTTCCGGACTGAGAACGTTTGAACCATCTTTGTGCTACTCTTACGGACACTGTATTAGGTCCATAAACATCACAAATTTTTTTCGCTGCTTGAGTTGCATTTTTGCCTTTTTTGTAATAATATTTTAAAATGTATAGAATTTCTTCATTAGATTCATTCATTTTTAAAGAAAGAAAAACAAATGAAAAATAGCGTGAAACTTTTTTTTAAATGTGACCTTTTTAATGTTACCAAAACCAGCCAGATACAAATAGTATATCCAAATAAATTTTATAACAAGTTTATACCTATGTTATGCGAAATAACTTTTCTCCCGACCCATTATAACAGGTACAATAATAATAACTAGCGATCGCCCTAAGGTCGAAACTCGACAGCGACTTTTTGATCATAGACTATTTGCTGTTTGACATTTGCAGTATTCATAAACAATAAGTATTATCTACATCACTTGCTGTCACTTTTCGTTGAGTGACAATGTCAATATTTTGGGGGTCTAAGTTCAATGGCACTGGTCATGTTATGATTCGCGGTATTCATTTATTTAAGTTAATATATTATTAACAGATATTATAGATAAATTTTAGCTTTCTGGACTCCTTTTCCATATAAACTTTAACCATGCCAAATCTTATAGTCTTCCGTGCATGCAATACGCTTAAAAAGGTACCGAAAGCTTTTGCTGCACGTATTAATGTATAGATTTAGTCGGTGCACAGAGGGGGAGTCACTTGGAGTCACGTGGTGAGAGTTTTGAAGAGCTGCTCAATTTAATTCCTCGCCTTTCCTTAACAGAACCACACGCGCTGGACTTCGGAGTCATAATTTTACGGTAAACTCCATCTCGGCACGAACTGAAAAGTTCTCTATGACTTATCTTTGTCGTATCGTGCATTATGAAACCATCTCCCGGCCAATAAATTTCGTTCTTTTTACAGTCCTTCAAGCCCAACGTAATAGATATTAATGCTGCAGCGGCTACCGTCGGTGAATTACCGATCTGTAGGTGATCGCCGTTGTGTTTGAATTATACTGTTCTTACAATCAGGAACAGTTCTGTAAATTTGTGCATAAATGACGAGCTAATATTAAAAAAAAATTACGCTCAGTACTGTATACCTAATAGAACTTAAACTTCTTAAAATATACATAACTCTCTTTCTCCTTCTCTCATCGTTTATATCCGTCCAATTATTGAATGCCTGCTTAAGAGGTTCCACTTAAAATAAAAGAGTTCGAGTGATTCTATCCACTTTACACTTTGTTAAGTAATTTGGTCAATGTTATCTTCTTTCAAATTACCCTGGAATAAATGTGTAACATCAGCAGTCAATAAATTAAATTTAATCTACGTAGATAAATTAAAGACAATAAATAAATTTCAACAGAAGATAAATGGTTTTTGACGCCATTATCTGCGCGGAGGTCGAGAGAGTGTATCCGGAAGTGCGACGCAGAGGGCGCGCGTTCGCCCTGTTGAAAGACAGATGAATGCGGATACTATGCTGCGGTCGATCACCTTTCAGGCCCAAGAGCCCATGACGTGAGACGTGTACTGACTTAGAATAAAGATTACATTTTTAATTATTTTCGTTTTAATAAAATATTGATATCTTATTTATATTCGTATTTAGCAGTATTTCCTAAATATTTTAATCATTTTACTGGAATCTAGATTGAGATTCTGAGCTTATCGAAACATTTATAATATAAAAAACAACATGTTTGAAATTAAAAATAGTGTCTGAAGTATTAACACTTAGAAATAGTCACGCTCTTACGCAAGTAGGAGCTCCATTTTGCCCGAGGTTGCCCTATACAAATTTTATTTTCTCCAAGCTCAGGAAAATTACTTTACCTTATTTGATGATAAGGACGCATAGCAAGAGGTCAACCGCGGTGCGGCGCGGCGCGGCGATACAAAACACGCGAGGACATGGTAATGATACTTTCTTTTAACATGTCGTGTAATGCCTATAAACCTATGATGAAAAATGTGGTTGGATTTACAGTGGCAGACCACAAAGCGGACCGAATTATTCATTAGCTTTTCTTTTTTTTTATGCAATACAGGAATGCGCTTGGCCTCAATCTTACTTGATGGAAAATAAAGATGAGGCCGACGATGTATCGCGCTTACCTATTAAATGCTTATTCACTATTTGCTTGAAGACTCCCAAGTTATAGATGGATGGGAAAACAGACGACGGGAGTGAATTCTACTCCTTTGTCGATCGCATAATGAACGACGAAGCATAACGCTTCGTGCGAATCATGGGAATTTCCACGATATAAGGGTGGAATCCTTCACGGCGTCTAGTTGTCCTATGGTGGAACGGATTGGGAGGAATTAAATCGTGCAACTCCTGTGAACACTCTCCAAAGTGCAACCTGGTCGCATTCATTGGTCGCAGCCTGCTTATATTTTGTCTAGACTTGAGGTCTGGTCTACCAATCAGTTTTCTTATTCTCCCTATATACAATATGTATTATAAACCCCGTGGGATCCGTGGAGGTGTTCTTAAGTATCAAGAGTATATTGTGTTTAAGTTATCTATCTCAGATTTTAAGTAAAAAATATCCCCTAATAAAATGTATAAACTTTAGTTAAATGAGGAAACTTACATGGCAATACAGGCGGCGCGGTGCAGGGTACTGCCATACGATCAAACCTACCGCTGCGCCGCGCCAGGAATGGCAACGGAGTTATCACGTTTTAAAAATTTGCTAAATTTTAGGGAAAGTAAAACTAAATATGTTAATTTTAAATCGCAATAACATTTTTATTTTCATAATAAATAAAAATTTCGACATCTTTTTTGGTAATCTCATTGGGGTACCTTTATACCCTTTTCGGATTCAACGGGGTTTATAATACATATTGTATATAAAAAACCAGCAAAAAATTCCTGCAGTACTTTAAGACTATAATAGGACTTAGCGGTGATCTTTAGTAGAGCGAAGAGATCAGACTAAATCTTACTGATCGCATTGATACGAGATCCAAGTTTGGAAAGCTTCTTTTGGAATAATAATATCCAATTATTTCCTAGTTAAATCATTCAACGATGCGATAAATACTATTACTATAAATGCATATTAACAATTGTTAAAAATTACTAGGGGTTAAACTCTTCATATAGCCAGTTATTGTGAAGACATTATATTTACTACACGTGATTGCGCTTGCGCCGCCGGCAACGGGCGCGCATCCGGCTCTTTGTCGATGGCTCTTTGAAATGCTGTTTGAACGAGGTGAGATTATTTAAATATTAAACATACATATACCTCATCATATATCTGTTAACAACTTTCTAATTTATTCGACTTGCAGATAACGCTTAGTTGGTACTGCGCTAAGTTTACATAACAATTACACAATAGCGGTGGACAGCTTATTATACTATTTCCATTTCTTTATTTTCTCGATGACAGTTCTAATTTGATAGTTGTAGTGTTGTGACCAAATAAGTAATGATATCGATTTGAATGAATATCGATAGGAAATAAGTAGTGGCGATTCATCAGATTTTGATTAAAATAAATAAATAAAGATTACATGTCGTTATAATTATTTCGTTTCATTGTCGAGTACCTACCTATACCTACTTATTTTAAAACAGCTTGGAAAATTTTGAAGAAGTTGGCATTATCAATCAAGAATTAATACGTGTAACATCTTGTAATGAAATATTAATTAATAAATTTGTACAAAAGTATCCGTCAGTAGTTTAGTTTCTTACATTTTGTAAAAAAGTATTGGGTCTGTTATCGTGTTAAGTTTATTGATATAGCTCCATCCCTATCAGTTTCTCCGACTCTGTTATAACCTCGTACGTGTGTAAACGTCATATTTTTATAAAATAATGCATACATAATGTAGAAAAGACGCTCGTAAAAGTTTTCACAGGAGCTGACATCGAGAAAATAAAGAAATGGAAATGGTATATATTACAATTGAAAATGCTAGCACAACCAGCCGAGCGCCATAAAGTATCTTACAATAATTATAATAAATTAATGATATGTGACTTCGTTTTTTTTTCACAGAACGCTTAGGTTCATTGTTTAAGTCGAATACTTCGAACCTAGTGCTCCAGTGCGTCGTCTGACGACTGACTGTTGAACTAGATGGCTGTGACGTAAATTCAATAATATAATCAATATTGTTCTAATATGAATACAGCTGCAAAAGCTGCTAGGAATATGTCTTTCGGATCAAATAAAGTTTTTTTTACTTTAGAAGAAAAATACATTTAACTACTAAAAACATGGAAAAATAATAATGTATACAAAATAATGTAATAGAAACAAAGTAACGTTCCAAGGCGTATGCGCACACACTGTGTCGCAGGACTACATTTAAAACTTATCGTCTCGCACTACGCGGTAGAGGTGGCTCGTAATGGGCAAATTACATACTAGGAGTACTTAGTACTAGTACGTAAAAATACTAGGTCTAAATACCTGTTACACCTAGTACTTAAAGTACTTTTGTAATCTGGCTAGTATTTGTTCGGAAGTCCAACCTAATCTAACCGAATATCATCGGTATTTTGAAACGGTCATTCTATAACATGCCTAGGAAATGTTTTAAATGGCATGCATACCTCAAAAATACAAATTATGTATTACATATAATAAAAACTTAGCTGATCGTTGTCTGTACATAGAAAATATAAGCGAAAAACTATTATTAGGGTCCTTTATCAACGCAATGGAACCCAAAACAATGACTGTTAGAACTTTTGTCTGTTTGTTTGTTTGCCAACGTTTGTACGCACTAAACTCACAAACGGCTTAACCGATTTGGATGCAGTTTTCACTAATATATTATGGTAAGCTACACTTAAAATTTAGTGTTTCTTTTATTTCAATCAATTCATAAATAAAAAAGTTACATCAATTTTAAATTCTAAAATATAATCAGAGTGCTAATTTTTTAATTTTTTTTTAGATCTGTCTACACTGTTATCCTTAGGGGCCCTAAAGCCGCTGCGACTTTTACAGCTTCACCGGACTTGGGGTCAGAGTGCTATTTTTTTTTTTATCTACTTATAAAAATATTAAAGTTACGTTAGGTAAGGTAAAAAAAGAGGTTACGTTAGGTTCTAACGCGAAATAGAAAGGTTCACCTCAACTATGGCGACTGATAGTACACCGTGTAGTTTTCATACGTATATATTTTATTATCACCATATTTTTTTAACGACTTAAAACAATTTCTTTAAATCAAACTTCATTAAATACTGTATTCAATACCGCCATGAACGCGCCCGGTACTCGAGTATTTTGTACTTCGCACGCGATAGTCGCTATTGCGCTAAATAGTCGAGTAATTTTTATCGCGCCCATATGCGACGACACGTCCGTGTCCTGGCGCTCAAGAATTACTCGAGCTATTTACTATATGGAATGGGAAACTGATGACCATTTTACACGTTAACGTTTTTGTAAAAACAAACTAACTCGATAAATATTTAGGTGAACCTAGTATTTTTTACATTAGGAACAGGTACCAATTATCTAGTATCAAAAATACCTACTGCGTGCGCACCTACTCAAATAATGACGCATTTAAGCCTCATCTCTACGCGAACCGTCTTTCTTTGACGAGTGCCGTTTGACTACGAAAAATATAATATTGTAGATTGCGTGGTTTTTTTAAATTATGAAATTAATCTCAAGATATTTAAATTTAGCCTTGTATTAAATGAACTAGTGCGTGTTAAATGAATTCGTGGTTACCAAAAAGTGTAAGTCAAAGTTAAAGCCAGGGTGGCTGTTTCCGTAATACAAGAGTTTTTATTAAAATTAGTTCAGTATCGTAGACAGCGAACGCAAAAGAGTAGTTTAATATGTTCCTGGAATCACACCTATTTGTTATTTATATTGTTGTTTATTGTTTTTTAAAATTGTTAACAACAAAATAAAACAGCAAAAAATTAAAATGATTTAAGGGTGTGAGGGACGTAACGCTGAGTGCTCGTGCGTCATGAATAGGGTTGCCATTCGTCACGATATATCAGGGGAAAAATTGGAACCAAATTACTCGTCGCACTGGGGATGTAGGAAAGTGGTGTGAAGATTTTGAGCAAAGGTTGCGTTCAACAATAATATTTGGAAGATGAAGTTGACTCGGAAAAGAGGAAGGCAAAAAATTATGTAGAAAAAAGACACAAGTTTGCGCGTTAACCGCTAAAAAGTTACCATTTGTCGCAACTCCTCGTTTTAAGAACACTCCTCTGTCTGCCACAGCCAGTATTGGAATTCTTGGCGTCGTCATTTCGAGTGACGTCCAGTTCCACGGTCAGTTGGAAAGTAAGGCCAAATTGGCCTAAAAGAAGCTTGGTGTGCTCAATAAGGCGAGACTGTCCTTCACGTCGGTTTATCGCCTAAATATTTATAAGAAGCAAATTCGACCCAACGTGGAGTATTGTTCTCATCTCTGGGCGGGAGCCTCCCAGTACCAGCTACTTCCTTTTGATCACATTCAGCGTAGGGCGGCTCGAGTTATTGACGATCAAGCTCTTTCCGATCGCCTTGATCCATTGGCTCTGCGAAGAGATATTGGTGCATTCTGCATCTTCTACCGCATTTATCATGGGGAGTGTTCCGAGGAACAATTTTACTCAATTTTACCATCGGACATCGCGCCAGAATCGTAAATTCCATCCGCACCACCTCGATGTCCAGCGTTCCACAACAGTGCGTTTATTATGGCACTTTCTGCCTTGCACAACCATTCTGTGGAACCAGTTGTCGCCTGAGGTCATTTCGAGCCTGACCTGGTGGCCTTCAAGAAGAGAGCTTATTCTTCCCTAAAAGGCTGGCAACGCATCTGCGAGCCCTCTGATTTTGCGGATCATTTTGGGCGGCGGTGATCACTTTCCATCAGGTGCGCCCCTGCCCGTTTGCCAACTTTATATCATTAAAAAAAAGTCTAACACTGCATACTATAGATTAAAATTTGTCAATAACAAAATATTGTTTTTTTTTTCTTTGCGTCCCGATGCAACGATAACTTAGACGTATATGGTAACCCTAGTCATGAAGCGCGACGCGTACCGGACTCGTCGTGCGCCGTGCGCCGTGCTATAGTACATCCACAGAATGTGGGTTAACCATTTATTGGGCATTGACCTGTTCCCGCCTCGCGCCTGCATCTCAATCACATTGACGTAGTTCCGAAGCATTCCATTCCTTGGATTGGTGTGGTTTACGCAGTAGTTCTTAATATATCGGTGCCTAAAAAAAATATCATTACAAGTATTTTCGTGCAATTCATTTACCGGGTCAGAAAGCGGACGTTGGACCGTGTGCTTGTCTCGTATATTATGTTCCAGAGCGAGCTCCCGTAGCCTTGATCCAGACTTTGATGTTAAATAAAGCAAATATTTGTGTTTTTATAATTTATCTGTGCGCCGCTCCGAGCCGACGGCGCGTTGTCACGCGCGGCGTGGCGCACACATAATATACTCGAAACAAACATTTATCATTTTATAAAAGGTCGCGATAGAAATGTTACATTATGTTACAAATTTTAACGATATATTATAATAACGTTTATTAAATAATTTATTTTTATATTTTAAATGATTATTTAAAATAGTATTATTATTATAAATAATAATATAATAATAATAAGTTGGTATAATAATACCTACTACTATTATTTAAATTTTATATTTTTAGGCAGAGAAATTCGCAATTTAATTATAATAGTATATTATATTGCCTCAGTAAAATCAACAGTTTACCTCCACAACACGTAATAATTCTATCAATAGGTTTTAGTTTAGTTTACAGAAATTAAATCGATGAAGTAATATTATTATCCAATATCAGTTACTGCTTGCCTGCAGCCTGCAAAGCTAACCTACAAAGCTCAACATAGAAGCGAGTCATTAAGAAATATATAAGATCAAACCGGACACGGTATTTTAATAGAACGGTACTCGATCGAATCAGAAATTATGAACTGATTAAAGAACTTATTATGTCAAAGTTTACAACCGCATTATAAAATACACCTTCGTAAATAACAACAAGAAACTCAACCGAAAATAAACCGCCTCCATGACGCCTTGCGTGTTACAATAGACAGGCTGTTCCCTAGTGAAAATGTGAACACCAAGCAATAAACAAATGTTTAGAACTCAAATATACACTAACATTATACATTTATGTGAGAAGAGAAGATGTTTAATTAATTATTGTTTACACAGTTGCATACAAAAGGAGACGTTAATGCTAAAAAGCATTCTGTAGCGGACATCAACGGGTGCACGAGAAAGGTGTACGTAAAACGTTCATAATGTTCATTAAATAAAATCTATTAAGTATTTAATTATGTCTCTATGTTATAAGCATATAACCACGATTAGCAAAATAAAGCCATTTCTGCCATATCTCGAGTTGTTACCAATAGAATTGTTTTAAATTTACATTTCTGTTACATAATTTGATTTTAATTTTAAGTCATGATTAATTTCGTATTTATTTACAAATTATTATTTATTACATTCACATTTTATCTTAGATATATCTTGTTTAATTTTTCCTCTATTTTGAGTGCCAGTCGTACCACCAATTACTCTATTTTATGACGTCATTGCGATAAACGTCTTGTCTAGTCGATACATAGCTCCATTAACTTTTCTTATGAAACGCTCATTAAATTTTATATTCGAATATTTTTATATGAATGTAACATTTGAATGTTGACTAGCTCATTAACTTTTTATATTGACGTCATAATGTAAAGTTTTGACACCGGTATCTATTATTTGTTTTGTTTACGAGCTTCGAGCTACGGGTAAATCATTCGACGCGTCACTCTATTCCACAGTTCAGCGAAAATAGTTCGTACGCGACCTCTCCACGACTCTATATCTAAATATATATATCCTGTCTATAATATTATGTTTGTTCCAATGATGTCTTTGTAAATTTATATCAAGTTCAACTGCGATGTCAGTTTTAACTGAATCATTTCTTTGTTTGGAGAACTAACCAAACAAAGAGCATCACAACACGATAATTTAACAAACCGAGGTAAACAAACTGCGTCAATAATCCTAAGCCGTCGTAGATATGATATAAAGATGTACAGAGTTATTGGTAATTCGCCGTATTCCCGTTAGGAGGTGATAGGGGTGAGCATTTGCGATAATTTTAATTCATTTATGCATTGTGCAAAAGTGAATCATTTTTGAGTTATCATGTTTTTTAGTTTTTTCTCAAAATAAGTCAAAAATGCAACATCAAAAATTTATTTAAAAAAAGTATCAATTTAAATATCATTTTTTCTTCTGATTTATAAAAACGATTAAACACTGGTTATTTATCAATATTAATACAACAATTATCGGTCTAAATTTAAAAAATGCTAGACGAAAAACGATATTTTTTCAATATCTTCTTAAAATCTCGTGCAAATAGTCCCCCCTATCACCTCTTAACGGGAATACGACGAATTACCAATAACCCTGTTTAGATCCAACTTCAAAACACGAACTACATACTAATATCTCAGTAATATATTCTTACAATACCAATTGCCCGATTTGTTAAAGGATGGGTGAAGGCTGCGTTCCCCTATTAAAGAGTTGTGCCTGGTGCCGGAAAAAAACTCTGACCTTTGACGCACGTGACATGAAATCTGAGCATGATACAAATCGAGAATTAGGGATAAAGATATCATTGCTTAATTTAATCCATTGTTAAAGAACCTGTTTACAATATAAATTTGACATCTAAACCGGTTGGTAACAGCGAAGCTACTGATATCTATTTAAGAAGCAAAATGGTTCGGCAAGGATAAACGATAAAGGGCGCTCCATTATTTCTACCTATTGGTTTACAGAAAATACACATAATCCAAGGGATATCTCAACATTTGTCTAATAAAATCAATAGGTAAGTTGGATGCAAATTCTATTTATTTTAGCATCCTCGATATATATAATCTGAACGAATGGCAGCACACGAAGCTGCCTTATGGATACAGCAATTGGTCTCAATCTCTCGACATACATAAAAAGAACAGCTACCTTACTTTGCACAAAGAATTGTTTTTAATAGAAATGAGACTCATTCAAATAGTACTAAATTTTTATTTTTTGTGTTGTTTAATATATAACAAAGGGGCTCATGATCAACTGTATTGTACAATTCTTTGGGGTTTCAATAATATCTACTGATTATATGCCTGAAGTTATCATTCTATGTGATTGGAGATTGTGACGACCCCGGATTACAGAAATATATGAAACATATATATATGTTACATATGGTACGTATTTACTCCCTTTTTTATCATTTAGTGTGAATAGTGTCACTCTTTACATTACCAAATCTGCGTTATCCACAATATAGTGTTAATTCGAGTACTAATCAGTTTCCGAGACATGCACATCTCGCGCGGGTCGTTGCATTCCAAATTACATACTGTTTAACCGTTGTCATTCGAAAAAGGGCATTCTATTCATCAATAGGTAACAGTGGATAAATCACTCTTTTACTCACAAGAGAATAAAAACCTTTTAAATTTAAAACAAGCGCGATTTGTATAAATTATGTATAAAAAAATTGCACGTATACGTGATAGAAGTGAAACTTCTTAGAATAAAAGTCATTCATCTTTCTTTTTTCTTTCTATTATCTTTCTTTCTTTCCTTCTTTAATTTTTTGTCTCTTTATAACCCGTTTGATTACCGCATTTACAATAATTGATCTCTAAGTGTGACAAGCCAAAAGTATCACCGCCTAAGAAATTTTCTCGCAGTCAGTGGTAAAAAGTAGAGTACATAACTCGTGAAAAAAAATTTAAACACGTGCCTTGTATATCTACTGTAGAAACCTTCGCTGCTCTTGGGACCCAACTCAGTCCCTCGAATTAAATTCCCTCTTTTTTCACTTTTTATGTATTCTACTATTATCGCATAGTTAAATTATTATTATTTTTATTATAAATGGACGCAGCGAACCGTAAGTCTAGAGAAAACTGTCTGTAATTCCTTACTTGTGTCCTCGGCTTAAAAGATTTTGACATAGAGTAATAGCAAATCATTTATCGCCATTGATTTACATTAACCACGAGCGGCGCGTCGAAATAAATTGTCGTGGATATATAGCAATGCAATCCGAACGGTTCTCAGATATTGATGGTGACCATTCGTTACGGTTTACGTAAATATTGCAACAGGTGGGAATCGTTGAGATGTGTAAGTTTTTTAAAACTTTGCATTCTAATTCATATCGAAATCACACGGGTATGGAAATATTCAAGGCGTATTTCTAACTTTGGTGATGTTTCATAGTCATTTTGCTGTTTTAACGAGCCCGATTTCCCCTGAGACCAACTATATGTCGTGTCTCCTCTGGTATGTTCATAATAAATACAGTTTACCGCAACATGCCGCAGTGTGACTGTGTGCTACATTAGCTCCTTCCCGCTTGTCGTTAGAAGTAGGTCTGTACGTCTGCACGTCTATAGCTATTTTTAAAACGTGATGATGTTGATAATGAAATTACAATTGTTGTATTGAGGTTTTGTTCTGTCTTTAGTGGTCAACTAAACCAATAGTTTAAGACGATTTAAAAAAACCTACTTAAATGGTTTTGAGGGGTTCCCTGGTGTATCTTCGAAGTTAAAAATCCAAAATCAATGAAATTAAAGCTTGAGCCACCCTTGAGGTATCCTTTTTCTAATGAAAGAAGAATCATCTAAATAGGTTCCTTCAGAAACAAAGAAGTTATGGTTGAACATCCATGAATACATCCATATACATCCTCACTCCTTTTCTTTGAAGTTTGTTTACAAAGGAGACTTCGTTTTCTTATAACAACAATATCCTATAGTCCTATATTATAAATATAATAATCCTAAAATCTGTGTATTTTACTATTTGTCGGTTAATTATTGCATATTGCATCACATCCTGGAGTGGGGCCGTTAAAACTCCATTAATAAAATTAGAGCGTGCTCAAAGAGCAGTTTTTAAAGTAAGCTCGTTTTTGACGTATAGATTTTCCACAGTTGAACTATAGAACATATCAAAAGTCCTTACTGTAAGGCAACCTTTTATCCTAAAAACTATTCTTACTACGCACTGTCGATTAATGTACGATCCTAACACTCACTACAATAAAAGACGTAAGCATCATGTATGTGAGACGCTTTCAATCCATCTGCAAATTTCACATAAATTCTTCTGTTTTTTAGGTCCTCGTATATGTAACCAGATTAGCCCTCTTATTCAAATAATTATCATATATCTAAACAAAGAGCAAAACGTACTATTTACAATTTCTTATCTATTGTTTCATAAGAACTATGGTCAATCAAAATTGTTGCGCATAAAACGATGATAATATAGGTAAAATTACAAAACGAAGGTCTGGAGATCTGTATTTCAGGTCTTTGTACCTTTCTCAGACTCCAGACCTCACATTAAATGTAACTATCATCATTACCAAATTTTGTATAAAATTTATGTTCGTATTATTGTGTACAAACAATATTATATATAAATAAGATGCTAAATGTGAGGTCAAATAAATAAATTTATTATTATTACTATCTAGAAAAAAAGAAAAAATACATTATATTTGTCAAAGCCACAATTACAAATATATAAACTATTTCAGATACGTTATAAGTGAGTGTTACCTGAATTCAGATAAATCTCAGCCTAAACTAGCAGGCGAAAAAGCAATACGGTACGACACGTATCACCGAAATTTTCGAAATTCACATACCGGTACTAATTTCATATTATCAGCTGGAGGTGAAGGAATAGACGTTGTTCTTAAATCTCACGATTGTGAAGCAACCTAAAAGCGTAAGGAATATTCTTATAACATAACTGTGCAAGCTCAACAAATAATGGCAGATTTCCTGGCATTAAAATCCCTAGTACCTCGTAAATTAGCGTGGTAGTAAGCCAGTGCCGTTTTCAGCAAGAAGCCTTTATAACAATACGAGTAGGTTTACTTTTTAATTTGATAACTATAATTGATAAAACTGTGTTAAGGGTGTGGTCTCGCGTCGGCAATTACTCAAGCGAAACCTCAAAAAGTGATGAAACAAATCAAAATTTGCTCCTTTAATTTGTTTTGTACGTTTTAAACTCGCCGCAGCACCTGGGATCGTTCGTTTGTACACAAAAACGATGTTAAACTGTATTATATAAACAGAAGCTGGAAACTTTGTAACTTGCATAACATCTTCCGTACCTAATCCAGGTTCCCTTGCGACTTAACCCTACTAAATAACCAATATCTAAATTCTGCGGGAGTGGTGGTAACAGCCTGGTGGTTGGACGTACCGAATAATAATTTGATCGTCACTTGCAACGCATTCATTTCGGAACCAGGGAGTGTATGTTTAGCAACTACTTAGCTGTCTTCGCCTTGGTAACCGATAATATCTTATATAGAACCCCAATAACGAAGACGACTCTCAGTAGATCTTGACCTCTCGGCAGTAGCTGCTATGATTGATCTTTAGGTACTCGGAAAATGTGCTGATATTATATTTTCCCGAGCTTGGATATTTTTTTCTATAAAGTCCCCATAAGCCAATTTGTAATTAATACAGAGCTGTACGGCACTTGTGCGCAATTGAATGGCGTTGAACGAAAACGCAATGAAAAACCAATTATGTTTCGTCGTATATATCGCCGCGCCACGTCTCTCGACGGACATTCGTCCCACATTATTGGATTTTTATTATCACTGTAGAAATTTTACCTAACAAATATAATAACAAGTATATAAACAGAATACGTCATACGGTAGAGTTTTTTTTTATATACAAAAATATGGCAAACAAGCGTAAGGCTCGCCTGATTGCAAACAGTTATTGTAGCCTATGGGTGCTTGTAATATACCATAGGTATCACTAACGCGTTGCTGGCATTAAACCCTGGTTATTTGCCAGGTTATTTGGCTGCGATCTTGTGTAGGGTGAAGGAATTCCACCAGTCGGGCTGCCCCAAGTAGAAGGAAATCTCCAAAGGAATTTCTCTGTTCTCTACCAATCTATCTCTAGAATACAGTTTACTTAAAAAAACCTAAAATTTTCTACGACAACCTAATGAAGTTTAGATTGTATTTAAATTACAAACATCTCAGAAATACACATTGATATAAGCTGTTATAAGTATAACTAATCGTTGAATTAACTTTCATTGTTAATTAAGCCAACGTTTGAGGACGACAACTGGATATTAAGTGGTGATGCTATCAAAGGTGCTAATGGCCTGAGCGTGTAAACGAAACTAATTCTGCTTGGCGCCATGGCGGTAAAGAAGTGCACTTTATTTTTATTTATTATTTAATACATACTTAGTACAAAAGATTATTATATATATATATATATATCTAAATCCCTTCTCAATCCCAGATTTTGCACCTAATTGGACTATTTTAGTGAACACATATGAGAAACATTATAAAATCCCAGAGGATGTGGGTGTTTCGTCATCCAGACCAGACATATTTCTTTATTCTCGAGAAATCAAGCGTATAGTACATGTAGAGTGTACTGTACCGTGTGAAACTAATATACCTAAAGACCACGCAATAAAAATGAATAAATATTACGATCTATGTAATGAGCTAACCAAAAACGGCTATGCGGTTGCGGTGGAAGTGGGAGCGAGAGGTATTCCAGCGAAATCTTGCACTAACTTGTTAAAAAGCCTCGGCCTGTCGAGAACTGCAGTAAGTTCTATTTTAGAACGGGCATCTAAAGCAGCATTAACGGGCTCTTATCAAATCTGGCTTGGTAGGGAGGGTATCGCGGGCAGTCAAGGTGAGTGCTAATGTACATCATGAGGGGGCCCCTTAAACCTACACCTGGGTTGCAAGTGCCAGGGGCTGCTCGTGTTCCCTCTGTCTGCCGCACGTTGGATCCGGCACTCGGACGGTTAATCTATGAAATGCTAAGATGTTTGTCTTATAGAAAATAGGAACCTTTTCTAATTTGAAAACAAAATATACCCACATAACTACATTTTTCTTAACTTAAGATAAACTGGTTCATACAGTCGAAAAACTAGATCGGAGTAAATTAAAGCAAGTTCTAAAGTAATTCCTGGTAGAAAAAACTCTTCGAGCAAGTATTCACAGTAATAATGGGGACCATTCTCGAGAGACGTTCCAATTGGCACTGAATGCTAAGAAATCTTAAACCTTGTTTTTTAGCATTTAAATTATTAACTGACTGGAATATTACAATTATACTAGTAATAATTTTATATGTTTAAAGAACAAGGTTCGATAACATAATGATAATAAAGTTTGATGTTCCCTTTTTTCATAAAACTCCATCAACCCGAGTGATCCAAGAAATAAATTCGTCTTATCTTACGAAATATAAAAAATGTATATTATTATTGTTACAAGCCATACATACATATTACAAAAATAGGTGGAGTGTCTCTAAAAAATTCTGAGTATTTTTTTTAGCTTTGAACAACAAACGTTTGTCCCAGCCTGTCGTAATTTATTATGTAATATAACATAAGTTTTCTTGTTATTACAAGAACTGCGCGTTGTCCATCAACGATTTGACTTATTTGGTCATGAACTTCTTTAGGTTCTGAGCCTTAGTTTGCAAGCCTTGAACACTTAAAGGAAATGTTCATAGTTAGCTTATTAGGTAGCAGATAGTGGTATTTTTAATCGGCTTGAATACAAGGAGGAGGTTACATAATTGGAATGCATATATACATATATATATGGACGTTCAGTCATGATTTTTCTCTGTTTGTTAACAGATTTGGGTGATACTTTTATAATAGAAAAGGGGATACCTCAAGGGTGGTCCTGTTTTTCCCGTCCCGTCATTCCCGTCGTCCCGTTCATTGGCATTGAACCATCGACTTCGAAGATACACCACGAACCCCCTCAAAGTTGGTTTTCCTTTTTGTTTGTATAAAACACTAATCTCTGGAATTACCAGTCGGATTCGAAAAATTTATTTTGTATATAAGAGCCAGATTCATGAGGAAAAATATAGGCTATACCTCTCGGCTAGCCTTAAATGTTGATTTTGTCAAGAAAGTCGGAAAATAAAGCGCTCCCGAACTGCTTAAATCGCGCGTTCTAGTGTAATGGTTAGTGATACGTAAATACAATGATCCCAAAAATATTGGTTCTTAGTACATTTGAAAAAAGTCTGCAATACCATATGCCTATCCTTTATACATAAGCCACAATCAGGCATTTAGTGAGGAAATATTTTTGAAAGTTAAGTATGATTTACGTGCATTATTATTAGGCATAGCATATTAATCCTTACGAACGAAAGTTCCTTCACCATTAAGACAATTTCATGAAGATATACTTTGCCCTTTATATCATGTTATTTGGACGTATTAAGAGATAATGGACAATTAAAATCATTCTACACTTAGCTTGGTAGAATAGCGTGCGGTGAAAATCAATATATTCTAATACCACAAGAAATGTTACTAAAAATATTGTCTTATAGTGAAGTATTATGAATTACCCAGTCAGCGATTTCTTTTAAAATATATGCAGGTGAAACCTTGGGGCACAGCTAGTTATTAACACAGCACGATAGACCCCCCCCCCATAGCACACACATACACACAGTCCAAGCAATAAAACAGTAAATGATTATGAAACACATAAGTATGTTAAATATAATTTATAGTTTGCGTTTTAAAACCATATTTTATTGACGGGAAACCGCAAACCCTGCTTCCTCATCCTCATTCGCAGCCATCGACAGCTCTGATGCAATATCCTGAGTGTAGTCATAAGCAAATTCGATGCTGGTCACTGTGGCTACCTCATCAACTGCGCAAGTACCTACGTTAACTAAAAACTTGTTGCATAGTAAGGATTCATTACCTGAGTATTATAGAATGAAATAACTACAAATAGTTAAAACATGTATTTATTTTTAAACATTACAGTTTGTACAAAATTATAATATCGAGTCTAAAATTTCCTTCATTAAAGTATTAAAACACTAGCTGTGCCCCACGGCTTCACCCGTGTTAATTTTATATGACAAAAATCGCCAACTCACCCGTGTAGGCAACTTTTTATTCTTTGTGTAAAACTATAGACATTTTTGGGAGGAATAAATTAATTTTTCAAATTATAATTTATAGCCTATGTTACTCGCCAAAACTTTATATTGGTGAAAGAATTTTTTAAATCGGTCTAGCAGTTTTTGAGTTTAGTCATTACCAACACAAAACAAACAAAAAATCAAATCTCGCCTCTTTATAATATTGGTATAGAGACGCTTTGTGTTTTAATTCCGATTCAGAGTAGACGTTTTTCAGAAAAATGGATTTTTGTGGATGGACTTAATTTTGATAATACAATTTATCATAGTAAAGAACTAATTTTATATTTGTATAACTAAACTGATGAAGTTATCCCAAAGTAGATAAAACCGATGAATCAATTTTTAAGATAAATAATCAATTAAATTAAATTTCGAGATTAGTCAAAAGTTTACAGAGAGTGCACGAATACGATATTCAATCACAGATGCCTCTGTGAATGATCGTCTTTGTTCATGGGCAATAACATTCCTATCTTGAATACAGTTTAATGAACCAGTATAAAAAGTGGATACGGTCTATGGAGAAAGATCATGAACGTTGCTTGGATAAGCGACAGCAAGACCTGTTGCACCCGCCATCATGTTGTTAGGTTAGTAACGGTGTTTACGCTCTCGGGTTATATGGTGACATAATAACCAACAGCTACAGATGGATCACTTTCTATGGCCGATATAGAAGTATATGTATACCGCTTGTGGCACAAATATTAAGAACGTTACAGAGTCGATAAATTGAGATCAATAAATAAAAAAACAAAAATATAGATAATATTGTTCCACATTAAAACATACGTTTCAAAGACATAGTTTTCGCAAAGATAATTTTATTTTATTAAATTAAGTATGGTCACGGATAAGTTTGAATTCAGGAAAAACAAAACTAACCAATACATACCTTTGTTAGTTTGATATTTGACAGAGAAATGTATTTCATTTCATGTTATATATTGCTTTTAGTTATGACATTTAAAGTCCATAGGATCCATAGTCCATATATATTAACGTGAATGCTTTTTAAATACCATTTGAATAGATTCTTTATTATTTTGTCGCCAAGTACATAAAGATGTGTTCTAGCAGCTGCACTTGAGAGCCGCCCCCCACTAGCCAATATTAAGCCATACGGAAATTATCTTTTATTTCACAGAAAATAATTTCAACATTCATCAAGATAACTTATATAAGCAAAGTATAATATTTTAACCCATAAATATATGATATTCAAAGTACCTATCTTATATTTTAATGAGAGAATACAAACAGTAACTGCAATATACTTTTAGTTATGTAATATTAAATTTCATAGTCCGGAGTAGGGAGTAATGCATCTCTACACTTTTTGTTGTGTCTACACTTAATCATTGACTTACTGTGAAGGTTAACTCCGGTTTTGTGATTAGGGCTACCTACTATTGTATTTTTTAACAGTTTACCTGACAAGTATATTATTGAACTGAGTTCTAGTGTGAGGTCATGTACAAATATCTCGCTACTTCTGAGAGCTTAGTTGGGACATGCTCTGAAATAATGATTGTTGACAAGTCACTCTTTAGACTAAATCGTAGCATCGTAGGTAAGCCAGTTGTAGCGTCCGCACCGAACCAAAAAACGGTGGCTATCAGCTATTTGGGTAATTTTTATGAAAAACCATGCGATCAAAACGATGTTCAAAAACTCGATAGAACTGAAACAAATATAATGCAATCACGTACCTTGGACTGCTCCAACACTTGCGATGATTCACCGACACGATTCAGGTTACCATTATTCAACGAGTACAAAAAGCATAACAGCTGTCAGCTGCGTTTGCCAGACCCATTAAGTATTGAAAAAGAGTTTCTATATGATTAAGAAACACCGGTAATACTGCTTTTGGAGTTTTTGTCGGGATCTTGATGTGACATGTTGTGGTTTTTATTTTTAATTCAATAGCTTAGATTTCTGACCCTATATTATGTAATATTGGTGGAGTTTTGCGTGATATAGTTTGGTTTTTGTGCATAAGTGAGGTGGATTATAAATATAAGCTGAAAGCATTCATTCCGAGATCCCACAAAATTTTCCTAGAAAGTTCTAACATGGGAGCTACCATCTTGTTAGGATACTAAATCATCATAACACATGACACTATAATTCACTCGATAATGGTAGTAATGGTCTTCATTAAAGAGGACCGCTTGCCAAGTTAGGAAGAAAAAGAAAATACTTATTTTCTATAGTTGTCATCTATCTAGGTGAAAACATGTGTTACATATACGGTAATATGACATTATAAGCCAATACGAAGTAAATCATTCAATCTTCTCAGTTAGATCGGAACGAAAATGCTTTTTCTGTTTTTCAATAAGTGTCACAGTGGCATTTTTCAGTGTTATGTTTTATATTCATTAAAGTATCGAATAAACATAGATTTATCAGTATTATTATTAACTTAATGGTTTTTATATTCTGCAACTAGCTGTGCCCGTGGCTTCGCTCACGGGACTACAGAATGCCCGCGAATTTTATTCCGCCGCTCCAGGCCATTTTTTAAACACAAAAGTGCTTATTGTAGGTGTTCTTAAGGTGTATAGTCTCTTTGACATTTTTGTAGGTCTTTTTAATGTCTACCATTGTGTAGTACATTAATTTGCTCTCTTATGGTTTAGCCATTTAAGCGCCAGAAATGATTCACCATGACCAGTTTTTTTTTATTTGTGCGGAACCGTAATTCTTTTGGCTAAAATAAATGTAGCCTAAGTTACTCCCTATAACATCAGCTATTTATAAGTGAAAGTCCCGTCAAAATCGGTCTAACCGTTTCGGATATTACTCGGAACAAACAGACGGACAAAAATTTTAAAATTGTATTTTTTTTTTGTTAAGTATCGTATATACTTTCAAATGCATTTACTAAAAAACTGTTGTTATGATATTACAAACAGACACTTCAATTTTATTTTATTGTATGTAGATCAGTTGATATATCAATAAACCAATTATTTTCATGGTTACTTTTTGTATTGGTAAGAGATGGCGCTGTCACGATTTTGTACTGGGTATCGTTTGATTTTTTACATCGTGTATAAGGATTTGTTTTTATATACAAATTGCAATTTTGTTTATTTGTATAGATGATTGATTGAAACATTGTTTAAGTATAATTATGGTAGAGTGGATAACTTGAATATTCTTTAATGATTTTGAAATGTACGTATGTTACTTAATTTCAAGTTTACGTTATTTGTCAGCAGCGACTAAACTATAACACGTAAAATGCCATCAAAGCTACAGAATAATTTAAGTTATAAATTAAAAACAAAAACTCTATTTGATCAACTGAGTTTTCATCAAAATTTTCAACAATATTATTCAAGATGTTGTGACAGCCCTAGTCGATGCCCCGGCCGATCTATTAGATTATTTGCTCGTTAACTCTCCAGTAAAGTTAACTAACGTTAATAACTTCCTGCACTTTCCTCTTGTAAATGTTCATTAGTTTTTTTTATCTGTGTGTATGAACAGTTATTTACTAGATAAATGGTATGACCTCAAAGTTTCTTTCATTTTTAAATGTATTATATCATTTTATGATGTACATATTTTATTGCTGTTTTTAAAATAAATGATAATTTTAATTTTTCTAATTTATAGTGTCATAAATTATCATTTGTCATAAATGTGTTTGCTGCCACGAAATTTATTTCTATTTATATTTATTTATTTTTAAAAGTTGCCTGGAAGAAATCGCTCTAAGCGATAAGGCCGCCTAACTGTATACAAATAATGTGTATCCTTTTTTATGTCTGCCAGAAGGTATTGTATTATTATTATTATTATAAAAATTGATTTGATGAAGATGGACAAAGTCTTATTGTATTTCAAACAAAATATGACTCAAATTTACAAACACGTAACTTGAAGAAATGTCTGCTTGAAGTTATGTAGTGTTATGTGCAAACTGCAACCCGAGAACAACGGTCACCAACAACAATTTATTCGAAACACGTATATTAAAGGAAGCGGCATTAAAATTCCACCCTCGTTTGATAATTGGCGAGAAATCTGCACTAATGGCAAAGCAAATAGACGGCGGAATCGTCCACGAGTCACCGGCTGAATAACGAATGTTAAGGAAATAGAAAAACATGTGTTTATTGTTAGAACAATGGTGAAAATTGTCCCTTGTCACGGGAAATAAATTTACATTCCATATTGAAAGGACCGTTTGTTTGACCTACGTCGTTTAATCTTATTCCATAGTCCTATACTACCAGGCCGCAGCGGTTCATCGTTGTATTTAAATGAAATCAAGTGACGGCGCTCTGTCCTGTATGCTGGAGACCGTAGCCAGCTGAAAGCAACTGCTAGGCTAATTAACACTGGTGAGGAAGAAAATAACAATTCTCAGGGCATGAACACAATCATGCACTTTTATATATTAAGCATAAACATAAGAGGCCTTTACTCAGCAATCGGTAAATGCGTGCTAAATGGATAATCATAACTGTCTATATATACTGACTGTTGAATATATCACAATAACTCCCCAGTTTTGATGAGGTCAGTGTCAGGAGACTTGGATCCCACCAGATTCACAGTTTTAGTTATTTTCTTAATTTTATTTTGCCAAGGGTATTCGTACCAGTGCGCACGCAAGTGAAGAGGCAGTTGAATAGGTAGGGGATGGGGGGTGAAAGGAGTACCAAATCGGCCCACATTGGTACCTGTACGTTTTGTTCCGTTTTATGCAAACTCTGACTGTACACTGACTCTCCCATACAAAACACAGTGGAAAAATCCATACAATACGACAGAGTTGATAAAAGTGTACACGAAAATATTTTATAATGACGTTGCTTTGTATATTTTTTAAGAATTATGATTGTGTCGATATTCAAAACAGAGCACTAGAATCATCACCTCACGAGTACATAGGTTCTGTAAGGGACCTTTTTCAATTTTTTTTGACAGATCACAAAATACAAATTGTACACATGTTCCACATCCTTCCTCCCAGGAGACAGTTGGGAGGGAATTAGCCAGTACGCGATTTAATTGCAACAACGGCAACAGCCCAAGCCGAGGTTGGTTTCGCGGCTGGGTGCCTTAAGCGCTCTCCCCCGAGCCACGATGAAACCGTAACAGCCGTCTGAAGCTCCAGTGCCCTTAACAAGGCTAACAGTACAGTCAGTTCTAAAAAAAGACTAAAACTTGTTTGAAATAAAAATTAATATTATTATCACAACTAAACCATAGCAGTACATATTAATGCAGTTATTACGTAGCCCCTAACATAATATTCTAATGCACTTTCATGTTTGCTTCCTGCACTATTAACAGTTTTCTCGTGTAAAAGCGTTCATATAAATTCAAAAGTAGTATAAAGTAGTAAAATTCTTAGTAAATGATGATTTAATAATAAGCGAGTACCATTACTTTTCGTTTTGTAAACGAAGTTCCTTAACGCGGCTTGCGGTAGAAATTTATTTGTAAGAATCATTACATAAGGAAAAAGTGTTATGCCGTCTTCATGTGCCTTTCTCTCTCTCTCCTGTCTTTTTCTGTCTCTGGCTGTGCACATAGGTGTGCGTGTGTTCAGATTCGAATAGACGAGCATCGTCCGCAGCCGGTTATAATCCATTTCTCAGGCGGCCGCCAAATTGCAAAACAGTGCGCACTTCAGCCCCTCAGGGTGGTCTCGCGAAATAGGCGCACGTTCAGTAATTCAATGGTTTATCAGTTATTTTATATGGAACATGAATATAAAACTTATTTATAAATTGGATTGAATTTTATTTTTAGATTATTTTATTTTTAAATTAATTAATGCCAATTAGGAGATACGTAAAAGTAATTTCAATATTTGTGTACAGAAATAATTTCCTTAATATATATATAACATAAGAATCCAAACAAAGCGGTTTGAATAGTCCTTGAATCCATCTCAAATTCTCAGCTAACTCACCAATTAGATGTTGATCGCAAACGTGATCAAACTAATTCGGCTGATATTAATTGCTTTACTATTTGCGAAGGCTAAATTACATCTACACTACGCACACACCACGTCATGGAACGTTATTTTATAAATTATAGTTGTTTACTCTAGCATTGAATTTTTTTTACCTGACTGCAAATAAGGAGGGTATGTATGTATATTTCTTTGGCACGCTCTGTAGCATAAACGGCTTCATGGATTTTAGTATAGGAGGTGTCGTTATATTCGTCTTAATTGTGGGAGTGACATAGGCTATTTAATATTTAAGTAATGACGTCTGAGATTAAAAAAACCTTTTTTTAATCAAGTGTTTCTGTTGCGGTCGGATTTTTTATTTCCTTTTTAATAATCTAGCTTGTTAATATCTATTTATATATTGAAATGAATCAATTGATGCTGTTGATCTAACAATATTATTCATCATTACCGAAAATCCTTGCAATAATCCACAAAACGGAATTTGTTATTAATGTTGTAACTTATCAAGTTATCACATTTCAGGAGAAAAGTAAATCGCAAACTTATTTTCGTTTGTAAATATTATTTATATATATTTATTATATTATACTTACAAGTTAAATTTCATAATAAAGATTTTACGGTTATCAAAACTAAATTAGATACAAAATTAATTTTTATAGCATTTAGGTTTATTTATTCATATTTGTACTGTTATACTAATTAAAGTGTTTGTATAATTAATGAAAATATATTGAAATTAAACTGAGTTGAAATTAAATATTTAAATAACCTATTCTTCGGTATATCCGGATTTCTAATAGCTCATTAGGAAGTAGCCATATATTTTATTAGACCAGTTTGTTTAATAATGGTGATATTATATTGAATTGATGTTTGTAATTTTTACTTTCATAGCTTTTTAATAGGGTTAGCTTTTGACAAGGATTTTCAGTTTTTATTCAAAACGTTTATGTAATTACAGATGCGCATTACACATGCATCAAATGTACTCGGGTCATATAAACGCCATTCACGACAACTGTTGCTTGGCATGGCATATGTATATGCCTTAGAAACAATGTTTGTTTGACGCTCGTTGAGTTTATGAAAGAGTTACCGCCGGCCGTCGGCAGTGTTTGTTTTAAATTGAAAGTAATTGAAACTCCGCCACAAAGTAAAACGCTAACAAAGTAACCGACACAATTTTCCACAGTATTTGGAGGCCGTTCGGGTGAATATGTTTTATTAATCTTTATCTATACAATTAATAAAATTGAAGTGTATGTTTGTAATGTCAAAATAGTTTTTTACTAAATGTACCCATTTTCAAAAATTTTGTCGGTCAGTCTGTCTGTCTGTTTATTCCGGGTAATCTCCGAAACGGTTGGACCGATTTTGACGGGACTTTCACTGGTAGATAGCTGAATTTATAGGAAGTAACTTAGGCTACTTTTATTTTAGAAAAATAATTAGGGTTCCGTACAAATAAAAAAAAATGGCTTACACTGAGTAAACCATAAGAGATATAGCAAATTAATGTAGTAAACAATTGTAGACATTAAAAATACCTACAAAAAAGTTTGGGAAATATACGTCTATCTTCTAAGGATCACCCACAATAAACATTTTTGTCTTTAAAATAGCCGGGAGCGGGGGAACAAAATTCGCGCGGGCGTTCTGTAGTTCACGTAAGCGAAGCCACGGGCATAGCTAGTATATAATAATGGTTGTGCGTCTGTGAGTGGTCGTGTTACTTCTAAACGACTTGACCGATTAAGGCCATCATGTATATTTGTCTTCTTGAGATGATGGTTAATAATAATCCGGAAAGCGGCGCTGGTATTTTTATCAAAAAACTGTATATTTATGGGTCAAAATAACTCATAATATTAGTTCAGTGCTAAAAAAGAAAAGAACTAAATTTAAATACCATTAGGTGGTGCTGTGATGTGAGTTATTAATACAGGAAAAGCCACAACAGCCTCTATCGGTCCGTCGAGCCAGCTAGTTCTATATTTTGCGAGGCCAAATTACAATAGTTAATCGAAGCAGTAAATAAGCAACTGGTAAAGTTATTCAACCACCAAATTACCCAGATCTGTGTAATTTTATTGTTGTTTAGCGATAATTTCCGTTGCCGTATCTGAACATAAAGAATTGAACATAAAGAATACTACTATTGATTTCCTTACAAAAAACTGGACACATAAATTAGAACAGTTTAGGGAGTAATAAATCTACACAAAGGTTATCCGAATACGTTTTTACTTATACTTGTATGTACGTCACGTGAAAGGAATAGTATTATGAGATATATACCTTGGCGACGGAAAACACATTCGGTTCGAGGTCGGCACCTTACCTACTTATATATCCACTGTAAGTAAAATAAAAAGGAAAATTGAAAACGTAACCTATTCTTATTTTTCTTTACGAGTATATTTTTACAATACCATGATATTAATGCGGAATATAAACAGAATCGATCCTTAGATTTGCTTGCCTCATGCCTGTATCGCCTTTTCACTGTACAACCGATATTATGCTATTAAATTTTATCTGAAATCATAATCTCTAAATACCACTAATCACTTTTATAATACATATTTAGCGTAAGTAAGCTATTTAGCAAATATAGTATAAATAATATATAAATGATTACTCAAGAATAATGTAATATTGTAGAAGAAAAATAATATTTGTCAGCTAATTCGTCCGTCCACTAATACAACTATATATTAATTACGTGAAGCCGTATTGCATTCACGGAAGACTGTGAGATTTGGCATGGCTAAAGTTTACATGGAGGAGTGCAGAAAGCTAAAATTTATCTATAATATATGTTACCAATATATTAAATTAAATAAATTAATACTGCGAATCCTACCCTGACCTGTGCCGTTGAACTTAGACCCCCCAAAATATTGACATTGTCACTCAACAAAAAGTGACAGCAAGTGATGTAGATAATACTTATTGTTTATGAATACTGCAAATGTCAAACAGAAAATAGTCTATGATCAAAAAGTCGCCGGTCAAATTTCGAGCATAGGGCAATCGCTAGTATAATATTTTAAGTAGATGAACAGTAAAATGTATATCGAGCCTGAGATAATAAGTAATCGATATGTCTCATTGGCTTCCTTCTTGTGCTAAATATATTTTATTAAATTTAAACCACGAGGAAGCATTAACTAATCACTAAACTATTGTTTAAAAAACATCTCCATCCTCAGATGAACCTTCAGAATTACCCAATAAAATAACCCAGTAAAACTAAGTAAAACGAACTTAGCGTTATTTCAATGTGTAGTTATGTATAGCGAAAATAAATTCAATCAGGAATTCAATTTTGCAGAAAATTCAATAAAAACTGTTTAACGACACGTGCCGTCAATTTTCAAATAACTTCTCAATTTACATGGATAAAGGAAATCCAAAACGAACTCGATTTGAAAGGAAAACCTAAATGTTGCTTACCATTGAATGTATTAACGAGTTTTGGCGGATCTAATGGAAAGCAAACTTAATTATATTTTTTTACCCAATCTTGCACAGGACTACAGTCCTACCAGGCAAAAAGTACCGGGAAAAGATCAATATTACACAAAATGTTAGTTATTCATCCAAGTTTATTTTATCGCCTTCAAAGTATGCTCCTTCAGAAACGATACACTTACGCCAACTAATAATCCAATCATCAAAATATTTTTTAAAGTTTTTTCTGGAATTGAGTTTAGTTCTCGTCGCGATTTCTCCTATAAGTCCTATAAGTGTTAATTTGAGTTAAGGAAAAAGATAGAAGTCGGCTGGAGCCATATCTAGCGAATAAGGTGGTTGATCGATGGTATTTCTTGAGTTTTTGGTCAAAAATTCGTTCACAATGATGGCCTTGTGCGAAGGCGCATTATAGTGATGCAAACCCCAAGAAGTTTCTTTCCACAAATCTGACCTTTTTCGACGAATTTGTTCTCGCCGCATAATGCTCAAATAATATACTTTATTTACCGTTTGACCTTCCGGTAAGAATTTTGAGTGCACAACACCGCGATAGTCAAAGAAAACAGTCAACATGACTTTGACTTTTGATCGACTTTGGCGTGGTTTTTTCGGTTTCGGTTCAGTTGGAAGGCGCCACTGCGAAGCTTGTTGACTAGTTTCAATTTCAAACTCTTAAACCCGCGTCTCGTCACCAGTAATAATGCGCTTCATGAATTTTGTGTCGGAATTGACTCGTTCTAGTATGTCCTCAGCGATTCTTATGCGATTGAGTTTTTGGAGAAAATTCAGGTCTTTTGGGACTAGCCGAGCGACAACATGTTTCATACTAAATTGATTATTTAAAATGATACGGATCGAGTCGTAAGACACAGAAAGTTCAGCGGCTCTCTCTCTCAAACTTGAATGAGGATTTTCAGTCACTATTTCCTTCACTTTTGCGATGTTAACTTCAGGCAAAACGTTGAGGGCCGAATAGGACGAGGCAATTTTCGTGCATATCTAGACCGCTTTTGATCATCTAGTACCACTCATAAGCACGTATTTTTGATAAAGGTTGATTCACCACAAGCCTGCTGTAACAATTTCAGTGTCTCCGAACAAAAAATTCCATTGGCGATGCAAAATTTAAGACACACTCTTTGTTTGGTGTTTTTGTCTACTATGAAATTCGCAATACACACTAGATATAAATATCTAACTAAAACAGCACTTATATTTAATATAAATAACAGAAGGAACTCAAACTCCGCACCGAAATGAAAAACAGTTGTTCCAATCTAACAACAAAAAAAAATTGAACATACATTACTGAATGTACATTATACTAGTCCTGAGGGATTGTAGACCTGATGACGACTAAAGTCTCGTGTACTAGTAGCATTATCGCTACTGTTTTATAAACACTTATCAAGTTTAACCACCATACAGAGGTGATGGTTGGGTCCCAGAAAATCTGTTTAGCTGCTTATTTCTCAAGTTGCGGTTGGAGTTTAAATATTTGCTCTATAAATGCATACTTAGCCCTATATGTAGGCAGGATACATTGTGACTGGTGGTAATTTAAGGTGAGACAAAAATAAAAAAAAAAAAATTTTAATGCTAAGGTAACATTTCGAAATGTTGTAGATTTGAGCTTGTGCAACACAAGCAAAGAACACTGTTAATCTCTCCAAACTCTCAGTACTAAAATTTCCAAACTTTGTACATAGGTACTATAAATCTGGAAAGGAATTGGGGAATAGATGTTTTGCCTACGTCTTAAAAACATAATGCTCACCGTTAAAATGTTTTAATATACGTTTTAGAGTAGAAGCAATTCTAGTAATCTACGTCGTAAAAGAAAAGATCCTTTTAATGTTCGGACGTCATCAAATCGTGAACCGGCAGTGCGGCGGCGGCGCGGCGTGAGGCGTGACCCATTTACCAGGATCGTATAAAACTTGAAAACTTATAAAAAACTACTGCATTCTCTCTTCCTGCTCTTAATATCTTTAGTAGGATTATAAATATAAAAGTTAATCAAACAGTTAAAGCATTTTATAATTTGCAATTGTTGAAATTGTTCTCTTTGACATCAGGAGCACTAACCAAGTTGTCTTTCTACAATTGTTTAACGTTAACAGAAAACGAAAAAATATATGTTAATTCTATAATTTTTTTCGTTTCCTATTAGCATTTATGAATGTAGAAAGGCAACTTAGCTAAGGGTCTCAGTTGTGGGTATACGAATTGCGATTTACGGCCATAGGGTAATCATAGGTTTTTGTTCATTTATAGGCGGATCTATAATGGTTTTAAGTGACAATGAGGTAGAAGATGGTAGCTAAGTACTGTGCTCATCTCTACAATTAATAAAATTGAAGTGTCTGTTTGTAATGTCAAAATAACAGTTTTTTACTAAATGCATATGAAAGTATATACTACATATATAACAAAACATCCATTTTTTAAATTTTTGTCTGTTTGTGTGTATGTGAGCGAAGCCATGGACACAGCTAGTGTAGAATATTTGTTACTAAAATTAAGGTACCACGTACGTACATGTTCCGATTAAATCACATTATTTTCGTTGATCAACGCGGTATATGAATACACCACGTATCACAGAAGTATCTTCGATTCAAATCTTCTAAAGTGCGATCGGAACAGTGTCCATGTGTACTTCTTAACGGAATTGATTTTTAAACTGCATATATTCCCTAAATACGTGGTAGATAAATGCACATAAAACAGTAACTTACCTATTGTGTATTGCATGATATTGCACTTACACCAAGAGAATGGTCCGAGGTATTGCACTGGACATGGAATTTCGGGATGAACATGTGGAGCCAACCTAGTGTTAAATAATTTTGTCATTACATCGAATAGTTGCTTGCCCATACGTAACAAGAAAGGTTCAAGAAAATACAACTCCTTTCTCCTAATATTGCTAGTTATATGATAAAAATTACGTTTTGTAATACAGAACAGAATAAAAGAGAAATTTAGTAATTTACTAAACACAGGAAACGTGGCCTGAACGTCCGCGTCAGTGTCAAAAGTTCCAGTCCAAATGTCCAAATGTCCAGCTCTGGCTGCGAAGGAAGGCGCTGCGGAACAAAGCGACACCGTTATCCAGTCGTTGGCTATGTGTCCATTTTAATATTTACTCTAAAATAGTTTCTACGTTTCCACTTCTTACAGAAATGTCTAGACAATTAAATACACGTCTTTACAAATTTTAGTTCCTGCCGGGAGTTGACACCTCATCTAGTACGTAAGATGTAGGTACTATCCGCTAAAATCATCACTTGATTAATGAACGACCCCGAAGTGGATCTGTTGATAAAGGGTGGTTAATTAACAGAATAATGCGGGGGCGCAGGCGGTGTGATACAGTGCGTAGTCAAAACAAATATACTTCACCTAAACGTAAGTATACCGATTAATTAAAGACTGCAATATAACTGAATAAACTGATTGACTAACTGGATATGTAACGATAACGACCGGTCCGTGCTCTGAATGCTGTGAGTGCCGGGGCCGTGACTAACCCGAGAGTTAGAGGTAGAGTGACGAGTTGAGAGAGGAGACGGCAATTAACCTGCTTTTCCTTTCATTTACCGTTAATTACTTCTAGCTACAGTATAGTGTCTACACGACAGCGACGTGTCAGATGGTGATAAGTCAGAAGTTACTTTGTTTGACTTATTCAAAATGGTTCTTTTGAATATCGACTTTTTGAAAATTTTTCTATTCGGTAAACTTCAAACTTATGAATTCATTATACAGGCTGCAACATTTAAATGGGTCAGCGGGGGAACTCTAACCATAAGAGATAGAGAAATTTGTTCTAAAGAACAATCACATCGATTTTAAAGACATTAAAAACTGTATTAAAAGTTTTGTGTGTTTTGTGGTTTCAAGGCTGAGTTTATTTTAAATGGTATTTTTAGCCTCTGTTAGATCTTCAAAGGTATCGTGGCTGGTTTTGTAAACTTTCAATTTTAACATTACCACACAAGAAATAATCTAGTGTAGTTAAATCTGGTAACTTCGTTTTGTACTGATTGATTTTTTTACAAGTTATCATTTAAGCAGTCCATTGTAATTAGGCTTTTATTTGTCAGTAATCCATCTTGTTGGAAATACACTCGGATTATATTTTCATCCAATATTTCACGTAGGAATTGTAACAGATCATCTAATAATATGATGTACATGTTGTTCAAACGCCTATCTTGTTTTACTGAGCTGTGCGTCCATCATAAATTTTAGAGAACAAAATATAACTATGCAGCAGTCTAGCTCAGTTGTTAATTGAAATGTAACTTGATGTCGTTTTTACTGCAATAGTCGAAACGCAACTCGACTTCTTAAATAATAACATCCAACAAAAATGGAATGGTATAGACCAGTTCGCCAGATTTAACCCCACTTGGTTTTATATCTTCTGGGGGTTACCTTAAATATGAAGTATCAAAACCAGCTACGATATCGTTGAAGGTTTAATGACAACCATAGAGACCACTTTAAAGCAAATTCACCACTTGGAAACACAAAATGCTGTAACAAAATCGTTACCTAAAAGAGTTGATCACTGTTGTGTGCTACCACACAGCTGTTATTGTGAACATTTCAAAACAAAATAATTAAATTCAGCATCTTCTTTTAATTTTTGACACAGAGTTTCCTAGCAATATTTATTACTTACAACCTACACTATCAATTTTATTATCATAATAAAAAGAAAAACTTTTTTTCTTAAAATGTTTAAGTTCGATTCCCGACTCGTGTATAAGTTTCTTTGAAAATCTATGAATGCAGTTTTTCTTGTCAATAAAATTTATGTCATGGTTCTTAAGAACATATTTCTCTACCTTTTATAGTTTCCGAGTTCCACTAACTCATTTAAATGTTGCTACCTGTATATAATATATTAATAAGGGATTTTGTAGGTAATTTTACATTCATGTACATTTTCATTCATTTACCTATTAAATTCATGTGTCACATTTTCAAAATCATAAATGATTATGTATTTGAAATTTACTATAGAAATTGTACCGCGAACAATAATATCTCCTACTTAATTAAGATATACACGTCACTTATATATTGTGTCGACTACTCTCTGTCTATGACGTTCATTGAATGGACAGGAAACCTATATTAAATAGAACGAGACAATAGCACAATAACTGTAGACATTCACAAAAGACTTATTTAAGAGGGATAATTTAATTCTCAGTAAGGAACGGGGCGGGGCTATTGAGTCACACGGAACTTCTATACTCATATTGAATAACCTATATAAATTGAAAACATTGGTCCCTGAGACGGCTTTCAAAATGGATTAGATGGATTTGCTACATAGTAACAAATAACCTTTTAATGTACTAAATGTACCAATATATTGAGTAGGCAAGCATATTGAAACTAGAACTGTTAGTTGTTAGCATTTGGTAGATATTTGCAGAAGTGTGATGCGCACTGCCACAATGCTAGTAAAGAGTACGCGAGATAATTATGTGTTCTAAAATTTTTGTTAACAGTTATTATTTTGCATGAACATATGAGATAAACTAGTTAACTGCCACTTGAAATATACTTCAAAATATCTGTAAACAAAATAGAAATTTAAATACGTAATGAATATAAATCGAATTCAGTAAAATTAGAAGTATTTTCTCGATTGTGGCTTTGATACTGTCTTATCGCAAAGGACTTCTTTATGTCTAATTATTAAATTATATGGTTTATTTAACAGGCTTAAAAAAAGACGGAAGTTACTCAAGTCAAATGTTTTTTTTTTATGGATTCGCCAAACTGCACCAACTTTAAAACGTTTCGAAGTTAGCTCATCATCATCATCATCATTTCAGCCGCAGGACGTTCACTGCTGAACATAGGCCTCCCCCATAGATCTCCAGAGCGACCGATCTTGTGCGGCCTGCACCCAACGGCTCCCAGCGACCTTTATTAGGTCATCTTTCCATCTAGTGGGGGGCCGTCCTACGCCGCGCTTTCCGATGCGTGGTCTCCACTCGAGAACCTTTCTGCCCCAATGGCCGTCAGTTCTCCGAACTATGTGCCCCGTCCACTGCCATTTCAACTTGCTAATCCTTTTGGCTAAGTCGGTGACCTTAGTTTGTCTACGGATCTCCTCTTTTCTGATTCGATCTCGTAGAGAAACAAGCATAGCCCTCTCCATAGCTCGCTGAGCGATCTTGAGCTTTCTTATGAGGCCTACAGTGAGCGACCACTTCTCTGTGCCGTATGTCATCACTGGCAACACACATTGGTCAAAGACTTTCGTCTTGAGGCACTGAGGTATTTAGCTCAACTTTACTAAACACCCGAATATCGACTACACACAAACCTACTTACAATAGAGATACGTCTAGATAAGCGACGTGTTACACCCAATACTTCTTATCTTACTGATAAATCTACATTATTATAACTAAAAACTTCTCAGAAAGAAAACCATTCACAGTTTTATGTGACTCCATAAAAACGCGCCGCGAAAAGTTAGCCAATTTATTTTATTCGCCTCTATTTGTAGTTTATTGTTATTAAGAAAATATACACTTATATAAAAAATATTGATTACAAATTTGGACAAAGAATAGCCGCCAAAGTATTTAGAACAAAATAGAAAAATAATTAGTTTTGTTTTCGACTGATTTAGGTACCGAGAACAACCGTAACGAATGAAATGTTTAAAACAATAGTTACCGTGTTTATTTTGTGCTTAGTGAGTGTTAGGTCATGCAGCGGCAGTCGGATCCTCGTCGTCTCTCCGATGCCGAGCCGGAGCCACACGATGCTCAGCGACTCCATTGTCAATATATTATTACAGGCCGGACATGAGGTAACGTCTTCTGCAACTTCACTTATATTTCAATTGATGTATTTCATTTACTTTTGATTATTGTGCAAAGTTTATTCGGGATTGAGTTGAAAGGGCAAGAGACGTAGGACACAGATATTTATTTGCAGATTTCTTTCTATTTGGAACAGTCCGACCGGTGGATTACCTCCACCCTACAGAAGATCGCAGACAAATAACCTAGTGTTGTGTTCCCGCGGTGAATAGGGTTTCTAGAGCCCTATAGAGTAAGGGGGTTCAAGGTCGGGAAAGGGCTAGTGATGCCTATAGTATTAGAAGCGTACACAGACCAAGGTAGTCGCTTACCATCAGGCAGGCCGTTTGCATATTTGCCATATTTGTTGTATAAAAAAAATGATGCAAATATGTTTTCCAGGTTTATACAACTTTAATTAATGCTCAACCCCATTGCTTTAAGATAAAAACCCGAAAGTGAATAAGAAACCAACGTCATAGTGTAAAGCATAATCTAAACGAATTACATGTTATCATAAGATAACATCCACAACAATTAATCTTTGGCTCACAGATCCAAAATACGATGTCATAATGTACCATCTCGCTTTACTAGCTCGAAACAGTCATAAAATGTTTCCAATTTAATATTGCTGTAAATAATGATTCTATTTCAAATACTATTTTGGTCCAAACCATAAAACGTCACCAGTGGCATATTCAAATGCTGTATCCACTGACAGACTTACGAACTGAATACTCAATGAATGTGAACCATTCTCCCCAGGTGTCGTACGTGTCGACATTTACAAAGATGAAGACCGGTGAACGACTAACATGTTTCAACATTAGTTCCGTCGTCAGACACATTGAAGGTAGCCATTAAAGGATATTAATTATGTAATAGTTACTTTAATAGGTAAGTCAAGCGACGATAACATTCTTCGGAAAGAGAAAAATAGTAGAAATATCTGTCGAAATATTTTTTGTAAATAAATTATAGTAGAAATGATTACAAGCAACTAGTTGATAATCTCTCTTTGTGTATACTTGAGGAATATAATAAGAGTAATGATATAATACATTTCCGGTTCAGAAACACCAAAATAACATAAATATATTCATACATTTTCAAAAAGTTACGTGCAATTAACTAGTACTTACTGAGATGAGATTGGAAGAGATTAAGATGTACATGAAAACACGATGCAATAACAAGCTTACAATACGGTTACAAATTATCCACTCGGTGTGCTTAAGAAAGTAAACAAATAATATTAGATTTAATGCGTATTTAGATGCGAAATAATGAGTTATTCTTTTCCATAAACAGACTCGGAGCGCCTCAAACTGATGGATATGGTGCGTAGCCCTCGTAAAGCGCACCAAGTTTTGCAAGTTGGCTCGTCGTTCATGAAAAGAGCTCTTCAACACGAAGCTATGCAAGAACTCCTCACAGATACCGATGACGCTTACGATGCTGTGGTAGCCGAGTGGTTCTACAGCAGTCTACTTGCACCGTATGTCATATTTATTTAGACTAGCGATCGCCCGAAGCTCGAAATTTGACCAGCGACATTTTGATCATAGACTAATTTTCTGTTTAACATTTGCAGTATTCATGAACCTAAACAATGAGTATTATCTACATCACTTGCTGTCACTTTTCGTTTAGTGACAATGTCAATATTTTGGGGGTCTAAGTTCAATGGCAATGGTCGGGCTAGGATTCGCAATATTAATTAATTTAATTTAATATATTAGTAAAAGATATTATAGATAAATTATAGCTTTCAGCACTCCTTCTCCATATAAACTTTAATCATGCCAAATCTCACAATCTTCCGTGCACGCAATACGCTTAAAAAGGTACCGAAAGCTTTTGCTTCACGTATTATATATAGATATCACATTGGTATATGCCATGGATTAACATTTAGATGTAAATACTATAGAAGGACGCAGTTAGTAGAATAAGTTACATTTAGTTATAACCGCAACAGTAGTATAAATTTGCAAATACCATAATAAACAAAATATCTTATCGATATTTTACTTGTTCATTAGATCAGGTTATAACTGATAAAACTTTCTGAGTATAATAATTATATAAATAGTTTGATGTTCATTTAATCAAGATATTGACTTCAGTAAAGTAGAGGTCAGAAAATCACAAAATTGAATGTTTCAGGTTAGCTGCCACTTATAATTGCCCGCTAATATGGTACAGCGCTATCGACGCATCGTGGATGAGTCTCCAATTGATGCACGAACAAACCAGCCCTGCGTATACCGTGGACTCTCAAGCGAGAAATATGGCTTTACCCCCCTTCGATGTAGCTGGTAGAATCTCAAGAATATTGCGGCAGATGTACCTAAATGCTTGGATATTGTGCGTTTATTTGCATTCATTTCTTTTTGTATCTTTCATTAATCCTTTCATTCAGAGGAAAAATGACAAATTAATTAATCCGGATATCCAGTTTGAAGTGATCTACAGAAATGCTAATAGAGTTGCATCAGAAAACTGGGTAACAATATAAATATATAGGTAGTTTGTTCTTTGATGGGTTTGATATAATTTATCTTATTCCAGTTACATACGTCATAACGTAGAGATTCCAGCTTATCAAGAGATTTATCAACCACTTTTAAAACTTCGAAATCGTGACTTACCAGATTACGATTCTCTGGTGTACAACGGCTCGTTTCTGCTGATAAACTCGAATCCGCTTGTAGGGCAGACTTTATCTTTGCCCGAGAATTCGAAATATGTTGGTGGACACCATATTGATTTGCCCACTCAACCACTTCCAAAGGTAAGATCTGAATGCACTAATACATTTTTAATTCAACTTTATTATGAGCAAAATTTATTATTTTAAGCCTTAACGTTTAAGGAATTTGACTGTTTTCTTCAAGAACCCAAAACAAGAAATCCAAATTAAATTTATTTTATCTACTGGTATGCAATCTACCGTAGTTAGTTATAACTCTTAAACTCTTATTGGTACAAGAATTAAATCTATTTAGTCGTGAATACAGTCTTATAACCAAATTTTTTCAAAATACCTACAGTTATCGTTAATTATACAAATAATCTTCTATACATATTTTTCATACAGATTCGGCATACAATTATATATCGTAAACGCATAATATACATTTTTTACGATTGGTTACCTATGAATTAATATGTAAACTGTAATAATAACATAAAATTGTGTAGATTATAGAAATAAAAAAACATATATTATAGAACTTACAACAACTTCTCGACAATGCTCAAAATGGCGCAATTCTCTTCACCCTGGGTTCACACATGAGTAGCAAGGATCTTCCTGAGCGAATGAAACGCGAATTTGTCCAGGTCTTTGGGCAATTAGAACAGACTGTCATTTGGAAGATAGACGAGCGACTGGAGGATTTGCCAAAAAACATTCATATCATGGATTGGGTCCCGCAGACAAGCGTCCTCAGTAAGTAAATAAATAAATCTATGTATATATGATTCCTGGTCGATTGAAATATTTGGAAATCCATCCGTTTGAAATTATCAAAAACCTTCGCAGAGGGAAATATTAAGACAAACAGAAGTCTTTTAACTTGAACAAAATAAAGGTCAAGTAAACGCATTGTGATTGAGGGAGGCAAGTCTTTTATAAAGTCAAATACAATGATACAAAAAATATATAAAGGTTATTTTGTTGTTTTCATTGTTATTCGATGGATTATGGTTCAGTAAATTTATTAACGAACTATTACAATAAATAAACGAATGTAAAATATATTTTGAAAACTAACTCCGACTTCAACAAAGTAAAAGTTTGTTGGAGGTTATGATAAATTAACTTTAAATGTTATGTAAATATTCAATTGAAGTAAATTTTATTGGTTTGTAAAACTGCAACAGTAGAATACTTGGTAGCTTATTATTTTGAGATCGAATTGTATTAGTTCGGGATGTTGAGAATATTTTCCTTAAAAAAAGTACCTGTTAAGAATGAGAAGCTTGCAAATTTTTCTTAACAGGATAAGTTTGCAAGCCAGGACTGGAATAAGACAGCCATGAGTTTTGATTGAGCTGTAACTTTGAATGAAAGATTTTTAACATTCTTTCATAAATGTATGTAAATAAATATTTTGACTGACTCTTGGATTTGTTTATAGATCATACAAACACAGTGCTGATGATCAGCCACGGAGGATTCTTGTCGTTTATAGAGGCGACATACTTCGGGGTACCGATAGTTGGCATACCCCTCTACGGAGACCAATTTATAGCCATGGATCTAGCCCAGGCTAGAGGCAGGGGCATCAGAGTAGACTTCTCTGATGATCTTCCTTACAGAATAAAGGAAGCCGTTAATCAAGTACTTGGGAATTACAGGTAATTTAAAAATTGTGTTACTCAAATTTAGTCATACAATTTCTGTAACAAGATAGTGCGTTGAGAAAGTTATGCGGTAATTTTGCTGAAGTAAACATTCCATTGTGCAGGATTTATATTAAATAAACTAGCTGTGCCAGCGACTTCGTTCGCGTGGACTACAGAATGCCGTCGATTGGGCTTACGCGCGATGCGTGCTGCTCCCGGTCCCGGTTATATGCTTATTGTGGGTGATCCTTAGAAGATAGACATAATATGCTCTCGGTGACTTTTTGTAGGTCTTTTTAAATCTACAGTTGTGTAGTACATTAATTTGTTATATCTCTTCAGATTTACTCATTTAAACGACCGAATTGATTCACCATGACCAGTTTATTTATTTGCGCGGAACCCCATTTCATTTTTAAAAATAAAAGTAGCCCCTAAGTTACTCCTTATAACATCAGATATATGCCAGTGCGAGTCTCGTTAAAATCGCTTCAACCGTTTCGAAGATGACACGGAACAAACAGAAAGTAACGTATATACTTTCATATGCATTAATCAAGTAAAAAACCATCATTTTGAAATTACAAACAGACATTTAAATTTTATCAATGAAATAATATACTTTTTATTTACAATATATAGATAGATATTATAGTTGACTTCTGTTTTACTTAAAACTAATTAATAAACATTATTATTAAAGTACGTACCTACATACGTATATACGTCGCTCTCGTAGTGAGTACTAGGTATATTAAAATAGCTTATCAAGATTATAAACTATTATTTTACTAGCTAGTTTTAATGAAGCAGCATTTAGCAAGAGTTAATAAATATAATTAGATATTTATTTCAAACTGTTAAATTCTTATTCAAACCTATTGATTTTAGTTATCGCAGTAATGCTAAGGAAGCTTCTTCAATTTTCAAGAATAGCCTTAATTCTCCACGAATGGAAATTCTCCATCATATCGAGATGGTGATAAATACCCGTGGCGCCCAACATCTAAGATCGCCGTCGCTACAAATGTCCACCATTCAAAGACTTCACCTGGACATTCTAATACTGCTATTGATGCTCCTGTGGTTTTTGTCCAAGGTGCTAAAGGTAATCCAGGTGCACTTTAAGACTCCGGTAGAAGGTGATAAGAAGAACAAATAAATGTTGCATTTTATGTTGCAATCTATTAATTGTATTTTAATTAGCTAAAAATGGCATGATGCGTTATCTTAAAGAAATATTCTTATGACAGCCTACAATTTTGTCTTAGTTATTGTAGTATTATGGATAACATAGAACGTTAAGAAATTAATAAGTCAAAAGGGGAAGAATGATAATTATAGCCCAGAATATAAAATCACTTGTTGGATGTTGCACACCCGTAAAAATATATATAAAACTGTTTAGATTTTTAGAGGCATTTCTTATTCATACTGTGAATATTACAGTTAATTAACTTTAATAGAACAAAACTAGTTGAATGTAGGGTTACCTATATTCTTGTACGCAGAAAGGCTCAGCCAGTTTGAATCCAACAAATTTCAATTTACATGACAAAAGCGTTGTTGGAAGTGAAGATAATCGGATTCTTATTGTCACAATAGAAGATAATCATGAATAGGTCTATTAGGAATTGCAGATTACAAACAGTAAAATCAATGGAACTAATAAAAAAGTCCATATACGCGTATGTTCGCTTTAAGCCGCATACAAAGCAGCCATGTCGTAAGGAACAATGTATCCTCGCTGGCACTTCGCCATATCCGGCTGTCACATAATCGAAAGTTATTGTGTTATTGCGTACATGGTTAACATTATTGGAAAAGTACTGGGGTTATTTCACAACGGTATTGCATTGCTTTTAACAGTCCTAACCTCCCATAAACAATAAGTGACATTCCCGTTGAGTAATTTGAAAACAATTAATTTATAATTAATTCATCAATAATGATGTCTGAATAATTAAGTTGTGGATATTTTATTTATTTTTAACAATGGATAGGTTTACGTTTGACCAATATCTCGCCTGATCGTAAGTGATGATGTGGTCTACGATGGAGCACGCTTGCCTAGACGGTACCTATTCACTCGAGACTTGAAGACAGATATCGCTATGTGCGCACTGGTGGAATAATAATAAAGCTTTCTTTATTCCATACCTAATAGACAAATTTACAAATAAAATTAGTGTTAGTATTATTAGTTATATAAAAACTTTTATTCTTAATGTATAAATTTATTGTTAGTGTGTTAGTGATACGGATCCTTTTTGGGTAAAAGCGGAGGCGGAGCGGAGGTTAGAGGAGTCTAACCCATGCCATTTATCTTTATCCTGGGCAATACTCATCCAGTTTGACCCAGCTATTTCAATAATATCATCAGCCCACTGTTTCCGTGGTCTACCTTTGCTCCTCTTGCCTGCAGGTCCTGGCCATCTTGTTACTTCTAGTGTCCATCTCTTTTCTTTGTACCTTGAAATATGTCCTGCCCATTTCCATTTTAGACTTAGAGCATGTTGAAGAGCATCAGTAAGTTTAGTTCTTTTCCTTATCTCTTCGTTTCTGATTTTATGTATTTTTCTTAATTTTAGTATACTCCTTTCCATGGTATGTTGACATGAAGAAATTTTATTTCTTATTTTATTGGTGTATGTCCATGTTTGACTTCCGTATGTTAAACTTGGCAGGATGCAAGTGTCCATTATTTTTTTTTTATGCTTTATGTGGTAGTGTCCTTTCAGGAATTCTTTTAGTGTCCAAAATTTCTTCCAAGTGCAGTTAATCCTTCTATCTATTTCGATTTCGTTATTTTTTGAATCAAACGACATTTGTTTTCCTAGATAGATATATTCATTTACATATTCAATTTGGTCTCCCGATATACATATTCCTTTTTTTTCATGGTTTGTCATTACTTTAGTTTTGTTTGGATTCATGTGTAAATCTACTTTTTTGCTGTTATTGTCCAGAGTTTGTATCATTTCCTCTAACTCTCTAGCTGATTCCGCGAAAATGACAATGTCGTCAGCAAATCTGAGGTGGCTTATATATTGGTCTTGTATCTTGAGGCCCTTGCTTTTCCAGTCAATTTCTCTAAATATTCCCTCCAACACAGCTATAAACAATTTGGGTGATAATGGGTCCCCTTGTCTGACTCCCTTTCCTATTTTTATCTCCTTTCCTTTGTTTTCCAGTTTAATTCTGTTTTTACTCTGTGAGTAGATATTTTTTATGATATTTATGTATGTTCTGTTTATTCCACAAGAAATTAGTGCTGTCCAGATTGAGCTGTGCTTTATATTGTCGAATGCCTTCGAATAATCTATGAAGGCTACATAAAGAGGACGATTATATTGTTTATGTTTTTCTAGAATTTGATCTAATGTATGAATATGATCAATAGTGGAGAATCCAGACCTGAAACCTGCCTGTTCTATTGGCTGATTGCTATCAATTTTTGATGTCATTCTACTCAATAATATAGAGGTAAATAGTTTGTAAATGCACGGCAGTAAGCTTATTGGCCTGTAGTTTCCAATATCTGCTGGATTTCCTTTCTTGTAGAGAAGTATTATGTCTGACTTGCACCATTGTTTGGGAGTTTTTCCAGTTTCAAGGACCCTGTTGAACATTTGGGCTATGTATGGAATTAAGATAGGGGCTCCTATTTGGATTATTTCGTTATTTATGTTGTCTGGACCAGGACATTTTTCTGGTTTTAATTTTTTTACATGTTTTAATAGTTCATCATAATGTATAGGTTCTATTGTGTCTGATTCTGTGTTTTCAAAGATTTTAAAGTCTGGAGCTTCTTCGCCATGTGAGTCTTCTGGTGGCTTCATGTACAGTTCCTTATAAAATTCTGTCGCATGTTCTATAATGTCTTGCCTTGTTTTAGTATCTTCATTACCTTTTTTAAGTTTCTGAATCCAGTCTTTATGTGTGTTTAGTTCTTTGCTTGCCTTTTTGGAGCTTCTGTATTTATTTAAGTTCTTCTCTATGACTCTATTCCTGTAGATATTGTAATCGTTTTTTATGGCCTTGTTAGTTGTTTTGAATAGGTTTTTTAACTCTTTTTTCATGTCTATAGTTTTGTTTTTAGCTGCGATCAATTCTGTGCGTTTGCTTATTAATTTTTTAGTTTCTTCACGTAGGATTCTTGAATTAATCTTTATTTCTTGGTTTTCTTTTTTTATATGTAGACTTTTTGTAATAATGTTTTCTAATTTATCGTAATAGTCTTCTATATTAGTAATTTGTTGTGGTAGCTGTTTATTTATGTTTTCCTGTAAGTTTTTTATATATATTGATTTTTCGCTGTCTGTTTTTAATGATTTAGGTAGGGATTTAAATGTAGATCTGCTCAGTTTAGGAGATTGTATTTTAACTGTTGATCTTAATAGTTTATGGTCTGATGAAAATTGCACATTATTGGATTATTTAATATTTCTATGTTTGTTACTTTTTTTGGTTTGTTACATAGAATAAAATCAATCTCATTTTTTGTTTTATGATCTGGAGATATCCATGTCCATCTACGACTTAATTTCTTTTTAAAGTAAGTGTTCATTATGGATAATTTGTGTTCCTAGGCATATTGAATAAGCTTTACGCCTCTTTCATTTCGTTTTCCATACCCATAATTTCCCATTGCTAAGTTTTCTTGTTTTCTTGGTTGTCCAATCTTAGCGTTGAAATCTCCTGAAACTATAACTGTTTTATCTTGAGTTTCATGAGCAGTTCTCAAATCCCCGTAGAATTTATTAATTTCGTCATCATTAGCTTTTTCTGTGGGGGCATAAACTTGAATTATTGATATTGTCACTCTCAAATTTCAGTTTTAGCACAGCTACTCGTTCTGATATTCCAATATAGTTAACAATATTTTCTTTATACGTTTTCTTTATAAGAAATCCTACTCCGTGTAGACCTTTTGTTTCCCCTGTGTAACATAGTATATGGACCTTGGTGCTCTTCGATTTTGCAACCTAGTTTTCTTTCTTCGCTAAGTCCTAATATATCAAAATCAATTTTTTCAAGGGCATAAGTTAATTCTAATAATCGTTCTGTCGATGATAGTGATCTTACATTATAGGTACATATTTTTAGCTGTTGATTTCTTTTTATTGATGGGTGAGGGTAGTGGTCGTAATCCCCATGGTGACCAACCAGATTGGGGAATGTATTAAGTTTATTTAGTTGACTTAAAGATAGTGTTGTGTTATGGTTCCAGTGGCTGATGTCCTTATCCTATGGTTTGGTAGAAGAGGCTAAATTAGTTAGTCCTTTCATTATATCAAATGCATTGATTTTATTCTCCATACGTACTGGCTGTTTGTCTGGTTGTGTTGGAGTGTTCGGAGATTTTGACAACTCTCTTTTCTTTAAGTATCTTTTATTTTGGTTTTCCTTTATAATCAGTTTATCATATTTAATAATTGCATAGTTTCCTTTTTGTCTTTCTACTTTTAGTTTATGTTGTAGGTCTCTCCTCTTCTCTAAGATTTCTTTAGGCTAGTCCTCCGAAACATAAATGTCTTTGAGTTTCTTTTTCTCTTTCATTATCATATATTTTTTCCAGCCGTTGACAAAGGCGATAAGTATTGGTCTGTTAGTTCCACCTTTTTTCCCAATCCGATGGATTATATTTATATCTGTATTTTCTATATTGATTTTTATGTCTGTTTTTAATTTTTGTTTCACTGTTTCTATGAGTTCTTCGATAGATTTTTCGTTTTCTCCCAGACCATGTATAACGATGTTGTTAAATCTTTTGGTTTTTTCTATGTTCAATATTTTTTCTTTTAATGTTTGGTTTTCTTGCTTCAATTCTACTAATTCTTGTCTAATAGGGATCAACTTTTCATCCATATTTGCAATAAGTTCTTTAGTTTGGTTTTGCATTTCTAATTTTATTTTGTCAAACAGCAGCCCTATTTGGCAGTCCATTTTAATACGACTTGATTTGCAATACGTGAAATGGAACGTAATTTCTTAAATGAACGCAGACGAAATGTCTTCAGGTTGGTACTATGACGTTTATGGTCTATGACTTGATTTGTCAATGTCACTCACTTTCAATTGTACCTGACAGCTGTTGTACATAGATAACCTCCAAATATGAAACTTACATGAAATAATTTGTCGTGATTTCATAAATTAATCCATTTTTCGGGTTGTATTCATGATATTTGTGCACTGTATATGTTCACTTTTGCGATAAGATGGTCCGTTTTAAAGTTTGTACTGATATTTCAACCAAATTAAGTGAAACACTGGAGCGTAACAACAACACGTCTAACCGTATAGTGATCAATATCTACATATTCATATTAATCTATGATATCTACCGTAAATCGGTGACGCTTGTGTCTCTTGTCGTCCGATGGTGGAATGGTGATTCGGGAATTAAATTGTGAAAAGCCAACGCACACTCGCTGAAATGTATCCAGTAAAAAAACCGAAAAACTGGCAAAATTCCGCCGATGTTCAAGGCTTCATATCATTTTGATATTTTTCTTTACTCAATGCCAAAGAGAGGAATTTCTTCTGATCCTTGCATTTTTTTTTACTAGAACTACTCTTTTCAGAAAACTACAAATATCTTTTTTTTATATTCTACTTGCAATCTGGCCAGATATAAGCAATTACGAGAAGTGAGAACAATTATTATATTGGGCTACACTGGTTTGTTGGTGGCACGGCATGGTGGATGAGTTGATCAAATAAATCCGCGAGTTGACTGTATGTTTAAAAATTAAAGTAAATTATTGATATATAGATAAAAAGCCTAATACATTACAAATCTGAAAAAGTAATTGTTTATTTATTTAAATATCTTTTTGGAAAATTAATATTTTTGACTGTGAGTCATGTGATTTGAAACGCGGATTAGAAAACGTGACGTCACTATTCGTGAAATACGAACGTTAGACTCTTGCGTAAGTTGTCACTGTTATTAAAATGGCATGTAAAATGAATGATGATGTCACGGGACCATTATGAAGTCTTTTTGTGGCGTATTTTTTATTTACATTAAAATATTTTTAAATCACTTTTTATGTTATATTAGGTCTTTACCTTTGAAATTGCCGCTTTGTATGAAAAAATTGAAACGAATTTTTTTCATGTATTTTTTATTTGTATTAATCGAAGTAATCACCCATGCAATCAATGCATCTTTGCCAACGCAGTGGCAGTTTATTGATGCCCTTTTTAAAGAAATCAGCTGGACGGGAGGCAACAAATTCTTCAAAGGCATTTTGTACTACCTCTCAGGTATTGAATTTTTTTCCCGCCAAATACTTATCCAAATTCTGGAAAAAGTAGTAGTCTGTAGGCGCAAGTTCTGGTGAGTAGGGTGGATGACGGAGAACTTCCAACCCCAGTTCTTGCAACTTGGAGACCGTCTGCTGTGCAGTATGAGGTCGCGCGTTGTCGTGCAGGAGCAGCGGAGACGAGCGATTGACCAATGCTGGTTACACGTGCCAGCTTCTCTATCATTGTGTTCAGTTCTTCACAGTACAAATCTGCAGTAATGCTCACCCCGTTTGGTAAGAAGCTGTGATGAATGACACCAGCGCTAGACAACCAAACAATGACCATCACTTTTCTAGGGGTAAGTTTTCGTTTAGGGCATTGTTTAGGCGCTGAACCAGGATCCAACCAACTTGCTGAGCGCTTGCGGTTATCAAACAGAATCCATTTTTCATCGCAGGTAACAATGCGGTTCAAAATTCCTTCATTTGTGTGTCTGTTGAGCAGTGCAAGGCACGTCTCGACGCGTACTTCGCGCTGGCGATCATTGAGTTCGTGGGGCACCCATTTGTCAAGCTTTTTTACCTTGCCAATTTGACGCAAATGGATCAATATTGTTTTTACGCTAACGTCGAAAGCTGCTGCTAATTCAGCCGTAGATTGTGTATCATCAGCTTCCACAATCGCCTTTAATTCTTCATTGTCGACCAAAGTCTTTGGACGACTGCGAGGTTCATTTTTCAGGTCGAAATTCTCAGAACGGAAGCGAGCAAACCAATAACAGGTGGTGCGTTGGTTTGTAGTGTTAGCTCCGTAAATGTCGTTGATGTTGCGTGTCGCTTGTGCCGCGTTGCTGCCACGACGGTACTCATATTCCATAACTACTCGAATTTTTAACGTATCCATGATGACAAAAAAGATTGAAATGCAATGAAAATGTAACACTAATCAATAAAGAAATGACTACTTTTGGAAAAAGAATTGCATGTTTTTAAAATAAAATTAATTTGAAATTAGAATTCTTAGCCAAACAAAAATTATTTTGATTTGAAATGGCCAGTACTGCAGAACGGCAATTTCATAGGCAATTTCAAACCTATTATTAATCAAAAACAATTATTCATTGGTATACTTCAACATATAAAGTATGTATTTAAAACAATTTTCTAAAACTTGTCAACTCCCGGATTGAACACGGGTGAAACCACGGGCCACAGATAGTACATAAATAAATTAAAACTTTATACATTTCAGACTATTCACTTCCATAAGAGCGTTTCCGTAAACAATTTTTTCACTAGCTTGCCCAAAGAACTTTCACTTAAATATAGATATTTAACAAGCGTAAACTAAAATTAATTGTAATAATATAACAAAAAACTCTGAAAATCTATTTATCAGTAATATAATAAAACTTCAAGACCTGTCGTTGATAATAACCATTCGTATAAATAAATATATCTACCCACTGTGACATATTGTCACCTTACCTCCTGGTGAAATCAACAATGTTTCCATTCAGAAAATATTTGCCAGCGTGTCGCGTCGACTGTCTCAGTGGAGTGCTACCCGCTACCGCACGGCGCGCGGCGCGGCGCACTCGGTCCTGCGGGAGGATCGACGCGACCGTACAATTTAATTTCAAGAGTTTTATTAGATTTCATATTCTATGACTATTTAATGAGGTTTGGTGTTCATTTATAATTCCAACACGGATGCGTATACAGTGCAAATAGTTTTATAAACATCGGCTAAAAAGTTGATAGCTCAGTCACAACGCACGCAAACGATGATCGATATAAGTTCCAGTCATAAAGTTTACTAGCTGACCCGCCTAACTTCATCTGCGTTATATAAGAGAGAGAGAGAAAGAGAGAGAGAGAGAGAGAAGAGAGAGAGAGAGAAAGAGAGAGAGAAAGAGAGAGAGAGTGAGAGAGAGAGTTTGATCATTATTTTGCTGCCGGGTTATTTTAAAACTGTTATATCTCCTAAGATATTAATTTAAATCAATTACTGTAAAGAACAATTTTGTTCAAAATTAAATACTTGTAATAAATAACGTATTTATTTTGATAAGGATTTAACATACCATCACGCCTGTATTCCCCGAAGGGTTAGCCAGAGGTGTACTAATGTACAGCCACAGTTCGCCGGTATGTTTTTAGATCCCATGTAATAGGGGGCGAGCCTATTGCCATTCGTCTTTTTCTTCTTCTTCCTAAGAATGAATGCTTTCATCTTATATTTATAATCCACCTCACTTATGCACAAAAACCAAACTATATCACGCAAAATGCCACCAATATTACATAATATAGGGCCAAATACTTAAGTAAATGAATTAAAAATAACAACCAACATGTCACTTCAAGATCCCGCCAAAAACTTCTATTGCCATTAATCGGGCACGAAACCAAACTCTGAGCTGTTACTAAGAATTTCATAGGAAAAAACCCAATAACACTTTGCTCGACCTGGGATTCGAACCCAAACTTGAAATCTGTCGCCGAGCTCCTATCAATGTATTCTGACAAATGCACTTGATAAGTTTATAGCTCAGCATAACTTTTCTTACATAGTGTGTCTCATCATAGTCAAAAATATTTTTAAGAGAGGTATCTATGATTTATAATCTCCAAAGATTTTTCTCTGTACTTGGGCCAGTCTTACTTACAGTTCTTATACTCCACCCTACAGAAGATCGCAACCATATAACCTCGTGTTGTGTTCCTGCGGTGAGTGGGGTTCCCAGAGCTTCTTGGGAAAGGGGGTATGCCGTATGTTTGTTTTCCACTTTGTGTGTATAACATTGTGATTGTAAGCAAATGCCGGTTCCCTTCTTCCCTAAAAGGCTGAGCAACGCATCTGCGAGCCCTCTGGTGTTGCGGATGTTTGTGGGCGGCGGTGATCCTTTCCATCGGGTGCGCCAAATGCTCGTTTGCCCCTTTCTTATCATAAAAAAAAAACATTACAGAAATAGAGTCAATTTTAGATCAAAGTCAATCAAACGTCATTTAGATCATTGCTCGAGTCAATAAAGCGAATGATTCGAGTCATATCGTCAATCAAATCGTTCAACCTTGATTGTAATGCACTCGGCGAGACGGACGAACTTGAACCCGCGACCGATATAGACCGAGGTCACTCTTCTTCAATCGATCGTAACCGTGTTCATTGTCTAAATTAGGGATGTTCGAACTGACAATCGAGAGATGTCACCAATTAGATTGCGGGGATTCCCGAAAAGTATAAAATACCTTGAAAGTCTTACGGTGGCTAGACATGCGAGCAACGTACCCAAAACGAGGTATACCTCCCAATACATTGCAAATATCCGTGTTTAAAAAAATATTTTTCAGTTGTAGGGTTTATTCCAATGTACTTGTGTGAATAAACATTTACAGAAATTAAAAAAATTAAATCTAAATATCACAATTGTCTAACTGAGGAACACCTGTCATGTTACTTGCAGTTAGCACTCAGTAAGGGCGGCGCCCACCATTAGAGTGGGGCCTGATGCTCGCCTTTGTTTTCGGATTGCACTATGCTTCTCTTTCTAATTCTCGCCTAACTAGCTACCACCCTCAAGTTGAAAATCTGTCGCCAAACAACAATGTGTGTTCCGGCAGCTACACTTGAGAGCCAATCTTCCACTACGCTTAGCGTGCTACCATCTTGAGCCACATCGTCAATTAAGATCAGGTGAGATTGTGGACACAAAGTTAAACCCATAGATCAGTTTAAAAAAAATCCGTCACGGGACGCCTGGGAGATGTGAAACATCGAAGGGGCTCCCAAAGGGTGTCCCGACAATTTCCTTGTGGCCACGTCCTTGGGGGGTCAGTGAGATAGGTTATCTGTTCGGTTGTAGTGGAATTTCATAATTATATAATGACAATTTCATAATTCATGGTACATATATTCAATTACTGTAAAGGATATGGTTACCGTATACATAGCTACCAGTACAGTACCACAACCAATACCAGCGTCGCCACAATGAAGAGAATATTACGAAACAAAGCTAAGAACACCGGAAGATGCTAGACCGGCTTACAGCTCGCGGCTGCGGCCGACCTTAGTATTAGAAGTGGTGCATTGTTGTATAAAGCTATACGTTTTTATGACCCGTTCTATGGTGTAATATACACAAATATAGCGTCTTATACTTTAAACACTGCCATCAGCTCTGCTTTTATAAAAGGAGATTTAAAAAAAGTATGTACTGTCAAGTTCGGTGAAGCTGTAAAAGCCACAGCGGGTTCAACGCCCCTGAGGCCAACAGTGTAGTCAAATCAGTTTGATTTTGATTTTTGACTTTGAATATACTAGCGATCGCCCTAAGGTCGAAATTCAACCAGCGACTTTTTGATCATGGAATATTTTCTGTTTAAAATTTGCAGTATTTTTAAACAATGAGTATAAGCGATCACTTTTCGTTGAGTGGCAATGTCAATATTTTGGGGGGTCTAAGTTCATTTGCACTGGTCTTATTAGGTTTCGCAGTATTAATTTATTTAATTTAATTTAATAGTAACAGATATTATAGATAAATTTTAGCTTTCTGCACTCCATCTCCATATAAACTTTAACCATGCCAAATATCAGTCTTCCGTGCACGCAATAGGCTTAAAAAGGTACCGAAAGCTTTTGCTTCACTTAATATATAGATTATTTTAATATTTTAATCTAATCAACTATTATATAATAAAAGTAAAAATAAATAAAATAATAATAAACATTTCGAAGAGACAATATATTCAATTTGTTTTAAAATTACACATAATATACATAAATTCGTTCGCGCTCATGACTTACAACACTTGTACTGCGCAAGATTGTTTGGCGCGGAAACAATCCACGTTTCTGTTTCGAGAAACCAATCCGGGATTTACTCCGGCGCACCAGATGTTACGAAACGATCGGTTGCCATTTCTAAACTATTTCCAAGCACATGGGAATATAAAATAGTTTTAAATTTTTTAATGTTCTTGGTGGATGGTTGGACTACAGCGCATAGTCTTTCGCAATGATATTTTTAGATCAATATAAGGATGGCGACTTTCGACAAAAAATAATATTGCAACTTTCACAGCTGTCCCTGCATCACATTGCTGTAAGTTTCTTACCAAATAATTTCAGCAAGATTGCATTAAAAATACATTTAAAATAAGTATCTACACTATGACTAAATAAATTTTATTAATTAACATTAACCTAAGATACCTACTGTAATTTTTAATTAAACAATAATGTCCTAATAGTAAAATGTTAAACTAAAGGTATGGAGATCAAGGTTTTTATTTCAACTAATGCTGTACAGACATGTACAGATGGGCATGTTCTGTAATGTTAATAATTAAATAATTCTTCCACGACATAAAAACAATTACTACTAAGAAACCATGTATTTCAAGTCAACACAACATGGCAACACTATTTCTATCCCACGAGATGATTTCTCAGAAAACAAAATTCTGTATTATTGCTACAAATTAAAGTCTTCAGGTAGGTCCGCGCTCGTTGCACGCTGGGCCGCTGTTGTATTTTCATCGCTTTGGTTGTATGGTTAATATTAAGTAAACATGCTAGTATCGCATAATATTTCAACGCATGTTTATTACAGTCCTGCGCAAACACCGTCTATGTATTCATCCAAATAAATTACACTTTAGGTAAACACACATTTTATAGCTTCCTTTGAAATAAATTTATGCGTAAGTACTGAATATTTGTTTAACATAATTAACTATACACGTCACGCTTTTGGCTAAAACTAAGAACTAGCATACAGTTTACTTTGTTATAAGTGATCACTGCAGTAAACTGTCATCTGTAATCAAGCCAGGAATTCATTACTTACCGAAATAGGTCTCAGATTAAAGATAGGTCCTGGGGACTCTAAAGCAGCGAAAGTACTGCGGAGATTATTTTGTAAAGTAATGTGCATACATAACAGTATATTATAAAATACTTTAAATAGGTTTAACTAAGGACCCGGTACCTAATAGCATATGGATGTTAGGAGTACCAACTCATCAAGAATTTTCAATTAAAATATTAACTACTAGCTGTGCCCATCGGTTTCCCCCGAGTTTTTATCCAACAAATACCGCGCCGCCAACGCGACGTACCCGTGTAATCATAATTCTTATCACTTCTCGCAAGTACAAATTATGTATTTTAATTTTTCATTTTCTCCTAAACTATGTGTCCTAATTACATACTATAAAAGAAAAATTTAAATTGTCTTTATGATGAAATAACTTTGGTTCGTAAGGATTAATATAATAAGCCTAAAAATAAAGCTCAAAATCAATTTTTAATCTTCAACATAAAAACACGCAAAATACCTTATTGTGGCTTATGCTATTAAGAAATAGGCATATGTTACCGGAGACTTTTATTAGATATACTAAAGAACAATATTTTTGTAGAATATTATATTTACGTATCACTAACCATTACGCCAGCGCATGCGGATAAAGCAGTTCGGGAACACTTTCACTTCGACTTACTTAAACAAAAATCAATATTTAAGGCTAGCTGAGAGGTTTAGCTTAGTTCCAGATAGCCTATACTATTCTTCGTGAATCTGACTATCATATACAAAAATAATTTTTCGAATCCGACTGCTACCAGTTGTCCAGAGATTACCATGTTTAAACAAACAAATAAAAAAACTCGTCCGCTTTACTAAATTATTAATAGTATAGATATACACGGACTGACCTCGGAACACGACAAACCAAAAGAAAATCATACATGTGTTTAACACTATATGTATGGTGGTCGCGATCCCTACTACCCCACTATATTACTGTATATACACTGACTAATCTCTAAACACGATAAACCAAAAGAAAATTATAGTTGTTTTTTTTCTTTCTCAGTGACTATACTGTTAGCCTAAAGAAATAGAGCCACTGATGGCTATGACAGCTTCACCAGGCTTGGGGGCGAACGCTTATGGCATTCAGCCGCGAAAGCGTGAGCAACATGCGCACAAAGTGCCAAAGTGGCCGGACGTCGGCTTGGGCTGTTACCGTGATTGTGAAAAGGTCGCGAACTGACTAATTCCCTATCTGTAGAAAATTTGAGCTAAACTAACACATACATATAACATGTCCCTGCCTCTAGGAGAAAGGAATGAACATGTGTATATGTATTTAGTATCCTGGAAACATGATCGAAAGTAACTATCGTAAAAAAAGAAGAAAAAAAGGTCCCTTACAGGATCTATGTACTTATGTGGTGTGCACGTATGTATGTACATATTGTGTGTAATGATGTGTGTGGGTAGCTACGTGATTGCAAGTGCAGTGTCACCAGTATCGCGCGAGCGGCTGCATGGTTCAAGGGTCCTACACCGAGGGAACGGACCTAGGCTTGAGTTGACGTAAGAGAGGGAGGACGTGACGGGTTTGCGGGAGCAAAATTAGCCGCCCATCCCCTGTGGAGGGAACGGTGGTTTCGCGGGCGTGGGCGCGAGCACGCTTTGTTTGTAGAGACGGTGGAGTAGTATTTGTTTATTTCCTCGATCTTATAAACGGGATCGGTGAAGATATTCGCGGCCGGAGTTGTTCGCGGGGGGTGTTCGGTTTTGGGGTTTAAGTCGCGGCAGCTTTCACCAACAGATTCACGTGATTCGAAGCAGTGTCGAAGTACGATCACGTAAGATATTCAATTTACGATTCGACCAACGTACCAAGGGGCTTTGTTAATTTTACGTAAGAATCGGGTTTAGAGGATTTGGAATTTATTAATGTTGATCTTTGACGTATGAGCGAATGTAGCGCAGCTTATATGTCATAATAGGATGGACATATGTCTTGTATAATGTAAGCTTATGTCTCAGGAACATTTTTCTTAGTATCAAGGGTTGCAGTCTATGTGTATTGTAAATCACCCTTATTTTTTAAAACACGAAACACTGTTATTTCTTCCTAAAAGCATAAATATGAATTTTCATATCCCTAAATTTAGAAATAGTTTGTTTTTCATACAATCTTTCATCCCCTATTTCACGTCTTAAAGTTTTATTGTCACGACATAAGGTAAGCCAATGTCTTTCTTTAAGGTCCAATATATCTCTATATCAAAAATTCATCAAATTTGGTTTCATGCGTTCTTCGTTCAAACCTTCATCGTCTATTTCAGGGCATGAAATGCAACAGACAGGACAGACAGAGTTACTTTCGCATTTATAATAATATTAGTATGGATTATTCATTTCATTATGCTGTCGTTCTCTATGGTGTCAGTAAATTACCCAGCAATACATATAGCTAAAATTTCAGTCAATTCAACTGAAGAGCTATTTTATAGCATTTTTATCAAAAAAATGTTGGACGTGATTTTTAAATTGATATAACTTTTTTATTTATTAACTTATTGAAGTAAAACAAACACTAAATGTTAAGTGAACCTTACAAGAATATATTAGCAAAAACCGTTTCCAAATCGGTTATGCCGTTTCTGAGATTAGCGCGCACAAAAGTTGACAAACAGACAAACACAAAAATTCTAACAATCATTGTTTTGGGTTCTCCTGCGTTTATAGAGACCCCCAATAATAGTTTTTCTCATATATCTTCTATGTACAGACATCGATCAGTTACGTTTTTATTATATGTATAGATATTATAGTATCCACCAAAATGCTTCATTTAAGGGTTGCCAAAAATTATCAAAACGGTTCTAAAGTACCTATTGCCTGATCAGTATGTATGTATGGATCTTTTGAGATAGTAATGACATTTTAAATTCACATCTGTTACTTTTAATATACGGAGTCGATACACCTTTCAATGAATTTATTGCTATGAGCGATGATTGTAACCTTATTGGCTTACTAGTGGCGAGCCCGCGGCTCCGTAAGCGTTTGTTATTGCGCAGTAATTATAAAAAAATATTTACATCCCGTAAGTTAATTTTCACTTATATTATTGACAATTTATATAACCTATCAGTTGAGGAATTTGAGGAATGACATGACCTCTCGTGTAAAATATTCATCAAAATCGGTTAAGAATTGACGATTTTTTTTTTCCTAATTCTTCTTTTTACTATTTCTAAAAGTAACATTGAAAATCTTGTGTCCTATCAATTGACTAATAACATAAGCATCCTCCTGTTTACAAAATTTCATAAGAATCGGTCAAGCTGGACATAAAAACATACATATAGACAAAAAAAAGTCATATTCGTGATCAGTATCGTACATAATTATAGTAGCAAGATTTGGAAAAATATTAAATGTACAGACAGAACTACATATTTATTAATATAGATAAGTTATAACTAATACCTATGTAAAATGAAACAGATGATACGATTGCTATGATATGACATAAATAGTTAAAAGAAATACCTATATAAAAACAAACCTTTTATAACCACCTACAATAAAAAAAAAGAACATGTGAATACATTCAAAAATAAATTTGAAGCCTTTGCAATAAATAAATCGTATTATGACATAACCACTTTCATAAATAAATAGTAAATTTAAACTTAAAAATAATGGTTTGGAAAATAAATGTACCGATTTGCCACACCTTATTCACTAGCATATAAAAACAAAATGTATATAACTGATTTCTAATAAATACTTATTACTAGAACAGAAATCCTATAAAGCAGCTACATAATTACAATTCTCAGAATACAACAATGTAATTCTATACACCTTATCCATCGAAGCAACATTTTACCTTCTCGGACGCGGATCTTGAAATTTCCTCAAACAAACCGGGTACGGAGAAAGTGACCGAGACCGACGTTTTATTTCGAAACACCATCGAATGAGTTCAATTAATTTCGACGTGAATTGGTTCGCCGATCGCAATGGCCGTGTGTCCGGTCAGCGTTCCATTTCACCATCCATCATTTAGCTCTCACTTTTAATAGAGATAACATAATTATTATTTTCACCGAATAACCGAATTAACCGGTTAAATTGATTGTTAGATAAAATGATAAATTATATAAGACTAGCTGCGCTTGCTTGGACTACAGAATGACGTCTATCGGGCATACGCGCGAATCGTGATACCCCCGCTCCCGGTTATTTAAAAAAAAAATTGCTTATTGTGGATTATCCTTGTGCTTATGTGGACATATGTTCTCGCTAATTTTTTGTGGGTCTTTATAATATCTACGGTTGTGTAGTTCATTAATTTTATTTATATCTTTTATGGTTTACTCAGCGTAAGCCATTTAAACACCCGAATTGATTCACCATGACAAGATTTTTTTATTTGCACAGAAATCTAATTGCTTTTCTAAAATAAAAATAGCCTACGTTACTCCTTGTAACATCAGCTATCTGCCAGTGAAAGTCCCGTAAAAATCGGTCCAACCGATTCGGACATTACCTGGAAGAAACAGACTGACAGACTGCCAGATAAAAATTTTTTTTTTGCTATAGGTACCGTATATACTTTCATATGCATTTAGTAAAAATCTCTGTTAACATTACAAACAGACACTTCAATTTTCTTTTTTTGTATAGATTTAATATAAAGTAATAATGTAAGTATAATAGCACTATAATATTGGATTATCGTTTTACGAAGAAGAACTTGGAATAGCGTATTGGAATTAATTACTTAGAAATTATTAATTTTCATAAAACATTAAAATAGACAGTTATATATTTGAAAACTGTTAATAAGGAAGGCGATGCAAGGGACAGTTATCTCTTTCTTAATAAGGCGCATAAAATTAATATGAGAATTTATAGGTAGGTACACTCATCAAAAATATTTTATAAAAATATATGTATGTATTTATAAAAATTTTCTTGTAATTATTGTGATAGATACAAACATCAATTGCCTTTAAACTAAATAACTGTACCTTAACTAAGTAATCTATTGAAATTGATTTTATTTAATGATATTAATTAAAATTTCAATTACAATGAAATTCATAACTTTGAAATTTGAATTAAATTGATCACTATAAAAACGATTATATATTAATCGAATAGTCGGATAAGCAAGCACCCTATGTAGGCATGTATGTACACACTGTACACGCGCACACACACGGCTCCGTACGACAAGGTGGGCGACGCCGACGGGCGTGTGAATCAAAACTTGTTTGGTTAATTCCTACCCGTTGATAATCGTTAATGAACACTTCGTCCTTGATGTAAATTTCTCGGTTGAGTTGTCCGACTCAGGGACAATGCTTTGTACTTTCTCCATTGTTTTATCGCCATTGTTACTTCTTAATTCTATTGCGATAAAGTACTTAATTTTAAAGATAGACGATTAATGATTACAAATCAAAATTCAAATATACATTATTTAAGTTAAAGACAAGAAGAATACTACGTCACAAGTAATTAGTTCATAATATTAACTTTTTTATGTTATGAAGTAGCAGATAAACATGCAGTTGGTAAACCTGACGTTTTGTGCTCATTGTAGCCTATAGCTCAAGCTAATGTAATGTCAAAACGTTTACAATCTTGAGGTCAGTCGCTTCGTGTGGCTGCTTTAAAAATCTATTCGGTGGTGTCGTCTAGTGGGTGGCCGCAGTCGTATATTGTACGGGTCCAACTAAGTACTCTTTAAAAATAAAAACACATTTGGTGCAAAAGATGCTATACTTTTCTTGGACTACTTATAGCCAAGCAACTACGTCACGGCATCTGCATCTTAGACTACTCTCTTACAAACTGTTACAAAGCGTTAATTGCTTGTCGGTAATTTTATGTAAAAATCTACTTTCATTTTTGTCCCTGTTCTTCTTAGAAAGCCAATTCAATCAGATCTGATTGGTATTTTATTATTATTATAGTTTTATCTTACCCCTCAGTGCATTAATAATAGAAACGACATAGTGCCTTTATTATTTGTAACGCGCTCTATGATCTATGAGCGGCAAATGATTAATATTTGTCAGTTTTTGTTCGGGGCGCTCGCCTCACTTGCGCCATATATGTTAAAACACAATTCAAATAGCTATTGTAATAAGATAGTAAAATATAGATTCAGGATTGAAAACTGATAATCAACTTTGAATCATGGTTATTAGGCGAGAATTAGATTAGTCACGTAAGTTTTTATAATGAATTCCAAAACGTGCTCTAGGCAGTTGGTGTGCGTTTTCTTTCTAAACCTTTCGACGCATTCTAATATATTTTGTATTTAGTTTAGTTATTATGCATGAGTGTAATCAATTCTATTTATTTATGTATTTCAACACTTACATAATAAACACTAAAACAAGAAAATAAAAATAGACAGAGAACATTGTTTAGTCCTACTATAATTAAAAGTGTAGACTATATGATAAAGATAATGTAACGGGTAACAAGAAACAGAAGAGAAAGCAAATTCAAAGGTAACAAATGGATAAAAAACTTAAATTCTAATAAATGGTAAACTACTGGGTCAACATTATTCTTGTCACTGAGCAAAATATTCGAAATAATAGCAGAAATCTTTATGAAAGTGACTACTGACTGGACCACGCTGAATATACTACATGGCCTACATGTAAGGCCTATCCTATGCACTGAAGAACACCACGCGCGGGCGCCAGTCGGAGAGATGGAAGAAATTAATATCATATAATTTAAAATCAATTTAAAACATGGATCTAATTGAAAGTATTGAAAAGAAAATAGAATTAATACAATCAATGGCAAGTGAACTAATAAAACATAAAAAAGAGGGAAAACTCTTTTAATGAAAGCGCTAACTTTACGCCGCCGTTCGGTGAGAACAGACGTCCAGACTAAATATAGTTTTATTCGGTGAGATGTCGGCCGACAAACGCAAGTTTACTGTTGAAAGAACGGATTAAGCGGTTACCTATAAGATTAGATTTAGTGATGATTAGTACTAGCGCCTAATAGACGCTGCTAGCGTTTTCGTTAAAAAAAATTAACATCCGCGTTATATCGATTAAAATTACTAATATCATGTAGGTAGAGGATTCGATTGCGGCCCTTTTTGTAATCCCAGGATTTCGGGATTGTCGAAAGAGAATCTCGGGATCTCTGTACAATTCCGGAATTGTAGACAGGTAATGAAAAGTCAGAGTACTATATAATAATCTGTTTTGACCGTTCATAGAATAATCAGTTACAAAAGTTAGAACCTAAAATTTAACTTAAATCTCTTACAAGACAATTTTTATCAAAAAAGAAAACCAACTACAATTCCCAAGTGTTGTACAATTCACAAAAGATCCCTAGTGTATGTTCGAAGTCTAAGGTTCAACGCCAATGAAATTAAAATTAGACCAACCTTGAGTTACCCTTTCCAACGAAAAAAGGATCATCTTAATAGGTTCATAAACATACGCCTGAATATCTATAAAAAAAACATTTGAAATGAGAACCTCTTCCTTTGTCGGTTCTTATTTCGGTTAAAAATAAACAGATAACTTCTGTAAATGTCACTATAAAATCCTTAACTTAAAAAAATCAACTTACTTATAGTTCAAATTCAGTAACGTAACGCTATTCTTTTACATAGTCAATATCAATAATTAAATTAAAATGTCCAGATAAAGTTATATTTTAAGTCTTTTCAAAAAAATGTCGGATAACAACATCAAACTTCCCTTAAAATACACCATCTACTTCTGTCTATAACACTTAAAATGAATAAGTAGATACTTTAAACTGTCAAATAAACAACTTAATCAGACTTAAGTTCCTGTAACAAGTAAATTACCCAACAGAGATCATGTGCACCTAATTAACTGCCTCGTTAGCCTAGTGGTCGTAAGCGTGACTTCTATGAGCCAGGCCCTGGGTTCGAATCCCAGGTAGAGCAAAGTGTTATTGGGTTTTTCTATGAAATTCTCAGTAGCAGCTCGGAGTTTGGCTTCGTGCCCGATAATGTCAATAGGCTCGCCCCATATTACATGGGACCTAAAAACATACTCTGCGAACTGTGGGTGTACAAATGTACACCTCTGCCTAACCCTTCGGGGAATACAGGCGTGGTGGTGTGATGGTATGTTAAATTAAAATGATCAGATATGGTTTAAAATGGTTAGATTCTTTAAGTACGTATTATTTGTATTGCGAAAATAAAATCTATGAAATAATAATGTTTCGTCTCCAAGTCAAGTCGGCGCGAACGCAAACGCAAACTAATCAAATCATCTGGAAAAACAGTATGGCTAATAATATGTTCTCTTGTTATGCAATGTTTTTATGAAAATTTTAAAAAATCTTGTCGAAATTCATTCCCAAAATTTTCGAGACCCGGATCCCGTGATCGAATCCTCTACATTTAGGTATCTCGATAAAGTAGGTAACATTACAATAATTGTGATTGGTTCATATTAGTCTGATAGACTGAGCACTGAGGAGTGTGCGGTGCTCTGTGTTATCTATATGCTTTGCTATTCCTGATCACCTTTATTTTTTTAAATCAACCGCAGATTTTTATAAACGCCAGTGCGAAACGCATCTAACGTAGCTTCAAACGCAGCACGGCAATAAATCAGTAGGTAGTAACTTTTACATCGTGTTTGTTCTTGTGGCTTGGCGCTTCTTTGCCACTCAGTTTTACTTCTCACTTCGAGTCGTAAACATATTAATTCGTTTTAATGTCTTCAGCGGTGAGGAGTGTTTGGCTTAGTTATAGCCATCGATATTTTTTTAATAATTTCTTAGGAGATATATATTTTAAACCGTAAATTCAATTAAATTATCCACAAGTACATATTTCCTTAGCAACGCTATCGACTAACAGTGATGAAATATTTGAATTTTAGATAAATGTACTCACAGTAGCGTTAGGTATCATCTATAGAAAAAAGAAATGTCGATAAATTTATAAATATGTATTAAAGTCGTAGACACGTTCAGGTACAGTCGAAGAGTCGCCAGAAAAGGGAATCGAGCTATAAAAAATGTACTTCTTCTTACTATGTAATTAATGCAGCATCGCGGGGAAGTACTGTTAAGTAATAAAATGCATTCTAATAAAGGCATATTTAGAACAGGTAGATATGCGGACGTATAACATTAACTTGTCTTATAAGGCTCAAATATGATGAAATCCATCAGTGGCATGCTGATTGGTAATTATCATAATTAATGTTCACGCATTATTGCCGGTTATTTAAAAGGACATACAAGTGTAGATACATAAACCTTTTTCCCAACGGGGTAGGCAGAGACCACGTCCTTCCATTTGCTACGATTTTGCCATATATCTTTAGCTTTTTTAACATTTATCAATCTTTTGATACATGCTCGTCGGTTTAGAGTATTCTTGACCTGACCTTTCTTCAGAACGTCCCCGATTTGATCGAGGACGCCCTCGATTTATAAGCTTTAATTATAAACATAAATATATCTAGTCATTCATCTTTCATTCATCCTCTCTATATGCCCAATACCATCTGAGCATCCCTTTCTCAATCCGTGTGACTTTTATTTCTTTTCTTTCTTCTTTCACACCGCAAAGTTCTCTTAACACAATATTTCTTATCCTGTCACTTTTTTACTCTTAAAATATTCCTTAGCGCTCTCATTTGTACTGCATTTATTTTACTTTCGTGCTTTCTAAACACACCCAGCTTTCATTTCCGTACATGAGTATTGGAACATGAGGAAATTTTTCGGCTATTTATAAAGATGTCCAACGCCCATTCACAATGTTACTAGCATTTATTTGCCTTTCAATATTACTTCCACACTTTCTATACCTACTAAGGGCCATCCATAAATTACGTCACACGTTTAGGGGAGGGAGGGGGTCGACGAAGTGTCACATTGTGTGACAAGGGATGGGGAGGGGTCCCAAATTTTGTGACATCCCATTTTTTCAAAATATAATATTTTATATCTAAGTACATTAGAACTTCTTTAAGTTCGAAAACCTCCCAAACTCGAAAGAATGTGTTCCCTTCCATTCAAGCCCCAAAACCTCCGTTGCACTAAATCTCAACCCTCTAGTCAAAATAATCAGAGAAAAAATTAAATTGGACTTCTGTATCTCGAACATAGCAATGTTTTATTTAACAACTTTTACAACTCGATTATTTGAAACTTATTACCTTTACAGTTCGAAGAAAAATAAGTTATGTTAGTTATGGATTAAGTTTTTATCTTTCATTAAAGTGATTTTTTTAATGTTTTGTTAATTTTTATACCTTTGTTTGATTTGATGTCGATTTTATTGAATAATAATTTAAATGGAAATTAAAATAATTTCCGAACACTGTTTTTTAATTTCAGAAACTTCTAATTATAAAATTACAAAATATATGACATCACACTAGGTAGGGAGGGGGTCTCACAAATGTGACCAGCTGTGACAAGAACGGGGGAGGGGTCAAAAAATCATGAAATTCGTGTGACGTAATTTATGGATAGCCCCTAAACAACGAAACCAAGTGTACAAACTCATTCACTTACTCCAGTTTTTCACCGCCAATCCGGATACATACTTTTATTCATTTCTCGTTTGCATTCAATTTCATTCTTCATTCCCTTTCTTTCCCAAGTTTGATTCATAATAGTCACCATTCATAGAGGATAATTGAAATAAAAATGGAGATATTGGCAGCATTTAGTCGATAATATAAACTTATTCCTCTGTTTATATCTGAATAATCTCACAAGCAAATATAACATTTTGATTTAATTATTTTACAAAATAGGTGTTTTCTAAAATAACTAAAATTGTCCAGTTATATCGCTGTTGTGTCAGTTATCCTACAAACAAAGACAAATATATTTTTAATACAATTCTTGACAAAACATTATCTAAAATCGGTTCAGCTTAGGAGAAGTCGCAGAGGAATAGGAAATAATTATTTCATCTATTTTTTTTTATATAGTAGCTTGGTGGCACTGTTTCTGAAGTTAAATACAGTACAATTTAAACACCACTGCGACCACCAAAGGATTGTCAATCCATCAGCGGTCATCGCTGTCCAGCCGGCCTGCATAAATATCTATTCACGTTACGCTTGGAGGACCGAATGTTGTATGAAGGAAAACCACATTGGCAGAAGATGGTTCTACAGTTTCACGGTACGATAAACATAAGTCATAGAGAACCTTTTAGTTCATGCCTGGATGGAGGCTACCATATAACTGTGACTCCGAAGCTCAGCGAGTGCGTTTTTTTTTTGGTGTGTTAATTTTACGTTTTTATAATTTTTTGTTTTTGATGGATACATAAACATTTTCTTTCTTTCTTTCAATCAGTTCGAGTTCGTTCAGTTACACTGCGAAATCAATAGATTTTTGTTAAAAAATGTTGTTGAACGTGTTGCCGACCGCATTTCATCATAAGTAATCGAAAGATAGCTCTGGCACTATAGTGAGATGTTTACATATTGGTACTATGTGAACAACTAAGCAATTGTCTCAAAATGTATCGCTCTGACTAGTTTTGGTAAGAAGTTGAGGTCTGTTTCCCAATATAGCTAACAAATTTGTTTATCCAGTAACCCAATCTAAACCTTCATTATAGAAACGTGTATTCTGGTGAGCGGATGCGGTCGACTCAGCCGAGCCAGCCGATTGCCGCTAACGTTCACCGCTGCCGCACTGTACTATGTAGATAGAACACTGTATGTAACACGCCGACACGTGCGAATTGGCTCAACTTTGTTTGCCTTGTTCTAAATATATTTAATTTATAGTTTATACTGATACTAAAGATTCTTCCATATAGATATCCTAGAGTGAAATTGTTAGCATCAAATCAAAAGTATTTTATTCAATTTAGGACCTAAGAAGGCACTTATGAATGTCGAAACACTACTTACTACCACTTCGGAAAAACATCTCAGTCATCGAAAAGAGCCGACAAGAAACTTTATCGGGTTAATCAATATATGCATAATTAATTATGTTATTTTAGTGGATGCACAGAGAAGAAGTTACTTCACGATGTTTTTATACTACAAAGCGTATACGGCCCGCCTGATGGGTAATCTGCTACCGTAACCTATGGACGCATGTAATACGATAGGTATCACCAGCGCGTCGCCGACCTTGGACCCCCTACCCCAAGGACCTCTGGAAACCCTACTCACCGCATGAACACAACGCTTATTTGGCTGCGATTTTCTGTAGAAATACATTTTATCATGCATTTTGCGTAAATAACAAAATGTCGTTTAATGTATCTATCATTCTCAAGTTGAAAATCTATCTTCATTGAGATTCGACCTTAAATGTATTACATAAAATCTACACACACACACACACACACAAATCGACATTTCTAAAGTATAACATATTTGTAAATTGATTTGATAATATGAAACACAAATATCTTAAGCTACCATAATAGTACCAAAATTTAAAAGTCCTAGTACTCTGCTAGTACCTAGTACCTATGGTTACGTATCAAAGACGCTCGCATTGAAATGAATATCTCCAAAATTTCTCAGAATAATATTTATCAAACAACACGTTAACAGTGAAACCTAAATCTTCAAGTGTCGGAACTATTTGTCTTCACGTAATTCCGTTTGACGTCATCATCCAGACGCGTTTGGTTTTCCCCTGCATCGCACTCCACTCCACTCTCACGTTACTCTCGAGATTATGTATTTTATCTTTATTTCTCATTCTTTATACGCTAGCTTTTAACTATAATCTGACCTGATATCAAGTGATCTAGCCGAAAATAAAAATCGTTGTAACACATCGTTATTTGTTTTAAATTCAGAGTAACACTTATGTTAGTTAAATAACTGAGTATTACAAAATGCCCGATAAATATGGTGACCAAGCCCGGTGAAGCTGTAAAAGCCATCTAAAGAGACATTAAAAGATAACTATGGTTTCACTAAACTTCATTCTTCATCAAAAACTCAGAATCGTCCATGACACTGCAGGTAGGACTCGGAAATTGTGTCCGTCTGCATCGAACACCGAGCCAGCCGCTTCAACAGTCCTCAGTTATCTTCTAATTGCTATTTCCTATTCGTAACCTGACGGACGTGATTATAGGGTCACAGGATACACTAAGTATATTCACCTGAAAGGAGTATAAAAACGTATTTGGAGCCATTTGTTGCATTGTGTTTTAATACTGCTAAAGGACAGAGTGACAGATCTACTTCCGTCGACAGTGCCCATAGAGCCGGTTAGGAAATAGATAAAGTAAAATATATATATATTCGTTAATTCAATTATGTATACGGGCAGTAAAGTCATTTCATGAATGATAAGTAATGAGAATTTTCAATAACACATTTGGAAACCGTAATAATTATTGCGTAGTAACAAACGCGTGCGGAGCCGCGGGCACACCGCTAGTTAAAAATAAATAAATAAATCGATTGGACTTATTGAGTGCGTAAGAAACACGAACCTACCTATACGAAAGAACATGGTTGCCATAATTCGTTTACATCCATTATTTGTTTGTATATAATATTTTATTAATAAAAATAACTTTTTTAATATGTTTTACCTTTTGGCCACAATGTTATCTGATCTTATAATAAGTAACGATATGGCCCAAGATGGTGGTAATACGCTAAGTTTTAGTGGGAGAACTGGCTCTTTAATGCAGCTGCCGTAACTCAGCTAATACGTGCTTGGAAAGAGACTTTCAACTTGAGAAAGATAAGTTAGCCAAGTGGTTATTATTAGAAAATGACTACCACTAAAAATTCAGGCTAATAAGAATTCGATTAAATAGAATGATGTCCATGGTCCGTACACATTGTCGCGGACGGCAATGACCCATCATTGCTTCTGTGTCAATTATTAACCGACTCCCATAAAAAAGCGGAGTATACTCAATTTTGTAAATTGATTTGGATGATTATTTTTTTGTTGGATATAGATTCATTTTATTTTCGTTGGCATTGGACTCTCAAATTAGAAAATACATCTGGGAACTCTTCAAAATGATTGAAGATGGTTTTCTTTTTTGTTAAAAATCGTCTTCTTTAAATTATGTTAAAAAATGTTTTTATTTGAGTTCCTTATTAACTTGGCGAATGAATAAACATTGATTTCAATGGGGCTGTTACTTTTAAATTTAATTTTATATTACATTAATAAAAATGCCAAATTCTAATAGTGTATAATTTGAATAAGGAACTTGTATACCGCATGGGAAATGATTAATATTGAATGTTAGGTTCACATGCAATAACCAGTTAGTTACACGTGATGTGTACATGTGTTGACTACAAAACCGATTTATAATGACTCAAAAGTCAATAGGCCTAGAATTGACAGAAGGTAATCCTGCGCATTACGTAGTACCGACATCGACACCGAGCATTCACAATGAATGTTTATAAACATAATTATATCGTGTCGCGTGTAAAATGAACATTTGACTCAGAGACACTGCGATAACTTCCCTAAACAATAATATTTTGATTTTACCGCTGACAATTGTTAGGTTCTCGTCACACATACGTCTATTATGTTCTTATATTTCACAGTCATTACGCCCGGTCCCTGCGTCTTATCTCTACGAAGTCAATGGGCTCTTTCGTTTCCTTCACATTCATGAAACCCATGACGCATCCGCACCGATATTGTGTTACTTATTATTAATTTATGTAAGTACTAGCTGAATCGGCAAACGTTGTTCTACCCTTTCCGGTATTTAAAGGCTGGACAACAGCACCACCTAGCGGATCCATATGATATCTAAATATGAACTCAATTGGTCAAGTTTTTCAGAAAGAGGAAGAAAGAAAGAAATCCTTTTTCAGTCATCTAAGGAACTCTTCATAGTTTTAGACTTGCCGGTTTAAGCTGTGCCGTGTCTGTTAGTGAGTTTGAAGGATGTTAATAAATATTTGTATTTTATACCAATAGGTTGTATGGATATAGGATTTTTTTTTATTATAGTCACTAGGTAATAGGTATAGTTCAGTAGCTATCGGCAAGCGAGGAGTTATTCACACACGCAGTTATAGGCCAACCTGAGAAGTACCACATCTTTAATTATAAATATCTACTTCATTATACTCGCTGATCCTGCGGCATGTGTACGACTCCTAAAACTTTGGTATTATCTATACAACTACTAAAGTTGCAGTGTCAGTTTGTGATATCAAAATACCAGTTTATTACTAATTGCACATGAAAGTGTTTATGGTACCTATAACAAAAATCAATTTTTAAATTTTTGCCTGTTTGCTCTGGGTAACCTCCGAAACGGTTGGACCGATTTTGACGGGACTTTCACTGGCCGATAGTTGATGTTATAAAGAGTAATTTAGGCTACTTTTATTTCAGAAACAGAATTAGGGATTCGCGCAAATAAAAGAAAATGATCATGGTGAATCAATTCGGGCGCTTAAATGGGTTACGCTTATGCTGGCATAAGAGATAAATCAGATTAATGTGTACTACATTGTACTACTACTTTACCACTACTTTGGTACTGCTCTCATCTTTGGGACGGATCGGCCAAGTACCAACTTGAGGCATTGGAAGCAATCGAGAGGCGCGCCAAAAAACTCCATGCGTGCCTTGAATATCGGCTGAAAGTTGCCAGTTTATCGGTTCTTTACAGGATACATTTCGGCGAGTGTGCGTTGGAATTGCACAACTTAATTCCCCCATCTCTCCACCATCGGACGACAAGAGATACTCCGAAGCGTCATGGATTTATGGTAGATATTCTACCAGAGTGTACAAAGCGTTTTGCTAGCACATTTATCATGCGCACGCTAAAGAGTGGAACACGTTGCCTGATTTTGTATTTTCCGATAATTACAACCTAGGTATCGTCAAGTCTCGAGTGTATAGGTACCTTCTACGTAAACGTGCGCCATCGTAGACCACATCATCACTTACGATCAGGCGAGATAGTGGTGAAACGCAAGAATATGTACGGTAAAAAAAACATAATTGAAGACATTAAAAAGACCTACAAAAAAGTCAGTAAGAGCATAATAGATATGTCTATTTCCTAAGAATTAACCACAATAATCATTTTTATCTTTAAAATAAACAGTAGTGGGGTAGTACGATCCGCGCGTTTGCATGATCGACGGCAAACTACGCAAGCCCAACCGCGGACACATCTAATTATGATATGATCCATGTATCAAAGTTACTCTGATGAATACAAACCGCACTACAAATGTGCGGTTATTTGTTATAACAAAATTACTAGGTATTTACTTTAACGTAGTATCGAAGTCAATTAATTGATATTATGTAATGCATAATAACCACATGCGAGACCACTCGACCGTATATCGACATTATTGCAAATGATCATAATGAACTATCCAAATAACTTAATAATATTACGTAAACTGATGTATTTTTTGATTATATTATTATGTTATTAATAAAATATCACATACGTCATCAATTTATTATACGTAATGTACCTTACCAGAGGAGACGTGTGTCATGTCATGTTGCTCATGAACCGTGCCCGTCTAAATTGTTACCCAGACCGTTTTAAATGAAAACAAGGAATAAAAAAAGAGTTGTCTAAAGAATCGGATACCGTTTACACAGTTTGGTTTTCTATTGAGTGTAAGTCAAGCGATATTTCTTCGTGTTTGCAATAGACAACATCTTGCCGTTCCACCATTAAGGGGCATTAGGCAAATGAATACACCACAAGTTTTTTAGCGCACATGCTCAATATTATCAAATAACTCCTTATTAACTAGTAGAAAGGGAACTTTGAAGTGGCACAATGGCCCGTCCGGATAATCGGACATTATGAATTCACTTTCATTGATCACACAATACAACAATGGGAGCGAACTGAAACTTTGTGGAAGTTGCGCAAGTAACTTCGCTTTATAAATGTTAATGGCCGGCTTGTTTCCCAGCCGAGGTTCTTACGCGAAATATATTCTACTTAGGAAACATTTACTTCGTGAACTTTTTAATATTAAAGTTTTAGCTTTTGACAGAACACATCAATGATTCTTATTTTCATAGCGAAATGAATATATTTTTTTTGTAAATAATGATATTTCAGGATAATCTCATAATGGGACACATTTCCACGATGACAAGACGCCTAGGTAGACCGAGTATATATAGTTTATGTATGTATGTACAATGTAGAGGCATATTATATACTAGCTATATACACGTGGACTACAGAATGCCCGCGCGAATCTTGCTCCGCCTCTCCCGGCTATTTTAAAGACAAAAATGCGGGTATTTCTTAGAAGATAGACGTATACTTTCGCTAACTTTTTTGTAGGTCTTTTTAATGTCTACAATTATTTCATACATTAATTTGTTATATCTCTTATAGTTTGCTCAGCGTAAGACATTTAAGTGCCCGAATTGATTCACAATGACCAGTTTTTTTTTAATTTGTGCAGACCCTAATTATTTTACTAAAAAGTAAAGTAATCTAGATTACTCTATATAAAATTAGCTATCTACCAGTGAAAGATCCGTCAAAATCGGTCCAACCGTTTCGGAGATAACCCGGAACAAACAGACAGACAGACAAAAAATTTAAAAATAGGTATTTTTGTATCCTATATACTTTCATATCCATTTAGTAAAAAGCTGTTATTTTGACATTACAAACAGACACTTCAATTTTATTAATTGTATAGAAGATTATGTGTTAATTTTCTTCTTGATGTTAAGAGGAGAAAGTGCGTGCCTCTCAAGTGCACTACCTGAAAACATCCATGAACACTAGACCAAAGACGACAAATACAATTTAAACTACAGTGTATTATAAGTAGGTACTACTTACGATGTGGCTACTGGCCAGTAATCAGGCCGTAACATCTAGGGGCACTATGTCTGGAACCTCCTCGTGGTGTGCCCCGGGCAACGGCGGCCGCTTCACGGCCGACGGCTAATACCAGACCGACGGCGTTCCTCCCCTGTACCCCTCTGCTCATCAGAGAGCTATTACAATTACAAGGTTCATCTTTAGGGGTCTCGAATAATATTTCAAACGACGAAATCAACTCGTAAAATTTTTAATGAATTAATAAAACCAAAAAGTCATTAGTATGATGGTGTACTTACGTATTCACATGGTGAAATCCTGTAAAATGTAAGGTGACGTGAATCGTAGCCATATCTAACAACTTCCACCGTAGAGTTTATAAGCAAAATTATAATAACACTCACTGTTAGCGACGCATAGGCCTAAGCGTAATGATACGAGAATAGCAATTGTAAATATAAGTTGTAGGGATGAATAATTTATACAAACAATCATAGATCTAGTGTTTCGAATGTATTACTATAGCGTGTAGGTATATAAGAAAAGTATATAAGTTATGAAATAGAAATAATCACTTAAAGTATTAAACTCATATATCATCGATAATTCATATTATATAGAATTTGTATGTAATGTTTTGTGTTATATAGGTAAATTAGCCTTCTCTATATGTTTTGTAATGTTTGTAACATCAAATAGAATGTATATAACGAGTTTCAAGACGTTTTAAAGTTGCAATGTTTAACGCTTTGTATCTACCATGTTTATTAACCTATAATGTTAAAGTTAGTGTTTTTCGATAGGTATTTGTGTCTACATTAATGTGAAATAGTTTTTATAGTAATTGAATAATTGTAATTAGAGATATTAACGATTTATTGTACTTTGCATACAAGTAATAATAATAACGTAGATAGAGATAGCAATAGTGCAACCACGAAGCACCCCCGCGGTTAGCGGGCATGCCCATATTTGGTAAAGAGCAGTACGGATAGAGACGCCATCGTCCGTCTCGCTCTTCGGCAAACGATATAAAAGGCGCGCTACCGGGGCCAACCGGCGCCCGGTGAAGCTGTAAAAGCCGCAGCGGCTCTGTTTGACGATAGGGCCCCTAAGGCTAACAGTGTAGTCAGTTCTAAAAAAAAAAAAAAAAAAAAAAAAAAAAAAAAGCCAACCGGCGCGGAGTTCCGATTTGGTCTTGATCGCGAACGGACGTGTCGCTCCGTTTGTGCTCTCGACCATCACGTGACTTAATTGTTGCGATCTTATATTTGGAATTTATTCGAATATATTGTTGCAATAACGACGTATACCAACTGGTGTCTAACGCTCGCGTGGTAAACCGCACTTTTCGGTGCGACTTGCTTGTTTTTTATAAATCCACGGTTTTGTGGTCGCTCACTGGATACCTGACGGTGCTAACTAAAGTGAGCGGGGCGTGACCCGAGCAGCCCGCTGGTTGTCTCCTTCAGAGGCAAACAGCCAGACTCGGACGGGCCTGGGAATCTAGGCCTTTGCGGTTATCGCATAGTCTTGCCCCAGGTGTCTCCTGCCAAACCTTCCGATCCTGCACACTCCATCCCCGGGAACCTGTTTGGGCCTAGCCCGGTTTAATTACCGGTCTGCGTCCTCGGCCCCGGGCTTGTTAGGGCTCCTTAGGGTTGATAGGTCCTTCCTGTGTGTCATTGCACCTTGACCACAGGTCTCTTGCCGACTCCGATAGTCTTTTTAAGTTTTTGGCGCACCCCCCTGCCCCTAAGGCAGGGAGGCCTTTAATTTAAAATAAAATAAAAATGTCCCATTGTCCTCCCTCTTCTGCCGTCATGGCAAATAACGTTATCGACCTGGCCACTTGCATAGGCAAGTTGCAAGCCAGGATGAAAGCGCTGGAATTTCAATACCAGCGCTATCAAAATTTCGTCGTATTACGGTGTCCCTCTCTAGACGAGGAATACCGTAATCTACTTGAGAACGCCTGCGTGCGTCGCACCGCTGCGACCGCGACCCGTCATGAGGCCGTTTCAGGTAGCGAGGCGGCCGCTTCAGGTAGCAAGGCGGCCGATGACGTCACGGCCGCGACCGTTATACCGACTGGCGCCGCGCCAGTCGGCGCCGCGCCCAAACGTCTCACGCGCAGCGCTGCGCGTCCGTCCGCCGCGTCATCCGGGGCCGTGGCCACGTCTACGGCCACGCCCCCTGTCCCGACTAGCCAATCGCGCGGGTCAAGCCCCGCCTCCGTCAAGCGAGGGCCGCGAAATTCGCGGTCACAATCTAGGGTTACCAAAAATAGTCCGTACGTCCGTCCCGCGCGATCCACGGAAACCGCATTAAAGACGAAAAATTCGTTTTCGGCCCTTCCGGTCGAACAAGACTCGCCCGCGAATCCGGATCCATCTCCGGAGATGGATACCGAGAACGACGGCTTCACCGTCGTGGCATCGCGTAAGCGAACGGCGCGTAGCAGTCCGACTGCTCAACCGGCGCCTAAGGTAATAGCTAAGGCAGTAGTCAGGGGCGCCGCCGCCCCCGCGTCCTCCCAGCTCCCCGCGCCCGCCGGCGGGAAAAAAGAGCGTGCCCCACCTCCAATCATAATCCGGGACAAGGCAGCCTGGATGGGAGTCTGCAATGAGATGCGCAGACTCAAACTCGACTACCACAAGGCTAGAAACATAGTCAACGGGATTTCTATTTCGGTGAGTTCTTCGGAAACTCACCGTAAACTAACCACCCTCCTCCGGCAGAAAGGTCTGCAATTTTATACGTATTCGCTCGCGGAGGAGCGCGTCCTCCGAGTGGTCATCCGCCGCATTCCGGTGGAGCTCGACCCGTCGGAGGTGTGCTCCTCGCTCAAGGAGCAAAGTTATCCCATCCGGGAAGTACACCGGATGTACAGTAAAGATAAGCGGCCACTACAAATGGTAGTGGCCATATTGGACCTTTCCCCCGAGGGAAAGGCCATCTTCCAGCTAGAGACGGTGTGCGGGCTCTCCGGGATTAACGTGGAGCCCCCACACAAAAACCACCAGCCTGCGCAGTGCCACAACTGCCAGCTGTACGGGCACGCTGCCCGTAACTGTCATTCTCGTCCGCGGTGCGTAAAGTGCCGAGAGGACCACCCCACACGGGAGTGCACGCGCGAGCGTGACTCCGTCGTCCCCCCGAGCTGCGTGTTATGCGGGGAGGAGGGGCATCCCGCGAATTATCGCGGTTGCCCCAAGGCCCCGCGTACCACGCGGCCACGTACACAGAGGCAGGCGGCCCCCCGGGCGGCGCCCCCCGCCTCAGCCATCAAAGCGCAACCCCTGCTGGCGTCAGGGGAATTTCCCGCGCTGCCGGTCCCGCGCCAGCTCCCGGCCGCCGCCGGCCCCTCCGCACCCCGCGTGGTGCAACCGCAACCCGTGCGTTCATCGCAGAACGCATGGGGCCCCCGCCGCCCCAATCCACAGCCCCTTATGGCTATGGATATTCCCGCGCCCCGCGCTCCTGCGCCCCGCGCGCCCGCTAACACTGTCGTCAATAGTAACGACCTAATGATACTGCTCACCCGCGAGCACGATATCCGCGAGCTCATCGAATACAACGACCATTTGGAGCGCTTCGGTCTCATCAAGACCGCTTGCGCGTTCCCCCGCCTCGTAGAGACACTACAACGTCTCGATCGCGAGGCGAGTAGTAATAAAAATTAGGGCCTTTCAATGGCTAAGTTTAAACCGAAAGCGTTAAATCTTTCATTTTTTAACGCGCGAAGCCTACTTCCGCAGCGTGATCTCGTCGCGACCTTTCTTAAAGATCACCAAGTAGATGTTCTTTTAGTGCAGGAGACGCTCTTAAAGCGTGCTAAACGTGATCCAAAAATCGCGAACTACAATATTGTAAGAAATGACCGGGCCGGCCGCGGGGGCGGCACTCTCATTTATTACAAACGATCGTTATATTGTACGCCGGTAGATCCTCCGATACTTACCAATATGGAAGTATCCGTGTGTAGACTAGGAATGACCGACCACCCGTCCATAACGTTAGTCTCAGTTTATCTCTCGCCGAGGAAAGAGCCTCTCAGGTCTGACCTAGAAAAGCTACTTTCGCTCGGTGAATCGGTCATTATAGCGGGTGACCTCAATTGTGGACACACTTCGTTTGGCAATTGGAGAGACTCCAGTAATGGGGTTAAACTCGAAGAGCTAACGAACGTGCTAAACTTTGATGTCATAGCGCCACCCACTCCCACCCACTTTCAAGACAACTGTATGCCGACAGTGCTTGATGTAGCTCTCATTAAAGGTATCGCGCTTCGATTACGACTCATTCGGGTCGTACACGAGCTCGACTCCGACCACCGTCCGGTCATCATGCAGCTAGGTCAACCAGACGACTCTAGCCCTCCTTCGGTCCAAGTGGTTGACTATGCCAAGCTAAAACATTATCTTGCGGACAGGCCGTCCTCGTCCAGCTTAGATAGGATCCCGGACGTATTGGGGTCCGTTGCGGACGTAGATCTCGCGATCGATTCCCTGGTCGACCACCTGCAGGCCGGCATCGGAGAGGCCTCGAGAGAGGTCGAAGAGGCGAGCGATCGCCGCTTCGTACTCCCTGCCGACGTGCGGGCGTTGTTGACGGAAAAGAACGCGGCGACTCGTGCGCACGACCACTATCCGACCGAGGAAAACCGCGCACGTTTACGCGCACTTCAAAGATCGGTTAGAGCCCGTATATTAGAACTCAGAAGTCACAGATGGGACGCCCTCGTCGAAGGGCTAAGGCCGTCGCATCTGGCTTACTGGAAATTAGCTCACAGCCTCAAAATAGAGGCTTCTTATCTTATGCCCCCCCTCGAGAGGGGTCCCGGTATACCGCTCGCCTTCGATAGCAGCGACAAGGCGGAGTGCCTCGCCACTTGTTTGGAGAGCCAGTGCTCTCCGAACAGTGTCGATGCAAATACCGACCGGGTCGAGGGTATCGATGGATGCGTGCGGGAGCTGGTTAAGCTCCCCGCGACAGACTCCCTGTCCCCAGTCACGTCTGAGGAGGTTCTTTCCATTATAAAAAGCCTTAAGCTTAGAAAAGCACCAGGTCCCGACGGGATCAGGAATGAAGTACTTAAACTTCTTCCCGATCGCCTCATAGCTCTTTTGGTCTGCATCTTCAATGTAGCCATAGCCCACTGCCATTTTCCAGCCGCCTGGAAAAAGGCCATAGTCATAGGTATCCGTAAGCCCGGCAAGAGCGCGTCGCTTCCCGACAGCTATCGCCCGATCAGTCTCCTAAATACTTTAGGGAAAATGTACGAGCGGATCCTTCTGAACCGTCTCAAGTCAGTAATAGAGGAGAAAGACCTCTATCCGCCTGAGCAATTCGGTTTCCGTGCTAGATATTCTTGCACTCATCAAGTGCACCGCCTCACGGAGCACGTTGCATTTAATTTTGCTGAATTATATAAACCCCGCCGTACACTTGCGGTCTTTTTCGACGTTGCCAAGGCCTTCGATAAGGTCTGGCACGAGGGATTGATCTACAAGTTGTATCACTTTGAAGTCCCCGATAGGCTAATTAAAATAATTCGCGACTATCTAACAGATCGCACCTTTCGCTATAGAGTGGAAGGTGAATTGTCCACGCCCCGTCCAATACGCTCAGGCGTTCCCCAAGGTTCGATCCTGGCTCCTAGCCTATTTAACCTGTACGTCAGTGACCTACCTCGACTCCCGGAGGTCGAGGTAGGGCTATACGCTGACGATACAGTCTTATATGCCTCAGATAGGAATAGATCCCACCTCAGACACAAAGTCCAACGCTCCGTGACCACTCTCGGGAAGTGGTTTAACGAGTGGCGTATAGCCGTTAATCCCTCGAAGAGCGCCGCGATGCTCTTCGATGCGGATTCGTCACAGATACCGTGGAAGCTTAAACCTGTTAAGCTCTACGATAATCCGATTCCGTATGTAAGAGAGACCAAATATCTAGGGGTAACCCTAGATAGTAGGCTCTCTTTTAGACCCCACATCCGTAAGGTTAGGAACAGGGCCGCGTGGGTCCTGGGCCGGTTGCATCCTCTGTTGTGTTCGGTGAGTAAAATGTCCACGCGACATAAGCTCACGCTCTACAAGACGTGTATTCGACCAATTTTGACATACAGTTGCGCCGTGTTCGCACATATGTCCGAGTCGAGTTTCAAACGGTTACAATCGATACAGAATAGGTTCCTCTATCGTCTCACCGGGGCCCCGTGGTATGTTCGAAGCGTAGATCTCCATAGAGATATGGAGCTTCCTTCGATACATGCCTGCGTTAAACAGCTCTCCCGTTCGTATTTCGACACCGCGTCGAACCACGCGAATCCGTTAATAAAAACAGCCGCCACTTATGTTCCGGCACCCACGGACATCCGGTGCAAACGCCGGCCGCGCAATATTTTTATTGATCCCGACGATCACATCGAAAATTCGAATAAATATTACACATCCGTCTCTCCAAACAGAGCGTGCCAGCGCCCACGCCCGCGTAACCACCGTTCTCTCCGCAGAGGGCGGGCGGTCAATTTCGCTCCAGCACACCCGTCACGTCCACCCTCTCTAGCGGTAACCCAAGCCTAGGTCCGTTCCTCGGTGTGAAACCCTTGGGTCAGGCAACCGCCCGCGCGATACAAGTGACACTGTACGTGCATCACTTAGCTACCTACATACAACACTACACACGTATGAACATACACACGTGCACACCACACAGGTACATAGGTTCTGTGAGGGACCTTTTTTTTTTTTTCTTTTTTACGCTAGTTAGTTAGCGCTAGTTAGTGTAGAAACATTCCGATTACTGAATACACATACGCACGGTTCCTTCCTTCCTCCCAGGAGGAAGGGAACGTGCCTATGTGTATATTTAGTTAGCTCGAATCGTAGGTGTAGGGATTCGAATAGATCGCGACCTATTTGCGAACGCGACGACCGCCCGAGCCGAGGTCCGGCCACTTTGGCACCCTCGTGCGAGTCGTCCACAAAACTTTCGCGGCTGAGTGCCCTCTGCGCTCGCCCCCAAGTCCGGTGAAGCTGTAAAAGCCGCAGCGGCTTTAGGGCCCCTAAGGCTAACAGTGTAGTCAGTTCTAATAAAAAAAAAAAAAAAAAAAAAAAAAAAAAAAAAAAAAAAAAAAAAAGGCCACCCGGCGCCGATTAACAAATACACATACGCATGGTACACTCCTTCCTCCCAGGAGGAGGGGAACGTGCATATGAGTATATATTAGTTAGCTCGAATTCTCATAAGATTAGGGAATTAGCTAGATCGCGACTTTTTCGCATTCGCGACGACCGCCCGAGCCGAGGTTCGGCCACTCTGGCACCCTCGTGCGGGTCGTCACAAACTTTCGCGGCTGAGTGCCCTAAGCGCTCGCCCCCAAGTCCGGTGAAGCTGTAAAAGCCGCAGCGGCTCTGTTTGACGATAGGGCCCCTAAGGCTAACAGTGTAGTCAGTTGTAAAAAAAAAAAAAAAAAAAAAAAAGCCAACCGGCATTCCATTCCGATTATCAAATACACATACGCATGGTCCACTCCTTCCTCCCAGGAGGAGGGGAACGTGCATATGAGTATATATTAGTTAGCTCGAATTCTCATAGTATTAGGGAATTAGTTAGATCGCGACTTTTTCGCATTCGCGACGACCGCCCGAGCCGAGGTTCGGCCACTCTGGCACCCTCGTGCGGGTCGTCACAAACTTTCGCGGCTGAGTGCCCTAAGCGCTCGCCCCCAAGTCCGGTGAAGCTGTAAAAGCCGCAGCGGCTCTGTTTTAGGATAGGGCCCCTAAGGCTAACAGTGTAGTCAGTTCAAAAAAAAAAAACACGGGTGCCACAAGCTGAAGACTCAAGACTCAAGAAACTGGAAGAAACAGTACCCAGAAGTTAGTACCAACAAATTGTATTGTGTCTTGAAGAATACAGCGAATTTTATTGTGGTGCCTGTGTGTCATTTTGCATCTTCACTAGTGTTCAACCCGCCAGCGACCCAGTCCATTCCGCTCCGTGCTACGTCAGCGCCGCGCCTACCAGCAGGCACCTCACTGCGTGTGTACCTTAATGTTTCGCCCTCTTCACGCCTAGTAGTTTCGGGTGTGAGCAGGGTCGGTCGCACGTAGTGAGAGGGGCTCGCATGCACTGGCTTCCAGACAGCTGGTTACCGTAGCGTGTTATCCGCCGTCGGTTATACAGAGTACGAGGGAATCGTCTCCGTCGCGTTCGCGCCCTCGGTGCGCGGTCCCGCTCTGTATCGGTTGACGTAGCACATTTGTTGTGGGCAGACGCACGCGCCCATTTTACTCACCTTATATTTATCGCTGGTTATTTACCTATCTACCAAAACATAAAGGTGGTGATGGTAAACCAAAACATTTAGTTAAAAATATACCCTAAGTGTAGGTAGGATAAAGGTGTATTTACTATTAACGTATATACCATAAGAGTTTAAAAATTTACCTAAAAACTTCTTTTTTTTCTATCTTATTACTTATTACACTGTTAGCCGTAAAGGCACTGAAGCATCAGTCCGCTTTCATGTCTTTTAATTGGACTATTGGTTGTTGCATATTAGTTATGGTCAAACTCTAGTCCTGAAATGTATAACAAAGGAGGATGCGTCAGTTGTGGCGAGAGATATCGCTACAGTGGTAACAAATCTAATTTTTATTCATTATTTTTTAATACATTTTCATGTCGTCGATACTCTATATCTTATTTCTTGTTCCAGTACTAAAACAGTAACCTAATTTACTTTTGCTATTGAAGTCTAGAACACAATACTTTTCGCTTGGCTGTGGGCTATCTAACAATAAAATTACGTTAAAGGCTTTATGAAGGGCACAGTTCAGGGCTTTATGGGCTATCACATAAAACAACAATTAACTGAGTAGTTAAAGCTGATCTTAAACTTTGATTGAAAATGTTTCGGTTAATAGCTTGTAGCGACATCTATTGTCAGTATAGTCGTAAATAATTTTCTCTTATCTCAGTTTTTTTTCTCCTAAATATTTATTATGGTAGAGAACTAATTCAGTATTTTGAATTTATGTAGACACAGGCATTTATTAAAAAGAATTACTGATCATGAATATGACATTAAATTTTTTTTATCGTCTCTTTTTGAATGAGGGATATTACGAATGCTATCAAACATTCGCGAACACGATTGCGTATGCAAATGTTTGAAATGCGATGTGTGATTGCGAGTGCAATAGTAAAAAATGTTTTTTTTTTTAAACTTAGCTTGGCCTCAATTGTAATTTTTATTCAGTTTAAGTTAAAAACAAATTACATAAAATTTTGAAAGCGGTTAATTATGTAATAAACATACCTAATAATTTTACTAATTTTTCCGCATGAAGCCATTTTTCAATGGCTCATATTATATTAAAGCCGGTTGCATTGATAATAATTGTTATAAACAATTTAGAGGGTTTCCCCCGAGTGAGGCTCGTTTTTCTTTCAAAGCTGCCCTTAATTCAGTTTTTATTTCACATAGCTCAGTGTCTTCAGATCCAGATTGTTCATCAGAGTCTTCATCACTTCAAGAATCTGGACCACTCGATATGCGCTCGCATTCGCAAAATATTTGCGTCGTATCGAAATTGATTACAAAACAAATAACTGAGGAGTATATATAAAATTGGTAGATAAAGAAAAAAAAAAAGTGTTTTAGAAAGGATTTAATACAAAGTTTCATTGTAAATCAACATAATCATAAAAACTCTAGGTATTTTGTTTTAAAATATTTGAAAATAGTAGCATACGCCATCTATGATTTTATACTGGAAATAGGTAAAACATACGCCAACTAATTTATTTGGCGTTTACATGTATAAAGGAATTAAAATTTATGTGTATAATTGACAGCAGATGGCGCTATTCAGTAATAAAGTATATCGCCAATTATTTTAATTTAAAAAAGCGGTAAGATATTACGTTTAAAACTTTACTCAACTTTTAAAATAAATTTAGCAAAACCTTAATTTTTGATAATTACTCTTTTTTATTTTTTATGCAGTTATATTACATCAATATATCAAATAAAAAATTACCGCAATAGTTTACTAAGGTTTTTTTTTATAACTGACTATACTGTTATCCGTAGAGGCCCTGAAGCCGCTGCGGCTTTTACAGCTTCACTGAACTTGTCAGTTTCATTTGAAAGTTAAAATATAATATAAGAAAGGTATTATTATTACTATTTATATATTTTTATTATTATTACTAATTCTGTATTAAAATCTAATACGGCGTACCTGGTATAATTTACATATGTGATATTAGTGAAAACTTTTTTGGCCTAAGATTTCCTTTGTTTAATAATAGTTATAAAGTACAATATTCTTTATGCTTCCTTAAGATAAATAAATAAGTCATGATAATCTAATTTTCTAAATTTCGGTAAATGTTAAGTACATATATAGTGTAGTCGTCACTCGACTTCTAACTTTAGTCAACCTTGACCGAATTTCTTTGAGTTAGACATAGATCATAATAAAATGTAGATAGTTTAAAGTATCTGTGGTTGAATGCGTAATTACTATTTGTTTAAATTTAGTAAAATTACAACAAACAGTACATTTGCAAAGATCAAATAACTCATGCTATTTATATCAATGAAATATAAATTACCATTGCTCTGAGAGTATTAATTAGACAATATTGAAATTGTGGAATACCATGTTATTTAGGATTAAGTAAAATACGATTCTTTTGGAGATTTATTTATTTACATCATGTATGTACATTTGTTCTTATTTGATATAGTATCCTAATTCATGGACCCTGAATAGGGTATGGTAAATTATTACATTACTAATGTAATGAATACTCGAAAGCTCGTAAGTAGGTAAGCTTTATGGTTACTTAGATTAAAACAACCATCTATACAATTTAATCTTTGAGAAATTTCAGTCGTCATGGTAACGCGGTGACACACAGGCCGTCGACCCCGACAGGCGCGCTACGCCATGCCGCGCCGCCCGCCTAACAAGCAATCCGCCCAATCGCGCCCCGCTTTCTATTTGTAAACAATTTCCTCAACTGTCCTTTGTCTCACCTTTAAATGTCAATTAATTTAGACTGTACAGTTAGTCGTATCATGTTCTTATGTGATTTTTTTACAGTGAGTAATATGTAACATATTTGATATTGTAACATTTTCTTTTTGTTGAAGTGTTAGTAATATTACACACAGTCAATAAGTGATTTAATATCTACCGTGAATTAAGTAACTCATATTTGGTGAGTTAGTTGTTATTGCTAGTGTTTGAAGTGATCGAAGTGTCGTAAAGTTTAGATAAATGTTGTGTTGTGTTTTATTGGTGATAAGAGCCCCTTATCGTGCGAGGGTGAGGTCAGATAACGAGGTAATAATTGGTTTTATTACTTTAGCTTGTTAAGTTTATTGTAAGTATGTTAAAGTTATAAAAATACTTTTTCATCATTTAAAAGTTACTATGTACCTTTAATTAATTATAAAAAATTAATTCATAACTTTTTCTTTCATTGCAAAGTATATTCTGATGTTACTCATTACCACTCTTGAATATAAAGTATGTTGGCTTGCATTTGTTAAGGTTTAGATAACTGCACGTTAAAGTTGATACCCATTCTAGGCTGGCGTGTTACATATTCGATCAAGCCACCTGTGTGAATGTGATCAAATTGATTAAATCGCTTATCCCAAACTACAATGACATAATTATAAAAAAGCCGAAATTGACATTTCCGTGTCATAAGTTCCTGTTACAAAATCTATCTATAGAAAAAATATCACAATTGTTCTTACAATAGTTTATGAGAGAGGGAGTGAATGTCGTTAGGAAATTGGCTTAAATTCGCTAAATATTTATCAATTTAAAACTTCTAAATGTTTGTACTGAAAAATTACTTAAATGTAATTACTTCGTTGTTTTATTGGATAAGCGAAATTTTCAAAAACTTTGCAGAACCTTTTAACCTCTAGTAAATTGAAAGTCATGATGACTGAATATTACAGACCAATATTGTTATGTACGATGCTCGCAGGTTCGAGTCTTGGAATTGTAACAACAACATTAACTAATTCTTATATAATTTATAATCGTTTTTTAGTCTGTCGGTGTTTCAGATAACTTGTGAGCTGATCTGATGATTCTTCCCAAGCTTTTGCACAGTAATGGCTTGGATAATAAGTTTAACCTTAGGCAAAGGAGTCATGGACGAAGGTGAAGATTTTAACCTTCAAGTCATATTATAGCATATAACAAATCTTTACGTTTTATTACATATTTTTATTGTTATTGCCGAATGTGAATGAAAACGGTCGGCGCCAAACCTGTTCTCTGTTACGTCTGTCTGCATTTCGTAGAGATAACAACATAGACCACTAACGACTAGACATGAATGATTGAACACCCACTATCTGTAAATAATCACTTAAGTATGAAGTAAAGTGATGTAACAATCAAAACTGTACACAGTCCGTGTCACGGTCATTATATATATTTTTTTAGTCTAAGTCAGTTAACAAATAAAGTTTTTCAAACCATCTATTAGATAATGGTGAATATATGTTATCATATGGAAATAAAACTACATTACTTATTATACTTAGAAACTATACACGATAAAAATATAATGTATGCTAGAGCGATATACATTACAATATGAAAAAGTTGTATAATAGTTTGCTGTGTATCTATATGCTAAGTGTTAGAAAAACAATATTAAATGGGTAAACTAAAATATATATTTATTATTAGCCAGCAAGCAATAAGATGCTAGCTAAACACGCCTGTAGACAGACCTAATTTTTCGCATATATTAGATGAATTATTTTCAACTTATGTACCTATACAATACAATATGAAAAAGTTATATAATAATATGCTAATTATAAAATATTGTAAAATATTTACAATTCAATTACAAAGTGTCGCGCGTCGTTGCGCTTATTAAAACTGTTTTACTCAAATCTTACTGTAGGGGAAGGGAGCGGATGTTCCTTGGCTCGTTGTGGGAAGATAAAGTTTAAAGTTAAGTTAAAACATGTTTAATAATAAAATGTTACAGATAAGTTGTAGTACCTAACTAAGAGATATTTAGCAACTGAATTCTCATAGGAATCTAATAATTTTGATGTATTGCTGAGATACGTCGGTTTGAGGTGTTTGTATTGTACCGTATACTACTGTTGACTTATGAGAAGCATTACAGAAAGTTTTTTTTAAAGTTATTATAGTGTACTAGGAAATTCATATAATCTTAAGTAACCATCATTTGGTCGTATGCTTTACGTACTGTAATTCAATTATTATTCAAATCTAGTTATGATTGGTCTGTGTATGTGAAAATATTTCATTTTATAGTATTCAGTATTTTTAGTTAATCGATGAGTGCTTAACAAATATTATTATATATATGGAGTTAAAATTTAAATAATACATTGAAAGTGCTCTTTTGATATTTGTTATCTGTGTTATTGAGTTAAAAAGCGTCCGCCGCGCCGCGCCCCGTCGGTGTGCGCGTAGTTAAAACTCGTAACCTTATATAAATCTTTGTTATATATTTACCAATTGCAAGAGAGAAGCAACGCTGAACAACAGTACCATCTCTGACTGCTAGGAGAGACTTCTCAAGGGAAGGCATAGGAAATGGGTTAAGGGTGTGTAAATAATGTATACAATTAATAAAATTGAAGTGTCTGTTTGTAATCAAAATAACAGTTTTTTTACTAAATGCATATGAAAGTAAAAACGATACCTATAACAAAAAGCCCATTTTTAAAATTTTTGTCTGACTGTCTGTTTGTTCCGGGTAATCTCCGAAACGGTTGGAACAATTTTGTCAGGACTTTAACTCATAGATAGCTGATGATATAGGGAGTAACTTAGGCTACTTTTATTTCAGAAAAAGAATTAGGGTTCCGCACAAATAAAAAACAACCGGTCATGGTGAATCAATTTGGGCGCTTAAATGGCTTAGGCTGAGTAAATCATAAGAGATATAGCAAATTGTTGTACAACATAATTGTAGGCATTAAAAAACCCTACAAAAAAGTTTGAGTGAGTATACGCTCAGAAGGAACACCCACACATATACAATATGGTATAAATATTCTTCGTCTACCACCATATCATCCTAAATCCTTTAGAAAATATTTGGGGAATTTAAAAATATATATTGCTTTACATAACACTAAAAAGAACGTGACAGAAATAATGAAAATAATAGACAGTATATTATTTGATATTTGTAGTGGAGTGATACGGAATAATACGTTCAATAAACACGCATTTACCTAATTTTTATTTAAGTCCTTTTGTCACTGGCTTTAACAAATAAGATGTAATAAATCTCGACATCATTTATGTAAACTAGCTAATAGAATTTTCTTGTGTACTTGACTGTACCTCTTGATACACACACATTGTCACTATATCTGTACACACTTTCGCACACATAGGACCGCGCGCACAAATGAATTGAACAGTCTATAAGTACTAGTTATATCAAAATTAATATAAAGGATGCAAATTTTTAAAACAATTTGGTTTATGCCGGGGCTCGAACCTATTCATATTCCACCTGGCTTAACCACTCGACCATCACGACTTGCATTCAACGCAGAATACGATATTTTTTTATCGAGTTACAACTCAAGTATTTGACAGTCACACCTGTTTCTTTCTTGTTATGTGACCAAATGCTTATGTTAGTAGAGCGCGCTAAAACCTGATCCGAGAGCTCACCACTCACGTACAGGTGGTACAGCTGCCCAGTTGCGTCTGTCAGAACACGTCGACAGATTTCAGAGATGTATATTTATCTCCTTTTTTATTATACAATTTTAATTTCATCCAGACAATAATATGACAGCTACGATGTTGTCAGGTAGTGCACGTTCATATTATATTTATAATATATGAAGCAACGATGGCTTACCTACCGTGTGTACGCACATCGAAACGAAGGACGTGAGTTCGAATCCTTGCAATGAGGTTTAGCTTTCAGTAAAACCATAACATATACCATAACATATATAACAAATATTTAGTTGTATAATCACGAGTAAATCAATCAGAGGCCACTTGCACAATCGCATTCGATACTTCAATGATATGATTTAGTTAACTCAATAACAGACTGTCTAGAACTCTTAAGTAAATTATACCTTCGAGTACCCAGTAAGCATATTAGGAACCCCAGTTTGTTCGCAATTTCATCTGTAAAGTAATACATATGCTCAAAATTGCATCCTTTACAGGTGTACTACACAATACAATACCTTTTCAATGATATTGACATTTTCCACCTGAGTCGAATACAGTTTCTCAAGTCGGTTTCTAAAAGGTTAGTTCAGGAGTAATTACAGGAAACCTAAAACATGCACACATACATATTAACCAAACACACTTACACACAACACACATTACTTAATAAACATCTTTTTAAATACACTCATACACACTTAACGTTATCGTTAGGTATAAGTATAAAATGTAATTTATTTATTACTTTCTAAGTGGCACTTATAATTATATTATAATTATTTTACAATTTTTAAATATTAGTCAGATACGTTGACAGAAATCTCTCGCCAGTTATATTAACTGCTTACGTGGATATTTTGTCGATAACATTTATCTTGGTTACACGTGTAAACACTGTGAATGTAATAATAATAAATGTTGCCACCGCAGACATATTGTATCACTTTGAATCTAGTCCAATATATTATTCTCTAAAACTCGTATTAATTGAGAAACAGGTCGATGTTTGCGGTTATGTTAAGATTTTATTACTCAATCTCCCTACTAGTGTTGGGGTGATGTGATAAATTCTATTTTCGATGTGTAAAATCTTTCCTCTCGTTACCTGTAATTTGTGGGAGTGCTTTCGTGAATAGGGAAGAAAGTGTGTAAGAGGAAGCCGGGGAAGTGCGCGGTATTTTTTTTATTTGAGCAATAAGCGTGCACGGTGATAGAGACGTCCGTCAGATTGTACCAAGCCATTTTCCGAGAGGTTGGTACTGTCAGCCAACAGTGTGTGCGTGTGTGTGACAAGAAAGAGAAAGGGATTTGAAGAAGGAGAACCCATCAGCTGTGCGCTTAACCTACAGTGTTGTGTATAAACTGTGCTGTTATATAAATTAATTGTATATGTGTAAACTATATTGTCAGATATTACACATCATATGCGGCTACTGTAAGGCGAGCTCATGTTTTTTAATGTTTTTCCTATACAAGCATACCTCTTTAGGTTTATAACAAATTTATAATGCGATTGTGAAAGGAAACATTATAAGAGGAAAGCCTAGACGAACATTTATCGATCAAATCAGAGACGTTCTGAAGAAAGGTCAGGTCATGAGTACTCTAAACCGACGAGCATGCATGAAAAGTTCAATAAATGTTGAAGAAGCGAAATATGTATGCCAGGATAGTAGCAGGTGGAAGGACGTGGTCTCTGCCTACCTCGTTGGGAAATAGGCGTGATTTATGAATGTATGTATGTATCCTTAGCTTGGAAATATACAAATTATGATGGTCCTTAAACTTTATTCCGTGGTTCTTTCCGTATTACTTTTCCAAATTCGTTTTAAAAAATGGACATATATCTCTTTCTTCTACCAGGCGTTAGGTATATCAGTCAAATTCCCATTCGTTCATGTATTCGAGTTCGATCATTATCTTATATTGTTCGTGTCGTAACGAAGTTACAAGTAACAGCTTTTCAACAACCCATCCATCTGTTTTCTTTTACCTGAGATAAAAAGGCGTAACTCTTATATTGAGCATTCTAAAAACGTTGATGGGGAGATTATAGAGAAATAGCGCTGAGTCAAAATATCGGTTAGCAACACGAATTTCGTTAAGATCGTGCCTACAAACTTATTAATTATATAAGAAAATAAACATTTTACGATAAAACATGTTATTTAAACTTGTTATTTATTCTTAATTAACATCAGCTTTATCATTGGCGTGATATATTTTTAAACGAAAGTAATTAATGTTGACCTTTGACGTGTGTATCACGGGCAATAGGACGAATAATAACTAATTAAAAACAGAGCTGATAAAGATACCACGGTCAGCTTGTACCTACTCGTAATATCTCCTGAATTTTTCTTACTTTGATGTTTCACTTCGTGAGGAAACTGAATTCCTGACTTAGTATAATGCTAAGTTGTTATTTTCACCTACGTTAAGTCCTTAAACACGAACACTAAGCCTCGTTAGCCTAGTGGTCGTAAGCGTGACTGCGATGCTAGAGGTCCTGGGTTCGATTCCCAGTTCGAGCAAAGCGTTATTGGGTTTTTCTATGAAATTCTCAGTAGCAGCTCGGAGTGCGACTTTGTTCCCGATTAATAGCAATAGGCTCGCCTCCTGTTACATGGGACTTAAACATATACCCGGCGAACTGTGGGTGTATATGTACACCTCTGCCTAACCCTTCGAGGATACAGGCATGATGGTATGTATGTACTAAGCAAAGTGGTTAGCTGCTGATAAACCTGCATGTTTGTCTTGTGACCACTATAAACACAGTAAAAATACATGGTCCCAGTAACTCGCTCCGGTAGATCGCGTTATGTTCTTATCCAATACATAATTAGTTGCCAAGTAGCCTTTATTCCAATAGGTTTTCTTCGCGTATGTAGTGGACGGTAAAAGAAACTATAGACATATAGCTTCAATTTACTGAACAACAATTACAAACACAATTTACAAACAGATTTAAATATTAGTCTTAAGTATTAGACGCATTATAGACGCGGAGCTGAGATAAAAAAATCCATTCGTATCCATGGTCATGTTAAATGAATATTTCTAATATTCACTTTGTTCTAATAATTACCGTAATTATTATTATTACATGGAAACTTATTTGCGAGTACTTCATTCCTATGACAAGAGGAATATTTTTATAGTATATGTGGTTTTGGTGATTAAACCCGTACCTTCTCCTGGGAGAGGTCTTTGCCCAGCAATGGGACACTTACAGGCCGATAGTAACCAACATAAGAAGGACTGCCGCCTTCAAGCTAGTCATAGTAGTTCGCTTCGCCTGAGTCAGTTAGAAGGTCTCGTGTTCCAATGCGTATTGCCAACAGCACGCTTAGAATAGTAACTCAGCAGCGCAAGAACTGCTGCTATGTAGCAGAAATAGATGTAGCCGTGATGCTCCCTTAGTCATGGCACATTCTCCAAAATTGTGGCGAAATTTAAAGTTGCAGGAAAACAATTTTTTTATCAATTTTTTATTTAATCACGTATACGGAATGGTGGATTACCGTACTCTTAACAATAAAGAAGGCATTCGGAAGGTCGGTCTACGATCGCGTCTAAGTTCTTTAAGATCCAACGGGCAACCAGAACCAAAAAATTCTCTGAATCTACTCTTAAACTCATGGAGAGGGGGACGTGAAATTATTCTGCAATCTCCAGGGAAAATGTGTAAGTATAAAAAGCTCAATAGGTGCACCTCCAAGTCATTGAGATGTGAAGCACACCAATAAAATAGCGATCCTATTAAACGTATCCTATCTAATCCTATCAAAGGTAATAGAACATTTCAGAGGTTTACAATTATTAGCAAGAAATCTGTTTATTGGACAAAGCTAGCTAACAAAGCTGAAGACCAACGACAGCATGATGTTGCCATTCAAACCTGAACTTTTGACAGAGATCCATGGACGTCAACGCAGAAGCCCGTTACGAATATAGCTAAAGATCAAATTTGGATTAACCCGTATAGTACTTGGCACTATACCCTTCGGTATGTCTTCACATACCGGAGCTTGTGCGAGATTAGTATGGCCCCCAAAGAGGTTAAAAACAAAAAAGCTGCTGGTGATGACAGAATCACAACCGAACTTCTGAAGGCGGGTGGTAAACCAGTACTTAAAGCTTTTCAGACCCTGTTTAATTCACGAAGAAAAATACTGCAAGCATTAACCAGAAGTATGAAGATGCTTTTCTTAAAATAAAGGCGATAATGCACTTCTGAAAGATTACAGGTCACTTCTGAGCCATGTTTACAAGAGAGTTATTACGAACAGCCTCGCGCACAGGTCTGATGATTTCCAAGCTCCGAAAAAACCGGTTTCCGAAAAACTTTAATACCGTAGACCACCAACATACGCTACGGCAAGTTTTACCGAAGACCGAAGAGGACTATAAAAAAATCTTTGTTATTTTTTTTTTTTATTAAAAAATACATAAACATTTTCTTTAAATGTCCCGAAAAACCAGAACTGGTTTATGCCGATTCGGTCGATGATTTGTATAAAAACGCCAAAATGTCAGCCTGACTGTGGGACCAGTCCTAACCTATCTTTTTGCGGTGAGGAGTCACCGAAGGAGGCGATATTTCTCAAAAAGTATTCACAGCAGCACTGGAAGATTTTTTCAAGGTTCTGAGAAGGGAAGGGTTACGTATCAATGTAAACGGCGAGTAACTCACTCACCTACGGTTTGCCGACGACATAGTAATCATAGAAGCGAAGGAGTTGGTTATAAAATGAACGTGCCCAAACGAAAGTCATGTCCAACGTTCAACTTCCGTACAGTTGTTATTCATTATGTTTAACTGAAATAAACTGTTCTGTCAGGTATGTCCAACTTCGAAACAGAGGTTAATCGTCGAATCCAACTTGGCTGGGCAGCTTTCTGGAAGCTACATAACGTTTTGTCGTCCAAGATGCGGTATCTTGTCTCAAGATCTTTGATCTGAGAATCTATGACCTGTATGTGTTGCCAGTTATGACATATGGTACTGAGACCTGATCACTAACGATGGGCCTCATAAGAAAGCACAAGATCACTCAAAGGGAAATGGAGCGTGCTATTCTTGAAGAAGTATCTTTGAATGATCAAATCAAAAATACGAAGATCCGCAGTAAAATCAAAGTCACCGATATCGACTATATAGTCTTCAGAATTGCTAGATATAAGTGACAGTAAGCGAAGCACACTGCTTGTAGAACTGATGGTCGATGAGCCCAAGAGTTCTCGGATAGCGATCAATTATCAGAAGATGTAGCGTGTGGAGACTCGCTACAAAGTGTACCCACAACCCGGTGAACGTTGTGGGAATCCGTTGGATGTGAGTAGCTCAGCATCGGTTGATGTGACGACTTCCGGACAGGCATAATATGTCTATCAGAGCACGTCTTGCGGGTGAAAGTGTGGATAGAATGTTTAATGAAACTAATAGATAATGTAATATTCTTTTTTCTTTTTTATTATTGAAAACTAACTTTGCCCGCGACTTCGCTCGCGTGGACTACAGAATGCCGTCGATCGGTTGCACGCACGAACCGGTTATACACTTATTGTGAGTGTTCTTTCGAAAATAGACATATACTCACGCTGACAATCAATAAATCATATATTTTCATGGTTACTTTTTATGTTGATAAGAGATGGCGCTGACACGATTTTAAGCTGGGTATCGTTTGATTTTATACATCGGGTTTAAGGGTTTGTATTATTCAACGAATTAATCAAGTCCGGTGAAGCTGTAAAAGCCGCAGCGGCTCTGTTTTTGGATAGGGCCCATAAGGCTAACAGTGTAGTCAGTTAAAAAAAAAAAAATCAACGAATTACAATTTTATTAACTTGTATAGATATAATAAAATATAAGTAACTATATTGCATATGATAGTTTTATTAATACATGCAAGCAATGCTCACATTATCATGATTTTACTTACATCACCGTTTGCACAAATTAGTCGTGGTAATCTGAACCATGGTTATGTGATTTTTTTATTTACAGAATAATTAATGTCCAATAAATGTCAACGATTCTCTGGCAAAGCACTTTTGTACAAATATTAACTGTCATATCTTTTGAATCATCAACTAAGATGACATCTTGGCTGCACGAGCTGTTTATCTCTAGTAGGTGTGTCCGTTGAACATAATAGCTGCGCCAAAATTCTTATTTACGATTTTTTACAGGTGTTCAAGGTTCAAGGTTGTTCAAGATTACGTGAAAAGTGGTGTGACAATTTGTAACGACATAAAAATATTCATGGGTAGTTATATTTTCATATACTTAGTCTAATTTTAATGGTAAACTAACTAAACCTTTATTATATAAAAATGAATAGTAAAAGAACTCGCCATTTTCACAATAATCAAGTCAATTACTACCCATCCAGCAGTGTGACTGTTAGAGAAGGGTCGCGACATATGTGCTGGGCCCTTATTTCAATCTACCTATCGCGAATCAATCCCTCTCGAAACTATTGACCTTGCCCCGTCGACCTGGATTGCAGATTGTCAAGTATGTACGTGTAGAGTGAACTGTTTATAAGTGTATGTGCAGCCTCAAATCTACAACAGCAAGGACATTATCACGCAAGCAATCAGTTCAGCAAGACTCCTGGTACACCAACTCAAGTTATACAATGCAAAATCTTAAAACCACCGTAAATTACATATAACTCAGCGCCAACCGAACGCCCAGAATGGCGTAGTGCGTAACGTAGCTCCATAAGACCGCACGCGGGAACACTGTAGCAAACACGAAACAGACGCAAGTTTGCGGCCAGAGCACGAAGTAGAGTGTATAGATTAGCTTACGTGACGAGCAGAGCCGTCGGACGAAGGCGGGGGGCGGGACGCGCTGTGCCTGCGCAGAACGACTGCCCCGCGCATACTTTTCGCCAATCACCGCGATCGTGGCATCGTACGATGCGATGTATTCTAAACAGTGACATTACATGAATTCAGAGTTATTCAGGAATTTCAAGTGCATATTTTTCAGTATACTTCAGTGCCAAAAGCAGAAGACTTATCTCGAAAAAAAAAAACAGTATATGTATATTGTAGGTTACATTTTACATATGTTCTCCTCGATTTAACATGCTTTCGCCACAGTTTTGGAGAATGTGCCTCATCTCATACCTTGGTATTATTAATTGTCAACTACATATTTATGTTTTATTTTTTTATTCATTTGAGTGTTAAAAAATTTAAAATAACTATGTATGACATTCAGCTATCGGCTATATTATCGGTTTGACGTGTTATCAGCAGCGCTGCCTACTGCCCGAAAACCTGGTAATTTAGTCGATTTTATGATAGCGGGTAATTTTGTCGGGTATTTACATTGACCGGGGCAAAAGTGGGTATTTTTGCTGAAATTAGTTACTACTAATAAGTACTTTACATTGATCAAATGCCTGGGAATATCCATATAGGAAAATGTGAAGTAAGTGACAGAGTTAGTATATGACATTGTGTACTAGTTTGATTTTTTAAGTATTAGACTAGCTAACCCGCGCATCTTCATCTGCGTCATATAAGAGATAGAGTATAGGTGCCGCCCGCCTCCCATATCATTCTGCAAAATAAAAATGCGATAGCGGTAATTGATCATTATTTTGCTTCCGAGTTATTTTAAAACTGTGATACCTCCTGAGATATTCATTTAAATCAATTACTGTAAAGGGAAATTTTATACAAAATTAAATACTTTTGATGAATAACGTATTTATTTCGATAAGGATTAACACCATGTATATAAAAACACTTTAGCAATAATTTATTATTTAAGAACAAATTTTATTACCATACAAAATGTTATATTGATTAAACCTTAAAATATAGACATATGCTATCCCGGATTTTTTTTAGAACTTTTTAAGAGAAACAATTCCGTCATACACGATTGTTACGTAACTTTAACCATTCACGCAGCGCACGCAATGGAAGCTCTCAAAAGGAATAAATTTATACTGTCTTTGCAACATTTTTCATTGATGCTCCGCTCCTATTGGTCGTAGCGTGATGTTATATAGCCTATAAATACTATGAAGCCTTACTCAATAAATGAGCTATCCAACACTAAAACATTTTTCCATTCGAACCTAGTAGTTCCTGAGATTAGCCTATTCAATCAAACAAACAAACTCTTCAGCTTTATAATATTAGTATACCTAGATTTATTTTCAATCACAGTCATCGACGTATAAGTACGACTCTTAGAACTCTCTCAAATGTTGCGAACAAAGTTATGTTTTTTTACTCTTCTGAGCGAAGTACTAGCGGAAATAAGTTACCTAGTTGATTTTTAAAATACATTGTTTGAGTTTTTAATGACTGATATCAATAGCTTAAAGAAATTGAATTTAAAGAGGATTAAAATAGTATTTTGTGTTATATAATTTTGTTTTCCTAACTTTATTTAACCTTAAAAAATACTCGATTTTCGGGTAATCTGCTAATGGTTGACGGGCAAACGTTGGTATTTTGAATTTATTGGCCAGGTAACCAACGACTCTAATCTGACAGCGCTGTTTATCAGTTAACAAAATATTACTTATCAAACATAAAACGTTTTGTATGTTGGGGATCTCTAAATTTTACGTGAAATATTATAGCTACATTAAGAATTTCGGTCGTAGCTGGCTTGGTCGCAATTCGCCGGTACCTATGTACTGTACCGACGCAACATGTTAATCGCCACTCAGCTGTTTCTTATCGTCAAAAGCTGACGCTTCTCATTTCTTCTGTTATCTTTACATTATTTATCGTAAATTAACTTTATTATCGCGATTATTAGAGATTAATATATTAATGTTTTTGTTTCAAACGTTTGTAGTGAAGTGAAAAATGAAACAATGTTATTTTTTTATGAAATGAATTTCGCAACATTTTTAACTGTTTTATGATGTGTTTATTAAGGTAAATATACCTGTATATATTTATATTTTAAATATATTGCATATTATATTAAACTATAATAATAGCGCCCGTGGCTTCACACGCGTCAATTACATAATTATCGTTTAATATCGTTTGAGTAAACAATGTGGTTTACAGAACAACCTGGCAAATTTCATGCAAATTTCCCATATAAAATAGTTTCCATGTTTAAATCTGCCTGGCGTCCCGCGACGACTATTTTTTTTGGATTTTTTTTTAATTTGAAATGTGTGTTTTGAACATAGGAGTTTAAGAACCTCTGCTTTATATCATCGGTGATATAATATAAATATATTTCAGTCTCTATTCAGCAGCAAATTATTATCTCATTTAGTAATTTATTTTGTGTTCTAAATGAATATTCGATAAACTTATTGTGAAAAGTTTATTTCCAGTACATAGATATCTAATGTACCTACCTGTGATCTGTTAATAAGATAGCAATTTTATATAACCTCTACAGTTTATCTCTTAAAATCTATCTCTGGTAAGACGACGGTTGGGTCTTAGGTAATTTATTATGTCCGTAAAACATACACTTCACACAAAATGCATACAAATATATCGTTCAACAACAATGTAGGGAAACCGCAAGTTTATAACAGATACTTAGCATTTAGTCGATTTCCTCATAACTTATTTACGAAGTAATATTTATATAATTATCATTAAGCGCCCTTGATCCCATGACAAAGCTTTAGTGACTAAATATTGCATTATAATTACATTCTGTTGAGAAATCTTTTGATAGAGATTTTACGTTTAAGTTACTCCTAAATCATCCAATAGTAGAAAAAAGATAACTTACCCTTATAAAAACTCTAATTGATATAGAAAATTGTAGTAATTCATAATTATTGAACTAACTGCTTCCAGTAATTATTAACAAAGCTCTACAAAAACAAGTAAAATAAAAATGAAAAAAATTAAAGTTGCCTTTTTTGAGATACGAATAATGTGTCTGGAAACCCATATATGTAGAACATATTACAGTTTTAGTACAGTTTTACTGCTGACATTATCATTATTTGAATGACAGTAACGTCTGGGAATGAATCCTTCTCTTTATATTCAGTTAATTATTACGATAATAGTCTCTTAATAGTGCCTTAACTTTTATAAGTGCCTACATAAGGACTAAATTGAATAAAGAATTTTTCGATTTTGATTTTATTTTTGATCAATCACAGTGCAGACACTGCCGTGCTATATAAAAAAATCTCATTGTACTCTTGCGTTACTATGCGGGCTCGATGTATTATGAAGAATTATTTTTGTCTATAGACATGCGGAAAGTAATTAATTCAGCCTAATAAATCCAGGAAAATTGTCTTACTTAATAGGTATTTTCATATTTCCCTCGAATTTAGAATCAAACATAAGTTGTCAGCTCAGGCAAAATAATTTGCTTGTTTTTTTGAGCTTTAACCTTTAATAATCTTATTGGAACTCAATATTTATAGATACACTAATGAAAATTAAAACTTACAATATATAACTAACAAGTTGGTAGAAGTAAATTTACTTTGTAATTAGGTTAATATTCAACTTGCGTTCATTGTACTTCCAGTGACCATGATTCTAATTAACTAACACATAATAATTAATAAATTCTAGTTAGGTGTAGCGGGATTTATCGTTGCATGAGATAATATTACTGGTCTTGGTTAATTTAATTGAGCTGTAAGTTACTTGATTTTTAATCTGATTACTGATTAGGGAACTATGTGGTTGTAATACGCTAAGCTTTTAACTTAAACGCGCCCGGATTTCTACGGTACAAGCTTGCTGATATATATTTAACCCCAGGAAGGTAGCTATAAAAGCCTAGACGACCACCGCCGCACCACGCGCCACGCTTAGGTACTTTGTACTGAATAAATATTTTAAGACATCGTAAATCGTAACTTAATCTAACACAGAAATGGCAATTACGTCTGTCACGGTAACTAGTTTCGGTGCTCGCAGGCCGGCTTGAAAATCAATTATTTTATGGAAGGAATCTTCTCTAAGTACTATATCGTTACTTTTGAATTGTAATATACTTATTAGAACATACTTGCAGTATAGTCATTGCTGAGCTGTAGTATTAAACAATATAACTTACTCAATAGAAAGGGAAATGAAAAAAGAAGTTAAGAAATAACCGCCTGAAAAGGTAATTAGATGGTACTAAAATTTTGTTCATTATAGAACGTAAGGAATTTATTTTCGTAGTTTGTGACGCATTATTTAGTGTTATGAGTGTCTTTAAATAGTAATATTATTTTACCTCATTAACATACAGTCAAAATCTGTTATAACGACATCGAAGGGACTACTCATATTTAGTCGTAAAAACCGATAGTCGTAACAACCGGTGATGTTTTCGAGATACAAAGCCCAATTTTTTTATGAAGTAATATTATTGAATGTGTATTGTGTAAGTACATATAAATCCATAAGTAATTATTGGAAAAATATATTCGTGTATAGAATTAAACTACATATAAAAAAATTGTTGTCATAAAGCGTTTGAATTTTTTCTCACTCTTTCCAAATGGTCGAAATTGTCGAGTGTGATACACCATATTTCTTTGCGAAGTCTTTGTTTGGAATTCCGCTCTCTAGCTTTGATATAATACGCGATTTTTCATCGATATTAATTTGTTTCCTTTCTCTTTGCGACATGTTAAAAGTTTCACAAATAACTCCACAATACGTTTTGGTGCGTCTTGTGTACAGATAAGTAACAAACTAACTGAAGAGATATGAAGAAACGGGCTTTGACTCTACTGCATGCATGCGTTTTGTTTCTAAGAATTACAAAAGACCTACACTCGACATTTATTTATTTACTTTTGCAATTTTAATAGCCATTGTATCAAATGTGGATACCTATTCAAATTGTTTACATTACAACTTAGCTGGTCGTTCTAACAGATCTAAATCTCCGAAAATATTAGTTAAATGTAGTCGTTTATTAAGGTATGTTGTAATAAGCAATGTTTTTGATAAGGGGTGGTCATATAGCATTCAGCCGGGACTTTGGTTCTGAGTCAATATAACAGGTATGTGGTTCTTAACGACGTCGCCATAAACGGTTTTGACTGTATATAAAATTTCATTATTTAAATTAAATATTAAAAAGTTTTCATTGTATGTTATCTGGAGTGATTAGAGAATTGACTGGGAAATTGGGAATTGAAAAGTAATTTAAATGTTTTATCCAATAAATAGCAGAATTTATGGTTACAATGCACAGTGCAAACGATCGAGTCGCGTGTTGATTCGTCCAGCCCGCTCCCCTAGCCCTCGCCGCATGCCCCGCTGCTCCGTGACATACGCGCCGCCAAGCGGTACGCACAAATACCCATTAACTTAACGAATACTTTCTGTCACATAAAATACTAATTATCTGGGCGAATAAGTAAAGCTCGGTGTTTTACAAAAAAAAAAAAAAAAAACACCTGTCTAGTTAAAGCTGGAATGTAAAACATAATCTAAATGCAAATTTTAATTTAAATTGTTGGAATCGTTTCCGAGGAATCATGGCAATTACATATATTATACAAGAATTACTCGCTTAATAGTATTATTAGATTCTACCTATGCCCGCGGCTTCGCTCAAGTGGACTATAGAATGCCATCGATCCAGCTATTTTAAAGACAAAAATTCTTATTTTGGGTGTTCTTTAAAAGATAGACATATACTCTCCCAGATTTTTTTGTAGGTCTTTTTAGTGTCCACAATTATGTAGTAAATTAATATGCTATATCTCTTATGGTTTACTCAGCGTGAGCCATTTAAGCTCCCGCATTGTTTCACCATGACCAGTTTCTTTTTATTTGTGCGGAACCCTAATTCTTTTTCTAAAATAAGAGTAGCTTAAGTTACTTACTCTTTATAACATCACTATATGCCAGTGAAACTCCCGTTAAAATCGGTCCAACCGTTTCGGAAATTACCCGGAATAGACAGACAGACAAAAAAAAAACGGGTTTTTTGTTATAGGTGTCGTACATACTTTGATATGCATTTAGTAGTATTTTACATTAAAAACAAACACTTCAATTTTATTAATTGTATATATGATCAGTTCAACCAATATTTTAGTGTACCAATAACAACCAACCAATATTAGAATAAAGCAGTCGTAATGCTCATGTCTTTATTCATTTAGTTTTCAAGTGAACATGATAAAATCGCCGCATTATCTAAGCAATGAACGGGTGTGATCCGTGTCTATGACAATTAAAACGAGTCTAATAATGTCCCAATTTATTTCTCAGAATGCATTCAGGGAATCGGAGTAACTAAATAGTTAATATGAGACCAGTATGCGAATGAAATCGCCTTGAATGTACATCACAATAAGTCCGTGTCTTTTTCATGTACTTTCTTTTACAAATATGAATTGTAAGGAAATTTCCGTAACAAAAATTAATTAAATTCAAAAGCACTGCATGCTACATACGCTTAGCAAGGCTTACACGTATCTATAATTTTAATGCTTATGTTATACGTACATATTATGTTAATGTAAATATTTAGTTTTGGTTACCCTCATTAAAATATCTTCATAACTGTCTGTGAGTGTTTTATGTTCTAATTTCATGAACTAATAACTAACCTTTAGTCTTACCGATTTAAAACAGTACGGCTGAGACCTAGATAATATTTACAAATGGATAAGATATCTCATATCACAACATCGTATTGCTATTCCATTTCCATTTCTTTATTTTCTCGATGACAGCACCTGTGAAAACTTAAACGAGCATCTTTTTTACATTATGTATGCATTATTTTATAAAGATATGACGTATAAGGTTATACCAGAGTCGGAGAAACTGATAGGGATGGAGCTATATCCATAAACGTAACACGATAACAGACACAAATTTTTTTACAAAATGTATGAAACTAAACTACTGCCGGATACTTTTGTACAAATTTATTAACTAATATTATATTTCACTACAAGATGTTACATGTATTAATTCTTGATTGATAATGCCACCTACTTCAAAATTTTCGAAGCTGTTGTAAAATAAGTAGGTATAGGTAGGTACTCGATAATGAAACGAAATAATTATAACGACAGGTAATCTTTATTTATTTATGTTTGAATGTTGCGATCGATATCATTACTTATTTGGTCACAACACTACAACTATCAAATTAGAACTGTCATCGAGAAAATAAAGAAATGGAAATAGTATAATTGCGGTAGCATTCATAAAAATCGCCACTGACCTATTTGGACTTAGTCCTAGATGGTGTAAAACGAACTGTTCTATCAATAAGCCACACATGGTGGAAATATCTCTTACCATTCTGAGTAATGGAAGATTAGTAGCTTTTAGCAACTTTAAAGAACTGAGAGGAAATTCAATATCTCTTTCAATTTCTTTCGAAGTAAATTGTTGTGTCTATTGTAGCTCAATTTTATATTTCATAGTAAACAATATTGTAGCATTATTAATAGTAACTCTTTATAACTTCATCGTTGATAGTCACAATCTCGCCTAATCTTAAGTGACGATGTGACCCAAGATGTAATATGCTAAGCTTAGTGGAAGTCTGGCTCTCAAGTGCGGCTGCCGGAACACACCTATTGGTGCGTTGTAGCTAGCCAGGCGGGCATTAGAAAACGCCCTACCACCATGCTATGCTTTCATCATGATCTTTTCCTTTATCGAAAGCTCAGGCTCATTGCAGGGATTCGAACTCATGTCAATGGAAGTGGAGCCCGTACTCGTTACCAATGAACCATCATGCTCAACTAGTTGAGTAACATTTCTATTTCTTCATTTTCATTATTATATCGAGTACTTGTTACATCCCCACGAAGTCCCAAAAATCCATAACGCTTGGTCGCAGTACGCAATGTATGTAGAGTGTACATTGCCGCCTCCAGCACGCAATGACACCGGTGCCGCGGTGTTGCGTGACGCACGTGCGTCTCGACGCAACGGCGACGGGTCAACAACACCAGACAAACACGATTAACTAAACGAGTACAACGTGGATTTACTGACCTCAAGGACCCTATTAATCCACCAAAGTGTATTTGGCAAGCCGACTTACTGCCTACTTTTTCTTTTTTTATCATTAATCATCATGACTCACCCGTATAATACCGTCGTGTACTTGTAAAACATCGATTTTTTGAACAAACTATTTGTAACCGATAGTTTTTGAGACAACAATCTATTTACTATCAGTTTTATTTAGAACGGAATATATTTCAACCCGACGTCAAAGACGACGAGAAAAAAGTATTTTATAACTTGACGGGCTAAAAAACGTTCATTCGCGGAAATCTTCTTTGTTTTCACAAAAATACCCCGAATGAAGCAATTGCATGAACAATCGATTGCTCGATAGCCCTAATGACGTTGATTAGTCGATTGTTAATCGATGTTTTAGCAACACTACGTCGTACGTTCCAAAATGTGGCCAAGTTGTAATTATTTTGATACTGGCTTTTTAACTGTTAGCCGCGAATTACAATGCAAAAACAAAAGTGTGAGTATGTTCTATATACCCAGCCCACTATCAACGTTCTGCATATTACTGAGTGGGTGCAAGCAATCCTTAAGCTGTTCTTTGTGCGAGCGAGGCTGGCGCGGAGTTACTAAGCGGTTATATGACACCCTCCACACCTTTAAATTATACAAAGTTCACTTTATTTTTGTTTAACTTCTTTTAAAGTCTAATTTTCAACGCAAACATGAATTAATTTAAACAGGCTTTGAAACGTTCACGAAACGTACTATTAGGTAACTTGTGAAGCTCGTAATTTGTTGATGTATGCCAGACGGGCCACGATTGCAGCTGGGATGTGCTGGCAAACTCTATAAATGATTACTTTTGTAATAAACATAAGAGTAAAAATGTTTAATGGCTCACATATGGCGCGGAATGCCCTCCAGGGCTGCCATTAACAAGAAGGGAAATTGTTGCACGGTAGATAGTAACGCAGGATGAAGAAGTAATTCACAGACAGCAAAGACGGCTATTGTTTGGTGGGCGGTGTCTTTATCAATCAGCACGTGTGTTTGCACTTTTCAAGTAATATAATTTTTCTCTTAAGAAAAAGATTATAATGTATATATTATTATGGATTCTGTTTGTGGAAGTATATCGTGTCGAAGGTTTCAGATTCAATTTACTGTCAGATAAAAGTTTGCAAAACTGCAATATATTTTAAAGTGGGAATTGCAAGTAAGGCACACATTTTTGGTTTTTATTACTATTTATTTTTATTATCACGCGACGCTGTCGCACTATCAGTTTTCCGCTTATAATAATATCATTGTCACATGGAATCTTTTAGCCAAATTTTTTTATTTCAATACTACATAATAGAAGCCACCGTATGAAATATAGATACAAACAATAGCATATATCATAATAAAATCGAGTGGTAACGCATCACTTCTGTCGCAATATATAGGCACAGACACGGTGTTGAGAATCTTTGTTTTTAGAATGTTTAATTTAAGAGTTATATATTCACTAGCTGACCCGCGCAACTTCGTCTGCGTCACATAAGAGAGAGTGGGACGGACTTAGGCAGAGACAAATAACAATTGTCGTAGTTTTTTTTTTTTTTTTTTTTTGAACTGACTACACTGTTAGCCTTAAGGGCCCTATCCTAAAACAGAGCCGCTGCGGCTTTTACAGCTTCACCGGACTTGGGGGCGAGCGCTTAGGGCACTCAGCCGCGAAAGTTTGTGACGACCCGCACGAGGGTGCCAGAGTGGCCGAACCTCGGCTCGGGCGGTCGTCGCGAATGCGAAAAAGTCGCGATCTAACTAATTCCCTAATCCTATGAGAATTCGAGCTATTAATATATACTCATATGCACGTTCCCCTCCTCCTGGGAGGAAGGAGTGGACCATGCGTATGTGTATTTAATAATCGGAATGGTTTTTCTACACTAACTAGCGCATTAGTCTAACTAGCGCAAAAAAAGAAAAAAAAAAGGTCCCTTACAGAACCTATGTACCTGTGTGGTGTGCACGTGTGTGTGTTCATACGTGTGTAATGTTGTGTGAGGGTAACTAAGTGTTGCACGTATAGTGTCACTTTGTATCGCGCGGGCGGCTGCCTGACCCAAGGGCTTCACACCGAGGAACGGACTAGGCTTGGGTTGCCGCTAGAGAGGGTGGACGTGACGGGTGTGCGGGAGCGAAGTTGACCGCCCGTCCTCTGCGGAGAGAACGGTGGTTACGCGGGCGTGGGCGGTGGCACGCTCTGTTTGGAGAGACGGTGTCGGCGTAGAACGCGTTAGCTTTTTCGGTTTGGTCGGGCGGGTCAGTGAATATATTACGCGGCCGGCGTTTTCTCCGGCAGGCGTTGGGGTCGGGAACATAAGAAGCTGCCGCTTTTATTAAGGGATTCGTGTGGTTCGACGCGGTGTCGAAATACGAGCGAGAAAGGTGTTTGGCATATGCATGTATCGAGGGAAGGTCCATATCTCTATGGAGATCCTCCATACGAACAAACCAGGGGGCACCGGTAAGGCGGTGAAGAAACTTGTTCTGGATGGCTTGTAAGCGTTCCCAGTTATACCTTGACATATGTGCGAACGCAACGCAGCTATATGTCATGATCGGACGGATACACATCTTGTAGAGCGTAAGCTTGTGTCTCGTGGACATTTTGCTTGCAGCACATAACAGAGGATGCAGTCGGGCGAGGGTCCAGGAGGCCCTTTTCCTAACCAGATTGATGTGGCGTATAAAGGAGAGTCTACTGTCTAGGGTTACACCTAGATATTTGGTCGCCTTTTCCCAGGGGATCGGATTACCGAAGAGTTCAAGGGGATTGTCCTTGAGTTTTTGCGGTATCTGTGTGGCGGTTTGGTCGAAGAGCACCGCTGCGCTCTTCGTGGGGTTTATGGCTATTCGCCAGTCGTTAAACCACTTCCCGAGAGTGGTCACGGCTCTTTGGATTCTACATTTGAGGTTTCTCGTTTGCCTTTGAGAGGAGTATATGACTGTATCGTCAGCGTATAAGCCTACTTCAACTTTCTCCTCAAGTTTTGGTAGGTCACTGACGTACAGATTGAAGAGGCTAGGTGCCAGGATGGAACCTTGGGGGACGCCTGAGCGTATGGGATGGGGTGTGGATAGTTCACCTTCCACTCTGTAGCGAAAGGTGCGGTCTTTGAGGTAGTCGCGGATGATTTTAACTAATCTATCGATTGTCGTAGGCACCTATAATACAATTTATATGTGCCGCGCCGCCCGCTTCCCACATCATTCCGCTAAAATACACGCGCGGTACTTGATTATTATTTTGCTGCGGAGTTATTATAAAACTGTGTTATCTCCAAAGATACTCATTGAAATCAAATAATCTAAAAGGTAATTTTGACCAAAATAAATACATGTGATGAATAACGTATTTATTTCGATAAAGATTAATACCATGTTTATAAAAACACATTTGCAAATAATGCTTTATTTTAGAACAAATTGTATTACTATAAAAAAGGTTATATTGCACCAACCTTATAGATAGATATATGCTATCGCGGACTTTTTTTTTCATTTTTAAGAAAAAAAAATTTTTAACACATCATTGTAGCGTAACTTTAACCATTAACGTAGCGCACGCAATGGAAACTTTCAAAAGAATAAATTTTCCCCGTTTGTCCGACATTTCTCATTGGTGATCCGCTTATTGGGCAATTGGTCATAGCGTGTTGTTATATAGCCTTTAGTCTTTCTCGATAAATAGGCTATCCAACACTAAAATAATCTTTCAATTCCAGCCAGTTACTTCCTAAGATTACTGCGTCCAACCAAAGAAACAAACAAACCCTTCAACTTTATAATATTAGTATAGATATGTCATTCATTCATTCTAAACATCGTCTTTTACCCTATTTGTCTCGTAATCCTTAATCTTTCATAAAACTGAGCTATCCGTAACAATTTGGTCCTTCGAGTCGGATCCAAGGAACATATTTCCATTAACTTTTAATGAATAACATATATGTATATAATTCTTAAATTAAAGCAGGTCCGATAGTTAATTTTATAGAATACGAAATCAGGTATACGAATATTAAGCGGCTCAAGTCATTTTATTCTAATACTTCATGTCGTTTGACCCCGTGGCAGAAGGAGACAAGTAGCGTTAACCTTGTCTACATTTTTTATGAATAAATTTATTTTTATATTTTCAAAATAACTAATATCTGTCGTTAGTTATTAACAATATTAAGTTCGGACTTGCGGGTAGCATAGTACACTAGTCTTTATTAAAATAAATATCATTTTCATTATGAGAAGAACTCAAACAAGCTGTATTTCCGGCACTTCAGTTCAATAGAACTGAGTAGTAAACTTAGTTATGGTTAGTTCTATTCAAAGCCTCCCTTTAATGTTACACGTATAAAAATGCAAATGTCCCAGCCGTCCCGGCAACCCTATACGACAGTAGGGAGTTATTTGCTCTAAAGAGGACGCCCTTGAGCTTGGCCTCGAGCCATCAACGATTATTTAGAGTTGAATCGAACTCGTACATTTGTTTATGTGTTCCCGTAACCTAATTTACCTTAAACCGATAAAACTCGGTATAGGTTGGGAAATTCAAATTTTTTAATTGGCTAACATTTCATCTCGATTACCTCTGGATATCTAGTGATACGGTCATAGATAGTGACACACTTTACGGCCGTTTTCAATAGTTTATCTAACTACTGTTTTTGTTACTAACGATAGAAAGATATATATGTATATATATACATATATATATATATATATATATATATATATATATATATATATATATATATATATATATATATGTTGGTAAGCATTTGTATAAGCTAGCTGTCCGAAGATACGTTATTGAAATGCAAAAGATTTACAACATGTCATTGTATTCTTTCTATCGCCAGGAACAAAAACAGTGGTTAGATAGATTATCTAAATGGCCGTAAGCTCAAACAGCTGGTCGTATAGAATACACTGATAGGTGTTTCATAGTTTTCTTCTAATTTGTACCAAAGTGTTTGTATATTAGACACAGAATCGGGAATAATCCATTCTTTTTGGAGTTCTCGGAACTAATTTTACTTAAAACTATTAAATTACATAACTGGAGATTGACTTTTAACCCATTATACATTTTAGTTAATAACAACAGATAACGTGGCCTGTGGACGCGACCGATGCGGTGCCGCGGCGGCGGCGTGGCGCGCACGGTTTTTGGATTAAATTTGGTGTTTTAATGTTTAATTGTAGATTAACTGTAATAACCATACATGTAGTATACATATTATATCTTTGGTAATAACTAAGTTTCATCTAATCCGGGTCTGTATTATATTATCTATTATTATTTGTTATTTTTATATTGTTATTGAATACGTACAACCAGAGTTGTGGGTTGAAGATTTATTTAAAATTAACGATTTTAAATTTGTGTCTCCCCAATAATGAGATATTAAAAAATAATATTACAATCTATACATATAAAATGCTTTGTCCTAAATGACTGACGGATCAACGTACAGTCTAAACTGCTGATCGTAGAGACCTGAAACTTGGCGGGTGTGTTCTTTGTATGACGTAGGCATCCGATAAGGAAGGATTTTCTGAAATTCTACTCCTAAGGGGGTGAAAAAGGGTGACAAAGTTTGTATGGGCAACGTTATTCCTTGCTCCAATCTACTTCAAATTTTACATAAACCTTTTTTAACATAATTGATGGAAGACGTGTTTCGTATCTTATTGAAATTAATTCCCTAACGGGATTAAAAAGGGGTTGAAAGTTATTTTGGCGGTGATTTGCTTCGAAGTTGATATCAATACTCCTTAGTTCTTTTGATTTAAGTTACATTTTGTTTTGACACATTATGCTACAATTTCTAACTAGCCTTAAATATTGATTTTTATTACGTAAATCGGAAGTCGAAGCTCTCGCGAACTGCTTTATCCGCATGCGCTGGCTTAATGGTTAATGATACGTAAATACAATATTCTACAAAAATATTGGCTCTTAGTATAAAATAGTATATATCTATCTCTTATACATGAGCCACAATAAGGTATTTCGCAAATTTTTTTTTGTTGAAAATTAATTAAAGAGCTTTATTTATAAGTATGGCATATTAACCCTTACGAACAAAAGTTACTTCATCAGAAAGACAATTTATAATGCAGATAAACTTCGTCTTTTACAGCATGTTATTTGGACGCTTGTTTGGGAGTTAATACAAAATTAAAATAATGCAACCCTTTTTTTTCTTTGACCTTACTGTTAGCCTGAGGGGCCTATTCAAAAATAAAGCCACTGATGGCTTGGGTCTATGTCTATGATAAAAATTAGCGGCGCGAACGAGCCGTGCAATGTCGCAATGTGACCATCTGGCCGCCCGATAAATTTTTTTGCCTATATTGAAGTATTATAAATCATTAATTTCTTCTAAATTATATGCGGGTGAATCCACGAGACACAGCTAGTATATAATATAATTTTAATTCTTGGTATTGATAATTTTTTTCGAAGTAATCTAGAGTATAAATTTCCGTCTACCCTCAAACAGGATAAAGGTACAAAGCACTGGAGAATATTTCTCAGTATATCCTCCGCATTGGTTTAGATAGGAACAAGGTAAAACCCTGAGACCTCGTAAATGTAATTTTATTATCTATACACCATATTAATTAATTGATTTTGCGGTTTCTTCTATCATTTGTTGTGTTACAATGTATTCTGCATATTGTGTTGAGTTCTACGAATCATTCAAATGATTACAGAGTTAACTTTAACTGGGATTAACATTAAATTGGTAAACTATATAAGGAAATCGTAATATTAGACATCTTTAATGGCATATTAACGAAATCTATACCAATATTATAAAGAGGAAAGATTTGATTTTTTTTTGTAATGGATGAGTTTATCCAACTACTTGACCGAATTTAAAAATTCTTTCACCAGTATAAAGCTACAGTATCAGCGAATAACAAAGGCTATATCATGATTTGTAAAGTTTATTTATTCCTTATTAAAATGTTGATAGTTTTACTCAAAGTATAAAAAATTGCCTAAACGTGTGCGTTGGCAATGTTTCTCATATAAGATGAACACGGGTGAAACCGTGGGGCACAGCTAGTTTAAAAAATAAACTATCCGTATCAGTAGCTTCGCGTCGCGTCGTCGTCGTGTCGTCTGCGTAAAAAGCTACAAAAACTCCGTTGCCATTAATGTGAATTTTTTTTGTGACATTTTAGATCACTGTTCTACGGTTTAAATAATTCCACAAACCTGCTAACCCTGAATAGGAAATAGCGTGAAGATAAGTTATTATGGAATTGGCAATAAACAGGACGGTAAAACTGAATAAAGGAATTGAAATACAGTGTAAACTCTTTATAACGTTATCCTTTATAACGATAAACTCCCTATAACGTTGAAGTGAGCCCAACTTGGTTGGTTTGCGTTAAAACCCACATATTAAAACACTCTGTATAGCGATACGCCATTCTCTATTACGAAGAAATGTGTTCATATTTTTAGACAGTAAATATTTATTATCGGTATTATTGTTTATGTTATGTTATTAGGTAACAAAAGACTTTTAAGCTCGGAAACGGTCGGTCTAGCTTTTGTTATCCTTAATTGCCTTGAACACGTGCAGTATGACGCATTGTTTTCTCGGAAGTGATGGTCTTCGACCAAGCATACTGGGTACCTATCGTATTATCAGTCGTAAACCTACTTTGAAACTGTTAACATGGCCAGTAAACGGCAAGCGATTAGTGTTGACGAAAAAGTTTGTGTGATACGTGCATACATAAAATAATACAAAACAAGTACTGGCATAGCAAAAAAACGTCAGACAAAGTTATCAGACTATATGTGTAAACAATAATTTATAAGCATTTATTATCTAAGACATACATATTAAAAATTCTTGTTAATTTGGGTGTTTTTTTGTTCACTCCATATATCGATAACTCTCTGTAACGAAAAAAATGCTCAGTCCCTTGAGTTTCGTTATAAAGAGTTTACACTGTAATAACGTATTAAACAAACAGTTTTGCACTGACCTCAAAAGTATTTAGGCCGCGTATTAGTAGACGTTCTAGCCCTTAATAAGAGCATAAACAATAGATTTAGAGACAAAAGGGATTACTGAATTCCGAAAACTTGACTTATCAGTTTAACGACCTTGAACAACAGATGCCACGCGCCGCGCCGCGCCGCACCGTTTTATTTTTTACCACAGTGTAAATATAAACAGCGAGCTTATTTTATCGTATTATCACTCGTAATATTTCTACTAAAATCGTGTTTCGCTCTCGAGTATTAAATAAACACAAAATGAGAAAAATAAATAAATCGTTAAAATTTACCTATATTGTTAATTGAATAATCTAATTATAGTATTTTTATAATATAATATTTTTTTGTTAATTATTAACATGATTTGTTTGTTTAAATTCTATATTATATTATTATTGATATTTTGATTGCTTTCCTTTTCCGTTGTTACTCTCGAATACATAACAAACAACAAAAATTAACAGTATTGCGTACAATCGTATTATAACATAGTTTGATATATTTTATCGACAATTTTTTTTTTATCTATGTTAATAATATATTTTAATAAGTATCAAAGCGGATAGTATATAGAACAAAATATTGGTAATTAACACTTATATCTGTGATTTCCCCAGCAGTAACCTTATTTATGTAGTGACATACATTTGGTGTAATGACGCACTTGTCTGACTGTTCGATTAATTCACTGTGTAGAACCGGCGCGGCATGCGGCGCGGCACGAGTTGCACTCTGCAGGTAGGCAGATGGTAAAACAAAACGCAACCAATACGCGCCCAGTCTTCAAAACCACCACCTGTGCGACAGATGTTCTCTCAATTTCTCCTGCTTACTTTGATTTCCTGTCAGTCCGGTGTTTCTGGTCCAATCTTCAACATCTCCAGCATAATATTCAGTAGTTTAACAAACTTTGTTTTGTGATTTTTCTAAGTGAATATTCAATCGTTGACTAAATTTTATGGAATATCGTGTAAGTAATTTTAATACATTTTATTAAAATTAAATTCTCATTGTGTCCTCTAGCAAGTTAACAACGAAGGCCAATAAAATATATTTTGTTTAAAAAACATATTAGATTTTTTTTTTTTTAATGAACCTAATTTTATTAGATTCATTTTTAACTAGCTGGGCTAGGGTGATGCTTATAAAAGTCGTAATTTCTTAAAACTTGAATAAAATTTTATTAAAGAAGATATCGTGATTTTTTTTTTATTTTTTATAACAACCAATATATCAGGAATGAAACAAAAAAAAATCATAATTTATACAGTAGTTTTTGCGAAACTCAATCATTTTATTTATATATTTTTTTTACTTGAGTTGCAACAGTTATAGAAATAATAATCTACCATAACTTTTTTTTATGAAGTCAGGTATCCGACAAGCTTGCAGTTCACTTGATTTTAAGTGGTGTCTGCATCGTATAACTATTTGTAACCGACGTCGAATAGGACTGCAGTCGTAATTGAGGCCAGAGAATACTAAACTCTTCAGTGCATGTTACTAACCACGCCCTTCCGAACAGAACAGCAGGGTTAGTACTGCTGCTTTGCAGTAAGAAAGTTATGGATAACCACTCATTCTGGCCACAATATTCAGCCTAGCGACTATCGACTATCGACCGACTATCTTAAATTCGTTCCTCGGGTGTGGAGCCCTTGAGTCTAGTAGCCGCTCCCGCGATACAGTTAGACTGCACTTGCAATCACTAACAACCAACAGACATCATTACACTGTATCCCACACTCGTGCACACCACACAGGTAAATATGTTCTGTAAGGGACCTTTTCTTGTACTAGTTAGACAAAAAATACCATCTCAAATTCGTATACACGTTTCTTCCTTTCTCTCAGGAGGCAGGAATATGTATAAATATATAGTTAGTTAGATCGAATTACGGATAGGGAATTAGACAGATAGCAATGTGCATATCTGGCAACACTCCAAGCCGAGGTTCGGCCACTTTGGCGCTCTTGAGCATGTTCAGCGCCCCAAGCCCAATGAAGCTATAAAAGCCGTCTGAGGCTCCAGGGCCCTTATGGCTAACAATATAATTCAGATAGAAAAATAAATACCGACTATCTTTACCACGTTTCAGTTAAAAACAAATACTATGTATGTACGATATCGAAATCCTACATAGTACCTATAAAGTCGCTTCCCGCTGTTTGTTCCTATGTACGCTTAGATCTTTTAAACCACGCATCGGATTTTAATGCGGATTTCACCACCATTTAGAAAAAAATAATGGGAGGTTTATACATAGAACACATTCCAAGTAAGTTTTATATAGTAGAGAAAATGCAATGTTTTGTAATCAAGTCGTTAATAAATGGATTTATGGGCGCTTATATGGCTTACGCTGGCTAAACCTTAAGAGATACATCAAAATAATATTCTAAATAATTGTAGTTCTTCATAAAGCCTAGAGAAAAATCCGCGATGACATATATCTATCTTCTAAGGTTGACTCATAGTAACCATATTTATCTTCATAATAGTAATTAAAAATATTACGTTATTTTCGATTCTATTTTGTCCAATTCAATATTAATCTTTATCCTGATAAGTTAGTTAGTTAGGCATTGAGCGCGCTATTAGTAAATATGAATATTACATAAATTACTATCACGCCTATATACCCGAGGTAAAAGTCAGAGGTGTAGACCCACAGTTTGCCGGGTATGTTTTAGGTCTCATGTCCCCGAGCCTATTGCCATTAATCGGGCACAAAGCTAAACTCTGAGCTGCTACTGAGACTTTGCACGACCTGGGAAATGAACTTAGGACCTCGAGCATAGCAGTTGCGTTTAGGCTAGAGGCATTTATGAAGTTATGATATATCAATATTAAAGCGGAAACTTTAAATCAGGAGTTTTTAAACATAAAATACCCCTTTTGTAAATTGTACCCGTTCGTAGCTGGGCGGTCGCTAGTATACTATAATAGTAGATGCATAACTTGTATTGCTTTCCTTTTCCGTTGTTACTCTCGAATACATAACAAACAACAAAAATTAACAGTATTGCGTACAATCGTATTATAACATAGTTTGATATATTTTATCGACAATTTTTTTTTTATCTATGTTAATAATATATTTTAATAAGTATCAAAGCGGATAGTATATAGAACAAAATATTGGTAATTAACACTTATATCTGTGATTTCCCCAGCAGTAACCTTATTTATGTAGTGACATACATTTGGTGTAATGACGCACTTGTCTGACTGTTCGATTAATTCACTGTGTAGAACCGGCGCGGCATGCGGCGCGGCACGAGTTGCACTCTGCAGGTAGGCAGATGGTAAAACAAAACGCAACCAATACGCGCCCAGTCTTCAAAACCACCACCTGTGCGACAGATGTTCTCTCAATTTCTCCTGCTTACTTTGATTTCCTGTCAGTCCGGTGTTTCTGGTCCAATCTTCAACATCTCCAGCATAATATTCAGTAGTTTAACAAACTTTGTTTTGTGATTTTTCTAAGTGAATATTCAATCGTTGACTAAATTTTATGGAATATCGTGTAAGTAATTTTAATACATTTTATTAAAATTAAATTCTCATTGTGTCCTCTAGCAAGTTAACAACGAAGGCCAATAAAATATATTTTGTTTAAAAAACATATTAGATTTTTTTTTTTTTTAATGAACCTAATTTTATTAGATTCATTTTTAACTAGCTGGGCTAGGGTGATGCTTATAAAAGTCGTAATTTCTTAAAACTTGAATAAAATTTTATTAAAGAAGATATCGTGATTTTTTTTTTTTTTTTTTGATAACAACCAATATATCAGGAATGAAACAAAAAAAATATCATAATTTATACAGTAGTTTTTGCGAAACTCAATCATTTTATTTATATATTTTTTTTACTTGAGTTGCAACAGTAATAGAAATAATAATCTACCATAACTTTTTTTTATGAAGTCAGGTATCCGACAAGCTTGCAGTTCACTTGATTTTAAGTGGTGTCTGCATCGTATAACTATTTGTAACCGACGTCGAATAGGACTGCAGTCGTAAATGAGGCCAGAGAATACTAAACTCTTCAGTGCATGTTACTAACCACGCCCTTCCGAACAGAACAGCAGGGTTAGTACTGCTGCTTTGCAGTAAGAAAGTTATGGATAACCACTCATTCTGGCCACAATATTCAGCCTAGCGACTATCGACTATCGACCGACTATCTTAAATTCGTTCCTCGGGTGTGGAGCCCTTGAGTCTAGTAGCCGCTCCCGCGATACAGTTAGACTGCACTTGCAATCACTAACAACCAACAGACATCATTACACTGTATCCCACACTCGTGCACACCACACAGGTAATTATGTTCTGTAAGGGACCTTTTCTTGTACTAGTTAGACAAAAAATACCATCTCACTAAATTCGTATACACGTTTCTTCCTTTCTCTCAGGAGGCAGGAATATGTATAAATATATAGTTAGTTAGATCGAATTACGGATAGGGAATTAGACAGATAGCAATGTGCATATCTGGCAACACTCCAAGCCGAGGTTCGGCCACTTTGGCGCTCTTGAGCATGTTCAGCGCCCCCAAGCCCAATGAAGCTATAAAAGCCGTCTGAGGCTCCAGGGCCCTTATGGCTAACAATATAATTCAGATAGAAAAATAAATACCGACTATCTTTACCACGTTTCAGTTAAAAACAAATACTATGTATGTACGATATCGAAATCCCTACATAGTACCTATAAAGTCGCTTCCCGCTGTTTGTTCCTATGTACGCTTAGATCTTTTAAACCACGCATCGGATTTTAATGCGGATTTCACCACCATTTAGAAAAAAATAATTGGGAGGTTTATACATAGAACACATTCCAAGTAAGTTTTATATAGTAGAGAAAATGCAATGTTTTGTAATCAAGTCGTTAATAAATGGATTTATGGGCGCTTATATGGCTTACGCTGGCTAAACCTTAAGAGATACATCAAAATAATATTCTAAATAATTGTAGTTCTTCATAAAGCCTAGAGAAAAATCCGCGATGACATATATCTATCTTCTAAGGTTGACTCATAGTAACCATATTTATCTTCATAATAGTAATTAAAAATATTACGTTATTTTCGATTCTATTTTGTCCAATTCAATATTAATCTTTATCCTGATAAGTTAGTTAGTTAGGCATTGAGCGCGCTATTAGTAAATATGAATATTACATAAATTACTATCACGCCTATATACCCGAGGTAAAAGTCAGAGGTGTAGACCCACAGTTTGCCGGGTATGTTTTAGGTCTCATGTCCCCGAGCCTATTGCCATTAATCGGGCACAAAGCTAAACTCTGAGCTGCTACTGAGACTTTGCACGACCTGGGAAATGAACTTAGGACCTCGAGCATAGCAGTTGCGTTTAGGCTAGAGGCATTTATGAAGTTATGATATATCAATATTAAAGCGGAAACTTTAAATCAGGAGTTTTTAAACATAAAATACCCCCTTTTGTAAATTGTACCCGTTCGTAGCTGGGCGGGTCGCTAGTATACTATAATAGTAGATGCATAACTTGTAAATTTTATTCCGTAAGGAAATAGAATCAACGATTTTTTCTTGATTGAACAGCAGAAATATAACAATACTTCATGTCATGAACGTCGATACAAAGACATCAACAATAAAAATAACCTTGTCAAGGTAAAATGTCATGTTCACATGATCGGGGTAACGCGATGACACCTGACATACGGACAGACAAACAACCACTTATAAGGTACACACGGCCATCACAAATATGGAATGCAGTGTATATTTAATTATTTGCTAAATATCCTGTCAGACAAACTGCAATGGAAATGCCGTTATTCAAATCGAAGGCGATCATACACTGTGTGCGATGATACAGGTATCGTGACCGATATGCGAAGTATGCACGGACAGAACAAAACGTTAAAAGGGTTTAACTCATAGAGTAATAAAGTCCGCTTACTACTCTAACACGCAGAGTTCATAATTCTATGGTTTAACTACATCTCTTTCGATAGGAGTAATATAAAAAGTGAACAGGACAGAGCAATAACTAGACAAAGAAACATACAATTATTATACACAATGTCGTTTATTTTATTACACAGTATCAAAGTTGACTTAAAGCGCAAGTATATTTTAGTTACAAAATATTTCATGAAATCGAAACAAATCAAAGAAAAAAAAAATTATATAAGGATAATATGAATTGTTGAACGCCTTTAGATTGACCACAGTATGCCTTGTGAAATATCAATGGAATTAATGCTAATAACCAAATATAGGACAGTGCTGAAGCAGATGTACAAAAGTTCGTAGAGATCAGATGTCTTATCGCAAGGACAGGTTAATGATTATAAAGTAATTAAGATAATGTTTACTTAATAATGCATTTATTTATATAGCACACATTACAGATTATAAACAAGATTAGAATAAATTTAAAATTTTATATGTTTTAACTAGCTTTTACTCCAATATTTATTCGTGCACATAAAGTACAACAGTTGTAATTATTTCACAAAAAATTTGTCACTTGCATGTAAAATTACATTATATAGGATATATTAAAATAAGGTAAAGTATTTTTGAATTATATATCGGAATCGATTTAGATTTAAGTAAAAGCTAACAAATGTAACTAGGATCCATATTTAGAGTGTTATAATGTTCGATATTATTGTATGAGCGACACATACTTGCTATTGGACAGAAAAAGGGATATGAAAAAATTTTGTGCTTTTACTACGGATATTGATGTTTAAGTTTACATTAATGTATTCAAATTATACATATATATATATAACGCATGCTCTACGACGCGATATAGTATACCTATATATGTATATAAAAGTCTTCTGTGCGTCTGTTAGTGATCGTGTAATTTTTGAACGATTTGACCGATTGAGCTGATATTCACATAATATATTTTTTTGTAGATATCTATTAATCTGATATATGGCTCTGTAGTCGAACCATTAAGTAAAAAAAGGGCAGAGCAAAGGCTGCTGCGTTTTCCCATATATTTTTTTTCAATCTGACTATGCTGTTTGCCATACCATAAGGACCCTGAAGCCTCAGAAGACTTTTACAGCTTTATCGGGCTTGGGCGGTTGCTGGGCCAGCTAGTTTCTTATATTATTTGGTGCCTGATTCTCCAAGACCCACAAACACTGGCGTGGTATGACTTTTATAATTTTTTTTTACTGCCACTCTACTTGGATTGTTATTTTATTAATAAATATATTATTCTCATTTCTAAGAGCCAGCAGAAATAAAAAAACTATAACACACAACTAGAAACAACAGCATTATAATATTATAGCTTGCTGTGTGTATTTAGTTTAAAATATAATTTAAACGATATATTATAATAAATGTGAGTTGTTCCGAATATTAAAAAAGGAACTGTGTTTTGCTATTCTTGTCACGTTTAAAACAATATGTAATAAGCATACGTGGTCTGCGGTCTGCCCTGAGGATTGCGGTAAACGGTGCCACCTGGCGAATTTTCACAGTTAGTAATTCAACGTAGACATCAGTACTGTAAGCTACATATTATCGTTTTACACAAGACTCCCCCTGCATGTTATTATAAAGATATAATAATGTGAACAAAGCAAAATTATGTAAGTGGTGAGTCTATCTCCATTTTGCGCTTGTATTTTGCTTCCAAGACATAAGTAAACTATGATTATATATTATTATATCTTCAACTCTTTGACCTCTCTTAAATATTATATCTTTAAAATTCACCAATTATGACATGATTCAATATTTATATTATTAACGTTATTTTGTGTTATTATTTTTAGATATTAATTAATATTATTATTTTTATCAACTTTATAAACATACTGTATTTACTTAATATTAACGCTCGAAACTTGTTGCATACTGTGCTTGCTTTTATGTGGAATACCTACGACTCTACGACATAATTATTGAAATGTGTTCGTTTAACTAAAATATAAACATGTATCAGATGTTGCTACTCTGTTGGCGCGACAAATAAATAAATAAATTATGAACATTTCAAAGAAAGTAGCGTCAATTTACCGAGTTACTAAAAAATGTCAACTAACCCCCTGCATACCCTATGAATGCAAATAACGCCAATATCATGGCGCAGAAGTAATCATCTTATACTTGAATTGGCATATAGCAGGTACGATTCCCGTACAGAACGGACCTATAAGTAATAAACATGTCGTTTCTTTGTTTTGGCTGTTGTCAATTTGTATTCAATCATTGTTTAGTTCAAAATCAAATAACCTACAATACTACCCTTTACGTCTTATTATAAATATTTAATCAAAACAATCACTACACCAATGACCTTTGATAAATTTGCAAACTAGAGTTCGATGTCTATGTTTACTAACAGATGCTATCACTAAAGACAATAGGTAACAATCCAACCTTCACTGTATGGTCACTGTCGGCGATTATAAACGAACCTATTGTGTACGTGTCGACGGTCCCTAGCGGGGTGGTCCCGCCATAGCTATGACCTAAAAACCTGATTCTGGTTAATTATTTAGTGTTAGGTTTAGGCTATCAAATAAAAATACAATAGTAAAGGGAGGGGTTTATTCGTATTAAAAAAAAAAACATATATCTCTTAAGGCGACCGACCTTAGTGGTGGAAAAACCAAACTGCGTGCTGGTCGTCCTCCAGATCTTCTACTTCCCCGGTGGGTATGATACGGACACTGAAACACCAAGAACCACAGCGGTTAAAAACAAAGCGAAGCGTTGAGAAAAATGCTAGGTGCGTGTGCGCTTAACAGTCACTTGAAGCCAACTCATTTTTCAAGTGCGCGTCCATTACCCCGCGGGTTGCCAGACGCCAAAAAACAATTACTCGGCAAGAGTGACCTGACACTCTCGCCCAGCAATCCAATGCCCAACCACTTAGTAAGAACTCATTATGTGTATTGTTGTTTTTTTTTTTCGAACTAACATTACTGTTAGCCTGAGGGGCCCTATGCAAAAATAGAGCCGCTGATGCCATTTATAGCTTTACCGGGCTTGGGGGCGAATGCTTAAGGCACTCAGACGCGAAGGCATGGGCAAAATGCACGCAAGGGTGCCAAAGTGGCCGGACTTCGGCTTGGGCTGTTGCCGCGATTGCAACTAAGTCGCGATCTGACTGATTCCCTATCCATAAAATTCAAGCTAAACTAACATATACATGTTCCCTGCCTCCTGGGAGGTAGGAATTTACTGATCTGAAAGTATTTCTACACTAGCTAGCGTAAAAAAGAAAAAAAAAAGGTTCCTTACAGAACCTATGTACCTGTGTGGTGTGCACGTATATATGAACATATTGTGTGTATGTTGTACGTGGGTAGCTAAGTGATGCACGTGCAGTGTCATTGGTATCGCGCGGGTAGGTATCGTTGTTGCCTTGCATAAACTGTCTAGAACCTAGAACTCGGAAACATCAGTTGTCTGATTATAATAAAGAACCGTGGTGATGCGAACGCTGCGGCATCCAACTTCTAACTTATCGAACGAGCGATAGCTTTGTTTAGTTCGTTGTAAATTGAAAAATATGTTTGAATAACATATTATTATAAGGTACAAAATTGTGTTTTATATTGTAAAAAGGGCCGACCTCCTCTACCAAAACGTCATACTACATATTTAATATTAATATACCGAAGAATCGTCGAAGTGACTAGAAAATACGTACTAATAACTTAGTATTGGTTCTATGGACCCGTACCCTATTGGCCGGCCGAAATAGCAACAGGTCTGCTCTGTTGACACACTCTATATGCAGAAAATGACTAGCCTGGAGCTTGGACTACTTTGACTTATCAGTACATAATTATTACGTAACTGCGCCTGATAAATGCCAAAGAAGTTCTTATGTGATAAGAATTCTTTTATTGTATTTGTCTATTGATTCGTTATGCTTACGTCAAACATTTAATGAAATTGTCAAACTGAAAAATCTATACTAATATTATAAAGCTGAAGAGTTTGTTTGGTTGAGTGCGCTAAACTCAGGAACTACTGATTCGAATGGAAAAATTTTCTTAGTGTTGGATAGCCCATTTATCGAGGAAGGCTACAGGCAATATAACATCACGCTACGACCAATAGGAGCGGAGCATCAATGAAAAATGTTGCAAAAACGGGGGAATAATATTCCTTTGAGAGCTTCCATTACGTGACGCAGACGAAGTTGCGCGGGTCAGCTAGTAATCAATATAATTTCATTACATGTCTATCATAAGCATTGCTTATCTGCTGTGTTTTACCGGGTAGGTACATACATTTTAATATATATTTACTGAGACAGCGGGTCTACAACGCGTTTTGCTTTCTTAACTGCTCATCGTTTCGGTGCCTGGTGGCAGACTGTACAGCCGGCCGCAGCCTTGGTCATGAGCCGTCAATTAACTACTCACATCTCAGGCGTACATTTGTCCAATGAAACGTCGGCGTTAGTTCGATCGCTGAAGGATGTTACTCCTAAAGTCTTCACCACTGCATGTATCTAATAGAAACCTGGTTACGTTTTCAGGTAGTTTAGATATAAGACGAGAGATAAGCCACGGCCGTGGTCAAGAAGAAGAGATTAAATATGTGGGGTAGTTCATACAGAACGTCTATAAGTAAAATTTTATCTTATTATATAAAGTGATCAATTATTGTATATATATTATAAGTAACTGGTTTCTCGGAAACGGCTCCAACGATTTCGATGAAACTTTGCATTTAGATGTATTACATTCCAAGTTTACCTAGATAGGTGTTTTTATTTTTCTGTTTATAAGAGCGGCCACATACAGTTATAGAAGAAATATAAATTTAAAAAATAAAGGGATGATCCTCCGACTATACGGATGTTATGTCTAGCGAGCAGCTTCCCAACGGTTGATCTGTTAGCCTTAAGGGCCCTATCCAAAAACAGAGCCGCTGCGGCTTTTACAGCTTCACCGGACTTGGATCCCAACGGTTATAGTCAGGTTCTTGTATATATACTCAATTGAAGAGTTAATTTCTATAGCGCGATGTAGGATGCGTCGTATGTGAATCGATAGATGTCGCTACATCACTCCCCTCCGAGAACGGATAGGATTAATTATTAATTATTCGACATTTGAGTCGAAATTCTGGAAAGAAATTCAGACCGAGCACTGCTCGGTCGCCCAGATATTTTCATTAAAACGAAGAAGAATATAAATTCGTTTGAGTGGTACTTACTGATACGTCTCGGATTGTTTGTCTTACATAATCGGTATATAGTCCATTAGTTCGTATCCACTCTCATATTAATTGTTAATGTAGTGAATATATATAAATAAATAAATCTAAGTAAATAATTGGTAAACGATTTTACCTTATTGTATAAAACAATGAAATAGATATAATACTGTTGACAACAGGATATTACCAGGGTAAAATAACTTACATAACAAGAACTAATAAGATATATTTGTACGTCGGTCTGTTTTGACGCAACTGATTGAGGCTATACGCAGCGCACCTTATTGTTATCTGTCTATCTTCTATTTGCATGCTCTATTAGTGCATTTTAAAAATTCATAGGACAAAATATTTTATAAACTTGTTTTTGTGTTTTTTTTTTAATTTGTATTTTTTAATCTTTGGCTTTTTTAAATATTCATAATTTTATTATTATTGATGTTTTGAATTGTTGTTTTTTTTTTAATATAATTTAATTTAATTTGGCTGAACTATTCGGACTGTTATTTGTGATAGCAATAGCAACTCGTATTGTTTATTGCTACATGTTGAAGGATCTAACTTTGGTTTGTGTTTCATTGTTTCTTGTTAATTTGTAATAAGGAATTGTAACTGTTTTGTCCCTTGTAATAAATAAATAAATATAAATAAAATGATTGGGGTTTGTCGTCATGGGCGCACCACATAAAAATTACGAATAGATTTTAATAATTTTTTTTTGTTTTGTGCTTTACATAGGTACTTGGCCCTTATCAAAAAATTATCACGATGTCCTCATTCAATATGAAGTTATTAAGGTTTAAGAAACTATGATTTTTATAAGCTTAACGCGTTCTTCTATCGTCCAAGTGAGTGCAGCCGCGGTCACAGCTAGTTTGAAATAAAAACAATATTTTCTAATACTTTTCAAAGGCCATGTAACTTTTTTTAATGCAATGCCTGCCGATCTATTAAAGCCACCAAATATTCATGCAAAATTATATTTTATCATATTCTAAAGATAAGATTTTAGAGGAGAGTGTACAAAAAACCAATCGAGCATTGAGTCTAGATCTAAAGCAAGCCACTCATTACTTTTAATTGGCACCGCTCTATTTATGTTCACAAATGCTAATTATTTGTGTTAAAAATTACCTTTCTTTTTTTTCAACCAATTTTCGATAGATAATATCGCAATATAAACACCATGCCATGTCATTGCCTTCAAAATTATTAAATTTAAACCTAAATATAAAAACAATCGTGATATATTTATTACCTTGTGAATGAAATCCTGATGGGAGCATTAGTTTCCAATAGACTGATACAAAATTAAAACTGTTTTATTGGGAAACTACAGATCAAACCGCAAACAATATAAATTCATACGCACTTCCCGTAACTTTATAGAATTCCTAATTAAAATTATATAGGTAAATTCTATAAATAAATATTGACTATAAAATACCTGGTATATATATATCCGTTTAGATGATACACTGTCATTGTTGCAGACAAAGGGTCCGGTGACTAGAGTAAAATGATACAGGATAATGACGTCTGATGTTGTAAACTCCGACGCGGCCACACCGAAAATTCACAACCCTGTACTCGGCAGAAGAGTTCTGCCAGAGTCAAGGTTGTTGACCCAAGCATGGGCAGAGACAGAAACCGGCAGTCCTGGGGAGAACAAAAGATTACTGCCTACTGTGTCTCATAATGTAAAGCATCAGAAGTCACGCTTACAAGTAGGCCTGATCCTCGGAGTTCACAACCAGAGGAAGCACACGAAATGTCAATTAATAGACAAGTTTGGAAAGAAGACGAAACTTCAGAGAAGGAGAGAGAAAGTCATAGCTGCGTTAAAACCCCCATATTTTTTAGTTTCAATTATTATAGTGATGGTAAGTTTGTCAAGATCCATCTCCTCTTATCTTCTATCACAAGATCTTAAATATTGAAATTTCACCAAAAACCAAAAATTTTAATATGGTTTTTTTGCAGAAGCCTATATTTTTACATAATTATATATTCAAGATGAAATAACAATATGAATATCTGAGTTTAATATTTTTGAACATCATGAACTTTTAGGTTACAATGAATAAACCTTCTCCCTGAAGTGATATTTAGGGCATTGGACCTAGTAATCAAATTTACTAATGCTTGCAGTGGTTAGCAAAGATTACGTGACATTTATAAATCTGATAATTGGACGCATAGTTCACTATAAGGACAAAAAATCTAATAACTACCAAGGACGAATAATCCGAAACATATTGTCTACCCAAAAATATGTTTTCATGTATTGGCATAGCAATGTGTTATAAAAATAATTCCACCTGTTGTTAAGCGAAGTCGATAACACGGTTAACTTGATAAGACACTTAATTTTCAATTTCATCTGCTTGATCCAATTGGCGATGAACTTTATACTTGTTAAAATTGCATGTACATCTTTTTAGGTATGCATTCACCTATTAGACTCAGAGAGGTTACGAGGCCAGCTGGAGTGGTCGCCGGGAGCCTGGTGGCGGGAACCATGGCGGCTGCTTACGTACGGATTCGTGCACGCAACCGGTGCACATCTAGCACTTAATGCGCTTGTTGCCTTGGCTGTAAGTAAAGCATTTTCAAACACATCATTACCTAAAATCATGTGTACATACTTGCTATGCCTCACGATTTTACCTGTCTTAAATTTAGGCAACTAAATTTCCACCGCTGCCGGCGCCGTCGACCCACCCGTGTATTGTATTATTGTCCACAATTTGCGTACTTGCCTACAGCTATCCAAATAGTTTGACCTTGTTCTCCGCTCCTTAGAGTCGAATAAACGAGCTATACATTTCTTACTGGTAGTTCCAGATATCAGAGCGTTCAAATAAATAAAAAAGAACAATCTCTCGATTTTTATAATAAATTATAGTATAGATATGTACATAATATAAAAAATGACTTTATAAATACAAAAACTTGTCAATAATGATAAGGCCGTAACTTCTAGTATCTTTTATGCAATGTAAACGCTGTTTTCAATAACGTATCCATCCATTGTTTCAGTTACTAAAGATAGACAAATATAACCTTTTGTCCTTACTTTTTTTTTCAATAACCTATCAATGGATAGTTTTTTGTATCTACATATTATAATGTAACACATCCTTATCCTATAGCTTGAATAAATAAGAAGGAAGCCGATATCAATCTTAAGTACTTATTATTACAAATATGTACTAATCGAGGATAATAAACTCAGATATGTTATTGAAAACTGCCGTAAATCAGCTCGATCCTCTCGTTACGATAAGCTCTTTATCGCTACTAGGTCGGTTGGAGGCTGGAGCGCGAGCAGGGCTGGTGGCGCTTGGTTTGCGTCTGGTGCGGAGGAGTCGCCGCCGGTGCTTTGGGTGCTGGGGCCCTACAGCCGAGGGTACGGGTCGTGGGTGCTTCTGCTGCAGTCTACGCACTCCTGACTGCTCACCTTCCGAACGTCTGCTTAAGGTATGATAGGAAGAAATTGATTTCGAGTCTCGATTTAAACACTAGTAATAATTCTGTCTCGATGAGAATATCTTTATTTTCCTAATATTTGTCAATGAACGGCTAAGTACCAACTTGTAAAACTATACACGAGTGTCTTGTGTTTTTTTAATCACAATTATTTGAGTTTCTCCGCTGCGTATAGTAGAATCTGTAGCCCCTCTTTTCTATTTGTTATTTTATACTTTTTCATCAAGTCCAATAAATAGCGCCGGTACAAACGAGTTTAGAATTTGACTTTTAATGTCAATTTTTGGTTTCCTTTAAGTAACTAATAAAATGACCAAGAGTTTTTTTATCCATGTTTTTGTATAAACCAGAGTGATATTTCAAATTTTATGAAAACTTAGCTATTTTTTCATAATTGTTTGAAAATTATCATTATATTATTTTTTTTCTGAACATCTGAGTTACTTGTATTCAAAAATAATGATTAATCATACTTAGATTATAAATGTAAAAAAGATGATTATCAAATTAAAAAATGAACATTTTTGTAATTTTTATGTTTGATGGATTTTCTCTTACTAAACTCCAAACGTAATCTGTCATCATAATAATCTCATTGTACTGCCCCTGATAACGTCGTTCAAAAACGTTCTCCTTGCTCCCCTGAGTAGACACTCATATTGTCTTTAAATTATTCCATGTGACCATAGTAGCATATGAGGTTTATGGGAAATTTTGCAGCCCATAATTTTAAAGCTTTCAAGCATAATTTCACAGGCGAAATGAGGTACCCATTGTTTTATCTTGATTTCGAAGTGGTAGGTTAAAATAGGCTTCAACTAAAATCTTCAAATCTCACTTATTGACATATACAGTATACAGTAGACAAATGCAAAATTACTAAGTTGAAAACTAATATTTTACATTGAAAGAGAATAAACAGAAACTAAAAAACAAAAAGTTTTGTTGTTGTACACTTACAATTGTAGAATAATTGAAGGTTTTATTGTTACAGATTTGGACATATACCTCTGTGGTGGTTCCGACCGCTTTCGGTGCTCGTGCTTGGTGCGTCTGAGGGTTGTTGGGCTCTAATGCGGCCACCCCCGCCTTTACAGAGTATGCCGGCCGCCGCCCACGCCCAAGCCAACTGCGAGCACGTGGCGTGGTCCGCTCACGCGCTAGGAGCGGCGGTCGGCGTGCCGTTGGCCTTTATCGTTTTCACTGGTAAACTTTATTTTGTTCACTAGCACCTTCATTTCTTCACATTTATAAATATTATTTTTATTAAATTTTAATAGAAAACGGAAATGTTCCATTATTTCTTTCCATCCAGAGTTTAAAAGTTCAATGACTGTAATATTTTGTACTATTAACTATTGAAACTTTTTAAAGGAATAAAGTGACATTCAGAACTAAATAAAGTTTTTTTTTCTAGGTGAAAACGATGGGAAACGCTACGTTTTTATATCTCGAGTTATCTCCGGAGTGGTGCTAATTATCGGTGTGGTATTCGCTACAATACATTTTATATTTTTGTATGAAATAGGAGATAGGAAATAATCATTCTATACGTGCATTATTGGAAAAAAACTTTCTAACGTATTGTGAACAGGCAACTTATTATTTGGAATAGCATTGTATCATTTAAATAAAAGTGGTTCATGTATAGAGCAGACAGGGTACCAGTCACTGATATCTCTCAGAGATAACGATCTTAATATATTTTAACATGTAATAACATATCTAAAGTGTTCCTATACGTTTGTATATATGTACTATACACATGTTTCTATAGTAATAATATATTTGAAAGTGCAATTAATTCGTATCCGTCCACTATTCACGTCTAGTTACAGACGTATAATAGTGTCAAGAGATTTAAGATACCATACATTTACTATACTTTATTGGTCAATATATCGTCCCTTAATATTTTATTTTTATTTAAAATAAATAGGAATCTACTTACACTTTAACGTGGAAAAGTGACAGTTGTATTGTTTACTGTAGCAAAGTTTTTACTTACTTTGAGAAAATAAATATCTGTATTTATTTAATTGTCACTTTTCTATTTAAGAGGTAATGTAACTTTGCTAATGTATGTCAATTTTACTGATTATAAAATTGTATAAAGTAATATTATGATAAGGTAATTACTTAATATAGTTAACACAATTAATGAAATGAAAGAGAAGAAAGTGAAATTGTATCTTAAGTATTATACATAGATAGATAGACAGAGAATCTCTACTAATGTTTCATTTGACTTTTTAAATGTTGTTTTTGCGCTATCCAATAGAATAATAGAAAATTTCATTACAACATGTCAATTATGTAGAAGAAAAGCGAAAAATTTTCACATAATTTACAGTACACATAAATTATGAAAAGTAGCTTTTTCGAAACTTTAAACAAATTGTTTTTAACAATAGACTATTGTTTCGCATGTACCTACCATTATCATATAAGCATACGAAACTATACATTTAATTAAATAAATTCCAATTTAAGTTCAGAGGTGTATATCTTGTACATTCTGCCAATCCATTTTTAAGCAACAACTTCATAAATATACCTACGTAACGTCATGAAATTGTTCATATAAATTTATGTAATACAGAATATCAGTATCCTCTTAAAGTTAGTTTTGATTTCTGTGAAATCGTGTTTGTTGTTTTGTATCAAAACTTGTTATGGCTAGTGATTTGAATAAGTAAGCTAAACATATTATAATAACTCTTCTGTTAATGCGAATTAATGTTCATCGGCAGTTTTGTCTTCGGAATCAGCATTTTACATTCAATTATCCAGCCGTAGTGAAAGTAAGCTATTACACAAACGTTCATGGTGGGATAAAGTACAATAAATATCAAATTTTATGTTATGTTTAGAAATTAATAAGCACAAACTAAGATCTAGCTAAGGTAGGCTAAGGTAATCACAAAAAGGAGGCTGATGTAAGGTGCCTAGATCTCTTTATATCAAAGAACAATTATCAATGCTATCGAGCACAATTTTGTTACATTCTAGTCACTCTTTATGACATAAGCACAATTGTTAAATTATAACTTTCGGTTATTATAATTATAAGGTTCGAAAAAAAATGTACCAGAAGTTTGTATTTTTGTATCATCAGAAACAATGAAATTTTGATTTGTTTTGTGTACAGAAATAAACTAATTAAATAAATATTTAGCTCAGTTATACAAAAAGGGTTTTGGCCTCCAAAACGAGAGCGCGCCTCTTGTTCTCCAATCTTGCGCAGTTTTTTGCCAACTGTTAGCTTGAAGCAGTTAACACAAATCCATCTCTAAAGCGTCGCGCCAGCGATACTTGGGTCAACAAATCCGAGCATGACTAGATAATCAAGTCAAGTATGCTATATATATAAAGCTAGGTCACCATGCAGCCAGCGAAATATATGAGATTTTGTTTCGCCAATGATATTAACTTGGACCACAAACTCCTCAAACTCAGCATTCTTTCAGATCCTTCGTCTCTCTTGACTGTTCCCAGAATTTTTTGAAGCACTTTCCTTTCTCTTACCAGAAGCCAAGCTTCTTTTTGTTGTGTTAAGTGTCCAGGCCTCATAGCCGTATATCTTACAGAGTTATAATACGAACCGGTCCAATGATAGTTTTATATTATTCGTAATTTGGTGGTTTCGCTGTGAAGCTTGGATACCAAAATTAAAGGGATAAATTGGTATGCATAATTATTATAATACGAGTATGAAATGCTATGTTTAACGTACATGAAAGTGTAAATAGAACCAATGCGTGCAAAACACTTTTAAGGTAAATTCCCATTATTATTGATCACCCACTCAGTTCAGGATAAGCTGAGATTTAATTCTATTGTGTTTGTACATACCTACTATCTTTATGTACTAATATAATATTTCATTTGTGCCATAAGAGATTTTTAGTTTTTATATTAATATTTAAAAATAATTAGTTAATACGTTCTAACGCCATTTATTAAATGAGCCATAAAAATGTTGATGCGAATGTAAATACGAATAAAAGGATTCCAGTGACTTATATTTATTTTATACTAGTTGAGCTAGTCCTATACTGTAAAACCATAATTTAAATAAATAAAACGGTTACCAAGAAGTGTTAAATACAAGTAGTCAGTGGTAAGCGTGCATAGTGCGGACACGAGAACATCTTTTGTTGTGATAATGGGAACACTGCAATCAACTTGATAGATAATTTGATTCTCATGATTTAAACTTTATTTTACTTTTGTTACTATGAAGTTATGTTAGTTCTCTGTCGTTAACTCTCTACTGTAATTATATTAGTGCAAAGAGTGCCAACAAACACTCTACACCTTTGATGTTGATGACTCCCTCCTCACGCCGCACTATGCCTAAGCCAATCAAAATTGTTTTTTTTTCCAAACAATAACATTAATGGAATAAATATAAGTTGCTGTTTAAATGTAACTGTAGTGAATGATGTTGAGATTGTTATTAAAATAATTATAATTTCTTTTGATTTTTATTTGTTTATTTTCTGCTTTATTTACTGATTAACAAAAGTACAATAATCGGACCGTGCTTAAATATAATCTTTTATTGATGTATCACCTTGAGACTAAGGAACTGGTTCAACCCATCTAGTTCTCAATCTCTCAGATGAGCAGGGGTAGCGACAATATTTCAATAGCTTAGATCATGTCCACTCGAACTCGTTTATCAACTACTACCCGCTTTCCCTTCCCCTGTATACTGTAATGGTTTATTCTACAAACATTGCAATTGAATTTATAGGACGAGTTTTGTAGTTCCAGACGTTATCTTTGATTTTAGTTATTATTTACAGGTTTTAGCGTTATGACTAAAATCTCACCTGATTAAGTGACTTTGTGGCCCAAGAGACGCTAAGCGTAGTGGAGGAACTGGTTCTAAAGTGTGGCTGCCGGAACACTTAGCGAAAGATTTTCTATTAGAAGTTGGTAACTAGCCAGGCGTGTATTGGATAAAGCCCTACCAACGTGCTATGCTTTTATCAAAATGTTTCCTTTACCGAAAGCTCTTAAAGTCTCTTAGCAGGGATTCGAACTCATGTTCATCGATGCGGATTTCGTTTTACTACCACTGAACCATCATTGCTTCAAGTAAGTTTTTTATAAGAAATAGCAGTTCACAATGATTATATAGACTAGCATTTGCCCTAAAGTCGATAGTCGACCAGCGACTTTTTGATCAAAGATTATTTTCTGTTTGACATTTGCAGTATTCATGAACGTAAACAATGAGTATTATCTACATCACTTGCTGTCACTTTTCGTTGAGTGACAATGTCAATATTTTGGGGGGGTCTAAGTTCAATGGCACTTGTCGGGTTAGGATTCGCAGTATTAATTTATTTAATATATTAGTAACAGATATTATAGATACATTTTAACTTACTGTAGCATAGATTACCGTGAAATATAATCAATGATACAATAAGGCCAACCATTATTTGATTAATGAAGATATTTGGTTGACGATGTCGTTACTTTGCGGAAATTCATCGTAAATAGATTATCAAAAATTTATTTTCTATTTCCGCCTGAAACAACAATTAAAAACGAACATTTTTTTTATGAAGAAAAATAAAACAGCTGTTAATCTGTTTCAGGCGTAAGTAGTAAATAAATTCCGAATAAATTATTTATATTGGGAGTAATCAAGAAGCATAAAAATTAAAACACGAACGCAGACGTAGATTTTGTGTAAACTTTATTACTTCCTATGAAATTTATATATAAACATATATAGGCAATTTGCCTTTTTTAGAACGGTCTTTAAATATAATTTCGTAATATCAAACAATTTATAGTAGCTTACCTCGAACAACATGGTAATATTGTTAATGTCCATTCTCTGAGTTTCAATACATTCGGTACTTAGAATAAATGAATGTTTTAAAGATATTTTAAACATTACACTGCATATAAATAATCTAATCAAGTGTAAGATCCGGTGATTTTCATTAAACATATATAATTATTTCCAAATTCCGACAAAAAATGATATTTTTTACTGTACACTTTGAAAATATCTTAAAAGTTCTGTTCTGAGCTTAAAATCTTAGAATGAATTGTGTGTATACATTTTAGCACTCTCTCGGAAACATTCTCGATATTATTTTTCTGAGTAATTCGAATTAGATAACTGTACATAAATTACGTATTTAGTTGAAAGTTATAAAACTAATAATTAGTCTACTTACCTACTTAGATGCGCACGCGCAATAAATTTTATATTACAAAATAAATGCTAGTCATCCGGTTTTATTAACACGAATTATTTTTGTGATTTCATAGAAAAAAAACTCTCAGTAAAATTATTGTAACCAAATTTCGATAGGGCTATTGAATTTTTAGTATCAATAAATAATAGTCCGGTCGCTGAGTCTGTAGTTAAATATTGGGAAATCACTGCGGTATATGCCCAGACTCAAAGAAGTGCAGATTTATTTTTAAATTATTTAATATCTCCAAAATATTCTACGATTCGGAATCTCAATTGCTTAAATAAAATAATACTTTTTAAAGAGTGCTCACGTTCACTTTGAAACTGAATAATTGCAATCATCATTTAATTTCCCAAATTTTCATACTAATTGTCCATAATTATCTCAACATTTTAAAGGCTTACATTGTACTCCGAGCTCTGTGCACCAACATTCTTGGCAAGGTGTCGATAGCTCCGTTATTATACGTCCTACACGATACATTCTTCCATAGATATTACAACCTGCTAATTTAAGAAGACCAGCTCCTAAGCCCCCAAAACTTGGTGGTCGAGGGCCTTCATGATTGACCGATGTATATTGCACAGATTGTGCTTCTTTTTTCGTAATTTCCAAGGGCTCTCACCTTTTGTGTATTTGTAGTACTTAATTTCGTTGTCATTGGCCTTACTGTACTATGTATAGCAGTAGCTTCCCCAAGAACAAGATGATCAATTCTGCTGATTGAAGCTTGAACTTGGTTCGGAGGAATGTAAGGACGAGGTGGTAAAGGAATAAAGGGCTTTATCGTCTGCTTTGAAGGTTTCCTTGTAGTAGTCTTGAATGTCGATTTTGCTGGAGCTTTAGTAGTAGTCATTCTTTGGTTTACTGAAGTTGTCGTTTCATAGCTGTCACTTAAAAGCAATTTTAGTACACTTCCAAAAGAGAATCCTTCATCTTCTTCATCGTCTTCGTATTCTTGTGAATTATTAAGATTATGATTAGCCTGTTCAGGAGGTATTGTAAATGTATTAACTTTCACTTGTTGTGGTCTTTGGGTTGTTGTAGTATTTATTACAGTTGATGTATTTATTGTAAATTTGGATACATTATCTGTTACAGTTTGCGAATTATTTTCTGTTTTCGTATCATTTTTTATTTGCTGTTTTATTTCAGTATAGTTTTTATTTGTTGAATTACGATCTAATGGTTTATCCACTTTAATAGTTAATGAGATATTTTCTACTTTTACTTTGGTATCGTTATTTAATTTTATTTCTGTTGTCAATATCGGACTTGGTGTTGATTTGTTGTCTGCAAAAATACATTTTAAATATAAAATATAAATTTACCAATATTTGGATATATTGATCAAAATAGTCTCACCTTCGTCACATAACAATTCCCCACAGCACAAATCTGCAGTGGTAGATGCCGGTCGTCTTCTACAGCCTGCTGGAGTGTGACAGGAACGAGGAGAGCAATGAAGTTCACCCCAAGCGCAGGTGCATTCAGAACAAGCAAAATTTATCGATTCACCTTCGGAGACATGTCGACCATCACTGGACAAGCATTCGCCTGAAAATAAACAAATAAATATGTATACAAAACACAATTAAGCAAATATTCTTTAATACAAAAATATGTAGTTACTTTTCTATTTTCTGCATTATCATTATTTTATGTTTAACTCATAATTATATATTATTATTAAAGATTAGCTATGCCCATGGCTTTGCTCACGTGGATAACGGAATGCCATCGATCGGCCACATGCGCGAAACTTGCTAACCCCGCTCGCGATTATTGTAAAAATAAAAATGCTTTCACGGGTGATTCGTAAAAGATAAACATATGGCTGAATTTTTTGTAGGTCTTAACAATTACATATGTAGTACATTAATTTGAAATATCTCTTCTGGTTTTCTCAGTGTGGGCTATTTCAGTGCCCGAATTAATTTACCATGACCAGTTGTATTTATTTACGCGGAGGGAGCCTAATTCTTTTTCTAAAATAAAAGTCACCTTATAACATCAGCTATCTGCTAGTGAAATTCCCGTTAAAATCGGTCAAACCGTTGCGGAGATAATCCAGAAAAAACAGAGAGACGGACAAAAAAAAAATGTTTAGGTATCATATGCAGTTAATAAACAAACCTTTCACAATATCCAACTGCATTGATGTTGTTAAATGCGGCATAGGTGCTGCCGGTGGAGTGCTAGAGTAAACTAAATAATAATCATCAATTACTCCAGGAGCTTTAGGTACAAATCCACCTGAAATTAACAATAGTAACAAAATAATTTATTCCCCAAAAAGTTTTTTTTTTACTATGCACCGCAAAACGATTTACATGATGCAATAATGTAATTTAACTCCGCTTTACGCAGAACACACCTTCAGTTTCAACTGGTGGAGAAAATAAATTGACAGCTGGTGTTTCTACTTCCAACGTAGAACTAGCTGCTGGTGGGTTTGTTACTACCATATTCACTTCTGATATCCGATTGCCAAGTGATGTTGACACCGAGTATTCCAAATCCTCATTCTGTTCCGAAATAGATAAACTTTCTTCAGTCGTCAGGCTAGGGTACTGAGGCTCCTTGTTGGATACAAAAATTGGATATTGTGTTGGATTATAAAGATCTGACTTTCTTGTCGCATACGGAGTTCTCTTTGTGTCAACACTTGGATAGTAAACTGGAAATTTGTCTTCTCGTTCAAGCATCGGATACGTCAGAGTTTTCTTTTCTGGTTCATCGTCCACTACTGCATCCGCTGCAACGAATGGTATTATTCTGAAAAATAAAATACTGTTCTTAGAAAAGTATGGAACATCTGATTTGATATGTTGGCTAAGTAACAGAATATAATTTTTTACAATAACATGCCATCCTAACTTACTAATTCTTCCAATTGACTTCCTGGTAATTATATTGTAATAGTTACAAATCTAGAAAATACTCAAAGTAATAATTATTTACTAAAAACTATCTTCTTATTTACTTATTTCACTTTTGTATACTTATTGTATTTAATTGTACAAAAATAAAAAAAATAGTACTAATTCAGTATGGTCGTGAAATCTAAAATCAATACGTTATTGTGTTACTTAAAAATGTTGATATAATTTAAAAGCATGAAAGCTTTTGCCATGTATTTTGCAAGCCAGCATTATTACTCGTATGTCTAATACTGCTCTTATCACCATACCATATCACGATTTATATATACATAATTACATACATATGATGTTATATCATACTTTGATTCGAAAGATTTTAAAATATCTAAAGGCAATTAGAAAAGATTTGTAATTATTTTTGCTATAATTACATGTGACTTACTTCAAATTCGGAAGTGATGGTGGCAAGGTTGGTTCAGTATAATCGTAATCATAATCTCCTTTAGTCTTCTTAGAGGCATTTAATGCACCAGTTAAGTCTGTCGGTAAAGAAATCTTTGGAACGGTGACCATTGGTGGTCTCGTTGACCGGCTTGTGTTTGTTGTTAGTGAACTGGTTACATTTATTGTAAAAGTATCAACGTCATCAAATGCATTTACGTTTTTATCTGTGATGATATCGTTTGGAGAAAATGTGTGGTCATCTAAACTATCAATATTAATAATTGGTTTTCGTGGCTGAACGTCCATTTTAATCAAGTTTGTCTCATTTTGTGTTTTATTAACAGGAATTGTTGCAGACGATATTTCTGTAGTACAATTTATTGTTCCATTTATCATTATTTTAACTGTGCCTTCCGGTTGTTCAGTAACTTTATCAGTTGTCACTTTTATGGTGGTATCTTCAGATACCAGCTTTGTTATAAAGTTTAAGGTGGTGACATTAGTCGGTCTTTGACTTGAGCTAGATAGTGAATCATTAGTTTTTCGTTTAACTTTAGTTGTCGGAACGAGATGGCTGTCAGACACAGAGAGGTTTCTTTTTTTCGTTAAGTTATTTTTTTGTGTTGATTCATTTTCTTCGTATTTAGGTGATTGAAATGATCGATGCTTGTTACTTGTAGCTAGTAATGCATTACCAAATATTGGTTGAAACTCTTGAGTGAATGACCCTGAAAAAGAAAAACAAGAAATTTAAATTTTTTAGCCTTTTTATTGAGGAAGGTTATAAGACTAATTACCATCAAGCTACAACTCTTAGGAGCAGAGCAATTACCATACAAAATGTAGGTTAGAAAATGCGTTATGAGAGAACGAAATAATAGAGCGGGTCGTTCATGTGTCATGACGGGGGTTATAGCGGGTCGACAAGAACTAAAAAAATATGCATGTGACACCCCGGGTTCGGCCAGTTAAATTATAAATAAACATTAAGGATCATAGTTTTGAATTAGTTCACATAATGAAATTTTTGAATTAGTTGACATAATTAAATTAACTTTTAACTTTATGCCATTTTAAACTATTCACTTTCATACTGCGTAACATAACCGTAACTGATTTTTCCCTATCATGCTCAATGAAATTTCACATCAATAACTTTTTTATCTACTCTCATATCTTAAAACTCGAAATATAAACTTTAAAACGAATTTATATTGTCATATTTTCTATACACAACACCGAAATTTTAAAAAGAAATCATTAATGACACTTGTTTTCTAACAAAATAATGTTAAAAGACTTTTTTTTTATTCGTTTTTTTACATATCTGTATCAGTGCTGTAGTCTTGCGCAAAGTATATCACTGAGAAGAAAAGAAAGATATATATCTTTTCAATTAAAGATATATATATATCTCTCTTTTATATCTCGCTCAGAGCGAGAGATATCGGGTTCACTGATGTAATAATGATCTACAGAACTGTTTGGTTGATAAAGCCGAGAGCGAGATATATCTTACAAAAACAAATCTTACGATTTACAAAAACGTACTTATAAAATTATTGCCATCCATTTTGTTTAGAATAGAGATATCTTGAAAAATATTATTCAAACATTTGATTTCCTTCATTCTTAAGAGTTAGCAGGCTAAAAGTATGTCAATCTAGAAATGCAAAAGTATGTATTATAAAGATAGTCAAATTATTATTTTAAAACTTGTAATAACAACAATAAAACTGAAGAAGATCGTGTGAGTAACAAAATATGTTAGCGTATTTTATAATCAGTGGCCATGGCTACATTTATATTGATTTGAATTGAAATAATGTATATGTACATTATCTACCTTACAATATAAACATGTATTAAGTCAATATTTTTTTACAAATTTGCTAGTCACTTTAGAAAGTTTTTGATCTATAGGTACCTAATAATGAACACAATCCAAAATACGTAGTAACGATAATTATTTTTAGCGATACGAAGTTCAAAGTGCATGGGTGAAATCACGCGTGCCATTAAACTAAATTCATTAATTACAAATACTGAAACAAAAACCCTTAAAAATAAAAACGCTTCAAACTACATAAATACTTGACACGGTAATTACGTAACCAATATTGTGCTTTATTATCAAGGTGTAACATAAGTTTTCTTATAATCATTCGTATCCGATCGCCTTTCCGCTCTCGGCTTGTTGGATCGATTTAGCTACCTATCTCTTTCTTAAGTAAGAATGTGGTGTATCTTTTTATTCAACTGATCTGAATCGCTCTGATTATATCCGAGTGAACATTATTACTGAGAGCTAAAGAGCTAAAGATATATTTTACAAACAGGTGAGCTACTGATATACTCGCTCTTTTATAATCTTTCGCTCGCGAGCGACACAACTCTACAGTGCTGGCTTAAGCTGCGCAATGCACGGTGGTGTGCTTGGTTTTGGCGCCATTCATATGTTTTTAATGTTGTGCTGAATTTCGTAGGATTTTTTTTAAATCTTTTTTTTAATGTCTGATGGCAGTGAATGTGTTGTAAATTTTACTCCACCCGATATTTTAAATACGGCGACGGAAATATCTCTTAATTTATTTATTACTAGCAAATTCGAGAAAATTATATGTTAAATGCTATCACAGTACCACGACAGCGTTTTAATCGCTACTTTATGGCATGGAAATTGCAAAAAATAACGAAATTAATACTAATTTTCCAATTTACCGACAGTAAGTACGACCACCTCTAATGCCAACGCCTACCCAGCAATTCTTTTAAGTACAACTTTATAATTGCAACATTCAAAACTCAAATAATTACTTTAACCAATAAACTATTTCTTACTCTTTTAACTTTGACCTTTAATTTTAGGTCCAATCCCAATGCACGAGAGTTGATAAAGTTGTGTAGGTAACTGCACATAACTAGGTATATAAACACAAGTGTGTGTTGGTATGGCTCGGTTTTTAAACACACTTGTGTTTTAATACCCCTCATAATACAACAGTTTCTTAAACTACTATCATAAAATGAATAAATTCACTTAATTGTTTAATTGATATAACAAGTAATATTATTTTAATCTCGGCAAAAATGGTTTTCTGATAAAAAAAAACTAAGAACCTCCTTGGTGTTGACAGCTGTATCGATGTGCGCAACATTCTCCAAGCCGTAGCAACGGTTTGCAACCAAGCAACGGTTGTGCACATAACAGAGGCTGGCAACGCACAACACCGTGTAAACAGAAGCATTGCGTACAGTTTGTACTAGTCTCTGCTACCAATACTCTTTCACCTTCAGGCACCCATGTCCCGTCCACTTTGCAATCTGAAATAATTAATTTTATATTAATTATTATGTGCTAACTTTGTACAATTAATTAATTTGATTGTTATTGTTAATTTTATTCTTTTGAGCAAATCGAAACATGCTTAATTTATATTCCTTACTAGGCTATCTCTGTAGTGATTTTATAGAACACTATTGTTTTAGTTGGCATCGTGTACGGAATCCGCATCGATCGACGTGAGTTCGAATCTCTGCAATGAGCCTGAGCTTCAGTTAATTAATGGAAATCATCGTGATGATACCATAGCATGATAATTAAAATTAAAATTTAAATTCCTAACAGCTAAAACTTTTATAAAGTTATACAAGACCTATATAAGACCACTTATTGAACATGCTTATATTATCTGGGATCCTTACTTCAAAAAGACATTAAGCTCATTGATAATGTACAGAGAAGGGCTACTAAGATGGTGTATGCAATGCGTAACTTACCCTATGAACAGCGCCTCATAAACCTTGGCCTTACCACACTAGAACAGCGTAGACAAAGAGGCAGATTAATCGAAACTTATAAAATCCTCACTAATTATTACGATGTGCCCAGCCTTAAAGATATGTTTAAGTCAAATGAAAATAAACACCTACGAGGTCATCCCTTGAAACTTTGGGAATTCCCAGCAAAAAGAAACCCAATGAAGCATTTCTTGTCTAACAGAGTGGTCACAGCATGGAACAAACTTCTAGATAAAGTTGTGATGGCTCCTACCATAACTTCCTTTAAGAGCAGATTGGACAAGGAAGATATCTCCAAGCTATTTGATACGCACGCATCAGCTAATTAGCTGCTAGTGTGTCTTACCAAAATAATAATAATAATAATGGTGGTAGGGCTTTTTCTAATACCCGCTTGGCAAGCTACCACCCTTAAGTTTTAAAAAAATCCGTCACGAGGCGCCTGGCAGATGTAAAACATCGAAGTGAGGTCCCGTCAATTTTCCTATGGGGGGGGGTCCTTGGGGGTTTCCGTAGGGGGTTAGTGAGGGTCCCAAAGGGTAACCCGACAATTCTCCTGTGGGGTCAGTGGGGTTGCATTGATTATTTTCATAATTGTATATTCATAATTCCATAATTCATAGTACAAATATTCCATCATATAGCGTGGCCTATAAATGTTTCACATCAAAATCTGTTGCCAAACATCAGTAGGTGTGTTCCGGTAGCTGCACTTGAAATCCAGTTTTCCACTATGCTTAGCTTGATTCTACCTTGGGCCACATCGTTACTTAAGATCAGGTGAGATTGTGTCCACAACGACAAACATATAACAATTTAAAAAAAAAATTGACTTCTCACCATGCCTCCTCTCGTCAGGTGGTGTCGTACTTGTGTGCTCACAGTAATATTTCTGTGGACAGCAAGCACCTTCTGCCGGTCGCGACCAACATCCAGAAGGTGGAGGGAGGCATTGCGGCTTTATACACTTCCGTGTTGCACGTAAGCAGAAGCACTGCTCGCATGCCACGCTTGTGCTCATTGCAGATCCTGCAGTGTACACTGTACCATCCTCTACGCAAGCTGAAAACACTCCCGAGTTAGTAAAATCAAAGTATATATCTTTATACAGACCGCTTCTTCTTTTAACCCGACTACGGCGAAGCTAAAGGAAATGTTGTGTTTTTATTATATTTACGTGGGCCACTGTAGGGCCTATACTTTAATGAATGAGGTTTCAACAGACTCGTTATTATGGTCCGGGTGACATGGCTTACATTGTATGTATAAGAACAAAATTAATAAAAAAATAAAAATAATCTTTATTCAATTTTGGCCCTAAGAAGGCACTTATGAACGTCAAATCACTTCTAATAAGACGATGTTAATTCCAAAATAGGGAGGGTTTTGATTTGCTGTCGTATCGAGTGGGTTGTCAAATGATAGATGAGAAAATTCTCAGTTCCTAAATATAGTAACATAATAAATAAAAATAAAATATACCAAATAAACAATTTTATACCATATTTTATTTCCGTAGTCGGGTTACAATTTTAAACTTTTTCCTTTATTCAACTAACCATTAGCCATGGAGGCTGGAGTCGCAACATCTAATAAATCGTTCTCCAATCTAGCTATTTCAGTGTTTTCCATCGATGTTACTCCATCTATAATTTGAAAAGAAAAGTTTTTCTTATTTATATCAAATAAGGTGTTTATCTCTTCATTTCTGTTTAAATAACAATTTGCCTTCTATGATAGATAATATATAACTGACCCGGACAGTGCAATTCCGGACAGCAATTCCCTTTTTTGTGAATTACGTGACATTTCTGAGGCGGCGGCTCGGGCAAGGGTGCGCAGGAGCGTCTCCGGCAAGCCAGCGCTCCGTGGAAACAAGAACAGCGCAGACACACTTCTCGACTTGCAATGATCGCACCTTGTATATACCAGCGGACCCTCGTACAAGCATCCCGAAGGGAGAACTGGAATAGCAATTATTTTTATGATCATTCTAAGCAAAACTAACAATCAACAAATATATAGTTATTTGTAGACAAATGCATTATTAAGAAATACCGGCACGACCATGGATACATTTTACAATGCCACTAACATCTTTTTGAAGAATAACATCAGCAAAAACATCAGATCACTATGCAAAATTGTAAACCAGAAAAGTGATTCTTTATTTCCTTATTAACTAAACCTTTTCTTTTCCGCTAGAGGCACCACTGGTGAATAGTTGAAAAACTAAACAACCACGGTTTCACCCGTGTTAATTTTTTACGGCAAACATCGCCAACGCACCCGTGTAATCAATTTTTTATACTTGTGTAAAACTATCGAAATTTTTATGAGGAAGAAATTAATTTTTCAATATTTAATATAGGCTATGTTACTAGCTGATACTGTAGCTTTATATTGGTGAAAGAATATTTAAAATCGATCCAGTACTTTTTGAGTTTATCCATTACAAACAAAAAATCAAATCTTTCCTCTTTATAATATTGGTATAGATATAAAAAAATCAACCAGTATCAATAAAGTACAGAAACAAACTGACTGATTCTTACCGATTGTTCTGTTGCTGCGATTGGTATTGACATGTGAGTTTACCGCCGCACTTTTACTCATTCCTGTAAAATTAACGATAACCCATTAAAGCAAAACAAGATAAATTGAAAAATGGCATTTAAATATTTATACATGCCTCTAAAGATCATAAATTAAAATAACTCGATACATTATAGTCCATTTTTTATAATTTCATATTACATTGCTTTATCATTGTTTTATTTTGTTTGTAAACATTGAAGTATTTTAATATTTACCACATCGTATATTTAATTTTTACTAAATACATACCTAATGTTTAATTTATTTTATAATTTTGTTTTTTATTATATTAGACTGGTGGCTTAAAGATTTAGGAACTTTACCACGCGATGGCTACCGTACGACGTTACTTCTACACACCACGAATTAAAAACATACATTTGATTACGTCGTATGGCTGCTTCATTTATTGCGTTTGCAGTAATTACATTTGTTCTAGAATCTTTTAGATCAGAAAAATCCAGAGTTATCGGTTATTAAAAAATATATTAATATAACAAAATCATTTTAATCTTTCAGTTTCTTGTCAGTTCCGCTTACTTGGGCAATATTGAAAAATAAAGAGGAAATTTATTAATTTAATTTATTAATATTATATTAGTTTTCCGTTTTATTTATTCAAGAAAAATTTGAAAAGTTGAGGGGTTGTAGGCTAGGATGGTACATGCATATCATGAGAAGGGATGAAAGTTATATAACTAAAATAATGTTAAGTATGAAGGTGGATGTATACAGGAGTAGAGGAAGACCTAAGAAGGTATGGATGGATTGTGTGAAGAATAATATGCGTATAGAAGGTGTGAATACTGCGATGATATTTGATAGAGTGGAGTGGAAGAAGAAAACATGTTGTGCCGACCCTACTTAAGTAGGATAAGGGGTAAGAAAATAAAGTCCCTTAACTTGCATGATGTATACATATATGATATCAGATGCGATAAATCCGCATATTATAGTGGATATATTAAGTTTCAGGTACACGCGCACGCGCGGGGCGCAAACGTAATAAAAACCTGCACCGGTTCGCACCGGCCGAAGCTCTGGATTATTTATATGCATAAACATGTTTAATTATATGACATATTTTATGTTATTTCATGTCATATTGTATTTTTATTTTTCAAGTTTCGAATAATTCTTTTTAACGTATTTTAGTTGTTAGAATAACGGTTTGATTTGAATGTCGAACTTATTCCCTTATATCATTTTGTCACATTTATATTAGGTCTATGCTAGATCACTATTTTATGCAATTTTGACCACTTGGATTAATCTATGGTTTGACCAAATAACAAGTATTACCAATTACGTTAAATATATTGGATGCTAACAGTCTTAACAATATACAGAAATAACGGGTTGAACATCCATTCAATAAAATTTCGATGATATTGTAGAACATGAAAACCTTGAGGTTTAATAATACATTGATAGCTACATCAATGATCGTCCGTCAAGATACGATTGAATAAAAACCGGTGTACTGGTCACGGGGAACAGGAAAACTGCGCGGGCGCACCGACGCAACGCGACGCGACCGTGCGGCCGCGTGGGAATTCCACACTATACTCTTATGTTATCTCATTATTAAGTGCCGTTTAATGGCGCTGGATTAAGATTTTTTGTATTTCATTGTATTAATTAATATGATCACTCTATCATGTCCAACTTGCAGGAAACCAATCTGAAATCAGAGGACCAGAGCACGTCGATTTCAAATCGTCAGGATTTTTCTACAAATAATGAATTAATTAATTTCTAAAAATGTTTTATTGATTTATGTCACAAATGTGATATATCTACAAAAAATATCGTTTGTGTAATTGTGTTTGCATCATTCATCCAATTGAATTCACAATTATAAAGCTAATGTTAGCACTTGTGTACAAGTTTCTGAAATACTACCATCAACTTTCGATAGGTGGCAGGCGGGTCGTTTCAACAAATGTGTGCATTGCAGATAGTTTTCGGTGTATTGAATGTATCATTCAGAACTAAACTCGAAAAAAAAATCTTAGCTACATATCATTACGCTTTTCTGTAGTGACTAAGCAGTAATAAAATAATTACAATGACAGAAAATAAAATACTATCCATATTTAATCTAGATACGACATTTAGTTTCCATGGAATATCAAAAGCGTACTTAAACGAAGCCGCTGTAATCATTTGGTCATTTATGAAAATAAAAAGATAAACGCGATCGAGTTTCTTACTTGTTCTTCTTGATGACTGAGATGTTTTCCGAATCGGTAGAAGTGTTTTGACCTTAATAAGTGCTTTCTTGGGGCCTGAAGTGAATAAATCATTTTAGATTTCAATTAAAATTAACATATTTTACAATAGGTAATAAAAATATAGTAATGCCCACACGGTACAAACTCCAGTAATGTAAATATAATTTCTGATTTTATACTTTATTTATAAGGCTTTTTAAACCAGTGTTTTTAAAAATCAAATTAAATCTACCAAATATAATGAAAGAAACTGTCTCACAAATATATATTATAATAAATATTCAGTTTTAACCATAAAGTTGGGTAAATAGTTTATACATAATTTATACACGTACGTGTATAAATTACACTCCTACATATATTGCCTTATTTTAACAAAAACAATACTATTACTACAATAAATACATTTAAACACATCAAGGTAAAAAAAACTACTATTTAATTCAATAATTATTCAACTTCCTCATTAAAATACAAGACAATAAATAATTAACTTTTGGTTGCAAATTATAATAACATTGTGGGAAGTCAGTTAACTCGTTTCCTTACAGTGATATAGCCGTTACACTTTAGCAATCTTCAGTTTGATTTATATTTATCTAACATACAAACATAATTTATACTGAAGAAGATAACTAAATCTGGCATGAGCCTGCACACCTGCCACTTTACCGTAGTTGCTACAACATACAAATAGGTATATCGACAGATTTTCTTCAGTTCTATTATCGCAACACGATTATTTCCTTCACCAGAAGCTCCTGTTCACTAAAGAATTCAAACCCACTTGTTTCTAAGCCGGAGTCGCATGCGCCGTCTTCAGTTATCAGCCTTAAGTATATAATTTGCATTATACTATATAAAAGATAAAACTTCCTCAATTAACTAAAATTACCATTTTCAAAAATCATAATTAATTAACACAAAAGTATCACTTAATTTGATTTTGTGTCCAGTACTCCCACGGTGCGGGACGAGGCCGGGCGTGGCGCTGTATCTCATCGAGACATCTATTGTTTCTTAAACAGTTATTATTTTCTATTGTCAATATTCTAATAGACATACCGGTTCTAATGCATCGTTTACAAGTAGCCGATAAGAGTGCAGCAAGCATAATAACAACTCGGATTTACCATTACGGAATTCAATTTAGATTGTAATAAGTATGTACTACTCGTGCGCGATAAGTTGAGACCTGAGCGCTGTGACGTCATTGTCAGGTCCTGGTACAGTGAACAAAAAAAGAACACAACTGGCTTAGTATAGTAAGAAACTAAAAAATAACACACAATAAAACAATATTAAATAATGGCGTTGCGCGCTGTACAACGCGGGTGTTATCGGGGTACCGGGTGGGGAGTCGCATTCCGCGAGGATCTCAACTTATCGTGCACGAGTAGTAATACCATTTTAAACACTCACCGACTTCAACTGAATCAGAATGCGATGCTTGCGTCATACTACTCACTTTGGCAGTCATTTTCTAGCATCAGTCAGTTTATTAACTTACACGCTTTCGATAATGCTTACAATTGACCGCAGATAAATATATAACAACAAATTAAGAAAGAACTGTATGACCCTAATATGTCCTAAATAAAAAAATTCACAAGTCAACTCTGAGAAAATAAATTTTGTATAATCATTTCCCACGTATTGAATACACTTGAATTTTAAAGAATCATTATAAACTGTACTAAAAATTACGGCCACGTTTGTTTTTAGCGATATACTGTGAGAATAAAAAGTCACCTACAAACGTGACTAATCACGGACTTGTCAGAGGCTGTTAATGATTGCTAGAAAAGTTTGTAAAAAATTTCTCACCATTATATTGTGTCACTATAGCTATACAGTAGCTATAGTGATATAGCTATACTATAGCTATACTATCTATAGCTTACTGGTAACGTAAAGGAAGATTGTTTCGACGATTGCAGAAGATGGGGTATGGAGAATTATGCAAAATTAGATAAAACTAGATATTATCGATGGGGTAAAGCACACAGTCATCTAAAATGCGTATCTGAACCAAATAACTGGACAAAGACTGCTCGGACGTCAAGGTAAAGGTGATTCGGAGCGGTAGAGAAAGAAGCAGAACTCCAAGCGGAAGAATAGCGGGCGACGGCGCAGTGTAGAGAGGAATATTCTTATAGTGTTGGACACCAAGATCCACTTTGGGACGCTGCGCCGTTGCAATTAGTTAGATAAAGTCACTGCTACTTTGAAGTATGTATTGTCAATAAAAGGTATGATAAAAGATACACAGCGGAAGGACGTAGGTAACGTTAACCGGGTAGCTTAATTTATTATAGACTCTGTTCACCAGTGTTTCTGTATTTATGTTAATTTAGTAATCAGATAACAGTAGTTATTTAATACCAATGTGACTGATAACATGTCTGTCACAAATTTTAGATGTAACAAAAATTTGTGCTGAAATTATTTCGAATTAGTTACATTAATAAATTTGTTCATTGTAATAAATCATGTTAATATGAAGATATATGACGTAGGAAATAGACAATGTTCACTAGATAGCGAAGGATTTCCAATCGTCGTCCTATTAGCTACCAAATTTAAGATTAAAATCACGATGTACATTCATCAATGTGTTCTAGTATCTTCAATTGATATTCAATATCACAAATTTTAATCATAAAATACGAACATAACAGCGCATTATAAGTTATCATTAATGTCTGTCTATCAATCCCGAAAGATATATACCGTGATAATATCATGATATTATTACATAATTTTGAAGTGAATCAAAATATACATAGGTAATGGTATACATTTATATTCAAGAAAAATACGACCATGAGAAGAAATAGACACTCGTGGTCTCGCGTACTATCAAGTTACATGAAGTACGCATATTCTGTGGTTTCATGCCTATCTACATATCTGTTGTTATTATATCATCCTACATGACCTCGATTAGTCCTTTCTATGTTCAGCCTCGAGTTCAAGTAATTTTTAGCTAAACCTAAAGCATAAACAAATCAATTTTGACTAAATTTACTCTTCATATCACCAGAAATAGTAATCAAACACTACCACGATACAAGTAATAATATAGTTGCCCTTTTTAATGATAAATATGAGAGAATGTAAGAACAATATGAAAGTGATGATGTTCTGAATGATTCATTAGAGTGAGTCAAAGGGGCTATTGTGGAATAGAGAGAATACAGCATGAAAGAGATAAACAAATCGAGGAAACCCACCACCTAGCGATAAACGTTATTTAGAAAAGGTATAAAGTGTCCTTTTATTATAATCGTTTCAAGACTAAGGAATGTTTTGTTCTGCGCGATCTCACATTACATTTGATGCAATATATCTTTATGTCACGCCGGTTTAAATGTACATTTAAATAACTTTGTTTTTCAGCGAATTTAATATATATTATATTTTGATATATATAAATATACGACACCCACACCACGTGGCGCGTACTTCCGACAAGAGGCTTGCGCCATTACCGCAGAACACTATTACTCCTAGGCCTTTACTGTCAACGGCAATTGAAGTTATTGTGGCTGTAAATATCGCATTATAGGCAAAAGTGCTGATTTCCTCAGCAGCTGTGTAACCTGGTATTCATAGTAAAGGAAAAAAATACATAGAAAATATTAAGATTAAAAAATAAAGTTACTGTTTGAATAAACGTAAAGATGTTAAAATTTTTATCCAAATTTCTACAATACATGTATAATTATTTATAAAATATATTTTCTTAGCTATTGTTACATTCTCCTGAAATTAATCCTGGTGGCGCTTATGCCTGCATTATTTATATATTAATTATATACAACTAAAAATATTTATCAGTTTTATCGTATTCATCATAATTTAACTTAGGAACCACTAAAAATTAAGCCACTTGAACTTCTATGCCATTTTATGCCTATGTGTTTAGCAGACAATTCTACTGTATTAGTTGTTCCGTCATTAATCTGCATGTAACAATGCGTAACATTGAAACCTAACATGATTTTCGGAATAAACTCGCTATCACCGACGCTTGTGAATTGTCCTTTTAAGTATAAAAAAAATTACCCAGTTTCCCAAGTGTCCGACTACTTAAGAAGAAAATCTGTAAGTGCCGCTAATCCCATTTGGACCGTGTTAAAAATTCCACCTAAAACATTTTTCTTCGCGCAGTAGAAACATTTTACTCGGAACAAACGGCACTCGACTCGCATTGCCATCCATAATTCCAGTTCTATTCGCTGACGAGTAAATAATCGATGTTTGTATTCGACTACTTACACCAAACTTTATAAAGATCTAGGATAAATATTTTTTCTGTGTGAATTTTTGTAGAAAAATTATTTCATAAATATTAATAATTTAAGATAGGTATCATTTTTAAATATTAAATTTTAGATCTATTTTCGTGCTGTTTTCGCCGTCGTGTATATACATATATATTCAAGTAATTTTATAATTGCGTAAACTTTTTATAAGCTCCCTGAACCGATTTTATAATTCTGTGCTGTATATTAAAATTGTATCTTTATTCAATACAAATTTCATCCAAATCCATTCAAACGTTTTTGCGTGATTGAGTAACAAACATACAAATTTTCCATTTATTATATTTGTAGGATGACATTGGTTAAACTGTTACTTTTACCGATATAAAAAGTAAAAAGTACATCTGTCTACTAAATTTCATTTAAATCCGTTCAGCAGTTTTCACGTGATTGAGTAAGAAACATTCAAACATACACACTTTCACAATTATTATATTAGTAAGATGTAGTTCAAGAATTAAAAATGTATTTCAAGAATTATATACTAAAAAAAACTAATTTCGGAGGCTTTAGTAAAAAAAGGTCTCAGAAATCATGGTTATTATCACAAATTAATTCACTGCTTCTACTATTACAAACATTTTAAAAACCTTTTTTCATAATCATATGTATGTCTTCTATTCGGTTCATTTAAGGTCAAATTTGAATGGCAAGGCTTGCCTACGATGGTAAATTGTAAATTGTCGCAGAAATAGCGGACCATCTCATTAACATAGACTATTCATGCGACGATAACGATACTAAACGTTTAAGAGTTTATGAATGACGATATTATGTTTACGTTAGACGTTGTACACGTGTATTGGGTCTCGGGGCTTAGATGATACTATAGAATATGTAAAGAGTTTAGTGCTGGTGTAATGGATTCACGTGACGAATCCTACTATGAGCCTACACTTTGAAAATATCACTGTGAAACCGTACTGGGAGGCTGAGTATATTATTTTGCTTGTTCTAGTTTTTACAGCCTATAAGTAACAACACTAGAATGGCAACTGGCTCTCAAATATATCCACCGGAATATCCTTTAAATAGAATACCGCCTTTAAGAGCTTCAAATCAAATTATCAACGTAATGTTGGTAAAGAGACTGATAAGTAACTGCCCTGTTGCTTTACTATGTTTCGTCTGTGTTAGTTTTATTTATCAAATGTTACAAATTCGAATTCATGTAATTGTACGTCATCCGCAAGCGTAACCACTAAGCTATAAACTCGCTATAACTTTCTTCTTCTAAACAATAAAAGGATTTATAACCTATTTTTGAGTGTAATTTTTAATAATTAGGTGAGTGAGTATGTAAGGTACCACTTTCTAATGAAAAGGTTTTAGTAGAGCAGTCACATTTGCATGACAACTCTACGAGAGTCATTGTAGAGTGATTTTAGTTTTGTTTTATGTCACATGACGACGGAAAACACTACATATCTGGGGACTATTAGTAACTTTGCAAATATTGTAAAGCTCTTGTAGTGAACGTGTTATTTTAACCTACGTCACATCCCAACATTACTGAAATGATTATAAATTTTTCATTTGGAAATGAGTTCTTTTTTATAATCGTTATATTTATTACAGCTTTACTGTTTAATGTATAATGTTTTCATATATATCTTTATGTGAAGGATAATGATGTCGAGATATTATTTCCTCTACATATCATTATGTTGTAAAACATTATTTTATATAGTATAAAAGAAGTACTAGAAGGAAAAATAATGGTAATAATGTTGATTAGTTAGGTCGACTTTATTACCTGCTGTTCATAATGACGTATATTTTCTAAATTGGTGGTAATATTTTTGACGTTCATAAATGCATTTTAGGGATCAAATTTAATATGGTATAATTTGGTTTTCGTAACTTGAAAAAAAACTTGTACATACACTTTTACATATTTTTTTCATAGTCAAAATTTTCTTAATAGTGTTTTGTTATTGTTTTTTTTATTTCTAAATAGGTTTCTTTTTATTAAACATTAGAATATAGTTATAAGCTTTTATTTCATTCACAAATCTTATTAATTACTAGCGGCGTGCCCGCGACTTCGCACGCGTTTGTTGTATGTAACTCAGTGATTCTTTATATCCCGTAATTTAATTTTTAGTCATATTATCGACAATTAGAGACACCATATAAGTTTTAAAAAGTCGTGGTACTCGAGTGATCTAGGCGGAATATCAATTCGATAACTGAAGTTTCGAATCCTGACATGTATCAACGAATTTTTATTACAGGCTGGTTACTTCCCGTCTACAAAACTAGATCGGAATCGGTTGAGAATTCGAGAAAATTTAATTTTTAGATATTTTTTGTTTTGCGATTTTTAGTAGTAATGTTGAAAGTTATAACTTATACTTCCCATATACAAAATTTCATCAAAATCGATTAAGAATATTTTATTATTATTTTTAATGATATCTTTTATTATTTCTAAAAGTATTATTTAAAATTCTTACAGCTTATCAATTGACTAATGATATAAGCTTACTGTGTACAAAATTTCATAGAAATCGATCAAAGCCGTTGAGATAAAACTGACATACAAGCCGACAGACAGCCAAAAAAATTTTAAGAGTATATTCGTGATACTTTCCTTTGGATGATCGTAGTATATTCTTTATATAGTATGCCCAACGGGAAATTTGGACTTTAAGACATAACTACAGATTTGTTAATATAGATAGATCATAATAATTATACATTTTAATGTTTCTTCATAGAAAATATACATCTTAAGGAGATATCTATTTTAAGTATTTATTTACCAGTCACGAACATGTTTTAAAACCACAATAGACGTATTAGTTTTAACACATATTTGTAATAAAAAGATGGTAAACCCAAATAACAGACTCCTTACCGCGCGTTGAACTCTTTATTATGACAATTTGGGAAAAACCATACTCATAAGTAAACAATTGAAAACTGTGAAATTAATATTTTATTACGAAATATATTTCAATAATCAGTATACATCAAGTTTTATTATATTCTTAATAAAAGGTAACCTAATATCAGTTTATTGTCATTTAAGCATACAAGTCCATCTAAATCTTTATAAATTAAATTAACTAGTAACATTTCTACAAAAATAATGATTTCACTACACGAAAAGTGAAGATTATGTTATAAATTAATGAATTTATTTTTGGTTTACACTAGAACCCATACATCTATAGCTCGAACAGGTGCGTTAAAACAAATTGATCGTAATAAAAAATGGATGATCAATATTCAACGGTGAATGACCTGCGACCAGTCCCGATTTATATCTCAATACTTAGTGCCCTTGAAGATAGGTTTTTTGGTGTTTTATATGTTATTTGATGATATCTTTTAAAACTAACTCTTTATACTAGATGTGTAGTGTGATAAAATTGAATTAAGAAATCCGTAAAGTAAAATTGTTTCTAATATTTTTTCTACGATCTTCTGTTAATATTTAAGTTATAAAAAGATACCATAAAATAAACTTGTTATACCTATACTTCCAAAATCGAACAAGCCAAATAATACTTACTTGCAAGACAAACAAAAGTTTATTTAATGTAATTAAAAGGAAAACTTAACAAAATTATATTTCTAATTTTGAAACGTATTTATTTCTTTAATTGGTAGAATAACTAAGAACCTTCAGTGTTAATACTGAATGCTGTTTATTTACTTTTATTATATTGTTAGATACTTCTTCTTATTTATTTATTTTAAAATAAAGTTATCCGTTCATTGCGTTAACTATATCTAAAAGTATCCCGGACGTCAATAACACAAGCAATTCAACTAAATTCAAAAACCTCAAATTCTTTACGATGGCCTATGAGTTATAGAGAATTAAAATTTTGATCTTTTGTTTAAGCTAACAGTATAATATTTGCCATGGATACAATTGAAATGTATTAGTTTTTCTTTAGACTTACTTTGCTGCTTTTGATTCTATACGATGCATATGCTTGAATGAACACCTATATGTTATTTTAATAATATGAATTGGTTCAATAAACAATGTCACTATCCCCGAAGTTAATTTTTAATCACATATTAATGAAGTGTACTAATTAATGAATAAAGATTAACAATGACCAATACACTATGACTATAAAACAATAGAAATGCTTTAATTCCAGAACAACCTCTACAAATCATTTATTATCACCAAATCACCTGGTGATGCACTGGTATTTTTTTTTCTATTTTCATGTATATTTAAGTTTTACCCCTTTTCTGCTTTATATTTTTGACTTTAAATTAACTTGAAAATGTAAAGTAATTGAATACTTATTACATTCCGAAAGTCTGTATAAATATTTTTAATAATATAACAAAGCATTCAATTCATGTGATAGTATTTAGAACAAATAAATTTTTTTTTATGGTTTACAATTCATATTATACATGTATGTCCTAAAGAAAATACACAATTAGTTCAAATTGCGAGTTCAATTAAAAACTTACCAAGTTATACGTCCAAAATAAATAATGAATAAATATAATAAAACATGTTTAAGAAAAACCGAACAGTAAGCGATTTCATACTCATCGGATACCGCGAAACAGTAATTCCAACGATCGAACCACGGTCCGGGTAAGGCAATAAAATTAAAAATGGACTATAATGTATGCCGATCCATTTGGATATGTCACGAGTACAGGCACGTATCAAGGATCTCCTCGTGAGGTCAAATAGTTATATTAACTTTAATTAATTATCTACTCATACATTCTAATGCTAATTCCAATTCAATATATCAAAATTATATTATTTATTATATACACATTACATTCGAAATGTAGATAAACGTAAAAGAATTAAATTAAACAATAAATAATAATAATAATTTCACTACTTTCGACAAATTTTATAAATTTGTGAAAGCTGCCACAACACCCTGGGTACGTGCCTGTAGGGGTCAACGATCGAGATTTGCATGGCGACAAAGGACCTGCGCGCGCGGCGATGATGATACAGGCGAGCGCAAAGCCCTGGGTGCCGAGGAACGCAAGCGTCATGGCTCTCCGACGCGCTGTGCTACACTGATCGACCCATGAAGCCTGCGGGCTGCGTCTGTCCAGACCTGCAGGTTCGATGCATACAAACGTAGACTTACGAAAATCTACACGTGGATTTATATGAAATTCTTAGTACTAGTTATATTACTACAGAACCTGCTTCAAACATTGATCCTTCCCTGAAACAATTATTTATTGATAGACAAACGTTTAAATTTCAAAATTTATAATGAAATTCACAAACAGTGAACATTACAATACGAGAGCAGCGGTGACTGTCGAGAGAGGAGGTTTATACCTTTCATATACTGATAGGATACCTTGACTAATACTTCTAAATAACGGAATATATTTTGAAATTAAAGTAAGACACTACAAAGACATTTCTTCAAGTGTTCCAGTTTTCTTCATCTCCGGCTGACAGTGTCACTATTAAATTCAGTGGTTCGTATTGTCAACGCTCGAATCTGACATCTGATGGTGCTTAATATTTATTTATTTATTCAGTTGCATCATGTATGTACATTTGTTCTTATGTTATAAAGTATCCGAATCATGGACCCTGAATAAGCTATGGCAAATTATTACATTTGTTTTTCAAACATACATTTTTATTTATCTAACTTACTAATTACATAAAATTTGTTTTTGTCATTGTCATACATTTATTTATATTGGTCATTTATCTCAAATCATCAATTTATCATCATGTCAAATATTTATTGCATTAGTCTTTCTGAAGATTTATCCGAAATTGATTAATAACGCTTTCTCATTGTTCATATCTTTATGATCCAACCGTTGCTAGATTTTCCCACCTATTTACCTCATCTAGTTTAGGAATGATTAAATTGTATAGATATTCAATCAAAAGACTAAGCTGCCTCCTTTATAGCCAATAGTTTAAGTATTTATAAAATTTCTCTAATGCCATGTCTAAGTTTTCTTACGAAATAGTTTTAACCAAATCTCCGCGAGTTGCATTTCGCAGATGAGCCCTTTCTACGTATTCTGTCCGAGATAAAGCTCACAAAATTCTTAAATCGTTTTTTTTTTTATATTAATTTATTGCTTATATATCAGGTAAGGATAATCATAATAATTCTAATGATTTTAAATATTTTATGTCATGATTGTTTTTCTTTGTTGCGATTTATAAAATATGATTATTAAAATGATATGCTGAATATAATGTAAGATCATAAAAAGCTACTTTAAAATCGTGTTAAGTTATATAGGTATATCGGTAATAACGTCGCGTCGGGGTTATACCACTTTTGAAAAAAAATACTGTGGATTTTTTGACTTTTAAAATAGGAACTTCGTCGTGAACTATTAAGAAATTAAACACGTGAGCAAATTTTTGTCAATAGTGAGTTAATTAAAAGCTTGTTTTTTTATTATTTATCATTGCTTTATTTTCTTCTAGAAAGTTCATTAAATCTATTAAAATCAGGAATTCGTTACTTGGACAGCTTTTCCCAGAAATATTGATACGGATATTTAATTTTTTTTTTTGTTCGATACTTCTGTAACATTATTATAAAATAGATAATCTGATCAGAAGATCTGCTCCAGTCTTCTGATATGAGTTGATTTATTTTATTTATTTATTTCAACTTTATTGTACACCGTTAATTACAGATCCAATCGAACAGTTCTGCTAGAAATTAACATGTATTCTTTTTTGGTTTTATAATATTTAAATCTATTAAGGATGAGCAATAGCATAATTAGAAGATGCTCAGAAATATTTGGGTCGACTAATATCGACTGGGCACTACGCTTAGACAAAGATTTTGTTGATAGAGCATATCGTGTTCCAATCATAACACGATGGTAAGGCATTTACTACTTTTTTAAACAGAAAATTTTCTGTTGAACACCTATTGGTGTTATAGACACGCATTTGTTAAACTAAAGAGTTATATCCTATTCTAGTTCCAGTTCTCATTTTCGTAAATATTCCTGCATCTTGTCCACTTCCATTTAGGATATTCGCCGATTCTATTCTATCTTATACTTTGTCTTTCACAAATTAAACACATTTTTTTAAATAGCTGACATAGAGATACGTTGACGGTACTACCCATGATGATAAGCACAGCACAGTCCAAACAAAACCGCAACCATCGAGAGATCTAAATGCATGGGTGGTCACCGCACTCATGTAAACCTGCATACATATCTCTTCATTTTATGCTTAAAGGACCTGATGTCGTAAGAAGGAGGGAACACACTAGCTGGGAGAATGTTCCACAGCTTCACGATACGACAAAGATAAGCCATAGAGAATTTTTTAAATCGTGCCGCGATGGAGATTATTGTAAAACTGTGACTCCGAGGCCCAGTGCATGTGGTTCTGTTGTGGAGGAAGGGAGAGGAGGGTATTTAAATGGACAGCTTTTCAGAGCACTCTCCATGATACAGGCGATAGAACACGCTCAGCGAGGCAATGTTCCTCTGCATCTAAAGCGGTTCGATGTATTTGGTAACGTCTGCATTAATAAATTATTGTATATGAATGAATATACTTATTTCTGCAAGTACCATTTAAATAATATTTCTCGAATTAATGGTCTTTTCCTGTAAATTGGGCTTCAATAAACGTCAAGGCTTCCGAACTATAACCAAATCGAACTTCTCGATGACTTCAATTCATTTGTCAAAAGGAAGATAAAAATTAATGTAAGAGATAATAGTCTCAATACTACCTAAAAAAAGCTTTGTAGAAAAAATGCTGTATTCTTATAATTTTGAATTACAGCACTATTTTATAGCAATCATTAACCGTTGATCAGAAATCGATTAACCAACGGATTAAAAAATCAAATTGTCACTAATCAGTGACTTAATGATGATTAAAGTGATAGGGCAGTCTTAGAGGCCGAGCTATATATTGTCAGCCGAGTCAACGACCACGCATCTCGCGCGCGCCCTTCCGGCCGGTTGTTACAATTGCAATTTCTTTTCTGCAACTCTTGCACACTATACACATACATACATTTCATGCTACGTAGGATGTGGATTTAGTATTTCATGTGATCCACCAAGTCTTTTGTTATATAACTAAGGTGACTACACGATGGTGGTTACCTTAGCTTATGGACACCTGTAACATTAGGCATCATTACGTATCTTTAGCACCTTTTCGACCTTACAACCCGCTTCTCTGAGGATCTCTGAAAACCCTACCCACCACAGAAGGTAGCGATGTTTTGTAATACAGAGGTATTCTACGAGTTAGGCTTGTTCCAACTAGAGAAAATTTCTAAAGAGATTTACTGTAAAATAAATAATCAATACAAATATATTTCTAATTTTCCAACGTTCTTTCTTATCTCTTGCAAATGTTTTATTAAAAGAATGACATTCATTGTGCAACGTTCAACTGGACCGCGTGGCACCGAGCCTGCGTGTACAGATAACGGTTGGATAGTGTATGATGTCGAGCCGGATAAATATAATTAAGTATGTGTTGGTAATTAGCTCTAGTGAAGCCAGGAGCGCGGATGCTCGCCGCGTACTCTAGCACATACAAAAACTCAACGCTCCCAGGCTTTGCGCAATATATCTATACTATGACACTAAAAATAAGTTACATTCGAAGACGTTATTTACTTTGTTTCATAAATTGTTCCGCGTTTTGTAGGAACAATTATCTTAGTTGTTTCTTGCCTCTGCTAGGCTCACTGCTAGTAGATGGAAAGAACTGAAATGCTTGACCCTATCTGCAAACTATAAGAACCAAGTATATTCCTAATGAAGCAATGGAACATGTAAATAAATGTATGACAATGACACAAACAAACTTTATGTATAAATAATTAATCCGTTCAATAAATAAAAATGTATGGTTGAAAAACAAATGTAATAATTTGCTATACCCTATTCAGGGTCCATGTATTCGGATAATTTACCATATAAAAACAAATATACATACATGATGCAAATGGGTAAATAAATAAATAAAAAAACAGTGTGGTGTCGTGGAACACGAGACAGGAACGAAGTTCCTTATTATAAAATATTAAGATCATGAAACGTTAGTATCAGAGTGTATATGTATGTATGCTGTAAAGAGTAAGCATACACACCTATATATACTGTATAGCCTCCATGAGTTTAACGTAGTAATAATGATCAGATGGTTCCAATTTTGACCTCCAGACGGCGTAGTTATGGAATGATAGACTATACATTAGACACTGTATAACTATCATACACAGACTACGCATAAAAATCTCACGCTTTTTTAAACGTTACAGACGTTTTTTGTCGGCTAGATTACCCCTCAGCAACGCCCCATAAGGAAATTCGTTCCAATAAATCATAAACCGATTATAAATTGTTTAAAACTTATCACTTATGATTTTAAATCTAATATAATGAAACAAAGCCTACACTATCTGATTACCTAAGCATTATGGCTATATCGCAAGAGGAAGAGAGATAATATGGAAAGCAACGAACCGAAGGTCGAAATCACGATTCTCAAGATTGTGCTTACCGACTGGGAGAGTAAGAAATTAAATTAACTACAAGTATATAAACATTTTAAAGGTATAATACAGCAGCTATTAAAAACATTTTCATATAATTATTGTTATATTACTCAAACCAAGAAAATCCTACTTGACTTCTGCAGTTTAGAGTATTACCAATGTAGACAAGGTGTACGTGTATATAATTTTACTGCAAAAGATTATGGTAATTTTGGTGACGCGCAGGATACAACGCAGCGTCGTGATTGGTTCATTAGAAAATGACACAAAACAACTAAAATTCATTTAATCCTACATTATAGATAAATCAATAACTATATATTTCACACTTACCAAGTACCTTTAGGTGTATCCAGGTAGCGGCAATTGAGAATTGGGAGTCGGTTAACGTGTTACATCTTGGCCACATTGTTACTTTACATCGAGTGAAATTATGTAGTCTGTCGCTACAAGTCTATAAATATGTTTTAATTATACTGGTGACAACTGACAGCGAAAGCGTCACGTTAGCATTGGAATTTATATAACAGATTTTGAATTTGTATTTCACTTGCATCCCTAGCTACTAACAAGGAATATACCAGTCCCAATTACGTGGCGTGTAATGTATTTAAAGACTAAACTTAGTATTATTACTACTTCAAATGTGGTAAAACAATTGAAGTCATGTAACCTCTGCATCGTGTCTGAGAGGAATAACCATGTAAACACATCAAAACAGCGGTCGGTCTTGTCTCCAAACACAATGATATAATTTATAGCAATCATCTCTATTTGAAGGCAGAGAGCTGAAGCGCGAACTACTACGTTACATTGTATCACATTTACGCAATACTAGCATCTACATCCGATTACGTTTGCGTACTGAATATAATCTATATATTAGCTTTTAACCCTTTTTAAGCGTAATGCGTGCACGGAAAACTGTGAGATTGGCATGGTTCAAGTTTAAACAGAGAAGGAGTGCAGAAAGCTAAAATTTATCTCTAATACCTATTATTAATATATTAAATTAAATAAATTAATACTGCGAAACCTAACACGACCAGTGCCATTGAACTTAACCCCCCCAAATATTGACATTGTCACTCAACGAAAAGTGACAGCAAGTGATGTAGATAATACTCATTGTTTATGAATACTGTAAATGTCAAACAGAAAACAGTCTATGATCAGAAAGTCACTGGTCGAATCTCGAGCTTAGGGCGATTGCTAGTACATAATAAATATACTTAGTTACTTTAACGAGCTACGGTCTGTGCATCTGCCAGTAAAAATATCTTATTAAAACAATAGTAAAATTCAAAACTTTCCTAATCTTCTTCAATAATAAATTCGTAATTATGTACATGGAAGCAGCTATATACGAGTATACCACAATAATTTAATTACGTTTACATCTGTATAAAACTTCTTAGTAAAAGATTTTTCTCATTTGTGCCATAATGACGAGAAAATTTAAGTAATTATGTAAGCTTTTCTCAAATTTACAAAATATATTGTCAAATATAGTATAAAAAGATAATTAATTAAAAACACTACATAATTCATTAAGATTTCTGGGCAAATGCCCAGCTGACGAATACTCCGATATTAACCATAACGCAAAATATATTCAAGGACTTCAAATCTGCACGATTTATATTGTCCTGCAATGTCCACTGGATGGAAATATAAAGAGAAATAATTCTTAGCTTTAGAAATATGAATACTACTTCCTTATAAAGATTTATTAAGCGTCCAGGTTTACCAAAACATGGTGGTTCTCTTCACCGTAACGGATTATTGTTATTTTTTCAATTTCTGTTTCTATATTCATTCGTACATTTAGTTCGATATTGGACCGCCTGCACCACCCCATTCTACTATTCCACCGTCAGCCACGATATTTATAAAGAATCTTGTTTTATCTCTTTCCATGATGCAGCAATCGATGTGTTTGAATAAACCAGGTATTAAGTTTATTGGACTCCCTATAGGGAGGGCCGTCTACCATTAACTGAACAGTTTCTTCCGTATTTGAAAGAAGCAAGCCGGTCACCAATAGTTAGGTAGGCTAGCTGAGTTTTATCATTATAATTTTAAGTAGAATTAGAAATGATTTCACGCTGGTTTGAACACGTAATCCGCAGAAGCTAAGACCATATGACCCGACATGTTTTTAGCATAAAAGAAGATAATTGAAGAAAGGATATTTAGTTTTATAAATACTATGATAGAGTTTGAATTACAATAGTGGGGGGATGCCGATTTACTAGTGTTTAAGTTAAAATACAACTATCAAGCAAGCATTTATAGGCAGCTGCTCTTGAGAACCAGCCACTCTAGACTTAACGCGTTCCTAATTAACTCCACATCGCCTCTCAATATAATGAGACTCAGTACGATTTTCGAAAGTTTTCCATTTCTGTCGGACATTTTTCCTATATTTACAACGTTAAATCCTTCCCATAATACGCTAGGAGCATTGCTAGTTAATGTATGAAACAAAATGCATTATTTGATCGAATTGGTAAACTATCAAAACTACTAAACCTTTTGATTATGGTCAAATGTTGGCATAATATGCATTGCCAAGTCAAGCGAATCATAATTGATCCGGTAGATTGCTGAAAAGCAGAGGAGGAATTCGCTTTAGCACATCATATTTCGTGATCAACAAATTTATGTGTAACTTGTGTGGTAGTCGAATAAAAAACACGATAACGGCGATTTTCGGTAACCTTTCATCACTCTGCGGTCTCGTCTGCTCTCGTCTACTCTTGTACTGTACTGTGATGTTACTGAGCTCATTTTGATATAGCTACAGCGTGTTTCTAAAATAAATTGTACTAAAATTAGATACACGAATTACAAAAAAGTCAACCTTAAATATTTATACAGTAATATTATTTTCAGCTATACATGGTCAAACTTGAACTGGATCATATTCTGATATCACTCCCTAATACAACATCCCTCAGGCGCAGGCATGTGTTGCCGACCAAACTCTTTAGACCAGAACACAGCCATTGAAATACTGCTCAACAACAGAAATAAGTGTAACAGTAATGCAATTGCTGTCGAACTCTGCAGAGGTACCTATATGCTTAATAATATTCAAACAGACAGGACACAACATTTGCGATATGTATTTATCTTTATTACGCGTAATGCGTCTAGAGGGAACATGATTTTATGTTTTTTATAATAACTTGAGTGTCCTCCGTGTCGGTCGGTTGTTCGGAATCTTAACCAGCGCTTTATCCATCTATTAAATAATAGCAAACGTAATAATTTGCTTCATAAACGACGTTTAAACTGTATAAAATGGACGCTGAAATGATAAAACGTTTTCACTCGTACAAACAGGATTGAAATAAGCTATTTAAATAGTAAATATTCATAATTATTTTCCATGACAGCCATGACCAACGATGGATTGCTAATCACTCAATGGTCACCATTGTTTTTGGTTTGTACTATGCTTACCTACTATTAGACGGTCACTGTCCCCAGAAAGTAAGCAATTTTTATACTTAGTGACATAACTTACAGTTGAACTTATAATCCATTTAGACCCATGTTTTGCATACTATTCTACGGCGGTGTCTAGAGTTCCAATCTGTGTGTGTCTAACGGGAACTTTACAACAATATTCAAGGTGTAAAACTAGATATAGTGACTCCTTTCGGTGCCTCGCATTTTTAGTTCAGCTAGAGTATATCAGCTCTTACCTAAGAGCTATTGTTCTGGTAACAACACTACTATCGACAAGTCCAAATTTTTCAAGACTTCCCACAGATTTTGATCTTTCAATAGTCCCTTCCATTCTTCGAGTACACTTCACACACTACAAGGTGGAGTCAACTCATTTTCCTGAGAGAATATTTCAATACTTTTTTTTATGTGAAAGTTATGAGAAACTGTAAACCATGGAAATTATCTTACATACCAGCGACAATGTATTTTAAATTGCATTCGATATGCGGGTCATTATGATTATAGGTATTAATCTATGTTATTTATAGAACACGATAATATCCACTTAAAATCGATATCAAAAATTCTTTAATAAAATTGGCCTTAACAAAGTGTTTATGAAAGTGACGAGTTTGAAAGATTTTCTCTCCGAAAATAAGAGATAATTACTGTAAAATAGTATAGTAAAGTATTTTTCCATAGCCGCTTAAAACCAACCTCAATCTGTAATTCTAGGTGGGTAATCCTAAGAAGATAGTTGGAATGGCTCACGGATCAGTGTAGAGCGCAAACACTGAAGTTTTACTGCGAAAATACTTGTGATTGTATTTCAGCTCTATTGTATGATTATACCAAAATCTTCATCTAAAAACAATGTGTCAATTTTATTCAATTGAAAACATATTGCTATAGTAGTAGTTTGTGAAGTGGTGATGATTTCCAGTCTGATGAAGCATGCAAACTCTTTCAAGTTGAATATCTATCGCCGAGCACCAATCGGGATATACTGTGGTATGGTATGATTATAATTAAAAAAGGTAATTATGTTAATTCCACACGCGGTAGAAATGAAACCTTTCGAAAACATAATTTTTTTTTTTTAATCTTTTCAAAAATCTTAAATCAGCGGGCCTAGAACTATCGAACAGTGTGTACATGTCTGGTCGTCATATCGCTAGACCAATTCGACGACTGTCATAGACGTGAAAATGAGGACTAGCATTAACCGTCTGTAATGTACTCTATCTCATTTTCTCGTACGCTAAATACTATATATAGATGGATGTGTTTGTCCCTTTTTAGTGTCACTTTTTCGTTTTATTGAGCTTCAAATCACGACGGTGTTAAAATCCCTTCAAAAAGCGATATTAAAGTTGAGTCCAAGCGGAAAACACTACCTACGTGAACGTGTCGCTTGTAGATTGAAAGTAATTATAATTACTCACGCAGGAACGGAGTGACACGACGTCTTCTGCAAGAGGACCATCACTGTTCATGTTGGTCTTATAAGGTTTTAAAAAGACTTTGGCAACGTGGTCTTATACTTCTGTTTTATCTTCGCATTAATTATAATACAAGCAAGTAAAGTACTCCACTATTGGTGAAAAACCACTTCCCTATGAAGGCAAAGGCTTTTCACCACGCAAACACACGATACGTCGTGTGACCTATTAGTGATTTCAAGCGCCTAGAAATAAATATACATATTATTATTTCTGCGACATTGTGGAACAACTATGTACACACCCCTAGGCGTTGAAATTATTCTTAAGGTTTTGTTTCAACTCAGCCGATAATAACTAAAAAAACTACAATTAGTGAATGTAGAATAATTCTAAAAAGTTGTACATGTCGGGTTCGAGAATTTGACATTGGATCAATATTCCATTGTTCTAGTCAGTCTCTGCAACATTGTATTATTTCACTCAAAATAGCTTTCCCAACAATAGAAATGTAGAGAAGTAGAACAAAGATGAATGCTACTTTTCAGGTTCCCACTAAAGTACCCATCGACAGTTGGAACTGAATCTGTATCATAAAAACAATTATTCCAATCAAGAGAATTAAGTGCAAAAATAATGATTTACAATTACGTCAACCTCAAAACAAACTCAGGTACTTGTTAAGATTTATTGTAAATTTCGAAAAAAAAAAAACAACAAAAATTACCTTAATGGTTTACCAAGGAAAACCCTATTTTTACCCTATTGAGATAGTGATAGCTTTCATTACCCTGTAAAATGGGAAAGAATCCTGTCTTCCTATCCTACGCTACGTAAGTAGTTTGTAATATTTGTAAAGATGTCAATCACTGCACTGTATTACGTCCGCCATAACCATCTTGGTGCGAAATAAATCGGACCTCGTGTTTAACACATGCATTGGTAAGTCTTTTTTTCCTTTTGTGTTGAATCTATTTTTACATATTATTTCCATATAGGTATTTTTATATACCTTTTTATATTTAATATATTATCATATTTTCATGCGTGTAAATACTTAAACAAAGGAACGAAGTGTATATATTAATCTTCCCAGAAATATTTTAAACGCAACGGAGTAGGTAAATGCTAGACTGAGATTCTTTGACAATGTCTTGAATGCTTAAATGGTTTTGTCCCGACTTGCGACATAGCGACATATCGTTGACACTGGTCATTTTAAAATTGCTTTTAATTGTACATTAACCCAGCGTTAAGGATGAAGACGTGTTTTTGCCAGTTGGGTAATTGTTTAAATTGACAGTTAGAATGTCATTTCCCGCGCTGACGTTTGGCGTAGTGTAGTGAGGAGAATAGTGATTTAATAAAGTCGATTTAACGTTTTAACTGTGTAAAATATTTAAACGTTACAATGTACATAAAATTTTAGAATTATTACAATGTATACTGGCAAGAGTTGAGTACCGCTTTAAGGGTCTTAAGGTTAAACTGTACCTTAAATTTTTAAGTTATACAACTTTTGATGCGTTTAGTTGAGGTTAATTGTGAGAGCTACGCGTGGATTATATAAAGGAAGTGTGAAATCAGTAATGTATTGATTAAATATTTCATATCAAGTATTATATAATGTAAATAATAATAATATTTAAATATAAAATGAAAATAGCGTTTAAGTAAACAAAGTTAAATTATTTTTACACAATTTAAAACGTGAGTAAAAAAAGATTGTTTGTATGTCAGCTCCGACGCACGACTGAAGTTAACTTCTAAGTACGATTGCCTTTGTATATGCAATAGGCAAAGAGGTGGTTGGGTGACTGATTGATCGATTGCGGGGTTAATGATTTATTGAAAAGTGAAAGGTACGCAAGATACGTTGCGCAGAAAACGTAACGCTTATTTTTAACGTTTTTTTGTAAATTTCACTTCTCATAAAGTTTCCAAACAGTTAACAATGGACAACTAAACGTAGATTATAATTTTGCATTTATAAACCACACACCTATACTGAAAACAGAAATTGTATTTACGCATAATATTTGTCTTAAAAATAGAGTGGAATGACTGGTAAACGAATACACTGTGTTATTGAAGTCTGAGAAGTAACGGTTTGTTTTGCCGCTTGGTTTGACGCCCGCCATAATTGTAATGGGCTCTAATTAAATAAGTTATATATTTAATTACTCTTTGTATGTCGTACACAGAGCTGTGGCACGACACGGGTTTTTTTTTTAATTAGAGTTTAATGTGAACATTTTATTACAAGTAAAATAAAACCAACCTAATTGTACTACGACTAGGCAAACGCCTCATTCTGAGGGAAATATAGAGTTTATGCTTTTAGAAAACGCAAAATTCGGGCTGGAATGTTCAATGTTTCAATATACAAAAATCAAAATTTCAAATAAATTATCTTTATTCAATTTAGGCTCTAAGAAGTTACTTATGAACGTCAAAACACTACTATCGGCTTGGAAAATATCCCAGACATCGAGAAGAATCGGTAAGAAACTCGATCGGTTTTTGTTTCCAACTTTGTTAATATAAACATTAATAGTGAGTCCCGAAGACACAAGCTTACTCTATATAAAACGTGTGTCCGCCCTATTATGACATATAGTTGCACCGCATTCCCACTCATGTCAAAATACAATATCTATACATTCCAAGTCCTCCAAACGCTATTCTTAAGTAAAATCAACAAAGCCCCGTTCGACAGCAAAACCTCCATAGAGATATGGAACTTCCCTCGGTCGAATCGTACATCAAATACCTCTCGAGATCATATTGCGAATCACGCGAATCCGTTGATCAAAGCCACCGCGATTTACATCCCAAAACCGAACTTCCCCCGCGAACAACGCCGGCGCGTAATAAGATCGAGTAAATAAACAAATACTACTCCACCATCTCTCCAAACAGAGCGTGTTCGCGCCCGCGCCCTTGAAACCACCGTTCCCTCCGCAGGGGACGTGCGTCTAACTTCGCTCCTGCACACCCACCGCCGCGACCACCCTCTCTCGCGGCAACTCAAGCCTAGGTTCATTCCTCGACGTGAAACCCTTGAATCTGGCAGCCGGACGCGCGATATAGTGAAAATGCACTTAATTTTACACCCAATAATATCATACATACGTGCACACCACAAAGTTTTAAGCGGTGTGGCCACTATCTCACCTCATCTTAAGTGACGATATGGCCCAAGATGGTAGTACGCTATGCCTAGGGCCCTAGTGGAAGACTAGCTCTCAAGTGTAGCTTCCGTAACACATCTAACTATAGGTGTTTGGCGACATAATAGATTAAATTAAATAACACTGTAAATACTGCCAAGACAAGTGTACCATTGAACTTAGACCACCCAAAACATTAACATTGACACTCAGTGAAAAGTGGTAGCAAGTGATATAATATTCATTAATTATTTTCAAATTTCAAATATAAAGCAAAAAAGATAATAATCTATAATCAAAAAGTCTGCAGTCGAATATCAACCATTGGTCGACCACTAGTACTAAATAATATATTTTCTGTTGAGGTAAACTGAAAACGTAAAGATGAAAACTCGCTATTATAAAAAGAACTGTAAGAAACGCATTTATTTGTAATAGAAAAATGGCTAGGTTGTATTGGGTCTATGTTTTTAATAAAAATAAATTTAATACCTTCCAGTCATTAAATAAATTGATTATGATTGTAGTAGCGTCATCTACAAGCAACAATGATAACTAATTAAACTTTTATACTTATAATACAAATTCAAATCGAAAAAGTTGTAACTACAAAACATAGATGGCACTATAATTTATGTAATTTGTTGTAATGTATTTACCACTAGCAATAGATAAACGAATACAATTCGTCTATTTAGATACATAAATAATATTGTTCGCAATATTTTTTTTAGCTTGACTAAAAACTTACTAATATATGTATAAGATAGGTCAATATAGCTATAGTTAAACTAATTATATAACTAATAAAGTTTTGTTATCTTAAAAAAAATATTAATCTGAATTTTCAAAAGACTTCAATAATGGAGGGGTTTCTTAATTCGAATGTAGTTTTTTTTTGCTGTACAGTCATAATTTCTTAGTTTATGAAATGAACCGATTTGGATGTTTCTTTATTCGTTGGAAAAGGGATACCTCAATGATGGTTCCGTTTTAATTTCACTGGCATTGGACATTACACTTCGAAGATACACCAGGTTGGCTTCCTATTTTTGTCTGAAACAGATTGTTATTAGAAACAAAGACAAAGTCATATCATAATCATGGACTCGCGGCCGAATGGTTCGCGACCACTATACAGAAGGAAGCAAATCAGTAATTGTGATTTGCGTCAGCAGATCACGTTCCGCGATTGACTGTACCTATATCCAGCTGCTATCGAGAAGCTTTCCTCGCCGTATTCGTAGGTTTCCTAGTAAACGGTGACCGTTCACGCGTCTCGATGGTCACTGCTGTCACCGTACTGTAATTGTTACATTGTACTACAAAGTAAACATTCTATTACAGGTATTATATTTTAAAATGAATGTCATTAAAACACAACACAATTTTCAGCGAAAAAGAAAACCAACTTGAATAATTTTGAAGCGTTCCCTGGTGTATCTTCGAAGTTCAAAGTCCAATGTCAATGAAATTAAAACGGGATCACTTCCATTCTCTTTTCCAACAAAAAAGGTATCTTCTAAATCGGTTTATAAAAAAAGAAGTTTTATCGGAACATTCTTACAAAAATACATTCGAATTGAGAACATCCTTATTTTTTGAAGACGGATAAAAATTCCTCCATCTATTTGCTAACATACGTCAACAAGAAGTATTATATGTGGCAAAACCACTATTATCTTCCAAAGCCGAAATTAAGTATCTAGTACCTACCTTCTACTAAAGTTTGTTCAAAATATAATAAACTAGAACCAGTTAGCACCTACAGAAAGCACTTAGAACTTCAAAACTTTCTAACCACCGAAAATAAACAGCGAAAATCTCGTATAAAATTATACGTTTTTTAAGGTACAGACAAAACAGATATCTTTGTTTACAATAAACCTCAAATATTAAAGAATTTACCAATAAAATTAATATACTCAAGTATGAGTTGTTTCACAACATTGCCTAATAGTAATATTATATTATGACGCTTGCAAAATAACTATCAAACCTGACCATGAAAGAAGTTCTATAGATCGCTCTCGTACAGTCAATGTAGTCCAGCTGGATTATCACACGTCAATGAACGTTCTACAAATGTACCTCATAGAATCCTTAACTATGAGTTTCCGAAATTTTTTAAAGGTGATAATAAAACTAGTAATCATATGAAAATGAGTGACAGACAGGTTTAACGAATTTATATAATAATCAAGACATTTGCATGTTACATAGAAATTGTAAAAATTCTATCTATACAAATAAATAAAATTGAAGTGTCTACTTGTAATGTTAAAATAACAGCCTTTTACTAAATGCTTATTTAAATATACAGGGTTATTGGTAATTCAACAAATACCCGTCGGGAGGTGATAGGGGTGACTATTTGCGATAATTTTAATCCCTTATGTATTATGAAAAAGTGAACCATTCTTGAGTTATCATGTTTTTTAGCTTTTTTCAAAATAAGTCAAAAATGCAATCTTATTTTTCTTCTGATTTATATACTTGTTATTTAACAATATTAAAACAACAATTATGGATCTAAATTTAAAAATGCGAGACGAAAAACAATATTCATTCACTTTAAGCAATTTTATCTTTAAAATAACCAGTAACCAGTAGCGGAAGTAGCACGATTCGCACGTTTGCCCGATCAACGTCATTCTGTACTCCACGCGAGCACAGCCGCGGGCACAACTAGTATATAAATAAAATACCAGTTATCGCTTACTATTAATTTTACTTAATTTACGCACTTAATTTTTTATTAAACAAAACCAACCTTGAAGTCACCACATAAGCGGAAAGAAACAATACTTTGATTCTCAATTCATCTCTTTTCATGATATTTGTATTAAGATATTAATTCTTCTATTGAAATAATGTATACTCAATAATTTAGGTACATCTTATACTAGCAGAATGAATGATCTGCTTTCCCGAATTTGTGTCGTTGGTCACAAACACGCAGTAAACAAACTTTCCCCGCGCGTCGCGTCATATACCTTATAAATTGATATTCGAACGACAACTATTTGTGTTGTAACAACTGAATATCGAAACAGTTGGCAGACACGGACCTGCGACTGATTCACGTAGTTCGAATACGTGTGAGACTATATTATAAAACGGAGTAAATATCATCTTACTGAATTTACTAACTGTAATAATTACCTGATATCGCATTTTATTTGACAATTAAAAATATAATTTAGTGAAAATCTCGGAGTTTTGGCCGTGTAAAATAGGCTCACTCCCTATTAAATGAGATTTAAAAACATACCCGGTGAACTCTGTGTGTACATTGGTACACCTCTGCCTAACCCTTAGAGGATACAGGTGTGATGATATGATGGTATGCTTTTGATGAACCTGGTCAGGTTTCTTGACGATACTATTAAACAACTTCTGAACCGGTGTCTGTTTTGAATTTCACGAATGTACTGTCTGAGCCTGAATCTGATATTTATTGTGTTACCTCGATAAATTGGCGGTATTTACTCAAGCTGCTGTGTTTCTGTCTGAACTGTGTGGCAAAAAGTCAATTGTATGAATGCTTTGAATGCTAAAGGAAAAACGGTCAGGTCTTCGTGGAACTTCAGTTCTAAGCTTTTTAGTGCCTAAGGGCTAAATAACGTCTCAAACACCAAAGCTAACCTCACCAGCTGAGGACATTCTGCATGCACATTTCGAAATGGCGGAATAGTGAGAGCGTAGAGGCGGGCCATGTGTACCCGAGTATACTACAAATACCATATAATGATGTCACTACTCCAGGCGGTGATAGCTTGAACTTTTAGTTCAAATACAGTTATTGAGCCAGAGTGGAATAAAAACCGATCATGAGTATGGTTCAATTTTTCAAGTAAACCTTATGCTATAATCTTATTATAAAAAACAAGAAAACTATAATGTACTGACGTCTTAGGGGAGAAACTAATTTCGTCCATGAACGATACATTGACCTTTAAACTGATCATAAATATTCACAAATAAAATTTAAGATGTTAATTTCAATAAATTTATATAACTTTATCAATAAATTTCTATCGTAAATTAAATACTATATTTAAATTTAAATTTAGCAAAATAAAATTAACTCTTTTGAAGTAGATCTACGTTAGAAAAAAAAAATCTTGTTATGGTATTGTATTGATATATGATATCAATACGTACTAATATTAATAGCCTCTAGGCAATTGTTTTTAAGCAATAATATTTCGTATGAACAATTACAGCAAAATAATTTTACACAATATGATAATTGTCAATACTGTCTGTATTGTAACATATTAATCTCCTTAGTTTACTATACTTAGTCCCATAACTAACAATAAGTGCGACCGCGGCTGCCGGAACACCCATTTATCAAACTCACCGAACACTGGAATAATACGGACTATTGCCGGTTCTTTCCGATAACAGGAAATTTTTCCGAAGCTACCGGCATTGATGATCATATTGACTGGATCAGTCATCATAATCATCATTTCAGCCGCAGGACGTCCACTGCTGAACATAGGCCTCCCCCATAGATCTCCAGAACGACCGATCTTGTGCGGCCTGCACCCAACGGATCCGTGCTTATACCAAATAATATTCGTCTCTAACACTACCTTATAATGGTACCTACTTTAACTTAAAAAAAAACCTAATAATCCGTGCATGCACTCTAATTAATTACAGAAATAAAAGCTTTATATTGTACTGCGTCATATAAGAGAAAGAGAGAACAGATTAGAGAGAGTGGGTCGTAGACACTGTATTATAGGTGCACCCCGCCTCCCACATCATTCCGCACAATAAAAATTAAGTTTGTTGTTCGTCTCTTTCTAATGATAGCTTTATTTTCCAAACCGATTGTAGACTTTCAAAAGTATCTTCTCATGGTTCTAAAAATATCTCAAAAGTCCCATCAGCATTATGTCAGAAATCATCTCATTGTTAATCCTCTTAGGGGGTGAATTAAAGAAACCTTTCGTATTTCTCATCTACGTTACACAAATGCCTTTGTATACAAAATTGCATTTTTCTAGGCTCGCCCATTTAAGCTATGCGTTTTCTGTCACTGAGTCTTAAATTTTATATTAATTAAAAGGTTGTTATATTAGGTCTAGTGGTCAGCTTATATTTATTTTAATATATTGATACTCTTATTTACCTTATATTATTTTCGTGTATACTATGTATGTTATTTTTTTAATTTCCAGAATATCGGTTAGGTTGATGTATTCGTTCGTTCAGAATGAAAAAAGGTGCCATTGAATGTGAGCCCTATGCCCAACTGTGTGTTTGGTGATGTCATGTCTGAGGTATGTATGGAATTTTGTTAGGATTTGATATGATAAGGTATCCTGGAAATACACTTTAATTTAATTTTATCTGATATATTCATTCCATATTCCCTTTTGGCTCTATAAAGCTCCTAAATACCTACTAAATATCATAACAAGATATGTTCAGTTATTAATAAAACATCCATTATATATTTATAAAAAGATTTATTCTTTTGAACCAACGTAATAATTAACAAATTAGAATGTATATAATCTTGTTCATTACAAACCGGCTCAATATCTGAATGTAAAACAATTTAATCTTATTTGTACTTATAAGTTCCAAAATGAAAGTAGGTAGGTAGGTAGGTATACATGAATATTGAACAGGCCAAGTATTACGACATCAAATGTAACAGAGACACTATGTCGTATGGTATTACAGTATTAACTTATATAATAGATTAGAGAATACGTTTCCGTATCATTGTCTTTCATAAGATTGCATAATGCGATCGTGGACCACCATAGAGTAATACATGTCCCGGCTGTAGCAGCGCTGGCGCATGGTGGAGACATTGTAAGCAATTCTCTAGAGCCGACAGGTAATTAAAAGGTGAAACATAGAGCAGGGACGATCAAAAAAATGAAATCATCTCCTACCTGTCCTTCATCTTTTTAAAACCTTAGTCATCAACACTTAGGTCATTTAAAATTTGGTACACTATATTGTATCTCTGCGTTTTGAAGGTTTAATTTTGACGGTTAACGAATACAATAAAATGCTTCGTATACTTACAAAAATCTACTAATACTGCTAACGGGAACGTGGAGGAATTCAAATTATCAGTTCAAACAGTCGTGTAACATTGCCTGTCAACTCAAGCGAGAATTTCATTTCTAGATTTTAATGCATTGCTATTGGTCGAAATTTCCACAGCTCCATGCTCCAGTCCGCTTTAATGTACAGGCAACTTAAAAATTAACCGATCCTTCGGATTCGGAAGCTATAAATAAATCGCACTAATAAATCCGTTGGTAGTTTATTTCAGTAAATCGTAATTGAATTGAGTAGGGGGTGACGATGAAACCTGAATTATTTGTCGTAATACAGCACTAATAATAATAAAAAATACAAATCAGAAAAACGAATAACTTTTTAAATATTTATTTATTTATTTACAAACGTAAAAAAAAAACAGTTATGTTTTATCACATCACTATTGTACCGACGAAGCTACGAATAAATTAACAGCTAAACCAATGCTCACATGCATCTCTTTGAAAGTCAGTAACATAATATTAAATTAAGATATTATATAAATTCAGTCAGATTCTATAAGATACATTATAAAATTATATTTGTGTGATTAAGACGATACAGCGAATGAAGAAAATTTAATTAAACTTTTATATATTTCAGTATAACCTATTCACAACATTTTACAACTTTTATTAATATTTTTTAGATTAAATTTAATCGACTTGTAAAATTGTGAAATCCCAAAATGTATTTAAATGAAAACGTAATGAATCTCACCTAAAGCCGCTAATAAAATATAACACAGTAACATATTTCTGTTACTGACTCTCAAAAACTATTCACTTTTACCCTAAAATTACTTCAGTTCTTGCCAACGTTATTGATCTGGCCCTGAAGATTGTTAATTACTTCCGAAGGGAACTGGTCGCCGAGGATTTCGTAGAGATTGATCTTCTGGTTACCGGGAATGGATTCATAGGCTGCCAGTTCGATACCTTCTTGTACCTGTAAGATATACAAATACGAATGATAGTAAATAATATAGTTTATATTTATGATGTCAAAGGTAAAATGGAAAAGTTCAATCTTATTATGAGATTAGATCTTATTATGTTAATTAGTTTCTCGGAAGCGGCTCCAATGATTTCGATGAAAATAGCATTTAGATAATGTTTACATTCCAAATTTACTTAGATAGCTGTTTTTCTTTTTTGTTTATATGACACCAAGTAAAGCTCGGTCGCCCAAATTTTGAGTTATAAAATGGTATAGAGCTATATGCCTTCATATATTTATTTATCATAGAATTGTTTATCAATAGAGAAGTTGAGGGGTTATAGGCTAGCATGGTACGGGCATGTCATGAGGAGGGATGAAACTTATATAACTAAAAGAATGTTAAGTATGAAGGTGGATGGATACAGGAGTAAAGGAAGACCGAAAAAGGTATGGATGGATTGTGTGAAGAATGATATGCGTATAAAAGGTGTGAATACTGAGTTGATATTTGATAGAGTGGAGTGAAAGAAGAAAACATGTTCTGCCGACCCTACTTAAGTAGGATAAGGGGTGAGATGATGATGATGGAATTGTTTATCAATAATTTAATATTAATATGAAATAACCTTTAGATTTCTAGCGAATCTATTATCGATATTTGATATTCTTCTTAAAAAATTAAATTTTAAATTTAAAAAATCTATTATAATTTTCTTTTTAGTAAATAATACTTTTACCGTGAAATAATAATTAATTAATTAAAAACTAAAATTAAAAACATAAATATTATAAAAGGTCAGATAAGCTAATACCTTCTGTATAACAGCATCCTTAGGAATAAGATGTGTATTCTGGGCTTGTTTGATAGCTTCGTTGGTATAGCTTGCGCCCTCGCGCTGAGGAGCGGCCGCTACCGCCGCGAGGACCAACAGCAAGCAGAGAGCGTATGACTGCATTGTCACTTGTGTCCTGAGAACAAAATATAAAATCATCCAGATACACCACTAAGTTACTATGTAAATCTCGAATATTTACAACACAACAAATTGTTTTAAAATCAGCAATACAAAATGATGTAAAACTTAGATAAGCGTCACAATAGAATGACCAAAGTAATTTTGATCTAATCCTAAATGATTAAGTTTGAAATTTCTAAGTTATTATCCATAACTGTATTATTACACAACTTTATGTAGTTTTGCAATGTCATAATTTTTGACTTGGTATATCGCAGCACTAGATAAGCAACGTAAGCTATTTATCTCAATTCATAGCTTGGGTATATATTTATAGTTTGAATTCAATAGAAGTTTCATACAATAATAATTATTAATAGTAATAATGAATATATGATAATGAACCACCACAAGGCTAGACAAATTGTTTATTTATTGAAATCATTGTTAATTAATTGGACCTTGGACTTGATCCTGCTAATATATTCCGATAGCTTTCTAAAAATAAAACAAAATATTTTAAAATAAAAAAGAACGCAAGGGAAAGAAACAATATAAAATGTAAAGAAATTAAGTAGGTAAAAAATTTACTTAGATATAGCTGACATTTGGAAATCCCGAAAAAGAAAATTGTTATAAGTACATTAACTTAAAAATGTAAGTCAAGGGTAGAGTCATTATTCATTATCATTAACTCCAAACAAATAAGTTTCAAGTGACGGTAAAAAAGATGAACACTCGAAATTGTGTAAACGAGTTACTATAATGCAAGATTCGACATTCTAATGCCATAACTAGTGATGATGAGGAAATAACATTTGAAAGTGGTCACAGAAGTTTCTGGAAACACATTCCCTTACAAGAAAAGGCAAGAATAAGTTATGTAAAGCAGACGAGATAGATATCACGATTCGCGACACGCGTGAGAAAGTGCGATAATTGAATACATAAACAATAGCTTTTACCACAAAACACAATATCAGGACACCTTTCGGTATACAGGACACGGAAAAAGTTAGCGAACCTCAAAATTAACATGGCTCTCTATACACTCAAAACCGGATTTCTTTATAGGTTTATTTCAGTTAATGTTTAAATCAATGCATGTATGCAAATCCAAGTCTAAGCTTTCGGCTTTCACGACATTGAAAAGTAAATTGATCAAACTTTCGACGAATTACATGTGAAATTATACTTAAGCAAAGAGAAAGAACCCAATATTTTTTTTAGTTATAAATAATGAGCAAGACAACAATATGAAATATTAATAAGAATGAATAAAAATTACGTACACCTTCACAAAGCAACTTCAGTAAGAAAAAAGCTTAATTAACATTTTTGTAAAAAAAATTGATAGATATTAAATTTGTTCAGCCAATATTGCCCTGAGGTAACTTGTTCTTTGCGTGAAATATGACTTAACACTTTTTAGAAGCGTCTGTGCTCCTCCTGATTACTTATAGGTGTTTTTAAAGAACTTTAACGTACGTAACTCATTTTACATATTTCTTTTAACAATTAAACCCTTGTCTTATCGAAGTTGCAACGAATTATAACACGATTTATGAAATAAAGGGCCCTCGAAAGCTTTGAAGCTTTAAAACAATAATGAAATATATACCAAAGACAGAACAATTTAGTATAAGTATTCGACTATTAATGCTACTTTTATACTGAGCTAACGTTTGTGAATAGAATCTAAAAATTATTTAAAAATTGGAAGTTATCAACTTATTAAATAGAAAACGCGGTATTCAATTTTGATTTTATGAGTGGTACATATACATTAAATTAGAAATATTTTAAAATGGCAACTACAATTATTTGACACATTATATACTATACATACATAGAAAATTGAATCTTATTATCTTCCAAAAACTGACAAATCTAAAGAAAATAAAAAAAATATAGAAAAACTTTAAATAATACTTGTACAATTTTTACCAAATTCATCTATTTTCATACGAATTTAATATTTTTGTACGATAAACTATTAGTGATATTAAAAGACCTTCTTGTTTACATTCGTGTTTAGTATATTATATTTGTTATTAGAACCATGTTATTATAATATTAAAAAAAAAAACAGTAAGCTATCACAGCTAAAAAAAAATATGTTTAGGTAATCACTTCGAAATCAATTTTGAATCAAAATAATAAGATTGCACAGATGAGCACTTTTAGACACAGTACTATGAAATATAGTATTGCCGCATTACAACGTTACATTCACAAATTACCTCAATTTAATTAAGTATCACTTTATACAGAACTCACAATATATTATGAAGACGTTGTCTCGACAACTTTCCTAGACTTAGTTCTGACCATGTGTAAGGGTTGTGTGAAGTTTTATAACATCTTACCTGTAAGACTGAAGAGTAGTGTTGCGCGCGTGAGCAGACGCACCTCATATAGCACTCCCCCCTCCCCGCTCCCCGTCCCGCGCGGGCTACTTTCACCTCACGCTGCGCCTGCGCAACCGTCCTGACGATCTACGCGGGGCCACGAAACTATGCTCATCCCACTTAATTGATTAAATTAATGACAAAAATATGTCGTAATAACATACCGATTGGTGCTCCAAACAAGGTGTTGATTCTCAAACCACATGGAGGAGAAAGATCCAGATGGACATGAAAAAGATGGGACAAACGGAAGATGACGCACAAGACTCAAGTAAATGGGGACATATAATTGGGAAAGCCAACCCCGCATAACGGGAAAAGGTGAGGCCAAAAAAGAGTGATCGGTGTTCCATAGAAGCTTTTCTCATTGATTTTTTTTTAATTTATGATAAAAAGGGGGCAAACGGGCAGGTGGCGCACCTGATGGAAATTGTTCACCGCCACCCACAAATATCTGCAACGCCAGAGGGCTCACAGATACGTTGCCGGCTTTTTAGGGAAGAATAAGCTCTCTTCTTGAAGGTCACCAGGTCATAACGGCTCGGAAAGACCCCAGACGACAGCTGATTCCACAGAGTCGATATTAATTTTAAAATATAATTAAAGGTTAGTGAAACCATGCTTATTCAGTGTATGCGTATCAATTATTGCAAGAAGTCTTAGCTTTTTTATAAAATATTATTGTTCGAGTATAGATTCTTTCGTCGACCAAGTATTATCGTTTTCTGACAAGTATTCGTTACCCTGCTCTCATTCTATGCTCAGTTAGTTACCATTTAATATGGGGACACATATGGGTTCTGTCTTTCTTCTTTCTAAATATATAGATACTAGCCGTGCCCCACGGATTTACCCGTGATAATTTTATGCGACAAAAAACGCGCCGCCAACGAAACCATATAGTCTATCATAATTGTTGTTCCCGCAAGTACAAATTATTTTAATTTTTCACAATATCCTAAACTATGTGTCCAAAGAGCATACTCTAAACATCAAAATTTAACTTTATAAAATTGTCTTTATGATGAAGTAACTTTTGTTCGCAAGAATTAATATGCCATGTCTAAAAAAATACTTAAAAATCACTTTTTAATTTTCAACAAATCTTTGTCACAGAACACCTTATTGTGGCTTATCGATAAGAGATATGCTTATGCTATCACTGACTTTTTTTAAATATACTAATGGTCAGTATTTTTGTACGACATTGGATTTCCGTATAATTAACGCACACGGATAAAACAGTTCGGGAGGGCCACGATTTTCGACTTATGTAACAAAAAAGGCTAATATTCAAGCCTATCTGAGAGTTGTGGCCTAATGTTAGATAGCCTATACTATTCCTCGTGTGTCTGGCTATCATATACAAAAACAACTTTTCAAATCCGACCGGTAGTTCCAGAGATTAGCGTGTTTAAACAAACAAACAAACATAAAAACTCTTCCGGTTTATTATATTAGTTTAGATTTAACACCCACACACAACTAACAACTATGCTTCTCGCACAAAATTCAGTCATGTATAGGAATCGAACCCGCGACCTCTCGGCTCAATAGTATGGCTAACCACCACTGCGCTACGAGGACTCTCAAGTAAAAATATTATTATCCTAATAATATCTGGAGATCTATTGAAGTTAGATATTTTTAGAAAATGAACAAACTTTTCGCTTTGTTCCATACAGCTACTTGCATCACTACTAGTGGTAATGCGGGTGAATTTTAATTATTATTTACAAAATAAGAGTCGTTTTAGCGTATTTAAATTTATGAAAACTCATGCGAGATACGAGACCCACATAATATATGCTCATGGACTAATATTAGTCAATACATTATATCACAGAGAAAAAAAAAATTACTCCGCTGATTTAGTGGCTCCGCCGAACGAAAGGATTATACCCGCTCGAATCTGAGCGTAGACTAAAAAAACCGAATCTCGGTACATATCCGGATAAAACGTACCATTAGGTTACATCTAAAATATTTAGTTGATAAAAAAGCTTTCGCGTCAGAGAGCTACCGAGTAATTCTCGAAAAGATTAACCATCTGTCTGTAAGTAAAAGGGAATGGGTTCGTTCATAGATCATTAATTATAGATTCAGGGATGAACATAATTATAACGCATAACTGGGATGATTAAGGTTGAATCAATCTTGAAATATAGTGTTTTTAAAATTAATTTATTTTAATTGTTTGATTCTAATAAGACACTTCATTATATTTTAAATTTTTGATATGATAATAAATTATAATGTATTATAAATAAATATAATAATTAATGACACCTAAATAATATGTTTGCATATATAATTAAGCTGATAAAACGTGTTTCCATAATATGCTGATTGAAAATCGTAAAAACCGTATTTTTGAAATGTGAACATAACGGCAGATTACTTCGAATGCAAATATTCCCAAAAAAATATCTAATACTTGTTTTTGTCAATAGTTTGAACGGATTACATTTCTTCTTTCAAATGCTTACAAAGGTGTACAACAAATTCCTCTACACGTTATGAACAATTACTTGCCGTGGGGACGTACAGACTCGATAAAACGAAGAGCGGAGTGGTAGCATTGCCTTCATCAATTGTTTCACGACTAACGCATGGTGAGTACCTCGTCATAAACCCACGCCCGCAAAACCACCGTTCCCTCCGCAGGGGCTAGCGGTTAACTTCGCTCCCGTACACCCGCCATGTCCACCCTCTTCTACTGCAACTCAAGCCTAGGTCCGTTCCCTCGGTGTGGAGCCCTTGAATCTACCAGGTGCTCGCGGCAACACAAGTGGCACTGCACATGCATTCACTAGCTAACAACACACAACATTACATTGTAAGGGACTTTTTTTAAATTTTTTTGTACTAGTTAGATAAAAATTAACAGATCACTAAATACTTATACTCATTTTTCTTTTTTCCTTTCAGGAGAGAGAAACATATATTATACATATTATGTATAGTTAGATCGACTTTCTACAGTTAGGGAAATAAGCCAGTTCACGACTTAATTGCAACTACGGCAACAACCCAAGCCGAGGTGCGAATACTTTGGCACCCCTGAGCAGGTTAAGCGCTCGCCCCCAGGCGCGGTGAAGCTGTAAAAGCAAAAGCCGCTTAAGGCCCAGGGCCCCGATAGCTAACAGTATAGTCAGATAGAAAATAATAAACCTCGTCATACTGATTTAACTTCGTGCCGTCCTATTTCTAGCAATGTCAGTCCACGTCAGTTCTAGATTTGTAATTCCTACTGTGATAGTAGGTAACTAATAAATAAACGTGCCAAACATGTTTTCTATCTACATTATATATTATGATATAATAAAACGTAAAAGCTTTTTGTTTGTTTGTTTGTTTAAATATCATACACGATAGCTAGATACACGAGGAATAGTATACTATCTACTATAGGCTATCTAACATTAGACTACCACTCTCAGTTAGCCTTAAATATTGATTTTTGTTAAGTAAGTCGGAAGTAGAAGTGTTCCCGTGCTGCTTTATCCGCGTGCGCTAGCGTAATGGTTAATGATACGTACTACTCGTGCGTGATAAGTTGAGACATGAGCGCGGTGACGTCATTGTCGGGTCCAGGTACAGTGAACAAAGAAGAACACAACTGGCTTAGTATAGTAAGAGACTAAAAAAACTATATTAAATAATGACGTTGCGCGCTGTAAGACGCGGTGTCATCGGGGAAGCGGGTGGGGAGTCGCATTCCGCGCTGGTCTCAACTTATCGCGCACGAGTAGTAAATACAATGTTCTACAAAAATATCGGTCCTTAGTATATATTAAAAAAACCGCGATAACATATGCCACATAAGCCACAATGAGCTATTTTGCAAACTTTTTTTGTTGAAGAACAAAAATTGATTTTTGAGCTTTATTTCTATGCATGGCATTAATAATGCTTACGAACAATAGTTATTTCATCATAAAGACAATTTCATAAAGGTAAATTTTACCTTGTATAACTTTTTATTTGGGCATATAGTTTAGGGGACAATGAAAAATTAAAATAATTTGTACTTGCGTGAAGTGAGGACGATAATTATGACACAGGCTACATTTGAGCGTTGGTGACGCGGTGATTGTCGGATAAAATGAACAAGAATGAAACCGTGGGACACAGATAGTAATTAATAATACTGATGTCCAACAAATACAATTTTTTTTAACCGATGTCATACAAGGTTGTCTTGCGACTTCCAGCAACAACCCTGCAATAAAACATAAAGAAAGACATAAAAACTCATACGTTGCTACTTTATTAAAATAATGATTCAAGCATAAACCTGTTACTTAGTCCTGGAATTCATTTAAAGCGGATTTCCTGAAAGCATTGATAATTCACAAACATTATTGTATAAGGAAACGTAATAATTTTTTTATATCGTCGTACTGCCAAAGCCTACAATAGTCAAAACTAATAATTGAACAAAAACAAACCAAAATAATAAGTACTTAAAACTTTATAAACGCAGCAACTCAACTGATAGAAGCTAATTTATATGGTGCTTTAATAAAAACAAGGCGTTATATAATATAATTTACTATGTGTTCAAACTGGGAGTTGGCCGATTCATTTTCAAGTTAATAAACTTCCAACTCCGTACCAAACACTGTAATAACTACTCGCAGTATTACAAGCGTAAAACAGTTTAGGCCCTGAACAGGCACTCATGAACATCAAAAGTCCTATCATTGTTTGTAAGACAACCCTGACATCTAAAAGACCTGGTTATGCACTCGATTAGATTTATCAATATTACTAGCTGTGTCTCACGATTTCACCCATGTTAAAGTTATTCGACCGAGTATCAACCGCGCCCGTCTAGCCTACCGTCGGACTGACTTCCCATACTAGCGTACAAAATTATAGATTATTTAATTTTTATTTTTACTGCTCCACTCCATAGAGTTGTATCGTGATGATATACAGCTTAAAGCCTTTCTCAATAAATCTATACTAATATTATAAAGCTGAAGAGTTTATTTGTTTGTTTGTTTTAGTGTTGGATAGCCCATTTACCGAGTAAGGCTATATATAGGCTATATAACATCACGCTACAACCAATAGGAGCGGAACATTAATGGAAAATGTTGCAAAAACGGGGAATATTTATTCCTTTTGAAAGCTTCCAGTAATGTGACAAAGACGAAGTTGCGCGGTTCAGCTAGTAGTGTATAAAATTCAAAATATTTTTTCAAAACAGACTGGTAATTCCAGCGCTTAACGAGTTCGAACTATCAATCAATTTCTTGAGCTTTATAATATTTTAGACTAGTTGTCCATAAACATTTTGAACCCCCGTGACAACCCTTTAGGGGTCAGATTTTATAAAATCTGTTCTTAGCAGATGTTTACTTTATAATAAATATCCGTGTGCCAAATTTCAGCCCAACCTGTTCAGTTGTTTGAGCAGTGTTGACAGATCAGTCAGTTTTTTTTTACAACTGACTATACTGTTAGCCTTAGGAGCTCTGGGGCCTCTGACGGCTTTTACAGCTTCACCGGACTTGTAGATCAGTCAGTCGTCACGGTGTCCTTTTATATATACTAACTGTCGCCCAATCATTGAAATTCGACCAGCGACTTTTAAATCATAGACTATTTTATGTTTAACATTTGCAGTATGAACCTAAACAATTAATATTATATCACTTGTTGTCACTTTTCATTTAGTGACGACAATGTCAATATTTTGGGAGGTCTAAAATCAATAGCACTGGTCGTGTTAGGATTCGCAGTATTAATTTATTTAATTGGATATATTAGTAACAGATATTATAGATAAATTTTATCTTTCTGCACTCCTTCTCCATATAAACTTTAACCATGACAAATCTCACAGTCTTCCGTGCACGCAATACGCTTTAAAAGCGGTAGAAAGCTTTTGCTTCACGTGTTAATATAATGATTTAGATTAGATATATATAATATAGACATACGTTACACATAGTAAAGTATATTATTATTAGTTATGTTCTATTTCTTTTTATAAAGTGTATAATAATAACTTATTACAATGAAAAATATACAATGGATATATAGTGATGGTGTCACTTGTAAACATCACATTATGATTCATCCGTTTCATAACCTTATCTATATAGGCAGTTATGTACTTTAGAAGCCTTCTTGTAATTATCAAATAACTTTTGTTTTATAATTAGATTTAATTTCTTACGATATGCGGTTCTTTAAATGTAACGTGAAGAGATATTTATGCAGGCCAGCATAACAGCCGCCAATGGATTTAGTTCTCTCGGTGGTCACCGTTTTGTTTTGATTGTGCTGTGCTTATCACCAGGGGCAGTAACGTCAATGTGCCGTGCTATTATTAAAAAAAAAAAATACATCAGACTTAATTAACAGAATGAACTATGTGTGTTTGCTACATTGATATTTAAAAAAGCTAAATAATGTAGCTAATAACCATAAGCAATTAACAATGCAACTCAAAGTCATTAACATCTAAAATCACAGTAATAAAATATGATGCAAGCTGTAACACAGAGATGCTATGTGCAACTTGCGCGCGCGCAACCCATGTGAACTATTTGCCAACATGGACATTATATTTCAAGTATTATAAATGTGCACAACCTCTCGTTACATTCTCCGCTGAATTTGCTTCCTCGAAATACATTCGCTTGGACAATTTGTTTACAAAATGTTACATTTGAAGAAATATTTTACGAAAGTTTTTCTTTTTTATTTAATTTTTACACTTCATATTTTTTAAGTTTCCTTATTTTAGTTACGAGTTTTTTACCCTTTAAGGCTTGTAATGTTAAGTTCACTGGTATCGATAACTTCTCGAAAACTTTGCCTCAAATTTTTAGGGATGTGCTGTAGTGCGGGATTCGTGATACATACGTAAACAGCATATTGTAGAACAATTGGCGGTATTACTCGCACTAAATTATTTCCATTAAAGAGTATTCCATATGGATATACTAAAATTTCTCCATACTTATATAGTTTTAAATAGTTTCTACAAATTTGAATCAAGTGAACAATATAAAAGTTTATCAAAGTATATTTTAGCTTTTTTTTTACGCTTCTTCAAGTTTGTAAGTTTATAGTTTTGCAATGATGTTTTTTCTCGTTAATAAATCGCCTTTCTCTAACGGCTCGATCTAACTGCCTGTTGGGAAGCCCTTGATCTACTTGCGACCCTTTCTGCAAACCCTACCGGCCCAGTAATTTTATTTTTAAGACATTATAGTTACCGCGTCTTGATAGTAGATTCGAAATTATTATACATGTTATAGGTAATGTTGATTATTGAGCTAAAAAAATAAAGCCGCTATAGTGCTACAATCCAAAAACAGCGAGCAGCACTGTCAGGTTCACCAAGAGCTATAATGAAATAGAAACCCATGTTAGATTACTTGGCTGTCTATCTGTCTATGTGTAAAGACCAAGAGCCCCTCTTCTCAAAAACGGCTAGAAGCATAAGGTAAAAATGAATATAAAATACTAAAATCTATGGCCTCATACTGCTGTAAATGGCCGTTTTTGGTATAACGCTATTAAAATACGGTTCTTCATATGAAAAGACCCATTCAATAACCGATTATAAAAACTACTTCTCGGGAATCCACACTACATAACAGCCTTGTTTAACACGAAGGACCTTTGGCACAATTTAAGAATTAAGCTGTACTCAGATTTGAAAACGCTACAACCTTAAGAACTGAAGCAGTATCCATGAATGTCTGGCGAGCTGAGAGGAATTAGAACAACGCTAAAGACACGTCGCGTCCGCGCCGCAATGCGGAGCAAAGTTGGACTAATAAGTTTAACAAGGGTGAAACCTTCGGGCACAGTTATTAATTCATATATGGTTTGATGAAACGTTGTTTGAGCACGCTGTCACTGACCCATCATCGCCTTCGTTTCAAATGAAGTGACTGGGTACCTTTCTATTTTCGTCGCGACTATAATTCGATAATCAATTTTGGTAAATATCTCGTATAACCTGTATAACAAAATCTATCAAAAACAATTAGTTAAATATGAAAAGCAAATTGGTATTAAACTATAAGCAGTTTCACTTGTTTATTTATTTTCCAAAGACAAAACAAAAACCATAAACAATAGACTAACTCAGTTACATCATAGTGAAGAGTGATTATCTGAGCAGAGGCTAGACGGGGCACGACCTCTGCCCTCTGCCCTGAGAGCCTGCGACTAGTGATGTGAGGTATGTATTGAGACTTATCCACAAAATCCATGAAAGGCGTGACCTTTCACTAATTTAAATTTGCATTTCGTGTCCTCGTACCATCACAGAAGAGAGACAATTAGAAGGTTCGTTGAGTTTTTCAAATCAAATGTTTATTTATATTGAAAACTAACTGTACCCCACGGTTTCAACAGCTTGTAATTTAAAAGTAATAACTGATTGATGATTTATAATACTTCAGTATAGACAAGCCGAATGTTGAATTATTTGAATTTTCCATTATCTCCTAAATCTTGTGTCCAAATAGCATGCTATAAAGGGCAAAGTTTAACTTCATAAAATTATCTTTATGATGAAGTAACTTTTGTTCGTAAGAATTAATATGCTATGCCTAAAAATAATGCTCATAAATCTATTTTTAAAAATACGTTATTGTAGCATATGTATAAGAGATAAGCTTATGCTATCCCAGAATTTTTTTTAAATATACTAAGGACCTATATTTTAGTAGAACATTGTATTTACCAGTCATTTACTATTACGCCAGCGCACGCGGCTAAAGAAGTATCGGAGTACTTCCACTTCCGACTTACTTAACAAAAATTATTTAAGCCCAGCTGAGAGTTGTAACCTAAATTATTCCTCGTAAATCTGGCTAACATACACAAAAAAACTTTATAAGAAATTAACGTGTTTAAACTTTTCGCCTTTATTTAAACTAGAAATGTTGGTAATGTCTTCTCATGCGACTATTTTAGTCCCATACATATTCTAATAATAATTCTACGTTTTCATAATGACATCTATCATATTTTTCGCTACAAATTATGAAGGGTACCTCTAAGGACAACACTTTCATATGGCTTTTTAACTCAAAAAATGCGTAACAAACAAATTATTATATATCGTTTAGGAGAGAGACCAAAATGGCACTCGTATAGTGTAGGGAGTACCTATTATGAACTTCGATATTTTCAGTGCTGATAATGAACAGTATTATTTGTAGATATGTTTTTAAAATAGTCAAATTATACCGTAATAAAAAATTCTTTTGTATTTTATTATAGAATCTCCCAACTTTCGGTGCTTTCTTTCTTTCTGGTACAGTATCCATCTTAATTTAATACCTTTTTTTTGTGACACAAAGATATTCCTTCGTATCTTCCAAAGTACAAATGTACGGAACCAGTAACGGTATCAATTTAATAAATGCAAATGTCATCGAATGTCTCTTTTCTATACCAATATTATAAAGGGAAATTTTTATTTTATTTTTTGTTTGTAATGGATAAACTCAAAAACTACTGGACCGATTTTAAAAATTCTTTCGCCAATATAAAGCTACAGTATCAGTAACATAGGCTATATTAAAATATGTAAAAATAATTTATTCCTCACAAAAATGACGATAGTTTTAGACAAAGTATTAAAAAATGCCTACACGGGTGCGGTGGTGATATTTGTCGTATAAAATTAACACGGGTGAAACCGTGGAACCGAGCTAGTATTATATATTACTAAAAATATAAAATATTGTGCATTTTGTTGTCAGTTTCTTGTATCGCTATCAAAAATCTTTGTCTTATATAACGGCAGAGGTAATACAGTGCAACCTCGATATAACAAATCGGAGGGGAACAAGAAAATATTCGTAATATCAAGTAATTCGTTGAACTGAGGTTTGTTATGTTGAGGTTAGATTGGTCTAAAATTCGTTATAAAGAGGTAAAAGAATAGTTTTATTCACCTCAATATTACGTACTTATCTTGTTATAGCGAACAACTTCTACTAATATATGATAACACATTTTCATCAAATTACTATATGTATTTGCTATGTATTTAAAAACAATTAGGTAGATAATAATTTTTTTTCTTACATTAATAATCAAAAACAATTAACAATGTGGTTATAGTAGCTTAATCTCAATTTTGTTCATTGATTAGAAAAAAGTCATTGATAGTTGTCTGTTTACCACCGGTATGAGTTATGACATCCAAAGCGCAATCTAATTTCGTGATGGCTTTCACTACATCGTCGCTCAAACCTCCCTTTTTGAGAAACACAGATTTTATTGTATTCAAAGCATTATAAGCATCTTTTATTGTGAAGTTATGCTCATCAATTTCACCCTCTTCTTCCTCGTCTTCATCCGCTTCTGCATTAGTAACTGGCAACACAGATGTGACGATGTCAGCATCAGTTAGTTCTCCACAGATGGCCAAATCATTATCAAAGGTAACGAAGTCTTCGAAGTCAGTCTCTTGAAGGTGTAATTCTTCTTGAACTCTTTCCCAGGTCCTAGCAAGTTCTGCGACTGGTAAATCGTCCTCCTCATCTTCGCATGTTACTTTAAACCCACTTTTCTTGAAGCAGTTTGCAATGGTCTTTTCAGTGACTAAATTCCAAGCTTTGGCGATCATCCACATGGCTTGTAAAACGTCAATTGTAGTTGGTGTTTGACGTTCAACATCAGCAAGAAATCGTCTAACAACTTCCTTCCTATAATGCATTTTGAAGCTTTGGATGATGCCCTGATCCAGTGGTTGTAGTTTTGAAGTGGTATTTGGAGGTAAGTACTTTATTTTTATATTTTTCAGGTTAGGAATTTCTCCGTGTGCAGTACAATTATCGATGAACATTAGAATTTTCTTGTTTTTTTTCTTCATCTCTTTATCCAGACTTTTAAGCCAATTGCAAAAAGCATCACTGGTCATCCAAGCCTTATGGTTGGACGTGTAATCTGTTGGCAGATTATTGACATTCTTAAAACATCGCGGTTTTTGATATTTTCCGATGATGAGTGGCTTTAGTTTGTAAGTCCCAGTACAATTTGTTCCCAGCAGTACTGTTAAGCGAAGTTTACTGTTTTTCCCACCATTACATTTATCGCTTTTGAATGATAAGGTTTTGTCAGGTAAACATTTATAGAATAGTCCAGTTTCATCGGCGTTAAAGATGTCTTCGGGATCGTATCCGGTGGTCAGCTCTGCCAGTTTGTCTTTCCAATCATCACATACTTGTTCATTAACACTACCACTTTCACCGCATATTTTTCGAAAAACAACCTCGTTTCGTTTTTTGAAATTTTGAAGCCACCCGTTGCTAGCACGGAACCCTTCATGTCCCAATTCTACTGCAAACCGCTGAGCCTTTTCCTGAAGAATAGGGCCTCCGATTGGGATTTTTTTGTCTCGGCACTGTTTTAACCACTTTAACACACATTCCTCTACGTCTTTGAACTCGCATGATTTTAATCTTTTACTGTTTACATTCAAACCACTTTCTTCTGAAAACTTATCTTTAGATTTAAAAATTGTAGCCAATGTACTTGCGGGAATCCCGAACTTATTAGCTATGTCTAATTTTTTCGTCATGGGATTTTGGTCAACATAATTAATGATGTTTCGCTTTTCTGCGACCGATAAGGAACACCTTTTACGTTTCTGAGCCATTTTAACTTAAATCTTTAACAATAGTGACGAGCAGAGGTGTTTACATTACTTTCCATCAAAACAACAATGATTACTTTACAAACAAAAGCGTGTCGAAACATGTCGAGACATGAATCACATTATAAGATTAAGAGTTATATTATTGGTGGAAACTTTATATAAAGGTTTTGGGTTGGCAAAATTCGTTAATTAGAAGTATGAATACTTTTTCTTGATAGTTGAAAATTCGTTATAAAGAGGTTGTACGCAAAGAATATTCGCAATGTAAAGGTATATTTTATATTGACTCTTATGGACAATTCAAGGGGATTACGAAGAATTTGTTAAATCGAGGAAGTCGTTATATTGAGGTACGTTATATTAAGGTTGCACTGTATAAAAGTTCTTAGTTATTTGATTTTGCTATAGGGCTGTCAAATGAATAAATTTATTTCGTCCCCCTCAATTTATTTCAAAGATAAACTGTGCGTACGATTGTTCAGTTATAAGTATCACAGATGACAAGTTAGTAATAGAAATGTTAAATAAAGAAGCACTAACAGTGGAAGAATAGCAGTGACAGTAACAGGTTCATCGTTGCTTCAATGTTGCTCGTTTTGGCAACATATGAAATGTGCAGACGGGATTTACTATATATTATGTGAATTATAGTGATGTCTGGAAGTGACTCCCTCTCTGTGCATCCACTAATATATTATTATTGTACCTGTTATATTTGTATCATTTGTACAGTTAAAAAAAAGAAAAAAAAAAAGATAAACCCGATCGAGTTTCTTACCGGTTCTTCTCGATGTCTGCGATATTTTCCGAACCGGCAGTAGTATTTTGACATTCATAAGTGCCTTTTTAGGGCCTAAATTGAATAAAGATTAATTTATTTTGATTTTTTTGATTTTATTATCGTGATAAATCTTCTGTTTTTAACTATTAATTTAAGCTGATTTATTTGATTAAAGCCATTTTTTAATTTTATTTTACACATTTAATTTAGCTTTTAGTACCACAATAATAATAATAGTGATGGCAATTTGACATTTACGGGATGTGTATATTAGTTAGTTACTTCTTTTTAATTCATTTTTAAAAGTGGTATAAGTTATAAATCTATGTGTGTCATACATAACATTCGTCTGAAATCGTACATATTAATTAAGACCTGTTACCAGATTTATCTCTGAGAATACAACTCTAAAACTCGCCCCTTGAGGAAGACAATGCACATTTGACAGCCCCGGTAAGACCAGGGGTACAGTTGACACCTTCGGTAAGATAAGGACACAATTGACACCTTCGGTAAGACAAGAGCACAATTGATAAGTAAGTAAAATGAGTTAAGTACCTACTCCTAAGTTCTTTAAAAACATCCTTCTATCTGGAACAACAAAAATGCTTCTAAAAACTCTAAGGCATATTCCCGCAAAGAACAATTACTTCAGAGCAATATAAGCAGAACAAATGTTTATCTTAAAAAATTACCTACAGTTAAAGGCTTCATCTTACCGAAGGTGCAACCTGAGAAGTAAAATAAAGAATATTTCACATCTGAATAGTAAAGATCTGTGAAAATTTGAACGGTCGGTTCTTGCACGCCCTCTATACTATACCAGTTCTGTTCGAAATAGCTTGTCTAGTATGTTAGTAGGAGTACCCGTATATAAACACGAACAACATTTGATATGAAATGCGAACAGAATTGAAACTGGGTCGAGGGAATTCCTTTCGAGGCGCATCGGTTAATGGTAAGGCCTTCTAAGCGACGTGTTTAGTGCCCTTCCTTATTTAGATCTCTTGCGTAAAAGTGGTACTTAATAATATTTAAATTATAACATCGACACTTTGGTCCTCTCGTCAAGGTACTTTCAGTTTTTTTCTTCTACTTCCAAGCACTTGTCATAGACTCGGTCTTCTTTAACCAGCGTGTGTTGATGTCTGCTATTTAGGTGACTATGCTTGATAATGTCGTGCATATTCGTAAAAACATAACAATAGCGAAACTTCTATTACCAATCGGGTATCGTCGTCACCAACAACGATCATATTGCCAAGGGTCAAGCAGTTTTATATTAGCATAGTGACTCGCTCTTGCGTTTAGGGATCAGCGTGTGCTTATCCAGTTAAACTTTACAGGCCGGCATGAGATCGGTGACCGTCGTTGGATCACGATCTCTCAGTGGTCACCACTGTAGTTACCTGTCAGGAATAGTACCGTCGATGTGCCGTGCTACTTTATCGAATAATAATCATAACTAGCGGTCGTCCAATGATTGAAATTCCACCAACGTCTTTTTAATCATAGACTATTTGTTTGACATTTGCAGGATGAACCTAAACAATGAGTATTATATCAACTGATGTTATTTTTCACTGAGTGACAATGTCAATATTTTGGGTGGTCTAAGTTGAATGGCACTGGTCGGGTTAGGATTCACAGTATTAATTTATCTAATTAAATATACTAGCAACAGATATTATAGACAAATTTTAGCTTTCTGCACTCCTCCATTTAAACTTTAACCATGCCAAATTTTAAAGTCTTCCGTGCACGCAATGCGCTTAAAAAGGGATATAAAGTTTTGCTTCACGTATTAATGTAGTGATAGCTCAGTTCAGTTTATCCCGCGGGTACATATTGAAGCAGTAATACGATATTGGCAATCCATGCGATTACAATGATTTATTAAATATGTGTCTACAATGTATTGTATAGTATGGTACGTAGTATAATAAATATGTAATATATAATGTAATGAGTATAATCCTAGTTTGGGGACCATTGTTACAATATTAGAATATATGTGCAATGTAATTTTTAGTTAAATAAGTTTCATTTCAAATTACACTTTGCATAACAATCGACCATCTGTCATGTTAGGATACACAGTTTGTTAATAAATTAGATGGCACTTTGAATATTATATTTTCACTAGTTGATCCGCGTTACTTCGTCTGCATCATGTAAGAGAGAGAGAGAGAGAGATAAAGTGTTAGAGAGACTGGGTAGTAGGCACTGTATTATAAGTGACGCCCGCCTTCCACATTATTCTGCATAATAAAAATGCGCTTGCAATACTTGATCATTATTTTGTTGTCGAGTTATTTTAAAACTGTGATATCTCCTAAGATATTCATTTAAATCAATTACTGTAAAGGACAATTTGGTTCAAAATTAAATACTTGTGATGAATAACGTATTTATTTCATTATGGATTAATACCATATATATAAAACACCTTCGCAACTAATTCATTATTTTAGAACAAATTTTATTACCATAAAAAGGTTTTATTGAGTAAACCCAAAAGATGGCCATTTGCTATCGCGGTTTTTTTAGGTCTTTTTAAGAGAAACAATTCCATCACACACGATATTTGCGTAACTTTAACCATTTACAAAGCGAACGCAATGGAAGCTCTCATAAGAAATAATATTTGCCCGTTTTTCCAACATTTTTCATTGATGCTCCGCCCCTATTGATCATAGCATGATGTTATATAGCCTTCCTCGATAAATGGGCTATCCTTCACTGAAACATATTTTCCATTCGAACTAGTAGTTCCTGAGATTAGCGTGTTCAACCAAACAAACAAACACATTCTTCAGCTTTATAATATTAGTATAGATTAGCGTTCCAAATGAAAACGATTTTATATCATTTTAAATATTTAAACTAACGGGGGATATAACGTTTAATATGATGATGAAAAGTTAACGGAGATTGGTGTTGCCAGGAAAAACTCTAACAAATAATGATCATTTTACGATTTAAAGAATTCACTGATGACAACTGAAATGACTGAAAACAAATAGTGGATATAAATAATAATACAATATCAGTCTAAGTTTCTTTTATTTGTAAAAAAAAAAAACAATAATTAAATAATGCAGTGAGCACATGCGTTTATTGCCCGGGAAAAGATACGGTCTTCCGGAGCAATGAACAGCACCTTACACAAGTCATAACATAACGAACTAACTGCAGACATAAACATAATTCATTATAAATCGAAAGTGAATTATTGAAATACAATTTTTTTTCATCAATGAAATTGATACTTTTAAAACGAGAAAATGCTTATTTAAACATAGGATCAACTAACTATAAGATTGAACGATCTAGAACAAATCGAATAATATGTGTGCAATATATAAATAATGTGCGATCACATGTATACACTCTAAACAAACTAGACCTAAACAATTCTTATGTTTCATATAATTCTAAATTCGTTTTTGTACCAATTCTGTTACATAACAGGGCAATATTGTAAAATCGGTTCGAGGGCGTCGCGGCAACACAGTACCTACTCACTGAGCTAATCGATCTAAATGAACCTAAAGCTATATATATCTTAAATTAGTGTCTGCATTTGTCATGTTCTTTAAAAGCTAGCAGCAATGGCAACGTGGCTTGGGGAGCACGGGTTGAGGCCCGCTCTGTCACTTCATGACTAGCTTGGTTGCTAACCTAACAATCACTCAGGGATCTCTCACTAAAATAAATAACTTACTCCCTAAACGAGAATCGAACTCGTCATTTGACACATAACTTCGCGTAGTTTCTCGACTACCACCTATAAATACTTTGTCCAGGTAAATACACTTAATTTCACCCGGATCTCTACTTATACTAAAATAAACACTATTGCTTCCGTCGTACATACTTACATACGGAGATAAATTGACATGGAATATAATTAAATTCTGAAAGGGAATCTAATTACAGTTTCTAAGATAAACTTACGGTTTCGTTAACGAAACATTTTTCTCTATCAATGCTCAGAGCTTTGTCATAATACAATACATTTCTCATATACAAGAATAAATCCTTTTTGCATCTACTCGTAATTCAACCACTCTTTGACTAAACGAGTGTTTCGTTGCATCTCAATATTTGTAATAATTTATCAGAGAGTACTTAGCAACAAATAACGTAATAAAATTGGTATTGATTGAACAGTAGATGAGATTATACGGTGAGATCGCCGAGTATAAGTTGATGAACGTAAATAGGATATCAATTTGAGAAGTATGTATATGGTACTATGACACTGAGGTTCAAGGCATCGATGCCAACCGTTTACTGAGCTGTGCTTTGTGTCGACAACAAATCTTGAATTTCGGTGGCCATTTCGTTCGAAACAAAGCTATTTTCAGTAACAATCTCCGATGAAACAGACGTCGGAGTGCTATCGGGTATCTCAGATGGTCTTTCAGTATCTTTCTTCATTACAACCTTGGTGGGCCGTCTGTTAATTGTTGGCACGTAAGACTGTGTAATTATTTCAATATCTTTACTCTCAGATCTGTTCTCTGGCTTCTTGTCAGACACGTTATCAATTATTGGTCGACGAGTTGTGGGTTCCACTTTATCGTGAGGTGCCGGTGAATCAGTAATATGTTCAGGATCTTCGTCCACTATTTCCTGAATATTCTGTTTATTCGCATTCGAATTCTTGATTTTCACTGGAATCTCAGTGATAGAGTTCTGGTTAGAACTGCTTTTTCTTTTATAAGCAGCATTGACGGGAATAAGTTCTTCTGAATCAGAAATGTTGGTTACTGTGCCAACTTCTGGCGTTGCAGTGTGGTCACTTATGGAAGCCACATCACTAACTAAATTAATTAATTCTTTTAAAACACTATTTGTTCTTTCTGCCGGAGTTTCAATAATAGCAGCCTTTTTTTCTGAATCACCAGATATTTTTATCAACTCAACAGAATCAGTTGCGGTTTCTGATGAACCAAAAGATGTTAAAATAAACTCCGTAGTTTCAGTATAGACATTGTTGTTATCAGAAGTTCCTTTAGAAACGGTTATAACTTCAGATCCAGGTGTTGGTATTCGTGAACTTGTATCTAATGGATCAGATGTTGACATACTTCTGTCTTTAGCAGGTAACTCCGTTTCATTTGGTTTTTGGTCGCTCGTTTCGATGGGTAATGAACTGAGCTCAGTATGCGCTGTTACCTCTGTAGCAATGTTAGATTTTGCTACTGAGCTAGTAGTTTGATCATTATATTTTGAATTAGTATCAGTTTCAGATTCTTCGAAAGTATTGTCAGATTTTGTAGTAGATATATCTTCTACATTTTGATTTATATTAGTTGAAGCGGTTATTGGTGCAGAAATAGGTTCTCCTGTTGTTGAACTGTCGTCTGTCTCACCAGTTATATCTTTAGGAATATAAGATGGAACACCAAGTATCTCTGATGAAATAGCAGATCTTAAATTTAAGGTTGGGCTTTCTCTTGGAATTGATGATTCAGTTGCAATAGTACGTTCAGATTTCATTGATGTTTCTGGCATTTTTTCTGTCGTTACAGAATTGTTTGAAGCAGTTGTCAAACGTTCTTCAATTTTAGTTTCAGCTGGCATACTGTGTACCCCAATGTCATGGCTAAGAATATGGTCAAAGTCGGCAGATGGCTCCGGAACAATCTCATCACCGTGATTACTAAGCACAGATAAATCGTCTGGTAGTGGCGGAAATGCTGGATTATGATCAAACAGAGACGGATCTTCGTCTTCTATAATAGGAGCTTTAGTTGTTGCTACCGGCAACGTTTCTCGTATGAATGACGGCGAACCAATTATTGGGACATTTGAAGAATAAATTTCGCTGTTGATCGACTCTTGTGTCGAAAAACTGATCTTTGATGGAGTCGCGTCATCATCCCTATTTCTTTTATCAACATCAGTTTTCGCGATTTCATGATTTTGTGAAGGATGAATCTCTATAATTATAGGTGCATCTGTTTTGAGTAAATCAAATTCATTTTTGGAATTCTTCTCAGATGTAGCTTCACGCGGTATCAGTGGAGATTTAGATGAGGAGTATTCGGCAACTTCGATGCTTGGCGAAGGTAGAATCTCTTTTATTTTCACTTCAGTGATTGCAGGAATCTCCGAAACCGGTGTAATTTCTTTGATGGTGATTTCTTGCTTTATATTTTCTCTGGGTGGTGAGTAGGCATTATTGTTTTTAATCTCTTCTATTGGTGAAAGGTTAGAAGGCAGTGAAGACATACTAGGGAGGGCTGTAACACCTGAAAATAAAATATGCAGTTATTATTGGTTGTTACAACAAGACAACTTTAATTTTTTTGTATTGATAGGTAACTATCGTCTAAAAATTCTTATCTATAATCTATTAATAGTTTTTTTTTATTTGCAATATTACAGATTTACGGTGTTGCTATGTGTTATAATCTGGTAATAATGTAATTGATTAAAACCCAGGGCGAAATTAAAAAATTGAGTTTTTGGCGGGATCTTAAAGTGACATGTTGTGGTTTTTATTTTTAATTCATTTACTTAGGTTTTTGACCCTATATTATGTAATATTGGTGGCATTTTGCGTGATGTAGTTTGATTTTTGTGTATAAGTAAGGTGGATTATAAATATAAGCTGAAAGCATTCATACCGAGATCCCACAAAAACTTCCTAGAATGTTCTAACAAGGGAGCCACCATCTTATTAGGATAATGAATCGTCATAACACATAACAATATAATTCACTCGATAATGGCAGTAATGGTCTTCATTAAAGAGGACCGGTTGCTAAGTTAGGAAGAAGAAGAAGAAATAAAAAATACTAAACTTATCATATTAACAAATGCATATTGGTTAAGATATTGATATCTTAATCTTATCGTTACCTCTGACTGGGCAGTTGTCATATTCGGGACAACATCTGCCCGGTACGAGCCTTGGCTTGCAGTCATCCCTCACGAAGCAGGCGATCCTCCGGCATACCACCTCCCCTCCTTGGCAATAGCAGACGCGGCACGGATCCGCTGGATCTACCAACTTCTCGCCGTTACCATACACCCTACCTTCCTGTTCGCATTCTGAAATAGTTTGCCGAATAAATTATTGATTGGAAACTAATTTTTTTATATTACATAGTTTAATAGAGTAACCCTATGATATCATAAACAAAAGCCATATAATATAGTTCATTCCTAAAATAATCTATGGCGCGATTTACTATAATAAATGGTGACCCCACTCACCATATTACCAGCGTTCACTCCCCTTTCAATATCACTTTCACACTTTCTTTTCCTAGTAAACAACGATCTCAAATATACAAACTCATTCAATTGCTCCAGTTCTTCGCCACCAATCTGGATACATACTTGTGTCATGTTCTCTTCCTTTTCAAACACCATAACTTTCATCTTTGCATTCATTTTCATTCCCATAGTATCAGTATAAAGAGCACATTTCACGAGAAACTCATTCATTCACATTCCACGATCACTTAATTGCAAATATGTCAGACAATTATCCATGACTAGGTTGAACAGCCTTGGAGATACTACACATCCCTGTCTAACACCCTTTTGGATATTTAACCATTCAGTGTATGCTCCATTTATTCTATCACAAGATGATGCTCATCCCATGCATAAACAATGCCAAACACAAGTCATTCCTTATCACTTTGTAATAAGCCTTTTCTAAATCTATAATCACCAACATCTTGTTATTATTTTGAATTAATTGTAGTTACTTTATATTATTTTCAATAAAAAGTGACGTCATCACTGTAAAAAAGACTAATTTATCATATTGGATCTCTTTTTGATGGTTCCAAATTTATATACTTAGCAGTAAGTTATCGAAAATTAAAAGATGTTTTACTAAGCGTCTAATTTCTCGAGGTTCTTCATCTTTATCCATTTATTCCAATGATTCCATTTTCACTGAATTCAGTATAAACAGAACCAGTTAAGAACAATATTTGTTAATTTAATGAAACTTGCCACATTGATAAGTAGGACAGCAATGATCGGGACGATGGAGCGCCTTGCAGCCAGGCCGCGGCTCGCACTGCTGCTTCAAGCACTGCACCTCACCGTCCGTGCACTTGCATTTCTCGCACGGGTCCGATCCTGGAAAATCGTCTCCTGAGACGTAGACTACGTCGCCCAGAGCGCAGCTGCCTGGAATTTAAACATTGCTTTATTATTAAACGTGTTGACACGCAACACTACAATATCTTCACAGTTTACCGATTCGATGAAGCATTTGGTTTCCTTACATACATTCACCAGTGTAACTCAAATTGTCAATACAACAAAACTAAATATGAAACCGTTTAATATTCCCACTTTTATGTTCTTTTTACAGAAGTTGTGCTATTACAGAGCAAAATACTTGTTTTTTTTTCTCACCTGATTTCAAGTTATGTGATTGAAGATAGCTAACTGACATTACGTTTACGGTAGTTCTAGAAAAATGATTAACTTTAATATATTTCTTTAATTACACCACTCAGAAGGCACTTATAATCGTAAACAATACTACCAGTTCGGAGAACCCAAGAACACCCCAATTATCATGAAACCCCAGCAAAACACTCGATCGGGTTTAATATTTTTTTAATTTACTCCAAGAATCGATTTTCATTTATGAACCCTTGTATGGAAATTTTATGAGGAGTAAAATTTATAAAAAGCGTTAACCTAAAAGCGTTATGTTTTCTGTTAAAAGGTCATTCCTTATGAATTGAATTTTTTTTTCATAAATTCTATTTTTTTACTGATATCTATCTATAGCTATTGCAACTAACATAATATTTATTTTAAATTCACTAATCAGTAACAATGTAAAAAATATCAGATTTTCGCGCCATCTAGTAACTAATGCATGAATTATTTTACTCTTATTTTTACTTTAAATATACGTATAGATTTGTTTATTTTTTATTATGTTTGCTGAAAGATGGCGCGATTTCTATTATTATTGTTTTATATTTATTCCATGACAATCGTACCTAAGGAGTAAACTCCAGCCGTGCGTCAGAGCTGACACACACCCACAGACACTTTATTTAACTGGGTTAATATTGTTTACTTCTAATTTATAATTATATTATTTCTAGTGCATGTTATCGATATAGGATTTGCGTTGTAGCCAAAGCTCATCTGATCTTAAGTGACGATGTGGTTCAAGATTGTAGCACGCTAAGCCTAGTGGAAGACTGGCTCTCAAGTGCAGCTGCCGGAACATACAATTGCTGTTTGGCGACAGATTTACAACTTGAGGGTAATAGCTAGCCAGGTGGGTATTAGAAAAAGCCCTACCACCATGATAAGGTTTAATCACGATGTTTTCCTAAGCTCAGGCTCACTGGCAGACATTCACGTAATGACAATAAAACCTCTTGACATGATCCTTGAATGTATTATCCGGCAAATTTATATTATTGTTTCAGTGGTTTTAAAGATCTATCCTTTCTATATTTCATATCGTCAAACGTTGTCGTCACTTTCCATCCAATAAAAAAATAACCCGCCACTATTTAAAAGCCCTTCCACGACATAGTTTAATAAAATGTAAACAAATTACGATAATTAAATCATGTGGATAAAATATAATTAAATATGCAGGTAGGTTACCTTCTTTGAGTCCCATATCGACGCTCGTTACATTAGGGAGAGGTCCCACAGGTCCTGAAATTGAAAACGGTTTATTTGAGTAAATATTACTAAACAAAAGATATTTTGGAACACTGTCAATAAGGATTTATCTAATAGATTTCTTACGCTGAGAAATGTCTTTCATTATTCTGCTTGCTTGTTTATTCGACGGATGTCGTTGCTTTTGCAGAAAACTGGATTGCTTTCTGTGTAATACTTCACCACCTTGATTTTGGGATCAGCTTTATACATTTAGTGGTACGCTCACTTAATAATAACAATACTAACCTATAAGTGTTCTAAAATAGGGCAGCATCTTCCTAGAAGAAGGCTCAACCCACGGCGTACTAAGCGATTCTAAACGCCAGGTAATCAATATTTCTCTATACGGTATTACAGTAAGAACATTTCACAAATATGTAGGTTTCCTCACGATGTTATCCTTCACCTAAAATTTAAATTAAAAGTCGTAGTGGTCGAATATTTGTGAATGGAGGAATATAATAGATAATATCCACAGGTTTCAAAAACTGCATATTATATAACAAAGAATTATTTGTAATTCGCATTCATTTGCCAAAGACCAACATACTATGACCATTGACTTTTTATTTAAAGACATACGCCAACATTGGTGCACTAAAAAACAGCGTAATTAAACTATACATATAAACTATAAATAATGCTTTCAGTTATATAGTACGCAAAAAAGGAAAGAATATGAAAGACATTATATGTTATTTTTATTGTTAGAACGAAATTAATATATATTTTGAGTTGTATTTATGTGCAACCGTGACACTGGATAATACGTGACTAAAGAATTTCAGGTTTTTTTTTTTTTTTTTTTTTTTTTTTTTTTTTTAGAACTGACTACACTGTTAGCCTTAGGGGCCCTAAAGCCGCTGCGGCTTTTACAGCTTCACCGGACTTGGGGGCGAGCGCAGAGGGCACTCAGCCGCGAAAGTTTTGTGGACGACTCGCACGAGGGTGCCAAAGTGGCCGGACCTCGGCTCGGGCGGTCGTCGCGTTCGCAAATAGGTCGCGATCTATTCGAATCCCTACACCTACGATTCGAGCTAACTAAATATACACATAGGCACGTTCCCTTCCTCCTGGGAGGAAGGAAGGAACCGTGCGTATGTGTATTCAATAATCGGAATGTTTCTACACTAACTAGCGCTAACTAACTAGCGTAAAAAAAGAAAAAAAAAGGTCCCTCACAGAACCTATGTACCTGTGTGGTGTGCACGTGTGTATGTTCATACGTGTGTAGTGTTGTATGTAGGTAGCTAAGTGATGCACGTACAGTGTCACTTGTATCGCGCGGGCGGTTGCCTGACCCAAGGGTTTCACACCGAGGAACGGACCTAGGCTTGGGTTACCGCTAGAGAGGGTGGACGTGACGGGTGTGCTGGAGCGAAATTGACCGCCCGCCCTCTGCGGAGAGAACGGTGGTTACGCGGGCGTGGGCGCTGGCACGCTCTGTTTGGAGAGACGGATGTGTAATATTTATTCGAATTTTCGATGTGATCGTCGGGATCAATAAAAATATTGCGCGGCCGGCGTTTGCACCGGATGTCCGTGGGTGCCGGAACATAAGTGGCGGCTGTTTTTATTAACGGATTCGCGTGGTTCGACGCGGTGTCGAAATACGAACGGGAGAGCTGTTTAACGTAGGCATGTATCGAAGGAAGCTCCATATCTCTATGGAGATCTACGCTTCGAACATACCACGGGGCCCCGGTGAGACGATAGAGGAACCTATTCTGTATCGATTGTAACCGTTTGAAACTCGACTCGGACATATGTGCGAACACGGCGCAACTGTATGTCAAAATTGGTCGAATACACGTCTTGTAGAGCGTGAGCTTATGTCGCGTGGACATTTTACTCACCGAACACAACAGAGGATGCAACCGGCCCAGGACCCACGCGGCCCTGTTCCTAACCTTACGGATGTGGGGTCTAAAAGAGAGCCTACTATCTAGGGTTACCCCTAGATATTTGGTCTCTCTTACATACGGAATCGGATTATCGTAGAGCTTAACAGGTTTAAGCTTCCACGGTATCTGTGACGAATCCGCATCGAAGAGCATCGCGGCGCTCTTCGAGGGATTAACGGCTATACGCCACTCGTTAAACCACTTCCCGAGAGTGGTCACGGAGCGTTGGACTTTGTGTCTGAGGTGGGATCTATTCCTATCTGAGGCATATAAGACTGTATCGTCAGCGTATAGCCCTACCTCGACCTCCGGGAGTCGAGGTAGGTCACTGACGTACAGGTTAAATAGGCTAGGAGCCAGGATCGAACCTTGGGGAACGCCTGAGCGTATTGGACGGGGCGTGGACAATTCACCTTCCACTCTATAGCGAAAGGTGCGATCTGTTAGATAGTCGCGAATTATTTTAATTAGCCTATCGGGGACTTCAAAGTGATACAACTTGTAGATCAATCCCTCGTGCCAGACCTTATCGAAGGCCTTGGCAACGTCGAAAAAGACCGCAAGTGTACGGCGGGGTTTATATAATTCAGCAAAATTAAATGCAACGTGCTCCGTGAGGCGGTGCACTTGATGAGTGCAAGAATATCTAGCACGGAAACCGAATTGCTCAGGCGGATAGAGGTCTTTCTCCTCTATTACTGACTTGAGACGGTTCAGAAGGATCCGCTCGTACATTTTCCCTAAAGTATTTAGGAGACTGATCGGGCGATAGCTGTCGGGAAGCGACGCGCTCTTGCCGGGCTTACGGATACCTATGACTATTGCCTTTTTCCAGGCGGCTGGAAAATGGCAGTGGACTATGGCTACATTGAAGATGCAGACCAATAGAGCTATGAGGCGATCAGGAAGAAGCCTAAGTACTTCATTCCTGATCCCGTCGGGACCTGGTGCTTTTCTGAGCTTAAGGCTTTTTATAATGGAAAGAACCTCCTCAGACGTGACTGGGGACAGGGAGGCTGTCGCGGGGAGCTTATCCAGCTCCCGCACGCATCCATCGATACCCTCGACCCGGTCGGTATTTGCATCGACACTGTTCGGAGAGCACTGGCTCTCCAAACAAGTGGCGAGGCACTCCGCCTTGTCGCTGCTATCGAAGGCGAGCGGTATACCGGGACCCCTCTCGAGGGGGGGCATAAGATAAGAAGCCTCTATTTTGAGGCTGCGAGCTAGTTTCCAGTAAGCCAGATGCGACGGCCTTAGCCCTTCGACGAGGGCGTCCCATCTGTGACTCCTGAGTTCTAATATGCGGGCTCTAACCGCTCTCTGAAGCGCGCGTAAGCGTGCGCGGTTTTCCTCGGTCGGATAGTGGTCGTGCGCACGAGTCGCCGCGTTCTTTTCCGTCAACAACGCCCGCACGTCGGCAGGGAGTACGAAGCGGCGATCGCTCGCCTCTTCGACCTCTCTCGAGGCCTCTCCGATGCCGACCTGCAGGTGGTCGACCAGGGAATCGATCGCGAGATCTACATCCGCAACGGACCCCAATACGTCCGGGATCCTATCTAAGCTGGACGAGGACGGCCTGTCCGCAAGATAATGTTTTAGCTTGGCATAGTCAACCACTTGGACCGAAGGAGGGCTAGAGTCGTCTGGTTGACCTAGCTGCATGATGACCGGACGGTGGTCGGAGTCGAGCTCGTGTACGACCCGAATGAGTCGTAACCGAAGCGCGATACCTTTAATGAGAGCTACATCAAGCACTGTCGGCATACAGTTGTCTTGAAAGTGGGTGGGAGTGGGTGGCGCTATGACATCAAAGTTTAGCACGTTCGTTAGCTCTTCGAGTTTAACCCCATTACTGGAGTCTCTCCAATTGCCAAACGAAGTGTGTCCACAATTGAGGTCACCCGCTATAATGACCGATTCACCGAGCGAAAGTAGCTTTTCTAGGTCAGACCTGAGAGGCTCTTTCCTCGGCGAGAGATAAACTGAAACTAACGTTATGGACGGGTGGTCGGTCATTCCTAGTCTACACACGGATACTTCCATATTGGTAAGTATCGGAGGATCTACCGGCGTACAATATAACGATCGTTTGTAATAAATGAGAGTGCCGCCCCCGCGGCCGGCCCGGTCATTTCTTACAATATTGTAGTTCGCGATTTTCGGATCACGTTTAGCACGCTTTAAGAGCGTCTCCTGCACTAAAAGAACATCTACTTGGTGATCTTTAAGAAAGGTCGCGACGAGATCACGCTGCGGTAGTAGGCTTCGCGCGTTAAAAAAAGAAAGATTTAACGCTTTCGGCTTAAACTTTGCCATTGAAAGGCCCTAAGTTATTATTACACGCCTCACGGTCGAGACGTTGTAGTGTCTCTGAGAGGCGGGGGAACGCGCAAGCGGTCTTGATGAGACCGAAGCGCTCCAGATGGTCATTGTAGTCAATGAGCTCGCGGATATCGTGCTCGCGAAGGAGCAGTATCATTAAGTCGTTACTATTAACGACAACGTTAGCGGGCGCGCGGGGCGCGGGAATATCCATAGCCATAAGGGGCTGTGGATTGGGGCGACGGGGGCCCCATGCGTTCTGCGATGAACGCACGGGTTGCAGTTGCACCGCGCGGGGTGCGGAGAGGCCGGCGGCGGCCGGGGACTGGCGCGGGACCGGCAGCGCGGGAAATTCCCCTGACGCCAGCGGGGGTTGCGCTTTGATGGCTGAGGCGGGGGGAGCCGCCCGGGGGGCCGCCTGCCTCTGCGTGCGTGGCCGCGTGGTGCGCGGGGCCTTGGGGCAACCGCGATAATTCGCGGGATGCCCCTCCTCCCCGCATAACACGCAGCTCGGGGGGACGACGGAGTCACGCTCGCGCGTGCACTCCCGTGTGGGGTGGTCCTCTCGGCACTTTACGCACCGCGGACGAGAATGACAGTTACGAGCAGCGTGCCCGTACAGCTGGCAGTTGTGGCACTGCGCAGGCTGGTGGTTTTTGTATGGGGGCTCCACGTTAATCCCGGAGAGCCCGCACACCGTCTCTAGCTGGAAGATGGCCTTTCCCTCGGGGGAAAGGTCCAATATGGCCACTACCATTTGTAGTGGCCGCTTATCTTTACTGTACATCCGGTGTACTTCCCGGATGGGATAACTTTGCTCCTTGAGCGAGGAGCACACCTCCGACGGGTCGAGCTCCACCGGAATGCGGCGGATGACCACTCGGAGGACGCGCTCCTCCGCGAGAGAATAGGTGTAGAATTGCAGACCTTTCTGCCGGAGGAGGGTGGTGAGTTTGCGGTGAGTTTCCGAAGAACTCACCGAAATGGAAATCCCGTTGACTATATTCCTAGCCTTGTGATACTCGAGTTTGAGTCTGCGCATTTCATTGCAGACTCCCATCCAGGTCGCCTTGTCCCGGATAATGATTGGAGGTGGGGCACGCTCTTTTTTCCCGCCGGCGGGCGCGGGGAGCTGGGAGGACGCGGGGGCGGCGGCGCCCCTGATTGTTGCCTTAGCTATTACCTTAGGCGCCGGTTGAGCAGTCGGACTGCTACGCGCCGTTCGCTTACGCGACGCCACGACGGTGAAGCCGTCGTTCTCGGTATCCATCTCCGGAGATGGATCCGAACTCGCGGGCGAGTCTTGTTCGACCGGAAGGGCCGAAAACGAATTTTTCGTCTTTAACGCGGTTTCCGTGGATCGCGCGGGACGGACGTACGGGCTATTTTTGGTAACCCTAGATTGTGACCGCGAATTACGCGGCCCTCGCCTGACGGAGGCGGGGCTTGACCCGCGCGATTGGCTAGTCGGGACAGGGGGCGTGGCCGTAGACGTGGCCACGGCCCCGGATGACGCGGCGGACGGACGCGCAGCGCTGCGCGTGAGACGTTTGGGCGCGGCGCCGACTGGCGCGGCGCCAGTCGGTATAACGGTCGCGGCCGTGACGTCATCGGCCGCCTTGCTACCTGAAGCGGCCGCCTCGCTACCTGAAACGGCCTCATGACGGGTCGCGGTCGCAGCGGTGCGACGCACGCAGGCGTTCTCAGGTAGATTACGGTATTCCTCGTCTAGAGAGGGACACCGTAATACGACGAAATTTTGATAGCGCTGGTATTGAAATTCCAGCGCTTTCATCCTGGCTTGCAACTTGCCTATGCAAGTGGCCAGGTCGGTAACGTTATTTGCCATGACGGCAGAAGAGGGAGGACAATGGGACATTTTTATTTTATTTTAAATTAAAGGCCTCCCTGCCTTAGGGGCAGGGGGGTGCGCCAAAAACTTAAAAAGACTATCGGAGTCGGCAAGAGACCTGTGGTCAAGGTGCAATGACACACAGGAAGGACCTATCAACCCTAAGGAGCCCTAACAAGCCCGGGGCCGAGGACGCAGACCGGTAATTAAACCGGGCTAGGCCCAAACAGGTTCCCGGGGATGGAGTGTGCAGGATCGGAAGGTTTGGCAGGAGACACCTGGGGCAAGACTATGCGATAACCGCAAAGGCCTAGATTCCCAGGCCCGTCCGAGTCTGGCTGTTTGCCTCTGAAGGAGACAACCAGCGGGCTGCTCGGGTCACGCCCCGCTCACTTTAGTTAGCACCGTCAGGTATCCAGTGAGCGACCACAAAACCGTGGATTTATAAAAAACAAGCAAGTCGCACCGAAAAGTGCGGTTTACCACGCGAGCGTTAGACACCAGTTGGTTTACGTCGTTATTGCAACAATATATTCGAAATAAATTCCAAATATAAGATCGCAACAATTAAGTCACGTGATGGTCGAGAGCACAAACGGAGCGACACGTCCGTTCGCGATCAAGACCAAATCGGAACTCCAAGAATTTCAGGCAATTACCTGACTTTTTATTGCCTAAATAGAGCGCGATTAACGAAACACAACTTATTAAAAAACATCTTAGACTATGACGTATTTCAATTAACTAGCGATCGCCCTAAGGTCGAAATTCGACCAGCGACTTTTTGACATAGACTGTTTCTGTTTGACATTTACAGTATTCATAAACAATGAGTATTATCTACATCGCTTGCTGTCACTTTTCGTTGATCGACAATGTCAATATTTTGGGGGGGTCTAAGTTCAATGCCACTTGTCAGGTTAGGATTCACAGTATTAATTTATGAAATTAAATATATTAGCAACAGATATTATAGATAAACTTTAGCTTTCTGCACTCCTTCTCCAGATAAACTTTAACCATGCCAAATCTCACAGTCTTTCGTGCACGCAATACGCTTAAAAATGTACCGAAAGCTTTTGTTTCACGTATTAATATTATATAGATTTTGTCTACCAACAGTTACAGTTGCGGTTTGACAGTAATGTACTCACAATCGCTATTAGTGATATAAAAATTTCATGGAGTAAGAACTGAAAATGTATTTGTCCGATGAAAGTTAACACAAAAGCGTCCTTTGAAGAATATTTTTTCTTCAATCTACTTCGGAGTTATTCCGGCCGTCTGTCGTGTATTAAGTGAGTGGCACTCGAGAGTCTCGGTTCGGGGCTCAAACGTCGAATCAGCGCAACTAATTACACCCTCTCGCAAGAGTGTTGTTCCGTTCCCCACGACTGAGGGCGGAGAGATGACAGATTGTTCCTCCACACTCACCCGGAGCACTCACCCGATGAGTTAAGGGGGTGCGGGTTACTGTTCATGCTGTGTTTATGTACTAAGATTTATTTTCAACATTTGTTTATTAACCGAAAATATTTTGAATTGTTTCAATAATAAACAATTTATGAAATAATTATATCTAATTTCTAATATTCCCCATAGGATAACTGGACGTCGTGAGGGTTTCCACCCTTATGTCGTGGAAATTCCCCTGATTCGCACGAAGCGTTATGCTTCGTCGTTCATTATGCGAACGGCATAGGAGTGAAATTCACTCTCGTCGTCTGTTTTTCCATCCACCTATAATTTGGGAGTTTTTAAGCAAAGAGTGAAGAAGCATTTAATAGGTATACATCGTCGCCCTCATTTTTACTCACCATCAGGTAAGATCGAGGCCAAGCGCATACCTGTATTGCATCAAAAAAATAAATATGGGGACACAATTTCACACACGGACATTCAATTCCAAACTAATCACAGCTTGTATTATGGTAACTAAACAGCTGATATACATACATAAATAGATATTTAACACACGACAATTATGCTCATCACAGAAATACCAGTCATATGCGGGGATCGAACAATCTATGTTTATGTTGTTGTTCACGTTGGAAAGACCCTTAATAATGGCGCGGGATCAACTAGTTACTAGTATATCACGAATCACTACAGTAGTTAATACCACAGTTGACGTCGCTATGGCACATCTTGTAATTACTCTATTGTAATCATTATTAAATACAGTCATGTTATTTTCAAAAATAAATAATAAATCTATCGGACCCTTGCAAATATTTCCTTTCATGCTATTATTAGAGTAGGTACACTTCCTACACCTTTATTAGGAATGTCATGTTTTTTATTTTATTATATTTATCTACTTTAGATGTCCATTTTTCGTCAATAGCGGAGAACTGAAGCTTTAAAATTATGTTTTTAATTATTCATTTTGATGCAGAATTAAGGGAGATATTGCGTTGCCACAAAAACACTTTTGAGAAATAAGTACTTTAACTAGTCTCGGTGATCAACTATCAAATCATTATTGCCCACATCTGAAGGTTCCTTTCAATATTAAGAAACAAATATAGTGATTATGTAGTTTTTTTTAATGAAATAGTTTATAGAATCAGATTAGAAGTTCTAGAGAATTCCTCGTACAAACTTACTCTTTAACTTTTTTTATAATATTAGTTTAGATAAAAATAAAAAAATAAACGACAACATTTAGCCCTACTACTTACTGATCAAGTTAATTTTACAAACGATTGATTATTAATAAAGCAATTGATGCCATTGTAGAAGAAAAAAGAAGTAATTTTCCATTACACAGTCGTAGTCGCAACCACATAATAAAAAAAATAATCGTTCAGTGAATGGCACACATAAAGCCGCACTCGCCGCCCGGCGCGCAGGGTCTCTACAAAACCCACTGCCTCTGAACTCCATCCCTCTCGTTTCATTTTAGCTTTTGATTTATTCTCTCGCAATCGTCCTGAATACACTCCAGGGCCCGGGAAATTTATTTTTACGTCCGAATTTCCGATCCCTTTTCCCTTTTTGTGTTTCCTTCTCTGGCATATGGGGTTTCCTTTGTCGAAGAATTGAGCTGTTTATTGCCTTTACAAAAATTCCATATAAGCCTTCGACGTTACAAAATGGTGTGTTTGTCATAAAACAATATTTTCCTGACCAGGTTAAGCTTTTCCTTATAATTTTTTCTTTGCTTAACTGGGTAGCCGCAAACAAGTGACTTGGTATATTTTGAAACCTCGAAATTTATCTGACAGTGCTAGCACTGTGATTTGGAGCCTTGAAAAACTTCGTTTGTTGTTTGCATTACACTTTATGGTCCATGGGCCAAAAGTGTAAAACTGATTTTTTCAAATAGTAACACGCCATTGTAATATATCTGTTACAAGCCAAAAACCGCGACGACCTTCGAAATATCAATCCATCGTAAGTCATACAGGACTGCATTTAAAGAAACTGGAAATGCACCGGCTGATCTCGAAACGTTTCTCGCATAAGCGAATCACTGTTAAAGAGTTTTCACCATATGTATTGTAGTCACGACCCACTCGAACTTTACAGTCCTACCATTCCACTAATCGCGCAAATATTTTTTTTTTAATGAAAAAGAAATAATGAACCTAAAATTTTATGTGCCTGATGTTTGTTTACATGGTCACTATAACCGCAGTCTTCAATAAAAACAATTACTTTTACAATTAATTCTGAGCGCTGACTGAGTTGTAAAATCTCGTGCCAGTACGGTTGCCAAGCAATTCAGACCGAAAAAAATCATATCTTATTGATTAACCATCGAGCGATGAAACTATGTAATTTGAAACAGAGACCGAGAACACTCTACGGTTTTATTTTATCCCTATTCTAGTAAATTATAGTTCAAAGTGGAATGTCAGAATTAGATCTTTTTCATGAATTTCTTTATACTAGCGGTCGCCTTTAAGATCGAAATTCGACCAGCGACTTTTTGATTATAGACTATTTTCTGTTTGACATTTACAGTATCCTTAAACAATGAGTATTATCTACATCACACGCTGTCACTTTTCGTTGAGTGACTGTCAATATTTTGGGGGGTCTAAGTTCAATGTTACTGGTCAGGTTAGATTTCGCAGTATTAATTTATTTTATTTAATATATTAGTAACAGATACTATAGATAAATTTTAGCTTTCTGCAATACTTCTCTTTATAAACTTTAACCATGCCAAATCTCACAATCTTCCGTGCACGCAATACGCTTAAAAAGGGGTACAAAGTTTTTGTTTCACGTATTAGTATAATGATTTATTTATATAGTTAGTTATATAGATGCACGTACCATAACAAGCTTATCTTTTTGAAATTCAATTGCGTCGTGACACCGTGTAATCTGAGTTGATGGAAGATGCCACGGTACTGTTCGTAACTAGACGGAAATCGCCTGCGACCGTAGCGTGCGACGCGACGTGCGCCGCCGCTGAATTCAATTCCGTATTATTTCCACATCGTTATGATAGGGTTGTAATATTTTCAATCTAACAACGATATATCATTTTAACTAGAAAGTAAAATTAAAATATTGTTTATTTATTGAGTTTCTTTGAATCGTTTTATACATATTTGAAGTTACACTACTTTAGTCACGTTATGCAAAAACGATGACAGTGAATTTTCACGGTGCTCGCGCACATTGTAACGTGTAGCCTACACTATGAAATTGCTTGCTTGTTTATTGTGGTGAAAATAGGCACACTCGACGCCCAACGTCACATAATGGAATTTGTTTCAATAATGAGTACACTGACCATAGAGAACGTTGGAAGCTTTAAGGCCCACAGCGAATGCGTGAAAGAACAAAAGAAACGAAATTGCATCGTTGCTTTCGTTGCATCCTTTTTACCTATGCTAAAATGAACATAGAGTGATAAATGTGACAATATACCTACAGATTTGTAATCATATTTAAAATGTGTTTTTGACAGCCCTAGCGTTTCGTGTCCGATAGCGGCAAGCAGACGCGGCCAGATACATATTACTTTAAAAAAGACATAAAAACCCACACTCGTACAAACATATATCATGTACATGTGTGAAAACACACATTTTGCGATATTTGTACACACATGTGGTAGGTTTTATAGACACGGAGCAAACAGTCGGGACGCGCGACACGAGTTTATTAATGTGTTTGTTAATTAACCGTAAAGTTTGTTTAATTCATTTGTTATTCGGCGCAGCTGTTTATAGTTTAGTTTACTTATCGACGGTTCGATCTTCAGTTTGGAAATTAAATTGACAGGCAGAAGTTTCGTTTAGAGGATTCTGCTGTTGGTGTCAAATCTAATTAAAGCCTAACTGATCGATCGGTCGTCCATAGTTTGAGCATGAAGGTAATTACATATATTTACAGCGAGATAAAAAATCGTAAGAAAACCTGAATACTTTAAGTACAGTCTCATGACACCGCTGTTCAGTGGAAGAATATCGAGCTGATAGATATTTTTGTGTTTAACTTCGCTTATACGCTGCGCGCTATCGCCCGGAAAGAGGCCTTTGATCGACAATAAAATAATTACACGAAGGAATATTGGCCTACTTCAATATACTTGTAACTTGCCCTTAGAGTATTTACTTATGCCCCATACCTCACCGTCTAAGCAACTATCGATATCTTCTGGCAGCAACACTTGAAACCCATTCCTTAGTCCACGGGTTTAGACTGTTAATATCTTGGTGAACACCTTCAATGTCAATACAGCTGTCACAGTGATATTTATTGTTGTGAAGTTGCAACCAGGCATGCAGTCCACCTGATGTTAAGTGATCACTGGTTTTAAACGTACCGCAGCCCTGAGGCCAAAAATAATAGGTTATTACTCCTGAGGAATGAGTTGGAACGGCTCGTGTACCGGCGCATGTTGCCAACCACACCCTTCTGAGCGGAACACAGAAACGTCGAGTACAGTGCTCTGCGACAAAATTAGGTCACTCTAGTTTGACGACTAATATATGAATATATAGTAATACGTAAAGCAAAAGCTTTCGGTACCTTTTTAAGCGTAGGTATTGCGTCTACGGAAGACTGTAAGATTTGGCATGGTTAAAGTTCATATGGAGAAGGAGTGCAGAAACCTAAAATTTATCTATAATATCTATTCCTAATATGTATATTCAATTAAATTAATTAATACTGCGAATCTTAACTCGACCAGTGCCATTGAACTCAGACCCCCCAAACAAATGTCAAACAGAAAATAGTCTATGATCAAAAAGTCGCAGGTCGATTTTCGAGCTTATGGCGATCGCTAGTATGAATAATTATGTAAAAACACAACCATACACGGAACAAGTAGGCAAAGGCATTTGAAGAACACATTGCCCAACGTGACAGTTTAAGGTCTTGAACCAACATAATGACTGGTTTCTGTGTGCTAGGTTTTAGGAACATCCAGTACATATACAGTTAAAACGTTTTTGTCGTCATGGGAGATTTTTTCAAGTAGCGAAACGTTGACCGTCAGATGGTCCCAATATTCCTAAACTCCCCACAATCATTATTCACGGACACACTTTACATTCATCAGGTGAAGTGAAATTGCCAAAATTAAATTAAATAATGCGCGAAGACAATAAAACCGATGGCGAACATTATTAACACTTAAGTAAACAAATATCCAACTAAATTAATAAATAATGTGTGTAATAAATTAATTTAACAATATTTATTAGATTGCGTTTCAATTCAAACTATAATTATCATATACTAAGTTGATAGTTCATTGAACTTTATTTTTGCGCAATTTTCTAGCACGTTCGACGTGGAACCGTAAAGAGGCAGTCCAGAGAACAGCAGGCAAGACATTTGAAGGACATGTTTGAAAAGAAATCTATTGTTGAGAATGATATGCTTATAAAAGTTTATATACTGAAATAATAGCTGATAGAGAAAGTTGGAGAGGAAACCATGTTGCATCTACCTTACTTAAGTGGAATAAGGGGTAAAAAGAAGAAGGTAAGTGTGGTTCCAGTACATCTACAGTTAGACGGCTAGATATATGTAGTACATATGTAAAACAACGTTGTGGAAAGTCACGAAAAGGTGTTTTCGTCATGTGTAAGAGAGCGATTGAGTCTAGAGCAAGCACTTACAATTCAATTTTGCTATTTGCTATTTAGTATTAAATCATATTACAAATGAACCTATCATGAGTGTCAGATAATTAGATCAGGGTAATTTTACAAACGCTATATTGTAACATTTTCTCAATTAAGTTACAATGAACTTGTTTATATAATTTCACGTTTATCTACCGCCCGCCCTACTTATCGTTGAACCGCCCAAAAGCCAGAGCTGACTCATAACCTAGACTACGGGCTGGGTTATAAATCAATTATAATGAAATAAAAAACCTTACAGTAATGACAAGAGCATTTGATAGATTTTTATTTTTTCAATATTTTTGCCACTGTGGATGGTAAAAGCAGGCACTAATAAAACATTGAAAAAAAAATCTTATACTGTAATCTTTGATGTCAGATATTTATTTTTTCTATCTAACCTTTTCACGTTTATCTACGGTTGCTAATGAATATAAAATAAAGTTCGAGATCTGGAATATTGCGTTACAGGTTTGCCTGTAACTAGGGCGGAAACAGGATCGGTCTTCCTAATTCCCGCCCCACGCTCCCCCCGCCCGGGCGTCTCGGTGGAGGCTTCTTCCGATCAAATATTATTAGAGTATTTCTTCAATTTACGTTCAATATTTTTTACCTTCGCCTTCGAAGTAATGTTACATATATGTTAACAACATTTTCAAATCGCTTACATATAGAATGTTTGCTTTCAAACATTGTTTCTTATGGTAGCTCAGTAAGATATGGACACTACACTTGATGAACGGTGACCACCGAGAGAACAACAAGTCATCAATGACCACTACTCTGATAACGACCAACAAGCTTCTTGGCACTTGGATTTACATTTCAGTTTTTCTTGTATGTAAATTCAAATCATTTAGACATATCTTGTTATAAAACAACATTTACCATGTCTATGCTATAGGTAAGGTATTTTTTATGGCGCCCCTCTGTAGAAATTGGAACAGGGATTATATTTAATGTAGGGTAACATGCAATCTTTGCGTTACTACAATGAGTAATACGAGGAACGGAATCGATTTAAACAGTACCAGCCCGCGACCGACTCCAATTTGGCTACTGCAAGATACGACGATCGAAATTAAATGTTACCCTATTCGTAACAGCTCATAAAATATCTTGTTATTTACCGTAAAATATTGCCGTCGGACTAGTGAACGATACCAGTGGTCTATCGATACAATTCCATCTGGTTCGATCGAGGCGGATTTTTAAGATGTCAAATCTGCATGTACGTAGTCGATTAACGCCGATAAATTTGTAAATAAACCTGACTGTTCAAGGAATAATGTTATAGTAACTCCATTTAAAACGTTCTTTTAAAAATATATCTTTCAGTGTTTAAATTCAACGAAATATAATTTTATGTTCTAATACAGATTCGTAGCTGCCTTCAGATAAATCATGTAGTTTAATTAATTTACTTACTCGACTGGATCATTAATCAAACCCGCAAATGACTAATTTTTAGTGAATCACGAAGTTATTGAGCATTATTTTTTTCCGTCACTTATTAGAAAGAAGAAAGAGAGCACGTTTATTAGATGTTCAAAACACGGATATATTAACAAATTTCAGTATTATTTATATAATTTATAATGTTAAGACATTGTCAAACAAATGCCGCATTCAATATCAAAATATTGTTTTAAATTTTAGCAACATAACACGTAAAACTACTTCTTGTTGACATTGTTTTATGCTTCGTAATAATGCGGTGAAATTGTCTAACTAGTACAACTTTAAACAATATAATGTAAAACAAAACCAACCTACAAATACAAATTTTAAATTTATGAACTATTTTTTGTTCTTTATCTATACTATACTTATGCATTTATAATATATTAGGTCCTTAAATATGAAATTGGCGTTTTGTAGGGGAGGAATATAAAGTCAATTTCTTTTTTTGGTAAAATATATTTAATTAATCAAAGTATACACCGTTGTTATCTATGCACTTTTGCCATCTCATAGGTAGTTCATTGATACCTTTAATAAAAAAAACCAATTCTTCATTTTCCACTTTGGTCTCCGGCCGTCCACGGGGTTGGTTCTGAAGGTCGAAATTTCCAGAACGAAAACGTTTAAACCAAAAACGTACCGTGCTTTCATTTGCGACACTAGCGCCGTACACATCGATATTCCTTCGAGCTGTTTCTGCAGTACTGGTGCCACGGTAGAACTCGTACTCGTACATATACCGATATTTAATGTTTTTCATTGTGCGGTAATAAGCGACGCCAAAGAAAAAAACAAATGAATGACTGTTTTCAAAACTGAAATGTACCAGCTAAATGAATTTATAAATTTGAATTTGGAATTCCTAACAAAAGAGGAGATATTTCAGATCAAAGTGGTTAATACGACAAAACGCTAATTTCATATGTAAGGAATTAATAATAAAGCGGAAGAGTTTATTTTTGTGTGTTTGTTTAAACACGCTAATCTCTGGAAGTAACATTCGGGTTAGAAAAATTATTTTTGTATATCATAGCCGGACTCAGGAGGAATAGTATAGGCCATCTAACATTAGGCTGCAATTCTCAGTTAGCCTTAAATGAAACTGCTTTATCCGCGTGCGATGACGTAATGTTTAATGATACGTAAATACAATGTTCTACAAAAATATTGGACCTTAGCATATCTAAAAAGGTTCGCGCTAACATATACATAAGCCACAATAAGCCATTTTGTGACAAACAATTGCTAAAAATTAAAAAGTGATTTATGAACATTATTTTAGACATGGCATTTAATATTTACGAACAAAAGTTACTTCATCATAAAGACAATTGTATGAAGTGAAATTTTACTTTTTATAGCATGTTATTTTGATGCATAGTTTGGGAGATAATAAAAATTTTGTACTTGCGAGAAGAACAATTACCATAGGCTACATGGGTGCGTTGGCGGCGCGGTGTTTGTGTATAAAATTAACACGAGTGAAACAGTGGGGCACAGCTAGTATTGAATAAAGCTTTCTTTAGATTATTTCTCTGTATGTATATACATACTTTAATATTACGTTAATATATATCTCAAATACACGTATGCATAGTTTATTATATATATGAATAACGATAACGCAAATAAGCGAAATACACGTTTCCCCCATTAGCGTCGTCGAGATTCCGACACACTCCGCTATGTTGCAGGGTCGCATTCATAACGATTCGGGGCACAGGTCCCCACGACACTATTACATTACATTAGACATTAAATTTATACATGGAGATTATAGCACAAGTGATTCCTAGCAATTGATTAAAGCTTTTTAGGCTTTGTACAAACATGACGACAAATAAAAATTCAAATAATAAATATAACAAAAATATCTAAATCATTTTCGCATATATAAAAGCTCTAAATTAGTTTTTTTAATTACTGTTATGTTTCTTGACTTAAATAATAATCTACTGGTCCATTTGTTTCAGCTTGTTTTCTTTTTGCTTATAATTATTCTGTTTTTGTTACTTTTTATATTCAATACATTAACTATTTACATCCTGGTATTAATTATATAAATACCAATAATGAATATCGCAATCATCTATAATATAAAATGAAATTGTACAAAAATCTTATGATTGTTGTTGTTGGTAAAAAAATCTTATAAGTGTTTGAAATAAAAAGGATAAAAATCAAATAACAAACTAAACGGAAATTATGTAACATGACGATCAAATTATCTTACAGTGTACTAGAAAAGCAATGTGTACTTTATTATTAAACCTTTTATAATTATGTTTAAAAACTGATGATAATACTTTGGCCCCCTTGGTAGAACCTAAATTCGTCGCGTTCCCGTTAACACTAGTATCAATAGAGCCGTCGATTCTCATAAAGGTTATAAGATGACTGTATAATCTTAAAGTTAACAATGCACTATATTTTATTAAACGATAATTTTAATGATGCCTATCAAAAATGTTGTGTGTTTCAGAGGCGTTAGTTGAGCACAATTTTATTAAGGTAAATTCTGCAATATTATCAAATGTCTGCGGCATAATGATCCGATTATTATATAAGAAATAAAACCGTCAATTATCTCAATATCAATATCGGTAGGCTCAACAGATTGGACATTAGACTTCAATACTTAGGCTAACTTAGATACAAACATACAAAGTCTAGGCAACCATGAACTAGATCTTTTTTTTTAATATGACAAACTAATATAGTTAAATTAAGAATAAAATAAGCTTTCATTTGACATTTTATACGACTAACTAACCGATGAGGGTATTTAAGTAACATTTACTCATCTGTTTATACCAAATACGAAAGATTTGTAATGAAGAATTTCTTTTTCGCAATATCTAGACACCTAATTATAAAACGATGATGACGCATCGAATTTTATAGAACACAAGTTAGGTGAAAGAATATATCTCGATCAACCATAGCGTCTTTCATACATTGTTTGAGCATTTTGTAATAGAAGCCTGGCTATCAATAAAAAAAACTGCCGTGAATCGCCTGTCGGTATACCCCAGCAACGGCATTTGATGGGAAGCTAACATTTATGGGCTTAGCGTATTACCTTTGGTCACATCGCCTCTTAACATCAAATAGGATTACTGACCAAACGTTAGTCTCTAAGAAGAATTAAAAAAATGTATTCAAGATTTATATTTGCCCTTGTAACATCACCATGAAATTTTTAATTATAGACACGAAAAAAAATCAAACGTAGATAATAGAATGAAGTTTTAAATTATGAATGATTAAATAAAAAGGAATATCGGATCTGGCGAATTTACTTAATTTTGTATCAGGCTAGACTGGGGACCAGTGTACTATGCAATTCCCGTGGCTAGACACTGGTTCCTCAGGGGGACTACGAGAGCGCGGGGTGAAGCGGGGGAGTGCCGGCCGGACGGCATTCCGCGCGTGACTCAACCGGATGCCTCTCTGCTCGGACACCGGCTTGTCTATCTTCATACCACTATTTATATCAGTCTAAAGAGACATGGAAGATGTTTGAACCGTGTTTTCATACAATGATTAAGAATCTGACATTACTCAACGTCGCGTTCGTGCTGACGGCAGCATACCAACCTACAACAACGAAAACTTTTCTGGGATTAAGCTTACATCCACTGAATTTTGTAATGTACTATTGTAGTCAAGGTAAGTATTAGGTCCTTACATATGAAGTGGATTGGCAGCCTTAGCTTGTGTATTTGTGTTTCGATTTTAGTGATTCATTTGCTTTCGCATCATTTGATTTTTCTTTGACATCGTTCTTTTGACAAAACGGAAAACTTACAATGTCGCGTTATTTACGTATATGAGTCCACCGTGGCATCAGCGCTGCAGAAACTGCTCGAAGGAGTAATGATGTGTATGGGAAAGCTACAGTAAAAAACTGTATATATTTGGTTCCAATGTTTTCGTTGTGGAAATTTTGACCTACGAAACAAACCCCGTGGATAGCCTGAGACAGTAGTTGATAACGAAGAATTAAAGGTGATCGTGGAAGCGGATCTATCACAAACCACTTAAGAGTTAGCGGCACGCCTCGGTGTGAGTTATAAAACAATTTTAATTCACTGGAAACAAATTGGAAAAGTGAAAAAGCTCGAGAAATTTGTACCGCATGAATTGACTAAAACACACCAATAAACACCCATTGAGTGCTGCGTTACACTACTCAACCGTCATAAAAACGACGGAATTTTGATTGTTACTTGTGACGAAAAATGGATCCTTTTCGACAATCGGAAACGCTCATCACAATGGTTGAACCCAGGAGAACCGGCCAAATCCTGTCTCAAGCGAAAGTTAACTCAGAAAAGATACTGGTAAGTATTTGGTGGACGAGAGCTGGTGTCATACACTAAAGTTTCCTAAGATCTGGCCAGACAATAACGGCAGATCTGTATTGTTAATAAATACAAATAATGATGGAAAAGCTAGCCGTCAAACAACTGAGATTGGTCAATCTCTCTAGCCCACTGCTGCTTCAGGACAACGCTAGACCCCATACTTCACGACAGACGGTCGCTAAATTAGAAGAACTGCGTTTGATATGTCTCCGACATCCATCATACTTCCCGAACATTACCACTTTTTTTGGAATTTGGATAATTTCTTGCAAGGAAAAAAATTCAATTCCGATGAGGCTATTCAATCTGCCTTCGAAGATTTTATTGATTCTCGCTCCCACAATGTTTTCAGCAATGGAGTCAATAAACTACCTATAAAATTGGGAAAGTGCATAGATAATAATGGTATTTAACCTCGATTGGTTAAATCTATAACGTCACAATATTTTTTTCGTTTTACGCTTTCCATATAAAACGCTAATTTCATATGTAAGGACCTATTATTTGAAACGTATATCATGGTACGTATGGATCGTTTGTTCTTCTTACTTTATATAACATATTCAATTACAATTTGTTGGGAATGTAACCTACAACTCAGCAAGAACAAAGAAAGTTGCTACATCTTATCTTTGCTGTACTGTAAAGGTGTGAAACTGTCTCCAGGCCAGTGTGTTCCCTCCTTCTTACAACATGAAATAGTCCTTGTGAAGGGACATTTGATAAGGCCGGCACCACAGCTACGTCTGATGATTGATTGTAGGATTGCACTGTGCTCACTTCACAGCATTTCGCTTCTTCATTCAAGTAGTACAGTGTAAACTCTTTATAACGATAAACTCCCTATAACGTTGAAGTGAGCCCAACTTGGTTGGTTTGCGTTAAAACCCACAGTTTGGATCACTCTTTATAGCGATACGCCATTCTCTATTACGAAGAAATATGTTCATATTTTTAGACAGTAAATATTTATTATCGGTATTATTGTTTATGTTATATTATCAGGTAACAAAAGACTTTGAAGCTCCGAAACATCCGAGGACGGTCTAGCTTTTGTTATCCTTAATTGCCTTGAACACGTGCAGTATGACGCATTGTTTTCTCGGAAGTGATGGTCTTCGACCAAGCATACTGGGTACCTATCGTATTATCAGTCGTAAACCTACTTTGAAACTGTTAACATGGCCAGTAAACGGCAAGCGATTAGTGTTGACGAAAAAGTTTGATAGAAGAAGATATGAATAGAATACATAAAATAATACAAAACAAGTACTGGTACAGCAAAAAACGTTAGACAAAGTTATCAGACTATATGTGTAAACAATAATTTATAAGCATTTATTATCTAAGACATACATATTAAAAATTCTTGTTTATTTGGTTGTTTTTTTGTTCACTCCATATAACGATAACTCTCTATAACGATAAAAAATGCTCAGTCTCTTGAGTTTCGTTATAAAGAGTTTACACTGTAATTGAAGCCTATATTTATTTATATGCAACATCAGAAAGACTGCTAACTAAGACCAATGATAATAGGTTACAACTTCTGAGGAATAAGTTGGAACAGCTCACGTACCGGTGCGTATTGCCAACTACTCAACGCGAGTACTGCTGATTTGCGATAGAAATATATGAAGCGATGATGGTTCCGCAGTCGAATTCTGGACAGGTTCTACCACTTTTTATACCATGACGATGGGAAACGGGCATGAGGTCCGCTTGATGGTAAGTAATCACTGCATCCTATGCAAGGATGCAATACCAGAATCATCACATGCGCGTTACTGACCACTCTCCAAACTTGTAAATATTCACTCAAAGGACGGCTATCACTATTTCAAGTATTGTTTGAAAGGGTGTAAGTAATGTGAAGAGACGGACTCGCTTGCTCTAGTTGTATTTCGAATCATGGTATAAGTACTGTTCATAATATAAACAAAGTCTTAAAAAACTGTAACACAGTAAGCACGCGGAAGATGTTACAAAGCGGCAGTTTCGAGAAGAACCAAAATAAACGGCTATTTGGATTTCTGCAAGGCTTCGCTGAGCGCTGACGTGACCCGCATTCAACACTTCCGGCCGCGGTCCGGCTACCTACTCGCATCTCATGAATGCAAAAACGCATTGTTGCCAGGGACGAGGACATTGCGTACCTGGCGCACTGTACACCTCCAATATCACGATTAGATTGTGCTCGAGTGAATAGAGTTACCAAGTTTCAAGTGCCAACAAAAAGTTTTATTGAAATTTTGAGTATAGAGATGAAAAGGGCCTTAATTGAGCATCGAGTCGTTTTGACCTAAATATAAGCAGATCACTCTAATTCACCTGGGTTAATTAATAATCACAAGAAATGTTATTGAGCTATTTACTTCTATAGAGACGTGTGTGGATGATCACACCAATATTAATAGCTTATTATTACTTACTTGTTTTGTATTTTATTTAGAAAAGAGATTTTATATAATTATTTCATTTGACAAAGTAATTGCACATACGTATACAATATTAATCTTTAACGGGCTTAAAAAACAAATCTTACAATAATTAATCTATTATTCGAAGAGGCTTCTAACATATTGAAACTTGATTAAATTATAATTTTTAATTAAATTCAATCATAACTTCATTAAACTGCCTCATTAGACTAGTGGTCGTAAGCGCAACTACTATGCTAGATGTCCTAGATTCGATTCCCAGGTCGTGCGAAATTTTTATTGAGTTTTTCTAAAATAGATCTCAGTAGCAGCTCAGAGTTTGACTTCGTGCCCAATCAATGGCAATAGATTCGCCCCCTATTACATGGAACTTAAGTCATACTCGGCGAACTGTGGATGTACATTAGTATTCCTCTGTCTAACCCTTCGGGGAATACAGGCTTGAGAATATGTTACGTGTTATTATTATAATTATAATCATAGTGTGTTTTAAATGGAGACCGCAAAAAACAGGGAACAAAGGACAATCACTACTGTCCTGCCTGCAAGCACTAAAGCACTAAATAAGTTTATAAGTGTAACTTACTGGCCACTTAAGTGAGTCGTCATTTTGGATGAGATTTCACCATATTTTAGGGTATTTATCACATTTTCTTTTTCTTTCAGTAACAGCACAGTCACGGCACTATGCCTAATGGTGACTACAGTACAATAAAAAAAAAACAGCGACCACTAAGTGATCCTCAACCCAACACCGCGCCGGTCGTCGCTGTCAAGCATTTCAGTAGTTGGAATGTGGGGATACATTGGTTAACCCGGTTAATTAGTTTAAGTTTAATGTAATAAAATGTAATGTAATTTTATGTGTCGTAGACCACATCATCACTTACGATCAGGCGACATAGTGGTCAAACGCAAGCCTAAATTAATATTGTTATTATTATCCCGAAGCGCGACAAACTAAAAGAAAGTCAATGCCGCGACATGTGCATGATACCCGCGACTATATACGCGGTATGGATACCTTACCACCTCGCAATTATGGGTTTTTATAAACGAACGCATGACCACTACTTTACCTAATATTAGTAATAATAAATCTCGATAATATTGATTTATTGCCAAAAAGTTACATAACACGTTTTAAACCTCATTTTTATAATCCTGTATAAATAATTTGCACAATGCGCTGGTTTTCACTCTGATCCAAACTTGCATTAAACATCTTTTCATTACGCGCAATCAGCAGCTTAGCTAGTTACTTGATATCTATACAATTAATAAAAATTGAAGTGTCTGTTTGTAATGTCAAAATAACAGCTTTTTACTAAATGCATATGAAAGTATATACGATACCTATAAAAAACACATTTTTTTATTTTTTTCTGTCTGTTTGTTCCGGTTAATCTCTGAAACGGTTGGACCGATTTTGACGGGACTCTTACTGGTAGATAGCTGATTTTGTAGGAAGTAACTAGGCTACTTTTATTTTAGAAAAATAATTAGGGTTCCGCACAAATAAAAAAATCTGGTCATGATGAATCAATTCGAGCGCTTAAATAGCTTACGCTGAGTAAACCATAAAAGTTATAGCAAATTAATGTACTAAATAATTGTAGACATTTAAAAAGGCCTACAAAAAAGTCAGGGGAGTATATATCTATAAAGGTGTACAAATAAGTTTCCGCCGTTTTATTGTAGATGGCGCGGCACGGAGTTTCGGTTAGCTTTCGCAGATGATAACCGGCTTAAAAAATAGTTTGGACATTCAAGAACAACATAACCTATTAACATCATTGATTTTATATTGGTAAAATATAATTTTTATAAGTTGAAATTTATTTTGTGGAAATAATTTGGTGGGATCAGCTAGGTGTAGTGTATTATGAGTTGCTTAATCCGACCGAAACAATTACTGGAGCCCTCTATCGAACGCAATTGATGAGATTGAGCCGAGCTCTGAAGGAAAAACGCCCTCAATACTATTCTAGACACGAAAAAAATATTCTTCTGCATGACAATGCTCGTCCACATGTTGCGGCTCCCGTGAAAAAGTACTTGGAAACACTTGATTGGGAAGTGTTACCCCACCCGCCGTATTCACCAGACATTGCACCGTCCGATTATCACCTGTTCCGGTCCATGGCACATGCTCTGACGGCGCAGCGGTTCACATCTTATGAGGATACCAAAAATTGGGTTGATTCGTGGATAGCCTCAACAGACAATTAGTTCTTCAGACGTGGGATTCAAATGCTGCCTGAGAGATGGGAAAAAGTGGTTGCAAGTGATGGGCAATATTTTAAATACATTTATATTACCGTTCTTCTATAATAAATATTTAATTTGTGTTAAAAAACGGCGGAAACTTATTTGTACACCTAATATATTTTAAGGAACACCCACAATAAGCATTTTTGTCTTTAAAATAGCTGAGAGCCAAGATTCGCGCGGAAATTATGTAGTTACACGTGAGCGAAACCGCGGGCGCAAAATCGAATTAGGACCTGATAAGGCTAAAGACGGTAACTCGCTAAGACTAATGGGACTTTCTCTAAAATGTAACTGCCGGAATACAATGAGTAGCCGGACAGGCGAGCATTAAAATAATTCTCTAGCACTACGCAAATCTCCGGTGAAGCTGTAAAAGCCATCAGCGGCTCTGTTTTTGGATAGAGCCCCTAAGCCTACCAGTATAGTCAGTCAGAAAAAAAAACTACGCAAATTTAACGTTTACACAATAATTATTATCATTATAGGAAATAAAGTTTTTTCATCTTAATTGATTGCTTGAAGCCACACCACACCAAACACACATTCAGTTTTTAGCTTAAAACCAATTATGTCAATATTTAATTATTTCGACCTTCATATTATCTACTGCGTCATCTGACGAAACGATTACAACCTTAGCAGATGTTCCATGAACAAGGAAAAAACTTCGACAATTTTATATTGTCTATAAAATTATATTCAAATGTAATCAACGGTTTTTTTATCACTGCCAACATTATTTTATACAATATGCGAACTCTTTGATATACAATATCCCGATCTAATACAATTCTTCAAAGCCATTGAATCAGTATGCATATTTTATCTGTCTTTAATTTTTGTTTAGGTTTTTGGTCAACATAAAGGTAACAGAGATTTTACCAAAACAGAGTTATAAACTAAAGGGAAGAAACCATTGTTACACTTTGCATAGTAATGAGCTAATTTCGTTTCATTTTCGCAAAATTATTTTCGGTGAGTAATTTTCAGTCTTGTTTGAAGAAAGAGAAAAAAAGTTTGGTGAAGATATTCAAAAATAGTGAAGAAGTTTAAATACATTGAAAAATTCCTCGCTTGATAATTGCAATAATAACCTTCTGTGATAAGAATAGGCTGTAGTAGAAATAGAAAAATATTTAATTACTTATCTATAATAATATTCTGTAATATATCTAAATATTATATAATTAATATTTATTTATAATAATAGTCCATAGATGATTTTATACATATTAATTCTATTACATTAAGATTTTAACAAAAAAAATATCTCCAAATTATTTTGTTTTGTTCCAGTTATTAATAATGTTATTCTAATTTGATTTTGCTTTGTGTTGATTAATATATTTTTATGTTTCCATGTAGGGGACTATGTAGGGACACACGCATTGGGTATAATACTACTGTTATAGGTTTATAATATTATTGTTCTGTAATAGTAATAAGCAACAGTGTATAACAATTTATATGTAATTTAGTGATAAGTTTCGTTAATAATTATATTGAAATAAGGCCCACTTAGTTATAGTACATAGCTGCATTTGCAAGTGCATCTTATTTCATGGCATTTTTAATGTTTAATATTATAAAAGCACTCATTTAAAAAAGGTGCGGACCAAGAGTCTGCAGATTTTCGTTTTGGAATAAAAAAAATAAAAATATATGTAACTCACCTGCACGACATATTACTACGAAATAGAATGTCGCCAGCAGAACAAATGGAACTCGGGGCGACGCCATGTCGCCGATAAATCTGTAACAAAATTAACACATATGAAATTTCTGCACAGGAAAATATCGTTTTGAAATCGTAACACCATGATAGATTCTACTTAGTTACTACTTTCCATCCAACAATCCAATCCTCATTATAGAATACAGATATATTGATTAATTCAGTGTAGAATCTATGCTGAAGTTGTGTCGCCTTCATCTCTCGCAATGGCAGTTAACATCCACGTACGATTTTGTTCAAAAGGTAATAAACGAAACATTAGTTAAAATGTCATAGATTATTACTCTGAGATCCTCAGTCTGAACCGAGTTGATAAAACAGTTCCTTTTGGCAAATGCTTGACTGAGCGTGTAATGCGTATATTTTTTTACTACCATAAATATGCGTTATATTGTGTAATATTATTTAAGTTTCGTGGCATGTATAGTTGAGTTAATACTTGAGTTATTGTGTACAAGTGAATTAGAAATAATAATGCAGAGTTTCAAATTGCTTCAATTTCATTTTATAAAATTTTAATAAATTTGTCAGCAATTTTTTGAAACCTAACTGGATCACCTTACCTACAAATTATTACAACACACCTATTGCACTATTGATTAGATTAACAATAAGTTTATGAACATTGAACAATTTAAACATTGAATTACTGCGGTGATACGAGTAATACAGTCAACATTGGCAGAAGCGTAAATCACGCTTTGCTAAAAGGGAGATAAAAAAATATTCGAAACTGTACAGCATCGCGACCACGTCACGAGCGAAGCAAAGTCCATCCAACTCATTCGTAATGACTTTCAAATCAGTGTAACGGTTTCTATCTAGGTTGTCTGACGATTGACTTCGTTGACACTTTAAAACCTTGATCAATTCCTCGAAGTCCCAATTTCTTTACAAATAAAGATTGACGACATATCAAGCTGATCCCGATACGGGTGAGCTAGGGTTGTCTTCGCACCATTCATATACTATCGTACTATATTTTACTGTTGTTATAGTATACAGTGTATATATTACAAAATTTCTATACATTTATTGGTTATTAATTAAAATATCGCTTGTCTAATCATATTATAAAATATATTTGTTGGTTACGTGTTGAGTTCACTAGATGGCGCTGCTCTGAGAATTTTAGTTTTATATCGCACTGTGCTAGGTCTGCATCGCGATATGGTTTTTTTACTCGTATTTATATATATATATAAATTAAAATTATTTGTGGAACAAGTCCGGTGAAGCTGTAAAAGCCGCAGCGGCTCTGTTTTTGGATAGGGCCCCTAAGGCTAACAGTGTAGTCAGTTAAAAAAAAAAAAAAAAAATTATTCAGTATTAAACCCAAGTCCGGTGAAGTTGTAAAAGCTGTCAGAGACTCCAGTGCCCCTAAGGCTAGCAGTATAGTCAGTTCTAAAAAAATAAAATTTCAGTATTAAAAAGTTTTGTTTTCAGTTTACATAGAAAAGTAACCGCGTTTCATTTTTCATTTTCTCCTGAGTACCAGTTTATAGTGTAAACATCGCTCTAAATTAATAATCAACGTACCAAAAAATGTCCTTACTAAGGCAAGAACTTATGAGAAACACATTGAATATGTTATAATTTTATACAAAAATCATACATACATAATATATCATCGTAAAGTACGTGGTGACCCTAGGGTACATTCAGTACATTGGAACGAATGGACGGAAGGGATTCGTGTCACCGTTATTAACAACGATCTGACATTTGGCGGGTTGACGACCGCCGGTTATTTTCCAATCTGCCCGGTTTAACGCTCCCAATAGAATAATTGAAGCGTCGCGTCGAATCGTACAGGGACGTCAACTTAACTGATATATTCAGTTTTTTTTAACCGTTTTTTTTACTACTGTCGTTTCTGCCAAACCTTTGCCGTTAGCGAGTGCTAAAATCCATATACAAACTGGCAAGAGTACGGTATTTTTAGTATGGTCGGAAGGTGGTAGAATCTAACTTTCATAAGAGCTTATTACAATCTAATTTGAATAATGAATTTTCGGTAATGTGATAATAAGACTAAGATGCTAATAAGCATTGTTAAAGTCCAGGATAATTAAACGCCGATTTAATACAAGTATAAAATTATTGCTACTGCTATAATGCTAAATATGTGGGTCGGATAGCATTATTAGATTATAAATGTTTACAATGCAATAGAAGGAAGACGTAGTTGTGAGACGCCTTTTCCTTTATAGGTTTTTAACATTTGGCCGCAATCTCACCTGATGGTAAGTGGAGCTCTGGCCCAATATGGTAACATGGTATGGGTTTTGGCTATTGAGTGCAGCGGCCAGTACACACTTAGAAGTGTCTGACGACAGATTTTGGTGTAGTAGCTAGCCAAGTTGACATTACAAAAAGCCCTACAACCTTGCTTTGCAGGGATTCGAACTTACGCCGATCAACGCGGAATGTTAATGGTTCGAACATCTACAACGGTATTAACGACACATAGGCAATAATAAAATTTTAAGAGCGGTGCTGCTCTTATCGGTGGAGCAATGTCCCCAGTTCTCCCTACACTGTGCCTTCCTCTTGACATCATGATACGACACGACGCCTATTTTTTCCTTCACTTGTTGAATGTATGTCCTTCTTGGTCTTCCTCTCTTGCCCTCTTTCTTTCAATTTCTCCTTCTAATATCGTTTTTAATATATCGTCGTGCCGAATCAAATGCCCACCAAATTTCCCCTCCTATTCCTAATGATCTTCAGTAATATCCTCCTCTTATTTACCATGTTTAATACCTCTTCTTTCGTTTTTCTTTACATCCAAATTATTTTCTGCATCTTCCTCCAGCACCACATATCGAATGCTTCTAATCTTTCCTCATTTCTCTTTGTCTCTGTACACGTTTCACACCCATATAAAGCTACGACCCATACATATATTTTTATAAGAAAATGATAACTTATTTACTAAATTTGGCCTTAAAATCAATATAAATAAGTCTAAAACATTAATAGCTTCAAAAAGTCAAGTCAATAACCCAATTACTCTAAATAATACACACATCGAAAAAGTTAAAACATTCATATATTTAGGAAGTATAATTATAAATGCTAGAGCCATTTATAACATCTGCACATCTGATATCATAGCCTGAATAGCGATGGCAGAGAAATCTTTTAACGAGAGGAAATATTTATTTAGAGCAAAAAATGTAAAGCGTGTCAAAAAGAAATTAATAAAAAATACATAAGTTAAAAGTGACTAACAACATTTTCATTAGGAATGCCTTTTATTAATGCTAATTATTCAAGGCGCGGCCCATTAACAAGATAATTAACTAACATGACACCCGTTAATTAAATGGTTTACATTGCATAATGTAATCACACGGGTCAGCTAGTCATTTATATTTCCAGATGTTGTATTGAAAGATGTGCGTTCTAGTCCTACAAAGAATTTGTGCTTTTCCCGGAAGAGAATCATGATTAATATTCCCATCTGATTACCAAATAAATCATGATATTGGAATTCAGTAGCACCTGTCAGTTTGTTCCAGTATCTGTGCTTGCGAGCCAGAACCCGTTATCTATGACAATATAACTTTATCTACTTGTGCATAAGCCATAGATAGAATAAACATATTCAGTGTTTGATTGTAGTGACAACCCTCATTCCGAACTAGGTCAAGTAATAAAAACAGAGGTTCCTGTGAGACAGCCCTTTGAAATGATTCGGAAGGGCTAATTCATTCACGTTTTAATTTATGTATTATCTAAAAAAAACCTTTTAATTCTGTAATAACTTATTTCTTGGTAATGTTAGGCTATGCCAGGCCGTACACCGAAAAGTCGCCATTCTGCTCCATTATAATAGGTACAGCACAGCTACTTTAATGTCCTATCTACTTTACGTTTATAAATATTATATTATTGCGTTTCTTTAAAATAATATACAGATGTTCACATACAATTATTGCATGTACAGTTGTTTTATGAGTGCCGATTTTATCGATAAAAATCTCTACTTCGAGGTAATATTTTTTTCCTTATACGTTTTATCGTTGTGGTCATAATGTCACCTGATTATAAGTGACGATGTGGCGCAAGATGGTAGCACGCTAAGCCTAGTTAGGCTGGCTCTCAAGTACAGCTGCCAGAACATACCTATTTATTGGTGTTTGGCGACTGATTTTCGAAGGTTCGATTTTTGAGGGCGGTTGCTAGCCAGGCGGACATTTTGAAAAAGCCCTAACACACCATGCTATGGTTTAATTACGATATTGTCCTTGACCGGGCGTTCAGGCTCATTGCAGGGATTCGAACTCACGTCGATCGACGCAGAGTCCGTACACGCTACCAACTGAGTCAACATTGAACGAAGAAAGATATCGTAAGGAGTTCCAGCTTAGGAAATAGTAATAAATTTTATTATAACCATCAACATGTTACAACAACAACAAAAAATACACCGTATTGTTGTTGTTGTTGTATTAATTTGTAGATAGTGTGTTAGCACTAACTCCCAAATTGTATAACAGGAGAATATGCGTTCCACATAAAGAAAAGAGTGCAACAAAATAACTACAAAAAATAATATACATATGACGAAATATTTGAAGTGGAATGAATAAGTTTGTGAAAAAAACGTATATTTTCTGCAAAAGTTGAGAAGCTGTAGGATAAACTCTGGGTCTGTGAGGAAATTAATCCTTAGTTTTAATTATTTCTTCATTGTCCTTATAACTGAGTGTAAGAAACCAATGAGCTAATGCGGTAGTTATGTAGCTATGAGGTAAGTGAGGAGGAAAATGTTAAATTCTTTCTTTAGCCTTTTATTGTTGTAAATGGTGAATTAATGGTATCTTTATAGATGTAGTATATATACTATACTACATATACTGTACTATATATACTACATCTATGGGTATCTTAGTGTCGAAAGCAAGAACTCGAGAATCACATCGCGTCGTTTAGGTGGTGGCGCTTACGTGGCAATTATGATCATGCTTTTCCTTGGAATAGTAACACAGTAGAAGTAAGAAGCCTTTATCCAAATATGAAAATCCTTTTTTTAATCTTTTCTGTTAATGGAGACCGATTTTTTTCTAATCAACCAAGGGAGTAAAAAGATATACTTGCACACATATACATAATAGATACATTAAATGTTATATGTTGTATGTTATAAGGGGATTATAGATTTATTATTATGATATATAATTAATTATTAGCATTATAATTCTTATTTATCACAATACTGGAATTCTTAAGCTGTGTGACCAGTGTGACTCGAGTGACGCGTGTGACTCGTGTCTCCTTTAAAATGACGTGCGCGTGCGTCTAATATATGGAACCAGATGAGAAAGTCCGCCGCGTCACATAAATGAATTATTGAATACTACGAAACTATTTAAAAATCATAACAACAATGTATCAATCGCTAATATACCTTACTAAGAATACGTATTTGTAAAAGCCAGTATTCTAAACTTATGTATTTTTATGTTATCTATGTCAATAGCTTTTGCAGACGTAATTCGTAACACAGATAGTACGCGGAAGGCAAGCTAAGAATGATCCAGCTCTACTCATAATCACGTATATTTGGTCAGAGAAAAATAATTAAGAAAGGGTGGATATATATGTATATGTATTCCGAAAATAATGAAAACACTTAAGAAATTTCAAATATAATATAAATTAATAAAGACACATTTTAAAACTTCTGTTGTATGTGGCGAAACCTTAGCTTAGGATTTGTGTTAAAAAAAATATTGAGGAAGTGTGCTACGGAACGACCGCATGCATCTTGACATAATGAATCATATGTAATGAATGTATCTTTGCATGTTGAAATTAATAAATAAAACTAAGTTTCATCACTACATTATTATTTATTCATACATAACTTATTGTAATTTATTACCCGTCTGCGAAAAAGGAGGGTTATGATTTTTCAAGCGTATGTATGTACCTATGTCTATTTCTTTGGCACACTCTGTAGCCTAAACGGCTTGATGCATTTCAGCATATGAGGTGTCCATAGATTCGTCTTAATTGTGTGAGTGACATAGGCTATATAATATTTAGGTACGACGTCAGGGAATGCAATAAAATACAAAAACAGAAAATTAAATTTTATTAGTCGTTTTTGTTGCCATTTTAATAATTTAATTTATAATTAATGTACTTTAAGCTATGTTTTAAAATGTTCTCGTTTTGTACATGAAATATTTTTTCAAGTTTCATTTAATTTTAAAAAAGAACTTCATGTATTTCGAAAAACTACTTCCAAAAAATGAGATTTTCAATTTCGAGTATTCTATAGAAGCCCATAACTTGGCAAGTAAACATCATTGGAAAAAACATTGTATTTTCACACTCATAGCCTCCTAGAAGTATAATCGTGTTACTAATAAATTCAAATTGAAAGAAAGCAGCTTTGTAAGATGTTGAAAACACGGTCACATTACAAACATGAAATTACAATCGATTGGAGTATCTATATTAATGAATATGTAGTTCTATCTGTACATGTAATATATTTTCCAAAATTTCCCGATACTCATAGTATATAAAATATACCGATAAACAAATATGACAATGAAATTTTATTGTCTGTCTGTCCGGTTTTAACTCAAAAATGGCTTGACCGATTCTTATGAAACTTTTTACACGAGATGCTTATGTTTTTGGTCAATTGATAGAGTATAAAAATAACAATATTATTTTAGAAGTTGTAAAAAAAAAATCGAAAAGAAAACTATATTTATTAATTCTTCACCGATTTTAATGAAATTTTTTACATGGAAAGTATAAGTAATTAATTATTTATTTATCTGACCTTACTGTTAGCCCAGGGTTACCAACTCTTAAAAAAATACCCCTAAGATTAAGATGAAATAGCCCTAAATAACACTAAATGCAATATTCAAAAGCCCCAAAAACCCCTGTATTGTGTATCTGTTCAAGGGTATTGTCTATATGAGTTTCCCGTTTATTTCAGTATTTAATACATATCTTATCTGCAATTTAAATTTATGTTTAATTAACATACGAATTCATACAAAAGGTAATGGACATAACCACACTGATCACTAATATAATTGAAATTTTGAATGTGTTATGTAGAGTTCCGTGCTGCCGCGAGATGGCGTGCGTCAGCTTGACCAGAAACTTGAAAACTTGACTTTGACCACTGACTAACAACTCGTTTAGTATTAATTCTTATTTAGATAGTAGTAGGTAGTTAAAGACAGTACCATGGACGTTTTCCTTTTTTACTTGTTTTGGTTAGTCAAATTAATGACGCATATAATACAATTTATGCCCCTAAAAATAGCGCTTAGGGCAACCAGCCAAACAAACAAGGGTGTCAAAGTGGCCGTACCTCGGCTTGGTCTGTTGCCGCGATTGCAAAGAAGTCGCGATCTGACTAATTTCCTATCCGTCAAATTCGAGCTAAACTTACATACATATATACATGTCCACTGCCTCCTGGGAGGAAGGATTTAACATGTGTATATGTATTTAGTGATTTGCAATATAGTCACACTAACTAGCGTAAAAAAAAGAAAAAAGTTTCCTTACAGAACCTATGTACCCAAGTGGTAAAAGATGATTCACGATTGCACGTACGTGGTAATAAACGTAGAGCTTGAAATACGTTGAAATATGATAGCGTTAACATTGATATACTGGAATAACATTATGTCTGTTAACGGTAATTGTAATACAACGTTATGATAAATATACTATGTTAGGCAGTTTTATTTTACGCTTTCTTCAGTTTGTTTACTTATTTGCCTTGTTAAAGGAATTACGTATCTTCTAATATTTAATGTAAATAGATAGAAATGACAATATAGTAGGAACTGAAATCTAACAAGCTGATTTAGGAGATTCTATCTTTAACCTTCATAGAGAGTAGTTTTCAAAGTTCGGCTGCTGGAACACAATATCTCTGTACATGTTTTACATAACTTGAAAGTGGCGACAAGCTGCTAGTTGTGGACTTAGAAAATGACTTACAAACGATAATGATACGCTTTATCGCGATATCAATGTTTCACTGAATAAGTTTGGACATCTTATGAAAAATGTTAGTTCCCCTACATAATTGTAAAGTGTGTGAGAAAATATCAATTCTATTTTTAAGAATTTATTACGTTTCTTTAATATTATGACATATTAAGTTTGTATTTTATCTAAAACTAGCAACCCGCCTTAGCTTTGCACGGGTAAAATTTACAAAATGGTGTATTTTATGTTTGAAAAAAACATGTTTTGTTATAATACAATAACTTTCTAGGTAGGTAAATTTAATTCTAATTTCAACCATTAATTTATTGATTTCATACATGCTGAGATTGGCTGTAATTAGTTGGTTATTAATCTTATTACTTATTTGCTATTATTTATTTATTTTTAATGAGTAATTGTTGTCAATCCAAATAAATAAAATAAAATATGTCCAACACTTATTGGTGGAATATGTTAGGTATGAAATAAGCAGAAATAGTTTAATTTTATGTTCAGGTTTATGTTCTCTAGATATAGATTTTTTTTCACGGTATACTAGGGGAGCCGATTTCCGGTTCGGCTGGACGCATGCTTCGGAACTTTAATGTTAATAGTTATAGTAAAAGGGATAGAAGTATGTAGTCTTTTTACTTAATTAAAAGTTTTATTTTCTGTAGAAATTTTGTTAATTCTGTAGAATTTGGTTATGCTCCGATGGGCTTTTACACCAACTGTAAAAGCCCCTTAAATAAAGAGAGAGAAAAACGTCAAGTTCATCCTAGCTTTCGGGTGCAAGCAGATAGACATAGTTTCCACGTGAATAATCACTTAAGCCTGGAGACAATCGCTTCCGTATACACATAATATAGACACAAGTGTTTTTCAAAAATAACTTAATATAACATTATCTTTAATGTGAAATTGGCAACGTTATTATTTGATTCTATACAGACATCATAATATACAGATCATGACTTGCTAAAAGATCAGAGACAGATTTATCAAACAGCGTAATGTAAAGATACGACAGGATTTGTGTTTGCTGAAGAGCAAATGTATTAGATTCTGTCGATTTCCGTGAGATGATTGAAAGGTTTTTCTATATTTATCATCAAATAGAGGTTTCTTTGTAGTTTAAATGTATGTTCAAACAATGTTTTTTTTATTTGTTTGTTTATTCTTTATGAGTTCCTTCACTTTATTTAGTTGTTGTGCGTATATCCGAGAACATTTCTTAATACAACAATTTCACAATATACGGCGAATTTGACGTTTCATTAAAAAATCTGTGAAAAGTCGCAGGCAGAAGTTAGTTACTTATAACATATAAAATCACTGGTAAATGTAGATTACTTTTCAATGCATTTAATGGAGATATAAAAGATATAGGTTGGATGTTTGATTCCCGTACAGGACAAAATTTATTTTAAAAATAGACTATTAATAGATACGATTTTCTCCGAGTATCTGGTTTAGAATTAAACACCTGTAAATAAAATTGCCATATATACATCTTTGAATTAGTTAATTAAAGCATCATTAAGTTCTCGAAAAAACTTATTTAATTCGTAATGGTATAAACAGTTGTATAGATGTAACAAAAACAGAAGAACAAAAAAACCGGACGGCAAACTCGCAGTGCACGCTCCCGGTCATTATCTTAACAGCGGATACACACAACCATGTAAGGATTACGAGCAAATATATCTAGAACTAGTTTGACTTGTATGCATCAGAAATAAAAAAAGAAGAGAAAAAACCACTTAGGATGCTCCCATAATGGCGACCGGGGGGTGAGTGGCCTGCACGCGAAACTATTATATTTCTAGAACGTGCTATAATGCAGAATATCTTGCTGTAACGTATATTATAGATGGAACATGAGTAATTAACGCGATACATTTAATTGCCAATTGTCAACTGTTTGCTACTTATACTATAATAGCGTGAGCAAGTGAGTTCCCAGCTTTTTATCGACCGTTTATTTGTTATATAAAAATATAATATAAATACAAATTCTTACGACAAATTGAATTAATGATAGAAATGCTATCTAAAACGTATCTAAAATTTATGTTGAAGGTAAACATATTTATTAAACGACTTTAGAAAAAGACGCCGCGGAGATATTTTTTTTAAGGATGTTCAGCCAATTACTTCTTTGTGTATAAACCAATTTCGATAAAAAAAATTCGTTTTTTTTTTTGTTAAAAATTGTCTTGGATTTATTTATATTGGCAACTATATAACTACTATACCGCAAATGCATGACAGATAATTATATGTAGTTTTATAATCAAAAAGTAGCTGGCCAAATTTCGACCATTTAACTGGGCGACCGGTAGTTTTTAGTTTTAGTTGTGTAGATAATAGGTACATCGTATTGTAATTACTCGTGACGATATATGGCTTAATCTGAAGGTTCTTTCATCATATACATGGCGATCGTGATACCAGATCTAGCATGTACACAAATAATAATACACATTGCAATGTAAGGACACTGCAGGTGCGGTCCAATGACAGATTTCCTCATTAATTTCTTCAAAAAAATTCCTCAAACAGGGGACAATTCGTCCCGGGATCTGTTGTGCAAGTGAGGCGAAGGCGCACAGTTACTGCGGCCACGCAGCGGACCGTCGTCAATGACCCAGTTATCGATGCTTATCGTACAGTCCACACATGCAGTATTTCAACTGCGCACGTCAATTTTTTAGCGGAACAACTACTGAACTAAAGTTTGGAAAGACTCTTCAGTTTAATTTTTATTTGATGTTTTTTTTTTTACTTTGATGCGTTTTTTCACCTGTTTATTTGTTGTTCAAGATGTTGTGTTTAAAATAATACGAAGCAATGACAAGTAGTATATGGTGTGGCACAGTCGGGAAGATGTTTGCGAAATTGATACAATCATCATCTGCAAACTGTGGCCCGTGGAATTATTGATAATCTTGATGAATGATTATGAATAGGTAGCTGTTAATTGGTTGATGATGTCGCCGGACATGAAATTTACATTAAAATATAATAAACTTAAATCTATGGTAAATACATAAACATGGTAGAAAAGTATCCACAATGAGTAACAGAACAATACTACGGGTAACAGAAACAGAGATTGAAATAACGACTTAAATACTATTAAAGCTTTTTAAGTTGTTGATGATTGAGTTTGTCAGTTTTACATACGAATTTTAAGTTGACGCTTTACTCATGGGGCTCTTTAGGTTGTAGGGGCGATACCCTCAAGTTTTGACAAATGATCTCATGATCAAATCGAATTCTATCAAAACGTGGGCAATCCTCAAAAAGATGTTTAAGGGATTGAATCGTATCGTTATCATAAATTTATTTTATGTAAACAGGCAATGCCAAACAGGCGTACAGGTGGTCTAAAATAAGCCCAAGGGCACTCATATAATAAACCTACATACATTTTCCGGCCAGATAATGCTACCTTCACTCAAGTATGAGTATGAAATGAAATAAGAAAGAGAGAGCGTATTATAAACTAAATTAACTCTTACAAAACCTAAAGTTTTGGTTTACTGCCATATAATTTACTTTGTCCGTGGATTGTGACATTTGTGACGGAGCTTGTCGAGTGCATCGCCGATGATGATGTGTATTGTTAGCAAAGTTAGCAAATACACGTTAATTAATTTTAAATATAACAACAATTTCACAAATCACTAAGTTTTGTTTATAGTGACGGCTAGGTGCGATCCTAAAACAGTGGCCACCGAAAGATCAATAATCCATCAACGGTTACCGTAGTCCTACCGGCTTGTAAACTGTTACAAGAAATAATATTCTCAAAATAAACGTACTACGTTCCGGCAACTTCTCTTGAGAGTTCTTCTTCTTCCTAACTTGGCAACCGGTCCTCTTTAATGAAGACCGTTACTGCCATTATCGAGTGAATTATAATGTCATATGTTATGACGATTCAGTATCCTAACAAGATGGTGGCTCCCTTGTTCGAACTTTCTAGGAAGATTTTGTGGGACCTCAGAATGAATGTTTTTTAGCTTTATTTATAATCCACTTCACTTGTGCAAAAAAAACCAAACTATATCACGCAAAACGCCACCAATATTACATAATATAGGGTCAAAAAACTAACATAATGAATTAAAAATAAAAGTCACAATATGTCACTTCAAGATCCCGCCAAAAACTTCCACTTGAGAGTTAATTGCATTTTTCAGATTAACGTATAAGATTCATAGATTACATAAGTCAATCCCATCTTGGTTCACAGCGTCATTTAGTATCAGGTGAGCTTGTGGTGAACCGGTAAAGTATCACTCAATAAAACAAACAATGGATGTAATTAAAATATTAAAGAAACACAATGCGAACACAAAACGTTAGAATTGTTCAATAATATTATAAAGCAAATAAAATACGTACAATGAAGTCATCTACAGTAATGTATTCGTGTCAGTCTCCGTTAGATATTCATCTGAATGTATTATAATGCGGAATCTCGTTTATTCCTACTATTGTTGTCTACGATTATTCTTTCTTGCAAAATATTTTCCGCCTTCCCGCTCAGTAGCATGTTGAAAATAGAGCAGAGGAATTTTACACTATATACCCGGGTCACTATAAACCTCCATGTCTTAACCAATAAGTGAGTACTTAACCAGTGGTGTAAGCAACTTTAAACATGGTAACCAATATTTTGCTTATACAATAGAAGTTTCGCCGCATCATAATTAGTTAACTTGAAATCGCACGAAACACAACAAATAAATTTTACCATGAAATAATTAATTAATCCTAAATCAACTGTCTAAAATTTGGTAGGTATTTTAACTGATTTGAATGCAGGACCTATTGGATTTGAATTGGACCTATTAAGTATTAAAGGTGATGACTGACAACGAAGGACTTGAACGTATAAAAAGGTGCCGTCATGATATGAATTGTGTAGTTTAGCAAGTCGTAGCGGAAAATATACAAAATAATCTATTTCAGATTCCTAATTTCCTGATGATGGGCTAGTTATTACGTTAGAGTCCAGAACACTTACAGAATGTATTACCAGAACTGCACCTCAAATTAATGTATCTATGCGAATGTTATTACTGTTCTTATCTCTTCATATTATTTATTCCTACTTAGGGCAGAGCATTTCTTTTTGTTCTTTACGTCGACGAGTTGTCGTTTTCATAACTTCGTTCCGGTGTAATAATAGAACTCAAATAGATACAGTTCTACTGCGTGAATGCGTATTAATAGTTAAAACTACATGTATCCGCGGCTCCGCTCGCGTGGACTGCAGAATGTCTTCACGGTTGCCAGCCGGTTATTTTAAAGATTGACTTTTTGTGGGTGATTCTTAAAAGATAGACATATTATGCTATTGCTAATTTTTGTAGGTATTTTTGTAAAATGTAAAATTATATGGTACATTAACAATATTTAACTCATATGGTTTACTTAGCGTAAGCCATTTAAGCTTCCCAAAACCGTCTTTTTCCGAATTGATTTCCCATCATGGTCACTGCTTATGGCGTAAGTTACTATATGTAACGAAGTATAACCCTATTAATAATACCTATACCCTATGAATTGCTATGAATAAAAAAAAACCTGTAAATTAGAAGTTTTTCTCGCATGAAAAGAATATAAAGACAGATAGATAGAAATAGAGATGTTGAGTTTGATATTGTATGTAGATAGATTGTAGAATGAAATCATTCCTACACCCTCTACTGCGGCAATTCAAGCCTAGATCCGTTCCGTCGGCGTGGAGCTCTTTAGTCGATAACGTGACACTGCGCTTGCAATCACTAGCTACCCCACCCACCCCACACTCGTATACAGGTACACAGGTAAATAGGTTCTGTAAGAGACCTTTTTTTTTCTTTTTTGAACTAGTTAGACATATTAACAAATCAGATATATGTATTTTTAGTCAGTCAGCTTGAATTTCTACGGATAGGGAAATTAACTAGACCGCGACTTAATTGCAACTACGGCAATAGCCCAAGCCGAGGTTGGTTTTGCGGCTTCACCTTAAGCGCTCGCCCCCAAGCCACGGTGAAGCTGTCCAAGCCATCTGAATCAGTTCTAAAAAAACCTGGTTATCTGAAGACCCAAGTAACACATATACATCGCACGATACATAGATTCGCTCTCGGAGTCACTCGAGCGCAACGCGACGTCTGTTTTGTTACGCAACACGTACCGGTACATCGCGTACCGTTGCCGCAGCGCTGCACGGAGGCGTGCGCGTTGACTCGCTCCGACATTCTTCGCTAATACAGTCATAATTTTCGCGAAACACAAGTCCTTGTTATACAAACACTCACGTATAATCTGCAATACGCACAATATTGTATATTATATTATATATTGTATTGTGCGCCGTTCTGTCTGCTAAATATACGAAAGATATGTGACAATTGTAATTATCTGCAATATTTACTTCCATATTCTATTTTTTGCCCGTATGCCACGCTAGGTGGAGTCAGCACATTACATCTTCATTTATTATACTATTGACTTCCATGCTTTAATAGTGTTTTACGAGTGGCCGCCTGCCTGACGTCATCCTACTTGGGAATGCGATTTTTGGCATAAAATGATCATCAAACAGTCCCTCAGTTGCCTTCTATGAAGAAAGGGGGCAGTCCTGTTCTAAGCATATTAAACTAATATTATTAAACACGATTGTTTGTATGATTGAACGCGCTAATCTCTAGAAGTAAGGGTCAGATTTATAAAAATCTTTATGTATTTGATAGCCTATTTATTATAAAAAGTTATAATCTATATAATTACACAGTACAATCCTTAAAACCGGAGCAGTAATAATGGACAAGAAGCAATCTGGCAAAGCTATAGGCTAGTATGGGAACTGAGAAATAACGACCGACTACACGGAACGGTTGTTAAGAATAGTTAAAGAGGAAAGACAGTCGTTGAGAAACATAGATAACAGAAGAAGAAAGATGGATTGGACAATTGATACGCACAAGTTCTTAAAAAAAAAAAAAAAGGAAAGCGAGGTAAAGGAAGACCTAGAAGAAGATTTTCCAACAAGTGAAGGATAAAGTGGGAGTCGTGTCATATCAAGAGGTCAAAAGGTAGGCAGAGGAAACAGTGGCAACTGCTCCACCAAGAACTGAACTGTTCAATTAAACCCTTCACACTTTTTAGTTATAACGACTGAGAGTCGATTTAGTTTTTTTTTGTTTACTTGAACTTTATTTTAATTTCATTGAATTATATACTACACTAAAAAGAAGCAAATATTTAGAATATTTAATTGTTGCTATAAACACTTAAATATATTTGTGAATAACCGGCAATATTATAAATTCCAGAAGCGCGGAAGAAGGAAAATACGATGTGTTCGTTCATGCATATGATATACCCTGTGCGGCTGTGCCTATCGCTAGCGAGACGACCTTCGGAACGGACGATACACGAATCTTAATGACACCAAATTATTAAACTCATTATGTACTTATCCATAAGGTTTAGCGTTTCGTTTACAACCATAGTTATTTCAGTTTAGATCGACGATTAGAAATCGTTTAGTTTTGTTTTATGTTGATTAGCCTTGTAGCGATTTTCTTTGAAAACTAAATTTGGTGGCGTTATATTATGTGACATTGGTTGATTCATATGCAGAAGTGAAGAGAATCTTGAATAATAACATTGAAAGAGAAATACTAGTTGCCACAAATACTCCCTAGAAAGCTTAACTAAGATAACTACTACTACACTATAACGTGGTTTAATCGCGAACGTACCTACTTCTTAAATCAAGATAAAGTTAGGAATCATAAAAATCATTGATACTGGCTAATACTATTAAGACATAATTTGCATTAAAAAAAGTGTGCGTCTCGGGACGCTCGACAGAAGTGATAACTTAGACTAATCAAAAAAAAAAAAGAAAAACCAAACGAAAGAGAGAAAGGAAAGCCGGTGAGGATTCGAACGCTTACGACCACTAGGCTACGAGCATGTTGTTAGGATTACTCAAACTATTATACTTTTAATGGCGCCGTAACGCGTTACGTTACAAAGCGGTTTACCGTCCCATAAGAAGTTATCACTTCAAAAATATTTGTCTATGGTTCGCAACAGAACAATGTCATTCACATGTTACGGAGTTTGGAAACTCGTAGGATTTGAGATATAAACTTTTATTTGGAAGTTCATTAAAACTGAACATAAAATATATTATGTTTCCTTCTGAAATAATTAATAAATTAAACGGTAATATGAGAACTAGTATTCTTTTTATTTGCCTATCCTGTTTCTTAAAATAAACATTGGACACAAACTGTGAAATAGTTTATGGCCAATGTGAAAAAAAACCTACTGTACATAAATTATGACTTCGGTAGAATCATTAAACCTTGACACAAAAGACAATATCACCGACAATGTGCATCGAGTTTTGCTCGCTAAAATAATCAAGCACAGTAATGAACGTATATCGTCTTTCATTGTGTATATTATGGTCGGAAAGCATTTCTGTTGGGCGCCAGTGCTTTACGTCTCTGCCAGCCCGCATGGATCTTATTAGAATATTAAGTTGGAACGATCGGTAGGGACGAGCTGCTCTCTCGCATACCAAAGCACAGCCTCAGGTTTCATTCTAACTCGTTGTTGAATTACATAAACGCGTGTTAGACGTTTTCACACCGAGTGACGCGACACAGCGACGACAAAATACCAAAATTTTATTATCAATGTTTGACATAGCCAAGACGTCGCGCGTCGCGTCGTGTGGAGGGGTTTAGGCTGGTGTGCTACTAATGCTCATTTTCACCCTTAGAAAATTGATATTTATAAGCTGGTGTTGATATTTATAGAGACGTAGACAGAACTTGTTTAATTATACCTAAAAATAACAACACATCATATTATGTATCACATACTTTTTTGCCTAACATAGTCAAGATTTTGCCGTGCGTAATGTAATAATATCTTTCGAATTCTTTGTCCAGAAAAATCATGTAGCATCTGCCTATCATGGCTAGGTTTTTTAAATTATCTTTGAATCAGGGATGACGCAATTTCATACCGCTGTTTAAGTGCTCAGCATACGGACAACTAAGTATAATATAAACATTAAAAAAACTGCTATATGCTGTAAATAGCATTTATCGTAATTTTAAATGTTTAATAATTTTGTACATTCATTATTCTATATGACTTTATTGTATTATACCTCCAACACGCGACAGTCCATCTCAAAGACACCTAATGAACGATTAGCGGTTCCTACATTAAGCGTTATATACGTAATAACTGTTATTTATGTCTGTTTATATAAGATGCGACTGTCACAAATTAGATTATTGAAAGTCGACAAGTATCTCAGTAAAGCTCACAAGAGTTATCTCGATCAGTTTGTTTGCTTTTTGGGGCATCATCAAATTATGCACAAAACGCGGACGCCGTGAGTTGAAAAAAATAGCTATACAGTGATAAAATTGGGAAACCATGAATAGATAATTCCTATTTTCAAAATAATATAATTCATATTTACATATTAACTAGGTATGTCATGTGTATTCTGGTGATGCGACAACCGACATTCATCACAAGGACAAGTAACCAGAGGAAAACCCTGGCTTAGTCACACAGCTTCCTGCCGACGTGACCCACATAATGTGAAGGGATGTGCCACCGACATTGTTTACAAAATATCGATAACGTGAGTCACGCTCGCTCTCGACTGTCGATTATGATCGGTCGCGTGCCGGAATCTGTAATGTTACGGTTGTCGATGACCTTTGTGCCTGATTTTATATCTTTAGCCGATAGAATATGCGGAAATATGAAATAAACCATTATATTTATTTTTCTTAATCCTTAAGTTTCATTAAGATTTTTTGGAAATTATATGTTTTATATTATGTTTTAACTAATTAACATAATTATTAATTTGACCCTTAGAAAACCCTATTTATAATTTAGTAAATTAGAAAGTGCCACCACATGACTTTAAAAATGTGTAGGGGCTCACAGCGAATTTAAATATATCAGTTATTTTTAAATAATAAACTCGTAACACAAATTCAAAGATTTGATGCTACATAAAGATCTTCAAATTTGGGTTAGTATTAATATGTGTTTTTTATAATTAGTAAATATGCTGACACGGTAGTAAAAACCTTAAGTTATTGTGAATTTCGCAAGACTAAACTATACTTCACTATACTTCCTAAATATTTAAACAAAAATGGTATTGATCTCGGCCGTAACCCAATCGCCATGCTAAATTGTTGAAACTATCTAAATGGTGGGTATTTGAAATTTTGAAAGAGCGATGCATTGAGCTCAAAATCAATTTTAGTTGTCGACCTCAAAACACCAGGCATTCGATTTTATCGATATTTTGTAAGGCGATATTTTTTTATCCGACCATCACTTGTGTCCTGAAGTTTTAATTGAGAGACGTCCGCCATAGCAGTTGTGTAACAAAATGCTCAAATTAGCATATGTTACAGCATGGATCTATGGACAGTCGTAATACTTATAGTGTTTCAGCTAAGTGCTCGTTTAGTCGATCTGTTATTATTGGCATTGAATTTGTTACCTTCAAACGAGGCTAATGATTATAATTTTTAGTAGGAATGTTCTAAATAAATTCATTCGAAGTTGTTAAAAATAATGCATTCTAAATGGTTTACATTTATTCAAATTTAACAACTATATAGAATTTATATTAAGTATTTAACATTTTTTTATAACACATTTAAATAACTTGATTTAATCACGCTTGTTTTGCATATACATATGTAAAACTATAATTTAATTATCAGAATTTTAGGTATTCTTTTGCCGACGTATATTACATCGTATTTAACTTGATATTTTTTTACTACTAGGAACTTTAAAAAAAAAGTAAGTATTGATAGTGGAAACTGTCATTGCTGTGTAAATTAATATTTTAAGTAAAATATTTTTATGATGAATAAAAATGTCAAGAAAGCATCTAAGAAGGTCAAGGGCATATAATACCGTCTCTCGCTGATTACTCACTTATTTTCGGGCTTCGTACGCGATTCTGTCATAAAAATAAATAAATAACAATGGCGAATAGCCGCTAACTGACCCTGTTATAAAAATCATACATCATTTCACCGAAAAAAAAGCTCATTACAATTCTTTTGGCAATACGTTCACCTCAATCATCTCTCAGTAGGCCGCCTAGTTTTATAAAGTAATTACATACACGTCGAAACCAAATAATTGAACGTACTTTTTTTCTTCTTTTCCTATCTGAAGAGACTGAGTGAAATAAATAAAGCGGAAGATTCGTCACGATTTTTTCGTCCTTGACTAAACAACGTGTGAGAGGGAGAGAGGCGATGCGCGAAAGTCCCGTACACTTTCACCCGAAGGCAAGACGCCGCCATCAGTCACGCGGTCACGCAGCGGCGCCGGCGACCGCGGCCTCGCGTCTGCGCACGCGCAATCATCTAGACCGGTGTTAGACTGTTAGATAACGGCAAATATTATACAGAGCTATCCGATATTATAATAACAACTTTTTCTTGGACATTCCTGGACTTTTCTGTTTTATGTATCTGCAATTTAAATATAACCAGTTTGTTCACAACACTATTCTAAAATCTATACTATAAAACATTATTATTATATAGTAAACCGGACTTTTTTGTTTGTTGGTTTAAACTCGCTAATCTCTGGGAATACCAGTTAGATTCGAAAAAATCTTTTTGTATATGAAAGCCACGCTAATCTCTGAGAATACCAGTTAGATTCGAAAAAATCTTTTTGTATATGAAAGCCACGCTAATCTCTGGGAATACCAGTTAGATTCGAAAAAATCTTTATGTATATGAAAGCCACGCTAATCTCTGGGAATACCAGTTAGATTCGAAAAAATCTTTTTGTATATGAAAGCCAGACTCATGAGGAATAATATAGGCTATCTACAATTAGGCTTAATTTTTTTAATTTTTTTTTAAGTAAGTTTGGTCCTTAATATATCTAAAAAAGTCCGCTAAAGCATATTATCTATTATCTATATTTCTTTCATAAGTCATAAATAAGGCAATTTGTGACAAACATTTGTTGAAAATTAAAAAATTGATTATATTGTTTGTGGTTATATTATATTGTACTGCGAGTTTAACGGTGATTTACAGCATTATATATTGTTTCGCCGCTTAAAATTTCAGCTTGCTTTCCTACCTAAACCAAATATTCTCTCGATCTCTAATTGAACATTAAAAGTTTCAAAATTGTAACCCTAAAGATAACTAGACGGTGCATAATTTCAGACGTTCAAAATATCTATCATAATTTCATAAATCACCGCTGTAATTCAGAAAATTTTCATAAAACAATATATTCTAAATTTATCCTTATCAACCATAAATAAATAATATTTTGTATTTACCGCTTATTATTATTATTATTAGTAAATAATAACAGGTAAATTGCCGTTCTGCAGTACTGGCCATTTCAAATCAAAATAATTTTTGTTTGGCTAAGAATTCTAATTTCAAATTAATTTTATTTTAAAAACATGGAATGGCAGCATCACAATCTTCGTTTCGACACAATACATGATGAAGTTAGACGATCCATGAGTATTTTATTCTGTACTTATACTATTTTTGAAGTGAAAACTTCTTTAACATCGTTGTGATTTGAAAGTCGATGAAACGAAAAAGAGACAGACACATAAATTCATAAGATTTAACGTGGGAGAAAATAAGATAGGAAAGTTTTAGACAATGGTAAAATGGTACAAAAGAGGTTTGTTGCCACGCAATAATGAATTTTATTACCTCAACAAAAAGGCACGAAACAAAAACTTTTTAGATAACACTTATGACATTCTATCACTGATGGATATTGTGTTAGGTTACCATGGATATTTCAAATTTGCATTAATTGAAAATGATATTGCGAATAATGATTGTGAGTACTTGTATGTACATTTTTGTACATTTTTATAAACTTTAAATTAGTGTGTATTTGATCATTTTGTGAATTAAAAAAACATAGATGTGAAGGTCTCACTTCTACCACGTGTGAATTGAACACATAATTTTTAATATTCTAACTGCTGGCTTATCTGTCATCATTTCATGTCATTTAGACCAGTATTTTTAAAATAGTTAAAAAATAAAAAATAAAAAACACGCTTTTCTATAAAAACAATTATTTATTTTTCATTTTTAAGTTGGATTTTCGCTAATCCTGATTATTCTAGTATGGATAACAGGTCTAACTGTTTCAAATATTGAATTGTCATCGGTCCTTGTTAAGTATGCCAAATTTCGAGTTAATCCAACGTTTTGAAGGGGGTCAAAATCATGTTTAAAGTTTCGGTTACATACATACATATATACGTATGAAGCTAATAAAAGTGTATTAATAAAAACGAACAACCACGGTTTAAAGATATATTTATCTGTAACGTAAATAGACGTTTATTTTTACCTATGGATTTCTAAAGGATTTCTTTTCTTTACTTTTGTAAAATAGTCTTGGATTTTTCTTTAATTTTTTGTTTCTTTGAGGGTTACTACCCTACCTTTAATTTAAGATGGTTCTCGATATTTTTCTCTGAACAAGTAATGGATAAACAATTCTTCTCTTTGACCTAGATGTCTGGAGATGTTTTGGAGATTTAATGACTATATTATTTTTGATCGTGACTGTACCTAGGTACAATGTATTCTCGCTCAGAGAAGACACCTGTGACCCATCGACCGAGTTTCAGCATCTATTTTTAATTATTTACGTAAACCTATCCGCAGCCACGTACTATATGGTCCAAGGGGTACTATAGTCGTCACGTGGTCTCAATTGTATAAGTGTTGAATGGATGAAAATCATAACTAGGAATACTTTCAATAGTTTTGAATTTTTATATCAGTTTCTTTTACGGTAAAAAATTGTTCATTCCCACCTTTGAAGAGTGCTATTAGATACGAAACTTATTTGTACGAGAAGTAAAGAACGACGTATACTTACTTTCAGAAGCGAAACGTTTTTAAAAATCTCAGTGAATGATAACATTTTACCATGCTACAAAACTCCACAATTATAAATTTATAATCGTACATTTGACAACCAACGAAATAATTTTCTTTCTCGCCACTGTCTTAATTATGGTACAGCACTATAACTATCATTTTCTTACTAACTGACCCGCGTCACTTCGGTTGCGTCACATAAGAGAGAGAGAGGGTTAGAGAGAGTGGGACGTAGGCAGAGACAAATAATAATTGTCGTAGGCACCTACAATACAATTTATAGGTGCCGCCCGCCGCCACATCATTCCGCTAAAATGCACGCGCGGTATTTGATTATTATTTTATTGTGGTGTTATTTTAAAACTGAGATATCTCCTAATATATTCATTAAAATCATATGATGTAAAGGGCAATTTTCTCCAAAATTATATACTTGTGATGAATAACGTATTTATTTCGATAAGGATTAATACCGTGTTATATTGCATCAATCTTAAAAGATAGCCATACTCTATCGCGAACTTTTTTTTAGAACTTTATAAGAGGGAACGCAGGAAACGCAATGAAAGCTCTCAATAGAAATATAATTTACCCGTTTTTCTAACATTTTTCATTGTCCATTCGAACCAGTAGTTCCTGAGATTAGCGTGTTCAACCAAACAAACAAACAAATAAACTCTTCAGCTTTATAATATTAGTATAGATTTAAAATAAAAAAATTGTTGGGTTATAATTTTTTAGAAGTTAACTCATAACGAATAGACTTGTTACAATTTATTAGCTCTCTTTCCAGCTGGTGCTTATTTGAGCTTAAATGATGACACTATTCTACAGAGTAGAAACTAGAATAACCCGCTACAGGTCACCGCTGAGTCACTCAGTCTATTGAACTAACGGACAGTTTCACAATACAGATATAGACAGAACGTAGAACAAACAATCATAATCAAAATCACGTCAGCAATCGTTAACAATCCTTCCAGTCTGTTAATATAGACGAAGTGAAAGTCTATCTTAATGTATAGTGAAAATATCAAAATGAATAAAGTTAATCGATCAAATATAAAGACTGACAGCGGACTTAGTTTATTTCGTTTCCGATTACATACTACATACAAGAGAAACATTTTGCTTTTGAGTAGAATGAGGTTTTTTAGCATCTCTGTCAAAGATTCTCTAATCTATACAAACACTACTGTTATGTCTATGTATTTATTAATATTAAGTCCTCCAATTGTACTTTTTTATGAAGTAAAGAATATATTAAACTTTCTCACTAGGAATGACTCGGTGAAAAGCAAAATAAATAAAGGCAGCTTGTTCGGGAGAGAGCAAACGCGTTTGAGAATCAAAGAAGGTTCAAGACCTTAAAAATAAATAGCCTTCAAATATAAAATACAACATCGTCAACCGTGCCAAAACGTGCGCTTTCTGCTATCATCAATTCACTTGTAAAATTGGTTACGTTGGTCAAAATTGGCTAGCAGGAATAAATTGTAATTCAAATTTATAAAAATATATAGCAGTTCAAGCAAATGACTGAATTTGAGGAGAACACATCCACGAATTCCTACGTCACTAATTACTAATTAAATTCATGGTATCTGATGCTGTCAATACACTCGCTTGCCAAGCTCTGTTGATATCTAATTAAATTTACCATAAAACAATGTCTCTATAGTACTTGCAGCAAATTTCAACTTAAGCCAATAAAGCGTTACAAATATTAACCAACAAACATCATACCTAATTTTCATAATAATTGTGTAAATACATTTTAAACCATAATTACTAACATCGCCACAGTCTGTCTTCATAAACATGACAAATAACTATAAATAAAGTGATTCAATTTCCACAAGAAAACACAAATTGCAACACTGTCCGTGTATTAAGTTATTTACAACCTTTTTTACAATCGGAAAATGCAATGAGGCTTTGACACGTGTTTCTAATTGAGGAATTAGAACTCCCATTGTAATCTAACTAGAGATGAAACGGATAGTGTTTTGGCCGGATACTAGATACTGGATATTCGGCAAGTTGTGAAGACGGAGCGCCGGATATCCGGCTACCGGATATTCGGCCTAAACTAATTAATAAAACAAACATTTTTGACGTGCGATTATCAAAAAAAAAACGGTGTCCATTACCTAAGTATTGTGGTTTGATTTGCTTTGTGTAAAATTATGAGAATTTTTTGAATTTTACTATGCCAAACCGGCCGGCAATTGAATTACTATCCGGATACAATACAATACAAGGCCGGATACCGGATAGTTACCGGATATCCGTTTCATCTATCGTCGGTATAGTGACTGCACTGTGCCTGATACCTAATGGTAAGCACAGTACAATTCACAAACAACGGTGACCACAAAAAGATCGGCATCCACCGACGGTCGGTGCTGTCATGTTGGCCTGCGAACCTCTCCGCACCTGGATATAATATTTGGTTGATCCCCAAAAGCAACAAACCAAAAGAAAGTCATTGAATTTTCTGCAGTACACAACTATCAAGTGATTCAGAAATAATGACACCGGGTTAAACCTCTTAGACACTAAACTCACTATAAGCCCGGGCTTAGGGTGGAAATATACATAGATTTATAACGTTATGATGGAAAATTACGACTAATCGAATAACTAGAGATAAATTTTATGATGTTGTCGCTGGCGAGGAACCCGTCTTATCTAACTTATCTTCGAGCGCCTCGTAACAGTCGTAACTTAACAGCAAGACAATTGTACGAATTTTGATAGCTTTCGAATATAATCAAAGGATATTATGTATCAAATATGTTACTTTCTATGGCAACGCACTTATCTTAATATAAAGGAAATTAAATTAAGATTGACACTTTTCTGTTAATATCGACATCAAAAGTAAATAACAAAAAATAAGTTAACAATCAACTTCTATTGCTTTTAAAATAAAATAAGTGTATAAATTAAAAGTTAAATTTAGTATTGATTCATTAATTCGACATAAATAAAGGTGAAGATCCATCGAGGCTGTCTTGTCTCGTATGTTATAACTATCGACTCGTATTTATATTAACAATTAGAATGATGCATAATAAAGCGTGACTTCTCTATTTGGTTCAACGATGCGACGATGGATGACGTCACGTCGTGATGTTATCGCTATGGATATTTATTTAAACAACCTGCCTTATGTGTTAGTCATCTCATGTAGTAAAGCTAATGGACAAACAGACAAATGCCAATTTTAAAAGGAAGTTAGTTCTTTTTTTACTTCTTTCTTACTCTTTTTAGTTAGTACTTTTATTTATCTAGTAGTAACGGCTGTCATGAAGTTACTTAATTTTAAAAGTATTACCGAAAAACCTTCTTTAAAAATTAAATTCAAACTGATCTAGAATTTAAGATCCAGTCCGACTCGAGTTGTCACGATGCTAACATTAATTCTTCATTTATTACCAAGGTTACTACTTTAATTTCGTCCACAACATCATAATGGAAATGTGGCTGAAAATGATAACACGCAAAGTTTAGAAAAAGAACTAACTCTCAAAGTGCAGCTAACTGAACACGAACCGACTGAACAGTGTTTGGCAACAGATTTTCATCTAGCTAGCTAGATGAGTGTTATGAACTATTCTATCACCAAACTATCGTTTTAAGAACATAACCCTTCATCAACGAAAAATACCAAGAATAGTTTTTAAATTCAAACCTAAGGCATAGTTGTTGAGACAACATTACATGTTAGACAACGGGCATGCACAGAGGTATATTAAAAAACACGCCAAACATATTTATGCCCAGCGAAGGTATAAAAAAACTTTAAAAATTGCAAGTTTAAAATGAATTATTTAAAGCACATTATTCAAATATTAAATGGTTATTTCGTAATAATATTTGACATTTTTCTATCATTTAATATTAAAGAATATACATTCTAAAACTTTCAGATTTCACATGCCTTAAACGAGTATGTTGGTGTGGTGATGTTGGTATGTTGGTAATCTAACACTTCGCGCAAATAAGTAACACTATTACAAAATTAACCCTCTAATAAGTCATAAAGTAAAAATATTATCAATTTTATCCTAGACAGGAACATGCTGTATACGACGTAATTCACAGCCAGGAAAAATAAAAATGCAAAACAAAAAACCGATAAATAAAAAAGCTAAGAAACCTGTAATTTTAAAGCGTCCGTTTAGAAATTCAAACACTTAAACAGAAATGCAAACACTCCTGCACACATCAATAAATATAAAATATTTACTTTTAACTGTATATGCGAGTCATCGAAACATAAAACACTTAATCAATTACATATTTACGATCGTATAAATTAAATAAATTCCGAGACAGTCTCGCATCTCACTGAGACGACTCTAATCAACGAACACTTTTACAAAGAGGTTTACACACAAGAGTCATTTCCTGGCCAGCATTACCTCGCTATATTCTTGATATGATAGGCAGCATGTATTGTCAGTATAATCTATATGACACCATTAGAATATGAGGGTTATCGGTTAACATATCTGACACTCATCCAACACTATCTGCACGAAAGTGTTAGAGGGGTAGGACAGCTGCAACTACCATACACATGCAGGAAGAATTCTGATAGTGTCCGGTTCGGCATGAACCGTGATATTCACAGGCAGGCATGAAACAGCGATTACTAATGGACATTCTAGTCGCCCTTACCATGAGATTTAATTAATTTATCATGTAAGTATACTGTATCATTATGGAATCATTATGCAAGGCAAATCATGCAAGATAAATTATTACATTAGAAGATATATGAAAAATGGATAGGTTACATGACTTTGGAATCAACTAGCCAGCTAGCGAACATTCGCGAGTATTTCGTTAAGGAAAGAGGCGTTTTTAAAGCATAGTTTTTCACCGACTTAAAAACAGAAGGAGGTTTTTTTAAAAACGGAAGGAGGAACTTTTTTAAGAACTGATTTAGATAATTATTTGTTGGACCCATTTTAATTTCATTAGTATTGGACCTTAGACTTCGAAGACACACCAGGGAACTCCTCAAAATCTTTAAAGTTGATTTTCTTTATTGTTAAAAATCGTCTTGTAATTTTTTTCTATGACGCCACAATGTATTAAAATGTAGTGCCTCTTAATGACCTTATAAATATATGCCTGTAAGTCCCTTCACCATTTAACTTACATACAAGGGATAGATTTAGCACAATGTCTTTATTTTGCACAAAAGCGATTGGATAGCAACCGTGGATCCGCGGTAGAAAGAAAACGTTCAATTTCTCTATAGGCCACTCAAGGCACGGCAACGGGTTAAAGTGAAGTGAATAAACGTGCGTACGAATGAGCGAGGCGCGCGCGTGTCCGGCGTGTCCCAGCATGCATTACCGCGGTATCGCCCCAGTGTTCATTATTCAAGTAGCGTCTGCGTTGAAAGTAGACATACTATTTTATGAAATGAACTATGCCAGCAGCGACTATGTATATAAATAGAAAACTAGACGGACAGACACCAGCACGCTCTTCCCGGAAATATACCGGAAAAGATACTAGAAGAATATCTCTGCTAGCAGGGTAACATTGTACACAAATACTGAGTAGTTTATAATAGCGGCAGGTGACTACTTCTGAAGTCGTCTTCTATACGATAAACAAATGTGATTGTCTTGCATTGGTTATAATAGCAGCTTGTAAATATACCACTGCTTGGCAAACGCCTTTCGCGACGAGTGAAGGCACGGAGTATTAGCAATTTCTAGCGTCTTTCAAAACAACAGTTTCTACATTATTCCCATATACTCGACCACAAATAGATTTTCACTTTCATTGGTAAGGTAAGATTTTACACAGAAAACTTATAGATGCATTTTGTAGGTTTTTTTTTTTTAATAATTCAGTAGGTATCAATAAATGCAAAGTCGGAGTAATAAAATTCACAAAACATAGGCATCACTTCGAAAGAAGCGTGTGCAGTAAGTAAGCAGTAATTAATACATTCGACAGTACAATTAACCAGCTTCGAATTACCAAACAAGAACATTGTAAAAACTGTTCGTCAAGCATAATTATCATGATGCAACAACTGCCTGTCGATTCACTACGGATTATATTTGTTTGTTAGTGTATTTTGAAGCGACGGTTGCTGTTTTCTAGAGCTTGCTTTGTAGCTGCTACCTTCAAGTTGAATATTTGTCGCCTCTGTGCATCTGTACCTAAGCAGGTCGACTGTACATCGTAGCATGTATGGAATGGGAAGTTACGTCCCAAAAGGTTCACCGTACGGTAACAGATTTTTTTTTAAATTGATTTTGCACCGTTCGCTTCCACTTGTTAAAAAATCGCACAGGTCTGTACCACTTCGACATACCTGAACCCTAGACAACAGACCTGTCCAGCAGACCGTAGCATGTATATTCTGGTAGCTTCTCTTGAGAGTCTATGTCCTTTTCTAAGTTTCTTAGTACTTATAAAACTATGATGTTAAGTTAATAAACCGTCTCCCGACCAGTGTTTTCTCTCCTTCAAACGAAATCAGTTCCTTCGAGCGTAACGTGAAGTGATAATTATTTTTTATGCAGGCAAGCATGATAGCGGTGACCGCTAATAGTCGTGACACTCATCAGCCTCAGTACCATCAGTTTACAATAAATAAACAGTACACTAAAACAAAACTTGCGTCTAAATGTAACACAGTAACGGCTGAAAACTTTACATTAATTAACATCCTGCCAGAAGCATTTGCGTGACGAATTAGCATTATATATATATATTATAAATAAACACATTGTATTCAGTATGATTTTACGTGTTTTATTTTTCGATTATTATTGAGCGGAAAATCGATAATAGGAATTTTTATCATAGCATTAGTTATTTTTCACTAACAATAGCGTTTACATTTCCTCAGAATATTTTTCCTTACCGTCAGCCGATTGCATTATTAATTTAATATAAAATCAATATTGTTAGATATTTGTCGGTTTGAATATTGAATCCGTACTAATAGTGTTCGTACTACTGACTACTTTTTACCCGTACTATTGACAGGCAGCAATTGCAACAGGTTAGCTCTGTGACCGCACGCAATATATAAATAAGCAGGCAACGAGAGGCTTGATAGGACCTAGACCTAACCCGGTGAAGCTATCAAAGCCTCCAATGGCTCCAAGGCACTTAAGGCTAACAGTGTAGTCAGTGATAAAAAAAACTTAAAAGGACCTACTCGCTCGAGCTATTGGATCATTCGTAGTTCGTGATTCGTAACCCGTATAGTATTCTTCTAACAATATATAATATACACCACAGAGCTCTTTGATATGTACCTTTCAAGCAATCCATTAGTCCATGCCGAGATTCCAATCTGCGAAAATTAGACAAATATTCTACTGGTCTTAACTAATCGGCTATCCCAAATCTAACAATGTATAAAATCGATTTTCGGTCATTTATAATAACGTATTCTACGAGTATGTACTGACGCCTGACTCATATTATTTTATGGATCTCTAAGTTGGCAAATATTTAAAAATGATAATAAAATTGGGTTTCTAGATTACATATAATATACACTTTCAAAATATTGTATTTTATTGTGTATATATGTAGTTGAACCTTGTAATCGGAACAATGTATTATTAAACAAAGCCAAGCTAGGCTGCACGCAAACAAAGCCTGTGTCAACACCAACCGATCATTCTTTAAAGCCTCATTCATTAATTGCTCATTATAAATCGATTAAAAATAATATTTATTATAATACTCAAACAAAATTGCCTCAAAACTATATTTTTCATTAAACGTATTATATTTATAAGAAAATGAATTAATCAGAATAATTAACTATGATTCAAAACATTCCTAATTAGATAATATTGAAATCATTTTTTGAAGTGAAAACTTCTTTAGCGTTATTGAGCGATTTTTGGTAGGGGAAAAACTTATGGGTTCATGATGACCTTGACATACTCGTGACGTATTACATACTCGACTGTATCATATGCGTGCTTGACTTTTTGGATGTGGTAAAATCTTTCGATTTCGCGTCACCAACACGCTGTGTAATAATTCAAACTATAATTTATTTAATAATTCATAATTCAGTTTTCTCCTCTGTCGGCAGTCCTTATGACTACCTCTTTTTTTTCACAGATCAGCTGAACGGTTATGTTAATTGTAAACTCAATATCACTGGAAATATTTAAAAAGTTACAACATTCTTAATTCAAACTAGTCATTGAAACAACTACTCTATTTATATTTGAACTATGTACTTACTTACATAAAACTGACCTTGAATGACCTTGACGATGGTAGAGCGTTTTCTTACAATCGCCTAGTCAAGCGGCTACCATGAACCATCTTCGAGTTGAGAATTCGCTAAGAGTCTTCGATTACATAAACCGCCTTCATTATACTGAAAGCCTCTTTTTTATCGTTACAGATTTAGCGTTGTGACAACAATCTTGCCTGATCGATGTGGGTTAAGATGGCAGCGCGCTAGGCAAAGTGGAATACTAGCTCTCAAGTGCAGCTGCTAGAACACACCTATTGCTAATTGGCGACAGATTTTCAACGAGTAAGATCGCAAAACACAATTGCACGACAAGTGCTCTGCCGACCAGCAAATTGCTATTCGACTCTATAATAAACTTTGATAAAGTCATAATTTTTTTATTATATTTACTTCCAGGAACCGAGCCAACGCAGGAGAAGTAGTTAACGTTAGCTATTATGGGCCCTAGACTTTGAATAACACTATATGTATGTACCATACTATAAAGTATATGATAATGTAGCTTTTTATTGGTGAAATAATCTAAAACATTTTTTTTTTACCTGATTAACATAGGTATACATTGTTAAATTAATTCATAGCAGTAGTTTATGTAACTTCCTAAAAATAATAAACCGTTTTGAAAAAAAAAAACGGACACCTTGGATATTTTTTTCTCTACTTCAATGCATTACAAGAAAGAGGTTTTATTAATTTCACTATGTATCGGCAGTTATTTGAAGCATCCTGGCATGATTCCTTACGTTCTAAATTTAAAAAAAAAATTAACAAGAGAAAAATTATTATTATCGTAAAATTGCTTTCTTTATTAGTGGCGCGAATTGCTAAACCTGTTTTTTTCTCTGATTACTAATATTTTAAAACTTTTTGTATATGTTCTGCTAATTAAACAACTTAATCTTTCTTATTACATTAAATACCAGTTTCTGATATGACTGATAGAGCGATAAGGGCCGGAAAATTATATCCCTACTTGAAGAAAATTATGTGTATCAGCGGTGAAGTGTGAGTCGTTTAACTGTCCAGAGGACTTGACAGCGTTATCAAGAGACCGGTTCGGCCAAAAGAAAACCAGGTTCTGGAAGAAAACGATGCACAGAACCACGAGATGACCGCTTTTTAATGAGTCAGGCATTGCGGAATCGTAAGTCGTCAAGTGTGGACCTAAAGAAGAGCCTTGAAGAAATAAGAGGAGTAGAAGTTAGCTTGTGGACGGTCAGGAGGAGGCTTTTGGCTGCCAATACCAGCAGTTACCGCCTATCCGTGGCCCTAAGTAACTCCGTGAGCACCGTGTAGCTCGATTTCAGTTAGCTTGAAACGGTGCTTCATGGACTCTGGAAGACTGAATGAAGTATTGTGTTTTGATGAAGCTAGAATCTCTTTGTGTGGAGAGGATTGACATCGGCGAGTGCTGCGAAGACCACGTGAATGCTATGTGGAAGTGTGTTTCAAAGAAATCACTCCATATATAGTTCCGTTATATTCTGGGCAGCAATTAATTCAACGTAGCGTACGGAGTTAGTTTTCACAGAAAATGAAACATTAAATGCACATCAGTTACATAACCGAAGTCTTAATTCTACATACATAGCCCGCATGGACTGCTCTTGAGGAATATACCATTTTTATGCATGACAATGCTCGCCCTCACCGTTCTAGCGACGTGGAAACGTACATGTAAGAAATTGGGTCGAAGTCCTGACCTCAATTCAATTGAGCATGTCTGGGATGTTCTAAAGAGCATAGCGTTGCGCCGGTCTCTGGGGGAAAACTGGGGGTCTCTGGGGAGCCAGTTGCAGTAGACATCCTTTGGCTACATAGATAAATGGATAGTATCAATTTTTCAGGTAGTATATGTATTGTAACTACAAGGATAGTTTGTATTTTGAGAAGTTCCACAAAACACTCTAATTAGTTGACTTTTTTGATGTGAAACATCTATAGGCGAGGGTAAACCTGATTGTTGACGTAGCGATACAGGCCGTGGCGACGCATCAGCACGCTATATGTTGGAATATATGTACTATGAATTGGCGATGATAAACCTGATTGTTGGCGTGGCAATACGGGCCGTGGCGACGCATCGCCACGCTATATGATGGAATATGTGTACTATGAATTATGAAATTATAAGTATACAATTATGAAAATAATTGAGTTGTGGCGATTTCAAATATTTTTTTAAATTTTAATTTTTTTTTGTATGTAGAAGAACTATAGTAAAGCAAGGATCCTCCGGCCAGACGGGTATTATGCCTGGCGGGCAGCTGCCCAACGGTTGTAGTCGGGTTCTTGTATATACACTCAATTGAAGAGTTAATTTCTATAGCGCGATGTACGATGCGTCTTATGTGGCTCGATAGATGTCGCCACATCACTCCCCTCCGAGACCGGAGGTCGATAGCAGGTTGAGTTGTCCATACATCTTGTGATGCTTGCCGGGCCAGTGGAATGTTCCAGTGAGTCGGAACCAGATGCCGCATAATTCACGGTGAGTCGGAACTGTCTGCGGTGATGCCCCCCAGTGAGTCGGGGTGATGCTCCAGTGAGTCGGGGTGATGCTCCAGTGAGTCGGGGTGATGCTGCAAGAATGCTCCAGTGAGTCGGAGTGTTGCAGTGCTGCGTAGTGACTGGCTGCTGCGTCGACCAGGAGAGAAGTGCGTCTCTGCTTGCTGACCGGCCGAAGTGCAGTGTGCTGTGCCAAGGTCGCTGAGAAGACTGTGGGTGATGACCAGGAATGCGCGCGTCCCTGCATGCTGGTGGTCAGAATACCCGAAGTAGCCGTGGATGCTGGCTGGCTGTATGACTCGCTGCTCGAAAGCTTGAGGAAGTGATGATGACGTCACGATGACGTACCTTTGCGAAGAAGGTTGCGCTGACGTTCATGCTCGGGTTCACCAGTGTAGAAGAACTATAGTAAAGGGAGGAACCTCCGGCCAGACGGGTGTTATGCCTGGCGGGCAGCTGCCCAACGGTTGTAGTCGGGTTCTTGTATATACACTCAATTGAAGAGTTAATTTCTATAGCGCGATGTACGATGCGTCTTATGTGGCTCGATAGATGTCGCCACATGTGTTTAATAAAAATGAATATTTTTAAAAAAGCGAGACACTATGACTGACTTTTCACCACATACATGGCGGTTGAACTTAGTCAGGCAATACAGCTCTACCACCCCGCTATCTCCATTTCCTCGTTCGTTAATCAGCAGGGTGCACCACGTTCAGGTGAAGTTATTTTGTGCGCCTCGGCTTTTGGAGATGAGACATCCCTTACAACCTGAATGCTTGAAGACCCGTCTATACAATTCAGTATTCTTGTGGCAGTGCGTGTTGCCAGCTGCACTCTACCTTACGAATCTGGACCAGCATCGTGAGCACTGCTACTTTACGTCAGAATTAGGTGTGTCAGTAACGCTCCCGGAATCGAACCTTGGGCAAGATCCAGTATATTTACAACAAATTCATTCAAACTTATCAAATATGAAGTTCGCGAACTAACGCAACGAAATCTATACATTAATTTTAACAGTTAATTTTTTATCTTTATGTATCAACATTGAAGTTCATATATAAGGCTCACTGCGCTCAAATCAAATCAAAACAAAACTGTTGTAATTTTGAATCAACTCAAAAAAATACTTGTCTGGCATATCGTGTTTTATATTTCAATTAGAATAATTTAATTTCATATGTTTGTGTTTACATTTATCGATGTGCAATTAATTGTTAATTCTGGGTAAGTATTTATAGTGAATTTTCTTTGTACACGTAAAATCCACTTATGCACTTCTATATCAAATTGTCGATGTATTTCACAATGATATTTGATAACATACTCGTACCATCAGCGTATCGAATAACTCTAAAAGTAAACTTACTGACGTAAGTGTAATAGTATTTATGCTAATCTAAATATAAATCATTATAATATTATTATGATATATATATATATATTTATTATTATATATAAAAGGACATCGTGACTGATTTATCAACATAGGGCTTAAAACCACTGAACGGATTGGGCTGAAATTTGGCACACGGATAGTTATGACGTACACATCCCCTGAGAACGGATTTTTGAAAATTTAACCCCTAAAGGAGTATAACAGCAGTTCGGAATCTATATATATTTTTCTAGTGTATTTATATAAAACGGGTAGTGTTAATTACAACCCAGGTAAGAAAAGGACAGAAAAGTTTAGTAATATAATATGTAACTGTAACTTTAAATCTATGCTTGTGACGTTGACGTTGTGGACTGCACTTAAAATATATAGGCGTATAATATATAATAACATAATAAATATAATACCATACTATATATGCATATACAAAAGAATAATAATACAGTTTTATTTGAAGTAGGTTATAGATAGCTATACTTCATAGCCCGCAGTGAGTGACCACTTAATATCAAGCGAACTTTATTGTCATAAAAATCAACGTTCTTTCATTGTGAGTGCTGCCTAATGAAACACTTCTCCGCTAGGGCTTTCACACGCATAAAGCAAATATTTTATGACATAGTTAACTTTATTATGAGGACGATGGACAAGTTTGCCCAGTATATTATAACTAAAGGGTAAACAGAAACGTCATTCCATTGTTTCTTACTTATTTCCGTGAGGCAATGTAAGTTAGAACAAAAATGTAATGAGCAATTCATCGAAAACTGTAACCGAGTTTATAATTGCGATTCCCAGCGCGATTCTGATCGTAACAGACCGACCAGCGGCGTGCGCTTGCGTCACTCGACGATGTCACAGGGTGTCCCGTCCCGTGTCGCGTCGTGACCACTACGCACGATTTAAAACGCGAATAATTCACAAAACGCACCGACAATTACCTTACGCGTTATGCAATACGCTGGCGAAAATATTGTGTATTCGCCACGCGCCGCCGACTTTACCTATATTAACATTCTTTACTTTTTACTTAGACCTAGCGGTGTCGACTGTCGAGGTTAACGAACCTAATCTACGTTCAGTGCAGCATCAACCTTGCGTCTCGACTAATCTTGAATCTGTTTTAATCCCGTTCTCCTATCCATATACAAGATTACTTCTCTTCACTATGAAAGCCGTTAGATATATATCTACAGAGCACGGCAAAACCCACTCGCAGTGTGTAAGGTAGGCATACTTCAATACCATATCGAATGAGAAAGATTCAAAGCGTACAATGATCTCGAGTTGTTGGTGATAAAATTACAAACACGGCAGTACTGTTTGGGTGACTACCTACAGCTTCCAAGAAGAATAACTATCGTCAAGGACCTATTATATGTGTATTTCGACAGCCACACTCTAAAGTTAGCTCGGATCCTAAACTTAGCATAACCATGGTCTCACCTAATAACACACTTATCGACGAACGTATCTGCCCACCCCAATAGGAATAAGGCATGATGATCGTTAGTGATGTATATCTATATTTAGGTTAGACAATGAGTTATGAAATTAATAAAATCATGTTTTAACGCAATCAGTAACAAGTGTTGCGGTCTCATCTGCATACAATAGTGCTTCCGTTCCGACGGGCAACGACTACCTACTACTATTTAGGGTCGCCATCGCCACTTACATCAATAAAATTAATAAAATATACACTAAGCTATATGGTTTTTCACACAAGAATATTGTTTTTTATTAGGAGCAAAGCGGAACAATATGAAAGCCTTACAAAGCTTTTCTGACAAAATCATTTTTTCAAACGAAACCCAAAATTCAAGAACGATGGTTGAGAAGCCTTTGCATGCTCAACTGTATGTTGCGCTATTTGGTTTGGAGGCGTGATTGAGCGGTTTTGTGACAAAAATTAGGCTGGAAATGCGGTTACGATCAATGGATTACGCTATAACTTAATTTTGGCCTATTTTTGATGATATGGATATCACTGACATATGATTTTCACAGGATGTTGCCACAAATCACACAAACACCGAAACAATAAATTTATTGCAAAACCAAATTTCCCGATCGCATAATTTTACGAAATCAAGCTTTGAAGTGGCCGGCTCGATCATGTGATTTAACACCACTGGGTTATGTTTTGTGGGTCTATGTTAAAGACGGAGTCCATACGGAGCCAGTGGAATCGATTGCAGCCATACAACACAAAATCCGTGACATGATTAACGGAAATAAGCCAGCCATTTTGCGAAAAAGTAATTAAAAATTTTAATGAAAGAATTGTCCGATGTCATTTTTCACTTATAATTGCGAAACTTTACTCCTTCCAATAAAATAAAAATTTGAATAATTTTCATCTCAATTCTTTGTTCTATTTTGTTTTAAAAAACAAAGTTCTTGTTGAAAACCCCGTTAATAAGTAGTAGGTACTATGGAGAATGTCAGACAGAAAACAATCATTCCAGATTCGGAAGCACTAAAATTTGTCTGTTAACAAATTTTGACGCTAGCCGGGAATCAAGCCTAGACTCTCAATGCCGAAGACATAAGTGCCAACCCTACTAAATATATTTATTTTATGTTTTTATTTGTAATTCAAAACATTGACATCTTGATAAAAGTGACCACCATAACGCCTGAGAATCGTGTCCTTACTGCCTTGTTTTATTTAATCAATTAAATTCTAACATTTTTCATCAGCCTTAAAGAAAAATAACTAAAGCTGAAGTTCGCAAAGGCAACAAATACTCTGAAACTGCAGAGTGAATAATGTACCGGTTTCAATTCCGAATTTCCTATTTTCGAAGTAATGATGGCTCAGTGCTAGCGTGTACGGACACCGCGTCGATCGACGTGAATTCGAATCCCTGCAATGAGCTTGACCTTCGGTGAAGGAAATATCGTGATGAAACCATACCATGGTGGTAAAACATGCTTTTAAAATCCGTCTGGCCAGCTACCACCCTCAAGATGAAAATCTATCGCCAAACACTTAGTGTCCACTAAGCTTAGTTTGTTACCATATTCGGTAACATAATCACTTACCATCAGGTGATATTGTTGCCAAACGCTAAATCTATAGACAGTAAAGAAAACTAACAATTCAGTTACAAAATACATGATCAAGTTAAAAATAAGCTAAGACTGTCATCTATCTATCTATCTATCTCCAACCACTAAAAAAAGTTACCAACAGTTAGAAACTTGTATATGAAAGGAAACACGCGCGGCATCCTGTGTATCTCTTAAATTATTCTGGAATGCAAATTAGCGACCACGTATTATCATAACCCACATTCTAGCATACCAGTTCTAATCTCGAAGCAAGTGACCCATGAATACAATTGCAATAAACGACCGGTATTTTCCAGTTCGGACCTCCACTGATAAAGCTAAGCTATGTATGATAAACGTAACTATATACATATCACACTGCGTTGAATACAAATGGCGTAACTTTAAATCGATGTACGTCATCGTTTTCAAGGTCTTTATGTAGCATTTGAATACAACCTAATGTTAACTGATGCTATGCTGAAAGATGCAGAGATAAAATTTTGTTCTGTATTTTTACAAGTGCCCGGTTTTGATTTTTTGATTTTATCATTAACAATTTGAGAAAGCATGCTGCTTTGACATTATGAATCCAGCCTTCATGCCTTTCACGTAATGAACTAATTAGTTTATTTAATTATTTATCCGGTGAGATATTATGTTATATTCATCCTTTGATCTTTATATATATGGTTTTATAGGTATAGTAAAAACTTGTTTTATTATTTTCTGATTGGATACGTTTCGTCTTTTGTCCGACCATGTCTTAGTAAAATAATGGCGCCTTAATAAAAATTGTAACTCGAAAAGAAACATCAAAAATATTTGCTTTAACACACTACACTTCTGAATGGATTAGTGAATAATAACTTTATTACAATTTTTCGTTCTTACATTAATTTCGTACACTGAGCTTAATGCCTGAAGATATTATCTTCCAGCAATTATCAATATACAGTGTAAACTCTTTATAACGATACTCAAGGGACTGAGCATTTTTTGTCGTTATAGAGAGTTATCGTTATATGGAGTGGAGTTTCAATATGTGGGTTTTAATGCAAACCAACCAAGTTGGGCTCACTTCAACGTTATAGGAAGTTTCTCGTTATAGAGAGTTTACACTGTATTTGTATGTACTAAAAAAGGTTGTAAAGCTAAAAATAATAAAATTTAAAAACTTTTTTTTTTGTAAAAAAAATCCAAAATCAAAGCATTAGGTATTTTGCAAATTGAGGACAATTAGTATAGCAATTACATATATAGTTATAGCTTGATTTGAGTAATGGATGGAAACCTAAAATCTACTTAAGTTAATGTAAATCACGACATCAGTTGAATGTTGAAAATAGAAGAATTATTATTAATTATTTTTTTAAATATTAAATATTTTAAATGAATGTGTAACTCACAAGTAAGAACGCTTCCGCGATCACACGATGTAGATTTATGATAGTGGTGCGGCCGACACGGTCTACTAAGCCTACTAAATCTACTAAGCCGGCCTTTAAGCATGTAAGGTGTTTATAATATCCATTACAATTTACTATGGATTTTATGCACTTCATTTTTATATTCAACATAAAAATAACATCAGCCTGTAACTGACCCAATATCGGGCAAAGGTCAAGGCTAGAAGGCAAGAGCTTCAACGACACACCAACCCACGACCTGTTGCCGATTTCCAATGCTAAGTAATCTACATTTCACATACACACCATAACACATCATTTCCAGCCGACAATATTATATGTAGTGAATCAACCCTATTCTCATCGGATCGATATTTCGGTAGTCTTAATTACACAACCATCATAACTTTTCTGATTGATTTCTGATCTGTCGTCGATTACAGATCTTTTGATGGTAGTTCTTGTTGTTTGGATTGTACTCTGCTTACAATAAGCACAGTATCGTCTCACTTTAAAGTTTTAAGTTTTATTTGCAATAAGTAACCGTGTAGTGTTACTGTAGGATTGAAAAACAAATCCTTCGACGAGGCATCCGCGCCTGGTACCCCGGTGAAAACTTTATTTCATTGTATTAATAAATATTATAATGTGTAAATACGGAAATCATCATTATATTAATACGTGAAGCAAAAACTTTGTAGCCTTTTTTAAGCGTATTGCGTGTACGGAAGACTGAGATTTGGTATGGTTAAAGTTTTGTATGGAGAAGGAGTGCAGAAAGCTAAAATATCTGTTACTAATATATTAAATTAAATAAATTAATACTGCGAATCCTAAAATGACCAGTACCATTGAGCTTAGACCCCCCAAAATAATGACATTGTCACTCAATGAATAGTGACAGCAAGTCATGTAATATTCATTGTTTAGGTTCATACTGCAAATGTCAAACAGAAAATAGTCTATGATTAAAAAGTCGCTGGTCGAAATTCGATCAGTGAGCGACCGCTAGTACTTAAGTCTGCGATATTGTCTAGAATTCGCACCACACCCTAATATGAGCTCTTAACACCAAACGAAATAATAAAGCTCCAAGGAGAACTACTGATTCAAGCACAAACACTTTTTATGTTGTATTTTTTTGACGAGATGATACAACTGGTTCGCTGCATTGGTTTTTTTACATCGCCCGGCAAAAAATCAGTTTGTTGCGTCATTAATTAAAATTCCTCGTGCGGGTCTCTGGTCAGTGATTCAGACTCCGCTCGCGACGTGAGGCTTCGAGGGTCGATGGACGTTGCCGATGCTTATCTTCAAGACGTTTTGGGGTCGACAGAAAAAAAAAACATAACACATAGTTCAATTGCAAAACATAAACTACACAACCGTGGCAATGACCCACGATGTATTCAACCGTTTATCAACACTTATTTATCTAAATATCGTTGGCTCAGTGATAGGATTTAGTAAGAGAAAATACGATTTGATTCTTGCAATGTACACGAGTTAATGACGAAGGAAAATTGAAAGGATAAAAAGCGGAAAATTAGAACATCGTTAGGCTTAGACGGATGCGGAGGCGTCGCGGGCAGCCCAGGCGGCGCGGTAGACATTTTATCAAATAAATTTAACACGAGTGAAACCGTGGGGTACAACTAGTAAACATATAATAACTATCAAGCTAAATTACTAAAAATTAAAAAAAACCCGACTGCAACAAAATCACAATTTTTTTTTCTTTTTTTGCTTTTGATTAACTGCATTTTCAAGTATCATTTTCTCTATGATAAAAATTTTGAATTTATGCGTTTTTCTTATAGATCATAGGGGTAACAACGTTCATAAGATTAGGAATCGCTGCTCTATAAGTATGGGTAGTTAGTTATAAAGATGTCTGACAAAAATTAGTCACTGTTATTGAATCTTCACTAATTTTAAAAGAATTATCAAATTCGGAAACAATTTGCTAAACTTATTCCTACGCTCGTTGCATTGAACCATACATTTCAAATGTAAAAAAACCGAAGCAACTACAATCATCAAATAAAAAAATATTCAAAATTGACAACAAATCTAACACATGCTTGTTCACTGAACAATGACTAATTTTCACAGCTTGAGAACCTTCTGAGGAATCTGACACGTACTGACAGAGAAAACGTTTCAATTCAATCCTCAAAAATACTAAACTAGGTATCACACTAAATAAGTTATGATGACGGTCGGTTATAAATTTATATACTGCAGTGACCATTTAACATCAGAGGGGTTGCAAGCATGTTTGTTATATAAAAATATGAGAGTTAAAATTCAAAATTACTAACTTTATATAACTCATGCACATTGCGTCGATTTAAGTTGTACCACATCTTTGTTCATGACATTTCGCTTGGTATCAAAATCTATACTAAGATGTATTTCATCATATTTTTGTACTCATTCGATATTGTTAAAATTTATTTTTTTATAGATAGGTACATAACAATCGAAGGTCCTATAAAACATTTTTTTTTTTATTCCTTTCTTTACCTGCCTACTTTATTCACGGTCAAATTAAAACATTTTCTTGAAAACGATTTGATGTAAATAGATCAAATTAATAACAAATACTAAGGTCTATATGGCTTTTTATTGCCTAGTGAGTTTATTGCATAGTGAGGTCTCCAAAACGGACTGCAATACTCTAAGACGTTTCTTACCAAACTGGAGTACAGTAGAATCTTTGTTCTGTATTGGCGGAAGTCACTAGAAATTCTGATAACAAAACCCAGTATTTTCACGCTATGCAAATGAGAAGCAAGTGTCATTTTTTATCCAAGTATGAACCTAAATCTTTAATAGTATTTACCTCATTAATTTTGTCATGTCCGATGGAAAGTCGTGGGGAATTAACTTAACTTTTTAATAATACGGAACCCTCAGGACATGAATTCTACTCGCATTTTGCACAATTCGTCTTTATTGTAATAATTTAGAAAATAAATGTATGATTCATAACGACACTTCGGATTACAAAGGGCGTAAAGGACACGACTTTTCAGGAGAAATAACAAAATAAAATTTAAAATGTTTCTAAGATACAACTTTTTTGTAATAATTGCTTTAAGAATTTCCTTAAGTTTCTTACAAAGTCACGATGTACTGTGATGTGTCTTTTAGTAGTTTCAAAAGTAGATGTCTCATACGCCCTAAGAAATCAGTTATTATCCTTTACGATTCGATATTTTCAACAATTTTCATGCGACTTACATCTTAACTTTCTCTTCCCAATACATCCTTGATAACTTAATGTATACTCGTTAAAACTTACTCAAGTTAGATTTTGTCAAAGATCACCACAATGTCAATACTAGAAATAGAGATAAATCAGTCGAACCGTGTTTTAAACTAAGTAGGTCCAATAAAAAAAAATTTAAGTTATTTGTTGGGTTTTATAATAAGATCCCGAAACATATTACTGATTTACCGGACAACAAGTTCAAGGACCATGTCAAGCAGGTTTTACTGTCAAAAGGTTATATAGGGTGGATCATTATTTGAATGATAGTGATGTCTGGAAGTGACTACCTCTCTGTGCATCCACTAAATTATTATAAATGTTTTATATTAACGCTATTGTATAGTTGGAATAAAAAACATAAACCCGATCGAGTTTCTTACCGGTTCTTCTCGATGTCTGGGATATTTTCCGAACCGGCAGTAGGGTTTTGACGTTCATAAGTGCCTTCTTAGGGCCTAAATTGAATAATTTTTTTATTATTATTTTGTTCCATGTTTCACGTGGCCCAGTTGTATCTTACACCCCTAAAATTGGATATGGTTTGAAATATTTTTGTTATAGCAGCTTTTTTTATTTTTTCTATATTAGCTGCATATCCTTTGTATTCTATTAATTTTTTTACGTATTAGATTATGGTTTTTTTTACGAATATTACAACGAGTATAATACATTTCAAAAGATCGTAAAAAACTGAGTATTATTTCCATTATAAAGCCATTTTCGCAAAAATGTCCTTTACGGCCTTTGTAATCCAAAATGCCGATTAAAATGTTTCCGTTTGAAATATTTGTTATAAATAAATAAATAAGTCACCCCAGTAAAATGGAACAAAGCGATTATGATAATTGGCATCCATATAAAAATTACAAAAACGCTGTAACACCGCCACCGAAAAAAAATTGTGCAAGCGAAATGGTTAAAGCTTTCATAACATAAAACATCCAACGCGATGCAAAAATAATATATTCGTCTTCATATCTGTAAATATGGTAAACACAAAATGTGCATTTTTTTTTGTTTTTTTTTTTTTGTAGAAATCAATTAGCTTATTATTGATAGGATACCTTGCCCAGAATCCTGGACACAGGATGGAATTTTTTTTCACACTTATAATCCCATTTTTTATTAGTAACTAGTTTTCTTAAAATATATCTATTATTATCATATAAAAAATACTAATTTAATGTTTATTGCGAAAATTTTAAATTGTGTCAAAGAGTGAATTCCACTCTATCGTGTATTCGACGAATTAACAAAGCTAACACCATGCCTGTTTGCAGTTAACGGGTATCAATTCTTAGAAAAAACAACTATAAAACCATTAAAAATTAACAACTATTCTCTAATATAAAATATCAGTAAAAATGTGAATCGTAAATCGGAATAACGAATCGTCACAATAAATCCCGTAACTCCGCAATTCCCGTAAATATCGGTATCGCTGCGACGATGAGTCAGCCCAGTTCTGAATCACCTTATTTCAATTTCGCGACCTTTCATTCAGGTTTTAATTTAGATAAACATTACTGGAAACAATAACACTAGAGCGTGTCTCCTCCGTTTTGGCGACAATATCGACGTACATGTGCAACTCTGTAAATAACGTGAACAAGTGTGCTTAGATAGTTATTATTTACGTACCTAATAATGACGTTTGGAATGGATGTATCACACGGGAACAACACAAAACAATCGCGGTGTTTATCGCGCGACGTCCATACCGTGCTACCACGGCGAAGGTTCGAACGCGAGTGGGTGTGAGCTCACAGTCTGTGCGCCGCGCCGCTCCGTCAGCCCATCAACCACGCGGTGCGGCGGCGGTGTCGGCGGCAAACCCGCGCGCGCCGACGCCCGTCGCCGATGTCCTATGTATACATACTCTATATTTACACAACCTAGATTATTGTTTCACTAATCCATTACATCGTTCTACACCCATGCAAATGATAAATCTACTGATCTGATTGGCTAAATGGTAGCTAACAACGTTGATCGAAGCCTTCGACGACGGAGATCTTCGTTAATGAAACCAATGGCTCCTAGTATTGACTTGGAAGGTATCAGAGTCAGGTGGAAAACCTGCCACGATGGTTTTCATTTTCGTTTTCTTTCCTTTTGATGGAGAAGCCGTCGGCTGCTAGATGTCAGATCCTGTAAATAGATTATGCATGATTTCATGGTGACAATTTATTAATAAGAAATAATTAGTGCAAGCTGCTCTAACCTCGACTACTGGAGCACCATGTTCACTCCTTCTACCACAAAACGGCAGTCCTTGCGCTGTTGTTGTTGGCAACACGCACAAGCACACGAGCCACCAATTCATCCATGTTTATTTGACATGCCACTAAAAGACACTGGTGGAAGCGGTTCATGGAATTTGGTTTGGCATTATTATGACTGGCCTCTGTTAGGATTCCGGTATTTCTGATATCAGTTAATAAATAAATTGAAAATTGAATTAACAGAATACCAAATCTTGACTCAATCAGATCTGTCGAACATGCTCACATAAATGATAAATAGGATCAACTATAAAAAAGGCTGACAATCTTCTAACGGCTAAACAAATTTTTTTAAATCTTACCTAAGAACACTCTCGATCAAGTTAAGTCATCTTTGAAACAAAAAAATGTAGATCAAAATAGGTTCAGCCGTTTGTGAGCAAAATGGCACGAACAGACACACAAATACACACGTTAATAAGTTATATATAATATATTATATACATATAATTTAAGTCGTTTTTTCAAGCACTATTTCTGTTACTCATTGTGGATAAGTTTTTACCATGTTTGTGTACTTACCATAGATTTAAGTTTATTATTATATTTTAATGTAACATTTCATGTCCGGCGACATCATCAACCAATTAACAGCTACCTATTCATAATCATTCCTCAAGATTATCAATAATTCCACGGGCCTAATTTGCAGATGATGATTGTATCAAATCGCAAACATCTTCCCGACTGTGCTACACCATTTACTACTTGTCATTGCTTCGTATTATTTTAAACACAACATCATGAACAACAAATAAACAGGTGAAAAAATGCATCAAGGAAAAAAATAGGTATACTATAAAACACCGTTCTTTTTGTGTCGGGGGTTTATAAATAAGTTACAGTTTGGTAATCCATAAAATAAAATAAAAACTACACATAGGTATAAAAATCTTACAAGTAAGTAGTAAAATAATATTTAAAGCAAAAACCATTCTAGCAATTAATTCTGTTTGAGGTGACCACATTTAAAAACCACTAATGGTCAACCTAATTAATGACCAAGAAAGCACTTAACCAAATTATAGTAACAGTAAAAAATGTAACCGCAACTACTTAGTCTTCGGAGAAGATGTCCGCATTCCCAATTTTTATATTATAATTAATGGATTCCATTACTTAATAAAATTCCAATAAAACCCGAGAAATATGAGATAGGTATACCTAGGTATTAGAGAAAATCACATTTACGAAGCATGATCCTAAAATCTATTTTATCATGCAAAATGACATGTAAATGTAAAAGATAAAGTTTTAATCGAATGTGCAAATGACAGAGATAATTATAATTTCGACATCTTTATTTGAGAATTTATTGACAGGTAATAAATTAACGCGTTAAAAATTTGTGAGTTAACTTAACTTAACTTTAACTTTTATTCAAATAAAAAGCTCATTACATACGTGCACAACACAAGCACATTCACGATTAACAAACATACATATATTATATACATAATAATCGGTTAAAGTTTCCTAACACACATTTGAAACAAAATATGATACCCAATGACTTCGATATTACATTAACGCTGTATACACCATGACTTATTCAAATTTGGACACAAGTATTAGATTAAAACTCAAATAGCCATTTGCACGTACTCGCCAAATGGGGATCTCGACAATGCCAATGTCGTAATAATAAATATTAAATAATTATATCGCTTAATCAGATTTATAATAATTCAAAAAGAAAGAAAGAAGATTTATTAATAATATTGCCAGAAAAATACCAATTTTAATTTAAAGTTATTATATCATTTTAATTGTACATTGACAAAGCTTCATTAGCCTAGTGGTCATAAGCGCGACTGCTATGATAGAGGTCCTGGGTTCGATTCCCAGGTCGAGCAAAGTGTTATTGGGGTTTTCTATGAAAATTCTCAGTAGGAACTCGAAATTTGGCTTTGTGCCAGATTAATGGTAATAGCCTCGCCCCCCTCCTATTACATGGAACCTAAAAAACATACTCGGCGAACTGTGGGTGTAAATTAGTACACCTCTACCTAAACCTTCGGGGATACAGGCGTGATGGAATGTATTGACAAAGTGACTGCTTTGTGTCTGATCTAAGCACAGCGCAATTCAAAATAACGGCGACCATTGAATGATCAGCAACCCAACACCGGTTGAGACTGTTATGTCTGCCTGTTACTTTTTTTTTTTTTTTTCCAAACTGACTACACTGTTAGCCTTAGAGGCCCTATCCTAAAACAGAGCCGCTGTCGGCTTTTACAGCTTCACCGGACTTTGGTAACTCTGCCTGTTACCCGTTTGGCAGCTCTATATACAAAGGCTAATCCCGAAACAAAAAATACCTAAAGGGATACCATGTCACGGATTTATCACCATAGTGCCACTGTCACAAGTGTTACCTAGTGTATGGTGGTCGCGATCCACTCGGACACAATTGGAGTATATACATTTTTAGGCCTTTATTGCTGATACTAAAAAATACATAAAAACTATAATTTTCTTAATATACACATCAGGTATCCCGATTTTTAGTGGTTAGCGTGTCACTTGACACGTGGGTCTCTTCCAGTTGCTTCCACACTATCCTATCTTTTGCGCTTTTCTTGGCCATATTATTCCTCGAATTTTTGTTATGTCATCTATCCATTTTTATACTTGTCTAGCTATTTTGTTTTTATCATCCCGTTTATACCATTCTGATATAAATTTTGTCCATTATATCTTGCTGTCTCTTGTCACGTGTCCTGTACATCGCCATTTCAGTTGCCTGATTTTCTTTCTTATATCTTCCATTTTTGTTATTAAACTTAATTCCTGTACTGTTTTTCCTGTACGGTTGTAATTTGCACCTCACGAACCTTTCCATTCCCCTTTGACATGTTTTCAATTTTACATAACGTTTCTGCGACAGCGCCAAAGTTTGACACCCTTATGTGAGAAGCATGGCAGGATACATGAACCACATATCTCTTTAAGGGACTAGTATCTTTTCCAGGCACAAGATATTGTCCTGTCTATTTCTGATTCTGTTTGGTCTTTAAATGATATTATTTGCCCTATATAAATAATTCATATAAACCGTAACTATAATAATGAATATTAATAATTAATAATAACACTTATAATTATTATGTGTGAATATTACTCATAAATAAAGTGAGAGACTATAAAATTTAAGCAACAACTAAAACATTACCACCAATCTAACTCAAAGACGATAAATCGACATTTATCACTCTAAGTTGAATTCCTGGAGGCCGTATCAGTCATACAGTAAAAACTCTGCTTATGACCTTATTAACATCTCAATTAGAATTACAGCTAATTACCCTCATGCTAAAGATAATAGAAATTAGATCAGTGACTTTGAATACATAACGTTGCTTGAAAAAGAATTCGTCTGAAAGCCGGTGATCGGATCCGATGACGTAGTAATTAGCCCAGCTTCTTCTCACGAGTAGAGACCCGTGATCTAGAGGTGGGACTATAATATTTACCTTATTAAGTTAGTAACATGGTAATTTACAACTTATTACCATTTTCTTAGATACCATAGGAATCAACTCTTTTATGTAACGGTTTTGTATGTGTTTGTTGTTGCAAGGGGTGAGTTTTTTAAATTGTCTATATAACTGCAATTAGATATTTAAAGGTGTCTTGGCTGGTTTTGTAATCTTTCAGTATTAGATGTTTTAAAATATTATAATTTAAGAAGTCCGCTGTGATTAGGGTACTTGTTATGTGTTGGTGCTCCATCTCGTTGGAAATACATTCGAACTATGTCTTCACCCAATATTTCATGTAGGAATTGTAACAGAACTTCAAATAACTCGGTGTACATTTTGTTTAAAGATCCATTATTTTAATTTTTCAAGAACAAAACCGTGTTATGGAGAAGTCTAAACTACTAGTTAATTGAAACATAACATAACGTCGTCTTTCCTGCAATATTCTAATCCCAATTCGACTTAAAAAAAAAATAACTTCCAACAAAAATAATTTGGTATAAACGAAGTCGCCAGATTTAAAAGCCCAATTGATTATTTCTTGTGAGTTTACCTTAAAGATGAAGTACACAAAGCCAGCCGCGGCATCTTTGAAGGTCTAAAATAACTGCCAAAGACATAATTTTGATGCAAATTCACCAATTGACAATACAAAATACAGTAACTCTTGTTAGGTCTTTGTTACCTACCCAAAAGTGTTAACTATTGTAATAAAGGCAGTCATTTTAAACATTTATAAATAAAATAATTAAATTAAGCATTTCCCTTTAACTTTAGCCATACGGTTTCTTAAAAACATTTATTCCTTTCACACTACATTAGCAATTATAGTAATAAAATAACATGACAATTGTTTATAAAAACTATTCAGGTACGATTCTCGACTCGTGTATAACTTTGAAAATTTATAAAAGCAGTTTTTCTTATCTTTCAAATCGATGTCACGGTTTTTAGAACATATTTCTTTATCTCTTATAGTTTCAGAGTTCTCCCCACCGACCCATTTAAATCATATACATATTATATAGCTGTGGATTTGAATCTTAGAACGAACAAAACTATATCATGCTGTTTTAGTAATTAAGCATTAATTACTGATGTTTGCTTTTTTTAAAGCTAAAACTGGAAGTCTGGTTCCTCGCCTAAAGTTTTGTTATTACCTTAATACCTCCACGTTTCCGTTACGCTCTAGAGGAACCGCTAGGATACGTATGAAAGAAAACAAAAGGTCTGTTAGTAGGTAATTTCCATAGGTCCCTTATTAGACGCAAACAGTTAACTGTAACGCAATTAAAAAATGAAAGTGTATCTCTTTTGATTTTAAATGATCGTGATAAGATAAAATACACAGGTCGTACTCTATTGGCTCTTCGTCTGCCAAAGCCCGTCGTAGTCACTGTCGTCTTCTGTGATCACCGATCACTGTATATCCAGCTACAATAGTTTTTCCCATGGTAGAGTTTGTCAGTACTACGGCCATGACTGTCGGCAGATATCTTGCCAGACATCGCTGTTCTTCGATTTCATTTGACATAGTATAGGATGAAATACAACTTACCGAACAAAATTTGTTATCAAAACTTTGACGCAATAGAACTAAAGATAATGGGTAATTTCTATGTACACGTATATTTAGTATCATTATATATTTATTTTGGTCAGGTTTTCATGGCGCATCATTACGGCTGAGAGCTCCTGTATATTTCAGGGACGGATCCCGCCGTACCTGTGCAGGACCGAATTCGGAAAACATGACATTTCTTATACCCCCACTAAATTGTAACAATATAGAAAAAAAGTAGAAGTAGGTACTTTCATAAAAACTAAACAATTATTGTCGAATTAATAAATAATATTCAATAATGCATAATTAAATAACATGATATTTTTAAATTATAAGGAAAACTATACTATATTTACTATATACTATACATAGAAAAATTACTATATTTAATTATAATTATAATATATCAATATTTTTATAGGGTGTAAAAGAAATTATACAAAATTTATATTTTAAAAGTGTTCGGAATCAAAAATTAAAATTAAGTTTTCCGAACCAAAATCAATGGAAAAATTGAATTGTTATATGACATGGTTACATTTTGGTGTTTCTGGAGAGTAAATAAATATAACACATTTTACCAAATATCTATACCTACAGATATATTCAGTACTAGCTGTACATCACGGTTTCACCCGTGTTAAAAAATTCATACAAATTTTGAACCCCTTTTGGGTTTTTTTTGGAAATTTTTCGATAATCCGTCTTAACAACTATTTGTGTACCAAATTTCAGCCCGTTCAGGTGTTTGAGTTTTTTGTTGATAGATCAGTCAATTAATCACGTTTTCGACTACATATATATGTATATTTAGATTATTATCCTGTTTTATCAGCAACATAGATGTTTTCAAACCGGTGTCACAGTGATAGTTTTGAAACATTTTATTTTGCTAATGAATTCTTTATTGTTCTTTTAAAAAGTAGGATATGGTCTATGGATATGATATTAGTCAAATTCATAAATAAAACTACAAAGTATATAGTTATAATATAATACTTTTGACTCCCTGAATTTAAGTCTGAATCGTTAACTGGAAACAGTCCGCAAGGGTCCTTTCCATCCGACTGAACTTGTTCCTATAATAAATGTACTTTGTAGTTACGTCTCGCATTCACGCGTATTATTTTTTACGAGGTCAATAATTGAGCCTTCGTCTAAAAATATTTATATTTACTCTTTCATAAATGATACTATGAACCATAAGTAATTGATATGGACAGGGGCGCAGAGTCATCTTTCATGTTTTTGTTTTTCCCAACACAATGACATTATAAATAAGTTCAGTCCGGGCCAAATACAATGATAATTGCCAAAATTTTGATGAAATGACTTGGTCTTGAAATTCCTTTCAGCTTACATGGACACAGCTTGGTCGCAGGACCTAGCTACTTCAATGGATGTTTTCACAACGTGTATGTATGATGCAATCCATTCACACGAAGTGCGGTACGTAATTTAAATAAAAACAACCACATTATCCACGTCAAGGCGTTTGTTTGATAATGAAGTTAGGAACTAAAGGTTAAGGATAAGTAATTTAAGTTAGGCTTTAATTTTTTGAAGTTACATTACTTGTAGTTTTCTTAATAACGAGCTGTGTCCGCGGCTCCGCTCGCGTGGACGACAGAAGAAAGCGTGGTATTTATAAAAATCGTAGTTTCATAAAAAACTTTAATAACTTTTTAGCGAATGAAGATATCATGTTATTCTTTTTTAAGTTAGGACCAAATGAATAAGAGGAAAAAATACTTTTTTATCAAAATCTTTCCAGTAGTTTTTCCGCAATACGCGTACAACCACAAACCTCTATTATTTTATTTATTTGAATGGATTGTCCGCCTGATTTTCTCTTCCCTTGCTGCTAAAGTTATATGTAGTATATTGCAGGCTAAATATCTAATAATTCTAGGTATATCTTTTTTAAATTTTATTAGTAACAAGTAAAAAACTGGTCTCAAGAAAATTCGTTGAATGCGGCCATCATTTTTATACTCCTTAATATATAATGTATTACTTTTGTAACGGTGAAGGGATTGATAAAAGGCATGAGGAATTCTGAGGTTTCAAAATGTTACCGTATAATTAACCACCATGTACACTAAGAAGTTTAAAAAAGTGTAGATGCGTTTTAGCCGCTCTCTATTTTGGCCATATTAAAATCAAGTAATTGCCTGACATTCTCTTAGTCGTGTATTATCCAGTGTCGTGGTTGTACGTGATTACAACTCAAAATATATATTCATTTCGTTCTAACAACAAAAATAACATTTATTTTCTTTCATATTTTTCCCTTTTTTCGTATTATATAACTGGATGCATTATTTATAGTTTGTATGTATAGATTAATTGAGATGTTTTAGTGCAATGATGTTGGCGTATAGCGCGTCTACATATACAATGTCATTGCATGTACATGAAAAAATAGTACAGAACAGAATCGCCTATAGGGACTTGCTCAATAATTGTGCATGTAACTACGAAGAAAGCTCTTTGACTATTAGTGATACGTTTACAATTACTACAATTTTATTTTCATTCGGATGTCAACCTGAAAGCTTCACACAACAGAATATGTTCTATCAATTAAGCCAGAGAGACAAAATTATGGTGACAAATGTTTAACAAAAAATTGTGATTTTAAATAGTATCTGCCGAAGTGCAGACTATGCAATGGTTTCATGATATAACGAAACTAAAGTGATCATATTACAAACATAGGTCTGGTACAGGTGCGTCAGCGCAACGCGGCAGCCGGGGCCGTGGCTTGGCACCGAGGTGGCGTGACTGATAGTCGCCTAGTCCTCACCTGACTCAGCAAACACAATAGCTGACTCCTCAGTTTGGTTCGACTCTAACTCCTACTAGAACTTAGTAGACGACTTTTTATTTTACCTAAACATACACTGCATTCATTAATATTTTGTCTGCATGAAAACATTGATATCGCGTGTAGAACAAATTTAAAAAATTGAATTACTTTTCTGATATCTATAAAAGGAAACAAAAAAGTATAAAGTATTGTAACATAGTCCTAACTTAAAAAGTGCATCTCTGAAACAGACTTCAAAAACAGAGCACCTCAAATGAATGTGTGCGCGATTTTTTCTAAAACTACATTCCCAATTATTATAATTGTTTTCTGATGGAATCTTTATACTTATGGGACGGTTAGTGTATATAATATATTAACAATATAACAATTAAAATCCTTGATTTAAATGTTTTAAAAATAGTCACTTCATCTTACACAGTAAATAATGAAAAAATATATATTATGAAACGACGTTCTACCACATGGCATTTGTTTTCCAATTAAACGGCGGATTTACGTAGTTTTAGGTACAAGGAATGTAGAATTTAAGCTTAACTCCAGCGACACTAAGAAAAATCCTGTAAGCTACCATTATTATAAAAATCTTGCGTGCTTTTGTTAATTATTCTATAGTATTCTGAATGTCTTGACTGGTTAATATATCTGTTTTATCGAGACGATGGTTTATAGATATGTTAGGATCCGATAGGTGGAGCTGTGGTCGAGCCATTAACCACCCAAAAGGACAGAAAAATATCTGCCGGCTCATCCCAAAAAAATATATTCTAGAGTAGAATCAGATCCTGAGCATCTTGGCTTGATAGTGAAGCTACTTCCACTAAGTCAGGAGACCTGTAAATGAAAATATTGATTTTCTTTAAAAAAAAATCGTCCATACCATATTATGATTTTCGCCAACCGCGCAAAATCTTGCAATTATCGCAACTATGTTACTGTGCAAAACAAAACATTTTTTGTTGCCGAGTTATATTATACATAAATATCAAATTACTACTAACACGCTATGCACATAACAAGGTAGATAGCAATGTTCCCGATTCGTTCTTAGCGATTTGGTTGTCGGTTTGTAGTTTTAGAACAAGGTTTTGGTTCTGAATAATCGATCTGGTACGTACATTATACATATACTATATCATTGGACGCCTTTCATAAATGAAGAAGCTAATTGCACAAACCACAACTAACGTTAACGCATTGGATGACTGTTCGTCCGTCTATTGATGCATATCAACCACATACAATAGGAGGATGCGCGGTGCAATGCGGACGACGTTGCCGCGCACGCGCACGTAGCCGGTGACGTCATCACGAGTTTACGCTAGGGTCTGATACACCTTGTCTTTTTTTAATATGGGTAAACCTATCATGGCGGTATCAACTCGCAAAGGAGAGCCGGGTAAACGAATGCAACGGGAAAATGGACCTTCGAATAATCTACCCTATGAAACGAAAGGAGGCGAATGAAATGGCCTCCGACCTCCACTCATCCGCCTACGCTAGACCTCTACGGAGGTTCTGGTGCTGGTGCTTGCTAGTGGTGCCCTTCCCTTTGCGATGCCCACCCACGCTAAGCCCTAACCAAGAGTTGGTCGACGTTGCGCGGGGTGCACTACGTGGAGGTTCCTAACGTCGTACCCCAGGGCCTAAAACACCTGCTCCAAGCAATTTTATAAACGAAATATAATATCCTTAACAAAGACATTAAGCTATTATTTCAAAATCAAAAAATCAAATCAAAATATATTTTATTCAATTTAGGGGCCCTAAGAAGACACTTATGAATGTCAAAGAAATAACTTACGGGTTTATCTTATCTTTTTTTTAAACTGGTTTTACAGTATTTAATTATATAGTTATTATCATTTTCAATAGATGTACAGAGAGGGAATGCAAAGTTCAGATGCCAAATTCTTGTAATTTATTTCTCAATGATTCGCGTGTTCCCATATCATAAATTGCTCGAGCTGCCCGCTTTTGTAATACAAACATGGTATCTACCTCAGCTGCTGAACCCCACAGTAAAATACCATAGGACATTAAACTGTGAAAGTAAGCGAAGTAGACCAGCCTAGCAGTAGCAATATCAGTTAACTGGCGAATCTCACGCACTGCGTATGCAGCTGAGCTTAATTTCCCTGCCAAGGTTTTAATGTGAGGACCCCATTGTAATTTTGCATCTAGTGTGATGCCTAAGAATACAGTATTATGAACCATGCCTACTATGTTCTCTTCTATCTTAATATTACTTTCAACACGTTATACAATCTATACGCATCACATACCACATATATATACTATCATGCCTGTATCCCCGAAGGGTCAAGGATTTGGCTCAAGATGCCCTAAAACCACTGTAAGGCTTTTTAAATACGTTTATCGCAAATCTTCATATATGTTAATGTTTTGACTCTGTGACGTGCTTACACATATTTGTACAGGTTGGAAATTTAAACGAAAGCTAAATATTGCACGCGACTAATGACTTGATTAAAAATTTAAATTTTCAATTTATTACAAATTAAGATATTTGATCAACTGTTGTCGATACTTGTTTCATTTGCGACGTAAGGTTTTTTTTTATTTACTTTTCCGACGTAATCGGATCTAGCGAATTCGATCTCCTGTCTTGTCTCTTTTTTTCCAGTTAATTACTTTTATTATCTTTTTTTTCTATTATGTTCTGTCCATTTTCTTTAAACTATTCGTTTCAGGTTAAAGTTTTTCAAGTGAACATCGCTAACAACAATAGCAACGCTTTCTGTCGCAGGCTGAACTCGCAATGTATGTCAAGCAAACTAAATTAACTAGCTAAAGAATATTTACTATCTACTATTTGAAAAGCTTCATATGTTAGTACTGCAGAGGTAATGAGATAAATGTTTTAATGTACGTGAGATATATAAAAGGATAAATGAATGACTGACTGACATAATTAACGCAGACCCCAAACTACTGAGTCTAGGACTGTTAAAATTGCATGCTGGTTCCTTTTACATTGTAAATTTAACCTCTAGAGGGGTGAAAGAGAAGTATGAAATTTTGAATGAAAACCCATCATTTTTAAAAGTTAGATAAATAGGACATAACTCAACTATGAAGCGAGTACTTAATTATCTGTACTCTATAATAATTATATAAAACCTATACCATTTATTAGAACAATATTATAAAAAAGACTGTGAATTTTGTGAGTTTATATGGAGGATAATCTCTGAAACCACCAAAACTCTGTTATCAAAAAAGTATAAAAGTTATGAACTGAAGGCAATCGCCGGCCTTTTACGATGGCATGTAAAGAGCATCAATGTCATATCTACTTACAAAATATCATTGTTTCGAACACCGTATATATAGTGAGAACAGTGAGCGCGTAACCTACGGCTTTTATACAAGAAAGCAATGAGATGCAACTAGAACATGCTGGACTAGATTATGATTGTTATAATGAGCCTTAAATATTGATTTTTGTCATGTAAGTCGGAAGTCGTTGCCCTCCCGAACTGCTTTATCCGCGTGCGCTGACGTAATCGTCAATGATACGGAAATATAATGTTTTACAAAAATATTAGTCCTTGAGATATCCAATAAAAAGTCCGGGATAGCATATCCCTATCTTATATATATAAGCCACAATAACGTATTTTAGCGGAGGTGAGGAACAGAGAGTAAAATTCCTCATCCGCCATAGAAAAGGGAGGATCCTCCGGCCAGACGGGTGATATGTCTGGCGGGAAGCTGCCCCGACTTCTGTAGTCGGGTTCTTGTATATATACTCAACGATTGAGTTAATTTCTATAGCTTTATGTAGGATAGTAGGATGCGTCTTATGTGGCTCGATAGATGTCGCTATGTGTCGCTACGTAGTTGCGTCGATGCGTCGATGCGTCAGTTGTGGCGAGAGATATCGCTACAGTATTTAGTAACAAGATTTGTTGACAATTAAAAAGTGATTTATAAGCATTATTTTTACACATGGCATATTAATCATTACGAAAAAAGTTACTTTATAATAAATACAATTTTATGATGTTAAGTTTTACTCTTTTTATGTTTTAATTTGTACTTGCGGTTATGATAATCTACATGGGTGTGTAGGCGGCGCGGCTCGGTTTTTATCGGATAAAATTAACATGGGTGAAACCATGGGGCATAACTAGTTTATATTGTACAAGTATTTGCAACAAAATTTTACTCCTGCACAACAACATTAAGATTTTATAAAAATAAGAAATCAAAAATCGAACGGAGAATCGAACCTTGTTTTTAAGTTATTTTATCGCATCCGATTATCCTCAAGCGTCATTCGAAATCGCATGAACTCGAACAAGCGTTAATTTCCAATGATCTCAAGAAATATATGCCATACCAATCGACGCATCTACGCCTGCGCACTACAAACAAGACATTTTATATCATTGAAATGTGGCAGTTAGTTTTATTTTCCTCGTAGAGATATGCCAACCTTTTCACATAAGCCCGTCTACAAATTGAATGCAATAATAAACTTACAAGAGTGCGTTGTATTCTCCAGGCAGCCACAACAGCCACGTCACTCCCGCCATCCATTTGAATAAACATTGCTCAATTCGGTACACGCGTATACCTTTGTGAATATCATACGTTTTATTAATAGTATATTAGCTTACTCAATTCCAGTCGGTAACCGCAGTGCTCAGTACCGTGACTCCGCACAACGCTTCCTGTAAGGTGTCTCCATCAATCTCGATCGTCAACACGGTGGCGGGCTACGCCGGGCAGCTCCAGCCGTTCAGTTATTTGTCAAGCAAAACCACTTTATTTCACCGAATCGTAAATAAAGTCTTAAGTAAGAATATATCGTCAGTCTTTACGACTGCGAAATCCATAAAGTAGCTGGATCGCATGTTCGATAAAAAATCCGCAGATTCTGAAAGAGAGCATGCGTCCAAGCACAAATTTCATCTAAATCACTGTACATATGCTAAAACATGAAAAGAGACTCAGGAGCCCTTACCGTGATGCTCATCTACCGACAGTAGCCATAACCTTTGGATTATAATGTATTGCTACCATGTAAAGTAAATATTAAAACTTAAGCTATAGTCATAGGGATGTAAGTCCTGCAAATGGTTCTACCAACTTATCACCACTACGAAAGACCATGACAACACTGTTCTCACTGTTATAAGGAATGTGAAATGGGGTAGTCTGGGCCATAACTTAAAGGGGTACTTTGAATTTATTATCCACTGAAAAACGTATGTATGTATGTAACGTGTATATGTAATGTATGACTATTTTTTGAAATCCATTTACCGAAAGAACAAATTACCATATTATTAAAATGATCATCTAAAACATTTTTATTTCTTATATATTGGGAACAGTCCCGTTTTTACCGAAGGGTACATAATATGGCACGTGCTCAAAGCTCCGACCCTCTGGGATATCTATGGGCCTTTTCGCATCTATTTACTGCGAAGGAAATACATAACTATGTTTATTTATGTTTTGATTCCAAAAGGACAGCAAATAAGCAGACGACCCACCTGATAGTAAATGGTTACCGTTGCCTATGGCGTCACACCCGCGCCGTTGCGTAATCCCCTTTAAAGAGCCCCATGTAGTAGCCCTGAGGGAAGGAAACCTTGCTGGGTAGAAACTTCTAAAGCCTCTAACGTACACGAAAAAAAGGTTCTAGAGAACCGTTATTGGGAAATTTGTTAAGTTAATAATAATTAATAAAGTATTATAGTTGTTAATTGAAACTTTAAGTTAAATTTTTTAATCACTTGTATTTGATTTCTATTAAGTTAACTAATAGAAACAATTAAGTATTAAATAAAACTACATAATATTGTTTTTATCAGTCAAATTATTTTTCCTTTCTAAAGGGGTCTCAAATTGTGTTCCCAAGCCCCTACATGGCTTAAGACAGCTTTCAATTAGAGTGATTCTCTTGAACGTAATTTGTAATAATATTTTTGTTATAACCGACACGTGTATTTAATGTAACGTATGAAAATGTTACATACAATTATAAGTAAACTTTACAAAAAGTAAACTGACTTTGTAAAATCAAATATTGAGATTCGAAGGTCATCTCTTACACAAGCATCGAACCACCCAACACTTGTCTCATTATTTGCTACTTATAAATCACATTTCACTTTATTGGCAATATTAATTAAATATAAGTTACGTACCTAACCGAATCGAAATATGTAAAATTTTAATTTTGGGTTTATTGCGTTTTAGTATGTTCAGATAAATATGGATGACGTACGTAAGCGTCATCAGACAGTGTTAAATGAAACTTATGAACAATTATGAAACAACTCCATATCTAAACTACGATTGACAAATCCAGTCACTTACAGTCACCATTCGCAAACTGTTGTTTTAAACAACCTAAGAAGGTCAAGATATACTCGTCAAAAGATATGGGTTTTAAAGTCAAACCCTATAATGAAATAAGTTTATAATTATGTCATTACGAGAAAATCATAGTTTAATAAGTATTACTTATATGAAAACTAGGAAAACATTTTCTAATCTACATATTTAGAACATACACTTAAGAAACAGCACTTAAACAAACTTAACATGAAATAACGAGGTAATCGCAGTAAGCGAGGCATTTGTTCCCGCATTAATACAGAGTATTCAATATATTTCTGAATTCAATACCTGTGCCCGCAGCTTCGCTCACGTGGACTACAGAATACCCGCGCGAATCTTGCTCCCCCGCTCCCGGCTATTTTAGAGACAAAAGTGCTTGTTGTGAGTATTCGTTAGAAGATACACGTATACTTTATTGACTTTATTGTAGGCCTTTTTAATGCCTACGATTATGTAGACATTATCCCTTATGGTTTACTCAGAGTAAGCCGTTTAAGCACCACAATTTATTCACCATGACCAGTTTTTTTTATTGGTACGGAACCCTAATTCTTTTTGTGAAATAACAGTAGCCTAAGTTACTGCCTATAACGTTAGCTATCTATCAGTGAAAATCCCGTCAAAATCGGTTCTATCGTTTCGGAGATTACTCGCAACAAACAGACAGACAGATAAAAAAATTAAATATGGGTTTTCTGTTATTGGTATCGTATATACTTTCCTATGCATTTAGTAAAAAGCTGTTATTTTGTCGTCACAAACAGACAATTCAATTTTATTATTAGTGTAGATAAGTTATCTGATGAGATACTCAAATTTAAATCACCTAGACGCGGTAACCTGCAGGAAAAATAATTAGAATAGATATCTGGTTGATTATGCACTAGTACACGACACTACATACGTATTGGAAGATTCGTATAGTGCCTTGTTCCGTCGTGTGATCAGCCAAAGTAAGTCCAGTAACTTAGAGGCTTACAATGAGCTTGAACGCCCGGTGTAAGAAAACATCGTGATGAAACCAGAGCATTGTGGTAGAGCATTTGCTAATGCCCACCTAAATAGCTACCACCATTAGGTTGAAACTTTGTCGCAAATGACTCATAGGTATGTTTCAGTAGTTGCACTTAAAAACCACTATGCTTAGCGTGTCACCATCTAAAGACAAGTCATCACTTAACATTCGATGAGATTGTGGTCAAACGGTAAAACAAAATCGAATAAAAAAACAGCTTTAGAAAATCCGTCACGGGACGCCCGCGCCTGGCAGATGTGAAACATCGAAATTATTTTGTACAAGTTATATGTAAGATATGGCATAATGAATAGATAAAGCATTACAAAATTTGTTCCATAAAATAATGACTGTTTATTACATAAATATTTGTTTTTATTAAATAAAAAAAAATTAAATTTAAATTTTTTTTTGAAATCGCAACAACTCAATTATCTTCATAATTTTATATTCATAATTCATAGTACATATATTCCATCTTATAGCGTTACGATGTGTCGCCACGGTCTGTATCGCCATGCCAACTATCAGGTTTACCCTCGCCTATAGATTTTTCACATCAAAAACGATTTATAAATGTATAAAGAGGAATGAGATATAATAATACAGCTTTAAGATCATAGCAGATATATCAACTCGGAAAGAGATCGTCACTGTCGTATTATTTGTGTTAAACTCCGTACTGCAACCCACAGTAATTGGAATCGTAACGTAATCGCCTCGCCTTGGGACAAGCTCACTAACCGCGTTGCATGTTCAACTTGGTGTTCCCGCGGTTAGTGCTTATCGTCCGCTTAGCTTACGTATCTTCGTCCACGCTTGCCCCTCTGATTACTGTTGCCGAACATGCTGTCATTATTGTCAACCATAGATCTGCGAGCCGTAAGTGCGGCGTCGCCTAGCCGTAACCGAGTCGACTCCCGGAGCTGCTGATCCGCTTTAGTTACGTACTTACGTTAAATTGACGGCGAAACGAAAGGCGATACGGTGACGATCCCTTTTCGTGTTGATATGTCTGCACGGCAAATGGACTATAATAAGCATGGTAAGCATACAACGGCAACCATCCAGAGATCGACAATCTATTGGTGATAGTCTTTATCATGCCGGCTTACATAAATATTATATCTTACCACGTTACGCTTGAAGGACCGATGACGTAAGCTGGGAACATACTGGCCGGGAGACAGTCTTAAAGTACTGAAAAGATAAGACATCCCGAGATGAAGGTTAACGTAAAAGCGTGGTTTCGATGCTCAGCGCGTCTAGGTTTGTTGTGGGGAGGAAAGGGGGTAATTAGAGTATAATATGCAATATTACAATCCTACCAACATCACATTACCTGAGGTAATTTATGACGAAACACAAGTAATATAGTCATACTTAATAATTACATATCTACATATCTTTCCCTCGAAAAATGTTAACTTATTTTAAAGATAATATCAAGTGATGTGTGTAATCAAGCATTACTTTAAGAAAACGAATGAAACAAGTTATGTTTTTGCTTCAATGTGTTTATACGGTATCATCGCTTGTTGCTATGTATGAAGCTTATGCGAAAATTGTGGGAAGAAAAAAAAGTTAAAATTAGCGGTTACCATTAAAAAAATGCCATAAAATCACCCTTACAAGTACGGTCTCATCAAATTGGCTTATTAAAAAAAACCTTTATCAGTCGTTAATTGCTTTATATTTAGTTTATACGAGTCCACGTCGCGTCGTGTTTAATAACGGGTCTCGCATACCACGCATCTAGGGCTGTCAAGTTTTGCAAGCAATTATAACATAATGCAGTGATATATACAGGTTTTCAAATAACATAATTATATCGCACGTTTAAAACGCTTCGTGGTCCATGAATCAGAAATGAAAATTGTTGATTGTTTAATCTGTTAGAATGCGAAACAGTTTGCGCTCGGCTCCTGCGCGCCATCTGTACGTATCACAAAATACTTGTTTGAAATAGCTGTTCTGGTACTTAATACTTCAGTGATGACATTTCTAACGTAAGTATGTCTATGGTCACACCATATTGGGAACTACGTTAGACAGAAATATTGTAATAATATCGTAAAAACGTATCGAAAGTCAAAGAATGAATTTGAAATTTCATAAACATGATTCTTAGTAAATGGAATACTCTACGAAAATGAGTGCCAAATAAATCTAGTTTTTTTACCATCTGACTTTACTGTTAGCCTGAGCTCTATACAAAAACGGAGCCGCTGATGGCTTTTACTGCTTTACCGGGCTTGGGGGCGAGCGCTTAAGGCACTCAGCGTGGGCAACAAACGCGCAAGGGTGCCAAAGTGGTCGAACCCCGGCTTGGGCTATTGCCGCAATTGCAAAACAGTCGCGATGTGACTAATTCTCTATCAGTAAAATTCGAGCTAAACTAACATATACATATATACATGTCCCTGCCTCCCGGGAGGAAGGAAGGAACATGTGTAAATGTATAAATCTAGTATAAATTATTTTATGGTAGACAGCAGTACATATATTACAGTGTTTTAAATTCCGTTCCAGATATAGATAACACTGTATTTTGTTTGGAAATTATTAACAGATACTTTCAGTAAAAGTACAAAGTGTATTGGGTTAATATCTATACTAATTGTTGGCGGGTGTTAATTATAAGGCATTAAATATTTCCCGCTAAACTTACCACTTCATAACCACCCCGCTCCCCTACACCCGCTCGCAAACAGTCCGTCTCGGAACGCAAGCGCATCGCCACGCGGACAACGCCGCACGCTTTAAAGAGTGGTATAGTGAACTTTGTACAACCGCTGCTAAAAATCTAGCTTGGAAGGCCTTCGCCGCGAGTGACATGTAATTTAGTTTTTGAAGAAGAGCTATCGTCGAGTTATATTACATACGCTACGAGTCACCATATTAACGCAGTGAGTTCCATAGTTTACCCGCATCCCGCACCTAATATTTAAGGCCTCTTTCGAGCAACACCACTAATATTATAAAGGTGAAGAGTTTGTTTGTTTGGTTGGTTAAACGCGCTAACCTCAGGAACTACTAGTTCGAATGGAAAAAATATTTTAATGTTGGATAGCCTATTTATCGGGAAAGGCTATAAGCTACATAACATCACGCTACGACCAATAGGAGTGGAGCATCAATGAAGTTAAATCGTGTGTGACGAATATGTTTCCCTTAAAAAATTCTAAAAAAACGTCCGGGATAGCATATGTATCTTTTAAGGTAATAATTTTTTTCTAAAATAATGCATTATTTACGAAGGTGTTTATATAAACATGGTATTAATCCTTATCGAAATAAATACGTTATTCATCACAAATATTTAATTATGAGTTTAATTGCCCTTTACATTAAGTGATTTAAATGAATATCTTAGAAAATATCACATGTAATAAAATAAATCCGCAACAAAATAATTATTAATTACTGCGCGCGCATTTTTATTAAGCGGAATGATGTGGGAGGCGGGCGGCACCTATATTACAGTGCCTACGACTCACTCTTTCTAACTCATTCTCTCTCTCTCTGTTATGTGACGCAGACGAAGTTGCGCGGGTCAGCTAGTATACAATAATACCAAGGCACGGTTGACAACCCTAAGGTTTACGATAAAACTGGAAGTTTATTGAGTTATTGTAATCTTATTATTTTTCGAGCCATTTTTGGCAACGCAGCACGTCGCGTCGTGCTGCGTCGTGCCGAGAACAAGAGATACTGCAGATTAGTTAAAAGTTTATTTCCTTAAGCAAACAGAAATTCTGAAGTTAGACACTGTGACGGGTTCACGAAATAAATATTTTGGTAGTTAAATCAGGAACGAGTGTTCCTACCAACCAGCTTTTAAAGCCGGTACAACAATAAAAATGGATATTACGAATTACCACATTAATTGCGAGAGGATGCTGAAACGTCTTCATATTTTAAAGCTAGGTTTTTACCGCACAGGTAAGCCGCCAGAATACGCCGTAGAAATCAGCAGGATCATTCCAGTTGCGACAGTTCCTTTCGACTTTCTATCATAGCAGAAAATGATATTATATACTTATAAATAAATTGTTGACGTAGAGAAAGTTTTATTGAATTTCACCTGTCAACTACAGAGGTCCCCAGACTACAATTCTTTAAATAAATCGTAAATAAGAATGTGTATTCTGCGTTTATAATATGTATATAAAATTACTATGTACTACAATAGGTCATGTTTAAAACAAATATCGTTATGAATTCTTTTAATAAGCCTAAGCTTTCGGTGTAAACATAGTGATGAAACCACAGCATGGTAGTCTAAGATGTTTTTATAAGTGTAGATGCGTTATCCGCGCTCTATTTTGGCAATATTAAAGTCAGGTGTCAGGTCTTGAGCTTGCCCCGTCGACCTGGACTGCAGAATGTGAAGTATTTGTGTTTGTGGAGTGAACTGTATGTATGTGTGTGTGGCAGCCTCAGATACTACAACAGCAAGGACACTATCGCTCAAGCAATCAGTTCAGTAAAACTCCTGGTACACCAACTCAAGTTATACAAAACAACATTTAACACCATGTATCAAAACACTCGGCAGACTATAACGTAGTGCTTCACCAAACTTCAGTAATGACGTCGCGCATACAAGACAAACAAACGCGAGCTCACTGTATCAATCAATGACTTTGTATTCCGAACATCTACGCGAATATAATAAAGCGGAATAGCTTTTTTGTTTATTTGTTTGTTTAAACACGCTAATCTCTGCAACTACCAATAGGACTCGAAAAATTATTTTTGTATGATAACCAGACTTTCGAGGAATTGTATAGGCTATTTAAAATTAGGCTAAAACTCTCAAATAGCCTTAAATATTGTTACGTACCTCGGAAGTCGAGGTCCTTCCGAACTGCTTTTACAGCGTGCGCTGGCGTAATCGTTAATAATATAATACGAAAATACAATGTTCTATAATAATATTGGTCATTAGTATATCTAAAAAAATCAGCGATAGCATATGCCTGTCTCTTATATATAAGCCTCAATAATTTATTTTGTGTCAAGGATTTGTTGAAAATTAAAAAGAGATTTATAAGCATTATTTTTAGACATGTCATATTAATCCTTACAAACAAAAGTTACTTTATCATAAAGACAATTTTATGAACTTAAATTTTGCTCTTTAGAGTATGTTATTTGGACACATAGTTATATGTATATATATATATATATATATATATATCCCTGTCTAGACCCGTGTGTGAAATCACACCTAAATAGGTATAAGTAATATTACTTCTGCATACCTACATTTCATGATTACAAGGTGTATACAATTCAATATCACGAGAGCGAGCTAGGAGAGGCTGGAGGTCACCGGGCGAACCGTATCACGGCAAGTATAGACGCGATGCGAGGACTCCGTATTGATCCACCCTACAACACTCGCCTGCCCAGACACTTGCCCGCCCTACCGACGCATATAGCCAGTCAAGTAAAATTTACTAACATTGAAAAAATGGCTCTTCGGAGCCTAATTTTCAAAATTTTTACAACAATCCAGCAATAATTATTAAATGCACATTGTGCATAATACATACAAAGAAATTTATAACGCGATACCGCTTAAGTAAAAAGAAATAATATATATTATTCGCACAGAAAAATTATTGAAAATTACTATTTGGACACGATCGCTTTGCTTGGCGGCCCGCGCGGCGCTCTTGCGGTCGCGGTTGTATCGAACACATCACGAGCGTCATGACAAAATCAACATAAATCATCGTAGGTAACGAGCGCTACAATGATTAATTTTTTCCTACCTAAAGCCATTGTCTAACCTAATTCCTATTAAACTCACAAAATAAACATATGAAATAATAAAATTATGAGACACTACCATTTTCCCTGAACTCAATAGAACTAGCGGTGGGCGATTATGAGATATACTAATGTAATGATTCGATTATAAAAATATCTCATGATATCTCGATTATAGCCAGTAGTAATTACTAATGTTAGTAGTTCGATGATGAGTGATCATTCATAGTTCATAAAGGTAGGTATATAATAGGTACCAGTCATCATTCATAATCGCCCACCTCTAAATAGGATATCAGGGATTTTGGGACATTTCATTACTCCTTTGTAATATTTCAAAATTACAAAAGATATCATATGTAACTATAATTACCTAGTAACTAATTATTAGATCCTACTAATAATGACATACAGTTCAGTTTTATTGGTCGATGAAAATTATATTGGTTTCACGGATAACAACAGAAAAAGATACATCTCATAGATGTGGTGATTTCGTGAGATAACTTAGATCCCCGGTTACCGCCATCTAGTTTGAAAAAATAGAACCACAGTTTTATTGGCTTTTAAAATATTCAATTGATACGACTTGGTTTAATCTCATGTTACACTTCGTGCATTCGCTGGCAAAATTACATATTACTATTACAATATATTACTTATTATTGGCAACCTCTTTACATCATGTATGTATTTCAAATATTCACAAAGAAATATCTATCTTTTATATATGTAAATTTATATTTCTATCCGTATTGAGACTTTCACTGAGAAGAGTCTTTTTGGTAAATATAAAAATAATCTATACAATTAATAAAATCGAAGTGTCTGTTTGCAATGTGAAAATAACAGTTTTTTACTAAATGCATATAAAAGTATATACGAATCTTATAACAAAAAACACATTTTAATTATTTTTTTTGTCTGTCTGTTTGTTCCGGGTAATCTCCGAAAGGGTTGGACCGATTTTGACGAGACTTTCACTGATTGATAGCTGATGATATAGGGAGTAACCTAGGCTACTTTTATTTTAGAAAAAGAGTTAGAGTTCCGCACAAATAAAAAAAACTGGTCATGGTGAATCAATTCAGGCACTTAAACGGCTTATGCTGAGTAAGCCATAAGAAAGCAAATGAATGTACAAGTTAATTATAGGCTTTAAAAAGACCTACAAAAAAGTCCGGGAGAGTATATATCTATCTTCTAAGGAACATCCACAATAAGCATTTTTGTCTTTAAAATAGCCGGGAGCGGGGGGCAATATTGGCGCAGGCATTTTATAGTTGACGTGAGCAAAGCCACGGGCACAGCTAGTTATACAATAAAATAAATAAGTCTATTCATATAATAAACTTAAATAGATATGAAGTAAAAGAAAAAATTACAAGTTGATTGCAAGGTTTAGACTACACAGAAACTGAAAAACTAATATCCAAAAATACATAGGTCGTGCTAAGTTATAATAAACTAAATCACATAATCACTCACCCACACATACATCTACATAACTTACTTACCTACGCATGTAGTATACATACAACATACACATAACACGTGCACACATAGACATATCATATTTACGTGCTCGAGTATTACACGGACCCATAACTTACACCAAACACTTATTCCGATACCCGTGTCACTGGTTCTTTTCCTGGTTCGGGTACTTTAAAAAAAATATATATAAACAAGAAAAAACTTAGATGAATGAACAGTCATTTCTCAACATAACTACTCAGAATTGTAATGTATTCTCAACAAAATGCGGACATTTGGAGAATTAGCATTATATATATCACATTTTTCAATAACTCAAATTACATAATACGTATTTCATATATGTAAAACGCATTGAGCTCAAAGAATAAGTATCGTATTTACAGTTTTTTTTTTTTAATTCTTTGAGTAATTTAGAAGAATTATATTAAAAATATAATAATGTAGCAAATGTCAAACTTTTTGTTTTGACAAGACAATTTTTAACAAAAAAATCAAACCAACTTCAATGATTTTGAAAATTTCCCTCGTGTAACTTCTAAGATGAAGGTCCAATGCCAATGAAATTAAAATGGGACCACCCTTGAATAATCCCCTATCAAACAAAAAAATAATCATTGAAATCGGTTCATAAACAAAGGAGCTATGACCCGTCTTTTGTTGAAGTCAATTAAAAAAGGTTATCTGTGATAAATAATACAATTATAGACCTACATACACCTTACCTTACGAGTTTAAGTTCTTACCTATATAATATTATCATTGTGACATTTACAAATACATTGCGGTTTTGAAAACCACAGCAATTTATATTTTATGACTCTTCAATTTTAGTAATTATTTTTACAGCTATATTATGCTACAGTTATGGTCTTCTTAATTTGACATTTTGAACATAACTTGAATAAGAAATGTATCTATTATGTGTATATCTGTATATTTTCTTTTAACGGCAGTAGGTATACAATTAGTTCACTATAAAGACTGTGTCTATGGTAGAATTTAATTAACTTTATTCAAATAAGGTTAACTCTAGAGACTTACTTACAGTGAATTGTGAACGAGAATCTGCAGTGGACAAAGAAAAAATCCTCACTGCAACATTAAAATTAGTCTTTACGGGGATTTTAAACATTGTATTTGATTTTTTTGCAAAATATTGTAAACGTACTTTAATTTATTTTCTCGTAGAAGGTACCGCTATCGAATGAAAAACAAAGAATTACATGTTAGACGATCAAAGTGGTAATTTTAATAAACAAATAATAAGTTTAACGTGCGCCTGTGAAAATTATCGTAGCATTTGTTTATAAACCAAATAACAGTACCTCCTAAACGTAACGATATAATATTATTTACCAGATTCGAATTCTGCTCTATTAAGTTCTTTTTGGATTTAGGGAAGGAGAAATGTTACTTTTCGTTTTATATTAAGAATACAGTTCAGATCGTGTCAACTTTAAGTTGGGTAAATAAGATTAACCTTTAGAAACATTAATTTTGGTAATGTATCAAATCTCGTAATACTGTCCCCTTACCGTCCGCGGCAGGCATAGTGCTTAATAAAGGGCCCGTTTCATTTCATTTGAATCTCTGAAGCTTACTGTTTCACTACGGTGGTATGAGAAGTAACTGCTGCTTGACCTAGATCAAGACTCGGCAGTCGAAATTCAACTTTAACAGCTTAAAAACAAAGCGCTTTTATAACAACCATATAATAGTATGTACTGAATACATGAACAAATGTAAAATCAACTCTATATTAATGATGTTGTGGTTCCAATTTAGGAAATATGTTTGTTGATTTCACAAAAATTCATCTAACATTTCGCAGGGGTCAACTGCCTTGGAAGTTTTCAGTGATTTGAGAGACTGGCTCCACAAAGGCATCTTTTGAGTTGTTAAAACAATCTTTGTAAATCTTTATTGAAGTTTTGTGAAGTAAAAATCCTCATAATATAGAACATAAAAGGACAATGTGTTATGGATGCATAAAAGTTATTAAGGACCTTGGACCTTCAAAATAGTGATCTATATAAGTTATAATCTGATGTAGTATATCAGTGAATCTCAAAAAGTCGTAATACACCCGTCTGAACAGAATAAAAAACTCATGTAGGGGTATTACTTACTCACACTATCACTGTTGTACAATTAAAGATGTTGTAGTTTGTAACAAAACAGGAGTCGGGATCCGTGCGTACCAAGTTTTTAGGAATAGCAACTACCGATAAATGTCTCATTACCGGGTAAACATTTCTTCCCGACAAAAGACAAAGCCTTGTTCACAACGTCAGTCTATGGCGTACCTATCTAAGAGCAATTTCAAGTATTCGAGTTTTCTCAGGACCTGTCTCTGACCATCATCCGTTACTGTTACTTAATTAATACAAACGAGAAAATGTAAGTGAAATTTAAAAAAAAAACATAAAGACCGTAATTACTGCTGAACTAAGTGCAATGAAGTCAATTTAAGTTCTCGTACCTTAAATGTCCTTTTCTATAACGGCCGTTTTCAATAACCTATCTATACGATGTTTCAGTTACTAAAGGTAGACAAATATAACCCTTTGTCCTTACTTGTTTTTCAATAACCTATCAATGGATAGTTTTTCGTATCTACATAATATATATCCATATCCTATAGCTTGAATAGATAAGATCCCTCTTATCTATTCAAGCTATGCTTCCCAGCCGAAAGATAGTAGGTATGTACTTATTACAAATGTGTACTAATCGAGGATAGTATACTCAGATAACTTATTGAAAACGGCCGTAAATGTCCACTGGGTCTGCATGTAAAAAATATGTGTAATACGTACATTTACAGACCGCTCGAAAACATCTAAAGTAGGTACCTGCGCTACTGTAATAGTGAAAACAATCGTGTGTAACCTCTATAAAATAAATTATCAACTTAAAAATTTCAAAATACTTACTATTTCAACCGTAGATCCTATTACTATTAACTATTATTATTAACTATTTACATTACGAGAAAAACAAGTGAAAAATAAACCATTTTGGAAGTCTTAAAAAATCATGAGCGATCTTTTATATAAAAAAAAATTCGAGTTGATTTTTGATGCGAATTCTTTAAACGTATTAAATTAACATTTATTTTCATGTGACAAATAAAAAAATCGATTTGTGCCAACCTAATGCATATGTATATGTATAATATATATGTTCTATTTTCTATATTTATTTCAAACATTAAAGTGTTACTAATTCATGAAACATATTATGACCAAATATACCTACCTACCTACGTGGAAATATTGCAAATATTGCAAATATTGCAAATATTGCAAATTAGTAAGACATGAGATCATAGCTTATTCAAATTTTCCTGTTCCATAAGTTGCCCACCTTCTTTGTCATTAATTTTTAACGTAATTCTTAGAAAACGGTCTAGTGATAAATGGCCAACTGACGTCGATAATGTTGCCACAACCGTACCTACTGTGTACATGAAATCATAAAGATAACTGGGCTTTTAGTAGAAGAAACATCGCGATAGGACATTTTCTGGCGTTGCAACACTTATGACCTAATAAATATAAGTCTTCCGACCGCTAAAATGAAATCAGTATTACAGGCCTAATGTGCAACCCTACGTCATCAAATCATATATGTTTGTGCACAAGCTAAATTTTTTCCTCGTTTTCGAACGAGAAATTCTGACAAAAAAATTCACATGCTGGTCACGGTTATCCTCCCAATTATTTTCCGGTTTAAAAGTTCGACCACTACTCAAATTTAAAAAAAATGTGATTTAAAATCTCACTCAACAATGGCCGATAACCAGAATAAATATTTGTTGTTGAAAGTATATTTACAATATATTGTCGCATTAATATTATAAACAAAATAGAGAAGTAAAAAATAAAAATCCAAAAAACTTCGCTGAGGACAGGATTCGAACCTGCGCGGGTAGTACCCATTGGATTTCAAGTCCAACTCCTTAACCACTCGGACACCTCAGCTATAGAGTGAGTGTTCAATTTATCCATTAGTATTTATATGATACATAAATAGTTAATAAAATTGAATATTACAAAAGTACTGATGTATATATATATATATGATGTAGTGATATTAGAATTAACTATAGTCATAGTTAATAACATAGTTTTTAATTGTATCTTAGTACTTTTGTTTTTTTTTTGTCTTGCACGACAAAATTATCAGTAAATTGTCATAATAAATGTATTTTATCTAATGCTAATTTCATGGTAATATTCTTAAGATATCTGATATTAATATTAATACTAGCTGTGCCCGCGGTTCCGCTCGCGTGGTCTACAGAATGCCCGCGTCGCGTCGGTCATGCGCACGCGCGAATCGTGCTACCGTCGCTCCCAGGCATGACGGTCGCACTGTCTCACACCAGTTATTTTAAAGACAAAAATGCTTATATATCTTATGGTTTACTGAGCGTAAGCCATTTATACACCTCAAAAACGTCTTTTTTCCGCATTGATTCATCATTATCGTCACTGTTTATTTCGTATGTTAGTTTATATTACAAAAAATATCCTATAACCTGGCCAGATAACATAGCTATGAATTTATATGAGAAACCATGTAAAACGGATAAATGGTTCTCGAATGAAAAGAACATAAACGGACAGACGGACAGAGAGACCTTGAGTTTTATAATATTATGTATAAATAAATAAGAATTTGACAAAACAATCGGTTACCAATGAGGAAAAATAAATGTAATACGATTGCTGAGTATGTTAAAATAAATGAAAAAGGTATGGGGCACTTTGCCTTTAAATAAATTAGAAGAAAATTTGTTAAAGACAATTTAACAATTTTATTGACAATTTCAGAATTGGCAGTATGGAGCATTCCTTTCGCCTGTCCTACTGAACGAATATTACTAGGTAAGTAGTAGGTACTGTTCAAATCTGTATAAGTAGGTTGTGGTGGCAACCACCGCTCACACACTGGGTGCGATATTCTACCTGTGTAGATCAAGTGGACTGTATATTTTTAAACTGGTTGGAACTAGATATCACACAAAATAACTGCCGAATATGGTATACTATAACCGGGATGAAGGCTCACTTACCTTTTCGCCGATGTTGCCGCCGATGATATTATTAATTCAAACTCCAAGCAGAAATATGAACAGCACCTTTACGTATGCACTATTCCGTCGAAATAATTACGATTAGCTGCCGCACCGGTATGTGTCCGAGTCTCACGAGCAAGTGACCAGTCATCCCGATTTTTATTGTTGGGGGGGGGGGGGGGTTATTTATGAACAAAATTAATTTTGCATACCCCCAACCAATTTATTAGCCTGAACATAGGTATAAATTTAATAAATTGTGAAAACAATATGTACCGTATTGATTAAGGTTCAATTTGCGAGAGACGGTTCGTTTATATTTCTTGTGAAATTGTCATCGAGGTTGCCAGGTAGAATACCTATCTACTTATTAAAAAAAAATTCAGTAGAATAGTTTTAAAATCTATGAAATTGATTAATTAGTGAGCAATATGATACTCACATTGTGTGATTTTAATTGTTGTAATAATTATTTAAAGTCAAAATGTAGGATTTTTTTGTCGTTTATAGGTTTAGCGTTATGGTCACAATCTCTTTTGATCTTAGTGACGATGTGGCCCAAAATCATAAGTCTCAAGTACAGCTGCCGGAATACACCAGCTCAGGCTCATTGCAAGTATTCGAACTGAGATCGATCAATGCGATGTCCGTACTCTCTACTACTGAGCCGTGTTATTGCTTTATTGCATTATTTAGTGATGCCACAGATTGTAAAGCTTTTTATTTTTTTTAAGTGTACATATGTAAAGAAAACACTCATATATGAGCGATTTTCTTAAGTTTTTTTCTTCCGCGTTATCTACGAAAAGATACTAGATTTCAAAACTGACGTCATATTTTTTTTTAAAACAAAATGATATGTTTGTGTACAGAAAACTCTCTTATAAATAATTTCTTTTGTATAACTGTAAGAGTATAAAAATACTTGAAATAAAGGCTTTACATGCTGTTTCTTATGTTTACAGGTGAGTGAATCTTTTGTTGAAGAGAAAATGTTGTTAAAGGAGGATTATACCAAACCTTTAACAAACTAGAACTCTATTATAAAGAACCAGTTTAAATATAGAACTGTGTCTCTGAAAAAAAGATTGACAAGTTAGTGTGTGAAAAAGTGTCAATAAACTAAAACTAAAATTGAAAAAAATGTGATAACTTAAATTTGTGTAAACCTCCAGTTATATCTGCTCAACGTAAGTCTTCCAACTATAATAAATGTAGTTGGTTAATTGTTTTAAATATTCTTTATATAATAAACCCTATGTTTACATAGAAACGCAATTACGTCTTTGTTTAATTTTCCCTGACAATTCAAAAGTTTAATATCATTATACATATTTATATAGATATTTAAAATATTTGTTCAGTCCCGGATTTATTTAATGCTAGTAAATGGATTTAGCTCGGTAAGTTTTATTGGATTTTGTTTTGTTGACTCGATATGATAAGGGCCTGACTCGATGCAGCGGCGCGGCGATACGACGCGACGACTCGGCCCATTATTCAACCGCTCACCCTCTTCTCCGTCCTTTGACTTTGATGTCTGAAACTTTTCAAACAAAACAACGTCGTTTTTGTAATTTGAACTACTTTTTACGTAACAAGATTTTTGTATTATACCTTTTTTAAAACATAAAAAAAGAATTATCAAATTGAAGGCAATCTTAGATTATCGTGTAAATCTGTTTGTAATGTCAAAATAACAGTTTTTTACAAAATGCATGTGAAGTTATATACGATACATATAACAAAAAGACCATTTTTTAAATTTTTGTCTGTCTGTCTGTTTGTTCCGGGTAATCTCCGAAACGGTTGGACCGATTTTGACCGGACTTTCACTGATAGATAGCTGATGATGATATTGGGAGTAACTTAGGATACTTTTATTTTAGAAAAAGAATTAGGGTTTCGCACAAATAAAAAAAACTGGTCATGGTGAATTCATTCGGGCGCTTAAATGGCTTATGCTGAGTAAACCATAAGAGATATAGAAAATTATTGTACTACATAATTATAGCCATTAAAAAGACCTATAAAAAAGTCCGGGAGAGTATATATCTACCTTCTAACGAACACCCACAATAAGCATTTTTGTCTTTAAAATAGCCGGGAGCGGGGGGCAAGATTCGCGAGGGTATTCTGCACAGCTAGTATATCACATACAGTTATCGTCTTTACAATCTAACTCTTTTAGAAAATTGCATACCTAAGTATATTTTCCAAAATTTTGTTAGGGTAACTACTTTTTTGAACACAATACTTATAAAACTATACCTACTGTCACTAATTGCTCTATAAAATAGTATATTACGCACCGAGGGAGAAAAGTAGGACATTCACGCCCGCGCGTATGGTTGTCACCCGAGCCGAAGGCGAGGGTGACAATCGCGGGTGGGGATGTCCTACTTTTCTCCCTAGGTGCGTTTACAATTTTTTTCTCCTCCGGAATGAAAAGTTTATATATAAACACGCAGTTGCTAGATTACCGGGATAGGTTCTGTGAGGGACCTTTTTTTTTTCTTTTTTTACGCTAGTTAGTTAGCGCTAGTTAGTGTAGAAACATTCCGATTACTGAATACACATACGCACGGTTCCTTCCTTCCTCCCAGGAGGAAGGGAACGTGCCTATGTGTATATTTAGTTAGCTCGAATCGTAGGTGTAGGGATTCGAAAAAAGATTACCGGGAGATAAAGTAAAGTACGCGCATGCGCACATTTACATCTCACCGGGAGAGAATCGGGTACTTTTCTCCCGCGTGACAGGGACTAAAAGTGAACTTTTCATCCCGGAGGAGAAAAAAATACATTAATAATAAAATCATTCTGTGAATACTATATTAGTAGACAAAAGTATCTTGTAGTGAAGAGTAACTGGCTTTATCACCGCCATATTCCACAGGCATAACCAGTACGATTTTTATTACAGTAAAAATGCAAATATAAAAATTAATTTAATTTATTTTTTCAATAATATTTTGCGTTGTTTTTTGAATTCACAAGCAAATAGGTTTACTGATAAATTATTTATGATACGGAATATGGATGATAATTGCTATCGGATAATTTTTCTAATTATTTTTTTCAACCTTACAATTTTGTCTAAAATATTGATATGTTATTGTATTAAAAGAGCTAGTAGCAAGCAAAATTGCCAGTCAATTCTGTTTTGTAGGAAAATTCGAATAGTGAGTGTATTTTTTCCTTTGTAGTTTTCAAATACCTACTAAAACATTTTTGCTGAGAGTATGTAGCGTCCCTCGCACAGTGCTCAGAGGCAGTGCCGCGCCGCGCAGTGGAGCGCACTCGAGCGTGATGCATCCGTTTGAACTCGCTGTGCTCGCTTCGCGCCCTTCTCAAACTCACAAAGCGAATACTTGGATGCAATGGCGACGCAACGCAACGACGACACTAGAAAAGCATTTCCCCGCCAATATGGAAGTTCGCTTTCAAAGTTCATGGAGCTATATTATGTAGTATGGTTCAATGATGTCACAGAATTTTTACGTCGTAAGTTACCTAATGTAACTTTTATGGATTATAAAAGAAAACGTTTGTAGGTACTTAAGGGAGAGTGGATAACAGTGTGTAACAGCTCGCTCTTGCACTTCTAAAGTTTTTTTCATCTTTCTCAAATTAAAAATTTGTTGGCGAGATTACATGAAATAATAGGTTATTACTTGATAAAAAATAATTGAGAGAGATCCACTGTGACCCACGAATGGGTCACTTTGGATCAATGCATGGATAACAGTGAATCCACTGGATTGCTGGGTTAACTGAAAGAAAAAATCAAAATCAAAAATACCTTTTATTCAATTTAGGCCCCAAGAAGGCACTTCTTCTAAATATCAAAACACTATACTACCGGTTTGGAAAACATCCCAGCTATCGAGAAAAACCGACAAGAAACTCGATCGGGTTTATCAACATCTTATTTTTTACAGTATTCAATTAAATACAGTTATTATAATTTTCATTACATGTACAGAGAGGGAATCACATCCAGACATCACCATCATTCACGTAATCAGCCACCCTATAATACCCCTTCGACAATAAAACCTGCTTAACATGATTCTTGAACTTATTATCTGGTATATCAGTAATGTGCTTAGGAAGTTTAATAAAGAACCTAAGAAAATTACCTAAAAAACTTTTATTTGTTTTACTAAGTCTAAAAGGCGGAATGACTATTTTATATTTATTTCTAGTATTAGACGATCAAATAAGCTAACCAGCGTTAGGTATATTATTGTTAAAAAGTCTAAATCAGTGGTAGGTACATGCTTTCTTACTTTACGTATTGCTCGAATCACAACACTATCTTGAAATGCGACTGTGGCAATATCTGGCACGTTTGGCTTATAAAAATCGTTAAATATTTTGTCAGATTAACAAAACTAACTTTAGCGTCATTCTTTCCCATTTTTACCTATAACTTTGTCTACATAGTACATTTTTCCTACTTTTATTTCATATGCACTAGTGGATTAGTCCACTTTATTCCATAATCCTCTGTTAGACACTCTCCCCTACAAATTACATATTTTATGTATATAAATATGTTTTGATATAAACATATATTTACAAAACCTGCCTGAAAACTGAGGCAGAGCATAGTATATTGTGTATTCAATATTTGCGATTTGACTATACAATTCTGAAAGAGTTTTTAGAATTAATCATTTTAATATGATGTTTATAACGACATAATAAATGTTTTAATTAAACAACGAAATTCGAGTTTGCTTCGATTTATATAAAAACTTAGAATCTTTTCTGTCATTAATATGCATATGAAATCTATAATCAAACAATACCTAGTGTTTCCATAGGTTTAGATGTAATAGAACACCTGAATAAATAATACAAGAAAATAAATTTAACAAATTCATAACTAAATTTATAGCTGAGGTGTCCGAGTGGTTAAGGAGTTGGACTTGAAATCCAATGGGTATTACCCGCGCAGGTTCGAATCCTGTCCTCAGCGAAGCTTTTTTGATACTAATCAAAATTTAAATTGAGTTTATGTTATGATCCGACAGGTACCGTCTGTCGAACTCGATAAACTCGTTCAATAAAGTTAAATAAAATATCTCAAATTGTTACTCTGTCTGCTGGATGGAAGTTCGTTGCAACAACGTTAAAAATTTGAATTAATATTAATGTATCGAATCTTCATTATCTTTTAAATACCATTACATTTTACAACCATTTTGATTATTTACTATACCTAATAACTGGCACGTTTGGCGTATAAAAATCGTTAAGTATTTTGTCAGATTAACAAAACTGACTTTAGCGTCATTCTTTCCCATTTCTACCTATAACTTTGTCTACATAGTACATTTTTCCTACTTTTATTTCATATGCACTAGTGGATTAATCTACTTTATTCCATGATCCTCTGTTAGACACGTTTCCCTACAAATTACATATTTTATGTATATAAATATGTTTTGATATAAACATATATTTACAAAACCTGCCTGAAAACAGAGGCAGAGCATAGTATATTGTGTATCCAATATTTGCGATTTGACTATAAAATTCTGAAAAAGTTTTTAGAATTAATCATTTTAATATGATGTTTATAACGACATAATAAATGTTTTAATTAAACAACGAAATTCGAGTTTGCTTCGATTTATATAAAAACTTAGAATCTTTTCTGTCATTAATATGCATATGAAATCTATAATCAAACAATACCTAGTGTTTCCATAGGTTTAGATGTAATAGAACACCTGAATAAATAATACAAGAAAATAAATTTAACAAATTCATAACTAAATTTATAGCTGAGGTGTCCGAGTGGTTAAGGAGTTGGACTTGAAATCCAATGGGTATTACCCGCGCAGGTTCGAATCCTGTCCTCAGCGAAGCTTTTTTGATACTAATCAAAATTTAAATTGAGTTTATGTTATGATCCGACAGGTACGGTCTGTCGAACTCGATAAACTCGTTCAATAAAGTCAAATAAAATATCTCAAATTGTTACTCTGTCTGCTGGATGGAAGTTCGTTGCAACAACGTTAAAAATATGAATTAAAATTAATGTAGCGAATCTTCATTATCTTTTAAATACCATTACATTTTACAACCATTTTGATTATTTACTATACCTAATGATTTACCTATTACATCTTTAATGTGAGAAGAGAAAACAGACAATGAAATAAATTGTTGATAGTTTGGAAACAAATGTAACATAATTGTGTAATATAAAAAAATATAGGTACTGTCTTGAGCATCATGATTGGCGTAGTCAGGGGGCAAGGGTGGGTAATAACCACCCTACAAAAGTCATTACCTGCCCTAGAAATATCGACAGTATTGAAGGAATATGTTGTTTTATTCTTTTCGTCTTAAAATAAAAATCATTTTGCTTATAGTAGCTGATCAGCTGATTGGCTGCTCTCCCTAGGAAAATTCGCTAGCTACGCCAATGCTGAACATTAATATTTTCCTTGTAGGGGTGACTTAACATGTTCACAACAGGCATTGATTTATTACCCGTAATAATATATGTATTATTAATCTTTATCTACTACTTAGTAGTAGATAATAATATTAAACTTCAAGAATTTCTTTGTGTTTGTTTGAACACACTAATAACTTGGACTACCAGTTATATTTTTGTGATTATCAATATTTTTCTATAGATTTTCTATAGAATACAATATTTTAATATAGATATTGCTTACATATCAGGTATCTATATTTTATACTATTTAAAGTCTAGGTAATTTTTTTATTATTTTCGATTGAAAAACTATGACAAAACAATTTCAAATTTGACGACCGTTGCGCTTTTAGCACCAAAATAGGGGTTAAAGATAAAGACAAAAAATCACCTTAAAAATAGTACTTTCCCTTTTTCTCTTCATATTTTTTATCCTATGCAATTTTTCTTCTTCTTCTTCCTAACTTGCCATTACTGCCATTATCGAGTGAATTATGTCATGTGTTATGACGATTCAGTATCCTAACAAGATGGTGGCTCCCCTGTTAGAACTTTCTAGGAAGATTTTGTGGGACCTCAGAATGAATGCTTTCAGCTTATATTTATAATCCACTTCACTTATGCACAAACACCAAACTATATAACACAAAACGTCACCAATATTACATAATAAGAGTCAAAAAACCTAAGTTAATAAATTAAAAATAAAAACCACAACATGTCACTCCAAGATCCCGCCAAAAACTCCTATGCAACTCTTTCAGTTCCATCTACCTCTTGCGTAATCTGGTTTTACCCTTACATTCCAGGTTAAATAAACAAATACGGTATTTATTTGTGTACATGTGGGTTTGTGTAATGGTATTTGCAATACCATTATTGTGGTTTATTTGGATGCAATTTTAGATAATATAAATCTAGTGATACTTCAATCTGGTTTTATTAGTTTTTCACGATTTTAAGAATAATAAAGTTTACGTTTAGTAGACATTTATAATTTAAAGAGCCGCTTGTAGCCCTCGAAATTTTATTAGTATAGTTGCTTAAAGAATTTTTATCCAGTGGCTTAATCTATACAATTAATAAAATTTAAGTGTCTGTTTGTAATGTCGAAATAACAGTTTTTTACTAAATGCATATGAAAGTATAAACGATAACTGTAACAAAAGCCTCATTTTAAAAATTTTTGTCTGTCTGTCTGTCTGTTTGTTCCAGGTAATCTCCGAAACGGTTGGACCAATTTTGACGGGACTTTCACTGATAGATAGCTGATGATATAGAGAGTAACATACACTAATTTATTTTAGAAAAAGAATAAAGTTTACGCACAAATAAATAATTGGTCATTGTGAATCAATTCGGGCGCTTAAATGGCTTATGCTCAGTAAACCATAAGAGATATAGCAAATTAATGTACTACATAATCATAGGCATTAAAAAGACCTACAAAAAGTCCGGGAGAGTACATATCTATTTTCTAAGTAACACCCACAATAAGCATTTTTGTCTTTAAAATAACCGGGAGCGGGAGAGGAAAATTCGCGTGGGCATTATGTAGTCCACGTGAGCGAAGCCGCGGGCACAGCTAGTCTATAATAAAAATAACATTGAACATATCAATTGTCTGGCTGTACAGTCTAGATATCTTTGCGTATTCTGATAACGAAGAAAGAAAAAACTTATGATTGACAATTTGTGAGGAATTCCCCAAATTGCGGGAATTTCGGCTCCATTGGGGATTTAATTTGTGATATGTGGGAATTTGCGGGCAATTTCATGATTTACGATCATAAAGCAATGTCTTTTGCCGCACTTAATATATGATAAAATTGAGAGCTCCTCTAGCATTATGAAACTGTTAGATTGAATCGTATTGTTGACCGAATAAAATTTTAGGTGTTATTATTGTTTTATTAGGCCGAAGAATATATTTTTTACGTGTATGTATAAATAAAGTATCTTGATAGTTTTATTATAGTTAAATATTTAAATCTCACAATGAAAGAAACGACATTTTAAAAAATATTCCATAACCCCAACTTATATAGTATAGCCGAAAATTACTAGGGCTTAAAAGTAATTAGGAATAAAAACAGCTAGATTCCCAAATTTATAAAGCGCTATTTATGTTGATTGTTTTGCCATTTAGAAATGTATTCGTCAAAAATTTTTTGTTGGTTCATACTAGTGATAATGATAGTTCAGAGTCGATGATGACTCACTGGTAACGTATTCAAGCACTGCATCGATCATTGAAATAAAACCTCTTTGAATTTAATAGTAGTTCATACTATAATTCATAAAAATGTTATGTATAGCGATGAAAGATATTTATTTTAAGACACGAACACAGTATACACTATACGTGAACTAATTATAAGCCACGTTTTAATTAAATTGTGAAAGGTGCTAATTGCAACATTTAATTTCAATAGATTTATTACTTTGTTTGTAAAGCTCCACTTAATTACTATATTACACCTCTGTCCGCTTATCCATTACCACAAGAACCATCTACACACGGTGCCATAAACTCAAGAAGAAGACGTCCACAATATTTTAATGTGTGCTAAATTAATAGCGCTTGTTTTATTCTTGTTTCTTACAAAGTTACAGTAGTTCGTAGTAACAATGTGGTTTCTTAATAACGTTCTTGACTGTAATTTGCTTGTAGATTCGCTGCTTGCTGTTGCTGGTGTTGTGGTGTTTCTCGAACTGATCGTAGTACTGCCGCCCTCTCCGCTATATTTAACCTCGCCCTTTGCCTCGCAACCGGTCGTGCGATGGATTCCGTGCGGGGCGTCGCTCAGCCAATGAGCGCGCACGCCCTGTGTGCGCGCTCTCCGCAGAGCGAGGCTAACCGTGGGAAAGGGACGGCAGTACCATGAGTCACCATGCCAGATGTTCCGAGTCTGGCATGGTTCATCCTTACAACTAATGAAATTTATACATTTAAACTTACAACTAGCTATATTCTTATTCTAATCGTTTTAAAATACACATATTTAGTTCATATTATTATATCTATTCCTAACACGTATTATTTAATTTATTTGTTCATTCTATACTATTAGACTATCGTTATTCGCTCGCCCCGCTCGCTGTCCGCGACAAGAACCTTTCTAAAGTAATTATAACAAAATAAAAAACCTGCAGCAGCAGCAGTAAAAGCAAAAAAAAGTAAAAGTAAAAAAACAGTGAAATCTTCATTTATAAAATAAAATATCTTCTTTAAAACTTATTTTTAAAGATCCTCTAAAGCAGTGGGACTCGAACTAATGACCACTCGTACATACAAGTTCGTGCATACAAGTCTGGTTGTTACACAGCTAGGCCAGTTCGATGCTGATCATAGTCGCGACAGTCAGGAGCTTCATTAACCAATGCATGGATTAAATGAAGATAGAATATCTTATTCCCTCGCTGGCTAAATGCTATAGATATTTACATGTCTCTTTTTAGTATTACTAATTTATTTCATCGCATTTCAAATCACAACTCCAGTTCCAGAGTTCAGACTCCAGTTCCCAAACTTACCAAGTTTAGTGTAAATAATTATTATTGTAGATTAAAACCTGTTTAGTTTAGTTTAGCTTACTACTATTACAAAAAGAATTTAATATTTTGTTATTATGTTGACAGATATAAATTTTCTTTCTTTTAGATGTCATAATTTTATTAAAACTATGTATTAAATAATTTTTTATTTATAACGCCAAGTACATGTAATTTTTTCATGAGGAATTGTGCGCACTTTTTGTCGTTAAAAATGTAAGAATCTGTTATTTTTCATTATTATTTTAAGATTATGAATTAAATAATAAGTAATGCATGCAGATACTCATTAGTAACGACTAAAGAAACTTTACTACAATATTTTTTTATTGGACTACAAGTTGTCTTTAGAAAGCTATGTGGGGAATTTGTGAAGAACCAGGACTTTTAATCTTCCCCAGTTTGTGGATTATGAGCAAGATTTTTGGGGAATTTAGACATTGGACATTGACAACGCTGGAAAAATACACAAAAAATGTCAATTCAATTGTCATTTGGTTTGTCAATTTGTCATTTTCATGTTTTGGATTTTATAACTTCGTAAAAGCAGCGTTACAAGAAAGCCAATATTTGGATGAGATACAACACATTAATATAATAAAAACCCGAAGTGATATTGTGATGCAAGTCGTCATCTTTATTAGAAGAATAGTGTATGAAGAGTAAAACGAGGCATGCTAAATGATAGTGAGAGGACGTGATAGGACTGGTAAGATGCCATGCGAGAGCTGTGCCGTGCAGTTTAGCGTGTTCAAACGGAAGCGCTCGTGCTGTGAGTGCGAACGGTACTACTGCAGCGGGTGCCTGCGCCGGGGCGGAGGCGCCATGTGTGCTCCCTGCAGAGTACTCTCGACACGGCCCCTCTCACGCCAAACCATCGCTCATTTGAAGGTGCGCGACTTGCAGTGCTTCCTGCAACGACAAAATGTCTCCACCAGAGGCTGTGTTGGTATGTAACATCATAATTGTGTTACCCCTTACCTGCTTTATAGACCTTCTAGAATATTCCTTAAACTTTCAGCTATAAATACGTTATTGAAATCAGCATTTCTGAATCAATAAATTAGAGGGGGGCGATTATGAATGATTTACGTAATCGAGACATTCTGATGATGAATGATAATTCATAATTGAGCAATTTATGTATACTCAGAGGGGGGCGATTATGAGTGATGACTGAGGGGGTATATGCACTGAGTAAAAAGCTAAAATAAAAAAGAAGGTTGTTTGGTCCTAATAATTACTATTCCTATGAAATGACATACATACCATCACGCCTATATTCCCTGAAGGGTTAGGCAGAGATGTACTATTGTATACCAACAGTTTGCCAAGTATGTTTTTAGGTCCCATGTAATAGGGGGCGAGCCTATTGCCATTAATCGGGCACAAAGCCAAACTCCAAGCTGCTACTGAGAATTTCATAGGAAAAACCGAATAACATTTTGCTCAACCTGAGATTCGAACCCAGGACCTCGCTCATAGCAGTTGTGCTTACGACCACTAGGCTAACGAGGCAGTTACAATAAATTACTTTCTGAATTACTCAGACTAAGTTCATTTCAATTATTTAATCAATAATCTATGTTAATAAACTAATAATCTAAACAGATTATTTTATATCTTGCAAGTTTTGTCATTTTTATGAAACATTTGGTTTATACTGTTCAGTCTAATTAATTTCTGGATGTCTCATATTGCAGAGAAAGAAGAACTCGTCAACTTGTGTATATCACATGTAAACAGCTCAGCATACAAGAGACGGGGACAGGGTGGCAACACTAATCCTTTCAGTTCTTTGAAGGGATTAACTAACAATATAAATGAATTTATAAATACTGCATTTGACCTGCGAACGACAACAGCACAGCCGGCACCTCCACCCTCTACACGTAATATCTCTTTATATTATACAATCTTCAAGTATTACTTTTAATAATGCTTTATAGTGCTTCAGCTTTGTAAAAAAAATTACTAGTCAAGTATTAATCAATCAAGAAAAGAGCAGTTTTATTTATATGTTGTTAGTTGAGTTAGCAATATAAACTTTAGTGTATAAATTTCTTATTGATTCTTGAAAAAAAAAACATGAGAGTTCAAAGCTCATAAACAGATTTATATTTCACATAGAACTCATAAATTGGTGAATCTATATTTCATATCGTTTTCACATCCATATCTAAAACAAACTGTGAAAAATATTTAAAGTTCAGTGTTTCTCGTGAATATCTTCTGATATATTTCCATCCTTTTTCCTGTTGATGTTTGTCTAGTATGGTAACACACTAAGTCCACAGTGGGATTGGATTTGAAGTGCAACTGCTGATCACACCTATGGTTGCTTGGCAACAGCTTTTCAACATGAGTTGGATGCACATTAAAATATGGTCTACATATAAATGTTATTTACGGGATCCCTAACTGCACACAAGTGGTTAAACTTATATCATATGCTTAGCAAGAGATGCTACAGTACAGTTTGCAATGAAATTGAATTATTAAACATTATCTGCATTTATAAATTCAATTATCTAAAAAATTTACTTTTTTGGAAAGATTAAACACAATTATTTAATATTAAAATTTAAAAAGTATTAACTTTATTGTGAAAACATTTTAAGATCCAATATGAGAATTTTATTATTCAGTAAAATATTATTGATCATGAAATTCATGAATATAATAATATGAATGTATTTAGTATTATATTGAGAAATGAAATGAGAAGGTCACAAACCAAGTTCCATTACCTTGCAACAGGACTGACTTAAGATCATTCTTTTCCTTTTTTAACTTAGGTTGATTGCACTACATCATATTTTTTTTTCATCCCTGGATTTTACTTGATATTCCAAAAAAAAATTTTTACTGGATAGTTTTTTTTTCGGTTGTATACAGGCTGTCCGGTAATGAATAGATAACCTTGAAATGGCTTATAGCAGAACTTATTGTCGTTCAGATGTTTTACATTCTTGTACACTGCAACCACAAATGACTGAATTCTGTCGGTTTTTTGTTGATCTATTATTATACGCTAACTATGCCAATCGATAAGCAGTTTAATAACAAATGTTTTTTTTTACAAAAGTTTGACTACCTATGGTACTATTAAAAAACAACGAATTAATTTTTCTATGAAAAATTAGCTAAAATATTTTTTTTTACAAAGTTTAAGCTTCTTGGGTATAAAAAAAAATGTATGAAAACATGAGTGACCAATAATTTTAAAATAATGTCGGTTTTGAGTAAATTTCATAATGGTGTCATTACTGTATCTTATGTAAATAGTGAATTATTGCTATTAAAGTAGAAAAGGAGCAAATTTGATTAAATAACAAAATATTTAATATGCGAATATTTTTTATATTCAACTGCACCTAACCATTTGAAGTTTAATAAAAAACTACATTTAACATTAATAGTACTTTATTTGGCATTACATAATTCATAATAAATGTTCAAATTGTTTGCCATTCACTCTTATGCAGGCTCTGCATCTATGGATAAATGCTCTTTTGAGCAGTCTCGTATATCGTTGATTACTTATTTTTGATGCGGTTGCTCTGACACGGATACGTAAGTGAATACCAATAATTCACTATTTACATAAGATACAGTAATGAATTATACCATTATGAAATTTACTCAAAACCGACATTATTTTAAAATTATTGGTCACTCATATTTTCATACATTTTTTTATACCCTCTAAGAAGCTTAAACTTTGTAAAAAAAAATATTTTAGCAAATTTCTCACAGAAAATAAATTCAAGTTTTTTTTTAATAGTACCATAGCTAGTCAAACTATTTACTGCCTATAGATTGGCATAGTTAGAGTATAGTAATAGATCAACAAAAACCCGATAGAATTCAGTCATTTGTGGTCGCAGTGTACAAGAATGTAAAACAAGGTAAAAATTTGTAGTTTTTTTTTTTTAAATCATATCTCAGGTACTACCAAGGATATATTTTGTTTCGCATTTTTTTCTGAACGACCATAAGTTCTGCTATAAGCCATTTCAAGGTTATCCATTCATTACTGGACATCCTGTATACCAAAATCAATTTTTATTTAAATAGATTTAAAAGTCATGAGTGAGATTTTTTAAGGGCAGTGAGGACGTTTTGTTTGTAGGTAATTGCTACAATAGCAGCCACTCCCACTCACCACCTTCGACTGCACCGACAGCGCCTCCGAGGGCCCATCACGAGAGATTTACTACCACACCAGGTATATTGAAAAATAAATTAATTAGAAAATAAAACCTAAAGAGATGTTTTCATTAAAATTCTAGAAATTTTGAATAGTGTCATTATACCAGTCTCATTATACTGGTTAAATTGTAGAAATCAGTGTGGTAGTTTGTGTAGGTGGAGAACAAGACATTTTTGTGCCCGTACCAGAGAGTCAATCTACATCATTCCGTAGCCCGTCAGAAGAGACAACTCATGTGGATACAGCCGACTGCCTCGAGATCGAAGACCTTGATGATCAAAGCTGGGAACTCATCAATCGACCCGCAGATCCCTTGCCCAATGGTATTTGTGTAATATTTTCCATGTCATTAGTACATTTGAATTATATGTAGATTCAGTACCCTAATCTAAATCACCATTGAGACAAGAAAGAAGTTGAATGCTGAAACACAACTTGAGGTTAACTTGATTGTTGAAGCAACTTGTAAGAGAGGTAGGGTACATTCAAATTTATTTGGAGATATATCTCCGTGTGTTGTAGCTCAACCAGTGGATTACCTCCACCCTACAGAAGATTGCAGCCAAATAATCTAGTGTTGTGTTCTGCGATGAGTAGGGTTTCCGGAGCGCCTATGGTATTTAAGAGTGTCCATTGGCTATGAAAGTCGTTTATCATCAGGAAAGCTGTATGCTTCCTTGCGTCGTTTGTACTAAAAATTACATTCATAAAATTTTTTATGTGATTGTCAAGGCCCAATAAATTATTGATGGTTTACCTGCACTAGAATTCAAAAAAAGAACTCATTTTCTAAGTATGTCTGGCTTCGAAGTCGCTAATATTTGCATACAGAGTAATACCCTGAACTTACCTCATAGACTTTGAGAGTACAGTTTTGCAAGCATATTCTAGTCCTAGTTATAAATAATCTTCCTAATATTAACATTATCATTCAATCAATTTTTTTGTGAAATAATGTTGATTTATATTTTTAAATTAATAAACAAGATAATATTTTGTGCCGCGTTCTTCATTGACAAACGAAACACCAATAAAAGCGCATGACGTCATTCCTGTGTAAGCGGACGTATTACACAGTTCGACTCTTTTCTGCGCGCAAATATATAATCATATCTTAATAATATTACCAAATGAGATTTTACATATGTATTTTAAAAATGTAAAAACTTAATAAATTCATATCATTATCATTATATTAATACGTGAAGCAAAAACTTTGGTACCTCTTTTTAAGCGTATTGCGTGCACGGAAGACTGATATTTGGCATGGTTAAAGTTTATATGGCGAAGGAGTGCAGAAAGTCTAAAATTTATCTATAGTATATGTTACTAATATATTAAATAAAATAAAATAATACTGCAAATCATAACCCGACCAGTGTCATTGAACTTACACCCTCCAAAATATTGACATTGTTACTCAATAAAAAGTGACAGCAAGTGATATAATATTAATTGTTTAGGTTCATACTGTAAATGTCAAACAGAAAATAGTCTATGATTAAAAAGTTGCTGGTCGAATTTCGATCATTGGGCGACCACTAGTAGAAATAAAGCTTCATATTAGCATTTGAAAAAGTGTTCTGAGGTAGGTATTAAAACTTTTCCCTAGACGCGAAAAAATCTCATTATGTTAATATTTTTTAAATGCTCTATTTTATAACTAGATGCACATTCAAGGGGGCATGTTTTCAAAAATTTTAACACTAAATTGATTGGAGCCCTTCTATCAAGATCGCATAAAGTGAGCTAACTGTATATTGTATAAATAAAATTCGTCGTATGACGTCACATTCGCCTATTTAAAATTATATTTATAAATATAATTTTAGACTCGGAAGTTCTTCTTACCGCGACAGAGAGCACAACGCATAGACGAGAAGCAGTGTCAGAGGATGAGCGGAGCAGTAGTTGGGAACGTGAAGCCGATGTGTCGGGAGGAGGCGGGCTGCTGCGACCCGAGCTGCGGTCCGACGAGCGAGCTGCCTCCGAATTCGATTTGCGACGCCCACATTCCACCGGCACCGATACTGACACCGCCAGCCTGCAAGACGAACCTCTCATGGACAACGACACTGGTATATCGATTATTTTGATGACTCTAATTTAGTATTAATATTCAAAAATACAACCGATTGTTTATGTCAACGAATAAAGAAAGCGACAACTACTACAGGCCGCCGATGCAACGCACATGTGTGAGACGTCTCAAACAACATGACCAAGCCGACTAGACGAACAAGTAATATTTTTGACAATGCAATAAGTACAATCAGCACAAAAACTGATTAACGAATTTTAAATTAGTGATAGTTGTCAAAAATTTAAGAAATAAACTATAAAAATACTATGGGAGCGTTAGTTATCACCTTCACGTTAAAAAGTCACTTGCATTAATTAAATGTATTGTAATAATATACAGATAATAAAATAAAATATTTTGTAATGGCGGCGAGTCGGCGATTGTGTGTTACAAGTGGACGTCCAAATCAAAATCAAAACAAGTACAGCATTTCGAAGTGACAGATTCAGAGGCAGTGTTGCCAATAATAAAAAATAAAAAAGCTACATTTATAAGTCTCGTGCCGATCTTTAGGTTTTTGCTGTTGTTTTACCAAGCTTATGTTAGATAAAAGCAAGTTGGTAAAAACATGTTTCCAATACGAGGCGTTAAAACCGACCTTTTCTGTCAATGTAAATGACATTCTCCAATAAATATGCAAAGTTTCGAAGGAATCTGCGCTGTCCGGACTGTGTCGGTATTTTTGACACACATCAAAGCGAACGAATCTCAGTTATTCGCGTAATCTCCCGCACGTTCGTATTTCATTGAACAAATATTGGGAGGAACAAATTATATTTTATATGTTTAGAAAGCGCGCGAGTTGAATGCAGTCTGGGTCTAAGATGTAGAGCGGGAGCATCTCCCCCCGTTGTCCGCAGGCCTCGCCTCACCTTTACTTTCTGTAGTGATGAGGGTGCTGTCTTTGACAATTATTATGGTACGATAACTGATCGCGTGGATACTCAAGTTGTGGTCTCGAGATATTTTTTGGTTTTAATAATGAACGATCGGAGTCCTTTAATTTTGTTATAAATTAAAAACTTAAAAACATTTTTTTAATTCATCGCCAAGCACGGAAAATGGCGAATAATAAATGCGATGATGATTAAATTTAAGAGATTTATTTTTCACTTTGATTTCTCTTTGTGAAATAGCTTGTCATTATGTTTGAACCAAGATGTAAATGTTAAAAAAAAAACATTCTCATAGACAACAATAATTCTAATTCCTTAACTCTGTATTGAACTCGCGCGCTTATTATAGATACGGCATTGCCGCTCTTTACGTGACATCGTGAATGAAGGTAATTGCCAATAATTCACTTAGTCGGACACGGTCTAACAACAAAGCTGCACGTAGTTATCAGGCGTACTGTATTGCCACTGTGAGAAATAACACAAATGTTTAATTTCATACGTAAATACACACTTAAACATTTATATATTAATTTTGTAAATTCGAAAATCCAATTTTCCAACTGTACTTAACTGTACTGATATGAGCGAAATGAAACTTGTATTTTGTGTAAGAGTGAAAGGGTAAGATAGCAGCGACCGGCAGACCAACAACACCACAGTGCAAATTTAAGTAGTAGGCTTATTAATCTTTTTTCCGTTGGATAATAGGTAATTTTCTATGCAATAGTGACTTTTTGTACAGAAGTATAAGCCATGTTTTGTCAATGAAAAATACATGCTTACACCTTCGTTTTTGGTAGGACATCTCTCGTCAACAATTAATATAACGGATCCGACGGGGTTTTTAATACATATTGTATATATTATATGGGATGAAAGTGGAACATTTAAAATTGTACTCGTTTAATTGGTTACTCGCTATTAAAACAGGACCAAGACAAATAACCCTGGAGCAGTTCAGCCAGATATCCGACCTGGAAGTGCTGAACGTGAAGCAATTGAAAGAGTTGCTGACGCGGAATCGGGTCGAGTTCCGCGGCTGTATCGAGCGGGCCGATCTGCTCGACCGAGCGCAGACATTGTGGAGGAACCACAACCGAGACAAAGATGGTAAGTACATTATATATCTGCACTCTTTTACTTACCTATTGTAGATGTTTAAAAGAAAAAAAAATTACTAGTCCACGAATTTTATTAATTTCATCATTTTAGGTTGTTACCTAATAGAAGAATAATTATCTTTTTTTTATTTGAAATTTACTCCTTATAATATCAACTATCTGCCAGTGAATGTCTCGTCAAAATCGGTCCAACCGTTTCGTAGGTTACCCGGAACAGACAGACAGACAGACAAAAATTTTAGAAAAATTTTTTTTTTGTTTTCAGATGACATTACAAACACTTAATTTTTTTTTTAAACAACAGTAATAGTATAAAATGTATATAATAAAAGTAGCACCAACAATTAAATGCATAAAATATAATTTTACGATATATTTTTTTACGAAATTTTAATAGAATAAAATATTATTCAATGTGAATATTCTATTTTGCAACATTACTTATTATTAATTACGTTTTTTTTTTAATATTGAACAAACTGTTGAATTAAAAGTAGTAATGAAAAAAGTACTTTAGATTTTGAATAAAGTATATAATAATATTATGTCCTTACATATGAAATTAGCGTTTTATATGGTAAAAGTAAAATGAAAAAAATATTATGAAATTATACATTTAATCAATCGAAGTATGTACCATTATTATCTATGCACTTTCGCCATTTTAAAGGTAGTTCATTGATTCCATTGCTGAAAAAATTGTGGGAGCAAGAATCAATAAAATCTTTGAAGGCAGTTTGGACAGCCTCATCGGATTTGAATTTATTTTCCTTACAAGAAATTGTCCAAATTCTGAATAAAGTGGTAATCTGTTGGAGCAATGTCCGAGGAATATGGTGGGTTTTGGAGACATTCCAACCGCAGTTCCTCTAATTTAGCGACCGTCGGTCGTAAAGTATGGGCTCTGGCGTTGTTCTGAAGCAGCAGTGGGCTTGAGATATTGACCAGTCTCGGTTGTTTAACGATGAGCTTTTCCATCATGGTTTGCAATTGTTGACAATACAGATCTGCCGTTATCGTCTGGACAGATCTTACGAAGCTGTAGTATATGACACCAGCACTGGTCCGCCAAACACTCACCAGTACCTTTTTCTGAGACGACTTTCGCTTGGGACAGGATTTGGCCGGTTCTCCTGGGCACAACCACTGTGATGAACGTTCCCGATTGTCGTAAAGGATCCATTTTTCGTCACAAGTAAACAATACGATTCAAAATTCAATCGTTATTCACTCACACCGAAGCCTGCCGCTAACTCTTATGTGGTTTGCGAATGATCCGCTTCAACGATCACTTCTGATTCTTCATTTTCAACTGGGGTCTCCGGCCGTCCACGGGGTTTGTTTCGTAGGTCAAAATTTCCAGAACGAAAACGTTGGAACCAAAAACGTACCGTGTTTTCTTTTACAGTAGCTTTCCCGTACACATACTTAATCCTTCGAGCTGATTCTGCAGCGCTGATGCCACAGTGGGACTTATATTCGTAAATAAGGCGATATTTTAAATTTTCTATTTTGTGAAAAGAACGATGTCAAAGAAAAATAAAATTGTGCGAAAACAAATAAATCACTAAATTCGAAACACAAATACAAAAGCCTAAATTTGGAATAAATTTGAATTTGGAATTTCTAACCAGACGCCAGGATATTTGAGATCAAAGTGACCAGTTCAACAATACTCCAATTTCATATGTAGGGCCTAATATATGATTTGAATTCATTATGTATGTATGAGTGTTGGTTTACAGAAGTTGACAAGCTGCCACTCGAGGAGTGTTGCAAGATCTGCATGGCGGCCCCGCTCGAGTGCGTGCTGCTCGAGTGCGGCCACATAGCCGCTTGTACTGACTGCTCGAAGCAGTTGGCCGAATGCCCCATCTGCCGCCAGTACGTCGTCCGAGCAGTTAGGTTCTTTCGCTCCTGAACGGAACTTTACGTCCTTTTATGTCATACGTAGCCGCCGGCTTTGCTTGACGTATCGTTATTACGCGCGAATTTACTGACATCTCTGCATCTGAGATATAAACTGAGAATTAAAAACCCTCAAAGTCACAAAAATATAGTTTTTTTTTTTTTTTTTTTCGATAAAAATATCATTTTTTTTATTGGGTATTTTAATACAAAAATATAGCAACCCTGAAGTTTATTTTTTAGCTCAATTATATTTTTAACGACATCCAGACTTTAACGACACTATCTAGAATTATATTGTTTATTAAGTAATACAATATGTATGTTTACACATAATAATTAATCAAAAAATCCGCAATATACATAACAAAACACTAGTTTGAATTTAACCAATATTATTTGAATAGTTATATTACAGGAGTCACTTACATGCTTTCTTACGAATTTATTTCAGTAGATATTAAATATTTGAATTTGTTTTATACTACATTGAAACTGCCAGTACTTCTTATTGCATAAAGCGCAATAGAACATTCGATATTTTTGTTAGCATGATAATATTGTATCAACTAAATATATGCCGCTATAAATAACATAATATATTATTTGTGTAAATAGGAATTATGCCAAAATTTATGAACTGAATTTGTATAAAAAGTTTGTACAATTTTGATATCCATAAGATTAACGTCGAATAAATCGTAATCAGTGGTTGGGAAATCAGTAGGTAGGTACCTAATCAAACGACTGCAGAGCGAGTTTAAAATGAAATAATCAAATTTCGGAGCTATCTCTAATTTGGTCTAACTTGAAAGATGGGATTGTTTTTATCTCAATTGTTAACAAATTACGGGATGTAAATAACTATTGCGTAGTAACAAACGCGTGCGGAGCGAAGCGGGCGCATCCCTACTATTCTTATACATTTTTATGTAAATTGTGAAGTTGCAGTCTTCCGAACCGAAGAAACATATTTATATACATTATGTACATATTATTCAAGAAGATTGTACGGTTTGATGTGTTGTTTAGTTCGGTTAACTGATTTTTGATTGTCCTAAAAGACGAAAGCCTTTTAAAATAATTCTGATAAATGAAAAGCCTCTGTTTACTAAAATTGTATGAGATAATTATGGTACAAAGTTTGTATTACAAAATATAGAACTGGAACCAACAGTCCAGGGTCTACGATTTTTTTCAAACCCTAATAAAATCTTGATGTTACCTTTCCTTCCAGCATTTGATATTTGTCACATATTATGCACACTAATTACGCATTCAAAGATTGAATAAACAATCAAACATATGCGATGTTTCCTGATTTAAATGAAACAGTCTTCTTTTTTTTTTTAAGATTTGGTATCCTCTAAAATTTTTACCATGGTCAGGTCAGGTCAGGTCACGTTTGCATTTAGCTTTAGATCTGGGGTTGAAAACCCTGTAACGGCAAGTTTTCAACAAGAAATAATGGGTTGCTAAATTAAAAAACGAAAATAAATTTTGCAACTATTAAAATTGATGTAAGCGAAGATATTGTAACAATCACGTATACATGTAACACGAAAGAGGACAAAATATAATATATTTATTATTTACTTTATGCGTCGATCATAATCAAATACTTCTGAATATAAGATATTTTTAATGTTTCTTAACAGATTTATACTTCACCTTTAAGGAGTGTTGCTACAAGTACATATACCATTTCTATTTCTTTATTTTCTCGATGACAGCTCCTGTGAAAACTTGAACGAGCGTCTTTTTCACATTATGTATGCATTATTTTATAAAAAATATGACGTTTACATACGTACAAGGTTATACCAGAGTCGGAGAAACTGATAGGGATGGAGCTATATCGATAAACGTAACACGATAACACACCCGATATTTTTTTACAAAGTGTAAGAAACTAAACTACTGCCGGATACTTTTGTACAAATTTATTAACTAATATTATATTTCATTACAAGATGTTACACGTATTAATTCTTTATTGATAATGCCAACTTCTTTAAAATTTTCGAAGCTATTGTAAAATAAGTAGGTATAGGTAGGTACACGACAATGAAACGAAATAATTATAACGACAGGTAATCTTTATTTATTTATTTTGATCAAAATCTGATGAATCGTCACTGTCACTCGATGGTCATTACTTATTTGGTCACAACACTACAACTATCAAATTAGAACTGTCATCGAGAAAATAAAGAAATGGAAATAGTTTAGTAATCAAATTTGTTTAAGACACAGTGACTAAAGCTGTAGTTAATTTCGGTAATAAATAAATTCAATAATTAGTATTGTTTTAGTATTATGTGAAGTAAAAGCATTCTCTTCAAAGTGATTCAGATTATGAAACATCGCAGACTTTTATTGTAAAAGGAAACTTATGATTTTTGTTTTTTATCTTAAATACCTATACTGAGTTGTATTTAGGTATAATGGTGATGTAATTGAGTATTAGGGTTCTTAATGCAACAAAAAAAAAACCAAAAAGAACAACATATTTTATTCAATGGGATCTTCTAACAGAAAATAAGTCTATTCAAATTAGCGGTGGGCGATTATGAGATATACTAATGTAATCATTTGATTATGAAGGTAATAATTAATTACTAATATTAGTAGTTCGAAAATGAGTGATCATTCATAATAAGAACTTTGTTTACGACTGCGCGACCTTTTTTTTTAGCTTTCCACTCTTCGTTTTCAATAGGTACCAGTCATCATTTATAATCGCCCACCTCTGGGTAATAATACATCAAAGGCTCGATTATGAATGATCAAAAAAAAATCAAAATAGTCTTTATTCAATTTAGGCTCTAAAAAGGCACTTATGAATGTCAAAACACTACTGCCGATCATTCATATGAATCGATTATGTAAATCATTCATAATCACCCACCTCTAATTCAAATAATGTAGATGCAGCTCGCCAGTGTGAGTTTTAGAGATGAGCGAGTTATACATAGTCGATATCTCGTCTCATGAATGTTGTTGCATTGATAACTTTAGTTATTTTGTTGAACACTAGTAAACATTGTAAAGCGTTGCTGAAACCCTCATTTTATTCACCTTTTTAATATAAAGAACATTACTCGTATCAATTTAATATACAGCAAAAGCTCTTTATTCGCGGGGTATATGTTTCGTAAATATGCTGCGAATACAGAAACCGTGAATATGGAATGGTAATTTATATAGGAATAAATGACAAAAAAAAAAAAAAGTATATAAAAAATTGAATTTAATTGAAGTTTTTGACCATATTGATTAATTATTATCTTCAGGCTTAGGCAATGGTTTAAATAATTTTGTAGTTTTTCCTTTCTTCGCAGTTTTTAAAAGCTCCTTCAATTCAGACTGATATTCAGCAGTGGCATTAGCAATTTGTATCTTAAAAATAAGACTTCGTTCCATAGACTGATCAATTTTTATAAAGAAATCACAAAGCGCATTGAGTAATAAGGTTGTTTTCATTCTGTTTATTTACATTTTCAAAAACTTCGACCGCGGCGAACGCGGCTTGTGTCAAAGGCGGAACCAATACAGAGGTGATATCATTTAACAACATACTTTAGGCGTAGTTGCAATAAGGTTTATTTTACATTTTTATTAGTCCATTTGACGACGCCTTTAGAAAGGATATTCGGTTAGATACCTACATATTGGAGTCCTTTTATCAATGTGTATGTACCGATGCACCGATAAGATCCGCGAAGAAAGAAATCTTTAGCCGCGAATACAGGAATCGGGTCGCATTTTTTTAATCGGCGAATAGTGAAAACGCGTATGAAGGAAGCGCGAATTAGGAGCTTTTACTATACATGGTAGATACGCAGTTCGTAGATGAGTACCTACTACTACTACTACTACACATCATTTTTTTTGTCATTGGTATAATCTATATGTCCTTTTCGGATTGGACCGGTTTTTTTAAGTATTGTACAGTGTGTATTAAAAACCCCGTCGGATCCGTGAAGGTGTTAATAGGTATCGAGATTATATTCTGTTTATGTTATCTATCTCAGATTATAAGTAAAAGAAATTACCCCTAATAAAATGTAAAAGAATTATTTAAATGAGGAAACTTACATGGCAATACAGGCGGCGCGGCGCAGGGTACCGCCATACGATAAAACGTACCGTTGCGACGCGCGGAGGCTGGCGACGGTATTATCACGTTTTAAAAATTTGCTAAATTTTAGGGAAACAAATTAAATAAGTTAATTTTAAATCGCAATAACATTTTTATTTTCATATAATAATAAATAATATTTTGATATTTTTTTGGTAATGTCATTTGGGTACTTATGTACCCTTTTCGGATTCGACGGGGTTTTTAATACATATTGTATATCGACGATGGAAAGGCTAAATTGGATATCGTATAAAGTTTGTCAAATGCATGTCTGCAAAACTTCTATCGTCGATATTTATATATTTTACACTAAGATTATTATTTTTGAAATATCTGTAATAATTTTATGGGTCAAAATATATATGACTGTAGTAAAAAAGAAGACGTCAGTGCGTGTCTACCATTTTATATCCATTAAAATTGGATGCATTTACATCTCGCCCCCTATTACATGGGACCTAAAAACATACTCGGCGAACTGAGGGTGTACATCAAGTACACCTCTGCCTAACCCTTCGGGGAATTCAGGCGTGATGGTAATGCAACAATAGACATATCGATATATGTATTATGACTTCTTTACGGATAAAATTATATTCATTGAGCTGAGGACTGTCGATTATTATTGTTCTTAATTTTAACATTATATTGTCTCTAATACGTCGTATAATATATGTTTTGTACGTCCCATGTATTTTCACTTTTTTCATTGGTTTTATTTATGGCTGTTAGCCGGTTTTTAGCTTTTGTGAGTAGTGAATACGGACAAATGTAAAAAGTTGGATATTTAATGCGAACAGCGCTATTTTTCTTCTATTTGAGGTTTTATAAAAAAATAATAGTCTCCAATTGTTTGAGAATTTGGATTTTAAAAACGTTTGCCACAACTTCTGTGTCATTAATTCGTGACAAAATAGTATTTTTATATATATTTTGATGTAAATTTATTATTAGTGTATTGTACTTTCATAACAAGGAGAAAGGAAATACGGGTGGTTTATATTGGTAAAATTTTGTTGAGAGGGAATCTATTCTCTAAGCCCAAACCAGTTATAAATGTCGTTAGTCCTAGCCAAGATCGAACTCACGTGACCTGTGTTAACGTTTTAAAATATCGTTTTATGTGATACATGCTCTGATTTCGCCTACTTTCCTATATAGTGTTGCCAGCTTGTTATAGTTTCGCTTCAAACTGTTGTTGATCTGACCGTCCTTGATGAGGAAACTTAGGGCGTCCCAGTATAGCAGGTTTAGGTAAAAATGATTAATTACATTGGCCAATGTAAATCTAATTGAATGTTGTAAGCGAGCATACATGCACCGCATTCAGCCAAATGTTTATGTAAATATAATCGCCATTAATTATTTAAATTTAATATAAAATTTAAAGTTTTTCCACGAAATTTGGATTTTTAAATAAATCACGCATTCATAGAAAATATTATTGTTTTATTTACAAGAAAGTAATCAATCTAATAGAAAACTGACGGGCTGGATCGGCTTCAGTGAAGTTCTTTCTGTTCTGTGAACAAAGACTTTTTTCTTAATAAGTTTAACATGAAGCATTTACAAATAGCCTGCAAGGAGACTAATCTCTTCAGATTTTAATATTTTTTAAACCCCCCAACATAAATTACCTATTCATTGAGATAATTCCAATAAGCAACACGATACCTCTACGGTAAGTTGGTGAGGAGTTGGACATACTCCTGATTATGCAGCATCGAGCCAAGGTTACCATTTTCTAATAATATCAGCGAAGAAACAATACCAAATTTCAACTCGATGAGACATGTGGAAAATGCTCACATCCATTCACCAACTAGATAAGAGCTGATAATCTTCATACGACTGAACAGAACATTCTCGATTAAGTCACCTTTCAAACAAAAACAAATCAAAATCGGTTCAGCCGTTTAAAAGCTACGAAACTACATACAGATAAAAGTGTTAAAAAACAACACCCCTTTGCGTCGGGAGTTAAAAAATAAAATTATCAGTGAGGAGAAAGCGATTTTTAAGGAGTCTAGAGAATATGGAATAGAGTGAGAGTGAAATACAGATCTACAAACAACCTCGTAGGGGCGCATAATGTTGCCAAATATACGATTGGTCCTACCATTAATTGAAAATCTATACCAATATTATAAAGAGAAAAGATTTAAATTTTTGTTGATTTTTTTATTTGTAACGGATAAACTCAAAAACTACCGGATCGATTTTAAAAATTATTTCACCAATATAAAACTACAGTATCAGCGAGTAACATAGGCAATTTGGGAAAATTAATTTATTCTTCATAAAAATGTCGATAATTTTTTCAAAAATTGCCTACACGGGTGCGTTAGCGATGTTTGTAGTAAAAAATTAGCACGGGTGAAACCGTGAGGCACAGCTAGTTAATATGTTTACATAACATATCAGGGTTGTCATACTGAGTCACTTCGTAAACAAATGTTTGAAAAATGCGAAATATAAAAAAAGATCGAAGAACGATGATAGTTCAACTGTAACACTGTGGTGGGATATCGCACTGAAATAGGTTCGAATACTATAGTTAACGTTTCTGTGAAAGGTAATATTGTTGTGAAACTTAAATGCGCTGACATGAAAATTTATATTGATCGCCTCTAAGCGAACTTACTATAACTTAAAAGTTTGTAAGCACACCCATATTGATATGCGTAATTTACGGCCACGAAAATTACCTTATATTAGTTTTCAACGGTGACTACTTTAAGATCCTAGTCACGTCCTATAGCGTGCGTCTCTTTTGGCTGGTCGATGCGTATAATAGAAGTTCCAAGGGTGAAGTATCCCTCGTACTCGACGTCGTCAGGTGTGGTGTCGTAGTGGTAGTGGCCGCCGTCGCCGTGCTCGCTGAACCCATGGAAGTGCTGCACGCGGAGATCCAAACCCTAGCCGATTAGAAATACTAAGTTATCTTTACTTTCACCTGTGCCGTGAAATTACTTGATATTGCGAGAAATTTGTGAAACGTCGCCGATGTAAGAATAACTCACAAGGTCTCCTGTGACTAGAGTTCCGACAATCGTGAGCGGTGCCTTCATCTCGAAGTAATGCAGCCACTGGTCGACGTCAGAGTCACTACACAGGGCCGTAGTGGAAAACTCAGGCATCACGTGGAACTTAACGCGTCCAGACCGTAGTAAAAACATGCCTCCTAAACCTGTGTAAACAAGCTATTTTTATCAAAATCAACAATAGTTCTCACTATGTTTTAGACCCATACTTATATGGTATTTTTTATGCAATTTTTTATTTGTTGTTGAGTGACTATATTCTTAAATGCAGCTACCGGAAATTCCGGTAGTTTATTGGACGAGTATTGAGAAACGCCCTACCGTCATACTATAATTTCATCACAATGTTTTCCTTCAAACGAAAGTTAAGGTCCACCATTGAAAAATTCGAAATATTATCTGTGACTGCTATTGAGTCACCAATTCTATAACTTATTTGCATTCATTCTTTTCGTTTTAATCAATACTAGCGATCGCCCTAAGGTCGAAATTCGACCAGCGGCTTTTTGATCATAGACTATTTTCTGTTTGACATTTGCAGTATTCATAAACAAGGAGTATTATCTACATCACTTGCTGTCACTTTTCGTTGAGTGACAATGTCAATAATTTGGGGGGTCTAAGTTCAATGGCACTGGTCGGTTTATGATTCGCTGTATTAATTTATTTTATTTAATATATTAGTAACAGATACTATAGATAAATTTTAGCTTTCTGCGCTCCTTCTCCATAAAAATTTTAACCATGCCAAATCTGTCTTCCGTGCACACAATACGCTTCAAAAGGTACCGAAAGCTTTTGTTTCAGGTATTGATATATACTTAGTTATCATATAGTATTAAAGGCTTGTAAGGCCAAGTATTCGAAACAGAAGATGAAATTTTTCGAAATACATTTCTAAGTTTACTATGGAGAATTGAGAGGACTTAACTAAATACCTCTCATGACATTTATTTATAAAATGTAGGTAGATACTTTGATCACATCCTCGTTCATACTTTCGAATACATTTTTCAAATTATGTCACGTTGTTGCACGGTCGTGAATTTGTGGACCTCGCAGCGTCGGACAAGTTAAGCAGATATGAATATGCCATCTGGATTTGTTTTAAACTATATTAGTAGAATGTCACTAATAATTGATGTGACTGATATCACACTGACCTAGCACTTTATCACCATAATGGTTCTTCAAGGTCTCCCTGATCGCCGTTATGAAGTTAGACTCACCGATACGTTTTTTCGCTACCACTTTTATAACCTGAAAACAATTTGTAGTCTTATTTCCAAACATGTCAGCGTATTAATTAGAACTGCAATCATCACTTATTCTATAATAATTTAAGACTATACGGTGTAATAAAGACTCGCGACTACCATACATATACAAGAATTGTACATAAAACACCCAGTTAGACCGAGAGATTTTTACTATCAAAAGATTACATATTACCTTAAATTGCATTACATTACGTTAATGCAAGTGATATTCGTGACGGCGCTATCTATCGCGGTAAAATAAACCAAAAGTAAATAATAACGAATTTATATACACGGTTGACGCTTTAACAGTGACTTGAATAAGACCTCGTTGCGTTGAGGGAACAGCCTGCGTGTAATCAGCTACAAGACATTGCCCTTCATGACGACGGTGACTGTCCATAAACACCGTTCCTCGACGGTGAGTATCTTTTGACTCGATTTGTAATGTAGTTGCCTACCATAAAAGTTACTCCAGATAAAAAGACGAATACAGAAAGTTTCGCCTGAGAATAACGTCTTAAAATCAGTATGATCCCTTCAGGTCCCTTGAGGACTTAATGCTAAAAAGCATTCTCTACCGATCTTCCAGGGGAGTAAAAGAAAGGTAATTTACAGGATGTGCATAATATTTATAAAAAAAAAAGAAATAGAAAAATCTAACCATCATTAAATTGCTCCAAGTAAAACCTACGTAGCGAATACTTGAAGGAATCCCGAGAGTTGGCTAGTTGGATGTGGATAGGAAGCGATCTTATGAGTCACATTTACATTAATTTTACATATATAATGTGTGAGTGATGTCAAATGTAGGTCATGCGTTCACTGGGTATTTATTTGTAAGTGATGTCAGGTAGGTTATAGTTTTATGAAGTCACAGACATCACCACTGACTAGTCAACACCAGGGGGACTGTTTGCTACTTTTTTTTTTAAAAGACCATATCATAATGTCCTTATCAAAAAGATCTAAACATAACTTTTCAAGAGAATTCTAAGTGTTATCACAAAATTCCAACGGTACCTTCCCAGGCTTGCCTTCGCTAAGCAGGTAATTTCCAAGTAACGCGGTCCTGGTCTCGCTGTTGGGCAAGCGCTGCTGCAGGTAGCCGCTCTGTTCCTTCGACGCGCCCACCGGGGTTATGGAAACGATGCGAGTACCCTGTTCCACTGTGCCGTTGCGCACGCTCAGGTTTATTATACCCTTTTAATAAAACAGAATACATTCATTAATAGCTGGTCCACTAACTTCGTTCACATGAAAAAGCTTTTTGTATAGGTACCCAACACAAATACAGATTTATTCGGATTGAAAGTGGAAATCTTTGTCGTTACCTATCTACTGCTTCACTATTATTGAAAAACGCAATGATATCATAATAGATTCCTTTCTCGAATTCAGTTTTGTATTAATCTGAAGCCTACGTTCAAATTGATTGAGTAGTTTTCAAGTGATGTACATTCCAACATGGGAAATTTGAGGTTCTAATTATGTGTACAGATAATACGAACTTAGTAGAATCATTGTACTTCACCGGTCACCTCGGGCTAATTACCTAAAGTGCTATACAAAAGTAGACGGGAAGACTGACAGATGCCGTCGTTACCACGAGGATAGCCGTGAGGTAACTATAGACAGAGAAAGGTAGATATACAATAATTAATATCATAGAACGCGATGCAACGATTAGAAGCTCGTGCTTGCGCCTGCTTGGAGGTATGTAACTTGTGGCTGGTCACTAGGCAGGTGAGCTCTAGATAACCACCCCGCTACTTCTATAATCAAACAAAATAAAGAATTGACATTCATAACCACCTATTTTACCTTTTATATTATTTTTGTGGTGCTTGTTTGTAATTGTTTTGTGTTGTATGCATGTAGTGAGCGTCTGTAATTGGTTCGCATATCAGTATTAGACTTTTATAAGACATTGTCAATGTTGGTATAAGATGCACACTATTGGCGCTGCCTTTATTAATTAGTAAATACTACTTCTGTAAAGCTTCAAATAGTATCTATACAAAATACGAACCAACGTTGACCGACGTAGTTCAAGTAGGAGCAATTTCACGAGAAAGTGTTACATTGAAGAACATACGTTTTACCAAGATTAAAGCTTATTAGCTACGATTCTACAGTTTATTTTATCTGATTCTTAGCCGTAAATTAAAGCATTTTCCGTAATAATATCACGGTTAGTTATTAAGAGACGTAGGCACAGAGGAATATATCTCTCTAATTCGGGCAGTCGGAATGGTGGAATAGGCACCTCCTCCATACAGATCGCAGTCAAATAATCTTGTGTTGTGTTCCTGCGGTGAGTACGGTTTCCAGACCTCTTTGGGATTGGGAAGTCCAAGGTTGGCGGGCGGCACGGTAGTGTCACCTATGATATTACAAGCGTCCATAGGCTATAGTAGCCGCTTACCATCAGGTGGGCTGCTTGCTTGTCAGCTTTGCTGTATAAAAAAAAACTGTAGCTAGAGTTGTCGTTAGTAGCAGTACTTCGCAATTGACTCCAAGGTATGGCCAAGGTCCAGCGCCGGCGCCTGCCAAGAAAGCGGACTTCCTGCCCAAGAATTGCGTCATCTCGACCATATCGTATATCTTGTCGCGCTGCACAGTCGGCACCAGGTACGGTGGGCCGCCGATTTCCACAAGTTTCTCATCACCAACAAGTCCTGGAATGTTAACATGTCTTCAAATCATGCTGTACAAACTTAAAGCCAGGATGTAATATGAACATCTAGAAACAATATCTCATTTCGCCGCATTTTGTTTTCGTACGAGTATACGTGTACCAATTATAGGCTTTTGTCGTGATGTGAGGTATTTGTGAATTACGTAGCTATTCTTTTTAGTTAGAACAATACACATTAGACTACTTTTTTTGCAATAAAAAAACGTTAAATATAGCTTAAAGTAAAGTCAACTAAAATACTCAACACGGAGCATGACAAGTTCAAGATTACACGATAACATACTATACAGGGTTGCTTCGCGTTCTCGTTTTACATATAGGTACAATATCTCTATCCATATTTAGGGAAATCGCAGTTATAATGCAAGGTATAACTTTACGAGTCATAATGTAAAACGAAAACAACAAAGAACATAGTAGTTAAAAAAACATTAGGAACAAAATAATTATGTGTTTTAGAGATTTATAGAATATATATTTCAATAAAGGTGACAGCCCTAGTTCCTTATATACTGTATGTACTGAACTAACATGTTGATAACCAAATTACAACAGAAGCTATCGCATGTTTATTAAAAGATAACATTAAGATTTGTTCTATTAGGTAGGTATAATATATATATATATTGTGTAATAATTATACAACATAGGTAATGTGTTTCACAGACCACGAGAACATTAATTCTGCTATAATTAATTATTACACTTAATAAATAATCCTATAATATTGTTGGCCACTTATCAAAAAAATATTAGTTTTTTTTTTTATATCGTGCCCAGAACACTTCGGCCGGCCGGCCGTGCACGCGTGAATTAACTTGCACGCCTTGCACACCCTTGTTAAGCTGGCTCTACATTACAGCCAATTAACCAATAACCATGATGATTAACTATAATATGTGGTTACCTGGTGACGTGAGAAAGTACGGCGGCTGTGTCAGGTCTGGACTCTCGACGACGGACACCTCAACTGACTCGAACGTAGACGGCAAACCATTTGATAAAACTACAAAATATTATCAAACATATTTATTTATCATCCTACCATGGCGTATAGAATTTCTATAGTTTTTCAAACTTCTTTCAGGTTCGTTGACCAGAACTCCCACACCGATTCTGAGTTCTCAATTTCCCTAAAAGGAAAATATTGATAGCTCCGATAGCGTTTCTCACCCGTTCTTCTCGATGACCACGTGCTGTTTACCAAACAGGTTACTCTTTTAATAAGTGCATATGATTTTGATTATCGGAATTAAAGTGGGCTTCGAGTCTCAAATGTAGTAAAAGCCAACTTGTCCAAAATCGACTTCAAACGCAGTCGTAATTGCTTTCACAAGCTCTATAGATCTGTATGTTTCAAATTTTGATATCTCAATAAAAATATCTTTCACTACTCAGATTATTTAGCAACCTAATTCAGTTTTTCTTTTATTTGTTGTCGTACTTGACATTCTAGTCGTTGGTCAATTGTCGTAAATGAAGTCTTTGTTTGAACATTGCTTATACAACATATTTTGTATGAAAATAGCTCTAAAAAGAAAAAAGTTATAAATATCTTTATTTCTAATTATTCGGTTTTTTGCGTTTTCCCTAAAGCCGTGTTTTGGCTTTTACTACATTTGAGACTTAAAGAGTCGAAATGTGAATGACAAGTTTAGTTCACTAACCTTCCACAACCTCTTCTAACGGAGGTCTGTACAACTCCTTCTCTACCACAGTCACCTTTGAGTAATCAACAGACGTCATGCTGCAACACATTACAAAATGTGCAATTATTTAGACAAGTCTGTGAATTTAAACACCCCTCATGTGACAAATGACAATGCGATACAAAATGAGAAAGAGCATTGGTTTTCATATGCAGTTGCGGTTACATTAGTAGCTTCTAGCCAAGTTAATAGTCCGTTATGTCTTATGCCCCTACTACCGTGCTTCGGTTTTATCACGATGTTTTACCTTAGAAAAAGTTTAGGTTTCTTGTAATTCGAAATCATGTCCCGGAGCTGCATTTGACCATGCTACCAGACAACCGTCATCGTTTCCAATTAGCGGATATTTGATATCCAATGTACTGTGTAAGTACTGGAATGGATTTGGCGCTAAGTATTTAGAGTTAGCTAATTCGAAAAAAAATTTTGGTAAAGATTTTAAAGATCCAATAGGCGAATTGCAAAGTCGTTATTTAAAGATTAATTAACACGTAAGGTTTTATGAAAAATATTATTATAGATCTGGTTTGTTTTAATATTTGTAACTTACAAAAAAAGAATATAGGTAAGTATTAAACGTTACATATCTACTTAAGGTAAGTATTAAACGTTACATATGTACTTAAACTATTATTACATAGGTACCTACTTCCTTATAATAAAACAAAATTACGGATAATATTGCATAAAACCGCATAAGCGGTGATCGCAAAGAAACGATTTTGTTGAGGTTTTCAAATATTAGCTGAATATTTATGTGTCGCTTTGTAAAAACGATTATTTATTACCACCCACATTTCTATAAATACTTATAACATATAACTAGGTAAAGTAACTAGCTGCGGTTCAGATATGATTTAAATTATTAAGTACTTGATATATTATAATATAATTACCAGTATAAATCTGAGAAGAGAAGACACCGAAAAGCTCGGATTCACATAAAAAATTAAAAACACTTATGAAGGTTATGTATCTCATTTAGCGACTTTGAGCGTGACACATTTACTTACTATTAACATAAATTAAAGTTTCTTAAAATCCTTTAAAACTTTTTATTAAATGTTTCATCAACAACTAAAAGTCAAAGCAAATACCAATATTCAGTAGTTACCTATTCGTAATAAAGTGGTCAAACAATTTCTTCTACAACCACTCTGCACGAAGAATTCGTTACAGTACAAAAAGAAACTTGGAAAACTATTTGAATTCGATCGAATTGAATTCCTGAGCGATTATTTATCGAGTTAACGGCCAATAGTTAACGTTAAATATGTAAAAACTTTACCTGTACGTGTTTTTCAAGGCCGCTGTGTTCACCGCTACTACACCGACCGCACTAAATATTATAACTCCCAACCAAAACATTGTAGGTAACTCTAATTAATAATAAAAAATAATTTTAATTTAAAAAAAAACATACGTACATCACTATCTGTAGTATCAGGCAGCAAATGTTAGATGTTTTTATGATAATGACCCAGTTTTTGACCTGTAGCGAAGCGTTTGTACGAGAGACGTGGATACTGGACTGTCGACAAGACACGACGCGACGCGGCGCCTCACAACAATCAACAATGTCTCTACTCTTCAGTCCACAGCACATTTACGTACCGTTCAGTCTTACTTAGTTCACTGTACTTATTAATAAAGACTTTAAAATAAATAGAGTTGCTATGAATAAGATTTCTCTAAAAAAATTTCATGTTATGTGACGAAACAATAATCTTACTAGAATTTAAGTATCGTAAGATACAAAGTTATGTCCAATTTTTATGGTTTTTATTGACACAGATTTATACACAATTCGGTATATTCTTGATTATATTATTTTAGACAACAAATGCCAAAATACAAGCATTCTTCGCTATGATGCAATCAATAAACTGTATGAACTGTTGACAGTTAGCAACTGGACGTATAGTAAAATGGAACGCTTTTCTTCTGCAATGTCTGCAAATAGTTAATATCTCTGGTAATTAACAAACGTTCGCTATATTGTTTTCAGTTATCACTCGAATGTCATTATCTCATTTCTAGAGTATCGTGTCATTTTTAACCTTATCGACTTGGTTCAATGTTTGGGAAAACATTAAACAAAAATACATAGCTTTTAATAAATTATAATTAACTAGCTGACCAGCGTGAATTGGTCTGCGTCACATATGAGAGAAAAAGGGTTAGAGGGGAGGCACCTATAATACAATTCTAAAGGAGCTGAAACTTACTTTATTTTGCTGCAGAGTAATTTTAAAACTGTGATATCTCCTAAGATATTTATTGAAATCAATTGATGTAAAGGGCAATTTTGATCAAAATTAAATACTTGTGATGAATATGGTAATTATTTTGATGAGGATTAATACCATGTATATAAAAACACCTTCGCAAATAATGCATTATTTTAGAACAAATTTTATTACCATAAAAAAGGTTATATTGAGTCAACCATAACAAGATAGACATAAGTTATCGCGGACATTTTTTTTAGAACTTGCTTAAGAGAAACAATTCCGTCACAGATTATTGTTGCGTAACTTTAACCATTTACGCAGCGCACGCAATGGAAGCCCTCAAAAGGAATAAATTTTCCCCGTTTTTGCAACATTTTTCATTGATGCACCGCTCCTATTGGACGTAGCGTGATCTTATATAGCTTATAGCCTTCCTAGATAAATGGGCTATACAATAAAAAAATATCTTTTCCATTCGAACCAGTGGTTCCTGGGATTAGCTTATTTAAACAAACAAAATCTTCAGCTTTATAATATAAAGTATAGATTTGAAAAAATAAGTACATACCTAAACTTTATGGTATTTGGAGAACGGCCTACGTTTCGCTTCTACTCACTTCTTTTTAAAATACAAAAGAGAATATGTTTATTAATTAATACGAAGATAGTTCAGCGGTAAAACTACCGAGAACCTCATAGAACGACGTATGTAGGTACGGAGTTTGAATTAAGAATGAAGCTATTTTGCCTCTGATGATAACTATGATTTTGTACAATTACTATAGTTGTATGCAAATAAAAATCACGGCTACTCTTCTGTGTTACCTATAGGAGCATAAGGATGAAACCATTTCATAAAAATATTAAAAACTATTTACCTTTATGGGTAAATGTAGTAGGTACGTACCTACTTGCGAGATTCCTTCGAAAAAACTTTACTATAAGTACTATTTTTTACCAATATTATACCACAAGAGCCGAAGAACATGTGTTCATCTTGATTTCGGAAGACGATCCCGCGGCATTACCTAACGGTTCCACCCTAAGTATTCTATGATTTTGTATTTCTTGTAGTTTGATCAATACTTCAACAGTATGAATCCTGTCGCGCACCAAAGTTAAAATAAATTAGCTAGTAAATGAGTCTACTTTGGCTTATTTAACTTTTAATTTCGACAATAGGATATATGGGGACCAAGTAAAAAATATTGCTTCTGTGATCTACAAGTCTTTCCCACAACATTGTTAACAACGGTGAATGAGGACCATAATTTGCGATAAATACATAAATTACAAAATAAAACAATATATCACAGATATTAGGCATTTAATATATAATGTATATAATATTAAAATAATTTACACGTTCAATCGTAATAGGAATAAATTAAACATTAAAACGACTTAGTCACATTTAAATCAAATCACTTTGGTACCTACCTACTTACTACTAAAACTAGTCTAACTCAGTTAAAACATAATTATGTGCGAAATTCGATAATAATAAATGTTTTATTGAGTACACAAAATGTATAGTTCCTGCGCATCCGACATGGAGTCCGACAAACAACCAAGTTGGAAAAATGTCCAATATAACTAAAGGAGACGGGTATTTCTGAGCCCAGAATTTTTGTTCTTAAAATCATTAAAATTCACAATCTACAAATTAAGTAAATCTAATAACTTTAAAAGAGAATAAACATAACACTTTAATAATATTAATCCTACTTCATAAATAGTTTAATTGAAGTTTATTACATGACTTCGCTTTTACGAAATATCCCTACATCTCTGCCTTTTAGATTGCAAAAAATCCGCTTTTTTTCAGTGACTGTTTGATAATGTATTAGCTATTAATTTACACAGTTTTCGTATTTTTATATCTCTTTTTTTACCCAGGCCCATGTCTGTATGAAAGAGTATCCGTCTCCTTTGCAACGTTACCGAACCACTAGAAAGTTTCCCGAAATATCTTATAGAAATCCGAAGAATTTCCATTGACAATCGTCCTTAAATGTGGCCTTCGTCCCCCCCTTGGTAAATTTTTTAACCGGCACGACGGTAGCGACTGCCGCCAAATCCTAATACCTTAGCTGCTGTTCTTGGATTGTTTTTACTTATTACCTATCCTAAGAAGTACAGTCGCTTTGCTGACCTCAGGTCCAAAAATAAAGAGAATACTGACCACTGAAACGTTTATTTCCAAATCAACGAAAGAACACATACTATTTATATTGAATTGACATTACACTTTACTTCAAACAATAAATAAAATTATTAATTAAAACATTCCACGATAAATAATATCACATCGTTTATATAGTATAACTTATCGTGACACACATCACCCGGAATGAAGCCTGAATCCGTTTCATAATTACATAATTTAAAAAAAAAGCGAATGCACTATCACTATGTAACAAGAGGTTAAAAAATAAAACGTATAACAACTAAGTAAAAAATATGGAGCGGCCTAAACAAACCCGTAGCGAGGATAAAAAAATTAAACATAACAGAACTGCCGCGGCATGAAGAACATGCAACGACCAACCCTCAACTCGACTAGACGAACTCAATATTTGTAACTGACCCTGACTGGAACTACGATCGATACATCGTGACGACGAAATTCTTTGAACTTTGTTAAACAAAATTGTCGATAGTCGAGTATATCATAGGCCGTGTAAATATGTCAAGAAAACTATATGATAGTTCGAAAGCATACAAAAAGTGAACAGTCATACGAATTCGTAACTACTTCAGCAAGCTGCAAGCGTCGACAAGTAAAACACGCCTGGCGTCTATGAAAACGATCCTATTTGCACCTATTCGCATCCTCTTACATAACTCACAATTAGTACATAATTATAATTCCTAATTAATTAATTATCACTTAGTCTTGTGTCATACAGTACAGTCGATATAAATTTCAATGTTTTTATTTGAATATTATCCCTTTTTTATTTGTGTTAAACATTTAGCTATCCCATAAATTAAATACAATAAATATATAAGTATAGATACTAAATAATATGTTATATACATACATACCATCACGGCTGTATTCCCCGAAGGGTTAGGCAGAGGTGTACTAATTGTACACCCACAATTTGCCGAGTATGTTTTTAGGTCCCATGTAGTAGGGGGCGAGCCTATTGCCATTAATCGGGCACGAAACCAAACTCCGAGCTGCTACTGGGAATTTCATAGGAAAAACCCAATAAAACTGCTTGACCTGGGATTCGAAGCCAGGACCTCGCTCATAGCAGTCGCGCTAACGACCACTAGGCTAACAAGGCAGACATAATTTTAATTTTTTGAAATTTTATATGTTATATAAGCAGATTTATTTACATTTTCTCATTTAATTTAACTTGACTGCCCCTTTATTGTTATATACATACATATCATAATAAAATACACATGCCAGTGAAGCAAGATATGTTATGTACCATAGTGTGGAGATGATGAATGTTTTTAGTGACAACAGTCAGTCGGTGATAACTTTGGTATCTGTTGGCGATAATAAATATAAAACATTTATCAGCAATTAATTCTACTGAACGAATCATTTAAAAACTCACATTCTCACGTAACAGTTACACATAAAAACATCTCAGCAAATATAAAAAATATTATAACCATAGCGCACTCGCAAGTACGTACTTGCACGTATTACTTGAACGAAAAAATTTTAAATGTCTTTTTCAATAATACTTTTTGTATTGCTAATTGATAGGTGACGTCATTTTACTCATTCAATTACTTTGAATTAAAAGTTTTTTGAATAATTCGATACTAGCATTCGCATAGCACATCCCTACTTAATGTACACATGAAGAATAATAATTATAATAAAATAAAATAATAATAATAAAATTACATATGCCTAATAGTTATTTATTGGAAGTAACATTTACTCTTTACATATAAGACCTCGTGCTGGCTTAGATATTAATAAATATAACATGCACAATACACATATACAATAATATAGAAGTCTACTGAATTCGAATCGTACTAAAATAAATCAGGCTTTAACCGTTTGTCAATAAAAGCGATTTTGTAATTTCTTATGACGACATTTCTTGTACCCAACTAATAAATATTAACCTATGTATTAATAATTATCATTCTTAGTAACACAGGTCGTCACTTAGAATAAAACCTCGAAAGGTGTCTATTTAAACCGAACCCTCGATGTAGGATACCTTGAAATATGCCTACAAATTTCCTTCTCTTATGAGCATAACCAGAAGCATCAGCGAGGGCTGTGAAAATCTTTCTAATTTCAATTTATTGTCGTCAATCGAGTAAATATTGATAGGGGTGGGATTAGAGATCGGTGTGCGGGTGTAACGTATGCACGTGCTCGTGGTAGAGCTGTCGCGCGTACGCTGCGTGACGCGCCACCCACGCCGCGACCTCCTCGCTGTCGCACTGCACACGCGGCCGCCGCACCCCCTCCGCAACCGCCCCACCGCCCCCCGACACACTCGCGCCCCCGCCCCCGCTAGCGCCCCCGCCACCTCGCACGCCGAGCTCCACGAAGTAAGCGCCGTCAGTACGCACCACGGAGCACGATACCAAGTTGCTAGAAAATATTATATTCAAATAAATTTTCATGTTCATTAAATATTACTCGTGAATTTTATAATATAATTTTCAAGGGGTTTAGATCCTTGATCGTGTCTCTATAATAAGCTATACAGAAAATATCTAGTATAATATGTTCATCATAAGAAAGATTGTATGACGTATCCATAGAACGTAAATTGTTACGTCGTGCAAATGTCATCACAACGTAAACGCATGCATTTCGACAACCAATTAATTGGCTTTATTGAAAAAAAAATGCATATTTTCTTAATTATTACAGTAAAACAGAAGAAAATGTATTGACTAGACTAGTTGTCGAAAAAGTGTGGCTCCAGAGCCGCATGTGGCTCTTTGACCAAGAAGATGCAAGCACATTGTACGCATTAGTAAATATTTATTAAGTATGAAATTTAGTTTTATTTAGTGTACTACTTATTTAGTGTAATAAAAGTTTACTAAACAAGCCGATTTGACTACCAATTTTTTTTTTAATTTGTTGTAATGTTCAATGGACTCGAATGTCGCCTGTCTATCTTGTTTAAGTGTGACTAATTTTAATGTCCTTTGTTGTAATCATTTATTTTTGTTATTTCATGTTCACAGTGTAGACATCCCTCAGTTAATTTAAAACATAATTGAATTATCGATTATATTTAGAGCTAAAACAGAATTGATAATCATAAAACTAATTTAAGATAAAAGTTATGGTACAACTCTCAAGTAAAAATTTGAGATCTGTCATGAAACCTTCTTGTGATGAACATAGTATAGTAGTCAAATGCTTGTCAAATCAATTGGTGTTAGAGAAGAAATAGATGTTGGTACCTGAGATGCGCCTCCATGACGAGATGCGGCTTGCCGTGCGTGCACGTGAAGATTCGGAGCGTCGTGTCGGAGAGCAGCGCACGGATGTCATGAGGATGGTCACGTACAGTGCGGTGCGCCAGAAACCGCTCGCCGTGCTCGTTCCCGTTGAGCGCGAGCAGCAGCGCAGCGCCCTCTGCCTGCGCCGCGCAGTACCGCGACACTAGCGCGCCGCCGCCTCCCATACAGCGTGGACCGCGCACCCGCTTCGGCACCCACTTGTCCGACCTGACCGCCCGGACACAAAACTTGCATGCCTCAAACATGTTCAACGATACATCGATATACTTTACCAGCACTCGCCTGGTTAACAACCATTATAGAGTTGAAAATTTATCGTGGGATCTACTATTTACGTGTTACCATTTACGACGGCGATTTTTGTTTTTCCTCTAATTTTGTCGTTTCGATGGTTCATATAAATTTACCTTGACCAGTATTCAACAAGTGTCGGTACTTCCAGAGAAGCCAGAGATAGTCCAGCTTCTATGCAGATATGGAACCACAAGTCAGTTGTACTAAATATATAACTTTGGCCATACACCATGCCAAGACAACTGAAAGTGGAATACATAGTTATAGTGTACCTCCTGCTAGTGTCGCGCAGTGCTGATGCGGTCTCTGTGGCGAGGTCGAGCACTCCTATGACCGGCTTGGTGACGGTGCCGACGAGTCCCTTGCCCACGCCCGCTATGAACCCGCCGAGTCCCTCCTGCGTCGCGCCCTCGTAGCTGTGCTTCACCAGTGACGTCATGCCACCTGCACACACACACAAGTGTGAGTGCAAGTGGCCAGACATCTCCGATTTTGTTTAATTTGAAAAATAGAATAATTTTTCATACCCCCAACCAATTAATGAGTCCGAACAAGGCATACCTTCATACACGAGCAATTTAGTTGAAGATCTATCGCCTGCTCGCTGTCCCCGCGGCAACGAGACGTAGTTAAAACGCAGAATAAACAAGTACAAGCAAGATAGGAAAAAAATCGACCTAAAATCCCATACTCAATGGATATTCACCAATTCTTATCGGTGACATTGAACAATATAGAATATATGGAGCAATTACAAACAATATTTCCAAAACATTTCATTCACCACATTTCTACATTTCATTGTAATTGCTCCAGATTGATGCATATGTGTTGCCGAGCAATAATTGCCAAAAAATTACTCGTGTAAGAACACACCTTAAGGTATGTAATTCCGTTATACCATTATCCTTGTTATCAGAAAAGGATATTTATGATCGTGGTGGTGATTACCGAGGATGCCGAGGCCGAGACCGCGCAGTCCGGCGGCGAGGTGCGCGCCGGTCGCGGCGCTGCGGATGCGACGACGCGTCTCCTCGTGGGCTTCATCCCACACCACGCGCTCCAGCCCGTCACCCAGCGACTCTGCAGTAATGTACATCATTTAAAACATCAATACAGCGCCATGTATTGGAAGCTCACTGCTACTCTCGCACTCTCGCTGGGTTTTACTCACGACTCGTGACGGGAGTGATACTAACTAGACGTTTTTTTTTTGTTGTTTATAATTATAATTTTTATTTGATTTTGTTTAATAATTATATTACATGATAATTAACCTTTAAGAATAGATGTATTGCTTCCCGTGTCTAATTTACTTTAAATGATTTAAGCTTATGAGGACTCCTTAAATGTTTACATACACGCACGTACCTAAAGCTACAATTTGTTAGAATACGCTGTCTTTTGCGTATTTTAAGCGAAATCACAAAAGTATGGCACACCTGTAACTTTGGCAGCGGAGTTGGATATACCGTGAGTGACATTCTTGAGCAGCGCACCGACGTTACCCTCCAGTAGCAGACCTGTCACACCCTCCGACACGTCCGCCACAAACCCCAGCGGGTTGCCGAGAAAATCTACCGAGCCCAGAATCTTCGCAGCTTGCCACTTCAGCTCCTAAAAATTTACTACGTATTATTTTAAAACATGAACAATCTAGCATTATTGATCTTACTCTACTTTCGACGTGTACCTCTGTCCTCCGTCCGAGTGAACTCTTTAGCTCCTCCACCTACTAATTACTAACAATGCTTTTTGATTTGCGAAAGAGACTCACGTCCGAACGACCTATGCTCAAACTAATTGAACATAAATGTGATTTTTTGTTTTTAATTACTGGCAACACTGCCTACCGAATCTGTCACTTCGAAATGCTGTACTTTTACTTTCTGCACCATTTTGTTTGTTAATTTAATTAAATATAGTGATTATTAAGAAATACAGTCCACAAAGTAAAATTAGTGAGTTTTTATTCCATCAACCTATATTTATTTTTCATCTTATAATGTTTCAAATTATTTTTCATTTCGTATGAAAAATAGCAGCGGTGCATAATATATTCCATGCCTAGTCTACACTCAGTTGGAATCCATAGAAGCGAAGCTAGAATAACAACAACTTACATCCTTAAAATGTGCTAGCATTTGTCTGGCCAGATATGACGCTGTGTCGAAGACATGAGCGCGAACGAACGGCTCCAGCTCCACGGCCGCATCCTCGAACTTGATCAGCGTTAGTCCTAGCCGCTTCTTGAGTGTGCTCAGCGAGCTCTCTAGTTTGTTGGCCGTACACATCGACAGTCGGATCTGTTAACAATTAATGCCTTCATTTTTTTTGCACATATATTTAGTAACATTGAATGATAGATGGCGTTGTAAACAAAAAACAGAAAGTTATGAATATGCACTAACTAAATCACGCAAGTGATATTGAGAGCAATATGACGCTTCAATTTGATGAGGTATGACTTTGAATACGGCATTAGCAAGCAAGTGACAATAACAAACATTTAAAACATTTCAAGTAATAATTCTACCGATATATGATTATTAAGCTTATCTCTACAAAATTCAACAGCAACCAAACTATAATACTTCCGTATTTGCAAAATATTTTCATAGGAATAAATTAAGAAAATAAAAATATGGGGAGTCTATTTTAACGACATTGCAGTGTTTATTTACTTGCTAAATGATATGCTGAATGTGTCCAAATTTATTAAACTTTTTAACATTTTTTATTATTTTTTCAATATTCAATTCGAAATTCTAATAATTCGATAAGAAAAAGAAAAGAAAATAAATTAATTTATGAAACATGTTTCGGTGAGGGGCCACACAACAGTTATCTAAGATCTTCTAACCTGCTTGTTCGTCGCAAGCTGAGCGCAGTGGAACAAACAATATAGTCAATATAAAGCGTTGTAAGCAAGTACAGCTTAAGCACATCAACGTAAAAGCGTTCACGACATGTAAGTAATCGCGCACTTGTTGAAAAACCTATTAAAGTTTTTATTTCCAACGTCAAGGGTCTTCGAATCAACCCGTGTACTACGTAATAACTATCGGGAATGATTTTTAGCACGAGTTCTCGAGGCCGTTGTTTGTGTTCCTCCAGTCATAACAACATTAGAAACATTATTACGGATATTGTTGCCATACACGGTAGAAGGCCACCTGTATACAACTGACCTGCGGGTCCCATATACATAGTTAAAAACATGTCACAGTGTGTCGTTTCGGTGACTCACGTCTCGGGATCAGAGAGTTTATATTCAGCTATCTAATGGCTCCGTTCATAGTAGGTCTATAGACCGGCTGTTGATAAATCTTCAACACTCTTCTACTTTACATTAGTTTTTATATTAGGACGGCAAATTGAAAATCGGAAGAACGGAAAAAAGCACAGTGCAATCCAAACACAACGGCAACCACCGAGAGATCTAAATCCCTTGGCGGTCGCCGCTGTCCTGCCGGCCTGCATAAATATCTCTTCACGTTACGACAAAGATAAGCCATATAGAACTTTTTACTTCGTGCCGAGATGGAGGCTCACTCCAAAGTCCAAAATTAGGTTAACGAAAAAGACTCCATTGCCCGGAGAGCTAGAAAATATTTATAGCACACAACATTATTACCAGATCAGATAGTCAAGAGAAGAGGAGAATGTCGTCACCTGGCTGGGTATGATCTTGATGAGCGCGAAGTAGTATCTGGTGGCGTGCAGCGCTGTCAGCTCGTCCAGCATGCGCCGCGTCTCGTAGTCCGCCTCGTCCACCTGCTCCTGCGCGCTCTCCTCTTCCTCCACCCAGGCCCACGACCACAGCTTCAGGATCAATCTGCACCGATCAGAACCAACTCTGAGTATTCCAACTGAATCCTCAAGAGAAGCGAATAGATTGGCTCTGTTGACTACGTAACATCACGATGACAGTTTGTCGATAAATTTTTTTACAATATAACAGAACAAAAATAAAGAAAAAATAAATATGGAAGTCATCGTGCGACGTAAAAAAAAAATTAAAAAATTACAGCAAAACATTATTATCTAAGGATCTACTTATTTTTAACTGAGGTTGAATAATGGTATATTAATTACAAGAGCTGTTCGGTGCAATTGCAGTACATTGCACAACTGTGAGTGTAAGAATCCATTGTTTTAATTTCATTTTACGTTTATATTTATTTCGATGAAAAATATTTTTTTTTTTTTTTTTTTTTTTTTTTTTTCATACTTACATCGTTCCAGCGCCGCGCCGCGCCGCGCCGCGCCGCGTAATTTTTTATTGACCTTATTATAAATTCGAGAACTAAGACACCAGTGTTGTTTTTCTGCAAATTTTGTCCTACGTTTTGGCAGAGAAAAAACAAACATATTTCGATGGCTGTTAAAACTATAATTTTCCAAAATATCCAAAGAGTTGAGCGGAATGTATATGATCACGCCGGAACGTCGTAACGTGAGTCGGCTCATTGTGCAGGTGTCGCGTGCCCTCGCTATTATACTCTGTGGATAGTCTGTGGTTCGCCGAACTTATGTGTGTCTCTGTGACAACTGACGACGAACATGACTTAGTAAAAAGTTATAGATTTTAAATTTTAACAATAAAAGTTACCCGGCGCCGGCTCAGTTTGATTATAAAAATGAAGTGTTTATCAGCTCATCAGTTTTCTGGCACCAATATATTATAATAAATAAATACTTGCCCTTTATTTCTCTTGAATACTTCCCTAGATAAATTGGACCAAAATGAATAAGTGTATGAAAAGGACAGCAATAGCGCTATGCTATGAGTGCAAAAGAGTTGACGTCCTAGATGTTTTTTTTTTTCAATCCTAGGTCTATACGAGTTGTCCATATGTGGTAATTAGGTTTTTTAATAAGATTTTTTTTTTCAATATTTAGTGTTATTTGAAGCATGTTAATAATAGGTCACCTCTCTTCCAATCGGACTGCGAGTGGTCTGAGAGCGACGACGAGGTGCTTGAAGTAGTAAGCGTTGTATGCTGCCGGAGCCTTCTGTAGCTCGAAGGCAGCATGCAGAGCGGGCAACGGAGTCCCGCGATCCGCTCCCCGCTCCGACAGGCAGTACAACAGCACCGGACTCGGCGTGCCAACCAGCTGCACTCACAAAATTTAATTCAAAGACGTGACAAAAAATTATTAATAGTTTCATTAAAAATTTGGTAAACCGGAAGTTAGCAACTTTTGGAAAATTGTTTTAAGCACTTTATATGTTGAAAATAATACCTATGAATAATTTTTTTTTCATTAACCATTTAAAATGATTTAAAAATATATTAAAAAATTTGCCACAAAACGTTGCATTATGGTCCCGTGACGTCATCATTCATTTTATATATAATTTGTATGATAACAGTGACAAGTTTGACAACTTACAGAAGAGTCTAAGGTTCATATTTCCTGAATGGTGAAGTCACGTTTTCTAACCGCGTTTCAAATCACTTTTAATTTTTAAACATACAGTCAACTCGCGGGTTACATGTAGTCCACCTCGACTTACGCCAAAGAACATTTTGACAGCATTCCTCAAAAAGACGTCCCATGTTTTCGACTTACTTTATAAATTTATTCAATTTAATCCCTAATTGATACGCTCTTGATACCTAAGGGTTTAATTTATTTCCTTTTTCATAAGTATTTATTTAATACAATAAAATTGAAAAATTGTTTAAAGTATCAAAAATAAACACTCTTGCATAAATAAATATTTGAAGAACTTGCTTTAAATAATGAACCATATGTAACAAATTCTAATGTAATGTAACAATAAGATTTTGTATGGAAATGTATGAAAAATACTCAAGATGTATGTAAGAGACACGAGTTGAAAACGTAACACACGTTAACGTGCGAGTGCTTACCTGATTGTCCCACTGCATGTTGTGCACGGAGAGCGAGAGAGTGCGCGTCGCCACGCCCGACGACACCCGCAGCGCCAGCCCCGCCATCAGCGCGTGCACCAGCTCCGCGGGCGGCGCGCGCGACACCAGCGACACCGACACCCCTGCCAGCCCCACCACCACCTCCCACTCGCATCCGGAACGTTTCTCCACCTCCGACAGCCGTTCCTCCTCCTCCTCACCTTCGATCCATCCGGACTCCTGTCACATTTAACCGATGCTACACAACTCTAGCTAAGTCTATATCCAGCCCAATTAATTTCAGATGCATCAAAAACAATAAAAGGTAATTTAATATCCGTTTCCTATTAACTCCTCATAATTGTCAGTATAAGATTGTTATTCTCTTTACCAGTGCAATATATATTTTCAATTATCTAGCCCTCTAGATACTATTTATTATTTATGATCTAACACTGTGGACTTTGAAGGGTATAAAACAAGACAAAGATGATTTTTCATATTTATATAACTATATAGCTTTGCCCCACGGTTTCATCCGTGTTAATTTTATACGACAAACATCGCCAACGCCGGGTGGCCGGGCAATTTTTTATACTTCGAGTAAAACTATCAACATTTTTATGAGAAATCAAATAATTTTTGAAATCATAATATAGCCTATGTAACTCGCTGATACTGTAGCTTTATATTGGTGAAAGAATTTTCAAAATTGTTCCAGCAGTTTTTGAGTTTATACATTACAAACAAAAAAATAACATAATATCAAATCTTTCCTCTTTATAACTTTGGTATAGAAATGCGTTGTCACGTTGCGCGCGCATCACGTTAAAACTACTGGAAAGGTTGTAATCAAATTATTTTTCTTTTACTCTAGTTACATGGTGCTTATTAAAAAGCAAATAATAATACGATATCTTCATTCAAAAGTTATTAAAATTATAAGAAAGCATGATTTATCTTCCATTGACTGCGCGAGCGCAGCCGCAGGCACAGCTAATATAGAATAAAAATAATTTTGCTTTGTCAGCTGACGGCAATAGTAAGTATTGCGTGGTGTGCACTACTGACCTGGTGGTAGTGATCGCGCACAGTGATGGTGCGAGTGGGTCCGTCCGCCCGCAGCATGAGGTCCAGCCGGCCGGAGCCCGGACGCAGCGTGTGCCACTCGACCGGCCGCTCCGCTTCGCTGGCCAGCCCCAGCACCACGCGGCAACCTGTCACACCCACAGTTTATATAACATACATGCAATACCCAGACATATTTTATAACCGTAATTTTCAATCTAATGCAGTTTCAAAATATACACTTAAAATTTCAGCTGGATCACCTGATTTCCTATTTTTTATTTCTTGGAATCATTTTAGAAAAATCGCATAGAGTTAATATAATATCAGTATAAACAGAAATGTAATCGATAGATTAAACGAGATTCTTATGTAGGAATTGGTACTAGTGTCTTTATAAGGCATACTTTAAGTTTTCTCTTATATTTAAGGAAGAATTTTATTTTGCGGTCGTTGAGGTGGTCGTTGTCTGTTTTACAAGTTACGAGCTTGTCGTTTTGTTAAACTTTTGTGAACAAGCTGATGTTGGATTACATCAGACTAAACATTGTTGAATATCTCATTCAATATTTTCAGTTTTCACGTACCTCCAACGTGACCTGAACAGCTTTTCTAGTAGTAATATAGTAAATGGTTAGATGTACGACCTGGCAGTAGCGGTGCTCGTCGGTAGCTGGTGAGCTGCGTCGGGAGCGGCTGCACGGCGAGGTTAGCGTGCGCGCACCCCATCACACGCTCGGGGAGCAGACGCCACGCCTGCGTAGAGCCACGGCGAGGGTCCGCTCTGCGCACCACCAGCGCTGAGCACAGGCCAGGCCTGGGAGCCGCCTCCTCGATATCCAGCACCTGTACCACATCATCATAATGCAGCGTTTGTTTTACTGTCCATTATGTTATCCTCGTTTCAATAGCCATGTGTTAACGCATATAAATAAAATACTAAAAAAACTCAAAAGTATTCAAGTTACACTGCGTTTGTTTAATCCCACGGAATAAATTGACAATCACTAATGTCTAACTTGAAAAGAATGTTGCAACATTTTTTTTTAGTGTTGTACTACCATATATTTTACATTGCATTTATTCGAATCATAAGATTTGAAATATTGGATTGAAAGTTTTTATTTAATTGAAGCAATTTCTTCTGTTCAACGTGCAAAACTACAAAATGTATATATGAGGAACAAATTACAAAACAAAAGGAAACTAAAAAGAACGCTTCGATTGGCCCACGAGAGACGCGATTTTGTCTCACTTATTCAGTCTTCATATTTAGAGGGTTCAATGTTTTTTCTGAAAATCTTATCAATAGGTATATTTACTCGTATCATTTTACGGTTAGTTCTAATTGGTGACATCAGTATTAAAAAAAAAAACACAATTTCGACAAATCCATATGGGACGTATACACTATTATTATATCAGGGAGACGTAGCCCAACGAGACGAAGATTTTGATATATATAACACTTGTATATAATGTCAATAAATTGACCACAAAAACAATATATTCATTTCACTCCGTGGGAATATAAAAACGCATTTTCGTAACAACTGGGTACATTCTACAGATTCTAATAAGAGCTTCATACATTATTTTAAATGAACCTCTCAATTTTAATAGCAAATAAAATTTTAATCAATTATACCAAATAAATTCTTTTCATCAGTCCAGCTGTTTAAGTGATGATGAACACAAACGGAATCGCGGGTGAATCTAGTTGATGAAAAATAATGAAATAACTGACCATAGCATGCGGGGACAGTGGCGCGTCATCCGAGAGCAAAGCGTCTGTCGGCTGGGGCGGGGAACTACCCTCGTGGATCAGCTGATCGTTGGGTCCTCGGCGCCACAGCTGGGCCCTGGGCAACAGACATTCAATCAACTCTGTGCTCAACTTGATTCGAAAACCTGTTTTTATAACGCAAACCAACATCTGAAGCGATATGTTCAAATGGCGCTCAGAATAATATTGCTGAATCATAAAAGCATCGATATGAAATCTTAGCAAGGATGTATCCTTGTCAGGCTATCATTCTCAAAATTAAAATCTGTTGCTGTAGATACACCAATACATATAAATGTTACGACAGTTGTATGTATTCGAAAGCCAGACTGGTCAAAACCGGGGTGTGGTAAATGGCAACACAAGTTTGGTATTTTAACTCTGTTGTTTTTCACTCTTACGGCGACACTGTCACCTAGGTGTTATTGACTGTCACACCCGATTGAATTGCGTGTGATAGTTTTGGTAAAATTTTGTTGAATCCTAGAAGCTTGGGCCACGGGACGAAAGGTCCCCATATTGTGGCTATTTGAACTGTTAAACGTGAAATTGTATTATTGTGTTTGGAACCTTGTAAGCTCACTACGCGGGCGAAACCCAGTTTGGATTTTGAAAAGGTAGAGTTGAACATGACCGACCATTGACTTAACCAAGGCTCTTCTCTTCCTATTCCGTCATGACGAACGCCAATATTGGCTAGTAAATAATTATTGTTAGGTTAGTTTAGCCCTGCGAAACGCAGGCATATCCTGTCCATAACTTAACCGAAGGTTCGGACGATCTAGTCCACCGTTGCGCTTACTCGTCTAATCCCAAGCGTTTGGTTGGGGTTGAGGGATAGAACACAGACTTCATTTTAATGCTTAGCTTTATAACTAGCCGTAATATAACATAGAGACGCCGCTGGTGTTCGCGCGTGTGCGTACTCACCTGTCTCCGTATCTTTTGCGTGCGAGCACGACGCGTATGGACCCGAGTGGAACTTCCATAACGAGCACGTTATCCTCTGCGCCGCCGCCGGGCTGTTTGCTCGCTTCTGTTATATTCATGTCTCTGGAACATGGAACAAACAACTCATATTTATATATTAAATAGCCTAGAACAATCGTTTATTTACCTCTCAATTGGTTTAATAGCTGTCGTCTGTGAACATCCAATTTGTTTACATTAAATCCAGAAAGTTCAATTCGACGAAATTTAATCAAATTCTATAAAGATTTGATACGATAAACGTCGAATAATAGTAACAATGTCGTAGTAAACGGTGAGGCCGAACATAGTCTTTAAACAGAATCACAGGAAATGATTAAGTATGTGTGTGTGTGTGCTTACGATCTGTTCGTGTTAGGGAAGGCGACATAGATAAAGTTCTGATAGAGCAGGCGGTGCGCGGCCGGCAGCACGTCCAGCTGCAGCGTCGTGCGCGGGCCCCCGGGAGCACGCAGCGACAGCGCCCACGCGCCCTCCGGCTCCGGCAGCGCCCAGCTCCCGCGCGCGTGCGCTCCCACAGCCAGTTCCTCCGAGCAGCCCACCTGCATGCGCACACCGACCGAAAACCTTCACTTACGCACTACACAGTTAATATATGGGGGTGTTACTTCTCATCCCTACATTGAACGGGTCACAGGCAGTAATAATTAATTACTATGGAATTTCGAAACAAATGAATAATTAAAGTTTTGTAATAGCGGCGACAGTGTGCAACCCTCTGAACATGCAGTGGTGGTAACATAACACCACGTATTGTCCGCGGTATAAAGATAATAACCCGAGCGGAGTATTATGAGTACTGGTACGGTGACTTAAACGCATTCGTAGTACAGGTGCTAGAGTTCACACACCCCTCCCCCTTAACACTGGCCACAACATTACCTGGTGGAACATGATAGAGACGGGCGAGTAGTTATCAATCCGCAGCGGCGGAGGAGAGCCCTCCGCGTCCGTAAGCACAACAAACAGCGTCGCGCCCTGGGTCGCGACCTCGGCGCGCACCACCTGGTATCGTCCGCCACCTTCCCTGCGATATCAGTTCAGAGTTAGATTAAAGTAGCACGAATAACGCATACGCAATGTCTGGTACTGACCTGCAAGCCAGGTGGAGGGTCCGCGGCTTATCGATGCGGAACCCACCGGACCAGGCGGTGCGGGGCGTGGCGTGCTCGCCGGTCGCACCCGGCTGCAGGATGCGCACGCACAGCAGCTGATCCCGGTCCCAGCGCGCCCAGTGCCAGGGCAAGTAGCAGCCCGAAACAGCGGACACATGCGTCGCCATTGCGCCGGGGTCATTCTGTTCTCCAAACAGAACTTATGTACAGAAAAATGTAATATTATAGAGTATAGACATAAAAAGTTGGCACGTACTAGTGTGGTGGCGGTGCACTTCTGCGCAAACTGCAGCGAGTGCGAGGTGTTGTTGTGCAGCTGGTAGCGCGGCGCCAGGGTCACGATGTTAGTGTGCCGGTAGCGGCCGCGGCCGGCACGCACGCGCACTCCCAGCGCGAACACGCGCTCACCCGCCCCCGCCCCCGCACCCTCCGCCGCACCGCCAGCACCCCCGCGGCTCTCGAGCCGCTTCACCGCCACACCGGGACCCAATCCGAACGGGGAGCACCACTGCTCTAACAAACACTTTCCATCATATCTATCCCCTCTATCTTGATTAAAACATTCTAATAATCAATAACTATACAATATTAATTAAGCCATCATTGTATTGCGCCATATCAACACCATCTAGAGATATTTTAAATAAAGTTCTTTAAATCAAAAATACTAGCCTGTTTTAAAATCTTTTAAAGAAAGCTTATTTTGTAGGCCTTTTTGGATGATTCCAAATTTTAATTTGAACAATTAAAATAAAAACAAAACAGCTGAGCGACATAACTTTAGCGGAAGTTCGAAAGATTCAATTTACATATCATAGTTTTTAATTTATGCTAATGTATGCATCATTCAGCGGCACCATTTAACGAGAGATGAAATATTAAGGGCAGTAGGCATGCTTCAAGCTGGGGTTACTCAACGGAGTATTGCTGAGGAGATTGGACTGAAGAGAAACTTTCTTTTGGCATCGTAGCAACACTTGCGATAATATCCCGTAGCAACACTTTGATAACTTGATTCAAAGCATGAAACCCATCGATGGACCATTGTTTGTGACATTGGTGATTTTACTGGTACTAATGATTTTTCGCATAGTTGCAAAAAAATGGAACTATTTCCCTTTATTTTTCCTTGAAAAACACATTCATCGTTAGTTTCATTTCAATACCATTATTTCAGTTTACGTCTTGTATTTAAATAAAATTTATTTACGCATTAAAGAATTGTTTTATTTTGAAGTCTAGTCTGATAAATGGCCTTTATAAAATATAATATACAATATGTTGTATGTTTATTTATAACATATTTTGAGTAAATTGAGAAAATCCGAAATATCCGTAGACGTTGTTGAATGTGCGTACAATATAGTCTCCAATCGCATTGTGGATGGGAAAACCTAAAACTTACCAGTTGTGTCGATATTTTTAATTGACTTCAAAAAAGGAGGTTCTCAATCCGAATGTACAATTTTTATGTTTATGTTAAAAATTGTCTTGTAGTGTACAACCTACATCTACCATAAACCCAAAGTGCCCGACTAAAGAAAAAATTTTTAAATGTTTAAGTAAATCCTTAGCCTTGTTCGGGGATATCGATATGATAAATGAAATTGTACGGTACCTCCGGGTTGACGGAGATACCGCGACCCAGCCTGGCGGAGATGGTGGGTCCGCCGTCCGCTTCCGCGAATGAGAACAACAGTGGCGCCACCATGCGGGCCACCTCGTGCTCCGCGAACTGACCTGCAGCCTCTTGCGCGCTGCCCTCCGCGCGGAACACGAGCGGCAGACCCGTGCGGTTCACCAGCCAATACGCAGCTGACACTGACACCTGTACATCATACAAGCATTCACTCCTACTCATTTACCAACCATTGAAAATACCGCACACTATAAATTATCTCACTGAATCTTCTCGTTCTTACGTAATTTAAGTCGACTGATACGATCAGAATTCAAAATGTTATACCTTCATTCCATCAGTCTTTTTCATTGTGACCCTGGCATTAAGATAGAGTCGACGTCCTTTCGAATCACGTAGTTTCAACCGCGCACTGAATGAGGAAGAAGAGCCTCCGGCCCCGCCCCCGCTCCCTGCCCCGCCGACAGACAGCGGTGTCGACCAACCAAAGCCTTCTAGTTTTACACTTAACTCCACGCCTTCCTCGACGTTCACCTGATCATAAACGTGCAGATTATTTTTCTTTGTTCGTCAGGTATTACTTAAAATTACTCCAGGGTTACAGAGTTTGCTAAATCTTGGTTTTCGTTCGCCTACAAAGCAATACACTAATTTGATATAATGTTATACCTGGTGAAAGGGCATAGTATCTCCGGGGGTGACATTCCCAGAAGCTCTAACATTGCCCTCGTTGGATCCAGCTCGGTACTGTAGCTCGAGAGGCAGCAAGTTCTCCAGCCGCAGTTCAGGCACCAGCGTAAGAGTATGGCCCGCTATGGGCGGTCCTCGGTCCGGCGGAAACCTTTCCCGGACTATCACACAGCAGAACCTGTGTATTTCCAGCCTCAAATAAATATTTCGAAAGTTAATCATATAACTTTAATTTTCGATAGTATTGCCAGTCATGCGTAAGTTTTAGATTCATTTTTTTACATAAGTGTATACTGTTGTGAATAAACCTGTATAAGTGATCAGGAGGAGCGCGACACTCGTAGTGCAGTAGCGTGCGCTCGGCGAGGGCGGAGCGCCAGTCGATGGGGGCGGGTGCTGGGGGCGGAGCCACACCGCCCGCGCGCAGCAGGGGTCGCGTCCACAGCGCCCCGGGCATCGCGCACAGCGGCGCTGCCCAAGAATTACCGCCACCAACTTGAGCCGTGCGCAAGCCGCTACCGTTCCATTGTCCTGCGTACCGAAATTCACTTAATATGAGAATATTTTAACCTTCGTAACGATCAATACAACGGAATTCCCTTTTTTATTTATTGTCACTTCTTATGTGTGTAATTGTACATCATTGTCAACTTTCATGAAGATTGTAATAGAATTAAATAATTATTTAATTTTAATTTACATACTCATTTGATTACAAATTTTAGCTCGATCACATTTTTTAGGAACTTATTTTGTCTTTATGTTAAATATATATGTAGTGTACCAGTGTCTTGTCTATGCATAAATTCTTTCTTTCTTTCTTTCTTCCTTCGTTTCTTTATTATTAAGTCTCTAATTAAATATTTTTGATACCGGGCTTGAATCTTCAATAAACTAAACTTTTATAGTAATATTAGTATACAACAAAAAATTACCAAGTTTGTACAGCAAACTAAATTCTTATTACAGCTTATTAGTGTTCTATAAGCTAAGTGAGACTATTGAAGGGTAAATTATTGTGAACTAAAATGACAATTATAAATGATGAGACCGATACTATACAATCAACACATTATAATGAAAAATACAGTCTATAAAAAAATCTTATGTTATTTATACGATAAAGCATCACTGCACACAATAGCTACTCGTAAGCAAAACGTGATACCGCAGTTGACAAATATTGGGTATAGGGGGAGCATATGTGGCGGGCGGCGCTGCGCACGCGCACGCTGCAGCGCGGCGCACGTCTCACGCAAACGCCCCCCCACCCAACACCATCCTGCGAAGCATTCCCGCCCTAACGACCGTATACATATTAAATAATCAAATCCATTTTTTTTATTGGAACAACTTCAGCAATTAGTACCTCGGTTTTTAAAATACCACAGAAGGAAAGGGTTTGTCAAATGCGGTACTTAAAGCACTCGGAACGTTATCATACTTTTCCTACTTCACGTAAATACGGCTGAATGGATATGGATGAAATTTGGCACACAGGTAGTTTATAACCTAGATTAATACATAGCATACTTTTATTTAAGTAGATAACATTTATCTCTGGAAATGTCGGTTAATTAACAATAGCATTGTGTTTTATATTAAACTTAAGGAAGAGAAAATGACAGAAGTATGTGTCCGGATTGAAGACGATGAACGGGAGCAAGTAAGTGAGTTTGCATGGATGGAAAGGGTGAGAGTGATATAGGAAGGAGAGTAAATGCAGGTAATATGGTGAATATGGTAATGGGGCGAAAGCTCGTTTGGCTGTGCATAGAGGAGTGTTGGTTCCAACACTCATGTACGGAAGTGAAAGCTGGGTGTGGCAGAAAAATCATGAAAGTAAAATAAATGCAATAGTAAGTAAATTGAGTGACAGGATAAGAAATAGTGTGATAAGAGAACTTTGTGGTGTGAAAGAAGATATAGTCAGAAGGATTGAGAAAGGGATGCTTAAATAGTGTGGGCATGATGAGAGGACGAATGAAAGAAAATGACTAAACAAATTTATAATGCGAGTGTGAAAGGAAACGTTGGAAGAGGAAGGCCTAGACGAACATTCATCGATCAAATCGGAGACGTTCTGAAGGAATCTGGCATATAACTGTTACTTTACAGGTAAAGGAAAATCAGCGTTTGCAAAATTTTCACACTCCTAAAATATTATATCAGAAAATAGTTACTTATTACAGTAATAACTCACCAGCCGATGGTCCCTGATCGACCCTGACTTCCACAGGATGTTGCAGCTTGTTCACCAGCTGAAGGGCAGAACGCACCGTGACCAGCTTGCGGGCAGAACCCTCCAAGGACACTTCGAATACTATTCGCGCCTCCGCACCGGATTTCTAACGACAATATTTTTTAATTAGCATTCGACATGGTTATTCGTGAACTACATTCAATTATTTATGGTACTTCATAGCTTTATGCAGTTGATTTTCCAAAAAACACTGAATGATTGTTAAGCAAATATCGTAATAAATGTGATAGAACCTTAGTATAAATAAATTGTCATACAGTCTGCTAGTTGGAGTACACATTATTTACCAGATTGATTATAGTCAGTAATTTCTATAAACATATTTATTAAGGCCTTAGCATATGTGAAACTAACAATTAAATGGATTTTTAAATAAGATTTTTGAAGCAATTAATGATCCTATGTACATAAAAATGCAATATTTTCTTTACAATTTTGCTTAAGTTATAAGTTAAGTTGCTTAAGTTGCAGTCTAATATATTGAGCCATATTTAATTTAAAAAATCATTTGCAAAGACCTAAACTGAAAAGTTCTCTATAACCATTATTACGACATACTCAAATCCTACACCAGAAATAAGAGAATTTTAAAAGTAACATTACTGGTTGCGGGTTTTTATTAAAATATTTAGAACTAAATATATTAACATTTTCGAAGCGCTCTTTTCTATTTTGTCTAAGGGTAGCTCGCGCCAGTACGCTACGGCACCTTGTGACGGATGGTCGTACGCGAATTTTCAAGCAAATTTTTTAAACATTATCTTGTTATTGTTTTTTCTTCAATTAAAAATTATTGTAATTAAAGTAATTATTTATAAAATTACATTTAAATACGTATTTTTCATGCTTAAAACTTTCTTAGAGTGTTGTACTTGATCGTTTTCATTGAGTAAAAATTGTAGACTCGACAATTCATACAGAGAAGACAGTGCTATAATAAAATACAAAAAAAAAATTTAGAGAACGTAGACGCAATTTAGCATTGTGGTTAGTAAACATGTCAAATACTTTTTTATTTTGCTAATAACCGGAAACCTCACATACAATTGAATGTATGTGGAATTAGAAGGTGCTAATTCAATTCTAAAATTTAAATAATTTTATTATAATAATATTTATATTTATTGAATAATTCTAATAATTCATGAAAATGTTGCGAACTAAAGAAACTAATGGGTTTATTTTATACTAAGAATCGGTAATATAGCTTTCGCAGTGTATTTTTCGAATCTCGATATTTGAGATCTCGATTAATATATTAGATAATGGTAGGACTACACAGAAGTCCGAGCTGTATGTTGAGGCATCACATATATGACAATACGTCAACTAAATTATTAGGACTGTTCTATGACGTGTACGATTACTATTCCACCGCATCTAAAAACAGATAAAAATTACAAAACAATATAAACTAAGTCTATTTTATTTATCTTTCAAGAATAAACAAGGCCGACAAACTCAAAATAGAATGAGTAGATCAAAACATTTATAGAGCGAAAGTTCAAAGTAAGATTTTTATTTAGATTTATATTCTTAACTACATTGATCAAACTATTATTATTAGTTAGTTACTTTAATTCTTTATTTTTAATACTCGTTTGTAAAAGTTATGTAAAAAAATATATTTTGTTCATGTTGTTTTTGAACAGTTGTCCAGAGGTGTTACAAATAGTAAATAAAGAGAATGCAAGTTTTAGTGAACTGGTAATTTTTTTTCTTTTTTTGTTTCATTGTTGCTCGGTCTCGCTTTGCAGAATTACAATCGAGGTACAGAGCGAAAGTCGACAGAGTCATTGTTATTTATATTTTTTGAACCCCGAGTTAAAACCGCCGGTATTTCGCTTTATAAATATAATTAATATATTCGTGTTGTTATTGTCTGATTTCAACATTTAATAAGTGTGCTTTCTTACCACTCAGCGGTTACCCTGTTCTTTAATAATCAAAAATGATATTAAGTGCGAAAAAATGCTGACAAACCAATAGATGTTCTTGTGGAATACCATAAAGAAGATGAAACCAAACAGAAACTTGTGACAGGCGTATTAGCTGATCAAGAAAACATCATCATTGACCCAGAAATCTCATATCTTTAAGCCACACACGATGGCTTGATAGGCGATGAGACTATAGTAGAGATAAAATGCCCTATTAGTGCTTATAAACCGGGTATTAAAAGCGCCATTGAGAAAAAAAAAATTAATTTTTGGGTTAAAAATAAGAACGGTCATTTGGTAGTCAATAAAAATCATAACTGGTAATATGCAAAAATAAAATCAAATATATATAAAATAAAGAAGATATGTCCATTCGCAGTCTGGTGTAATGAAAATCAACAACTAAAAACTCCTGATGTTATTTATAGAAATGATAATTAGTTTTAAAAAGTTATGAAACAAACACTTACCTATATAATTTTACGAAGACTGTATTTTACCTGAAATTGTTGATGCTCTAAACAAAAGGAACCTTTCTATATGAGATCCCCGATACACTATAGATACAATTAAAAAAAAAACAGAATAAACAGAAAAATAAACAAAACAAGGATAATACTTAGTAAGACTTGTTACAAAAAAATATATTTAGATACAAGGTCATTAATATATATTATACTAAATACTCTGGGGTAAAAAGATAAGAGGAAGTAGTCACCGTATGCGTTATGTTCCTGAAGAAAACCCCGACTCTATCGACGCAAACCGGGTCGGGTGGAGTCCAGCCGTCCAGTCGGAGTGCGAGCTGATGCAGGGTCGCAGCAGCCCCGGCGGCCGCACTGCCAGTCGGCGCACTTCCGGGGGAGCGGCCACGCCCTCGAGGCCGTCGCGTACCGAATGAGAAGGGCTCCGTGTCGTTAGCGCGCACCATCACCCAGGAGTCGTCCGGACCCGACCACGAGTTTTGCTCCCGTATCCTGACACATTTCACTATTGTCATCCCATGAGTTATCTATATTATTCTGAAGGGCACAACTCTGAAGGGTTAGGCAGAGGGTCGCCGGGTATGTTGGTCCAACTTAATAGGGAGCGAGCCGATTGCCATTAATCAGGCACAAAGCCAAAATCCGAGCTGCTACTGAGAATTTCATAGAAAAACCCAGTAACACTTTTCTCGACCTAGGAATCGAACCCAGGACCTGGAGCACAGCAGTCGCGCTTGCAATCACTAGGCCAATAAGGCAGTCTTTTTACCACCATCCAATGAAAATATAACACACTTCAACAAATATAGTTAAAATAGTGTTACTAACTCCTCGGCAGTGGTAAGCAGCGTGGTGAACCAGAGCTTGTGTCCGGTGTGGTTCCTGAGTGCGTACGGCACGAACGGGGAACGGCGCCGGTGTCCGGCCGGACTGCCCTTCGGCGAATGGTCCGAACCGGCCGCGCCTGCGCCTGCGCCGCCCATCGCTCCTGATGACTGCAACACCATGTCAAAACATCAACAGTCCGGATTTTTTTTAAATAGTCGAACGGCAAATTTACCGCACTGTCCCACAGTGTGTAAGCACAGATTAATCCAAACACAACGGCAACCACCAACAGATCGGGATCCGTCGACGGTCACCACTGTCAGGGCAGCCTACATTAATTTGACTGGATATGCACGGGCTTATCCCAAAACGCGACACGCATAAATGAGTCACTTTGACGGGATTTTTACCACATGCATGGTGAGGCAGGGCAAAACAACCCGACCACTCTGCAATCATTCGCATAACATGAGAACTATTAATAACCTCAGCATATGATTAATGTATATGACATTTAGATAAACATTATAAATAGTATGTAGAATTATGAAAAGTCCAATCCGCGAGTTGACTGTATGTTTTAAAATTAAAGTAAATTATTGAGTAATTGTTTGTTTATCAAATTTTTCCTTTGGAAAATTCAAATTTTTTGTCTCCGAGTCACTTGTTTTAAAACGCCGATTTTAAAACGTGACGTCACCATTCAGGAAATATGAACATTACTCTTGGGTGAGTTGTCACATTTGTCATAGTTATCATACAAAATGACATATAAAATGAATAATGACGTCACGGGACCATGATTCCGCGTTTTTCTGGCATATGTTTTATTTCAATGGAAAACAAAATATAATCACTTTTGTGGTCTATTAATAAAAAAAATATTCATAGTCCATAGGTTCAACATATAAAGTGTTTAAAATAATTTTCTAACGGGAGTAAATTCCTGGAGTAGTCATTTTCAAAAATTTAAATCACTTTGTAGACAGTACAGTAAGTAGACAGTATTCAATAAATTCATAACAACCGATTTCATACTGGATACAACATGTAGAAGGAATAAAACTTTTATATAGTGTAGTGGTGTTTGTAAAAGACCTGCGTGTCGAGAGGCGCGTAGTAGTCCTTAGTCCAAGTATCGCGCACGAGATGCCAGAGGTCCAGCAGTGCCGGCGTCACCGTGAGGCTGAGCGTGTCCTGCGCGCGCACCTCCGTCTGCACGCGCACGCACCCCAACGCTCCGCCCCCGCACCGTTCCCACACCCACGAAAACCTGCGACATACCACCACAATACACACATAACTGATTAATTTCCTACAAGAGAATGGAAAAATTACCGTGTATGGATTACTCTCATCTCTGGAATGTATCTGCAAAATACATTCTTTCCCTTCAGAGTCACCGTTTTACAGGAACCTCCATCTCAGTACGCAATTAAAAAATCTTTATGTCTCATTTTTGTCGTACCGTGAAATTGTGCAGCCATCTTCCAGCCAATGTGTGTTCTCCCTCCTTCTCGCAACATAGGGTCCTTCAAGCGTAACGTGAAGAGATATATGCAGGCCCGCATGACAGCGGCAACTGACGGTGGATTTAGATCTTACGGTGGTCGCCGTTGTGGTTCGGTTATTGGATTGTAGTGTGCTTACCATAAGGGACAATACCGTCAAACAGAGAAGGAAAATGTGTTCCCCTAAAAAAACATTTAAAAAAGTAAGTTCATAAAGTATAATGCACACAGTCTAAGACGTCGCTACACACAGCCTCGTAGATGAAAATCAGCCATCAAACGCCTACCCTACAATGTTGTTTGGAACCACGCTCTGGCAATACATGTTGTCTTTAGTTTTCGCCATCTAGGTAACTTCACGTTTACCGCGCGGTCAACATTCGCTTGTTTGTTTCTGTATCACGCTACGCGCCGCACCGCCTTAATATTGTTTTGAGTAGTTATGTTTTTTGATCGGATCGCGATATAATTTGTACATTGCCTTGTCAATTATTGTCAGTTGCTTGAATACGCGTTTGTCGGGCTATGGGTCGAGATATATTCTTCCTATATTACGGGTAGTCGTAATTGTCTTGAAAGTCAATGTGCCGGTTTGAGTAACGCATATCTCCGTTTGATAACTTGAAAAAACCCTCATGTAATTGTTTGTTTGAACTGTGTTGGGCTATTTATAAACTTGTAATCTCGCCACGAGATGAATTGGTATGAGAGGCCGGTGGACGATGACATTACTTGACTTTTCCCACCTATCCCTTGACTGTTACCGGTGAATAATAGAGCTTCTTCCGTCAGCATAGATGCCGTCAGTGATGATTTTATTTATATTATTGTAAAGTACTGTAAATTTGTCAGCCCTGCGAGACGCAGGCCATTGTGGTGTCATATGCCACACTCCATCGTGGGTTTAGATGAGAAGTCTTCCACTGCGCTTAAATGCTAATCCCTAAACACTTGATGGAGGATATAACAAATGTGATTAAACATTTACAGTTTAGCGTGTCTTTCTCATTGTCACTTAGCAAAAAGTTAGATTGAGATCAAACGTATAGAACAATAAATCGATGTAGTGACTCACCTCCAGGGTTCCAACACGGGTTCCCAGCCGGACAGTGTGCGATTGTAGTAGTCTACGCTGAGCAGGGCGGCGAGTTTACCCCCGCCTGCACCCGCTTTGCGCCCCTCGCTGCCGACCCCGATCGGTGACAAGCCGCTCGTGCCCGCCGGGGTCGAAACCAACATCGGGTCCTCAAACGATTCCTCCGCCTTGCGCAAGTCCTAGTCGTTACGGAATTTACAAAAATTAACTCAACATGTGACTTGTTAAAACTTTTGATAGACTTATCCCACGACAGTCGCCGTTCTTTATTTACCATAACTTCCTTCAATTTGCTTTCATAGCAAAAAACTGATAACGAAATTGCAGGATAAAATTTGAAATTGTAGCTTCGTACCTATCATATACGTTCAAAATATAATTAGACCACTCGATAGTTAAAGGATCAAAAAATTCGTTATGTAGAGTGGCGACGGACAGCTCTCGTCAAGGTATATCGATTGAGTATACAAAATATCGTATGGAATAAGTTATTGTGGCCATATATATAGTAAAATAAAAAATGTTAATACAATATCCGCCTTTACTCGTCAAAAAGTAAAATCAAAATATAGAATTCGTATATGGTTGGAAAAGGTTTCTCGACAGCAAACTAGTGATATCCATAAAACACCATAATATACGAGTGAATCTTTGCGATTCGAGCGGACATGTATTCACGTAAAATACAAGGCAGTGTCCCCGACACAGCCACACGCCGATTTTTCATTTATTTTAATCGTACTGAAGCAGCTGCAAGGTTTATATTGATTTAACCAAAGAGCTACCTGTTCTACTTGCAGTTCACTGAGCGAGATATCCAGAAGTGGCACATCGGAGTCCAGGCAGTCGTCGATGACACACAACGCGATGCAGTCTGCGTTCACCTGACAACCCATTATTAAACTTAGTTATGTTCCTTTCGATGTGTAGAAGATTCGAGGATCCAAAAGTTTGTTTTAGGGAACAACTAGTATAAGATTGCTTTACAGAGTGTGTGGGTTTCTCGCTTGTCTTCTCATTATCGACTAGACGGACATTCATAATATCGCTTGAAAAATACCTATGTTAAAATCAAAGTATCAACATTTTGATGAATTTTAAATTTTATTTGAAATGAAATACCTGTACAGCTTTTATAGGCCAAATGGAATTGTTCTGCTGGGGCGGAGGGGGTGGAGGTAAGGGGGTCGGGTGTGCACGCATCCATCGCGCGCGGTACATCCACCCGGCGACGTTCGCGCTCGTATCCATGTCTGCAGTCGCGTGCGCATGCGCTCGCATGAATACGCTGTTGGCGGGCGCATCCTCCTCCCCTTGCCGCAACACCGACTTGCCTACCCAAAATTATTATCACGTAATATGAAAATGCTTAAACGCAAACCACCGAAGTTTAATACCATTCAATTAAGATGAAGACTGACCAGATAGCGCAGCTCGCGCTTGAACGGGCAGCGACTGCAGCATCGAGGCAAACATGCGCATGTCGTGGTATGACAGCCTCAAGTTCAACGTGTTCATTTGTACCTGGGAGATAAGATTATTTATTTAAATAACATGTAGGCTGCTTATAATATATCGTTCAGGCCTGGTGGATAGTGTTGAAGTGCAAACACACAAAGGAAAGTGTGTCGAAAAGACAAAACAGAAGACCAAATTCACTTAAATAATGAATCATATTTCGCTCCTTCGTTATAAAAACATCTGATAACTTTTTTGCCGAGATCTATTGTGTTTTCTCTTGATCAAGCCTTTCCGTAACATAACTACTTTGTTAGGGAACGCCTGGTTAGTAAGGGTGACATACCGTACGGTACATACGGTAATTCTTGAACCATTGAATTCAAACTTTAAATATTTCGTGATTTTTCATTAAAAAAATTAATATACGAATTTGTATTCGATCATTCAGAATATAGATCATCATATTATTGGGAAATTTTTATAATGAAATTTAAAATTTAGAATTATTTGCATCATTAAATAATGCAATTCGAATTTTTAATGGAATTAATATTCGATTAGATTCAGTTACAATGCCTTTACTGGTTAGTTAGCTTATCATTAAGTTAATGTAATCATTTGAAGTGGACGAGTAATAAATATCTAGAAATACGCATTTTGTATTGCCAGATGAAATCCGCGGACAGCTGTTCTAACAAGTGAGCCAACTTACAATTGGAGGCATATTTAAAGATTAGGAAATTAATATGGCGTTAACCTTAAATAACTTGTATCCAGTAGCCTTAATCTTATTATTTGTAATCGCCACAGCAAGCACATAATATTAACATTAACGAGAGACAGTTAATATTTATTCGACATAAACACAACACTCATAAAAAAGAAATACAATGTCAATGTATTACTTTGTTTGGAAATTTTAAACCCATTGATATGCATCAGTAAACTAAAGGCAAATAGTGTAGAGGAGAGGACTCACGTGAAGTACTTTATTGATATCGATAGAGACATGCAGTGCGGCAGGATCGACGATGGAGAGCGCCGTCTCTTCCTCCAGGCCCAGCACGCAGGAGAACACCTCGAGCTCGTTCAGCGAGCAGGACACGGGCACCCGCTCCCCGCTACCACGGTATGTTATCACAGTCGTGCTCTGCGATATCATAAACACACATTCATTAACCAAAAATTATGTAACTTTACACCACGAAGTCGACTCTCCCTAGGTTATTATTTTGTCTATGTGTGTGTGTGTGTGTTAGAGTACGTATATAAAACACGTATAAAAAACCCCGTCGAATTCGAAAAGGGTATATAGGTAGCCCAATGACATTACCAAAAAATATCAAAATTTTATTTACTATGAAAATAAAAATGTTATTGCAATTTAAAATTAACATATTTAGTTTTGGTTTCCCTAAAATTTAGCAAATTTTTAAAACGTGATAACACCGTCGCATGCCCCGGCGCGGCGCGGCGCAGCGGTACGTTAGATAACATGAACAGACTATAATCTCGATACCTAATAACACCTTCACGAATTCAACGGAGTTTTTAATACATATTGTATGTGTGAATCTGTGTATATCTATATATTTAGGATGACTTTTGCACCAAAAAAAAACTTTCAATCTTTAATCTGTTTTGACGAAATTAGGTTGAAACCGCCCATAAAGCATAAGGGATAAGAAGAAGGGTTGGAAATCACCCTTAACGTCTAGATGAGAATAGAATAACGACACGTAAAGAAGAGACTATAGGCAATTAAAAGTATAAACGTACCCGGAGTATGACTGCGTTGGTGTCCCAGACGGAGGCGTCCTCGACGAGCACCACTTGCGAGTCTGTCACGTTCAGCTTCAGTTCCACCTGCGGCTGCTCCTCCGCCGCGCCAGCCTGCTGTCCGGCTGCACTACTGCTGTACGTTACTGACATCTGCTCACTATCACACCAATCACCAATAAAATCCATGAAACCAACATATTCTCACTTAATTTAAGAAGTCATTTTCTTATCCAAGGGACGAAACAGCTGGACATAGCGAATCGTCCAGTTTTAACGCCGGAATTAGAGTGATCCCCTTCTAAGCTAGTCTCTTTTCTAACTGGCTCTCTCTGATAAATTGCATACTTGCCAGAACCCCTTGTGACAATTTAATGGACGTATATAGTTACAGAATGTTATGACTGTTTAAAAATAAAAATATTACTATAACTTATCCTATACATTAGATTCTCATTACATTTAAAGTTAGTGGTTGATACAATATAATTTCTACGAAATCAAAAGTGCAATCAAACTTTTAAATGAGCAAAATTCCAACTATTGTATTAAAGACACATCAATATATAAAGTTAATATGCCTTATATGACTTACAATGCGGGCTGGTCGCTATCAGCGGCCGGCGGAGGCGGCTGCATGATGAACTGATTCGCAGCCTCCCACCAGTCCAGCACCGCCATTAATCGCATATTGTTCACCAGGATCGTGTATGAGGACAAATCTCGACGTTGCCTATTTAATCGTTAAAAAAAAATGACTTGTATACATGCCATATACTTGGGACTGTTTGGAATACGTTAATAGTCACATCGTACGATGCCGCGATCGCTGTGCTTGGCGAATTATATGCGCGGGGGCAATCGTTCTGCGCAGGCGCCGCGCCACGACGCCTCGCCCCCGCGCTTCGTCCATGGCTCGGCTCGTCACGTTACCAGTCCGCTGATTGCTATACCACAGTACTCCCGTGTGCGGTGTTGTGAAGCGGCCAGCGCTACGCTACTCCTGACGTTTGGTGAAGCGCTACGTTATAGACCGCTTTGGGCTTTGATACCGTAAGCTCACGTTTGTTGGTTGTATGCGCGACGTCATTACTGATGTTCGGTGACGCGCTACCTAATAGTCCGCCGAGTGTTTTGATACATAGTGTTAAATGTTGTTTGTATAACTTGAATTGGTGTACCAGAAGTTTTGCTGAACTGATTGCTTGAGTGAGTGTTCTATAAAATCTGAGGCAGCCATACACACACATACTTTCAGTTCACTTCACAAACACAAATACCTCACATTCTGCAGTTCAGGTCGACGGGGCAAGCTCAAGGTCACCGCCCGCTCCTGGCGAGGTAAGTCTTTAATTTGATTGTATTATTTACTGTGTGTCACAGCAATAGTGTACGAGGGGGATTGATTCGCGATAGATAATTGAATTAAGCATCCATTACATATATTGCGCCCCTTCTTCTGCTACATGGACAATAGTTTAAATCTTGACTATACAAGTATGAACTGAACTGGAAATATTACTTCCATTAAACGAACTTAAGTAAAACAAACAGTAATGTGAATGCTTTTTCCATGAAAGTCGGAGGAAGAAAATGAAGTTCATTTGAGGAGTTAAGATAGAAAGAGAGAATAAAGTCGGTTGTGGTTATCAGACCTGGCATGCACCTCAGCCTGTACGCTGTGCCGGTGGTCAGGCATAGGCTGCACGATGTGGCTGAAGACGTTGCCGCGTCTGTTGGCAGGCTCGTTCGCGTACCGCGTGTCGCTCACGAGGATCTCCTGTTCACCGAACCATATCACAACTTTGAATCGAAAAAAAATGAAAGATTATCTTTTTGTGTCAAAATAATTAAAATTACAATCGAGTTATTTATTGAATGCTTAAATATAATCGATTCTTCTATAAAGTTCCAGATGTGTACTGACCTGCGACACGAGGTCTATGTCCTGACTGAGGTCAGAGTAGGTCTCGATGACGAGTTTGGACTTGATGAAGTTGATGCAAGCGAGAGAGGACACACCGTGCTCCGGCTCTAGCTTCACGGTCACATCGTGAAGGTCGAGCTTCAGGGACAGCGTCGTCCAAACCTGCAAAGTTCCATATAAGTTAAACATCATGCAAGATTCGATGCTTATAACATGTCGCTGTCTGTATTTGTAACATATTATGTTCATAGTGCCTATTAAACATTTATTGTTTTAAACACCGATAATATCGATTGTTTTATAAAACACACTTCGATAAATTGATTAACAATATATTGTTTAATAGTACCGTATTTCCGGTCTAGGTGATCAAGACATGCTTGGTGTCTTGAAATAAAAAAGATTGTTCAGGCGGAAGACGTTCGTTATTTTCGTAAATCAACGAGATAAAAAGTAATTCGCGCAAATCTTTGTTGCAGTAACAAAATGCAAGCTGTATTTGTGTACTTTAAAATATAGCAAATTTGTACTATTGATTATTTGAAATGTATGTTCCGAAAGGTTAAAAATAAATTAACTTGTCCACCAAAATATTATATATGCAAAAGTAGTTCTGTCTGTCAGTTAGTTCTTGAAATGTGGTATAGAGATAGTCTGAGACCTGAAGAAAGATATAGTACGAAAAAGATATTATAGTATACGCAATTATTGTTCAAACATTCCTTTCTGAAGTACGTTGTCGGTCACAATTCAGTTTTTGAATAAACTAGTTTGAAACTTAGAACAAACTGAACCTGTTCGTGCGCATGCGCAGGTTGTGGCGTGTGAGGCGGATGTGGCGCGCCGTAAGGCATCAGGTCGGGCAGGTCTTCAGCGAGGTTGTGTGCGAGCACTCCGCGCACGAGCCGGTACTGCGCCGGGTCCACTGCGCACTCCAACGTCGTCAGCGTGCCCTGCAGCGTCATATCCGACACTGCACATACACACACATTTAAAACATGTTTGTATATGTTACTATATCAAGCTAAATAAAATTAATAACTGTTAGAATACAATTGTCATACAAACTACCATTAAATGTTATATTATCTAGAATACGAAGTTTAATTCAACAAATATCATAATATTATTTCTCTAAAAACAAATTATACGTGTATTTGAAAAATGTCTGATATATCTGAGAGGATCTGATATAACACTAGCGCCGCAGCAAACCTACAAGATTAGTAGTTCAGAGGTCAGTGTTGATTATTGCAATACGTTTTATAATAAACAGAAAGTGAAATTAAATTATTGTGATAGTTTCGACTAATATAAACGGCACTGAAAGACAATTTCGCTTTCCTTTGATAAATGGTAGTATTGACACTGCATTATATGCAAAGTTATATGACATTGTTTAGTGGCACTGACCGTTGTGTGTGTTTGACATGTTAAGCTCGAGCTGCAGCGCGAGGCAGGCAGGAGCGCGCAGCAAGGGCGGTCCCAGCGTGCGCACACGCAGCCCCGCGCGCGCGCACCACACCCCCTCGGCGCACTCCAGCGACGCACCCTCCAGTCGCACGTGACGCACCTCCAGCATCTCACGTGTGTCTGCGTACACAACACCACGTATCATTGACTCTGATATACTCTTGTAGTTTACAAGTATCAACTACATGAAATGTTATTAGCGTTCACTGTTTTGTATTTACCGCTCTTGAAATAATATTATTTATTTCTGATATAACAATACCTACATCTACCGTCTGTCGAATTATTAAAATTATAATATAATTATATTATAGTATAACATATTATATTTATTTTATTAGAACCATCAATGTGTTGCAACAAAAACAAAAATATTTCTTGCAAATCTTCTTACACTTAATACAAAAAAACAACTTACTTAATTTTTCATAAGACATTCGCTTCAGCTCCACCTACACTACCTGACATCAGAATACACACATGTGCTAGACTTAATGATTTTTGTGATTGTAACAAATTAAGCAGAAATACACTTATAAAGTACCTAGATGTTCAAATAGACAAGCGTCTTTCATTCAAGAATCATATAGAAGTACTGGCTCGGCGGTTGAGAAGAGTGGTGGGTGTTATGAGGCAATTATGTTCTGCAGCATGCCTTGCCACCCTAAAAACCATATATGTACTTTGCTCTTTGTCAATCTTTGATTTTATACTGCATCACAAGTTGGGGCAGTGCTGCTATAACTAATATGATTGTTAAAACTCGCGATACTAAGTTGAACTTTGAACGAAATAAATACCAACGTCGACCTGTAACTCCTTTAATTGATTATTTTTTTTTTTTTTTTTTTTTTTAGAACTGACTACACTGTTAGCCTTAGGGGCCCTATCGTCAAACAGAGCCGCTGCGGCTTTTTCAGCTTCACCGGACTTGGGGGCGAGCGCTTAGGGCACTCAGCCGCGAAAGTTTGTAACACACAGTATCACAAAAATGTGCATACACTATTAAAAAAAGTAAACACCATGATGGCTAGTTCAAAAATGACACAGCGCCATCTTTTGATAACCATAAGACTTAACAATGATAGTAGTCGAAAGAGCCAAGCGCTCAGTAATCAAAGTCATGCTGCGGAAGCCTTATGGATACCCAACCACAGAGTTGTACAAAGAAAGCCGATTTCTTAGTGTGAGACAACTGTTTATACTGCAAGTTGCTCTTAGAGAACATAGAAAGGTAGCCGTCTTACCGGAATACAGTGAAATGTCAGGACGTCGTGTATTCCGTGTGAGAGCTCCCTTGGTGGGCACGGCCTTTGCGCAAAGGTTTGGCCCGTTCATTGGCCCCTATATTTACAATAACGTACAGAAGCTGTGTTCAATTGGAGACTGTTTGCTTTACGAAGCAAGAAGGAAAATTATCGGCTGGCTAAGTACCCTGACATATAACACAGCTGAGGATGTACTTACAATTCAAAAATGATTTTACAGTTTACTTCTTCTCTGATTACTAAAACTATAAGTAATTTTCCATGATGGTTTTGGCTGTTGCATTTATATTGTGTGTTATTTTATTTATGATAATATGTATGTTGTATGTAATTATGTTTATGTAGTATAAAATATGTGTCTGTATTGCATACTATATAATGGTATAGTATGTAGTATAATGAATAAGTAATGTGTAATGTAATGATTTGAGATGTTAAGTATAATATGGTAACTCGTATGTAAGGTTCCCAAGACACAGGCATGCCTAGTTTGGGGCCAATGTTAAAATTAAAGTTGTAAGAAAATGATTTATTATTTATTTTAGATTAGTGAATACTGTGTCGCAGCCAATAGCGCTCACTTCCAGACTAACAGAAGAGTCTGCGTTGCGTAAAATGAAAAGAGTACAATAAAACATCAATGAGTAATAGTGTGTATAGTGAGTGAGTGGGTGTGGGTGTGTGCGTGTGCGTTTGTTTGTGTACTATATTTCCCTCAAAAGTTGAGAATAAATAAGACTAAGTCTGAATAAAGAAGGGATCTGATCCGAGTTATAAGTTCCTCATAACTCCTAAAATAACCACAGATTCAGCTAATTTCTTATAGACTCGTATTTCATCGAATGTTTCAATCAAGGATTGAACACTATACGCTAATAAGATGATAGCTCTCCCTATATATATAGCAGTTAGTAGAGTGTATGTCACTGACTGTGTTCGGGGTCTCGGAGCGTGCTGACAGTCCCCGGGTCGCCGGCGAACCTGAAGCAGTTGTCGAGATGCAGCGCGCGCAGACGCACCGCGAGAGCGCCGCGCGCCCGCCCTGACACCGGCACCACGATCACCGGCTCCGCGCACACCAGCCGCAGCCGCGTGCGCGTGCGCCTCGTCTGCTGCACACCGTTACCGGATCTCATCCCACTCACCGATACCTACAACGTCGGCTACGGTATTTATTCATTCATGTTTATAGTCATACAAGTTCGTGCGCGACCATCCCATGTGAGACTGACATTGGAGGGGACGAGGTAGCACGTCGCTACACTACACAGTACACTAAAGTAAACAGTATGTTATTTCAGCAATGTTCTTGAAATAATTACCTACAGCCGCTCGGTAAATAAACAGGCACTATGGCCACCCTGTGACTGTGTTTCTTGGGTTAACTACTTGTTCAGGACGCGCCGAGCGACAGTATTAGTATGCATAAACTGCAGCGTTTGCATACGCTGTGCATCAAGTTTCTTGTTAGCCGGGTTTAATGATTATGTTAAAAAACCAATGTTAATTTTAATACAGCATCGACGACAGTGATTCGGGAAGTTTCATTTGATCACATCCAAATCTATCGTGTATCATTAATGTCATACTGTCATAATTATTTCTACTTGGGTTTTATTTCTAGTTTCAAAAGTCTAATTGTGAGTTAACACTATACAAAAACAATTTTAAATTCTAGGAAGTAATATCAATTTCTTTATTAAATATAAATTACATAGCAGTGGCGGACTCGCGACTATTGTGTACCGAAGTTTACTTGTATGAAGAAGTTATACTGTTTACTTTAGTATACTGTGACACCGCGCGCGATGCAATTGCACGCGTTTCCCTTCCCCACTACACAACTCGCCCCGCTATTTTCAGTAGTACCTCGCCCCCGCCAACGTCTGTCGGCCACATAAGAGGATCGCACACGGAACTTGTATAATCATAGAGTGGTTGTAAACACGTATACGTACTGCGTTTTTTATTCCCACGAAGTAAATTGGCAATCACTAACGTCAAATTTCAAGATAATGTTTCCACATTTATTTTTGGAGTGTTGTGCTACCATACATTTTACAGTACAATTATTTGAATTGTAAAATTTTAAATACTAAGTTCAAGGTTTTTATTTATTAATTAAAATATTTTGTGTTATTCTACATACCCGATCGTTAACTAATATCATTACATAATTCAAGAAACTACAATAAAAAAATAATTATCAAAAAACGCTTTGCTTTGCCCACGAGAGATGCGAACTTGTCTCCCTTATTCGATTATCACATTTGAAGGGAACAACGTTTTTGAAAAAAAAAATGCCGTCATGGGACGTTTGGCAGACGGGAAACATCTTAGTGAATATTTAAAAAAAAGTGTGATTGTGTGTTGACAACTGGAGTTTACTCATGAAGTGCGATTCTCTTTTAATATGCAGAGATGATTGATTGACTGACTGACTGTACCTGTATCTGATAAATAAATACACTGGGCGACCCCGAAACACGACAAACCAAAAGAAAGCTTATGTGAAGATGTTTATTTTATTACTATGTGTATACTGGTCGCGACTCCAACCGCTTATAATCTCTCCATGTTTTAACATAAAACTTTGAAATGATCCAGTCTGTCTATTATTAAAAAAAAAAAAACAAATTCGGTTCCAAACCGCCAACGTTGGACCAGAACGTCGCAGTGCCAACATTAGGTCCAATAACCAGTCTCACCCGCCGCATTAGATGATTCACATAAAAAAACTAACCACTATGTTATAATACCTCATATGATTTTAGAATTAGTATTAATTGGTAACATCACTATTTTAAAAACACAATAAACTAGCAACTTTACTCTGTGAGAATAAAAAACGCACTGTACATAGATGTATCCACGTTCACATATTTTAAAGAAAGTCAACTTTGCCATCTACTTTATAGGATCACATATAGTTATAATAAGCAGTGATGGTGACCTTGAGCCTGGCCTGTAGTATGACTCGGCGCAGCAAAGTGAACTCCCTGGCGAAGGCTTGCAGCTCGTGCACGAAGCGCTTCGTGTGCACGTACGTCACCGGGCCCATCTCTATGCTGAGACTCGTCTCGTGTCCGGCGGCTGCAGCTTCCGAACTGCTCAACCTGCTCTAAGTATCATCGGCACTCTCAATTCATTTGCTTATCTATACTAATATAATAAAACGGAAAAGCTTTTTTGTTTGTATGTTTAAACACGCTAATCTCTGGAACTGCAAGTCAGATTCGAAAAATTCTTCTTGTAAGTGATAGCCAGACTCTCGAAGGAATAGTATAGGCTATTTAAAATTAGGCTATAACTCTCAGATAGCTTTTAATATTGATTTTTGTTACGTAAGTCAGTAGTCAATGCCCTCCCGACCTGCTTAAACCATGTACGCTGGCGTGATCATTATTGATATGAAAATACAATGTTCTTTAATAATATTGGTTCTTAATATACCTAAAGAAACTCAGTGATAGCATATGCCTGTCTCTTATACATAAGCCACAATAAAGTATTTTGTGACAAAGTTTTGTTGAAAATTAAAGTGATTTATAAGCATTATTTTTAGGCAAGGCATATTAATCCTTACTGTGTTAATAATGCGTTTCTGGCCATACAAATTAGTACAATCTAATTTGGCTCAACACGAGGTAGGTACGTTATGTTGAGTGATGTGGCGTGTTAAACTATATTTCTGCATTTATACTTCTTAAATCCTCTTTTTAACGTTTTTACGTACTGTCACGAAATAAGCCGCGAAAGCGCCCGTATACAGATTAAAAAAAAAAACTAATAACAATTGTCGTAGGCACCTACAATACAATTTATAGACGCCGCCCGCCTGTTGCATCATTCCGCTAAATGCACGCGCGGTATTTGATTATTATTTTGCTGCGGAGTTATTTTAAAATTGTGATATCTCCTAAGATATTCATTAAAATCAAATTATGTAAAGGGAAATTTTGTTCAAAATTAAATACTTGTGATGAATAACGTATATTTCGATAAGGATTAGTACCATGTTTATAAAAACACCTTCGCAAATAATGCATTATTTTAGAACAAATATTATTACTATAAAATGGTTACATTGCGTCAACCTTAAAAGATAGATAAATACTATAGCAGACTTTCTTTTTAAAACTTTTTTAAGAAAAACAATTCCGTCACACATCATTGTTGCGTAACTTTAACCATTTACGCAATGCACGCAATGAAAACTCTCAAAAGGAATAAATTTTCCCCGTTTTTGCAACATTTTTCATTGATGCTCCGCTCCTATTGGTCGTAGCGTGATGTTATATAGTCTACAGCCTTCCTCCGATAAATAGGCTATCCAACACCAAGATAAATTTTCCATTCTAAACAGTACTTCCTGAGATTAGCGCGTTTAACCAAACAAACTCTTAAGCTTAATATTAGTATTATATATTACACTTAGTTCTAAAGGGATTGCTACTGTAAATCATTGTCTTTTTAATTATAAAACACACTACATTAGAATATTTTTATAAAATATAATTAGGTAGAAGCAAAGTATAGAGATCATTAATGCGTATTTATTTTAGAAATAACTTAATTTATAGGTAATGTGTGTTGATGACCTTTCGTAAGTGAATGTGAGCGCCTGCGATGCGTGCGTGCGCAGTCGATGTCGCCAGAGCGGCGCGTGCGGCGTCAGGTCCGCGAGCAGCAGCGCGCCCAGCCGGCCCTGCAGCGTGCGCGTGCGTCGCCGCGCGTCCGCCAGCGCACGCACGCGCACCCGCGACACCAACGCGCGGCACGCTTCGCCTCGCCGCCACACCAGCACCGCCGACAGCGACCGGATCGACATCTCCGTGCAGCTGCACTCTGCTGCGCCACCACCGCCGCCGTTAGGACTCTCTCCAGCGCTCTCATCCAAAACTGATCATAGAACAACATACATCTTTTTATAATTCACAACCCTATGTTAGCTGTCTATACACGCCCTTCAACACTCTTTATGTGAAGAAGTCTCCTCGTTCGTCAATTATCGACATACCAGGTTGCTGTTGCTCAAACGTCTGCTCTTCGGGCATATCATCACCGGTGACCCCGAAGAAGTCGAGCACCGTCACCCAGCTATCGATGTTCACCACCAGATTCAGACTGTTGAACTCTACCTTGGTCAGCTTGGACACCTGACGGATGGTGAATTGCTCTATAATTTTTTCGCATTCAGTAATGAACTTTTAGATCTCGCATTTAAAAAAAGCAAAAGGCGTAATTATTGTTTTGGAAGGTAATTATGAACAGAAACAAAACACCAATCTGTATTTACCTAGAACACTTTACTGGGAAAACATCTAAAGGCCAGGTGAATGCAATATTTCTTACCCCTACTTGCTGACGAATTCTTCCCTAACTGTGAACTATGTTTGAGCTAGGAGGACTGCTGAAAAACAATAAATAAAGTATCACATTTATAGGTAAGAACAAAAATGTAAAATTGTTACTTTGTTGTATTTCTCCTCAAAATCAGGATGGTTTGGGTCCCTGGTGTGCACGGAAAGCCAGACAAGGTTGTCGTCACCGGACAAGTGTTCAGAATCCTCATCATCCGCTGTGTCGTCAGGGTTCTCGTCACACTCCGGCGAGCAGGGCGGGGTGATGCCGCATCTGCTGTCCCGCTTGATTCGCATATCTTTGGCCTGGTAGTTCAAATTTTATGAAGCGTAAGATACAGGGTTATTGGTAATTTGACGTATTCCCGTTAGGAGGTGATAGGAGTGACCAGTGTTTAATCATTTTTATAAATCAGAAGAAAAAATGTGATTTAAAATTTTTAACTTATTTTGAAAAGGCTAAAAACAAAGATAACTCAAAAATGGTTCACTTGTGGATAATACATATGGGGCTTAAAATTATCGTAAATATTCACCCCTATTACAACCTAACCGGGAATACATCGAATTACCTGTAAATTTGATCAGGGAGGAACTCCCATTCACTCTCCATCAAATGTAAGTTCGAATAAAAACCCTGTATATAATTGTACCTCGTCAGCAAGCATGTGCAAGTGCCCAGGCAGGGAGCCGGAGGCTGCGCGCGGCAACTGCGTGCGACTGGACACGCGGTCCGAGCGACGCTCGTACGACAACTCCGGACACGACTTAGACAGGAAGAGCGCCTTAGGCGCGATCCTGGGCGCGTGAGACACCATCAGCATACGATGCTTGGAATCCGGTTCCTTCGTCAAATCTTCCATTGTAATAGAATGTAGAGATACCTGATATTTCAAAATGGTTACTTCAGTTTTTTCTCAATAACGAAGCTTAAAGGAAAGGAAAACTTTAGTGTGTGGTTGGAGAATGAAAAAAATTTGAACTATCATTTTTTTTTATATATTAAGACCCACGTCTAATGTATCTGATAAGATAAAGCATCATCAACGATTATTATACCTCTAGTTGTAGCAAAGTTTATAATGGATTGTATACAAGCGAATCCGCAGTATGTACCTGCAGGAAGGTCTCGTAGTGCTGAGCCCTGCGGTATTGCAGCGTGAACTCTCTGAACGAGAGCTCGACCAGGCTGCGCTCGCCTTCGCCCAAGTCTGCACGCAGTTCAATGCTGAACTTGGCCAGTTCAAAATTCACTGCACAACACAACATTCCTTCATTTAGCAACTTTTTGACAAGCCTAGGTGCAATAGACAAATACATTTTTTCACAGTTTTTGATATACATATATCAACTGCGCAGGAACTACTATATAATTATGTAAATTGAAACTTAGTTCTATTTATTATCTCATATCAATGGTATATGAGATTTTAATTTTATATACATATAATTTGACATTCGAGCGATGAAAGACTGGTCGGCGCTGCAGTTCTGTACATACCGAGCAGTGGATGAGGATGCAACCGGGGTGCGGGGTGCGTGCGGTGCGGCGGCAGGGGCGGCACGGCGAGCACGGCGGCTCTCACAGCAGGGTCCAACCTCAGTGTCGGCACTGCCGGTTCCACCACCACACTCTGTCCACACACTACTTTTGCATTCATTCGATCTCACGTAAAACCAAAAAAAGAAAAACTAGTCATAAAAACTCGTGCTCGACCGTCCTATGTGAGACAGACGTTGGCGGGGACGAGGTCTACACAGTTCACTGAAGTAAACAGTATGTCTCGGCAGTGTTCCTGAAATAAATACCTAAATTCGCTCGATAGATAATAATCACGTACTAGGGCTACCCTCCGACTGTGTTTCTTGGATTACTTGAAGTTTAAAAGTGATTGCGAGTTCGTAAGAAGGGACTGTAATTTTTGATCTTAATAAATATATAATTTTTTGGCGAACCTTAATAAATCAAAAACAATTTTAATTGTAGAAAATAAGTACATATTATAATATTTTCTCTTTATTTATTAATTACATAACTACGGTGTACTCGCGACCATTGTGCACCGAAATTTGTGTTGAATTTGTTTTTTTTTTTGAAATTTGAAATGTCGTTTCAGCCGTCTGTATGGAGACGTAATACTGTTTACTTTAGTATACTGTGACTGCGGCGCCTACGTTACGCAATAACACGCTTGTAATTCCCGTTAAGCCTTTGTGCCAGATTGAATAGTGACATGACTCAGTTTACATTGAAGCGGTTTTCGGTGAGTCGAGTTAACTTTTACCTGTTCTGGTAGTGTTGTAGTGAGAGCGTCGGTGACGTCACAGGAGGGCGGCGGGGGCGGCACGTCCTGCGCAGACGAGGAGATCGTCCACGAGAGCGTCTCAAGCAGCTGCTCGTACTGCTCGCGTCGGGCGGATACCTGCAGCCCGCCCACTATCTTGCCGCTCACCTCGCACTGCTCCGACAATAAGACTAAACCTTCAGTTTTTTATATCAACGTTACATAATATAATGATACATACATTATACATCGTATAGTAGTTTGACCGGCTTTTTGTTTTAGCTTATAGCAGCTGGTAGAACACTATCCTCACGCTACACAGCCCCAGGTTTAATTAATTTTATTATTAACAAGTTCCACTTCTAACACGTGTATGGTGAAGCGCAAAAATTTATTTTTCTTCATAATTTGTTTATTTCGTGCTTATTATTAATTAAACATGTTAACGATGAACAAAACGTCCTTTTTCGAGTGTCAATCGTAAAAAATATATTAAACATTTAAGACACGTTTAGCTATCAATAGAGTATAAACAATGTACTAGTAGATGACGTTTGAAACGTAACGTAATGTACGATCGGTTGTAGAAAGCGAATTACCTGAGGCACAGTGTCCCCGTCGATCTCGGCGTCGCAATAGTTAACTGAAAATTGCAAAGCGGTGTTATGCAGCACGGGAGTACCGGCGGACACGTCGTATATCTTTTGCATGTTCTCCGCGGTCAGCTGGTGCGTCTTCAGCTTCTCCGCCACGTCCAGCTGCGAGGGAACCTCACGTTACTATCACAGTTCTTCCATATACTTACGAGTATCGACGAATTAAATATTCAGTGCATAAACTGTTCCATAAAGCAATCCCACATTCCAGACATTAGAACTTCGCCAAAGACGAATGATTTTCACTGAACTTCATTTGAAAAGTACAACATGTCAGCTTTCGTGTCTTCATCGATTTAAAAAAGTAATTGACTAGATTACATAATATAATTATGTAATTGTAATAGTATGTGTAAAGTGAGGGCGCGCGAGCGTATACGTACAGTGACGAGCGAGATGTCCCTGACGCGCACTTTGTAGAGTGTGTGGTGCGGCGGACCCGGCCGGTTGCACAGGCTCATGGTGCCGAGGTGCGCCACCACCACCTGCGTGCTGTGCGCGCTGCGGGCTACCACCACCACCGGAGACTCCAGCTCGATGCTCACGCTAACAACATTTGCAGTTTTAACTACTTTCTAGAACCACTCTATATCATACACAATCGATGTAGCTCACTTGTTATTAATTACATATAATAATATAAGTAATTGGAAATCACACAAAAATATACTCGGGGTAATTAATCTTAAGTTCGCAATTAATAAAATGTATTAAAAAAAATTAAAACAAAATATAAAATATATCAGCATTTTCAAAATCTATGAAATCGTCTAGGATGTGCTCGAAACATTGATGATGTAGTCGTAAATTCGAGGGAACATTACTTTATTCACACATACAAAACCTTATTGCTCGGATTGCGTCAGCAAATATTGATCTGAAAATGGATCGTTCCCGTTCTTGTAAAAACTATGGCGCATGTTCTTTACGAGTTCAAGTAGCTTTACATTTTTAGTACGCCCCACGTACTATATACAAATAAAACAGAAATGCACAAGATTAAAACAACGGTTAAGCTGTTTTTATTAAAAAACGATTAATCTCTAAAACTAACAGGATCTAATAACGATATGTAACAACGAAATAATAAGCATTAAATTAAAAATATTGTTCTTATGTATCAGATATGGAGTAATTATAGGAAATTCACACGGCCTAAACAGTTGATCATTCAAATACCAGTCTAATTACATTGTAGTAAGAGCTGTTATGAGAAAATATTAATTAGCTCTAAAGACAATTGAAACTGTGTGGTACAGTTACAGAGTTTGGTAATACCAGCGTGGAAGAAATGTCAGAGTACCTGAGTTGGATATTATTGGAGGTGAGGTCTGCGGGCTCGTCGAGTGAGGCGGCCGTGCTGGTGGTGCGCCTGCGCGGGGACACGCCCTCCCACGACGACGATAGCTTCGGGTTCAAATACAGCGTTTCGCTTCTATCATAAACACTATATTATAACATCTACACTTTGCCAGAAGCTATAAGTTTTTGAAGTAGTACAACGACTTCGAGGTTAAAGGAAAGAAATATCAAATGTTTATTTAAAACATAGTGACTATATTGTACAAAATGTAGAGTTTGAATTGTATATAGGTAACAGACCTGGGGTGCACAAGTCCAATGGCCATGTCGGCGGCGGCCGCGCGGATGGAACGCGCCAGGTTCGACAAGTACTGCTTGAACTCGGTCAGGCAGGACCTCAGCTCACGGAGCAACGCGCCCGAGTGCGTGTAGCGCACGCTCGCCACGTGCACCGACACCGCCGCTCTCACAACTAAACCGCATACATACTACACGATCAACGAGAGTCCACCACAAGGTTCGATAGTTTCCAAATACAAACGTTTCATGCATCAACTAGCAGCGAACCTAGCGGTAACGAGCCGCTCGAGAACTCCCACAACATTACCGTAAAATATAAAATATATCAAAATAATACCAGCCATTGCAGGACAAAGGACTCTTCCCGAAGGAAACCACGCGAGAAACAACGAGAAATTCACATTCCTACAGTTTACTTTTTTAAATATTTCTCAAGTATTCACAGGTTTCCTCAATGTTTTCATTCACCATTAACCGATTGTGTTACCAATTGAAATATGTAAAATTGACGCGAATTCCGTAAATTTCGTTCGGCATGCCGGGACTCGAACTTGTAGACGTTGAACCGATAATTCGCCGGTCAAACCACTCGACAATGTCGACTATTTTCTTTTCAGCCACCAGGACTCTCTTAAATGTATATAAGTAAATTTAGTCGAGTTGCGTCAAAGAGAATAAATAGACAATATGTTTAATTATAACAATGTATGTGCACTAACTGGGTGCATCTCCGTCTTCAGCCGTTTCGACCTTCCTATCAATGTTGAAGAGCAGCGCCTTCTCGTCGTCAGCAGCGAGCTGGTGGTGCAGGGAGGAGTCAGGAGCGCAGTGCGGCGCGGACAGCCCCACGGACAGCACGCGCGTGTGCAGGCCTCCGCCCTCGCACAGCGACACCACTTGCACCCCGCCCAGCGATCCGCCCACTTCAACTCGCGACGCGTCTACACGTTACATGCGACATATAAAATGTAATGTAGTATTACAGAATGACGTCACGAATACAATAAGAGTAATTGCATGTACAACAGAATGTACAATATTAATACGTGAATTAAGCAATTTAAAGTATTAGAGCATATCAAAAGTTATGTGAATGTTCTAGTTGGAAATCTCTCGCCAAGCATCTGTAGCGAGGAGCTGGCTAGTCAACTATCCTGTACTGGCTAGACAGTCGAAACGCTCCATTAACAAACATGAAGCCATTACAGGTCGATAAAGAACAATAGGCCTAAGATTGTCCCATTAAAAAATGACCAAACGGAGACCTATCATCGATTGATTGTGTCACCATTCAGTTTACTCCACGACATAACTTTTATTTAAATCAATGTAATGTGATGCGCTTCTGCTGTTGAATAAGTGTTTGTGTTAACTGTTGTTTGTTTCCACACCCTCGAGTTCAAAATGTAATATTTTAAAATCAAAGAGTTTCGAGTAGTCAGGTACCAGGAACCACTACATATCTATTTTGGGCAAGTAACCTAAAGAGGGTAGTCTTAGTTTGAACGCGTATTTTAAACTTCGTTACTTTATATCGAATTATATTGTAGTGAAACATTATCCTGCAAGGGAGATAAACAAGGGTATGGTGAGGGTCTGACCGACGGTGGCCTGTATTTTGGCCTCGCTGAGCGTGGCAGTGGCGATCTTCCTGGCGACCAGGTTCCCCTCGTGCACTGCGGCGCGAAGCAGCAGTACGCCCAGTCGGTGGAAGTCAAACGTTATCTCTGTGCGAACTTCTTTCTGCAAAGAAATTACTTTAGTACTAATTACTTTTTATGATACGACTAAATATTCACTAGACGCCTATAGTTTGATTTGCTCTACTGAAATAATTTTATGATCTAGCCGTAAATTTATTTCGATTACAATCCATATTATATTAAAGCGGAAAAGTTTTTTTTGTTTGTTTTTAAACACACTATAGTAGACGCATTTTAAACTGAGTCGTCGCGCAATTAATATCACTGACCGTAGGAATGTGCACGCAATCCAACACGTTATCGTTACTTAGCTACTGCGCACGCGGGGTCGATGCGTCATCGTGACCTTCATTAGCACTCTGATTCCTGATTGGTCGTTACGAGTAAGGGTTGTTGTTTTTCTATAAATATAAGATTTTTTGTTACGACACTCATTACATTATATACGCTTCGTTACGCGAAAACCACAAATGGAGAATTTATATTCTAACGTGGTTTTGAAGAAATTAAATGGTGACAGCAATGCTCAAACTCGAGATCTAATTCACAACGTGTTCCTGTTTTTAAAAGAATTAAAAACTGATCCCGAGAAAAATGCTTGCCTCAATTTTAATAATTCACGAGAGCTTGCAGCACTGATTTGTGAAGTTAGTAGAGCGACCATGGATCGAATAAAAACCGAAGTATTCACAGGCAGGCAACCCGAATATACCAAGAGCAAATGTTAGGAAGACAGCGACTGTCACTGATCTAGATAGCTTTTGATGCCAGAGTTCTAAAACGTACAATTCATTCATTTTATGACAACGGAGAATATCCATCGGTGGCTAGAATTCTAGAAAAATACCAAGAACAGATGCCTTATTTTAAGTGCAAATATTCTTCAATGAGAAAATTTTTGACGAAGGTCGGCTACAAGTTTTAAAAAAATGCCGATGGACGAAAGTATTTAATGGAAAGAGCGGATATAGTCTGTGCCTGAGTGGACTTTTTACGAAAAGTGGACTTTCCCAGGAAAACCTATGATCAACGGCACGAATTTATCTTGATGAGACTTGGGTCAATCAAAAGCACTCGAGAAAACGCATGTGGTTTGGAACAAATGATGAAGGTGGTTTCAAGAATCAGCAGGGAAGGGCCAGAGATTAATCGTGTGTCATGCTGGTTCTGGAAAGACTGTCTTTGTGCCGGAGGCAAAATTTATTTTCAAAGCCGTTAAGTCTAAGGACGCTGACTACCACAGTGAAATGAATGGTGATACATATACAGCATGGTTTGCTGATTTATTAAATGTTCTTGAAAAACCTTCTGTAATAGTCATCGATAATGCTAGCTACCACTCCATGCAATTAGAAAGGACACCCACATCATCTACAAAGAAAAGTGACATTCAAGAATGGCTGACAAAGAAGAACATTCCTTTCTCGAATGCAGATATAAGGGAAGCATTGTTAAGAAAAGTGAAAGAGAGTAACCCAAAAAAAATATATGCATTAGATCAGCTGGCATATGAAAGGGGTCACGAAGTGTTAAGACTGCCTCCATATCACTGTCAATATAACCCCATCGAAATCATCTGGGCTCAAGTCAAAGGAGAAGTTGCTGCAAAAAATCATACATTTAACATTGTTGATGTTGAAATTCTTCTGCAGAACGCTATTGATAATGTTACTCAAGAGGACTGGGCCAAATGTGTGAGGCATGCCGAGGAGCTCCAGGATAAGGACTTAAGGAAAACTATTTTAAGAGATTTAATGATTTTATTTATTTATTTTTCAAGCACCACCTCTGATAATTAACCTACACGAAGATGACACAGATGGGGAAGATACGGATGAGGATTTTTGAAGAACTAAGAAATATCCCTAGAAAAGATAAAAACGGCCTTTTCAGTGCCACATTATGATCTATACGGTTTCTCTATGATTACGTCGAAAAAACATTTTATCTTACAATTAAAAACTTTTATTTTCAGATAGCGAAAAATTATTACTATTAATACTTAACATAATTTAGCATATCGATCGTGCATCGATCATATGCACCTCTACAATTCTTACGCACATCACTACACCGCTCCATAAGACCTGTAAGTGCAAGCGAGACGGACAGATAAATATGATTTATGACCCGAAGCCTCAGTTCATAATGCGTCGACTATAATCTCTGGAACTACCAATCGGATTCGAAAAAATATTTTTGTAAATGATAGCCAGATTCACGGGGAATAGTATAGGCATTAGACTACAACTCTCAGCTAGCATTAGATATTAAATTTTGTTAAGTAAGTAGTAAGTAAGTTGTTAAGAAGGTGGAAGCCCTCCCGAACTGCTTTATCCGCGTGCGCTGGATTAATGGTTAATGATACGTAAATACAATGTTGTACAAAAATATTGGTCCTTAGTATATATAAAAAAATGTCCGCGATAACATATGCCTATCTCTTATACATAAGCCACAATAAGGTATTTTGCAGATTTTTTTTAAGATTTAAAATTGAGTTATGAGCATTATTTTTAGACATGGCATATTATAATCCATACGAACAAAAGTTACTCATCATAATACAATTTTATGAATTTATAATTTGTACTTGCAGGAAATAAAAACAATTATGATAGGCTACTCAGGTGCGTTAACGACGCAGTGTATGACGAATAATACACAGGTAAAACCGTAGGGCACAGCTAGTAATAGATAATTGGCTAAGCACCTTGACCTCTGGGTCCTCAGTAGAAGCATGCGAAAGAGTAGCTGCTGCGGCTGGTTGGTCCCGTTGTACTTCGTGTTTCTGCTTTCCACCAGTCTTAGGAGCCATCACTCGCTGTGCGAAAACCGATTAGTTCCACTATAGTCTCTTGGTTTGCTGCAAAGAACCAACAAATATTATATAGATCGACTAACCTAAGTGACAATATTCCATATCAAAAATCATTCTTCCTTGTCCGGAATAGATTTTTATATGTTCAAGAGTGATACCATCTCTTACTTCTACCAAAGTTCGAAAATATTTTAAAATGTTTAAATCATAATATTATATTTTAAAAATCTCGTCAACAATCAAAAATTCCTTACCAATAATATCCAAATTGTTAAACAGTATGTTGGCTATCCTCAGATCTTCAGAATCTCCCTCGCCTTTTACGAGACACAGCTCGACAGCTATCAGGGCCTCAGAGTCAACAAGACCGGCTGCCCCCCACCCATGTCCGTTGGCCCCCCAGCTGGTCCCATTGGCAGGCCAACCAGAGCCAGCAGTGGTCCAAGTAGAGGAGTGAGCAAAAGCGTTGGTACTGTTCCAGCTCGCGCTGTTACCTGTCACCCAGCTAGGCGCCGGACTTGTCCTTCCTGGATCTGGAGGTTCTGTCATATATTTGAAAAAATCTGGATTTACTAACTTATTATTTTGATAAAAGATATTTGTTTATAGAATCATAATACTAGAAAAACCACAAAATGACGAAAATTGATTAATTAAAATGTTCTCAGAAAAATACTTTACCAGGTAGTAATCGATACCCACTAGTTTGATCAAGAACATTCTAACCAGTAAAAAAATGTTTATGTTAGAATAATTTTCATGTAAGTACTAAAAGCAATTACTTTTATGTATGGATCCATAGTGCAGTGAGTATAGCGCCTGGTGGAGCGCGTGCGGGTGCGCGTGCGCAGAGAGCCGCGCGTCGGGGGAGGCCGGGCAGGCGGGGGACGTGGGGGAAGTGGGGGACGTGGGCGACGTCGGCTCCGACCCACGAATGCTGCCAGATGCAGTGTCCATCCTGAACAAACATAAAATTTATTTTGAACTGTCTAAATCACTGCTTATATTATCGATATATTTGTATATACGTGGATTAACATACAACGTTAGAAAAAGATTTTCTTAAGATAATAAACCTGAGTTAGAAGTGACTTGGCTGATATTTGCTCACCCGACGTGTTTGTGACTGGCTACGAGCAGTTCAAAGTCCGGTCCGTATGTCTGCAAGGCATCCACGAGCAATAACGAATGTACGGAGAGGGAAAACGAGAGGTCTCGCGGCCGAGCCGTCATGGCCGCCTTCACACCGCACACTTGCACCTCGGCGATACTTCGCCCACGAGATTGGACCTGAACGAACAACAAAATCCAAATTTAAAAATATTTATAGAGAAAAGTTAATCATCTTCAGGAACAATCGAACTCCGCAACAAAATATATTTCCCCATCGTATCTTATCGAGGAAAAAATGGGATGCCTGGCAGATATGATATAACTAAGTTTAATCATATTTGCACAAGAGAGAAGTGTTCAGTATAAATGTTGAGACGGCATCGCTAGGACGGTAAAACCCGACCAGACGCGACGCTGCCCGAATGGCACGTAGCGACGTCCCATCAGAACGTTTTTACTCCCATCTAAACACACCATTAGATATTTTAAGTTACGTCACCTAGCTTAAAAGTTATAGTGATAAAATATGTATTCTGAATTGAATACGTACTTCGAGCGACATTTGATCAATGGCAAACTGAAGAATGAACAAGGTTGAGTTCTGTTGTAACGAATGCTCCGACTGCTCCGTGTCCGAACTCAAACTGCTTTCCTCCTCTTCCTCGGTTTGACGATCTTGAACTGGACTTTCACGAGATCTGTGATTGTACCACACAAAAAAAAACTCACAAAAATTTACACAATCTAGTTATCGAGAAAAGTTGTTTAAGTTTTGGCTTTGAAACTTATTCTCATGGTAACTGCACAAGAACTAACTATGAATTTCTATCTAATCGTAGAATGTAAATGAAAAAGACCTATAATTTCATTTTAATAAACAGTACTAGTAAAATAACAGAACACTGACCTGATATAGAACTAGGAATATCCCAAATGGAGCAGTGAACATAATTCAAACAATAGTTACTGACCCTGCATATGTATGGAAGGGAAGGTCGCGCAAGACGCTGCGCAGCGCAAACAGCTTGTGCTCGCTGAGGTGCACCACCAGCGCCGGCAGCGAACCGCACAGCGCGGCCGACGGGTACTGCGGGTCGCTGGTCGCAACCACGCGCCGCTCCGCCTGCACCAACACAATCCACAACAGTTACACTCTCCATTAACCAAATTGTTTCAAATGATTTCGTATATACTTTCATATGCATTTAGTAAAAAAAAAATGTTATTTTGATATTACAAACAGACACTTCAATTTTATTAATTGTACAGATCATGACACGATTGGAAATTGGAAACATAACACTCACCTGCAAGGATATACTAAATCTATCGAGAAGGTGGAGGGAGGATGTGGTCTTCGTGTGAGCGTATTTCCAATTGTCCCTCACGCGTCCCACCAAGATCTGCAGTTCGCTTAGCTCTATGTTGTACCTGCCGAATACAAAATAACTTGCTAACAACTGATCGACGAATTTACTATTTTTATCGATAAGCATAAACACTATCGAAATAGTATTTGAAAATGTAAGTGGAAAATACAGTTCTATGAATATAGATAAATAAACAAGAAAATTATTGAATAGTTAACGTGGGAAGTATTAATATTTAAAATGTGCATACCTCTCATAGAGCTTGGTGTGCAGATGGGCGGCATCGAGCACGTGGTGGGCGGGTCTGAGGGGCGGATCCGGCGGGTCGGGGGGCGGCGAGCTCGGCGACAGCAGGCTACCGGGCGGGGTCGAGCATGGCGTCATGAACATCTCTGCAATCATATCTATTTTTTAACTAATAGTCTCATATAGATCAATACAGACATTTTTAATACATATAAGGAAATAAAAATAGCAACCTTTCACTGTCTCAATATGGGGAAATCATTATTTTAAAAAATTCTAGAAACATCGAGATGTTTCAATATTGTGAGTTTTTGATTGGACGTTGCGCATCGCTACTTATTGTAAGTATACACAAACACGAGCATAGGTCTTAAGATTATTTTACGATAAAAAATTCTCCTGGTTTACCATCGTCATCATGTGGAGTATGCGGTGAGGGTGGTTCCTGGGGGTTCGCGTTGGCGAGCCGCAGCCGGCCGAAGTCCACCACCAACACGGCGGAGTCCCGCGAGGACAGCCTCTCCACTAGCAGGATCTGCGGCGCCGATATGTCCAACTCCACCTGCCACGACCGGCGCTCGCCCTGCATCACGAAATACGCGTGCACATTGTAGCCAAAGGACTACACTATAAAGAAGCTTGCTAAACCTCCTGTTTCGTGCTGAAGAAACGTCACACACGATGTTTTGCGTCACTTATATAACTTAACTACTCGGTAAATTAAATTCAACAGTCTACAATCCACCATATAGTAACATCACACTATACGTGAACTACTCACTTGTAGTAGGGTAAGTTCTCTTGCTCACTCAATTAGTATTCATGTTAGAATTTTTTTTTTTTTTTTTTTAATGTAAATTATCTATTGAGCGTGATGTAATGTAAGGTGCGAGGGGGTAACCTGTTGCGCGCGCACGATATGGTCCCAGTGGTGTATGAGCGTGGTGCGTGTGGCGCGCGTGGCGTGACGCACGTGCCGCGTGTGCGTGCGCGTACGCATGCGCGTCACACTCGCGCTCGTGAACCGACGCACCCACGCGCCCACCTCGCTGCACTGCACCACCTCCACGCAAGCGCATTTCACCCATAACCTGCGTATGAATACACGTACATAAACCAATTTATATCTGTAAACCATATTAAGTTAGATGTTATAGACAAATCATATGCGAGTACTGTAAGACTCGCTCGATTTTCCTACTATGTGATAACTAACTTGTAGTCACAGTTTAGTCCGAATGGTTTCTTCTCGAAAGTGAGCTGGAACAGCGGCTCCTGTTGCGACGGCGTCTGCGGCGCGTGCTGAGGCTGCGGTTGCGCGTGCGCTCGGCACCACGACATCGCCGACGCGCTCGTGCTCATCGCGCTTAACCCTTCACGGATCACACCCTGTATCACGCCATCTCTATCATATATTGAAGTTAGCGGAAATAAAATTAATTTACAAGTATCAATAAAAAACTGTATGTATTATATAATCCGCGAGTTGACTGTATGTTTGAATATATATTGAAAAACTTAAAAGAATACAAATCTGTAAAAAGTAAATGTCTATTTATTTAATTTTCCCTTTCAAAAATTAAAATTTTTATTTGTGAGTCACATGATTTGAAACGCCGATTAGAAAATGTGACATCACAATTCAGGAAGAAGGAAAGTTTAAACTCTTGCATGAGTTGTTTAAAATGAATGATGACGTCACGGGACCATAATATCGCGTTTTTTTGTCGTGTTTTTTATTACAATAAAATATATTTTTCAATAACTTTTTAAGACGTATTTCATGAAAAATAAAATATTTATAGGTATTATTTTCAACGTATAAAATGTTTAAAAACAATTTTCCAAAAGTAGTCAACTCCCTGATTGTTCATCCATGACTACCGATGAGCACAGACAATAAGCGATATTCTTGTGACATCCGAGATTATAAGTAAGGTTAACTGCACTTTTTTTAGTATTTTGACCAAAATTATACCTTAACATGATTAACTTAGAAGGACTGGGTCCCAGGTGCAGCTGCGAGAACACACCTATATCTGCATAACAAGAGACTATCAATTTGAGAGTAGTAGAATTTCAAAGAAATAGAGAAAAGAATGAATTGTGTTCTATTAAAATAATTTTGTTAATTAATAATTCAGACAAGTGGATAAAACGTTATAAATGAGGTGGAACCTGCGGCGCGCAAATGATTGGGAAGAGCGTGTTGGGCGTGATGCGCTCCCGCAGCAGCACCGAGCCCAGCGAGACGTGCAGCGCGCCCGACCCGAACCGCGGCCGCGACTCCACGGCCACGCGCACACACCAGAACTGAAGCTCCAGCCCCGCACCGCATTCACTGTCCAACCCCCCGACCCTACATATTACAACAACTAAGTAAACATACCCGACAGCAACATTCTATAGAGTTCAATAATTTTATTGTCAATAATTTTTTTAACAAAAAAATTATGTTAATTTTAATACCCAAAATGGAATATTTATTTATTTATTTGGTACATATTGCTTCACAGCACATTTAAAACAAAATATACATTTGTTATGTTTATCAATCAAGTTGTGCCAGTTACGAAGCAATTATTATACAATTTTGCTTGTTATGCAGCGGTTATATATTTATATACATAAAAATATCATTTGAGGTATGATGTGTTTATGTATCTAAATGTGAGTGTGAGTGTGCGTGTGCATCTGAGTGTATAGGTGTGGGATCATATGCTCCTAAGTGAACGCATATGTTGTATGTATGTTGTAAGCAATAGAGTAAACTTAGTCCTGTTTCACACCCATGATGACCATTTCAATGTTTTTTTCGATTTTAATTTATTTCTGAATATGGTAATAAAATAAATTATGTAATAGCTACATTTAACAAAAAAGATTAACTCCAGGTTCGTTTACATTTAACAGGAACAAAGTTTTATTAATATACCTGCTATATCTGTTAATAAGTAAAAACAACACTTTATTGCATTTAATAGCAGTTTTTACAGATTGCCTCATTAGCCTAGTGGTCTTAAGTACGACTGTTGTGTTCGAGGTCCTTGGTTTCATTTCCAGGTCGAACACAGTGTTAATGGGTTTTTCTATGAGATTCTCAGTAGCAGCTGGGAGTTTGGCTTTGTGCCCGATTAATGCCAGTAGTCATAGGACCTAAAACATACTCGGCGAACTGTGGGTGTACATTAGTACACCTCTGCTTAACCCTTCGGGGATACAGACGTGTTGGTATGTTATGATATGTTTACAGATAGAACAAAAAATGATTACAAAGCCACAACTCACTTTTCCTTTTCACCATCTTCCATGTAAAGATTAAGGGATCCCTTATTCAGTATAAATTCAAACTTCCCAAACACCGTATCCCTTTTCAGCAAAGTGTTGTTTTCAATGGAGTCCGCTAACACATCTAGTATTTCCTCTTCCAAGTCTGCGGGCGCGGTCGCGGACGGTGAGGCGGTGACCGGCTGCTCTATGGACTCAGAAACATCCAAGGGTCCAACGGATTGCGATGGCGGAGAGCTATACCAGCCCCACCACTGCGGGAACCAGTGCACCAGCATGCTCCGCCCTGAGGACGGTTTCTCTGGCGTCGACACGGGACTAGTTTTTGGCACCTTTCGCATCGCCGCCTATACAACACAATATTGTTACTTAGTAAAAGAAGAGATACCTTTGAAATGTTCAAAGCTTAGAAGAGAACAACAGTAGGTTACACAACAAGTGAAAAAAGAGGGAAATTAATTTGAGGAACTAAGTTGGATCTCGAGAGCATCGAAAGATTCTAGAGTAGAATCCCGATTGTAGCGTTACTGATTTTGTTTTGGCTTGTCGCGCTTAGGGAACAGTCGGTGTAAATGCGGTAATGAAATGGGTTATAAAGAAAGAAAGAATGAGAGATAGGGAGAGAGAGAGAGAGAGAAAGAAATAAAGGTATAACGTAAATATTAAAGTATTTAATATAGAAACCGTTTACATCTCTAATGTATTTGTAGATTTACAATATAATTAATTGTACGCTGTTAATAATGGCCGTTCTGTGGAGCAATATTTGTGGAAAGAAAATTTAACCATATGAACCATTTGTGTACGGACAACCGAAATATGAATGCCACATATTGAGAACTTCACCTCTATATGAAAGGGACCTCTCCAGTTTACTAAGAGAATGCAACATTAATGATAAATATAATTTTTTTTTCTTGTTATTCCTCATATTTTTCATCCTCGTTTTTGTCCCTATTTGGCTTTTTCGGCAAGTTCATCTGGCAACCCTGATGCGACATTAGGTTGCGATCCCTTCAAATTTTTTAATATATACTTTTCTCCGAATCGAAATTCAAATTTAATAAAAAAGTTCACGATTATAAAACTTGCGATAATCACCTCCCGCAAAGGTTTGAGCACGTGAAGCGGTGTGGACCACTCGAACTCGTCTTTGATGGCTTTTTTGTCTGGTGGAAGCGTGGCCGCCGGGTTACTCAGCAGCTCCAGGCAGATCTCGACGTAGTGGCGCGTTTGCCTAGCCCGCTTCACGCACGACTCCCAAGTCGGCTTCGGTTCAGTCCCTGAATAAATATATTTTAACTTAAACTACATTACAAAATAGATTTAGAGTATATTTTATTACTAATTACTTTTTACCCCAGACTTCGTACCCGTTATCTTAAAAATTATAAGATTTGGACGTCATTTGTTGTAAATTAATGATATTAATTTAGAAACATTTGCCGTTATATGCCCAATAATTTATCAAAGTTTTATCAGAATTGGATGAATGATTTGGAAAAAAAAATTATAATAATTTGTTCAAAGGAACAAAAAAATTAAGGAAATAAACATATCTAATTAGAGGATTAACCCCATCACAAAACAAAATAATAATTTAGATACTGTCGAAACAAATACAATATTTTAATTGATTTTTGTTGGCATAAATATGTAAACCTCATATAAAAATCCACAGAATGGTGTTTGTGTTTTCAAATCCCCAGTCTGTATGAAATTGATCAGTTTTAGTAGAAAGATTTTATTAAATTGATGATGTTGTATTGACATGTTATTTGAAGCATCCTGGCATGATTCCTTACGTTCCAAATTTAAATTTTACAATTAAAACAGAAAAATAATTATTATTGTATTTTTTTTAGTAATGGCGCGAATTGCTGAAACTGTTTTTTGCTGATTACTAAAATTTTAAAACTTTTTGGACATTTTCTGCATATTAAACAATTTAATCTTTCTTTTCATATTAAATACTAATTTCTGATATGAATGATAAAGCGATAAAGGCCGGTAAAATTATAGCCCTACTTGAAGAAAGTTGTTTACAAACTTATGTGTCTCAGCGTCTAAGTGTGAGTCGTTTAACTGTCCAGAGGACTTGGCAACGGTATCAAGAGACAAGTTTAGTCAAAAGAAGACAAGGTTCGGGAAGAAAACGATGCACCAAACCTTGAGATCAGTTGTTTAGATTGGCCAGCTCGAAGACCTCACCTCAATCTAATTGGGCTTGTCTGGGATGTTCTAAAGAGATGGGTAAGATCAGTGCAACTCCGCAAAAGAGCATCGAACTAAAGAGAGTAATTGCAGAAGAGTTGGAACGTATTCCTCAAAACATTATTAAAAATATCGTGGAAAGCATGCCCAGAAGGATAACCCGCTAAACCGGTTTTGTGGGAAACTAGTCTTAAGATTAAATGTAATACATTATTGTGTAATTTCTTAAATAAATAAATAATGCAAGCTTTGACTTTGGCAAGACGAGGTCACACTCGTTATTAGGTGTCTTCATTGGTAACTTTATTTAATTATAAAAACAAAAAAATCTTCTTGTCTTTGTCTGACCACTTCTTATTATTTGGACGTTTACATCGTTTTTATGGAATTAATGGAACAATTGCCAAAATTCACTTCACACATCATAATTTACACTATTAAACAAATTACGTCAAACAATTACATTCAATTTAATTAACTGAAATCGACCCTAGAACGTAAATTTCCTTAGGTGCTAATTATTACTTAGTATGTACTGCAGACAAAATCAAAATTAACTCATAAACCTGATGGAGCAAAACATGTTATCATTCCATTATTGTAAGGATTTCTATTTCAGTTTAAAGTAAATCAATGTGTACTAACAAGCGTGGTGTGGCACATGACATGAGAGCGCGTAAATCCACCAATCACGGGCGTGTCCACGTAACGGCGCAGCGGGGCGCAGCGCCCGGAATTGCCGCAGTCGGGCTAAGCGCTCTAGTCCCACCAGGCACTCTACTGCTTCACTGTATTGACGCTGTTCAAATAGATTAACGCTTTACAAGTCTTCATCTAAAATATCTCGTATTATTGCTTAAATAAAATCACGAGCTTCGTTTATGATATTATACTTTATTTCAAAACAGTTTAACAAAAATATAAACAAGCATGGATTGACTTGGGCATTCACACTGCGGAAACTGAATAAATTGTACAAGTATCAAGATCTTGTGTTGTGAACAGTACAAAGTGTTATTAGTCCATTGCTTCAAAATTTTGACGGACAATGCAAACGCAAATTGATAAACTGGTTCATGTTTATATTAAACATGGTAAGGAAGCATTTATATTCCCGCATTGGGTGTTAATTAAGTTAAGTAGTACAAGGATGTATGCGTACCGAGGTTAGTTCGAGCAGCACTGCGTCGAGCGTGAGATGACAGTCGAGGCGCGGACGATTGCGCGTGCGCAACGGCTGGTGAGTGCGCTCGCGACGCACGCGTGCGCTGGCGCTCGCCGGCTGCACCAGGTACCGGTGCTCCGCCTTCCAAGTCTCGCGCATGCGTTCCTGCACACACACACACAATACATTCACACAATTGATTCAAGCAAATAATTTTAATCTACAATTAGAGAGTGCAAACAGTACTGAAGTATAAAAAAATTGTTTTGTATGCAAACTGCTGATAAATTGACAAAAGCGAGCGCAGCGCAAGGCACATGACCCTTGTACCATACACATAGTCAAAAACTCTTCATAGTGAGTCGCTTTGGAGTATCACATGTCAGGATCAGTCAAATGTATGCAGTTACTTAGTAGATTCGCCATGGTAAGTTTCTAAGCCAGCAAAGAATAGGCGACCATCGTAATACAATCTTTTTAGTGGCCGCCGAAGTTCCCTTTTACATTGTACTTAACATCAAGTGAAGTAGTATTTAGCTCAATTTGGAAAAAAATGTTCAATACTTTCAGAAATGTTATTTATTTATATGTTCTCTTTCAGTTCTATTTCAGTTATATACTATTTGATATAGTTTAATTTATACTATATCAAACTTTCAATGTATTTTATGTATTTTACATTATCCACCAACTATATATTGAATATTTATATTACAAGGTGAATGAAAAGGGGAAAAACCTGCCGAAATTACTGTAATAAAAGTAGTTACGGTGAGTTCATTGATGTCGCACTCTGAGTAGATGCCCTGCGGCGCGGCGATGGGATCCCAGTAGAGAGCGAGCTTGTCTAACTGCAGCAGCTTGAAGGAGCAGCCGTCGGTGTCGGTGAGTAGCGTGAACCCGCGGCGCCACTCCTTGTCGCAGGACTCGGCGGAGAGCGACTCGACAGCGAGCCCGCACGCGAACGCACTCGGCGCGCACGTCACCGTGTCCTCATACCGGATGTGTACGTCGTACAACTTCAACTGGAATGTCATCACAAAGGTTACTTAACAGACTAAACCCCTCCCAGATATCGACAACAGACTCCCAGCACTTACCAAACGTTATTTCACTAGCCTTATTAGTGTTGTGTGCTTTAAGTTTACTTTATATCTAAGAAAAGGAAGTTGGGATTTTTTGCCGAGATCTTGAGCTGCCATGTTATGATATAATTTTTAATTAACTTCGATTCTTTGACCGTATATTCTGTAATATTGGTGGCATTTTGCGTGATATATTTTGGTTATTGTGCATAAGTGAAGTGAATTATAAATATGAACTGGAAATATGCCTTTTGAGATGTCACAAAAACTCCCTAGTTACTTCTTCACCATCTTGTAAGATCCACTTTGAATATTAGAAAACAATACAAAGTCTTAAACAAATTGACACTGGCAAGTGATTTTTGCGGCGCAACATCAAGAGTACATATTGCCAAATCATACACTGTAGAGTTTTATTTTTATTTTAAGAAAAAATGTAATACTTTGCAAATGTTCTTTACTTAAAGCTAACTTTGGAAACTTAAATATTTATAGCGAGTCACATTCTATTTTTCTAGGAGTTAACTATCATGTGTGAAATACATACTAGTATTAAGATGGCATTTGTATTGTGTATGTTACCTGCAGATTTTCTACAATATTAGCGAGCAAGCCAGTGCCATAGCTTAGCCAGGAAGAGTAGGAGGTCGCGTAGTAACCGGCGTCATTGCCGTCGTGCTCCGCCCGCCACTGCGCCTCCAGCGCGTCGAGCAGCGCTGTCTTGCGTTCATGCGCAATATGGGCCTCGACTTCGCTGTCCCACTGCGCAAGCACACATTTATGAAATTACTATTGTAAATATAATTAATGGTGTCTGCACAATTCTATTTTGATAATTTAGATTTTCAAATTAATTAACCAGACAAACATAAACAAAACCTAACATTTGTGTAGACAGGGCAGGCATAGTACATCAGTTCACGTGTGCATAGTATACCCCTGAAAAGGTTTCTATATATTTTAAAATTCAATTCATTATTTGTATACAACATTTAAAAAATATAATTATTAAATCAATCAATGACAGCCTTTGATAGAGACAAGTGTTACCTGGTGGAGGTCAGCACAATGACCTTATCAGAGTATTATGTTTAGTCATAAAACTAATTTAGGTTCTATCTGTCTGGAAACCTTGACTTTCCTAAGCAAATTGCGATAGTATCATATATGTTACAAAAAAAAAAGATAAAATGATAAAAATGTGTAATCGTGTTTAAAGTAATTTATTACAAGTTTTTACGTGCAGATAAGGAGTCACTGAAACTTTTATTGGCGTTTATATACAAATAGTAATACAATAAAACGTATGTATATATAACAAGTTTTTTATTTACTTGAAAGTGCCCTTACATAGGTATAAATGTGTATGAACATTACATTTCAAGCAACATAAGATTTTTTATCGTGTCTACACAACAGATAGTTGAATAAAACTATGTACTTTAATTTACAACGGCGCCCATCCTTATTGGCGTTTTGCTGTAGCTATGCTTATGTCGAGGTAAATGCAAAAAAAAAACATTTTAAAAAAGCAAAGGTGGCAAACAAGTATACTGTAAGCCTACGAATGCTTCTAATATCATAAGTATCAGTAGCGCTTTGCCGACTTTGAACCCTTCTATCCCAAAGAGCTCTGGAAACCTTACTCGCGGCAGAAACACAACACTATGTTATTTCGCTGCGATTTTCTACCATTCCAACAGTATAATCACTTTCATAGTCTATCATACTTTCATAACAATTACTATACAATAAAATTTTAATAAAGAACATACAGTGAATAGTATAGGGAACAAGAAAAAAATGCCTTGTCATGAATATACGGTATATTGCAATAAATTTAAAACAAATTTTATATAAAAGATAAGTTTTAGTTAATTATATGCCAAACAAGGAATAAAATCTTTGTAATGATTCATGTTTTTAGTCTTATCACTTTTCTTATCAACTTTCCCATATCATTGTTATCACAAGCAGACTTTACTCTCTAAAAATAATATAATACACAACATTACTTACATCACACTATTATGATATTGTACCTTGTAGAGAAATTTGTCATCGGATCATTAGGGCCAATGCATTCGTTTTTCAAGATAACATACATATAGTATATGGGGTAATCCACGCGAAGCGGACAGGTAAACAATGATGATGTTTCCGATTTTAGTAGTTTTTGATTTTATTATACCTAGATATGTCCTCAATCTTGATACAAAGTATTTTTACAGTATTGTCTGGTTTACTAGTTACAGGACTTTGGAGTTTTGAGTAACTGGCGGCTGGTATATGCCGCTTCTAATCACATTATTCAGTTTTAAGAAGTAAAAATAAAATTATATATGCTGTGGAATGTATAGGTACTTCATTTATTGAGCTTTTTATCTGCATTTTTGGATTCTAATAAAAAATGTATTTTAAGGTTTAAAACTTAAATTTTAAAAACTTTATACTGTAAATTTTATAAAAATGTAAATAAAATATAATACAATTCAATAAAAATGTAACACTTTTAGAACTACTTTTACTTTGTTTGATTTTATTTTTGTACAAGGGAAGTACATGTCATTCCTTAATTGATAGGCTTTTTGAATTGTCAATAATATGAGTAAAAATAAAATGATGGGATGAGAATAATTACTATGTAATAAACATGTTTGGAGCCAGAAGGACAGCTAAAGCTTGTGGAATAATAAAAAAGTATCTGCAGTGATAGCAGGTGTCCCACCTTCAGTTTATATCAATGCCCAATACAGAAGATCGCTATAAGGTAAAAAGTAAATTTGATAATATATGTTCATTGCCAAATGTCAATCACGTAAATCAGAGTACTTAATTAAATTCCTGGTAATCCTACTTGACTGGAAAATAGATTTAACCATTGAAAATGAGATAATAAATTATAATCTGAAGGATACACACATTATGACCATACTATGCGTAGGGGGTTCAATCACCAAACCGCTAGTAATACCTAAGGTACTACAAGCTTCAAAAACATAGGTTCTGTGACGTCATTCTAAATATAACATGGCGGACAGGCACAAGATGGCAGACCCGTTATTTTTTGTGCACTCTCATAATATAGGGTAACTCTATTTACTCTTTACTTTATGACCATAATTTATCTGTGTATGTAATTTGAGATTTTAAAATAATATTGCATGCCAGTTTAAATGCTTAAGTATTGTCTACTAAAACCCATATTAAACTGTATTTTGATTCAGATTGTTTGCAAAAAATACTATGGTCAATAATAAATTATTATTATTATTACTTACAAAAAAATAATATGAATGTTAAATCAAAATGATCATAGATTAGTGAATTTAACACAACACTTCAGAAACTAGAATGAATTTTACAATGTTTTTAAGTTGACAGTTCCGTTAGTTAAACAATAATTTGCTCAGCTTTTTATAAACCGTGTGTAAATACACAGACATATACCTAGTGGCTTTTGTAATGGCGATTGTTCTACAGAGCCATGAGGTAATATTGTTTCAGAAACCTCAGCAGATGAAGGGTCACTGTGCTTAAGAAAAAATAATTATATGGATATTAAAAATAGAAATCATACCTCATCCAAATTCACTGGTGCTGCCACAAGATAAAGTTTTTCTATGGCAATAATCCATGGTGCAGACCGAATCTGTCTTACGGGCACCTGTAGTTGCACTTTCCCTATAAAACCAGCTTTGATCTCCACCGGTAGTCCCAAATGACGGAGTGCATCTTTTTTTAATGGTAAATTCTCCAATTCTACCTTGCCTAAAATTATACAAACATTTTAATTTCATTATATGTAAAATAATTACAAAACAGAAACTTAATTATTATCATTACAATCTAAACTTATGAAACAAGCTACAAATTCAATGTAATTAATTAGTAACTGTGATTATTGCTACATGAAGCTTTAATTAATAAAATTATCATTTGGAATGGTTGAATTTTAAATAAATTTGAATTGAATAAATTTCAAATCCACATAAGTTCATCATTAATCATTTTAAAATTAAGTTTCATTTTGATTTTTGGTGTGCATTATATGTAAATTAAAAACATATAAAATATTTCTTATTAAGTTTATCAATACCATACTTTACTTTACACCTTACTTTTTATTACATGAAGAGACTACTCTCATAACCATACAATGATTGGCACTAAATGTGGACTACTGTCCAAACTCTTAAAATTCAATTGAAATAACCTTCTTTTATATTTTTACTGTTATTGAGTATCTTAATAGTATCAGACTAGCTGTGCCCCATGGTTTCACATAACATACCATCACGCCTGTATTCCCCGAAGGGTTAGGCATAGGTGTACTAATGTACACCCACGGTTCGCAATGGTTTCATCCTTGTTAAAATATAATTCTTATTTGATTTCAACATACCAATTTTGAAACTCCTTTGCACCCTTGAGGGGTTGAATTTTCAAAAATCTGTTATTAATGGATGCCTATCTCATAATAACTATCTGTGTGCCAAATTTCAGCCTAATCCGTTCAGTGGTTTGAGCGATGTATTGAAAGAATCAGTCAGTCTATCACTCACTGTTTCCTTTTATATTTATATATTATGATTATTGAAATGACATCTACTACATTAAGAATTTATATTATTCATTATTATATAAATGAACAACACTTTTAAATACAAAATATACAGTAATCAGCATTATAAGGTACTTAGTACTGTTTAAGGTTGTTTAAAAAAAAACATGTATTTGTGCTGTTTTATTACAGACTACTTTGTAAGCACTAGAATTACTACATTCCTAAATTAACTATTTTACATTTATGAGTATTTAGTATCAATTGTTAGGTTTAACAGAATTATATTATTATTTATTAGTTAAGAAAGCAATTGATATATATATAATAATGATAGTTTATAGACTTTAGTAAATTAGTTACTTATATGAAAATATACCTACTAGGTAGACATAACATTAACAAATAACAATGTTGTAAACAGGGTTTCCACCCGGACTATATTGTATAGTATTGTACTATATTTTAGTCAATTGTACTAATAATAATAAATAATATAGTACGAAAAATACTATATTTTCAACACTCTATCAACTGTCACTATTATTTTATATTCTTTTATTAAATTAAACAGAAGAGCAAATTATCATTGAAATTTATTTTCATTTTGTCAGTCATATTTTGCATCACATCTTACAGACCACAGAATCTTTTTGTCTGAATTTTACATGTATTCAACAAATCCATGGAGGTTTTTTTTTCAAATTTGTTCAGACATTTAAATGTTTTGGTGGAATAAAGAAACTCACATACATAAACTCTGTAAACATTACATTTTTTTGGCCAGTTGATTAATAATGATTAAAAATAAATGTGTACTTTATTTTTTCCTAACTTTCCAAAAAGTACTACTTATATTTTTTGCAATTTCAAAAAAAAAGTACTATATTTCTTCCAAAAAAGGTGGCGACCCTAGTTGTAAATATGAATACAATGGAAGGGCATGTACATCACTATTAATAAAGTGTAACACGTAAATATTGTTGGCACAACATCTGGTTTCATACTTACCAGACAACAGAGCTACGCTCAGCTGATCTGTATTCAAGTTCTCCACGTACTTCCCGAGGTAATTATTCAAAACCCAAGCCACCAGTCCCTCCAACATTGTTCATTATGCTTTAGACTACCTACTCAGTTACCTCACACATTCGCGGAAAGGCCGGGACAATGTTTCACCTACAAACACGCGAAAATCAACACTTTGTTGACATCGTCAGAACAACACTTTCGGTCAAATTGGATTTATTGGATATTAACGAAAATTACATTAGCCGGCTTGGACTTTGCACTTTATTTTGGGATTAGGTTGCGCAATTCACTCACTCATTGTGCTAGAAATGTTTGGAATTTGTGTTACTTTTGCTACGGATGAGCTCACAGAATTCGGTAGATAACACATCTGACAGTGACAGTACTGAATAAACTGAATAACTCAATTCTCCAATCCCCATGTAGATGTATTACTTTACTCTATGGTACTGACAGTTATTTATCTCTGATCGACAGCTGTTTTAGTTCTGCGCATAGACAAATGTTCTGCGACAGTTGAAACCATTGATGTGAACCAGAGATAAATAACAAATTATGTGAACTTCTTAGTTTAACCATAGACTTATTTATGTATAGCTGACAAACGTTGTCACTATATTTATCTGTAATGTTTAGATTTTAATACGTGCCATTTTAATGTTGAATAAAGCTAAAGTTCTCAGTTATATCGTATTTATTATGCATCAATTTATTCAACATTAAATTTTTCGAAAATAAACATTGCGTCATGTACGAAGAAAAATCAAAAGTTCCGGCCTCGCCGTCTTCGAGTATATCACGCTATTTACGCCCTGAACGCTTCGATGTGGAGCCTGCTACTGCTGCTTCAGACTTAAAAAGGGACTCATTGGCGGTATTCTTTCGAAAACTTTTTGTCTGAAGAGGCTCCTCATGCAACTGAAATATTTAAATATAAGATTCTCGTAAACCATATATCACCAACTATATTTAATTTCATACGTGAGTGTGGCGAATATAGTACTGCTATAAAAATACTGGATAATAATTACGAGAAAAGGAGAAACATTACTTTGGCCCGCCATCACTTGACCTCTAGAAATCAGCAACTAGGAGAATCGATAGCAGAATATTCGAGAGCCCTTACCTTACTCGCTCATGACTGTCATTTTAAAGCAGTAACAGCCAAAGAACATCAAGATGAAACAATTCGTGGAGCACTCATCGCAGGGCTTAACTCTAAAAAGATTCGAGAACGACTCCTAGAGAAAAATACAATGACTTTAGAGGACACGCTAAATTTAGCGATTTCCCTCGAAAGTGCAGAAAACACTTCTCATGTAATAGAGACCAACGCAAGTACTGCTTCTTTCAATGCTGTTACCGAAGCAGTAACTTTAGAGAAATCACAACTACCAACATTGTCAGCCACTAGCTCACAAAATAACCGTAGAAGATGTTTCTTTTGTGGAGGAAATATTCATCGAAGGATTAAATGCCCTGCATATAATGTAGATTGTCAACTTTGCTCAAAGAGAGGCCATTTTGCAAAAGTTTGTCGTTCTGTTCAAATCAAAGAACCAAACGTTGCTGCTACTACAGAGAATAACTCTCACAACTCAGGCTTATCATCAGCAATTTCAGCCGCTTCTCCTTCAAGTTTATGTAAGGCAACAATACCTGTTACTGTTAACAATTATCGAGCTGATGCTCTAGTAGATACAGGAAGCTCTATTAGTTTCATCGATAACAAATTGGTAACAACCATAAAACTGAAAAGAAAGCCTTGTAACCAAGCTGTAACTCTTGCTTCTCTTAACCATATCTCATATGTAAATGGACTATGCTATGCCACTATACAAATCAATCACCACGTTTACAAACACCAACCATTGCTTATCGTAGACGATCTCTGTGCAGACATTATTATAGGCCACGACCTTCTCAAGAATCATTCGTCTCTTGAACTCCAGTTTGGTGGTGACAAAGAACCACTGAAAATCTGCAATGTGCTTGAAGCTTCTGTTCCACCAGCGTCGGTTTTTACTAATTTATCGCCTAATATCAAACCAATCGCTATCCGATCTCGACGCCACTCCGAAGAAGATCAGCTTTTTATATCAAATGAAATATCTAACCTTTTAAAAGACAATGTCATTGAGCCAAGTGTGTCACCCTGGAGAGCACAAGTTCTGGTTGCTGGAGGAGGCAGTCACAGGAAACGCCTTGTAATTGATTACTCACAGACCATAAATAAATATACAGAGTTAGATGGCTATCCTTTACCCAGCATCGATTCAATTGTCACTCAAGTCGCCAAATATAACTATTTTAGTCAGATAGACCTCAAGAGTGCTTACCATCAAGTGAAAATCCTTCCCAAAGAAAAAATCTATACAGCATTTGAAGCTTGCGGAAATCTTTACCAATTTACTAGAATACCTTTTGGAATAACAAATGGAGTTGCCGCATTTCAAAGAACTCTTCAATTCATCATAAACACTGAAAAGTTAAAAGGAACCTATGCTTATATTGATGATGTAACGATCTGTGGGAAGGACAGACAAGATCACGAAACTAATTTACGCAGATTCATGGCAGCTGCTGAAAAATATCAACTCACGTTGAATACGCAAAAATGTGCATTTGGAACGGAATCTATCAATCTTCTGGGCTACACTATTCACAAAAACATAATCAAACCGGATAAATCCAGATAGGATCCACTCATAAATCTACCTGTCCATCAGATACAGCCTCCTTGAAAAGAGCGCTAGGATTGTTTGCTCACTATTCAAAGTGGATCGTCAATTTTTCCGCTAAGATCAGACCGTTAGTGGAAGCATCTTTTCCGCTATCAAAAGACTCAATAAACTGCTTCACGAAACTCAAGTCTGACATCGCAGAATCAGCCCTCGCAGCTATTGATGATAAACAAGTATTCTCTGTTGAAACTGATGCTTCCGAGTATGCTATTGCTGCAACTCTGTCACAAGAGGGTCGTCCTATCGCATTCTTTTCACGCTCACTGAATAATTCTGAACGTCGACAGCCCTCCATTGAAAAAGAGGCTAGCGCTATCGTAGAAGCATTGCGAAAATGGCGCCACTATTTAATCGGAAGACATTTTTTACTTGTTACAGATCAGCAATCGGTCTCATTCATGTTTGATCAGCAACATTCAAGCAAAATTAAAAACGAAAAAATAGAAAGATGGCGCTTGGAACTTTCTTGTTATAAATATGACATTATTTATCGCCCAGGAAAACAAAATCAAGCTGCCGATGCACTGTCTAGAATTTGTCTTATAATGGATACTACTTCCAACAAACTCACAGAACTTCATAACTCTTTATGTCATCCAGGCGTCACACGGATGATACACTGGATTAGAGCAAAGAACTTACCTTATTCTGTTGATGAAGTAAAAAGAATGACTGCGGCATGCCCAGTTTGCGCCGAAATAAAACCACGATATGTAAAAAACGAAGGGCAACTCATAAAAGCGACAGCACCTTTCGAACGCCTTAACTTGGATTTTAAAGGACCGCTTCCATCCAATACTTCTAACCGATACATTTTGACCATAATTGACGAGTATAGTCGGTTTCCCTTTGCCTTTGCTTGCAAAGATATGACATCTGAAACTGTGGAAAAATGTCTTCGAGAACTTTTCTCCTTATTCGGAACTCCGGCCTACATACACTCCGATAGAGGCTCATCGTTCTTATCTGATGAATTGAAGAAGTTTTTCACATCTCTAGGCATAGCCTGTAGTCGGACGACTCCTTATAATCCCCGTGGAAATGGCTTAGTAGAACGTCTTAACGGAACATTATGGCGGACTATCCAGCTACATCTCCGCTCTACAAAACGAGATATCGCCGAATGGGAAAAGGCAATGCCGATTGCACTTCACTCAATAAGATCTCTGTTGTCCACCGGAATAAACGTCACTCCACATGAGAGAATGTTCAACCACCCCCGCCGATCTGGAAACGGCCAATCAATGCCAACTTGGCTACTATCTCCGGGACCTATATATATGAAGAAAAATGTAAGGAACTCAAAATATGACCCAGCTGTTGAAGAAGTAGAGCTTCTACAAAGCAACCCTCATTATTCTTACGTCAGATTACCGGAGGGGCGCGAGACAACCGTCTCTAACAGACGTCTAGCACCAATACCAGTGACTGAAGAGATTCCATCTGATGATGAGTACTTAACTCCAGACTCTGAGAGAACTCAGACCGCTGACGAAGATCCATCTCCTAATGTAATTGATGAGGATATTCAAGTACGCCGTTCGACTAGAGAACGTAGATCTCCTTCATACCTTCAAGACTACGTTACAACTTAGAAGGGAGGGTGAATGATGTGAACTTCTTAGTTTAACCATAGACTTATTTATGTATAACTGACAAACGTTGTCACTATATTTATCTGTCATGTTTAGATTTTAATACGTGCCATTTTAATGTTGAATAAAGCTAAAGTTCTCAGTTATATCGTATTTATTATGCATCAACCATAAAGGTTTTTTTTGGGATAGTTCTTCCATTTCTTCGTGAAACCATAGATTTAATATAGTATAGATTGAATAAGATGAGACCAAAAAAGGGATACACTATAAAGTGGATATCCATATTATTTTGTTAATTTTCTTTTATCATTTATGAGTTACAGTAGACGTAACCACAATTATATATGTCTACTAAATATTAAATTAAACTTTAAAACCTTTGATTTTGTTTTAATAGGCGGGATTTGTTTTGATAATGATTTACGTAAGCACATCTACATACAAAAATGGTCTCGCATTCCTACTTTACCAGTTGCAGATCTAAACATATGAAGCCCGTAGACGGAGTATGAAGCCTATGGTTTATAACACTTGATAGTTCATTTTTGAAGTGAAAATTTCTTTAGCAGCGTTGTGACTTTTTTGGAAGATTTGACTTGGGAGACAATGACATAGGAAAGTTTTAGGCAACGGTAAAACAGTACAAAATAGGTTTGTTGTCACGCAATAATGAATTTTATAACCTCAGAAAAAGGCACGAAACAAAAACTTTTTAACAACACTTATGACATTCTGTTACTGATAGATATTGTGTTAGGTTACCATGGATATTTCAAATGTGCATTTATTGAAAATGATATTTTGAATAATTATTGAAAGTACATGTATGTATTTTTTCATACACTTTAAATAAGTGTGTATTTGATCATTTTGTGAATAAAAATAATCATAGATGTGAAGGTTTCACTTCTACCACGTGAGAAATGCACACATAATTTTTTTCTTTTTTTTATAATTATTTAAGTAATATATTTAAGGCCAACATAAATCAGTGATGTATGTGATTTATACACAGATTTAAGAATTATACCACTTATTATTCCAGTTTCACTATTATTTCGAACGTTCATTCATTTCTTAAAAAAAAATTAAAATTAAATACTACATACATATTTATATTTTCGGGTATACCTATTATATTTTTATTTGTATTCGCTGGGAGTAAATTAGGCTTTGTTAGCCTATATATTTTCTACTATTCCACGATATAATATATCACGATATAATAATATTTGTGTGTAATAATTGCCATTGAACAGTATACACGCTGCGCGCTAGCAACAGTAATCGTGCTCTGTGGCCCACGATCTATATAATCAGATAACGACGGGCTTGAAGGATGTTTCTTGCTGGAGCCACATCGCAACATGAAGTACGTCGATATTAGATCAAGATTATTCGAGCCTTTCGACATCTGTCATGTTAACAAATACAAAATATTAGGGTCTTACATATGAAATTAGCGTTTTATATGGTAAAAGTAAAATTAAAAAATATTATGAAATTATACATTTAATCAATCGAAGTATGTAACATTATTATCTATGCACTTTCGCCATTTTATAGGTAGTTAATTGATTCCATTGCTGAAAAAATTGTGGGCGCAAGAATCAATAAAATCTTTGAAGGCAGTTTGGACAGCCTCATCGGAATTGAATTTGTTGTCCTTGCAAAATTCCGAATAAAGTGATAATCTGTTGGAGCAATGTCCGGGGAATATGGTGGGTTTCGGAGACATTCGAACCGCAGTTCCTCTAATTTAGCGACCGTCGGTCATAAAGTGTGGGGTCTAGCGTTGTTTTGAAGCAGTAGTGGGCTTGAGATATTGACCAGTCTCGGTTGTTTAACGGCTAGCTTTTCCATCATGGTTTTCAATTGTTGACAATAGCGGCCTTTGAGGGGTGGCGAACAGGGCAATCGCCCGGGGCCTCGCTCTTGCAGGGGTCTCGGGTCAAAAAATACAATTTTTTAAACTACTTTTTTTTTATTTAAAACTTTTGATTTTGATTCTTAACTATTTATTAAAGTTATAACATAATGGTAAATTAAAATAAACTTAGTGAACTAATTCATTCATTCAAATCATAATTGATAAATTTATTTTGTAGTACTTGAATATCGCGCCTCGAAACACTTAAAGATCGGAGTATAATATTATATAGTCTGTGACTCGGGAGTCGGGACATAATTTTCTGCTTGTCTATCGCTCAGGGAATCTCGAGGAATTCCCTTGTTTCATTTCGTTCTCTGGTTATTGGTCTATGGCTTGCAGTATGAGTTACAAAATCGTTGCTGTACCGTACATATCTTTCAATTATATTTAATATTACGTTCTTATAGTGTTTCAAGTATTGAGTGAGCTGGAAAAGTGTAAATTATAGTATTTTAGGTTTTGAGTAAGCTGATAAATTGTTAAAAACTGTGTGACACCTACTTAAAAATTATTTCTGACTATTTGAGCCAAACAAAACAAGATTTACGAAATGAGTTCGGGTGATCGTGATGCCGGTAGAAAATTTGAGTAAGGTAGTTCAAAAAGAAACGAGCTATCAAAAGAAAGCAGGTACAAGAAAATCTACGAGGATCTTTATATAAATATATAAAAAGTGATGATCAAGAAACCTATACGAAACATTTATTGATTGTAAGTGACTTTAATCCTGATTGAGCTGAAAACATTCCTTCCACATCATCATGAGTGCCGCCGCCGTCATCAAGTAAAAACAGCGAGGATGATGATGATTTAACTACATCATTGTCTCTTAGGTCACCGGTGCCACCATCAACGCTATCCAGTCAAGAACACGAATCTGAGCCCGAGTCTATGTCTACATCCATGACTGCTGGAATAGAAAATCTGAATCCTCAAAATGACCCCGGTTTGTGGCCCATAACAATTACCGATGTAGACCGAACTGAGATTGTATTAAGAGGTCCAATCCGGATTAAAGTTGAGTTATTTCCCGTAAATAATAATGGACAGCGATTGAGTGAATATCATTATAATAAGATAAAAGTCAACGGTGCAAAGCTTGACAGGCGTTGGATTATTTATTCACAAACAAAGGATGCCGTTTACTGCTTTCGTGTCGAATATTCAGGCTAAAAATACAAGGATTGGATCAAGTGAAGGATTGAAGGAAGTAATTGGAAACACTTGGGTGATTACCTAAAGTCACACAAATCTAGTCGACAGCACAAAGATTGTACGCTGAAATGGATTAATTTAGAGAAGGTTTAAAAAGCTGTTCCACTATTGACTGCTTGGTTCAGTCACAAATTGAACAAGAAAGGTAACGTTGGAGAGATATTTTAGAACGATTTCTCGCAATTGTAAATTTTTTAGCGTCTCACAATTTGGCCTCCAGGGGTCATAGAGAGAATTTAACATCTGACTCAGGTTCGAGTGAGACAAGCGGCAACTTTATAGATTTAGTAAAGTCAATAGCCCGATTTGATCCCGTGCTGAGACTTCACTTACAACAAGTAAAAGTTAAAACGATTAATGACCACTATATCGGAAAAATATTCAAAATGAGCTCCTACAATTAATGGCGAGTCACGTGAAAACTGAAATTGTTGTAAAAACAATTAATAATAAATATTACTATTACTTATTTATAATATTACTTATTCTTGATTGTACTCGCGACGTTTCTCGTGTTGAGTAACTATCAATTATTATAAGATTTTTTAATACAAAAACAGCTGAAATTGAAGAACATTTTATTGGTTTCATAGCCGTCGAAAAAACCATAGCTGCGAGTTTGACTAATTATATAATCACAGAATTAGAACAGGTAGGTATATCATTGCAAAACTGTAGAGGCCAAGGATATGATAATGGTGCCAATATGCGTGGTGTCCAAAAACGTATTATTGAAATTAATCCACTTGCACATTTTTTTCTTTGTGGGAGTCATAGCTGGAATCTCGTCATAGGAGATGCAGCATCGTCTTGTGTCCAAGTAAAATCTTTTTTTGGTTTGCTACAAAGGTTGTACACTCTGTTTGCCGGCTGAAGTCCGAGGTGGGCTATTTTAAATGCTCATGTAAAATCCTTATTGCTTTCTGAAACTAGATGAGAGTGCAGGGTAGCATCGGTGAAGGCCGTTAAATAACAACTAAGCGATATATGTGATGCTTTAAAGGATTCAGCAAAAAATACAACAGTTGGTAAGTGAATGCCATTCTATAGAAAAGGAAATAACTACCTACGAATTTGTAGTTTCACTTGACATATGGTATGACATTCTTACAAAGATAAATGTTATCAGTAAAATGTGGCAAAGCGAAAACATGCACTTAGATGTGGCTATACAACACCTAGACGCATTCACAAATTGGCTCGATAATTATTGAGAAAATGGTTTACAGTCATCCCTTGTAACAGCGAGAGAAATAGGCAGAGGAAAATGATATTGACAGACAGTTTGAAGAAGTTAGAAGATGACGGTAAAAAAAGGCATTATTGATTATGAAGGGGAAGATGAAGCTCATGAATCGAAAGCGGAAGAGATTTTCAAAATAAACTTTTTTTATGTTATTGTCGACAATTTTCGCGCAAGCTGCCATCTTAGGTTTAAGGCACTTAAACATCATGAAAGCATATTTGGTTTTATGTATAATATAAAAAGATTAAAGGAAATTAGTGATAGTGAACTTTCGAAGCAATGCAGCGACTTGCAAATATCTATGACAGTATGAGAATTATGTGATATTGATGGGCATGAATTGTATGAAGAACTGAATATATTCAACCGTGTGTATGAAGGAAACGATGACATTATCTCAGTGATGAAATACATAATAGAAAAGAAATTAACTGAAGTTTACCCCACTATCGAAATAGTTCTGAGAATTATTGCCACCACACCTGTTACGGTTGCGTCTGCTGAAAGGAGTTTTTCGAGGCTTCAAATTATTAAAACATATTTGAGGAATTCGATGACACAGGATCGGCTTTCAGCCCTTGCTATTCTTTCAATCGAAAATGACGTAGCTCATTCGTTAGATTATTGTGCTTTAATTAAAGATTTTAGTCTTAGTAAAAGACCTAAACATCAATTTTAAAATTTATCATCTTTGTATTTGTTAATTTTGTAAATCTTTCAATTGTAAGTAAAATATTTTAAAACTCAAATTTTATTTATTTGTGTACCTGTAGCATTTCTTGTCAAACATAATGAATACCTACCAAACAACCAGATCTACATTCACATCACATAGGTACTTTTCCGTAGGACAAAAGGCCTCGTAAAGACCTGTCGCCCGGAGGATCGCAATGGGTCAGGCCGCCGCTGATTATTGATAATGCAGACCTGCCGTTATCGTCTGGACAGATCTTACGAAGCTGTAGTGTATAATAACCAGCACTGGTCCACCAAACACTCACCAGTACCTTTTTCTGAGATGACTTTCGCTTGGGACAGGATTTGGCTGGTTCTCCTGGGTTCAACCACTGTGTTGAGCGTTTTCGATTGTCGTAAAGTATCCATTTTTCGTCACAAGAAACAATACGATTCAAAATTCCCTCGTTATTGTGACGGTTGAGTAATGTAATGGAGAGCTCAATAGGTGTTTGTTGGCGTGCTTCAGTCAATTCATGCGGTACCCATTCCTCGAGCATTTTCACTCTTCCTGTTTGTTTCAAGTGAATAATTTTTTTTATCACACACACCGAAGCCTGCCTCTAACTCTGATGTAGGTTTGCGGATGATCCGCTTCAACGATCACCTTTGATTCTTCATTTTCAACTAGGGTCTCCGGCCGTCCACAGGAATTGTTTCGTAGGTCAAAATTTCCAGAACGAAACGTTGGAACCAAAAACTTACCGTGTTTTCTTTTACAGTAGCTTTCCCATACACACCATTAATCCTTCGAGCTAATTCTGCAGCGCTAATGACACAATAGAACCTATATTCGAAAATAAGGCGATATTTTAAATTTTCTATTTTGTGAAAAGAACGACATGTCAAAGAAAAATGAAATGGTTCGAAAACCAAATGAATCACTAAATTCAAAACACAAATAAACAAGCCTAAATTTGGAATGAATTTGAATTTGGAAATTCTAACCCTACACCAGATATTTGAGATCAAAGTGACCAGTTCAACAAAACGCCAATTTCATATGTAAGGACCTAGTATAACAAGAAGTTCTAACTCAAAACAAGCAAAGAGTTACATTACAATTCCAAACACAAAATTATAAATATTTACATTTGAAATTCTCTATAAATATATAGGTACGATAACATGCATGCAATCACAGCGACTTTACAAGGAACCACTAATATAATACGAAATACGTATAGGTACCTAATACAAAAATTACAAATTAATCTATGTATTTAACTAATATAACAAACACCAGTGCCTAATATAGTGTTCTCATTGCTTGCTTACTGAGTTACAAACCCATGCAGTTTTCATATGAAGCCCAACGTGTTTATTTATTTCTTTACAATACATACATATTTATTTATTTATTTTCTAGCTGTGCAAGCGATAAGCTAGCAGCCAGCGCTCATTTCTATTCGAAGTTTCAAATCATGTAGTCTAGTCAATAGTAGTAGTGTGTCTGGTAATTTATTATTCTGTATTCGTATAACATATTATATTAGTTCGCGGCTTATATTACCCATGTACCATGTACTATGTACCCATTACGAATTTAAATATTCGTTTCACCTCTAATTTTGATGTCTTTTTATGAGGCAAAGACAAGTAAACCATGCGACCTATATTTATTTGAAATATCTACATGACATTACAAGAAAAATAAGTACAAAAATTATTGTATCTATTTTGACAACTGACAACCATAGCGTAAAACGAAATGTATTAACATCCTGATAGGTGTGCTGATAGGCCGAGCCAAAGTATTATTGAACCGAGTCTACATAATTTTTAATTATTTTTACACAAAATTAATAGAACATGAAAGCAGCAAGGGTGGTTAGGAGTATTTCTTGTACTTCTAATATTTCTTTTATTATGTGTAGTAGTCAAAACACGACAAAATTTGCAAAAAGGTATAGTGCCACTGTAGGACGTGCAAATTCTAAGAAATTTGTTCCAGCGGCGGTGAAAATTCGTAATTTAGGATTGGGTCCTACTACTAAGGATTTCGAGGAGCCGACGCAGATAAATGGCCCTCTAACAAAGGCGTATGCAACCGAACTGGTACTTCATCTAAATGACGAAGAAAGAATAATGCTTTTAAACGCGCTACAAGAATATGAATCGAATAAAATCAAAGAAGAGTTTGAAGGTAGATATCTATAGGAATTTTAACAATTGTATAATATAGTAACATAAGATTAGCTGTTTTATTTTAGATAAACTAGCTGGTCAGAGGTGGAGGACTAAATTGGGTAGGCCAAGCAAAGTGCCAACCTTAGGTGACGTCGATCCTACTGGCAGTTACTGTCCAGTGCCTGAAGACTGGCTGAAGAAAAAATATGGTGAGTACATAAATAATTATAGAACTGAACCACATAAATCTGGTTGTTACTACTGTTTACAAGATGATGTCATTGACACAGATTTAAATAATGTTTTGTGTACATGCAACTGTTTTATATGTAATCATTATAGATTCTCTTTTTTGATTCTCTTTGAAGACATATTGTGTTTTATGTACATACTTCCTGTTTTGCAACACAATACTAATAGTATTTTCTATAATAATTTGAGGGGCTACAGCACAAACCAACAGTTGTAGGACTTGATCAATATTTAACTACTGTAGCACCATGGCTGCTTAACAGCAATGCATGCTCTGCTAATGTTCCAGTGTAAAGAGCAACAAAACACAGCATATGAGCCATTCCATATTGGTATTTAGTAATATAGTTTTTATAAGTGATATTGGTTAGGAATGAAGTCTCTGATGTTTAAATAGCCATATTATATCAAGGGGCTGTAGGCAAGCTTTAAGGAGTAGCTGGGATTGTATATCTGTTTCATATACTCCTGTTAAAAAAGGTATGTTCAAAAAAATCATGATTCTTGTACAGAAATAAACAAAATATAGTATGGGAACAATATTGATATTCTGGATTACCAGTAAATTTTCACTTAGAAGAAGTATATTTCTTAACTGAATTGACAGTATAGAACCAAATGTTTATGTGACCAAAGTCACATCTTAACATGATGACTCACTACACACTACTGAGCCTTCACAATTTTTTTACAAATACTTTTAGCATAGCTTGATTTGTGAATCATTACCAATTAGCATCAGGTGGACACCTTGTCTGCTTGCTACAACCTTATCATAAAAAATAAACTTTATATTTAACAGGTGTCTAAATAAAATCATCAGAATCTTTTACTCAAATGAGGTTTTTAATAATTTATTCATGAGGCCCAATCTCATTTAGGATCATTCTACCTGATTTTGAAAGACAGAGATAGAATAGAGTAGATAGAAAGAAAAGTGATTACAGTTTTATGCTAACATTGTGTATTAGAGTAGTCTGGTGAAAAAGGATACCTTACCAGAGAGTAAGTCACCACTCAGCTGCTCTATGTTCAATTTCTCCACATATTTATTAGGGTAGTCGCTCAAAACCCAAGCTACCATTTCCTCCGACATTATCCATCATGCTCTACACTACTATCTCTGTTATCTCATATATTCGAAACAAACTTGCACCTGCATAAATAGAAATGATGTTTGTTCATATTGTCACAACATCAAAACTGTTATAATAGGGTATTTTACTGTGTGCTAATAAATCTAAAAATACATAAATATGATAATTACCATCAAGATATCGAAATATGTTAATTTTTATTAATAACATTTCAAAATATTTTTTATATTTCATGTAATAAATCCAATATTTTTTATCTGTTCTATAAATTAACGAAACTTAAAGATTGGTACATCAAGTATATTTTTGTTAGAAAGTCTTAATCTAGTAATGATAGTGGAAATTAAAGTGATTGATAGGACCAGCCGTTATTTACTAATTCTTATATAAATATATATGACTATTTCGGAAATCTTTATAATTCTATATTATAATTATGGTATAACCTCTTTATTACTAGTAATAAAATACTGAAAAATGCGTTAGTTATGTCAATCATCTCCTCTAGGCGTCGCTAAATAACTGTAAAATACTTTGTTCTATGAACATGGTTGTTGACTATATAATGAGTTACTAACCAAAGGAGTAGGGTGGCTATCGTTTTCGCATGGATATTTAAAAAGTAAAATTTAAATTTAATTTTAGAGCACTCATTGATTTCATGAAATTGAAATTAAAATTCTTGTGACTTATTATTACTAAATGACCAAATTAAACCAATTTTCGTAAAATTGTATAATACCCTATTAGATTTATTAAAACCTGATGATAAAATTTGGTGATTTATTTTAAAAAGTAGGTTGCTCGGAGCAAGCAAAACATTTTTCAAGAGGTTAGTAAGCCTTATGAGACTCCCAATCACACTTTTTAGATTACACTCAGGTACAATGTTTCTAAATGTATAGTGTATACATATTCATGAATATCATAACATTTGTTTTATTTTATTATAAAATTGTTTTTTATGCCACAAGCCAGCAAAGAAGCATAAAGGCCATTTGATGATAAGTGTTAGGTACTTAGGCTACTTACGGAACTAAAAATAATGAGTGCTGCCATTGTGTTTGACATTACAGAGTAATTTTAACTTGTTTTGAATAAAATATGAAACAACTAGGGAGCTGAGAGAACAATTCCAGAATCTTAGCTTGTGTGATAAGGATAGCCTGATGAACAGTTGTGTATTATATTCTCCTGTTTTATTGGGAGGTTTTATATCTAACAGCTTTCAATGGTTTTCAACTTGCTGCAAGTGTTTCAATACTCATAAAACAAATGTCAACAACAGTTTAAGCTGGTTTGAAACTGAAAATTATTATTTCATATTACATATGTGTAATTAGAGAGAGTGGCTTACGAAATATTTTAGCAGTTTTGCCAACACTAAAACAAATGCTCCATTTTAGTTTTGAATATACATAAACAAAGTATTAATTGGCACTGACCTAAGTATATCGGAATTGTTATTAGATGTAATATTTCATGAATAAAAAATGATTTGTCTTGTGTTAAAATATTGTAATACTATTATTTATCTTCCCTCTATGTATTTTTTTCTCGACTATACTTAGGATTTCTCGATTTTTCGAATATTTCATAAAATTGGCAACTTAATTTTTGATGTCTGTTTACATCTGGATTTAACTCAAAAACGGCTGAACCGATTTTGCTTGTATAAAACAAAGATTAGCTTTTATACCAGTATACTTGACACGCTGGCTATACTTTTCTAATAAGTTTCTTGTAATGTGAGCACAGTTAAAATAAAATTTCTCGAACGAGAAATCGCGACTTCTCTGCACTTTTTTCTCGCCTCGAGTAACGCATTTGGAAATTTTCGCTTCGAGAAGTATCAACCAGAAACCCCATGTAAAACAGATCGAACTGAATCTCAGATATTTAGTAACAATCTTAAAGATTTGCATGAATTGCAGAAGTCCCTCGTAATACTGACCTTATTTTTTGCACATTAACTGTTATACATATAAGGAGGGGGCTTTATGCGTCTAGATGATTATTTCGATTTTTTTCGGACTACGGACCACGGAGAAATCTAAATCCATCGACGGTCGCCGCTGTCATGCTGGCCTGCATCAAATTATATCTCTTCACGTTACGCTTAAAGGACCTGGTGTCGTAAGAAGGAGGGAACACACGATATGAATCACATAATAAATCAGTAACACATAACAAATGTATAATCAACCATGCATCACCAGCCCGCCGTTTTCGACAGTTCTCGTTCAATGAAACTGGATCTGATTTTCAGTTCGCTGCAAGCAGTCACTACCACCCATTATTAATCGTCGCTACATAATGTAGTGGAATGTTACAAATTATGTTTGCCTAAAAATGAAGCCCACACGAAGTTGTCCCAATTGTTACCCGGTTTTTGACTATTTAAGACTGGCGAACATGTTAACCTTTTAGTAATTAATTATATTTGTACAATTTTTTACAGCTGCAACGGTCCCCAAACCAACTACGAAGGAACTGATTCATCGTAAGTTGTTATCATTTATTTCAGTCACGTGCATTGTGTGTTTAGTCTTATAACATATAATCGAATCTTCTTTAATGCTTACACAGAAAGTGTGTTTATAACATTATCGTAAGCTGCAAATAAATGGATGAATAATCTTCTCTTCATTGGCTGCTACTAAACAGTTAGATGTCTGATGATACCTGCTGCCGATGTTAAGCAACGCATTTTTTTCTTATCTGAAATGGTTTTACGGGCCTCGTTTGAAAGACCCAATATCATAGGAAGGCGGGAACATAATAAATATGAGAATTTGTAAACTTTTTTGTTCATGCTATATGTTAAAACGTCAAAGAATGTTTAGCTAGACAATAAACTAATTTTCCTAACTTTAGCAGTTCTATTTAACCATCTTGTTTGTTTCATCGTGCCATGCGCTGGCGTCTGACCATAATTTAACGAATAAATAACGAAGCTTGTAACACTAGGCCCAGTTTTTTGATCCGGAGTCAAATTAATTATAGATAAAATGGTAACCAATGATTGGTTGACTTAACTAAGAATAAAAACAACGCATCGGCCATGACTTTATCCATTTGGTACAAAAGTTAGAAACGGATCAAAAAATTGGGCCTAAGCCGTCAAAGGGGAGTGGTTCTCCATAGCAACAGGCAAAACAAAGCGATAGGTATTATCAACTTGAAGGTCAAAAAAATAGCATCAATAAGGTGTGGACGCATCACGATCTTATACGTCAAAAAAAGCAGTAATGTAACAGAGAAAAATCGCTATTTCATTTTTTTGCTTGAAATAGATCCATATCATTCTCCATATTACATGTTATATATAATTATTTTATAAACAGAAGGGAGAGAGAGAGAAAAGTCAAATAGAACACTCAATTTCTTTTTATATATCCTTCATAACTTCCGTACAATTTCTTAGTACATATAATTTCATAGTCTTTATATTATATTTACTTTTGTTTCAGTATCGCTTGTTAATTCAGTACCCTTCATCGGCTTTGGATTTCTCGATAATTTCATCATGATTATTGCTGTAAGTATCACACATAATAAAATCTAACGTACACCAGTTATATTTGACTCGGAGGTTGAATTGAATGGGTAAGTATTTATATGTATATGTTATATGAAATCAAAATGAGGCACTAACGCTGGTGCAATACTGTTAAATCATATATTTAAGATTTAGAGCCTGGGAGAAGTAGCAGAATGCAATTGGTGTGTTCTGTGATCTCTTAAAGGCCTTCGATTGCGTTGATCACAGTACGAGCTGAAACACTATGGTGTGTGTGGAGCTTCTCTCGACATATTATTCTCTTATTTAACAGACCGCTATCAGAAAATAATTATAAATGGAGGCAACCTCTTCGGGTTCATTCGTCAGAATCGGCGTTCCTCGGGGTTCGATTTTACGACCGGTTTCGTTCCTACAGTTTAAAATACTATTTGTAAATTTGCACAGTATTAAACCATTTCAACATTATTTTTTATCATTAATACTTGAAATATTCAAAAAACAGAAGCCTTTAGTTTCTTAAGCAGTTCATTGAATTATATATTGAAACTGATTCTCCGACAACGATTTCACTCTCTTTTCAGTCCGATACTTGAAAAAATCGCCATGTTTTTTAATATCTCATTTTGAAATCGTCAGTAACAATTTTTTTACGACTGCTTTTGATTCTAATTTTTCCAATTAATGAAGACATCAAATCCAAATCGTCATCACTCGAACTAAGAGTTTTCGTGCAATAATCGTGCTGCCAAGTAAGATTGTTTTTAAACCAATTTGTTGTGTAATTGTAAGCGTCTTTTGTATTTTGTTAGTATTCGGTATTAAGTATGCTTCTTTTATGTAAAATCAAAATTAACCCATTTTCCCTGTAGTGTAAGAAAATTAAACTTTTTCATATTGTTAATAGACAAAAAAAAAAGAACATTTATTTGATGTTTTATTACTCATTTAATTTATAATATTGCAACGTTGACAAACAAATGCCGCACTCAACATCAAAAAAGACCTCAGCTCGGCATATGCTATAGCATAATACTTTAGCGGAGGTGAGGAACAGAGAGAGTAAAGTTCCTCATCCGCCATAGAAAAGGGAGGATCCTCCGGCCAGACGGGTGCTATGTCTGGCGGGCAGCTGCCCCGACTGTTGTAGTCGGGTTCTTGTATATATACTCAACGATAGAGTGAATTTCTATAGCGCAATGTAGGATAGTAGGATGCGTCCTATGTGGCTCGATAGATGTCGCTATGTGTCGCTACGTAGTTGTGTCGATGCGTTGATGCGTCAGTTTGGCGAGAGATGTCGCTACAATACTATAGCGCTGGTTTTCAGTAGGGCTTACACTAAATACTAATGGCCTTATATTATATATGACTGATTCACTATATATTGCAGGAATAAGACAGAGGGGTAGGTTGCGAATGGAAAGGAAGAACATTTAAAAAGTTTTTTACACCAAAAAGTGCATTATCTAAGAAGCATTTTTAAACAACCAATGTAGGTAATTAACACATTAAAAAAGATGCTCTGTGCTGAAGCTTATCCTTAGATTTAAAATGTATTCCTACATTTTGTACTTAAATGTGCGTAATAGAAGTAAAGGAAAGAATAGCAAAATAAAAAGGGTTTAGAGGTGGTTTACGAGTGAATTTATTAAGGAATTTAAACGAGGCTCAAATTGATTTACCTTTTTAGGAATTTACAATAAAGTTTATGAGAACAGACGCATAGAACGCTGGTGTAAGCGCAGATATGCTATACGGAATTGTATTGATGACAGGGTGACAGTATAGAGAGCAGTATGAGCGCGTACATAACGCTATCGACAATGGCGGCAGCCGCGCTCGGCAACACGTTTAGCGATATCATCGGCATCGGTTCCTCGTATTACGTGGAGCGCGCGGCCGCCATGGTGGGGATCTCCCCGCCGCCCCTCTCCCCCGTTCAGCTAGACATGCCAGTTAGCCGGCGATTTTCCAACGTTGTGAGTATCACTATAACTTATTCAAGGTTTTTTTATCAGTCATCAACTCCTACAGCTTATTAACCAGCTCGAAGGACCAACAATATTGTACGTGCCACCTTACATTACAGATAATAATCGAAATGTAAATAAAACAAACTTCAGTTAAAGTTAAAAATAGATTATATTTAATTATTGTTATTATAACCATTTGAAGAAGTGAGCCCGACTGCAGATGTAGTGCTTAAAATTTATAATATTTAATTCATTTCTATTACTACAAGATTTAACAATAAATTTAAAGAAGTTGAAGTATTTTTAACAAAGGATAAGATGAATTGACATATGGTTAATGGTTGCGCCGCTTTTATATAGTTTTAAATATTGTGCGATATTGTGATCGGTTCGCAACTTTTTCTATCTCCGCTTCTTACCCTCCCTTCCTTGGCACATGCAAACAGTTCGTCGCCGCGCCTCGTCGGAATAAGTTGATTTTCGCTCGGTTGTTGATACATTGACTTAGTGCTCGTCAGTGTTATGACGGAGAAGAATTTGGGCAGTACGTCGAAGACGACCACCTAGCTGGCTAGCCAGGTGAAACCGGAACCCACCACGAGGTATGTGCCAAATTCCTATCCTATATCCATATAGCTGATCACAATCCCCGCAAATATAGTCCACTCAATTAGTAGTATTAAATGCGCTGCGCTTCCAACGGCGCAAGCAGTTAATTTACGTGGATGATTTAATATACACGAGTTTGACATCTTCAAGGCATATAATAGAGTTAATATACATACTAAAATTCCAAAATCCTAGACATGATTAATAGGAAACACTGGCATATTTTCAAGAAGTTTTCTGTTACCCAGGGTCGGGTACTCGGCATAACCCTGGGCTGTTTCCTGGGAATGACGCCGTTATTATTCAAGGATGGTAAGGATGAAGATAAGAAGTCGGGAAGCAAGTAAAGCATCGATATACCAATTTTGTTAGATAATTTTTATAATACACCATTGTATTTATATCGCCAGCGATAGTAAGATAATTATAACCTTATCTGTTGTTAGTGTAGTAACTAAATCTACATTTACTATGGTATGGGGTGACAATTTGATTCTATTAGGTTTTTACAAATATTTGATGTACATATATTTATAAACTATGGGAGTTTTACTCATTTTACTTATTACAAAAGTTACGTTTTTTATTATATACTCGGAACTCCCGAAGTTTCGTATCCCGGGACACAGTATTCGCGCAAATGCGCAATTTAGATACTTGTTAAAAATTGTTAGATTTTCTTTTCAATTACCATTTAGTTTCTCAAATGTTACCCTGTAAATGAAAATGTACATACCTACTATAATTTAAGTTATTTAATCTAAGTGTCCTAACCACATCACTAGCCGCTTTTATGAAACCGAAACGCGATATTAAGTTTGAGGTGATTTTGTTAATTAATATTGCTAACTATTTTAGGCGATTATATTATCTTTATGTTCGCAGTTGAATATGTCAAATTGAACTTGTTTTCAGATGCTGTAAAGTGTTATGTTATAATCTGTTATATCTATGCTATAATCTCTTTGTTAAGAATTGAAAGAAAAAGTTTGGTCTTCACTAGAATCATTGAGCATAAGGTCCTAGAAGAAAAAAAAACTGGTTATGTAAAAACGATTACAGAGCATTTTCCAACGCATATCAAGCTAGCTACCACCCTCAAATTCAGAATTTCTTCTTAAGCACCTACCGGCGAGTCCTTGCAGTTTTAATCGAGGCTTCTAGGCTTAATGTATTTACCAACTTCGGACGCATCGTAACTATCATCAGGTCGTGTTGAAATTAACTTCATCTTAAAGATGGTAGCTAATCACTCAAATAAAAACAAGTGTGAAACACAGTTTTTATATTTGTAAGTTGGAAAAGTGTAATTTTTTATATAAATATAATTATGTAATGCAGTTTTACAAATAATCACGTTAATTTTATTACTTTTTTTTTAATTCCTAGCACTAAGGTTGACTGACATTTGTGGCAATTGATAGGTTTATTATAAACACTAAATAATTTTAGGTTTTAAAAATCAATTCTGTCCGGAGAGGCTGAATCTTAGTTGCCGTAATTTTTATAAGAGGCTAAACAATTTATAAACTGCTACAAAATTATCAGACCTAACAATGGTCGATTCAAAAATGTTTCAATAATCGAAAGAATCGTATTATTATAAAAGTTTGTGCTATTTTTTTTTATAATTTCCGATTTGTTCTGAAAATTAACGAGCATAATCAACACTTACAGTCCAAGTAATCGCATACACATGGTTTCACCGAACATATCAGTTCTACTCGATTCGACGAGAAAATCTTCGCGTACCATCGAGATGATCGCACAATCGATTATATTCACTCGTCATCACGCATCGCCAGTCTGGTTGAAATTATTGAGTTCGGAATTGTATCGAACTGAGGTTTCGGTTTTCGCAACCGGTCGAGAATATTGCCCTTTTCTCGTTATTTTTGGGTTATAGTTTTTTATAGTTATAGTATCGTTTTTTAGATAATTTTTTAACCCCTATTATGTTTCAACAATATATAATAACTCTTCTTAATAAGTCTTGATTATATTACATTTTTAAGTATTGTATTTATGAACGAATTAAAATTTTATATGTAACAAAAATTAATCAGACTTAAATGTATTTTTTTTAATTAAATACAAGTATAACTGGCTTAGAAACAATCAACAATGTAATTTTTTCTAGGTGATTTTATTTATTTATATAAGCGTCTGTTGGCTAACGGTAAAAAATATGTATATATCAACATATTTATATAAGGATCTTATCACACATTTTTACATGTAAACATAGTTTTTAAGAGTAATATAGGTATATGTTGAAAAGTTATGTTTTTTCCAGCTATGCTATTTTGTTGTCAGCATTAGAACTATTACTTTTAATTAACTAACATTAGTTATTATTGTATATATTAATATACAGTGTTTCTGTAATGTTGCTATCCGTTGTGGTGAGAAATAAATAGCGGTGGGCGATTATGAGATATACGAATGTAATCATTCGATTATGAAGATAACTCGAGATATCTCGATTATAACCATTAGTAATTAATAATATTAGTAATTCGATGAGAGTGATCATTTATAATCGAAGTACCTTCATAATGGTAGGTCACTAATTTGATAATATTTGTAATTATTACGACCGAAGGATCTTTTTTTAGCTTTCCACTCTTCCTTTTTATTAGGTACCAGTCATCATTCTTATTCGCCCACCTCTAGAAATAAACCAACATGTATAATGCCACAGTCGCGAGCCCGCGGGTAGCTGTAAGGCCCCGGCCGTACGCATCGTTTTGCATGCACAAACCAGTTTGCGCAAGTATGAGCGTGTGTGAGGATGGTAAGACGGTAGCTCGTGTAGGCGCAGGCGACTTGTGCTATCGTTGACATGTTCAAGAGGGAACTGTGCAGTCTTGATTTGCGCGGTTTTGCCTGCGAGTTTACTCTCAGCATAAGACATCAAGTACCGGTGAGAGTATTTTGTATTGCAACGTATAATAATTAATTGAATCGTGTTATACTGCTATTTAATTAACGCTATGTTTAATTGTTGTCCTATTTCATACAATTATTGCATATATATATTAATATCTTTTTCACAAATTAAAGTGTTCCATTTTTCTACTCTTAAAGTAAATATTTTAGGTAGAAAGTGAAGTGGAGTATACCAGAAGCGAGCATAAACATAGCGTCTAGTCAACGCACAGTTAGATAAGTAAATAATGTGATTGTAAAAAAAAATGTCGAATTATAGGCCAAAAGTACAAATAAACGAATATTTGTCGTTTTTTTTGGGACGTTTTGTATACTTAATTAAGAATTATGAGATTCTTTTTCTGTGGTCATCACTAAATAGATAGAAGGTATGTAGATATGTATTATAAATATTATAATATAAGAATTTATTATGGATTTTCTGCAACTCGTTCCTTACAAGCGTTACTATCTCTGTTCGACTGACTTTTTTTGATGTGGGAAATCCAAGCATGAGTACCAGACTGTCCGTTCAGCTAGGACAAATGAAGGAGGCTGATGAATGCTCCCTTCCGCCATCTAACCGCCCGTCATTTTTTAACGAGGTTTTTTTCCTCGGTAATTTTTGGAAGAGGTATTCTTCCTCTAAATTTTATAAAGTTTTCTTTCTCTATAAATACCAGGTACTATATATAAAGAGATTTCCTTAGTATATCTGATTGGCTTAACTAATGGGTTGCCACTGCCGCCAGCGAGTTGCGGAAAGTGCGTTAAACGGAATGTCATTTAAAAGTTCCTTTCTAATCTGATTTAACCCTTACTATTTATGTACATAACACAAAATAAGTTAGTAATTCATTATACACAATTATAACTATTTTTTTAAAAATCATGTGTATACCGATTATTTTTAATGAGCGTAGTAAAACGTGATTCTATGTGTATTGAAAATATTGGGAAACCCGCCTAAATATCAAATGAACACAAATATTTCACAAAGCAGTTAACTGTTTTTAATACGGTGAAATTGCAACTTATATTCAACTTTGTAAAACTTGTCCGTCAAACATAAATTGAAATCTTTGTTGACCAAACCTTTAATAAAATTGTTGTATATAATAATTAATTGAATTTATTTTAATGAGGAAATGTATTAATCTCTTGTAAAAATCTGTGAAGAAAGAAATGTACCCCATGTATTATGAATGTGTTTATATTTTTGGTAAGTTAAAACAGCATAAGGTCCCTGGTACTGCTTCCAGACGGCCGTCTCGCTTTCTCTCCGACGTAATAATCAATTTTAAAATAAAAAACATCAAGAAAGTAAAATATGCGTGGATGGCGAATGATCTTTATTCAGTAGAAGTATTGTTTTTATATTTTGAATACTACGTAAGAGAGGCCTCGAACTCTGTACTGTTCCATAAAACTTTTGAATTATTACTGAAAATATTTTGACCTTGTTTGGCAATTAATTGAAAATGGTCGGGCCCTGGGTCACCTAATCTCGAGAGAACTTCTGTACATTTGGACGCTCCCCCCCTTTAATCAGCCATTGTTAACATTTCTTTTTATCTTTTTGCAGTGACATACATGTATTGTTCCGATATAATTTTATTTTATGGATCTAAGTACTTAATTAATAACATATTTTTATAAAAAATAACATGTATTGTAAATATAACTTTTGGGAGTTACCCTGCAGACAGACGGCCGCCTTAAGATAGTTATCTCGACCATTCTATTAGTGTTCCCTTTCCTTTGTCTTGTGAGTTTTTGTTTCAAACAACAAGTATAGTAAAATACATATAAGTCACCAGTCTTTTATACATAATTAATATTTTGTGTTAAAGTATGGCACTGTCCGTCACTTCGTGATCAACTGTACCTACTTGTGAAAGTTTGTTATTCTAAAAAGTCCGGTTTAACTTACATAGCTACGTAATGTGTTTGTTAAAATTATTTATAAGTATTAGATATTCCCTACACGTAGTTTGCTCTTGGTAAATGAATTTATGTGTATATTAATTAACTAATAATGAATTTGTGATTTATTATTTTAGAATGATTATTAACATTTAATGAAAATCTGAATTGGTTGTTTTTATTATCACATATATTAATTATAAAATAAAATTATATTAAAAATGGCAAAAAAAACTTGGAACGTTGGACCGAAAATTAGTAGCACAAAAATTGAGAATTTGTTCTGCGACAACGGTAGTCCATCTAGTTTTTCTCATATAGCCTTAAACGGTATATCACTACCAGCCTGCTCCAATTTTCGGTACCTCGGTTCACTAATCCAAAACAACAGGGACATTGACCAGGACGTGAAGAATAGGATAAAAGCAGAGTGGTGGAAATGGCGACATGTGTCAGTGATCCTCAAATGCACCTGAAGCTTAAGGGAAAAAGTGTATAAAACCATTATAAGACCTGTCTTGACGTATGGATCCGAGTGCTGGGCAACGAAAGAACTGAATGAAAGATTACATGTGGCAGAGATGCGAATGTTAAGATGGATGTGTGGAGAAACTAGAATGGATAAGATCAAGAATGATTTTGTTAGAGAAAGTCTTAAATAGCACCGGTTACAGTTTTTTTTTTTTTTTTTTTTTTTTTAGAACTGACTACACTGTTAGCCTTAGGGGCCCTAAAGCCGCTGCGGCTTTTACAGCTTCACCGGACTTGGGGGCGAGCGCAGAGGGCACTCAGCCGCGAAAGTTTTGTGGACGACTCGCACGAGGGTGCCAAAGTGGCCGGACCTCGGCTCGGGCGGTCGTCGCGTTCGCAAATAGGTCGCGATCTATTCGAATCCCTACACCTACGATTCGAGCTAACTAAATATACACATAGGCACGTTCCCTTCCTCCTGGGAGGAAGGAAGGAACCGTGCGTATGTGTATTCAGTAATCGGAATGTTTCTACACTAACTAGCGCTAACTAACTAGCGTAAAAAAAGAAAAAAAAAGGTCCCTCACAGAACCTATGTACCTGTGTGGTGTGCACGTGTGTATGTTCATACGTGTGTAGTGTTGTATGTAGGTAGCTAAGTGATGCACGTACAGTGTCACTTGTATCGCGCGGACGGTTGCCTGACCCAAGGGTTTCACACCGAGGAACGGACCTAGGCTTGGGTTACCGCTAGAGAGGGTGGACGTGACGGGTGTGCTGGAGCGAAATTGACCGCCCGCCCTCTGCGGAGAGAACGGTGGTTACGCGGGCGTGGGCGCTGGCACGCTCTGTTTGGAGAGACGGATGTGTAATATTTATTCGAATTTTCGATGTGATCGTCGGGATCAATAAAAATATTGCGCGGCCGGCGTTTGCACCGGATGTCCGTGGGTGCCGGTACATAAGTGGCGGCTGTTTTTATTAACGGATTCGCGTGGTTCGACGCGGTGTCGAAATACGAACGGGAGAGCTGTTTAACGTAGGCATGTATCGAAGGAAGCTCCATATCTCTATGGAGATCTACGCTTCGAACATACCACGGGGCCCCGGTGAGACGATAGAGGAACCTATTCTGTATCGATTGTAACCGTTTGAAACTCGACTCGGACATATGTGCGAACACGGCGCAATTGTATGTCAAAATTGGTCGAATACACGTCTTGTAGAGCGTGAGCTTATGTCGCGTGGACATTTTACTCACCGAACACAACAGAGGATGCAACCGGCCCAGGACCCACGCGGCCCTGTTCCTAACCTTACGGATGTGGGGTCTAAAGGAGAGCCTACTATCTAGGGTTACCCCTAGATATTTGGTCTCTCTTACATACGGAATCGGATTATCGTAGAGCTTAACAGGTTTAAGCTTCCACGGTATCTGTGACGAATCCGCATCGAAGAGCATCGCGGCGCTCTTCGAGGGATTAACGGCTATACGCCACTCGTTAAACCACTTCCCGAGAGTGGTCACGGAGCGTTGAACTTTGTGTCTGAGGTGGGATCTATTCCTATCTGAGGCATATAAGACTGTATCGTCAGCGTATAGCCCTACCTCGACCTCCGGGAGTCGAGGTAGGTCACTGACGTACAGGTTAAATAGGCTAGGAGCCAGGATCGAACCTTGGGGAACGCCTGAGCGTATTGGACGGGGCGTGGACAATTCACCTTCCACTCTATAGCGGAAGGTGCGATCTGTTAAATAGTCGCGAATTATTTTAATTAGCCTATCGGGGACTTCAAAGCGGTACAACTTGTAAATCACACCGGTTACAGAGAAGTCGAGGGGTTATATACTAGCATGGTATGGGCATGTCATGAGGAGGGATGAAAGTTATAGAACTAAAGAATGTTAAGTATGAAGGTGGATGAATACAGGAGTAGAGGAAGACCGAAGAAGGTATGGATGGGTTGAATTAATTGAAAATGGTCGGGCCCTGGGTCACCTAATCTCGAGAGAACTTCTGTACATTTGGACGCTCCCCCCCTTTAATCAGCCATTGTTAACATTTCTTTTTATCTTTTTGCAGTGACATACATGTATTGTTCCGATATAATTTTATTTTATGGATCTAAGTACTTAATTAATAACATATTTTTATAAAAAATAACATGTATTGTAAATATAACTTTTGGGAGTTACCCTGCAGACAGACGGCCGCCTTAAGATAGTTATCTCGACCATTCTATTAGTGTTCCCTTTCCTTTGTCTTGTGAGTTTTTGTTTCAAACAACAAGTATAGTAAAATACATATAAGTCACCAGTCTTTTATACATAATTAATATTTTGTGTTAAAGTATGGCACTGTCCGTCACTTCGTGATCAACTGTACCTACTTGTGAAAGTTTGTTATTCTAAAAAGTCCGGTTTAACTTACATAGCTACGTAATGTGTTTGTTAAAATTATTTATAAGTATTAGATATTCCCTACACGTAGTTTGCTCTTGGTAAATGAATTTATGTGTATATTAATTAACTAATAATGAATTTGTGATTTATTATTTTAGAATGATTATTAACATTTAATGAAAATCTGAATTGGTTGTTTTTATTATCACATATATTAATTATAAAATAAAATTATATTAAAAATGGCAAAAAAAACTTGGAACGTTGGACCGAAAATTAGTAGCACAAAAATTGAGAATTTGTTCTGCGACAACGGTAGTCCATCTAGTTTTTCTCATATAGCCTTAAACGGTATATCACTACCAGCCTGCTCCAATTTTCGGTACCTCGGTTCACTAATCCAAAACAACAGGGACATTGACCAGGACGTGAAGAATAGGATAAAAGCAGAGTGGTGGAAATGGCGACATGTGTCAGTGATCCTCAAATGCACCTGAAGCTTAAGGGAAAAAGTGTATAAAACCATTATAAGACCTGTCTTGACGTATGGATCCGAGTGCTGGGCAACGAAAGAACTGAATGAAAGATTACATGTGGCAGAGATGCGAATGTTAAGATGGATGTGTGGAGAAACTAGAATGGATAAGATCAAGAATGATTTTGTTAGAGAAAGTCTTAAATAGCACCGGTTACAGTTTTTTTTTTTTTTTTTTTTTTTTTAGAACTGACTACACTGTTAGCCTTAGGGGCCCTAAAGCCGCTGCGGCTTTTACAGCTTCACCGGACTTGGGGGCGAGCGCAGAGGGCACTCAGCCGCGAAAGTTTTGTGGACGACTCGCACGAGGGTGCCAAAGTGGCCGGACCTCGGCTCGGGCGGTCGTCGCGTTCGCAAATAGGTCGCGATCTATTCGAATCCCTACACCTACGATTCGAGCTAACTAAATATACACATAGGCACGTTCCCTTCCTCCTGGGAGGAAGGAAGGAACCGTGCGTATGTGTATTCAGTAATCGGAATGTTTCTACACTAACTAGCGCTAACTAACTAGCGTAAAAAAAGAAAAAAAAAGGTCCCTCACAGAACCTATGTACCTGTGTGGTGTGCACGTGTGTATGTTCATACGTGTGTAGTGTTGTATGTAGGTAGCTAAGTGATGCACGTACAGTGTCACTTGTATCGCGCGGACGGTTGCCTGACCCAAGGGTTTCACACCGAGGAACGGACCTAGGCTTGGGTTACCGCTAGAGAGGGTGGACGTGACGGGTGTGCTGGAGCGAAATTGACCGCCCGCCCTCTGCGGAGAGAACGGTGGTTACGCGGGCGTGGGCGCTGGCACGCTCTGTTTGGAGAGACGGATGTGTAATATTTATTCGAATTTTCGATGTGATCGTCGGGATCAATAAAAATATTGCGCGGCCGGCGTTTGCACCGGATGTCCGTGGGTGCCGGTACATAAGTGGCGGCTGTTTTTATTAACGGATTCGCGTGGTTCGACGCGGTGTCGAAATACGAACGGGAGAGCTGTTTAACGTAGGCATGTATCGAAGGAAGCTCCATATCTCTATGGAGATCTACGCTTCGAACATACCACGGGGCCCCGGTGAGACGATAGAGGAACCTATTCTGTATCGATTGTAACCGTTTGAAACTCGACTCGGACATATGTGCGAACACGGCGCAATTGTATGTCAAAATTGGTCGAATACACGTCTTGTAGAGCGTGAGCTTATGTCGCGTGGACATTTTACTCACCGAACACAACAGAGGATGCAACCGGCCCAGGACCCACGCGGCCCTGTTCCTAACCTTACGGATGTGGGGTCTAAAGGAGAGCCTACTATCTAGGGTTACCCCTAGATATTTGGTCTCTCTTACATACGGAATCGGATTATCGTAGAGCTTAACAGGTTTAAGCTTCCACGGTATCTGTGACGAATCCGCATCGAAGAGCATCGCGGCGCTCTTCGAGGGATTAACGGCTATACGCCACTCGTTAAACCACTTCCCGAGAGTGGTCACGGAGCGTTGAACTTTGTGTCTGAGGTGGGATCTATTCCTATCTGAGGCATATAAGACTGTATCGTCAGCGTATAGCCCTACCTCGACCTCCGGGAGTCGAGGTAGGTCACTGACGTACAGGTTAAATAGGCTAGGAGCCAGGATCGAACCTTGGGGAACGCCTGAGCGTATTGGACGGGGCGTGGACAATTCACCTTCCACTCTATAGCGGAAGGTGCGATCTGTTAAATAGTCGCGAATTATTTTAATTAGCCTATCGGGGACTTCAAAGCGGTACAACTTGTAAATCACACCGGTTACAGAGAAGTCGAGGGGTTATATACTAGCATGGTATGGGCATGTCATGAGGAGGGATGAAAGTTATAGAACTAAAGAATGTTAAGTATGAAGGTGGATGAATACAGGAGTAGAGGAAGACCGAAGAAGGTATGGATGGGTTGTATGAAGAATGATATGCGTATAAAAGGTGTGAATACCGAGATGATATTTGATAGAGTGGAGTGGAAAAACAAAACGTGTTCTGCCGACCCTACTTAAGTAGGATAAGAGGGAAGATGATGATATTATAATATTCTTCAGAAATCACTTCATCTCGATAAGACTTTAATCACGAGTCGTGAACATAACCTTGCTTGGTCTACATTGTACACATTTGTCAATTAATTGGCGTCAAAACACGTTGCAAGTTACGTGTAATAACTTAGCTCTATTGGTCTATGTCAATGCCGTCTCGTCGCCATCCACATGATGCATGTTCCAAGAATGTCTCTGAAGTTATAGGATATCTGCATAAGTTTCGGGAACCGGCGTTTCCTGTTTCAAGTTTGCGCTCCCTGAATTGCTACACCCAATTAAATTAACGCTAAAATAAAACCATTGATATACTGTTCGTAAAGATAATTTAATATAATTCTCACTTGTTAAGGGTATTTATGTACGTTTAAGCTTTGTATTTATAAAACCACGCTAAAGCAAAATAAAAACTCACAAACTTACTTAAACGACAAATAATAATCGTACGACATGCTCCACTTAGCGGAATAGACGCCTATTGATCCATTTGTTGCTTTCATCGGTCAACTTGCCACAATTTTATAACTTTGTTCCGAAATTGTGCCATAACCAATTTAGCAACGAAACCTTATAACCTTTTTCTGGGACATAAAACATTTTATAACACGATCTTATGTGCACAAGCAAGGCACTATTTGAATATTTTCTTTACTGTTTTTTATTGAATTACGTAGAAGTTTCACGACGGGACGGTATGGTAGGGCTGATTTACGATTTCTGACTATAGCTTACGTCTGATTTGCCGTTATTAGGAGTCTACCCAGGTAAGTGGTGAATATCACTCATAAATCACAATAATATATAACTAATAATAAATAACAGCCTTAACGATATCGAAACGCAACTCATTTCTTCCTTCGAAACTTAGATATTCTAGAGATTTCTATCCACAAATTCGAATCGAAAAACTAGACATACCTAGTCGAAGTTGAAACTGCGTTTCGACTCACAAAAACAAATGATTGATATATTTTCGAAATCAATATAAATTAATACAAAAATACACATTTTAGATTCATTATATTTCTAGATCGTTATAAGAGTTTATTCGATCAATGTTTTGGACACTTTCTCAATTATTTTATTAGTAATGATGTGGTGGAATTCATGCATGGTTATTTAAATATAATATATCTGTAGGAATAATTTTGTCGTTGTATCTTTAATAATTTGATCAATGATACCTATTTTTGTCCAAACGAACATATTTAGGTTGGATAGTCTAATTTTTAAACTATTCATAAACACGTACATAGAAAATATTTTTAAAGTGTTCAAAACAACGACGAAAAAAACTAATTAGCAGTGACGCTCAGATTATAATATGTTGAAATTAACAAGAGTAGGTAATATAGTATTTTATTAAAAGTGCAAATTCAATAATATGTGACTTCATATACCTACATGCAAATAATATTGTAATCATTTACTCCTTTGAACTCTAAATGAAGGTATATAATTCAATTAAACTAGAACCGAAATCACATTTTGGGGGTATAAAAAGTATTTTCCTTTTTTCCCAATTTAAAAGACTTTAAAACATTGGTTCGCACAAAAATGCTTTGTAATTTTCGAAATTATTCCTCACTGAAACTTAAACTCTACTACGATCGCCTTTAGAACCAAATTTAATTATTTTATTTTAACAACCCAGTGAACACACGACCTGCATTTGACATTGTCCACGCCATCATATGTGTAAAATTTATATAAATATGACGCATAAGATGTTAATGTTATGTCAGACTAAGTAATATTCTCACTGGGTATGACTTAACTGATAACCTTAGAAACAAGGTTTAAATGAACACTATTCGTACACAAATAAAAAAACCTTGAACACATGACCTATATTTGATATCACCCGCAAGTCATATGTGTAGCATTTATGTAATTTTATAAAAGATGTGAATGTGATGTAAAAAAAACGTAACACATTCTTATTTAATGTGTTTAGAAAGCAATTCGCACTCTTTTAAATAATTAAATAATCGTTCTAAGAAAAATGTAAAAAAAATTATCAAAGTAATTGATTAAAAAATACTAAAATACAATGAGATCCTTTTTAGATATTCAAAAGCAACAGCGTTAAAACATTTCTAAAGATACAATATAAACACAGGCGATAATTGTAGCGTCAGTGAGTCTGCGTTTACTTCGAGTTTATATCGTCTTGTGAACACTCAACTTGTCTACACACTGACCTGAACACTCTCAAACTATATAATATGTACCTATCTTATTTACTCTCTAATTCTAAATAATGTATGTGGAAATAAATTTACAAAAGTAAATTTTCCTCATTATTTGGTTAATGGATGCCATACAATATTATCGGAAAAAATGGAATTTCAAGCAAATGAAAATTAGTTCTCTGGACATTTGTTGGTGCCTTTTAATTTGACATATGAGAAATAGGTGTTATTTATATTGGTGTTTATATAGGTAAGTGGTATTCAAACGTACTACACTTAATATTAATATTATCTAACTGTTAAAGAATCTTGCTTTACCAACTCCAGCTTTTGAAGAGGTTTTTAAAAGTCTGCTACGACGTGTAGTATCACAAAATATCCTAAGCTTAAGTTGTCACTGTGATTTATCACGAAACTATAGTCCAACAAGTTCGTGAGCGACCGTACCATGTGTGAATGTACCTACATTTTTTTTAAATAAAAATATAATTTTTTGCTTACAGTTTAAAATCAAAAACAATTTTCAATTCTAGGAAGTAAATAATATAATAAATCGTCATTGATTATAAATTGCGCAATCGCGACTATTGTATACTGACGTTTACATAGATTTCGTTTCGGCTGTTTGTATGAAGACATAATATTGTTTACTCAGTGTACTGCGACTTGCGCGCCTACGTCACGCAATTGCATGCACTTTCTTTCCCCGCTACATTACTTGCCCCCGTTATCGTCAGTAGTACCTCGCCCCCGCCAACGTCTGTCGGAAACATATGACGGTCGCGCACGAACTTGTACGGCTATAGAAGTAGGAATGGAGTACAAACATTATATCGAGTAAATTGCGGATTACCAATACACAAACTATCGTGTGTGTTTATATAACCATCTTAATTTTTTATAATTAAAATTACAATTGTTTTTAAAAATATAATCTATCTACGCAATCAAAATGTCAGCCGTATCATGGAAAATTTGTTCTCTTTCAGTAATCTGTGTCTTCGCCTAACAAGGAAAAGGTGTAAACAGCACAAGAGTTTTCAAAGTAGTAAAGTGATATTCAGAATTATGGTTAGGATTGTGTATAGTTTGAAAGATAATTCATTGTATACTTTAATTTTCCTATATACGTTCCTACTTAGTTTATTTATTAAATATTTGATGGCACGGGGGTTATGACAATCAAAATTCTACTCCTGCTGCTCGACCTGGATATTTTGAAATAAAAAAAAATCATTTCCCTTGTTTCACTGAAATATTACATCATAATATATCTTTTTAGATATACATATATTCAATACTATTATGTAATCTTTATTAAAATGTATTATTATCAATTTACTAATCAGTGTTTGTCAAAGATAAGTTGATGAATAGTTACTTAACCTTCATTCTATAATACCATTTTCATTGATATACTACTATATTTTTTAATCTACTTATCAGAGACACGCTGACATATGACTGTCAATCATTTTTATGACATTATTTTTCATAAAAATTAGGAAAATATATTTAATACTGCATGGGGGTTACGGCCCCCATACAACTTTAATAAATCTAAAATTATAAGTAACCGTACTATATAATCAATACAAAAATAAATGTTTAATTAAGCGGAAAGCACGCAGAACCATACACAATTGAAATAGTAAGATTTCAGTTTAGAGATATCACCCATCATTCTCTATTATTTTTGTCGACGCCTGTCATCTTTGCATTAACAACTTATAGCTTAATATTATTTGACGGATGTTTATTTTATAAGCTGGCAGTGATAAAAATCTAATTAAATATTTGGTCGTTCAATAATATACATGTCTTGTAATTTTATTCGATTTATACCAATCTCTAGAAGACATAGCTTCAGATTAATCTCTTTTTCATATTATATTAATTATAATGCTATTTTGTAATTTTGATAACAATTTAATTCAACGCACTCACACGCAGATACGTACATATTCACACGTTCAGAAGCACACACTCACACACATATCCGAAAAAATAATTAATACTTAATTATATCACATTGTACTCAACATAATGTAACTAAATGATTGTACGTAACCGTCAATTTTACATTTTATGCCGGCAAAGTCACAACCATCAAAGGTAACGGTGGTAATTTGAGGAACTAAAGTGGTCATCTTGCAATTTCACAGCAAACTGATTCAGGAAATTAGAAAGTTGCTCTAGAATCTGGAGTGTGGAGAATAGTTAAAGCGTGACTTGCCATTTCAATTCGAACTAAATGTTCTTGTGTATTAATTTCGTATCGAACTTAATTTTAAAGCTAACCACGGTGGCAAAGTCTAAATAGTTTCAACACCGATTATGTGCGCGTACTGCCATGCCGCAGCCGTGCCAACTTATACTGGTGGCACTGTAGATCAATATAATCTGTATTTTAATTCAGCTTATAAAGAATTATAGAAAAAAAATTGAGCTTCTGGTTGTGAGTGTTTACACGGTCGCTAAATAAGTTTGGGCACCTCATTCATATTAGTGTTTTACGCTCCATTGCTTAGCAAATCTCTGGCAATAACTATTTTCTTGAACTCCTTTACGTTCCATTACGAATACATATTACACAATACACCAAATTTGTATTTTTATACACCGAAATGTAAAATCCACGTGGTTACGTAAAAATCGCATACGTGGCTTGGGAAGCGGGACAATTCATAGAGAAATATCTCAAAATTGACGTGAATTTTAATTATTTATTAATTTCCTCGTTTTATGTAACATTAAGTACTTACTGTTCAATAATCGATATATTTATTAAAGTTACGCCCACTAAAGAATACTTAGCCAAGTATTTTGTTCACAAAAATCATCAAAAACTGTCCAAACGGTGCATAATTATCACTAATATCCCTCATAAATATCACAAAAAAGCGTATCTTTTGTACATAACTGCTATTACTTTTCCACTGATAAATGTCACATTATAGGTAGGTACTGCTTAATTATACCATTTGACAGCGATAATTGTACGACAATTGCTTTAACTGTACATAATAAGCTAACTCGATAATTTTATTATAAGTATAACAGCGATAAAGCTATTGAGTATTTCTATATTATACATAATTATTTAGGTGCCATATTTAGCTACGTTAAAATTTATAACATGTGTCAACCCTAATTGATTCGATACTTTATGTATATTGCATTGTACCGAATTGTACTTGCTGTCGGTTCGCATCTAAGGGTTATTTCAATTATTATAATTTACGCAATTCGAGGTATTTGCGCAAACATCATCACTCATACTCTTCGGCAGAGCTATTTGGTTAAAAGTATTGTAGTAATATCGTCATCTGCCGTCCAATAATTAGCGATAGTTAATACTTTTCCGGAGAAATAATGTATTTGCAGTTCACTCGTAATCTGAGTATTTAATTCTTATTTCTCCGTAATTTGTATATTGCGGGTGTATTAGACGAAACAAAAAAAATATTACCGAGCAGGGGAACGAGCACGAGTTGTTTGGGCTAGTCTAGATGTCCGATAAGGTCATCCAAGCGAGCAGACGGGCGAGCGTGCGCTCGGATCAGGTGGGCGGGCGCTCGGTGCGCTCGGCTCGCTCGGCGCGGTCAGTACGCTCAGCTCGCGAGTCCGGCTCGGTGTCGTTACGGCGCAAGTCGCGCAGGTAATTCCTTGCTGTTTCTGCACGCTCACGCTGCCAATGGTTGTGAGCGCGCTCTGTGTATTGCGCCTCCTCAAACCCGGACCGGAGCCCCAGCACGATGCTGAGAGCGGACGCGTCCTGCCCGTGGCACCCCGAGTACCGGTACTGAGGCTTCTTGTCGAACCTGCAGCCCACCGACTGTGCACCTGATCGATAAAAACGTATTTTGAGATTTTTTTTAAACAAAACACTCCGTTTTCAAACATAATCAAAACTCCAAAGATTATTAAAAATAGATATATCTGACCGATGGGCATGATGCAGTCGAGTGTCAGCGCGCACTGTATCCAGGGTGTCATGATGTCAGTGACACCGGAACTGTTCGCAACCAGCAGCCGCGACATGTCGACCATCTGCACGAAGAGGAAGTCCTCGATGTCCGCATGGAAATAGTGGAACATACGAGGATGCGTGAGAGATGTGACGGCTGCGCGTCGTGCCCACGCTACCACGCCCGTGGGAGAGTTGACTGCGCGCCTCCACAGCACTCCCAGTCCTGCACTACTGCCCGTCCACCGCTGGGACGGCTCGCAAAATATCACGCCTCCCACCCGGCTCAACGCATGCTGTCAACACAATAATTTCAAAGTTACGTTTTTTTTTACACAGGTTCCCTGGCAACATTAATGATTGAAACGATGACTGAGTCAGTCGTAGTAGCACACTTGTGCGCTGCGCCGAGCGACATGCCTTCAAATCCCACAATGAGCTGAGCCTTTACTGTAGAAAAACATCCTAAGCAAATCATTGCAAGGTGGTGCGATATTTTAGTAGTACTCAATTGGTTATCGACTATCCTCCAATAGGCTATTTGACAATATGAAAAATATTGAAGTATTTTTTGATATTCACACAGGTTAAGTGTTTTAAAAGCGATTTAGATTCATTTCAATAAAAAATAATTGTTTTATTTTCCAAAAATCCTTTAGAAAGTTATAATTTTTTTTAATCTGATGCCTTGTGACCGAAAACGTTTTTGATTGGCCGAGTTTATGATGACGTAACGTGTTTGTAAATAGTTGTCTGTCATTGATTACCGTACCTACCTATTTGTTTTTTTGTTGTGCAGTTCCAACTTATTTTTATATTAATATTTATTGAAATAACGATAATAATAGCACATATTGTAAGATTTATTTATTCTGTGCGATCATGGAGAGCAACTTCGTTAAAGCAGACAGCGGAAATCTACCTAAAGTTGATGCCATTATGGTCAGTTTTCTTTAAAAATAACACCGATTTTTATGCAGCTGAGCTTAGAAATATAAAAACAGCCATGTAAGTACCTTACCAACTTACTTAGTAATAGACCATAAACCTGTTGTTGAAATAATAGTACCTATTTATTGCATAACTGTCAATTGTTAAGATAATGTAAGTTAATGCGGTAATTTCGTGTTTGTAATAGTGATTTTTATTTGCAGAGCTACAAGAGAATCTTACGGAGATGATGCTATTGGATACGTGCAACTACATCGTGAATGTAATATTTGCACACTAAAATGCAAGATTTGTCCTGAACACAAAGTGAAAGCTCATTCTTACAATGTGACTATGGTGGTGGATGAACATAATCAGAAAATGTGAGTTGCCAGTGTTTAGACTGTCCAGCTTCTGCTGGTGGCTGTAAGCACTCTGTAGCCTTTTTAATGTGGACCCATCGGCGAAGTGAGGAACCTTCCTGTACAGAGGTGGAATGTTACTGGAAGAAGCCAACACTTTCCAGAGTCGGGAACACAATAAAGTATGTTACTATAGAAAAGCTGTGCAAGAAAAAGATTCCATATCAAAATACAAACACTAAAGTTTTTACAGAGTGCCTTCAAGAGGCCAAGAAGAGGAAAGTATCCAACTGTGAGCTTTTGAAATATCAAAATGAATATGTTTACAGTGATGCCCGGCAGTTTTCATTACATCATTTTCTTATGCAGGGGAGTAATGATTTAAAAAATGATATTGATAAACTAATTGAAGCATTAATAAAAAAACTTGATAACAATGCTCTAGCTTTAATAGAAAGTAATACTAGAAACCAGTGTAAAAATTCTTTGTGGCATGAATTAAGATATGGTCGTATTACAGCGTCCAATGCATATCAAGTTAGTTGCTGCCAAACACTAGATGGATCATTAGTAGCTGCAATCATGGGTGCTAAAACACCCGATACATCTGCTATGGAAAGAGGTCGAAGGTTAGAATCTTTAGTAATAAAAATTGTTCAGAATAACATTAAAAAAAAGTCAAGCCCTGCGGACTGTTTCTATCTAGGCAGTATCCCATGATTGCAGCTACTCCAGATGGAATTTGTTCTGATAGAGTAATTGAAGTGAAATGCCCAACTAGTGAGGCTACTAAATTGAATTATATTAATAATGGACAAATTACTAAAAAGTGTCTGGCCCAAGTGCAGCTACAAATGTGTGTAACAAATACGAAGAAAGTCTATTTTTGTGTTGCACATCCTGATTTCGAAATTTCAAAGAAAGTTGATATATTAATAATAGATTTTGATGAAGAATTTGTTAGTAATTTATTGATGATTTTTTCATCATTTTGGAAAAAAAATATATACCCATTATTGGTTCGTAGTATTTCTTAATTAGTCTGGAAGAAATTACTGCCCTGGTATTATATTTATATGTTTTTCTTTCTTTTTAATATATTCTCAATAATTTACTAACTTCAATAAAAATATTTTAATGTTATTAAAAGGTTATTAAACTAAAACTTGTTAATATTACCAATATTGTTTTATTATGTATTACAAATACCTAAATAATAGTCATATAATATAATAAAAAATAATACATTCAGAGTGACAATGGAGCACTATTTTATAAGTAAATCCTGTAAGTTAATAAGTGCACATGCTATAACAATCACATCATTAAATATTCATAGAAAATTTTGATTTATCATTGAATGTTGTTTTAACATGTAGAATTCTCTTATTCGCCTTATTACTCTTTCAATATGTATCCTTAAACTAGCAATAATTTTTGTCTGCCGTACTTCTGATTTAGATAATTTAGATCCTGATGATACGCCAGGTGGCCTTAACAATTTAATTCCTTTTGCATCCAGTACCTGTTCAACATTCTTAAATCCTCTGTCAGCCAAAATGAAATTACTTGGTTCTATACCATCTAAAAAGTTACAATTTTGTAATATAGTGAAATCACTCACTCTCCCTCCAAATCCCTGTGAAATATAATTAACCAAACCATTAGGTGTGCATGATATCAAATATTTTATTGTGTTACTTTTTTTATAGTTTGACCAGGTCAGCGCTTGGAGAAGGGCATTAGTTGGCTTTTGTATATCAATTTCCAAGCAATCTATTATACAACTAACATTAGAATAATTGTGCCGAAATGAAATAGGTAAAGTCTTTTTTATGGATTGATTATTTATGTTCACAATAAATGGACGCAATACACTAGCAATTAATGGAATATTTTTTAAGAATAATTTGCTGCCGTATGACAACGACAATCCAAAATTATCTTCTAGTTTGGAAAACGTATTATCTAACCTAATTTTTTTCAAACACAGTAAAATATGTCATGTGGTATATTAGTGTGTTTATGGATAACATGTACTATGAAATAAGATTCTTTAGGGATTCCTATATACATCATAGGTTTTTTAACAATAAGGCGCAGAGTATGCTGCAAACATTGCATTTTATCAATATCTACATATGTCTACAATATTTGTGCCAGAGTCAGATACCATTGAGGAAGAAGTAACTATAAATGATGAATTGTGTTGTTTTGTATCCTCTGTATATAAAGAAAGATCACTGTCTGATCTTTCTTCATCAATAAAGCCAATCTTTTTTATATTAGTAATACCAGTTTTAGGTGGCGTTGTATGACAAAAACATGGATTGATTTTGAATGGAGAAGTGTAGTTGGATATGGCAGAATATTTGTAAGGAGAAACAGAAGTATCTTTTGTTAAAATCTTTGTCTGCACAGCCTTACTTCTAAACTTCACTTTTCTTTAAAATTTAATTGGACAAATTTTTCAGCAGTGACAATAGGTTCTGTTGAAGTACTTTTGTCTGAAGTTAGCTGTGTTTCTGAAAAGATAAAATACTTAATTTATGCATACATAATATCAAAGGTTAATATAAAAAGTGTTAAAGAATCTATGATTTAACTGTACTGAAGAAATGACAAAAGAATGCAAATTCCTATTATTTATTTCCATAGTTTCTAAATTTATATACCTGTATTCATATGTGTTTCACTTATGGTGACTTCTTGTACAGTATCAGTTGGTTGAATGCATTCAAATTCTTCAAGGAGTTGGATTTTTTTCCGTTTGACAAATGCGGGTCGTAAAGTACTGATATCACACATTCTTTTCCTCCGATCTTCCTGGCAATGAAATTTTGAAGGCAAAATCCCATATACCATGATTATTCTCTGGCTAAATCCCATTTTGTACTGACAGTAGTTTGCCATTTCTTTCTCTATCTGTAGGTAATAAAAAAGGAAACTTATTTTAAAAACATATACATACCTACACATGTTTTTTTATAAAGGTATTTGAAAACGAAATGTACATATATAACCAGTTGAGCCTGAGTTTAGTCTCCGTAGTACGTAAACAACATTGAATTCTGACCTCAAACAATAAATTATAAAAATGCATGTGACAATGAAACATTAACTATAATAATAATAAGCCATTTACTCACATCAAAGTGATCTTCACAGAAGAAAACCACTGAATTATTTGCTATATCACCAGGATTTCTGCGAGCTAGTTGCAACCACTTTTTACGCATTTTCAGTTGTTTTGGCACACATAGAAATAGTTTTTCCGGTGTTTTTATTGACGTATTTGTGCATGCTGGCACAACACACCATTTATAACTCATTTTCTCGAATAAAACAATTTAAAAAAACAAAACAAACAGCAAAATATTTACTAAACTTACGACAGTTATGACTTGATACTGAGATGTGACGTCACTGAGCCCGTGCGACGTTTTATTGCTCAAGACAGCGTTTTGGCGGGTTTTTGAAATATTGTATTTTTATTTGTTATTATTTGAAGAAATACATAAAATAATTAAGAATAAACACTTTTTGTAGGTTCGACAAACACCACTAAACAATTTAAGATAGTTTTCAGAAACCAGTCAAATAGCCTATTACAGAACTCCCGTCGCGTCGGCGTCTTCCGGACAGCTGCACTCAAAAACCCTTGCTGGGCTTTAACAAAATCGTCACTTAATATCAGATGATACCCTAAACCTATAAGGAAATTAATATAAACAAAAATGTAAACGTTAATAACATTGTACAAAATCTTAAATTCTAAAAAAAAAATATTTTTTATTTTGGCACAATGTTGTATTGGAATACGCGCGTTTTACATACTTTTGAAGCAATAAAAACAGACTTCACAGAGCCACAGAAATGCATCGATCGGGCCGGGTACAGCTGAAAAAAAAACTTAAAAATATAAAAAAAAAACTTTACTTTAAAGTAAGGTGGTCAAGAGTATAAACTCAAATAATTATCACATAAAAAATAAGTACATATACCAAACACATCAAAGCGTAAATGATGACCCACATTAACTGAATTCTCTTACGGAAATAGCCAAAATAATCTTCGCCAATGACGTTCGTGTACGCCTTGAAAAAAATCTGGCACTGTCTGCAAATTTATGGAATGAATGCGAGAGACAAAAAATTCTTACGTAGTGTAATTTTTTCTAGTGTTACCAAATGCTAAGATTATTCCTTGTTTTTCTTACTGTCGTTATCAACTGGATAACTATTGTTTGGATGTTCGATCATGAATTAGAAGATTTGCATTATAGACGGATAAAAAGAAGGATATTGTATATCGCCATACTAGACTGCCTATTCCGATAGTTATTACTGGCTAGAGCGCTAGAGTATCGTAATTAGGGATGTTCGATATCCATCGATGTTTCCATAGGGTTCAAGGATCCGATGTGACACCCAAAAAATAAAGCTCGTTCACTTGGATGGTATCGAAACATCGATGTTAGGAGTAACACATCGACCATTGATGTTTGTAAATTTATACGTTGTAAAATAGAGTTCGAGGTTCTGATAAGTCATTCAAAAAATGCTCGCTCAATGGTTAGCACCAAAACATCTAAGTTTTTGTTTTGATATTTATCGGACATCGATGTTTACTTGACGATGTTGACATCGATGTTTTTCTAACATCGCATATCCCTAATCGAAATTAAAACGGTGTTTTTTACGCTTGCTTTGTGTACGCGGTATAGCAAATCACTCATAGCTTAACAGTAGGGTGTTTAACGTTTTATAATTATTTAATAGAATATACTGTACATATTTTGATTGGTCTTTATTTAGTAGTCGAACCACTGATATTTCGCTAAACGATGTCTTCAAGCGTCACTAAACTAAACATACGAAGAATGATTAAAACCAGCTAATTGTTATCGGCAGTGGGGAAGGAAGGGCAACGTCTACAAATCGGTCAGGTTCCTATGCTCACATGTTGGCCACGAGTTAGACGTCATTCGTCAGGTCGAACATTTCATTCTGCACTAAGACCAAAACTTAGTAAGAAAATACAAAATATATAATTTAGTTGAGAGCAATAGCAATCGCGTCGCGTTTTCAAAGCTGTGACAGGTCTGTGTGGTGGCGTACTCTGACGACATAGCTCCCATAACCAGAACCAGAAACCATAGCGTATTGGTCAGGATATATTTTACTGTTCACCTTACTAGCTACCACCCTTAAGTGGAAAATGTCCAAGTATCTATCGATATTCTGCAGCAGTTGCGCTTAGTGTGTGCATCAAGACAAGAGCAAAAGATCATAAACAAAGAAGTTGTGGCTGAACAGCTATAAAGAATAATTATACATTCGAATTGAATTACCTTCCGTCTTTTGTTGAAGTCGGTTACAAAGGGAAGCACTAAGAAATGCCTTACAATAATATAATAAACATTATACAAAACTTCAATGAAAACTCTGAATTTCTATACAATTTGAACCAAAGTATGCCTTTTATGTATGTTTGTTGTCGATTTACTTATTATTGAGCAATTAGGTGCTATAGCCATTTAGCCGAAACAGTATTAACAAATTGAAGCGGCAAAGCAATGTTAAAAATTAAGCTCAGCGTCCACTAGACGCAACGATTTCAAAACAGCCGAATCGCATTAATTATATTACACTAAAGTTCACAAAGGAGCTGTAAACAATATAGCCGATTGAAGACGCACCAAATTGAGCGGCTATAACAAACACAATTACATATTGAACGTATTGTAGCTAACCTAGAATAGAATAATAAATTATTATATACTTATATATAATATACATAAAAAAATAATGATGTCCGGAAGTGACTCCCTCTCTATGCATCCACTAAATTATATAGTTATTACTATTGTATTCCATTAGACATCATTGTATTATATTAATACTATTGTACAGTTTAAAAAAAGGTTATTTTCTATGACTAGGGTATTTTCCAAAACGATAGTATAAGTGGTTTGACGTTCATAAGTGCGTTCTTAGGGCTTAAACTGAATAATGTATTTTTCAACACACTTGCTCATAAAGTGGCTCTAATATCACCGCAATTAGGCACATAATGACACCTGTAATCAAACTGTGACTTTTTCATTGCTATTATTCACAAGTGAGTTATAGTTTTTTTTTTATTTTATTGGTCGAGTTGCTTTGTTCTTAAAAAAGTTTCGATACAAAAAAGATAATAATCAATAGAACAAATAAATCAATGTACCTATTGCTTGCTCATTTCATACAACTTCGTATTTAAATAGATAATTTCAACTTGTACGTGTTTAATAAATAAAACTTTCACTCAAATATAACTTTTGTTTTCTCTGTAATAAAGAAAACTTTAAATTCCCCATTTTATACGTGGCTAAAACGCTATCTGCGGAAAGCCAAAAAAAAAGAAACCGCATTCCATTAGTCTATGACCGATCGCCATAGTTAGATGCGCGCGCAAACTGATTAATTTTTCATGCCATAGCGAAAAAAAATTCACAACTCGTTGTCACTGTTGAAATTTTAGTTATTTATTAATTAAAATGTCTACAAGTACCAGTTATGAAGAAAATGATTTATGTTGTACACCGCCCGATATAAGATGTGAAGCCCTTAACGTTATGCAAAGTTTACTACCTGAAAACTCCAAGGAAAAATGATTTTTTTATTATTACTTTCTTCACAAGTGTGTTGAAAAACGTCGTATGATACACGTGTGTATTGGTGATTACCGTCCTCGGCTCTCTTAAGACCCTCACCTAACGGCTCGGGTCTCAATGGCGCCTCAGCGGTAATCACCAACATTACACACATGTACCATAATGTACTATTTTCTGATTTTTATTGATCTAACATAAATACTGAATGTGGAAAATTTGTATGAAGTATATATCATGTGCAATAAAAAAAAATTTTATTTTTTAAACCATATCATACAACGGACATATAAATATAGTGAGAAAATTATCACGATTCGGGTCGGCTCCACTCAGTGCACCTGGTGGACTGTCAGCCGTAGGTTAGAATCAACTGTGGAAACTGACATGACACACCGTTTATTGATTTCAAGTTAATGTGTCGCATTGACAAGCATGACCCAGTTCTAGCCCAATTCAAATATCACTTTCATATCACTAGTTACCAATACTAGTTTTGGATAGCTTCATATTATTTCATAGTATGTATTCAGAATTAGCAGTATAAAGTTGTAAGAAAATGTTAGTGTACCTAGTTATTAAGGCTTACTATAATCTATATAGCGTATAAATTACATAAAGAGAGGAAAAAAAAAAAAACATTGACTAAATATCGAACTTTACTAAAAAAAACAGTCAAAACAAGCATGATCAAAACAGTGTAGGTAGTTAACAAAAACCCAAGTACCTTCCTCTTCATTAATTACATTTATATTATAATCTATAATCCTACATTTAATCATCAGATTTAAACTTCCGTTTAGTTTACGTGAATTAAACTTTATTTTGAATAACTATATTATGCCTTTCGTATTTTCTAACAAAATATCTAATATTAATATTACGTTTCATAAATCATCACATTTATTTCGATTACTCTTTACTAAAATATTTCTGCGGGTAGCGCTCGCAGCAAACCCTCTATATCAACTAGTCCCCGACCCCTGTCGACACTTCACTCGAGCTATTCAATTAAATTCGATCTAGAAATTACTTTAATGTTTTAGTTCTAAATTGCTTGCTATCATGGAAAATTACTGCGGTAATTCAAAGAAAAAATCGATAAGGGAATACTCGAAAAAATAGAAAACATTTGACAAACAGCCTATGATAAGCTTTATTGAAATGCTTCTAATCTTATCAACACTTGAAATATAAGGAACATTCCTGTAGGTCTACTGCACTCCCGTTGATACCGTAAGAGCAATGCCAAGAATGTTACCGCGAATATCCAAATATTCACATTGATTAGAATGTTAAGAAAAGATACTGCGTCGCGCCGTCCGTTTGTAGTACATTGTAGATTTTAACTAACTCTACCCTCCATAATTTTAACTAAATATCATTTATAATTTATACAGCACATAACAATTAAGTTTTTATTTATTAGGGAAAATGCAATGTTTTGTAATCAAGTCGTTAATAAATCGATTTATGAGCGCTTATATGGCTTACGCTGGCTAAACCTTAGGACATACATCAAAATAACGTACTAAAGAATTGTAGTTCATCAAAAAGCCTAGAGAAAAGTCCGTGGTGGCATATGTCTAGGTATCTACTAAGGTAGACTCACGGTAACCATTTTTATCTTCAACATACTAATTAAAAACATTGGGTTATTTGCGAAGCTAATTTCTCCTATTAATTACAAATCATTATCTAAATAAATATGTTAATTTACTTTGGTATTTAATGTACATTAAAATTATCCTTTACATTATAACTAAGTTTTTGCGTAAATTGGCTGTAATATGACGATGATTGTTGAAGATATCGAAAAAAAAAAAAATGCCGACTGGGAGCTTTATTGGCGTGCGCCACGAAAACTAATAGAATTATATATATTACGTAATTATTCCTCTTAAGAGTACACATATATTATGCTCTGCAACCCGTGCGAAGCCGGGGCTGGTTACTATTTAGTCAAAAATTGTGTACTCACGACTAATTGTGTACTGAAATTTACCTAGATTTCTTTTAGGCCGTTTGTATGAAGACGTAATACTGCTATACTTTAATGTACTGTGAGTGCGCGCGTACGTCACGCAGTTGCACGTGCTTCCCTTCCCCGCTCCATTACCCGCCCCTTCTTATCATCATAGTACCTCGCCCCCGCCAACATATGTCGGAAACATTGGACGGTCGCGGACGAACTTGTACGACTATAAAAATGTCCCTTTTTATAATTGAAATCTGTTTATTATGAAGACAACTAATTTTCGAACAGTACTTAAATATTCTACAGTAAAACTTCGGAACTCTTTTAAATCCAAACACTGGATCACTGTTTGCACTATGATTGGACGTGCGTGTTAGCAAGTTATCTTATCTACTGCGGCCGCGCACAGTAGTCTGCATAGACCGCGGTGATACCAAACACAGGTATTTAAATGATAAATACTGATAAAATTTTTAATGTGATCAGATTGAGATGAAAAAGTTGATAAGTTATTTAGACAAGATATGTGCTCTATTTTAATATCTAATAAAAATCCTCTGTCTATGGAAATTCGGAGAACAAAAAAAAACTAAAATACAATAATAAAAATAAATATATATTAAAATTATATATCACAACCAATAAAAAAAACGAGAGTATCTTATGCCAGTTTTATTTTAGAAAAAGGAATAGGGTTCTACGCAAATCAAAATAATTCGAATAATCGACGATTTCGGGGCGCTTAAATGGCTTTCGCTTTGTAAATCTTCAGAGATATTATGTCAAACTAATGTTGTACATAACTGTAGATCTTAAAAAACCTACAAAAAAGTCAGCGAGAGCATAATCTACCTTCTAACGATCACCGACAATAAGCATTTTTGTCTCTAGGAGTGTAGGTAGAACGAATCGCGCGTGTACCCGATCGACGGCATTCTGTAGTGTACGCGAGCGCGGCCGCGGGCACAGCTAGTTAATAATAGAATTGAGATGAAGTACCGGGGATTGACATATTTTTTCTGATATTTTAAACCTTAAACAGGAGTTTAAGAATCTGTTTATTTAATGTTTAAAGAAGAAGACAACAAGATCCTCTTTATTAAAAATATTTGTTTTTAACTTTTGCAATTATCATTATGCAGGTTTCAAATTTTCACACATTTTTCTAGATCTCATTACAGATTCAACGATGCATCGCACCGCACGTATTTTAACTCGCAGTTACGAGAATTATCATATTTTTTAAGTTTTTGATTAGACTATGAATAGCATAGTGTCCTGGGAACAAAGCATCATTGTTTAGGATCAGTAAATTGAAGATGTCATCGAGTGTTCACAGCGTATCATATACAACTATACATATATTACAAGATATAGTCGTATGATTAGATACTCTTAACAGACTGAATTGCCTCTTAATTTTTCCTTTCTACTAACATAAAAACATTTTTTTTTAATATCCTTTCGAGGAATTATTCAAAACTCATTCCATTTGCAAATAGATCTTATGGCAACCTATACCGTTGCAAATGAATTGCCTTATTATACACAAATTTTAAGTATAATTATTTCGCTAATCGCTAATAAAGACAAATAGTTTTTTTAGTGCTACTTTTGTAGTTTGCTATTTCAGTATTTATATAACAAAAAACAACACAGTTTCACGCCTACTTGATTAGTGTACGTTGATAATAATTTAATGTTTGCGAGTCCCGCCCTACTAATTACATCTCGTTGACCAACTGTTATTTTAATTGACGGTAATGAATAGACCAGCTCGATATAAATATTTTTTACATAAAATTAATTTAATCGAGAGTGCCAATGTGCTAATCAACATTGATATTGATTATATAAACTACAAAAGAAATGGAGAAAGGAGTGCTTAAATGGTTTGGGCACGTAGAGAGGATGGATGAAAGAAGAATGACTAGACAGTTTTTTACGACGAGTGTGAATGGGAACGTTGGAAGAGAAAGGCCTAGACGGATAAATCAGAGACATTCTGAAGAAAGGTCAGGTCAAGAGTACTATAAACCGACGAGGGTGCGTGAAAAGATTGTTAAATATCGTAGAAGCGAAAGATGTATGCCAGGATCGTAGCAACCGGAAGGACGTGGTCTCTTTCTACTCCGTTGGGTAAGAGGCGTGATTTATGTATGTATATATATATAAACTACAAAAAAACAAGTTTTTTTAGGGCAGTAGGTACATTGTTGGTGAAAAGGCCTTGACAGGTTCACCGGTCTTGTGGGCGAGCGCAGTAAGCACTCAGCTGCATATAAAGGGATAATAGCATCCTTGCAACTCTTGTATTTATATTTTGAGTGCATGCTGATCGCCAGTTTATGATTTTCTCCATTTTGTTTTAAATATGCTTATTATTTACGATCGTCAATAAATATCCAAAGAATGATAACTCCAAAATTGTATTGTTAAGTTTAAATCCGGAAAATATTACGTATTATATCGATCGTTTTATGGAAGAACATCGTAAGCGACAAAATTATATCTATACAATTTAAGAAATTTAAGTGTCTTTTTGTAATGTCAAAATAACAGCTTTTTACTAAACGCATATGAAAGTATATACGATACATATAACAAAAAACCCATTTTTTCAATTTTTGTTTTCTTCGAAACCGTTGGGCCGATTTTGACGGGACTGTCACTGATAGATAGCCGATGTTATAGAGAGTAATTTAGGCTACTTTTATTTTAGAAAAAGAATTAGGATTCCGCACAAATAAAAGAAAACTGGTCATGGGGAGTCAATTCGGGCGCTTAAATGGCTTACGCTGAGTAAACCATAAGAAATTTAATGTACTACATAATTGTAAGCATTAAAAAGACCTACAAAAATTTTAGGGAGAGTATACGTTTTTCTTCTAAGGAACACCCACAATACGCATTTTTGTCTTTAAAATAGCCGGGAGCGAGGGAGAAAGATTCGCGCGGGCATTCAGTAGTTCACGTGAGCGAAGCTACGGGCACAGCTAGTTACATTCTATAATTGTAATTGGTAGAATAAATAAATTTAGAGCAAACTGATAAGATCCTGCATAAATGCCAGTAATATAAAAAGAAGATTCTATCGTAAAAAATAATTTAAATACTTTTGAAAATTTGAACAAGAAAAAATATTTTAACCAACGTTTTCTGTCTACGATGAAAAAAGGTGTAGGAAATATGGAATAGAAATATGAGGTATTGAGCGATGACGAAAGGGCCAATATTTACGAACGGGGCCGGGGCTTGCATACTAGTGCAATGCCAATGCAACGAAATTACTATTGGCATGCATCGAAGACATAAACGTTCACCAAAGAAGAGCAGACAGAATTGAAGGCGAGTTTCATTTAATTATTACTTCCCTTGTGGAAATTGTGACAGAAGAAAACTGGGTCAGCAATTCCATTTAAAACCGTTGCATAAATCCCAGATGACATTGAGATACTCTCTTATTAATAATAACAATTTTTAACAAACAAAAATCATTTTTGTTCTTATCAAATGATTTTGAAGAGTTCCCTGTTATATCTTCGACGTCGAAGATCTAATGTCAATTAAATTAAAATGGGACCAACCTTTTAAGTATCCCCCTTTTAACAAAAAAAAAAGAATCATTTAAATCGTTTCATAAATAAAGTTATGGCTGAAGATGCATAAAGACTTATTTATTATTCTATGAAATCATATTTTAACCTTGACAGTTAATTTTGTTTTATTATTTCTTTATTTAAACATAAAGTAGGTTTTACGACGATACAAATTCAATCTCCTTTTACATTAATTTACCCTTACATGAATCGATAGAGTAATAAAGTCCGCTCCTAACACGCCGAGTTCATAAGTCTATGTGTATGAATCTTTTTGAATATTAATAGAAAAAATTAATTAATCTATACTTTTAAAAGAGTAAAGAGTCGAAATCTGTACATTGAAAGTATTTGAGAAAAAATACTATGGGGGAATTTAGTATCATGGAGAGAACACATTTCGATAGTTTTTAAAAATTTTTGTCTGTCTGTATGTATGTTTAAACGCCAATCACGCTAAAACTACTGAACCGAATTTAATGAAATTTGGTATGATTGTAGTTTATAGTCTGAAGGTACAGTTAGGATGTATTTTTACACGCATAAACATTTCTATGGTCTATAAATTGCGTTTAGTTTATGTACATATGAAAAAGGACTGTATGTACCAATATCCAATTATTTTATTTTACATAATTTTCAATGTAAGAAATAAATGGAAACGTATTTTTTCTTTCAGGAGTATTCATAGATGGAGCTGTACGGCTTGGTTTAAATTATCATGTAATTGGTTTGATATTAATTGTCACACGTAAGTAACTTAAGTATATTTTCTGTAAGTTCTTATATTAACAATTTAAGGCTGGGCTTTTAGTATTATTTTTAAATGTTATTAGTTAGATGTCAACGTTATTTTTAAAATGTTTAAAATTATTAAGAATATGTATTAGACCGAAATTTTCTACGATAGATGTCGTTGTTTGCTGTTTTTACGCTTCGAAGATTTTTATGAAATTATACTAAACAAAATACTATCAAGCGTTATTATTCACTGGATATTAACGGATAAATATGAAGTAATTAAATACATTTAGCTTTTCGTAAAAAAAATTCAAAACAACAATTTTGTACGCCTTTGTCTTTTAGATAATATCGGTTAACATTTAAAATAATTTTAGTTGGGTATTCTCAAAGCTTATACCGGTTTTTATTTAGTTGCTGTTTTTCATACACGAAATATACCACACAGACGAAGTCGCGGATACTGCTAGCAATTATAATATAGACACAAACTAACCTACAATATCATAATATGTTTAAAGCATAACATTCAAATAGAATGATCTATAAGGATGACCTCCGACCTCAGATCTCGACCCAGGAATTCCTACAAACGGCGCTCTCGTTGGCACTCGATGTAAATGTTTAAAAAGCTATTAATAACAATTTGCAATGTTGCCGATTGACATGTCACGTACGACGCGACGCGAGGGGCAGGTGATTCATTTATCTTCTACACACTTTGTATGATTAGTCAACCCTTACTGAGTGGACCCTCCTGAAAATGTGAGCGAAAATGTGGTCCGCTGCGAGCTTTTAACTTATTTTTGTTTTATTTATTACTAACTAGCCCGTTATACGTTGTTATTCCCTTTACAGTAAATATAGGGCCGATCACAGCGCCACCTATCGGATCCCAACATATATAAAAATGAACCACCGTCTCAATAAAACAAATATTCCACAGGGAGAATTATATTAGCTGAATAGGAATATCACATTTACGAGAAAACGCTGATTTTTTTTTTAAGCAACAGTACTAAATAGCTGACAAAATACACTGACTGATACCAAGTAACTATAATAGATTTACAATTTATTTACACACTAACTGTGCCCGTGTCTTCGCTCACGTGGACTACAGAATACCCGCGCGAATTTTTCTCCCCCGCTCCTGGCTATTTTAAAGACAAAAATGCTTATTGTGGGTGTTCCTTCGAAGGTAGACGTATACTCTCGCTGACTTTTTTATAGGACTTTTTAATATCTACAATTGTTTAGAACATTCATTTGCTATATCTCTTATGGTTTACTCAGCGTATGCCATTTAAACGCCCGAATTGATTCACCATGACTAGTTTTTATTTATTTGTGCGGAACCCTAATTCTTTTTCTTAAATAAAAGTAGCACAAGTTACTTCATATAAATTCAGCTATCTATCAGTGGAAGTCCCTTCAAAATCGGTCCAACCGTTTCGGAGATTACCCGGAACAAACAGACAGACAAAAATTTTAAAAATGGGCTTTTTGTTAAATGTGTCGTATATACCTTCATATGCATTTAGTAAAAAAACTGTTAATTTGACATTACAAACAGACACTTCAATTTTATTAACATTAATATCTAAATTACAGTTTAAGTGTATGGTGATCCTATGCACCACGCAACTCAGAGCAGGACCATTATTGTGATGAATGTATAGTACGGTGGTACAGCATTTTCATAGGTCGTCTAGATCAACGACGTTTTATAAATAGACGTGTTGTACTCTCACTAAAGCTATTTGAAAACGGCACCAATTTTGTTATAAGGATGTTAAAACAAAAGAGATTAGAAATCACAGCGTAAGGCGGAAACTCTGTTATCAAAACGTGATAAAAGTTTTTTTTTTTACTGGCTATACTGTTAGCCTCAGAGGCCCTGAAGCCGCTGCGGCTTTTACAGCTTCACCGACATTGAGTAAAAGTTTCTTCTCGCTCACGCCGGTATCAAGTCCAAAGTGAATTTAGGGCTCTTACCCACCATTCACGATGACATGTAAAGAGCGTCAGTGCTGTCTGTATCTACGTATAAAATATCATTGGTCTAGACCCGGGTTAAGCAATAAAATCAAATTAGATGGATGAATGAAAAATGAACCACTAGGTATTTTGTTATAGGAAAACTGTGTTTTTGGGGAGAAAAAATTTAATTCTACTCTAGGCAGTGCAAAAATATCAACGTTATTTGCAGTCTATTAAAAAAGCTTTATTCAATTGTAGTTGTCGGCCATTCGCGTTAATGAGGAGCTTTTTTCAATTCGGTTGTTAAAACATCTCTATTGTTTTAGCGAGTTCACTATTACACTGAATTCATTCGATAAAAAATATTCCCCTTTATTCACACACATCAAACATTACATTATCCTTAATCCTTAAACGGTATACGTCAGGCGAGTCGAGACAATTGAACAAAATATAATCGCTTCCGTCAAGGAGCGTGCCGATTGCAGATTCGATAAAAACAATTTCGAAATGTTCCATTGTTAAAACATCTCTGAATCGATCATCGTTACATATGGCCTCGACTTGATGTTCGTAAAACAGACAAAAAAATATCAATAAAAAGCCAAGGAAAATTCTTATTTCGCATAAACTGCCGACCTCGCAGCGTTTTTAGTTCTCGAAGGCAAACGATATCCGATGAGAATACGACGCCATTGATTACAAGTTATTTTATAGGTATTTACCTTTTGGAGTATTTTTAAAATTTAAACGTTTCAAATGTGCTATCGAGTAAATTGTTTTAGCTTAATTAATATACGAAATATCCCACTTTAAAGTCTTAACAGTATCGATCTCAAATTATGTTTAAAAAAGCAAAATAAAAGCAATATGACACTGAAATTCCATCCTAAGTTACAACAGTCTCAATTAAATAATTTCAATGAACGACTGTTCAAGACTTGCTCGAGATGGACCACAATTTAAAATGCTGACAATCGTCTTTCAGAAGTTGGAAAGGCAAGAAGATAGCTATATAAAGAACAGTTTCGTGACTCACCTGGATGATGAGCGGCCGGAAAGCATAGATACTCTCGTCGCTGACGTGTGAAGGGAATGCGTTCAAGTCGAAATCGATGACGGCACACTTTGAAGAATTACAATAACTCGTTACCTGCAAACGAAACCATATAATTCATAAAAATGTTTCACTTACTACTAATAAACGGATACTTTATTGTTTTGGAGTAATGATGGATGTAAATCCTGAGCTTTGATGAAGGTGAACGACCTTATAAAATCATGAAATAGCACTCGAGCAATTTCTAATGTGCCTAGCTAGCTGCTATCCTCATATTGTAAATCTATTTCCAAAAACTATCAATTTGTTTCTAAAGTTGCATTTAGAAACCCCATCACTTTTAATGGCTTAGCCAGTGTCTATCATCGGTCATATCGTTTATACCAAATAAGCCATTAGCCTGTAACTCGATAAAATAAATTATATACTGAAATAGTAATTATATTAGTCATAATAATCTAATTGCTTTTTTACAGATTACATTGATATTTGTCGGTTAAGGCTATCTTTTGTTCGCCTTTAAATCTGAATACGGGGTGCATGGTGGTAAGGATTTTACTAATGCCTGTCTGGCTAACTATATTACCTTCAAATTGAAAATTTGTTGCCGAGCACCTAAAATTGTGGTTCAGCAGTTGCACTTGAGAGCCAGTCTCCCTCTGGGTATAACATGGTACTATCTTAGACCAAATCGTAGCACAACATTATAAGTGATTGTAGTAAAACTTATAAAGTATCTATAAAATACTTGTCAGGTAAATTTATAGTCTTGTCATTTTGTAGAATTGTAAAAACCACACCGTCTTATCTATTTCTCCAACAAAGCACAATTGCTTTCGCTGCTCTGTGTAGAACTGAAGCGTATCGTTGTCAACGCGCATTAGCAAACAAGTTATTACAATTAATTTTTTATTTAACATTTCATGACTCACCCGGGAACAATTATAGTCGTATTTGGCTTTTCTTATAAATATTTAGGTAGTAATTAGCCGCAGCAACTACTAATTATCAGGACGAGGTTATGAGTAGGTACTCACCACGGCCAGCGAGTAAGGCTGTAAGCCTAAATTGTAGACGAGGACAGTGTAGGGGAACCTTGCAGCTGCATGCACGAAACTGACGAGGAGCGCATGCCCGTCCGTGCGGCCGTACGTTACGAGCACGGGCACGGTCGTATTGCGCCACGGATCTCCGTGCCCGCCCAGCCCGACCAGCCTCTCGTATCGCTCCTCTTGCACCAAGTTGTTTTCCTCCACATCGCGCAACTTCTCCTGCGACAACTGTTCAGTTGTTATAAAAGGTCTTCCTACAGTTTAACCTAAAGTTATAGGAATCCCTCTGCCCCTTGGAAGACTCCTCAACTGCAATACGTACTAAAGTACAATAAACAAACAGTCATCAACACCTTCTCCTTCAATGACCTTACATCACAAAGCTGTGCTTATTGTTGTCTCTCAAAATAACATTAATTAACCTAGTGAATACTCTAGACATTTTATAGATTTCTCACTTCCATTCTTCCTTCTTCCTTCCTTCTCCCTTCTTATGGAAGGCCTTCCATAAATTACATTCTGACTCCTCCTACATAAAAGTAATTAGGTTAGGTTAAATAAATGGTCTTGTAGCGACATCTATCTCGCCACATATGAACTAAGAACTGACGCATCCTACATCGCGATATTAAAATTAACCCAACAATTGACCATATATACAAGAACCCGACAACAACCGTTGAGCAATAGCCCGCCAGACAACACCCGTGTGGTCGGAGGATCCTCCTTTTTCAATGGTAGATGAGGAACTTTACACTAGAGGTGTTATATTAGGATGATATTTTGGTACTCCTAATATGGAATATATTAGTTAACTCATATTAAGTTCCCATACCTATTATTTGGTATTAGTCAAATAATAGTCACCGATTGAATATTCGCTATTCGTTACCTACTTGGATGTAATACTGATATTAAGCGTATTTATTCTCTACTTAAAGAATGTGAGTATGAAATAAAAGATTGTAATGCCTATTGTAGGGGTTCCTTAGAAGATAGACGTATACTCTCCCAGAATTTTTTTGTAGGTCTTTTTAATGCTTATAATTATTTAGTACGTTAATTTGCTATATTTCTTATAGTTTACTCAGCGTAAGCCATATTAAGCGGCCGAATTGATTCACCATGACCAGTTGGTTTTTTATTTATGCGGAACCCCAATTCTTTTTCTAAAACAAAGGTAGCCTAAGTCATTTCCTATAAAATCAGCTATTTACCAGTGAAAATCCCGTCGAAATCGTTCTAACTGTTTCGGAGATTACCCGGAACAAACAAACAGACAAGAATTTTAAAAATGGGTTTTTTGTTATAGGTATCGTATATACTTTCATATGCATTTAGTAAAAAAACTGTTATTTTGACATTACAAACAGACACTTCAATCTTTTTATTTGTATAGATTACGGACTGTTTGACGTTAAGTCAAAATCATTGGTATATTAAAATATATTATCTTAAAAAATATCACTATGTCATGTACTACAATTATAGATTTTTATATATGTCCATTAAAAACGTCAATCAATTGATTTTTTAGTTGATTCTTTAGCGACATCTATCGAGCCACATAAGACGCATCCTACTATCCTACATTGCGCTATAGAAATTAACTCTTCAATTGAGTATATATACAAGAACCCGACTACAACCGTTGGGCAGCTGCCCGCCAGACATAACACCCGTCTGGTCGGAGGATCCTCCCTTTGCAATAGTTCTTCTACAATTCTAAACACAAAATAATAAATATTTACATTTCAAATTCTCAAAAATATATAGATACGATAAAATGTATGCAATTGCAGCTACATAGTTACAAGGAACTGAAGGAACCGCTAATATAATACGAAACATCAATAACTAATATCCGTATTAGCAAATACACTGATATTTGTTAAAAACGGTGTAGTGATTCTGTTCTCATTGCTTGCTTACTGTGCTACCAACCCATGCAGTTTTCATACGAAGCCCGACGTATATATTGATGTCTTGGACTTGCCGCGCGGATCGTGAATCGCGTGCCTATTATTTAACTAATATTTGGTAAACTATTATTCTGTATTCGTTTATCATAATATATTAGTCCGTGGCGCGTATTATAATACCTGTACCTATTACAAATATATTCGTTACAACTCTACTTTACACCCTGTTCCTCACATCCCCCAAACTATAATTTATACTATAATTCTATGACGCGAGTTCCATAATTTTATTCAATCATATTAACGTAGTGAAAGTAGTATTAATTTCGTAGTGTAAGTTTCAACATAATATCTGCCGCTTACTTCCGTGAGGCGTGATACTCGAAGCTTGTTTTCTATTAAATAAAGGAGCATTTAACGTGAAGCGAGCAACGAAACAAAAGTGAGGTTCTGGAATTTGTTCATAATATGTATAAATAATAATAGTTTATTATTATTAAATATTAAATTACACCTTATATCATCAGCTATATCTGCCAGTGAAAATCTCGTCAAAATCCGTCTAGCCGTTTCGGAGATTAGCCGGTACAAATAGACAAATAGTTATATAGACAATAGTTATATATTTATAGTAAACAATTTTTTTTGCTTTTGTTCCAGCCGCTTAAGACGTAATAATAAAACACAATTTATGAGCTCACCACGCTCATACTTTGCTAATACTTTGATGGAGAGTTCAAAGGAAAAACGTTAAATTTTTTATTGAAGCGAATTTTATAAACTTCAGATTTTCACTTCCGTTTATACCTACTGATTTCATTTTAAGAGGTGCTTTTAGCGTGGTACACACTTGACTACGTTTAAGCGAATGAACTGCTGGGTTACGTCAGTAGGTACACTCATACGAATAAATTACTTAGTGAAGGAATCGCTCAATCTTTTAAACGTGCCCTTTTTTGTCAAACTATAACATCAGATTTGAGCAAAATATATGTATGCTTTAACTATGCAATAGGTTGATACAGAATAACTGTGTAATGACAATACGAGTATCTTATTTGAAGTGTATGTAATTGCTAGTGACTTTTAGGAATTGTAACATAACCGGGGCCTATGTTTATTACACCAGAGATTTTTTTATTGCTCTATTTGTTATTGGAGAAAAGATGACCATTACGACCGCGCTTACAGATGTCGATTCTTTCATTAAAATATTCAATCACCTTTTTGTAAAAAGGTTGGTTTATTTCGTTAATCACGTCACGGATTTTGAGTTGTAAGGCTGCAATCGTTTCGATTGGCTCCATATAGAGACTCTGTCTTTAACATAGACCCACAAAACATAACCCGGTGGTGTTAAATCACATGATCGAGCCGGCCACTTCAAAGCTTAATTTTGTAAAATTATGCGATCGGGAAATTTGGTTTGCAATAAATTCATTGTTTCGCTGGCCGCATAACTTGTGGCACCATCCTGTTTAAGGCTAAAATTGAGTTGTTAACATCTCTCTATAGCGTAATCCATTGACCGTAACCGTATATCTAGCCGTATTTTCGAAAATACAACGGTCCAGTCACGTCTCCAGACCACATAGCGGTACCATACAGTGACACGTTGAGCATGCAAAGGCTTCCCAACAATCGCTATTGGATTTTCAAAAGCCCAAATACGGCAATTTGTTGACACATGAAAATGAAAATGAAAAAAAAATAAAATTCAGAAAAACTAGCGGGTTGTTCTTGAATGAACTCAGCGAATCTACGGCGATGTGAATGATTGGCTGACTTTAATTCTTGCACCAGTTGCACCTTGTAAGGTTTCAAAGTCAAATCCTTACGCAAAATTCGCCATGTGGTCGTTGTGATTAACCCCAATTGTTGAGAATTCGGATCTTCTTTAACACTGTGGATCACGACGACGTTAGGTGCCAAGCTTTTAGACTCAAATTTATCGACCAAATCCTTAATAGAAGGACGATTATGTTGACCGAAAATTATACGAAATGTTACTTTTACAGAATCAACATTTTCATAGTGGATTTTCATTATTCTAATACGATTTTAGAGTAAAATTGAATTAATTGTAACAATTGCCGAAGCTTCTACTACTGATATGCCAAAAAACTAAATGTCATAACTATCATGTTGCTCTTCTGATTTGCCCCTATTAAAAACAAAGTTCTTGTTGAAATAATATTTATAATAATTATTCTAGCTGTAAGTGGCCCGCTGGTGGCCAAATGCTTTTTTTGCCCAAGTTAAGGCCAGCCTAATCACCTTGCGTTTAAATACAGAGAACTCCATAATTCTATTAAAATTAGTAAATGTAGGAACGTCCGAAAAAAATGTTGGCATTATTAATACTAATAATACATTATTATACTAATAAGTATGCATAAAAAGTTAATATATGGGCGACCGCGCTGTGCTCTGTGTCATTTATGAAAAAAACACCTAAGTAAACTTGGAATGTAAAACATTATCTAAATGCAAAGTTTCGTCGAATTTATTGGTAACGTTTTCGAGAAACCAATTACATTATACAAGTATTGCTCACATAATATAATAAGATTAGTTATAGTCTTAGTTGGTGAAATTAGTTAGTATAATATATCAGATGAGAGAAGAAACAACAATACAAATAAAACTATGTGAATCAGAAACAATTGATATTTATAATGATATCAAGTTCACATGTGAGTTACCTTTGACTCAACTAATAGTATGATCAATACAATTATTTTTTGTATAATAATATTAAAGCATAAACCACAGGGAATGCACGTCAGGTATAACAAATCAAAACAAAAGCTGAAACCAGATCTAACCTTCATTAATTTATAATTGTTATGACTATTTCCTAATCTATACAATTAATAAAATTGAAGTGTCTGTTTGTAATGTCAAAATAACAGCTTTTTACTAAATGCATGTGAAAGTATATACGATACCTATAACAAAACATCCATTTTTGAAATTTTTGTCTGTCTGTCTGTTTGTTCTGGGTAATCTCCGAAATGGTTGGACCGATTTTGACAGGACTTTTACTGATAGATAGCTGATGACACAGGTAGTAACTTAGGCTACTTTTATTTTAGAAAAAGAATTAGGGTTTCGCAGAAATAAAAAAATACTGGTCACGGTAAATCAATTCGGACGTCTAAATGGCTTACGCTGAGTAAAAAATAAGAGATATAGCATATTAATATACTACATAATTGTAGGCATTAAAATGAGAGTGAGTGAAGCCACGGGCACAGCTAGTGCTATATAAAACTCTCATCAAGCCGTTTTATTACTGAAACTATTTTCAACCTCTATATCCTTCTTTAACACTCATGAATCTCTTCATACATATACAGGTAATACCCCGCATAGCGCGACCCCGTTACGCGCGGTTTCACTATAACGCGCAGTTTCACTATAACGCGAATTTCAAATTTCGCGCTCAAATGCGTCGCATTACGCGAAATAGTGCGTATAAACATAATGTAGTCATTAACTTCTCTATGGTCGCGGGATCCCCGCTTTCTCTGAATATTCTCTTTGAAGATTTGGGAATTCCCTGTCCTTCGACTTTGTTCTATGGGGATTTCCTCGTTCGTTTCGTGTGTTCATTTGTTCCGTAATGTTAGTACGGTCGGCTGGCAGTTTTGTTTTAACATTTATTGGAGATACATACATAATTTAACCCTACGTTAAAAATGCCGCCTGTAAAGAAAAAAGAGCGTAAAAGCGTCACTTTGGAATTGAAGATGAAAGTGTTAAGAAGAATGGAAAATGGAGGCAAAGCAACAATTGTTGGGAGAGATTTTGGACTCTCAGAATCGACTGTGAGAACGATTTATAAAAATCGGGAAAAAATTAAAATCTCCAGCGAAAGTTCAACACCTGTAAGTGCAACAAAACTTTCTCGTTCGAGATCATCTATCTTAGAAAGAATAGAGAAATTACTGTCAGTCTGGATCGAAGATTTGAATAAGAAGAACACACCACTAAGTCAAGATCTCATATGCACAAACGCAAAATCTTTGTATGAGATGCTGAAAACAAAAGAAGGAGAAGGGAGTGCCACTCCGACTTTTGCTGCCAGCAGAGGCTGGTTCCATCGGTTCAAGCAGCGTTCTAATCTTCACAATATCCACATAACAGGCGAGCAATGTTGATGAGACCGCATTTTACTGGAAAAAAATGCCACCTCGAACATTCATTTCTAAGGAAGAACGTCAAGCCCGTGGTTTCAAAGCTGCGAAAGATCGACTAACACTTCGCTGGGTGGTAATGCCACTGGTGATTTCAAACTGAAACCTTTACTAGTGTACCATTCAGAAACACCCCGTGCAATGCGAGGCACAGACAAGACAAGTCTACCAGTTGTATGGCGATCAAACAGAAAGGCGTGGGTTACACGGGAAATTTTTCAAGAATGGTATTCTAATAGTTTTTGCCCAACAGTCAAATCATACTGTGACAGAAATAGGCTTGAACCTAAAGTTATATTACTCTTAGACAATGCCCCAGGACATCCAACCTCACTTGATACGCCCAGAGACAAAAGTGTACGTAAAGTTCCTTCCACCAAACACTACGTAAATATTACAACCTATGGACCAGGGAGCAATAGCAAACTTCAAAGCTTATTACCATCGCCGCACTTTTAGCCAACTAATTCATGAAACTAACGGGGAAGGAAGACAGTCTATGCGAGAGTGGTGGAAGTCATACAACAGTATGAAGTCTATTCACAACATAGAAGAGGCTTGGAAGGAAGTTAAAATGAGTTGTATGAATGGGGTGTGGCGTAATCTTTGGCCAGATGTAGTGGAAGCACCTAGAAGAATTGTCCAGATGCAGAGACAAGTGCTTAAAGACATTGCTGCAATGATTGAGGGGTCTGAACTTGAAGATGTCTCGGTAGAAGATCTCGTAGAACTTGTAGCAACGCACGACGATCCTATCAGCAATGAAGATCTGATCGAGTTACAGAATAATCCTATCTACGATGATTAAGAACAAGTACAAGAGAAAGTTTTATCTTCAGGGGAAATACAAAATGCACTTTCAAAAATTTATTCAGGTTTGGACATATTGCAGAGTATAGACAATAATGATGACCATGTCTTGATTGACTGTGTGTCAAACAATTAAAAACAGTGTTGGGTGTTATGAACATATTTTACAAGAATGTAAACAAAACGCTACCCAAAAGACAATAGATGTATTTTTCCGTAAAAAAAAAGAGTATGTATTGCATAAAGTGTTCTTAGAATTAAAGTTTTATCATCATCATCATCATTTCAGCCGCAGGACGTCCACTGCTGAACATGGGCCTCCCCCATAGATCTCCAGAGCGACCGATCTCTTGTGCGATCTCTTGTGCGGCCTGGGCTCCAATGAATTAAAAAAATTAAAATTTAATTGAATTAAAGTGATTGATTAAAATGATTTGTATTTTTTTGTATTAAATTTTGACTATGTTTAATCATAAACCTCGATATACGCGAATTTCAGTTAACGCGATTTTTTCCGGAACGTATTCCTCGCGTAAAGCGGGGTATTACTGTAATTCCTAGTACATTATGTAAATACAATGCTATTTAATATTTTTAATTACTAGTATGTAGCAAATAAAGTATGGTATGAATAGGCTATACCTACTTATATTTAGAATACAATTTATAAGGATAAAATTATTACATACTTCAAAGTTATTATGTTATTTAAAAATGTAAAAATCATGATTTCCTTTTGAACACCCTTTAAGCTAAATAAATAAAATTTATGATAAAGGATTGCCTTTGTGAGCACATCATGCAAAAACTACTAGATAGATTTTGTTTTTTTTTTTACCCTTTAAATATTTGCTTCTTATCTAAAAAAATATCATAGTGTATTCATAAATAATAATACTGTAGTATAAGCAAGTGAAGCTAGTTTATCATAATTTGCACCTTTGGTGCAACAAAGTCACAATTCAGAAAAAAAAACTTTGTTATGCCTTTTATTAACATTTTAGTCATTTTAAATAAGTTATTTACATGAAATCGTAGCAACAACCATAAACAATTATATTAAATTGTACTTTGACTTGACTTGACTTGAGACTTTGTTGCAAATTAGTTATAATTAATGAGCATGAAGTCTCTAATAGTATAGTAACCATTCTCATAGTTTTGCTTCCATTTTTATGAGTGCTAGACTCCTACCTACATCAGTAGGTACATTGTACATATTACATAGATGTCTCCAAATTAAAACATTTAACACAACCCGAAACACAGACTGGAAATAATTTCAAATAATTGAAAGGAGACCACCATCACCTCTTCATCATATCATATCTCTCTTCATCACATCTTAGTATACTGATTAGCCCAAATTAATGTATAATATTAAGTGATTCAATAAGTAAATAATTTTGGAGGAATCCTATAACTTTTTAAAATTTACATAATATACACAATAACAAATAATTTTATATTACTTAGAAATTTATTTTTTATTGACATAAAAAAAATAATAACATTCCTTACACATTTTTTGATAAAAAAAATTAAATCTTTATTGTCTTGCCCGCTACAAAAAATATTTTAATTTTCGATTTTTATAATTATAGATGTGTAATTTATATAACTGATAATAAAAGATCACACTTTTGTCTTGATCAAACAAGTGATTTGTACATTAAATTATAAGTAATAATGTAAGACAAATATTAGACAAAAGAAAAAAACAATATTATGAAATAATCCTTGAAAACATTGTTTTTGTTTTAACCAAATTCCCTCAGACCTCAGACCGCTTTTCCAGCTTGGTTTGATTTTTTTTACATTCACTTCTCTAAAATTACTTAAATTATTTAATAACTTTTTTTTCTCAAATATAAGAATAGGAGCCGTACCTGGAAGTCCTTTATTTGCTGATGCGTCTGCGAAACGATACTCTGAATAGACTGCGGAGGCTGCGAGTGGCACACTATCAGGAATATACTGACCGCGAACACAGACGTCGAAAATAGCAGAAAACTTTTAGTTTTCATTTTGTGTAAACATTACAAACACATTCTCAGATTCGACATTTTTATTACACAAGTAGCAATTTAGGGGACACTCTGATACGCCTACATTACATATAATTAGAATTGTTCTTTCGAAATAAGAAATCAATACCAATGACAAGTTGCCTTAGTCGGCGTTCGAATGACGCTACTGCATTAGCATATTTGCAGTAATAATAACTATCAAGTTGCAAATATAAGAAATAATGTGTTCTTAAATAAAGTTTTAATGATCTTGCGTATTGCAATGTAAGCGCAATAATTATTTTTTGTAAAGTTTGAAACACCAAACACGTTCGTTTCGATCGTTAGTCCTAATCTCAAACTTCTCAAAGCCATTTGACAATTTTGACATTTAATATTGACGTTTGACATTTATATCCCTCTGTTTTTTCTTCAATTAACATCGCAGAAGCATTTGCTATTGTCAATATTTTATTTCCATCTTTAGTGAAAAACTAGTACGATTGAAACCACGAAATTAATTTATAGGAATCATAAATTTAGGCGTTGACATAGTTTTTTTGTAAATTAAATGCCACCGCAGATTGGAATCTTGAATAAAATTGAACCATTAGCCACTAACATTTCAAGTACCTATAATTGTTTAATACTTAAAAACAATTCGTATTTGAGATGTTCGTTAAAATGACATAGAAAAGGTCCTTAGGATGTATTTTGAACGCCCTCAACGAGCATTGTTTCAATTTTGAACAAATGCCACCTTTTTTTAGATCTGACTACACTGTTAGCGTTAGGAGCCCTAAAGCCGCTGCGGCTTTTACAGCTTCACCTTATGGTGAGTACAATTGTTATTTATCTCTGGTGAGTACCTCTTATATAGCTTTGAGCAAAAAACTGCAATCATCAGAAACAATAAAAATTATAAATATCAGTTTAATATCATGTTCCTTGACATCGATATTGTGAAAACGTAGTAGCGTGGCACTGCTGCCAGGCACTGATGCCGTTTTAGCAAAATTGTCGCTAGATCTAGCGGATTTTGGGTGTGTTTAGAGATATTTTATATCGATCTAGCGACTTAAAAATTTTTTGCGACATCTAGCGACTATTGGAATAATGAAAATACTTGAATATTTTGGTACAAATTTAAATGTAGTTACATACTGGCAACAATATCAATTGGTATTGTTCTATCGGGAATTCTCCTACCAGAATGACGTTAAATCTTGGGGTTCAATCGGTTGAAAGTCTATGAAACGTTACATCAGATATAGCTTTTTCTTTCTCTTTCATTCGTTCAGCACCACCGCTGAGAGAAAGAGAAATCAGTTTCTATAACAAAACATTTGTACTCCTAGCGGGTTTCTATGTACAGTTTTCGTAAAACAAACCTGTTTTTAATAGTTCCTATTAACTGTCGTCATTGATATCAGAATCGAATTGTCAAAATGGAAATGCTTTAAAAAAATAGGACTTGTGCTCAAAAGTATAAATCTGAGTGGGAACAGCAAGAAGAGTTTACAATGAGGCTAAAACATGGTATTACTGATCTAACCAAAGCCTTTTACTCGTTTTATCACAGTGAAATATTCGCAAAATTACAAGATTTAAGGAAACACGCCGACACAACAACAAGCATAAACAAAAATGTGAACTGAAATAAAAAAATCAGCAAATACATTTTATTCCATCTTTTAAAGCTAATAGATACACCGAGAAAGCTCTTTTTTTTTTTCGAACTGTCTACACTGTTTGCCTTAGGGGCCCTATCCAAAAACAGAGCCGCTGCGGCTTTTACAGCTTCACCGGACTTGGGGGCGAGTGCAGAGAGCCCTCAGCCGCGAAAGTTGTGTGGACGACTCGCACGAGGGTGCCAAAGTGGCCGGGCCTCGGCTCGGGCGGTCGTCGCGTTCGCAAATAAGTCGCGATCTAATTGAATCCCTACAACCTACGATTCGAGCTAACTAAATTATACACATAGGCACGTTCCCTTCCTCCTGGGAGGAAGGAAGGAACCATGCATGTGTTTATTTAGAAATCGGAAATGTTTTCTACACTAACTAGCGCTAACTAAATGGCGTAATAAGAGAAAAAAAAAGGTCTCTCACAGAACCTACGTACCTGTGTGGTGTGCACGTGTGTAGTGTTGTATGTAGGTAGCTAAGTGATGCACGTACAGTGTCACTTGTATCGCGCGGGCGGTTGCCTGACCCAAGGGCTTCACGCCGAGGAAACGGACCTAAGAAAGCTCAAGGTACACTCGCTTTATATGTAACAGAACACGGTACAATTTCTCAAATAGACCATCTGACGGAATTGTGATATAATGTGTTTGCAGATTGAAAATCTTCTGACCTAAAAATACATTGGACAAAGTGCGCTCATATTATCAACCAGGTACTAGCACCATATTTTAAATAAAACTTTGTCAAAGATATTGGCAGCCAAAAATATAGCCATATTCTGGATAATCATGTCAGTCAACGCTACAGTGCTGCCATTATAGCGCTTTCGGTGCTAGATCTAGCGAAATTTTGAGAGAGTGAAGTCCCATTATTAGCAGTTGACTCCTAGCGGAAATTCTAGCGATTTATCGTAATGTTGGTTAAATTATACCATAGGTACTTATTATTTATAACCATTTCGACAGACGTTATTTTTACTGAATGTTTTTAAACTTCTGAATAAGTTTAAAAATTATGTCGGTTCCACATACTAATGGAGATATTAAAAGAATATTTAGGATAATGAATATAGTGAAAAATAATAATAATAATTCGTAATAATTTCAACATAGTCACGATTAATATATTTTTACAGTTAAGAAACTGAATGTGCTTGACTTCTAAACAATCCACATGTTTTAGTTATGATCTTCCTGATAACCGTATTAAGGTAAATTGGAAGTAACGGAAAATATAAATTAAGTATAGTCCAACGATATATGGATATCACTGAGCCACAGCCAGGTCCAACTTGTTCTGGAACTCTTTAAACATTTCCAATGACGACGCGGTGGATGAAGATTCGGTTGATGACCTTTACATTATTTTTTTGTCTCATTTTGGTGTAGATGCTTTAATAAACGAAATATTATTAAAATATGTGATGTTTTAATTCCAATAACGTGTCTTGTGTTATACAATACAGGCAAACTCAGTTTTGTTCAGAATGTAAAGGATAGGTACATGAAATTACGAAAAATCTATACCTATAAATACTAATTTTTTAGTCAATCAAACAATATGGTTGTTAGGGTGGTAATGTGTAACGTATTTATTTAACTTGTAATCATGTTGAATAGATTCAATAAATAATTGAGGTATAAAAAATCAAATTCTCAAAAAAATTATGCTTTTCGAGTTTGATTTATAATATAAATCACTATTAAGAAAGACACTATAATAATTGATCTTTTATCATTTTAAAGTAATAAAAGTTGTTTTACAAGCATACTAAAGTATCAGATAAAGAAAAAGGCAAAAAGAAAAATCATTCACAAATGCATTATTTATAAACTTTTGTCGATATTCTGGTGTTGGTTAATTTACTGTTATGTATCGTATTATAATTGGTAAATGACACCACACAGAACGACACGATAAAGAAATGAATAATTATATTACAAAATAAAAGTGAACGGCATGCACTCAAGGATTATAAACGTAAATTCGAAACATTCATTAACAGTACCTCTTTTTTTTTTTTTTTTTTGTTAACGCTGAGTGGAAAACCCGTCATGGGTACACACTCGAATGGGGGGTCGAGTGGTTATGTGAGAGTCATACTCACTAAAAAACTCCGCGGTGTACAGCCGCCCCATACTGGGGCGACGCGGGCACTGCGCTGGCATTCTGCCGCGCCGCCCCGGAGGCCGGCCCGGCTAACCGGGCCCCGGCCTAGTTAGGAGACAGCTATGTACACGATAGCCGTCTCCTCCTCCTGCCGAACCAGTGCAATGAGGAGACGGGCCCCCCCCGTCCCGTCTCCTCTGGTTCGGCTAGGGTGGCGGGAGTTGACGGATAAACCGCCTCCTCCTACCACCCGTTCTTCTTTGGCGGAGAGGGCCGCTCAGGGGATCCCTCTCGCGAACCCTCTCCGCAGCCTCCTTCTGCGAGATGACGTCCTCGCAGAAGGAGGCCATCGCCGTCCATGCTTGCTCGCTGCCGAGCATGGCTTTTACCACACTCGGCAGCAAGAGATCTCAGACAGAGTGTGCTGCGCCGTGTCTTCTACAGCCCCGCACTCGTGGCACGTAGTGTTTGACTCCCTCCTTGCAATCTTGTGCAGGTACCATCCGAAGCAACCATGTCCGGATAGTACCTGCACAAGTCTAAAGCTCAGGGAGCCACGCTCCCTGTTGCTCCATTCCCGGAGGACCGGGCGGACAGCGTCTATGGTATAACGTCCATAGCGCGCGTCCGCCAGGTCCTCCTCTCACCTCTTAAAAACATGCTCCCGGGCCTCCCTCCGGACCCGGTCTACCTCTGTGGAAGCTGGAGGCTCCCCTAACTCTCTCCCCGCCGTCGTGAACCTGTACACGGCGGCGAGCACCTCCGCCTCCAACTCCCACGGCGGGGAGCCGGCAAGGACGCAGGCCGCCCCCGCGGACACCGATCGGTATCCGCGAATGGCTCTCAGCGCCACGATACGCTGCGTAGAACGCAGCACGCGTCTGTTCGTGGCGCTGAGAGCATCTACCCAGATCGGTGCTCAGTAGACGGCCATGCTCCTCACCACCCCCGCAAACAGACGGCAGCAGCTCGCGCCCGGCCATCCCGAGTTCGGAAGAAGCCGTCCGAGAGCCGCCGCCGCCCCCACTATCCGCGGTTCAAGTCCCTTGAAGTGGGACTCGAACCGCCATCGCCCGTCCAGGGTGAGGCCCAGATATTTTATCTGGGCCCCAACCCGGACCCTAACATTCTCTACATATATGTGAGCCCCAGGAGGCGGCCCACACCGAGGCCCATGAAATAGAATGGCCTCGGTCTTCTCGGCCGCCACCCTGAGACCCAACGCCTTTATGCGCCCGACCACAAGTGCAACGCCCTCTGTGGCCAGGCGCGCCACCTCCTCAAATCTTCCCCCCCCGGGCCACGACTAGGGTGTCGTCCGCGTAGCATAGCACTCACAACCCCGAAGGGAGCGCTACGCGGAGCACCCAGTCGTAGCCCATGTTCCACAGGAGCGGCCCCAACACCGACCCCTGTGGAACACCGCACCCAATGTGGCGCCGGACCACACTACCTTCGCCGTCCACGAAGGCGACCTCCCTGCCCTGGAGGTAGTCCCCCAACAGCCGCCGCAGGTACGAGGGCACTCCGAAAAACCGGAGTGCCTCCCGTATAACACCGTGCGGCAGACTGTTGAAGGCGTTGGCGATGTCGATTGACACCGCCAACAACCTACCTCCCCCCTCGGTCGCCTCCGCGGACCACTCCTTCAGGGTGGAGAGGGCGTCCAGCGTTGAACGCCCTCTCCGGAAACCGAACTGCCGGTCCGAAAGTACCGGCCCAACTTCCTCCATGTGCCGGACGACACGAGACGCCAGGATGCGCTCCAGCATCTTCCCCGTGTCGTCCAGCAGCACGAGGGGCCGGTACGAGGACGGGCAGTCCGGGGGGCGACCCTCCTTCGCCAGAAGGCAGAGTCGCCCCACCTTCCAGAGCTTCGGGAACCTTCCAGCCGACAAACAGCGGTTGAAAAGCTCCCGAAGCTCTCCCCCCATGTGGTCCAACGCCACATACAACACCCGGCCCGGAACTCCATCCGGGCCTGGCGCCCTCCGCTTGTTGCGGAGGCGCTCCACCACCGACCCCATCTCCTCCTCAGTGACGGGGGGGGGGGGGGGGTGGCAACAGCTCCTCCGCAACACTCCCATCTAGCATGGGGGGCGGGAGGAGCTCCGGAGGGTCGGGCAGCAACGTGGCCACGACCCTCCCCAGGACCTCTGAGTTCAGGGACTCCGTTAATGGGGGCGCCTGCCCCCTGAACTTCTTCCGGGCTACCCGGTACGGGCGCCCCCACGGGTCCCTGTCCAGAGTCCTGAGGAGCTCCTCCCACTGTTCATCCTTTGCCCGGCTGATGGCCACCTGCAGGGACTTCCTGGCTTCACTGTAGTGGCCAAGCAGCCGGGCCTCCTCTCCCGCTATACGGGCTTGCCGCCGGCGGCAGCGCTGAAGCTGCCGCCGCGCCGCGGAGCAGGCCACCCGGAGATCGGCAATCTCCGGGGTCCACCAATACACCGCCCGCCTACTTTGCGGGCGGTTTTTGCCCCGCGGCATCGACGCGTCGCAGAACCGCCGTAAGGGCTCTACGAAAACGGTCCGCGGTCGCGTCGATCTCTTCATCACTAGGAGCCGGCGCGCGCCAGCTCTGGACGATTGCCGCCTCTTCCGCAAGATGCCGGTTGAGGCGGCTAACCACCCAACAGAGGAAAAACGACCCACCCCGAGCACTGCGCGCCAGCTCCCCTGAGGAGGTGGAGACCTCAAACCGGATATACCGGTGATCAGAGAGGGTCTCCACCTCCTCCAACACCCTCCAATCCTGCACACGGCGTGCGACAGATGGCGTGGCGAAAGAAACATCCACCACGGACCCTCCGTTCTGTCGCACACACGTGTGCATGGCCCCCCGGTTGAGGAGGGACAGCCCAACCTGGACTGCCCACTCCTCCACCACTGACCCTCGGGGGTCGGTGGCGACTGCTCCCCATGTCCGCGACTTGGCGTTCAGGTCGCCAAGCAGAACCACGGGGAGCGGTGACAGCCGCCTAACCACCGGCCCCAGGGAGTCGAGGAATACCTCGAACTCTCTCAAGGGCCGGTTGGGGGAGAAGTAGACTCCCACCACACCATAGCCCCCCCAGGCGGCCGCCACGAACCCTGCTCCCCTCTCCTTAACGGAGGGAGGGGACCCCGTACAGTAAATAGCTACGGAGCCGTCAATGTCCCCCACCCAATAAGGTTGGGCAGGGACACAGTACGGCTCCGCAGCCACCGCGACATTGATGCTCCACTCCGCCACTGATTGCACAAATAGGTCTTGTGCAGTGGCGGAGTGGTACAAATTCGACTGGAGGTAGCTGGTACGATTGTGCTGCATTACTGAGCCGTACCAACTACCTCCGACCTAGGCCTAACTGGGCGAGCCCCAGGGGGTCTCCGCTTGGCTGAGGGAGGCTTACAACTCACCCCCCCCCCCATGTAGTGGTCCGCTGATACGCCAGCGGCGGCACATACAGCGCAGTGCAGTTTGGTTGCTGCACACTCTGCCGCCGCATGGCCAGTCATTAACAGTACCTATCGTAACTTAGAATAAGGAAACGTGGAGTTTGGTATGAATTTACCATTTTAGTAAATTGATGGTACAGATGGTATCTCTTTATTGTAAATGACACTGAAAGCCCGTTTTCTCCCAACTAGATCTGTAAAAAAATTAGTGCAGAATTTAAGAGACTGGAGGCACTCATGATGGACTCTGCAGAAGTATAGAGGACAACGTCATCTGCTTACTGCAAAATTTGACAAAAAAGCTCATAGATTGTTCAAAGTATAATATAGATTATATAATAAATGTTATGATATAATATAAATTTAACTCTTGTATGTTTTTATTTTAATGTTGATATTTAAATTCTAAATTTATTTAGTTCTTTTTTTAATATGATTGTAACGCTACGATTTTTGAAAAATTATATATAGATATATGTACTTCAATATATGGTACTGTAGGCCTGTTTGTATAAATTATATTTAAACATGTTTATGTTATGGCTGTATGTTACCTTAATTAAATAAATAATAAATAATAGAAACTTAAGGACTGAACCTTGAGGAAGGCCTTTCCAGATTATTCAGGATGTCAAGACCAATTTCTCAGGGACACTCAGATGTAATAGTTTATCTGAGCACTGGAAGAAGGACATATTCATAAACGGACATTATGTCTAAGAACAGACCAATTAGGACATCCTTCTTGCTGAAGGCTAAGCGGATGTCAGTTGTTAAAACACTGTGTCTATCGATGGTGCTCATACCCTTGTGGCGACTTATCACAGTAAATAGTTCTTACTTCAGCCACATTCTATTTTGTTTATGATAGACTGGCTGACTTTCAGGTCTTGAAAAAGATAAAGAAGACGTCTGTCACTGACTGACAAGTAAATATATTATTCTGTAATCGGTTACTAGCGACAAAATAAATACAGCAATAATTCAAATGCTGAGCTGCATTTTTAATTAATAGGATCGGCCAAACGATCCTATACCCTTTTTAAAGCCAAATAGTGACTATGGAAATATTTTATTCCTTTCTACCCAGCACTGTAAGCACTTTTAAATCATGTGTTCTAAAACTTTTGATAGGACTGAAGATAGAGTAATAGGACTATGAGAGTTGGGATCCATAGGATCTTTACCGGGTTTAAGAATTATAATTAAAATTTGTATACTTCATGTTGCAGGGACGATGCCTTGATAGAAAAGTGTGTTAATTATCTGTAAGTAAAGTAAATTATTTTTTTGTTTGCCCTGCTTATGAAGGAATAGGGGATGTCATCAGTACCTGGGGAAGAGTCAACCAAGACTTTCAGGGCTTGTTGAAGTTCTGAAAGATTAATCTATCTATTCCGCCTTGAGAAGTAAGTTGTGGGCCAGGATATGGAAGAGAATCATAGTCAGGAGCACAAGGAGGACACAGTTTATCAGCAAAGCTCTCTACCCATAATGATGACTGGTTGGAAAGGTAGTCATGGGACTCATATGATCCTAGGAAACGTCTGATTTGTTTCCAAATTAATGTTGCAGGAGTTCTCAGAGACAAACTTTTAGAAAAAAGAATTCTTTTTTTAACTTAAACATCTATAGGCGAGGGTAAACATGATTTTTGGCGTGGCGATACATGCCGTGACGACGCTTCGCCATGCTATATGATGGAATATATGTACTATGAATTGGCGCGGGTTAACCTGATTGTTGGGGTGGCGATACAGGCCGTGGCGATGCATCGCCAAGCTATATGTTCTTTAATTTTTAGTGTTCAATGTTTTTACTTTCTTTCTTTTATTCACTATGTTTCACATCTATCGGGCGTCCCGTGACGGCCAACTTTTTTTTTTAAGAAAGTAGTTTTTGTACTTGGGCTGCCAGTTCAATAACTCAAGCGCAGCATACTGCGCCGGTGCATTAAAGTAGCATAAACGTATTATTTCTTTTATCCATTATGAAGTTGCAAAGGAAACAGAGCACACAATACAACCATCTCATGTGTTTTGCGATTTGTCTTCTTCTTCTTCATAACTTGGCAACCGTTCCTCTTTAAGAAGACCATTACTGCAATTATCGAGTGAATTATATTGTCATGTGTTATGACAATTCAGTATCCAACAAGATGGTGGCTCTCTTGTTAGAACTTTCTAGGAAGTTTTTGTGGGATCTCCGAATGAATGCTTTCAGCTTATATTTACCACCTCACTTCTTCACAAAAACCAAACTATACCACGCAAAAGGCCACCAATATTACATAATATATGATCAAAAACCCAAGTAAATTAATTAAAAATAAAAACCATAACATGTCACTTCAAGGCCCCGCCAAAAACTCCAAATTTTTTTAGGGATAGGCAAGAGAAAAATGTAAATTGTTATTTATCGTTTAAACTTCCAAACGGAAGGCATTATTTTTTAATATTTTTTTACTCGGCACATTTACAGTACTGTCCTTGATGGTAAGCACAGCACAATCTAAACACAACTATCTATAAATATCTCTTTACGTTACGCTTAAAGGACTGACCTCCTTATTAAGAATTGGAAAGCGGTAGCAATATCGCCAAATTATGTATTATGTAACACGTATAATGTACCGAACACAATCTGATTTTGCCATTACGACACAAATGTTTATCGATTTCTGCTATCGCTTTGCAATTGCAAAATACATAATAAGGGGGCCGATCTCATAAGGAGGGAACACATTGGCCGGGCCGGGAAAAGGTTACACAGCTTCACGTTACGACAAAAATAAGTCATAGAAAACTTTTTAGTTCGTGCCGAGATGGAGGTTACTGTAAAACTTTGACTCCTAAGCCCAGCGCGTGTGGTTCTGTTATGAAACGGAGAGGAGGGAATTAATAAAAAAAATAACAGCTCTATTTATGATTTTTTGAAAAATCAAAACAATCCTGCTTGATTGATAGAGCTCTCTAACCGCGCTGCTCCGCCCCGGAGTTGCCCTCACACATACAAAACAGATATACAATTAATTTTCGTACACAGTAAAATCATAGACAAAAATTTTTATATTGTTTTTTATGAAGATTGTCGCGAGATATTTTAATACACACGATGCGCGAGGTGCATGCAAGGAGTATAGTATGTAGTAAAATTAAATACGAAAGCAAATTTGCGACTTGCCACAAAGATACATCGTATTTGATATGAATTCGATACGCTAAATAGTGTAAAATAAATATCAAATAACGATATATCGCGTTTGAAAACATCTTCAAAATAAATTCATCATTTTATAATTAAATATCGATAGTTCGATATTTTTGCACATCCCTATTTCATTTCATTTTCATAAAATTATTACAGTTGCTCATTTTCCTTCTTTATTTATTATTTATTTAAAGTAAAGTAAATTGTCATAATACTTGTTTCAAAGTAATTAATTAAATACAATTGAAGTTTCTCACTGAAAGTGTGCATAATGTCCAGTATATCTAAAAGACGAAAGGAAGGCTCGAGGTCCAAGATCAAGGTGAGAAAGGGTCAACTCGTGGCAAAATTGTTCATGCGTTAAATATTTCAGATATTTATTTATTTTGTATTTTGTAATAATAAAGATAACATAGGAAAATGAAATCAATCTATTACAATGCACATATCACCTGTTGATAACTTACATTGAACACTAAACTTGATAATAACAAGACATGATCACTGTTTCACTTGCACGTTTTTACAGAATGACTAAATCACGCACTCGTTCAGTCATGTTTTTTTAATATATAGACTAAAAGTTGCATTTAATTTATGTAGTAAATACAAATTTTTCTGGTATGTTATACCTCCAAAAATTAACATTATGGGGATTATATTATTAAATGGTTTGATTTAGTGCTAAGTGGAATTAGTGTAAAATGAAAATAGTTATAGATAGACTCTTTATAACATTAGTAACCAAGTGCCACAATATAAACAATTAATTTTAAAATGTTATTTATATGTATCTGTTGCTTACATGAGCAAGTTTTACTGAGATAATATAGGATATTTTCATAAGTGTAGATGTGTTACCCGCTCTCTATTTTGGCAATATTAAAGTCGGGCAATTGCATGACATTTTTTCAGTCACATATTATCCAGTGTCACAGTTGCATATCAAACCAACTGAAAATATATATTTATTTCATTCTAACAACAAAAATAACATATCATGTCTTTCATTTTCTTTCCCTTTTTTGCGTAATATATAATTGAAAGCATTATTTATAGTTTGTATGTAAAGTTTAATTACGCTGTTTTTAGTGCAGTGATGTAGGTGTATGACCCATTGTTTGTGGCAGTTATGTATTATAATAATGTATAAATGCCATGGTTAACACTCATATAAGTCATATAAAATTAAAGGCAGCAAAATAGGTATGAACAATAAGTTGGTAATTCAATTAATAAAATTGTCTGTAATGTCAAAATAACAACTTTGTCCTAAATGCATATAAAAGTACATACAATACCTATAACAAAAAACCATTTTTTTTTAATTTTTGTTTCTGTTTGTTCTGGGGAATCTCTGAAACAGTTGGTTACCGATTTTGAAAGAACTTTCACTTGCAGATGCTGATGTTATAAGGAGTAACTTAGGCTATTATAATTTATTTTTAATAATTAGGCTTCCACAAAAATAAAAATAAACTGGTCATGGTGAATCAATTTGAGAGCTTAAATGGCTTACTCTGAATGAACCATAAAAGGTATTCTAAATTGATATACAGTGTAAACTCTTTATAACTATCCTTTATAATGATAAACTCCCTATAACATTGAAGTGAGCCCAACTTGGTTAGTTTGCGTTAAAACCCACATATTGAAACACTCTTTATAGCGATATGCCATTCTCTATTACAAAGAAATGTGTTCATATTTTTAGACAGTAAATATTTATTATCAGTATTATTGTTTATGTTATGTTATCAGGTAACAAAAAACTTTGAAGCTCTGAAACATCTGAGGTCCGTCTAGCTTTTGTTATCCTTAATTGCCTTGAACACTGCAGTATGATGCATTGTTTTCTCGGAAGTGCTAGTCTTCGACCAAGCATACTGGGTACCTATCGTATTATCAGTCGTAAACCTACTTTGGAACTGTTAACATGGCCAGTAAACGGAAAGCGATTAGTGTTGACGAAAAAGTTTGATAGAAGATATGAATAGAATACATAAAATAATACAAAACAAGTACTGGCATAGCAAAAAACCTCAGACAAAGTTATCAGACTATATGTGTAAACAATAATTTATAAGCATTTATTATCTAAGACATACATATTAAAAATTCTTGTTAATTTGGTTGTTTTTTTGTTCACTCCATGTAACGATAACTCTCTATAACGACAAAAATGCTCAGTCCCTTGAGTTTCGTTATAAAGAGTTTACACTGTACTTCAAAATAGTAGATCTTAAAAAGACCTAAAAAACGTCAGCTAGAGTTTATCATCTATTTTGTAAGGATCACCCACAATATAAGCATTTATAACTGGGAGCCAGGGTAGCATGTTTCGCTAGTGTGTCAAATCGATGGTGCAGCATTCTGTAGTCCAATAATTTATGTTAACTTCACTCGAAGCTAGTATTGAAATATTTTCCATAAATATTTATAGACTGTAATGAAATTTATTAGTTTACAAAATTAATTTCAATATGGATCTAATGTGAAAAAACCTGTACATATAACATTTTACAGTAAAAAATTGAGATCCAAGTTATTGATATAGAACTATTGCAGTATCACCAATGAAATGTGATCTCAAGACATCATGCACCAATTAGAATAACTGTTTTCCTAATCCTGTGAAGTAGCAGCTGATAACACCACTATATTCAAAATTAAACTTTAAAATGGTCCTATTAATGCCTTTTGGCATTGCAAAAATCATTGTTATGTAATTTGCACAGAGTATGGGAGATCACAAAGAGTTCCTGAAGCGGATCACCAAAACCCTGTATTATGGGCAGCTGCCTACACTGCCATGTCTCAGCCTGCCTGTCACTGGTACTATATAACATTTTTAGTAATATCACATTATAGAATTGATCATCTTGGTATTTTTTAATATTACACATATATAAATTTTAAACTCATTTAATAACTACAATGTATTGTTTCGTTTTCTTATTTCATTGGAAGTTCTAGTGAGTAAATGATATGTACGGGGAAATGTGTATTAGTTTCGTCTTGGTAGTCAATTACCAAATAATTATTCTGAAGGTAATTTACATTTAGTTCCATGAATACAATCAACACCTGATTTAACCATCAGAGCTATCAGTCAAGAAAAACATCATGAAAAAGCTTTGGAAAATTGAGATATATTATTTTACATAATTATAACTTTAATATAATGGTATTTTTATAATGATCTGATATATATTTTATTGTTTTCTAACAACTATTTGGTAACAAACAACAGCTAGACCAGACATTGGGTCATGTCTAATGTGTATGCGAGAAAAGTTGTTCAAGATTGATATATCACAATGTCCTGCCCAATTGGGGTAGGTACAAAGATTCAAGGGCCACTTTCCTCTACACATACAAACCTCTTTAAATTTCTTCATTTCCCTTAATGCCTTCAATAATCAACATCGGTTTACAAAAGTGGCTAACAAGAATATGGCCCACCTGATTGTAAGCTGCTACCTTAACCTATGGACTCTTGTAATGTCATAGGTATCACTAGCCTGTTGCCGAGATTGAACTCCCCTACCACAAGGAGTTCTGGAAACCCTACTCACAACAAGACACAACACAAGGTTATTAAGCTATAATCTTTTGTAGGTATAGAAATAAATAAAAGTATTCTATGTGTCCATACATTATATTTGTACAGAAATCTCTTGTGAGGTGTGGTCAGAGGCGCAGCGTGGACGGTCACTGCGCCGTCTGCACGGAGACGCCGCAGCCAGTATAGCAAGACAGGCGTGCGTGTCACCGTGCGCTCTGGTACTCGCAATCCTATACCTGGAACGGCTGAACGCCTGCAACCCGGATTACATTGCTGCTGCTTCTCCCGCTGATATCTTCCTTGTTTCTCTGGTATGCACTCAGCATGGTTATTGTTGTGCAATCAAAGGAAATTTCAAAGCTGGTAGTCTTGTTCCTGGTTAGTTCACAACCACTTTACTCAGTGATCTCAGTAACCTATATAGTGATTTATGTTGGTCTGTTCAGTTTCAGCAGACGCATATTCAACTCCTCCCAGTGATCGTCATGCTTCTTCAATAGTATTGTAGTGTGAATTAGTTGAAGTCAGCTGTAGTTTTTTTTAACTTTTTCATCAAGCTTTCTCTATGCTTTGTTGACTATAATGCTACAATACTTTTTTAAAAAGATAACCATAGACTTAGTCTGTTGTCTGTGGTTGTGTATTTCATTAAGGTGTTTTCTTTGTTGTTTGATGAATAGTAATAGTGTGTGTTTTTAAAGCTCACAATAAATTAGAAGAATACTATTGTCATATAGCCTAATTTTCCCTTTAAACCCAATTTGCTTAAAATACATTAATTATTTTTATAGTCGCTCAGAAAACCTGTTTTAATGTTATGAAATAATGTATTAAACAGATGGTCGGTAACAAGTTCTTACAAGATGATGGAGAGGATGATGACGTCATGTGCTCAGAGTGGGCCGCCTCGGGTGGGATCGAGCTCAAACAGCTCAAGAAACTTGAAGTGGAATTCCTTGATGCTATAGTGAGTACACCTTGTTTTCTTTAAAAATCTTTAGACTACATAATATAGCAAACATAAACAATAACATTTTCTGTCTAACTTAGGTATGTAACATAATTATATGACGTATTTTCATTTTAAGGAATGGAATATTTTCGTGAGTGAAAAATCATTCGAGGCTGGTTTAGTGTGGCTCGAGCGACGGGTGGCATTGCGGCAAGCGCAGCTCCGAGGTTTCTTCACATACACAGACCTAGCGGCGACATGCGACTCTGGACTCTTTGCTGACATACTCAAGGCAGTTTCCTCCGTGTGGGTCACTCTCACCCTCGGCTACCTCTCCACCCTGATGACCGTCGTTACTTCCACGTTGGTGGTGTCTCAAGCCTGGCTCCCGGCGCTTCAGCTCTTGGCTTCCAGGTCCACCGCCCCTTCGGTGGTCGATACAAACCTCATCACACCCGAAAACCGACCTGCTGTATATTTGAACAATGACACCCTAGATAACATTATCAGTTTTGAAACGGAAAACGAATTTGTGACAGATACAATAACTTGCTGCACTAAGTGGATGCAGCATAGAGAAGCTGTCTCTTCAGAGAAGAGTTGGTACGAAAACGTCATTGTGCAGCTCGATTTCAATTTCGAGTCATGGTGGTCAAAGACATCAGTCCAGAACTGGCTGTATCAAAGTTCCCTGATCAGTCCTGTACAGCGATGGTTGGAGAGGATCAACGAGTACGCGGATTTCATTGGTAACGAATTCGGAATGGTCGAGTCAGAAAAACGTGATCCTTTATGCAATAGTTATAAAAAACATCTTCAGCAACGCTGCGTTCGGCAGTGGATGAACTTTAGTAAGCTAAGCGTGCTCGCCGCGACCTTCGCTGATCGGTAACAAGGACCCTGTATGTATGACTTGGAATGAACATGGATACTGAAATTCATATATAACCAACATAACACACTGTACACAAGAACTTACTATAATGTCTTAGAGGCACGTCTGTTACGAGGTGTGCTGAGCATTTGTTTTTATATACTACTGTATTTTTAACTTTGCTTGAAAATGCATGTTTGTTACCTATTTATTTATTATTAGAACAAAAATTTTATACTAAAAAAAATTGAATGATCCTCAAAAAACTTACAAAAATATACGGAACTGTACTTATTTCAGTTGTCTACTTAAAATTATAGCAAAAGAGGAGTGGAAAGTGATTTTTTAGGTGATCTCACTTTTATATGATATCGGATGATATTTATGTTTATTATACTCCGAATAAAGACTGTTTAGTTCATATTCTTTTTTGAGTGAGTTTAGATCTTCCAATGTTCACATGAGTGAGAGAAACAAACAGTTTAGATCGGGCGTGTTCCGCGACGTAAATATGGTATTGATAGGAGTGTGATTTGCAATAGTATGGGCATTACACATATTTCCTTAATAGAAATAACATATCAGTAATTATTCAAATAGGTCAATAAATATCGGTTTATTATGAAGTGGGAAGCGTTTCAGTTCAAGGAAATGTTTTTTTAAATGTAGTTCATTATCTCTAATTAACATTTTTCTTTGTTCGTAAAATAATGCTTACAGTAAACGTAGGTTTTTCTATGGATCTTTGTCGAATTTTGAAAGAAGAAACGCAGCCGTTTTCTCGCGAATGAAAACTAGTTAAAACAATCGTTGCAACTGGTTTGAAAACAACCGAAAGGACGAAATATATCAAACGAAAATTTATAATATCGACGAGTCAAATTGTTTCTTTTTTTTATATCTGTGTAGTCGTAAACTAAAAAAACTGAGTCAAAACTTTTAAGGACTGGTTTGCGTAACGAAGACCATTTTCCTATTGGACGTAACAATGCTTTTATCTTCGATTAATACAAAACGGTCTCGTTTTTACAACACCTCACCGCTATTGTCGATTAATTTTCGTCAACGTTATGTCTCGTGTCTCTTTGTTTATTATTAATTTTCAATAAATAACTATTGTAATAGTCTTTCGTTATTAAAAAGTCAAGTAATGCTCACACGAGGCATACTATGGAGCTCGAAGAGGCAATCGTTTTGTTGTCGCTCATAAGTAAAGTTTATTTACGAAGTAATTTATCAATAAAAAAAAAATAGGGTTTTATTTATCGTCAATATTTTAATATCGATAATTTTTGTAAGCGTAACTCATTCGCCTATTGATTATTATCTAAAACAAATGTAGTATTTTGTTAAGAAATAACAATTTTGGAATTTTTATTTTGGTTATTTTAAACTTCATTTCAATAAATGTAGAATCCAAGTTCTCAAATTGATAAACTAATGAAAGAGATATATTTCTATCTATTTTTGTATTTAATGAAAATGAAACTAATAAACTGTCTTTAATATTTACATGTTTTATTTGTAAAAATGTCTTTCATTATAGTATTTAAAAATATAACATTTCTTAAATTCTATATAACCTTAAACGCTCATAACTATTACATAAAAATTAAATTCAGTGATTACTATTTATTGATCAGATCCATATTAAAATCAAAATAAATAAAATTATTGTCCACGGACGTTCATTAGGACGGTTCGGTGGATTTTAAGACAAAGCTATAGACTAAGTACAAAAATATATACAATTTGTTCGTTATGAGAATGTAAAACTGTGTACCGTTTAACCAAACATTATTTATTCTTTAAATAGTTGTAAGTATGCGGTTTACGATTAGAAATGAGTACTATCGTAGTTTGATAACATAAGAACCGCTGCTCCTTGTGGTAACATATGAAACTGTACATTTGAAAAATATAAAAATGCTATCGACGATGAAAAGACTAACTTACTAACGTGTATACTTCAAAGAAATGCACGAATACAATCACGAAATTGCTTTAAAGTTAATGTTCGTACTGACTTCATAACCTCGGCAACATTATAACTAGGTATATTAAATGCTTTTAAAAAGGTTAACCTAGGATATGTTAATTGAGCGTTTGTGTCTCATTGTTAGAGAATGATATTTCAAAGCTAAGCTACAAGTTAACCCCTCTGTCCAATTTTCGACAATATTTTGTTGTTTGAACTGAATTTATGATGCAGTCTAATCGATTGTGCAGCAAGGTTCATAATCTGAAGAGCGGCAGTTTTCTTACCAGTAATGTAAAATTTAATCATATTTGCACCAAATCTATCTTCTTGTTTTGGCGCCGCAAAAAGCACCTGCCAGTGTCAATGTTTTCAAACCTTCGTAAAATTTTCCATTATACAAAGTGGGGTCTTCTTACAAGATGGTGGCTCTCTTGTCAGAAATATCTAGGGAGTTTTTGTGACATCCTAAAATGCATGTTTTTCGCTTTAAAATCCACTTCACTTATGCACAACAACCAAACTATATCACGCAAAATGCTACTAATATTTACATAATATTGGGTCAAAAAACCTAAATTAATGAATTAAAAGTAAAAATCACAACGCATCACTTTATACGACTTTATCTATAGATCCCGTCAAAAACTCACCAGAATTATAACTCCCTTTTTCCGTCTTCCACCCCCGTAAACGAACATTTTCATAGGAATTCTTAGAATTCACAAATTATCGCACGATAACCATATGCTATCACTGTACGGTTGTGCAGCCAGTTTTCGAACATAAACTACTTTAAAATCATAATATAGAATCATTATAAAAGTATCTTAAATTTTATTTGGCACTATTGAAGTTTCAGAAGCTTCATAGCTAGATTAATTTTACGACGCGAACGAATAGTGTTCGAAACAAATAATCGATTAATCCGAACTATATGAATAACTCGAACTTATCGAATGAATATGAATTTAGTAATTATTTTGAAAATATTCTCCAACGTTTCAATTTATTCAAACAGTTCGATTTACGTACACCTAAAATTAATTTTCATTTGGATATTAAGACCATCATCACCTGATTGTGAAGAAAAACATCTTGAAGAATTTTGATCTCCAGGGCGATGCTTATACATAGTGGTGGGGCATAATTAACTATAACAGAATTTTCCCTAAGGCACTGTAAATCATTTTCAGTTCCAACAATCGAGCATTGGTTATTCAAATAGGCCAGGGTGGAGGTAAAGTTTCTTGTTGAAGCCCCAGCGGTCGACAGAGGAGGTCTGGATGCGGTACTTGTCGCGCATGCGCTGGTCGACGAGCGTGAACAGCCTGTCCACATGGCAGTCGTGTGCGTGTTCCGCGAACACTTCGCATATCGTCTGAATGTACCAGGAGCCCTTCTTGTTGTCGCGGTGGGACACGTAACCTGCCCACGGAATTCAGTTTCAATGAGTAAATGCAGTTCATAGTTGACTTCCATATGTTGCTACTACAGTCTTGAGTTGGAAGGGTATTCATCAGATCAGAATACAAAAACGCCTTGATACTGAAATATGGGAGATGTTGCTATTGTGTTTATGTTTGAAGTCCGCTAATATCATATTGTGACAATCGGAAGATTTGTTATTTCATGTCATGGTTGCAGCGGTTCAGACAGTCACAATTTTCATTTCCTTGAAATCTAGCAAAATATACCACTTTAAATGCATAATTCATTTTAACAGAAAGAATTTTTTGTGTATCTCTAGCTTTTTGGATAAACAAAATATTGGAGAAGAGATAGAGGTGGCCGCGAATTGATACGAGCCACCTCCCTTTCCGTTAATGCGTCACATGATAATGTTATGATATCGCATAAAAGTGAGTGGTATTATGATTATACATTGAGATTGACCACAATGTCGCTTGCAAAATCATCAAAAGACTTGATGGCTGACTACTTGTAAAATAAGGATAAAAGATCGACAGGAGAAACCTGAAGGACTTGGCTGAGCATCAATTGATCTAATCTGTAGGAAACAAATCTGGGGCAATACCGAAGCAGATGTTCAAACATTTGCACAATAACAATTCTAATACAAAGCATTAGAACATATAGTTTACCTGGGACTGTGGAATGTGCGATGAGTATGTTTGTGTAGATGGGTTTCTCGACGAGCACGGGGTCAGGGGGCGGAGCGCGGCGCTCCAGCGGTTCCGAGAGCGCGTTCATTGGTGTACCGTCCCTTGAGACGTCCTCCGGCATGCGTAGCTCATCTGCGTTCGAGTACACATAGTCTGAAGCCGAGCCCCTGAACAAATATATTCCATTTTAACACTCGCACATGGTGAAGGTAATAATGCTGGTGCACCACATCTGATGACTAATGGAAGGTGGGTGACAGCTCTTTGGGTAGTATTCACATAATATGATGCAAATGAGGTTAACTCAGTGACAAACTAAAGGGTGCCTCAAATTATCACGAAAACCCCTTTATGATGTTTGGAGGCTTCCAGTACCAGACTGTTTTCAATCAAATCCCAAAAAAGAAAATTTTTAGTAATTAAGAGTCAGCAGTATAAGGTCTCGCACGTAGTTTGAAAAATATATAATTTTTACCATCTGTCGAGGAGTCGAATCGTGTTTTACTTTATGGCTATGTTTTTATTTTAAAAGTTAGGTTCGGGAAAAGTGAATCAGTCATATGGCAACAGTGAACAGTACCATGGGCCTCATTTAGTTTTGCCTTTATTAACTATTTGATTAACTGACTAAAAAAGAAATTTGATTTAAAAAAAAAAAATAATTTTACATTGCCTTCAAGAGCAAATTTTTTTTAAATATCCAAGTTAGAGTTGAGAAAATAATTAATCACTTTACTTGATGGAAGTAAAGCACAGGTCAAGAAGATCACGGAACTCACCTGCACACTTGGAATATGAAGACCTTGGGTATGTCAGCGAGGTCAGGCAAGTTCCTGTTGTTGAAGTACTCGAGGATGTCAGTGAACGAGATGAGGTTTCCGTCGCTACACCGAATGTCCGTGTCCTGCGAGCCCTTCCTCTCATAGCCGTGCGAGGAGAACACTATGAACACGCACTCAGCCCCGGCGAGTACGTTCTTCATTGTCTGCAGTGTGTTTCGAGTCTCCTAAACAAAGTATGATACAATAACAAAGAATATGGAGGCACTATTTCTGTCAGGGCTATTTCATTCCAAACTAAGAACCACTTGTATTATGATAGATAAACAGCTGATATACATACACATGCATGTAGGAGGATTCTTCAGTTATAGGTTCGATTATTATTAAAAGCTATATTCCTTGTATTTTTTACAGAAATCACTTTATTAATAATATATCACCGTTCGTCTTAATTATTACGTCTTATCGTATTGCTATCGACTTCAGAGATTAAATGTATGACCGACTGAATAACACAAAAATTTGTCAATGAATGTTCCCTTTAGAAACCTGCGTAATCTTATAGTTTGGAAACTTAACCCTACATACATATATAGATATTTAACAGCCAGAGATGCAACTGACAATTATGTTCATGTCAGTCATGGGCGGGGATCGAACCCGCGCGACCTCTCGGCTCAATAGTAGGGCTTACTACCACTGCGCAACGAAACCTGTCAACAACAAGAACAATCAAATAAAAATTAAAAACATACTGTAAGCAGTACGATTTTGGGAAGATATCCCAATTAATAAGAAGCATTTTATCGAATAAAAACTGACCTCTAGCTCGAGGTTGCGATAACAGAGCATCTTGAAACCGAACTCTGAGAAGAGGTACTTAAGGTTCTCGCAGTCCACCTCGATGCCTTCGCGGAATGATTCGATATTCAGCTTAAACTCGGTATAACTGAAGACGAGAAGCACGCCGCGCTGTCTGCCCCGCGTTCGATAGAGCTTTATATCTAAACATACAATTTAAACAAATAAAAAAAATTAAGCCCTTGGGTTGCCAGCTATTTCGCAAGACTTGAGCCGTCACGTACCCTAGACCCACGAATATGCGATAAGTCTAAGGAGTTAACTTGACACCTCGCTTGGAGAGATGGCGATAGCCACGTAACAAGAGTAAGGCTATCGCAGTCTCTCCAAGCGAGGTGTCAAGTTAACTCGGTCGACTTGTACTTTCTATATCGTTCCATCTGTGCAACACTGTCACTTTTGCAATATTTCCCAAAATTGACTGTTTTTTTTTAAATTCAGCACATTGACGATTACTATACCTGATGGTAAGCACAATACAATCCAAACACAACGGTGACCACCGAGAGATCTAAATCCATTGACAGTCGGCCTGCATAAATATCTCTGCATGTTACACTTAAAGGACCCGATGTTGTAACAAGGAGAGAATACATTGGCCGAGAGAAGATTTCAAAGTTTCACAGTACGACAAAAATAAGACATAGAGAACTTTTTAGTTTGTGCCAAGGTTACCGTAAAACTGTGACTCCGAAGCTCAGTGCTTATGATTCTGTTGTGGAAAGGACAGGAGGAAATTAAATTCAACTATTCTTCAGAACACCCTCCATGATACAGACGATAGAACACGCTCAGCGAGGCGATGTTCCTACGCAGTTGAAGCGATTCTATAATGTTGCTTAGTAATTCTGCACTTGGTTTTTTTTCTTTTAAGTTAAATGTAAAAGTAGACATAATAACATTGCCTATTCACCTTATTAAATCAGCTAATGTTATTATTTTATATGATAACTAGTAATTTAAACGCTTCTGAAAAAAAAAATTTGTACACTACACTGAATTTTGCACTGAGGGTGCATTATAATGATCATGCAAGTTGCAATTCTAGTTTGTATATGAGAAAGAAAAAGCAAGTTTATGAATAAGTAAAAGCTCTGAACAAGTTCCACCAAAAATTTATTTCTTAATTATTTCTTGTTAATATTGTTGTGATCTGTATAGAAAACATTATTTTCAAAAATGAAATAAATATCTAAAAAAGTCTAGAACTCACTACAAACATCAAGTATAAATTCATAGAAAAATATAAAAGGCGTCACAATCGCACGGAACACGTACATACTGAAATTTTATGGGTCCGATTACATAACCAAACCAACCATTTGTATAAACAGCCTGCCTAGGAATTTCTACCTTTAAACGTTGTCGGTATATTATTCTTCAAACTCAGTCTCGAAATTTCAACTTCGTCATATTCGGCGCAGGACAGTTCTATTTTGGGCAACCACGCAAATACAAAAAGTGACAAAAGGAAGAAATTTACAAAGGAGCTACGACCACAGAGTAGTATATAGTAGTAGTAACATCTATATGTTTTCTCTGAACTACAACTGCGACTAAGAACAAATGAAATACCGAGTTTGTTCTAATTTTGTTATTTGGTACGAGTAAATCCTTTTACTGCAAAAGGCAACTTTATTACCCATGGGTGTAACAATATTTTAGGTTAAACATTTCAAGGCATGATATTACTACAAAAAAAGGGAATAATTTTGCATAACTGTAATACCTTTACTGTCATCGTCCTCCATAAATTTAGTGGATTTCTTGACATGGAAATGTGGAATATCTGTGTTCAGGTCAGTGGAATCATCGTTTATTTCTAATTGTGATGCTGCTGGAGGTGAAACGCGATCTATAAAGTAATTTTAAAGGGTGAATTGAAAAGTGGATGTAGTGCAGATGATTCAAAACTTATGTATGTGTCATTCTAAGGCCAACTAAATACAGTGGTGGATATCTTAATATGTTTTTCCTATTGTTACATCGTATTTTATTCATGTATATGGTCCCCAAAGGATCATTTTCAACATTATTCCTAATATATAACACGCAAGCCACATAAATAGTCCCCGCCTCTTAGACAAACTCATTTCACGCCATGGTTACTTCCAGTTTACCCTACTTTTAGGGTAATATTATTTCAGAAGAATTTAGAGGGAACATGGATTAGCTTTAAGAGTGTGCAGTAGACATGGGCGTTATTCTAGTTACGTGGCCATGTAACCGAATCACTAGTTTCAGGTTAAATTACAAGTAGTGATTTTTGTAAATGCATTATTACTGTTACTGTGATTGTTGGCTGGGAGTAGTGGAGCGAGCGAGAGTCGACTGTCGTTTGGTCAAATTTACAGTCGTTACATTTCTTTCGCAACGCTCCTACCGGCCAGCCGAGCGAGCGAATTGGCAGATCAAATATTTCCAAGCAAGCAAGAACAGGTGACACAAATAAATCCGAAGTAATCCTAACCCCTATGTGCTTTGGGTTTGTAATTGTTAAGTGTAAATAAAAATGCAAACACAAATGACTGTGAATAAACTAAATACATATATGAAATGTGTAAATAAACTGTAATTATCAATCATAATTGTATATACAATGAAATTAATTTTTAAATACGGCTGCTATAATAATTTTATTTAAATCATAGTTTCATATTAAACACTAATCAACCAAAGCATACTATGTCTAGTGTGTAGTAAACTTTCAAATTATTTTATTAATTTTTGTCTGATTTACCACTGTTTTTAGGAATATGTAGTTTGAATTAATTGGCAATTCTACAATTTTATATTAGGAGTCATATAGTATTAAGTGTTTTAACAGGCAGTATACTTCAGTAGTATTTCATAACAAAAAATCAGAATGACACCTGCTTCTAGCAATATTATGTTTAAATTAATTTGCGATGACTAGCTTGGCATAATGATTACAGTTCACCTGTTACTAAGTACAGTCAAAGAACAGCGGTGACTCCAAGGAAACATTGATAGTTGCCTTCGCTATTCCGACCTTAACACCTAACATATGATGAAACTCATAAGTATACATGTATACCGATTGATTTCAAAACAAAAGGAAAGTGCTATGCCCCTCCATACGACTTTCACTCACTCTCTTTCTATTAAAATACAAGTGTATGAGTGCGTGCGAGTATCAAGATTCGAGCAGATGAGCATTGTGCTTGGCCGGTTTTATAAATTGCAAAACATTGTATATATATATATATATAAAACTTACATCAATGTGCTCTTTATTAAGTGGACAAACAGATTTTTAAATATTTTACTAACTTAATTTTTTTAGTAACTACATCCCCCAACTGCATAGGTTTTTTTAAATAAAATTCTACATAAGTTGAACTACATGAAGTAACTACATAAGATGCAAAAAATATACCAACTCTTCTGCATTTCTAAATTAGTTTTAGTTTTCTTTTTTTCTGTGCTGATGCTCACAAAATCTTCATCTGCTACCTTTGGTTTCGGACCTAAAAATGTAAGACCTTTTATATTTTTGTTAAGTTATTTCAATATTATATTAAATGATCTTGACATTCACCACTGTTCTTATACTGTACTTAATCAAATTAACTTATTTATAGAGCTTAGAAAGAAAAAATATTATATTAGAGATTTTAAGGATTATACTTACATGGACCTAAATTAGTGGTTCTGTGTGGCCTCAATTGGAGTGGACTATTAGGATCCAACTCTCGCACAATATCCCAATGCCCCATCTCCCGGAGCACATCCCTCAGGTTGTCAAATGCATGAGGTCCTCGTCGGGTTATGTCCCGATAAAGCTTGCGTTTACGCTCTCTTTGTGTTTCATTGTTATTCTGTAACAAATCAATCAATGTAGGAGTATAAATAATGAGTAATATAAAATTACAATGCTTTATAAATTTATTTACATGGCATTTGTGGATAGCTTCCCTAATTCAGCCAGTGTCATGTGATAACTATAATAACACAACATTATTAACTACTTTTGTTACCTATATAAAAGTAACAATATAGATCGCTGCAAAACACATGCACACTAAGGCACTATATTAAAATTTAGATGTTTTACAACTTTGTTTTGAGTGAGATACTTTTCATTTTTCCACTAATTTTATTAAGTTAGTCATAAACAAGATTTATAAATGATGTGCAAATTATTTAAAAGGATATGCTTGCAAAAATCCATTCTACTTACTATACATTTAACTTCATTTTGTAACTGGAACTTACTCTGTAAGGTTCTATCATAGGTTCGGAGAAGACGCCTTTCTCAAAGAGCGCTGTTACCATCGAATCTAAGTCTGTTCTCTCAACAAGTGTGGTGAAATTCTTCTGTATAGCTTTCTTGTGTTCTTCCTGCATAGTAGAACTTTCTGAATTGTAACTATTCACTAAATACTAACTTATAACACAAAAAATACAAGGGATTCTAAAGAGCATACTCAAACGTACTCTTCCTACAACATTCTTTGCAGAATATGTAATTTTTGTAACAATGAATCACAATTCAATAAAAGACAAATGACAATGACAACGTTGACATGTTGTCAAGATGACAAATTTGACAACGTCACATTTTAGAATTGGAAACAATTTGTCAAATAACATAGACAATTATGCGTAGTACCGGTCAGGGTTCTACTTCTTCTTCTTCTTGTTTTGGCGCCGCAAAAGCGCTTGCCAGTGGTAATGTTTCTCATAAAATTTTCCAGTATACAAAGTGAGGCTTTCTGTGTCAATGTTTTAAAGTCTTTAGTAAAATTTTCCAGCGTCAATGATTTCAAGCTTTCGTAATAATATACATTATATACAAAGTGGCATCCTACAAGATGGTGGCCGCCTTGTTAGAATGATATAAGGCATTTTTGTGGGATCCCAGAATGCATGCTCCTGGTTTATACTTATAATCCACTTCACTTATTCACATAAACCAAACTATATCACGCAAAAAGCCACCAATATTACATAATATAGGGTGTAAAAGTCAGAAGAGAAAGGCCTTGTAATTGTACACTTTTATTAGATTTACCGATTTACGTGCACACACCACGCAACCATAGAAGTAAGAGATCGTCGCAGAGTTGCCAACATATATTAAGTAAAAATAAGTGTTGCCACTTGAAACTAATTTATGTCCTTGACATAATCTACCAGGGCAGCCATGCAAACAAACAGAATTTAATGTAATTACAAATTTGGAACGCATACAATATTACAATATTAATGCAATTACTAAATGGCAATCTCTACAATAACTGAATTCATAAATAACTATAAATTGAAAATGTATTAAAATAAATTATAACTACATTACTGTAACATGTACAAAATAGTAACTGAAGTGTATTAAATGAAATAATAACTAAAATGTTTTATATAAAATAGTGACTGAAATGTGTCACATAAAATGTATTTAAATTTATATTTTATCAAATGGAAAATTACATAGTCTAATCAATATTCAACAAACAAAAAATAGTAAAGTAATTAATACATATGTACATATGTATATGTATTATTAATTTGTAATTACATTAAATTCTGTTTGTTTGCATGGCTGCCCTGGCAGATTATGTCAAGGACATAAATTAGTTTCAAGTGGCAACACTTATTTTTACTTAATATATGTTGGCAACTCTGCGACGATCTCTTACTGCAATGGTTGCGTGGTGTGTGCACGTACATCGGTAAATCTAATAAAAGTGTACAAACTCAAGGCCTTTCTCTTCTGACTTTTACATAGGGTCAAAAACATAAATAATGAAATTAAAAATAAAAACCACAACATTTTACTTGATGATCCCGCTAAAAACTCTCTGTCAAGTCCTGGTCAGGGTTCACAAACTAAAGCGCGGCAGTTATCGTACAAGCAACGTCGAAATTATCGTTCTCTATCGGCTATGACACGGCGCGCGCCGCGCCTGTCTTCTGACTCATTCATTTCTCTAACTCGCTTGCCTTGCGTAAAATTTTGCTACGCTATGGATGGCGCAAGTTTGAATTAACAATACAAGACAGTTTTTACCAAAAAAAGGCAGACTACAATGATAGTGAAGAGTTCCCTGTATATCTCCGAAGTTGAAGATCCAGTGTTAATGAAATTAAAATGGGAATATTCTGATCATGAAAATTTGTATTACATATTAGATATGTACTGCATAAATTATGCGGCTGTAGTTATGCTTTTGTTATTTGCTCTGTTCTCTATTTCTAGAATTACTATACCTACTGATAGAAAATCAATACAACAGAACAGGACCCACGATGAAAGCAAATTTGACTCCCATATACCTATATTTTTTATGTATCTGGTCAAAATAACTTTTTATTTACAAATTGGAAAAAGTAAAATTTTTGCTTATGTAAGATGGCACTTTTATAGTTCTGAACACATATTTCCGCCTCTTTAAGCTGCCTATACTAAAAATAAACAAAAATTTAAAGGAATAGGTAGGTTTAAGTTTTTAATGGGGAAAAGATGCTGAAATAGTATCATTTTGGGGAATTGTTTTGTCCGCCTTTGGGAAATTTCGAAAATGCAATCTGGAGACCCTGTGTGATTGTCAATTTCATTGTATCACATACATAAGCCGTAAGGCGACGAGTTTATATGTTCTTTGATCACATAGCAGCCTAGTCAATTGTAGATTTCTGTTTTAATTTTGACTTTTATAGTTACCACAGTGTACGTCACAGACTATTAGATGTAGTAGTAGTGTACATTTGTACAGTAAGCATCCTTCCAACCTTGATAATTAGCCAGGCAAGATATCATCAAAAATATGAAGCTCATTCTAATAACCCTCTGCTTTGTCATCGCCGCTGTATACGCATATGATGATTCGGATATAGTTTCTGCTAGAATTGAGGTAAGTTCTATCACTTGCAAGTTTTCCTTATAAAGATGGTAGGTATGTTTAACGCCCATTTATTTTTATAGAGTTGTAGAGGATGTTCGTTGAACCGCCTACCTCAAGTGAAAAGATTTGTGATGGACGATGCACCCAACTACGAACGGCTAGAAGTAAAGTTCATAAACGGCGCGCCACCAGAATTGGTTTTGTTGGGTAAAGGTGACCGTGAATTGGAGCGCCTCCCCCTTTCGGAACTCAGTCGCGAGCAATGTAATGAACTAGTTCAGAGCAGAGGATTTACTAAGAAATCTTCAAAGTCAGATTTATAAATATTTAATGGTGTAATGTTAACTTCCATGTTAAGTTCAAAAATATAGTGATGTAGTTCTTATGCTTTATAATAAATTCATTGCAATTTATAACTTAAAATGTTGCTAGATGTATAAATGTTGACAGTTTTATTTGTTGTAAAACATAATATATTAACAATAAAGTGACTGAATGTTCATAAACATCATTGCTATGATATAATATTTTATAGTGTTGGGTGATCATGAATGATTTACGTAATCAAGATATTTACTTATGACTAATATTAGTAACTACTAATTTTCATAATTGAATATAAACTAATTTTATTACTCATTCTCTTCAATATATGACAAACAATAAAAAAGGTAATTCAGTCATAAATTAAGAAGTTCTGTACCAACGAAAAAAAAGGTCCTCCTGAGAACCGGATTATCAACACCAATTTTTATGGTAGTTACTGATCCTATCAAATTAGTAATTACTAGTGGTTATAATCAAGATATCTTGAGACTTTTTCATAATCAAATGATTGTATTGGTATATCTCATAGTCACCCACTGCTAATATTTTACAAACATTCCAGTTCATAAGGTATCATTTCTAGAACAAATAATTTTTATATTCTTCCTGTATTTTTTTACTTAGATTAAATTTGGTGAGGTTATTGTAAATGATAACATAATTTAATTATTTAACAATAAAATGTTATTTTGAGATGCATTTACCTACTTGAAGAACATCTTTTATTATACTATAACTAATAGTGATTTCATGAAACTTGTGGATATTGTGGTTGCTTAAATTTACAAACATAACTGTTTTTCTGTAAAATTAATGATAAACAGCACTGATGGTGCTTCTATTCAAACAATATCTCTGTATAATGATATTTAATCATTAATTGATTTTCTGAGGGACCAGACAATACAAGCGATTATCTATGGCTGCTCACCTGACCCCAATGCTATAAACGTCAGAGTTCCTCAGGGAGCTGTACTCTCAGTGATACTATTCCTGCTGCACTTCAACAATCTACTAAAACCTGGTATCTTTGGGTACACAGATGACAGCTCTGGTACTGAGAGGTACTTGTCTAGTCTGCAGGATAATTTACAGAAAGTCCATAATGAGAGAGAAGCCATGGTTGAACACTTAAATTTGAACCTTAAGTTTGTATCCAACTGGGGTGATACGAACCTGGTCAGGTTTAATGTTGAAAAAACACAGGCACTAAACAAAGTCCGTTTATCCTAACTTCTAATTTCTCAAGCTCCTTGGGGCCCAATTAGGATCTGATCTCAATTTTGGGCACTTGATCGAGATAAAGACAAGTTAAGTGGTATTTCACACTGAACTAGCTTCTTCGCTTTGAGCGCCGAACTCGTCGATTCGTTGGCAATGAAGCACTGATGACGGCAAAAATGCTTAGTCTAGAGCGTCGACGTAAGTTAGCTTGCCTCTGTGTTTTACAGGTTACACTTTGGAGAGCGTGCACAGGAAATGTACGATTTAATCCCGCCTAATCCATTCCACCATAGGATAACTAAACGACGCGCCGTGAGGGTTTCCACCTTTATGTTGTGGAAATTCACATGAAGCGGTTCGCTTCATCATTCATTATGCAAACGGCAAAGGAGTGGAATTCACTCCCGGCGTCTGTTTTCCGTCTACCTATAACTAGGGAGTCTTCAAGCAAAGAGTGAATAGACATTTAATTGGTAAACGCGATCTATCGTCGGCCTCATCTTTATTTACCATCAGGTAAGATCGAGGGTAACTGCATACCTGTACTACATAAAAAAATTATTATCACACTGTCGCAAATTGAGCTATCAGTTAAAATAAAAAATAATGGTGGACCAATAGTCTCTTAATATTTAAAACGGGGGTATTGAAGCAGGGAAGTTACCATACATAAGTGCGGCCAATAATAGGGATTTAATACCATGATGTTATTCACCGGAGCACAACACGTGCGGTTTGTGTTCACGAGTACTATCCTAATAACAATTCTGTGACTGAATCTAAACGGAAATTTTGTTCTCATTACCTACAATATAAAAAAACGCAATTCAAGTTCAAACAATTGAAAATTGGGTGCGGAAGTTCGAGTCGACGGAATTCGGCTGATCCAAAACATCGAGAGCTCAAAAACATAGTGTAGGAGGGTCTGTTCGAGAGCAACCGGTCTATCCACTTGAAAGCGCTCTAGTGTCTTAAATGTGCTCAGAACATCTCTAAATCACATTCCACACCAGTACATACATTTATACCCATACAAAGTTCAAATTGTGTGGTCCACCCTGTATTTTATTCAATTTAGGCTCTAAGAAGGCACTTATGATTGTCGGTCGCCACGGTGGCCTAGTGTTGGTATTTCTATGAGCACTGGTATTAAAAATTAAAAGATTATAAATTACATTATAATAATCACAATAAAAAATTATGAATTACCCAAAGTATAGTACTGAAATACAGTCAAGAAAAACTGTATTCATCATCATTTTGCAAATTAATAACAAGTTTACAATAAAATATATACTGCAGCCATCACAAACTGTGCAGTGTGCGTTCATAATAAATATCCATCTCATGTAAAACACCCATTTAACAGTTAATGATCATGTTGATACATACTAATCATTCTGATGCCCTTATTCAGATAAGATGTTCAGTGATTACATATTTGTTCAGAATTTTGATAAGAGCCTGTTGTTATCATGTGATGGATAACACAGAACAATCCAAATTGAGCATTATGGTATAATTATGGACTTAGATTACCCTGTGATATAAGCTAATTATTGTAGGTTAGATCAACTTTAAACATTGATGACTTACTACATCAGTTATTTTTATTGAAGATATTTGGCTATTTACTGAGAATTGACGCTTTTGTTTCGTATTTATAGAACGCTTAAAGAAATATCACGTGAATAAGAAAAAGCAGGAATTATGTTGCAAGTGGATAGTTTCACTTGGATGTAACAGGACAAAGTGCCCGGACTCTACGCATATGATAAGTTCAGTACAATATAATAACATCGCAGACTACCGAAATGTCTCCAATTCTTCGTCAGTTCTCTCTGTCATACCGGCTTGCTAAAATCATTAAATGTTTCTTTCACATTGTTTGAAATTTGACGTTTCTTAGAAAAATCTTGTTTATTTCCATTTTTCTTGTACTTTTTTTTCGATCTGACTTTACTGTTAGCCTGAGGGGCCCTATCAAAAAACAGAGCCGCTTATGGCTTTTACAGCTTTACCGGGCTTGGGGGCGAACTCTTAAGGCACTCAGCCGCGAAAGCGTGGGCAATAAGCGCGCAAGAGTACCAAAGTGGCCGGACCTCGGCTTGGGCTGTTGCCGCGATTGCAAAGAAGTCTTGATCTGACTAATTCCCTATCCGTAGGATTCGAGCTAAACTAAAATATACATATATACATGTACCTGCCTCCTGGGAAGAAGGAAGGAACATGTATATATGTATTTAGTGATCTGAAATATGGTCTACACTAACTAGCGTAAAAAAATGTTCCTTACATGTTTGGGTAACCATCATAGTGTTACTCACTTTTACGATGTACGACGAAGCAATACTTTAGAAGCAGTAGCAGTAGTAATAAATCTATGGTGGTTACCATTGCATAGTGATAAATGCAATATGGGAAATATAGAAGTTTCAAAAGGTAATTTGGCCAAGTTACATCATAATTAGGGGGTTCAAAGAGGGGTAGGGCACAGCGAAAACGTTGGAGATTTCCCACTACTTGGGACAGTCCGACTGGTGGAATAAATCCAACCTACAGAAGATCGCAGCCAAATAACCTAGTTTTGTGTTTCTGTAGTGAGTAGGGTTTCCAGAGCTCTTTGGGGTTGGGGTTCAAGGTCGGCTACGTACTGATTACACCTATGGTATTACAAGCGTCCATAGGCTACTATAACCGCTTACCATAAGGCGGGGCGTCTTTATATTTGCCACCTTTGTTTTATAAAAAAAAAAAACGTAATCTTATTATACTAAATGAGCAATTCTTGTATATATATATTTAATTGGTTTCTCGGAAACGGCTCCAACGTTTTCGATGAAACTTTGCATTTAGATAATGTTTTACACAAGTTTATCTAGAGAGTTGTTTTTCTTTTTTTGTTTATAAGACACTGAGCATAGATGGTCGCACAGATAATAAATTTTTATTTTAAAAACAACCGCGTTTTTTATATTTTATATTGCTCAATCTCTCTCCCTGCTTAATATCTTTATAATTACGACGACGTAATTTATAAAATAACATACCATCACGCCTGTATCCACGAAGAGTTAGGCAGAGGTGTACTAATGCACACCAACAGTTCGCCGATTATGTTTTTAGGTCCCATGTAATAAAAGGGGGCGAGCCTATTGCTATTAATCGGGCACAAAGCCAAACTCCGAGCTGCTACTGAGAATTTCATAGAAAAATCCAATAACACTTTGCTCGAGCTGGGATTCAAACCTAGGACCTCAATCATACCAGTCGCGCTTGGGACCACTAGGCTAATGAGGCGAATAAAATTGATGGGGAGTATTTATAAAACATCTCTGCGTCTTCCTTCATCAATTGTAGTGGTAAAAAAATATTTGTATGGTAGTGTATAAGTAAGTATATTGGATAAGTAAAATACAATTTAAATGAGTAGCGTGCAATCGAGGTCCTCGTCTCGGCCGTCGTTGTGAGCCCGGCGGAGCACGCGCGCCACCACGTCCGCGAGGGCCTCGCGCGCTCCCTCCTCCAGGACCATCATGCATTGCTGCAACAAACATATCTTATCTAATACAATAACCAAGAGACATACCTACGGAATACAAATAGATACCTAGACTACAGCTCTCGAATACCAGTAAATGGAAACCCAATCGAGTTTCTGGCTGTGGTCCTTCCGAACTGGTGATAGTGTGTTTTGATGCTTATAACTGTCGCCTTAGAGCCTAAATTGAATAAAGTATTTTTGGAGTTTACTCCCTAAAGAATCGATTTTCATTTATGAAAGCCGGTATTTAAATTTTATGAGTGAAATTTATAAAAGCGTTAACAAAAACCGTAACGTTTTTCTGCGCAACGTATAATAATATTACAATAATTAACCATTGGTGAATGACATATTATACTTCCTGTTTACAAAATTCCATTAAAATCGGTTGAGAATTAACAAAAATTTCATTTTACGTTAAAAAAAAAATAAGATTTATAAAAATAATATTGACAATGATTATTATAGGCTATAATTTGAGCGATGATATAAGAAGCTCCTCGTGTACAAAATCTCATAAGAACCAGTCAACCCGCTTTTAGAGTTAAACCCGTACATAGAAACAGACAATCAGTGAAAAAAAACGTGTACAAAATCTCATAAGAACTAGTCAACCCGCTTTTAGAGTTAAACCCGTACATAGAAACAGACAATCAGTGAAAAAAAAAGTATATTCGTGGACACTTCCTTTAAAATGTGTATGTCTATAGAGATATTTCGAAAAAAAAAAAAACATGTACAGACAGACAACTACATATTTACTAATTTAGATAGATACCTAAATTATAAAAAACCATTCCGATCCTGTAGTGCTGAATCGCAGATATTAATTATTTTAGGTAGGTATAAAATAATGAAAGTGTAACTATAAAATATCAAAAGTAAAAATATTTCTCACATTCTGCAGTATCCTTCTCAGTAAATGTGTAATCAAATGATTATCAGATTAGATATATTATGTAGCTGGATTATTATCAAATTCGCTTTCTTGGAAGTATTTCATAGTTATTATATATTTGAAATAAAGTAGATTTTGTGTAAATCCACCCGGACACATGTTACACAATACGGATTCGAATTCTTAAACTAAGAAAGAGCACTCGCTATAGTCAAAAAATACTATCCACCAGTAGGTAGATTACACAGCCGAAACAACCTTTAAGTATTATAATATATTATTTGTGCACCATGCACTTTTATATTTTACTAGCTACGCCCGCAGCTTCGTTCACGTGTACTACAGAGTGCCCGCGCGAATCTTGTTTCCTTGTTCCTGGCTATTTTAAAGGCAAACATGCTTATTGTGGGGGTGTTCCTTAAAAGATAGATATATAGTCTCGCTGTCTTTTTTAAAGTTTTTTTTAATTTCTACAATTACTAAGTACATTAATTTGCTATATCTCTTATGGTTTACTCAGCGTAAGTCATTTAAGCGCCTGAATTGATTCACCATGACCAGTTTTTTTGATGTGAAACATATATAGGCGAGGGGTAAACCTGATTGCTGGCGTGGCGATACAGACCGTGGCGATTATGAGCAATTATGAAGATAATCACTGCAACCCCACTGACCCCCCACAGGGAAATCGTCGGGACACCTTTTGGGACCCCCTAGGACTTCCCACAGGGGAATTGTCGAGGCACTCTCTGGAACCCTCTGAGCCTTTGGGACCCCCCTTCAATGTTTCACATCTGGCAGGCATCCCGTGACAGCTATAAAAAAATATTTTCGCGAAACCCTAATTCTTTTTTGAATTTGGTTATAAAGAGTGATGATTTTTAATGTTTTAATGGTTATATTAGAAAATGGTTACAATGGTGAGCCGCAAATGGTAGATAGCAAGCAATGATGTTGAGTCACTTATGGTTGTAAGCCAAATGATTTGCATACATTGGTTTTGTGGTCTATACAATTAATAAGATTGAAGTAACTGTCTGTAATGTCAAAATATCAGCTTTTTTCTAAATGCATATGAAAGCATATACGATACCTATAACAAAAACAAACTTTTGAATTTTTTTTGTGTATAGGTAATCTCCGAAACGATTGGACCGATTTTGACAGGAATTTCACTGGCAGATAGCTGATTTTATAAGGAGTAACTTAAGCTATTTTTATTTTAGAAAAAGAATTATGGTTCGAGCAAATAAAAAAAAACTGATCACGGTGAAACAATGCGGGCGCTTAAATGGCTTACGCTGAGTAGTACACAATTTTAGACATTTAAAATATAGTATATGTCTACCTTATAAGGATCACCCACAATAAACATATAACCGGGAGTCTAACGGCGTTCTGTAGTCCACGTGAACGAAGTCGCGGGCACAACTAGTTTATCACTAAACTTTCAACATCGGTATCGTATCGACAAAATGATATATCGTTAGAAACTTAATAACAATACATTTCTTAATTAATATTGTATCGTATGAATTCTTTCCTGCAAGTGACTCTATGAATATCGTTACCTGATGGAAGGTCTCGTCATGCGGTAGTCGCAGCACGGCTCGCAGGGCGATCTCCGCGTTGGCGCGCACGTACGTGTTCTTCTCCTTGGTGCCGTTGACGAGCGCCGGCAGCAGCGCGCGCAGCACCTCCGCTCCCGCGCCCTTCGTGCCGGCGCACTCCTCGCGCCCTATCAGCGTGCTGGCGCGCGCCATCAGCTGCTTCACCTCGTTGCTAGCGTGGTTCATGCTCTGCGGGAAACGGTACTCGTCAACACCTGACACCACTACACAATTCCACAGTTCAATTAGAGATGGGCAAAAAATCCATTTATATCGATACACCTAATGATACGTTTTGTATTTGATACATACGATATTCGATATTTTTTTGGGACATACAGCCTTACTGATATCGTGAGGTCCGTATCGTTTAACAGTAATATAATAAGATATAAAAGTTTAGTACGATAAGATTACTTAAATCGTCTAAGTATCAGTACTGAAACCGAATTTGGTGATGATATTAGAGAAAAAGAAAAAAAAAACCCATCTTTAAGTTCAATATAAGAACTTACCCTGACGAACTGTGAGAGAACGTTCTGTGGAACCTGCCTGTTGTTCTTCAGCAGGTACCTGATGAGATAACCGATGCCCCTGATGCCGTTGCAGACGACGGGCACCTTGTCGCTGGCGAGATAGGTGAGCAGCGTGCGGTCTACCTTCTCCTCGAAATGGCCGTGGTAGACTTGCTCGGGCGTCTCCTTGAGCGCTACGAAGAGTGCACAAGAGCGGCCGTGCTGAAGGAACCAATCGGCCGGATCGGTCGGCGGCGGAGCTAAGACGTGGTGGAGCAGGGCGGCCTCGCGGTGCGGTTCCGGTAACCAGTGTACGAGTGCGCCGAGACAGCCGCCGACCGCGCTGCGTGGAGGATCCTCCGGGTGCGCTAGCAGAGCTGGCCCAGTGAGAGTAGAGAGGATGCTGAGGGCGAGCTGCTCGGACATCTTGTCACCGCCGCCCATGATGACGCTGCGTAGCGCCTGCAGCATGGTCTCGCGGATGGCGGGGTCGTCCGCGTTCTTGACGCCGTTGTGTACCTCTACGAAGAGCGGGTCGGCGCGAGCGTGGATCATCACGAGCTGAGCGAGCGCGAGCCCGGCCTTAACGCGCACCGCCCTGTTCGGGTCGTTTAACGCCTTCAGGAATGTCGTCTGCAGCTGCGGCAGGAACTGTTTCAGCATCACCCCCACCTGTCAAGACCAGAGAAAACTAATTAAACCGACTCAGTAATATTAAACATATTTTTGACCAGCTGTGCCCGCGGCTTCGCTCACACGGACTACAGAATGCCGTAGATTGGTTACACGCGCAAATGGTTCTACAATCTCTCCCGGTTATTTTAATTGCTTATTGCGGTTGACATATTATGCTCTCGCGGAATTTTCTGTAGGACTATTTAATGTTTACAATTACTACAATTACGTAGTAAAGTAATTTGATATATGTTTTATGGTTTTGATTATGGAATTGATTCATCATGGATTTTTTTTTTATTTGCGCGGGACCCTAATTCTTTTTCTAAAATAATAGTAGCCCAAGTTACTCTTCATAACATCACCTCTATCTACCAGTGAAAGTCCCATCAAAATTGGTCCAACCGTTTCAAGAGATTATCCAGAACGAAAATACAAACAATAATTTTAAAATGAAGTTTTTGTTATAGATGCATTTAGTAAAAGGCCGTTTTATTTTGAGATTATATACAGACACTTCAATTTTATTAATTGTATGGATGTGCTACATTATAATAGTGAAGTTGGAGTTAAAATTGATAATACATGCCGTCTTCCGTCCATCTTCAATTTGATTATACCCCTTAATTCTAAGGAGAATTTGTTCCTAAGACTTTTGCGTCTCCTCTGGTTTTAGTGCCCGTCTGTAATTAACTAACGTAATTTCATCTGTAAACACGAAATTGACGATAACTATGCACACATAGGAGATTTATTAATTTAAAAATGTATTAGTCATTTAATTATTATTTTATTAAGTGTTTTCAGAATAACAATCAATTTCGATTTTACTTTTTTAAAGAAGTTTTATTTGGACACGGTAAGGAAAAATGCGTGTAATGTGTTAATGAATATACTAATTTAGTATTTATTACTCTATCGACTTCAAAATTTTATTTAGTTCTTGACAGACCGCAATTTCCAGGCTTGTTTACTTATTCTACTATACCTATATATTTTATATATTTCTTAAAAAAAGCTTTTGCCAAATATACACTTAAACCAAGTGTCTTTTAGTTGTGGTCCAGGTGGATTATGACTTCTAACAGTAAAGTTAATTTCTTTATTTTCTCGATGACAGTTCTAATTTGATAGTTGTAGTATTGTGACCAAATAAGTAATGATATCGATCTGAATGAATATCGATATGAAATAAGTAGGGACGATCCTCAGATTTTGATTAAAATAAATAAATAAAGATTACCTGTCATTATAATTATTTCGTTTCATTGTAGAGTAGCTACCTATACCTACTTATTTTACAACAGCTTCGAAAATTTTGAAGAAGTTGGCATTATCAATCAAGAATAAATACGTGTAACATCTTGTAATTAAATATAATATTAGTTAATAAATTTGTACAAAAGTATCCGGCAATAGTTTAGTTTCTTACATTTTGTAAAAAAATATCGGGTGTGTTATCGTGTTACGTTTATCGGTATAGCTCCATCCCTATCAGTTTCTCCGACTCTGGTATAAACTTGTGCGTGTGTAAACGTCATATTTTTATAAAATAATGCATACATAATGTAAAAAAGACGCTCGTTCTAGTCTTCACAGTAGCTGTCATCGAGAAAATTAAGAAATGGAAATGGTATAGGAACTTATATAACTTTTTCTTGTTTTTGTTGTTGCTACCATAAGAAAGCAGATGTTATATAAAATTGAGCGCGAAATCTCTATAAATTTTATCAAATTATTGCCAGTTACAACAGTGTCGTTTGGTGATTGTTCCTCACGGGCGACAAAACAGTAATGCCAAATATTTTTGTGGCATCGTCTATTTTGTCTTGATTTTGTTTTTAACACTTTATGTTTTATTAGGATTCTTTTTATTTCATGTTTTTGTTATTTGTTTGTGTATCTTTGTGACAATAAATATTTTTTTCTTTCTTTCTCAATTTCAAAGAAATTTCACTTTTTGATCAACAACCATAAAGGCCTACCAGTAATCAATGTTTAAAAAAAATTAACATGAAATCTCAAAGTCAGTATTACCAGTTATTGTTGGTGTTGTTACCTTAGCGAGCAAGGAGGCGAGGGTCTCTAGTACGGCAGCTTTGACGCTCGAGTTGAACCGGTCACCGAGGATACGAATGAGGGGACCGGTGATGTGCACCACGGACGGTTGGATGGACGCCGCTGACGTAATCTTGATAACCTCGCCCAACATGAGCGCCGCGTTCTCCTTGTCTTCGGGAAGACCGTTCAGTATCGACTCGCGGAACAGCGGCAGAATTGGTGCAATACCCTGATTAAAAAAAAAAAATATAAGTATCTTAATTGGAAGCATATTACAAGTGCAACACCTGTTTTTTTTTATAGATACCCGTTTGGCAGATTCTTCAGAACCAATGTTTACATCTGCGCGCGCATAGTTAACTCAACCACAAGTGGCGCGATAAAATAAATCCGCGCGCTATTTTTTACAAATACTATATTTGTTTAAAATAAGTTTAACAAATAAGAGAACAAGCTTCAACGATTATGAAGAGTTCCCTTGTGTATCTTCCAAGTTGAAGGTCCAATACCAATGAAATTATAATGGGACCACCCTTGAGGTATCCCCTATCCAACAAAAAAAGAATCATACAAATCGGTTCATAAACAAAGAACTAATGGCTGAACATCCAAAAAAAAAACATTATTATCAAAATGAAGTGTTTTTTTCGCAAGTTTGTTGATAAACATCGTGTAAAATGTGCGAGCTTCGGTAAAATACTAGAGAGGTAGAGTCACCTTGGGCAAGCAGAAACCGGGCAGCAACTCCCCGTTGAGGTCGGCGGCGACGTAGCGCAACGCTTGACGCACGTCGGACACGTGGTGCACCTGCCGCTCCGGGTCGAGGGACCGCGTGAGTGCGGCGAGCGCGTCCCACGCCATCAGCACGACGTCCGTGTCCGCGTCGGCGAGCAGCACGATCAGCCCGCGCAGCAGCTGCGGCACGTGCGCGTCTAGCTCGGCGCGCGTGTGTCCGACGTACGCGCAGAGCAGTGCGGCCGCCGCGCGACGCTTCTCGCCAGTGTACGTGCGTACGTAATCCAGCAACGTGTCGATTATACTGTACCATATACCACATATTATTAAGACCATTTGTTTTACAAGGCTATTTTTAATTTTTAAAAAGTTGGCCGTGACGAGGCGCCAGGAAGATGTGAAACATCTTAGTGGATATTTAAAAAGAAAGTTTGTTTGTATGTCAGCTCCTTAGTAAGGTAGTCCAGTTTACTCCTTAAGTATTCTTTGAACATACAATTGGCGAAAAGTTATTTGGTTAACTGACCTGGTAAATAAATACACCGGGTACTCTCTAATCACGACAAACAAAAAGAAAGCCACTGTGAAGATGTTTATTTTATTACTATGTGTATGTTAGTATGACCCAGTTGGTCTATTAAAAAAAAAACGAACTCGGTCCCACAACGGCCAACATTGGACCAAAGCGTCGCCATGGCAACATTGGGACAAACGATCGGTCTGACTCGCCGCATTACATATTTCACATCAAAAGGGAACCAACTTCAATAATTTTGAGGTATCCCATATAGAATCTTCGAAGTCGAAGGTCCAATCCCAATGAAATTAAAATGGGTCCAACTCTTGAGGTATCCCCTATCCAACAAAAAAACACTCATCTAAATCGGTTTATCAACAAAGAAGTTATGGCTGAACATCTATAAAAAAAATACATATATTATATACATTCGAATTGAGAACCTCCTACTTTTTTGAAGTCCGTTAAAAACTATTTTAATTCCTTTTTTATTTACTAATATCATCTATGTTAATAAATATGTAGTTTTGTCTGTACATGTAATAATTTTCAGATTTCTGGATATTTACCCCATATTAATATGACATATTTCTTTTGTCTGTCTGTGTTTTTATATCCAAATTTAACTCAAAACTGGCTTGAAATTTTGTACATGGGAAACTTATCTCATTGGTCAATTTATAAGCTATGAAAATTTTCGAGAATTCTTTTAGAAATCGTAAAAAAATATCTTCTTATTAATCCTTAACCGATTTTATTGAAATTATGTACATGGAAGTATTATTATTGTTATCTCTCAATTGATAAACTACACGAGTAAGTTTATATAGAACAAGCTAAATTATTAAAAAGGTAACAAAAATCTCGACTGTCACAAAAACACTAATAAAAAACATATTTTTCTCTTTTTGCACTTTATTTTTATCCCAGATTTCGTACTTAAATATTATATAGCCTCCTTTTTCGAAGTCTGCTAAAAAGAATAAGTATAGGAGAGCAGGACTGACCATCTGACTGCTGGCGGCTCGTTGATCGAGAGCAGCGCGTTGCGACAGTTCTCGAGCTCGGTGGGCTCCGCGGGCGTCGCCCGTGCGGCAGCGAGCGCGTTCACGAGCGCGGGCAGCACGCGCGACAGGTGCTTGCCGAGCGCCGACCCCGCGGCCGAAGCGAGCGCGGACAGAGCGCGCGTGTCCGCCACGCCGCCCCCGGGACCGCCCCCGGTCAGCACCGGGATCAGGTAAGGCAGTATCGCGCGCGACTTCACCGTCATCACCTGTACGCACTGTGTGTACGTACATACACACAAACATTTTGCATTAAAACTGATTTTGTTGAAAAAAAAAAAAATTACATCTGGACACTCGAATGCGCGAGTTGACTGCATGTTTTCAAAATTAAAGTAAAAAGCCTATAACAATACAAATCTGGAAAAAGTAATTGTTTGTCTATGAATCATGTGATTTGAAACGCCGATTAGAAAACGTGTCGTCATCGTTCAGGAAATATGAACGTTAGACGTTCGCGTTAGTTGTCAAACTTGTCACTGTTATCATAAAAAAATGACATATAACATGAATGTTGACGTCACGGGACCATAATGCATCGTTTTTGTTACGTACTTTTTATTTAGATAAAAAACATTTTTAAATCACTTTTTATGCTGTATTAATTTAAAAATATGTTAATCATATGTATTATTTTCAACATATAAATTGTTTAAAATAATTTTCCAAAAGTTGTCAATTCCCGGAGTTGACCGAAGTAGGTATATGCCGCAATGGTGCGGGAATGCTTGGTAACGAAAAAGGACGTCGTCCATTGACCTTGTTCCCTTTCTTCAGGGATCACCAAATCCTCTGGTATAGCCGTCCAAGAACCTTTGGCGGTGGGTTCACAAAATTTCAGTGCAATTTGCAAAAAAAACGCGGGTACGTAGGAATAATAAAAAACTGAAACGGCGCGCTCACGGAACAGTATGTGACGCGAGTCGGTTACAAATCGGGGACACGACGAGGAGGGATTAGGAGATGGTATGTGATAGAGAAGACGTAGTACGGCGTTACCACACTAAAACATAGAAAAAATTGTAACAGTGAACTTGATAGGAGCTAATTAGAAATTTAAAAAAAAAATTAGCTAGCCCGGCAGACATTGTTCTGCCCTTTCCAGTAGTAAATGGCTTGGCAACAGCGCCTCCTATCGGAAACCATCGTCTTCATAAAACGAATATATAATGTAAATTTATTTATATTGAGTTCAATCAGTCAAGTTGTTCAGAAGAAACTAACAGACACAAACAAGAATTTATATGATATTAAATGAGTTTAAGGTTTATCTATGAGTGAGAAAGGCTGATGGATATAAATGTGTGCATCAACACGCGTGTGTGCGGTACCTGTTTGAGTCCGTCGAGCGTCGCCTCCGCTACCTCGGGGTCCGGATGGTTGAGGTTTTCGACCAACGTGGGCAGGATGTCGTCGAGCGCCTTGTTGCCGATGGTGGAGTGCAAGCTGTCGAAAGCGCGCGCGGCCGCCAACCGCACCTCCGGCAGGGGATCACTCAGAGCGGTCCGTACCGTCGGCACCTGAAAGACAAACCACCTCGACGCTAATATTGAATTCATGTTACCTGTGACCTTTCAAGCGATAAAATTAAAATCAAAAAAATCTTTATTCAATTTACCCTATCTTTCCCCTTCTTTTGACCTCTTGATATGATACGACTCCCACTTTATCCATTACTTGTTGGAATAAGCTTCATCTTGGTCTTCCTCTTATAGGTATAGTTAGCGTTGTGGCCACAATCTCGCCTGATCTTAAGTGACCATGTGGCACAAGATGGTAACACGCTAAGCCTAGCTATCGGAACACACCTATTGGTGTTTGGTAACAGATTTCCAACTAGAGGGCGGTAGCTAGCCGGATAGGCATTAGATTTTTTTTTTAATAATTACTTTGGTAAGACAAAAAGTATCAATGCAGTTTCTACTGAAATCAACACTCAAGTAAGAACTGATTTATAGAATAATGTGGAAATTGTTCAATTACCAGTCCATCAGCGAAGCCGAGCACAGCGTCCCTGGAGGTGGAGATGAGAATCTCGCCGAGACCGATGCAGACGCCCTGCCGTTGGTCCGAGCGCGTCGACAGCAGCCCGTGCTCCAGGATAGGAACTATCTCCGGGAGTACGCGCTCACCCAACTGATCAACCAAATAGGAGAAACATTGATTGAAGTGAATGAATGAGACATCTATTATTAAGTGACTTGTACATTGTATAGAATACTTGGTTTTGTTAGCTAGAGTGTCGGACATTAAAAAATGCATTACCACAATGCTACTGCCTTTTTTTTAAATTCTCGTCCATACCCTTAACATAATCAGGGACCTAAATGCTATAGTTGCATCACCAGTTTTCCTACAACAAAAATGTAGGCGGATTTCAAGATATCCATACACCACCATTGTTTTAATGACCTCGAAGTATCTTGAAACAGAAGTATATAAAAGTTGATAAAGTAACCTTGCGAACTAGATCTCCGAGTGTACGCGCTGCGACTTGCCGCTTGTCGAAGCTGGTAGAGGCGAGACAGCCCAGCAGCAAGTTGAACAGAGTCGGCAGGATCTCTCGCAGGGTTTTCGGAGTGTTCGTCACTACCACCTGGGGGAGACAATGTTCTCGTCAGTGTTTTAGCTTCGGACACAAGAAGAAGTAACGTTGGTGATGTAAGCAGTGGCGGTTCGTCCTAAATACTGAACAATATATGTTTTGTGTTATTCTTATCCGTACATATGTATTTTATTAACCGATTTCAACAAAAGGATTCTATTTTTGTTGAATAGGGGATACCTCAAGGGTCTTTCAATTTTATTGGCATTGAACCTACAACTTCGAAGATAAACCAGGGAAATCTTCAAAATTATTGGAATTGAATTTAATTTTTTGTTAAAATTTGTCTTGTTTAGGAAACATGTATAGATTTATCTATACTGCTTTGTACTATAAACTACATTTCACGAAAAAACAATTACGTACGATAAAAAGATTAGGTATTACGTTGTACTGAATGTAGGGCCAGCGATTCCGCTCCTATGAAACAAAGTTCAGTACAACGATAAGCACATAATGCAATGAGTGCGAAAGAGAACATACTACACGGCCCGACACGTGAAATAAAAGATTTAGTAAGAGAATTAAACACAATCTTGAGCGGCGCTCCTGCGCTACATTTAACACGCGAACTAGTGTATGGTTTTATTTGAATTTCTGATTCTTAATTTGTATGTATTTTATTTATTTATTTGGTTCATATTGCTTCACAATTAACACGAAATATACATTTGTTATGTTTTGCAATCATGTGGTGCCAATTACGAAACGATTATTAAATGTGAATTGTATATGTATGTATGTTATAAACAATAGAGAATAAACTGAGTCCTTTCTGTGTTCCTGTTTCACAGCCATGATGACTATTTCAATGTGTTTTTCGATTTCAATTCTTTTAAGAAAAAAATCCTATTTGACTGGAATAAATCAATATGACTAAACTTCGTGTCATACATGTTAGAACATCTTTGTAAAACAGGGTTCTTAGCATAATTGTGTTTAGTTATAGTATATTTGTATAGTTTGTGTGTAAATAATTACTTACTTCATTAAAAATAAGATATTAGTAATTTTAGAAAAAGAGCGCTGTTTTTTAGTGAATGCCCCTTAAAAAATTTCACAAGCTGGCTATTGGATGTAAGGTACCTTCCAGACGTGCAGCGCCGCCTGTCGGACCATGAGCGCGACGTCACTACGGCCCATGTAAAGACCGGCGAGCACGCGGTTGCGGCGCTCGGTGCCGAGAGCGCGGATGATCGCCTTGTGCGACTGCTCAGTGCCGAAGTTGTCGTCCTCCGAGGCAGTCTCCGTGCTCATCTTGCCGGACACGCCCGACACGCGGTATAGTAAGTCACCTAACAAGTACAAAAATAGTATTTTATCTAATCATCATAAATTTGTATATATTAGGGAGTAGAGCAAGCATAAATGTTTTCGTTTGAAAAGAGTCGTTTGTTCGATCGGATAGCGGCCACGTGGTGAAAGAAGAGTCTCAGACCGCGCATAAACGCTGACGAAGGCTCAAAGTGAGAAACGATCGACAACGCATTCGTTCGCTTGCGTTCGCTGTTGTATCCCATACAGATTGCGATGTTGTTCGGCCACGCCCACTTAGAGATTTCGTTCACGTTCGTGTGCTGTCTGTACGAACTTTAGTTATTCATTTCAGCCCTTGCAGATAATTCAACAGTGGCAACATTTTTGTTTTTTTTTTTTGTTTCATCGTAGCGGCTACAGATTGCAGTCACGTTATAAGCTACTTTAATGCCGCTTGCACACGATGCGCAGTAGCTTGCGCAAGTACTACTACTGCGCATGAAATTTCATCGTGTAAACACTTTTTGCTTAGTGAAAGTGCGAGTGGAAGTTGCTTAGTAGTACTCGCTTTGGTCCATGCGCCAGTTTGCCCCCCACGCCCCCTTCACTCCCCTCGTTACTATTCACTGCATCATTCGAACGCGTTTACGATCGGTACTGGCGCCAGTTCAATCAATTCATTCGTTTTTTTCCTGATCATAGTCTGCTTTTCTTCATGTTTTCTGCTATTGTGTTTTATCCTAAAATTAATTAAATATGAAGTGGGATATTGATACAACCGTCTCTTTCCTTCAAATTTATAAGGAACATGAATGTCTGTGGAATACAAAAAGTGCAACATACAAAAATAAACATATGCGTGATACTGCGCTTAATGATATAAAAACAAGAATGGGTATCGACGGATTCGGAATCCAAGAGATTAAAGCTAAAGTAAGAGTTCTGCGTTCGACATATTACCAAGAAAAAAGGAAAATTCAAAGCTCGCATCGTTCCGGAGCGGGCGCTGAGGATATTTACCGGCCTAACATTAAATGGTTTAATGACATGGATGAAATAATGAGTAACATCGAAAGCAAGACACCAGTTTGGGATAACTTGGTAAGCAAGTTGTACCAAGCTATCTGTAATTTCTTGTTCGTATAACCTACGATTTTTTATTTATTTCAAAAGTGAGGTTATTTTAAGATAACCTCACATTTCATGAATAGTAATATTTATCTATATCTATTTTGCTGTATACTTGCTGTCAGGCGTTTTAAATTGAAGACGTAGTACGGCGTTACCACACTAAAACATAGAAAAAATTGTAACAGTGAACTTGATAGGAGCTAATTAGAAATTAAAAAAAAAAAATTAGCTAGCCCGGCAGACATTGTTCTACCCTTTCCAGTAGTAAATGGCTTGGCAACAGCGCCTCCTATCGGAAACCATCGTCTTCATAAAACGAATATATAATGTAAATTTATTTATATTGAGTTCAATCAGTCAAATTGTTCAGAAGAAACTAACAGACACAAACAAGAATTTATATGATATTAAATGATTTTAAGGTTTATCTATGGGTGAGAAAGGCTGATGGATATAAATGTGTGCATCAACACGCGTGTGTGCGGTACCTGTTTGAGTCCGTCGAGCGTCGCCTCCGCTACCTCGGGGTCCGGATGGTTGAGGTTTTCGACCAACGTGGGCAGGATGTCGTCGAGCGCCTTGTTGCCGATGGTGGAGTGCAAGCTGTCGAAAGCGCGCGCGGCCGCCAACCGCACTTCCGGCAGGGGATCGCTCAGAGCGGTCCGTACCGTCGGCACCTGAAAGACAAACCACCTCGACGCTAATATTGAATTCATGTTACCTGTGACCTTTCAAGCGATAAAATTAAAATCAAAAAAATCTTTATTCAATTTACCCTATCTTTCCCCTTCTTTTGACCTCTTGATATATGATACGACTCCCACTTTATCCATTACTTGTTGGAATAAGCTTCATCTTGGTCTTCCTCTTATAGGTATAGTTAGCGTTGTGGCCACAATCTCGCCTGATCTTAAGTGACCATGTGGCACAAGATGGTAACACGTTAAGCCTAGCTATCGAAACACACCTATTGAACTTTGGTAACAGATTTCCAACTAGAGGGCGGTAGCTAGCCGGATAGGCATTAGATTTTTTTTTTTAATAATTACTTTGGTAAGACAAAAAGTATCAATGCAGTTTCTACTGAAATCAACACCCAAGTAAGAACTAATTTATAGAATAATGTGGAAATTGTTCAATTACCAGTCCATCAGCGAAGCCGAGCACAGCGTCCCTGGAGGTGGAGATGAGAATCTCGCCGAGACCGATGCAGACGCCCTGCCGTTGGTCCGAGCGCGTCGACAGCAGCCCGTGCTCCAGGATAGGAACTATCTCCGGGAGTACGCGCTCACCCAACTGATCAACCAAATAGGAGAAACATTGATTGAAGTGAATGAATGAGACATCTATTATTAAGTGACTTGTACATTGTATAGAATACTTGGTTTTGTTAGCTAGAGTGTCGGACATTAAAAAATGCATTACCACAATGCTACTGCCTTTTTTTTTAATTCTCGTCCATACCCTTAACATAATCAGGGACCTAAATGCTATAGTTGCATCACCAGTTTTCCTACAACAAAAATGTAGGCGGATTTCAAGATATCCATACACCACCATTGTTTTAATGACCTCGAAGTATCTTGAAACAGAAGTATATAAAAGTTGATAAAGTAACCTTGCGAACTAGATCTCCGAGTGTACGCGCTGCGACTTGCCGCTTGTCGAAGCTGGTAGAGGCGAGACAGCCCAGCAGCAAGTTGAACAGAGTCGGCAGGATCTCTCGCAGGGTTTTCGGAGTGTTCGTCACTACCACCTGGGGGAGACAATGTTCTCGTCAGTGTTTTAGCTTCGGACACAAGAAGAAGTAACGTTGGTGATGTAACCAGTGGCGGTTCGTCCTAAATACTGAACAATATATGTTTTGTGTTTTTCTTATCCGTACATATGTATTTTATTAACCGATTTCAACAAAAGGATTCTATTTTTGTTGAATAGGGGATACCTCAAGGGTCTTTCAATTTTATTGGCATTGAACCTACAACTTCGAAGATAAACCAGGGAAATCTTCAAAATTATTGGAATTGAATTTAATTTTTTGTTAAAAATTGTCTTGTTTAGGAAACATGAATAGATTTATCTATACCGCTTTATACTCTGAAGAACATTTCACGAAAAAACAATTACGTACGATAAAAAGATTAGGTATTACGTTGTACTGAATGTAGGGCCAGCGATTACGCTCCTATGAAACAAAGTTCAGTACAACGATAAGCACATAATTCAATGAGTGCGAAAGAGAACATACTACACGGCCCGACATGTGAAATAAAAGATTTAGTACGAGAATTAAACACAATCTTGAGCGGCGCTCTTGCGCTACATTTAACACGCGAACTAGTGTATGGTTTTATTTGAATTTCGGATTCTTAATTTGTATGTATTTTATTTATTTATTTGGTTCATATTGCTTCACAATTAACACGAAATATACATTTGTTATATTTTGCAATCATGTGGTGCCAATTACGAAACAATTATTAAATGTGAATTGTATATGTATGTATGTTATAAACAATAGAGAGTAAACTGAGTCCTTTCTGTGTTCCTGTTTCACAGCCATGATGACTATTTCAATGTGTTTTTCGATTTCATATCTTTTAAGAAAAAAATCCTATTTGACTGGAATAAATCAATATGACTAAACTTCGTGTCATACATGTTAGAACATCTTTGTAAAACAGAGTTCTTAGCATAATTGTGTTTAGTTATAGTGTATTTGTATAGTTTGTGTGTAAATAATTACTTACTTCATTAAAAATAAGATATTAGTAATTCTAGAAAAAGAGCGCTGTTTTTTAATGCATGCCCCTTAAAAAATTTCACAAGCTGGCTATTGGATGTAAGGTACCTTCCAGACGTGCAGCGCCGCCTGTCGGACCATGAGCGCGACGTCACTACGGCCCATGTAAAGACCGGCGAGCACGCGGTTGCGGCGCTCGGTGCCGAGAGCGCGGATGATCGCTTTGTGCGACTGCTCAGTGCCGAAGTTGTCGTCCTCCGAGGCAGTCTCCGTGCTCATCTTGCCGGACACGCCCGACACGCGGTATAGTAAGTCACCTAACAAGTACAAAAATAGTATTTTATCCAATCATCATAAATTTGTATATATTAGGGAGTAAGCACAAATGTTTTCGTTTGAAAAGAGTCGTTTGTTCGATCGGATAGCGGCCACGTGGTGAAAAAGTCTCAGACCGCGCATAAACGCTGACGAAGGCTCAAAGTGAGAAACGATCGACACCGCATTCGTTCGCTCGCGTTCGCTGTTGTATCCTATACAGATTGCGATGTTGTTCGGCCACGCCCACTTAGAGATTTCGTTCGCGTTCGTGTGCTGTCTGTACGAACTTTAGTTATTCATTTCAGCCCTTGCAGATAATTCAACAGTGGCAACATTTTTGTTTTTTTTTTTTTATTTCATCGTAGCGGCTACAGATTGCAGTCACGTTATAAGCGACTTTTAGTGGTTTTGGCATCACGGTGCCACTTCCTTTATAATATGCGTACAAATATCTTGATGTTTGTGTTCACCACTGGTCCTACCACAAAGTCCTTGAAATCGAGTAGTGTAATAAGCCAACCACAGCCTAAACGGATATTTATACGTCGATTTGCAGCCATATAATAACTGTCACCTATTACTAACCTTCGACAATGATTTTGCAAAGACATTGACACTCACCCAAGAGTTGCACAGAACTGTATCTGATTCTCCAGTTGTCGTCGAAAAGACCCCTCTCGAGCTCGGGAAGTAACAGCGTTATTGCAGACTCGGCGTACAAGTTCACTATCCTTTGACCGGCCTGTGGACAAATTATAAATTTTTAACCAAAATCCGAATGTATTAAATACTTCTTCCAATATACTACAATAATTACGACGGCAATGGACCTTAAGATAAAGGGGCGATCGATATTCATCATCTCGATATTGGTATCGACACATCAATGATTCGAACAAAACATGTTTTCATATTGTGATATAAATGAAGGGGCTAAGACTCCATACATAAACATATTATATAAAGGAACACACAAGTTGTCTTAAAAAAAGATCATCAATGTTAGAAGTAACATATAAAAACTAATAAAGGTTGCTCACTTAGCATCAAAATATCGATGTTTTTGTGACATCACTCATCCTTGCTAAGATGTACATTAATAGTTTATCTGTTCTATAACGCATCAACTTGGTTCAACTTAACGAACCAAAATGAAGCGTTTATGTATTCGATACTTGTTTGACGTCTTATCTGGCAAAAACAGACAGTAGACACGAGACATATTATACCGACAGACCGACAAAACATTTCAAAGTTTTTTTTTTCTGTAAAATGAAATTTAGGTTTTAGTAAAATTTCTTTGATACGCATATTGATTTTAATATATTTTAGTTTTAAACAATTACTTTAAATTTATACTACGTATTATTTATTTGGTTAAGTATTAAAAACAGAATAAATACATTTACTACAAGTTTCGTAAAGGTTTCATCTTGTTGTTGCTTATTGAACTACTTATTGGATAAATAGTAGTCTAACGGTGACAAATATATTCAGAAACACAGGATGAGATAAACTTAGTTTAAGCTACAGTTACCTTTATGAAATCAACAGCTAATTAAGCTTAATTGAGAAATCGGGCATAAGTCATCAAAATCCAGAGTAAGCTCATCGGCTAATACACGTTGGATATGTTTCATTATGTTATTGTTGTTAATTTGGCCATTGTTTTTATTGAAAGTATTGTCGACTCATAGTGATTCTAGAGGATTATCTGTTGTTATTTAGACTGTTCGCATACTGTAATGGTGATCGTTATTTTTTTTTTTTAAACTAAAATTACAATACCGTTAACTTGTAGTCCACATCCTTTTTAAAACGAGGGTTCTATTATTAGAGAACATTAAAAATTGCCATTAAAAACAGATACATTCACAGATGCAGATGATAATAAAAACTAAGTGAGCATTTATCTAAAAGTAACTATAACTATGTACAATTTTTTTCTTTAATTTATTATTATTATTTTAAGTACAGTGTAAACTCTTTATAGCGAAACTCAAGGGACTGAGCATTTTTTGTCGTTATAGAGAGTTATCGTTATATGGAGTGAACAAAAAAACAACCAAATTAACAAGAATTATTAATATGTATGTCTTAGATAATAAATGCTTATAAATTATTGTTTACACATATAGTCTGATAACTTTGTCTGACGTTTTTTGCTATGCCAGTACTTGTTTTGTATTATTTTATGTATTCTATTCATATCTTCTTCTATCAAACTTTTTCGTCAACACTAATCGCTTTTCGTTTACTGGCCATGTTAACAGTTTAAAAGTAGGTTTACGACTGATAATACGATAGGTACCCAGTATGCTTGGTCGAAGACCATCACTTCCGAGAAAACAATGCGTCATACTGCACGTGTTCAAGACAATTAAGGATAACAAAAGCTAGACCGACCTCGGATGTTTCGGAGCTTCAAAGTCGTTTGTTACCTGATAACATAACATAAACAATAATACCGATAATAAATATTTACTGTCTAAAAATATGAACACATTTCTTCGTAATAGAGAATGGTGTATCGCTATAAAGAGTGTTTCAATATGTGGGTTTTAACGCAAACCAACCAAGTTGGGCTCACTTCAACGTTATAGAGAGTTTATCGTTATAAAGGATAACGTTTTAAAGAGTTTACACTGTGTTACAATTATAAAATGAATAACTAATACATTGTTACACAGAGGGTGAGGTAATAGATATGTTTCAAAGGATTGTTACCTTAAGTGCAGTCTCTCTAACGTACTCGTTCTCGTCGGCGAGCGCCTTCAGTATAGGGTTGATGATCTGCCCGATGTAGGGTGTGAACTCGTCGGTGAAGGCTCCCGGCATGTAGATGAACATCATTATATAACCGTCCTTCACGTGCGGAGCGATGTCGGTGCGTTCCGCTGTCGCTATTATATCTGTTATCCAATTTACAGTAATTACTTTACCGAAAGCTGTATTACATCTATACAATTAATGTCTCTGTTTGTAATGTCAAAATAACAGCTTTTTACTAAATGCATATCAAAGTATACACAGTACTAATAACAAAAAAAAAAAAATTTTGTCTGTCTGTTCTAGGTGATCTCCGAAACGGCTGGACCAATTTTGACGGGACTTTCACTGGTAGATAGCTGATGTAATAAGGAACTTAAGTTACTTTTACTTTAGAAACATAAAAATAAAAACTGCTCATGGTGAATCAATTCGGGCGATTAAATGGTATAACGCTGAGTAAACCATAAAAGATATAGCAAATTAATGTACTACATAACTGTAGGCATTAAGAAGATCTACAATAAAAGCCAGCGAGAGTATATGTCTATATTCTAAGGAACATAAAACAAAACAAACATAATTAGGCATTTCAAAGTGTGTATGTGATTAAGTGAATCGCAGTTTCCAGCCGTTCTGGTGCCCTTTCGTAAAAGTTGGTTATAAAACAGGTACATATAATAATTTCTTAGTTAGACCTTATGATGATAATCTTTTTAACTATTTGGAATACCATAGTAGTAGATCCGAACTGAGAGGGAATACCGACCTTTACTTTACTGACTTTATCAAACTTTATTGAATAGAGCTCGTGTATTTATTACTTAAATGTGGCCACAAAAACAGTTGTAGGTAAATAAATAATGAACGGTTAACGAATGCGTGTCCCCACCTGGCATGATCTTATGCAGCTTCTGTACCCCGAGGCCGGCGACGACTTCGGAGAGTCCCTGTGCGGCTCCTGACCGGTCCACCGAGCTGGACTCCGACGTGAGCGTGTGCATCAGCCACGGCAGCAGCTCCTCGAAGCTGTTCTCGCCCATGCCCTTCACCATAGCGCCCAGTGCGCGGGCCGACACGCTGCGCACCTATCGATAAATTCAATTGAAATTGTAAATTCATAAAAAGCACTTGCTTGTGTCAATGTCTTTAAACGTTCTTAGTATTTTATAATATTCAAAGTTGGATCTGAAAAAATGGGGGGCTCCCTTGTTAGAACTATGTAGGGAGTTTTTGTGACATCTCAAAATGCATATTTCCAGTTTATATTTATAATCCACTTCACGTATGCAAAATAAGTACCAAACTATATTACGTAAAATGCCGCCAAAATTACATAATACAGGGTTAAAGAACCTAAGTTAATGAAGTAAAAAAAAAAACGGGGCAGCTGAAGATCCTGCGAGAAACTCAATGTATGTTAACAATGATTTTCTCTTCAAGAATAGTGTATTAGTACCGTTCCTTTGTTTATATCTTTTAAAACTATAGGGTTTTAGGAATAAACCAAGTTGTTTGAAATATAAGGCAGTTCAGTAAAATTCTGAAAACGAAAAAAAATTCTGAAAATAAAAATAATATAAGATAATATAAAATAAATATACAGGTGTTATATTGAAATGGGTCAGTGAGGTATCTTTAAATTTTAGACAGGATTTCCTAGCAACATTTATATTCCTTACAACTTACCCTATCAATGATCTAAATAACTTTTTTTTTTATTAGTAGGTTAGGTTTCCGACTAGACTCGAGTATATATTTTTTTTTTAATTCCAAGAACGCAATTTTTCTTATCTTTAAAATCGATGTCATGGTTCTTTAGAACATATTTCAAAGTTCCCCTCCCTGACCCATCTCAATGTTACACCCTGTATGTAGTTCAAAAATGTATCGATTGTTGTATAAGTATGAATTAAGGAACTTCATACATTAAATACTATACATTTATATGGAAGTGGTATGTGCAATTCATCTGACCTCTGGCACGGGGTCGAGCAGCGAGCTCTTGAGGCCGGGTATGATGCTGGGGAGGTACGGCATGAGATCCTTCTGATCGGTGAGGGAGTACATGTTGCCGATGATCTGCGCGGCCATCTTGCGCGTCTCGGTGCTGCGGTCGAGGAAGGCGCGCTGCACGACCGGCATCATGAGCGCCAGCGAGGGCGCGTCGATGAAGTGCACGAACTTGGTGTCGAGCAGCGTCTGCAGGCACGCTGACGTCTTGTTCGAGGGGTCCTGCAGCGCTTGCAGCAGTACCGGCACGATCGCTGTATCACAACACAACTTATAACACCACGAGAGCGACATCTATATTCACAAGACTGTAGTTGAAAGAAAGAAAGCACATTTATTTGATGTTTAGAACACGGACATAATTATAAACACGAGAACACTTAAAATTATTTGAGTTGGGTATTCTCAAAGCAAATACCTTAAGGTGAGATTGAGATGAAGGGAGATTATTTAGTTGCTGTTTTTCATACACGAAATATACTACACGGACGAAGTCGCCGGCACAGCTAGTTATGTATATACTAGCGTTCGCCCAACAGTCTAGATTCGTCCAGCGAGTTTTTAAATACAGATTATTCTGTTTTATATTTGCAGCATGAACTGCAACAACGAATATTCATATATCATATTTCTATATATTATATATATTTATTCTATATATTTCATATTTGATATTCTTATATCATTTGCTGTCAATTTCACATACAATGTCAATGTTTTGGGGGTCTAAGTTGAATGACACTGGTCAGGGTGATATTCAAATATTTTTTTTTTAAGACAGGTTGTTGGAGAATCTGTCGTCAAGCAGCTCATACCAGAATTAGGTTTAAGTAGAACAAACTAACCTTGAATTTCAGGGTTTCTTATGACAGAGCCGATGACCCGGAGCGCTTCAGCACCAGCCTGCTGCACGCGCATGTGCGAGTCGCTCAACACCTCGATCAGCTTTGGCACGATAGAAGGCAGGCAAGAGGACAGCTGCTTCGGTGCGCAGTACGCCATCGCGCCTAGCAGCTCGATAGAACCTTCAATCATCCACGCGACATATTATTTCAATACACCAAGAAAACCTGTCAGTCTCTTTCAATTCTCAGGGAGGAAATAATTTTACTTCCGTGCTATCAATTTAAGATTAATAAAATTACGAATATAAATATGGTGTTATTAGACCTGATTAACGAAAGGTTTTCTAGTATCAGAAATTCAGTCAAGGGCTTGTCAAACATTCAGCAAACAGAACTCTTGACAAGACGTTTTTAATTTGTAATGTATGGAGTCCCTAAACACTGATCATATAGAAATGCGAAAGCGAAGCGTTCAGTTCGCTCTGTTTGACATTAGATTTAGTAGAAAAAAAAAACCAGTTATACTGTTAATTGTAATTAAAACATTCCCAATCTTTTCAGTGGACTGTATTTATTTAGACAAGGCGACACAAGTATAACAGACCGTAATCCGAGTTTATACTGAATTATCGAGCCGTGCCGTCGAATAGGTAATTAATTAAACATAATCTATATAGACACTACATCTATTACATGGTTTGCTATATACCTAGAACTAATATTTACCTATTGCAGGTCTTAAATGCACATAATAATTATTATTACTATGGGCTAATAATAATAATGCCACAAAAAAACTATGACTCATCAAGTTACGTAATCTTGAAGTTTTACATAAGACAATTAACATAAGAAGACTTGAAATAGTATTCAAATTAGGGATTACTTACCTTACAAAATAAAATACAAAACACATCATCGTTGTAGTGTGTTCAACACGTCAGGAACATTCATATTCAAGACATAAAACACAGTACAAGACAAGTAAATAGCAACATAAAAAACGTTATCAGATATATAATCCAAACCCTAATCATAAAAAGACGTAACTTTAATCATAAGTTGTTCTAAAACGTATAAAATTCCTAAGTACAACAGCACATAGACACACGAAACAAGACAAAACCAATTGTAAACCATATAACATCGAAATGACGGGTGTGTATAACAAGACGTTTTATAGAAAAATATATTATACATAAGCTACTCTAAAAACATGAAATGAAAGACATTGATTTGTTACACGTAAAACGTTCAAGGATGACAACTTGGACTCGCAACTTGTAAGCACTAAAATATTATATATTATCTCGTTGTGATGTGCCAAGTACTGATCTGTCTTCAATATATACCGTGGAAACAAAACGACATTATCACGTATAAACATATCTACAATAATTCCCTTTATAATAAAAAAAAAAAAACATTGATAACACGGATGATCTTAAAGTTGTGAAATATGTCTTGGGATTATTGTACAACTGGTAGTTGACCATATTATAATAGTGCAAATATACAGCTTCCTGATTGGATATTTTTTTTTTTTTGTTAGAAACAAAATGTAAATAACTTTCATTACTTAAATTAAAAGCTTGAAATCAGTTACATCCCAGGAGTTCAGTGAGAAATAAATAGATTTAGCTCGTACTGTATGAGACTTCAGTGGCTCTAGTCTGCCCCTTGTTTATTTGGAATGTGTGAAGTAGATGTGAGAACTAACCGGCTTTAGTCCTCCAGTTGTCATCGAGCAGCGCCTGGAGCAACGAGGGCAGCACCAGCTTGACGCCGTGCGCGCTCAGCTTGCTCATGATGAGTTTGGCGGTCTCGTCGGCGGCGGTGCGCACGTACTGCGAGCTGTCGCCGAAGCAGAGCAGCAGATGCGGCAGCACGTGCACTATATACGGCTCGAACAGCCGGCCCAGCTTGTGGCACAGTAGCTCGAACCCGAACAACGCTCCTGCCGGTGCAACGAGTAATGCATACAGATTTCAGGTTCGACATTCTTACCGGTTCTTCTCGATGACTGTGATGTTTTCCGAACCGGCAGTAGTGTTTTGACGTTCATAAGTACCTTCTTAGGGCCTAAATTGAATAAAGTTTTTTTTTTTTAATTCATCGCTATCATTGTAGTGGTGTTTATTTTTAACTGTACCATATTCATTGAATACTGTTCATAAAGGGTTTTATGTAAATTGGCTGAAATATTACGATGATTGTTGGAGATGTCGCAAAAAATCATACCGACTGGGAGCTTTACTGGCGTGCGCCGCGTATACCAATACAGTTATATGTATTACTTTGATGCCCGAGCGAAGTCGGGACGTGTTGCTAGTAGTTTTTAATTATTTCCTTATTTATACCTTGCCCGTTGACCGCGATTAGGAACGCTAAGCAAACGCGAGGCAGTCGGAGACTTTTTTTGCTTTGTGTGTATTTCTACTAACTCGCAGATATGTCAACACGGACGCGCTGTAAACGGGCGTTGCTGTCTACTGCGTTGTTTCAAAGGTACGATAAAGAAATTTGAATCGTATTTTAAAGGTGAAATTATAACTGCAGCATCAAAATTGTATCATGGAAAGATCTGAGAAAATTGTAAAAAAATAGATTGAATTTTGTCTACTTGTCTAAGATAAATGTACAGATATTTTTCTGAAGGAAGAATTAACTTCAACCTCGTTTCACTTCCCTGAACCCGCAAGGGACACTTTCATCAAAAAGATCTTAATCTTATCTTGTCGTATGCAAAGGACTTTAGGTAAAAAAAAATTATACCTACAGTTACCAAAATAAACAAGTAATGTTTTCTTATAAAATCGTACAAAATAGTCAAGTACAGATCTCACCTTCTCGGTACTTGTAGTTCTTCTTTTCCTGAATGGCTTCAGTCAGTTTTCCCATCACATCGAGTTGCTTCAAAGAGAGTATACCGAGACCTTTAACTATACCGGCTATCCCGTAAGCTGCACCCTGAAAGCAAATTAATTAATTAGACTAGATTATTAACTAGACCAAGCTCGTAAGTAATTAAATGATGAATAATTATATCGTTGACTCACCCGTCTATCTCCGTATTTCTCAGCAGTGAGTAGTTGCTTCAACAACTTATTCATTATTGTTGGTATTTCACCTTCGAGGGCTGATGACGTCACCAGGTGGGGGAGGCAATTGCTGACAGCTTCCTGCACCTGTTTATTACCAATATATCATTTGTTTAATGAGTAACGTAAATAGTGTTCTTCATTATTATTTTTTCAAATACATATCTCTTTAACCCTTTGGTTCCCTTCTTACGTTACAAAAGTGTACGTAAAATAGGCATCCCCGGGAGCAGAGTTATTAACTAAAAGCTACCAGTAGAGGATTTGAATCCAGCTGGCTGTTGTTATTTTTAATTTTATTTTGGTCTTTTGAATCAGTCGGTATTTGGACCCTTTTGAGCCTGTTCAGATGAAACGCGCACCAGTGCGCGCCTACACTTTGTATATATTTATATCAAACCAAACACTTCATAATTCGTTAACGATTTAAAAAAAATGTCTAGACGCCCCCGTTCAGATATGACGCGCGTTAACTGTGGAGTTAAGTTTAGTACAAGACAGTAAATGTAGAGAAAAAAAAACAATAAGCTGTAGACACTTAAGGTGTGCGTGTCTCATTAAGCACGTGCGAGAGTGCGTACCTGTTGGCTTGGAGTGGAGAGCGCGGCGACGAGGCGCAGCGTTATCGGCTTCACTCGCACGTCGTCTGGCTCCAGGTGCCGCGCCAGGGAACCCATCAGCAGTACGACGCATTGCCGCACCGCGTCGTAAACACCAGACTTCGGTGTCTTGTCCAGGAACTCCTCGAACACCGGCAGCTGGCTACTGCTCGTGTCCTGCAACAATAAAAGACCATTGCTACTGAAGGACTGACTGTGGTATCAGGGAATAATTTGGAGTGCAAATGTAATAAACATCTAATAATTAAGCCTAATGTGCTAATCTAAATTGAAAAATCTATAGTTCTATCTATACGTGTATTTTTTGCAACATTTTTCGATATATATATATATAATAAAAGCCATTAATTACGAATATGACATTAATAAATTTTTCGTCTGTCTGGTACTTAACTCAAAAACGGTCCGACAGTTTTTTTTTATTTTGCTTACATGAAGTATATATCATCCCGTAATTATACCATTTCCATTTCTTTTTCATTTTCTCGATGACAGCTCCTGTGAAAACTTGAACGAGCGTCTTTTTTACATTATGTATGTGTTATTTTATAAAAATATGACGTTTACACACGTACAAGGTTATACCAGAGTCGGAGAAACTGATAGGGATGGAGCTATATCGATAAACGTAACACGATAACAGACCCGATATTTTTTTACAAAATGTAAGAAACTAAACTACTGCCGGATACTTTGTACAAATTTATTAACTAATATTATATTTCATTACAAGATGTTACACATATTAATTCTAGATTGATAATGCCAACTTCTTCAAAATTTCCGAAGCTGTTGTAAAATAAGTAGGTATAGGTAGGTACTCGACAATGAAACGAAATAATTATAACGACAGGTAATCTTTATTTATTTATTATAATCAAAATGTGATGAATCGTCACTAATTATTTCATATCGATATTCATTCAGATCGATATCATTACTTATTTGGTCACAACACTACAACTATCAAATTAGAACTATCATCGAGAAAATAAAGAAATGGAAATAGTATAATAAGCTATAAAAATTGTCAATAGTACTTTGAGAAACCATAAAATATAAGTAATAACAAAATCACGAGACGAAAATGATTAGTGCTTAACAAACGCCGCTACTTTAAGCCGCAGACACAACTAGTATTGTATAACACTTTAACCTAATAAAATAATTACTTCAGTTCGGTTTACCTTCCCGTGTAGTTCGACGATGGCCATGGCAGCATCGAGCATCGCAGCGCGGACCCGGTCGTTACGGTCTGGCAGAGCGCGCTGCACTAGGAACCGCATTGCGACCGAGACACAGGGCGCAGTCAGCCGGGGCGCTAGCGCGGTCAGTGCTAGCCCCGCGCCGCCCCGAGCGCCCCACTCGTCGACCGCCGCCTCCACCACGTGCCCGAACTGATCCACCTTCTCCGGGATCAGCTGGTGACAACATTCGATTCCTATATTACTTTACGAGAAAAATAATTAAAACTTAAACAAATTATATATTTACTTATATTTCAATTATTTACAAAAGTTTTACAAATATATATTCGTTAACTAGGCCATTGAGCTTTGAACGGAATCTAAAAAATAATAAAAAGACAGAACTTTCTAGGGCATAAGTTCTCATACTTTTTTGATCCGTCGCCCACTTTGTAAATAAAATTTACAACTTTATTGCTTAAAGCACGACACACTACGTGACGTTACACACGAGCTAAAAAAGCGATAATAAATATACCAAAAATAGGTCAAAACCAAGTAATGAAACTATTGATGCAATCAGAGTAGTTAACTATAGTTTGTAAATATGGGCGGATTCTAATACTTTCAAACTACCAAAATCATTACGCATTATTTTTTGATATTTTTTTAATCTGCCAGTATTCCTCTAGATTACCTTAATGCCCCCTAATTTTCATTGAGCTTTCTACCGCCCCTTTGAAATTCCACAGAGCATGCAACGGGGCGTTATCTCTACTGTAACTGTAAGAAAGATGGTTCTAGAATAATAAGATCTTACCGGTAACTTATCAATGTATATATCCTGCAGCCGCTGCAGCACTACCTCGACGTCAGCGCCGGTGATTTCGGTGAGATGTGCGAGCGCTAGAGCCGCGGCGCGCTGTACAGGCTCCGAGGGATGCTGCACCTCCTGCAGCATGTGCTCCAACAGCAGGGGTTCGTGGCACAGCTGCTCGACGATCGGCAGCTTCGACCACACCTCTTTTGCTAACTTTCTACAAGTTATAACATTACTTTACACGCAGGTACATTTCGCACTACAGATATTAAATATATGTCGGCCTCGTCGCCTTGTTTGGGCCGACCATAAAGTTTTTTTTAATGTTTTTCCAGAATTTGCAGAATGACAGTGGCTAAATCGTGATCTTTATACATATAGTAAAAAATACATGTTAAGTGATGACGGATGTTATATTCCGCTTGTCAAAGTTGTTCTTGGACTGTGCTCTAGTTACACACTGTATTCCTGCAGATTTGATAATATTTTCATGAGGACATTTTCGAGCCCAAGCCAGAAGAAATTCATGTGTTATTATGACGTAGGTCAGTGTCTCACAAGTAAGTAATACAATTTAAGACGTACTTGTTTTCTTCGACTTCGTCGAATGTGGCTATCAGGAGCCGCTTGGTGACGGTCATCGCATATTCCCGGTCCTCGAACAAGGGGGGCAAGCAATCTACCAGCTTCATCAGAGCACGCAGACCTGCGTCTCTTACCGTCTGTGAAGTAATAAAAAAATAAAAAGAATAGAAGTAAAAAATACTGCCAGCTATCGATATTTTGTTGAGCACGAAAATATTTTTAAGCTAATGTTTGCGGGTTGCGGGAGGAGAACAAAACCTAAGGGACTCGAACCGCGGATAGTGGGAGCGGCGGCGGCTCTCGGCCGGCTTCTTCCGAACTCGGGGGGGCCGGGCGCGAGCTGTCGCCGCTTGTTTGCCGGAGTGGTGAGGAGCATGGCCGTCTACGGGGCACCGATCTGGTCGGATGCCCTTAGCGCCACGAACAGACGCGTGTTGCGTGCTACGCAGCGTGTCGTGGCGCTGAGGGTCATCCGCGGGTACCGATCGGTGTCCGCGGGGGCGGCCATGGTCCTTGCCGGCTCCCCGCCGTGGGAGCTGGAGGCGGAGGTGCTCGCCGCCGTGTATGAATTCACGGCGGCGAGAAGAGAGTTAGGGGAGCCTCCAGCTCCCACGGAGGTGGATAGGGTCCGGCGTGAGGCCCGGGGGATTGTTCTGAGGAAGTGGGAGGAGGACCTGGCGGACGCGCGCTATGGACGGTATACCATAGACGCCGTCCGCCCGGTCCTCCGGGAGTGGTGCGCCAGGGAGCGGGGCTCCCTGACGTTTAGACTTCTGCAGGTACTGTCCGGACATGGATGCTTCGGATGGTACCTGCACAAGATAGCCAGGAGGGAGCCCTCGCCTGTGTGCCATGAGTGCGGGGCTGCAGAGGATACGGCGCAGCACACTCTTGGTGAGTGTGCTGCGTGGGAGGAGCAGCGCCGCACTCTGGCCGCAGTCGTTGGAGAGGACCTCTCGCTGCCGAGTGTGGTGAGAGCCATGCTCGACAGCGAGAGGGCATGGACGGCAATGGCCTCCTTCTGCGAGGTCGTCATATCGCAGAAGGAGGCCGCGGAGAGGGTTCGTGAAGGGGATCCCCTGAGCGGCCCTCTCCGACAAAGAAGAACGGGTGGCAGGAGGAGGCGATTCATTCGCCAACTCCCGCCACCCTAGCCGAGCCAGAGGAGACGGGTCGGGGGGCCCGTCTTCTCATTGCACAGGCTCGGCGGACGGAGGAGACGGCTAGGGTGTACTGAGCCGTCTCCTATTAGGCCGGGGCCCGGTTCAGCTGGGCCGGCCGCCGGGGCGGCGCGGCTGTATGCCAGCGCAGTGCCCGCGTCGCCCTACTATGGCGGCGGATGGTACACCGTGGAGTTTTAGTGAGTAGGAGTCTCACATAACCACTCGTCCCCCCGGGCGGGTGTGTACCCATGATGGGTTTCTCCACGTTAAAAAAAAAAAAAAAAAAAAAAAAAAAGGAGAACAAAACCGACCAATAAGTTAGTATGATGTCGCCCCGGTCGGCCGCTACATCAATAGACGTTTGACGTTAGGCCTTACGTGATTTTGTCTTTGTAACTTCTACACATGAGATAATTTAACCAAAATGGAATTATCGACGCTACGTTTTAAAAAGTTAAATAGACCAAACAAAAGTAATGTAAAATAAATATTTACAGGGTGTTGATGATCGCTTTAACGCATTAAGGTGTTAACGCTTTAAAGAGATACGGCATTTCAAATAAAAGTCTAAAAGTAATTAATATATTGACGCTTGTATACAAACTATTTTTTTTTTTTTAATGGTACAATAATGTAATATAATCATGCAGTATGTAATGTAAACAGTTGGAAACCCTAAGAGTGCGAGTCATATTCGCTACTTGTCCGATTTTTTTTCAATATAGTATTATTTTGCTTACCATTCAAACAAGACAACAATATATTTTATATTTAACTATTTTATTTATCATTAAACATACATCATACTTGCGATGACATACCTAAATTTATCTGAAGATATATGGCTTCATCTGATATCATGTATATGAATGCGCACCCGCTACCACGCGTCCCGCAATTGTTTGGGAAGGTCGCGCTTATAGCGGTCGGGTTATAAGTTAAGATAACATGCGTTTGTATACAGAATGAAAGTGAGAATAGTTGGGCAGTAGTACCTCGTGGTCGCTCTGTAATGCGGCGAGCAGGCATGTGACGTCACCGGCGGTAACCTCGCCCCTCGCGACGCACTGTGCACTCTCCAACAGCGCGAGCGTACACGCCGACTGCACGAGCCCGCTCGTACTGCCTGGCACGTATCCGTACACACTATTATCTCAAGCACCTTTATGACTTTATTAGCTCACCGACGAATTAATAAATAAACCTCTCACGCAATGAGGACGGTAAATGAGACCATTGATAAGATACTAGCTGTGCCAGTAGCTTTGCTCATGTGGAATACAGAATACCCAAGTAAATCGTGTTCCCCCGCTCCCGGCTATTTTAAAGACAAGAACGTTTATTGTGGATGTTCCTTAGAAGATAGACATATACTCTCCCTGACTTTTTTGCAGGTATTTTTAATGTCTACGAATTGATTCACCATGACCAACTGTTTTTTTATATATTAGGAACCCTAAACCTTTTTCTGAAATAAAGGTAGCCTAGGTTACTCCCAATAACGTCAGCTATCTATCAGTGAAAGTCCCATAAAAATCGGTCAAACCGTTTCGGAGATTACCCGAATTTCTTATAGGTATCGTATATACTTTGATATGCATTTAGTAAAAAGCTGTTATTTTGACATTACAAACAGACACTTCCATATTTTATTAATTGTATAGATTATATTATATAACGTACATCAAAATCAAAAAATCTACATTCAATTTAGCTCCTAAGAAGGCACTTATGAACGGATCGGAAAACATCCCAGACATCGAGAAGAACCGGTAAGACACTCGATATCTAGTTCAACATTTAATTTGAGTATCAAACAAGGTATAAATCATTTTTATTATATTATATAATATCTTTGTATTTATTAACTGTAGAAGAGTCCAAAAAGTTATGTAACGCCTGGCAAAATGCGTAACATCGAAATTGATTGTCGAGATCAATGAAATTACAGTAATAGCAGTTTTTTAAATTAATAAAACTGTTAAATACGTAGTGATCAAAATCCACACAGGATAAAAAGGACAAGGAATTAATGAAACAAATTCGATGAAAAATTAAAAACTTATCAAACATTTACGAGATGTACATCTAACAATCTAGTACGGAGAGTGAACAGAAAGATGGCGTTAAAACAAATCTGATTATGACGGTACGTTTAATCGATCCGCTATTAGATTTATCACATCGAAACAGTGTATTAGGCCACTTTTGCGCTGACCAACTCAAATATATAACATGGATATAAATTATAAATGCATTTATAATTTTGAAATTAACATTATGAGCGTATCCACTGGAAAATCAGATGTACATTTATTATTCTGTCTAGAACTGCATATGTGTAGATTTTTCTTAAAGGCATTTATTCACCGAGGGTCATGAGGTTCGACATAAAACTAAGTAATGATCACTGACCAATCAGATCGACGAGCAAAGCGAACATGTGGTCGATGGGGAAAAGGGACGGGTGCATCATATCCCGTCCCTCAGTTTCAGCGTCAGGATCAATGCGGAGAGCGGCGTGATGAGAGATCACCGCCAACCCGTTCAGCATTGTCTTCTCGTCGTCCGCGAGAGCCTCCACGTTCAAACCTGGTAACAAATAATACATTTTATATCGGCCAAATAAATAGTCCCACTTCTGATAAATCTTTCAATATTACATAAAAAGCTAGAACGTCTATGAAAAGGTGATATGTAACAATAAATATATCCTACCGTTTTGAAATTAATCCCTTCTTTATAAAGAACTAGCTGTGTACCCACGGTTTCACCCGTGTAGGCAATTTTTTATACTTTGTGTAAAACTATCGACATTTTTTATGAGGAATAAATTAATTTTTCAAATTGTAATATAGCCTATGTTACTCACTGAAACTGTAGCTTTGTATTGGTGATTTTTTTTTAAATCGGTCCAGTTGTTTTTGAGTTTTCAAGTTTTTTTTTTTAGTACCATAGTTAGTCAAACTATTTATTGCTTATCGATTGGCATAGTTAGCGTATAATAATAGATCAACAAAAAACCGATAGAATTCAGTCATTTGTGGTCGTAGTGTACAAGAATGTAAAACAAGGTAAAAATTGGTAGTTTTTTATTTAAAAATAATCATATCTTAGGTACTACCTAGGATATATTTTGTTTCGCATTTTTTTCTGAACAGCCATAAGTTCTGCTATAAGCCATTTCAAGGTTATCCATTATAGTTCACACAGATATACAGTATCATAGGTAGTTAAATAAATTTGGTTGGTAAAATTAGGTAAAAAAAATGACTAGGTTTACTGATATCCGTTAAGTGCTGTGCCGTTGTCTTCCCCAACCAATATGTTTAAACAAATCAACACAAACCTTGTTTGAGAAGTGGGAAAACATAACAGAACCCTGGCGCGGTGAAGTGTTTAGATGTGGGTTCAGCACCAGCGGTGGCCGTGTACACCATGTTAATGGCTCGTTTTGTCGCGTGGCCCAGGTCTTCCTCCTCCCAGCTCGGGTCCAGATCGCACTGGGGATTGTGGAGTCTGGGGCAAACGCAGGCATTCAGTCAAATAAAAAAAAAAAAAAAAAAAAAATTACGGGTTTGGATAATTAGAGTAATATTTATATTCTATTCAAAAAAATTCAATTAATTTTAATAATTGGGAAATTTGAAATTATCTGAGAGTTCTTTGAATAATTTGAGAATTTCGAATAATTGTTTGTTTAACTTTTTTTAAACTATTTCTTTTAAAATTAACAATTCGTGAGTCGAATATTCGAAACTTAAATCGAATAGTGATAATCGACTCCTACATTTTTGAATTGAAAATCTTTCACAAAACAACTATTGATGAGTTCGGGGAAATTTACAAAGAGCAAACTGCATCCAGCCTTTGATATTTAATAATCTTTAATAGTATAATCATTTCAAAAAGTCAGGTGTGTAATGCGATTGAATAGATAAAGTAGTGATTGTTGAGACCTGAGAGAAACCCTGGCGACAGTGTCTCCGAGCACCTCCTGTCGTGGCAGCAGGGCGGCTCGCAGACGGCAGTGGGCGGGCGCAGCTCGGGGGGCGGCCAGGGGACTGCGCAGGGCGGCGAGCAGCGCCCAGACCACGCGGCGCGCCCACATGCACACCGAGCTGGGCGACCCGCGTTGTACAGCTTCAAGCAGCTCCACCGCGCGCACGACACCGCTGTTCAGCTGCACGCAGACGTATCGATTACCCGCTTGGACATTATACTTAGCTACGGTGACCTTCATAGTAGTATACAGACTTCAACTCATCTTTGCGCGCGGCCCTATGTATGTGTGACCTAATATAATCATTCAGTTTTTATTTGTACTACAGTGACGCGGCAATCGTCTTCCGATCAACACGTGTTCTTATCGCTTTGTTCTATGGTTGAAAATGTTTCACCTAATCAATAGTTGTGTATTATAATGCGTCTTATCACAATGATCAAAATATTAAAACGCCAAATTCTAATTTTTTTAAGTTAGATATTCAGCAATGAGTAGCAGAAAAATTACTCAGCAATATGGTATAAAAATTCTTAGTCTAACGCCATATCATCCTAAATCCTATAGAAAATATTTGAATATATATATATTGCTTTACATAACATTGAAAAGAATGTGACGGAAATAATTAAAATAATGAAAAATTCATTATTTGGTATTTCTAGTGGTCACTACCATGGAACAATATTTGCAATAAACATGCATTTACCTAATTGAGCTGTTGATTTATTTCAATTTTGAACAAATAAGATGTAAAAATTTAGGACAAAATATAAGTAAAATAACTAATATAATTCTCTTGTGTACTTGACAGTACCTCTGGACACGCACACGCTTTACGAACACATAGGGACGCGCGCACAAATTAATTGAACTGTCTACAAGTATTTGATCAAAGACCAACGGAGACCCAGTCGTCGTTAGAACAGCCAAATATTACTGCAAATACCCTAGTTAACTGGGCATTGAATACTAGCTAGTATCAAAACGCGACACACAGATACGACAAAGCCTGCAACATACTTTTAACACAAGACGCGATGCGGAGAGAAAGAGACAGAACTATGCTATATACCGAGACAGACAGATGAGCGCGACGTGGCGTTGACTGTTATGTAATAATGTGTTTCTGGGCATACTAATTATTACAATCTGTTTTGACTCTACACACGTCCGTCGTGTCGCGTAGCGCGGCGTGTTACAAGTATGTTGTTGTCTTTAATCTAGTAAATATGTCTTGAATTCCACCATATAAATAAAGTTTTTATACTATTTACTTTGTTTTTTGTACCTATTTTTATTTATAGTTTGTTTCTGGTATTTTATAGATCTAAAGGTAATTCATTCGTAAGTCCCTAAAGTATGTACATTTATTTCTAATATAAAAAATAATAAATACTTAAGCTAATAATAAATGAACGTAATGTTAATAAGGCAAATCTTACAACAGTCAGCCTCTGTCGTATAGCAGCCTCCTTAGCAAGTTGAGTCTTTATAGCTTCCTTCTGCTTGGCTGATAGTTGCACCTGGAACAATATTAACACTTGTTACGTACAGTTATAGAATTCAAGCACCTGAAGACCTAACACGCTTCTAAAATATATAGTATGCATTATTATTAGTACATACTAGCGGTCGCCCAACGATCGAAATTCGACCAGCGACTTTTTAATCTATTTTCTGTTTGACATTTAAAGAATGAATAATCATTTAATTTAATTAATTTAATATATTAGTAAAAGATATTATAGATAAATTTTTAGCTATATGCACTCCTCCATATAAACTTTAACCATGACAAATCTCAGTCTTCCGTGCACGCAGTACTCTTAAAAAGGGGTAGAAAATTTTTGCTTTACGTATTAATATAATGATATTACAGACAAATGGAGCCATAGACTTGTATGACATTTTAATTGGAGAAAAAAAAACTTAAAAGATGCAAGAGTTGCAAAAATATAATTTATTAAAGTCGAAAAAAATGTTGGTGACCCCAGATCCTTGCTAAAGCAAGTTCTATGGAATGTTCCAGAACCAAGCTAAAGCAAATTCTATGGAATATTCCAGAACCAAGCTAAAGCAAGTTCTATGGAATATTCCACAACCAAGCTAAAGCAAGTTCTATGGAATATTCCAGAACCAAAGCTAAAGCAAGTTCTATGGAATGTTCCAGAACCAAGCAAACATCGATTGCGTACGCATCAGTCCCAAACCTATCTATACCAATATTATAAAGAGAAAAGTTTTGATTTTTTGTTTGTAATGGATAAACTCAAAAAATACTGGTCCGTTTTTAAAAATTCTTTCACCAATATTAAGCTACAGTATCAGCGAGTAACATAGGCTATATTATAATTTGAAAAATTAATTTGTTCCTCATAAAAATGACGATAGTTTTACAAAAAGTATTAAAAAATGCCTACACGGGTGCAATGATGTTTGTCGTATAAAATTAACATGGTTGAAACCATGGGGTACAGCTAGTTTTATACATGGTTATAACCGTAAACAGAGTATGATATGGTTATGGTTTGTTTGAAACAGCTTTGAGTTACAATGACCTCACTTATTACTGAATTTAGAAAATTGTTCTGTACCACCTAGACCTTAACAAACAATCACATTGTAAGGTCAGCGAGGCAATTGCAGCACTCACACTGTTACAGTTATCAATACATTATTTGTTGCCTTGTGACATGAAAATATTTCAATAATTTTTAAAGCAAGTATTGGCACCACCAACAACGAGCTGGTATACAAGTTTTTTTCCTCAATAATTCTTTATTATACCTATCCAATAATTTATTGAAAAATAAAGGCAATACACCTAGAGACATAATACAAAAAGTTTAATATACCTCTTTGACTTTCCCCTCTCGTTTCCTCTTCTCCTCGATCTCACGGCGCAGCTGCAGCTCCTCCAGCTGTTCCTTGTAACTGTACGCTTTGCTCTCACGTTTCAAGTTCATCTCTTTGCTGTCCTCATTGCTGTATCAAGTAAAAAGCTCCATGTAATGTGATGGGTAATATAATAAATCGTGTAGTATAATGCCCTTGTGGTATTTGTCCTTAATTAGTGTAAATTCAATATAATTCATGAAATGGTAACACTGATGTTGTCAATAATGCAGTATTTCGTCGGTTTAAAGTCAAAACTGTTCATCAAAAAAAATTTAACATAGTGGCTTTGCCAAGTATCAAATAACAAAATATACTGCGTTTTTTATTCCCATGGAGTAATCTTACATTACATGTGTTGCTAGTTTATTGTGTTTATAAAATTGTGACGTCACCCATTGGTACTAATCGTAAAATCGTAGGAGTAATTATACCTAATATAAGTTTTTTCTGAAAATATATTGAACACTCAAAATGAGAAGACGGTATGAAGCAGACAAAATCGCGTCTGTCGTGGACCATCCAAAGCGTTTTTTATTTTTTATTTATTTGTTCGCCATATATTCAATTCATGGTTTCCTGAGTTATGTAATGATAATAGTTAATTATCGGGTATGTTGAATAACACAAAATATTTTAAATTAATGAACTAAAATCCTAAAATAAAGTATTTAAAATTTTACAATTCGTATAATTGTACAATAGTGTAGTAGCACAACACTACAAAAATAAATGTCACATTATATTCAACTTGGCATTAGTGATTGTCAATTCACTCCATGGGAATAAATAAATGACTATAAAGTAAACAAAATTTCAAACTGTGTAAACCCCAAACAACACGAAGTTCTATACAATTATTTTAATACTTTTTGGAATAAGTGATATCATGTGTTAATTTCCATAGTGACTATATTCATATCCACATTCTAACTGTCCCGGAAGCTAGCAAGTAGGATCGGCACTATAATTAAAATAGGGATATATACTGACCCCGGCACGGACGATTTGTCGTAGAGGTCTCCGTCGGGCATGAGGTAGGTGAAGTACTCGTCTCGAGTAACGCGCAGCAGGTCAGGATGCAGCAGCGCGTCGAGTGCTAGCTGCAGGGCTGCACCGGCGAGCGCTTCCGCGTTCACAGACATTAGCGTACACACCACATTCGCTACCGTCTATACAAACACATTGGAGTAATTCATATCAGCAAAACTTTAATGTATTATACAGGCTCTAAATAATGCATATAGAGGGAGAGTGAAATAATCAGCCACTTTCGGATTTGTAGAGCGTCGTCTCATTCTAGTATATTGTCCTTCTCAGAAAATGAAAGTGGAATTGTCTCTGAGGGTTAGAAGACCTCACCAACTACTTACCTCGTCAGATGTATAACCAACGATGTATGTCTTCTTAAGGTCGTTGGCGTACAACCCTACAAGCTTCTTGGGCAGTAGACCGAGGTATCGGACGATTTTCTCCCAAGCGTGTTTGTTCGTCGCCATCGCTAACGGATAGTGACAACTTCGTAATGCCTCTATCGCGAGACTTTCTAAATCTATCGCTGGATAATCTGAAATTCAATTATATGCATAAAATTCTACTGGCACCTATTCCACCCAGCATTGGATTTTCATCTCTGAGGCTGCCTATCGACTGAAGTGTTGCTGTGCAAATATCGACCAAAAGAATTGCACAAAAATCTAATTATGCTTTTCTATTGGTCGAAATTTGCACACTCCGTTTCAGTGGGCAGGCAGCCTTAAGTACTCTCAGAGCGAGTGTGCTCATACAGCTAAAACGAATAATGAGTTTACTTGGAATTTGGTTTACATGTTACAAGTTTATAAGCATCCGAGTAGTATTTGTCTCCTTGCAAAATCTTCATAGTTTCATTCATTTTTCTTGACGCCATTTTGTTTTCATAAAATGATCTGAGTAAGTTCGTAGAATTAGACCCGCATCGATATTCGAATGAGCTCGTATCACGTGTTTTCACACTAAAAGTAGCATCGAAGAAGTGGTCTGAGTGGACTCGGTTCGAGAGTACTCTTATAATGAAAATGCGGTTTTTAGTACATTATGGTACAAGTGTGTAATGTTGGTGATTACCGCTGAGGCGCCATTGAGACCAGAGCCGTTAGGTGAGGCCGTGAGGGTCTTAAGAGAGCCGAGGACGATAATCACCAATACACACGTGTATCATACGACGTTTTTCAACACACTTGTGAAGAAAATAATAATAAAAAATCATTTTATTTAGTGCATAAAAAGTTTATTTAGAGAAACAATTAGTAAATGTGCAGTTTTAGTAAAATTATGTAATTTGAAGCTTTTATGCGCTTATGTCATTGCTCGAATGAATATAATAATTTTCAATGATACTCTATAACTCACTTGTGAATAATAGCAATGAAAAAGTCACAGTTTGATTACAGGTGTCATTATGTGCCTAATTGCGGTGATATTAGAGCCACTTTATGAGCAAGTGTGTTGAAAAATATGTATCTTATCTATTCGGGTGTTTGACTTTTATTATTTATACGATTTGTAATAAGACTTACCTTTAAACGAGCACAATGCTTGAACACAGTCCAAAATCATTTTCCCCGTAACCTCGGACCCTTTTTCCTCCGGCGGTGTCTTCTCTTTAACTCCAAAGATTTTCCCTTCCTCCAACACTTCATTCATCTTGATAATGAGATATTTGGCAATAAACGCTCTATCATTCTTCGCGAGGAGTGCCTTCACCTCCTCTATAGCCGTCGTCCTTACTGTCTTCACATTGGACAGCAAAACAAGAATGAAAGCTCTGTAAACCGGTGAGTTTTGTTCGCTGGCAACACTCTGATAGTTTTCCAACACTGTTCTGCATAGCAACACCACCTGTATTAGGACTATAAAGGGGTAAATGTTATAGAGGTATTTTGCAATTTCGACTTTACGTTGTTAAAATTAAGAGTCAATTAATTTCAATACTAGTAAAAAAAAGGAATAATGTAGAAAAAAAACTGCCTCATAAGCCTAGTGATCGTAAGCGCAACTGCTATGCTCGAGCTTCTGGGTTGGATTTCTAGGTCGAGCAAAGTGTTTTTGGGTTTTTCTATGAAATTCTGCTCGCAGTTTGGCTTTGTGCCTGATTAATGGCAATACGATCGCCCCCTATTAGATGGAATATAAAACATACCCGGCGAATTGTGAGTGTACTTTAGTGCACCTTTGCTTAACGCTTCGGGAAATACAGGCACGATGGTATATGGACACGCGAAGGGCCTGAAAAGTATGACACAATGACGCGGGAATGCGATTAGAAGGAAAAACGAACGTCCTACGCTGACCTGGTTCCTTTTCAAATCTCTGCTACAGGTTGCTTTGTACAGCCGTCCAAAGAACCTTCGAGAAAGGATTCGCGAAATTTTGGCGATTTTCAGCGAGAGCGCGGAGTGCGCATGGGGTACAGCTAGTTTTATACATGGTTATAACCGTAAACAGAGTATGATATGGTTATGGTTTGTTTGAAACAGCTTTGAGTTACAATGACCTCACTTATTACTGAATTTAGAAAATTGTTCTGTACCACCTAGACCTTAACAAACAATCACATTGTAAGGTCAGCGAGGCAATTGCAGCACTCACACTGTTACAGTTATCAATACATTATTTGTTGCCTTGTGACATGAAAATATTTCAATAATTTTTAAAGCAAGTATTGGCACCACCAACAACGAGCTGGTATACAAGTTTTTTTCCTCAATAATTCTTTATTATACCTATCCAATAATTTATTGAAAAATAAAGGCAATACACCTAGAGACATAATACAAAAAGTTTAATATACCTCTTTGACTTTCCCCTCTCGTTTCCTCTTCTCCTCGATCTCACGGCGCAGCTGCAGCTCCTCCAGCTGTTCCTTGTAACTGTACGCTTTGCTCTCACGTTTCAAGTTCATCTCTTTGCTGTCCTCATTGCTGTATCAAGTAAAAAGCTCCAGGTAATGTGATGGGTAATATAATAAATCGTGTAGTATAATGCCCTTGTGGTATTTGTCCTTAATTAGTGTAAATTCAATATAATTCATGAAATGGTAACACTGATGTTGTCAATAATGCAGTATTTCGTCGGTTTAAAGTCAAAACTGTTCATCAAAAAAAATTTAACATAGTGGCTTTGCCAAGTATCAAATAACAAAATATACTGCGTTTTTTATTCCCATGGAGTAATCTTACATTACATGTGTTGCTAGTTTATTGCGTTTATAAAACAGTGACGTCACCCATTGGTACTAATCGTAAAATCGTAGGAGTAATTATACCTAATATAAGTTTTTTCTGAAAAAATATTGAACACTCAAAATGTGAAGACGGTATGAAGCAGACAAAATCGCGTCTCTCGTGGACCATCCAAAGCGTTGTTTTTTTTTATTTTTTTTATTTGTTCGCCATATATTCAATTCATGGTTTCCTGAGTTATGTAATGATAACAGTTAATTATCGGGTATGTTGAATAACACAAAATATTTTAAATTAATGAACTAAAATCCTAAAATAAAGTATTTAAAATCTTACAATTCGTATAATTGTACAATAGTGTAGTAGCACAACACTACAAAAATAAATGTCACATTATATTCAACTTTGACATTAGTGATTGTCAATTCACTCCATGGGAATAAATAAATGACTATAAACTAAACAAAATTTCAAACTGTGTAAACCCCAAACACGAAGTTCTATACAATTATTTTAATACTTTTTGGAATAAGTGATATCATGTGTTAATTTCCATAGTGACTATATTCATATCCACATTCTAACTGTCCCGGAAGCTAAAAAGTAGGATCGGCACTATAATTAAAATAGGGATATATACTGACCCCGGCACGGACGATTTGTCGTAGAGGTCTCCGTCGGGCATGAGGTAGGTGAAGTACTCGTCTCGAGTAACGCGCAGCAGGTCAGGATGCAGCAGCGCGTCGAGTGCTAGCTGCAGGGCTGCACCGGCGAGCGCTTCCGCGTTCACAGACATTAGCGTACACACCACATTCGCTACCGTCTATACAAACACATTGGAGTAATTCATATCAGCAAAACTTTAATGTATTATACAGGCTCTAAATAATGCATATAGAGGGAGAGTGAAATAATCAGCCACTTTCGGATTTGTAGAGCGTCGTCTCATTCTAGTATATTGTCCTTCTCAGAAAATGAAAGTGGAATTGTCTCTGAGGGTTAGAAGACCTCACCAACTACTTACCTCGTCAGATGTATAACCAACGATGTATGTCTTCTTAAGGTCGTTGGCGTACAACCCTACAAGCTTCTTGGGCAGTAGACCGAGGTATCGGACGATTTTCTCCCAAGCGTGTTTGTTCGTCGCCATCGCTAACGGATAGTGACAACTTCGTAATGCCTCTATCGCGAGACTTTCTAAATCTATCGCTGGATAATCTGAAATTCAATTATATGCATAAAATTCTACTGGCACCTATTCCACCCAGCATTGGATTTTCATCTCTGAGGCTGCCTATCCACTGAAGTGTTGCTGTGCAAATATCGACCAAAAGAATTGCACAAAAATCTAATTATGCTTTTCTATTGGTCGAAATTTGCACACTCCGTTTCAGTGGGCAGGCAGCCTTAAGTACTCTCAGAGCGAGTGTGCTCATACAGCTAGAACGTATAATGAGTTTACTTGGAATTTGGTTTACATGTTACAAGTTTATAAGCATCCGAGTAGTATTTGTTTCCTTGCACAATCTTCATAGTTTCATTCATTTTTCTTGACGCCATTTTGTTTTCATAAAATGATCTGAGTAAGTTCGTAGAATTAGACCCGCATCGATATTCGAATGAGCTCGTATCACGTGTTTTCACACTAAAAGTAGCATCGAAGTAGTGGTCTGAGTGGACTCGGTTCGAGAGTACTCTTATAATGAAAATGCGGTTTTTAGTACATTATGGTACAAGTGTGTAATGTTGGTGATTACCGCTGAGGCGCCATTGAGACCCGAGCCGTTAGGTGAGGCCGTGAGGGTCTTAAGAGAGCCGAGGACGGTAATCACCAATACACACGTGTATCATACGACGTTTTTCAACACACTTGTGAAGAAAATAATAATAAAAAATCATTTTATTTAGTGCATAAAAAGTTTATTTAGAGAAACAATTAGTAAATGTGCAGTTTTAGTAAAATTATGTAATTTGAAGCTTTTATGCGCTTATGTCATTGCTCGAATGAATATAATAATTTTCAATGATACTCTATAACTCACTTGTGAATAATAGCAATGAAAAAGTCACAGTTTGATTACAGGTGTCATTATGTGCCTAATTGCGGTGATATTAGAGCCACTTTATGAGCAAGTGTGTTGAAAAATATGTATCTTATCTATTCGGGTGTTTGACTTTTATTATTTATACGATTTGTAATAAGACTTACCTTTAAACGAGCACAATGCTTGAACACAGTCCAAAATCATTTTCCCCGTAACCTCGGACCCTTTTTCCTCCGGCGGTGTCTTCTCTTTAACTCCAAAGATTTTCCCTTCCTCCAACACTTCATTCATCTTGATAATGAGATATTTGGCAATAAACGCTCTATCATTCTTCGCGAGGAGTGCCTTCACCTCCTCTATAGCCGTCGTCCTTACTGTCTTCACATTGGACAGCAAAACAAGAATGAAAGCTCTGTAAACCGGTGAGTTTTGTTCGCTGGCAACACTCTGATAGTTTTCCAACACTGTTCTGCATAGCAACACCACCTGTATTAGGACTATAAAGGGGTAAATGTTATAGAGGTATTTTGCAATTTCGACTTTACGTTGTTAAAATTAAGAGTCAATTAATTTCAATACTAGTAAAAAAAAGGAATAATGTAGAAAAAAAACTGCCTCATAAGCCTAGTGATCGTAAGCGCAACTGCTATGCTCGAGCTTCTGGGTTGGATTTCTAGGTCGAGCAAAGTGTTTTTGGGTTTTTCTATGAAATTCTGCTCGCAGTTTGGCTTTGTGCCTGATTAATGGCAATACGATCGCCCCCTATTAGATGGAATATAAAACATACCCGGCGAATTGTGAGTGTACTTTAGTGCACCTTTGCTTAACGCTTCGGGAAATACAGGCACGATGGTATATGGACACGCGAAGGGCCTGAAAAGTATGACACAATGACGCGGGAATGCGATTAGAAGGAAAAACGAACGTCCTACGCTGACCTGGTTCCTTTTCAAATCTCTGCTACAGGTTGCTTTGTACAGCCGTCCAAAGAACCTTCGAGAAAGGATTCGCGAAATTTTGGCGATTTTCAGCGAGAGCGCGGAGTGCGTAAGAACAATAAAAATCCTCGACCGCCATGTGAATGTGTAACGAAACAGTATGTGTCGCGAGTCGGTTACAAATCGTACACGACGGGGGAGGGGGTGGGACATGGTAGGTTATAGGTGAAAGACAAAAGACAAGTAGATACGTATATTACTATATACATACTACTATACTTAGTAGTATAGTAGATACGGCATTGACGCTCTTTACATGGTATGGTATCGTAAATGAGGGGCAATCGCCCATAGTTCACTTTCGATTTAATAGTGGATTGAGCGAGAACAAACTTTTATTTTGTGTAAAAAGATAGCAGAGGCCGGCACACCAATACCACTGAGCAAATTTAAACAGGTATTTTTACCCGTTATTAGACAACGGGGTTTCCACCTTACGCTGTCATTTCCTATCCCTTTTGTTACAAACATGCAATATTTGCTTAGTGACAGTATAATGCGTCTATTTATAAAACGTCATTGGTTACTAGTATATATGTTAAAATTAAACTAAAATAAATAATTCAAGCAAAGTGGATATCTTTTCTTTTAGGTATTATGAATTGTTAATTACCGTCGTCAGTGGCCGCACTGAGAATCCTGTCATGCAGCAGCACATGCTTCTCGGGGTGAGTGAGGGAGGTCCAAACTGACCCCTTACTTGGTAGTTCACAACCCCCGTCCAACATTGCCAACCCAAGCATCGCACACACACCCTCGTTTACAACTAAATGCTGTAAAAATAAATGATATATTCAATATTTTGAAGAAAAAATTGTTTTTTTTTTTTTTTTTAAGTATTATGATGTGTACATTCATTTATTATGAAGGAAATATTTTAAACATTTTTAGCTAGCAAAATTATTTTCTTGTATCTAAAAACTAAGTATTCCAAAGTGTTTAATGTTTCATTACAATCCAGTGAGATTTTGAATAAAGATATTGGCTCTGAGACACAACTTTTGGATCATGTTGATAAATTATTGTTTACAGAGTTTCAACTAGTTACCCCCACGTATACATTTTTCGTGTTAGGATGCACTCCCTTCTAGAAAGCTGAATTTTTTATGTATAACATCTGTCCCCTCGCTTTCCTGCAATCTGTGGGAGTGATTTCGAGAAAAGGGACGGAAGTTTATAACAGGAAGCTGGGGAAGCGCGCGCTATTTTTTGATTTGACCAATGTGCGCACGCTGTGGTAGTGTTAGTCGTCGTCAGATGTACCAAACAATTTACGAGAAAGAAAAATAGAGATGGAGAACGCATCAGCTGTGCGCTTAGCCTACAATGTTGTGTATAAAGTGTGCTGTTATATAAACTAATCCGCGAGTTGACTGTATGTTTAAAATTTAAAGTAAATTATTGAGTAATATTGGTCTATTGAAAAAAGCCTATAACAATACAAATCTATATAAAGTAAATGTTTATTTATTTAACTTTAAATTTATTTAATTTAATAATATTTTTTGTCCGTGAGTCACGTGATTTGAAACACCGATTAGAAAACGAGACGTCACCATTCAAAAATATGAATGTTACACTCTTGCATTAGTGTTCAAACTTGTCACTGTTATCATACAAAATGACATACAAGGTGTCCAGAAAGGGTATCGGGTATTTGTAAGTTCAATGAAACAATAATTATTTGTATGCAATAAAAAAGTTTATTGTTTATTTTTAGCATATGAATTGGAGAATTATTTGGAAAAGATGATGTTATCCAAATGATGACCGTTACGTTGCTGGCACTCTTCTAAACGGAAACGAAGATTGGCGATAACACGTTGACACATAGCTATCGATATTGCAGCCATTTCTGACCTGATGTTTTGCTTTAACTGGGTTAGATTCGTCGGATTGTTTTGATAAACCTTACTTTTAAGGTATCCCCATGCAAAATAGTCAAGCGGGCTAAGGTCGGGACTTCTGGGAGGCCAGTTGATGTTACCCCTTCGCGAAATGACTTTATTAGGAATAATTCGTTAACAACTTCCATTGAGTCATTTGAGTATAGCAAGTGGCCCCATCTTGCTGGAACCACGTTCTTGAGTTGAAACCTGCAAACTCCTGCAACTCTGGGACACCAAAAAATTTCGCAACATGTCGCAATAACGGTCACTATTCACATTAATTGCTCGGCCTCGTTGATCTTCATGAAAATAAGGACCAATTATGCCTTTAGCAGACATAGCGGCCCAAACAACGACCTTTGAGCTATGCAGGGGTCGTTCATGCTTTCGTCTCGGATTCTCCACTGCCCAGTACCGACAATTCTGCTTATTAACATGACCATTCAGGTGAAAATTTGCTTCGTCACTGAACAGTATGTTGTTAAAGTTGTTAAATCGCTGCAGCATTTCGTTCGCAAAATTCAGTCGATTAGCATAGTCCGTATCCTTCAATTCTTGAACCAATTGAATTTTATAGGCTTTTAGATGTAAGTCTTTCTTTAAAATCGAATGTGAAGACGATTTTTTGATGTTCAACGCTTGGCTTCACTTTCGGATGGATAAAGACGGATTTTGACGAACCGACGCCTCAACTTCTTCAATTGTTTCTTCATCGCGAACTGAACGAGGACGACCAGAGTTTTGAATTTTAACTGTCGCACCTGTATTCTGGAACATCCAGATCCATTTCCTAATGCTATCGTCACTTGGCGCGTGGCGTGTACGATATTCCGCACGATAGAGACGTTGAGCAGTCACTATTGAATCACCATTACGATAATACGCTCGTACGCAAAATGCGCGATGCGTCCCCGAGTACTGTTCCATCGTGACTAAAACTCCACAAAATGGCGGACGCCACGAACCCCTCCTTGCACCCTTTAGACGCCCCGTTTCGAATATGGCGCGAAAACAAATACCCGATACCCTTTCTGGACACCTTGTATAAAATGAATGAGGACGTCACGGGACCATAATGGTTCGTTTTTGAGGCGTACTTTTTATTAAGATTAATGAATATTCTACATTTCAACATATAAGATATTATCGTATTAAAGTGTTTAAAACAATTTTCCGAAAGTTGTCAACTCCTTTATTGATATGTGTAATCTTTATTAAGTCAGATGTTACACATCATTTGCGACTACTATAAGGCTCGCTGGTTTTTTAATATTTCATATCTTTTTGATAGCCGTTCGAGTGACTACTGAGCCGTCATCATTTTAAAACGTAAGTCGAGTGTACCTGCAATGGTTGTTGGATAGCTCTGTCGATCGCCTTAAGTAATAGTGCTGTGAGCGTATCAGCCTGCGCTTTGGAAACGCCTCGCGCTCGTACAGCTCGTAGTGCTCGAGATACAAGGCTCGCGTATGCGGTACGCACTACTTGGCTCGTGTTTTTTGCCGATACATTTTTCTGGAACAAAACAAAACTCCTGTCACATGATAGTATAAATACAGAGAAAAAAAATATTACGCCAGCTCACGGTCTAATTACTCTATTAGGAATATGCGAATAGCTTTGGTATCGAAACAATCATTATTCGTTTTTCTAAATTATTGAATTCGGTTCTCGAAGTATTGGCACATCCTAAGTCTATATTGTATGATTATTAGTAAACTAGCTATGCCTAACGGTTTCACCCGTGTTAATTTTAATGTGTTAACGCACGCGTGTAGCTTCCCGCAAGTACAAATTATTCAAATTTTCCATTATTTCCTAAGCCATGCGTCCAAATAACATGCTATAAAGGGCATAATTTAACTTCATAATTTTCTCTATATGATGAAGTAACTTTTGCCCGCTCATAAGGATTAATATGCCATGTCTAAAAATAATGCTCATAATTCAATTTTGGCTATCATATACAAAATAATTTTTCGAATCCGACTAGTAGTAGTCCCAGTAGCGTGTTTAAACAAACAAACAAAAATACTTTACCGCTTTATTATATTGGTATAGATTAAACTCAAGTATAAATATTTACCTACTGATTGAGAAAATATCAAGATTTATTTAGACAATATTCAAGAAAGAATGTAGCTTTATGCCTGCATATCTCAAATAGAATTACCTTATACACATCCACTATAATGTCTGGTAATGACGTATCTAACATCTCAGTCCACACGTAGAGAGCTTCGAGCGCGACGCACAACGTCCGCTCGTGCGACTCAGTGTCAAGTACGCGACATATCTGCGTCGCGGCCTCATTGTACAATATCGGCCGGTCCTCGCGAGATACTGCTAGGCAGCTCAGAGTACCTACGCCCTGGAATATACATCATTATCTAAAATTTTAATTTAATTAATAATTTTATAACTATATTGCAAGTTCATAGTAAAACTCAATTAGAGTTGACAATTACAGAAAAAATATTTTTTCTCATGTTAATTTTAAAGAAAAAAGTTTGGCAATACAATACATACACTCAAATTCTAATATTTACAAGTTGGTAATTGACGCAATACTTCAATTTAACAATGGATTTTTTTAAGTAAAATATAATTATGAAGCTTTTTTTTATAGTTGGTAGTAAGGTATATTTCATACTTGAATATTCTAGATAAAAAACTTAAATGGAAAATAAATTATACTTAAATCCGATTTATTGGTAGTAGGTACGATAACAAAAATTAGTGCATATGGACTTTTTTATGATTTCTAATAGTACAAATACGTAATATGTATTACGGCGATTACACGTAATTATGTATGCAAGTGTTTTTACATACTGGAATACTTTGAATCACTCAAGAAAACTAATTATAAATTATGAAGCATAAATTATAATTTAACATATTGGAACCATTAATTTTGATGGTTGTTTGTGAAGTAGACAAGTTGGTGAGATTGGATGAGTACTTACATTGAGCACAGCGATCTTGTCCTCGCTGGAGGTGCGGTTCCCCCCCGCGCCGCCGTACTGCGCGAAAGCGTGCGCTAACAACGCACTAGCCGCCGAGCTGGACTGCGTGCGAGTACCGAGTCGCTTTAGAGCTCGCAGCGCTTCCGCCCGCACCCAAGCGTCGCGGGAATACAGGTTGCCTGCGAATTTACACAATAGCCTCTATTAATATTTATTAACAGCATATTTTATTTTATAATCCTTATTTTGGGTATTCTAGTGTCTTAGTAGAAAATAATATCTTCAAGTATCTAATAGAGTATTTCATCTAAAATCTCAATTCAATCTCACACGATAAGAGGTCTTTAAAAAGCATTTACTACAAATAATACAACTAAAGTGTCTGTTTGCATTGTCAAAATAACAGCAATTTACTAAATGCATAAGAAAGTATATACAGAACTTATGACAAATTTTTATTTATTTTTGTCTGTCTGTTTGTTCCAGCTAATCTTCGAAAAGGTTGAACCGATTTTGATGGGACTTTCACTGTCAGATAACTTATGTTATAAGGCATAACTTATGCTACTTTTATTTTTGAAAAATCGGTTGGGGTTCCTAGCATATAATATGAACTAAAATAGCAATGTCCAGTACCTCGCACGCTCCACGCGCACGTTCCCCTTCGCCGCTGTCACCGCATACTACTACACAGACACAACTAGTTTGTAATAATATATACATATTATGTTTGAAAAAAAAAAACCACTCACCAATCAAACTTTTGCCAATATCAACAGCAATTCCGTCAAGGTATATATCCAAGTTGGCAACAACTTCTCCCACTGCCTCGATGATGGTTTCAGGACTTCGGAGCATAGATTTGTGCAGGGCCGGTAGAAGGGTGTTATGAACTTCATCTTTGTCCAATAACCGTAGCAAGTTTGAGCAAGCATTGATGTAATTTGCATTTGGTCTACTCTTAACACTAATGAGACTTTTAGTGAAACTCTCCAGTATCTTTGCCTGAAATTGAAGTAATACTAATATATTATCAGATGTTCATATCCGAATATGAAATGGGACCAGTACAGACAAGTAAAGCGACACTGTCTTTGCTTCCGACGTCCATTATATTTATATGAATGTTTCGTTAGTACTCGGAGGTATCCAAACTATAACTATGTTATATTGTGACAGTAGTTGGGTTATTTTTTACCGTAGAAAGCCCTCCCTGTTAACTATGAATTACTTGTCAAGGTATTTCTTTTCTGGCAATGCTATATCTCCATTTAATTTAATTTGCAGGCTGGTAGGACTGTTTTACCCGACTGGGTCGCGACAACCATGCTTGTGGTGAAAATCCGTCATAGTGACTCGATTTTGCGTGTCGAGTTTCAGGATCAGCCTGTGCATATCCAGTTAAATTAATGCAGGCCGACATAAAATGGGAGTATATTTATGTTGAGTTTGGTATGCTATTTTATTTGTCTTATAAAGATCAAAAATATATTATTACGAAAATAAAGATTATAAAATTTCGTCGACACTTTGCTAACACATAAAATATGAACCAAAATATAAGAACTATTTTTTTAAATTACATATTATGTAATAAAAATGTGTAATCATAAGAATCTTGACGGCATGTGTTCAATGGTACATCTAGAAAAGGTTCTAATTTTACTCACATACATTAATTATTTATATACCACTGAATATATAGCAATATATATTTGTTACTATACCATTTCCATTTCTTTATTTTCTCCATGACAGCTCCTGTCAAAACTAGAACGAGCGTCATTTTTACATTATGTATGCATTATTTTATAAAAATATGACGTTTACAAACTTACAAGGTTATACCAGAGTCGGAGAAACAGATAGAGATGGAGCTATATCGATAAACGTAACACGATAACAGACCCGATATTTTTTTTTACAAAATGTAAGAAACTAAACTACTGCCGGATACTTTTGTACAAATTTATTAACTAATATTATATTTCATTACAAGATGTTTCATGTATTAATTTCTTGATTGATAATGCCAACTTCTTCAAAACTTTCGAAGCTGTTGTAAAATAAGTAGGTATAGGTAGGTACTTGACAATGAAACGAAATAATTATAACAACAATTCAAATATATTTGAATGTTTTTGTTGTATTTGACTTTGTTCAAATTATAATAAATATATGCGATCGATATCATTACTTATTTGGTCACAACACTACAACTATCAAATTAGAACTGTCATTAAGAAAATAAAGAAATGGAAATAGTATAAGCATATGCACGCAGTATATGGCTCTAATTTGCTGATAATTTTCTGTATGTAAAGATAAATTTATTGTTGAGAAAGTTTGTTGTTGAATAAGTACTTAAGTGAAAAAGGCATTGTAGATCAGACCTGAGGTGATTTGAGCCCAAACACGCAAATTTTTCAGCAGTACAGTAACTATGGAGCTGTGTTAATCAAATTAACTGAGCTTTTGCTGAGTTGTGGCTTAAATAAAAACTTAATTTTAAACTATTTGCACTTAAAGTCTATTACTTAGAATGTAGTTTATAATTTTCCTGAAGTGAAAAATTAAACCTAAATTTAAGATCTATGGATACACTAACCTTGTGATTTGCAATAATCTCTTGTCCTCCAGTTTCCATATAATATCTGCATAACGTAGAGAAAGCCACACACACATGAGGACCAGCATCTGGTGGCAGAGTCAAGAGCACTTCTATCCATTTGTTTACTTTGTCCTGTCCAATGGCCACCCATGATGCTTGAAGCTATGGAATAAATATTTACTTATAAATAAACATATTGCCCACCAATCTTATGAAATCGTGATACTTGTACTATAAGAGGTAAGAAAAAGTCATGTTATACCAATAGTTTAGAAAGAAAAAACTCAACCAGACAATTTATTTTTGATTCTAAAAAAATCTAATTACTAAGGCAGACTGTTCTGTCCATCAAAGGCTGAGGGATAAACAATTAGGGGGAGTGGATGCTTGTTGCAGGGCTGGTGAATTTATAACAATTTATACTACAAATTGTTTACAAGTTATAATAATACAAATACACTCACCACTCTCGGCGTTGGTGCTGACGAGAGATGCTACACAATTGACGAGTAACAGTCTAGGTATAAGAAGGAAAGTAGAGTCAAAGTCATCATCCAATAGCTTCTCACACCAATGTTTTGTGGCGAGTTTACAAATTTATACAATATACAATACAACAAATGGCCGCAATAAGGGGATCCCTCGTCCCGTGGCCCAAGCACAGTTCATAAACAACAATTACAAAAGCTTTTATCAAAATTATAAGGGTGAGGTGTACAATGACCTTCAAGACAATCACAAGTGGCTGCAATAGGGGGAATAGTTCGTCCCGTGGCCCAAACACGTGCGTATTTAATCAACTGATAATAATGAAGAAGGTAATGGACAAATTATATGACAAGCCAATCAAAACATATAACCTCTGAAACAAATCAAGATGGGGCAGAGCACTGACAGAAGTGAAAGCTCATTGAGTGTGAAGTTACATAAAGGGAAAAACTATAGACAACTGGTTTTGCCAGACCCCGGTTCTAAACACAGACATTTGGAATTGCATTCATTAATTTAGCTTTGCTCGGCATGATTGGAAATTCAATATCAATGGGTGTCTGGATAATTAAAATCCTGGGTAAATGGGTATACATATGCTTTAATACTGCTTACCATGAAAAATGCCTTGTCATATTTCCTGTTATCTCCATGGGCAGCTATGACAGTGAGCAGATTGGCCTGACTTAGCACTAGAGTTTGATAGTCTACATCTTCATCATTAGCTGTGTTTAAAGTGCTCTCCACTAGAATTGTTGACCAACGGAGTGCAAATATTCCACTCTGGCTTGTGCTTTTACTAGATTGTAAAAACAATTACAATTATCTTTAATGGAAGAATAAAATCTCTGAATGTAGAGCCACCTAAAGGCTGTAGATAGTTTGTAGTAGTACTGTAGTTAGTTGAGTCAAGCAACCTCTAGATGTAGCTACCTGTAGGCCTCGTGTACTATACTTTTAAACATATGAAAACTGAATGCTGAAGTTCATTAGTAAGGTGCATACATAATTAAGTAGATAGGCACTCAGTAAAGTTTTTGGCCCAGAGCAGCCTGTCATCTGTACACAGCTTTATACATTTTAATTATTTGATTTTAATTTGAAAATGCTAATTGACTAACAAGCATTTAACAAACTTTACACATTAGTCAATTAGCCTTTTCACCATTGATTTTATTTTTAAATAACACATACAAAAGTACTAAAGACATTTAAACTATAGGTTCTTATTCATTTTAAAAATTACTTACGATGCAGATGTGTTTTTAAGTTGCTCTGATATCTCCAATAAAACTGGCAACAAGTTCCTCAGTGTCCACTCTCGGTGATTGGTAGCTAAGTATGTGATGAGACCTTTCACATATGATTGTGAAGTTGAATCTCTATACCTGTTTAATGTGAGTGCCAATATGCGACACACAAAACGTACTGCAGTTTCTGTTATACCTAACATAACAGAAAAAATATGTCATAAGGTTCATTAAAAATAATTCATAGGGCATTGTGGATTCTTAACTTAAAACTTTAACTCCCTCACATAACAGAAATGTACATTTCAAATTCGTCATCAGAGATAGCGGAGAAGTTAAATGATTATATTAAATCTGAAGACTGTTATAAAATCAAAATTGGTTTAAGACTTAGACTTTAAAAGATATTAGAAAAGGCTATTTATTTAAAAAATACAGACAATTTGTACAGACAAATCAATGATTTTTACTATAAATTACCGATAAAAAAGGAAAATACCTTAATTATCAAAAACATAACATTTATTTATCTTATAATTGGGTAACAACTAACATAATAAATGCAACTTGATATAAAAAAATTATTTAATTAATAATAGAAATGAGAAGAAAACTAGGCTAATATCAATATAAAATTAAAGAGACCTGTTGCATTTACTTATATTGCTATGCTGATTGGATAAAGGATTTCACAATCCTATGAAAAGTATATAGTTTAGAGACAGTGCATACTGTGCAGGTAGGTCATATTGCGCCGGTGCACATAGACGCAATCAATATTCGTTCAAGTGTGCGTATTTAAATACACATTCACATCAACCGGCCCGGGACATCGATCAATACAGCTGACCGAATACAACCTATACATATATAACCTGCAAATTTTTTCGCGCTCGACCTTAATTATAATTATAACAAAATATTTTACATACCTGGGGTGGACAGCACATCGCGTATCTCATCAATAACTTCTCGTCTACCTTTCAGACTTGCGGTTTGAATTTTAATAGGTACATCTTTTAATTTTTTTAATACCTGCACATAGAAATGCGAGTTGCAATATTTACCTGTTACATGTTTGTTATTTTTAATAAACATAATCTAATATTACCTCTGAATCTGCCATTTTTCATATACTTTCAGAACATGTTCGAAATATTATCATAAAAAGAATCCTAGAACAATTTCCAATAAAAACCACACGTCTCTCTGCGCCCACAGACTATTAGCATAGACCATAGACCAATAACCAGAGGACACAGAACTGACAGAACCACAGAACATATATTACCGCACAGAACAGTAATACTCTAGACAATAGACATAATGCCTGCTCCAGACTCACGCCGTGAATACACCCGTGAAAGGGCGTAAACGCGAGTGTGAATGGATTTCACGCCTGTTCACGGACTTCACGCCTGTTCACGCCTCGATTTCCGTTCCGAGTCGGTTTTTTGTGTCCGCGTCAAAGGGTCGCGGCCGCGCCACGTAAACAACGCGAACGCTTATGCACATTCACAGCGTCGCAGTTCGATTATTTGTAAATTAAATATGCTAAACTAACACTGTATTGTAATAATTCTATTAATTATTAAAATGATTCAATATTTATGATAATATTGCCATATTTGATGGTATTTTAGATATATCATGTTATTTAAACATGTCTAAATCATAAATAACTCGTTCTGTTGCGATCTGTACTATTTATCCACCATCTGTTTATTCTTTATATGTTTTGTATCTTTATTAGGCAAATGATTATAAAATGTCTGTACATATGGATTCAAAGACGAAGCAGCTGAAGTTACGTTCATTCAGTACGAGTGCGTGAACCCGACTGTGAACATTACGAGTGTGAAGAATAGTTCTCGTCGCGCTGAGTTCACGGCGTGAATTCGCGCCGCAACTTAACGGCGGGAGTTTGGAGCGACCATAAGACAAATAACCAAAGGTAATACTCCTAGTCTCTTCTCCTAGCACTTTGCGACTGCGTGCACTACAGATTAGAAAGCACCATTGACCATAGAGTAAAATAATCTCTTCTAGGAGTCTTAGGTTGAAATCTATAGAGCGCATTCAGTCTTAGCTCAGCCTTAAGTTCCGAAATTGGAGTTTTTGGTGGGATCTTGAAGTGACATGTTGTGGTTGTTATTTTAATTCATTTACTTAGGTTTTTGACGCTATATTATGTAATATTGGTGGCGTTTTGCGTGATATAGTTTGGTTTTTGTGCATAAGTGAGGTGGATTATAAATATAAGCTAAAAGCATTCATTCCGAGATCGCACAAAAATTTCCTAGAAAGTTCAAACAAGGGAGCCACCATCTTGTTAGGGTACTGAATCGTCATAGCACTAGACAATATATTCATTCACTCGATAATGGCAGTAATGGTCTTCATTAAAGAAGACCGTTTGCCAAGTTACGAAGAAGAAGAAGAAGAAGTTCCGAAATTGAAATTTATAGTCGCAAGCTTAGCATTAGCTCAGCTCTGCCTGAGTAAAGTTCAAGTTATCGAATTCGACGACTTACGGAAAACTTGGGTATTATACTACTAAAAAAATGGTCTGTCGAATAGACTGTTGAGAACTGCAGTAAGTTCTATTTTAGAACGGGTATCTAAAGCAACAATAACAGACTCTTACCAAATCTGGCTTGGCAGGGAGGGTATCGCCGGCAGTCAAGGTGAACGCTGATGTGCATCATAAGGGAGTCCCTTAAACCTACACCTGGGTCGCAAGTCCCGGGGGCTGCTCGTGTTCCCTGTCTGCCACACGATGTACCCAGCACCCGCACCGTCAATCAGAACAAGATTAAAAGATTGAGCTACGTTCAACATGTTGGCATTAAAAACGCATGAGTTGGTTCTTTATTCCCTATAATTATATTACTCTACTCTATGGGTGAATCCATGGAATGTTGTTTGTTTCATATTGACATAAACAGTGATTTTATACACTTTTTAAATTATCTGTATTGCTTGATTCTTCATTGGCTACTACATAGAAATGTCTGTTTTTATCTTTATTACGTACACGTTTTGTTATTCCTATTGTTTGCAGTTGTTTCTCGTTATTGGTTTGAAACTTTAATCTTTTTATTTTATGTACCAATAATCTGTCATTTTTACTTTAAAGCAGGTTGAATATTATACAATTACACAATTTAAATTATATTTTAAATAGCTTTTTAATTTTTTGTACATGGGCAGCTATGACAGTGAGCAGATTGGCCTGACTTAGCACTAGAGTTTGATAGTCTACATCTTCATCATTAGCTGTGTTTAAAGTGCTCTCCACTAGAATTGTTGACCAACGGAGTGCAAATATTCCACTCTGGCTTGTGCTTTTACTAGATTGTAAAAACAATTACAATTATCTTTAATGGAAGAATAAAATCTCTGAATGTAGAGCCACCTAAAGACTGTAGATAGTTTGTAGTAGTACTGTAGTTAGTTGAGTCAAGCAACCTCTAGATGTAGCTACCTGTAGGCCTCGTGTACTATACTTTCAAACATAAGAAAACTGAATGCTGTAGTTCATTAGTAAGGTGCATACATAATTAAGTAGATAAGCACTCAGTAAGGTTTTTGGCCCAGAGCAGCCTGTCATCTGTACACAGCTTTATACATTTTAATTATTTTATTTTTTATATTGAAAATGCTAATTGACTAACAAGCGTTTAACAAACTTTACACATTAGTCAATTAGCCTTTTCACCATTGATTTTATTTTTAAATAACACATTCAAAAGTACTAAAGACATTTAAACTATAGGTTCTTATTCATTTTAAAAATTACTTACGATGCAGATGTGTTTTTAAGTTGCTCTGATATCTCCAATAAAACTGGCAACAAGTTCCTCAGTGTCCACTCTCTGTGATTGGTAGCTAAGTATGTGATGAGACCTTTCACATATGATTGTGAAGTTGAATCTCTATACCTGTTTAATGTGAGTGCCAATATGCGACACACAAAACGTACTGCAGTTTCTGTTATACCTAACATAACAGAAAAAATATGTCATAAGGTTCATTAAAAATAATTCATAGGGCATTGTGGATTTTTAACTTAAAACTTTAACTCCCTCACATAACAGAAATGTACATGAAATTGGCAAATTCGTCATCAGAGATAGCGGAGAAGTTAAATGATTATATTAAATCTGAAGACTGTTATAAAATCAAAATTGGTTTAAGACTTAGACTTTAAAAGATATTAGAAAAGGCTATTTATTGAAAAAATACAGACAATTTGTACAGACAAATCAATGATTTTTACTATAAATTACCGATAAAAAAGGAAAATACCTTAACTATCAATAACATAACATTTATTTATCTTATAATTGGGTAACAACTAACATAAGAAATGCAACTTGATATAAAAAAAATATTTAATTAAAAATAGAAATGAGAAGAAAACTAAGCTAATATCAATATAAAATTAAAGAGACCTGTTGCATTTACTTATATTGCTATGCAGATTGGATAAAGGATTTCACAATCCTATGAAAAGTATATAGTTTAGAGACAGTGCATACTGTGCAGGTAGGTCATATTGCGCCGGTGCACATAGACGCAATCAATATTCGTTCAAGTGTGCGTATTTAAATACACATTCACATCAACCGGCCCGGGACATCGATCAATACAGCTGACCGAATACAACCTATACATATATAACCTGCAAATTTTTTCGCGCTCGACCTTAATTATAATTATAACAAAATATTTTACATACCTGGGGTGGACAGCACATCGCGTATCTCATCAATAACTTCTCGTCTACCTTTCAGACTTGCGGTTTGAATTTTAATAGGTACATCTTTTAATTTTTTTAATACCTGCACATAGAAATGCGAGTTGCAATATTTACCTGTTACATGTTTGTTATTTTTAATACACATAATCTAATATTACCTCTGAATCTGCCATTTTTCATATACTTTCAGAACATGTTCGAAATATTATCATAAAAAGAATCCTAGAACACAATTTCCAATAAAAACCACACGTCTCTCTGCGCCCACAGACTATTAGCATAGACCAATAACCAGAGGACACAGAACTGACAGAACCACAGAACATATATTACCGCACAGAACAGTAATACTCTAGACAATAGAACAAGATTAAAAGATTGAGCTACGTTCAACATGTTGGCATTAAAAACGCATGAGTTAGTTCTTTATTCCCTATAATTATATTACTCTACTCTATGGGTGAATCCATGGAATGTTGTTTGTTTCATATTGACATAAACAGTGATTTTATACACTTTTTAAATTATCTGTATTGCTTGATTCTTCATTGGCTACTACATAGAAATGTCTGTTTTTATCTTTATTACGTACACGTTTTGTTATTCCTATTGTTTGCAGTTGTTTCTCGTTATTGGTTTGAAACTTTAATCTTTTTATTTTATGTACCAATAATCTGTCATTTTTACTTTAAAGCAGGTTGAATATTATACAATTACACAATTTAAATTATATTTTAAATAACTTTTTAATTTTTTGTACATAATTGGTGATTCATTTATTGGTTTGAGTTGAAGAAATTTAACAGTTCAGATGCGGTATCGAAACTTTAATTGACAGTTACCAGAAATCCTCAGCTAGAGCTAAGCTTAAGCTTAGCGTAACTCGACTATATATTCAAAAGCTATATTTGAGTTATCTTCGTAATTGAATGATAGCATTATTATATCTCATAATTAGAGGTAGCGAATATGAATGATTTACATAATCGTGATATTTCAAGTATTTCAATTATCAGTGATAATTCATTATCAAATTATGAATATGACTGACCATTCATAATGAAGTCTTTCATGTATTACCCAGATGTGGGCGAAGAAAGGTAAAAAAAGGTCGCGCAGTAGTAAAGAAAGTTTTTTACAAGACAGCTAATTGTTGTGTTCTTGTAGAAAACTTTCTTGGCAACTTTCGACCACAGACTATTAGATGTACAAGCTTTCGACAGCGCGACTTTTTTTCAGTCATTTGTTATGTTTTCTTGGAAAAAACTTTCTTTACCGCGACCTTTTTTTCTCTGGGTAATACAGCAAAGACTCCGTTATGAATGATCATTATCACTCATAATTAAACTACTAATATTGGTAATTAGTAATGGATATAATCAAGATAACTCGAAATATCTTTATAATTGAACGATTACATTTGTATATCTCATAATTCATAATCGTCCACCTCTAGTATAATATTGTTTGTTTTAGCAGAAATGGACGAAAGACAGAAACAGCTAACGGATTTAAATAAATATATCGAAGGGATCGATAAGAGTTTGACGAATATACTAGAAAACTTGCACTGGGACTTAAGATATTTGTTAGAGGTTATTTTTCATTTTTTGATTATAATGTCCTATACATTTGTTTACTTTTCACCATAATCCCACCTATTATTTGTGTATGATGTAGCTAAAGATGGTTACAGGCAGAGCCTAAAAGTACTGGTTTTCAATTGCAGCTGCCTTAACAAACCTATGGCTATAAATAAGTGGTCGGTAATTAAATTCTTCAGCACCATACAGAAAGGTCCACCTTATTTGAAATCATAGAATCGGGCAAAAATAACACAGGTTTTAAGGGTTTAATAGTTCCATCTAAATACTTATCATTCTCATTATATAAAAAACAGTAAATAAATTTTGCTTTCATTTATCCTGGCCCTATCAAAGTCAAGTAAAATCAAACAAAATGGAAACTACATAATTATGGGGAAAAATCTATCTATTATGTGTTTCTATGTCAACATTGTTGAAGGTACAGTATGATTAAAGTAAGATACTTTTTATAAGAGTGCCTTATTGCTATTTTGTAATACACACAATAAACTATAACATCATTTTGTTTCATTCTCTAATAAAAATTAACGACAAGTGACAAGTAAAAGTTCACAAGTTAATGTGATCTTCAGACAGGTATATTTTGTATAGAATGGAAATATATGTATATATATATATATATATATATATGTAATCACCATGAAATTTTATAAAAGAAAATATTTTTGGGAGCATAACCAAATTTCCCGTTATATGTTACGTCTTAGATACAAGTGATATTAGTTTTTGTATGATTATTGTCAATTAGTACATATTTATACCAATATGTCAAGGACAGAAAAGTGTGGGTAAAATAGTTGATTAAGGCACATATATATAATTCCTGTGAAGTGAAAAGTCATTAAATAGCACAATGCGTAATCACAACAATACTATTTCAGAGCAAGGACTTTGTATCGTGTAAACATGATCAAAATCATAGAATTCCACTGACCAAAATGGAAGTGCATGAAAAGAAGTGCTTTTTAAAAACTCATGGCTATGTGGATGGCGATATACTATTACCAGATCCACCAGAAAATAATTGTATGACCTGCATTAAACTAGGTATGTAGTTAATATTAAAACTTAATTCATCAAAATTATAACTGGATTATTATGCAACTTGTCTCTATAGCATCAGATTAGCTGTGGAAAGGCAAATTGGTTAACGTGCAAGCATGTTAGTCAATTATCCTTTCTATAGTGTTAAGGCCCATTTAGACAGAGAGAGTTTCTCAACTCAAATATACAATTATTCTTTTAAGTTTTTGTTTTTGTGCAACAAAAAGATGTTGGTTCAAAAAATGGATAGTGAGCAGAAATAAATTCTAATACTAATTTTAAATTCTCATTCTCTGTATTTCACAAACACATAACTTCTATAAATAAAAATGTTAATGCACTTACTTATATTTACTACTTACTTACAAATACTTGTATAACATTAAAACTGGGAGCGGGGGTTGTCCCACATGTGCCTGATCGATGGCATTCTTTAGTCCATAATTTATCTTATTATCCTACAAAATTTAAAATAACATAACACTATTTATTCCAGGTAAAGAAGAGCTTACACAGATAATTAAAACAGCATCAAATGGAGATCCAACTTTTAAAAAAGGTAAGAAAAATTTATTTCAGTTGATATTTTGAACTGGTTTAATGAAATATATTAAAAAACCAATTGCTTTGATTTTTTACAGTTGTTAAAGTAATATTTTACATGGGAATATACAATGTTTTATCAATGTATCCTTTACATATTATAAAGTTAAGCATTTTCCTGTCTATGTATAGGTATTAGATAAAGATTTTTTACTAAGAATATTTGAAACATGAAATAGAAGTGTTGATAATATATTTTTGTTTATTTTGTCACCTAGGAATGTAACCCCTATAATCCCATATAAATTAACATTCCATATTCACGGTTTCTGTATTCGCGGCATATTAACGAAACATATGCCCCGCGAATAAAGAGCTTTTAATGTCTTTATTTAATTCAAGATTGCCCAATTAATGTTTTAGGTGGGACAAAATTTCAAATCTATTTAACTTGGTGGGCGACAGTAAATAATACTTGTTTACAGCCATTATAGATTCAGATATAAATAGATAGATATTTAAAATTAATAAAGTTTTTAGTTAAAGATAATCAAAAAGTAAATATAAGCATTACAACAAACGTGTAGCAGTAGCTGACCGCTTGTTGCTGCTGACAAACAAAGTTAAAAGGCTTGGCAGGCCACTTTTTTTATGCAGCCTTGATCTGAAATTATTCTAACACTATGACTACACATGTTTGGAAGGATATCAGTCTATGGTTTATAGGTTTTTATCAATTAACACATAATTAGTTTTCTTGACATAAGGGATGGGACCTCAGGGTCCGGAACCCATGACACTGGAGAGGCTTCACTGTGCTTATACAGTGGATGAACGACGTGCGATACACGATGCTGTGGTGGCAGCTGCTCCGGCCTGCCACGACCTGTCTGACCTAGCTTTATTAAGGTAAATTACAGATTTTAATTTCCAAGCCCGGTGAAGCTGTCAAGCCTCTAATGGCGCCAGGGCCCCTAAAGCTAACGGTATTGTCAGTTTGAGAATAATAATTTTAAATTCCATTATTAAATGTATTAAAAATTAAATATATTACCTACCACTGAACTGAACCACTGAACCATCATCAAAAGCGATACAGAATCTGTGGTAGGTTTGTTTTTAATGCTTATCTGGCACAATACCATCCCCAAGTTGAACATTTGTCACCAAACACTTGAAAATGTGTTCCGGTCAGCTGGCTAGAGCTGTCATTGAAAGCCAGGCTCTTTTCTAGGCTTATTGTGTTACGATCTTAGAGCATATTATCAAGTTAATGCCAGTATAAAGTGGTCATTGCTGAGCAAGCTGCTGGGAATGAGGGAAAGCATGGGCTTAATCAGTGTGCCAACCCACAATTTATTGTTGATATAAAATAATGTAGTTCTGTATTTCTCTCTAATATGAGGGACATTCCTCAAATTCCTCACAATATTCTGCCAATAGTGTAACTATTAAAATTCAAATTTGTAATTTTTTTTTTGCATGGTACAGTATGAATGGTGATGAGCAGAAGTCTCCTAAAGCCAAGTCTAGAATGGAGGTACTGGCGGAACTGCGTGACATGAAGCGACGTCGCACGAAGTACCGCGTCGCAGCCAAATCGCGAAACTATTCATACGTACTCCGAGATGTTATTAAAACGCAGGTATGGATAAAGATCATATTGAAATTACAGCTCATATTAAATTTTTAATGATTAAGCTGTTATCAGCTCTCATTGTGATAAGCCACCATAGCATTGTAGTAAGGTGTCTTATGCATCCATACTAACTTCTAGTTGAAAATATGTCACTAAATACTTATAAGCAAGTTCCAGCAACCACATTTGAAGTCAGTCTCTCTAGGGTTTAGTGTATTACCATCTTCAGTCATATCTTAACTTAACATATCATCTGAATGTGGTCACACACCAAGACCTATAAAGTTTTAAAAATGTGAAGGCAATAAACATCCTTGAAAAGGTAATATTATTGTATCATTTCTTGTATTTTTTTCCAGAAGTTTCTCTATAAGCTGTTGTATGAGCAGAGTCCATATTCTGTTTGGTTATTCCAAAGTGATTGTAAGGACCAACTCGAATTAGGACATACATATTAATATCATTTACATATTTTATGTATTTATTTTGCCTTGACTGTGAAATGAAGTTAATGGTGCATGGTGTCGATAATTACAGGTTTCGACTTGCACCAGTCCAATTTGGACTTTGTATGTACCAGTACATTCTCATCCTATGGAGATCCTTTATGAAATTATAGATAATTCATACAATAATTTACAGATGGAAATATACAAGGAAACTCAAGACGACTTCGCATCTAATACAATCATTGTAGGTAACGCTACAACAGACAATGCAATTGAGAGTAATAGGGATAGCTTTGCTGAAGTTCCACAGAAAGAAATGGAAGAATCTCATAGAGATAATAAACATCGATGTATATCTAAGGAGAGATTCAGAGAAGATTCTAGAAGCCGCTATAAACATACACAGAGGTATAGAGATGAAGATAGATCAAGGAAGACCTATAAAGAAACAGGTAATAATATTTCGAGAAATCATTATCAGTATGGTAAAGAATACAAAGATGGTGACAAAAAATTTAGTAGAGCCAAAGACGAATCCAAAGAGAGAATTTATGATGAAAGAGGGTATATAGATGAAAAACGTAGAAGTAAATCTAAGTTACGAAGTGAAGATGAAGAAGGATCAGTTGATGATAAGCGATATAGAAATGACAGTCAAGTGAAATATAAAGGAAGATCAGAGAGGAAAAGGTTTGAAGGATATCACAGAGAAAGGAACAATTATTCTGACCACAATAGAAAGGATCGAGATGTTAGATATAGAAGATACTATGATGCCTTTGGTAAAGAACAGCTTAATGAAGAAGGAAGGAAACGGAAGAAATAAAATTTAATAAACGTTTATAGTCATTTTATTTGTCTCTTTGGCGCTTAGCTTGGTTGGTGGGTAACTTTTAAAGTTACCGTGTTTTAGACTCGGTAAGATCAATAACCGTTTTTTTAAGGTAAGTAGTAGTGTTTGGTTTTATAATACGATCCCGAAGCACATTATTACTGATATGCCGGACAGTTAGTTCAGTTAGTTTGGTTTTACTGTCAAAAGGTTATTTATAGGGGTGGAATATTTGAATGACAGTGACTTCTGAAAGTGACTCCATCCCCGTGCATCAACTAAATTCTTAATATGATTATTACACTAACTATAAAAAGATGATAAACCCGACCGAGGTTTTTGCCAGCTCATCTCGATCTCTGGGATATTTTCTAAACTGGTACTAGTGCTTTAGCGTTCATGAGCTCGCCTTTTTAGGGTTTATGATGAATAATATAGTTTTTGGTTTTGGTAAGTTAGGTATGTTGAAAATAATACATATGTTTTTTTTTCATTAAAACACCATACAAAGTTATATAATAATATTTCTTAGTCTAAATAAAAAATACCTCGCACAAACGTTGCATTATGGTTCCGTGACCTCATCATTAATTTTATATGTAATTTTGTATGATAACAGAGACAGTTTGAAAACCCACGCAAGAGTCTAACGTTTATATTTCGTGAATGGTGACGTCACGTTTTTTAACCGGCGCCGCGGCGTTTCTAAACACGTGACTCGCAGACAAAAAAAAAATTCTAAAGGGAAAATTAAACAAACAATTACGTTTTCAAGATTTGTATTGTTTTAGGCTTTTTATTCTTTCTTCTCTTACTTCTTTTTACTCAATATTTTTTTTAATTTGTAAACATACAGTCAACTCGCTGAATTAATATAGAGAAAAAAATCATGATCGTTATCGAAAAGGTCTCACGACTTATACTGGAGTGCGAGATTTTAGTACCTAACAGCGAGGATTTAGGACACGTAGGTATTAACTAGGAGTTACGTGCTTAGTCTATAACATGATGGAATATCGCATTCGAAGGTTCGCGTAATATGTGCTGGGCCTTTAATTCAATAAATCGCGAATCAATCCCTCTCAAAGCTATTGCTGCGATACACAGTAATTATTGTAATAACAAACAAAAGAGACACCTCGTCAGGAGCGGGCGGTGACCTTGACCTTGCCCCGTGGACCTGGACTGTAGATTGTGAAGTATGTGTGTGTAGAGTGAACTGTGTGTAAGTTTGTGTGCAGCCTCAAATCCCACAGGACACTATCACTCAAGTATTCTGTTCATCAAAACCCTCCTGGGACACCAACTCAAAGTTATACAATGCAAAAACATCAACCACCGTAAATCACATATCTCAGCGCTAGCCGAACGTCCGGAATGACGCAGCGCGTACAAAACAAACAAACGCGAGTTCACGGCCAAAGCACGAAGTAGTCTGGCCTACGTGCCAGCAGAGCCGTCGGACGAAGCTAGGGGGGCGGGGCGGGCCGAACAATGCACCTGCCGTGCAATTCGCCAATCACAGTGATCGCGGCATCGTACGATGCGGCTAATGAATTTGTATTCCAAACAAAAATCATTTATAGGTTTAGCGTTTTAACCATAATCTCACCTGATTTTGAGTGACGATGTAGCTCAAGACTGATATGCTAAGCCTAGTGTGGAAACGGGCTCTAAAATGCAGCTGCTGGAACACGCATATCGGTGCTTGATGGCGACAGATTTTCAATTTGAGGATGGTGCTTAATTGGCCTGGCGGATATTAAAAAATCGATCATCCGATCGCGATGTTTTTCTTCACCGGCGCTCAGGCTCATTGCAGGGATTCGAACTCACTTCGACGCGGAGTCCATACAAACTACCAACTGAACCATCATTACTTCAAAAATTGAATATTTTTATCTCCAAGCCTGAAAATTGAACGTCTGTTTTTATACGAATTTTACTCGTTCTGAGTCATGTAACCAACGAAGCGCTTAGGTGCCTTTATCAAAATTACACGAGAGTGAAATCAACGTGCAAATTCGCTAGTTTATAGTTCGTTGCCTTCAACGTATCCGTTATGTTTTGCTTAATTATAACGATCAACATTATGTTAGGAAAATTATATGTTAAAGTTATGTCTACTCGGGAATATTCGGTGTCCGCGATTGATGGTGACCCTGTGTCGCCAGACTAAAATTTAAAACTTACACATAGCGTCATAATATTTTTTAGATTTAGTATATGTTTACATAGATATATTTCTGTATAAGTAGTGTAATAATAAAAAAGAGAAAAACGACTAACAAAAAAGATTGTGCACTTGGGGAAGGTCTATACATCTACACCTGTTAACCCCCTACACAAGAATAGGTACATTATAATTTTTTTTTAGATCTGACTACACTGTTAGCCTTAGGAACCCTGAAGCCGCTGCGGCTTTTAAAGCTTCACCGGACTTGGGAGCGGGGACGTTATAAGTTTAACGTGTGTATTTATATGTCTGTGGCATCGTGGCTTATAAACGGCTGAACAGATTTTGATCTTGTTTTTTTTGTTTGAAATGTGACTCAATCGGGAGTGTTCTTAGTTATGATTCAAGAGAATCTATTCAGCCGTTTGAAGATTATCTGATTGCCTGGGCTGTCTGGTCTGATTGAGTCGAGATTTGGTATTCTGTTTAGAAAAACCTTGACCTGATGCTGCAGCGTCATCTGGTAGCCATATGATACCTAACTCCTCACCAACTTACAGTAGAGATAATGTATTTGCATTCATTGGAAAGGTCACAATGAATAGGTTACTTGTGTCGGGGGCTATTAACTTTTCAATTTATACTTTTTTTGCTCTAACCGCCGCGCCCTTCCCCAGAAGCGTTGTTTGGTGCCCAGAATGCCACTAGCTGCCTCTGTGGGTTTAATTGTCGAAAAACTACTTAAATTCTACACATTACCTTCTTATATATCTACAAATGGCGTGTGCGGTCGATGGTGTTTAATACTTATTCCAATTGCACCTCAATTACTCCAAACCACCGTACAGCTCGCCTGAATGATGGGAAGAAGCTACTGTAAGTATCACTAGCACGTTACCGACCTTCAACCCCCCTACACCAAGGGGATCTGGAAAGTTGGAAACCCTAGTTACCACAGGAACACTACACTAGGTTATTTGGCTGTGATCTTCTGTAGGTTGGACGTATTCCACCATTCGAGCTGCCCCAAGAAGAGATAAATCTCTAAATAAATTTCCCTGAGCCCTATCTCTCTTTATGGTAATTCACAACAAAAAAATCCTAAAAATGAGCGCGTGTGTGGAATAGAATTGTAAAGACAAGATAATATAGTATTCTCGTACCTATATATTATATAGGTTGCAGTAACATTGAGATGGGTCAGTAAGGGGAACTCTCAAACTATATGAGATAGTGACATGGGCGGCGCGACGCCTGTATTATTTTCAAAGGGATGCATCAGCTTCTACACACTATAATATTAATTCATAAAAAAAATAAAAAATAATACACGTATTATAGTATACGTACATGTATTTACAATACATGTATCTATTGTAAAAATTTTGACAGCAACCTAAACGCTTTAAGTTTTTATTCAATCACTAACTCAATAAAAAAAATCTTATTCATTCTATATATATTTTCTTTCCCGACAAGGGGTGCAAGAGCAAAATAACATGTTCTAAAAACCATGACATCGATTTTAAAAGTAAAAAATCCTATTAGTACATAGTTTTTCAACAAAAGTTCATTAATAATGACGTGACATTTTATTACTGTAATGTACGCAATGAAACACGGACGGTCGCAGAATGGATGTGTATTATCGCAAGCGCATTGACAAAGGTGAACGTGGGGGTACATATGAAAAACTTAATCAATCTATACATTACATTGTCCTCCTTCTAAATAAAGATCATCTTAAAACTAACAGAATAACCAAAATAAAGTATAAACGAATAAAACCTAATTTTATAGTTTAATTCACTATCTAAAAATTTAAAATTATTTCTTATTTGACCTTGATCTTAAAATCATAGAATGACCAGGCTCCCGAATCTTTATTCGTGGCCTCAGAGTGATAGCTTTAGGCGAGCTCTGTTTTTGGGTAATCTCTGAATCTACGTTATCGGTTTGTTTAGGTACCATCTCTTTCTGGATTTCGTTATTTATATCGGATGAAACGACGTTATTGGAACAGGGAAACTCATTAACCGGAACCATCGGCTCATTGTTTTCATTAGAATTAGTTTCTGTATCCAATTGTTGTGTATTTACACATGATAATGAATGACGTGATTTTCTTTTACTTAATAATTGATCGGTGTGGCGCTTAGATATGCGATCATCGTCTGTACCTTTAACAGTGTACGAGACAGGTCCTGTTCTATCGATAATTACACCATCTTTCCATTTTATATCTTTATTGACATCATTTCGCATCAGTACCCCCTCCCCTGGTAAAAACTCACGCAACTTCCCACCACGGCGCGTCTTTTGCTCTATCTGCTTATCGTGGACTATTTCACTAGTAACCGGTCGTAACAAATCAAGCTTACCACGTAACCGCCGACCTAACATGGCCACTGCTGGCTCTTTTTGTGTTGTACAGTGCTCAACGTTTCTGTATGTAAATAGGAACCTAGAAATGGCTTTATTAAAATTGACATTTTCTATTGTTGCCTTTTTTAATACTTGTTTTACAAGTTTAACTGCGTTTTCAGCAGCTCCATTACTAGATGGATGATAAGGAGCAACTAGTACGCGTCTGATACCATTCATCTTTAAATAATGTAAATATTCAGCCGAAGAAAACGGTGGTCCGTTGTCACTCACTATACTTCTCGGGAGACCGAAACGAGCAAAAATTTTGCGCAAACTATTAATAACTGCCGTTGCTGAAGTACTATATACTTCTTCAACTTCTAACCATTTAGAATGAGCATCTATTAATATAAGAAAATACTTGTTACGATATGGCCCTAGAAAATCTATATTCAAATGGACCCAAGGTTCCTTTGGCCAGTTCCACGAATGTAATGGCGCTGGCGGGGCTTGTTCGCGTTGAGAAGCGCAAGCCTGACATTCACGACATATTCGCTCTATGTCTGCGTCTAACCCCTCCCACCAGACATAATTTCGTGCAACTTGTTTCATTTTGACAATACCTATATGCCCACTATGAATCTCATCCAAAACAATAGAACGTAAGTTATTTGGTATTACAACGCGATAACCCCAAACTAAACAATTATTTTCTATGAAAAGATTATCTTTTTTTGAGAAATAAACCCTGTCTCGTTCACTTTCTACACGTTCTGGCCAACCAAATTTAATATACCCTACTATTTTGTTTAGTTGTATATCTTTCTTTGTTTCCTTTTGTACTTCATAAAATGTAACTGGTAAATCATTTTCTATAAAATGCAAATAGCTACCAATATAATTTTCAGAATTAATGTTATATTTATCGCTTGACTGTAACGGTAATCGAGACAATGAATCAGCAAAACAATTTCTTGTGGAAGGTACAAATTGTATGTCAAAATTATAAGCTGCCAATCGTATCGCATACCTTTGCAATCGACTCGCAGCTGTCTGCGGGATGCCTTTATTTTTGCCAAAAATAAAACTTAAAGCACGGTGATCACTACGTAATATGAAATGTCTACCATACAAATATTGGTGATGTTTGGTTACTCCAAATAAAATTGCCAGTGCTTCTTTATCAAATTGAGAGTAATTAAGTTCGGCCTAATTTAATGTGCGAGAAGCACAGCTAACGAGTCTCTCTGAACCGTCAGGAAATCTGTGAGTAAGCACTGCACCTAGCCCATACGCACTGCTGTCCACAGATAATATTAACGGTAATGTAGGGTCATAATGAGCCAACACCGGACTGCTACTCAACATGTTTTTGATTTCATTAAAAGCTCTTTCACACTGATTATCCCAATTCCATTTAACGTCTTTTTTTAATAAATTATATAATGGATGTAAAATACTACTAATATACATACAAAAATTAGCGTAAAAGTTAACTAAACCTAAAAAACTTCTTAATTGAGATATATCTTTAGGAGTGGGGGCGGTCACTATCGTCTCAATCTTTTTCTTATCAGTGTGAAGACCAAACTTATCTATGCAGTAACCTAAATAAGTGACACTATTTTAAAAAAAATCACAGTTTGACCAATTTACACGTAACCCTGCATCCCTCAATCTACATAGTACCGCTCGTAAGTTTTTAAAATGAGTGTTTCTGTCTACTCCAGTAACACAGATGTCATCTTGGAATGGCACCGTACACGGCAAGCCACTAATGGTTTCCTCTATTAATTTTTGAAAGTTCTCTGGTATGCACTTTAAACCGAACGATACGCGTTTGTAAATGAAAGTACCCAAATGTGTGGTAATCGCCGTCATCGGTTGTGAGTCTTCCGTAAGAAGTAATTGCTGATAAGCATTAGATAAATCAATTTTTGAGTATTGTTCTCCTCCCGGATTGATCCCGTATTGATTGGAAATCAGATTCCCTATGGGAGCGTAGGTTCGAATCCTACCGACTGCGCCAATGTAATGTACGCAATGAAACACGGACGGTCGCAGAATGGATGTGTATTATCGCAAGCGCATTGACAAAGGTGAACGTGGGGGTACATATGAAAAACTTAATCAATCTATACATTACAATTACGTTAATTGATAGTGTAGGTTGTAACTTCTAGTGGTCGATTATTTTAAAAGAAGTGTAGTGAAGTGCACATCTTCAACCGTTTGAAAAAATGCTTATTGTGGGTGATCCTTAGAAGAGAGAAGAGTATATACTCTTGTTTTTTTTTGTAGCTTTTTTCAATGCCTACAATTATGTAGTAAATTAATTAGCTATATCTCTTATGTTTTACTCAGCGTAAGCCATTTAAGCCCCCGAATTGATTCACCGTGACTAGGTTTTATTTATTTCCGCGGAACTCTAATTATTTTTCTAAAATATAAGTAGCCCAAGATACTCCTTATAATATCAGCTATCCAACAGTGAAAGTCCAGTCAAAATCCTTACTTACAGTAATTACCCAGAACAAACAGACAGACAGAAAATTTTTAAAATTGTTTTTTTGAGGTATCGTATATATTTTCATATGCATTAGTAGAAAACTGCTATTTTGACATTACAAATAGACACATCAATTTTATACACACATACATATATAACCTATTTGACTCCATAAACGGACTCGAATTTTGCGGGCCTTTGTTTGATTTTGGCTTATTTATGTTAGTTTAAGTGTTCTGGAATAAAAATAATACTTATACTTAAACTACATTCACGTGCACTCGGTACGGTATCAGGAAATATCTAAAAATCTAAAAAAAATTAATTAGTGTGAGGCAATAACTTTTTTCTGAATTCAAGTAGGTGCCTACTTTTTAAATTAGCTAAGTAATAGATCCAGGTCGACAATGGTCCGTCATGCTCATTTCACGGGCTGTGCCCACGGACGCCAATTTTTTTGCCGCATTATAAACTACCAGGAGTAACAACATTGAATCAACATGCTTCTCGAAAAAAATAATTACGAAATGAAATTAAGTAAATAAGATATTTAGAAATACCAATCGAATTTATATTTGCTTCATCTAATATGCTGTATTTATGCCTTGAGCTTGTCAAGGGAATTAAAGTTTTTTTCTCAATGATCGAAAAATCGACAAGGGCACTGAGAAAATTCTTGAGAGATTTTTTTCAACTTGGAACTTTCCGACTGGTGGAATACCTTCTCCCAACATTAGTTTGCAGAAAAATAACCTTGTGCTGTGTTCCTGCAGTGAGTACCTTAGTGTTTACAGAGCTTCTTAGTTTGGTTCAATAAAGGCAACGCGCTAGGGATATATGTGGGTGAGCTGTGCCCCGCGGTTTCACCCGCATATAATTTCGAAGAAATCCCTGATTGATGATTTATAATACTTCAGTATAGACAATATTATTATCGGGGGGTCGGATGGTCACATTGCGGCATTGCACGGCTCATTCGCGCCACTACTACTATAGACATAGGACCCGAACCGAGTGTTGAATTATTTTAATTTTGCATTATCTCTCAAACTATGCGTTAAATTGCTAAATTGTCTTTATGATGAAGTGACTTTTGTTCAAAAGGATTAATATGCAAAGCAAAGCAGTTCGAGAGGGCTTCGACTTACGACTTACGTAACAAAAATTAATATTTAAGGCTATTGCTTTAGACAGCCTATACTATACCTCGAGAGTCTGGCTATCATAAAAAAAAAAATCGAATCCGACTGTTATTTCCAGAGATCAGCGTGCTTAAACAAACAAAAAAAACCTTTTTGCTTTATTATAATAGTATAGATTACAAACCTCCATAGGCTACAACGGTAGTCGCTAACCTTAAGGCGGGCCGTATGCTTGTTTGCCGACTTAGTAGCATATTAAAATATAACTTTTTAATATTATGAAGTAGCAAACACATCTGCACAGGCAGCAGGTTGCAGTCCTGCCTGGGGTGCTTTTGCACTCCCATATCGGGAAAGAAAATACATAGAAAATATCAAGATTTTTTAAATTTAAATTGGTTACTGTTGTTGTCATAGCGATTCGCTTTTGCGTGCGCGTTTCCCGATCAGCGTGTGCATATCTAGTTGAATGTATTCAGGCCGGAATAACAGCAGCGCCAGTCGATGGATTAAGATCTCTCGGTGGTCACCGTTATTAGGATTGTACTGTGCTTACGACCAGGGACAGTACCAACAATTTACCGTGATACTTTTAAAAAAGAAGAAAAACTGTTTTATAAAATCTAAAGGCGCCTAGGTTACAGTCTACATCATACATGTATAATTATGAGTAAATTATATTTTATTACCTAATAGTATGGTGTGTAGAAGCTGATGCACCTACCTGCCTCCCTGTTTGGCGGCGCACACGAGAAAACAAGCATTGGTGTAGTCAGGTACGGTGTCGTGTTACAACAATTAATAATGTAATTAAGAAAATAAGCCAAGATGGGATTATGAAATGAAATTAAGATATAAATATTAACAGATATATATTTCTAGGACATATCACAATATTGAAAAATTTGCGTTAAATTTATTTGATTAAATTAGGTAGGGATTACAACTTCCTAAATTAATCATTTCTTATAGCCTAAATGTACATTTGTCGCGAGATCTTGCCAGCCACTTAGCTGACAAGCCCAGAAGCAATATAATCTATACAATTAATAAAATTGAAGTGTCTGTTTGTAATGTCAAAATAACAGTTTTTTACTAAATGCATATGAAAGTATATACACCTATAACATAAAGCCCATTTTTAAAATTTTTGTCTCTCTGTCTATCTGTTTGTTCCGGGTAATCTCCGAAACGGTTAGACCGATTTCGACGAGACTTTCACTGGTAGATAGCTGAATTTTTAGGGAGTAACTTAGGCTACTTTAATTTTAGAAAAAGAATTAGGGTTCCGCACAAATAAAAAAAAACTGGTCATGGTGAATCAATTCGGATGATTAAATGGCTTATGCTGAGTAAACCATAAGAGATATAGCAAATTAATGTACTACATAATTATAGACATTAAAAATACCTACAAAGAAAGTCCGAGAGAGTATATATCTATTTTCTAAGGAACACCCACAATAAGCATTTTTGTCTTTAATATAGCCGGGAGCGGGGGAGCAAGATTCGCGCGGGCATTCTGTAGTCCACGGGCACAACTAGTTAGATATATAAACTATCAAATCTGTTCTAAGACGACCTGAGGAAATATATAAACTTTTCTTTATAATAATATTATGAAATATCTATTTCACTATACTACTTCACTATTAAATATCAATAGTAGGTACCTCTTTACTTGTTTGTAAGTACAATAGACTCTAAGCCATTCAATAAACACTGACTGACCAAACAACAATCGACACAGAAGAAAGTGTTTACGTGTAACCTATAACTTTATATTTCTCTGCCTGCCTATTAGTATCAAGTGTATTGTATTCCCGATTCCCGAGGGTCAAGATGAAAAACAAGGGCACGTGCACACCGCACCAACACGACATGATCCGGTGTTTACGGCAACACATTATAATCTAGGAGTCAGACTTATTTTGACAAAATATTGTTTTGTTTTTATGAACCCACAGAAAAATATTAGAGTTTTCGAGCAGTGTGATACATAGCAACATCACCTGTATTAGGATTATAAAGGCCTAAATATTCTAGAGATAATTGGATATTTTACTTTTTACTAGTTGTGTCCGAGGCTAAGCTCGCGTGGTCTACAGAATGCCTTCGATCGGGCATACGTGCGAGTCGTGCTACCCTCGCTCCCGGTTATTTTAAAGACAATAATGGTTAATATGGGTGATCCTTACATATGTTTTCTCTGTATTTTTTATGTGTTTTTAAGATCTAACGTTATGTACTACATTAATATATTCTTATAGTTTACTGCCTCATTAGCCTAGTGGTCGTAATGGCAACTGCTATGCTCGAGGTCCTGGATTCGATTCCCAGGTCGAGCAAAGTGTTATTATTGGGGTTTTCTATGAAATTCTGAGTAGCAGCTCGGAGTTTGATTTTGTGCCCGATTAGGTTAGGTTAGGTTCGCCCCCTATTAGGGTATGATTTTCGTAGGTTCGGGTGTGTCGGTGTTCCTATGAAGGTCAATATCTCGGCCGGCTTAGGTGCTACAGACTTGTTTCTTCTTGTTTGTTGTGCGGGTTGCTACTCGTATCTTGATTTGGGGAAAAAACTTACGACTCGGCTTCTCATTTGGATTTGATCACGTTTTTTCCGTTTACGACTTTCGGCTTTAGTTTTTTGTGGATTTTGATTTTTCGTGTGGACTGGTTTGTGTTTTTCGGATTTTTTCTTCGGTGGTAGGGTGGAGCCTTACTCCCTCTATCGACTGACAGTTTTAAACTGGCAGATTTTTTGCCCAGTGATGGGCAGGAGGTAAAAAACCTTCGCACCTTGACGACGTTTTCGTCAACGGTTGCGAAAAGCTTCCCCATGGCTTCCGGGGGGGCTTCGGAGGTGTCTGGAAGGCTGGGGAAGCGCCCGTCGGGGTCTCCCATGGCGGCGTTAGAAGGAGAGAGAGATGGAGTGCAGGCTCCAAAACGTGGAACAGCGAGGAGGGGCTCTGCTCGCGGACTAGGGCGCTCTAAAAGCGTCGAACGCTCGGTTTGGGCGAAAAAAGGTGTGATTAGCTCCTTGTTGAAGGATGGAAGTGGCGCTAGGGCCACTGAGGATGAAGATGTGGTCTTCGTCGGCGGGGAAGATGAGGGGGAGAGGCCTGCCAGCGCGGATGAGCTGGATGTTGGGGCACTAAGCGCCCGAACAGAGGAAGGAGTGGCCGCCATCCTTGAGGTTTGCCGTATTTCGGGGAACCTGAAGGGGACTTGCATCAAGTCCCTCAAGGCGGCGGCCAAATCCTTGAAGGAGGTGGTGGAAGCGCTCATCCAGCGCACCACTAGTGAGGAGACGGCCCGTTTGGCCCGTGAGGCCAAGGTCCTTCGCCAACAGGTGAAGGACCTCAAGGGGGAAGTCCTTGCGTGGCGCAAGGAGGCAAGTGAGAGGAAGGTGATGCCTCCTCCTCCACCTCCACCACCGCGGCCGGTTCAGGACGTGGCGCCCCCCATCGGCTGGGAAAAGGTGCTGGAGGATATGGTGGGCAGATTGGAGCTGTCCGTCCGCACAACTGTCGGAGCCGTTATAGATGCGCGCTTCGACAGTTTAGAGGTTGATGGGCGGCTCCTGCCCAAGAAGACCATTCGTCCTCCCCTAGCGGGGGACAAAAGGCCTGTGCCGGTTAGGAAACCGGGGCCTGCTGCGGGACCTAGGCCAGCCACTCGTGCCGGCCCCAGTGCTGCGTCGGCGGCGTCAAAGAGGCCTCGGTCCGTATCACGGGCCAGGTCCGAGGGAGCGGCTGCGCCTTCTGCGCCTGCCGCTCCGCTGGGTATAGAATGGGCTTCTCTCCCGGGAGCGGCTGTTACTCGGGCGGCCTCCCGAGCTCCATCAGAGGCGGGAGAGGAGACCTGGACCACCGTGGTCCGGCGTCCGAAGAGGGCGAAGGCGCCAGCAGTGCCAGCTGCTCCTGCGCCCAAGAAGGGAGTACAGCCTAAAAAGGCTGGGCCGAAAATGCCCTCCGTGCCGCGCTCGGCTGCAGTGATTATCACGCTGCAGCCTGAGGCGGTGCTTAGGGGGGAAACCTATGCGGCGGCAGTACTCAAGGCGCGGGAGAGTGTTAAGCTGGCAGAGTTGGGGATCAGTGATCCGAGGCTCCGCACGACGGCCACGGGGGCCAAAATCATTGAGATCAATGGCCCCGATGGCGAAAGCAAGGCGGCTGGCCTGGCTACAAAACTGCAGACTGCGCTGGCTGGCGTAGCAGTGGTAACCAGGCCAGTAAAACGGGCGGAGGTTCGGATCATTGGTCTGGACATCTCTGTCGATAAGGTGGAACTCAGGGAGGCTATATCGAAGGCGACTGGGTGTGAGCCAGACCAAATTAAGACTGGCTCAATACGGCATGAGCGGGCAGGGGGAGTGGCATTCGTGTCGCTCCCAGTGGAGGGCTATAAGAAGCTGGCTGAGGCAGGGCGGCTGCTTGTTGGGTGGAGTGTGGCCCGTATACTGCCATTGGCAGACAAGCCCATGCGTTGCTTCAAATGCATGGGCCTGGGCCACACCAGCCCAACGTGCCTGGCAAGTGTCAACTGGGGCACCCTCTGCTTCAGGTGCGGAGATTCGGGCCATGCGGCGGCGAACTGTGCTTCGACGAAGCTGCACTGCGCCGCATGTGCTGCCGATAAAAAGCCGGCGGACCACTATATGGGAGGGGCCAGCTGCAGGCCTCTATCCAGTGGGAAGGGGTCCCTGGGGCCGTGGAGGGGAGGACAAAGGTCGGGGGTGGTTAGTATGGCTCAGTAATGCAGCAGAACCATACTAACTACCTCCAGACGAATCTGAACCACTCCGCCACTGCACAAGACTTATTTGTGCAATCAGTGGCGGAGTGGAACATTAGTGTCGGGGTGGCTGCGGAGCCGTACTGCGTCCCTGCCCAACCTTACTGGGCAGGTGATCTGGACGGCTCCGTGGCAATTCACAGCACGGGGTCCCCCCTCTCAATTAAGGAGAGGGGGTCGGGGTTTGTGGCGGCCGCCTGGGGAGGATTCGGTTTTATCGGAGCTTATTTCTCCCCAAACCGGCCCCTAAGGGAGTTCGAGGTGTTTCTCGACTCCCTGGGGGCGGCGGTTAGGCGGCTAGCACCGCTCCCTATTGTCCTGCTTGGCGACCTTAACGCCAAGTCGCGGGCATGGGGAGCGGTTGCCACGGACCCCCGGGGTGAAGCAGTAGAGGAGTGGGCAGTCCAGATGGGGCTGTCCCTCCTCAACAGAGGATCTGTCCACACGTGCGTGCGGCAGAACGGAGGGTCCGTGGTGGACATCTCGTTTGCCACGCCGACTGTCGCGCGCCGTGTGGAGAACTGGAGAGTCCTGGAGGAGGTGGAGACCTTCTCCGATCATCGTTATATTCGGTTCGAGGTCTCCACCTCCCTAGGGGAGCTGGTGCACCGTCCCCGTGCGGGGACGGCGTTTCCCAGGTGGGTTCTTGGTCGCCTTGACCGAGAACTGGCGGAAGAGGCGGCCATTTTCCAGAGCTGGCGAGCACCAGCTCCGGCGGACGAAGATATCGACGCGATCGCGGACCGGTTCCGTAGGGCCCTTACGGCGGTCTGCGACGCGTCGATGCCGCGGGGCAACAACCGCCCGCAAAACAGACGGGCGGTGTATTGGTGGTCCCCGGAGATTGCCGATCTCCGGGTGGCCTACTCCGCGGCGCGGCGGCAGCTACAACGCTGCCGCCGGCGGCGAGTTCACCAGAACGGTGAGGACGCCCGGCTGCTTGCTGCCTACAGGGAATGCCGTAATTTCCTGCAGGCAGCTATAGGCCGGGCCAAGGACGAGAAATGGGAGGAGCTCCTTAGGACCCTGGATCGGGATCCGTGGGGGCGCCCTTACCGGATGGTTAGGAGAAAGTTCCGGGGGCAGGCGCCCCCTTTGACGGAAACAATTGATCCAGAGGTCCTAGGGAGGGTCGTGGCCACACTGCTGCCCGACCCTCCGGTGCTCCTCCCACCTCCCATGTCCAATGGGGGCTTTGTTGCGGAGGAGCTAGCACCGCCCCAGATCGTTACTGATGACGAGATGGGGCGGGCGGTGCAGCGCCTCCGCAAGAAGCGGAGGGCACCTGGCCCGGACGGGGTACCGGGCCAGTTATTAGGAGTGGCGCTGGGCCACATGGGGGGAGAGCTTCGGGAGCTGTTCGACCGCTGTTTGCTGGTCGGACGGTTCCCGAAGCTCTGGAAGGTGGGGCGACTCTGCCTGTTGCCGAAGGAGGGTCGCCCTCCGGACTGCCCGTCCTCATACCGGCCCCTGGTGTTGCTGGATGACACGGCGAAAATGCTGGAGAGAATAATAGCCTCCCGTGTCATCCGGCACATGGAGGAGGTGGGGCCGGTCCTATCGGACTGGCAGTTCGGTTTCCGGAGAGGGCGCTCCACTTTGGACGCCCTCTCCACCCTGAAGGCGTGGTCCGCGGAGGCGACCCGGGAGGGAGGTAGGCTGTTGGCGGTGTCAATCGACATCGCCAACGCCTTCAACAGTCTGCCGCACAACGTTATTCGGGAGGCACTCCGGTTTTTTGGGGTGCCCTCGTACCTGCGGCGGCTGTTGGAGGACTACCTCCAAGAGAGGGAGGTCGTCTTCGCGGACGGCCGGGGGATTGTGGCCCGGCGCCGCGTTGGGTGTGGTGTTCCACAGGGGTCGGTGTTGGGACCGCTCCTGTGGAACATGGGCTACGACTGGGTGCTCCGCGTAGTTCTTCCGGAGGGAGTCCGCATACTTTGCTACGCGGACGACACCCTGGTCGTGGCCCGGGGGGGGGAGTTATGTTGAGGTGGCGCGCCTGGCCACGGAAGGTACGGCCCTCGTGGTCAGGCGCATCAAAGCGTTGGGTCTTAGGGTGGCGGCGGAGAAGACCGAGGCACTTCTTTTTCATGGACCTCGGTGTGGGCCGCCCCCTGGGGCCCACATATATGTAGAAGGGGCGAGGGTCCGGGTCGGGGCCCAGATGAAATATCTGGGCCTCGTCCTGGACGGGCGCTGGCGGTTCGAGCCCCATTTTAAGGGGCTCGGACCGCGCATTGTGGGAGCGGCGGCAGCTCTCGGTAGGCTCCTCCCGAACTCGGGGGGACCGGGTGCGAGCTGTCGCCGGCTGTTCGCGGGGGTCGTGCGGAGCATGGCCGTCTACGGGGCACCGATCTGGGTGGATGCCCTCAGCGCCACGAACAGACGCGTGCTGCGTGCTGCGCAGCGTGTCGTGGCGCTGAGAGTAGTTCGTGGATACCGATCGGTGTCCTCGGGGGCGGCACTGTGTGACTCAAACAACAATCCCCGACACAGAGGAAAGCTGTTTAGGCGGAGGTGCTCGACCTATAACTGTGTATATTTCTCATGGCGGCCTATTAGGGCGTCAAGTGTATTGTAGCCTCCGGCTCCCGAAGAAGTTGATAGCCGTGCGGAGGGATGTCCGCGAGGATGTGCTTAGGAGAGGGAGGAGGACAAGGCGGACGTGCGATATGGGCGCTACTCCATTGACGACATCCGATCCGGTCAACACGGATGTGGTGTTCCTAGGGAGTCAGGGCTCCCTGTCATTTAGGCTTGTGCAAAATATTGTCCGGACATGGATGCTTCGGATGGTACCTGCACAAGATAGCCATTTTAGGGAGCCCTCGCCTGTGTGCCATTAGTGCGGGGCTGCATAGGATACGGCGCTAGCACACTCTTGGTGAGTGTGCTGCGTGGGAGGAGCAGCGCCGCACTCTGGCCGCAGTCGTTGGAGAGGACCTCTCGCTGCCGAGTTGTGGTCCGAGAGCCATGCTCGACAGTGAGAGGGCATGGACAGCAATGGCCTCCTTCGATGCGAGGACGTCATATCGCAGAAGGAGGCCGCGGAGAGGGTTCGTGAAGGGGATCCCCTGAGCGGCCCTCTCCGGTTATTTTAAAGACAGAAACGGGTTGCTATGGAGTGAGGCGGTTACATATCGCCATTTCCTCGCCACCCTAGCCGAGCCAGAGGATATGGGTCGGGGGGCCCGTCTTCTCATTGCACAGGCTCGGCGGACGTTATGAGACGGCTAGGGTGTAACTGAGCCGTCTCCTAGTTTAGGCCTGGGGCCTCGGTTCAGCCGGGCCGGTTGCCGGGGCGGCGCGGCTGTATGCCAACGCAGGTGCCCTGCGATTCGCCCTACTATGGCGGCAGGATGGTAGCAACCGTGGAGTTATTAGTGAGTAGGAGTCTCACTATGAACCATTCTGAGTCCCCCCGTAGCTCGGTGTGTACCCATGAAGGGTTTGTGCCACGATTAAACAATAAAAAAAAAAAAAAAAAAAAAAAAGGTTCGCCCCCTATTACATTTCACCTAAAACCATAAGCGGCGAACTATGGGTGTACATTAGTACACCTCTACCTAAACCTTCGGGAATGCTTGCGTGACGGTATATTTTATGGTTTACTCAGCGTACGCCATTTAAGCGCCCCAAAATCGTCTTCCTTTTATTTGCGCGAAACAATAATTATTTTTCTAAAATAAAAGTTGCCTACGTTGCTCCTTATAACATCAGTTTTTATTGAAGTGATTGCCTGTGAAAGTGCCCTCATAATCAGTCCAACCGTTTCGGAGATAAACAGACACTTAAGTTTTATATATTTGTATAGATTAACATTGAATATAGAGTGAAATAATTTTAAGTAGAACCTATGTAAGGTTTGACAGTGATAGCACCACCACCAATAACTATTAATGCTGCTAAGCAGCAGTTCTTGCGCTGGCCCGAATGCTATGATTGGCACATTAGTCGATCCAACTTACTAGTCAGTGGTAGTGATCAGCTGACATTGTATTCAACTCGTAGACAGAGAAGGAAAGAGACCAACAGATCGTCTAACTGGGTATGAGATAGCGATATTTTAGAATAGTGTTATCATTTTATTCGGTTTTCTTAAAATATACTATTGTACGCATGTCTAAAATACTTTTCAATGTCAAATGTACAATAAAATGTTTATTTACTTTATTCTCGTTTGAAAACAAAAATACGACAAAACCCAACCGCGGCTATGTTGACAGTAATAGTTCTTTTATCACAAAAAAGCGGTTACAGCAACAGAGACATAAAATTCATAGCCCTTTCTCTGTTGTTCTTTATATTTTTTGTATATCGCTCTTGGAATTCGTAGTGAAAGAGTAAGTAATATCCTTAACTCTTTTAGTTATTTCATCTACGCTCAACTGTTAATAAAAAAAATATATAATCCTCATACATGTCAATATCAAAAGACTCCAAGCTCCTGGACTAAATAATGATGTCTCTGAGCAAGGGGTTCACGTCCACGGAACCACGGTACAAGCAACACAGGCTGAGCCAAGTGCCAGTCTCGCCGCGACCTCACCCGCGTGTGTTTGCCTGTAGCTTGGCTGCCAGTAGGGTAGGGTTTGCGCTCATCTACGCTACGTTAACTGTCAATAACTTTATTTTATTTACTTATAAAACATTATTAGTTATTACAAGTTCTAATGTACATTGTTTTTTATGTGATATGTGATTGTTCGATGGATTTCTCGCTTCGTGGTACAGAGGATTACTTTTGGAATTAGTTCTGGTAATTAATTTATTTATCGCTTCTAAATAATTATACTTTTTAATTTTCAGTTTACAGAGTTTATTTTGTATTTATATTAATTTATCACTAATTGTAATATTTTTCTGTGATTATTGGTGATCAATTGCTGCCACGGTAGTCTCAAGTTTGTCTATAGCTGTATACCAGTAATTTATATTACATTTATAATTGAAGTTAAATAAATCAGTTTTCTACATGCCCACAAATCTGCAGTGTGTTCGTTAATCACATCCAATGTTAGAACAATTAAAATGTGTATTTTAAGTACCTACCTTTATTAAGTTTGATCTGATAATTAATTAGTTGACTACTTATACATTAAAAAAAAGTGGATGCATGTAACCTACTTATGTAAGCGCGTGAATTTATACTTCTTTAAATAGTTACCCTCTATGTTATGTGACGCATAACATCAAGTGTGATATGTCTTCAGGCTCTTCAGCACAATAAAACAAAAAACTTAGCAAGCAGCTTCATAGTGTTGACTTTTGGTTACAATGTATGTAGGTACCTAAATGTGCATCGGTCAAATTCTCTATCATCATTCTTTCATAACTTGCTTAAAGAATTAGGTTTAACTTCAAAGAAATAATTTTTGATAAAGACCTTTATGTAATTGTTTTTGTTTAAACTTAGTTAGTAACTGACTAGCGACTTCGGTCATGTAGAAGTGCTTCTAATATTTCACGGGAACTACTCTCAATTTTATAATTACTGCTTAGCTGCTATAGAAAATTGTAATGATATAAAATCTAGATCCCTTCTTGGGTCCAGGCCTATGTTAATCTGAAATCTACATTCAAATTAATTCAGTAGTTTCCAAGTTGTGCGAAATGTAACATGGAAAATTTATGATTCACCTAGTTAATAACACAGAGTACACTAAGGGCTAGTAGACATAAAATAGACAAAAAGACGGAATACTCTTGTACACTAACGAATTCTAAATTGCAATAATCTAGCGTTTGAGTACAGTACAATCGCTTTTGAGGATACTACCCGTGCGCGATAAGTTGAGACTCGTCTGTAATGCAACCCTCCGCCCGCTTACCCTGTAACTGCCCTCAGGAGTGAGAATGACAAACCACTTGTGAAGTTAGATAGAAGAGGTCATGTGAAAAGTCGGTTATAGAATGCTATTAGATGCAGTTACGTTTGAGAACTGAATTAACAGTTTGATAATTCGATCGCATAAAAAAATGGTTTATTTTAAATTGAAAAGGTAAAATTTATTAGCACGTAAATTACCGACTGAAGTCGAATTCGAGTAGAGTTGAATTCGTTAAAGATATCATTAACACCTCTCTAGTGTTTTATTAGACAGCTACCGGTTTTATTAACAGAAGTTATTTAATTGTCACAAGAGCATTATGTTATAAGTACTGTAAGGTTTGTTGATCAAATTTAAGAATTTTTGTCGGTTATTTGCATACTAAAATTTTGATTTTGTTTTATTTTAGCAAACGTATGTTTTTCGCATTGTTTTATATTATTTTGCGTGGCATAACAATCGCAATGATTTATCCTAAAAGAACAGTTGTAGTGAAGTTAAATAAAATGTTTAACGCTATTTTAACTGGTTGCCAATTAAAAGTAGGTACATCGATGCCTTTACTAGAATTACGTTAAATTTTACTGAACCATCGTCGTTAGAGATACCAAAGAACTCTTCACATGATAATTACAGTGATTATTTTCAACTGGAAAAAAGGATTGGTGGCTAAAATAAAGAAAAAAGGAGCATAGACAGACAACAAAGCTATAATTGAGTTTAAAGCATCTCTTCTCATATTTATTTGCCTTTTTGAGGCAATATTTTCGTTTCATCGCAAACTGGAATAATTCAGACAATTGTACCCATTTGCATATCGACTACAATATACATAGTAAATAATTTGTAAATTTATAGATACACAAAAATCTTCATCGAGTCAGATACATGTAATTTTTATGAAGGAGTATTCTTGAACTGAAAAATTCTCGTAGAAATTAGACTATAGACAAAATATATAAATTTCTAAAAGTCAATCAATATTGTTATGAACCAGTTAGGTTTTTTTTTCTTTGAATAAACCACGATAACCGTTGAAATCGTTCGTTTCGACTCGCCTCGTTTTTATTTAACTTTCTTCAAACCGGTTATGTAATTAAGTCATATTATTTCCATAATATGGTTGTTCGATGTACAAGAGAGTTGGCTACTTGTATAAACTTATTTATAAACAGTTTATTACATACTAACTGATCCGCGCAACTTCGTCTGTGTAATATAAGAGAGAGAGAGAGAAAGGGTTAGAGAGAGAGAGAGTGGCTCGTAGGCAACGTAATAGTGCCGCCCGCCTCCCACATCACTGCATAATAAAAATAATAGTTAAAAAAACTAAAAACACGCTAACTAACGGGTCTGTTTGAAATATTAAATTGTCATCGGTCCTTGATAAGTATGCCAAATTTTGAGTTAATCCGACGTTTTGAAGGGGGTCAAAATCATGTTCAAAGTTTCCTTTGCATACATACGTTCATACTAACATATGTATAATGCTATAATATTAAAAAAGTGTTTTAAATATGCGCTCGCGATACTTAATCATTATTTTGCTGCCGAGTTATTTTAAAACTGTGATATCTCATGAGATATTCATTTAAATCAATTACTGTAAAGGGCAATTTTGTACAAAATTTAATAATTGTGATGAATAACGTATTTATTTCGATAAAGATTAACACCATGTATATAAAAACACTTACGCAAAGAATTTATTATTTTAGAACAAATTTGTAGTCTTAGAACTTTTTATAGTGGTCGTAAGCGCGACTGCTATGAGCGAGGTCCTGGGTTCGAATCCCAGGTCGAGCAAAGTGTTATTGGGTTTTTCCTATGAAATTCTCAGTAACAGCTGGGAGTTTGGTTTCATGCCCGATTAATGACAATAGGCTCGCCCCCTATTACATGGGACCAAAAAAACATACTCGGCGAACTGTGAGTGTACATTAGTACACCTCTGCCTAACCCTTCGGGGAATACAGGCGTGATGATATGTATGTTACAAATTTTATTACCATAAAAAAGGATAAATTGCGTAAACCTTAAAAGATAGAGACATATGCTATCGCGAATTTTTTTTAGAACATTTTAAGAGAAACAATTCCGTCACACACGATTGTTGCGTAACTTTAATCATTCACGCAGCGCACGCAATGGAAGCTCTCAAAAGGAATAAATTTCTCCCGCTTTTGCAACATTTTTCATTGATGCTCCGCTCTTATTGGTCGTAGCGTGATGTTCTATAGCCTATAGCCTTCCTCGATAAATGGGCTATCCAAAAGTAAAACATTTTTTTCATTCGAACCAGTAAATCCTGAGATTAGCGTGTTCAACCTAATAAACAAACAAATTTCAGTTTTAGTATTATTATTATAGAATATTATAGTATTAGTAGATTATAATACTAATTATTAAGGTTCCAACTGGCCGAGATCATATTATAATAACAAGTATTGGTCATAAAAAAAAAGTTTCATGAAGGGTTAAATACAATAAAATTAAGCAAAATATATTTATGATCATAGATGGGAATGGCGTTCCACTATTCTCTTTCAACTGCCAACCTCAAAAGGGATTAAGTGTGATGAAATCTATTTATAACATAAGAAACTTGTTATAAAGCAACACTAAGTCTATTGTTTGAAAAATAAACTTATAAATGCATATTTGGACTATATAGCTGTGTTAAATTTATTGGACTAACTCACCGCCGCGCCGCGCCGCGCTTGCCCTTACCGCCGCGCCATGCCTCCGGCAACGCACCCATGTTGTCTATCGTGGTTCTCATTTCCCGTACTTACCTACAGCTTTCTCGATGGGTTGATATTCACGGTTGATACATAGAGTCGTAGCGTGAAGCTTTAACTAAGTATACTCTATAACCTCCCTTAATAAATAAGCTATAAAGTACAAATGTATTTTTTCAAATCTGACGGCTAGTTTCAGATATTACAAACAAACAATTACAAAACACATTTATCGGGCTTTTGTCAGCGTCAAAATTGCGGCCATTCTTGAACCAAATGGTCTCTTGCGTGACGATATCAAACGCCAGGACGGAATGACACTCATTTCTTGGAAGATGGGACGGCCTCTCGTATGGGATGCGAGTTGCGTGGACACTCTTGCACCGTCACATCTTCTAACAATTCAAAATGGGGCTGGTGCCTCTGCGGAACCGGCGGAGGGCCTCAAACGGCGCAAGTATGTTACCTTGGGTAGTGGATACATATTTGAGCCTTTAGGGTTGAAACTCTGGGTCTGTGGGGACCGGCAGCACACAAAATTTACAAGGATTCGTCAAGTCGTCTTGTAGATGTATCACATGACCAAAATGCTGGCACATATTTAGCGCAACGTTTTAGTATCGCTATTCAACGCGGAAATTCTGCCAGCATTTTGGGAACTCTATCAAGTTGCAGTGGCATTGAGTCGCTTTGTTAATTTTTATTAAATATTCATGGAATGAGTTATACTTCCTGTGTACAAATTTTTATAAAAATCGGCCAAGAATTAACGAAAATAGTTTTTATTTGGAATTTTTTGTTCCGATTTCTAAAAGTAATATTGAAATTTCTCAATGGCAATAGGCTCGCCCCCTATGACATGGGACCTAAAAACATACTCGGCGAACTGTGGGTGTACATTATGTACATCTCTGCCTTACCCTTCGGGGAATACAGGTGTGATGGTATGTTATGTTCCATTTTAACATGTAGGTTGCTTCACACAAACATTTTTCATCTTGATTCACCATTATTGATAGATTTGTGTTTTACCTACCTTAATTAATTATACACTGCAATTTACAGTCTGGCTGGAGAAAATATATATGAAATTTAAAAAATAATTTACACCATATAATAATAATAATATATATAATAATAGTAATAAATCTTTATTCAATTCCGCCACAAATAATATGACTAAAACTAATAATAGTAAATTAGAAACTATAAAAATATGACTAATTAAGAATTAACGCAAATTATTACATTTAAAATATTATGGATATAATGATGTACTTTGTGTGGACCCCCTTCGGGTAACAGCCTCCTCTGAGGTCTTCCACTTTTCTCTGTATCTAGCCATCTTCGACCTGCCGTCGCCACTATCTCATCTGCCCATCTAACACAATGCCGGCCTCTCGCTCTATTACCTCATTGCGCAGTCCATTTTACAGATCTTAAAGTCCATCTATTGTTTGTAATCCTGTCTTTTAATTTAATACCTAGGCAACTTCTCTCCATTCTTCTTTGTCTAGTCTGGTCTGGATTCTATTTCTAGTTTTGAGATCGAGTGTCCAAGTTTGGCATACGTAGGTGAGACATGGTAATATTTTTAAATCCATAACTATTTTTTTAGTCGGGGACGGATTTCCTTATGAGCCCGTCTCCTATTTAGGCCGGGGCCCGGTTCAGCCGGGCCGGCCGCCGGGGCGGCGCGGCTGTATGCCAACGCAGTGCCCGCGTCGCCCTACTATGGCGGCGGATGGTACACCGTGGAGTTTTAGTGAGTAGGAGTCTCACATAACCACTCGTCCCCCCGGGCGGGTGTGTACCCATGAAGGGTTTCTCCACGTTAAAAAAAAAAAAAAAAAAAAAAAAAAAAAAAGGTTCGCCCCCTATTACATTTGACCTAAAACATACGCGGCGAACTATGGGTGTACATTAGTACACCTCTACTTAAATCTTCGGGGATACTTGCGTGATGGTATATTATGTTGTGGTTTACTCAGCGTAAGTCATTTAAGCGCTCCAAAATCAACTTCCTTTTATTTGCGCGGAACAATAATTCTTTTTCTAAATTAAAAGTAGCCTACGTTGCTCCTTATAACATCAGTTGTCATTGAAGTGATTGCCAGTGAAAGTGCCCTCATAATCAGTCCAACCGTTTCGGAGATAAACAGTCACTTAAGTTTTATATATTTGTATAGATTAACATTGAATATAGAGTGAAATAATTTTAAGTAGAACCTATGTAAGGTTTGTCAGTGATAGCACCACCACCAATAACTATTAATGCTGCATTCAACTCGTAGACAGAGAAGGAAAGAGACCAACAGATCGTCTAACTGGGTATGAGATAGCGATATTTTAAAATAGTGTTATCATTTTATTCGGTTTTCTTAAAATATACTATTGTACGCATGTCTAAAATACTTTTCAATGTCAAATGTACAATAAAATGTTTATTTACTTTATTCTCGTTTGAAAACAAAAATACGACAAAACCCAACCGCGGCTATGTTGACAGTAATAGTTCTTTTATCACAAAAAAGCGGTTACAGCAACAGAGACATAAAATTCATAGCCCTTTCTCTGTTGTTCTTTATATTTTTTGTATATCGCTCTTGGAATTCGTAGTGAAAGAGTAAGTAATATCCTTAACTCTTTTAGTTATTTCATCTACGCTCAACTGTTAATAAAAAAAAAATATAATCCTCATACATGTAAATATCAAAAGACTCCAAGCTCCTGGACTAAATAATGATGTCTCTGAGCAAGGGGTTCACGTCCACGGAACCACGGTACAAGCAACACAGGCTGAGCCAAGTGCCAGTCTCGCCGCGACCTCACCCGCGTGTGTTTGCCTGTGGCTTGGCTGCCAGTAGGGTAGGGTTTGCGCTCATCTACGCTACGTTAACTGTCAATAACTTTATTTTATTTACTTATAAAACATTATTAGTTATTACAAGTTCTAATGTACATTGTTTTTTATGTGATATGTGATTGTTCGATGGATTTCTCGCTTCGTGGTACAGAGGATTACTTTTGGAATTAGTTCTGGTAATTAATTTATTTATCACTTCTAAATAATTATACTTTTTAATTTTCAGTTTACAGAGTTTATTTTGTATTTATATTAATTTATCACTAATTGTAATATTTTTCTGTGATTATTGGTGATCAATTGCTGCCACGGTAGTCTCAAGTTTGTCTATAGCTGTATACCAGTAATTTATATTACATTTATAATTGAAGTTAAATAAATCAGTTTTCTACATGCCCACAAATCTGCAGTGTGTTCGTTAATCACATCCAATGTTAGAACAATTAAAATGTGTATTTTAAGTACCTACCTTTATTAAGTTTGATCTGATAATTAATTAGTTGACTACTTATACATTAAAAAAAAGTGGATGCATGTAACCTACTTATGTAAGCGCGTGAATTTATACTTCTTTAAATAGTTACCCTCTATGTTATGTGACGCATAACATCAAGTGTGATATGTCTTCAGGCTCTTCAGCACAATAAAACAAAAAACTTAGCAAGCAGCTTCATAGTGTTGACTTTTGGTTACAATGTATGTAGGTACCTAAATGTGCATCGGTCAAATTCTCTATCATCATTCTTTCATAACTTGCTTAAAGAATTAGGTTTAACTTCAAAGAAATAATTTTTGATAAAGACCTTTATGTAATTGTTTTTGTTTAAACTTAGTTAGTAACTGACTAGCGACTTCGGTCATGTAGAAGTGCTTCTAATATTTCACGGGAACTACTCTCAATTTTATAATTACTGCTTAGCTGCTATAGAAAATTGTAATGATATAAAATCTAGATCCCTTCTTGGGTCCAGGCCTATGTTAATCTGAAATCTACATTCAAATTAATTCAGTAGTTTCCAAGTTGTGCGAAATGTAACATGGAAAATTTATGATTCACCTAGTTAATAACACAGAGTACACTAAGGGCTAGTAGACATAAAATAGACAAAAAGACGGAATACTCTTGTACACTAACGAATTCTAAATTGCAATAATCTAGCGTTTGAGTACAGTACAATCGCTTTTGAGGATACTACCCGTGCGCGATAAGTTGAGACTCGTCTGTAATGCAACCCTCCGCCCGCTTACCCTGTAACTGTCCTCAGGAGTGAGAATGACAAACCACTTGTGAAGTTAGATAGAAGAGGTCATGTGAAAAGTCGGTTATAGAATGCTATTAGATGCAGTTACGTTTGAGAACTGAATTAACAGTTTGATAATTCGATCGCATAAAAAAATGGTTTATTTTAAATAGAAAAGGTAAAATTTATTAGCACGTAAATTACCGACTGAAGTCGAATTCGAGTAGAGTTGAATTTGTTAAAGATATCATTAACACCTCTCTAGTGTTTTATTAGACAGCTACCGGTTTTATAAACAGAAGTTATTTAATTGTCACAAGAGCATTATGTTATAAGTACTGTAACGTTTCTTGATCAAATTTAAGAATTTTTGTCGGTTGTCATACTAAAATTTCGATTTTGTTTTATTTTAGCAAACGTATGTTTTTCGCATTGTTTTATATTATTTTGCGTGGCATAACAATCGCAATGATTTATCCTAAAAGAACAGTTGTAGTGAAGTTAAATAAAATGTTTAACGCTATTTTAACTGGTTGCCAATTAAAAGTAGGTACATCGATGCCTTTACTAGAATTACGTTAAATTTTACTGAACCATCGTCGTTAGAGATACCAAAGAACTCCTCACATGATAATTACAGTGATTATTTTCAACTGGAAAAAAGGATTGGTGGCTAAAATAAAGAAAAAAGGAGCATAGACAGACAACAAAGCTATAATTGAGTTTAAAGCATCTCTTCTCATATTTATTTGCCTTTTTGAGGCAATATTTTCGTTTCATCGCAAACTGGAATAATTCAGACAATTGTACCCATTTGCATATCGACTACAATATACATAGTAAATAATTTGTAAATTTATAGATACACAAAAATCTTCATCGAGTCAGATACATGTAATTTTTATGAAGGAGTATTCTTGAACTGAAAAATTCTCGTAGAAATTAGACTATAGACAAAATATATAAATTTCTAAAAGTCAATCAATATTGTTATGAACCAGTTAGGTTTTTTTTTCTTTGAATAAACCACGATAACCGTTGAAATCGTTCGTTTCGACTCGCCTCGTTTTTATTTAACTTTCTTCAAACCGGTTATGTAATTAAGTCATATTATTTCCATAATATGGTTGTTCGATGTACAAGAAAGTTGGCTACTTGTATAAACTTATTTATAAACAGTTTATTACATACTAACTGATCCGCGCAACTTCGTCTGTGTAATATAAGAGAGAGAGAGAAAGGGTTAGAGAGAGAGAGAGAGTGGCTCGTAGGCAACGTAATGGTGCCGCCCGCCTCCCACATCACTCTGCATAATAAAAATAATAGTAAAAAAAAACTAAAAACACGCTAACTAACGGGTTTGTTTGAAATATTAAATTGTCATCGGTCCTTGATAAGTATGCCAAATTTTGAGTTAATCCGACGTTTTGAAGGGGGTCAAAATCATGTTCAAAGTTTCCTTTACATACATACGTACATACTAACATATGTATAATGCTATAATATTAAAAAAGTGTTTTAAATATGCGCTCGCGATACTTAATCATTATTTTGCTGCCGAGTTATTTTAAAACTGTGATATCTCATGACATATTCCTTTAAATCAATTACTGTAAAGGGCAATTTTGTACAAAATTTAATAATTGTGATGAATAACGTATTTATTTCGATAAAGATTAACACCATGTATATAAAAACACTTTCGCAAAGAATTTATTATTTTAGAATAAATTTGTAGTCTTAGAACTTTTTATAGTGGTCGTAAGCGCGACTGCTATGAGCGAGGTCCTGGGTTCGAATCCCAGGTCGAGCAAAGTGTTATTGGGTTTTTCCTATGAAATTCTCAGTAGCAGCTGAGAGTTTGGTTTCATGCCCGATTAATGACAATAGGCTCGCCCCCTATTACATGGGACCAAAAAAACATACTCGGCGAACTGTGAGTGTACATGAGTACACCTCTGCCTAACCCTTCGGGGAATACAGGCGTGATGATATGTTTATGTTACAAATTTTATTACCATAAAAAAGGATAAATTGCGTAAACCTTAAAAGATAGAGACATATGCTATTGCGAATTTTTTTTAGAACATTTTAAGAGAAACAATTCCGTCACACACGATTGTTGCATAACTTTAATCATTCACGCAGCGCACGCAATGGAAGCTCTCAAAAGGAATAAATTTCTCCCGCTTTTGCAACATTTTTCATTGATGCTCCGCTCTTATTGGTCGTAGCGTGATGTTATATAGCCTATAGACTTCCTCGATAAATGGGCTATCCAAAAGTAAAACATTTTTTTCATTCGAACCAGTAAATCCTGAGATTAGCGTGTTCAACCTAATAAACCAACAAACTCAGTTTTAGTATTATTATTATAGAATATTATAGTATTAGTAGATTATAATACTAATTATTAAGGTTCCAACTGGCCGAGATCATATTATAATAACAAGTATTGGTCATAAAAAAAAAGTTTCATGAAGGGTTAAATACAATAAAATTAAGCAAAATATATTTATGATCATAGATGGGAATGGCGTTCCACTATTCTCTTTCAACTGCCAACCTCAAAAGGGATTAAGTGTGATGAAATCTATTTATAACATAAGAAACTATAACTAACTATTAACTATAACTATTGTTTGAAAAATAAACTTATAAATGCATATTTGGACTATATAGCTGTGTTAAATTGATTGGACTAACTCACCGCCGCGCCGCGCCGCGCTTGCCCTTACCGCCGCGCCATGCCTCCGGCAACGCACCCATGTTGCCTATCGTGGTTCTCATTTCCCGTACTTACCTACAGCTTTCTCGATGGGTTGATATTCACGGTTGATACATAGAGTCGTAGCGTGAAGCTTTAACTAAGTATACTCTATAACCTCCCTTAATAAATAAGCTATAAAGTACAAATGTATTTTTTCAAATCTGACGGCTAGTTTCAGATATTACAAACAAACAATTACAAAACACATTTATCGGGCTTTTGTCAGCGTCAAAATTGCGGCCATTCTTGAACCAAATGGTCTCTTGCGTGACGATATCAAACGCCCGGACGGAATGACACTCATTTCTTGGAAGATGGGACGGCCTCTCGTATGGGATGCGAGTTGCGTGGACACTCTTGCACCGTCACATCTTCTAACAATTCAAAATGGGGCTGGTGCCTCTGCGGAACCGGCGGAGGGCCTCAAACGGCGCAAGTATGTTACCTTGGGTAGTGGATACATATTTGAGCCTTTTAGGGTTGAAACTCTGGGTCTGTGGGGACCGGCAGCACACAAAATTTACAAGGATTCGTCAAGTCGTCTTGTAGATGTATCACATGACCAAAATGCTGGCACATATTTAGCGCAAAGTTTTAGTATCGCTATTCAACGCGGAAATTCTGCCAGCATTTTGGGCACTCTATCAAGTTGCAGTGGCATTGAGTCGCTTTGTTAATTTTTATTAAATATTCATGGAATGAGTTATACTTCCTGTGTACAAATTTTTATAAAAATCGGCCAAGAATTAACGAAAATAGTTTTCATTTGGAATTTTTTGTTCCGATTTCTAAAAGTAATATTGAAATTTCTAAATGGCAATAGGCTCGCCCCCTATGACATGGGACCTAAAAACATACTCGGCGAACTGTGGGTGTACATTATGTACATCTCTGCCTTACCCTTCGGGGAATACAGGTGTGGTGGTATGTTATGTTCCATTTTAACATGTAGGTAGCTTCAAACAAACATTTTTCATCTTGATTCACCATTATTGATTGATTTGTGTTTTACCTACCTTAATTAATTATACACTGCAATTTACAGTCTGGCTGGAGAAAATATATTAGAAATTTAAAAAATAATTTACACCATATAATAATAATAATATATATAATAATAGTAATAAATCTTTATTCAATTCCGCCACAAATAATATGACTAAAACTAATAATAGTAAATTAGAAACTATAAAAATATGACTAATTAAGAATTAACGCAAATTATTACATTTAAAATATTATGGATATAATGATGTACTTTGTGTGGACCCCCTTCGGGTAACAGCCTCCTCCGAGGTCTTCCACTTTTCTCTGTATCTAGCCATCTTCGACCTGCCGTCGCCACTATCTCATCTGCCCATCTAACACAATGCCGGCCTCTCGCTCTATTACCTCATTGCGCAGTCCATTTTACAGATCTTAAAGTCCATCTATTGTTCGTAATCCTGTCTTTTAATTTAATACCTAGGCAACTTCTCTCCATTCTTCTTTGTCTAGTCTGGTCTGGCTTCTATTTCTAGTTTTGAGATCGAGTGTCCAAGTTTGGCATACGTAGGTGAGACATGGTAATTGTTGCGGACAGCGAGCGGGGCGAGCGAATAACGATAGTGTAATAGTATAGAATGAACAAATAAATGAAATAATACGTGTTAGGAATAAGGTTTATAAATACGTGTTAGGAATAGATATAATAATATGAACTGAATATGTGTGAATATGTGTATTTTAAAACGATTAGAATAAGAATATAGCTAGTTGTAAGTTTAAATGTATAAATTTCACTAGTTGTAAGGATGAACCATGCCAGACTCGGAACATCTGTGCTCGGTGTCTTATAAACAAAAAAATAAAAACACCTATCTAGGTAAACTTGGATGTAAAACATTATCTAAATGCAAAGTTTCATCCAAATCGTTGGAGCCGTTTCCGAGAAACCAATTACAAGAATTGCTCACTTAATATAATAAGATAAACTACAATTTACAGTCTGGCTGGAGAAAATATATTTATGAAATTAAAAAAATAATTACACCGTATAAGCTATTCTCAAATTTATAAATACACTGAAGATAAGTCAAATCTTACTTAAATAGGGATAAGTAATCCACCCATCGCTTGTCAGAGAATGGTATGTATATAATATATTTAGGAATTACGATAGTCCTTCCGCAGTCGAAACCGATTATTGGCCCTACCACTATTAAATTGTATATACTTTTTTATATTACCTGTATAATAAATACTTCAAAGTGATAAATAAACAAGTTATTAGAGAGATGCATTTGAAACGAGAGTTTTACTAGAAAGCGTCTCAGGGCATCGGACCGCGAACACGATTGTATTATGTGTGTTGATTTAATTAATTGATAATTATTTACACATATATATACAACAAGTAAACTACATGACCGTATGACAGATAGTCCTCTTAACTGAAAAGAACAAGCTCTTTTAAACCGACTTTAAAAAAAGAAGGAGGTAATCAATTCGAATGTATATTTTTTATGGATGTTTAATCATAAATTATTTATTTATGAACCGATTTTGATGTATATTTTTTCGTTGAAAAGGGGATACTTTAAGGGTGGTCCCATTTTAATTTCATTTGCATTGGACCTTGAAATTCGAAGATACACCAGGGACCTTGTCAAAATCATTAAAGTTGGTAATTTTTTTCGTTAAAAATTGTGTTTTTTAGGACTTTTAGCCAGTCCTATCCTATGAATGAAGTGCTTTAATACGCTGAACTTTAACTAAATCACTGTAATGTAAATGAATCAAAAATTATGATACATTTTTGTTGTCGTTGTTTATTATAATACGACGGCACACGAGCACGCTGTTAATTAGGGGTGTCAAGAGTTACGAAAATGTATCGATAAAGGTAATCGTATGGAGTTATTTAAATTGTATCTATTTGTTCGTTTGATATCACGATCGATAATTTGATAATTTATCATAAAACAAAACAGATATATTCATGATAGTTTATATAATAAATAATTTGTATCGATATATCGAGCAAACATAACAACACATTGTAATGTTGCGTAGAAAAATATGCCGTCCATTCTGGCATCCCCGACCTTCAATAAACTCCCCCACTAAAAAAAGTATCTGTTTGTAATGTCAAAATAACTGCTTTTTACTGAATGCATATGCAAGTATATTATACGAAACCTAACCCAAAAAATCAATTTCTTAAATTGTCTGTCCGTTTGTTCCGGGTAATCTCCAAAACAGTTAGATCGATTTTGACAGGACTTTCATTGTATAGATAGCTAATGTTATAAGGAGTAACTTAGGCTATTTTTATTTTAGAAAAAGGATTTGCGTTCCGCGTATGGTAAAAAAAAATGGTCATGATGAATCAATTCAGGCGCTTAAATGGCTTACGCTGAGTAAACCATTAACATGTATTTCTAATTAAATTACTACATAATTGTAGATATTAAAAAGACCTACAAAAAAGACAGCGAGAGGATATGTCTATCATTCTAAGGAACACCCGAAATAAGCATTTTTGTATTTAAAATAACCGAAAGCGAGGCTAACACGATTCGTGTGTGCGCCCGCCCAACGGAATTTTATAGTCCATGCGAGCGCAACTTGTAGGAAATAAGGCTCTCGAAATGTATCATGCTTGTGTATTCAGCCTATTAACGTACTTAAGAGGTCTACTTGTTAAAAAGTATTGTCACATGGTTTGTTAAACCACTTACTATCAGATTTATGTTAGTAAATAACGTATGTTTGTATTACATACTAGGGACGAAATCTTAAAAAAAAACCGATAGCTTAACCAAAATTTGCTTTGGGAAGCATTATTATACTAATTTCTTTTAGTGACTTTTAGCGAAGTTTCTGTGTATTTGTGTAGAGTAAGATCTCAAACCATTTGTCTAAGTCTGGTGTATTAAAATAAATAATAAATATTTACTATGTGTCCAATGTAAGAAAATTCTATTGTTAGTTAGCATTGAATAAATTCAAGTTTATTTTTTATTGTGTGGTGAAATTTAAAAAAAAAAAACTCCACAGTTTTGTTGAATACATGCAAAACTCAGACTAAAAGATTCTGTGGTCTGTGAGACGTGATGCAAAATATGACTGACGAAATGTTAAATTTAACAAAAGAATATAAAATAAGAGTGAAAGTTGAATTAGCGATGAAAATATAGTATTTTTCGTACTATATTATTATAATCCAACCTTATCTTGGAAAAATCTCTGCATTTCATCGGATAGTACAACCTTGGAAAAAAAAGGTTGTCGAACTATATACAAGCTTTATCGTCATGTTGATAAATTGTTACTATGGCGGGTGTATATTCAGATATGATCAGGTAGAATGGTAAACCTTATTGTTTCTTATCCTACATTTATCACAGTCCACACCATGTGGTACCAATATTACAATTTCCATTACAAGTATAAAATATTTGAATCCTCACAAACCCTCTCTACGGCCCTGTTGTTAAGCATAATAAACAACATAATTAAAAAAAAAAACATACAATAATAAAGTACAGTTAATGATTAACAGTTTCTTTTGGATTACTTCATCGCGTGTTAACAGATCCAATTCAGCGTGAGAACAGCTCGCTAGTTGTTGAACCATTGTGCGTTTGTTACAATTAAGTATTGTTTGTTTTGTCGTTAAAACGAACTTCTCTAATTGAATCGCGTTCGAAAAATAAATGTTGAACTTATTTTTAATTACCTTTGCACGACTTTTTTTGTATTCGTTTCTCTTCTATGTTGTTTATTGATAATTTCAAAACAGTAACGAATTTTGGAGCGTGAACGCCCGCTGAAATAGTAGACAAGCTCATGGTCTGTACCTACCCAAAAATTCATGCTTGTATTGTTTAAAGCAGATAATAAAGCAGACCTATTAACAAAATTAACAAAATAAATGAAGCTTATTTTACTTTTTAATTACTCGACTGCGGAAAAGGAGGGTATGTTTTTCGAGCGTATGTATGTATGTCTATTTCTTTAGCACGCTTTGTTGCCTAAACGGCTTGATGGATTTTAGCATACTAGGTGTCGTTAGATTCGTCTTAATTTGGCTGAGTGACATAGGCTATATAATTTTTAAATACGCCGCTTGGGAATCAAATAAAAAGCAAAAATGGAAAAATTATACTTTTCTAGTCAAGTGATTTTGTTGCAGTTTTTGTTTCCTTTTTTTAATAATTCAGATTGTATAAGCCCAGATGTACTTGACAGTGGTTTTGCGCTAAACATAGAAATGAAGCTGGACCTCAAGTACAACTCCGAAAAACTGACATTACATTTTCTCATTATATATCAATTGTTGTGTTCTAGCTCACATCATTCGACACGACGGCTGACTACACCACCACAAAGCCTTTAATAACTTTTATTTTTATCAAATATTAGTGTTTCACCGCAATGTTACCTGACGATAAGTAAGGTTACGCTCGAAGAAGGTAACACGCTAACCTTAGTGAGGAATTGACTTCCATGTGCAGCTACGAGAACACACCTATTCCATTAGTTTGGCAAAAGATGTTCAAATTGCTAATGGTAGCAAGTCGTTAGTAACAATAATTAGGAACTGCCTAAGACTGACGGTTTCATTACAATGGTTTCCTCCATATCATTCTAAGATTGAAACCTACGTCGATCGACATTATGTCCTTGTAACTTTTGTTTAGGTAAACTGCATCTCATCTAATCTAATAGGTACATATTATAACATGTAAAAGTATGTTTGTTTGAATGTTTGTCCTTCGATCACTCTTGAACGGCTGGACGGATTCTAATGTTTGTCATAAAAGTCGATTACGGTATAGAACGTGACATTCATTTTTAAAAAAAATTATTATTGTAAAGATTAATTTATGCCCAGCGAAGCGGCTGCAGTGGTAACAGTCGGTATCTTTTAAAATATTTAAAAAGTATCCTGGAAAATGTATCAACGAAAATGATTATAAAGAACAGATCATTAAAAAATTCCAAAACACATACACTTTACGGCCCCTAAAAACATATACATCATTTTAAAAACCTGACCAAAGATTACAGCGTATAATTTATTCCAGCCCCTTAATTACAGTTACACCTTTGATGCACAAATATTTAAAATTCAAAAACTTATCCATCCTATTCTGCCCCGTGCTTTGTAACTGGTAAAGAAAGAGAAAGATTACGGACTTTGTATAGAAAGATATTCCCGATCCAGCCCTATACAAGCGGTTGTACAGGAAAACCGTTGATTATATCGGATCCGACCCTCGCCTCAGGTTGGTCGTCAAAAGTCCATAGGATTTTGTTAAATAGCTTTAACTTATTTTTTTATAAACTTTTACTATGTAGTCTATTATCCTATTTGTATTATAATGAGTAATTCATTAATGTTTCGATAAATATTTACGCTTCAAAATTAACTTTGTAATAATAGTAAATTGTTTTTATTTTTATTATTTGCGGTCATGAACAATGGCCTCTTGTTCTGAGAACAATAGATGCAAAGTTCTGTAATGCGCAGGGCGGTATCCGGTAGCGTACTGCGGTGCGCAAGAGCACGTAGGGTTGCCACAATAAATCTTTTCTTTATAATTTCTACAAAACTTTACAATTTAAAAGCTTAATCTAATACTTTTTTAATAATAATAATGGAACTATTCTTATAAATTCTATTTATAATATACGGAACTATATTCAACAATTAATGAAGCCTAGTCAAGTTTATGACTAAAAAGATTACAGTCTCGCTAATACAAAGTATATTTGTAAAAGTACGGATAAGTATTCGTTGCAAACGTTACACTTTAAATTACACTCTAATCTTTTTCGGAAATTTAACATAATGTATTAAACAAAATATTATACTTACACATTATATCTGATAGTTGTCAAGAACTATATTGTTGGATTTATAAAAGGAATATTTTTGAAGTTAAGCTCAACCCTGGACAGTAAAAGACAATCGGGCGGTGTACAATCAGCGATGTTTGCGTTTATAGAGACGTCGCCGGTCGCGGTCGACCGCCGCGCCGCGCCGGCCGTTGCATGGTGCAAGCGTCTCAACCACCGTGGTTCGTGTCGCGCCGCGTCTATCTGTTTGCCCAACATCCGATTACGTTTAGTTTGTATAATAGCTTTTGTGTCTAATAGAACAATTAATGATTGTGTTCTTTAATCGATGATGTTTTACAGGATTAGGTTTTATAAGGATCTATTTCACTAGGTAATTCAAAATTAATAAAAATGTACCCTAGCAACATTTTAAGCGTTGATATGACAGGATCAAACAATATCTCCTTTAAAACAGGACATAGCAGCAAGTTATGGTGCAAAGGGAAAAATAAAATATATCTACTATTCATAACAGAATATATTTAAATATTTTATTTTACATGATTAACAATGTGTACAACCGTCCACATTCTCATTTGAATAGATTTATCGCAACTAAATGACTTACATTAACATATCGTTTTACTAGACAAAACGTTAATTTTAAATGATAAAAAAGTGCAAAATGAATTCTAATAAATAAACATAAATTATTTGTAGTGCACTTTATCTTACCACAGATAAAACAGACCGGCTAGTAAACTCAACCTTTGAAATCCCGATAAGAGAGCCAAGAACCAGTGAACTGAAGTTTTGGCCAAAATACTGAATTTTGCATGTCCATGGCTTTGATAAAGATGATAATGCCGAAAATGCATTCGAAGAAGTAGAAAGGAAATTCAGTGATCTTAAAAAAGGAAACCAAAATCGATAAAGTATGTATATGATATACTGCATTATCTGACAGTGGGTGATTATTTAATCTAAACGATTATTACAAAAGTAGGAAAAAATTGAACAACAACAACAATTGTTTGGTTCAGGCACTAGTTTCTAACGACCTTCAATCATCTATGTTAGATACAGTAGTAACGCTGTGCCGTGCCATCGTGCTTGCCTTTTACGAGGACAGGACAGGTTTTAATTTAATTCCACCTACCTTGACTTCGATTGCTACATTATTTCTAATTTACCAATCTGCAAACTTGTTTATTGTGGGAATTCTATAAGAATCTTTGGTCATAACCGTGAGTTAACTGTCAACTTACAAACTGGAAACTACTTTTAATTATTATTGTGGAGTCCCTGTATGAATTTTGATCATAAACGATGTTGACAAACAACCAGTGATTATTTTTTAAAACTTTATAGGTTTGGCCTTGTGGCCACAATCCCACCTGATCTTAAGTGACGATGTGCCCCAAGATGGTAGCACGCTGAGTCTGGTTGAAGACTGGCTCTCAAATATCACCTCACTAGGTGTTTGGCAACAGATTTTAAACTTGAGGGATGTAGCTAGTCAGGCGAGCATTAGAAAAGCCCTACCACTTCCCACAATAATGACTAAAACAAGTTTCCAGTTTGGCAAAATATTTACGGGGAAATATTGAATTGAGTATACACCCAATGTCTACATTCCTGAATTGAAATTCCTAACGCTTTTTATACCTTACTTTTTTTCATTTGCAGACGCAGAAACATTTGCCACTGTCATTATTTTATTTTCATTGATAATGATTGATGATCTATGACTTCTCCACTTTTTAAATCACTTGTGCAAAATAACCAATCCACATTATATAAAATTCTATCAAATTTAAGGAATTGTACATTATTTAAATCCTTTTAACAAATAAGCTTTTATTTATAAACCAGATGTTGCCCACGGCTTCGCTCGCGCCAAGTTTGATTGATAAGTTTTAGTTTTAGCGTTTTAATTTTAGGGTCAAAGAATATAGTCATAGATACTAATAGAAATAATATTACATACAAAACTTCTTAATAGACAATATTCTTCACAAATCTATTAGTTAGAACCAAAATAACTAAACTACTCGGCGTGCTTACGCGTGAGCAACCTATATAGAATTTCCCGTGTGAGAAACAGTTTGCCCTTGATACTTGTTAATAGTCATTGCAAAGTAGACTTTGAGCGGAAACTATCATTGTCAGAATTTTTGGAATTAAAGGAATTCGTGGTAATAATACAGTTTCCTATTGCGCACACCCAGTTTAAATTGTGCCTTCCACTATATTCCGATGTGACGCTATGACTTTCAGTCTGGTGCCATTGCACAGTTTAGGTGGTTTCAAATTTAGCAACAATTTGTCAGGAGTGCTCACGTACAGAATAAGCCTATGATATGGCATACCCGGTGCCGCGGTGGTTTTAATGAATTTAGAAATTCGAAGGGATAATTAATAGCGTCATCTGTATTGATTACCGTGTACCATTTCTTCTCCCTAAAAGACATCAGCAGTATATCATTGATATATGCATCTCTGTCTTTTTTCGAGGTAAGTATGGCTCGTCCACACAACCATTCTTATTACTTATCGTGAATATGGGTAATATCTGGATACATTTTTGATATCAACTCTTTAACCGTAGTTACAACTGAGCACAAAGTTTCCGGGATGGTTAGTATCCCGTCAATCGTCGGGTAGCCAATGTTGACGAATTCAAGTAGGAGATTTGCAAATCTACCAGCAGACTTTTCCTCTCACAAACATCTTCATACGTTTCGAGAACTTCACGATGTTAACCTGAGGCCATAAAGCAGATCAATTAAGACATGAGTTAACTTAATGAGCTCTGGTTCCTTTTGGTACTACTGGTATAGTCTGTCTAAAATCTCCAGCCCGCAAAACCGTTACATTACCCATTTACTGTTTATTTCTCCTTATATCTTGAAAAGATCCGTTTAAAGTTCCAACACCTCATTTATGAGACATTGTAATTTCGTTCCACACAATTATTTTTGTTTTCTTTAATACTTCAGCAAAATTACTTTTGTTTCGATATATTACGAATCGGAGTAACAACAGTCGTTAAATTGAGTGGTAACATGAAGGTAGGCTGATCAGTTTGACCACCCTCACGCAGTGTAGCTGCGATCCCAGAAGAAGCCACAGCCAAGACAATGCCGCGAGTACTCCTAACTTTCGCTAAACTCAAATTGATTAGGAAGTTTTTCCCTGTTCCACCGGGAGCGTCAAAAAATAATATTCCACTATTATTTGTTTCAATACTAGCGATAATTCGATGGTAAACTACCTTTTGCTTGTCATTCAGTGATCCTTCCTTATTTTTTATAGTGTATTTGTTATATTAGAAAATGCTGCTAAGTTATTGAATCCCGGTTACACCCTTTCAGGGGTTGAAACTTCAAAAATCCTTTCTTATCGGATGCCCACATTATAATAAATATCTGTTTATAATAACAATCCCTTCATTGGTTTGAGCTCTGTGTTGATAGATCAGTCAGTCAGTCACGGTTTCCTTGTATATAGATAAGATAAGAAAAGATATATATGAAGAAGATTACCTTAACTAAAAAGTAAATAATATTTTTTTAATTAATAATTGGTCACTGATAAGGAGGCGTAGGCAATACATACTAAATTAAATTTATATAAACTTAGTACTAAATTTTTGAAAATATTTATTTAAAAGCTTACTTAAATGATAACTCAATTTTTCTAGCCTCGCTTAGCGCAGCTCTGGTTGGATAGGTAGGCATTCTTATTCCATGATACGGGTTAAATACTAGGTAATTAAAAAATAACTCAAAATTTCAATTAATTATTACTCTCAGAATAATGTGTATAATCTGGTATATTATCTATATATACATTAATCAATTTAGAATTATAAAAAAAAAATATCCTGTAGGTAAGTACGTATCTCAAAATTTTGATATACATTGGATAACAATAGCTTACCTCTAAACTATTTTAGGGGACAGTTTTAAAGATATCAAAGTGGAATTATATTGTTCACATTGAACCATGATGCATCTCTTCTAACAATAAAAACAAAATTAAAGTTTACTGCACCTATAAATAAACTGCAATAAACATTTTCTCTTGATGTTTTGGGTTGTGAGCCAAGGCGTGAGAGACTGGGAATGATCAATTATACGTAAATTCATATATAAAATTAGATTTATATAGGAAATAAAGTTATCTGGCGGCCACAACTTTGTTTACATAAAAATACTTTTGATATTCCACGGAAACTACGTGTCGGTTCTGAAATAGGCTCCCTTGTGGTTGTTTGTTAATTATAATTTTATCGTTACTGCTCAGCCCCTATGAAAAAGCGTAATGACATAAAGCATCGATCCTTCCTTGTTTCATTTTTATATTAATCTGAAAACTACATTAAAATCAGTTCAGTATTTTGAAGTGATGAACTTGAAAGGATTCGAGCGCTATCTTTTGTAAAATTGTTGTAATAATTCCAATAAAATTCTTGCATTTATTATATACTGAAATACAAAAATTACCACAATTTTTGTTATTTTAGATTTTTTTTTAATTTATATGAATGAATATATCTATTTTATTATATGAATGGTTTAATGAAATTTTGTTGAATCTAAAAAAGTTCTGCTTCTTCCTAAATGGATATAACGTAATTTGTTTTTATTATTTAACTTTTAATTGTAAAGAAAACAAACCTGTACCACGTACATAATATAATATTATTGAAATAATTATTAGTCAAATAGCTATAAATGGTTAAGTTTTGTAAATAAAGAAAATAGCCCTTTAGCTTACTTAGTAGTACCAGAGTTCAGGGAGATAGGTAATTGATACATTAATATTGTGTTAATACTTTAAATAGAGATAAATATATTTAAATTTAAGTTAAAAAAAACACCATACAAAAGGAAATGTTATGTGAGAGAAAGTAATAATGAACAGAAATTAATTTCTTGTACCTTGTACCACGCTATAAGCACATATGTTTTGACTGTGACAACTGTATTGATGTCGGCCGGTTTATATTTGCGACGATTCGAGACACCGCATTGTTACGCGTTGTTACTACACGGAAGGGCTCTTCGGATTTGAAGGCGGTACGACAATGGAACAATATTATTTTATTATTTTACATTATGTTATTAATGATTATCATTCACCCTAGCTTCGAAATGAGATGAGAGCATTTTATAACATTCCTATTTGGGAAAATAAAGCTAAAGAATGTACGATATATTCTGACACTATCCTTTTCGTTAATAAATTAGAATTTTTTTTTTTTTTTTATTAACTTAATACCAATTTAAGTTTGAACTATTTTATAATATGATGCAGTAACTAGTAGATACAACAGGTATAGTTGTGGTTAACTGCGAGTGATTTTTACGGAACATGTATTATTTTATTTTATTTACTACGGCACAATATTGAAATCTAACAGTATTCTATTCGAAATTTGTCAAAATATATATTACATTTTTTTTTTAAATAAAGTACAATAAACTCTATTTATGCGAAAGTAGTCGAAGACAACATTTTAGTTCTCATTTTCACCAAAAATCATGTTGACAAAAAGTTGTTTATTCACAAAAATTTAGTGGTTTTTTTTTTTATAAATAAGATATAATAATAAGATAATATTTATAATAATTTGGTTGTCATTTACACAGACTTCAGTAAGACGTTTGTTAAAGTGCCTCATCAAATATTGTTAAATAAATTAGCATTATATGAGTTGTGTGGATTATTTCTTAAATGGAAGAGTTCATAACTCTCGAATAGGTACTTTTATGTAGTATTGAATGGATTTGGAGCAGGTTCCAAAATTATAACTTCGGGAGTTCCTCAAGACTCACATCTAGGTCCTATTCTCTTTAACTACTTCATAAATGACCTGCTCACTTGTTTTAGTCATTTCGAAGCTTACATGTTTGCCGATGACTTAAAATTAGCAAGGATTGTCGAATCAACAGAGGACACTAATTTGCTCAAAGAAGATATGGATGGATTGATGCAGTGGTGTGGTGACAATGGTATGCATTTAAATGTGAATAAATGCTTTTACGTAAAATATTCTAGAAAAGTTAAATTAATTCCCCAATTATTGCTTCGGACCTGACAATATTCATAGGGTAAATAGCATTAAAGATTTATTAACAATACTTTGTTACAAAAATGACCTTTGCTTCTCATGTAGAATACGCCGTCAAATATACTAGGGTTTTGTTATCAGAACTTCTATTGACTTCTATTGAATACAAAATAAAGATTCTAGAGTACTCCACTTTTGTAAGAAGTATTTCAGAGTATTGCAGTCTGATTTGGAGACCTCACTATGCAATAAACTCACTGAGACTGGAGCGTATACAAAAACATTTCCTTTAGCATCTTTCATTCTTATTAAATAAAGAAGCAATTTACCTCAAAAAATTAAAATATTTTAAGTTAGGTTAGACGCAAAGTTTATATTAAATATTTTTAAAATAAAATTGACTGCCATCAACTGCTCAGACTGTTTAAATTTCGAGTCCCCTTACGCCTCCTCGGCACTGCATCACGCCACTTTGCCCATCATTCAGACCTACTATATTGGATACAAGTTCATCTATTCCTAGGTTCTGAAAGATCATAAATAGCTATCTATAACGATATTATTGACGTGCACTTTAAAAGCATTGGTGCATCTACTCGAGCGGTATAGAGACTTGTAATGTGTACTGTATAATTATTTGTTTTAACTTATTTCCATCTTGGTTTTTATTTGTTGGGAGTGTGTAAAATGTATATAAATTAATGAATTTGTCGTTTCACCACAAAATATTCATGCGGTGTTTGTCTGTAAGAAATTGTTAAATTTAGCGTAGTCTATAAGTCACATATACTAGCACTAGCAATACTAGCTGTGCCCCACGGTTTCACCCGTGTTAATTTTATCCGACAAACTTCGCACCGCGGCACCGCTAACGCACCCGTATAGTCTATCTTTTGTTCTTCCCGCAAGTACAAATTATTTTATTGTTAATTATTTCCTAAACTATGTGTCCAAATAACATGCTATAAAGAGCACAATTTAAACATCATAATATTGTGTTTATGATGAAGTAACTTTTGTTTGTAATGATTAATATACCATGTCTAAAAATAATCTTTGTCACAAATTATCTTATTGTGGCTTATGTATAAGAGATAAGCATATGCTTTTGCTGAGTTTTTTAACATATACTAAGGAATAAAATTTTTATATAACAATACATTTCCGTATCATTAACGATTACACCAGCGCACGCGGTTAAAGCAGTTTGGGAGAGCCTGTTTAAGGCTAGCTGAGAGTTTTAGCCTAATGTAAGATTACTGGTATTTCCAGAGTTTTGTGTGTTTAAACAAACAAAACAAAAAAGCAGTAAGCAATTGTAGACAAACCTTTATAAATACATATATAAATTAACGTCCATATTTTTCGCGTATGTATGAGAAAGTTAAAATACAGTTAAACGCTCCAGCTGGCAAAAAATGTTCAATACGAAACGTTAATTATTTGTATGATCGCAGATATGTAAAGACGATTAATTTGAAATCTACTTAGTATTTCGTGGACTGCCGAACCAACAAGTCCATTTTGAAAAAGTTCAGCATTATAAACTATTATTTACAATGTACTATGACAATATTGTAACCGTCTTTGGGTAATGGGTACTGTCTACCACCATAGAGAAACTGTCATCTTGCATCCATTGATATGAACCGGGCCCTCTGGTAGCTGCGTATAAAGATCAGTGTTCTTCAATGCTTGGAGTAATAACATATCTGATCACAGCGACTCACAATAAGTGCGTGTGGAAGATATGAAGTGTAGTTAACTTCGTTACGTGGGAAAGCGGTTCAATGCACTGGCTTCACGGTTGGATGAATGTTAACCTTACGACCTAAGGGCCGGAGGGTCCTTGGGGAGTTGCTGCGCACGCGCACCTGTTAGTCACGGTTCAGGTCGCCTGAACATTTGACCATTTGTCTGTTGGGAACTAAACCGTAAATATCTATATGCTGTAGTTTGTTGTATTAAAAGTAAATGATAGTGTGATAAAACTGTGGTTTACTTCAGCCTAAATAAGGGTGTAAAATATATAATGATTGCCTACTAAGAATAAATCTCATAAAAGTTCTGTTTTTTAAACTGGATACATGAAACTTCATACATAGGTACTCGTTAAAACGAGTCAGCATTTTTGGAAAATCATAGAATAAGGTATTAAATCAGGAACGCATTTAAATAAGATAGTTAAAATAGGACAACAATTATATAAAATTAATAGTTTCTGGTAAAGCCATTTATGGGGTGTATATGAAAAGATGTAATACTGTATGGAAATTTGAAACCTCTAAATAGGTAAAGGGGCATTTAGCGATTAGCACTGTTACTGTTTCTATTTATCGCTCAAAGAATCAAAATTTACGAAACGTGTAAAAAGATTTAAGTGAGCACACACACCTACATTATGTATACACACACCAATGACTGCAAAAAACAGCAATTTTAAGCAGGAATTACAGCTAACCTAAGTTAAAGTATTATAAAATAATAATAAAAAATTGCTTATACAGATTTGTTTTATATCATACTGATTAAATGTCCGTTGACAATTAAACGTTGTAAAGGAGCCAATGATCTCTGTCGAAGTAGATAATAGTTGTCCAAATAGATGTGAACACGATGGTGATGGCATGCTTCGATAATTACTGAAGACGTAGGTGGCTATACATTAATTATTGGTGTCCGCGCCGTTTCAGCTAGATACTGTCGGCGTAATAATAAAAACGCGGCAATCAAAACTACCCCGAATCGGCGTACTCAAGTCAGTATCATACAGATAAAACTGTCACGTTGACAAGCTTCATTTCAAATAATCACTACGTACTAGGTTATTAAGTTGCCGTATTTTAAGACCCATTGTTTGTAGTTTGCTTTTTAAATAGTTGAAGCGCCATGCAAGCGAAAACCAATCTTTTAGCTCTGTAGGCGGCATTAGTAAGTTATTACTTTAGATTCCATTACCTAAACTTGTTCTATTTTCAACGGTTTCCATCTCCAAGTTCTGTACACGATCGGGTGAAGATGAAGGAGAAAACGGGCATTAAAAAACCTTCTCAGAATACCACTACCAGTTTGGATTTTTTTTTATTTATCTAATATATGTTCGCGCTTGGTCTCGATCTCACCTGATGATAAGTAAAGATGAGGTCGACTATGGATCGCGCTTGCCTATTGGATGCTTGTTCACTCTTTGCTTGAAGACTCCCAAGTAGCTTGGGTGAACGGCAAGACTGACGTCGGAAGTGGATTCCACTCCATAGATGAATGTCGAGGGAATGTTCACAACATAAAGGTAGAAATCCTCATGACGCGATGTTTATTTGTACTGTGGTTAAACGGATTTGGCGGAATTAGATCGTGCCATCCCTGTGCACTCTTCAAAGTGTGACCAGAAAACCGTATAATAAAGAAAATAAAGAAATTATTATTATGACGACTTATTTATTACATGACAAGTTAAGCTAAGTCAACCAAACCTGTCAAGTTAATGCTATCCATATTACTATACTTCCAAATGTCTCCCACTGGTTGTGACGTCATTATTCATATCATTGGAAAGTTATTTAAATAGGCCGGGAGCAAACGTGTGTAGTTACTCTGTTTCGCGCTTTATTAAAGCAGATATTCTAATTATTAAACTGGTTGGTTGTTCTTAAAAGTGTTTCGTTAGTCACTTTCATATCACTTGTATCATTTCATTGTTAGTATTTAGATTTCTCGGCATTTGAAATCGCTATAACGTTATCAAGTTGCGTGGTTGCTTAAACTCGTTTATTCAGTCGAGTAGAGGCATTTACCCATTAATGAGTCTTTTAATTATTGTATTATTATATGATCTTAAAGCATTTACTCATAATCATACCCGATGACAAGAGACGATGTGGTTGTAGATGTAGACTGCGACATGGTAAGCATAAACTGACTTTGAAGTGCAGTTGTCGGAACACATTGTAGGAGGGTAAAGAGCCATCATTAATTCGTTTAAGTAATAATAATTGAACACTTTACTTTCTTAAACTGCGTTATTGATACCGTTCTACGAATTAATTCGCTTCAGATATAACTCCGATGCTTGCAGCCCGGCCTTGAGAAGACGCGAAGAAAAAAAGTACTTAAAGTCTAACCCGCGGAACCTTCGAACCGGTTTCACTTCGGACACACTTTTGAATATTTTCACTCGGTGCCTACAAATTATTTATACGTTTGGGCAGCAGGCTGCCGCGCCGCGCCGCAGGTCTGTGGAAAGAGGCAGAAAGGATTTCATTATTTACTGCAATATGTTTGATACCAAATAGAATTAAATTATTGATGTCTCGGATGTTCATGTATATCGACAACCAAAATGAATAACAGTTACTTTAATTTCAACAAGACAAATTTTAACAAAAAAGAAAGTAAACTTCAATGATTTTGAGGAATTTTCTGGTGTATCTTCGAAGTTTAACGTCCAATGTCAATGAAATTAAAATGGCACCAACCTTGAGGTATCCCTTTTCCGACAAAATAGAATCATCTAAATCGGTTCATAAACAAAAAAGTTATGGCTGAACATCCATAAAAAAACATATATTCGAATTCAGAATCTCCTCCTTTTTTGAAGTCGGTTAATAAAATACAATTATACGCTAAACAAATTCAGCACCAACTCTATAGTTGTGTTATTAATAGATCCATTTCTATTAGTTGAATAAAATTATCATTGAAAATGAAGAAAAAATTTCATATATAAAATATTAAGATTCGCAAATATTAAGTCGAAAGAGCTTTCAAAATAGATATCATCTAATTAACATTTGATTTATGTCGCAAAAAATAACAAATATTTTATAATTATAATCATGATATTATATGCAATATAAAATTTGTTTAAATTAAATCTTTTTAAATGAATGTGTTCACTTTCTAAAATTTAATGAGTTTAGTTATTTTAAATTATTTTGTTCATTCACAAACAAATGTTCTACTTTTGTCATTCCTAATCTACTAAAGTACCTAACAGAAAAGACAGATGATCCCCGCGATAACTTGCTTATGCAGAGGAAGTCTTAATCTACTCAATTTTATTGTATCACTTTCGGAAATGGAATCATTATTAACTCACGTATCTTTAACTACATATACAGTTACATATGGCTGTTCGTACAGTCTTATTTATTGCATCAAAGCGCAAATTTTAACTTACAGAAAATCGTGAAGAATATCTCGGCTTGGAAATCATATTTTTTATATCAGTGAACGAAAATTAACTTAGCCTTTTGATACATTAGCTTGATTTATTTATTTCAAGCAACCAACAGCTTTAAATTATGTCCAAAAAATACTTGAAGCAAAAGCTTTCGGTATCATTTAAAGCGTATTGCGTGCACGGAAGGAGTGCAGGAAGCTAAAATTTATCTATAATATCTGTTACTAATATATTAAATTAAATAAATTAATACTGCGAATTCTAATCCGACCAATGCCATTGAACTTAGACCCCCAAAATATTGACATTGTCACTCAACGAAAAGTGACAGCAAGTGATGTAGATAATACTCATTGTTTACGAATACTGTAAATGTCAAACAGAAAATAGTCTATGATCAAAAAGTCGCTGGCCGAATTTCGATCTTAGGGCGACCGCTATTATTCTTAAATATCTTTGCTTCGTAATCAACCCTAGTAAAAAACTGAACCCTATGTTAGTTACTTAATTACTTGTGGGAAAGAGCGGTTTTGATGCGAGTTTATCGGCGATCCTTCTAAGTATAAACTACATTCTAAGTCTTCTAACTATTGCCGAGTAAAGCTCGAAGTCGTAAAAAGTATTTAATTACAGACCTTTTATTTGTTGTATAATGGTGCACCGACGCGACGCGGCATTTTATCTGATTTTTAACAAGATTTTAAATTGATCAGACTAAGTTTTTACTGTAATTCGTTTTTTTTTTATGACAACAGGAAATATTTAAATGTTAAATCTACGTTTCTATTTTTTTTACTCTCTTCTGAACATGGGGTTTTTTTTTATTGCGTTGAACTATCCTTTGACAATCACATTTCATGTTGACATACCCAGCAAAGAATTAATGAATGTATGAAAGAAAGATTACTCTATGGCACTTTTGAGTTCGTATTTTGAGGAGCTTAATGCCATAAAGTATTTTGTTCCAGCTAACCAGCTATATTGAGGTAAATACTATCATTTTTGATAGATCAAATAAAAAAATGAATAAAATTAAAAATGAGTAAAAAAAATCTATAATGCTAAGAATATATAAATATATAAATAGTTATCTAAATAAATAAAAAAACTGAAATTGGCTCTCCAGTGAAGCTGTACCCATAGATACTTGTCGAACGATTTACAACTTTATATACTCTGCCATCGTGATAATATGGTTCAGTCACTATATTTTCCTTCATTTTCTTTCATTAAAAGTAAAAATAAATTGTTACCAAGTTATTGTCCTATTAATTACAGTTGTCTTACTTGACCTCGACTTATTTATCAATATATATCAAAATCAATTCTCTATTAAATACTCACAGAGTAATTTAACTTGGCGTAGATGGCTTTGCGAGTAACTTTACTCTTAATAGCTTGTTTAAATTCTTCCAAGACATTAACTTCAAGCACAAAGAATAGATAATAGCTTGTTTACTATGTACAAAAGGTGATAATATAATCATGATTCAATGACATGTTTAAAAACCGACGACCACAAAAGATTATCGTGAGAATGTCGAGTGACAAAATGATTGAGGAAATCTCGACATCACCAATACCGCAGTCCATCTGCGTTAATATGTTGCTTGATGATGTACTAGAACCTCTGGGCGTTTAGTAAAAAAATTATAACTGTTAAGGTTAATAATAATTACTTATTGTCACTTAAAACACGGTACTAAACGGTACCAGAACACAAAACCAAGGCATCTTTTCGCACACAATGTAATCTAGAATTAAAAAAGGTTACTCTACAAAATCACCAAACCTGAAGGTTATGATACTCTGGTGTTTAACACAAATCGATCTTCAATCACTTGGCTAATAATAGGTCTTTACCTATGAAATTGCCGTTCTGCAGTACTGGCCATTTAAAATTAAAATAATTTTTGTTTGGCTAAGAATTCTAATTTCAAATTAATTTTATTTTAAAAACATGGAATTCTTTTTCCAAAAGTAGTCATTTGTTTATTGATTAGTGTTACATTTTCATCGCATTTCAATCTTTTTTGTCATCATGGATAAGTTAAAAATTCGAGTAATTATGGAATATGAGTACCGTCGTGGCAGCAACGCGGCACAAGCGGCACGCAACATCAACGACGTTTACGGAGTTAACACTACAAACCAACGCACCACCTGTTATTGGTTTGCTCGCTTCCGTTCTGGGAATTTCGACCTGAAAAATGAACCTCGCGGACGTCCGAATACTTTGGTCGACAATGACGAATTAAAGGCGATTGTGGAAGCTGATGATACACAATCTACGGCTGAATTAGCAGCAGCTTTCGACGTTAGCGTCAAAACAATATTGGACCATTTACGTCAAATTGGCAGGGTAAAAAAGCTTGACAAATGGGTGCCCCACGAACTCAATGATCGCCAGCGCGAAGTACGCGTCGAGACGTGCCTTGCACTGCTCCACAGACACACAAATGAAGCAATTTTGAACAGCATTGTTACTTGCGATGATAAATGGATTCTGTTTGATAACTGCAAGCGCTCAGCAAGTTGGTTGGATCCTGGTTCAGCACCTAAACAATGCCCTAAACGAAAACGTACCCCTAGAAAAGTGATGGTCACTGTTTGGTGGTCTAGCGATGGTATGATTCATCACAGCTTCTTACCAAACGGGGTGAGCATTACTGCAGATGTGTACTGTGAAAAACTGAATACAATGATGGAGAAGCTGGCACATCTCCAACCAGCATTGGTCAATCGCTCGTCTCCGCTGCTCCTGCACGACAACGCGCGACCTCATACTGCACAGCAGACGGTCTCCAAGTTGCAAGAACTGGGGTTGGAAGTTCTCCGTCATCCGCCCTACTCACCAGACCTTGCGCCTACAGACTACTACTTTTTCCGGAATTTGGATAACTCCTTGGCGGGAAAAAAATTCAATACCCGAGAGGCAGTACAAAATGCCTTTGAAGAATTTGTTGCCTCCGGTTCAGCTGATTTCTTTAAGAAGGGCATCAATAAACTGCCACTGCGCTGGCAAAGATGCATTGATTGCATGGGTGATTACTTCGATTAATACAAATAAAAAATACATGAAAAAAATTCGTTTAAAATTTTTCATACAAAACGGCAATTTCATAGGTAAAGACCTAATATTAAATTTGGTAAACTGAACCATTCTAGTTGTCACCATGGTTTAAATCTAACGGACCCCACTCGGGAATATAATTTATAGCCTTTTACATTACATTACATTATATTATATTCAGCCTGCCCTAAATCAGAATAGGGATAATAAGTGAAATTAGGAAAATGCATTTATGAGTTAATTTAAATTGAAAACAATTACCAATAAACAAACATCGCAGTTTTCTATGTTTCTTATATGCCTAGTAATAATATTCAATCCGGTCTTTATTCATGATGATATACACTCCACCTGTGATATATACTTCCTTGATCTTAATTGTTATCATATTATCTTTATTTTTATGCATATTATATATTTAGCGGCTTCTACATGTATTGAGACAGCCTTGATAATCTTTGATTGTGTCATCAAATCACCATTTCAAATGTTTTATGACATTCTTAAGTTTTGGCTTTCGACGATTCTGGACATAATATATTATCCTTCTAAGTATAAACTACATTCTAAGTCTTCTAACTATTCCGAGTAAAGCTCGAAGTCGTAAAAAGGATTTAATTACAGGCCTTTTATTTGTCGTATAATGGTGCACCGACGCGACGCGGCATTTTATCTGATTTTCAACAAGATTTTAAATTGATCAGACTAAGTTTTTACTGTAAATCGTTTTTCTTATGACAACAGGAAATATTTAAATGTTAAATCTACGTTTCTAATTTTTTTACTCCTCTTCTGAACATGGGCTTTCTTTTTTATTGCATTGAACTATCCTTTGACAATCACATTTCTATTATTATTTATATTTATTATTACTCTATGGCACTTTTGAGTTCGTATTTTGAAGAGCTTAATGCCATAAAGCATTTTGTTCCAGCTAACCAGCTGTATTGTGGTAAATACTATCATTTTCGATAGATCAAATAGAAAAATGAATAAAAATGAAAATGAGTAAAAAAAAAACTATAATGCTAAGAAAATAGAAATATATAAATAGTTATATAAATAAATAAAAAAACTGAAATTGGCGCTACAGTGAAGCTGTAGGGACATACCCACAGATAATTGTCGACCAATTTACAACTTTATATACTCTGCCATCGTGAAAATATGGTTCAATCACAATATTTTCCTTCATTTTCTTTCATTAAAAATAAAAATAAATTATTACCAAGTTATTGTCCTATTAGAATTACAGTTGTCTTACTTGACCTCGACTTATTTATCAATATATATCAAAATCAATTCTCTAGTAAATACTCACAGAGTAATTTAACTTGGCGTGGATGGCTTTCCGAGTAACTTTACGCTTAATAGCTAGTTTAAATTCTTCCAAGCCATTAACTTCTAGCACAAAGAATAAATAATAGCTTGTTCACTTTGTACAAAAGGTGATAATATAATCAAGATTCAATGACATGGTAAAAAACCGACTATCACAAAAGATTATCGTGAGAATGTCGAGTGACAAAATGATTGAGGAAATCTCGACATCACCAATACCGCAGTCCATCTGCGTTAACATGTTGCTTGATGATGTACTAGAACCTCTGGGCGTTTAGTAAAAAAATTATAACTGTTAAGGTTAATAATAATTACTTATTGTCACTTAAAACATGGTACTAAACGGTACCAGAACATAAAACCAAGGCATCTTTTCGCACGAAATGTAATCTAGATTTAAAAAAGGTTACTTTACAAAATCATCAAACCTAAAGCTTATGATACTCTGGTGGTTAACACAGACCGATCTTCAATCACTAGGCTAATATTAAATTCAGTACCATTTTTGTTGTCAGCATAGTTTATATCTACCGGACGAACGAGAATAGAATTTATAGCTTTTTACATTACATTACATTATATTATATTCAACCTGCCCTAAATCAGAATAGGGATAATAAGCGAAATTAGGAAAATGCATTTATGAATTAATTTAAATTGAAAACAATTACCAATAAACAAACATCGCAGTTTTCTATGTTTCTTAAATGCCTAGTAATAATATTCAATCCGGTCTTTATTCATGATGATATACACTCCACCTGTGATATACTTCCTTGATCTTAATTGTTATTATATTATCTTTATTTTTATGCATATTATATATTTAGCGGCTTCTACATGTATTGAGACACCCTTGATAATCTTTGCTTGTGTCATCAAATCACCATTTCAAATGTTTTATGACATTCTTAACTTTTGGCTTTCGATGATTCTGGATATAATATATTATTTTGAGACTTTAATTTTTAATGACTTCTCTGATTAATTTCTATTGCTCATTTTATTACTTTCATGCGGTACGCCATAATTACCTGTTATTCGACACTATTTATAAGTACAATTTGTCAACCGTTTGTAGTCAAGATAGTCACAATAAACAGTAAAGTATATTATTCGTTTAATTATAATTTTTTTATAATGAAGTAAACGATTTTTTTTTTGTTGCTTACTAACAAGCCTGAGCAGCCCTATCCAAAAACAGAGCCGCTGATGGCTTTTGCAGCTTTACCGGGAAAGAAGTTGTGGTCTTGTTGTGAGCTAGTTTATAGATAGGCTGAAGTAGTGATCACTTAATTTCATACGGACTGGAAGCTTACGAGATTTATTTTTAGTAACATACGTTACTATAATTAAATAATTAATTATATACTATAGTTATGAAAATGATGAATATTTTTATTATAATTACGAAATTACTGAAACAACCGATTACAGTTGAATTAGTGGCTTTGTATTAAGCTTTTGAATGTTTTGTAAAGAGTTTTTAACTGTTTTTAAAATTTTAATCCTTCTTTTTCAATGATATTTCAAATTTCTTTTTAATTTTATATTTATTTTTTAAATAATTTGTTTTACCTCATCGACTATAAATTAAAGTTGTGTTCAAAGTATTATTTGTGAAATAAGTTGGTATACTACCCTTTCGTATACATCCTCAACATAATAACGACAGTTGGACCATCACGATCGGAGGGTGAGATGCGCCATTAATCTTGCGCTTACAGGGTTGTCCCATGACGCGGCAAGACTTGCACTTTCATTTCGCGTTCCCCTTGATCTGTTTCTGTGGCCGAGACTTTTATATATTCGGTTGATTGAAATTTAATAATGTTTTACTTATCGCCTGGAATTCCAGTATAGCCATTAACTAAAAACATGATAGAAATCCTATCAGAGTGACTCGTGAGCTTCGTGATTACCCAGTGTATATTTACATAGATAAATAGATAAGTAGTGAGATACTTAATGGTTTTCACCATGTTAGGCTTACAGTCCAGCATAATAAGAGCAACTGCCAATATATCCTCAACCCGATTCTCTTAGCTGTTTTTGAAATCTACTTATCATAAATGAAATAGTAATATTTTTACATTGAATTAAAAAAATACATGTGTTGTGTTTCCTAATATTATTTGAATAAAGATAAGGCTATATACATGATTGACCAAATTATTATGGACAGTACTAAGTATCTTGTGTTTTCAAATTCAATTAGATTTTTTAAATAAATGGTTCTGGTTGTCGTAGTGATTATTTATTAATGAGATCAGGAAGACCACAAGTGACTTAAATAAAACTGTTTGTTTTTTGAGTAATAGAAATTTATAGATAATTAAAAATGGTATGAAATTAATCTTAATATTTTGTGATGCAATTTTTTTTTGCCCACAAATGCAGTAGCTCGTCTGACTGTGTGGCACGATGCCGAATCGTGCATAGAAATGTATTGTGGGGAACCAATCTCTGAGCTGTGGCAGTAGTTCGGTTTCTCATACTCACTTATATTAGTCTTGCCTCATTGTTCTTTCCACGATGTATAGTGCCCCGTGCCCTTGGCTAAGACTACACCAAAACTCTAACTGGGTGTTTAAGCGTCTCTACCAGGTAATCTGGTTGAAATCGTTCTCCTAGGCGTCGTAGGACAAATTAACTTTTATCGGCTGAATCGCGGTATATTGATTTTTCGGAGAAGCATACCTGTAAAATATTACAACAGAGAAATAAAATATTTTTGTACTATTTGTGTGAATAAGTTGTACCCACTCGATTGCAGTCTGAAACACCCATATTCCGATGTTATCTAGTTGCAGTTACTTTCTCTTCATGTTTTTGGTGAGGCGTGGTTTTTTGATCAGATTCTCTCTAGTCAACCTCCTACTGTCCTTTTGAAAACTTCAATTCCTTTCTCGTTTATCGTCGTAGTTAGACGTCCCGCACTCGTATTACGATTTTTGAAGCAGATATCTTTTACATCTTTATTTTTATATATAGATGTCTATATACAGATAATTTCCTTATTAAGTTCTGTATGGTTTAATGAAAATACGATTAAGCGATTTGTACATTAAGTCCTTTCAAATATGGCGATAAACATTAGTTAAAACGTATTATTGGCAACTCAATAAAATGTGTATTTTTTAATTTTTATATTGGTTACTCTCCTTTCTAAACATTTGTCTCGGCGAATTAATGTGAATTGCAAACTCTTGTGGTCTAATAAAATCTATATTACTAATATAATAAAGCGGAAAAGCTTTTTTATTTGTTTGTTTAAACACGCTATTCTCTGGAACTACCAGTCGGATTTTCTTTTTCTTTATGATACACGAGGAATAGTATAAGCGATCTAATATTAAGCTACAACTCTAAGTTAGCCTAAAATATTGCTTTATGTTATGCTAGTCGGAAGCTGAAGCTCTCTCGAACTGTTTTATCATTCTGTTTAAAATGTTTCTCTGTTCTGTCTGTGTTATGTTTTACCGCTGGTGTTATGCTTAACGATACGTAAATACAATTTTCTACAAAAATATTGGCCCTTAGTATATCTAAAAAAAGACTTTAACAGCATATGTCAATCTCTTAAACATAAGCCACTATAAGGTATTTTTCGTTTTTTTTTTTTTTCTTGAACATAAAAAATTGATTTATAATCCTTACGAACAAAAGTTACTATATCATAAAGACAATTGTATGATGTTAAATTCAGCCCTTATAACGTGTTATTTGGACACATACTTAAGGACATAATGAAAAAATAAAATTATTTGTACCTGCGGGAAATGAGAACAATTATGATAGGCTAAAAAAGTGCGTTAGCGGCGCAGTAATTGTCAAATAAAATTAACACGGGTGAAACCATAGAATTATGAACTTGGCGTGTTAGAGTATAGAACCAGAACAACGGTCTCGCCTGTCTTACCACCTATACATGAATTTTTCATGTATGTGTTTCCCGACGCCTGTACCTACGCTCAGTCGGTTCACGCGTTTCGTCCAGTGCTTATCTCTGTCAAAATAATACTTTTACGAAGCAAAATGTCTAATTGTGCAGTGAAAACTTGTAAAAACCATTATAGAAAGAAAAACCTGAAATCCAGTGGTATCTCTTTTCATGTGTAAGTACTGATGGAATATTATTTTGCGTCAAAATAATTATTAATTAGATGACACGCCGCCATGGCAGTTCAGTTTACTCAAGACGTTGTGGTGTTGTGCCTACTCTTGATTGTATCGAGTGACTATTACCGCATTTTATGAATATAGACTAGGTCCTACCTTATTTAATTAATATTGTTTCTTTTAAGTATGATTCTAAATATAATTTCTTTCTAAATATTCATTAGTAAAGAATATTAATTTGTCCTATCACAATATTTAGTACCTAATATAATGTTTTCGATATTGTAATGATAATATATGATATTTAAGTTATTTGAATTAGTAAGAATATATGGTATATATAAAGATGGATGGTTTCCAGGGCCTCGAACTACAATATGTTCTCAGCATTTTGAGGAATCATGTTTTGATTTTAGCAAGAAAAGGCAATATTTATTACCAAATGTAGTACCTACGTTAAAACTTGATGTGAGAAATTTTATAAAAATATTCTATAATTTATATTGTCATTAATTGTTCATGGTTAGTGTCACTATAAAACTTTACTTACTTTAATTTTCATTGTAGTTATTTTAGATTGAGGAAACTGCAATATCGCATCAACGTTTATTAAAAATAAAACGCCTACAGTGCCATCAAAGGCGTTTGAAGCGTAAATTATTTCGCATGGAGGATTTACTTCAAGACTTCAAAAAGATAGATTTAATGAACAAAACCGATGTCCTTATATTAAGCGGAATCAATATCTCAAGTGGTGAAATAATTAAGAGACAGTTTATTAAAAGTAAAAATCTTCCCAATGAAAAGAAATACTCGGAAAATCTTAGGAAAAGAGACAGACTTACAATAAATTAATTTTATTTGAAAGTTCTTGAAAAATGTTTTAACTTTTTGTTATTATATATATTATGTATTTAGTGATTAAGATAATTATGTTATCATTATTATAATAAACAAGTAAAATAAACATTTGTCGAAGTTATTTTTAACACCAACGAATATATCGATATAATGTCCGTACCGGCGGACAACGCACATCACTTTAGAGAAAAGGGACAAACCACGCCCTACCCCGTGCCCTTCCTTACACTCGCGTAAATGAATCGCATTGTATCAATACTTATAACAAGTTTTGCACTCTCTAGGTACAGTGAGCGGACTTTATTACTCTATGGGTGAAACCGTAGGACACAGCTAGTTAAGTATAAAAGAAAAGGATTCCTTTATTTAAAAACTGAAGACATAGCAAGCAGGAGCCAAGAAGCTTGTTCATCGTTTTCTACTGCTTGTTATGTTTCTTATCTTCTCTGACATCTGATTCTTAATAATTTGACCACCAAGAACTACCAGCCACTCTGGAATATCGTATAATCCATACTAATATTAAAAAGCTGAAGAGTTTGTTTGTTTTGGTTGAACGTGCTAATCTCAGGAACTACTGGTTCGAATGAAAAACATGTTTTAGTATTGGATAGCCTATTTATCGAGGAAAGCTATATACAGATCACGCCAATAGGGGCGGAGTGTCAATGAAAAATGTTGCAAAATCGGGAGAAATTTATTCTTTTTGAGAGTTTCCACTGCGTGCGCTGCGTGAATGGTTAAAGTTACGCATTCATAGTATGTGACGGAATTATTTCTCTTAAAAAGTTCTAAAAAAAGTCCGTGATAGTGTATGACTATCTTTTAATTTAAGGTTTATTAAATATAACTTTTTTTTATGGTAAGGTGTTTTTATATAAATGGTATTAATTGTTATCAATATAAATACTTTATTCATCACAAGTATTCATCTTTGAACAAAATTGCTTTTTACAGTACTTGATTTAAATGAATATCTTAGAAGATATCACAGTTTTAAAACAACTCGGCAGCAAAATAATAACCAAGTATCGCGAGCGCATTTTTATTATGCAGAATAATGTGGGTTGCGGGCGGTACCTATAATACAATACCTATGCCCCACTCTCTCTAACCCTTTCTCTCTTATATGACGCAGACGAAGTTGCGTGGGTCAGCTAGTATAATATATAAGATTATTCATATAAATTACATTAATGAGTGTATGCAAATTCTGTATAATGTTTAGTTTATCAATATTTAATAACCATAAAGTATGTCCCTACCGATGTAATTCTATATTACCCTCTAGCAGTTGAGCTGTATGTACACGGTAATCAATTCGTTTGTGGATTACAGAGTTGAGACAAATTGCGGAGAGCGGTCTCGGGGCATACTGATATTAAATTTAGCCCACAGTTTTCCTTGTGCGGTATTTATTATTTAGGCTTAACATCTAAGCAATAAACGTGCTTAAGCACTCTCACAATGAATTAACTGCTCAATCTGTTGAGCAAACTTCTCGAATACAAACGAATGAGTACGCTCAGCATATTTAAATTCATACTCACGCACGTATAAGGTGTAACTGGAATTGTCCAGTAAAATTATATTATAAAAAATATTGCACTCAAGTATGTCTAAAAAAAGTAATAAGTCTGTAAAATCTGTCTTTCGTACAGTGTGCATATTCTTAAGTATTTTACATTTTACGTTCTCGGCCGCTTTAAGATGTAGCTGTTTCGCCGCGGCCCTAACTCATGTGCGATGAGTATTTATTGCTCAATAAACTTCATAGGGCTGTCAATATCTTCCCTAACTACTTTCAAGTTTTATTATCTTTGTTCTTTATGTTACAACTGATTACAAACATTAAAGTTTATTATAAAAGAAATAGTTTTTCATTATAATTTTGTATTGCAAGTTTTGTTATTCTTCTTTCCTTAATTGCAACCAGTGCTTTGAATTTGGATATATTAATAAATCTATTAAAATAGTATGTACATATCTATATACTAGAAGGCAATGGTTACTCAATTCGAAAGTTTTTTTTAATGGATGCCTAGCTATAACTTCTTTGTTTATGGATCGATTTGGATGATTCTTATTTTGTTGGATAGGGGATACCTGAAGGATGATTCCATTTTAATTTCATTGGCATTAGACTTTCAACTTCGAAGATACACAAGAAACTCTTGAAAATCATTAAAGTTGTTTTTCTTTTTTGTTTAAAAATTATCTTGTAATATCCTTATTTAAATTAGACATTTGGGTCAAACAACGTTGTTAGGAGCATCGTAATCTAAACTGTATTTATAAAATATTAGAGAGAATATAGATTTCATATTTTATCTATATGATCCAGTTTAATGATAAAAACACGGGCTAGTAATCCAATAAGCCAGCGAACTTTTCGTCATCCTTCGATAGATGGCGGTACTACCAGGACCTTACTCGACCTCGGCTCACATGATTTTCCTTATGAGTACTAATTAAATCCAAATTATTAAGTCGTGAATAAGCTTAGTTTAAAATAAAACATATTTGATTTTGAATAGAAAAAAGATTGTTTTGCGGTGGCAACCTTAATGCTATATCATATATCAATCTCTCAGATTAAAAGCTGTAATGAAAGGTTATTGAAATTGATTTTAATATTTCTCTTCTTTTAAATATGTTCATAGAACATATTAAGTTCCAGCTACATCGCATAAATGTTAGTTTGATGTAGTTGTGCTCCTTAATGATATAGCATCTAAAAACCTGTTGTTTATAGCAATATTACTGGGCAGTGGTGGGCTAAATGACAGTGCTTTCGAATTCGCACAGATCGGATGTTTGTATGAACTTGATTCACAGTTTTGTATCTGGGTATTTAATATCTGTGTTTAATGTATGTATGTTTGCATGTTTTGTACGTTAAACCTACACAAACAATCCACGTATATTTTATTTTATCTGTGTAAGTCTTTGGTTATCATTAAATACAAAAAAATGAAAGGCACTTGAGGCACTGCTAGTGGATATATGTATGTGACAAATTAGTATATTACGCACCGAGGGAGAAAAGTAGGCCATTCACGCCGCGGGGATGTCCTGCTTTTCTCCCTAGGTGCATTTACAATTTTTTTCTCCTCCGGGATGAAAAGTTTATATAAAAGTTTATTTATTTTATATATAAACACGCAGTTGCTAGGTTACCGGGAGATAAAGTAAAGTACGCGCATACGCACATTTGCCATCTCACCGGGAGAGAATCGGGTACTTTTCTCCCGCGTGATAGGGACTAAGAGTGAACTTTTCATCCCGGAGGAGAAAAAAATTATTTTCCCCTATTTGATAAACGACAAAAATGTTCTAGGTTCAGTTCAAACTACTTTTTTTAATTAGCTTGACGTCAGATGATATCTATGAATATTTATTCATCTATACATATAAAATGCTTTGTCCTGAATGACTGACTGACGGATCAACGCACAGCCTAAACCGCTGATCGTAAAAACTAAAACTTGGAAGGTGTGTTCTTTGTATGATGTAGGCATCCATTAAGAAAGAATTTTCCGAAATTCTACCCCTAAGGGGATGAAAAAGGGGGCAAAGTTTGTATGTGACAACGTGATTCCTTGGTCTAATCTACTTCAAATTTTGGATAAACCTTTTTTAATAGAACTGATGGAAGACGTGTTTTGTATTTTGTTGAAATAAATCTCCTAACGGAGTTAAAAAGTGGTAGAAAGTTATTTTGGCGGTGATTTGCTTTGAAGTTGATATCAGTAGTCCTTAGTGCTTGTGATTTAGTTTACATTTTATTTTGATACATGTTTGAAGACTCAAACCGATTTTATTCAAGAAAGGTTGACCTCACTTAATTTTTAATAAAATTGTACAAATAAATTAATGACAATTCTACTACAATAATAGTTTCACATTAAATTAGTTTCATCTATACGGATATATTTGTAGCTCTGTCTGTATATGAATTTTTTTTCAAAATTTTGTGTTACTTAATTATCTATTATAAAATCTGATCGCGAATATGAAATTTAAAAAATAACTGTCAGTTTGTCTGTAAGTCCGGAAAAAACTCATAAACGACTTGACCGATTTTTATAAAACACGTAACTCTGTAATGTATTGAGAATATTTACTGAAATAAAAGGAAAGGATACCAAATTAATCTAAATTATTTTATGTTTACATAATTTTCAATAAAATCAATAAATGGAAATATAGAGTTTTTGAAGTGAAAACTTCTTTAGGGGCCATCCATAAATTACGTCACACGAATTTCATGATTTTTGACCCCTCCCTCGTCCTTGCCACAGCTGGTCACATTTGTGAGACTCCCCTCCCTCCCCCCTACCTAGTGTGATGTAACATATTTTGCAATTTTATAATTAGAAATGTTATGAAATTAAAACAGCAGTGTTCGGAAATTATTTTATTTTCCATTTAAATTATTTTTCTATAAAATCGACATCAAATCAAACAAAGGTATAAAAATTAACAAAACAAAAAAAATCACTTTAATGAAAGATAAAAACTTAATCCATAACTAACATAACTTATTTTTCTTCGAACTATAAAGGTAATAAGTTTCAAATAATCGAGTTGTAAAAGTTGTTAAATAAAACATTGCTATGTTCGAGATACAGAAGTCCAATTTAATTTTTTCTCTGATTATTTTGACTAGAGGGTTGAGATTTAGTGCAACGGAGGTTTTGGGGCTTGAATGGAAGGGAACACATTCTTTCGAGTTTGGGAGGTTTTCGACTTAAAGAAGTTCTAATGTACTTAGATATAAAATATTATATTTTGATAAAATGTAACGTCACAAAATTTGCGACCCCTCTCCGCCCCTTGTCACACAATGTCACACTTCGTCGAACCCCTCCCAACCCCCTAAACGTGTGACGTAATTTATGGATGGCCCCTTATGAAGGGAGTAATTTCAAATAAGTCGTCATCGACATGATCACGTGACGCGTTAACGATAAACGGAGTCTTTGTAGCAATATGTACCCTAAAAATTAAGAACATCATTTTTTTTTTAAACCTACAATTACTATGCAATGCGTATTTATAGTAATTTAGGAGTTATTTTACTAACGTGATAAAACAAATTTGTTGTGTAAATCAGTTTTGATTTACAAGTTTTCATTTACGATCAAACAATTAATTTGGATATTCAAACTGTCAAATTGTTTATAATTTTATGTTTTCACTTCTGTCGGCAGTCCTCATGGCTGCTTTTTATTTTTTTTATTTTCCAACAGTATTCATAAATAGCACGGCTTGGTTTAAATCATCACAAAATTGGTTGGATATTTATTGTCACACTTAAGTATATTTTCTGAAAGCACGTATATTAATGATTTAAAACTAGGCTTTTATTATTATTTTTAAGTATTTTTAAGATAAATATTAAGGATATTTTTAAATTTTTAAATTAGTAACAAAATCTATTTTATCTACATTTCTACAATACATGTTGTTGTTTGGTATTTTTGGCTACCAAGATTTATATTAAATTCACTAACCAGACATACTATAAACTCTATAGTATAAATCGTAGGTACACTAAAACACAAAACTCAACACTTTTGTATGCCTTTATGCATACATATTCCCCGAAGGGTTAGGCATAGGTGTACTAAAGTATACACAAAGTTCGCCGGTTATATTTTTGGTCCCATGTAATAATTGTAGTGTAATGTAATGACTGTTAAACTGTGATATGGATTGACATTTAAAATTATTTTAGTTGGGTATTATTAAAGCCTAAACGGGTCAAATACCATATGGTGAGATTGAGGTGAGGTGAGGTTTTTATTAATAGTTGCTGTTTTTCATACAAGAAATATACTACGTGGACAAATTCATGGGGGCACAGCTAGTATAAAGTTATAGTAAACAAAAAATTAAGATAGACTCGCTGTTTCCAAATTTAGATGACCTGCATTGAGTTACGATAACATCTGGTGTTTTCGTGTATGGTTTTCTCAGCCTATCAGAATATTTACACTAATGCGAACATCGTGTAAAGTGCCTAGTCCTTAGAGCCATACCTAGCCTAACTCGAAATTCAGATTTTCACAGTGGGAGTTTTACCGTGCGGTAACTTTCTGCGGACTGAAAATAAACAAAACGCACGGTTAATAAAATTCACCGGAGAAACTTAATTATTGTCAATAAGACCACCACTACATTGTATTTTTGAAGTATCTGTAAACAATTTTTATCATATTGCGATCCATATAAGCAAACTGTATACGAAGTTCTAATTAATTCTACGAATTAAAATACATTTTTTTTACAAAAATAAAAACTAACATCAATGATTTTGAAGAGTTCGAAGTTGAAGGTCTAATGCAAATGAAATTAACCCTTGAGGTATCCTCAGTGCAACAAAAAATCAACAAAGAAGTTATGGCTGAACATCCATAAAAAAATAGACATTCGAATTGAGTAATCTCGGTATTTTTTTAAAGTGGGTTACATTTTTAAAAATATATAAAAAGTTATACCTACGCCGCAACAAGAAGGCAGCAAGCAACTATATACCTAATATATATTTTTTTTCGCAGTTCCCATGAGTGGTGTATCGAGGCACAATGTCGGCAGTGATGAGCACGCTGTCGATGATAAGCGGCGGCCGGAGAGCGCATCGGAAAATTGCCTCCAGGTCAGTACTTGTTATTGAACTTCAAGTTTTCTCCTTCACTTTATAGTTCCCCTCAAGGTATCGGTCAATTAGCAGTCAATTCTCTGTACTGTCCTGTCGAGAGAAAGTCTAATTAGGTTTTTACTATTTTTTTAATTGTAATTTTATCATTACTGCTTAACCGCCTCTGTGAAATAGCGTAATGATATGTAGCTTATATCCTTACTCGTGCTTATCGTTATATCTAAAATTTCAGTTTTAATTCATTCATTAATTTCAACTGATGCGCGTTCTAAGACGTTAAATTTATGATTTTATTATACATATTATAGACATAAATTGGACAATATCGTTTACATTTTTTTAAATATTTTATTAAGTGTGAACGAAATGGACGATTCGAAAGACGTAAAACCGAAATTAAAACGTTATACAAATTAATTTAAATTGTATTTTGATATCATTTTATATATTTTAAAGAACCTGTTTATAATTCCTAAGAATATGTGTATAACCACCATATATAATTAGTTTTCTACCCAGGGCTTCATTACTTATATATTATATACATATACCTACTATATGATTTGTACCTTTTAGATAATTTTAATTGAATTTGTATGTTATCATATTTATTGTTCGTATATACTAATATTATAAATGCGAAAGTAACTGACCACGTTTTCACTCCTGAGTCGCTGAACAGATTTCAATAAATTTTAGTATAGAGACACATTAAACCTTGGAGAAGGACATATGCTACCTATTATTACGAAAATAAAACTTTAGGCCCGAAATAGGAGATAAAGCTTGTTCATATGGAAAAAACATTGTTTCTCAAATAAGGGAAAAAAAAAAATTTATTCTTATAGTAAGAAATAAGGGTTGTTCCGTATTTTCTAAAAAGCATCCCTTAAGGCGTTGCAACAGGGGACGATAACAATTATATTTTTTATCCTTGTATCTATATAGTCTATAGTAAACCGTTGGCAGAATTTCGATATTAATTTTTCAGAGATATATCCTATGATATACAATATGTATTAAAAACCCCGTCGAAACTCAAATGACATTACAAAAAAAAAAATATATATATTATGAAAATAGAAACGTTATTGCAAATTAACAATAACATATTTAGTTTTAGTTTAAATTTTTGAAACGTGATAACACCGTCACCAGCCCCGGCGCGGCGCAGCGGTACGTTTGACCGTATGGCGGTACCCTGCGCCACACCGCCTGTGTTGCCATGTAAATTTCCTCATTTAACTATTTTTTTTTTTACATTTTATTAGTGGTAATTTTTTTAACTTATAATCAGAGAAAGATAACATGAACGTAATATAATCTCGATACCTAATAACACCTACACGGATCCGACGGGGTTTTTAATACACACTGTATATCCTATTCTACTATCAGATGCAGTATGGGTCTCCATCCACATGTAGTTGATGTTCCATTTACCCACACAAAACACTTTGCATCGTCTTTCATTATGCGAACCGCAAATGAATCGAGCTCACTGCCCGCGTTTGTTTTTCCTGACGCATATAACTTAGAGGTCCAAAAAAAAAGAGTGAATCAGTATCTTACTGAGCGATCTCTTTATCATCCTCGGCCTCGTCTTCACTTTCCATCAGCTGTGACTGAGGCCAAGCGTCGAGCAGTTTATTACTTAAAAAAAAACTTAGTTGGCATATTTGGATGTTTGTTACTCAATCACACAAAAACGGCTGAACGGATTCCAATGAAAGTTGTCAGACAGACAGTCTATAACCTAGATTAATACATAGGACACTTGTCCTGGTAAAAACTCAATATTGAAGAAGCGAAAGATGTATGCTAGGAACGTAGCAGGTGGAAGGACGTAGTCTCTGGCTACTCCGTTGGGAAATATGCGTGATTTATGTATGTATTATTGATAATTATTACAGCCCATCAATACATACTAATCAATATATCTTATTATATTATGTGAGCAATTCTTGTATATATATATATATTTAATTGGTTTCTCGGAAACGGCTCCAACGATTACGATGAAACTTAACATTTAGATAATTTTTTACATTCTAAATTTACCCAGATAGATATTTTTCTTTTTTTTGTTTATAAGATATCGAGCATAGCTTGGTCACCCAGATATTCAATTATGAAATGTCATTTGCTTCCCGCCTTTTCTACAAGGTGTCCAGAAAGGGTATCGGGTATTTGTAAGTTCAATGAAACAAAAATTATTTGTATGCAATAAAAAAGTTTATTGTTTATTATTAGCATATGAATTGGAGAATTATTTGGAAAAGATGATGTTATCCAAATGATGACCGTTACGTTGCTGGCACTCTTCTAAACGGAAACAAAGATTGGCGATAACACGTTGACACATAGCTATCGATATTGCTGCCATTTCTGACCTGATGTTTTGCTTTAACTGGGTTAGATTCGTCGGATTGTTTTGATAAACCTTACTTTTAAGGTATCCCCATGCAAAATAGTCAAGCGGGCTAAGGTCGGGGCTTCTGGGAGGCCAGTTGATGTTACCCCTTCGCGAAATGACTTTATTAGGGAATAATCCGTTAACAACTTCCATTGAGTCATTTAAGGTATGGCAAGTGGCCCCATCTTGTTGGAACCACGTTCTTGAGTTGAAACCTGCAAACTCCTGCAACTCTGGGACCAAAAAATTTCGCAACATATCGCAATAACGGTCACTATTCACATTAATTGCTCGGCCTTGTTGATCTTCATGAAAATAAGGACCAATTATGCCTTTAGCAGACATAGCGGCCCAAAGAACGACCTTTGGGCTATGCAGGCGTCGTTCATGCTTTCGTCTCGGATTCTCCACTGCCCAGTACCGACAATTCTGCTTATTAACATGACCATTCAGGTGAAAATTTGCTTCGTCACTGAACAGTATGTTGTTAAAGTTGTTAAATCGCTGCAGCATTTCGTTCGCAAAATTCAGTCGATTAGCATAGTCCGTATCCTTCAATTCTTGAACCAATTGAATTTTATAGGCTTTTAGATGTAAGTCTTTCTTTAAAATCGAATGTAAAGACGATTTTTTGATGTTCAACGCTTGGCTTCGCTTTCGGATGGATAAAGACGGATTTTGACAAACCGACGCCTCAACTTATTCAATTGTTTCTTCATCGCGAACTGAACGAGGACGACCAGAGTTTTGAATTTTAACTGTCGCACCTGTATTCTCGAACATCCTGATCCATTTCCTAATGCTATCGTCACTTGGCGCGTGGCGTGTACGATATTCCGCACGATAGAGACGTTGAGCAGTCACTATTGAATCACCATTACGATAATACGCTCGTACGCAAAATGCGCGATGCGTCCTCGAGTACTGTTCCATCGTGACTAAAACTCCACAAAATGGCGGACGCCACGAACCCCTTCCCGCACTCTTTAGACGCCCCGTTTCGAATATGGCGCTAAAACAAATACCCGATACCCTTTCTGGACACCTTGTATAATAGGTATAGTGTACTGACAATTTTAGTTTTAGTGTTTCCGCTTGGAGTTTAGCAAATAAGTACAAAACTTCAACCAAACCAATCTAATATGTGCTATATATAAATAAAATCATTATAATTGATTATAATGAACAAATCAGGTACTTGTGCGGCTCGCGACGTGTATTGGCATGCCGATTAGTTTAGAGCTATCCTATTACCATACTGGAATGTCATCGATTGCAGGGTTACAGCGCAGGCTTCACGGCGGCGGTTCCCTTTATAAGATATAAAAACAAAACATTTTCAACGATAAATTCTGTCGCAGTTGGTTTAATTATCGCTCGCATCGGCGTGTGCTTGGGTATAGATAAAAGTTTTAATTTAGGCCTGATATAGTTAAATAGTAAGATTCTTTTCAATACAAAAAGTTAAATAATAACTAAAAATAATTACCGAATATTTTAAATTACATGAACATATTAACAAGATAAATAAAATATAAAGATACACTTGTATTTTATTTGCAATCCGTAAATGAAACAAATTACGTCATATTTTTCAGTCGTCTAGTTCGATTGGACTTGTTATACATCACCGCCTCCGAAAAATGTCAAAGTCCTGCTGCCTTGTTTCTATATAGTAGTGAATTGGTAACTTGTCTTTCACGATTGGATCCGGGGTCAACGGTAACTTAACACTCATTGGTCAGAAACGAGTAATCGAATACCTCAAGGTATCAGAAGTGGGTTACAACTTTTTTGTTCCAATTTTAATAGTGACTAGCGATCGCCCTAAGGTCGAAACTCGACCAGCGACTTTTCATCATAGACTATTTTCTGTTTGACATTTGCAGTATTCATGAACCTAAACAATAAATATTATCTACATAACTTGCTGTCATTTTTTGTTGAGTGACAATGTCAATATTTTGGGGGTCTAAGTTCAATGGCGATGGTCATGTTAAGATTCACAGTATTAATTTAAACTAATATTATAAATGCGAAAGTAACTGCCCACGATTTATTTAATTTAATATATTAGTAACAGATATTACAGATAAATTGTAGCTTTCTGCACTGCTTCTCCATATAAACTTTAACTATGCCAAATCTCACAGTGTTCCGTGCACGCAGTACGCTTAAAAAGAGGTAGAAACCTTTTGCTTCACGTATTAATATATAGATAATGATTAATTGAATTATTTTTCATACGTATTTCCACTGTAAAGCTGTTAGTAAGTATCTCGCTCACAAATTAGTCCACTTTTCATTGACTTTAATCATTTTCAGACTTCCGTCCTGCCATTAAACAAAGCTCTATTAAAAACACTATAAAACACGAAAAGTGTCACGGTTGTGCAACAATTATGAAATATCTTCATTACCAAACTGTTTTTTTTTTTTGAAATGATACATAGCAAAAAGAAAAATAAATCAGGAATATTTTTTAAAATACAAATGATTATTTTTATTTAGATTTATGTAACTTTACATTTTTTTAATATTTCAACAGTTAATAATAGTTTATAAATATAGGATTGTGATGCTGAAGGCAAGATGATCTATCGTTTAAATGTTGTGGCTTATAAAGTGTTCTTATAGTCACAGCCTTATTTTGTTCATATTGAATTGCATTGTGAATTTAAAATAAATTAATAATTGAAATTTAAGAATTCATTGACAGTCTGTTTGACTGCTAGTCAGTCTGTCTGTGACAGTTTTACATCATCGAAAATCCCGTATCGAGTCACAAAAGACAATTCAAAGAGATGAACGTAATAAGAGTTTTCTTAAATAATCTAACATAATATGTGTCTTTACAGCGGGCGCAAGTCTGGCCAGTTTTCTGATGCTGGAGAAGATCGCAGTCGGAGTAAACACGACTTAAGTAAGCAACAACGTTCCGCTTCTCTGGTGAGTTGATTTTTTAATATTAAAATGTAGAATTGATTTATAAAGCGATTATAGCTTTGTCTACTTGAACATCGTATCCATCGACATGGATTTAATCCTACAGTGAGCTTTAAACTTTAGGTGAAGGTAACGGTACATAGAGCATTTTCTTTTGATCCCCTTACAACTCCATTTGAATCCTACAATGAGCTTTAAACTTTAGGTAAAGGTAAAGAGCATTTTCTTTTGCTCCCCTTACAACTCATACGGGAGTGTGTTTTGGAAGCCGTAATTGAGTACCAGTCCTTTTCTACGATTTAAGTACGGTTAATTAGTTAGGTAGATACCTGTCTATTATATTGTAAAGTTCTGTTGCCTATTTTTTGCCTAACAAACATTACAAATAATTTATTTGTAAAATTTTGTTATATAAGTAGAACTTTCTTTATTAGGGAATATTGAAATAGGCAAGTAAATTAACTATTTTAATTTGACAAAATGCTACAAAAATAGACGGCCAGTGGAGTTTATTGTTTTGAATTAATGGTAGAATACAATATTCTCATAAATATAATATAAAATTAATTAAATCTATCCCCATAAACAACGTTATAATTACTCACAAGAAATAATAATTTTAAAAGTGTTAAATCACTACTTTTCAAAAATTTAATGATACCTTAAGCTAGCTCAATATTATAAATAATATAGTCGGCAGATAGTTGAAACGTTTATTCAACCACCACAATGTATTACACATTCGTAAGATAGGCTAATTGTACAAAATAAACAAAAAACACGACAGTTATTTTAAAAGGCACCAAACGAGGTGCTTTCTAGAGCTCTTCCCTTTGTTCTCTGTCTAATTCAAGAAAAAAACAAAACAACAAACGCGTATAAACCTACATTGCGTATTCTTATTACCTAGATGGGAGGCGTATATCACGGCGTCTGGAAATACTAGGGCCGGGTTGACTTACTATAAATATTAATTGTGTTATTTAATACAATTTAGAAAACATACAAAGAGAATTACTTCAGAATTCTGTTTAAATGAGAACAGAGAATCATATTAGAAATTAAATTTCGATGCAACCTGAATGTGAATTAGTACTGAAACTCGAATAACACACGCACGTGAGTAAAGAGCGAATCAAAGGCGCACGGAACCCCCAATGATAATAAACTACATAATTAAATCGGGTAATTTTTCCGCGTAATTATTCGCCTGCAACTATACATACGTCTCGCTTCAGAACTCACTCTACAGTCGACACCATTCTTTGTAAGCCATACAACAATATTTTCGTTTTAATCTATTCGTACAAAAATCGTCTAGACAAGAATATTGAGCTGTAAGTGTACTTTTGTTTAGGATAAATATAATAATATTTCGAATAAAAATACAATACGTCCTAGATATCTAAAGTAAAAATAATTAATAAATTTCAATTATGTCAATTAGCATTTTCTTGATTTCGGCGTTGAGAATATTATTATCATAAAACAGTTAAAATTTCTTGTCGCGTACCTACAAGTAAATGTAAATTACTTTAAAGTTGTAAGCAATTGTTTTCAGGACGATGCTACATGACTAGTGAAACATAGAGGTCGTTGATTACACAAACCTTTCCTAAATATTATATCTTTAAAATTCACTAACTATGACATGATTCAATATTTATATTATTAACGTTATTTTGTATTATTACAGTTAGCTTTTAATTCATTTTATTATTTTTATTAACTTTGTTAACATACTATATTTACTTAAAGTTAACGCTAGAAAATTGTTGCATGCTGTGCTCGCTTATGAGTGGAGTACTACATAATTATTGAAATGTGTTCGTTTAACTAAAATATTAACATGTATGATATTTTACTGTGCTGGCGCGCCAAATAAATAGATAAAATTCTATATTAGGCACATTTTCGCCACTTACGTTTGTACTTTTCATAGATAAGTAAAATAATGTGCGTTTTGTCAAAAATCAAAATTTTTGAAGCCGTGTACGGTGTAAATTCGACTACAAACAAAAATTTGCAACAACCCCAATTTAGGTGAGGTGCGTCGTTGGCACTCTCCACCCGACGCGGCGACGCCCCTGTACTATTTTCTCTTGTTGTTCTTATCTTGCTGTCCTTTTTCATTCGTAAGTAAAGTTTTTTTTAATAATAAAGGTGACGAACAAGCATACGGTCCACCTGATGACAAGTGGCTAAATGTAACCTACGGACCCTTGTAATGCCATAGGTATCACCAGCGCGTTGCCAACCTTGAACCCTCCTACCCTAAGGAACTCTGGTTACCCTACTCATCCCAGGAATACAGCACAAGATTATTTGGCTGAGATCTTCTGTAGGGTGTAGGCATTCCACCACTCGGGCTGCCCTGAGTAAAGAGAAATCTCTGAAGAAAAAATATATAAAATAGTAGACAGAGTCATTGCCATCAACTAGTTTTCTTAAAACATTACTCACTATGTGCCATTGATCTTTTAATTAATAAGAACGTGAAATGTAGCAAGCAATGTTAATAATGCGAGGTAGAAAGCCGAACGAGCAGCCGCGGCCGTGGCGTGGCGCGCGAACATCCCCGCACGTCATGTTTTTGCTTAGACCTCACGTGGGTTTAAACTTTAAAACATGAGACCGACAATTTCGCATGCATGACTGACTTCTACAAATGGGTTTATTCTTTATTTTACGTTTTCGGTAATATGACGCCATTTGTTTTACTTTTATTTCATGTATATTTTCTAGTATGTTAGTACATTATACTTAAACTATTAATCGATTAACTGAGGAGTTCTTTATTGTATAAAACTAGTCTTTGCCCGGGAATATGTTCCCGTTGTCTTGAAAAGGAAACAACTTACACGCCATCTGTTTTAAACTGGTCTTACTAATATACATATAATCTATGCGGGTGTGCACACAACAACTTACCAAAGTTTCATCGCATTTGGATGAATGGCTTAGGAATACGTATATATTATATTAAATAGATGAAATATGAAGATATGTTAGCATCGCGATCGCTCGCGCCGTCCACGTCTCTGGTGCGCTTTAATCGGATCGCTGGCCCTCATGCCCGATTCTCTCATTATGCTAATATTCACCGTTATCTGACATTTATAGCGATCATACATTCCACATCAAATATTTAATGACTTTATAAGACCTACTGAGTCGCTGAGTCTTATATTTATATCTTGATTAATTTACGTTAATGTTTTTTTAGGGTTACAAAACTCCACAGACTACTTATTGTATTAAGAATATTTTCTACGAAGGTGCTAAATTATATAATAAGTTACCTAACAGTACATCAAAGACATTCAAGCAATTTTACTATACAAAAATAATTTTTAGAAAAATAAATATCATACTATATTATATTTATAAAAAAAAACCAAGTCTTTCTGTCTGAATGAGATAAACTCAAAAATTGCCTAACGGATTTTAATACAGTTTCCAGTTATAATCTAATAGATTTGTGTGAATTGGCTGAAATATGACGGTAATTGTTGAATATGTCGGAAAAAATCATGGCGATTGGGAGCTTTACTAGCGTGCGCCCGGTAAACTAATGAAGCTAGTTATGTATTACTTACTCTGTTACCCGTGCGAAGAAGTGGCGAGCTGCTAGTTTTTATTATAATTTAAAGAGTTATATGCTATTATATCAGCACAGTCTGCATGATACGGTAAAAGAATTTGATGTGATAAGCTTAGAGAAGAGTTGGATTTGAACTTACTAATAACACATGCTAAGTACACAACAATAGGTGCTTAGTAACAGGGTTCCTACTTGAGCACTAGAAACTGTCTTATTACAATGCTTAATAATCATGATGTTTTTCTTCATACTGAGCTACTTTTCTTTATGTGAGCGATACCTACATAGATATCTAAACATACTAAAAAGTATTAAAAAAGACAAAAGAACTGCTTTAATTAAAACACGAATTATTTACAACTTATAGTAAAATATCATACCTGACCGGTCATATTACCATTTCTTATATTAAACCTTGGTATTATGTAAATATATGCCGTTAACTGACATTTACATGCGCGTAAAATTTATTCGTCAGCTCAAATATAGTCTTTACGATTTCAGATAAGTTTATCATTGTGTTTGGACATTTAATAAATGTAAAATACTTGAGAAATATATAGTTTTAAGTTTGTTGGTTGGTTAAGTGATAGCATAGTATACCAAATTGAAGGAAAAATGGACACTTTATCTCATTTAAATAGTATCGTTACTGATTGACGTTGAAGGACATCAATATAAGAAAATCGGGCCGATTCAGAAATGTTCTAATAGTATTCTTTGCGTTAAAAATATAAAATATATTGTATCGTGATAATAAAATTACGTCCGTTCTTTTTCTCAGGAAATGGTTTTTGCCCCGACCACGACACATTTACAGTTACCTATTAATGCGGCCTAACAAGTCGTTATTTATTTATATGTATTTAGGAAATACTTAATACATGATCATTGGAATCGTAACTGATACGGTTGTAGTATGATAACTATGTCTGATCAGCTAGTTTATAATGACGGCTGCCAATAGACTTGACCTCAGCTCCTGGCGGTCGACGTTTCCGTCAGGTTACACAGCCTGTGGTCGGGATTCGTTTGGGTCCGTCAATCGGGATGATGCACTTAAACTCTCTTCGGCACTGAATCCAGTGATAGCAAAACTTAAACGTTGGATGCGATCGATGCAAGTTACAATGAGTACAGCAAGTATGCTGGAACATCTCGAGTAACAATACAGATGAGGGTAGTCCTCGCTAAAACATGACATCATATTAGTCGACTCGTGACCACGGTCTGCAAAACTAGTCAGAAATGTCAAGCGATTAAAAAATAAGACGCATCGAAGACCTATTAAATATATATTGATGTTATATAAAAATCATTTTATAGTTTTTTGAAAAAAGGTATGTAGGTAATTCTTTGCAATTAATTTATTTTGTTGGTTGCAGCAAACTCTTGAAGCTGGCGGGGGCGGTGCGGCAGGCGGAGGGGTCGTCAACCTCGAAAGTCTGGAAGCCAAGGTTAGAGAGCAAAGCACGTGTATTATTAATAATTAAATATTTAACATAATAATTTTATAGATCTCATAAATTAACGTAATCTTGTCATGTTAATCTCTCAAATTCATTACAAGCTACCGGCAAGGTACTTTGTATAACTGTACAATTGAACTGAACTATTGTTTGTACATTTCAATCAACCCGCAATAGCCCATATAAACTATTTTGTGAATTTTAACAACTGTGATTACTTTGCTATTATTTCATTGCATGGTTGCCTGGTAGCAAGGCTCAGAGGTAGTGTGTATGGATATTGCTACGATCGACGTGAGTTTGAATCCTTGCAATGAGCCTAATGAGCTGAATTTTTGGTGAACGAAAACATCGTGACCAAACATAGCATGGTGGTAGAATATTTTCCAATGCTCGCATGGCTAACTACTAACCTCAAGTTGAAAATTTGTCTATAAGCATAGGTGCTCGAAAAATTGTAGCATGGTGGTAGAATATTTTCTAATGCTCATATGGCTAACTACCACTCTCAAGTTGAAAATTTTTCTATAAGCATAGGTGCTGGAAAACATTGTAGCATGGTCGTAGAATATTTTCTAATGCTCATATGGCTAACTACCACTCTCAAGTTGAAAATTTGTCTATAAGCATAGGTGCTTGAAAACATTGATAGAAGATAGTGTGTTCCAGCGGCTACACTTGCGAGCTATTCATACACTTATTCAGGAGCTTAGCGTAATACCGCGGATTAAGTTAGGTAAGATTCTAGCTAAAATGTGTGGTCAAAAGAGTATAGGGTAATAAAAAGTATATTAAATGAAAGAAGCATGTATGTAATTTTAAGCCACGAAGTTGAGATATTAAGATGAATAAAGATCAAATTTAGAATAAATATTATTATATCTAATATATATTGAAGTGGACAATTAAGTAACCTAAATATTACTTGTACATTTTATTATCCAAACATGACGTAATCCCTACTATCAAGTTCTTGATAGTAAAGTTTTGTGATACAAGTCGTCGGTCACTGCCGTGCTCGCGCCGCTCCGGTAGTTTACGATCTATCGACATTGAAAGTCGTTCACAAACGTCATAGTACATCAATCTGTGATATACACTGGCTGTACTGAAGTAAGTTCCTATGACGGGGTTAGCAACGTGTATATTGTGAACGCAATCTAGGTAAATTTATAAAAACGGATTTGATAACAAAAAAACAAGATTGTCTTTTAAACAACACTTTCTTTTAAATTTTTGATTGATATGTAATCTAAGTATATCAATAATAATTTAAAGTTTGTGTTAATTTATGTTGGAAACACAAAAACATTTAATGCTGTATCATCCAGGGTATTCTACGATCGTCAATCAAAAGACATCAACGCGTATTCGAAGTGCATAAATAGTGTGTTTTGTATTGTGAACTGAAGCATCTTAAATTGAGTGAAAACCAGTTGATTAACTTTTTATCATTTTACAAAATACATGTAATTAAGTTGGCATTTTAAATGCAAAAGATATAAGTATTCATAAAATACCACACATCCTATAAACGAATCGTCTACCCACACATTTATTTAGTTATCGCAAAGGCTCGCAGCACGGATAATAAAACTGAGAATTTATTATCTCACCGCCTTATTTGCATGTGATACTATGCAATTATATTATAAGTTACTCTTTATTTGCGACGCAGCCCTTCATCTATGCCATCTGCGAACTCTACGAGTGGATATTACCAGGACTGCTATCTCTTTCGTTTACATGCAAATGAGTAATATGTAACAGAGAAATAAAATATTATAATACTTTATGGCTATGTGGTCCTTATAATATTTATTTGTCACGGTATAAACAAGTACAGTATTAGAGTTATTATTTAAGGTTAAAATTATTTCTTGGTTAAAAATGTCATATGATGTGAAATTGTTACTGTCTTCTTGGGTATTATGCTTTATTCAAAATTACAGTGGGGTCCACATATTAAAACTTTGGTGGTAAGATTAAGTTCTGCTGCATTCACAGTACGGAAGATTCGCCAGTTAACTGATATTGCAAATGCGAAGTTAGTCTACTTCGCTTACTTCCATAGTTTAAGGTCTTACGGTATTTTGTTTTGGGCTACAGCAGCTGAGGTAGGTACCATATTCATATTACAAAAGCGGTAAATTCGAGCAATATACAGCGTGCGACCTCGCGAATTAATAAACAACAAATTCCAGGAATATGGTATATTAACTTTGCCCTCCCATTATATCCTTGACAACTTAATGTGTATTCGCAAAAACTTAGTTAAACTAGATTTTGTCAAAGATCAGCACAATGTTAATACTAGAAATAGAGATAAGTTAGTCGTACCGTGTTTTAGACTTAGTAAAACTAATAAAAGGTTTTTAGGTAATCGTGTTAGGTTCTATAATAAGATTCCGAAGCACATTACTGATTTGCTGGACAAGAAGTTCAAGGACCATGTCAAGTGGGTTTTACTGTCAAAACGTTATTATAGGATGGATCATTATGTGAATGATAGTGAGGTCTGGAAGTGACTATGTGAATCCACTAAATTATTATTATTGTACCTGTATTAACACTTGTATAGTTGAAAAAAAGATAAACCCGATCGAGTTTCTTATCGGTTCTTCTCGATGTCTGGGATGTTTTCCGTCCCGGCAGTAGTGTTTTGACATTCCTAAGTGCCTTCTAAGGGCCTAAATTAAATAAAAACTATTTTGATTTTGATTAGGATTATTGAGATTTATATTACAAATAATCCAGCTAACAATAATTTATTCGTCTTATTTATTGGTTTCGACTAACAAAAAAATCATAAAAATAAGTTAAAACGTTCTTTTATGACAATACATCGAACCATGTTCCTAGTATCATAGTTCTCAGTATACCAGAATACATGTTTTGACCTGAACATGTTTGGCACATCATAGGACAAAAATAAATTTGCTAACAAACCTAAAAAGCCACTGCACTACAATATGTCCGATTTGAGAGGTATATAGAAATCCAGTGTAATACTAAAATAAGTTTTTAACAATTTTAAACGTATATATTAAAAATCTCGAAAACATTAAAAAAACCTAAATCAGTTTTTGCAGTGTAAATTCTTTATTCTACAATGCATGTCGTGACAATTCATTCTTCCGTTTTTCCATGGTAAAAATACTATAAATGTCGTGTATTTGGTTTCCATCTGATTCATCCGTATTATTATTTGCTGGCAAATTCTCCATGCATTTGAGAATCATGTAAAGTGAATGGATATCCATCAGCATTCACCGTGTTCATATCAAACATCTAAGTAACGATTATTCGCTAGACCAATGCATATTTGTGTAACAAAAAATAGATCGTCTCAAAAGCAGAATAGTTTTCGATAGGCATTGGTGCCACAGCTCATTGTCTGTGTTACTTTGTATTTTTAAATTCAAAATCATTATGTTAATACACGTGTAAATAGAAAAGATCCTGTGGTTTTGTAATTTGCAACATGCGGAATAGTCGATGCACTGCAAATGAAAATCAAAAAATTATATTTTAAATCTAATTGGGTAATTTGTGAACATAGAACTCTCCGTTCGCCTCCTGTGGTATTTTTTACAATGAATTTCGTTTCAAATAGCCAATGTATAAGTTTGTAGCTAGATATTATACTTAAATGAGAAACAAGGTAAATCAAGTAAAATTTAATTACTGATATGACTTTCCGATTAGCCGTTAAACCAGTTCCTAACTATTCTAACCTTCAAATAAATATTATGAACTAAAAAAGATATCATATGCCATATGGCATACTGTTTATCCCTATATGACGTAAAAATTGACATTATAGTGAAGTCGGCCAGCGGGTGGCAGTTCAATTACACAATTTGTTATGGAAGTCGTGGCCGGGAAGGAGCTTCGCTTTTCTACAAGTTCGATTACACGCCGTGTCGCGTTGACAGACGGCGGATCGATTACGCGGTCACATTTGTAGATTTTATTAAATTATTCTACGAAATTAGATGGAAAATTTAATTAAAGTAAGTACGCCGTGATTTTAATTTTTTATGACAGTTTGACTACATTAACATGTCAGATACAAAAGTCTTAGTTGAGAACAAAAACACCGTACATATTTATTCCAGCCTGGATAGCGATCACCATATATAAGATTTTAAAAAATCCTATACTGTATTACCTTAATGCGTTACATTTCCGTACTAAGCAGTATGTATCCAGATAAATTAGTGCATTTAGTTGTAAAAAGTTTTAAGTCGATATAAATATGGTGATCGTCGAATAATCCTCATTACCTACACACATTCACTATGACACTCAGAATGAGCTTTTAGATTAGGTCAAATACAAGTTATTCTCCAAGCTTAAATTTAAATAAAACTTTACAATGTAAATTTATTTGTACAGAGTTTTCACGTGCATCGCGATAAAGGTTTTTTATGAGTAATGATTTATCTGATAGAATAAAAAAAAAAATACATAAAAAATGACACGTATATATAAAATCTTGATATATTAATGAATGTGCGTTGATAGTTAATCAGTCGCTTGGCTGTCGTTTCGATACACTGGTATCGAAGGTTTCTATTTTTCATCTCAAGATTCAAATCATTTCCAACGCTATTAAGCCATTAGAACCTATCGCCATCTCAATCTCGAATTAACCTTATGTTAAATGAGTCAGGATTGTGCTAATATGTTTCATAATTTTGTAAATGTTTTTATTCCTGTAATGGCAAAATTATTTGCCACTAATAGATTGATTGATTGAATTGTTTTTTTTTTTCATAGAAATAATAATTTGTATTTAATTCTATAAAATTTCTTAGTCAGCTTAACTGGGTGATTAGGCACGATAATAATTTTGTCCAACTGGATCTCCAATTAGGGTAGTAATTTTGCTTTCTTACCATTTCAAGAACTTAAAGATATCTCGTAAACTCTATACAAAATATAGGACACGGTAATGCAAGTTTATTTATTAACAAACTTAATTATTAAAAAGGAAACAAAAAACCCGAACGCAAGAAAAATAGATGACAAAAAAATATCTATTTTTCCTTTTTATTAGGTTCACAGGCGTCGTACTTAAATATTATATAGCCTATGTCACTCCCGTAATTAAGGTGAATCTAAGGACAATTCGTATGCTGAAATCCATCAAAGCTGTTTAGGCTATAGAGCGTGCCAAAGAAATAGGCATACATACATACGCTCGAAAACATAAGCCTCCTTTTTCGCAGTCGGGTAAAAATAAACGCCCTCAATGAAATGGCAAGTTCCCTCCACAAATACAGTGCGCAGCTTACCTGTGTATATTTCTTTATATTATTAATATTAATATTATGTAATAAAACCATCTCAGTATTAGATATTAACTTAGTTTTACTTCATTAGCATGTTTTCCTTGTTTAATTTTTATTATCTGAAAATGAAAACAATTTCTTAACTCTCCTGAAAATTAGGATTTTATATATGCAGGAGTGACTAACGTTTATTGTTTTTAGAATAAAAAATAATGAATGCATTGGAAAGTACAAGACAATTGCTCGTTATGGGAAAAGGGCGTTAGGTACCGTACGAAAGCGTTCGAACACAATGCATGGGAACAGACATATAGATAATAATTATATAAGGAAACGAGATTATTAACAAGATTACGTAGGTAGATGCAACTTTATCAATAAATACATGTAGGTATATTGTATAGTATATATAAAACCATTTTAAAGAAATTCAACTGAGGCGCAAAAAATATGATGAAATACTTCGTTGATTACTTTTGATTTTTTAGTTTCAAGTACTTTTTTCAAAAAGCTGTGATTTTGTTTTTATATTTTTATTAATATTTTATTAAAATTGTAATTATTCTTTAAGTGTTCTTAATATTTCTCACAAACTTAATTTATACATAATACTAACTGACCCGGAAGACGCTGTTCTGCCCTTCCCGGTAGAGTTAATGGCTCGATCCCAGCGCCATCTATCAGATCTTAATATAGTTATGAACTATCTTCTCGATAAAACAAATATATTATGTGTAAAGTAATCGGACAAGCCGTTCACAAGTCATACTATGACTAACAGACGAACACAAAATTTTCACATACAAGAATTTAATAGTATTCAATAGAAACATAACAGGAAATTTTAAATATCTTGTTTTGTTTTTATATATACTAAGAACATACGAAGACAAATGTCCAATTCACTAAAATACAAATTCGTTAATAGTGTCGTAAAGCGAAACCTAAATATCCGCTTATCCACTTTCACCTAATTTTAATTATTATTTACTTAGATAAATAATCATTTTCAAAACAATATATAAGAATAAATATATCTCCGGTTATCCTTTCATTAATCATGGAAACTTGCAGAAATTATGACAACAAAAATTGGTACGAGTTCCTAATTCCAAGGTTCTTTCTATGCGGCGATGTGACACCGTGTGGAACGGAGCGTGCGCAAGCGCAGGAAAACGCGTCCAATGACTTCCTGCCCAACGAATGCGCGTTATTCGCGTTTACACCTCGTATCTTATTAATTATAATATGCTATCGCGATATAAGAATAAGCATACTTCTTTCCTTCCACGACTTGAATTCCTATTGGTGTATACTTACGCTATAAAAATAGATAACTACATTCACCTTTTAACGTTACTAGAGGATATCCTGTTGTTTTTATATAAACCTATTGTCTTAATTAACTTCCGCGATCCTTAGGGGGAGAGAGACACAACTTTGAAAATCATCGTTTAGAATTTAGACAGTTTGTGTTATAGGAACTAGAGATTACAGGTAGCGTGGCAGCGCGGGGAAATAAATATTTGTACATTATTAAATAAAATTAAATACTAGCTGTGCCCGTGGCTTCGCTCACGTGGACTACAGAATGTCCGCGCGAATCATGCTCCCCCGCTCCCGGTTATTTTAAAGACAAAGGTGCTTATTGTGGGTGTTCCTTAGAAGATAGACGTATACTCTCCCTTATTTTTTTGTAGGTTTTTTAATGCCTACAATTATGTAGTAGATTAACTTGCTATATCTCTTATGGTTTACTCAGCGTAAGCCATTTAAGCGCCCGAATTGATTCACCATGACCAGTTGTTTTTTATTTTTGCGGAACCCTAATTCTTTTTCTAAAATAAAAGCAGCTTAAGTTACTTCCTATAAATTTAGCTATCTACCAGTAAAAGTCCCGTCAAAATCAGTCCAACCTTTTCGGAGATTACCCGGAACAAACAAACAGACAGACAGACAATTTTTTTTAAAACGGGTGTTTTGTTATTTGTGTCGTATATACTTTCATATGAATGTAGTAAAAAGCTGTTATTTTGACATTACAAACAGACACTTCGGTTTTATTAATTGTATAGATAAAGCATTCTATATATCATTACGAACGAAATTTTATATGACATAAACTCAAATGCATCCTTTCTCATCATGATAAAAAAACCTGAATCAAAGTTTATTGAACTTTCTTAAATATGTAGTTAAAATATAATACTTACATACTCGGTTACTCGGTTCGGTCTCTTATATTATGTACAACGGCTTCAAGAAGGTTATAATGATTTTCTGTAAAATGTTTATAATATTGTCTACAACAAAATCTACATCGATTCTAACTCTCTATTGCTATTGTAAGTAACGCACAAGAATTTTAATCAATATTATTGCTACTTGAAACAATCAAATAGCAGACAATGAAACCTGATTTCCGTGAATGGTGTTTGATACACTTTAGAAGAATAAGCAGGATGCTTCGAATCTCAGATAATTACTTAAAATAAAAATAAAACATGCTTCAAAAATTCAGTATCTTATCTTTGCCCTCCAAATACATCCTTGAAAATTAAAGGTATATTCACAAGACTTACATAAGCTTTTATAAACGACAGGAATAATTTTAATACTAGAAATAAATACAAGTCCTAATTCATTTTGATTTTTAATTACCAGCGATTTTTTATAAATATTCATTATTGTAAAAGTAACAGCTGACGGCGAAGAAAAACATAGTGAAGAAATGTAAACGCTTGAAAAACGATCCATATTCAGTAATGCAGTAACGTGAAATCCTAGCAACCCTGAATACCACCGCACCAAAAAGTATCGAAGCACTGTATTTCTCTTATTCATTATCTGGAACTCTGATGAGAGTTAGGATTGTCTTTCTAGCAATATTACAAATCACAAGATTCCCATTCTGCGAGAAAATGATAGAAATCATTCTGTTCCGCAAGATCGATAACTATCAGTGACGAGAGCGTGTGAGCAAGTCGTATATGTGTCGGTTTTTACACCACAATACAATTATGCTACGAACACTTGCATCGACGTCACAGACACAGACTAGACGTGAATCATCGGGAATTATAGAGTACTCATTAGGTATGCAGCATAATACGTAAGTGTAAGATCCGATCACTACAATCTAACTAGATCAATAACTACAATTAACGGAACTGCAATGGAACTTGGCACATTTCAATTCTTTTATGGTTGAAAACGACTACCATTGCTTCTACTGAACCTAACCCCCTTTTCACATTTGTGTTTTTTGTTGAGAGCATATTTTACTACGTATCACTTGAAATAGTATAGGGATAATTCATGTGAGAGTAACAGTCAGTGGTCATAATTAAATTGAATTTTGTCACATCAAACAGTCTCAAAGATCTGAATAAACCCGTGGCGGTGCTGAAGCAGACTTCTTTGGGTCTAGGTGCTTTATATTTCCTAATACATTAAAAAATTGCGCTCAGAAATTGTCATCGCATTGAACATTTAAAAAAGGTCTAACCATTTTAATTTAACGGGATAAAGTAGAGATACATTCATTTTAGAATCATAAATCAAATATAAATAACATGAAATGAACCCGTTGAAGCAAGACATTGAGAGACAGGTGCAGTTAAGCTGTAAATCAGCTCATCGTCTGATCAAGTGCGATGAAATTTTTTTGCACTTTATGCCGTGCTATGCTACCCGACGCGAATCAATTGAAAACAGAAGAATACGCGTTTAACTCAATTTGATTATATTATATTATATTCTGACAGCTGTGAATTTTATTAAATAAATAAATAATGCACAACCTCTGATTTCGCTTTGCAAGGAAATATGATTTTTTTTCGTCACTAGAAACGATCTAACCTAGTTATAAAAAGGTATTTGCCATCTTAGAGTACGATAGATATCAAATGTTAATATTTTATAGTCAATAATTTAACAAATTGCTTTAACATTATATTATTTATGGCATTCATATCTCTCGGCTTCGCTTTACAAATATCACATACTGATATTGAGGTATCTGAAAGATATGAAGTTATCTTACCATCTATCATGATCATATGAAGTCTGTGTTTCACATTTGTATCATTGACAGCAGTTGGCTGCAATGCAGCAATTCCCCTTTCAACAATTAATTCATATCTTTTGAACGGGGACGCCCGGGGTCAAGGTGAAAGGTCTTAAGGGTTCGTTACCACCTCGGTAACAATATGTATAAGTTTCAGCTTTACAACTCAAAACACAAAAAAGTTATGATGAAAAGAAAATCCATTTTCATACATTTGAAATTTACAAGTTCATATTATATGGTGTAGAAGTTAAAAATATAGGTAGAAATTGCTAAATTATACAATGATATGACTGTTTTGATAAAACTATGAAATAACATATTTAATTTTTCTAAAATCCTATGAAAGGGAGGCCTCGATTTCAGTCCAATGTGCGGCGCGGCACAGGGTAAACCGCCATACCATCAAACGTAACCGCTGTGCCGCGCAGGGCTGACGACATTAAAAAAATTTGCTAAATTTAATGGAAACTAAACTAAATATGTTAATTTTAAATCGCAATAACATTTTTATTTTCATAGTAAAATAAAATTTTGATTTATTTTTTGGTAATGTCCTTGGGGTACCTATACCACCCTTTTCGGATTCGACGGGGTTTTTAATAAATATTGTATATGTATACAAGTATTACTCACTCAATATAATAAAATTAATAATAATGTTATCTTATGATGTCGTAATTCTCAATGTAGTGATCGCATGTAATAGTTTTGCCTATCCAGATTTGTGTGAATATGGTCACTTTTGTCGCTGCCTTTATCAAGTAAATAAATGTTATACGGCAAATATTCTAAGTAAATATAAAATTAAACTTTTCTGTAAATAAACAATTTATTTAAATTTATTCATATAAAGTATAAATAAAATATACTAATAAATCGAATTTACGGATTTCATCTGAAACAGGGTCTACAGCGTTTAGTTTAATGAGGAATATAATTCATATGATATATTACATAGCTTTACAACAGAACTGGAAAGGAATCTTATTTCAAACGTCTTAATAATTACACCCCGGCAATAGCTATTAAAACTAATTATCTCTCTTACATTAATCCACTGGCATTTATTTAGCGACGCGGTAATTTATTGTAGAAAACTTATTTAAGCAATTACATTATTCGCGTGCGTTGTTAATCTTCCCCTGATATATATTTATATGCATTTGAAATAACTAATTCTCGCATGATTTTTGTTATCAGCTCGTTAAGACTTCATTGTGCATCAAATTATTTAAAATATAGTAAAACGTATGCGATAATTTTGGTAGAGAATAATTACGAAAATCGTGGTATGTTGCATTGATTATTTGTGTAGAAATTTTAATCATAGATTTTACATAACTTTCTCCTTCTCTTCTTTCTTTTCATTTTATCTTCCACCAGCCCAATCTTCAACTCGTCAGGAAATTAGAATTATAAAACTCCACATAAACAGACATACAATAAAGCAAGTTTATAAAGACCTCGTAAAAAGTATTAACGGTAGGGAAACTGAGGAGTACGTGATACCAGCGTGGAAGTGTTTAATAAATGTAATATTTATAAAGATGGCGAACATCGAAGTGTCACTGTCAAGCCCGAGGCACCGAAGCACTGCAGCGAGAGACTTCGCTCGTGAGTTGGACGCGTTGCGCAGCGCCCTTGCCGACAGAGATACGCTCATACAGAGGTAATTCGCCTGTTTAACACTACTTACATACAATTAGTAGGACACTTGCTGTAACTGCTGGTAGGGCATCCTCTTAAACTCACTTGTCTAGCTGACACCTACAAGTAGTGGTCAAAATTGTCATATTTTGGACAATTTGGACCAGAGTTATCATAAAATTATGAACTCGGCGTGTTAGAGTGTAGTGAGCGGACTTTATTACTTTATGAGAGTTATGATACTTTACTTTTGTTTTAGCTCGTCGGTGAACAAAATTATCAAACGCTACAGGCCTTATTCTGACTTTCGCCTTAGTGGAACTATTTTTAGCTCTCTCATTCAGTCTTCCACGCCATTCGGCCTCGTTAATAATAATAATAATGTGCTATTGTACATCGTATGAAGCATGAAAATATCGTACATGTAGGGTACATGGTGGTAGGGTTTTTTCTAATGTTCGCCTGGCTAGCTAACACTCTCTACTTGAAAATCTGTCGTCAAGCACCAATAGGTGTGTTCCGGCAGCTGCGCTTGAGAGCCAGCCTTCATTAGGCTTAGCGTGCTACCATCTTGGGACGCCTTATTTTACGTGTGTTCCGTTTGCTGTACTGGAGAACCAGTTCCCCCCACTACTAGCATGTTACCACCTACGATCATATCAGTACTTAATATCCAGCTCAGATTTTGGTTAAACGCTAAAAACCTATGAGGTTAATAAAAATCGATTCAGTATGTCGCGTCTTTAGTTTGTGGACTATGGTGGATGTTCTGGTGACTGTTCATCGATCTTCACATGTGACAGTAGTTCTCATATTGTACTTTGATGACATATGTGATTCATTTTGCTGGGCTAGACCAAGAGAAATATCAAAATTATAAGTGTCCTTTTAAAAGTTTGAGTTCTACAATGAGCCTGAGTATATGTGCAAAGAATACATCATGATGCAACTGTAGATACAGACTGAGACCATACCATACGTATTGCACCTGCAGGAGCGATAAGCCTAATTCCAAGTGTTTTGGCAACCGCAGTCGAGTCGGTCTGTTTTCTAGGCACAGTGTTTAGATTACCACTTACTATGATGTGAAATACTAAAGAAAATTAAACCATAGCCTCAAGAAACAGTTAAACGCTTCGCTGAGCGCCGCCCGGCTCGCAGCGCAGGCGTCATCACCAACGGCTTCCCGGTCCAGCTCCCTGGAGGAAAGCACAGCCGTACTGTCGGCAGACGAGCGACGAGCATTAGATGAGCGAGCCGCTACGGTCAAAGCGGACTTGGAGACGCGCCGAAACAACATACAGGATCTCAGGCGAAGGCTGGACAAGACCCACGTAACCGAGTACGTTAATCATGAATTATATTTCATTAATTTTCTGTTATTTTATATAAGTATTAATTTAAATTATTATTTTTTATTATTAGTAGTGTTTCATACGTTGTAATAACTTACCAGTACTTAACTTTATTTAATATTTTAAATTATTTTGCGATTTTTTATTTTATCAATGTAGTTGTTCGCATATCTGTATTAGACTTAGAATGAATTGTAAAAATGGCTCAAGTATAATATGCGCGCTGTTGGCGCTTCTTTAATAAATAAATACCATTATTTTTATATATCACACACAAGATTCGAGTATTCAGATTAGCTTTCTGTCCCATTGAGTTATGATTTGAAACATCACATATTATAAGGAAACTAATTCCAGTTTTTAGAAGATTTATTGTTGACTTGCAATATTTTAAGATTATTAAAGTTATCTATCTCGTTCTGACCTGTGGCCAAAGGATATATGTTGGAAGCAAACCGAAAGATACACTTCTTACATAAGACGCATGAATTTTGTTTAGATTTGCTATTAAACCATCTTAATTAATAATTATTTCCATGTTCAATGGTATTCACATTATAACTATTGTGATGAACAGAAATAAGTTAATAGAATCCATTATTCTTTTAAAAGTATGAGCCTCTAAAAGAATAAAATAAGGTTTAGCGTCAAGTAGATATATTTCAATATGTACATTGAAACGTTTATTTTGATCAGATCTCAGAAAATACCGACAGACAAAATGTAGTCTTCAATATTGGGGTTTTATGTTCGATCTATGTAAGTCACTGTCATCAATAAAAAAGATAATATCATAATCTAAGAGTGTCAACATAGCTAAATTCGCTTGTAACAAGCTGGACAATATGGAATACAGTAACATCGACACGCGGATCCAGCAGGCCGAGTTGCAGTACAAGCTGGGTCGCGAGGAGCTGGAGCTGCTAACGCTGGGGGAGCAGGCGCGGGCGCTGGCGCAGCTCATCGAGCAAGCTGACGCTGCTGCTGAGCGTCACCATCGTCCTACCTTATACAGGTATTAAAACAAATGCCTTTTTTAAAACACATTTTTTTACATACTAAACAAATAACTTTTTGATTCTTGACTATTATCTGTTTTAAATTTGCAGTATAAACGTAAATATTTAATATTATATCACTTGCTGTCACTTTACACTGAGTGTTACATGTTTGTTAAGTGGGGAGGGGGGGGGGGGGGGGTTTGTCAACGGCTCGGTCAGGTTATTTGTTCGCAGTATTATCATCACCATCATTATATTAATATGTGAAGCAAAAACTTTGTACCCCTTTATAAGCATATTGCGTGCACGGAAGACCTAAGATTTGGCATGGTTAAAGTTTATATGGAGAAGGAATGCAGAAAGATAAAAGTTATCTATAATATCTGTTACTAATATATTAAATTAAATTAATTAATACTGCGAATCCTAACCGGTCCAGTGCCATTGAACTTAGACCCCTCAAAATATTGACATTGTCACTCAACCAAAAGTGACAGCAAGTGATGTAGTTAATACTCATTGTTTATGAATACTGTAAATGTCAAACAGAAAATAGTCTATGATCAAAAAGTCACTGGTCGAGTTTTGATCTTAGGGCGATCGCTAGTTTATTATAATTCATGTATTCATTCATATTGATTTTAGTTTCTGCACTTCTTGTCCCTATAAACTTTAAGCATGCCAAATCCCACAGTTCTCCGTGCGCACAATATGCTTAAAAATAAGTCGAAAGTTTCTCCCCACGTATATAAATTAAGATTTTTTTTTGACTATATTGTACTTACTATGAATTGTTATAGAGTCATATTTCTAAGCTTATAATTTTAAAAAAAACTTAACAATAATTTTTCTTTGCCTAACCACCATTGAACAAAATCGTGACCATGCCCATGAAGGTGAACATATAAAGGAGTATAGGAAGATATGGTAGAAATAATATGTTTATACTAAGATAAGAGTTGATATACGTGGGATAAAGGGTAAGAAAAAGGAGATTCTACTAGTATTCAATTTGGCATGAAGCAACAATAGTTCAGTGTTAGCGTATATGAACATCGCGTCGATCGACCTGAGTTCGAATCCCTGCAATGACCCTGAGCTTTCGGTGAAGGAAAACATCGTGATGAAACCATAGAATTGTGATAGGTTTTTTTTTATTGCATGTCAAGCACCTATAGGTGTAGTTTAATGCTTAACATATATCGATTTTTTTTAATACGTATCAACGGCTGTTAGGAACTTGTCTGTTTAATTTTTAGTTTATATACTTAATTTATTTCGAATCAATTCAGAAAATTTTGGTTTCGTCTCGTTATTTCGCAATAAGCTAGCTAAATCCCCAGAAGTAAAAAACGAAAAGTAGGTTACTTCACGCAAATAAACCATTGATATAAATTGAACGTGCACAAAATAATAAGCTATATTCAATAATATATATAATTTCTATTAAGTTTAATTTCTATAAGACACAAATAGGTAAAGAAATTTAACAATCTCGAATAATCGTGAATTCTCACAGCTTTCAACATACGAGGTGTTATTTCGGACACTTAATAATTATAGTATGCAAATAACCAAATTGATAAGTACAGAAGTTAACTCTCTCCTATTGAGACCGGAGTTGAATTTCGACAAAAAATTTCCCATAAATTCGGAACATAGGGTTGACGCAAAAGATTCGGCTAAGTTTAACTATTGTTTTTTAATTATAAAAGCCGGGTGACAGAATTTCAATAATACCATAGTAGCCTGAGTTATATTAATAATATTATTGTCTTAATAAAGTATTCTTCATAAAGAGAAAAACTCTTTAGACCGTGATAAATAAACACTACACAATATTAATTAAGGTCGTGTCACAACGCGCTCTACACATCAAATTTGTGTCGGCTAGTCGGCGGGTTTCGAAAAACTCTAATCAAATCACAATAATAGTATTGCGTAACGTGTTCCAAAAATTTACGGCATGGTCTCCAATTCGTATCTATATAATTGCTTATTATTTACCTGTTCTATCACTTACCTGAATAGCTTATTAACACTACTACATTTTACAAAGAACAATACTAACCTAAAATCTGTTTTAAGTAGGTGCAATATTATCTGTAATTTTGAAATGCCCTATTCCACTATGTTAAAATTCATTTCGAAAAGTCGGACACGAAAGTCATGTTTTGTCAACCCTGACTTAGTGTACTATAGAAAGCTCCATACCCCCCGAACAATGTGATTTTGTAACAAACGCTATAAACGTCTGCAATTTGTAATACTCCTATCTTACCATCTTCATAGTTTTACACTTAAATATGCTGTTATACACAGACCCAGTTTGTAGTACGTTTTATATGTGTATGTTTTATTTTTGAACTAAATATAAATTTACGTTCATGTTACAATTACTACATTTTTCCTTGAAGAGACAATTGACCAGCAATTGTCAAAAAAACACCGTTATTTAAAAATTGTGCCTGTATATGAAGCCTGTTAAAAACTTATCGTTTTACTGCGCTGAAGATCCTCAACAGCCATCATTCATAGCTTATACATCGCCTGGACTGTGGACACCTCATTTAAGGATTTTGGTTCTTATTCTATAATGAGCCAGAGTTTTCGATCACGGAATGCATCGTGAGGAAAAAGAACTATCGGGCTAACTTTTGAAATGGTTATTACGTCGCGAGCTGAACAGTGGTTAATCTTGAGACTTTCCTGAGGGAAGAGACTTTAACCTAGCAGTGGAACATTTTAAACTTTAAACAATCTATGCTTCGGTAAGCTGAATTGTATTCAGGCTACATACATAACATCACGCCTGTATTCCCCGAAGGGTTAGGCAGAGGTATACTAATGTACACCAACAGTTCGCCGATTATGTTTTAGGTCCCATGTAATAGGGGGCGAGCCTATTGCCATTAATCAGGCACGAAGCTAAACTCCGAGCTGCTACTGTGAATTTCATAGGAAAACCCCAATAACACTTTGCACGACCTGGGAATCGAACCCAGGACCTCGATCATAGCAGTCCTGCTTACGATCACTAGGCTAACGAGGACTTGATAAATTGATTTTATAGCAGTGAAGTGAAGAATAGATTCTATGTAAATATGTAATAAATAATTTCATACATATTACGTATTAAAAACGTGGTGAATCGACTACATACCTAGTAATTATTTCCCATGACATGCTGAAGGGGCGTGAGGTGCGGATTTATTTTAGTAATAACTAAATTTAACGGTTCTCACACGTTGCTAATGCTGAATTTGTTACGTACAGTTTCTTAATACTAACTTATGCTCGCGGTACCACCCACTTTATTTCTTACGTCACGGCCTCTCTGAATCTTTTAGAATTAATGTAGCAAACCCATAGAATAAAAACCGGTATTACCATTAAAAACTATTATTACCCCACAACTTCATTATTCAACTAGCATGGATAATATTTAATAATAAGATGAGGGTTCTATGGGACTGATATACAAAGTATAAAAACCTCTAAATAAATTTAAAAAAAACACGGTGCGCGAAGTTTTTATTCCCGGCTCACGCATCACTGAATCAGAACAATTGTATTACATAATTCTATACGAAATTTTATGAATATAATTTACGAATATGTTACGTCCGAAATAGCTTAGGTTAATGAATTTGCATAAACTCCACCACTCTTTAGGAATATTGGTAGCAAGTTTGTAGGTTTGATTATGCTCGAGTGGCTTCTGCCCACTACATAGAAAGCACTAAACTCCGAAACAATTAGTTCTCATTGGTGGCTCATTGTGATTTTACTTATACTTATCATCCGGTGAAGTAGGGTCATTTCACTGAGCTCACATAAAAATCATTTATTTAATAAGCCTGTAAACTAGCGATGAATGCAAGATCAAAATCTAGAAGCGGAGCACTTTAATTCGCATAAAGAACATACGCACTGAATACTTTAACCGTATCCGAGTTAAACCCAAGATATAATACAATGGTCGTTACATAATTCAAGAAAATCTGCCTCTCGCAGCGTCTAGGATGTTGTTGGAACACGGGCCTGGAATATCTAGATGAGATTTTATCGTTGCAGTGTTGCGCATTCACGGCGCGCGCCTGCGCCCTGGTGATATGCTTCCATATGGAGAGATACGTAGCGGCTTGTATAATCACTTTATCCATTTATAGTATATTTCCTATTTATTCTTTAATCAATGGAGAATGCGACTATGCAAAATAATAATAATCACAGCCTCTCAGGCAGTAAAACAAAAAAAAAAAAAAAAAAATCATCATCACATGCAAATCAGTTCCTTTTCTATGTTTATTATACCAACTTATGTCATTTCGTTACTTAATATCAAGTATGATTGTGGTCATACGTTGGTGTTAACTTGAGTAAAACTATAGATAATAAATATAATAATCTATAGCTAGCCGCACACACGCAAAACAATAATTTAAGTAAGTATTGTATGTAAAGTAAAGTAAAGTATGTATGTAAAGTAATGTAAGTAAAATAATTAAATAATGTTATAATTATTAAAATCATATTAGTCTGAAGTTGTAAATAGCTCATTTATTAGAATTTTTCTCATTCAATCTTTAATCAAACGATTCTTTATTGAATGCGTTTTTTATTCAATAATGTTTGTATAGTACTCAATTAAACTACTTTTGTTATTTTCTCCATGTTTAACACTTGGACACGGCTCAAACTACAATGCGTTACTGAGTCGGTTTCACCACGAAAAATTTACAATAATATTACGTAGTACGCGGGGCCATTAAACTATACAATATTATTGCAACTTAGCAATAATAATGTATGTGCGCGGATAGCCTACGGATGATCGCCATCGCTGATGCACGGTGCTATGTTATCAGAGATTAAATTAACTGTTTGGCTAATTTTACCTTCTTAGGGCTTAAATTATATTTCTCCAGACACCCGAACCAGCCTCACCTGCACACAACAAAGACCAATAAATAGCTATTGAAATGATCCTAGGAGTCACCATGACGAATTATTATTTATAGCTGTACATAATGGCTCAATAACTCATCTACTCTATATTTGTGGACATTTTACTATGTAATAACTAACAATTTTACATTGACATTATATTCATTAGTTTTACCTTACTCGGGAGACGCGGCACGAGCTTGCAATGGCGACGTACATCACTTTGTATTGGAAAATTGCTAACCATTTACGGATTTGTTAAATAAATAAGAGAAATTACTTGTTATGTTCCGATCGAGATTTAAAAAAAAAAAATTAGAATAACAAGCTTTCGGACCATGGCTTCGCTTGCGAAAACTACGAATTTCTACTGTTCTATTTTTATTTGAATTTATATGTTGTTATTCATATATAAATTAAAAAAATTGAGCAAACAGTGTAACTAGTTTAAGTAAACAAAGCTGCCGAAAATAAGTTAGAATTCATTGGTGATTATTACTACATACTTAAATTTTAAAAAACGCCGATATAAGTGTTTTATTAATTGTATCGAAGGGTATTAAATACTAAGTTTGAAAAATGCGAAAAGTATTATTTTCCATATTTCCCACTTTCATACCTTTAGGGGTTGATTATCTAGAAATCCCTTTTTAAACTGCAATTATAAAATTGTAACACTCTCCCCAAATTTGACTTGAATAGTTTGGGCTGTACTATGATGTGTCAGTCAGGAGCAAGCCTTTACATATCTTAACCTTAAATTGCAAAGGATGCAAACTTTCGAGTTTAAAATCTATACGATAGCAAGTCAATTAGCGTATTTTTATTATTATTTAAATGTTAGCATTCCACCACAATTTTACTTAATTTTAAGTGACGATGTGGTCGAACACAATAAAATATTTAGTCGAAAATGTAGATTGGTTCTCAAATCAGACGCCGCAACATGCTGTAAGAACCTTAGAGATAAATTTTTAATTGGCGATTGGTAGCTAGCCAGACGTTAATAAAATTAGAAAATATTCTACTACCTACCTTACAAACTTCCGTGATAGTGCCATAAAAATTTGACCCCTAGAGTACGAGAAAGCCTACTATGGCTTTAGATTACATTTATTATTATTAATGTAACTCTTTCGTACTTAACGCTATTAATAATATTAAAGCACAAGTTCCGTTAAATTTTATAACTGAAAACCGGCGCGCGCGCAATCCCTGTAGCGTGGATGATATTTTATGTTCAATTATTTATAATATCGCATGACATTTACTACAACACTAAAACGGCATTTAATCCATGGAAGACGTTCTTGGAAAAATTACAAAAGCCTGTATTTCCTGTATGAATAGATGTCTTGCCTAATATAGTACAAGTAACAGTAATCTATAAATTAAATTTGTTTTATATTTGTATTGAATTAATAATAAACCAGCCTTTGTACATCTCATGGTTGGAAAAGGTTCCTTCTCTACAAGAGAATATACTTGCTACGTTAACTCACGACGTGTTGTTAATTTCAAACGCTCTAACAAATCTTTAGTTTTGTATTTTTTCCATACAATTTGATTGTACGAGAAAGCTTGTATTCCCTTTCAGTTACTGTATATTGTACAATAGTAATCAAACAGCTGATATATGTTAAAGTGATTACAAACATATCAACATAAATCTTATTATACTAAGTGAGCAATTCTTGTATATATATATGTAAGTACTTTGACTCACTATAAGCCAGCTAGCGTGTGACCCCTATCATATCAGAAAGTTGCTGGTGTTTTTGCCACAAAACTCACACTTCACACTCAAGTACGGCCGGTTGCGTGATGTAGTATGCAACGCGATAACAAACGTTATGTGTGGCCGGGGAAATACGAACGGCTGCCAGTCCACGGTGGCTAAACTGGCAGCTTGCATTTTGCATACGTGTGTTTGTATGCACTTCTTCTAAAATTTGGTTGTTGTCGGGTTCTTTGTATATATACTCAATTGTTGGGTTAATTTCAATATCGCAACGTAGGATGTCAGTTGTGGCGAGAGATGTCGCTACATATATATATAATTGGTTTCTCGGGAACGGCTCCAACGATTTCGATGAAACTTTGCATTTAGATAATGTTTTACATCCCAACTTGACCTAGATAGGTGTTTTTCTTTTTTGTTTATAAGACACCGAGTACAGCACCGGCTCAGTCGCCCAGGTATTCATAATAATCAGACAAAAGTCTGTAACAAATTAGTCCAACCCAGGAACTCTTGACTACAGAATCGAGCTAAACTCGTACCTACATAGGGCTTTATACCACTCGGCCATATGACCTGTCTCACTTATAGTAATCTTTCTGTGAATATTATCACACCACCACGTAATGTTTAGGATTTTAGACCCCACCAGGATTTTAGACATGACGCCTTACTGTACAAAATAACACTTTACTCATTGATCAAAACCGATAAAAAGTACAAATTTTAAACAAGTTCTGTGCGTCGAGATAATGACAATAAAATAATTTTCAAACAATATTAAATTGCGTGCACAGAATCACTGTTTAGCACATTAGAAAACATCGCTTAGTCACACTATTATATTAAAATTTATGTACACTGCCTTTCAAATCAAAAAGAGTTAAAAAACATCATAAATAAAATTATCAACAAAATACATTCTGCGTTTTCTAATGTATATTTCTTCAGCGACACTGATTTAAAGTTATTTAGCGATAGTTAGGTTACTTAATGGAAGCCTTTACGCTAATTTGTATGATAGCATAAACGTTTGCACTCCCTGGAAAACTGGGAGACAGTCCTGCCAAACCATGGACATTCGATGAAACTATCGCTTTCTAATAATAATCATGGAGCAGAACTAGTTTACACCAGCTAGTTTTTATTCTGTTCTATCTCGACAAAATGACTGTATATCACGTGTACGGTACAGTTTACAAACAACGGCGATCGTCGGTGGCAGAGATTTCATCGACAACGTCAATAGCATAATGCTGCTGAATGCCTCTTTACGCCTCGCTAGAAGGACTCGGTATCATAGGAAACAGGGAACACATTCCAAATCCGCACAGTACGGCAAAAACTACTAACTAAACCGTTATTTTACTAGGTATTGAATATTATTGTCAGGCTGTGGAATATTAAGTAACAAAACAAATTTTTTATTTTTTGTAAATAGTGATTCTTGTCAAACTATTTCATTAAAACCATTTTAGAACACTATCAAAATTATTATTTCCAAATCACATTATCCTTTCTCTAAACAAAAACAATTAAAAAGTTATAGGTTAAAAGTTTTTTTCACTAATACTTACCCGACGTTTCGTAGACGCAGTCATCTTGCACGCCCTCTAATCTACGCATCCCGTCATTCTCACATTACCGTGAAATAACACAAGATTACGGACAATAGTAGTAAAGTTGAATTTAGATTGTTATCGCAATTGGTGACGCTTGGATTATGTCACTTAGAGAAAAAGAAATTGTTATGTAAATAATAGATAATTAAAATATGTGAAAATTTTACTTTTTATAATTAGCAGTACTGCGTAGAGAAGAGGCAGATATCGCAATACTTATATCACGCGAAGAAATTAATTTAATTAGATAAATGTAGTCTTGAAAGTTGAAGCTCAGTAGATCCTGTCATATTCATCTCCTACTCAGTCGTTTTTCTAGTCTTAGTTTATATACGGCCAAGTACAACACAGGTACTTTATTACTCACCGGTGCCCTCGACGTCGTTTTGACATTTTACTACAGTTATATCATATCTGGTTTAAAAGTAAGCTGTCTTTTGTTTTATTTAACAGCTTTTACCATTGCTATTTAGCCCCTATAGAAAAGCGTCATCATATGTAGCCTAGATCGTTAAGTTAATTCAGTCTTATATTAAATTGACAGCTATATATAAATTGGTTAAGAGGTTTCAAGTGATGCGTTTTCTAACGTGAAACATTTAAGATTCAAATTATATATACAAACAGATTTTAAACAAATATATCTTCAATTGTAATTTAATTATTCAAAAATGTGTAGCTGTTGATAATTGCTTTGCATGTATAAGCGAACTGAGTAGGTCATGGGATTCTTAATGATTATTTAGTCCTTTCAATAAACAATTTCCTTTGGTTTCGGTCTAATGCACGGTGCAGCGCACGACTGCTGCAAGCCTTTTTTTCTTTTTTAAGAATATGATTTAGCTATGAACTCTTGTTATAAATAATAAACTCATCCTTCGTTGTTCTCTAGTTTTAATATATAATATAAAGAGCAGATAAAGGAATATATTTATAGTCATAGTAAGACATTTTCTATTTCCCATCTAGCTGTTACCCTGTAGTTGAAAATCTATCGCCAAGCACCTTTGGTGTTTTCCGACAGCTGAACTTGAGCGTCAGTCCCTATAACAGTTATTATACTTTTAGATAGTCTCCCCAAGATTTATCGTATTACCATCTTAGAACCAGACTGTCACTTAACCTTAGGTGAAGTGGTTAAATGCTACCCTATTAAAAATGGCCCTAATACAAATAATCTTAATAATGTGGAAAAGCGAATAAAATTGTCTTCATTTATGCAGTAAAAGAAAGTGTCCTGTATGGTTCGTTTTGTTTATTAATTTAATGTAAGAATATGCTTTAACTAGAAGGTCACGGGAATGTAGGTAACATTTTATATAGAATAAAATAAAAGTGAAAAGTGTCCAGTTTGATCTATACTTAGGTCATAATGAAGAAATTCGTATTATTAATTTATTATATAATTTTTTGAATGTAACCTCTTAGTTGCGGATTTTCGTTACAGTTTATTGAAAATTATTACATAACCAATTATATTTAGTTTTACTTCTTAAATTTAATGTTTGGTACTTAACACATGTTTCAAATTTGTTCCTTGCAAATATATGCATCATGTTTGTCAAAAATATACGTGTCTGTAAAGTTTTCAAGCACTGGAGTAAGAGCGCAGGCGTAAATGAGATCGAGTGTTTTAACCATTTTATAAAATTATACTCGTAGGGTGTACACATTCGAGCTGGTTACAAGTCTAATGTATTATAATTACTTCTAAATTAATCTGAATTACTAATTAACTATTGCCAAGGTAATATCGATTTGTACGCATCTGGGATCAAGAGTCAAAGAATATCTCCTGCAAATTACAAAGTACACTGTGCACAAAGTATAAAAAATAAATAAAAATATACATTTGTAAAGAAAAAACAATAACGAAAATTCAAATTTTTTTAATTGTGACATTTTTCTCCTTGGGAGCGTTTGCTTGGATGAGTTTCTTTAATTACGATCAATCATTTCACTTTCTTTACTGTCAAATTTAGTTCCGTTTCCCGTTTCCGCTAGGGGATCTTTTACTTGAGGAATGAAGGAATCAAAACGTTCGATAATTTTTGAAAATTATTAAAATACCCTGACTGAAAGACTATAAAAGGAATATCCAGTGAGCTTAATTGAACATTGTCACCGTCCGGTCAGTGTCCGTTCTGTGCCCTCTAGGCCTTCGGCCGTGACTCCGCGATGTAGCTCGTATAAGCCTCCCGCCTGACGTACCCATGGTGCTAGGTCAGCCGTGACCAGCCCATAGACTGGTTCTAAACATTGTGGGACCCGTGTAGGCGTCGTGTTTTGTATGCGAACAAGATTGCGATATATTATTCTTATTTATACATTTCGATTATAGGAGAAATTACTATCGTCAAATTAATGAAAATATATGAAAGTATAACTAAAATATTTTTTTTACACTTTAACTACAATCAAGACACGGTTAAATAGGTACGGCGATGTGTAAATAAATTCACTGAGATTAATTTCGTTATTTCCGAATACATCATTTCATTTTGAATCGTTAAATTAATGTGTACAAAAATGGAACTAGACCGATAATGAGCCATCCTTATTTGATTGCGTGCACGGAAGACTGAGATTTGGAATGGTTAATGTTTATATGGAGAAGGAGTGCAGAAAGGTAAAATGTATCTATAATATTTGTTACTAATATATTAAATTAAATAAATTAATACTGCGAATCCTAAACCGACCAGTGCCATTGAACATAGACCCCCAAAATATTATCATTGTCACTCAATGAAAAGTGACAGCAAGTAATATAATATTCATTGTTTAGGTTCATACTGCAAATGTCAAACAGAAAATAGTCTGTAATTAAAAAGTCGCTTGCCGAATTTCGATCATTGGACGACCGCTAGTTTTAATAATTTGGTGGTATTAGTATTTTAGCTTATAATAATAAAAAATTTGAAGTACATGATAAGTACATGAATGTTGGAGCAATGTTGAGAACACAGATAAGATTGGAAATTGTACAGGTGGGTATTATAATATTTTATTATTATTATTTTGTAGGATCTGGTTGACCAACTCAATGAACTCAACAAATAAGTAGCACATTCATCGATCCTAGTATGACTATATTCTAGATAAAAGTTCTGTTTAATCATTGGCATTGTTTTTTAGAAATAGCAGTAGACTTTCTGAGTGTTGTTGTATTTTGCATCGTTAACAGTACGGTGCGTGAATGCGGCGGTACTTCGACTCTGGTCGCGATGGAAGCTCGCGAAGGATCCTGGGCTGCTGCTCCTCGAGGCTCTGGGATGACGATCGAGTGGGCTGGAGATCACGTCTCAATCAGGACTGGAGACAGGTCAGCACAAAAAAGTTCAATTTATCTTATAGAAGTATTTCCGTAAGTTGTAGGTATTTTATTCTTTTTGGTGATGGATTGGCTTGGCGACAGATTATCACCATGAGAACCATAATACTAGGTAGTTCTCTAATCATACTATAATTTTCTCTTGGTATTTTCCTCCATAGAAAGATCATGTTCATTAATAGCGGTCCAAATCGTGCAAATTTTGAGAAGCAGAGTACCTATATATTTGCTAATATTTTTGAACACATAGCCTATATATCCATAGCGGACAAACACAACATTTCATATAAATTATAAAATCAGATTTCAATTAAAAACGAACTCCTTCCATTATTATTCTATCGTTCTGACTAATCGCGTTTAACTATTATGATTAGGTAATTCATTCGGATGAGGTGTGGGATGTCGAATGTATCGCGACACACCAAACTAGTTTCATTTGCGCGTTATATACCGTATTGAACATCAAACGAGGGGTTAACGGCGCGGTGCGTTGCGCTTTGAAATCAGCCAGTTCATATCCAGCCATCGAATAACTAAATATGCCGATGTGACGCTGTCCACGGAGTTTACTTACAATGAGACAAAGCTGAAGCAATGATGGCTCAGTTCAATAACTCCCTGCAATGAGCCTAAGCTTTCAATAAAGGAAAATATCGTGATGAAACCATAGCATGGTGGTATGGCTTTTTCTAACGCCCGCCTAGCTAGCTACCACCCTCAAGTCCAAAACCTGTCACCAATAGGTATGCTTCGACAGCTGCACTTGAGCCACAGTCTTTCACTAAGCTTAGCATGCTACTATCTCGGGCCACATCGTCACTTAAGATCAAGTAAGATTATATCCATGACGTTAAAAAGCTACAGCGATAAAACACTTTGCACTTAATCGATCTTAAAAAAATTAAGAGAGAACAATAACAGAGTTGCTGAAGATGCAATTTTAAATCTTATTATTGAATTGAGCAACACTTCACTTGTAATTACATTTAATAAATATCGCGTGCTAACTGCATACACTAGCTAATATGAGTCACAGCAAAATACAATAAACGTACTTTAAGCATTAAGAGTGTGTATCTCCATAATTTTAGTGATAGATTTATGTAGAACAGAGAAAAAGATCTTTGGAGATTTTTTCCACTCTGAGCAAGCACAACTGGTGAAATACGGCAACCCTACAGCAGATTGCAGCCAAATAACCTTGTGCTGAGTTCCTGCGGTGAGAAGGGTTTCCGAGCGCATTGGAGAAGGGGGTATTCAAGGTTGACAACGCGCTAGTTTTACAAGCGTCCATAGATGGCCATGGTAACAACTTATCATCAGGCGGACCTTACCTATGTTTGTTTGCAACCTTAGTTATATACAGGTTGAATTTTTGAGATGGCGCAGTAAGAGCAGGTACCTTAACTGTTGTAGCTACACGAAAACATTCTGAAGAGACTGCCCTTAACTTTTTGAGTCATTTTGATTGGCATTTACAATTTTTTATGCCAATCAATCCTGTTTCTTATAAGGAGCATTAAAGTCTAAAGGACTAACTGAGGGTGGAGTACTAAAAAATGTTACAAATTGCAAAAACTTTTCCCCATACATTTCATAGGGAATCAATGTGACTTTGATAACGTTTTGCAAGAAAAGAGACTCCGATTTTTGACATTTTTATAACTGTAAACTCAGTTGGTCGCATAGAGTTTAATGATCCTTATAAGAAACAGGATCGATTGGTATGGATTTTTTTTGTGTAAATTGCCCATTTTCTTGCTAACTGTACACTTATTTAAAAAATATTAAATGCCGGTCAAAATATCCCAAAAAGTTATGGACAGTCTCCTCAGAAAGTTTTCATGTAGCTACAACGGTTAAGGTACCTCTACCTACCCTTACTACCCTATCTCAAAAATCCACTGTGATAAAAAACCTTCGAAAGAGTATTATCGTGGTTATTTTTATTTTTATTAGTTGTTATAATTCATACCGGTATGTATTTGAAATTAAAAGTGTAGCTAGCTCTTAGACAAAGTCAATCATGAACGAGAAAAGGAGACACAAGAAACACCAACACTAAAATAGTATCTCAAAGTGGGACGAATTCCGCTGTGTCTATAATTTCAGCCTTAACATCTGCGCGCCAGACTGGTAACATCTGTATTCCATAGCACATATATCGAAGGTGATCCCGGTTAAATTTTTTTTTCGAACTGACTATACTGTTAGCCTTAAGGACCCTGGAGTAATTAGAGGCTTTGACATCTTCAGGCTTGAGGCGAGCGCAAAAGACATTCAGCCACGAAAGCGAGGCAACAAGTTCAAGAGTGCCAAAGTAGCCGAACATCGGCTTGGGCTACTTTAATTAAGCTGTATCTTAGAAGCCGTTCGAACATTTCAGTATTAAACCCGGCGCATCTAAAGTCCTGTTTGAAATTAGTTACAAATGATCATGGATACCGCAATCACTTAAGACTAGTTACGAAATACTTGTTACTATATTTACATAAAAATCCAATTAATATATAGGTGCTACCAACTCTAGCCGCTAATGCCACCCACTCCGTGCTGTTGTCTTTGCATATTCTGCAATATATACATATATATTAACATATTATGTATACATATAAGGTTATACAGATACTTGTTCACCCACTATCCTAATAAACATAACGATATTAATTTACTACAGACTATATTAAATGCGGAACAAACACTTTGATCCATTTAACTGTGGTTCCGGATACCACACCTAACGGAACAATTCTGTTAGAAATGTTTATATAATGCAACCGGAAAGTCTAAAACAGTCGGAGAGTTATTTCTGTCTTCTTTAAAATTTAATAAATCTTTTTTGGTAACTAAGAAAAGGTCAATGAATATTAAATTGTAATATTATAAGAATACTAGCTGTACCCCACGGTTTCACCCGTGTTAATTTTATCCAACAAACACCGCGCGGCCAACGCTCCCATGTAATCTATCATAATTTTACTGTTCTTCCTGCAAGTACAAATTATTTTAATTTTTCATTATTTCCTAAACTATGTGTCGAAATAGCATATTGTAAAGAGCAAAATTTAACTTCATAAAGTTGTCTTTATGATGAAGTAACTTTTGTTCGTAAGGTTTAATATGCCCTGCCTAAAAATAATGATTATAAATCACTTTTTAATTTTCAACAAATCTTTGTCACAAAATACTTATTGTAACTTGTGTATAAGAGAAGGGCATATGCTATCGCTGCCTTTTTTTAGATATACTAAGGACCAATATTATTGTAGAACATTGTATTTTCGTATCATTAACGATTACACCAACGCACGCGGATAAAACAGTTGGGGAAGGCCTCAATTAACGACTTACGTAACAAAAATCAATATTTAAGGCTATCTGAGAGTGGTAGCCTAATCTTCTACAGCCTAATACTATTTCTCGAGAGTCTGGCTATTATATACAAAAATAATTATTCAAATCCGACTGGTAGTTCCAGAGATTAGCGTTTTTAAGCAAATAAACAAAAAAACTTTTCCGCTTTATTATATTAGTATAGTTATTGGTCCGAGAGCTAGCAACGTCGGGAAAACAAGAATTTCAGGTAAGCCAATTTTTAGATATGCTCTCTCTCTCTCTCTCTCCCAGACGTCATACGGGCTATCTGGCTGGCGGTAGAGGTTGCGTTCATCAGTGCGCATCGTACCTGTACAGGTAAAATATTAATTTTTCTTTTATTGATATTTTAATTGAACTTTTTGCAACATTAATCTATTATTGCCAGACATTTTTATTGTTGTTTAAACTGAGCCAAACGCTAATTTTGAATTTAAAAAAATGTTTTTTCAAAATATTTTAGTATGGCTGAAATTTTTATATGATGTTAATTAAATATCTACAAACCCAAAATTAATTTGCCAAACATTAATTCAATTGTCAAACCTCAGCCAGACCGATCCAAAAGTGAAAAGTGATGTATAATTTTGCTTGGTCTAGACATAGTTATCAAATAAATTTCAGAGAAAGAAATAAAAACCATTGAATTAATTTGTGGATTAATTACGTTATCAAAATAATCATTTATTGTTTTACAAAATTAAGACAATGATTAACCTCAAGTATGAAAATAAACTAAAATTTCGATGGTTACGTGAAAATTAAGGTTGGATTTTTTAATTCATAATTGTATCACAAACAACGGAGGCATCTTGATAATCATCATCATCATCATCTTCATCACTGCTGACATTTTCATTGTCATCGTCTTTTGAATTGTTATAGTTTTGTAAGTTATTATCTGTATTAGAATGGAAAATTTTATAATTATTCGGCAAAGAAATTTATTAGTACCTATTTTATCTTAATTTTTACCTTTAATAATAATTTCGGCAACTATTGATGGTAATTACTCTCCAACAAACCAGATAAAATCATATTCATCGCCGTTTATGGTCCCAGCCGGAAGCTTGAGGTGATAGAGATGTTGGGTGTTTTAAATGAGCATTTCTCCAATACTTTGTTACGTAACGAACTCGTAGTAAATGTTGATACAATTCAGCTTTACATGGTGGTAGGCTTGATGGGTCAAAATTATGAAAATTTTTCTCAAAATGATCGTCTGATTTTTTAGACCGGTACTGCCCGTGCGCAATAAGTTGATACCTGGGGGCGGTGACGCTACAGACGCATGGTTGTACTGTGTACAAAAAATATCACAAGTTTCCACCCGCGACTTCGTCTCTGCTATTTTTTTTAATGAAACGAGTGTTGTACTCGGAACAACACCACCTTATATTTATTATATCAGCAGGTAAACACAACTGTTTGATCCGTTTTTCTTTTTCAAAAAAGACCAACACTTTTAACACGAAATTTCTCTATCCACTATGTAAAGTTTTACCCCTCATTATAACAAATAACAATAAACTTAACACAAAAAATATAGCAGTAACTCTAATAACTATTAACGAAACAGTATCAAATAAGATTATAAAATCGGAGCGCGTCGTCGTTGCGTGACGTAAGCCAGTACGAGACTAAGATGTTAAAAAAAATGGCGTTGCCTATAGTACAACACAGGAGCTTGAGGGAGAAGTTACAGGGGTAGCGGACGGAGGGTTGCATTCCAGGCGAGTCTCAACTAATCGCACACGGGTAGTAAGTGTTTGGAAAACAGATGGAAACGAACGTCATTGACGTTTCAAAAATCACGAGTTCCGTAAATATGACAAATTAATTTCCCTAAGATCTTAAATTTCTCATCCAGCAGTTTTTCATTATCTGTTATAATATTTTGACAGGCTGATTGATACTGTTCTAATTGCTCGAACAGTTTAAAAGTTCGAAGTTTACCTTTCTGGAAAAAAGCTAGAGTGTAGTCGCATCCTGAGCTTTCACGCACTAAAGCTGTAAAACTGCTGTAAAAATTTCTGTGATATCCATCAGTGTGATTAACTTGCTCTGGTAACTGTAACTTAATGAAGTTTAAAATTTACACGTATTTGTAAAACTTTTTTACACTTGTTTAATTTATCTTCTACAAAAGTTATTACTTTTCCATTTTTCTCTTTACAAAAAAACACATTTTAATTTATCACTAGGCACTGTAATCCAATTTTGTTAATAATATTGAAAATAACAACAACGAATACACCAATGTAACTAAAATAACGCCATCTTGACTACAAACTGTTGCTGTCGTTTATCTCGCTTGCCCAACTAGCGCGTGACTGTCTGTACTCTTCCAACATGCCCAATCACTTTTCACTTTTGGATCGGTCTGGCTGAGGTTTAACAATTGAATTATTGTTTAGCAAATTAATTTTGGGTTTTTAGATACTTAAATAACATCATATAAAATTTTCAGCCATACTAAAATATTTTAAAAAAAATATTTTTTTATTTCAAAATTTGCGTTTTGCACAGTTTAAACAACAATAAAAATATCTGGCAATAATAGATTATGTTGCGCAAAAAGTTCAATTAAAATAATAATAAGAAAATAAACCTTAAAATTATTTGAAAAATTGATATTTTAACTGTACAGGTACGATGCGCACTGATGAACGCAATAATAGATTATGTTGCGCAAAAAGTTCAATTAAAATAATAATAAGAAAATAAACCTTCTTAAAATTATTTGAAAAATTGATATTTTAACTGTACAGGTACGATGCGCACTGATGAACGCAACCTCTACCGCCAGCCAGATAGCCCGTATGACGTCCGGGAGAGTGAGAGAGATAGCATATCTAAAAACTGGCCTACCTGAAATTCTCTCTTGAAAACGTTGCTACCTCATAACTAAGATTAAAAATGTCATTGCCCCTACTATATTTTGTTATAAATATTAATTTACCTAAACATCATTTAACAGTTTATTGGAGATATATTTATATTATGGATTGTCGGTCGTTGTATACCATTTCCATTTCTTTATTTTCTCGATGACAGCTCCTGAACGAGCGTCTTTTTTACATTATGTATGCATTATTTTATTTTACACGTACGTGTTACACGTATTAATTCTAGATTGATAATGCCAACTTCTTCAAAATTTTCGATGCTGTTGTAAAATAAGTAGGTATAGGTAGGTACTCGTCAATGTAACGAAATAATTATAACGACAGATAATCTTTATTTATTTATATTTGAATGTTTTTTAACATTATACATATATACAAATAAATAATTATTTTATACAAATATAATAAATATATGCGATCGATATCATTACTTATTTGGTCACAACACTACAACTATCAAATTAGAACTGCTATCGAGGAAATAAAGAAATGGAAATAGTATAGTTGTTTTCCGATTACACAGTGCTTCAGAGACGGTGATGTCGTTAATTTGTCGAGATACTGTTATAAAACAAGTAAAAAAAATAATATAAACTCGTCACCTCCATGTTATAGAGCCGATTATATAACGAAATGAAGGTCACTGCATAATCAATGCCACCATACACATTCCACGGCCATGACTAATCCCCACCCCATATTACATTTATTTGCCCAAAAAAACACATTTATCTATCTTATAACTATAAATACATACATACATCACGCCTCTCCCCCAACGGGGTAGGCAGAGACCATGTCATTTCGCTTTCGCTTCTTCAACATTCATCAATCTTTTCATGACCGATCGCCGGTTTAGAGTTCTCATAACCTGATCTTTCTTTTATCTATACCAATATTATAAAGAGGATTTTTTTAATTTTTTGTTTTTTTTTTTTTTTTGTTTGTAATAGGTAAACTTAAAAACTACTGAACCGATTTTAAAATTTCTTTCAGCAATATAGATCTACAGTATCAGCGGGTAACATAGGCTATATTACAATTTCAAAAATTAATTTATTCCTCACAAAAAAGTCGATAGTTTTACACAGAGTATAAAAAATTGCCTACAAGGGTACGTTGGCGATGTTTGTCGTATAAAATTAACACTGGTGAAACCGTGGGGTACAGCTAGTCTTCTATATAAATAAAATTATGGAGATTTGCTGTTGTGCATCACGTAAAAACTACTAATTAGATTTTGATAATAGTTTTTTGTTTTACTCCTTAGATAATTGATCCTTTTCTAAAAAAAAAATATCACGATATCTTCATTCAATAAGAAGTTATTAAAGTTTGTAGAAACTACGATTTTCATAAGCACTACGCATTCAGCGATACGTTTTCATATAATAAACACCGCATGTCGCGGGTATTAGCTAGTAATTAAACAATCTTACACACATTGCAAATTAATTATTTCATACAGTTCTGATTCATTTGATATTATTTTTGTGTTTACTTTTTGCTGATGTGTGATGTTGATGTTCTATTCAATTTAGTGTTGTGTATTTGTTGTTTTAATTATGTGGAATCCATTCACCGACTGGAGGACGTCCGTGGAAGCCGATATCAATGTTACAGAATTATAAAGCTATACCACAGTATATAACAGAATGAGAGATCGTTATTGACCAATGCTAGCAAATATATTATGTTTTTTTTAAATTACTGTACCAATAATAAACCTTTCTTTTTAATTAAAAGAAACATATTTTTCTCCGCTAGTAAATCTATCTCATTTCACATATTGTCTATATTAACTACCTATACATATTTAGATAAATATGTTATCGCTTAAACCCTCGGATATTTAATGTGGATCGAGGCAACAGAGCACGCTTTCACTTTTAAATCACATATCATTTTGAAACCATGGGCTCATGATGGTACATTGGTTACCTATACGCTCGGATACTGCTTCGTTAAATGAAAATATCACGACAAAAATTTACGTACGTCTGATATTGTATCCTCTTCGAATTGAAAATCTGTCGCTGATCTCGTATCGGTTCATAAACATAATCTTAGCTTGAGAGCTACGCTTAAGTGGTGAGCCACTTCATTAAAAGTTGCGTATTTTCTCTAAGTCACTAGTGTAACTTCTAGATACCTCTAAGACTTTCTATTAATTAGAAATAATTGTATCGAAATGTAATGTCCATTGAAAAATGTGGAGATACCTTTCCTTCAGAGTTAATGATGGTGCGTGATTAAATGTTGTCTTAATTATAGACATTACGTTTGGATAAGTAGCCACCTTCTTTTAGTATTTAATTACGATCCAGTGGTAGCGTGTACGGACACCGCGCCGATCGCCGTGAGTTCGAATCTCTACAATGAGTCTGAGCTTTTGGTGAAAGAAAACATAGTGATGAAAAATTACATGGTGCTAGGAAATTTTTCAATGCCCGCCTGAATAGCTACCACCCTCAAGTTGAAAATCTGTCACCAAGAACCAAAAGGTGTGCTTCGGTAGCGTTACCTGAGAGGCCAATTTCCCAAACAGGCTTTGCGTGTCACTGACTTGAACCACATCGTCATTAAAATCAAATGAGATTGTGGGCATAACGCTAAAAATATAAAGAACAAAGTAAACCGTTTTAAAATTATCTAACAAGTTAAGATGTTTTTAAACTTTCGTCGAAAACGGTAAATAATTTTTTTTCCAATATTTTAACATAAAACTTGAGTATTGAATATTCTCGTAAATAATGTTTAGATAAACTTTACGACAATACAAAAGAAACTGTGCGCAATTTGAAGACAATCAGCTTAAATATTGTTATTAAATTTATCGAAATGAAAGTAACTTTTAACACAAAAATGATATTTCGGCTCAGAAAGTTAGATCTCAAATTAATATCTATCAACAGTCGCTATCCACGTGGGCCTTCACGGTGGGCCTACATTTAATTAATGAACTTCATAGAAAACTGGAAGAAAACAATTAAATCTGTTCTACTTTTATATAGGTTAGTGGAAGTGAACGGTACTCCGGTATTAAGCTGTCGGAGCCAAGAGGAGTTACAGCAGGCGACCCGCACCACGTCACCGGTACGACTCGTGGTACTAAGAGGTCAGCAATTCCCTCACCAGGCAACAGCCCAAACATCAAGCGCCTTTACACAGGTCCGTTTCTATCAACGTTTGTCTTCATTTAACGGGTCATGGCTTCGCCTTAGTATATAAATGCTATTTCATAAATCATCTATTTTCATCAAGTTATTTAAAGTTTTCCATTTTCGAAGTGAAAACTTCTTTAATACCTTTATTTGTTACACATACGTCTATAGAATTTAGTAAATTTCTAATTTTCATTACTATAATTGTCGTCGAATTAGCCTGGCGGTATGACAACCAGATTTGTACCCAATGTTATATTTACAATACGAGTGGTTAATGGTCAATAATTGGAACCTGGCTGATTTAAGATTTTAAAGAAGATATTTTTATGATTTCTGGTCGTGTCAACTCTACCAGGACGCGTGTAAATTGCAATCATGTTTTTTTTTTTATAAGTGGTACGTAGGAAGTCTAATTTATTAACGAAGCAATTGAAAAGTTTAAGCATAATAATTTATGATCCATAATAATTGAAGAAGCTGTAGTGTGATAAGTCCGTACCTACCGAATGAATAAATATTTTTCTCCAAGTAAACACAAAACAAAAAATGGTTAAAATATTGTTATTTAAAACCACAGAATGAAGCAGCTTTACTACGGACAGAGCTAGGCGCGTTGAGACTAGCTGCAGATGAAGCAGAAAAAGCCAAAGAGGGTTTAAGATCTGACAATACAAGACTAACACACAGGATATCCTATTTAGAAGAACAAGTTGCTGAGTTACTGGCGAGACATACTCCGGTTAATATTTTTACTATTCAATATTCTTCAACTGAAATTTTTAAAGTCCTTAAAGTAAATTGTATAAAAGATCTAATGACCGTTAACTTCTTTAGTTATACCACAAAAAAATCCCTGGTTCGACACCTTTCACTATAATATTTACATTAAAAGCGATGTTATAAGGAGCTTGTAACAACCAGCCTCATTAATTAAAAAGGTACAAGAAGATACTCTATTAATACTTACTTTAATGACCAGAAACGGTTCAGTTACAAACTTTTTTTAAATCTACATGACATAATCGGTGTACGAGGATACAGGTTTCAAAACCAAGAACTAGTAAAGAATATAAATTAATTTTTATATACCTCCTTACATATAATAATAAATATTTGTATGTACTATTACAGCTCCAGTCAGCAAGCAGCAACGATAGCTGCATCACCGTCAATAAAACCAAAAAGAACGTCACAAACATAAACATTACATCAGAACCTCACATTAACGGAAAGGTTCCCAAATCTGAGGTACAAGTTTTTCAAAAAGGACCAGATATTACCGCCATAGTCGCAAAACTACCCGGATTGGATTGCTTAGAGACCAATCTACCACTTATGAGACCGAGATCCAATGCTTCAGGGGCGTCTTCGAGAGCTGCAGTCTCGCCGAGGGCTTCGCCTCCACCCAATCACAGATCGCATAGCTCGCACAGCTTAGAACACAGAGCGGGAAAGATGAGACACTCAGTATCTCATCACTGCATTCACGGAGGGATAGACTACAGCGCCGAAACTGATGCAGCTATTCGGATGATAGAGAGAAACCAAAGGCACATCGAAAAGCAGCGCATGAAGACTGATAGACTCAGCAGATCACGTGAAGAATACTTCAGATCCGACAGCGACTTAGATATAAGAGAAAACCACTCCACCAGCGATCCGAGACATCACGAAATTAAAAAAGCCGCCGACAGAATAGAGGAGAGCATTAAAAAGACAAACTGGGCAGAGAGGAAAACCTTGTCTATAATTGAGCAGTTAAAACGATCCCAGCGTTTACGGAAAATGAAAAAGAACGAAATTTCAGATGACGTGCAAATACATTCTGAGAGGCATTACACGTACAGTCGGATAGACGGTAAAGTACTAGAGAACGCACACAAATCTAACAGAAGAACGTCGAAGATCTACGGGCGAAGCGCTAAGTCGTCAGAATTTGAATCTGAATGTTCAGATTATCCAAACGGAGATATTTATAGTAGTTCACCGAGAATCGACTACAGTTCCGAGACATGTTCCACAAGAATAAGCCAGTACAAAAAGAACGACGACGGTAGAAACGGAGAAGTGAAATCCAGACCGATACCTCCACGAAAACCTTTACGACTGTCACTGCACAAAGCGCGGAGCGCGCATTCTCTCGTGAACGGCAGCGAATCTGAGACACCGAGTCGAACCCCCTCAGAAGACAAGATCGAAAATTATGATAACAAGAGACCTGTGAAACGGACGCATGCTGCTGATAAATGGTCGAGGGAACGGGTCAGGGATGCTGGACGTGCAACTCCGCGGCCCACGCGGAAGATGATGAACGGGCTGTCGGCATGCGAGGCTCCTGCAGCTGATGATCTCTACCCAGAGAACACTCACATGCCTTTGAGGGTTAATGGTGTGGTGAAGGGTAGCAAATGGTGTTAATTTGTACTTTTTGTGATACGTTTGTTTACTGATACCAGCATTATAATACTTACCCAGTGAACACGTTACCTTAATTTGACATCATATTTACATAGTACATATATTATTATGATGTATGGATTATGTGAAATATATGGTCCTGTGTTCACTTGGTACTACTCATTCGCAGTGATATAGCATAGTGCAGAAATGAAAGATCGCGTACAGTTGCGCTGGAGGCCGGACCTAAGGATGTGAAGATAAATCCGTCGTGAAATCGTTTTCGATGAAGACATTTTCTGCCAGTTGCCAACAAACTATCCTCAATTTTTAAATCTATAGTCAATGATAGTAATTCTAAAAGTCTACCCCTTTCCAAGCTTAAAACATTAGTCAATATAATTATAGTTTAGTTCCCGCGGCTCTGCACGCGTTTGTTACTACGCAGTAGTTATTTACATCCCGTAATTTTATTTTTACTCATATTGTTGACAATTCATATGCCGTATCAATTGAGGAGTGGTATGCATTACCCGTGTAAAATTTTTCTCAAAATTGGTTGAAAATTAATATTTTTACCTACAATTTCTAATACATTAATAAGGTTTCATATAACCAGTCAATTATAGTATGATGTATGCTTAACGTCTACAAAATTTGATCAGAATCGGTTGAGAATTAATGAAAATGAAACTTTTTAAATTTCTTTTTTTTATTTCTAGAAGTAATATTGGCAATTCTTGTACTCCATTAATTATGTAAATACTTAGACTTCCCGTGTACAAAATTTCATCAAAATCGGCCAAGAATTAACGAAAATATATGTTTTTGGATATTATTGTTTTTACAATTTCTAAGAGTAATATTGAAATTGGTTATACCCTATCAATTGACCGATGTCATAAGTATCCAGAGTACAAAAATACATAAAAATTGGTTAAGCCGTTTTTGAGTAAAATCCGGACTTACAAACAAACAGACAGATACAAAATTATTTTATGGCATATTTATGATCAGTATCGTTCTTATAGTGTACCTATCGGAAAATTTTGGAAAATATTAAAAGTACAGATTTATTAATATAAATAAAAACATACCACACAGATTTAAAGGGTGCTCCCAAACTTAATTTAAATTGTATCTATGAGTCAATTATGTAACATGTTTGTGTTCAAGGGAAATAGAAAATATATGAAGTTATAAAGTGTTTATGAATATATAGTGACCCGCCCCGGCTTCGCACGGGTGCAATTTACATACTAATGCAGAAAATAAGGAGTGTGCAAAGCAAAGAATATTAAGTACTATGTATATTTTAAAACATGTCTCTATCTCCAGTTATTTAGACTGTGCGCTGTCTGTCAGTCAGTTCGACAAGGCATTCATCTAACTAAATCTTTCATTGTAATTTGTGTCAACTGGAACAAAAGGCTGTCAAAATGAATGTCATATTTTTTTTTTAATGACATTTCCATACAAATTTCCGTCTTTTCCGTTTCTTTCGTACAAACCTTGTCCTGATAATTACAAAAATAAAATTTAAAAAAATTACAGAATTATGTCACTGAGGCTATATAAACCTATAAGATCATAAAGAACAAATGCTTTGTCAAGTTTTACGATCCTAGTATATGTACCTAGATTTATGTTTGTAAATTATATATGTATTGTTTATATAAATGCAGTAAATTAATTAGCATTGTAAATACACAATAAGCACCCACCGCCAATATAATTTTATAAATAATTATAATATACATACATATATTAGTAACTACATAAAAATAAAACTTGTGAAATAAGGTTTATTTAAATACTATAATAAATAATATGTAAGTAAGCGGTAAGATTATTTTAATTTACCATTAACCCAACAATCATAAATACTGGAACAGTTAAAAGTTGCATTGACTTACGATTGCAAAGTGCCGAGTCTGTTAACAGGTTGTTGAGGTGGGGTGAGGGGAACTGAAAAGAGCTGAAGCGCTGAGTAGTGACGAGTTAAAGAGAGGAGAGTTAGCTCCCTGTTCAATCAAGCGGAGCGGAGGTGTGTAATTTTCGACCAATAGAATTGCATAAATATCTAGAGATGCAATTCTATTGGTTTAAATATGCACAGCTCCGCTCCAGTGGATAGGCAACATAATAGGGATTATTAAAAAAAAGTAGTGTGGTTAGTGTTAAATGGGGCATTTCGGTTATGTACTATTTGAAGATTATTCGTATCGTAAATGTAAATCAGTAAATTAAAGCTTTTTATTCTCTTATTTATTCATTCAATTTTTTAATTTATACATTAATTTAATCAGTGTCCTGCTTAATAATATATTATGTGCTTATCACTCTCAAACTCAAAAAATAGAAGAGATGAGTATTTTAGTGGCCAATCGCGTCTCCACGCTGATTCTCACTACTTCGAGCTGATGACAAAACACAAGCCACCGAAACGATTAACTATGACGGATTTTTCATTGCGTGTATTGTGATGGCGGTGTGAATCCGGCGTAAGTGCTCCATTAAAGCCAAGATAATTTGTTTATTTGTGACGTCATGGAACTCGACTTGGCTCCTTATCATATTGAGATGAGTGTTATTTATAATCCACCAATCTATACAATAAATAAAATTGAAGTGTCTGTTTGTAATGTCAAAATAACAGCTTTTTACTAAATGCATATCAAAGTACATATATATACGATACCTATAACGAAAAAAGTATTTTAATTTTTTTTGTCTATCTGTCTGTCTGTTTGTTCTGGGTAATCTCCGAAACGGTTGAACCGATTTTGACGAGACTTTCACTGATAGATAGCTGATGTTATAGGGAGTAACTTAGGCTACTTTTATTTTAGAAAAAAAATAGGGTTCCACACAAATTAAAAAAGAACTGGTCATGGTGAATCAATTTGGGCGCTTAAATGGCTTACGCTGAGTAAACCATAAGAGATATAGCAAATTAATATACTTAATACACAATTGTAGGCATTAAAAATACCTACAAAAAAAGTCCGGGAGAGTATACATATAACTTCTAAGGAACACCCTCAATAAGCTTTTTTGTCTTTAAAATAGATAGTCGGGAGCGGGGGAGCAAGATTCGCGCGGGCATTCTGTAGTCCACGTGAGCGAAGCCACGGGCACAGCTAGTATCGAATATACTATTGAACGAAATACCACAAGTATCAAAAATCCATACATTTTATGTTTGAATCTATCTTTTATGAAAATATTGAAACCAATAAGACAAGGCTGCCCATGCCCTGGGTACCCTGGCCTGCCAAGGCATCTACATATGTTTGCCTGCCAACTATTATGAAACTATCTGTAACTGAAAACTACATGCATTTTCTTCTTCATCTATTTATTTATATATGAATCTATCATGGCTGTAAACAAGTATTATTCACTGAGTGTCCCGCCAGCTAACATGGGTTTGAAATTATAGCCAGCCTTGTTATAAGGTATATGATGTAATCAAATAAAACAATGTTTTTCATCATATTATAATAAATCATTTTTAACTACAATTTGCAACAAAAACAAATGACAGCAGTATTTACATAAATATGACCAATTAACATAACCACAATAAACAAACTCTCCTAAAGCCGCGTACACACTCAACAATTATTTAAAAAAAAAAAGACTATGAGATAAGCAATAAAAGATGCCGCAGCGGTAACATTTTTACTAAAAGTAGTACATAATTTAAAACCATATAGAATTTATATTTTCATTACGTTGTTTAAAAAAAACAAGGATACGCCCTAAAAATAGCCACCTTAAGAAACTTGATATAAAAAAAAATTCAGCTGAATTAATACGCGGCTTAACTCAACATAAATACATGCAATTTTACTGACATTAAGAACCATTTGTTGTAATCCATATTACATTTCACATATTATATCATCATCACGTAATAGAAATGAATCTTAAAAAAGGAGACGCCGATAGTCTAATCTGGTGTATTAGATATAACATAGTGACGAATGATATAACGAAGTGTGTCTCAATTCTCCGTCAAATTATCGTATGGCCGCCTAAAAAGTTTCACTTCAAAAATTATACGAAAGGAATATTTAACTTAAATTGTAATTATTTATTGAAATTGCAAGTATTTATAATGAGTGTTTATATAATATTATAGTGTGCTGTCACGCTAAATATCACAGAGTATACGAGAATAAGTTGTGACCGAAGCCGAGATGTGAACTCTCCATTCGGCAATGTTCAGGGCTCAACGGAAACGCACAAGTGAGTATTAAAATATCTCCGCTCTGAATTCAGTCACACACTGATCCGAGTAGAGTTTCAGATAGAGTGACACCACACTGACAGTCTTAATTATTAGGATTTATATTAATATCGACGCGCGTTACGCTAAACAATCGGAATAGTTAGTCATAGTTAGTGGTCATTAAACATCAGTTGTCTATCGACTAATCGAGTCATTTACTCAATCGGTTAATCGATAGTCGAGGATAAACTATCGATAGTACAAAATAAATTTGCTATATTTTAAAATGAAGGAACAAAATTTGTTAGCAACAAATCCCGCGAGATTACGCAAACGGCTTTTTTCACGCCTAGGTACAAGGCCCGAGATGTTCGATATGGTACTAAGAATCGATAGTTATTTCAACAAAACAATCGATACTATCGGAATTTCATACAACCGGTGTTTAATGAACACTAAACAAAGTTAAGTACGCCTCTGACGTTCGTGCGAGTTTTTGATTAATGGCGGCCACACAAGCGCACTAGTGCGGATTATTTCGCGGCAAACTTCAGACCGAGGCGCATTTAAGTTTGGTGATACTTGTAGGTCTTTAAAACCACTTTAACCAACGACTAATTTTTTATTGGCATATATAAAAAAATCGTGAATATAACACGCCGCTAAGATTATTTACAATATTGACTTCGATAATGATAATATTATTAATATACCCATCGGAATTATACATTTAAGGACTTTACCGTTAAGGAATTGGGATTTTCTATTGGATTACAGAGACAATACGCCTAGCTTGATTATCATAGAAACCGCGCACTCAGTGCAAAATATTATTTAGCAATGTTTCGAAATACTTATTTTAATTAGCATATCGATGGCTTAATCTGCAAATCGGCCAACTCCGTTTTATACAATTTTACAGGAAGGCAAAAAAAGTCAATAAAAAATAAAATATTAACGATATCGACATAACAAAATTCTATTTGGTGCTTTTTTATTTTGCTTACGGATTTAACTAAAATGTATTAAAAAAAATATTGATCACATACATATTTAATAGTTTTTTGGAGTTGGCCTAATATAAAATAAAAAAATATGGGAGTTGCCCACTTTTCTGTAAATGGTGAATTTAGATAAATGTATCGAATTTGGGTAAAAAGAGAAAATAAAACAATATTTAGGTCACTTAAGTTTTGTTACTTAATAAGTATTTATTCATGTGGAATGTTATCGTAGAAATCCCTGTAGTCCACCGGTATGGTAGATTTTAACTCCTGGAGATCTTGGAACTTACGGTTTTTAATTTTAAATAAACAGAAGTTATGTGTGCATAGCTTGGTTTTATAATACAGAGATAAAACATTAGATTTAGGTGCAGGTAACACAGCTTGTATGTCCATCGTAAATACGAGTTGTTCTGACTTTTTATCATTTTCTTATTCGATTCTGAGTTCAATTTTTTTCTTCCATGTCATCCTTATGTTCTGTATCAGGTATATTTCCGAGTTTATGGGATAGGCATTTTTCACACTCATCTTTTTTCGGCTTAAATAGTGATATGTTTTCAATTTCTAAACTGTCATACACCAGTCTTTTTCGTAGAATTTGTTCAGGGCTCTTTTTGATGTCCATTCTGGTAACAAATAAAGCTTCGATGTAGTTTTACGGCTATAGTGGGATTCCATTTTTGGTATATTGTTCAAAAACTTTTTCAGTGATTCTACCTCTGCTTCATGGAGATTTTCTTTACCCTTTTTCCAGTTCCAGATGGTCATTTTAGTTATACATGAAAGTGTTTTGAAACATCGTTTTGCAGACTCTCACGTGACGTACGTCATTCAAATGCAAGTTATAAATCATGAAGCTTTTTTTCTTTGTAACAGATGGGTCTTTTCTATCTCTTGGCTGTTTTGTCGGCATCTCTTGCACAAGATAATTCACAAAAACCTTTTTTTCTCCCCAAGTCATCCCCAAAACCTTTTATATATTTCTCTTCTAACATCTTCTGTAATTTCACAGCTTCTGATCTGGATGGTTCCATGCATTCCTCATTAATCAAAGTTAACGGGCCGGAATACAGAGACGAATCATCGGCTATTGGTACCATTTCCGTGGTGACCTCTGTAAGCGCATCAGATGTTAACGCCCAATCAGCTGGTGGCTGAATGTCAGTGATCACTTTGAAACAGCATCAGATATTGACGAACCAGCAGCCAGTATAACAGGCATATTTTCAATTGATTCTTTTGTGAGATATATTATGTCATTTTGATGATTTCTGATGCAAGCAGCAATCATTTTTTGCCCTCGACATTTTCTTTGTCTATAAGTAATAATAATCCTATTAAAGAACCATACAAACATTTTTAACAATATTAATTTATTTAAAAACACAAAACTGGTAACTCCCTAATAAATAACAAATAGTCACAATGAAAAATGGCAAACTCCGTCATCGCACTTTTGCATGTTAAATCTTGGTATTTAATTTAAATATTCATAACAATTACACATTATTTAAAAAAGTAACTTACCATTAACTCCATGTACTGTTTTCTATCTATTATTTACGTACATTGACAAAAAAATTAACTCAGGTCTCGAGCACAGTTCTTTTAAGCACGACGTCCAATACAAAAACGGCGGTTGCCACTGGAGTTAGCCGCTTTGACGTGTTGCTTTGTAAGTGTTGGGAGTTGCCTGATTTACGTGAACTCGATTTTCTCGGAAACTTTTAAAGCTTGGAGTTGTTTAATTTTGCATAATGTAACGGACAACTCCGCGTATTCGAAGACATCAAAAATGATTTTTGGTCAAAAGCGGAGTTAGTCAATTTGCATGTTAAGCCATCGATATTTCCTTTTTCATGTATTGAAATCTGTTTAAATCTAACTTACGACATACCTTAACACGACACAGTAATAACTTTTGACAATGAATAGACTAACTGACTTCAAAATGGATTTTTTTTTAAATTGTGGCTGTACGTACACCAGTTCACTTATTAGAAACATATACCTTTCATTTATATTTCAATTATTTTTATGAGTAACATGCAACTCTATCGCTCCGCCATTAGAGCCAACGGGAAGTTCTAGAACATTATTCGTTATAGACTGTTCGATGAATTCACAGTCCTCCTCTAGCAAGGTGTTGGTAAATTAACATTAGTTCCCCCCCCCCCCCCCCCCCCGGGTCAAAACCCTGCCTACGCCCAATGATATTTTATAAGTAAATACGGCATTGAGGCTTTTTAAATGACATAAAACTTTTATCCTTTTTGAGAAGAGTGTCCGCCTCACGCTGTAATTTCATATCTTTTTTGTTACAATATGCTGATAACAATGTTTCAACTTTTTCAAATTGCTTTTAGTGAGAGTATAACGTGTCTATTTATAAAATGTCATTGGTTACGTCCATGGCCAAATTTCTTGTGACATCGCAACGACGGTGCAGCTGCATAAAACGAGTAATATATTTAGAACTGGAAGCACCTGCCGAGGTTGACGTACTTCTTGAGCGCGTAGGGAAGCGGCAACTCCTTGACGCCCCGCTTCATCATGATCGAGAGGCGCACGCGGCGCGCGTCCGGCCCCTGCACGGTGGAGGAGGGCGAGGGTCCGTGGACGGAGGGTGTAGCGCGTCGCTTGAAACGCCTCCTCGTGCTCGTAGCCCCGCCCCCGCCCCCGGCCCCGCCCTCGCCGCCGCTCTCCTCCGCCTCCGTAGAGGAGGAGGAGCGAGTCCCGAGCTGCCCGTGCGCGCGCTTCTGCTGCCGTCGTCGATCTGCAACACCGCGTACTGCATACCGTCAGTACTTTATACCGATACTGTTTACAATTCGTTATTATATCTACACTTAAGGGTTTGTGTAGACGGCACCGCGGATGCGCCGCAGCCACGCCGCCGCCGCGCAGCCGCCGCATGATTGCTATATCACCGTACCTTTTTATGTAATACATTGCTAACCACGAACATCATACGTGTAGGCATAATGAATATGATGAATTTAACTTAAAAAAGAAGTTAATGTTTGCACATTATATGTAAAGAAATGGCTAAATAAAAGAAAGAAGTCAAACAGACGCTTATGGGTTCATGCTACTTTGATGCAAAGAGAACAACATGGGGGATTCCATACACTATGTACAAAGATCTACGAAAAGATAAGTGTAAGTTTTGTGATTATATTTGGATTAATATCAAAACATTCACAAATTATTAGATTTACCTATTATATGCAAACTCAACATGTTTATTATTCGTACACGTATAATTTTCGTGGCGTATTACATAAAAAGGTACTGTGATATAGCAATTATGCGGCGGCTGCGCGGCGGAGATGTTTGAACACGCTAATCCCTGAAACGACCAGTCAGATATGAAAATTTCATTTTTCATTTTAAAGCATATTATTTATTGATGAACGTATTCATAACAAGTAATTGAAATCTACACCCACAGTTTACCGTGTATGTTTTTTTTTAGGTCCCATGTAATAGGGCGCTAGCTAGCCTATTGCCATTAATCGGACACAGAGCCAACTCCGAGCTGCTACTGAGAATTTACATTAAAATATAATTAATTTACATAAAAAAAATTCTGCCTACTCTGTCTAAAAACTCGGTGCACGCCGCTGGTACAGACAGATATACTATGTAGGGTTTCACTGGGCTGGCTCCATATTCATACTTATTTCTAGCACAAATCACAAGTATTTGCATCATGTTTTTACTTGTTACAGACAGGTAACAAATTTGGTATCTATTTGTTACTCTGTTACTGACTTTAGTCAGAACAGCAGTCCCATATGTGATAGAAGCTTTTATAAAATTACAAGATTACATTCAATAAACTTTACAGTCGTACAAGTTCGTGCGCGACCGTCATATATGGCTCACAGACGTTGGCGGAGGCGAGATAATACAGCCGATAACGAGAAAGAGTTGTGTAGCGGGGAAGGGGAGCGGTTTTGTAGCGGGGAAAGAGAACGCTTGCAATTGCGTCACGTAGCCGCGCACTCACAATAGATTAAAGTAAACAGTATTACGTCTTCATACGGGACTTACTTCGAAATTTAGATAAACTTCAAGTACACCACAGTCGCGAGTGCGCCGTACTTACGTACTAATAACGAAATATTATATTACTTACTCCCTAACTTCAAAATTGTTTTTGATTTATTAAACTAAGCAAAAAATTATATATTTATATTTTTGTTCTTACTAACTCAGGATCACTTTTGTAACTAGAAATAAAAGGCAAATAAAAATTAATTAAAACTTACAAAATTTGCAGTAATATATTATGTTGAAACAATAATAATGACAATTTAATGTAGCATTATCAAATACGTTAAGTTGTTAACCTAAGAAACACAGTCAGAGGGTAGCCCTAGTACGTGCTTATCAACCGAGCGGCTGTAGGTAATTATTTAAAGAACACTGTCGAGTCAACATACTGTTTACTTTAGTGTACTGTGTAGTGTAGTGACGTGCTACCTCGTCCCCGCCAACGTCTGTCTCACATCAGACGGTCGCGCACGAACTTGTACGACTATAGCAGAGAAGCACGAATTATTGTGCTCTATGGCATAAATGTTCACTACAGCAGTTAAACAATATAATATTACCTTCAATACCGGCGTCGACGTTATCACTGACTGAATCCGAGGGTCCATCCATTTCGGAATCTTCATTCGCCTCAGTCTTCTCCGGCGAGGAGCCGTTGGTGGTGGTGGGGGAAGTCTCTTCCCCGATCCCGGAGTCCATCTTCTGTTGGTTCAACTCCTTCGAGTTCTCCGTGGACTCCTCGCCGCTCGTCTCTATCTCGATTTCCACCGTGTCTTCCCAGTCCATCTCAGTCCTGTACGATGTACCGACACCATCCTTACCAGCAAGATATATCTCCACTTCAGCCGGCATTTTCCTCTTCGGTTCGTTCGGTTTCGTCTTTGTCTCTCCGTTTTCAGTCTTGTTTCCATCTCTGTTTTCAGTTTTAGAGCCGTCCGTTTCGGTTTTTGTGATTTTCGTTTCGGCTCTTGACTTCTTTAAGGTTATTTTTGATTTTCTGCCTTTAGGCTTAGGGTTGTCGTTTCCGGGCGGCATGGTCTCAGTGGCCGTGTCTGCACTGTCGCTGTCCACTATTGCGTTATCTGTGTTCGATGTACTACCGTTTTCGGTTTTAGAATTATCCGTTTCTGTTTTTGAATTGGTGCCATCAGTCTTTGAAGATGAATTTGCCTTGGGGAATCCGGCCGTGATAACCGTCGCGTTATCTGTGTTATTGATAACAATGTCGGGTGGTTGTCTAGAAACTAAAATTAAAAAAATATTTATCGTTTAAGATTGTTTGATACATAGAAAATAATACATGTAAATTAGGGATGAAGTATTTTAGAAAAATATCGACATGTTTTGGTGCAACCCAAATAAGTATCCATTGTTTTGGTGCTAACTCTTGCTATTTACAACTAACTTTTGGTACTACTTCTAGTGTTAACGACCTTTTGTTCAGGGAAACTTTTATTTGTGTTTATATTTAGCTTACGTACGTATCCTCGCACTGTAACATCACACAAATGGGGAAACATCGAACTTCGATGTTTTTCTTCCTAATATCGATATAAAAGGCTGTCTCAGAATGATTTTGTTTTTGAATTGACCAATACGCGCCAACCGCAGTTAGCAGGGGGAGGGGAGTGGACTCGTCCGCTTGGCCGGCTTGTTAAGTTTAGTAGCCATGAATCGTTTCACGGGATTAGAGCGCGCGTTTTGCGTGAGAGCGTTTTATAAAAACAACGATTCCTACACTGTTGTTCGTCGTCTCAACAGGACACATTTTAATTTAAAAAGCTTAAGACATGTGCCAAGTGTCAATTTATTTAAGCATTGGGTGTGCAAGTTTAAAGAGACTGGGAATACAATGCCGGACAAATCGTCTGGGCGTAAAAAGACATCAAGAACGAGCATGAACGTCGCTGGCGTTCGAAAGTCTGTTATGGACGACCTACGACAGTCATTGAGATTGCGCGCAGCTTCTCTTAATTTGAACAAATCTACAGTTCATCGCATTATTTCGAAAGATTTACATTTTTCAACCCTATAAAATTGTTATTGTCCAAGAAATGAAGCCTGATGATCCTGATAAACGAGTCGAATTCTGCAGGACAATGAAAAACCGTTTTAGGAGTTCAATAACATCTGGTTCTCCGACGAATCGAATTTTCACATCAACGGTCATGTGAATAGACAAAATTGCAGATACTGGGCTTCCGAGAATCCGTTAGAACTGCATCAGAAGCCCCCTGCACTCGCTTAAAGTTGTTATTTGGGTTGCCATATCAAGTCAAGGAATTATCGGTCGTTATTTTTTTGAGGATAACCGAGGTCGAACTCCGACCGTTAATTCTGACCGATATTGCCATATGATCTGGACTTTTTTGGCTACAGAAATGCAAAACTAGAAGGGCTACCCGCAACACCTTTTTCCGGCAAGAAATAAATCGTGAAGACCAGCTAATGAGTCATTTGTAACATAAGAAGTGGTTCTTATGTTACAAATGACTCATTAGCTGGTCTTCACGATTTATTCCCTGGAAGAGTGATAAGTCGCCGAGGAGACATCAATTGGCCACCGAGGAGCCCTGATTTAAGGCCTGCTGATTTCTTCCTATGGGGCTACCTAAAAAGCAAAGTTTACAATCCATTGCCACCCAACCTGAATGTTTTGAAGCAAAGAATCACTGAAGAAATCAACTCTATTCCAAGAGCGATGCTCCAGCGAGTTATTGAAAATTTTAGCTCCAGGTTAAATGATTGTGAACAAATGAATGGTGCGCAATTGCAAACGGTTGTTTTTCATAAATAAACTTCAAGAATTGCTCTTTAAATTAACATTAAATAAAACGAGATTTAATTGATATTTTGTTTTTTATTTAACATCTAAAAACGAAAAACATTCTGAGACACCCTTTATTAATGATTTAGAGTAGCAAATATCAATGTCAAAACATCCATGTTTTGAACCCCAACATAGATGTCTCGATAAAATCTCTAAGTGAAAGAATTGTTGTTTTAACCGATTTCAAAAATGGAGGAGATCCTCAATTCGAATGCATATGTTTATTATGGATGTTCAGCCATAACTTCTTTGTTTATGAACCGATTTCGATGATTCGTTTTTCGTTAGAACCTCAAGGGTAGTTCCATTTTAATTGCATTGGCATTGGAAATTCAACTTCGAAGATACACCAGGAAATTTCTCGAACTCATTGAAGTTAGTTTTCTTGTTTGTTAAAAAATATCCTATTTAACAAGTACGTGTCGCGAATGATGATTACTTACCATTGATTATTGGTTGCGGAGCGTCCTGGAACTCGAGAGTCAGCACCCCACGACAGGTGCGCGTGGATAGCTCGTTGGTGTCGGTCCTCGGAGTGGGCGCGGTGCGGTGCGTGGGACCACCGCCGCCACCACCACGGCCGCCGCCACCACGGCCGCCTCCGCCGTCGCCATCACCGCCGCCGCCGCCGTCACTTCCGCTGCCATCAGCACCACCGCCGCCGCCGCTGCCGTCATCGTCTCCAGGCGCATCGTCACCATCACCGTCATCATCATCATCGCTGGATGAGTCCGAGTGGGAGTCCATGGAGTCGAACCGTAGCGCCCCGGCGACGCGGTTATGGCCCATGCTCAACACGAGACTCAGCAAAGCGTTCATCTCATTCGCGCCGCTCGCTCGATCGAGGTCGTGTAAAGCGTTCAGTCCTTCTGTTATAGAAAATGTTGCTACAAAATGGAAAAATTTTAATAATTCAGGTTTATGTCACTGCGTGTCCACAAATTATGGGACACTATTATTTATTGATAATTAAAAAAAAACTCATTAATGGGAAATTACAAAATATAAATGATCCCCTTTATTGCATTAGGGCCACAATCTCAACTGATCTTAAGTGACGATATGGGCTAAGATGGTAACACGCTAAGCCTAGTGGCAGAACTTGCAATCGAGTGCAGCTACCGGAACACACTTATATAGATGCTTGGCAACAGATTTTCAACTTGAGAGCTAAACAAGTGAGTATTAGAAAAAGTCCTAACACCATGCCTAATTTCATCACAATGTTTTCCTTCACTAAAGGCTTTTAGGTGCATGGACTCTGAAGGAAACTATATAAAAATAAAAAAAAACTAGTCCAGAAATGTGTGGGGTCTTACCGACGTCGCTATCGTCCTCGATGGGGATGCAGATGCGGCGCGGACACGCCGGCCGAGCTGTTTGCTGGCGGGGCGGAGGCTCCCGAAGCTCCGGATGGCGCCACTGCAGCGACTTGCGCATGCAGGTGCGCACCACCCCGCGCGCCAGGATCTGCAGCCGCGGTGGAGTCAGCTCGTCTGCGGAACAACGTGAAAACCACTTATACGCAATGAAAATAATAGTAGTGACAACTGTCGACAGACATGCGACAAACATATTACACAATTAAATCCTTCTAAATAAATCCTAAATTTTTCGTATATTTTTCTTACTACTTGCAATTCTATGTTACGTAACAATAGGGTAAACCAAAACAATATAACCAAGGAATCGAAAATTAATCGTACGAATCGAAAATATTCGAATTGATCAAAAGTCGTTGTAAATTTAATTTATTCGTTTCTTTTTTAATTCAAATAAAAATACATATTTACGTAATTCCTACATTTTTACTTCAGCAACACGCAACGAAGAATATTGACTGGATGAAATTAATGATATTGTTGTTTGGCGTCAGGCATTCATAAATTCAAATGTACTACTAGATTGCGATCTCAATTGTTGTTATAGTTATTTTTGTTATTGTTATTTCCACAGCTTAAACACCCCCTCGATTGATTTAGGTAAAGCATCGATAAAGAATCGCTAATCGTAAAATCAACTTCGAATTCAAGTTATGCCGCATCTCTAAAATAAACATTTGACATGTGCCATGCAAGCCTTCTTAACAGTGAACAAACAGCCCTTATGAATACTTCCTTTTATATTATTACCCTTAACTGAATTAATTATCTATACTATATAATATGTAGTAAGTGTGCAGCGGAGATGATTGTATTTTAAAAATATATAGGAGATAAAAGCTAACCGAACCGAACTTGAGACGCTATTTAATAATAAAGACTTTTTCATCATTATGTTAGTCACAATAAAATGACATAGTATCTTAAATATTGATCACTAAGTTATAGGTAATTGTCTAAAACTCAAATAGTCGCTTGCGAGTACGCGACAAGGCTGGTTGTGTAGTCACTATGTAATCACTATAGACAAGAAAATACTTATTATTTCGTTAAATCCGAGCTTTAGTTATCGATAAAATTGAAATTCAATTTACATAGTTTGATCTTTGATTTCTACAGGGTATTTCATTAAGCGTTTCCTATCTTTAAATTTAAATAAAACAAATATGTGAGATGTCATCGAAAATTTTTATTCATTTCAAATGCCATTATGTATGTGATCACGCCAGAATGACGTGACGTTCAGCTCGAAATGCTCGAAATGAACACGGCAACACTACCACCGCGATTATCTATGGTTCATTCTTTTTCCGCTCTGTGACGACGTAGTGTGTGTGACTTGCAAGAACAATGAAAGGTTTTACTAATTGTAGCAAGATTAAAGCAAACCGGCGCCGGCTCAGTGAACTCTAGTAGCGAGTGTCAAGTACAAAACAATCAGCTCATCAAAACCTCCTTCAGCTCATAAAGGTACTTGTCCTACACATTTTCACATATTGTAAACGACGTGTGGTGTTTTACACACCAGTATGGAATATAAGATAGTGCAAATGTTCGCCGCGGCTTCGCTGGATGGCACGGCACGCATTCGAAATGTCCAATTTTCAATGACTCTGACGTATATATCAGGCTGAATTTGACTGATAGCATGGGTTATGTTAGCTTTGACAGCCGTTGTGGTTTATGGTTTATTCGCATAGACTTGCGACTTAAGAAAACCCTACAAGAAAAAGTCCAACGAAGTCAAATCGCACGATTTCGATGGCCAGTTCATATGACCTCCATGTGAAATAACCATGCCCTCAAATCGCTCGTGCAGTATGTCTAATGTGGCATCCAATTCAGGCGAAAGGAAGTCGGTAATTATCGACTTATATAGCTCGCTGTTGACGGTGATGGCCTGGCCAATGTCGTTCTCAAAGAAATATCGACCGATGACGCGCCCAGCCCAAAATCCACACGTAAGTGTCTTTTTCGGGATGCATTGGTCGCTCTTGAATATCATGTGGATTGGTATCCTTCCAAATTCGACAATTTTGTGTTTCATCCAGAAATGGACTACATCACTGAAGATGATTTTTTGATGAAAATTAGGGTCAGTTTCCAACTGCTCCAGGGCCCATTCAGCGGACACACGTTGTTGTCTATGGTCACTTACCTTCAGCTCTTGCGTTATTTGACTTTTGTATGGATGTAGGGCCAAGACACGACACAAAATTCGCCAAGTTGTGGTCTGCGAAAGGCTGAGTTCTTGTGAGCGACGCGAAATCGACTGCCTCCGATTCTCCTGTACACTCTCACGGACAGCGGCGATGTTTTCGGCAGATCTTTCGTTTAATCGTCGTACGAGTGTTAGTTCATTGTTTACTAAACCAGTGAACTCAAATTTATCCACCACACTGCGAATAGAGTCCTCTCGGCAGGACGATTCTGGTGACCGTAAAATTGGCGAAGCGTGTGGAACGTTGCCCGAACAGAACACCCATTTTTGATAAAACAATTTTAGGTTCGACTTTAGATTACCTACATGCGCTTCGCTCACTCGGCTCATGCATGATGAATTTTACCACCACAACGGAAAAATGAAAATACCTCACTCAAAACACAAAACCGCACAAAACGATAAAGTAGGTCATTTTTGACGTAAACAACACAATAATCGTTCAAAAACTAATATAAAAAATTATAGAATAACAATACTATCTTCGAAATTTTTTACCTATCATTCAAAAGTGAACTTTATGTCAACAACTTAGAACTGAAATTTGTATTGTAAGATTAACAAAAAATGCGATTTTTAAAAATCAATTTCTCAAAAACTATTTATTTCCGCAGAGTGAAATCTTTTATTAAATTATTAAAAAATCATCTAGCTGTAAAAAAAAACTTGGGAGTCTCAACTCGACGGCATATAATCTAAAGCTGAGCCGAATTTTATCATTTTCACGTGCTATTGAACGCTATATCCGTCCATAGTGATTTAGCAAACCAAATTGAATAAATGGCAGCCAATTTGACAGATGTCGCTTCAGCAATATGGCCGCTATCAACTGTCAAAGTTCGGAAGTCCCTATTGGAAGACCTATTGGAAACAGATTTGTTTCGAAATTACAAAACTAACAAAAGATATCTTAGTATATCTATTTCGCTTACTCTTTACTAGAATTACATTAGTGCGAGTAATGCAGTTAATACACATTTTATAATAGGTACTTACATATGAAATTAGCGTTTTATATGGAAAAAGTATATCAGTCAAAGTATTGTAATATTATTATTTATACACTTTCCCCATTTTATAGTTAGTTCATCGTTTCCATTGCTGAAAAAATTGTAGGAGCGAGAATCAATAAAATCTTTGAAGGAGGTTTGGACAGCCTCATCAGAATTCCGAAAAAAGTGGTAATTCGTGGTAATGTATGTGGTGGTTCGTTGAGAAAGAAAATAAAAAACTTGTGCAATCAGCTTACCAAGTTTGAGTAGGTTACCGCTCTCCTCTTTTGTGGGGACGCGCAAAGTCGCGAACGACACGTGGTGAAGATTCCGGGAACTCCACTCAGTTTCAGACTCGCGACGCATCTGTATCAAGTTGTCGTTCAACGGCATCACCAGAACACCACCAACCTTCCGAGAGACGTAATTATTTTTTAAATTATCTTAACAGTAAGCAATGGTAACGCACATGGACACCGCGTCGATCGAACTGAGTTCGAATCCCTGCAATGACAGGCTGGATGAAGAAAAAACCCAGCGATGAAACTATAGCATGGTGGTACGGCATTTTCTAATGCCCACCTGCCTAACTACCACGCTCAAGTTGAAAATCTGTCGCCAAGCATCTACAGGTGTGTCCCGGCAGCTGCATTTGAGAGCAAGTTACCCCCTCGAGGCTAAGGGTGTAACCTACAAAAAAAAACAAACAGTAGGTACATAGTTCCACAATTCAGCCAAATCTCTTCAGAATTGTATCACTTTATAAGTATATTACTCTTTATAGATTTAGCCCTTTAGTCCGCCATGATATAAGTTTCATTATAATGTTTTAATATTAATTTCATTAATGTTTTTTCTTCTACTTGGGGCAATCCGACTGGTGGAATGGAGTACCTCCACCCTAGAGAAAATCCCTTGTGTTGTCTTTCTGAGTTGATAAAGGTTCCCAGGGCTCCTCGGGTAGTTTCAAGGTCGACAACGCGCAACGCTGTGATAGTACATGCGTCCATAGCCTAGGGTAGTCGCTTATCATATCGCTTATTAAAAAAAATTAGCCCAGGCAGAGTTCAAAAACACCGGTAACCCCTAAGAGATCGGTAACCCATCGCCGATCGTGGCTGTCATGCCGGCCTGCAAAAACCAGAAGACAGCCACTCTGACAGATTGATCACCATGAGCATGGTATGGTGGTTGCGACCTGGTCGAGTTCGGGTCACTCTACCACCCCGTTTCATTACTTGATATACACCAGCTGATCGCAAAACCGCCAACTGCCACTATGGCGGCTGTTATACCGAGTCTATGACGGTGTAGGCTCTATATTATTAGGTACACATGTCATATTTTATACATTAATCACTATTTCTATAATAGTTAATTGATTGGATAAATAGATAGGATTGTCCACATCGACATTAAACCGGACATTAATTTTTGTATACCTGAAACATTCTTTAACACGAAAAAGGTCGGGGTTCAAGTGCAGCTCTCCCTGCCAACTTCGACACCAGTCCCGATCTGTACGATTGTACCCGAAGCGTAAAACGCTTTACACAGGACCTTGTATTTTACTATAGGTTTTGATTTGTATGGATAATAATTGTGTTAAGTCTCGATCTTTCTAGAACATTGTGTCTTGATGGCGCTAAATAAGGAATTACGAACGAGTCTTCTTCGTCTTATTTTTGTTTTAAGTCTTTGTAAAAATTTGTAATATTTATACTAAGTGGAGGTCTACTGACAAGATGGTGGCTCTCTTGTCAAAACTATCTACTATAGGGAGTTTTAGTGACATCTCAAAATGCATTCTCGTACTTTATGCACAACAACCAAACAATATCACGTAAAATGTCACGAATATTACATAATATAGGGACAAAAAACCTAAGTAAACGAATTAAAAATAAAAACCACAACATGTCACATCAAGATTCCGCCAAAAACTCCCAACGAGAGTCTATTAAAATCCCGAAGTCGAAAACTGTGGGTTTTTATGAATCGAGGTTCGTTTTTCCCGTACCGCACGCGTACCATACAATATTATTCATCACAATCGCATGTAAATAAATGGATATTACTTAAAAAATTAGGGAAGAGCGGGTTTTTTTATGCGGTTGGCGGGCTAGTGTTCCATAAATAATACAAATATGTTGACTTCACAAACGTAAAAGCCCAAAGACACATACAGCTAAATTACTTGTAAAAAAATGGCATCAATTGCAAAAGCCATTACGCCTTCAGCGTTAGCGCAAAAAAAGTTTTTTTTTATGAGTATTTTGTTTAGGTTTGTTTTATTAGGTTAGGTTTATTTAAGATTGCCTGTATATTATGACACTGTTTACGTGCAGGTGTGATGAAAATAATATAAATTTTCTCCTTACTTTTTGCTTGTTTATATCTACTCTCCTTCTTTTATACTGTAGAAAAATCTATTTAACTTTGAACATTTACTTCAGTCACAATTTTATTATTGTCGTACCCTACTAAGGATGGTAGATAGTGGCCCAATAATATTGGTACAAATGTCGCTAAAAAATGGTATTTTAAAAAAAGGGGTACCCTCAAGCAAATAGCAAATACCAGGGGCTTAGTACTATTGTCCGTCTCGGAGGGCCTTTTATTTAGCTCGTCGGTACCCAAAATTTTGCAAACCTCAGGAGCCTTATTCCGTCTTTTCACCGCCTGGAGACCCTTTTTTTAGCTCCTTAGTGAACGACATCAACAGGAGCCCTGATCGATACTGAAAAGTTGGTAATATTGCATACCAGGATAATGTTTACCTGGTGCATGGTACAAGACCCTGATACCTGGTACTATTACCTCCTACTATTGGTTAGCCTAGTGGTCGACCATACAAAGAAGTTACAATGAATTTTACTACTTCAAGCTTGTAAGAGAATGAAAATTGTTTTGATTATTATTTTTAAATAGAAAATAAACGGAAAAAATAGTGAGAAACAACAACTCACCTTTATAAGTTGCTTCATATAATTATTATACTCGTCAGGGCATCCGGCCCCGCAATACACGCGGTCGTACGCGGCTTGCAATGGCGCCAAGCACAACCCATTACCTGAATACACAATACAAGTTCGATCGGAATCTCGATAAATCGAATTTCGTTAAGAATTTCGACATAATGAGTACCTATTCTAGTTAACAAGCATTTCGAGGTACAAATAACAACATACAAAGGTACAATTTTCGCGTATATTTTTCGAGTTGTAGAGTCATCTATGATACAAATAAATAAAATTGTAGTTTCTCTTTGTAATGTCAAAATAACAGCTTTTTACTAAATACATATGAAAGTACACGCATACGGTACTTTTTTATAGTAGTAGGTTTAGCGTTGTGGCCACAATATCACCTAAACTTAAGTGACGATGTGGCCTATGATAGAAGCATGCTAAGCCTAGTGGAAGACTTGTTCTCGAGTGCAGCTGCCGGCATACACCTATTGGTGTTTGGCGTCAGAATTTCAACTTGAGAATGGTAGCTAGCCAGGAAGGCTGTAGAAAAAGCCCTTATAACAAAAACAATAATTTTTTTATCTCTCTGTATGTTTTTTTTATTCCGGGTAATCTTCGGAACGGTTTGACCGATTTGGACGAGATTTTCACTGGCTGTCAGCTGATGTTGTATCTTATATATATGTTGAGTAAATTAGGTTACTTTAATTTTAGAAAAAGAGTTAAGATTCCGCGCCAAAAACGCATCATTATCTTTAAAATAATCGGCGGGCGACCTCCGTGGGTGGAACTGGGGTCACCACAATACCAACATTCTGTAGTCCAAACGAGCGGAGTCATATAGCTAGTAGTTAAATAAAAATTCGATTTCAGATAAAATTATTATTAAAGTAAATTGTACAAACAGGTTTAACATATAGTCTTTTTTTATTAAGGAACTAGCTGTGCCCGCGACTTCGTTCGCATGGACTACGGACTGCCGTCGATCGGTCATACGCGCGAATCGTATTACTCTCGCTCCCGGTTAAATGATTATTGTTAGCGATCCTTAAAAGATAGACATATGCTCTCACTGACTTTTTTGTAGGTCTTTTTAGTATCTAAGATTATGTAGTACATTAATTTGATATTTATCTTATGATTTACTCCGCGTAAGCCATTTAAATCCCAGAATTGATTCACAATGACCAGATTTATTTTTAATTTGCGTGGAAATTTAATTATTTTTCTATAATAGAAAGTAGCCTTAGTTACTCCTTATAACATCAGATACCTACCAGTGAAAGTCCCGTCAAAATCGGTCCAACCGTTTCCGAGATTATCCGAAAAACAGACAAAAAATTTAAAAATTGCTTTTTTGTTATAAGTGCCTTATGTAATAAGTAAAAAACTGTTATTTTAACATTACAGACACTTCAATCTTGTTAATTATATAGAGGATGTAGAGATTTGTAGAATGTTTATCAATTAAATATTTTATTGCTATAGTTTCAGGGAATTCAAAATAAGACATCATTATATTTTTCTAACTTCGACTTAAATAGTATGTTTTTAGAAATTCGAGTCTTAGAGTATAAAAATACTATTTATACCTCATAGGGAAATAATATTTCGCTAAGTTTACAACATTTAAATAATTCAAGATACCTCATATTTAGGGGTTCAGCGAGAGGGAATAACAATTTTGGTCATTTCACTGAGGAATTACCACTTAACGAGGTCTGAGTTATCGAGCTTCCACTGTATTTAAATACAACAAACAAATAAAAATCATATAAATAATTATTGAAATCTTTTAAGAGCTGTTGATTCCTTTATGGGAATGAAATGGAATTCCAATAAATTAATTTGAATACAATTAGTAAAACTAATCACTGACAAAGAAGGAAAACTTGTTATGAAAACCTACACACGACTTTTTTTTCTTGCAGTAACTCAGCAAAATCGCTTATACTTAACTGGTGCGGCAGTTAACTAATTAGTGATTTCCTTCGAGAGAAAGCCTTTGCCTTGCAATAGGACATTGGCATAATAATTATTATTCATTGTAAACATACCACAAAAGAACTTGGGTTCACAGAAATCAAACTCATCCAGTGTGGGCGAGTTCTCTATGAACTGGCCAATCTTCTTTGTGGCATACTCCACGACCATCGGATGCACCTCAATCCCGTGGCTAATGCCACCAGAGCCGATGATCAGTCCCGCTAAGGTGCTAAGATAACCAGTACCAGATCCAATATTCAGGAAAGAGATGCCTGGTCGCAATTCCAGACCCTCCATGACTTCACTGAAAAATAATAGAAACAAAAAATATTTAATGTTCACCAGTATATAAAACGGACAGTTATTTATCCTGATACTGTAAATCTGGTAAAGGGTGTATCGGAAAAATATATATCCAGCAACTTTAGATGCCATGTCAATCCAGAAACTTAGCATGTTCATTACAATATTAACATACACTCAAAGATCTTAGCAGATTCAGTTTTGAATGGAATTGAGTTCATTTGAGTCAAAAGAATTAGCATCAACTAGTCTAACGTAGGTGTGACAAAAAAATGGGGATTCACAATTAGTAAATTTATCTGCTTTCGATAGTGAAGCACTAAAATGTTGGCTTGACTTCACCTATCAATGTAGGCAGACAATATTTTCAGAAGCTCAGCGACTATTACTTGTAAAAACTTGCTTATTCCATATTCAGTACATTGTGCCGAACTCAGCCGCAACACAAATTTCTATAGTTAGATCTTATCTTCATGTTTTTTGTTGTTTTCGGAATATGGTAGAAATGTAGCTGCAGGAGGTCTTCCGGAACCAGCTAAATTTTTAAAGTGCTTTATGAGAAAAGTCTGGCAACCCTGAACTAGTTGGTTCTATTCAACTCAAATCTTTAGTAAATGTATGGTACAAATGTTTATGCAATTCAGGGAAAGCTGAGCTCTGAGTCTATGTAGTAGAAGGACATTAATTGTAAACCATCTGTGTAAAGCACCCAAACACACAAACACAATAACAACCCTAAAATTTCTGTAAATTTAGTACAACAATAATCTTCTGTAATATTAATAAGCAACAGTGTATAACAATTTATATGTAATTTAGTGATAAGTTTTGTTATTAGTTATAGATACTAAAATAAGGCTCACTTAGCTATAGTACATAGCTGCATTTGCAAGTGTATCTTTTTTCATGGCAATTTTTAATGTTTAATATTATAAAAGCACTCATTTAAAAAAAGGTGTAGATCATAAAGTCAGCAGATTTGTGACATAGATTTTTTTTTACTACTTTAATATTTGATCCTTATCTAAAGAACAAAATTATCACTATATCTTAATAAGCAATAATTCTGTAGTCCACGCAAGTGAAGCTGCGGGCACAGCTAGTAATATTATAAATGTAAAGTTTGTATGTTTGTTACTTAATCACACACAAATGGCGTTCAGCCCAGGTTGTGATGAAATTTAGCACATAACAGTTTATAACCTAGATTAACACATTGGATACTTCTTATCCTGGTAAACAACATATAGAAATATGTTTGAAGAGAGAACTCTGGACCCAATTCTGAAGTCCACACAGATGAAGTCATAGGCATCTGCTAGTATTATTATATAAATATAATTATTTATAACTTCTGTCAAGTCATAAGTATTATTATTGTAAGAGTAAAATAAGAACAAATAATTATCAGGGAGTTAATGATAAGGCATCATTACTTTTACATATAGTCATAACTACAAGTAAATATTTTTACTTAACATTATAATGTAAACAAGATATATTTCCATCCATATCTTAACCTGTGGTATACTTGAAACTAGTATATATAATTGTGAAATTTAACAACAAGTGTGTTTAATTAGCACAGTTATTATAATTATAACAATACTAGCCCTGCCCCAGTTTTATCCATGTTAATTTTATCTGACAAACACTGCACCGCCAGCACACTCATGTAGCCTATCCTAATTTTTCTAAAGCAGTTTGGGAGGGCTTCCACTTCAGACTTAATTAACAAAAATCAATATTTAAGGCTAGCTGAGAGTTGTAGTCTAATGTTAGATGGCCTACACTATTTCTCGTGAATCTGGCTATCATATACAAAAAAAGAATCTAATCTGACTGGTAGTTCCAAAGATTAGCGTGTTTAAACAAACAAACAAAAAAAACTCTTTTTCTTTATTATATTATTATAATTATATTATTACAAAAATATAACATGTAGGTCATTTATTTAACCACCAAATATGTGTCAAAAAGAACAATTAAAACAGCAACAATATCTTCTATCACCAAAGTTTATAAGTAGATATATTCCCTAATTATAGTGATGTATCATCTATCCTCTATTTATAATATCTATTCCCAACAAATAATTTTGTCATCATATTAATTCTAATGGTATCACTTAATTCCTTCTAACATCAAAAAATAATAGATTTACCACCAAATAAATAGCTTTGTTTCTTATGGTTAATTATATTGTAGCCAAAATGCATTGACTTGGTTAGGTTAGCTTGTAACTGTGATCATAATGCACAAGCTGAGCGAGCATAGAGCACACAAAGTGGAAGAAATAAGTTAGACATTGAAAATGCACATTTTATGTAAGAGCATTTTGATGCTGTTTGTTAATTCTATTTTCATGAGACATCTATTTTTTTAGGGACAAATCTTATTAATAATGTCATTGCAGATGAACTTATTTGGTGACAAATCAATAATTATCAAATCATTACAGATACCCAATTAAAACTCTTATATACATACTATAAATAAGGAGAACCAGATAGCCAGGACTCTGCAGATGTTGCATTTAGCAGCATTTTATATTGTTTATATTTAAACTGTTATCATGCAAACAAACCCTATATAGGCAGATTGCTTAATTCAAGGAATGTAGTAAGCTAAGAGTAGATGGAAAGAATATAATTTATTAATAATAGATCCATTAAGATTTAGATAAAATATGTATTATTATTGTATGAGCAACACATACCAGCTGTTGGAATGTTATATTTACAAAATGTTTATTTTTATCACAGGCAAAGCCTGTTTAATTATACAGATATAACAGTACATAATATATAGGAAAAACAAACACATCAGCTTTTGACAGTTTTTTATTGAATGAAAAAGATAGTATTGTCTAATCTACCCATGATAAGGAGCATAACACTTCGGAATCAATAAAACAACTCACAATCTGAATCCTCTGCAACAAAGATGTTGTTATAACCTCAAAAGATTCCTTTAAATAAGTACAATGTTGAATATTTGGTATTTTAATTAACATTTATTTATTTATTTGAAAGAAGGATTTGTTAATTTGGATGAAGAATGTGAGATAGAATGTTTATGGAAGAATTTTAAGGAAGGTGTAGTTGATGTTGCAAGTTATGTATTTGGGGTTGCTAAAAGAAGGAATGGAAGAACACAGAAAAATATATGATGGATACAGAGGTGCAAAAAGTTGTGGATGGAAAGAAAAAAAAGTGTGGCTGAATTGGTTAGCCGAAAAGGCTAATCTAAGAGTGCAAAGGTCAACATTAGAGGATGTGGATAAGGCAAGAAAGGTTTACAAAATGATGAAAGGGTTAGTGAAAACTGTGGTCAGTACGAAGAAAAAAGAGCGGAAAGATGAGTTTGACAGAAGGCTCTCTGATAATTTTCGAGACAATATTAAAGTGTTTTGGAAATCGATTAGATTAGCTTGAGTAAAGACAACAAACTCAGAGTTATCTAAAATCAGAAGCAAGGATGGAAGTATTATAAAAGGAGAAGAATAAGTGTTGAAGAAATGGAAGGAATATTTTAAAAAATTTGTTTGAAAGGGAAGAGATGCTAGCCTCATTGGAAGTACCTGCTCTTGGAATGAAGGAAAGTAAACCTGACAGCATGATCAGTATGGAAGAAATTATGAAAGGATTAAAAAGTATGAAATCTGGTAAAGCTGCAGGGTATGACAGGGTGTCTGTTGAAATGCTGAAGGCTGGATAGGGTGTGGTAGCAAGTCAGTTATACCGCCTTTTCAATTTGTGTTGGATAAACGGTCGGGTACTGGGAGATTGGCGCAAGGCTGTGATCTTGCCCTTATACAAGGGAAAAGGGTCACAACAAGACTGTAAAAATTACCGCGGAATTAGCCTTCTCAATGTTGTCGGCAAACTGTATGCTAAGGTAATAATTGAAAGAGTTATGTTAGAATCAGATGATAGAATATGGGATGTACAAGTAGGATTTAGAAAGAGTACGGGATGTACGGATCAGGTCTTTTCCTTAAGGTGCATAATTGAAAGACATTTGGCAACAAACCAAAAAGTATTTTGTACATTCTTGGATTTAGAAAAGGCCTATGACAAAGTGATGAAGAATGAGTTGTGGTTGGCATTGTCTAGGCATAGGGTTAGCAGGGATCTGATACAAGCATTGAAATCTCTCTATGAGGATCCAAAAGGGTGTCAGACAGGGATGTGTAGCGTCTCCATGACTGTTCAACCTATTCATGGATAATTGTCTAACAGATTTGAAAGAGAATGATTGTGGACTGAGAATGACCGAGTTACTTGTCAAATGTCTTCTTTATGCTGATGATCAAGTTTTACTTGCATCGTCGGCTAATGATTTACAAGTGATGGTGACTATTATGAATGAGGCTTTGAAAAGAAAGGGAATGAAAGTAAATGCAAAGGAGACGAAAATTTTGGTGTTTCAAAAGGAAGAAAACTTGACAGAAGTATGTGTCCGGATTGATGAGGATGAACTGGAGCAAGTGAGTTTGTATACTTGGGATTGATGTTTACCAGGGATGGAAAGTATGAGAGAGATATAGGAAGGAGAGTAAATGCCGGTAATATGGTGATTGGGGTGTTACACTCCTTTATGAGCAGCCAGAGTATTTCTATGAAAGCTCGTTTGGCTGTGCATAGAGGAGTGTTGGTTCCAACACTCATGTACGGATGTGAAAGCTGGGTGTGGTAGAAAAATCATGAAAGTAAAATAAATGCAGTAGAAATGAGAGCGCTAAGAGGTATGTTAAGAGTGAAATTGAATGACAGGATAAGAAATAGTGTGATAAGAGAGCTTTGTGGTGTGAAAGAAGATATAGTCACACGAATTGAGAAAGGGATGCTTAGATGGTTTGGGCATGTTGAGAGGATGAATGAAAGAAGAATGACTAAACAAATTTATGATGCGAGTATGAAAGGAATCGTTGGAAGAGGAAGGCCTAGATGAACATTTATCGATCAAATCAGAGACATTCTGAAGAAAGGTAAGGTCAAGAGTACTCTAAACCGACGAGCATGCATAAAAAGATTAATGAATGTTGAAGAAGCGAAAGAGTTATGCCAGGATTGTAGCAGGTGGAAGGACATGGTCTCTGCCTACCCTGTTGGGATATAGGCGTGATTTATGTATGTATGTATGTATTTATTTATCTTAAATCATTATTCTGATGTGTCTATATCTTAAGGTGTTATAGGTCATATAGTTTTAAAGTTAATCTCTTCAGAAAGGTCTGTTTATTTGATCATAGCCAGGTTTCAACTTCATTTAAAAAAAAAAAACAAGTTAAAAATAAAGCAAAAACATAAAAGATACACATGGTACCATCATACATTTTTGTAAGCATTAGTTAATCCTAAAATGAAATCCAATAACCCGAAAAGATTACATTATTCCTTTACACCCACATCATCCAAATAAAAAATACCCACCCCGCACTAACGTTTTCATTTACTTACCTATAAATGCATGGTGCTGATAGGTGTAAAGGTCCATTTCTCCAAGCGAGATCTCTATAGGCCTGATCTCGCGTCTCTGGAGTCATATAATCGGCGCGATCCAGCACACGAAACACCCGCTCCACAATCCTCGAGCGGATGTAATTGCTACCCATTAAATTATCCACCAGCTCATTGTTGTCGCGCCCCGAGCTTACTGCGCCACCCATTTTGACTGGTTTTTGTACTGATCCTGTTCGACTCCCGTCGAAACCTCAGCTGATTGCCACACTGACGTCACAAATGTTTTTCACCATATTATTCTAACAAACATCCTTTAGATAATTCAATTTAATAGTATTCACATTTATAAAATATATTTACATAATAAATATACACTAATAAATAGTAGAGACAACCGATTATATCAAAAACTCAAAAACGTATTCTATCTTCTCATTTCTCTAAGAAAATCTACCATTTTAAAAAATTTGTTCTCTTTGCAAAGCGAGTTCGATCGTGGTTTTTTCCGTCACGAGTAGACAAAGAATCGCAATATAAGCCAATCATGTAGTTTTGAGATATATAGGGATGTTATCGAGAACAGTTGTACGTTTGTTTATAAACAAACATCAAAATATTGACATTTTTGAAAATTGGATAAAAATCATTGAGTTAACTAGAATTATCGTAAGTTAATTTAACTACTTATTTGAATTTAATCCATAAAAATAACGAACTCAACGTTATCAAATATTATATGTAAAAAAATATATTCACAACATTATTTTTATAAGTATTTGAACAATGATGTCTATGAGTATTGGGTTTATCAGTCTATGACAGAAAAGTGACAGCTCATTCGTTCAAACCACGGGATTGGAGATGTGATTATTTTACAATTCTATGTGAACATAATTTCATAAATTAAAATTTTAAAGTGTAAGGTGATTTTTTGACCTATTGCTTTACATATAAATCATAAGTTCGATAATTTGATGTTAAATTGTTATATCTGTCACATCACAAATTGAACGTCATTGTGATAAGGTTTCGTATTGAATATTGTTGTATGATGTATCTGTTGTTAGTTCAGACGTAATCATAAAAAAGCGTGTTGTGGTGCAGTGTGATGTCGGAAACGAGTGAGGCGCGGGCGAGTCCATCGGAACCCGGAGGTGGTGCCGGTGGAGAAGAAGACAAACATGACGAAAGAATGCTGGAGTGTAACATCTGCTTAGACACAGCGCGTGATGCTGTCGTCAGTATGTGCGGCCACCTGTTCTGGTAAAACTTACAAACATTCATAAATTATCACCTGTGTAAACCTTATTTATTGAAAATAAAAAAAGTTGTATTACCTATTCGCCTTAACGGGATTCCAAGGCACTGATACTTCTGCATATAATTACGCAAATGTATCAAGAAACTAATTGTATAAAATGGATGGCCTCCAATTTCAAATAATATAAATTCAAACAAAACATTGGTTTATCAAATCAAAATATTTTTTTATTCAATTTAGGCCCTAAGAAGGCACTTATGAATGTTAAAACACTACCACTGGTTCGGAAAACATCCCAGCCCTCCAAGAAACTCGATCAGGTTATCGACATCTTATTTTCTTTTTTAATTCGTTTTTACAGTATTTAATTATATACAATTATAATCATTTTCAGTAAGACATACAGAGAGGGAATCACATCCAGACATCACCATCATTCACATAATCAACAACCATATAAATACCCTGTCAACAATAAAACTTGGTTAAAATAAATTTATATAAATAAAAATATTGTGACCATTTTGCTCTTGATTACATATGATTATATGTGTGGATATCTGGTAAGATTCCATAAGACATTTTAAAATTGCTTATTCATTTTGAGGGATTTATTTCAATAATATAATGAGTAATAAAGTAGGTACAGAATTTGTTGAAATTAGATAAACAATAAAAACTTGTTTAATAGTCTCTTGGTTATTAATACAATAAAAAATTTACACAAGATTAAAAAATGGTGGCATATAACAATAAATAAATTGGTCATATCTTCTGAGAGATAAATATTGTAAACATGGGCACCAGCAGCAGGATGCAAGGGGGTTCACTTGCACCCCATGTCGGGAAAGAAAGAAATAGATTAAGATTTATTTATTAAGTTACAGTTTCAATAAAAACTTAAGGCATCTATGTTGCAATTACTTTTTATAACAATGTACTTAATAATATTCAAAACAAAGAGTGTTGTTATACTAAATTTTGTTAAATCATTATTCACATAGGTAGATAACTAATTAATTAGTGTAAAACTGAAATTAATAAAAACAATAAATTTGCTGTCAATGCACTCCCATACTTATAAATTTTTGAGGAATTCAGTCTTTGATTTACACATTTAAAATAATTTAAATACTTATTTCATTGTTTCTGGTAAATAATTAAGTAGTGTCATTGGCCATTGTTCAGAATTCATAATGAATTGTAGTTACTTTAATAATTATTAAATTTCTTGCTAATACTTAATTGTTGCATATATACCATTTCCATTTCTTTATTTTCTCGATGACAGCTCCTGTGAAAACTTGAAGGAGCATGTTTTTTAAATTATGTATGCATTATTTTATAAAAATATGACATTTACACACATACAAGGTCATACCAGAGTCGGAGAAACTGATAGGGATGGAGCTATATCTATAAATGTAACATGATAACAGACCCAATAATTTTTTACAAAATGTAAGAAACTAAACTACTGCCGGATACTTTTGTACAAATTTATTAACTAATATTATATTTCATTACAAGATGTTACATATATTAATTCTTGATTGATAATGCCAACTTTTTCAAAATTTTCGAAGCTGTTGTAATATAAGTAGGTATAAGTAGGTAATGGACAATGAAAGGAAATAATTATAAAGACAGGTAATCTTTATTTATTTATTTTAATCAAAATCTGATGAATCGTCACTACTTATTTCATATTGATATTCATTCAGATCTATATCATTACTTATTTGGTCACAACACTACAACTATCAAATTAGAACTGTCATCGAGAAAATAAAGAAATGGAAATAGTATAGTAGATTGTTTTTAGTCATAAATAACTTTTCAGTGCTAATATTGAATCAAGAGTAATAAATTTCAATTTTATATAATACTTCTTAGGTCACATTAATTACACTTGAGTTGACATGTTTTTATAATGTAAAAGTTTAATAAAACATACACATGGTGTTCAGTAGTTTGTGCAAGTCCAAAGTGTTATTGTTTGGAGATCTATATAATGTATTTTTTCACTGGTTTTGGATCATAGTTAACATAATAAGTCAAACATAATTTTTCAAGAGCTGCATCTGATTGTTACACAGTTACTAGTTGAGTCTAACATGAGAGATGAGTGGGGAAGGCTACTGAACTTTTCACAAAAAATAAATAAGGCTTATAATCTAAGGAGATTATAAAAAGTAAGGACTTTTCATTCAAAGTTATTGCTAATAGGCGTGTTTAATTTACACACTAATTTTACTACTAATCACCTAAGAACTACAAGGCTATTAACAAGTACTTGATGAAGGTGTTATGTTCGAATTGGTAGGCCATGGGGTGAACTGGATTAACCATATAACATAAGAAGCAAATTCCATGTGCTCACAAATAGTAGACAAATATAATATAGGGAAACCCCCCATTGATGGACCTTTTAATTATTATCTCTAAATTTAAATTGAGATAAGTTTAAACTGACAGGTTGAATGACGTTTTTTTTTCTTACACATTTCGCTTATTACACCTCTAGGGGTTGACTCCTTAAAAAAGATGACTGATGTAACCAAAGCTTCATTTTAGGTTGCTAGCCCAATAATGCTATATGCATATCATATATGCATAGCAATGGCACCAAACTCTCCATCTCACCAGTCCCCTCTTGCAAGCAACAAAAGATGTAAGCCAGAGTCCAATGTACTGATATTTCACTAGTTTAAAAATTCAAACACTATATAACTTTTACAGTTTATAATAAAAGTGATTTAAAATTAATATATAGCTGGCCCTGCCTACACCAGTGGTTGGAGACAAGACCGAATCGGCAAGTGTGTCCGGTTTGCAAGGCGGCAATCAGTAGAGACAAAGTGATACCGCTCTATGGACGTGGTAATACTAAACAAGAGGACCCCAGGAATAAGGTCTGCTATATTGATAATTTTTTTTTATTTTGTACTGCAGTGATTTTGCAATGGCCTTGTTTACTAAATACCCTTGCTGAAGTTATAATTTCTAATTGTCAATTTTTGCATCAAATGTGCTTTGACAGCATTGCAGCAATTTATATAGATACTACAAAAGATAACTTAGAACTGCTATTATGCTCAGTTGAAGTGTAAGCAATATTTTTCAATGTGTTGGCCATTGATATAGCCCTATTGGATATATGTAGTAATTTTGCTGCCTTCGTCACATTATGAAACTTATTTATGTGTTAAATTCCAAATAATACAGGTCCCTCCACGGCCAGCCGGTCAGCGCACCGAGCCGGATAATAATGCCGGGTTCCCCGGCTTCGGGTTCGGTGAAGGTTTTCATATGTCCTTCGGTATTGGAGCATTTCCATTTGGAGTGTTTACTTCGTCTTTCAATTTTGGTGATCCTAGGCCAAGTGCTGGTGAGTTAAAGAATATTTTTTTGAAGTAAAACTTCTTTAGGCGCGACTAGGGAGTAACTCGCATTTTTTTCTGACGGAAGTAACGCTTACGCAGTTTCCGGTATTCAAAAACAATAATTTGGATTGGTAGTAAGTATATGTCATATACTCCACGCTTCCTGACTTATACGCCAGCTAGTGGCAAATATCATAATCAATTAGAATTACTTATTTCCAATATTTTCAAATGGATCAATTGTGAATAGCAAAGTGAATAAAAATTCAATAGTTTAAAAAAAATTATTGTAAATTGCAAAGTTTTTTGAAAATCTCTAAATAGACTTGTTTATTGATTAATTTTGTAATAAATAAATTATTAATAAATTTTCTGACGATTGTGACATTCTATAATATTCAATAATAAAATTTAATCATTTCAGTGATATATGCCGTCAACGCCAAAGAAGTTTTACTTCAATCGCGCGTAAAGGTTACACGCACACACTTTCTTTTTTTATTTAAACTGTGGATAAACATTTATCCCTATGTACTTATTTATAATTGTGAACCCACAGCGCCACGGGGCACGGCCCAATACGAAGAGGAGCAATTCCTATCAAAGATATTCCTGTGGGTAGCTATACTGTTTGTGCTGTGGTTGATCTTCGCATGACCGCCAAGCGACGTCGTGGCACGTGCCGCCTCGTCTGCTGTCCGCCGGCGCGTGCAGCGCTCGATCGCCGCGAACCGATTCCGTGCGGTCCACCTGCCGCCCATCTAGCTTATCTCACGGTACGTCGACGGTCGCCACCATCGCTTTAACTGACCTATGCTGGCGGAAGCTAAACTTTTATAAAAAGAATCCATAAAACAAATTCAAAGGGTAATAATATCCATTACTATATCGTGAATATGAAATGCTCTGTATTTAAGAAATAAGCGCGCCTACAATATATTTATAGAAATCAGAAGTGGGCTATCAGAGAAAAAAAAAACGTTTAATTTTAGGCTTTAAATAATTGTGCTATTATAGGAATGTCCGAGATGAAATCAAGGTAATAAAGGCATTTTTTCTTATTTATGATATTGTTTCAATGGTAATCAATACATACACGTTTATAATTATAACTTTTTAAATATTATAAGTGATATCAGGTTTTTTTGTATAACTGTACTGGAATGGGTATTGTTCTTTTGTGTATGTTTCTTATTTTCGCTCAGCTCTTGTAAATTGTAATTGATATAATATATTATATGTATTTGATAATAGACGTTAGGGCTATCCGTCAAATGAAGACTTAGTTATAACTATGTGATCCACTGCATGTTTAGATTCGGCGAGATATACGTTTTGTAAATCCCAATCTACACTGTTGTGAAGTGTACAGAATGGCATTTAATTTTGTTTTATAGGTTATTCGACAAGGAATTACTTATGATATCATGGGGTGAATGGGGATAATATATAGTATCATACTATAGTAACATGGTGAAGAGAAACCAGTTTGTAATAAACCTAACTTGTGACGTATATATACCCATAATAAGACGGTAGGGGCGGAAATTTTTTTTGGAGATTTCTCTCTACTTGAGCCAGTTAGATTGCTGGAATACCTCCATCCTACAGAAGATCGCATCCAAATAACCTAGCGTTGTGTTCTTGCGGTGAGTAGCGTTTCCAGACCTTGTGGAAGGGGAGTTCAAGGTCGGTAACGCGCTAGTGACCCCCTATGGTATTACAAATGTCCGTAGGCTTCGATTTTGTTTGCAACCTTTGCTGTATAAAAATAAATTCGAATCGTATATAAATAATTGTATACAACTTACCCTTTGCAGCCAGCCATCTAATCAGACTAACATTTAAATTTCGGTAATCTAATTAGAAATCATCTAATTTTTAAGCAGAACGTTTTTGGAGGGGCGGATATGACATAATTATATAATATGATAAATGTTATTAATTCTTTATCTCAAGATGTAATAATACATTAAGTTTTAAGGGCGGTAAATAAGGAATTACGAACGAGAATCTACTAGAAGCCCGAAGTCGAAGACTGATGGTTTTAATGAGCCGATGTTCGTATCCCTTACCGCCCGTGTAACATACAATTATTTTCATCACATTTGCGACTAATGAATATTACTTCATAGTACTAGTCAACTGAACAATTACAAAATTTGCGAAGAGTGGGTTCTTTTAAATGCGGTCGGCTGCTAGTATTTCATAGATAATACAAATTTGTTGAAACTTAAAAGGCGCAAAGACGCATACAGCCAAATGGATTGTAAAAAAAATGGTATCAATCCGAAAAAGCCATTACGCCCTCGGGCGTTAGCGCAAGAAAGTCCTTCGGGTTTTATTTAGGGGGTTACACTCAAGATAGTCTACATATTATAGCACTGTTAACGTGCAAGTGTGATGAAAAGAATAAAAACGGTATATTTCTAAGTACTGTCGATTTTTCTAGAATGGGCAATGAGATGTGTCGGGTGTGCGTGCCATCGACATTATCATATAAACGGTTTTTTAACAGCCGAGAAGTTTCTATCCGCCATCCAACTAATAAATTAGATGTACACCTTCGAATTACTTGACGCCTCCATAAACTATAGCCGTGCAAGTTCGTGCGCGACCGTCCTAGGTTTCCGACAGAGGTTGGAGGGGACGAGGTACAAAAGACAATAACGGAGACGAGTAAAGTAGCGGGCAAGGGAAGTGCGTGCATATACGTGACGGAGGCGCGCAAGTCACAGTACACTGAAGTAAACAATATCACGTCTTCTTACAAATTGCCGAAACTAAATCTACGTAAACTTCAGTACCAAATAGTCGCGATTACACAATTTAATACTAATGGCGAAATATTATATTACTTCCTAGAATTTAAAATTGTCTTTTATTTATTAAACTTTAAGCAAAAAATTCTATTTTTATTTAAAAAAAAAGGAAAATTCCATCCTCACTACCTCACAATCACTTTTAATACTAGAAGTAAAACCCAAGTTGAAATAATTTAAATTAAAGCTTACAAACGTTCTAGTAGATAATATATTTTGGGGAAAAGATAACAATGACATTTTAATATAGTATTATAAAATACGTAGTTACTCAATCACGCAAAAACGGCTGAACAGATTTTGATGTAATTTGGCACACAGATAGTTTATAACCCGAATTAACATAATATAGGATACTTTTTGTCAAGGTAAATGACTTGGTTTAACCGACTGTTATCAATTTATGTTGTTTTCCGAAGTCCACGCGAAAGAAGTCGCAGGTACAGCTAGTAATAAATAGAGAAGGAAATTGAATTTTTTGGGATGATTGAAAATTATATTTAGTTTTGGGGATCGTGGTCGATATAAACCCTCTTAGGTCCGCGTCTGAGTTAGTAGGTATCTTTACAATAATGCACAACCCAATCTCTTGTACGATCAATCCATGAAGTCGCAATTTATAGGGTCATCTAGAGGTCTTTCTGAAAAAAAATAAACACTCGATTTTTTAGGTAAAGTATTCACGTATTTTTTTTACTTTAAAAGATTAGATTTTTATCGAATCGATATCACTATATTTATAATTACCTATGAGCAATTCAAATAACGACTGGCATTGTTTGGATTATAATTATAGTTCATTGACAGAAAAGTTATAGGGGCATTTAGGACGCCCGACATGTTGGGTATTAAATGAACAGCGACAAGGTTGTTTATCTAGTATAATACGGGTCTATAACAATAATAAATATGGGGACACAATTTCACACAAGGCCATTTAATTCCAAACTAAACAAAGCTTATTTTATAGTACCTAACAGCTGATACACTATACATAAATTGATATTTAACACTAAGACAAAACAACTAACAATAAAATTATATTCATCACACAAAATTCAATCATGGCGGGGTTCGAACTCGTGACTTATCGACTCTACAGTAGCCCTTACTACCACTGCGCTACGAGGCCTACAATGCCGTATGATCTCATGTAGTGTGAAAGAGATATTTTATGTTTAGAGCGAGAAGTATGTTACCGACGATCGACAGTTATAGATTCGGGATAAGAAATAAGTAGGCATAATAAATAAAAAAAATGCTGTATATAAGTCGCAGTTGCTCCCAAACCTGAACAACAGTAGTATACCTACATGCTGGAGAAACTACTTTCAACGCCATAATGCTTCGATATTTGAAGTTTTACTAAAGTTTTGAATCCCTGCAATGAGCATGAAGGCAACATCATGATGAAACCATACAATGATGCATAATAGTAAGGCATTTTTTAATGCCCGCTTTGCTAGTCACCACCTATTGGTCGTGTTCCAATAGCTGCACTTGAGAGGCAGTCTTCCCGCTAAGCGTAATGTGTTATACCATTTTGGGCCACATCAAAATCAAAAATATTTTATTCAATCTAGGCCCTAACAAGGCAAGGAATGGCAACACATCGAGAAGAACCGGCAAGAAACTTGTTTTGAAATTGTTTTTGTAATATTTTTATTGTTTACAATTATTATCATTTTAATGGATGTACAAAGAGGAAATCACTTCCAGACATCACAGTCTTTCACGTAATGATCCTTTGCAAAATAAATTTTGCTTAACATGATTCTTGAACTTATTGTGTCTGATGACTGTAATATCTCAATGTGTGCGAAGATTATAACGCGTTAAGCCTAGAAAGTGTACCGGTTGATGCCGGAATACGTTAATCGGTATTTGACAATAGGCTTTCATCTTTAGGGAGGTAGCTAATTATCGGTTTCAAAATGTTAAATTCTTTTTTTCAACTGAACTTACTGTTAGCCTTAGAGGCCCTATCCAAAAACAGAGCCGTTGATGACTTTTACAGCTTTACCGGGCTTGGCAATAAACTAAGTACTGCTGACTCTTTGCTACTAACTGCTTATAGATAATAGAAACATAATAAGTTGAAGTAGGGTTACAATATAGTAGTTATAACTATCAGATATCTATAAAATTATATTATTATTATATATAGGTAATACAATGATAGCTCGCAACGTTGTTTCCGTTCTCTTCGAAACGAAACTACTCGCGCTCCACCTATTGAAAACTGGCTGTACTAATACAGAAAGAATACCTTTATGGGATCATGGGTTTGCGTACAACTCGCCAAATTTTCATTGCATTACTCGACTGTACTAGTGCGCAAGTTTAGAGTCGTCATTGTTAAGATTAGAAAGAAAATATATTTATTTCTGTTAAAATTGCGGACACAGTTTTAACAGACAAAATATACAATACTTATAACATAAAAGTTAAACACTAATAATTAAAATTAAAAATGTACACCCTATACGCCGTGGTCCACTACAAAGGGCTTACAACTCAGCATAAGCTGGATGCCATTGTTCTGAATGGCCCAAGCGCTGATTTGCCATGAAAGGAATCCCATTACAAAGAAAGAAACAATTTGTTTTGTAAATGAATTGAAGAACATGCATTCCTACATTTATAATTGAAGGAACTGCTGTGGAACTTGGCACCAGTTAGATATTAGCTCTTTTATCGGTGAAAATGACACCCCTGAACGTCGTTTCTATCGAACTTGGCCCATTTTTCACATTTGTTTTTGTTGGGATACATTCAACTCGAATGAGACTGCGGGGGCATAGCCAGTGTTAGATATTTCAACGAAGTTTTTTTTTTATTGTTAAAAAGTATATTGACTTTTTTAAACGCAATGTGAAGACGAAGTGACATTTCAGCAAGCAAGCATGACAACGGCGACTGCGGGTGTAATTAGTCATTGACGCGGGTTGTTTTTTGTCTATACTGTACTTTCAATCAAGCACTGTGTATTTATTTTTCCAAACTATAATAAAAAAAAACTCGAAGTGATGTCGCACATCTCAGTAATTGATATCACTGCTAGATTCTTTTAATTTAGTCTCGTTGGGATTGTTTTTTTTTTATGACAACCTTAATCTTGATCATAGATGTAGTAAAAAACTACACACAGAGTACTTTTGTTTAAAGGAGAAACTTCATCTATGATCTTGTTTTGAATTTTTTATCGCGGCATAACTTTTGAGAATGAGTATATTTTAAGTTAATATTCTTATATAAATAAGTGTGTATAACATATATAAAGATGTGATGGGAAGAATTGTTTTAAGTTGTATATTTAAAAATAAATATCCGTATATTATGCTGGAGTGTGTTATATAATTATTTTTTAACCCCTCTGGAGAGCTTGATAAAATGCTACATCTACAAGACAATTTACCAGATACCTCAATGGTGGTCCCATTTTTATTTCATTGGCACTTTACCTTCAACTTCGAAGATACACTATGGAACTCCTCAAAATTATTTGTTTTTTTTTTTTTTTTTTTTTGTTAAAAAAATTATCTTGTTTTGAAGTCGGTTATCATAAACCATGCATGAGTTGATTGACATGGTGACTCTACCCAAGGTTCGAGTACGGAAGAAATAGCACCAAGACTCTTTTTAACGTTTTAACATGGGGCTTCCTATCCGGGCCGTTCAAGGGCCGGGTATGTCGGACACTTACTAAAGTCTCATGAAGTCCTCGCACCTGTGGCCGGGGAGCGGAACTGTTTAAGGGGCGTTCAAGTATTACGTAACCCAATTTGGGGGTGGGGGGTCGTGTAAAACGTTACGATGCGTTTTTTAAAGTTTAAATAAAAAACTATGCAATTAAAATTTCCCAAGTTCGGGGAATCCCTCGATTGTATTGTACGTCATTTTTATTTTGTTTTCGATGTAGGTATTCGTTAGTGTGTACGTAAGCACGTTGCTGTAGTCAGTGTTGTTAAAGTGAGTACATACTGTAATGTCCTCAAAACAGGGAGCTTTGCGTCAACCGCTATTCTTGGCCTATAAAAGCTCTCATGCTGACATATTGACTTAGTATTATGTAACGTTTATGGATAGGGAGGGGGTACAGAAAAATGTTACGGCGCGTTACATGTGGGGAGGGAGGGTCAAAAATCTTCAAAAACTGCGTTCCGTAATACTTGAACTCCCTCTTGCGCACGGCATCCGCTCGACCTGGCAGGGGCCCTGCCGCGGTCGGAGGCAATTGGAAGCTTGGAAGGCAGATGAACACCAGCACGCCTCCTCCGTCTCTGGTCTGTATTTACGTGGTGATGGACATGAAACAGCACCACGCCTATTTCTACCGAAAAGCATCAGTCGCAATACGCACTGGGACTCGAGGTGTTCCAATGCAATTCAAACTGGTCGTATGTGGACGTTTCATAAGTGCCTTCTTAGGGTCTAAATTGAATAAATAATTTTTTTTTTTGATTCCTCAGGAGTACCTACGAGTAGCAACCTATTGAGCCCAGCCTCTGAATTGCGCTTCTTTTGAATTTGGTTCTACATTATTATAAGCTACAGTGACTTCACATCACATAAACTGCATGCCTTTTTATTTCTTTTATACTTCGAAGGTGGCAAACAAGCCAACCTGATAGTAATTAGCTACCGTAGGCTATGGACGCTTGGACGCCATAGGTGCCACTAGCGCGATGCCAACCTTGGTCCCCCTACCCAAACCTTACCGCAGGAACACAACGCTAGGTTATTTCGCTGCGCTTTCAGATAGCCTTAAATGTTGATTTTTGATACGTAAGACGGAAGTCGAGGCCCTCTTCGGACTACTTTAACCGCGTGCGCTGGCGTAATAGTTAAATGATACAGAAATACAATGTTCTATAATAATATTGATCCTTAGTATATCTAAAACAAGTCAGCGTTAGCATATGCCTATCTCTTATACATAACCCACAACAAGGTTGTTAGCGCGGCGGCTAAGCTATATAGCCGAGCGCGTCAACAACGGCGGGATGATCGCTGATAAAAGAAACCGACTGACCTGTAGCTCCTTGACCGGTGCAGACCGGGAATACGCTACGCCACCTCGTTGATGGTCTTCAGGTTGTACAGCGCGTTCCTTGATAGGTTTTAGTGGACTGTATAGCGGGTAAATATAACTCACGACGACGTTCATGCGCCGTCCGGGCTCCCGTGCACTTGATATAGCGCGGTCGTAATGTAATGCACGATGTCACACGCGTGCGGGTGAGCGTAGACTGTTGGTAAATATAAAAGAAGTGCCAATTAAGTGGCGCGAACAAAGGTATTGTGACAAAAAATTGTTGAAAATTAAAAGTGATTTATAAGCATTATTTTTAGACATGGCATATTAATCCTTACAAACAAAAGTTAATTCATCACAAAGATAATTTAGTGAAATTAAGTTTTGCTCTTTAGGGTATGCTATTTGAAGATATAGTTTAGGAGATAATGAAAAATTAAAATAATTTGTACTTGCAGGAAGAACTATATTATGATAAGACTAGACGGGTGCGTCGGCGGCGCTGTTTGTCGGATAAAATTGACACGGGTGAAACCGTGGGACACAACTATTCAGAAATAAAAGCCAGTTGTTTTTCATCAGTATTTATTCTTAATAATTACACAAATAATAAAATTGTATCATTTTTAAATTACATATTCTCTTCGAATGTTATCCCGTATCCAAGGAAACGTTGAAATTAAAAGACAGTTACTTTGAATTTAATATAATTTATAATTATACAGGAAATTCTCGAATTAGGACGTTTCAACTAACGTCAAACAACATTATGACACCATTCTTCAAACAAACGTCGCTTTTTCGATTTATGTCGTAGGCGAATATTTACTTACACGATCGACCGACCTTCCGAACTTAAATTGATACGTTTTTTGAAACCCAAGCTTTCATTTATTTCATTTCTTATATTTATCTATTATTATAAAATCAAAAATAATAAACCAATCACAATCACTACTTCGATAAATAAATATTTTAAGAACTTTATTTGCCGTTTAAAGCCATTGCAGAACATAACTCCTTGGCTTTGTATGGAAATGTATTAAAAAAGAGAATCCTAGTTACCTACGTCATATATTTCGAGAACCAAACATGACGTAAGTACGAGGACTGTATTTTAAATAATTGAACGCTATGGTAAATAATAAAGCAGTGGCATTGCTGGTAAATAGGTTTTATTTTTACGCGGTTGTGTAACCTCTTAAACAGGTGAAATCCAGGGCGAGGTAGCAGAGAGCGCTCACAGATACTTAATTTCATATTTCAAAAATATAATGTAGAAAGAATTTTTATACGTATATATGAGAATTTTTGTCTAACCTAATTATTCTACTTAATCTATTTTACACAAAACAATATACCAAATTAGTGACTTGTATTTCATTAGACGGAGTAGTTTCGTATTGAAAAGATGGTTGAGAAATAAAGCAAGAAAAATTATTAAAAATAAATAAAGTAAAATTTCGTATATTCGAATGTATAGATTGTCTTTCTTTCTTCTCTCTCGTGTAACGAAATTCATCTAAACATGCGCGTCATTTAAATTTCACTTCAAAAATATATTTTATCCCCATTTAACTGACTTCGAAAAAAGGAGGAGGTCCTGAATTCGAATGTTTTTTTATATGGATGTTCAGCCATAACGTCTTTGTTTATGAACCGATTTAGATGTTTTTTTTTTTTGTTGGAAAGGGGTGCCTTAAGGGTGGTCCCATTTTAATTTCATTAGCGTTGGACCTTCGACTTCGAAGAAACGGCATGGAACTCCTCAAAATCATCGAAGTTAGTTTTCTTTTTTATTAAAAACTGTCTTGTCGATTTTTTTTTCGAACATGTGAGTAGCTATCGAGACGCACACGATTCGAACCCAAGTTCTATGTATGCACGAATAACTGGTATAATAATATATTAGGGGCAAGCGAGGGATGTCATGGTCGTATCACACTTCATCCTAGAACTTGCAGACTTCTTCGCTGAAGTCAACGCCGATATCAAGAAAATAAATACTACATAGGTACATTAGCTACACATTTTTTTTAATCTGATAATGAGATAATAAAAAAGTTTTACTTCGCATGATTTCAACTTTATTTCAAACTAACTGTGCCCCGCGGTTTCACCCGCGTATAATTTAAAAGACACCTTGAAAAAATACCTTAAAAGTAGCCTGTGTTAATCCAGGGAGTCGGCTACCCCCATTCCAAATTTTATTAAATATTGGTCCAGCCGTTTGAGAGTTATGAAGTAATAAACACACAAACTTTCGCCTCTACAATATTAGTAGAATAACTTATCTATTTTCTCACAAAATAATATTTATTGTAAACAAAAGAGTGTAGTTACTATGGAGACATCTTGGTTTATCTATCTCGCTTACTCTTGTGAAGAATGATGTTAGTGCGAGAAGTGCCTTCAGAAGTCTACATTATATCGTCGCGGCCCTCAATACAGCTAAGTTCCAAGTTCTATGAATTTGTAATCGTTTTTTTTTTAAAGCTACAAAGCTAGTAGAATATACGTCACTGTACCAAATTATACCATACCAATGAAATAAAGATTCTCGTAATTTCCAGTTTAAAATAATTCATTGAAAAATCGGTCCTTAATGTTTTTTGGTTAAAATAATATTCTAGGCATATTTTTATTGTAATCATTAAATTATATGATTTTACGCACGCGAAGATTGGCTGTAATTAGATGTTCATTAACCATGTTACTTTTTATTGAATGAATGTTGTCAATCCTAAGTTACATTTATATGGTCATGTTCCATTTATGATGAATGTTGGTTTAAGGCCTCTCCAATAGCGTAGTTAGCATGGGTGGCACCCAGGACGGAACATAACGTTTCTGGGGGCGGTTACACCTTTTTTTACAACTTTCTCTAGGTTTAGTCGCTTCCTTTTTTTATCGAAACTTGGGTACAAAAAACCTGGATTAGCAAACAATTGAAAAATATTGTGATGGTATGTGTTAAGTTTTCATTTTATTTACGATTTGTCGTCATCTAACGGGTAGCACCTAGAGCAAGCATTCTAGCTACGCAACAGTCCGCCACCCACGGCTGCTTTTATAGAAAAACATTCCACAAGAATAAATCACAAACAGTGTATCTGTCCAAAATATAATCTTATTGCAATGCAACTTTCTTTTCGCCCATATAGGTGATATCAGGTAAACTGGCTCAAGCAACATTCATTGTAAACGTAAATTTCCTTTTCCACAATGCTTTCAATTCATCTTATAATCTTTCTCCAACTTGGTGATTGGAAATAAGCTCCATATTATGTGGTAATAATAGTACAGGTTTGTAAATATCCCGCTGTCAGATAGAAGGATTTTTTAGAGAAAGCAAAGGCTGAATCACCTGGCCACAAAGTATAAGAGATTTGAAACTCCGATATTATAAAACCATTTGTCAAGCATTAATTGTTCGCAATGTTTTCCCTTATGCTACGTCCACATCTGTGTCTATCATCATGAACACTGCTGCCAAGATCATATATTGTTACAACTCGATATAAAGTTCCCGGTGGTCACATCAGTTGCTTTGTAACTTAAAAACGAATTATCGTGCAATTATCCAAGATGATCACAATGTAATCAACGTTTTGACATAAAATAAAAAATAAATCCTTCTTGCTTGAGTTTCTTGAATAGGTTCAAACTGTCTGAATATTCAACACTATTTAGTCACTCCACATCCATTTATTTGGACACAGCATCCAATCATTCCGAGAACAGTGAAAATATAACACTAATCTGAACATGAAGCACGATATTTGGCACGCTAAAACTTCGAAATTCAACAACGATAGACGATAATGATTGGTTATATCTGCATGTATCATATCATTGTAGAAGCTTCTTCACGATACATGCAGGTGTTGCCCCCAGTATCACTGCTAGAAAATACTGCTACTCATAACATTCAAATTAGTCCATATTCGGAAAGGCCCAATGATTTGTTGCTACAGCCTGAGACCCCAACCATCTGTCATGAAATCTTTCCACTGTCTTTAATCCTTTTTTTTAGCTCCACTGCTGCTTATAAATGTAATATTCAAATGTACCAAAGAATTCGTCAACCAATAATAAAACCTAAATCTATAAATAACTAAATTATTTAATAGCATGCTACTCAATACCATACAATTTGAGCGTCCTATCCATACTGGTTGAAGCGATGTACTGCGCATTCTTCCCGAATCGCACTCCCGTGGCTGACGCCGTGTGGTCGTTGAACACTTTCAACTCCTGCCATTGTCTGCACAGGTATACCCTCACATCAGTACCAGCTATGGCCAGATATGTTCCACTCTGGTCGAAACACAACTCCTTTATGACATAATTCTCCTCCAACTGGATTGTCTTAAAGTTCTTCAGTTTCCTCAAGTCCCAGAGCTTGACACAGGCATCTTCCGCAGCCGTCGCTAAGTAGTAACCATTCTCTGAGAAAGATATAGATGTCACTGGTCCAACATGCCCCGGAAAGTTTGCTACGTTGCTCTGCTCTTTCAGATCCCAGATTTTTACTTGAGAGTTCTCTGTTCCCGTGCCGAAGATGAGACCGTCGGGATGGAACTGAGCAGTGGTTAAGCTTACGCCGGAGAAGTCGCTGACTTTAGTAAGGAGAGTGCCAGTGCGGATATCCGAGAAAGCCCAGTGCTGGTCGGTGGATGTGGACAGCACATAATCTCCAGTGGGATGGAGTGAAAGTCCTGTGACTGGGCCGTCGTGTGAACGTAGAATGGCTGTTGTCTGCGACCTGTCCAGAATTAAATTAAAAAGTAAATTAGATTTTCACTGAGTACTATATTTTAAGGTATCATTGTAAAAAACATGAATTTTAAAAAGAGTAAGACTTACGTAGGTACATTCCAAACTCGAATAGTGTGATCTGGGGAAGCTGTGATCACAGTATCCTCATCCGGATGGTAGATCACTCGCGTCACCTTCTTCGTGTGGCCCTTGAGGATCGCAACCACTTGCTCCGTATCCTTGTTGAAGACAGTTGCGTTGCGGTCATTGCCGCCAGTTAACAGCTTGCTGTGGTCTGAGGGGTTAATATCCAGGGACAGAATGCCTGGCACGCTGGCCGAGTGGAGGCCAGGATGCGATGCAAGTGTGAGGAATGCTCGGATCTGGTCTGGTTGTACTAGCCCCTCAGGCACAGTTCGACCGCGGCGCTTGCGCTCCTGCGTGAGAGCGGTGGCGCGGTCTTGGAGCCGCGACACTACCTCTGGTGACATTCCCACTGGAGCCAAACCGCCACCAGCACCAGCACCAGCTACAGCCTCCACCTAACAAGTACAAACTCTTCATAAAAGACACTTTAATTTCGTTATTACTTTTATACTACATAATATTACGATTTTTATTTTTCATTTACATACATTATATTAAATACAACACAGTAATACAGAATGATATATTTTCTGCCTTATGCCTCATACTCTTGGTTAACTATCTCTTCTTTTTTTTCTATCTGTTCACCTTTCAACACTCAGAATTTTCAAATACTCTTTCAAAACACATTACAATCCCAACCACAACTCATATTTCTCAATGTTCCTAAAACTACATTTTGATATACCCTTGACAATGCAATGTGATAAATTTGTATGAGGCTAAATCTCATTCATTTCTAATTTGCGTTATTTATAAATAATTTAGAAAACTGAATGTAATTTGCCCATTAACTTTTATACATTTTATCACATAAGCACATTCATAAGAGAGAAAGAGAATAGCCTAACTCTACTTGAGCTAGAAAGTTATCAGATATTTTTTTTCATATAAGTTATACTATCCATTCAATAATTAAATACATTTTTCATTATTCCAGACAAAATAAATGAAAAAAAATCCCAAAAATGAGAAGGGGCTCAATCAGATTTATGTATAATGTAGTTAAAAAGCATTAACTATGGCATTTTGTACACATTACAATATATTATGTTTGCATACATAGGCAGAAGCAAAAAAAAAAGTAGTGTAAAATGCATGTAACCATGAGGAGTAAAGTGAAAATGCATTGTACACCTGAATTAAATATATGTATATTATAAAGTGTATGCTTACCTGATGTACAGGCTGAGGTGCGACAATACCAGCTTGAGGTTTAAGCGTAGCGAGGGCCTCTCTAGCAGCCGTCACCTCTTTTGTGAGACGAGCTATCACACGACAGGCAGCATCGTGTTGATACAGGGCGTGACTCAACTCCTATGTATTTAAATAAAATTCATCACAATAACTAACTACAGATATTAATATTTAAAACTATATAAAATACGGCTAGGAATTGTACAGCTTGAGCTGAATCAATTTAACTAAAACCTGATTTTTGTTTATACTTCTAATAACAGTTTGGAATCAAAATAGTTTATTTTTACATTTATACTAAATTTCATATATCAAAATTTAGTAATTTATAATGCCAGTATTGTTTTCTTATTGTAGTGTACATAATTAAAAGTTTAAATAAATGTGGGATCAATGAATGAAACATGAAAAAAGTCTTAACAAGTGACTATAATCGGAGTTTATGTAGTGCATCCTGGGCAGTTAGACCCGATTCTAACTTCAATGATTGCCAAATCTTTATTCCAGAACTAAAGCTAATTTTGTTTCATTAAACTAACCTAACACAGAAATAACTGAAAGACATTTAATAGTCAGAAAGAATTCCAAGAGTTATTTATCATAAAATATTTGTATATTGTGTTCTTAATCACTATCATAATATGAGAAATTTCAACTGTCATGAACAGTGATCGGCACGACCCGTGCCACATGGTGTCAATGACCTCAATCATTATGTGAATATGGATATTCCCCGGGATTCCAGCTTTCGAATCGGCGAACGAAAATAATATATTCTCATTACAGTAAGTCCGTAACGGCGATAAGATTAATGATTTTTACCATAATTAATTAATTATGAACTCTACAATAAATTAACACGTGTTTTATAGATAAACAATAAATATACAATATAACTATGTTAATAAACATGAACGTTTCACTTCTCTTTTGTCTGTATAAAATTATAATAGCAGATTTTCTATTTTCAATCTATTTCTTTTTACATCTAAAATCCATTTATATGCCGAAAAACTTCTTTCTACTTCCACTGACGTGAGTGGAGCGAATTTATACAAGCATTCTTTATCGGTTGCGGACTTATTCGAGATTTTATCTGCATAAGTTCTGATGTCATCTAAATCAGGATTACGCCCCATGACCGCTTCTAATTTGGCTTGTATAACTAGATTATAACTCCAATTTATTAATGTGCGAACTTCGTCAAATATTTCTAAAGTATCAACAATTGTAGTATCGCGAGCTTGTAGCCTTGTCAAGGCAATTTCGATTATTTCATAATTTTCGTGTATGTAAATTAAATCTCTTTTTGTGTTCGGCTTCCTCAAAATATTTTTTGCTTTTTTTATTGATACAGCGTCGGTATTATTTATTTCATTAAAATATTTCACACAGTATGAGACAGCGGAAAGCTAAGTGCCCCATCTGGTTATGACAGGTTTAGGAGGTAGAGGCAGGTCTGGGTACATTTCTTTTAATAGTTTGACTCTACTAGGGGATTTCAAAAATATTTTTTTAAGTCACCGATCAAATTATCTACATCAGTATGTTGAGATTGAATATGTTCCGCAACTCGATGAAGAGCATGAGCCAAACAGGTTACATGTTCCATATTGGAAATACTGTCCGCCTTCAACATATAGGCAACGCTGTCTGAACACATCAAAAGAACATTTTCAATATTATTTTCATAAGATTCGCCCCATAAATTTTTTAAGCAATCAGTTACAAAATTTGCAATACTTTTCCCATTTACCACTTCCAACATTTTACATGCTACCAAGTATGTTTTATTATTTGAAACACTTGAGTTCAAGGGTTTCAATAAAAAGTGAACAATATATCTACCAAGGAAGTCCGTGGTTTCTTCCAGCGATATCCACAATTTTTCATTTTTCACCGCACTATGTATAACAGTCATCTTCTCTTGATAAAATGTGTCCAGATGTCTTCTAATCGTTCTCTCGCTAGGTAATTTTCAAAAAGGTATCTTAGCACAGGTGCAGCATATGTACTTTTGAAAAAATCTTGTGAATGCCGGATTTTCAGTTTGTTGCCATGGTATGTTGCAGAGAATAAGAAATTCTACTAAATCATCGTAAAAATGTTTGGGTTCATTATCGAATGGTCTGTTGTGTACAGGCCCTTCAACATGCCTTTTAACTGTACTTATTCTACATCCAAAGTTGGTTTCACATTTCGTGCAATAAATCAAGCATCATGTCGACTCATACATCAATTCTGGGTAGGGTTCAATCCAACTTTGAATTGTTTCTTCTTTAGCCAAGGGCCGAGCTCTCCGCGGCATATTCAGAACTCCAACAGTTTACTTAATCCAATCACAAGCAAATAGAAAGTCCAGTTAGAGTAAGCCACAGTATTCATAAGAAATTATCACAGAGTCCGTAAAACAAGCCAAATTCGTTGAAATAAACAATGAGTAAATAACTTTAAATCACCACGTCCGAACTTAATGAACTGAAGAACATAAGTAAAAGGTAAAAGTACACATATTTGATGTTAGAAAATGGTTGCATTCCTTTAGAGAAGGATGACATTAACTCTGTTGTTATTACTATTAGCTGTCTTTTTCGCACCAGTTTAAGCTATGTGTTTGGTCATAAACGCAAACAATAGAAAACACGATAGTGACCTCCGACATGCCAGGTAGGGAAAAGGGTCGTTATGCACTTCAAATGATTATATTTTAATACTTACATGTTTTATATGAGTGCACGTAATATTTTACGCAGTATAAAATGAAACCATAGATTATCAATATTTTCTTTAATGAAAAATGATACATTTTATGAGTTTATTTAATATTCTGACTTCTATTTACAAATACATAACTCTTAATTTTTGCGAATCATGTCATGTCCATATTATTATTTTACTCTTTGAATCCTGCGGTGTGGCACGGGTCGTGCCGATCACTGGTCATGAAAGTCAGCTTCCATAACAGGTTTAACATGTTACCACCTTTGATTATATTGCCACTCAAAATTATGTGACATTTGGATTAAATTAGAGCCTATAACTAGAAAAAAAGTGCACTAACTACATTTTATTAACTCTCCTGACTACTAATATTTACTACAGATGTAATTTGCATATCACAGTAAACTCAGTAAATCTTATAATATATCAATTACAATTAAAAAAAACTAAGAAATATCACACCAGTACCAGTAGTCTGGTTTTACTTCCAAATGTAGGTAACTTGTTTCTTACATTTTTCCATTTTACTTCAGAGCACTAGCTATATAATAAATAAAGAATGGAAGTACCTGTCTAGCAGTCTGCAGTTGTTGTCTCTGTGTGAAAGCATGCAGCATCAGGGCATCCCACTCATCCTGCATACTCTTCAATGTTGCTGGGATGGATGTGGCACTTGGTGGTTTAGGTTTCACTATCGGTGGAGCTGGGTATAAATAGTTGAGTTTTGTTTACCATATAAATAAATATAAAAGTTACTAAGACCAGTTGTAAAATAAAGAAGTAAGCAAAATTATTTCTAAAAACTTCAAAACCCTACTGTGAAGGTATAGATAGAATAACATAAATTTTAACTTTGTGAAACTTAAATATGCATTAGACATTTCACAAAATAATTTCAATTCAAGTATTGTATAATCTATCAAACCTTTACTTCTACAGTTCTACTAACACTAGATCATACCTATTGTTTATACAATCAAGTTTCACTTACTTTTAATTTCAATAAGTTCCTCCACACGCAATTCTTTGCCGTTGATAGGGTCTACACCATTTTCAATTATATATTTCTCAATAATGCGCTTCTCGAATACCGCTCCCGACGTGGGAGACACAACGGGTACCTCCGGCACTTCATTTGATACTAAAAAACATGCATGTTTAGGTTATAATACCAATAATATATAAGGAACATTACATAATTTCCCTTGTAGCAGTGTTATATTACATTTTCACGTTACACTAGCAATAAAAATATTATAACAACGAGATATACAAGAAAATGCATTAATGTTCCATTACCGGCAGGTGCGCGCGATAACAAGAAAGTTATAAAATGTCACTTTGTAATAGTATATGTAATTCCACTGTTGAAACTTACTTGCACAGTATAAAGCCATTATACAGTATTTTATTTCTAAAAATTAAACAAACAGGTTTATGTGGAAATTCTGTCTTGAAATATCTACAAAATACCACACGATATACAACAGACAATTGTAAATGACAATTGACATCTGTCACAAATTATAAAGTACTGGAAATTGTTATTTATCTCTGGTACTGGACATCTGAATTCTATTCTGGTGATGTCCGATGCGACTCAACTACATTTCCGTATATTCATATTAATCTATGCAACTACATGAGTTCACTTTTACTCGAATGGCTTTGTTGAAGCAAAGAGGCTTTGATATAAAACTAGTATAATCTCTTTGCATATCATTGTATGTTTTTTCTTTATTATGTTTTAAATGTCTTGTCAACTGAAAAATGTCAAGTGAGAAAATATAATATATTGTTTGAGATACAAATATATATTTTCTAACATATCATGATATAATTAGCTAATATTGTTACCTATTCCAAATTGTTTATTATTTGCTATAACTACAAATAATGAAATATAATATTCATACGATTCCTAGCTAAAACTGTGTTTTCATATAAGACTCTGCTTATGGTGTGAACAAACACATTAGATTGCTACATCGGCAATACTAACAATCGTATGAATATTAAATTTCATTATTTGTAGTTATAGCAAATAATAAACAATTTGGAATAGGTAACAATATTAGCTAATTATATCATGATATGTTAGAAAATATATATTTGTATCTCAAATAATATATTATATTTTCTCACTTGACATTTTTCAGTTGACAAGACATTTAAAACATAATTTTTTATATAGAAAAAACATACAATGATATGCAAAGAGATTATACTAGTTTTCTATCAATGCCTCTTTGCTTCAACAGGCTTGATTGACATTGGAAAAACGTCCTTGATAAAAAAAAATAGAATCGAGTTCACTCCGACTTTGCTCGAACTTACCGAGGCGAACAGGTTTAAAGCTACCCGCGTAGGTATTTAACGAATTATGATAACAGTTAATTATTGTCATGCGATGGGTTGTTGTTTATTTTGTTTGTTTGAACGTTAATAAAATTAAAACAATTTAGTTATAGAATCACCCTCTATGAATATCGCTACTCAGCAGTCTGTATTCTAGAGAAGCCAGACGCAACGTTGCAGAAAACTGATCCTGTAAGGCGCGTCTGGTGTTTGCTTCGTAGTTTTAAGAGTATCTTTAAGTTAGTCTTAAGACATGTATGGTCGCGAATAAACGCTTCTTAAAAAATTTAAAATCTTTTTTAAAGTCCTCCGCTCGCGCACGACTTGACTGGCGCAGCCGGTAGGATTTCCGCGTCGTGAAAAGTATTTAAAATTAGTACCGCGACGAACGTTTCCACGCGTTTTAATCGGGAATCCTCGAACCAAATAAATTTGTCAAAGATCATCACAGCAGCTGGAGGACACGTCTAAGACTCATCGAGGGACATGGCCAGTTTGTGAGTAGACTCAACTTGCTATTCCTTTCTATATATCCCAATCCTTTTCGAAAAAATAGTTATAGGTGTCTGGAATAATTCGAGTGTATTTCTAAACTTCGAAAAACTCACTTATGAATTTTCTATAGACATTAGTTATAAGTAATAAATTCAAATATACAATATAAAAAGGAAAAAATTGCAGTAACAAATATAATTTCTCAAATTTATTATTTTAGTTATATTTTTGTATTAGGAATAAAATCTTTTCACTATATTTAAATTAGGAATTTACATTTCGTGTCTTTTATATTTTTGTGTGTCTTGTATTTTATTGGTTTTTATTATATTCTGTGTGTAACTCATTTTTGTGTGTGTATTTTATTTTTGTCGTATTTTGTGTTAGTGTGTATCAGAAATGGCAACCATTAGAATAATCCCAAACGAAATGATGAAACTGATACCGCAGTTCAACGGGGATAAACGCCATCTAAATTTATTTTTAAGGAAATGTGAATTTGTAATTAATAAATATAAAGGGTGTCAGGAACAAAACTTGTATGTAATGCACGCATTAACAAGTAGGTTAGTTGATGACGCAGCAGCCTTACTAAGTGAAAGGGAAGACATCGAGACTTGGGCTGAACTTAAAGACTTATTAACTCAACACTTTGGTGATCCTAGGAGTGAAGAGTGCATTGCGATAGAGTTAGAAAATGTAAAGATAAAACACGGTGAAAATTATACAGATTTTTGTAATCGTATACAATCAATTAGAGCAGTATTAATATCAAAAGTAAATCAGTTAACAAACACAGAAATTAAAAATGCAAAGATCATTATCTACAATAATATGTCACTTAACGTTTTCTTGTACAACTTACCGGAACATTTGATAAGAACAGTTAGATTGAAATCGCCAGAAACGTTAGAAAAGGCTTTAGAGTTTGTATTGGAAGAAGTGAACTTTTACGAACAATATTATACTAAAAATAAATTATGCAGGCAACAAACAGGTACGTCATTACAAGCGAAGTTCAATACCCCGCATTTACAGAGTAATCTCTCTGGCATACCCCGGGAGGTACAGGGTTCAATTCAATCCAGTGGTTTTAGGCCAATATTGCAACCCTCTAATCCACCCCAATTTAAATTCGGTGTTCCGGGTAGTCAAGTAAAATTACCGCAAACCTTTGGTTCGCAGCCGCAGTTCGGATATAAACCTCAGTTCGGATATAAGCCTCAGTTAGGGTATACACCCCAGTTCGGATATAAACCTCAGTTCGGATATAAGCCTCAGTTAGGTTATACACCGCAATTCGGATATAAGCCACAGTTAAGCCCTCAGCAATTCGGTATGCAACAAAAGTTCATGCAACCAACACAATTCGGTTCAATGCCTAGACAGCAGTTTGGATACCGTCCACAAATTAACCAAGGTCAGTTAGGGTATAGGCCTCCCCAACCAACAAACGCTTTAGAAAATACCGACGTTACTATGCGTACTGCACCACCGTTAAAACATCAAGGTCAGGGACCACCCCAAGGCTTTCGCCTTAATGAGTTGGAATTAGGCGAAGTCGGTCACTATTACTGTTACGATAATAATGACTACGATAATCAGGAATATTGGCCACAGGAAAATAACGATTATTATGAAGAATTCGAAAATGAGAATGAAACTAAAACGACTGATGACGAAAGTAAGAAAGTGAAAGACGATAGTGTAAGTAAAGAGATTCAAAATTTTCGAATAGGAGATTACACAAACAACCCGAAATAATAAATCTAAATTGTGATGTTAAATTGAAGTTACCGTACATTCACATACCGGAAATTGACGCGAAATTTATGATCGATACCGGTAGTATGCGATCATTTATGAGTCCGCGTAAAGCTCATAACTTCTATAGGTCCTATGCAAGTACAGAACCATTCACCGTTATTAGCACACATGCATCTAGCAACCATAATGAAGTAGTCTATATTCCACTCATGCCATCATTCAAAAACGATAGCTATCATAAATTTTATGTGTACGATGTTGATGACAAATATGACGGGTTAATAGGCAATGATCTTTTAATACAGTTAGAAGCTGTTATAGACTTAAAACACTCAAAACTTGTAACGAAAACTACTACGATTCCGATAGTTAACGAAAGTAATCATCTAATCATACTAGACCCGCGAAGAGAACAACGTGTAAAGTTACCGACAGACCAATTTTCAGGAGAAGCTATTTTAAATTTTACAAAATTTTGCGATGGAGTTAGAATGCCATCAGCAATTGTACAATGTCACAATGGTTATGCCACTACGGTTATACAAAACACATTAGACAAACCAATGGCTTTAACAATTACGAAACCTTTTAAGGTTACTGAATATGTAGGTAGTACTGAAAGGGTTAACTGTCACGACGTAGACATGATAGACGTGGAAGTCGACATAATATTAGACGAAAATTTAAAGAGACTCCGACTTGAACACATGAACGAAGAAGAAAAGACATGTATTTCAAAATTATGCAAGGAATATAAAGATATATTTTATTCCGACAAGCTACCCTTGACATTTGTTAATGAAGTTAAACATCACATCAGAACCCGCAACGAAGACCCCATTTTCATTCGACCCTATAGACAACCCCAAGTAATTAACGATGAAATCAATATACAAGTAGAAAAATTGTTAGAAAATAATATTGTAACCCCATCTCACTCACCATGGAGTGCACCCGTTCACTTGGTGCCTAAGAAATTAGATGCTAGCATAGAAAAAAAATATAGATTAGTAGTAGATTACAGAAAACTCAACGAAATCACAATAGACGATAAATATCCCTTACCAAATATTACAGACTTATTTGATAAATTAGGACGTAGCTGTTATTTTTCTACCCTAGATTTGGCAAGTGGCTACCATCAGATAGAGGTATCAGGAGAGGATAGACAGAAAACGGCGTTCAGTACGAGCTCAGGACATTACGAATTTACACGTATGCCATTTGGTTTAAAAACAGCACCGGCTACTTTTCAAAGAACGATTGATAACGTTTTACGAGGACTACAGGGAATACACTGCTTAGTATATCTAGATGATATAATAATATATTCCTCTAGTTTACAAGATCATATAGCTAAATTAAGAACCATTTTTGACAGATTAAGAAAAACTAATTTAAAGGTACAACTGGATAAGTCCGAATTTCTAAGAAAAGAAGTCCTGTACTTAGGACATACTATAACTAGTAAAGGATTAAAGCCTAATAATGATAAGATTAAAGCAGTTTTAAATTACCCTTTACCTCGTACTACAACAGAAATTAAAAGTTTCTTAGGGTTAATAGGCTACTACAGACGATTTATTAAAGATTTTGCTAAAATTACCCAACCAATGACAGCTCGATTAAAAAAGAAACGAAGTATGCCTTTAGATGATCAGAAATATATAACAGCCTTTCAAAAATGTAAGGAATTACTTGTTAACGCCCCTATACTAAATTACCCAGACCCAGATAAGCCGTTTATTCTCACGACAGATGCTTCAGATTTTGCTCTCGGAGCCGTGCTTTCACAAGGCACAATAGGCCAAGATAAACCTGTGGCTTACGCAAGTCGAACCTTTAATGACGCTGAAACCCGCTATAGCGTCACTGAAAAGGAACTACTTGCAATAGTTTGGGCAGTGAAACATTTCCGCCCATATCTGTATGGTAAGAAATTTGTAATCGTTACCGACCATAAGCCTCTCGCTTGGCTTAATAGTCTCAAAGAAACTAACAGTAAACTTACACGCTGGCGGCTACGCTTACAAGAATATGATTTTGATATAGTACATAGAAATGGTAAGCAAAATGCAAACGCAGATGCGTTATCGCGTATTAAAATAAATGCAATAGGTGACGGTAAGCCTGAAGATGATATTTCAATGGTAGTTAATATTGACGAAAAGGAAAGGAAATTACAGGAATACTTGAAGGAAGTAACTGAAAACATTGCCGCTATAGCGAGACGTCGAACTACGGACGACTCTAAAACAATAACAATCTCTGATTCTGAGAGAACCGCTACAGCTAGCCCCATATCTATACCAGATACAGTCATAGTTGAAGAACCCCGTGAATATTTGGTCAGATCTGAAACTGATTCTACTCATACAGTACATTCCGCACGCGACATGGAATTTAATGGTATCCCAATCTTACATGAAGCAATTGATACAAAACCCAATCAAATATTAGTTTTCAACTGGTATCGTAACGAATTTCAGGTTAAAGATCTATCCCGTAATAATCAGAAAGTACTAGAAGTCTTTCTTCCGATTGGAAATTTAGACATTATAAAAGAGTTCCTTAAGAAATATATTAAACCCAAAATTAAATATTTTATCTATTTTGAAAACCCCGAACACAGGAGAGAATTTAGCATTGTTATATTGGAATTATTCAAAAAAGGTTATGTTAATTTTTATGAATGTACGGAACGCGTGATTTATGTAGAGGATGAGGAAGAACAAAAGATAATTATTACAAAATTACACGAAGGGAAAACTTGTCATCGAGGAATTACGGAAACCATTAAAAGAATACGACGAAATTATTATTGGCCAAATATGCATGAAATAGTATCCGCAATCATTAACTCCTGTGAAAAGTGTAAAACTGCTAAGTACGATCGAAAGCCTATCAAACCGTTGCTACAACTTACACAAACCCAAAATGCACCATTCCAGGAAGTATTCATCGATATATTCACAATAGAATCAACACACTATCTTACTCTAATCGATGCCTTCAGTAAGCTAGGGCAAGCAATTCAAGTGCCATCGCGTTCATCACCAGAAGTAGTTAGGGCATTGATTACTTACTTTTCTTTTTACGGTATACCACAGAAAATTAGTTGCGACCCGGGTACAGAATTTAATAATGAGCTATTAAAAGAATTAACAGACTTATATAAAATAAAATTGCACATAGGAACGCCAAATAACCCCAACTCGATGGGATTAATTGAACGGTTTCATTCCACAATAATAGAGATCTATAGACTTGCTAAATACGAACGAAAATATACTGACGCCGTAAACTTAATGACATATTCCGTTATGGCTTATAACAATACTATTCATAGTACAACGGATCTTTCACCATTCGAAGTAGTATTTGGACATACCGAGTTAAACTCTACATTTGATATAAATTTTGATAAATTTTACAAACAACAATTAATTAAAGACCATAAGAAACGAACGCAGGTTTTATATAAGTTCCTTACTGAAAAGACGGGAAATAATAAGGTTAAAGTTAGGGAAAAGCGAGGAGGTGAAGAACAACCACAATTAAAATTAGGAGACATCATTTTCTCTAAAGTCACAAATAAAAGGCAGTCTAAAGATAAACCTAAGTTTCAAAAAGCTTTGGTTACTGGTCCCGTTTCGCGTAACGTTATCCCTGTTAAAATTAAAGATAGAGACACAAAAGTTCCATTAAAAAACGTTAAACGCCTTTCACAGGCACCCCCACGTCCTTCTGGCAGTAGCCATGCTGACGCAACTCCAGGCCCTTCAACTTCAGGATTTGAATAAGAACCCCGGAATTTTGCCCGTGAGAAATGGTGTCGCTGTAATCAATACAGATAAGTGGATCGTAGCAAGGGTATTGGATTTTAAACCTATACAGGACGATTTAAAGTTTAATATAGCGCGTCTTTTTGAATTAGATAAGATAGTTAAAAATTATTTTCATGAAACCTTTACAAGTAACTTTAAAGATGTTAGAAAGCAAGTCGAATATATAAAAATATTAGCCATAAATAAATTTGAACAAATAACACCGTCGATTAGAATTAGGCGTGGACTATTAAATCCATTAGGTTCAATAATTAAAATTATTACTGGAAATCTCGATCACGAGGATGCTATCAAATATGAGAAGTTAATTAGCGAAGTTCAGTCTGGTCAAAAATCTACCAATAGGAAACTAAGTATAGTTGCAGAAGCAATAGAAGTGTTAACAAATTCTACATTTGCAATTAACAATAACATCATTCAACTTAATAAAGAAATTGCAGTAACATCTAAAAATATAAGCGACAAACTAAGAAAAGAACATTTTGAAATTCAGATTATAAGTACATATAATTTACTAATTCATAACTTTCAGGCGATTCATATTAAGTTGAATGAGATTGAAACTAACTTTGCTTTAAGTAGATTAGGAATTTTACATCAGTCTATCATAGAGTCGAATAAGTTGTTACTTGTTCTGCAGGAAATAAATAAGTTTGAGAAATTAGTATATACACCTACTTCAGAGAATTTAATTAAGATAGAACAAACCATAACTTTAAAAGCCTATTTTAAAGCAAATCGAATCACTTATCTTTTAGAAATACCTCTAATTGGGAAGGATACTTATAGTTATTATAAATTAATTCCATTACCTGTGCTATCCCTTAATTCCACTGTCATAATTCTACCCAAATACCCCTACTTGCTAGCAAAAGGGTTGAAGATCAAACTGCTCACTCACGCTTGTAAAGAAATTGACGAGTCCAGCTTTCTATGCCTCGACGAGGAAATGATCCAGTACACCTATGACGCTTGCGTTGTTGAATTGATGACGTACGCCGACAATGTGACGTCATGCAGCCAGATTCCAGTTAACATCGAGCCAGTTAAGGTCCAATTGCTGTACCCCAATCAATGGATTCTCTACAGTAAAAATGAAGAAGTACTTACCAGAACTTGTATCGACGAAATATTTCGTCTAAAGGTTAAGGGTACTTACATACTCACCCTGGATGACCTTTGTGAAGTAAAAATTCATAACATAACGCTGAAAATACATCTGAAAGACAATGAAAATATAACATACAACAAACTCCCAATTGTAAACTTGCCAAATATACACTTACCTGCTGAAAGGGAATCCTCCAGTCCATTGAACCTGGAAGGTGTCGATCTTATGGATTTAAAGTTCCTATCATTCGCCCTCAAGAAAAGTTTCAGTGCTAGTGAAAATAGTGAAATCCAAAAGGTAATTATTGAAGTGAAAAGTGTTAGCGTTTGGACTCTTATATTATATGGACTCATTTTTGTAATAATCTGTAAACTAGTTCATAAGTACCGTGTTAAATTGTTTAAACTATGTATTCGAAGTTCTCATATTCAGGATAACTTCGAACTTAAGGAGGGAGGAGTTATAGAATCACCCTCTATGAATATCGCTACTCAGCAGTCTGTATTCTAGAGAAGCCAGACGCAACGTTGCAGAAAACTGATCCTGTAAGGCGCGTCTGGTGTTTGCTTCGTAGTTTTAAGAGTATCTTTAAGTTAGTCTTAAGACATGTATGGTCGCGAATAAACGCTTCTTAAAAAATTTAAAATCTTTTTTAAAGTCCTCCGCTCGCGCACGACTTGACTATTTATTCAAATCTTTTTGTTATAATTTCGAAATGAGTGACGGTTAATAACTGTAAAATCACTGGCTTGGAAATAAACAGTGGTAATGTGGTAATCGAGTGAAATTATAAAATAACTCAAATTGCTCGAGTAGCAACACTATTTAAATCTGTAATCACAGAGTCTGTAAGCTAGAAGTTTTTGGCGGGATCTTGAAATGACATGTTGTGGTTTTTATTTTTAAATCAATAACTTAGGTTTTTGACCCTATATTATGTAATATTGGTGGAGTTTTGCGTGATATAGTTTGCTTTTTGTGTATAAGTTAAGCGGATTATAAATATAATTTGAAAGCATTCTTCCGAGATCCCACAAAAACTTCCTAGAAGGTTCTAACAAGGGAGCCACCATCTTGTAAGGATACTGAATCTTCATAACATATGACAATATAATTCACTCGATAATGGCAGTAATGATCTTCATTATAGAGGATCGGTTCCCAAGTTAGGAAGAAGAAGAAGAAAAAGAAGAGTCTGTAAGCTAGACATGGATATCTAAGTAAAAATTCCATGCGCTGAATCAATAGTTCAAGAGCAGCTCAGAGCATCAGCTCGCGCAGCGCGGCGCAATGAGGTAATTCATATTTGCGCCATAACATGACGCAGCAAAAAGGTACGCAAGGCAAGCGAGTTAGGGAAATGAATTAATCGGCTGAACAGTGCGGTTTGGCGCTGTAGCTTAGCCGGCTCGCTGTATTGAAGTGCTCTTCTTCTTCTTCTGTTTTCAATCTTGGCAACCCAGTCAACTTTAGAGACTAATACTGCCATTTTCAAGTTATGCGAATTCGATACTTTAGGCGGATGGAGGGAATAGGCGGGTAAATGAAGAAGTGACAATAAATAAATACAATTAAAAATAATATTAGAAACCTACAATGACAATTTATGATGATTAAGAAATTTTACTAATGATTTAATATATATATTATTATTGAGAGATAGGATAGATGACAGGTCGCAAGGAAGAATAGCCTTATAATTACACAAAATATCATACAGTGGTAAAGAGTTATAAAGAGAACAGTTGAAGAGAATATGCATAATGTTACCCTCTTCCAGACCACACTCACAGATAGATGTATCTCTAATCCTTAATTTGTTCAGGTGGACTGGCGAACAACAGTGGCCAAACCTTAGCCTCGAAATAATAGTTGTAATTTTCTTACTAAATCTTCATTTGGAGAACCACGGTTTTAGAGCAATTGAAGATTGAAATCTTTTATAAAATTTACCTTTGCTTGAATGACCCCAGTGCATATTCCACCTTTCAACCAAGTCTTGACGAGGTAGAAAAGAAAGTAAATCCTGGCTATATAAATAATTATCAGGAACACCTTGAAAAGCTGCCAATTTAGCCAAACCATCAGCATTTTCATTACCATGGATACCTGAATGACCAGGAATCCATATCAAGGAAACTTGTAAACCTAGTTGCACACAGTATTTCAGTTTGTTTTTAATAACAAGAGAAATCGGTGACCAATTTTTTTTTTTTAAAGGATTATGTAAAAGAGATTGTAAACAACTTAAAGAATCCTTAAAGATCACAGCCCTGGTAATTTTTTCCGTTATGATATAGCTGATACGTTCCAAAATAGCTAAGCATTCCCCAGAAAAGTTAGATATTAGAGAAGAGTATTTAAAAAGCTTAAAATATCCAGACGAAATTTGATAACAAGCAGCACCTACTCCTTGTTTATTATTTTGAATGGTTGAAACATTTCCAAAAAAATCTGAAAAATTTCCTTTAAGTGGTTCAACAGATTTAGATGAATCAGTAAAAAAAAACTTCCGCATTAGGAGCGTTCTTTTTAATAAAATTCAAAAGTTTGGATCAGTATTTGACATATTTTTTCCTATACCTATGGATAATCTTACATCAGGTTGGAAAATAAGCACACTGTAATCAAAAAAGAAGAGAGGATTACATAGAAAATTTGTGATTGTACATTCCTGTTTATGTAAATTCCTGAGACTATGAATTAAATGCGGCAGAGGCCTTCGATGCCAGTAGCTATTATTTTTAACAATAAGGCTATCAAGATAAGTAATTTTTTTATGAAGAGGATGGTCCAAAAGTTGAAAGGATTTGTATAGATACCGATCTGATAAAAACTGCCTTCTTATGTGCAGGGGTGGATCTGCGCATTCTATTTGCAGAGCATCAATGGGAGTGCTTTTCATAGCCCCAATGACAATACGCAGGCTCTTAGATTGTATAAGGTTAAGTTTATGAATTACAGATTTATTAACAGGACAAAGAGTGAAAGAACCATAGTCTAAAAGACTTCTTATCATAGCATTATATATTAACTTTAAAGAAAAAGGATGTGCACCCCACCAAACTCCAGAAAGTGCTCTCATTATATTCATGTTTCTTTCACACTTAGCAACTATGTAATTAACATGCGGAATGCCTGTACATTTGCTATCAAATATTCTACCAAGGAAAATAATTTCGTTACTTAACGGTAAGCTCGCCTGATTTAAAGAAACACTTATATGAGGATTAGTTTTTCTTCGAGAAAAAACGACTACTTTGCTTTTAGAAACAGAAAAGGAAAGACGATGATCAGACATCCAATGCGATAATCTATCCAATGACTGCTCTACAATTTTAGCAGCCAAACCTATCGAACTGTTCGAGGAATAAATTAGTAAATCATCAGCATACTGAAGAACAGAACACTGAGGGAAAACTACAGAATCTAGATCATTTGTATAAACATCATACAATATAGGACTAAGAACGGACCCCTGCGGTACACCTTTCCAAAGTACTCGGCTGTGATTGTTCATTCCCAGAGTACTCAAGATAATAGTTCTACCACTAAAAAGATTAAAAATGAAATCTATAAATTTTGAAGGAATATTAAGGTTCTGCAGCTTGTTTTTTAGTACTATCAAGTCAACATTATCATAAGCAGCTTCAATATCAAGAAATGCAGCCACCAATGATTCATTCCTGGCTAAGGCAATTTGAATATCTGTCGAAAAAATTGAATGACTATCAGAAACACTACGTCCCTTCCTAAACCCAAACTGAGAAGAACTTAAAAGATTGTGGTGCTCTAAAAACCATTCTAACCTGTTTTTGATTAGATGTTCTGTCAATTTAGAGAGAACCGATGACAAAGCCACAGGCCTGAAAGAATTCGCATCAAATGGATCTTTATTAGGTTTTAAAATAGGAATTACTATTTGTTGTTTCCACGAGTTTGGAATGCGACCAGTTTCAACAATAATATTTATTAAATTCAAAATAAATGATAAAGTTAAAGGTTTTGCATTAACCACAAAAGAATACGGAATACCATCAATCCCAGGTGACGTATCAGAAACACGGTTCAAGACTAATTTCAATTCCTGTAATGAAAAAGGAGCATCTAAGGACTCCAAGGTGTTACTATAATCAGAAATGTAATTATAAGGCATTTCATCTAAATTAGGAACATAACTTGGGGCCAGTTTATTTAAAAAGGGTTCAACCCACTCAAGCGAGAAGGAAGAAAAATTATGATTAGTTTTTGTGGAAGATCTGTATCGACGTATATTTCGCCATACTATAGAGGGAGAAGTTTCAGACGACAGTGACAAACAAAAACGTTGCCAACCATCTCGCTTCTTCTTTTTTAAAAGCCTTTTAGTTGCCGCTAAAGTATTTTTGTATTGAAGAAAAGAATTTAAATCAAGCACCAAGTCACAATTTTTTTCAGAAATATTTCGTCTATGAATAGCCTGAGTACATTCCTTGTCCCACCAAGGTGGAGACTGAATATTTCTACTAGCAACATTTTTACAAGGAAAGCATTCATCAGCCGCTAACTTCAAACTAGTAATAAGGTTATCATTGGTTATCATATGATTGTTCTATGTTAGTTATACAAACTTCAGGTTGTGATGTAATTTTATTATCCAGAACTGAACTAAATAACTCCCAGTTACAGTTTGTTAGATTATACTTCAGTAACTGTGGTAGAGGAGTAGAGGAGTAGCGGGAAACTGATGTAGGCTTCGAAATGATGATTGGAAAGTGATCACTACCATATGATAACTCATGACACCTCCACATTAAACAGGAAGAGAGGGACGAAGAACAAAGAGAAATGTCTAATAAACTCAAAGATTGACCCGGAATACTACGACGAGTCACTGAGCCATCATTTAAGACACAGGTTCAAATCATCTATTATACCAGCAAGTTCAATTCCTAACCTATCATCGTTAGGAGCGCCCCACAGGGAATGATGAGCGTTAAAGTCACCTAAAATAATAACTGGAGAAGGGATAGAATCAATAATACACTTAAGTACAGGAATTACTGAAGTATCTTTATGGGGAATATAAAGAGAGAGAAATGAAATATTATCTATTATAGCTGCAACTGCATTTAATTTCCCCTTATTAAAAAAAGGCAGTGATAAAGATTTGAAAAAAACATTTTTTTTAATAAGAAGGGCTGAGCCCCCAAAACCATCCTCTCTGTCATCTCTCAGAATAAAATAGCCTGGTACTTTAAATATGGTACCTGGTTTCAACCAAGTCTCGCATAAAGCTAAAATAGGTGGTTTAAATCTATTAATCAAGTAATATAAATCAGTCCGTTTTGATATTACACTTCTACAGTTCCACTGAAGAATGTAATCCATGTTTAAAGGAATTAAAAAGTGTGACTGATATATTTTGAATCAAGTTGATTGTAACATGGTCAGGTAAACAAGAATTAGAAATAATATTCATCAAGGAAATAATCAAGGCATTTATATCTACATTTTCTTCATTGGTATCTTTATTGTTATTCAAGGCACAACCATTATTTGAAGGAGGAATTTCATAATTTTTAATCAAGTTCTTATGTGCTTTAATATCATAGCCCTTAGCTAAAGGAGCATGTGTTTTTGGTTTCAATAAAAATGTTTTTTTATATGAAAGAGTGTTTCTTTTTTAATCATCTGCCTGTGTGTGTATTAATGGTTTATCCCTATTAGGGTTGGAGGTTAAAACCTCAGCAAATGATTTTTTTGCTGGCGAGAATTTTTTGTCAGCCTCTTGGTAAGAGACTGAATGATTAGACATATAATGTTTTATGTCTTTTGGACACACAAACTCTGAACAAGTTTTATCTATGGCTTTGTGAAGTCCAGAACAATTAATACATCTGTAGTCCCCATCTAAATCACATGATGAACCATCATGATTCTCACCACATTTAAAGCAACAAGGTTTGCTTCTACACTGAATCCGTGTGTGCCCAAAACGGCAGCAATTAAAACATTGTATTACTGGGTAAATATATTGTTCCACTGGCAGAGATGAATAAAAACAAAATACCCGAGAAGGAAGAGCTTGACCATCAAAAGTTATGACTACTGTTTGTGTAGGGATTCAAGTAGAGCCCTCTGGGCTACTGGCCTTCCTACTAAGCCTACGGGAACGTATGATTGACCCAAATCCATCAGGAATTCTTAAATTATTAATAATGTCATTATGCGACCACTCATTTGGAATCTCACAAATTATTCCTAATTTACATACATTATAAGTTGGAATTGAAGTTTTATAATTATTACTACCTAATATGGAATTGCTTAAAAATTTATTGGCAGCTATTGACGACTTAAATGATACTGACAGACGATTTCTACCAATTTTTTTTATTCTGTCTTCTAAAACATCTGTCATTTGATTTTTTTGTAAAAAGTAGCCAAATTTTAGTGGATGCAGAGTTGTACCTGCTTTTGGATCCTCTGTTACTAATTCCACTGTAACAATATATGGACCGGGGTCTGAGTCTTTATAAAATTGTCTGTTAAAATTATTTGAAAATTTCTCATCTGAAGTATTACTGTCAGTATTATGAGAACTTAGAGCACTCCCTACCTCGGAAGACTTGGTGGAAACAGGAAGATTTGTTAAAGAAGTGTTTGTAATTAATGGCTTCTTCGCGCCGCATAAATTTAAGATTATTAACAGAGATAAATAACAATTATTATTATTAATATCCATTAATTGAGCGGCCAAATATAGGAAACAGGGCAGCCATTTTAGCGCTTTCGGCGCTAGATCTAGCGGAATATTTGGGTAATCAACTCCCAATAATAGCAGTTGACTCCTACCGGAAAATCTAGCGCTTTACCGAGATGGTGGTTAAATTATACTATAGGTACTTTTTATTTATAACCATTACAAAACGAACGTTATTTCTACTGAATGATTCTGAATAAGTTTATTAGTTACGTCACTTCATTCTAATGGAGATATTGAAAGAATATATAAATATTGCGCAAAATAAGTTACGCAATGCTCTCAACGTAGACACGATTCATGTGATTTTACAGATAAGAATGGGCTTGACGTCTAAACAATCCACATGTTTCAATTATGATCTTCCTGATGTTGTATTGTGGCAAATTGGAAATAAGGAAAAATATAAATTAGGGATATCCCAACGATATATGGATATCACAGAGCCACAGCCAGGTCCATCTGGTTCTGGAACTCTTCAAACATTTCCAACCTACGACGCACATTGGACTGAAATCGGAGCCTCCCTTTCATAGGATTTTAGAAAAATTAAATATGTTATTTCATAGTTTTAAGTATACAGTTTTGTCAAAACTGTCATATCATTGTATAATTTAGCAATTTCTAGCTTTATTTTTAACTTCTACACCATATAATATGGACTTGTAAATTTCAAATGTATGAAAATGGATTTTCTTTCGTCATAACTTTTTTGTGTTTTGAGTTGTAAAGCTGAAACTTATACATATCGTTACTGGGGTGGTAATTGAACCCTTAGGACTTTTCACCTTGACCCTGGGCGTCCCCGTTCAACAGATATTTTTTGATGAAAATTTCATACTTTGATGACATTGTATTGAGGTGAAATCATCAATCTGTAGGTTTATTTTCGACCTGAATGCTACAGGTATCGATTAATAAAGTTATCCCTGATTTACCCTACCGCTTCGTTTTCAAAAATACGATTCAGAATTCGTTTTAAAATTTCAATATACCTATTTTTCTTTAATAAAAGTTGTAAATTACCTATAAATTTGCACTATAAACTTAAATTAACACCAATTATCATTACCTGCTACTATACTTGATTGTTTTTGTTCCACATTTGTACCAAAATGTCTTGATTTTGCTAATTAGGGTAATTAGTTTATTTGTTTCTTTGATATTGATGTTTGTCATAAAAGATTAAACAGTTATTTCTGGGGCTAGATTAGGATTCTAAATGAAAGCAGTGTAAATAACATGAGATCTTATATTCATTTTAACTTATCGATTTCAACAGTACCTCTAAATAGATGATGTAAATGTAAATTCCAAATATATAAAAATATTTTATATCAAAGTTATGATATTATAAATTATGATATATATATATATATATATATATATATATAGTTCCGATGATACCTACTTAATTACACTCATACATTGCTCAGAGTCACACAAATTTCTTACATCTACAAACTCTATATTTTCTTTATCTGATGTAGAATTTACCAATAACAATTTAGCTTCATCTGATAGCGGTTTATGGCTAAGTTGACTTATCTTAGGTCTGATGCTGGACAGGTATGGGTCAGAAGTTATTAACAAACTATGGATAATATCCTCATTTGTTGCAATTCTACAAATTTTTTTCGAGTGGAATACTCTAAAATTTTTAAAATCCCATAATGAAGTCTGTGTTTCACATTTGTATCATTGACAGCAGTTGGCTGCAATGCAGCAATTCCCCTTTCAACAATTAATTTATATCTTTTGAACGGTGACGCCTGGACTCAATGTCAAAGGGCTTAAGGGTTTGTTACCACCTCGGTAACGATACGTATAAGTTTCAGCATTATAATTGAAAACAAAAAAAAGTTATGAAGAAAGGCAAGTTCATTTTCATACATATAAAATACTCAAGTCAATATTATTTGTTATATAAGGTAAAAATAAAGCCTGCTTAAATAAATTGGTAATTTATTAATGATAACTGGTGTTAATTTAAGTAGATAGTCCAAATTTATAGGTAATGTACAACTTTTAATAAAGAAAAATAGGTATATTGCATTTTTAAAACTAATTCTGAATCGTATTTTTGAATGATAATGAAAACGAAGCGGTGGGGTAAATCAGGGGTAACTTTATTAATCGATGCCTGTAGCATTCAGGTCGAAAATAAACCTACAAATTGATGATTTCACCTCAATACAATGTCATCAAAGTATGAAATTTTCATCAGCAAATATCTGTTGAACGGGGACGCCCGGGGTCAAGGTGAAAGGTCCAAAGGGTTCATTACCACCCCAGTAACAATATGTATAAGTTTCAGCTTTACAACTCAAAACACAAAAAAGTTATGACGAAAAGAAAATCCATTTTCAAACATTTGAAATTTACAAGTCCATATTATATGGTGTAGATATTAAAAATAAAGCTAGAAATTGATAAATTATACAATGATATTACTGTTTTCACAAAACTGTATACATATAACTATGAAATAACATATTTAATTATTCTAAAAGCCTATGAAAGGGAGGCTCCGATTTCAGTCCAATGTGCGACGCAGAGTATGACGATTCGGTTGATAACTTTTAAATGATTTTTTTGTCTCATTTCTGTTTAAATGATTTAATATATGTTAAATTAGTAAACTCCTTAATGTTTTAAATCCAGTACCGTGTAGAATGTAAACGATAGGTACTTGAATTTACGAAAAAACTGTACTTACAACACAAAGCAGAATTTTTTGGCACTACAAGCACTAATTTTTTGGTCAATCAAACAATGTGGTTGTCATAGGGCGGTACTGTGAAACGTATCTATTTATCTCCTAATTAAAAAATAGCATTATAATCTAGCGCTTTTTTAATCATACTTGATTAGAGGAATCTCTAGCGCTTTTCTTGAAGTGATTTAGCGCCCAACACTCAAACGAAACTGGCAGCAGTTGTCGGAATTCCGTTTCCGAAAGGAGGGTTCCTTGGAGCAACCAATCGTAGCCTGTTAGACCAGACTAGGCCCGTTGGACACAATTCTTATTTTTATTAGAGTATCTCCCTTTGCTCGTTTTCTCTTTACCGATCCCGATGACGAAATCGAGAAACAAATCGCATATTACTCAACCGTCTCTCTAAACAGAGCGTGTTTGCGCCCGCGCCCGCGTAACCACCGTTCCCTCCGCAGGGGACGGGCGGTTAATTTCGCTCCCGCACACCCACCGCTGCGACCTCCCTCTCCCGCGGCGACTCAAGCCTAGGTCCGTTCCTCGGGGTGAAACGCTTGAGTTCTGGCAACCGCCCGCGCGATACAAGTGACACTTTACGTGCAACACTTAGCTACCCACATACAAGCATCACGTACACACATATGTACTATATACGTGCACACCTCACAGGTACATAGGTTCTGTAAGGAACCTTTTTTTCCTTTTTTTGCACTAGTTAGTGTAGAACATATTTCAGATCACTAAATACACGTACACATGTTCCTTCCTTCCTTCCCAGGAGGAAGGAACATGTATATCTGTATATGTTAGTTTAGCTCGATTTTACGGATATGGTATTAGACAGATCGCGACTTCCATTGCAATCGCGGCAACAGCCCAAGCCGAGGTCCGGCCACTTTGGCACCCTTGCGCGCTGGTTGCCCACGCTTTCGCGGCTGAGTACCTTAAGCGCTTGCCCCCAAGCCCGGTAAAGTTGTAAAAGCCGCAGCGGCTCTGTTTTTGGATAGGGCCCCTAAGGCTAACAGCAAGGTCAGACAAAAAAAAAAAATCCTCGTTTTCCGTATGATACTTTTTATAAGTAGACTTTAATTTGATGAAACTGAATTCATATTCTTGACAAAAAGTTCGAAGTGTACATACAATTTTGTTCTTTATAATATTTTTGGCAAAGACCGAGAAAAAGGACATTCGCGTTATCCGCAGCTTGCGTAGTTTGTTATAGATAGTTCAACTCATGTGTACGCGTGGCGTAGCCCGCCTATGTAAGAGCGTTTACAGACACAAATTATAAAGTACTACGTTGTTTACATTAATAGATACAACGACTACGTGTGCGTGTTAAGAGGTATCGTCAACTACGCAAGAGAATTCAATAAGTTATTTTACATTATATTATGTTGAAAATATTTACATGTTATTTGTTTTAATTTAAAATTAATCAACAAGTCAATTAGGTAAGGGCATGTTTATTGAACATAATATTCCGTACCTACCACTATCACTAGAAATACCAAACAATAAACTTTCTATTAATTTCATTATTTCTGTTACGTTCTGATCGGTTTTATGTACTGCAATATATACTTTTAAATTCTCCAAATATATACCAAAGAGTTTAGGATGATATGGTGGTAGATGAAGAATGTTTATAGGTAGATACCATATTCTTGAGGATTTTTTCTGCTACCAGTCGAAGTATCTATAACTTTACGAGCTAAAAAAGTTCCTTTGCGCAAATGAAGCAAAGATGGCTCAGTCGACGTGAGTTCGAATCCCTGCAATGTGCCTGAGCTTTCGATGAAGGAAAATATCGTGATGAAAACATAGCATTGTGACCTCCTGGGTAGCTATCACCCTACCATGTTGAAAATCTGTTGCCAAGCGCAGTCAAACTAGTCTTCCACTAGGCTTAGCGCGTTACCGTTTTGGGCCACATCGTCACTTAAGACCAGGTGAGATTGTGGCCATAACGCTAAAAAATAACGTTCTTGCAATAAGCAATCACAAATTGTGACAGTGACATATTATATACTTTCCTTTGGAAATTTAAACTATCGATAGTTTAATGCACAAATATCAATTAATCGATGTTTTACAACACTGCTATTGACACGATTTTCATCAGAGATAAATAATAAATAACAATTTTTTCATATCTCTTTTCATCTATCCCAAGATTGTATGATAGTATATTACGCACCGAGGGAGAAAAGTAGGACATTCACGCTCGCACGTATGATTGGTCTCCTCGGGGTTGAAAAGTTTATATATTTTATATATAAACACGCAGTTGCTAGGTTTTTTCTCCTCCGGGATGAAAAGTTTACTTTTAGTCCCTGTCACGCGGGAGAAAAGTACCCGATTCTCTCCCGGTGAGATGGCAAATGTGCGCATGCGCGTACTTTACTTTATCTCCCGGTAACCTAGCAACTGCGTGTTTATATATAAAATATATAAACTTTTCAACCCCGAGGAGAATAAAATTGTAAACGTACCTAGGGAGAAAAGTAGGACATCCCCACCCGCGATTGTCACCCTCGCCTTCGGCTCGGGTGACAACCATACGCGCGGGCGTGAATGTCCTACTTTTCTCCCTCGGTGCGTAATATACTATTTATACACTCATCAAAAAAGTCTAAGCAACATGTACTAATTTAAATTTTAGGATGGTTCTTCACATTATAACGTTGTATTTTATTTTTAAAATAATATCTTTAGGGTTCTATGGTGTAAAAAAAACAGCTGTTGTCTTTATAAGTTCTTTTAATAACAGAAATGAACAATATTAGAATATACTGTAGAAACTAAGATACATAAGAAACTAAACTTTTTTCTTACAAAATGAAATTTCTAAAGAAAATGTATTTATTGTGAAAGAATAGAACAATTTAATACAAAGTATGGGCTCCTCTGCTATTCAGAACTTGTCGGCAACGATTATTCATTGAATTGATGAGACTGTTTATGTCATCTTGCGGTATTCGCTCCCAATGGAATTGTAGCAAATCCTTCAGCTGTTGGGTTGTTGTCGCTCCGTCCAAGTCCTTCAAAACACGTCTCTGGAGCATGTCCCATGCGTGCTCGATGGGGTTGAGATCTGGCGATTGTGCAGGCCAGGGCAATACCCGGATGTTCTCCGTTGCAAAGTATTCACTGGTTCGGCGAGCTGTATGTGAATGCGCATTGTCATGCATTAACTTAAAATCGGAGCCAAAGGTTTGTGCAAATGGGTAGACATAAGGTCTGAGAATATCCTCAATGTAATTTTCAGCATTCATGTTTCCATTTACAAAAAACGAGCTCAGTTCGCCTGTTCTTCATAATACCCGCCCATAACATAACTGTTGAGCCGCTGTATGGATGAACTTCCTGAACGCACCTGAGCCTTTCAGTATTTCCGGGCCGACGATACACTCGCACCCTTCTTGTATCAGGCTTAAACCCGAATCGCGACTCATCGGAAAACATAATTTTATCCCATTGTTCCTGGGTCCATGTTATGCGTTCTCTACACCATTCATATCGACGAGCGCGATTCCCGTGACGTATTGGTGGGCACCTGATTGGGCGTCGAGCTCGTAGGCCGTACTCATACAGTCGATTTCGCACAGTTTGAGGACTTACATCAACACCACTTGAAATTTGTAGCCTCAAACTTATCTCCCGAGCGATTAACATCGGCTGGCGTCTTGCAGTCAGTTGTATGTACCGGTCTTGCCGAGTGGTTGTACTCCTTTTACGGCCTGGATGCTGTTCAGCGGGTTCTCCTGTATTATTGTAGCGCTGCCAAAGACGACAAATAACACTTCTATGAATGCCAAAATGTCGAGATACCTGAGATTGATTACTTCCCACTTGCAACATCCCTACAGCTCTTTGCATTTCATCTGCCATCAAATGATGTCGCTTCATGACGTAAAGAATATCTAACAATTCAATGTTGTCGCTAACTTTATTTAAATGGTTGGTAAAATTATAAAATCAAGACTAAACGTAGCAATTAAAACGCACTTAAATTCAAACAAATTTGCAGTCATTTGAATTTTATGAAAAAACAAAACATAATCAAATTTTTTTTTACAACCAGCCAGTATGTCATCAACTCATCAATAACAAAAAAGTTTACTTACCTACGCACTTTGTTTGAGTAAATATTTAGAAATTAATTAATATAAATGAAAAAATTTGTAATATCACGCATGTTGCTTAGCCTTTTTTGAAGTGTGTACAACTATGAAAAAACGTGACAAGCAACCACACGGCCCGCCCGATGCTAATCGGCTACCCTGGCCTGTAGACGCTTGTATACTCAGTGCGTTACCGACCTTGATTCACACCCCAAGGAGCTTTGAAATCTCTAGTCATAGCTGGAACCTTTCGTTAGCGAGTATATTCTTCTGCGGCAGGAACACAACACAAGGTTATTTGATATGACACTACTATTGCACCATTTTTATGATTTACACACCAATTTGAGTTAAACCTATGAATTTACATCTCTCTTTTTATCCAGGCCCAAGATTGTATGAAAGAGTATTCGGTTCCTTTAGTAAAAAAGTAAATCATCTTCTTCCTAACTTGGCAACTAGTCCTCTTTATTGAAGATCATTACCACTATTTATTACTGACATTTTCAAGTGAATATAGATTATAGTGTCCTGTCTTATGATGATTTCATTATCTTAACAAGATGGTGGCTCCCTTGTTAGAACTTTCTAGGAAGATTTTGTGGCACCTCAAAACGCCTTTTTCCAGTTTATATTTATAATCCACTTCACGTATGCACAATAACCAAAGTATATCACGCAAAACACCACCAATATTAGATAATATAGGGTCAAAAACCGAACTTAATGAATTATAAATAAAAACCACACCATGTCACTTCAAGATCCCGCCAAAAACTCCAAGTAGAACATCAATTACATCCTCAATTCCTCAAATGCTCGTGATTAACCACACACGAATTCGCTCCTTCTGGACAAACTCTAAAAATCAGCGTAACTCGCCAGTTTTTGAGTTCAAGACTTGTGATATGTTTCTCAAAGTGTTAAGAAAGAAAAGCATGGCCAATATGAATAATAAAAACACAAGCAGTATTCATTATTTTTTAAATTAAATATACAGAACAGTTTAAAATATCAATGCCAACAGAATGGCACATTCTATAGCACAATTTATTGTGTAAAATCTTATCTGCTACCTACATAAAACATGTACATAATGTACCTGCTATAAAAATAGTCAAACAAATTTTAAGTTATATTTAGTTATAAAATTCAAAAAGTAATGTTTGTAATCTGTGGTAAGACATTTTAGTGACAAAATTACCCCTTTATTAGTGTGTTAAATGTCAAATTACCAATGGCCATTATGACTTCAAGAACGATTTACTTAAGAAACATACAATAATATTAACTTATTTGAAGATATATAAATAGGAAAAAAAAAACACTTTTGTATTATGTATTGTATACTTTTTAATATTTAAAGAGAAATGTAACATCATTTTCCTTACAATAAAACTATCTATTTATTTAAAATGGTAATTACTAAAATTCATTAGGCACTTACCCTCTTTAAGTGCTTTACAATATAATCATCTTTTCATTTTCTCTTTACAAATAACTAAACAGAACTCAACACTTCCTGTAAAATGGTTTTCTATTAATTTAGCAGTGTAGTAAATATATATATTTCATAAAATCCTTATTTATGTTTAAAAAAATCTTTTTAAAAACACATGCAAACCAAAAAGTATCTCATAACAAAAAGTTACAAATACTGAAACTGTATTCAACACAAATAAGCAGATTTTTTAAAAAGCAAATATTGTCTTCCATCCTAATTACATAGTTAACTGTCCTCCCTTGTCCATATGATATAAACTCTTAAATAATAAAATATATTGTCATTCTCCTTCATAAAAAAAATAAGTAACTAAAATTAATGACTTTTTTATTACATAATTATTTTAAAATAAAACAAATTGCACTAATAATCTGGAATCAAATCCCAAAAAGAATTGGGCTTTATATGAACAAAAAAATTCCTATTTCTGATCCAACATTATATTCTGCTCAGGATTTGATTCCATAAAATATCTTAAATCAAAATATGCCTACACAAACATAGGCCTCAGAGTTCAAGTGCAGATTGTTACGTTTTAACCAATTTCTATTATGTTACACCAATATTGTTTAAATATAACCAAAACTATATTTCATAAAAATAGAACATATTCTATTTATAATAGAATACTTGGCTTAAAGCTGCAGGTTTGACTCAATCAACTGTAAATTCATAATATTATGAACACAACTCACTAAATAAAAATCATTCATCTTAGTCAAATATATTATTTCATTAATTTTAATTACTGTTAACACATACAGTTCTTTGGATCAATAGTCCAATAAAAGAAAATAAAGTAGAGTTGTTGATAAAATAATAAAAAACCTCTTAAATTATTACAAGAGTCAATGAATAAATGTCAAATATTTCCAATATAATACTGGACATGCAAATAAACAGAATCTGAAGGAATAACAACATTTTAAATACAATACTTAATCAGGTTTCTCAATATAAATTACTATATTAATTAGCAAACCAAAGCAGTTTATCTCCAACTTGATCTTACAACATATATTTGTATGAATGTATAAATAAATTATGTGATATGAATAATGTTTAATAGAAATATTGACAATGATTTCAGATATCAAACATGACATTATTCACAACCTTTTTGATTGAGGCCACATTTCTAGAATGTTCCATTTTGTGCTAATTTTTTAACTAAAAGCATGATGCTAGGGCGTAGTCAGGGGGTGGGGGCCCACCTGAAAAACTCATTACCTACCCTAGAAAAATCAACAGTATTTAAGGTATATACCATTTTTATTCTTTCATCTTGAGAAAAAAGTTATTTGTTGTCTTATTATAGTGGCTGATCAGCTTGCCCCCTCCCTGCAACCACCATTTCACATTCCAAAACACTAAACCTAGGACACTCTCATAAGTACTTAGTAATAGATTTTCAACTTTAGTGCGAGATCTAGCCAGGCATTACAGTTAACATAGTGTCTCAACTCTACCACTCAGCCATCATCACTGGATAATAAGACAGAATCAACTTTATTAAGACAAGTTTCCAAATACATCAATAATCCCTTTTTGTAGTTAGATTGATAGTGTTGAAATGTGAACCTTTTTAAAGTATTTTTGAAGTGAAACTTCTTTGCGCGCATCAGGGTAAAATTTTACGGATGAAACGCGTCACGAAGATGTGAAACGTTTTGAGAGAGAGAGGGAGAGAGAGATTGAGACCGATTCAGAAAGGGCAAACATAGCCATGGAGACAATGTATAAACAGTGAGTTAAATTTATAAATAAACATTTTGTGATAAATTTGTAAATCACCTATGCAGTTGTTCAGAGTAAGTAATATATTTGTTATCTTTTTGTTAATATACAATTTTTTACGTTAATTCCTTTGAAGGTTATGTAGGAAGTTTTAATATTTACAAATAACATGTGGCATTTTAATTTGTCACTCATCATTTAAGAATTTAATAGACTATTTTTCATAAAATATAAAATTATTTAATAATTTCTAATATTTAGTCTACAGTTAAATAATAATCCAAATACACCAATTACAAATTCAGAAACCACAATAGATGCTATTTTTACAAAATATTTAGATAATGTTGAAAAACAAACTTATGTTGCATATTTTACTTATCATAATACTTTAGTTCACAACAATACCAATAGAAATCGCATCAAATAATGTAGATATCGATGAAATAAATTGAAATTTAATTTATAATTTGTATTAATTTTCGACACTTTTAATATTTTAATGACAATTAAATTCATTAAATTTCTAACATATCTTTTTTCCCTACCTCTAGGTCTCGGAAATCTAAAGCTTTAGATTAGTATAAATATAAACGAGATACATAGTATAAATATAAAGGAGATTTAAAAACAAAGAAGTTTCACTTCTGACTTGTGTACTTTGTACGCACGCAAATTTTTAATGATTGCCTATTTCATTTCGCATTGTGGTTGTCTAATATATTTCAACTAAAAAGTAAAAATTCAAACCCTAATAAAAAAGGTAACCAATTAACTTATAATACTATGATCAGGGAACTTCCATTATTGTACAATATTGTATAACAATAACAGAGAACACCCCAACTGAATAAACTAATTTTAAAACTTTTCTAAAGACAATTAAGTCTCAACAACATTTTAGTACAACATAAATTATATTACTGTGCCATTCTTTACATCAAATGAAAATTTACACCATAGTCCGTAATATCAATAAAGGTATGAAAACCATATATTTTCTAACATGTATAATTTCTCCTCCTCTTTAAAACCTTTTAAACAAAGTCCTTGTTGATATTTAAAAATCACTTTTTTAAAATACATGTAAAACCATAAAATTTCATTCAACAAAAAGTCACAAATACTTCATAAAATAAATAAATACCTGAATTTATTTGCAGTATCATAAACTAGTCACATAAGTCTCTCACTCATAAGAACACCATAATGAGCACTAACTTCACTTCACTTATATGAACCACTTCACTTAATTCTATAAGTGTGTTTAACCAACTTCAAGAAATGAAGAGATACTCAATTTGAATGTATGTTTTTATATTAAGGATGTTAAGGCATAACTTCTTTGTTTATTAACTGATTTAGACAATTGTTTTTTCATTAGGATACCTCAAAGGTGGTCCCATTTTAATTTAATTGGCATTGCTTTTTTACGTAATTGTGTTAGATTCTATAATAAACTCCCTAAGCACATTACCAATTTGCCTTATAATAATTTAAAAAATTTTATTGTCGAAAGGGTATTACAGAGTAACTGATTACGTGAATGATGGTGATGTCTGGATGTGATTTCCTCTCTGTATATCATACTGAAAATGATTATAGCTGGATATAATTTAATACTATAAAACTAACTAAAATAAGATGTTGATAATCCCGATCGAGTATCTTGCCTACTCTTGTTGAATGAGATGTTTTCCGAACTGGTGGTTGTGTATTGACATTGATAAGTGCTTTCTTAGAGCCTACATTGAATAAAAAATATTTTGATTTTTATTGAACTTTCGGCTTCGAAGGTACACTTGGGAACTCCTCAGAATGATTGAAGTTGGTTTTCTATTCAGTTAAAAATTGTCTTGTTGAATAAATGTGACGAGAGTATTTAACTATTCACAGTTCACAGTTGATTGGTGAGAGAGGTCACGAGCGTAGCGCAGACGTGCGACCGTGCTGTGCGGCCGCGTGCATGCGGTCGCGGAGGTGGCAGACGGTCGCGTACAGCTTGACGGCGGGCCCGAGTCGCAAGCAGAGCCCGTGCGCGAGCTCGTCACGCGACGCCATCATCAGGTCGCGGCCGGTGAGCCGCGCCGCACCAGCGCCCGCAGCCGCACTCGCACCGCCCACGCGACGTGCGATCGCGCAAACTTCACTCTGCCATTTAATAAATATACATTATAATACCAGCAGAGTCCCACTGCTGGGCTCTTCCTTCTTCCCAATGGACAGAACCATATATAAATGTATAAGTTAGTTTAACTCGAATTCTACAGATAGGGAATTAGTCAGATCGCGATGTAGGCGCATATCCGGCAACAGGCCATGCAGAGGTTCGGCCACTTTAGTATCCATGAACATGTTGCCACGTTTTCGCTTCAGCGCTCGCCCCCAAGCCCGGTGAAGTTGTAAGAGCCGTCCGCAACTCGTGTATCCTTTGCTATCCGTATAACCTGTTAAAAAAATACTGCTGGGCCAGGAAGCCTCTTCCCAAAGGAAGCTATGGGCTTATTCGCTACACCAAATGTCAAGAAAATAACAGTTTTATGTTTGTACTATAATACCATTTCCGTTAAAGTAATAATTTGGCAATATAATTACACCCCCATTAAAGATATATATCATTCTCGAAATCTCTGGAAACATCTAGAATGTGCTTGAAGTATCAAGTATCTGGTCATAGGTTCGAGGGAGCATATTTATTTCTTACACATAAAAAAGCTTATGGTCTAAAAATATAACTTTCCTCTTCTGTTAAAAACGATGAGGCATGTGGTTTACACGTTCAAGTACCTTCTAATGATTTCATGATTGTTTTATCTATAGTTCTATAAATCTGTAGTTGTGTCTGTACAGTTAATTTTCTGTCCAAATTTCCCAATAGGCATACTATATGAATGATACCGATAATGCATATGCCATAAAAAAATCTCTTACACCGTTATCTCTGGCAGTTGATACCCACTTTTCATCGAATTGTACATTACTATTTATTGTTTTTATTGAATTAACTGTTTATTATTATTTTTTTTATTGTAAAGATAAATTTTGCTTAGGTTATTTATTAAAACACAAACCTGCGTCCAGAGCGTTGGGTCCGAGGGCAGCGCGAGGTCTGCGATCATGTTGTCCAGCAACGCACGCAGCGGAGGCGTCGCTCCCTCGGCAGGGGACACAGCAGAGGGCACCGAGTGGACGGAGTGCGTTCCATGCGAGTAATTACGAGCAGCATCGCGCACTCCTCGCCAACGCTTGCTCGTACCACCCCCGCTCGACAGTGACTCTTCATCAGATATCTGAAATTAATACATTGCTTTTGAAGTTCCACCAATTTCACTTTCAACTTTCAGAAGGAAGGAACCAAGGAACACAGCACAAGGTTATTTAGCTGTGATCTTCTGTACGGTGGAGGTATTCCACTAGTCGGACTGCCCTGATTAGAGATAAATCACCAACAAAATTTCTCTGAACCTTAACCCCCCTTGTGTTGATAATTATTTCATATATGTATGTACCTATTCAAATGTATAATTCGGTTATTCTTATTAGATTATACTAAAAAGTTAAATATAATCAGGTATACGATTATGCTTTACAATGTAAAGTTTACAAAATCGATATTGCAATCTGTAACATTTCAATTATTGAATGCCTGACAACATACAACATATGTTTATAATATATATATATATATATATATATATATATATATATATATATATTCGAAATTAAAAAACGATACTAATAAATTAAGTGTACAAGGGCGTTATATGAGTTCGGTAAATTTTCTATTCCTTGGTTTTATTACTTTGGGCTACTCTAGTTTTAAATCATAAAAAGTAATGCTGCTTGTAGTAAGAAAAAAAAAACGAAAATTCACAAAAATCATTATTGTGTAAAGTTATTCAGGATTTTATCATGCAAAAATGTTTTTATAATGATAATCAATAGTCGAAAAGCATGTTTTTAGTTTATGTTATAATTTGCACGACGTAACAATTTACGTACTGTGGATATATAAGCCTTCTTACGATATGAACAAGGTATAGAACACTAATTGTGCAAATAATTCCAACTCACCATGATATCATTCTTTACATTTTCCAATCTCTTGTGCTTCGGAGGTCTCCCTCGTGACGCTCTGCAAAAAAAAAATGATATTAATAAAAAAGAAGTAAAGTTTGTACATTTGTAGTAGTAAACTTCCAGAAGTATCTGTCAGATTGTAAAAAAAAATATATACATATATGAATGTACGTTATCCCTGAGTGATATTTTATAATGCTTGAAATTGTATATTTTAATTAACACAACTGAAATCTTTGAAGAATGATAAGGTACGAGAAAAATTATAAACTCTAGCAGAGATAAGAGGTATGTATAACAACATTTTTGTTATTTATTTACTACCATCAAACTATCGACGGCGGAAATACTAACTGACTAACGTGCTTTATATAAACTTTACCACGTTAGTGAATTAGACTGTCCACCGTCGAAATGTATTTCTGCAGTAAAACTTCTTTTTTTTCCTGCATTCTGCCTATGTAGGTAATTTTCCCGACGTCAAGTGTGACAAATACACGTTATAAAATTTAATTGACAAATGTTGGGTGTACTGTAGAATAACCTGTGAGAATAACCCATAAAAAGGATACATTGACACAACATACATTTTTTTTTCTTTCTGCCTATGTTAATTTAGCCCATCGCAAGTGTGACAGATACATGTTATAGAATTTAATTGTCCAAACGTTGGGTGTACCTATTGTAGAATAACCCATAAAAAGGATACATTGACACAACATAAGTCACTTTATACATATTACTTGTTATGGGAACTGCAGGGGTAATATAAAACTACATATGTTAAACATAAAAATAAAAAGCATAACTATAATCTATATAGACATGAACAAAGGACATTAAAACAGTAAGGAATCGCCTATTGCTGTAACATACCTTTCTTTAGGGGCATCGCTGGTAGGAGTGCTGGCGTGTATGAATTTCGGTGGCTTTGTGAGAACTCTGAAAGTTTGAAACAACAATTAATTTCAGTACGAACTATTAATGTACACAGTTAAAAAAAAACATGTGTGTAGTTTAAACGCGGTAAAAACGAAACCTCCAGAAAACATTTTTTTTTTTAAACTGACCTATTTATAATCTTTTAGTAAGTCTAAACGTTCTGAATTTGAAGTCACTTTTGTCTAAGGATGTTAGAAGTCACAGTTACAAGTTAATAAAATAATGATCATATTTTAATTCGAAATCAGAAGCCTTTTGTTTTTTTTTCTTTTTTTTTCCAGGGTTCTTTGTAGCGCTCAGACTGTCCACAATAAAAAGTTTAAGAAAGAATAAAGTTGGGAGTTTATTTTCTTGCAATTATCGAAGCTACGATGATTTCCTACGAAATGTATAGGAAAAGTATTGTTACGATTTCTGACATTTTTAGTTCTCTAACTTCAGTTGGTCCCTTAGAGTTTATTGATCCTAAAGAAACAGGGTAGATTGGAATAAAATAAACTTTTTGTGTAAATTGCCTATTTTCTTGCTAACTGTACGCTTAAATGGCACTCAAAATGTCTCAAAAAGTTAAGGACAGTTTCATTAGAAAGTTTTCGTGTAGCCACAACGATCACTTGCTTACCCTTACTGCCTCATCTCAAAAATCCACCATGCATAGTTAGGCTGCATCACTTAAAATCAGGTGGATTGCATACCTGTTTGCTACTAATGTTCGAGAACAATCTCGAGTAAAGGACTTCATGACTTCAACATGACAAACTAAGCAAAGCTTGTAATATGGTAACTAAACAGCTGATATACATACATATGTTAACAGCCAGACACGACAACTGACATTTTTGCTCATCACACAAAGTCAGTCATGGGCGGGGATCGAACCCGCGATCTCTCGGCTCAATAGTAACGTTTAATACCACTGCGCCACGAGGACAAGCTTTACTGGCGTGTGCCGCGTATACCAATGCAGTTAATACGGATTATATGCCTCTTAAATGTAGGCAAATATAATTAACTATAGAAATTGGTTTTGGCAGTCTCAACATAGATTCTCAAGGAGAACAGTATCTTTGTGCTTATCACTCCGAAGCACCGATCCATGGTTTTCCGAGGTTTATTTAAGTTTGCGGCATCACGATACTGGAATTATTTCCCTCCGGCACCTTCGAGCTTTAAAGCCTTTAGAACTACGCTTAATTTTTATTTTTTACAGGACCAGATTTGTATCTTAGCGTGATAAAAGTGTTAAAAGTGTTTTTCGTACATTGTTAGTATGTATTGTAACATTTTACTATTTATTTTTATTAGAGCCCATGACTTCTGTTAATGTGGACTTAATCAGAATACCAACTCTGCACTGATAAGTGTAGCAATTATACTGAGACTATTTATTTTATTTTATTTATTTATTTTAATATTTTAAGAAAACTTACAGCTAAGTACTTATTTAAGTTACATGTATAAATTAATGAAGGCCATTTACAAGTTCTCACATATAATTATGTACATATATAAAAAAATAAAATAAAGTAGACGAAGAACACAAAAATATTAACAAAAGAAATAAGAATTCAAAAGAGCTTTCAACTTCTGCACAGTTGTATCAAATATTATCAATGTCTAAATCACTAACTAATTTATTCATACTGCTGCTTACTCGAATGAAATAGGAATTTTGTCTGTAGGTAGTTCTAACTATAGGATATAAAGTATGTTAGGGTTTCTAAAAGATGCTGCCGGTACACGTAGGTTAATTTTGCTCAGTATCTCCGAACAGTCAACTAGGCCATTGAGTATACACAAAAGATATGATACATCAGCTATTTCTCTTCGTGTATACAGCGGGAGCATATGAAATTTTTTACAGCGCGATGTGCAATCTGGTACAATTATTTCAGATTTAAACTGTAGGAAACGAAGAAACTGCTTTTGTATTTTCTCAATGCGTGTGATATATATATTATAATTGGGGTTCCAGACTTGAGATGCGTATTCAAGATGGGTTCGAACAAAAGAACAATAAAGAATTTTAAAAGTTTTAACACATTTAAATTCATTGGATAATCGAAATACAAACCCTAATGCTTTAGAAGCTTTTTTGACAACATTATCAATATGCTTATCAAATATTAGTTTGGAGTCAAAAATAACACCTAAATCTCTAACAGCATTAACTCGTGATAATTTAGTATTTTTAAGAAAGTAATTGTGCAGAATCGGATTGAGTTTACGGGTATATATTATAACTTGACATTTCGTGACATTTAAATATAATTTATTGAGAGTACAATAATTTTGAAACTTATCTAAATCATATTGAATACAAACTACATCGGAAACAGTTTTAACAGGACATATAATTTTAAGGTCATCAGTGTAGAGAAGAATTTTGCAAGTGGTAAAACAGGATGGTATATCATTAATAAAAATGTTAAAGAGCAGAGGACCCAATAAAGATCCCTGAGGAACTCCTGAAGGAATCTGCATCGGCGAAGATGTATAGCCATTTAGAACTACAGTTTGGCATCTGTTCTTGACATAAGATGAAAACCACCTAAACAAATTACCCCGAATCCCCATATCTCTCAGTTTGCAAAGCAGGATTTCATGATCTATCCTGTCAAATGCTTTACTGAAATCAGTATAAATTACATCTACCTGGGCAGGCTCTGACATGTAGTAAGTTATGTAATCACTAGACAGGATAAGATTTGATGTAGTAGATCTTCCTTTTATAAAGCCATGTTGCCGATCGTTAAGGGAATGTTTAAGAGAAGGATAAAGTTGTTTGAAAACGACTTTTTCGAATACTTTAGAAAAAATGCAAAGTTTGGAGATGGGTCTGTAGTTAATGACCAAATCTTTAGAGCCATTCTTATGAACAGGCGTAATTAAGGCAGATTTCCATATATCGGGCATTATCCCATCTTTAAGAGAACGCTCATATAAAAGAGAAAGTGGGACAGAAATACTATTTGCACACTTAACTATTAAAATGGGAGGTATGTTATCAGGACCTGCAGATTTGTTAAGATCAAGAGTTTCAAGAATTTTTTGTATATCAGAACAGACAATTTCAATAGAACTTATATTGGAAGAAGACTCAAGAATGAATGTTGAACTGGCTGTAATAGGTGAAGAATTCTGTGTATTATGTAGAAAAGAAGAATGAAAATAGTCAGAAAACATGTTACATATGATGTCACCTGATGCAGAAGAAACCAGACCATATTTCATCATGAATGGATAAGCATTACACTGGTTTTTACTTTTCACATAAGACCAGAACGCTTTGGGAGATTTCAATTTGAGAGATATAATTGTGGAACATATCTTTTTCCATATGTTTAGCGCGTTCCCTTAAAGTTACGAAAGAATTGTGATCAGATAAGTTCTTGTATTTTTTAAACTTTGATAAAAACTTGTATTTTTCTTTCAATACTTTAATGAGCGACGATTTATACCAAAGTGGGTATTTATTATTAGGTACAGTTTTCGAGGGAATAAACGTACAATACGTTGCATATTGGTTTTTTTTTATTTGTGTTGGTTTTATATTTTCATAATTTTAATTTTTCATGTGTTGTACGATGAGTAGACAAACTTTTTCTTTCCTTTAAATATTATGCTCTGCTGCCCGTACAAAGCTGGAGCGAGTTGCAAGTATAATGTAAAAGTAAACAAAACATACCACCACGCCTGTATCCCCGATGGGTTAGGCAAAGATGTACTAAGGTACTTCTACAATTCGCCGAACATGTTTTTAGATTCCACGTAATAGTGGGCGAGCCTATTACCAATAATCGGGCAAAAAGCCAAATTATGAGCTGCTACTGATAATTTCATAGAAACACCCAATAACACTTTCCTCGATCTGGGAATCGAACCCGGGACCTCGAGCATAGCAGTCGCGCTTAGGGCAACTAGACATCATTGGACAATAATGATCAAGTCAATAAGAATAAAGCGATCAAAAATTAAAAAATAATAACTTTTGGTGCTTTCCGACGGACACTTTTTAATACATAGAGATGGTTCTCCGCCCCTGTACTATCTATAATGTAAAAGTAAAAACGTAGAAAGAAAGCGGAATAAATAAAAAAGGGGTGACAGACGGCAGTGACCTCCGCTCCCGGGGCAGCACGAGGTCGGGCGAGGAGTCCCTTAGAGGCGCGAGGCGGTCCGGCGGCGGCGGCGGCTCCGGCGTGCGGTAAGGGCAAGCGCTCGCCGCCGTGTGCTGTTTGTGAGTGCCGCCGTGCACGGAGCCGAGGCCCCGACACCCACCCACGCCGCACGGCCCCGCCACCGACATCTCCTCCGCGGCTGAAGTAACATCTAACATTATCAGCAAGTTCGGCAAATCGAACTTAGTAAAATTTAATGACACTAGGAAGTCGGTCCCCCTATTTATAGCAATAAAATGTAAAGAGCTTTGTCGCAGATGCGATTATGCCGCCCTGTTTAGGTAAATAATATTTACACTGTTTAAAATTATTGATAAAAAATCTGTAAATTCCTTAAATCAAAAGAAGATAAAAGTATTTTTGTAGTTGTTTATAAAGTTTACTTCAATAATAATTTGTTTTCAATAATTACATAAAACTTAAATCACATTTTTATTTCACCATGACTGTACAACCCGAAAAGTATACTCAGAAATTGCACCTTCCTTTAGTCGAAAACTCATTCACTCGAAATTTTAGTAATGAAATCCTTTGTATCTCGAAATTCTTTTTAACTCGAAAACTCATTCACTCGAAATTTTTAGGATATCTTTTGAAATTCGATTTATCGAGAACCCACTATTTATAGGACAAAATAATACGATAAAATACGCTTGTTACTTACTAAGCGGTGGCTCCAGCGGATGTCCCGTCTTGAGGCACCAGCCGACTGGATGCAGGTCGGGCGAGTCGTCGTCCAACCAGTAGGACAACTCGTCGGGCCACCCGTCGAACGAGACGCGAACTTGGTGACCCTTGACGGCGCTTATCGTCGCGACGCGTATTAAGAACGGCACCTGCGAAACATAAAACTTGTGAAAAGACGCAGTAGAGCTCTTTTATTTGAACGTGGCCACCATACATACAATAAACATGCAGTCAACGGATCCCTGTCCTTCGGCAGCATGTGCAAATTAAGGGGTGGTCGTGGTCATTCCCAAAACTAAATATAATTCTCAATAACGCTAGAAATATCAAATATTTTATAACGGGCTGTGTAATATTTTTTCATTCTTTACTACCTTGGATATTTTTTTAAATGAAATATTACATATCTAGACTGTTATTTGTTATTGATACAAGCAACTCGTATTATTTATTTCTAGATTTATTACAAACCGACTTTGGTTTGTGTATTGCCTATGTTTTTAATACAGGAATTGTAACAGTTTTTTCTCCTTGGTATGAATAAATAAAATAAATTCTTCGATGTAGAATCTTCGAGAAACTTCAACCCATGACCCTTTCCAAACTTGCTCTAGAGCCGCACCTGCACGGCAATCGCTCAAGAACAACTCTTGGATTATACTTCACTTACTAATACAGAACAGAAGTGCAGTCAAATAAACAAACTTAAACAAGACAATCTTTAAAAAAAACAGAACTAACTTCAATGATTTTGAGGAGTTCCCTAGTGCATCTTAAAAGTGGAAGTATCTCTTTTCCAACGGAAAAAGAATCACCTAAAACGGCAGATAAAGATAGAAGTTATTATACCTGAACATGCATAAAAGCAACAATCGAACTGCAAACCGTCGGTTAATAAAGTCTTAACTCCTTAAACTATTTTTCTAAAGACTAGCGCGTTCAAACAAACAAAAACATGATCAAAGGATCATTATAATATTAATACTTATATCCTTCCCCAGCTTCGCACGGATAGCAGGGTAATATATAAACTAGTATTGGTTTACGCGAGTAAAACTCCCAGCCTGCATGATCCTTTCCGACATTTTCAATAAAATACATTATATTCGTATATATTATATTCATATATATATATATATTCATATTTCATCCACAATTTACACAAAACCCAAACCTTCGCCATTACTAACTCCGTCCATTGATATAACCGTATCAAAATCCGTTCAGCAGTTTTTAAGTTAATGCATTCAGACAGACAGAGAGACTGCAGGGAATTTTAGTTTTGTAATATAGTTTAAAGTGGTTGAATAGTTAAGATTAGTTATACGCACCCTTTTATCGACGACCTCTAGTTTCATGCCAGATTTGTAGCCTTGCGGAGGGCGAGGCCTGAACGCACGGTGCGGAGCCTCCGAAGCACCCGTCTCAGCCAAGTAGTTCTCCCATGAAAACGTATCCGGATCTTTGTAGACTATAAATTAAATTGATTATCTATTGCTTTTTTACCCGGCTGCGAAAAAGGAGGGGTTATGTTTTCGAGCGTATGTATGCATGTCTATTTCTTTGGCACGCACTGTAGCCTTAACGCCTTGATGGATTTCAGTAGACGAGGTGTCACTAGATTTATCTTATTTGTGGAAGTGACATAGGCTATATAATACTTAATTACGACGTCTGGGAATCAAATAAAATACAAAAAAAAATAATTGACACGTGCCTTTTTGTTGCAGTCGGATTTTCTTGTTTCCTTTTTAATAATTTAGCTTGTTAAATAGTAAGTAGCATGGAAAAGTGACGTCACTGTCCGTGATAATCACAATCTATGCAATACAGAGAAATCAACAATCTATTGCCGGTAGTAGTGGACGATCATGAATGATTTACATAATCGAGACATTCACTTATTACTAATGATGATTAGTAATTACTAATATCAGTAACTACTAATTTTCATAATCGAATTAGTATTAATTACTTAGGGGCCGTTCAAGTATTAGTAACGCAATTTTTGAAGATTTTTGAGCTTCCCTCCCCCATGTAACGCACCGTAACATTTTCTGTACCCTCCTCCCCTTCCTTAAACGTTACGTAACACCCAAGTCAGCAAGTCAGTATGAGAGCTTTTATATGCCAAGAATAGCTGATGATGCAAATCTCCCTGTTTTGAGGACATTACAGTATGTACTCACTTTAACAACACTAACTACAGCCATACTGTCGAGGGATTCCCCGTTAAATAAAAAGGGTTGCGATCTTGGAATATTTGAATTACCTAGTTTATTTTAACGAACCCCCTCCAGCCCTTGTAACGCATAGTAACGTTTTACAAGATCCCCCCGTTCCCCCAAATTGCGTTACGTAATACTTAAACGCCCCCTAATTCCCGTTCAGTCGTAAATGAAGGAAGTTCTACATGATACCAGCAAAAAGTTTGAAGTTAGTTCCTGATCCTAAACAATTAGTAATCATGTAATAATGGTTATAATCAAGGTATTAAATACGAGACACCTTCATAATTGAATGAGTGACCTTTATAATATCAGTATCAGTATCAGCACAGCTCGGTGTCTTAAATAAAAAAACACCTATTCAGGTATACTTGGAATGTAAAACATTATCTAAATACAAAGTTTCATCCAAATCGTTGGAGCCGTTTCCGAGAAACCAATTACACACATATATATTATATATACAAGAACTGCTCACTTAATATAATAATTTTACAAACACACAGTTAAATTTTATTAATTGTCAACAAGATTTTTCAACCATAAAGTTTTATTATTATTAATAAACCGCAGCGAAAAATCAACCCTTGGGGGTAGATAAGTTGATTTAAATGTGATGTGAATATGAGACCACCTTTGTGGAAATCTTCCTGTATGTATCAAATATAATTTATACTCAATTCAATAAAGATACGTATAATTTAGACTTTCAAGAGAAACTACTTATAGGTTGAGAATTAAAAAATACTATGGAGAACAAGATACATACATTTAAAGGTTAAAAAAATCACCGAGCTACCGCTGTAGGTCTGTGTACATCACTGAAACTGCTACACTGTCTGCTATAGAGTTATGCGCATGACTAATTTAACAAAACGTATTTATATATTTTAATGTAAAAGCAGATAAACATAAACGTCGCATTCAAATAACGTTATCCTGTTTCGGCGTTATCGCCGGTAACACGTAAACAATACACGGGAGATGTCTCGACTGGTATTTATGCTGGAGCTGTGCTTTGGAATGGACAAATATATTTTTAAATATAATCTTTTGTACTCATTATTCAAGGAATTTAGACAAAACTAGCTGTGCCCGCGACTTCGCTTACGTGGACTACAGAATGCCATCGGATCGGGCACACGCACGAATCTTGCTCCCCCGCTCTCGGTTATTTGAAATACAAAAATGGTTGCAGGTCTTGATATATCTCTTTCCTCTCTATAAACCAAGTGTAAGCCATTTAAGCGCCCGAATTGATTCACCATGACCAGTTTTTTTTTATTTGCGCGGAATCCTAATTCTTTTCCTAAAATAAAAATAGCCTAAGTTACTCTTTATAACGTCAGCTATATCTACCAGTGAAAGTCCCGTCAAAATCGGTCCAACCGCCTCGGACATTATCCGGAACAAACAGACAGACAGTCATAAATCGTAAAAATGAGTTTTTGTTAAAATTGTGGTAAGTATATATATACTTTCATATGCATTTATTAAAAAGCTGTTGTTTTGCAATTACAAACAGATACTTGAATTTTATTTGTTGTACATATATATAAAAACATATAATATTATTATTACATTTTTTTTTTATGTTACAAATTTATTGTAAGTTCATAAATCCACTGTATTTCTATAGTTTAATCTTTACTTCAATTTGGCGTTCAGTACGTAAGTTTATTTTCCTTAATACGATGTTGTAAACTCATATTTTCGCATCAAAATATACGCCAAATTGTCATTCAGTCATAAAGTGGATGTTGGATTGTGAGATATGCAACCAAGTGGACTGCGAACATATTTTACGATGAGATAGCTCAGTGGTAGCGTGTACAGACACCGCATCGATCGACTTCAGTTCGAATCCCTGCAGTGACGCTGAGCTTTTGGTGAAAGAAAACATCATGATGAAACAATAGCATAGGTGGTTGGACATTTTCTAAAAACCACCTGGCTAGCTACCACCACCCTCAAATTGAACATCTCTTGCCAAGTATTTATAGGTGTGTTCTGGCAGCTGCACTTGAGACCACGCTTAGCCGTGTTACTATTTTGGGCTACATCATGACTTATTGTGGCCAAACGTTAAAATTGTAATTAAAAAATTAATATTAATGATTTGAATGATGACGTACATCCAAACTGACACTATGATGATATAAACAAGCACTGATAGAGTTTACGATTAACAAAAACACCATCAATATTATATTAATACGTGAAGGAAAAACTGTCTACCGCTTTTCAAGTGTATTGCATGCACGAAAGACTGAGTTTGTCATGATTAAAGTTTATATGGAGAACGAGTGCAGAAAGCTAAAATGTATCTATAATATATGTTACTAATATATTAAATAAAATAAATTAATACTGCGAATCCTAAGTCGACAAGTGCCATTTAACTTAGACCCCCCCCCCCCCCCCCCCCAAATATTGACATTGTCACTCATTGAAAAGTGACATCAAGTGATATAATATGTTTAGGTTCATACTGCAAATGTCAAACAGAAAATAGTCTATGATTAAAAAGTCGCTGGTCGAATTTCGATCATTGGGCGACCTCTAGTTATGTTAAAACCGTACAATAGGGGTAATCAATTTTTTGGAGCAAACCCGAGAGCCTAACCAAGTTGCACTTCTACAATTCCAGAAAGGCAACTTGGTTACACCTGATCGAGTTTCCTGTCGGTTTTTCTCGATGACGAATGTTTTCCGAACCGGTGGTAGTATTTTGTTTGACGTTCATAAGTTACTTCTTAGGCCCTAAATTTAATAAAGACTTTTAGATTAGATTTGTTAGACCTCCTAAGATAGCTAATTGAAAATCTGTCACCACGCTTTTACAAATGGCTGTTATATACTACTTACAGTTGGGTGGTGTGAGAGATACCCCATTCTCCTCTGCCCACCCTACGGGGTGTATGTACGGTGACGTCGGATCTACCCAAAAGTCGTACATCTCATCCCAGCTGTCAAAGTTTATCAACATCCGATTGTCCAGGGTGTCCGCGATAGTCGCAACGCACACCAGGTTGTTTTTCCGATCCTCCGCCTCCAACTTCATGCTGATGCGGAAGCAGTTCGGTTTGAACATCTGTAGATATTTTAACAAAAAACGTATTTGGAAGTCATCATAGGTCAATCGCCTCAATCGAGGTAAGCATGAATTCTACAATGAGTCTTCAGCTTTTCTATGAAGGAAAACCTCGTGAAGAAAATACAGCATGGCAGTCAAACATTTTTTAGTTTATATTAGTGACAACACTAGTGATGTAAACCCCAATGATAGTGTTATATCATTTTTAACACCGCAAAGTGAAGTTACTGTACCTGTTAGTAAACCAATAATGAAATCATAATGTTATGGTAGGGCTTCTTCTAATGCCCGTCTGGCTAGCTACCACCCTCAATTTGAAAATCTTTCGCCAAGCACCAATAGGTGTTCCGGCAGCTGCACTTGAGAGCAAATTTTCCACCAGGCTTAGCGTGCCACCATCTTGGGCCACATCGTCGCTTAAGATCAGATGAGATTGTGGCCACAACGCTTAGCCTATAACGATAAAAAAAAAAAATCAAGAGAAAAAGACTTTTCAGGATTGGAATTCCCTATTCTATGTTATCCACTTTAATTGGTTTACTACTTTTGGGTCTGGTACAATTAGCTTTCATAAAGTACAAGCTTATTTATCGATCAGCAAGTCTGCTTGTTTACAGCAACTTAATTTAAATATGAGACAAGAGAAATTCAAAATTTAATAAGCCTCCATCACAAGTAACCTATTCATTGAGTCCATTCCAATGAGCTCGAATACAATATCTCTGCTGTAAGTTGGTGGAAGATTAGGTATCCTATAGATTCCACATGACGCTGCAGCATCAGGTTAAGGTTTTTCCATTGTCATTGAAGTAACCGAATACCAAATTTTGACTCAATCAGACCTGTGGAAGCCTGGACCTTCAAACGGCTGAACAGATTCGATTAAGTCACCTTTCAGAAAAAAAACTAGATCAAAATCGGTTCAACCGCTACGATGCCACAGACTTACACACAGATACATAATATATACATAGATAAATCGATACACACGTAAAACTTATAACATCCCTCTTTTTCGCGTCGGGGGTTAATGAAAGTGATTTAGAAATAAAATAATGAGTAAGTAAAATACTCTTAGTGCCAGTGTAAGGGCTACTTACTTACCGTAGTTGTGACATGGGGGAACAGATGTTTCGGCGCTGCGACCGCCCTCATTTGCTTCAAATACAATGGCCACGAGAAATTCGACGCCGTATACGTAGAAGGAGGTTTCAGAGCTCGGCCGTTCTTCTCACACCAACCCGGCGGAAAGATGTCTATCGAATCTGCGTTCACCCAGAAATCATACACGTCCGGATAGTCGTCGAAATGCAACCTCATCCTATAGCCTTGCACCTCTGCGACAGACACCTACGCTAAATAAAGAGGGATGATGTGGGTCTATCGCTTCCAAACGCATACCAACTTTAAACCCGTTTTTGTTGTACGGAAACGGGTTTTTAAATAACTTTACAGGAGCGTCCTTCGCCTTGCAGATATCCAAGTAACGCATCCATGAGAAACCGTTCTTCCCACACATCCATGGATACTTCTCGTTTTCAATGAAATCCTCGCTCATCTTCAACAAGGATGGGTCGGAAATATGACTGTCCGCCGGCATTGAATCATAATGCCTCAACGACACCTTCTCGCCTTTATTCTCCATTTGTACGTCAGATTCGGATAACTGTTTTCTCATCAGCAGTTTCTTGATTTTATTTCGCTTTTTCAATAGTTCAGTCCTCTCGCGGTCGCGTTTCTTCGATACTGATTTTTGGACGTCATTTTGACAAGTCGAACTACAGTAGTTCGGCGTAATGAATTCTGCCGCCATGCCGTGACATCCGCAGCCGTCGCATCGATACATATCTTCTGGAGATGTCGGCTTTTTCTCTCTTATTCCATCTATCCTCTGTTTCAAAGGCGTGTGATATTTAGTAGTCGAATTCGAAACCAACTCCTCTTGGTCACTATTATCAATCAAGTCTATTAGGCCAAACTCGTTAGTTTGGAACTGTAGTATACTGCCTTGTAGAGTCGCAATACCGTTGTTCCAGAGCAAACCTGGAGGATGTTCCTCCACTGTTTCGCTTTCCTTTTTAATTTTTCCCGTTTCTTTTTTATATTCATCGGTTTTCTGATAATATCCATCGTTATCTTCGCTAGATTTATTGTTTTTGTTCTTATAATCATCTTGTTCTAAATCACCGAGGACTTTAATTTCTAAATCTTTTTCTAACTTCTCATCACAGAACAGAGATGGGACGCGATGATCATCGTTATTGTCTACAATAGGCCGTTCTTCAGCGCGTTCATAAATCCTCAATTGAGGTACCGACATTTTGAGATTTTTAGTCGATAAATTTTCTGCACAAAGAGATATTCTCCTTTTTATATTGGCGTTTGATGTTTTCCTTTCACTGTTATCTGAATTTGAACGTCTTAAAATAGCGGGCGCAGCGACAGTACCTGTTACTGCCAGGCCCATATCGTTTCTATCCACAATGTTCCTGTTCAACAAGCTTTTACTCTTCTCGGGGATGGCTAAAGTAAACGATTTCTCCCTCTGCCCACCATTTTCGTCCGATATCGATACCGTATAAATGTCATCGTTCATAGACGCATTTGTCTCCGGTATTGATAGCGTATACTCTCCTTGTTCTCCCGTTGGTTCCGCTCTAGATCCGGGAATTGATATGGTGAATGATTTCTCCCCTTTAGGACTTTGGGGTATAAAATTGTCTTTACCGTTGATATTAACTATTTTCGCTAGAGGCTGCAACGGCGGTATTTCTGTAGTTTCTATCGGCCCTGTATCTCTCATAACCGTTATATTACCTTGAGGATCATTCTGTATTTGTCCATTGGCAATTTGCAAATTTATAATCGGTCCTTTGGACGCCATCGTAGCTGGCAATGTTACCGGTAAAATAAATTTGGTGTTCGGTATTTTCGGCATAGGTGTTAAAAATAATTTCTGATTGTTAGTGTTCATGTTTGCTTGATTATTGGATATAAGGATCGATGATTGATTTTCCGAGATACTTTTTGTGTTTGGTTTCTTGACAGAACTTAAATAAGCTATAGCCTGTTTGGTTTGAGTCCCGGGAGCTATACTGACTGGAACCATCATCTTGTCATTCTTTGGTTTTTGTATGACTATAGGTTGACTGGGGTTTACTGGAGCTAATATTGAAGTTTTGTTTTGAACCGTCACTTTAGGGGCAATGTTAGGTTTGTTTCCAACATTCGATATTAGATGAATGTTTGAGTTGCTAGTTACCTATAACAATAACAACTATATTGTAATGCTACAATGAAATGTATCAAAATATTATATTTATGAGGAAATGCGGGCGGCGTTCATTTGTTTTATTCCTCAAAAACGGCACTAGAGCAAATTTATATTTATATATAAATCTACCAAAGCCATGTTACTGTGTTTAGATTTTTATAATAAATTAATTTTAATACCCTTTGAAAATTGCACACTTATACCCAGTTTGCCCCATATTATTTTACCAAAAGAAAGAAAAACCGGTACAGGTATGAACATAACATGTCACAAAGAAATAATACATATGTTAAATGGTACAGTGTTAATGAGTTGTTATCATAACATAATAAATTTTAGAGGACAAGTAGCACATCAAATAATTGATTGTACACAAAAGTATTAAGATTATTATGTCCTTTGTCATACTATTTAAAAATATCACTTCACGTCAATAACTCTATGAGCAGACAGGAACACATGCAATTTTTTTTTCTTGTTCATCATGTTATCTGTTTACTTTATTATTATAATTCATCCGACTGTTGGTCATCACAGTCATCAGTTTAATGAAATCTTACTAAGTTAATTTATTTATACGTTTTACTTTCAGCCCTCTCTAGAGCAAGTAGTGAAGATAAATCTATACTAATATTATATAGTGTGAATTTTTTGAGTTTGTGCATGTGGTAGGTAATCTCTAGAACTTCCAGTCAGATCTCAAATATATTTAAATTGAATGCATTTTTTAGTATATTCATTGAGGAAAGTTTATTTGCTTTAAAACATCGCGGTACAATCCAAGGAGTGTAGCAGTAATTATGCAATCATGATACAACAGTAGGCTACACGGTAGGGGTGAGTTATAGCAAAAATATTTCCATTAACCTGTTACAAAATAACAACCTGCCACATGAAGCTTTCTCTTTCTATTCCTATAATTAAGAAAAGTAAAGAACTTGTTTCAAGCCATATTTGTTTATATCTCTCTCTAGCCGCCAGTATATTTTTGTTTAGATCTGACTACTACTTACTTGTAAATAAGTTTTCTTTTAAACTGTTCCGATAAATACGCCTCGCTCTTACTACAGGGATGCTTGGCGGTGAAGAGTTAATCTAATAAATTTAACAAATCATGTGAAACCGTAGGGCACAACTAGCGTCATATAAAATGGGTCACGGCACTTGTTACTTGTGCAACCTTAATTTATAGAAATTCCAAGAATGGGAAAGATCTTCATGTTTGAAAAGACCACTTGACAAACTGCCGGTAGTGGTCTGAAATCATAGACATTCGTTTTCAGCATTTTATCTCAACAAAAAAAAAAAAAAAAATTGTTATAATAGCATATTTATTTAAATGTGATCTCAGTTAAGTTACTTAAATTAAAAAATTTGTAAAGCAATGACTATCTAATTCCCTAATCCTAAGAGAATTCGAACTAACATATACTCATATGCACGTCCCCCTCCTCCTGGGAGGAAGGAGGGGACCATGCGTATGTGTATTTAGTAATCGGAATGGTTTTTCTACACTAACTAGCGCAAAAAAAGAAAAAAAAAGGTCCCTTACAGAACCTATGTACCTGTGTGGTGTGCACGTGTGTGTGTTCATACGTGTGTAATGTTGTATGTGGGTAGCTAAGTGTTGCACGTATAGTGTCACTTGTATCGCGCGGGCGGCTGCCTGACCCAAGGGCTTCACACCGAGGAACGGACCTAGGATTGGGTTGCCGCTAGAGAGGGTGGACGTGACGGGTGTTCGGGAGCGAAGTTAACCGCCCGTCCTCTGCGGAGAGAACGGTGGTTACGCGGGCGTGGGCGGTGGCACGCTCTGTTTGGAGAGACGGTGGCATAGAACGCGTTAGCTGTTTCGATTTGGTCGAGCGGGTCAGTGAAGATATTACGCGGCCGGCGTTTACTCCGGCAGGCATTGGGGTCGGGAACATATGAAGTTGCCGCTTTGATTAAGGGTAAAGCAATGACTTTTAAAGTGTACTTTTATAGGGGCCTACTAAGTGTTGAGTATGAGTTATGACTTACTCTGACATTATTTTTAATCACATTAGTGAAAAAAATTTGGAATTCAATACAGAATTTCTATATATTTCCGTCTTATCAGAATGAGAAATTGTATTTTTTATGCAACTGACTGGAAATTTTATTTTTTAATTTCATACACTTAAAATTTTCAGCTTACAAAATTACATAGCATTTAAAAAAAATTGAAAATTCATCACATAAGGGGTTTAAGCTAGGGTTGTTACTGATGTGGGTTTTTCACACATCAGCGGATGCTGATGCGCAGGTTGATTTTTAAGTTGATATCAGTGAATGTTGACCTTTGTAGCAATCAATAAAAAAATTCCAATATATTTAATCTTATTAGAATTTTGTCAAATGTAAGTTGTATTTTAAAAACAACAATTGAGCTGCCTTTTCTTCCTGAAGTCTGTTTCTAAATAGCTTGTTAATTATTCCAACACTGCTGAATAGTGTTCGCTACGAACCAATGCTAATGCTGATGCTGATATTAAAACATTGCTGATCATCGGCTGATGCTGATATTCGCAACAACCCTAGTTTAAACAGGAGGTTAAAAATAGGACAGTTCCAAAAATGTTGATGGGTTGAAATTCTATTAGGCACATTGCAATATTAATTTTTTTTTCACTCTTATCAGAAGTGTCAACAGCTTAATTGATAATAATTATATTAAACCTAATAAGATCAAGTTCTTTTCATATTTTGTACTAAATAAAGGACTATATTAAATTGATCATTGATTATAATGAAACCAATTCACCATTGTTAAATGCATGTTTGTGAAAGTATGCCTGTCATAACTTATAATACTTGCATACCATATGATCCGATAAGTCAAGATGGATTCTATTCATTTCTTAAAACTTGTTTATTTAGTTGTGCATGTCAATGTTTATTAAATATTAATTTTAAAAAGTTTCTATACAACTTTGCAAAAGTAAAAATTTATTTAAAAAAATGTATTGATAAAATATTTATGTTATTTAATTTATTCAAAATAAAAAAATACTGATTGAATTTAAGCCCCAACATGGCAATTATGAATGTCAAAACACTACTAATAGTGTACCCAACTTTGAAAAATTATATTCAACCTATCCCATAACAGCAAGGCATGATGGTATGATAAGTTAGTCATAGTGATGTAATGCACTTACAGGTCTCCAAGGGCAAAGCATGATGGTAAGGTAAGTTAGTCATAGTGATGTAATGCACTTACAGGTCTTCTTACTATAATTTGTGGAGGGTTTCCGCTTGTGCTGGCTTGAGTGATGACATCTGTACTGGTTACCGGCTTCAGTCCATTTGGTGTCTGGATGTAAACCATATGAGGCATTGGCCTGGCAGCTCCACGGAGTTGTATAGAGTTGGTGGAAGAATTAGGAATATGGACTACAGCTGGGTTAGATCCAACTTGAACTTGAGACATTGATGTAGGGGTATTCATTTTAACATGGACTCCAGAGGAATCTGCCAGATGTAATTGAGATGTACTGGATACTGTCATGTCAGAATTTGCATCAATATTAGCTGGCCTTGTATTGGAACCCATGTGAACATGTAATATTGAACTATGTAATGGCTGGTTGGTATTTTGAATTATTGGCATAGATGGCAACCCTGGGCCTGTCAGTTGGATATTCTGACCACCTGTAGGTATCTGGAAAGGGACATTTATTGTCTCACCAGCTGGTAACTGAACTGGGACGCTGGTCGTCCCGGACACCTGTAGAGGGAGGCTTACAGGTGTTATTGTCAATGGCATAGTATTTGTTGGTCCTGATATTTGTACAGGCACATTAATATTGGATGTTGAGCCTGGTATCTGCACTGGCACATGCACAGTAGATAGAAGAGGATAAGGTGAACTATTTGTGTGAATTTTCATAGGAGCAATAGAATGGGTAACTAAACTGTGGGTGATAGGCATGGAGCTTTGCGACGCCTGCACCGACGATACGATCATGCTGCTGGATATGGGCGCCTGTAATACAAATAACAATGTCACACAAACAAATAATCCATAATATAAATAAATTTGTATTTACCAACTCACGCGTAATGTATTCAATAGCACATTATGCTGCGAATTATTGTGCGCTAAATTTGCTACAACCGACGTGTTCGACGATTTCAATAATCTTTTTTTCAAAATTTCCGTTTTAGGATCGTCAAAGTTTTGAAGTGTATTGCAATGCCGTGCGTCCATTTCTCAAGTCCGAGAAAGACTTCGAACATATTACAAACACTCGGTTATCTTTTACATTCCATTATTGATGACCTGTAATGAATTTAAAAATAAAATAGCGCAAAATGAAAAATCATTGAGACGCATCAGCAGCGCTTGATGTCCTTGTAGTAAAAAACTTTTCAGTGCATAAAACTACACAATGACGTATTAAAATAACTCGGAACTTCCCGAAATCTGTATTACGAATTCCGTTGAAAACATTTTTCTTTTGCTATACTATCGCACTCTACCAATTATTGTGCAGCTACTTTAACAGCAATCCACAACCTTCTAACAAAAAGTTCACTAAACAGAAAAACCTTAATGTATTACTTACATTTCTCCGTTCCGACGTGATGAAAAGTTATGCACGTATCACTTAAACAATTACAACATCGTTAACGTTCTGAATACCATTAAAGAAAAATAAAATTTATTCAGCAAGGCGACGATATTTACTTGCCCAGCACAACTGGTAATAAATCTGACAACATTGCCAAAAAGCAAAATGTTGTATTAGTTCGTTACGTTGGTGTTACCGAAATTATCCTCCAATCACAATGAAATATTTTAATGACGATGCTTTCGCGCCCGATTAATCAGCTAATAGTAATAAGTCAACTGAGAAGTTTTTAATTTTCAATAAGTAGCATAGTTACAATGAAAAAAAACTAATTAAATAAAAGCGATTTTATGTACAATAATACTATTACATAATTTAAAGTTGGTGTAAACAGTTAGAAATGTTATGAATTATGATTTATCATCTTCAGATATTTTTAGACGCAATTAACTGACATGTTACTGATGATAATAAAGCACGAATCATTATAATTTAAAAATTACCAAGAAGCTTAATTTTACGTACTGGCTCAGATCTATAATTATTAGGAGTAATAAAACAGTAATATTTCGTTACGAATTGTCGCATATTTTATTAATATTACTATTATAAAATTGACCTGATATTAGAAAACAATTGAAATATACACGTAACTTTTTTATTGTAAAACTTGAGTTATTTATTACAGTATTTCGCTAAATGAAAAATAATAATACATATATTGATTTAAACTAAAAAACAAATGCGCAGTTATTAAGTATAGTTTAGCTTATTAAAACAATTTAGAAAATAATGATTATAATATTATGTAGAATTATCTACGACCGGAAACGGACATTACAGTTCCCTTTTACCGCTCATAAATTTTGAACTAACATTGCGGGTTCTTAATTTTTAAAGTTATAACTTCTTATTGGAGGGTGAACCGCTTCGTAACGCAACGCGTTACGGCGCCACTCTGTCTGGCTTCCCTTCTCTACTCAGTGTTCTAATGTACATATTCAAGAATTGTAACTAAGGATAAAATATATTTTATAATCAATAAAAGATTTTAATAATAAATAACCTTTCCCCACATTATCATATCAATATACGTAAAGTTTAAGTTTAAGCTTTTCTGAAGTTATACAATTGCAATATTAAATATATAATATAAATTAGTTAAACTTAGATTAGTTTAAATTATCACTTCTGTCGAGCGTCCCGAGACGCACACGTTTTTTTTTTTATTTCGTACTTCTACATAATTATGTAATTAATAATTATGATGTATTATTTGCGCATATTATTTTCTTCTAGTTACTGTGGTATAATTTTCTTTTACTTTGTAGAGTGCATGTGTAGGTATGAATAGACGAAGTTTAATTTTAGATCGAAAATTATAATTCTTTCTCTTTTCACTCTCATTAAAAATTTCTATGTGAGAAAGAGACAAACATATGATTCTGACATTCCATGCCAAACTCAATAAAGTCCCAAGTACACCGTAGCTCAGCGACAAATCGTAAAAATAATATGTCCAGTTGTAGTGCTGTAGAGTGTAGAGTGTACAAGTTCTTATATATCTTTATTTAAAATACGTGTAACAATAGAAATATAAAAGAATTTAATATAAATTTAATTTAAAATAATTTAATAAATAAATTAAAAATAATTTGAAATGTATATTCCATCGATATTGATATTATAATAAAAGGAATGAAATAATTTGTATGGTGTTCACACATCCCTTTTCTTTATGGAATAGTTCAACGTATCTATTCTGGGTATTGAAGTTATGAAGAACGAGTTCAAATTATACAATAAGCTTATGTTTTCTTTTAATAGTACTATTCATATGGAACCATAGCTTATTTAAAAGATATTATTTTAAGTCGGTGGTAAATACCGTATTCACCACTGATCACTTGAAACCTAGTACAGGGACCTACGATTATCTGTACAGTTGGACTGTACAATTACGAGTTACTACCCGTGCGCGATAAGTTGAGACTCGCCTGGAAAGCAACCCTCCGCCCGCTATCCCTGTAACAAACCCCTCAAGCTTAAATGTTGTACTGTAGGCAAACGCCATGAGTTACTGCTATATTTTATTGTTATTTTTTGTGTTAAGTTTTTTGTTATAATGAAGGGTAAAACTTTACATAATGGAGAGAGAAAACTCGTGTTAAAAGTGTTGGACTTTTTTTAAAACGAAAAACGGAACTCAATAGCTCATAATAGCTCAAGTATAATAAATATAAGGCGGCGTTGTCCCAAGTACAACACTCGCTACCTTAAAAAAAAATAGCAGAGACGAAGTCGCGGGTGGAAACTTGTTGTGATATTTTTTTGTGCACAGTACAACCATGTGTATGTGGCGTCATCGCCCCAGGTCTCAACTTATTGCGCACGGGTAATACAGCTATATACAATAACACCTAAAGGTAAAAATTATATGCCTGCCTTAAACCTACTTTAAGTTTATACCTGTCCGTAAACTTGTACAGAATTGTCCTTTAGTAACTCTGCCTCTGTGGATATTATAATAGGTACTCTGTGGGAGTCAATGTGACCATAATCAGTATTTTAATTACTTTAATGTTTTTTTTTTTGTCACTATTTTGCCGGAAGTCATTATTTTTGGATATATTTTGGATAAAAATTTATGGTAGCACTTTTAAACGACCGTCCTTGCCAGCGTTGCCAGATCTTTACTTTTGTACATTTTGCGTTACTTATGATCCAGTCGTGTTACTCATGCGTTACGCAAATCAAAAAGATACTTTTGCGTTATTTTTCGAGGTGGAATATAATAATTCCAAGAAAAAAATTACTATCCAAGAAATTACGTACAACGGAACGCAGCCAACTTTAAAATATACTGAAAACTTTATTGGGACTTTCCCGAACAAATTCTTTATTACATCTATGTTCTTTATGTGTTTCATAAAGTTTCATTTATATATTAGTAAATTACATACAACACATGATAGGTAGGATCCGTAGGGATGCTTCGATCCCACCCTTTGATCGATACCAAGTACTCATTCAGGAATCAAATCAAAGTATCGAGACCTCATTCGACACCACTTCAAAGGTTCGACACTTGTGCGTACTTAAATCATTTTTTAATTTTCATTCAATACCAGTACTCAGTATCGAATGAATAGGTTTGATACCATATGAGTACTCATTAGTATGGTAGCGTCCTTAAAGATAGGCAGCCGTCCTTGTAAACTATTTCCATGTTTTTTTTTGGCGGGATCCTTGAAGTGACATGTTGTGGTTGTTATTTTTAATTATTTACTTAGGTTTTTGACCCTATATTATGTAATATTTGTGGCGTTTTGCGTGATATAGTTTGGTTTTTGTGCATAAGTGAAGTGGATTATAAATATAAGCTAAAAGCATTCATTCCGAGATCACACAAAAATTCCCTAAAAAGTTCTAACAAGGGAGCCACCATCTTGTTAGGATACTGAACCGTCATAACACTTGACAATATAATTCACTCGATAATGGCAGTAATGGTCTTCATTAAAGAGGACCGGTTGCCAAGTTAGGAAGAAGAAGAAGAACTATTTCCATTTCTTTATTTTCTCGATGACAGTTGTAGTGTTGTGACCAAATAAGTAATGATATCGATTGCATATATTTATTATATTATGAAACAAAGACAAATAGAACAAAAACATTCATATACATTTTTTCAAGGTGAGACCACTCAATGGCCAACCGCCATTTCGTGTTTGTTTTAATCAGTCACTCGCAACAAGACGGTCGTGCTGGCCACTACATTTCTGTTCGCTGAGTTTTTTCACATTATCCATACGTTACGTTGTGTATTTTGTGTTCCTCCGTATTGATTGCTGCCCAACTGTCAAATATCACAATGCCGAAAGGATCTGTTCTGAAAAGGCAGGCGAGAGAACTGGTGATCAAGGTTCGACGCTTATGTCTATTCGCCGTCATATATATCACTATTACTTGCGCAAAGAAATTCCAACACTTAAAAAAACTTGTTGTTTCTTTACCTGAATGTGGTTTGTTCCTTGGTTATGAAAGAAAATGGAATTTTTTATAAAAAATCGGACAAACGTAAAATATTGATGGAGCGTCACAACATTGCTATGGCTCGCTGCGAATTTTTGAGCGAAGCCAAAAAGATATCAGATTGGTCAAATGATATTTTCACTGACAAGACTTGGTTAAATGCAAACCACACAGTATCTAAGAACTGGACTGACGACACCGCCGCTTCTACTAGTTCAGTGCCAATGGGAAAAGGTGAACGCCTTATCATATGCCATGCAGGGTCTACGAAAGAATTCGTGTCAGATGCTTTACTGGCCTTTAAATCCAAGAAAACAGTAAACTACCACGAAGAAATGAACGCGGAGATTTACGAAGGATGGTTTAAAGAAATGGTGCAATCTCGGGAAGAACCGTCCATATCATAACGCTACATATCACTCCAGGCAAATTGATAAAATGCCGACGCAGGCCAATAAAAACTAAAGATAATTGACTGGCTCCAACGTCATGGCGAAAATGTGGATAGTACTTTATTAAAAGTACAATTAGTGAATATTTTAAAATCGAAAAAAGCCAAAGCCAAGCTATAAGATATGATATCAACGAAATAGCTGCCGAATATGGTCATTGGGTTCTTCGACTTCCGCGGTATCATTGCCAGTACAATGCTATAGAACTAATATGGGCACAAATCAAAGGACACGCCGCTCGAAACAATACCCATCCCCCTTTTACGGCAAACAATATGTTAGGTTTATTATAAAATGCATGTGCGGAAGTAACTGCTGAAAACTGGGAAAAATTGTGAGAAGAACCCAAAATACTATAGCGTCGGATTGGTAAATACATGTGGCATTCGATAATATACAAGTACAGGAACTTATAATAAATGTTGGGGAGAGCTCATCGAGTGACAGTGACGATTCATCAGATTTTGATTAAAATAAATAAATAAAGATTACCTGTCGTTATAATTATTTCGTTTCATTGTCGAGTAGGTACTATAAATACCTACACCTATTTATATTACAACAGCTTCGAAAATTTTGAAAAAGTTGGTGTTATCAATCAAGAATTAATATGTGTAACATCTTGTAATGAAATATAATATTAGTTAATAAATTTGTATGAAAGTATCCGGCAGTAGTTTAGTCTCTTACATTTTGTAAAAAAATAACGGGTCTGTTATCGTGTTACGTTTATCGATATAGCTCCAACCCTATCAGTTTCTCCGACTCTGGTATAAACTTGTGCGTGTGTAAACGTCATATGTATTTTTATAAAATAATGCATAAATAATGTAAAAAAGACGCTCGTTCAAATTTTCACAGGAGCTGTCATCGAGAAAACAAAGAAATGGAAATGGTATAACAATTAATAGCTTAAACTATACAATGAATAATTTTATCATAATAAACAGTTCTGGTTTTTAAGTTTTATTTGTATGAATAAGTAGTTAGGTATTTATACTACATACTTACTTTTGTTCATGAACACTTAAGTACCTATCCTTTAAGTATTGTTTATAAATGATGTTTTTTTGTGTTATACACTCAACTTAATCCTTGAAGTTCTTTCAATATTTCAGGAATTTCCTCAAAAGTTAGTAGGTAGGTATATTTTTGTTGTCACATAGGTAAACAGAGGCTATGAAGTAATGACGACTCAGCGGTAGCGTGTACGGACACACCGTCAATCAACGTGAGAGCGGATCCCTGTAATAATTAGCTTGAGCTTTCTGTGAAGGAAAAAATCATTATGAAATCATAACACCAGCTACCACTAGCCACTCTCAATTTCAAAATCTGTCACCAAACACCTATAGGACAGAGTGTGTTCCAACGCTAACAAAGGCGTTTATTCCTCTTTAATCTGCTTGACGTAATTGTCTTGTCACACTGTCTACTTTTCAGCACAGTTATTTAGAATCGTGTGAAGTGTGTGAACAAATACCGGAGTTTTCTTCGTGGTTTTGGCTTTATAAAAAAATGGTATTTTTGATGGTTAATTGTCCTGCATAAGTCGTTATATTTCATTATTTTTTCGAGTCGTTCTAAGTATTTTATAAAATTTTATCTGTTCACACTGTTACTTCGTAGGAATTTCTGGTAAGAATTTTCAAGGAGTTTTTGGCGGGATCTTGAAGTGACATGTGTGGTTTTTATTTTTGATTCATTTACTTAGGTTTTATCCTTATATTATGTAATATTGGTGGCGTTTTGCATGATATAGATTGGCTTTTCTGCATAGTGAAGTGGATTATAAATATTAACAAAGAGCGTGCATTCTAGGATCCTACAAAAATTCCCTAGATCATTCTAACAAGGCGGCCAGCATGCTGTTAGACTCCAACTTGTATATAATGTATAATAATACGAAAGCATGAAAATATTGGCGCTGAAAAGTTTTACTAAGACTTTAAAACATTGACAATGAAAACCTCACTGTTTATTAGAAAATGTTTTGAAGGTTTAAAAACATTGACGCTGGCAAGTGCTTTTGCGGCGCCAAAACAAGAAGAAGAAGAAGGAATTCTAAACTTTTCTTGTGTCATCAACAATTGTCAAATTCATAGATCCGTGTCATAGATAGTCAAACTGTCATGTTTATATTGTTTTGTGTTTGTGCATTATGTTCATTTTCAGATTTATTTCGAAATAAATACGTTTGACGATAGTTGTTTAATGATTTGAAGATATTATTAAACTTATTACAATCTTAGTGCTTGTCATTTTGTTTCCGTATGTAACATTGTATCTATAGTCTATGTAGTTATACGATTATTTTAGGTGCAAATAATTATTTTTTTATTACGGCGGCTAGATATTGTGTTTTAGTTGCATGTAATGCAATTATTAAATACTAGAATATAAGTAATAATAACTAGGAGATCACTGTAATTCGAGATTTATTTATAAGGGCATATTTATCACACCTTTTCACCTGAATAATGAATGATAGAAAACTTTTAATCTCGTTAAAGGTAAATTAGGACGTCCTATCAACAATAAAAATGTAATTTAGAAAATTTATGCGTGTATCTTAATATAATACATTAATTTATAAATCTTCAGCATACATTCAATCATAATTGATTGTAATTTGTGATTTCATATCACAAACACAAGTATTTTAAAGTTTATAAGCCAGAATTTTTTTTGATAGCCTGCTTTATGATATTTACATTTTACCATATTAAATATTTTATGCATGTTTGACCTTGCACAACCTAAATAAATATACCAACCCAAATAAATAATATTAAACAACTTAAACCCATCTGAAAAAGTTTTATGTATTGAAATTGGAACTGTAATACTAACCAATTCTTCATATATGTACATGCCTAGCTTGAAAATGCTGAAAAGTATTGTTTCTTAATATTAAAATTTCTCATCTATACAATTAACAAAATTGAAGTGTCTGTTTGTAATGTGAAAATAACAATTTTTTACTAAATTCATATGAAAGTATATACAATACTTATAACAAAACACCAATTTTTATAATTTTTGTCGTCTGTTTGTTCCTGGTAATCTCCAAAACGGTTGGACCGATTTTGACGGGACTTTCACTGATATATAGCTGATGATATAGGGAGTAACTTAGGCTACTTTTATTTTAGAAAAAGAATTAGGGTTTCACACAAATAAAAAAAAACTGGTCATGATGAATCAATTTGAGCGCTTAAATGGCTTATGATGAGTAAACCATAAGAGATATAGCAAATTAATGTACTACATCATTGTAGGCATTAAAAAGACCTACAAAAAAGTCCGGGAGAGTATATATCTGTCTTCTGAGAAACACCCACAATAAGCATTTTTGTCTTTAACATAGCCAGAAGCGGGGAGCAAAATTCGCTTGGCATTCTAAAGTCCACATGAGCGAAGCCATGGGTACAGCTAGTAATGTACATAAATTTCTCAAGGTGTCAAATTCTAAAATGAGAAATACATAAAACAAAAAGTTATTCTGATATATTCTTAAAATGAGTATTGACCTCAGTGAAGGAAGATATTGTGATGATACTAGAGTATAGTGGTAAGGCATTATCTAATGTCCGTTCGACATACTATCACTCTTAACTAACTTTAAAATCCATCACCAAGCACCTTTAGGTGTGTTCTGGCAGATGAGCTTGAGAGCTCTACTAGTCTCTCTATTCTTACAGCTCGTTCACACATACATCTGTTCTTGACAGTTTATTATTAACAGTGTTGGACGTAAAATAGAATTGGATGTGTTTATGATTTTTCATGACTTGTGAGCTTCTGAGTAATATGAGGTTATGTGTCACTGAAAAAATAAAAACGAGTCCTATTAATTCACAAACTAGAAAAAATAAGTTTTATCTGTAACTGATTGTGCCCTGAGTGTGTTCAACCATATTGCCACTTATCATCCAGTGTAATTGTGGTCAAAATGTAAACCTATTAAGGGTTCTCTTACTGTGTTCATATCTAAAATTATTTTTTTAATGAAAATATTTGTATTATAAGAAACTATTTTATTTTCTTCCTTCCGAGATCATTCTGATCAAGCGTTTACCAAAACCTTTTCTTGCTGCTGTATGTGGCTATGCCCATGAATAATTATATGAAGTTTGTATTTTTGTTTCAGTACAGCAGCCTCGAATGAGCAATAGACAAGATGAGCAGCCAACATCAATATATGACAGTGAACAACCCATCCACTCCTCGTGTTGGAGATATTGAGCATATTAGTGAGTATGCTAATCAGAATATTACTCTCTGGTATGTGAATAAGATGGCATATTATCAAGTATGTTTGATAAATTGAGGATCTAGAATTTGTTCTTTTCTTAGGATCAAGGATTTTTGACCTCATTGAACTTTTATTTTAATTAAATTCTTGCAAGTGTAGAAGAACTATTGAAAAGGGAGGATACTCCGACCAGACGGGTGTTATGTCTGGCGGGCAGCTGCCCAACGGTTGTAGTCGGGTTCTTGTATATGTACTCAATTGAAGAGTTAATTTCTATAGTGCGATGTAGGATGCGTCGTATGTGGCTCGATAGATGTCGCTGTGTGTCGCTATGTAGATGTCGCCATGTAGATGTCGCCACATCACTCCCCTCCGAGACCGGAGGTCGATAGCAGGTTGAGTCGTCCATACATCTTGTGATGCTTGCCGGGCCAGTGGAATGTTCCAGTGAGTCGGAACCAGATGCCGCATAGTTCACGGTGAGTTGGAACTGTCTGTGGTGATGCCCCAGTGAGTCGGGGTGATGCCCCCAGTGAGTCGGGGTAATGCCCCAGTGAGTCGGGGTAATGACCCAGTGAGTCGGGGTGATGCCCCAGTGAGTCGGGGTGATGCCCCAGTGAGTCGGGGTGATGCCCCAGTGAGTTGGGGTGATGCTGCAAGAATGCTCCAGTGAGTCGGAGTGTTGCAGTGCTGCGTAGTGACTGGCTGCTGCGTCGACCAGGAGAGAAGTGCGTCTCTGCTTGCTGACCGGCCGAAGTGCAGTGTGCTGTGCCAAGGTCGCTGAGAAGGCTGTGGGTGATGACCAGGAATGCGCGTCCGCTGCATGCTGGTGGTCAGGATACCCGTGGATGCTGGCTGGCTGTATGACTCGCTGCTCGAAAGCTTGTGGAAGTGTTGATGACGTCACGATGTAGCTGTGCGAAGAAGGTTGCGCTGATGTTCATGCTCGGGGTCACCAGTGTAGAAGAGCTATTGCAAAGGGAGGATCCTCCGACCAGACGAGTGTTATGACTGGCGGGCAGCTGCCCAACGGTTGTAGTCGGGTTCTTGTATATGTACTCAACTGAAGAGTTAATTTCTATAGTGCGATGTAGGATGCGTCGTATGTGGCTCGATAGATGTCGCTGTGTGTCGCTATGTAGATGTCGCCACACAAGTTTGTAATTTCTTAGTAATTTTATGTTTATGATTTCTTTTTTTAATGTTTTTGAATTTTGTTTGTACTTTTTTTATGTGGAAATAAATAATTTTTCTCTCTTTCTATCTTTAGAGAAGTGTTTACCATTGTCCGATGATTAGTTGATTCCTTAGAGAGATTGAAAGAAGGCATTAAGTCTTCATTTTACAGTCCTTTTTGCAGTGCAGTTATGCAGTTATGAGTTCTACAAGTTATTAAAGTCATGCGTCAAACACTTGGTTCTGGACATAACTTGCCAATAAACATTCAGCGAGCAATTTAGATAATAACTGGTCTACAAAATGAATATCAAGTTTTTCCTAAGCATAGCTGAGTAAAGTTAATTCGGCTTAATACGACATATAATTGAATTTCAGGTCATCTCTCAGAGCACATTGGATCATTGTGCCTCTCCTCAGAGTACTCGGATGTAACTTTTGTGGTTGAGGGGCAGAGAATCCCAGCACACAAGGTTATATTGGCAGCCAGCAGTGATTACTTCAGAGCCCTGCTTTATGGTGGTTTGAGAGAGACGAACCAGGTTCAATTATCTTCTATAAAAATAAAACTAGCTGTGCCCCACAGTTTCACCCGTGTTCATTTTATCGACAAACACTGCACCACGCCGCCTACGCACCTGTGTTGCTTATCATAATTGTTCTCACTTGCCACAAGTAACAATTATTTTAATTTTCCATTATCTCTTAAACTATGTGCCTAAATAACATGCTATAAAGGGCAAAGTTCATAAAATGGTCTTTATGATGAAGTAACTTTTGTTCTTAAGGATAAATATTTATATCATGCTTAAAAATAATGCTCAAAAAACATTGTTTAACATTTAAAAAATTATTTCGTCACAAAATACCTTATCACGGCCTTTTTTTTAGATATAACAAGGACTAATATTTTTGTAGAAAATTTTATTTACATATCATTAACCATTACACGCGCACATTTAGATAAAGCAGATCGGGAGGGCTTCCACTTTCTCATTAGGTACTTAACAAAAATCAAAATTAAGGGCTAGCTGAGATTGGTAGCCTAATATTAGATAACTTGTTCTATTCCTCGTGTATCTATACTATAATATAATAATAAAGCGGAAAAGTTTTTTGTTTGTTTGTTTAAACACGCTAATCTCTGGAACTAACAGTCGAATTCGAAAAATTCTTTTTTTATATGATAGCCAGATTCACGAGGAATAGTATAGATTATACTGTGATAACATTGTGTTATATAACATTAGGCTACAGTTTCTACCTAGCCTTAAATATTGATTTTTGTTACGTAAATCAGAAGTCGAAACCCTCGCGAACTGCTTTAGCCGCGTGCGCTGGCTTAATGGTTAATACAATGTTCTACAAAAATATTGGCCATTAGTATATATAAAAAAAAGTCAGCGATAGCATATTTCTATCTCTTATACATGAGCTACAATAAGGTATTTTGCAATTTGTTTTTGTTGAAGATTAAAAAATTTATGAGCATTATTTTTAGACATGGCATATTAATCCTTACGAACAAAAGTTACTTCATCATAAAGACAATTTATAATGAAATTAAACTTTGTTTTTTACAGCATGTTATTTGGACGCATAATTTGAGAGATAATACAAAATTAAAATAATTCAACACTCGGCTCGGGTCTATGTCTATAGTAGTTAGCGGCGCGTACGAGTCGTGCAATGCCGCGATGTGACCAGATTAAAAATATTGTCTATACTGAAGTATAAATCATTAATCAGTGATTTCTTCTAAATTATATGCGGTTAAACCATGGGGCACAGCTAGTATTAGTATATATTAACATGAACGAAGGCAAATTTATGGCACTGTACCTAATGGTAAGTGCAGTGACCACCAGGAGATTTGCAATTCATTAGTGGTCATTGCTGTCATGCTTGACAGTATAAATAACTCTTCATGTTACGCTAGAAGAAGCAGTACCATGGAGCGAACACACTTTCTCGGAAAATGTGGATATCAATATTCAAGCTCTTTTTCTGGGCTTAAAGGGTTAATTTCCTTGACAGTATTTGGATGTAACATCAGGTGTGTCAAAGACAAATATAACGGTAAACTTATATGGTGCAAAAATATGGTACTGTTATTTATACCTGATTATAAATTATCAAACTAAAAAGTGAATAATAATTTTTAATTTATAAAGTTACATGTGAAATCCTATTTACTCACTGATCAATGCTCAGAGGCACAGGCAGTACATACTTACATATAAATTGTTGATTTACATTTTAGAACTTTAAATTTTTTCAACATTTCTTTAAAAACGTGCGACGTTATTCCACTTAAATTAAAACTCCATCGGAATATGGCTCGCTTATACATATTATATCAGATAAAAATGAGGGGTTGAAATTTCGAGAGTGATCTTACTATTTTTAGAAATAAAATTCTTTGCTTACTTAAATCGTCGATAAGGTTACAATGTGTGCGTGTTCCGCGGCGCCTTTTTTACCTACAAATGGATACTCGACGTTTGTAGTGAATTCTAGACTTTTCTAGATATTTCCTTTCATGTTCGAGATTAGTGAATTTTTTATACAGATCATATGAGTACAATTCTTTTGTTTTTTTTTTACAGGCTGACATAGAACTTCAGGCTCCATTACAAGCATTCAAAGCCCTCTTACGTTATGTATATTCCGGTAAATATGATTTGTAAAGCGTTATGTAAATGTAATAATAATTTACAGAAACAATGTTTGATAATTATTTTGTTTCCCACAGGTCACATGGGTCTCTCGATGCTGCGCGAGGATACAGTGCTGGATATGCTGGGTCTGGCACATCAGTTCAATTTCCAAGAACTCGAGACGGCGATATCAGACTATTTACGTCAAGTGCTTGCTCTGAGAAATGTTTGTTCAGTATTAGATGCTGCCAGGTAAGTTTTAAATTACAATAAATTCCAATAATATTCATATTATCGGTATACGATTCCTATGATTAGCTCGCAGTCGGAGTGTAATGATGGCTAGTAGTAGCGTATACGGACACCGCGCCGATCGACGTGAGTTCGAATCCCTGCAATGAAGGCTCATGAAAGCTCTGGCGAGCTTTCGGTGAAGCAAAACATCTTGATGAAACCATACCAAGCCGATAGGGCTTTTTATAATGCCTGCTTGGTAAGCTAACCACCCTTAAGTTGAAAATTTGTCGCCAAATACCTGTAGATGTGTTCCGCCAGCTGGACTTGAGAGCCAGCCTTCCACTAGGCTTAGCGTGTTACCACTATCTTGGTCTACATCGTCACTCATGATCGAGTGAGCTTGTGACCATAATGCTAAAACTGATAACGATAAAAAAATGCTGACTGCACAGTCGGTTGGCAGTTGTGTCAACAACACCATAACCGCAGCCAAACTGCAGTTATGCAGCTAGCTTGCAGTCTGAATGTAGATCGTCTGTAATAACCCTAAGCTAAAAATATTTTTTTAATAATGATCAAGTAATACAGTGTTACTGGTACGCTGTATTACACGACTGACTATAAAATTATAGAAATATGTTTTCACATTGCTGCATCACAAGTATTAAGTTGTTCTGAGGTTGAGACACAAATGAATCATTATAATTTTTACAAAATAATGTATATAAATTTGTCTCTTATCACATAATTCAGGTTGTATGGACTGGGTGCACTGATGGACTACTGCTATAATTTTCTGGATAAAAATGCAACCGAAGTCCTGCAGCATGACTCTTTCCTGCAGTTGTCTTTTGTAAGTTAATTGAGTTTTGATTACTACTATTTTATAATACGATACCGGGCTGCCCTTGAATTTGAGGATTTTATCAGTTAGGCTGTTGACATCAAGACACTAGATAGATAGTTGTGACGGTCGAGTAGCTTAGATCAGCGGAACACCGAACAACGGCCCTGTTGGCGCCTGTTAATTATTAGGTTTTAAATGTTTCCCGCAAACCTTTCACCATATAATCACTCCCCTTCCCTACTCCCCGCTCGCATCACAGACCGCTTGGGAACGTGTGCGCATCGCCACGTGGACAACCTTTGAACTTTTCACAACCGTTGCTGAAAATATAACCCGCAGTGAGTCTAGCTCGGAAGGGTTTCGCCGCGAGTGATTCATAAATTTGAAGTAGAGCCATCCTTGAGAAAAAATCACATCCGCCACGAGTCGCCATTATCGCAGTGAGATCCACATTTTCCATACTTTTTCCGAATCCCGCAACACCAAATTTTAAGGTCTTTTCGAGCTGAATACACCAGGCCCGTTTATACGAACATCTTTCATTGACGATTCGTTATGTATATCGAATTCACATTTGTAAACGAATCATTATTTAATTATTAAAAATTCTTTAAAAACGAATATAACTATATTTATTTTAAAAAATCCGTAAAAAATGAATAATCGATCCATCAGATGATTGACCGTGACGATTCGTTATAATGAATGGATGCGTATATTTAGGACGTGTTCGTTATTTTTCAGATTTTTCACGATTCTTGAGCGTGTGAATACGGTCATAAGAGGCTATGTAATACTGTACAAAAAAAAAAAACGAATAGTCACAAATCACAATCGGGCAAAGATAAGGATTCGTGGATGTGTGAATGAGTCGTACGTTCGCAAGTTCAATCCCCAGCATGTTTAAACGAAGTTTTCGAAATCGCGTACATTTACTCATTTGAATTAGTAACACTATTGGCTGATGATGAAGGAAAACACTGTGAAGAAATATGTAAACTTGAGAAATGTTCGTACAGTTCCCACTGTATGTTGGGAAAATAAGGAACTGTAGATTTCTTATTGTTTGAAATTGAGACTGAAAAGGTCTTTGCGCAGCAGTGGGACATTGGATGAAAGAGAAAAGAGATGCGACTATAATGGACAGCTACATTGCTTACAATTAATAGGTTGTCGATTGATTTGAGAAACTCGGGTTGCGGTTTATTGCCGTATGTGAAATAACTTGGCTGTTTATCTATACAATTAATAAAATTCTAGTGTCTGTTTGTAATGTCAAAATAACAGTTTATTTACTAAATGCATATGAAAGTATATACGATACATATAACGAAACACCAATTTTTAAATTTTTTATCTGTCTGTCTGTTTGTTCCGATTAATCTCCGAAACTGGTGGACCGATTTTGACGGGACTTTCACTGATAGATAGCTGATAATATAGGGAGTAACATAGGCTGCTTTTAATTTAGAAAAATAATTAGGGTTCCACACAAATAAAAAAAAACTGGTCATAGTAAATCAATTCGGGCGCTTAAATGGCTTATGCTGAATAAACCATAAGAGATATAGCAAATTAATGTACTACATAATCATAGGCATTAAAAAGAACTACAAAAAAGACCGTGAGAGTATATATATCTTCTAAGGAACACTCACAATAAGCATTTCTGTCTTTAAAATAGACAAGAGTGGGGGTGCAAGATTCGCGCGGGCATTTTGTAGTCCACGTAAGCGAAGCCACGGGCACAGCTAGTTAAGTATATATTTGAGTTTGTTTTTGATGAATGTTGAATTTAAACCACTTCCGAGTAGTGTCATTTGGTGTTCAAATCTACATGATTCAGTGTCAAAAATCTCACAGTCGTTTCTCGTAGATCACAATTTTATCTGGCCTAAAGACTCGTACTACATTTACATGTATGTGGTTTTCACTGAAAAGCCTTTAATCCGTTGATAAATGTGAATAAAAAACTGCCACTTCTGCTTGCTAGATTTGAGATTTGTGTCGGTGACTATAGTTCTTTATAGTACACCGGTGACGGTGTTCTTTGCGGTCTTGTGACTATAGTTGTAGCTTATTTTTTTCACTGACGTCATCATCATCATCATTTCAGTCGCAGGACGTCCACTGCTGGACATAGGCCTCCCCCATAGATCTCCAGAGCGACCGATCTTGTGCGGCCTGCACCCAACGGCTCCCAGCGACCTTTATTATGTCGTCTTTCCATCTAGTGGGGGGCCGTCCTACGCTGCGCTTTCCGGTGCGTGGTCTCCACTCGAGAACCTTTCTGCCCCAACGGCCGTCAGTTCTCCGAACTATGTCCCCCGCCCACTGCCACTTCTACTTGCTAATCCTTTTGGCTATGTCGGTGACCTTAGTTTGTCTACGGATCTCCTCATTTCTGATTCGATCTCGTAGAGAAACACCAAGCATAGCCCTCTCCATAGCTCGCTGAGCGACCACGTCTCTGTGCCGTATGTCATCACTGACGTACCGTCTATTAAATATTTGGTATTAAATATTGATATAAATAAACGTTTTCTTGTAACTGTAAGTTATTTTATGTATTTAGTCTTCCTAACATAACTTTTTAAAGGATCACAGTCTTGGTTAATTATTGTAGGAAATATCAGTATTACATACACATTTAAAAGTACTAAGACAGAAGAGCTACTTACTTACTTACTTACTCTTTTTTTTTTGTGAAATTCAGTAATACTTTGCTTAACTTTTTATAACAACTCCAATGTTAACATTCTGTTACTTTCAGAATATTCAAATTATAACAATGTAATAATTATACTTTTCACTAGAAGTATAATATAAATTATTATGTTGAATGCAGGAAGCTCTACAGGGCTTGCTGGAGAGGGACTCGTTCTTCGCACCCGAGGTGGATATATTTAAAGCTGTCTGCAATTGGTTCAGTGCTAACCAGACGTGGGTGAAATCTGAAGGCGGACAAGCGCAAGTGGTGAGTGCTATCTGGCTACAGTATGAAATGGAAGAAACTGATGCCAGTTTTCATTTTATACATAACATGATTTCTTGTATAACTCTGTTGGGATAGTCACGACTTATACATGTTAAATTAATCAATTGACTTTTTTTTAATAAGATGATAAAATTAACGGGACTGAGTAGTAAAAAAAAACACAAATTACTTTACATTTTTCTGGTATTAATGTTCATGTGAATCAAAACCGACTTTGAAATTGCAAGCGTAGATTTACTGCATATTCAGAAAGAGACAAAATAATTTTAAATCATTCTTCCTTTTTTTTTGAGAATGTCCGTGTCAGGGCATCTCAGTCTTTCAAAACACTATTATTAAAGCTTTTAACGTTATAACCATAATCGGTATATAAGTAAAACGCCACTGTCCTTGATAATATAACTGAAGATGGCCAAACAAATAATATTTAGTTCAGTTACATTTTATTAATTAATCCATAAAAACAAGACAATTTTTAACAAAAAGAAAACTAACTTCAATGATTTTTAAGAGTTCTCTAGTGTATCTTGGAAGTTGAAGGTCCAGTGCCAATGAAATGAAAATGGGACCACCCTTGAGGTACCCCCTATCTAACGCAAAAATAATCATCCAAATCGGTTCATTAGCAAACAAGTTATGGCGGAACATCCGTAAGAGAAATTATACATTTGAATTGAGTAAACGCATTTTTTTTAAGCCAGTTAAAAAATACTTCTGAGAGAAATCAGTTGATATAATATTAATCCTAACATGGCTTTTAAATGAGTTAAAGTATCAGTGGTGAAGCTGTAAAAGTCGATGTCCTAATGGCTAACAATATAGTCAGACTGAAAAAAAAAGAAGATAATTTTTTACAAACCTAGGCAGTGGCGTATGTACTCGTCCATTGATCTTTTTTTTTTAAATCCTTTTCAATTTTTATTGACGTATTGATTGAAAGGGATACTGTCAAGTAAATCTGATGTATATCACAGGAGAAGATACTGAAATGCGTCCGTCTAACTCTGATGAGCCTAGAGGATTTGCTGACCGTCGTCCGGCCATTCTCTCTCGTCACCCCGGACATGCTGCTCGATGCTATACAAGAGAAGACTCAAACGAAGAGCACTGAACTGCGACATCGAGGGCTTCTATGTAACTATCCTGATTTTTATTCTGTTTATTTTGTTTTCTATGTATGTCTTTGTTCCCTTTTTGTTGTCTTTCAGCATCAAATTGCTATAATATTGTGTTATATTAATTAACTGACTTCAAAAAAAGAAAATTGTATATGATTTTCTTGTATGTCTGTATGTGCGCGATTTTTTCAGAAATTACCTACACAATCAATTTTTATGATTATTGTACTGAGGTAATCTATCTATACACTCATGAGAAGGTTTTAAAATAGTATTTAAAACATTAAGGTACCATTGTTATGTATAGAGAGAGAAAGACGTATAGAGTCTATACATAAGACTTATATTAGAGGCAATCATAACTTGAAAGTTCAAAGTAACAAATGTGCTATTTTTATAACGAAACTTGATGTTAAAATTTATTTTAAAACTAAAGTTGCTAAAAATTACCTTTTCAGAATATTGAAAATGGCAGTATTTACAAAGTTTTGGCCTTAAAATTATTATTTTTTTTTTTATCATCAATTTTCACTATAATTACATTTATCACAATTTTTTGTTTTACTCTTTAGATACTTACTTGGCCTTTATAAAAAAGAAAAATGATCACGATATCTTCATTCAATAATTAGTTAATAAAGTTTAAGAAACTACGATTTACATAAGCATTACGCGTTCTTCTGTTGAGCGACGCCGCGAGTATAGGTGATGCATAATAATTGTTTTTATTGTTTATCTTTAACAAAATTTTTGGCGCGTGTTAATTACAAGGCATATAATATTTCCCGCTAAACCTACCACCTCATAACACACCCCCCCCCTACTCCCCGCTCGCAAACAGTACGTCTCGGAACGCAAGCGCATCGCCACGCGGACAACGCCGCACGCTTTAAAGAGTGATATAGTGAACTTTGTACAACCGCCGTTAAAAATTTAGCTTAGAAGGCCTTCGCCGCGAGTCACATGTAATTTAGTTTTTGAAGAAGAGCTATCGTCGAGTTATATTACATACGCTACGAGTCACCAATATTAACGCAGTGAGTTCCATAGTTTACCCGCATCCCGCACCTAATATTTAAGGCCTCTTTCGAGATACACCAGAAATCTTGTAATGAAAGTGTCTTACGTTTAAAGGTTTATTTCTCTCCTACTGGAGAAATATCACAGTCAAAAAATTTGGCTGTATATATAAAACTTATGAGCGGTGCTGCTGCTCTTGTCGGTGGAGCAATGTCCAGCTCTCCCTATACTGTGCCTTCTTCTGGACATCTTGATACAACACGACACCTCTTTTTTTTTTCTCCACTTGCTGAATGTATGGACATACATTCTTGGTCTTCCTCTCTTCTTCTTCCCTTTCATTTTTCTTTCAATTATAGTTTTATTTGGCTATCATGTCGAATCAAATGCCCTAAAAATTTCCCCCTTCCATTTTCAATATGTTTTAATAATTTGGAGGGCATTACCATGTTTACTACTTCTTCATTCGTAATCAATAAAGATTTCGTAATAGAATTTCTGTTTACACTACTCCTCAGGGCCGCTTTCGTAATATGGATGTTTAGGTATAACTTCTTTGTTTATGAACCATTTTAGGTGATTATTTTTTTTAAGTCGATTTTCTTGTTTGTTAAACATTGTTTTGTGTTATGGTAAGTGCCCGAGGAGAACGTGGCGAGTATGAAGCGAGCGCGAGTAATATCTGGAGACATGCGCTCCGCGCTGCTCGACGGTGACACGGAGAACTACGACATGGAGCGCGGGTACACGCGTCACGCGATCACCGACTCGACCGACAACCCTGGCATCGTGGTGCGGCTCGCGACTACCACCATCATAAACCACATCCGTCTACTGCTGTGGGACAGGGATAACAGGTACTGGCTTTTGGAACGTTGTTGGATTGATCTGCGAAGACCTTAAAACTTATGTTTCAAATTGTTGTCCTTCAGTCACCCTATAACCAAGTTTATATTCTTTACAGATCATACACGTACTACATAGAGGTGTCCGTCGATCAGAAGGACTGGATGCGCGTTATCGACCACAGCACCTACTACTGTCGCTCCTGGCAGAACCTGTACTTCGAGCCGAGGGTCGTGCAGTACATTAAGGTTGTCGGAACCAGTAACACTGTCAATAAGGTCGGTCTCGTTCTCTCTTCGTCTAGTTTCATCTTCCCTCTAAACTCTGGCTTTTCCACTCGGTTTCTTCTATGTAATACTAATGTATCTTGTACACAGTTAGGGACCAACTGGATAATTTCAGTGGTATTTTACTTGTTAGAGCGTAAGAGGTATCACACAACATCTTAAGAGTTTAGAAATTGGATTTTGTAAAGTGCCAGCATAGTTATAATATTAGAAATAAATACAAATTGGTCATTTCATGTTTTAAACTTATTGACGCCAATAAATATTAAATTATTGCAAAGGCCGTGAAATAGGCAATTGCAGGTCGAGTATGAGTTCGAAAGCCCAGTCGTAGAGGACTTCACTAATACGAGACAGGCAATTGCCTTTTCCGCCGAGGCATATATAGTGCTTTTCTCAAACATGCATGGATATAAAAAATACTTTTTATATTATACATTTATTTAATTAATATTGCCTTTGTCGCTAAATGTATATCATCTGGGGCTTTAATTAAAAATTGCTTTATGTTTTCACTAGTAAAATTTTTCGATTTTTTGCTTTTGAATTCGGTCGATTACCATTTAAGAAAAGTAGTTAAATTTCCATAATTTTTCAAGTTAATGCCGTTTTTAACATGAACTGTACATTTCAGCATGGAATAAATTGCCCATAATGTAGATGGCTTTTTAGTTTCAGCTAACTCATTAAAATACGCCAAAAATACTGATTTTGAGAATATGTTCTTTTCTTTCTTGTTTTTGCAACTCATAACATTTTCATATACTTTCATGTATTTTTTTCTTTTGACTTTGCTGGAAGAAGGTTTTCCATTGCCAATTTGGCTTCTGATCTTAAATCTGGTGGAGTACAATCAATCTCCATTTCACTCTATGAACCGTTGGAGCTCATATTAATTATTATACTTATATTTTTTAAGTATGTAAATAACAAATCAGACGAATTTTCAGCTTTGCCGCCAATTGTATATTTATCATCTGTGCCGAAAGGCAAGCACATTTATGGCTACACAGCCACGTGAACGCAATTTGTACTAAGCAAAAAGACTTACTTTGGTATGCCAAGAATTATAAAAGAGATCCAATCAAAGAGTATTTAATAACCCCCAGCACGCTGTTTCATACAACATTGTTGAAGCGTTGTAATGTTCTAAATTCAAAAAACGCTCCTGCAATGGTTTTGATTTTCTTTGTCCGTAAATTCAATACTTCGCGTATTCTTTTTTTCGAAAATAATGACAATATGTATTTCCATGCTTGTTTGAGAAAAAGTCTTTTAATAATAAATAGTGTTAGGGTCTGTAATAAGATCCCTAAACACATTATCGATTTGCCGGACAAACAATCAGTTTAAGAAGGTTTTACAGTATCCTATGGTTTTTCTGTCAAAAGGTTATTTTGGTATAGATCATTATGAAAATGATACGATTTCTGGAAATAACTCCCTCTCTGTACATCTACTTAATTAATATGATTAGTAATTGGAAATATTCAAAATATAGAAAATAATAAAACCGATCGAGTTTTTGCTGGCTTTTCTTGCATGACTGGGATGTGTTTCGGACTGGTAGCTTTAATAGGGACTAAATTCAATAAATAATGTTTTGATTTTCATTTTTACATCTAAGCCAACCTCATCTGCGCTATCCTAATTGAATATTCTAAAAACGTGTCCCAGGTGTTCCACGCAGTCGCGCTGGAGGCCATGCAGACTGCTCGGGTGCCTCCGCTGTGCAACGGGCTGGTTAAACCGGTACACAACGTCGCCACCGTAGAACGTTCCGCTGTCGTCATCGAAGGGATCAGGTATTCTCCCTGCATCCTCCACCACCTTATAGAGGTCATCGATCAATCGACAAGAATACATCGCGACAACCATGCACGTGGTGACAGGGTTCACAAACTGAAGCATGGTTTACTAGCAATGTGAAAATTTTTTTTTTTTAGCTAATGCATCGGTATGACCTTTTTTCTTTAGCTTCATTTTTGCGACTTCCACACCTGTAAACGACTTTTTCTAGGAATTTTGGTTGTGAAACCTGCGTGGTGACAAACCTGTTATAGTAAATTCTCTTTTGGTTTGTCTCGTTTCGGGATGAGCCAAGGTATGTTCAGCTGCAGAGGCTTGCAGGCCTGCATGACAGCACTGACAATGGATCTCTCGATAGTAGCTGATGTTATTGGATTGAAATGTGTGCGCTATTAGGCAAGAGCAGTCACTTTGCCGTTTTCACAGTTTTAGAATTTGCTTGTTAAGGGGCGTTCAACTATTACGTAACGCGAAGTTCGCAACACTTTTTGTTTATGTTTTACGGGGAATCCCTCGATTGTATTGTACGTCATTTTTATTTTGTTTTCGAATCAGTATTCGTTAGTGTGTACGAAGAAGCACATTGCTGTAGTTAAAGTTAATTGTGTAGTGTCAAAGTGATATCATATTGTAATGTCCCACAAACAGGGATATTTGCATCATCAGTTGTTTTTGGCATATAAAAGCTCTAATGCTGACTTGCTGACTTGAGTGTTACGTAACGTTTAAGGAGGGGAGGGGGGTAGAGAAAAATGTTACGACGCGTTACATGGGGGGGGGGGGGGGTCAAAAATCTTCAAAAATTGCGTTAGCTAATACTTGAACGCCCCCTTAGTGGGAAATAGGGGGTAAAGGGAGACTATAATGGTTGACAATCACGATTGTGAACACAACTTTTTTTTATGAATCGTGTGTCAGTCGATCACGCAACGCGCTCCTGAACGGCGACACGGAGCACTATGACTGGGACCAAGGGCTACACGTGCCACCAGCTCGGTTCCGGCGCGATAGTGGTGCAGCTCGCTCAGCCCTACATGCTGTCCTCCATCCGCATGTTGCTGTGGGACTGCGATTACCGCCACTACTCCTACTATGTCGAGACCTCGCTCAACTACTGGGACTGGGACACTGTCTGCGACCGTACCAGGGACTCGTGCAGGTCATATCCCCTACTATCTTTCATCTTCTCCTTCTATACATTCTTATTATAAATCGCAGCGTCTCACTTTCGTTTATGTTATTTTTAAGCGAATACTACTTATCCGATATACATGGTTATTCATAGCTATGTTATATGGCCAGATTATAGGATATATTTCGTTAGATAAAGTAACATACGAAAATCACGTGGTTCACAAACAAAAAAAAAATGAATTTTTCAAAGGGAAAATTAAATAAATAAACAATTCTTTTTTAAGTTTTGTATTGTTTTAGGCTTTTTAACTATAGGGTATTACTCAAATTTTTTATATTTTTTAAACATAGAGTCAACTCGCGGTTTATTCATTCTTTATATCACAGAAAAAGGTCGAGTTTTTCACCGGTTTTTCTCGATGACTGAGCTGTTTTCCGAATCGATAGTAGTGTGTTGACATTCATGGATGTCTTCTAAGGATCTGAATTGAATAAAGTAATTTAGCGTTTGAATCAAATTAATAATAATAATAATTTGTACTTCCAAATAGCTTATCTTAAGCTTACATACATTGTTCTAGGTTAGGCAACATGTTTTATTAGTTTTTGAAAGGTAATGCAGCCGGTAGGCTTTAGGATAATTTCTTATTAAATTTATCATTGGTGTCCACACTAGGCTCGTAAGGTAGGTATGTCTTGTGGACATGTGTTTTAGGTAGTTTGGAATACGTACTTAACAGTATATTCATGTATTTTGCACCAAGCACGGTGAAACGGTCAAAGCCTTCTGATGCTTCAGTGCCCAGAGTAGTCAGATCGAAAAAAGTAAACAAAACACGTATTTTGAGAGAACGAGTGTATTCCATGTTTATTTGTGTTAATTTGTGCTTACGTGGGGGAGGGGGGTATGTTTGAGTTTGTGTATTTTTTTTTTCATTATTAAAAAACATATCAAAACTTACAAAATATTCTACTAGGAGGTGTTTTCAACTTTGTGAACTCGGTGAAGAGATATTAATATGTATATAAATAATTTGCAGATCTTGGCAAGTAATATACTTCACACCGAGGCCAGTTTCAATCATACGTATCGTCGGCACGAACAATTCAGTTAACGAGGTAATTATTTTGTTTTACGTGTGGTCTCAACTAGAGATAAAACTGATAATAGTTTTGCTGGACATCGGATATTCGGCAAGTTTCAAGGTCGGATATCCGGCAGTTTCTCGCGTTCCATATTGTGACGAGTTTGATTTCAGTGAACGAGATTGGAAAGATTCGGGCGCGTTTGTATGTTACTGATAACTGATGCCGCTGACATGAGTCACATTGTAACCACTTTTAATTGTTTTCTACTTTTTTAGAAGCCGGTATGGTTTACAAAGCCAAGCGAAGTCGCTTGTTACCATCAGATGTTGAAAATATAGCATTTATTTACCTAATTTTTAATAGTAATTATTATTTATAAAAAATTGAGCCTTCGCGGGATGTCTGGCGCCTGGCAGATGTGAAACATCGTAATTATTTTGTACAGATAATAAGCATAAAAGCAAATAAATATGACTTAATAGAAAATAAAATATTCTGATTTTTTCTAAAGAAAAATATGATTGTTTATTTAAGTGCATGGCGACGCGTCACCAGTGACACCACACCGTATTATATGTTTCATACTGTCATAGAGCGTAACAACGCCAACAGTCGGTCTGACCCGCCGCATTAGGTGATTTACATCAATATCAATATTTCTGTTAAGTGAATATTGTCAGTAATAAAGCTTTGTATCTTTTATTATACATACATAAATGGTGTTTATAAACCATAGTGGCATGTTTTATCTTGTGCTAATGAGAAATAACTGCTTTTTCTTCATATTCGGTATCCGGCCAGATAATAAGTAGTTGCCTGATATCTGTTTCATCTCTAGTCACAACTTACTGACTTATTGTTTGACAATACATATTATCATCGGATTTTAAGCGATGATATTTGTTTTGCTTTTCAAACTTACTGCAGTTATTAGAGGTTAGAGAAGAGCTAATTGCAGAGAGATGAGAATTTGTCGATAAACGCAGCAGAATGCACATTTTCTTCTCTCAGTTTGCGAGGCGTCTAACGAGTCGCAGAAATGTTAATAGTTTCGCAATAGTTAAATTTATACAACATTAATTAAGAAGTGATAACTTTTTGGGTGCCATGAGAGTAAAATTCCAAGGGCGAATCTCAGTACAACGTTTTGCAACGAAGCGTTTTTGATGCAAAGGGACGAGAAATATTTATGTGGTGTACTATACGCTCCGCTTATTAAATCTATACCGCGGTACAAAATGTTACGTCATGATACTCGTACCACCACCGCGGCTAGCGGCAGCGCGCGATGCGACGTGCGCCTGATTCAGAGCGAGACGATCACTTGTAGCGCACTGTAGTTCACTCGCTGCCATTTCAAATATTTTAATGTTTAATTTAATTATCGCAATACATTTCAAATAATATTGCATAGTTATTATTTATTCTTACAAGTGACTCTTTTAATATAGAGGTTGTAATAATCGCCCCCACATTTACTTGGCCAGAGAGAAAAGTGAAAGAACTATGCTATAAACCGAAAGACGTGGATGAGTAAGATGCACACCTTGCAAATAAATACCTTTCTGTTGCTCCCCTGGAAGATTGGTAGAGAATGCTTTTTAGCATTAAGTCCTCCATTTGTACTCTTTTGTGCAATAAACAATATAATAAACATATATATAATAAGACATTTGGAGGACAATAGCCGTGCGCTATATATATTAAATACTTTTTTTTAATCAACTTCATAAAAAGCTGAAGTTTCTCAATTCTGTCGTATATATATTTTCTTTTATGGATTTTCAGGCAAACTTATTTATTTGCGAACCGATTTAGATGATAATTTTTTTCGTTGGAAAAGGGACACCTCATGGGTGGCTCCATTTTAATTTCGTTTGCATTGGATCTTCGACTTGGAAGATACACCAGAGAACTCCTCAAAATCATTGAAGTTCGTTTTCTTTTTGTCAGAAATTTTTTGTTCTTATAAAAAGTAATTTTCTTAAAATATATTTTGTGTATTATTGTTTTACAGTCTCGCTTTGTAACAGTTGTTATTATCTCAATAGTTTTGTCTTAAATATCAGTTTTATTGACTGTTTCCATACATGTTTCGCATAATTAAATATGAAATCGAGTTATTATAAATCATCGTTATTATTAAAAAAATTAAAATGTTAATAAATAAAAAATATCCAGTCGGTAATCCTTTTAACTGTATCGTGATATATTTGTTTAGATAAGAAACCAAGTACCTATCTAATGAGTTAAACCAAAATGTTTTTAATCAAAATCTGTTCAGTAGTTTTTGCATGATGCGCGCACACCGACAAACCTCGATCATTTTATATAAATGTATTTATTTTTGTCAAGTTAAGGGACCCTTAATACAATGTAAATTGATGTCCACGCATAGGTCTTCCACCTTGTGCACTTGGAGTGTCCAGCTCAGGTGGAGGAAGTGCGCGAAGACCCCGCCGCTAAGAAGCAACGACCCTCGCAGCCGGAAAACAGGCTTAACCCTAGTAGCAACGGTGAGCTTTTTTATTTTTTTTTTTTACTGCAAACGTTGCAAATAACCCTACGACCCGCTTTATGGTAAGCGGCTTCTGTAGCCCATAAACGCTTATAATACCATAGGTATCATCAGCGTGTTGCCGACCTTGAACTCCCCTACTCCAAGAAGCTCTGGAAATCCTACTCACCGCAGGAACACGACACAAGGTTATTTAGCCGCGATCTTCTGTAGGGTAAAGGTATTCCACCAGACGGACTGTCCCAAGTAGAGAGAAATTCCCTTGTGCCCACCTCTCTTTGAAGCCCCCCATTTCCTAAAGAGCTCTGTTACAAATTTAGTCTAAGGGAAGAATGTACGTACATGATTGTGGTGAAACAATGAAAAGAAATGTTTGTAAATTTTGTGTAAAGGTAGTGCCCGAACAAAGCTTTGGTTTCGGTAAGAATTGGTCGAAGCCGAAAGATTTTTTTAATCGCAATATACTCAGGCTTTATTTACATTTTATTATTTTTAATTAAATTATTAATAATCATTAAGGGCAGCACGTATCTGGAAATATTTGGTTGGTGAGATCGGTGGGGCGGCGAACGCACTGAGTGGCTTTTAACAAATTATTTATTAAAACGATAACGCAAAGCGAAAAATTAATTATCAGTGGAAAATTTGGGTTCCATTGTATAGAATATGTATAGTTTCTAGTCGGCATTTTAAGATATTTATTTATGCAGAATGGAACCTTCGGCTTCGGTCGTAACTTATGATGCCACGTGGCGAATCCGCTTCAGCCAAATGGCCTTATGATTTATAAGGATAAATATGGCGGATGAGTTTATTGAAACCAATGTAATGTAAAAGGGTTTTAGGATTTAACATGTTGACATATTTCTGACATTTTTATGCTAGGCATAGTATAATCATGATATTGGGAAACGAATTACAGTTTACAAAATGGGTTATTACGGGTTATAACAGTAAATTTTATTATTCGACGTATTTAGGTAGGTACGTATGTATATAATATCTATGAATGTATGTCGAGGAACATCTTTAGCTATCCCCCTAATAATTGTTAAAGTTACAAAATATGAAAATTTTAAGAAAAGTTGCCAATTTTTTTAGGTCAATTTCGACTCGATAACTATTATCAAAGGCATTAAAATAGAATTAGTACCTACACTAGTAAGTGAATCACAGAGGATAAAAAGAAATGTTAAAGTCCTAAACAATATGCAGAATTAACATAATCTCAGTCAGCGAAAGTACTTAAGACAGTTTTCACTTTTTCTTACAAATTCAATTTTTAATTACAACTTAAAATAAATAGATTCCAGTTAAACATTCTTATAGATACGAGTAACGTGAAATTTTAATTAATGCCATTTTTTAAAGTGGTATGAATGTGCGCTTCAACACTCACCTGATGGTAAAAGTAAAGATGAGGCTCACGATTGATATATCTTGTAGTATTTATTATTTTATGGATTTAAGAGTTATTTCGTCAATCGCTTGTTGTCTTCTTTTTACTATATTTGTAGCAGGATCGGCGACGTATTTACGATCGTGAATTCCTAAATAGCATGTTTTGTCCCCTATTCGTTTTTTACATGTAGTTTTTACAATAATATACAAACCTAGGTACAATACATTCCAATTAAGATTTCGTATAGTAGAGAAAATCCAATGATTTGTGATCAAGTCGTCAATAAATCGATTTTAGTGCGCTAACATGGTTTACGCTGGCTAAAACTCAAGAGATACATCAAAATAATGTACCTACTAAAGAATTGTAGTTCTTCAAAAATCCTAGAGAAAAGTCCGCGAAGGCATAATATGTCCATCTCCCAAGGTTGACTCATAGTAACCATTTTTATTTTCAACATAATAATTAAAAACATTAGTTTATTTGCAAAACTATTTTCTCCAATTCAATATTAATCTTTATACCGCTTAATATGTATGTGAATTGGGCATTTAATTTAGATTAAAATTGTCCATTATATTATATCATTTAAATTAATATCGTAGAAGATATCACGTATTCATAATTACGCGCAACCAAAAAAATTGCTCGCAGCGAAACTGTTGGTCGGAACTCCTCACCTATGATGAATTGCGCATCGCGAGCTAAGCGCACTTTTCGTAAAAGCGATAAACTCTAAAAATCATGTTTTTTTTAAACATAAAATACACCACTTTGTAATTTTCGCCCGTGCAAAGCTGGGGCGGGTCGCTAGTTAAAATATAAATAGAAATATGTAGTATACAACATCACTGGAGTCGTTGTGAATGAACCGGTGAGCTGCGTAACCGTGGCTTGTCGCTTCGCAGCTCGGCCGCGTCGGGTCGCGGTCGCTCGCCGGCGTCCCACAACCTCGCCCCGACCGACGTCCTGAGGGAGACTACGAGATGTCCCCGTGTCTGGATTCCACGTCAGAAGCCCACACAGCCCAGCGAGCCCTGTGCGTTCGGGCATCTCCACGCCTAACTCAATTTTTTTTTCAATTTAATCAATACTTATTGATGAATTTGATAAGTTTACCGTCGGACCTTGATTGTCGTTTCTTGTTAGGCGCGTAAGTATTTCGACAAATTATGAAGAGTCACATTTATGCAGCGTGAAACCAATCACCTGGTCAATTGCAATTTACACCATAGTTCCACATCTTTCAGTTTGTCTCTTTCTGTGCAGACGAATACCGTCGATGTAACTTCCGTTTTTTTTATTCATGAAAGTGTTTGTTATATAGTTGGGTAACATTTTCAGCGGCTGGGAATGCGGAAGCGCCGAGGTCTTGTTCCCCGGCGGGCGCGGAGGCGGGCCTAGCGGCCGTTGAACCCGCAGCTGCGCGCGTGTTGCAGCCCCTCCCTCCAGCGGAGACCGCAACCGAAGCCGAGGAACGTTACGAGCAATGACCACATCGCGCCGACGAGTACAGCTCAGAACCCGGATATATCAGATAAAGGCTTTAAAGTAGACTCATCATTCACTACCGTATGTATGACAGAGTTCAGAAGCTGAACAGCGGAAGTTATTGTACCAGCAATCATGGTTTACAACTGTACGATAGATATCATACATGTACGATAATTTCATGCTCACCTACGATGTCCGATAGCACAACTTTCAAATTATCTTACAAAAATACGATAATTTTAATATTATAAGTATTCTAAAGTCGGTACAGTATGATAATTTCGATGTTTTTGGTACAATAACGTATGTACCTGCCAGCGACATCGAAATTATAATATTTTAGACCAGAACTATCGTTCATTATCGACCTCCACTCCAGAGAGCCTACTTTATGAATTAAGAGTTCGCAGAACATACTAATTATCGTATTACCGCACGATATTTAAAAAATTGTGCTGTCGAAAATCGTTCGATGGCATGAAATTGTCATATTAAGTTTATGAACCCTGATGTGTGAATGAATCATTTCGTTTTTGTATTGCTATATGTAAAATTATTCCACTGCTTATAAATACACAGGTAACAGTAATGATCACCGACAGGCAAGGACGCGTAGGTCATGCGGGTCTTGAAATATCATGAAGAAAACTGCCATACAAAATACGTTGGCTGATAATCAGACATAACTAGCAAAAGTGTGACTGTATTGTCTGACATTTTGCTAAGTTTGTGTAATAACAATCATTTATAACATTTTCATCATATAAAATAGAAGTAAATGGTTCATTTCAGCGATGGATATCTTCAAAATCACTTACTTCCATACTCCCATGTTTAAAAGATAGTGGATATATCATAAGGAACAAAGTTAAAGAGAAAGGTACTACAGAGTTATCATATCATAATTTATGCGTGTTCACATCAAATGTATCCATAGCGCTAACGACGAACAGTTCTGATGTATAATGCCTGACTGTTCATATGAAGATGCATAATATCCTTTAAATTAATACGACAAACTGTCTAATCAGTTATTTAGTCTATAAGCTTGTATTTTCTAGTCTCTCCCTTCTTGATATATTTTATATTAATTTATCCTACATTTCTTTGCCACTTTCTTCTGTTTAACATTAACAATTTCAGATTTATTCAGGAGAAAGTTGCAAAGAAATTTCGGTTAAATTAATTACGATTTCCGCAAAGTAACGCCTACGTCGATCAAATATATTTTCATTTGAAAATTAGCTTTCCAAACTGTATATACATGTAAATGGAATACTTTTAAACTTGGATCCCATTGGAAGTCTGTTCATATATGTGTCTCGCTTTGATTTATTGTAAAGAGGTAAGAGAGAGCGAGACACACTTAGGTATAGCACCATTCGCTCTTACAAGTGAACGTTAGTATGACCAGCGTAGAAACCACACTACTATAACTATATTCTACGAGTGTGCGGCACCAATACAACGAAATTTAATATTACTTAGATTATAAACAATATAAGTTATTCATATACGAATTTAGTTTTTTTACGAAATAGAAAGATTAGCATTCATAATGTCAACAATGGACAAATACAACTCAATGACGTCATAACACCATGTGTCAAATTCAGGTTTATTAGTTTGTTTTTATTGCAATTACCAAAAAACGAAATATCATAATTCATGATATAATAATTTGATTACTGATTGTTTTGTTTTTAACTTAAACCATAAGCATATTTAGGTTTAATATTTTTCAATACATTATTTTATTTTTGTTTTTTTTTTTCCAGAAAGAGATCCCACTCTATCTAACATCCAAATTCTCATTAATTAGCATAAATTAAAATAAGACTGGATCTCTTTCCACCGTACTTCCACCGATATAAAATGTATGACGAACAATAGCCGATTAGTAGGGCGATCTAGATACAGTTTCTGTTTCGTTTCTCTCCTAGTGTAAGAACTGGACCGCGATGGGGGGCGGCGGCGAAGGGTGTGCACATTCATCATGGCAATGATTTAAAATTGTTAAATACATTTACGTTATTTAAAATAAATCTACTTAGAATTATATTATATGTTCATCAATTTTACTGGAAATCATTATCTCATAATTTTCATGTATTTTAAATTTCGTGCAAACTTAATAGAATAACTAAATACTTAATTGTTGGATTCTCTAATTATATTGTGGGCAAATGTTAATATAATCTATTTTCACACTATACAGGCAATATTATATTGAATATACATTATAATGTTGAATGACTTTATAGAAACAAAAATATCAACCAGTAGTAAAAATATTCAATACAAAAAAATATAATTGATACCTAAGGATTGAAATAAGGCGTTGTTCTTTGGTTATGTTGCAGTTAAAGTGTATATACGGTAATTGGCTGTAAATAATGCACATTGAGCTAAAGAGGCAAATTATCGGTTACTTTCGGTTTCGTAGAGCATTGTCTCTGTCGCAGAGGGCTCTAACTGTCCAAACGTCGACAAAACGACACATAATAAACTAAGTGATAGAGACCACGCTCTACGAAGTCGAAAGTAGCCCCGATTATATCCCTCTTTATTTACGGCCGGTAACTGTACTTATTGTTGTTTCACATTTCATGAGAATTAGTTTTTTTTTAATCTATGATTCTGGTGTGACCCTGCATTGTACCTTTACCGTGATATACCACCAACGTCTAGGACTAAATTCATAAGTACAGGCCTGCAACCGTTTTATTTTCAAAGCGGGTAACATTTTGCAACAACAAGCAAGCCGCATTTTTATTATACAAGTACACTTGCACCGAGTGTACTCATACGACAGACATTGTATAGGAGTCTACTCAGAATTTGGTTTATAAGCATCCAAGTAATGTTTTTCTCCATGCAAAATCTTTACAGTTTCACATTAATTCCACTTTTTGTTGTTGACGCCATTTTGTTTTCATAAAATTATCCGAGTAGCTCTTAAGTGTCCGAGAACACTATGATCGGATGCCGATGTCCGAGTGTACTCTTTAATTAAAACGCGGCATAAACATTATGGGTGATTATTTCTAAGTGCAACTTTTTGATATAAAGTTAATTTGGTCACTCTAGAATACTGTGATATAGTAACATTTTTATGTTAGATGTATGTTATAAGGCAAATAATTTGATAAGATATAAAATTTTCTGTTTCAATAAAAGTAGAAGGGTAAATGTTGTTTTATTTCAGAAACATTACGATATTACATTGCTTAATTACAAAGCAAAAATGGCTCCGTCTTAGCATTTACAGAAACTGTGTCGATCGACGTAAGTTTCCCTGCTGCAAAGAACCCGAGTTTCAGTGAAGGAAAACATCGTGATGAAACCATAATATGTTTGTAGATCATCTTTGACCTCATACCTAGGCTACCACCCTCAAGTTAAAAACATTGCCATGCACATACAATATGTATTAAAAACTCCGTCGAATCCGTGAAGGTGTTATTAGGTATCGAGATTATATTGTTTGTTATCTATCTCGGAATATAAGTAAAAAATACCCCTAATAAAATGTAAAAATATTAGTTGAATAAGGAAACTTCATGGCAATACAGGCGGCACGGCGCAGGGTACCGCCGCGCCATACAATCAGACGTACCGCTGCACAGAGTCGGGGCTGGCGACGGTGTTATCTCATTTTAAAATTTTGCTAAATTTTAGGGTAAACTAAAACTAATTATGTTAAATTTAAATGGTAGTCACATTTTTATTTTCTTAATAAATAACATTTTGATATTTTTTTTGGTCATTACCAAAATTGGGGTGCCTGTATACCCTTTTCGGATTCGACGGGGGTTTTTATACATATTGTATAGATGTGTTCTGGTTGTTGAGAACCAATTCATCTAACAGCTTGACTGCTGGAATACCTCCACCCTACAGATCACAGCCAAATAATCTTGTGCTGTGTTCCTGTGATAAGTAGGGTTTCCAGAACTCCTTGGGAAAGGGGGGTGATTTCTCTTTACTTGGAGCAGCCCCTTGAATACCTCTACCCTAAAGAAGATCCGAGGCTAAATTAATAACCTTGTGTTGTTTCCCAAGCCCCTTGGGGAAAGGGGGTTGAAGGTCGGCAAAGCGCTAGTGGTACCTATGTTATTACAAGCAACCATAAGCTACGGTAGCCGCTTACCATCAGGTAGGCCGTATGACAGTTTACTATCTTAAGATAAGTCTACTTAAGAATGAAAAAGGACATCAGATAAGAAAAAGAAGGGAGAGGTATGGGGGCTGTATGTGGCGAGTGGTATAAAAAAACACACCAGGCTTAGCATGTTTACCATGTTTGGAAAACTGGGTTTATCTTATTATATTAAGTGAGCAATTCTTGTATAATTATATATATGTAATTGGTTTCTCTGGAATAGCATCGATTTCAATGAAACTTTGCATTTAGATAATGTTTTACATTCTAAGTTTACCTAGATAGGTACCCTGGTATTTATTTTTAATACTAGTTACTGAAGAGCAAGAAAAACTAATTTTATTAATATAGAATCAATGAAAGTATTTCATTCAAAGTTTCATTATAATCAGACGTATAGCTGAAGAAAGCATAGGGGACAAACAAACAAAATTTATGTTTATACTAGCAACTCACCCCGGCTTCATACAGATAGCAGAATAATGCATAGAAATCTATTGATTTATGTTGCGCACGCCAGTAAAGCTCCCAGTCGGCATGATTTTTTATTACTACTTCAACAATCATCATCATATTTCAGACAATTAACACAAAACCTTAATTAAATATACACCTAAACTTTCCTCGTGAATCATTCTTGTCCAGTGATGGAAACCGTAGGAACTTTTTGAGTTTATCACTTGTCAGATGTAGCGGGTGACTTTGTTTGAATATAGTGTGATGATTTTTAGATAGATATAAACTCAACATCTTTGTCTGTCCATGTACTCTTCACACGAGAAGCACTTATTAGATTTTTAAATTAACGTGCAAAATAAGCAATGACGATAATAACGAAAAAATTCGAAAAAATACACTTTCCAGGCGCTTAAATGGCTTACACTGAATAAACCATAAAAGATATATCAAATTAATGTACTACATAATTTTATTATAGATCTTAAAATACTTAAAAAGTTCAGGGACAGCATATGTCTATTTAGATCATCCACATTTAGGATTTATATCTTTAAAATAGCACACATGTGGCAGGTGGGAGGGAAGGGTACCAAGAGCAGCACAATTTGCATGTGAGATAGACAGCATTGAGTCCATTCATACTTACTGTCCAGCAGATACAATTTTTTAATTCAATAAGGTATTTTTCTTTTTATTTCAATTGATTTTAAAACTAAACATATTTGTCTAATTCTAATTTCTTCATAACTAGCTGTGCCCTGCGGTTTCACCTGCATATAGAAGCTGCATGTTAGAAGAAATGTGTTAAATTATTTTAATTTTGAATTATCTCTTAAAATATGGGTCCAAATAACATGCTGTAAAAGACAAAGTTTATCTTCATTAAATTGTCTTCATGATGAAGTAACTTTTGGTCATAATAATTAATATACCATTCTTAAAAATAAAGCTCATAAATTAATTTTTAACCTTAAAAAAAAAATTTGCAAAATACCTTATTGTGGTTTATGTATAAGAGATTGATATATATATGCTATCGCTGACTTTTTTTTAGATATACTTATGGGAAATATTTTTGTAGAACATTGTATTTACGTATCATTAACAATTACGCTAGCGCACGCGGATTTAGCAGTTCACGAGGGTTTCCACTTCCGACTTACCTAACAAAAATAAATATTTAAGACTATCTGAGAGTTGTGACCTAATCTTAAATAGCCTATACTATTCCCCAAGAGTCTGGCTATCATATACAAAAAGTATTTTTTGAATCCGACTGATAGTTCCAGAGATTAGTGTGTTTAAACAAACAAAAAACTTTTCCGCTTTATTATATTAGTATAGATAAAAAAAAACCCTAAACAATAATTTTGCAGTCTAAGCCAGTTTAGGCTCAGACACAGCTAGTATTTATTATAGGTAAAAGAATATAGTACATAAAGATGACAGTTAAATATATAATATGTAAATTATTAAAAATAATATTGGAAAATATAAAAATAAAATATAATAACTTAGTAAACAATATACTTGATATATTTAAACTTAAGTAACTTGAGGTCCCTTTTCTCTGATCATAGCTTTATGTCTCTTGAACACTTGACTTGGTTCTAAATAATCAGGATTATTCTCATCAGCAAATTCATCAAGCCTTTTTCTTAACAACTCTTTTAATTTATCTATGCTCTCACCACTTTTTAAAGCAGAGATACCAATGATATCACTGAATACTATCACTTTATCTGGCATTATCTCTTCTGGAACTATGTTTTTTACTCTCTCAATATCTTTGTATGATTCTTTAATTTCACTAAATATATCCTCTGCTCCATCTAAATCCATTTTGTTAATTGCTAAGATGGCAGGCTTTTCCAACAAATCAGGGTTGTAAAGTTCAAGTTCCTTGTTCAGTAGAAAAATTGTTTCTAAACAGGACCTTTTTAGAAATTTTGGGTTTAGCTGGAAACCTTGAACGTCAGCTATGAATAGTAATAATTTTGTCCTTTCTACATGTTTCAAGAACATGTGACCAAGTCCAACATTAATATGAGCACCTTCAATAAGTCCCGGGAGGTCAGCTATTGAGATTTGTCTTTTGTCAGGATATGTGATAACACCTTTGTTTGGTTTGATTGTGGTGAATGGATAGTTTGCTATCCGAGGTTTAGCTCTTGATATGGCTTTGAGTAAAGAGCTCTTGCCTGCATTAGGAAAACCGACTAAGCCAATATCGGCGATTAATTTTAAGTCTAAACGCACATGATGAACTTGGCCAAAGTGACCGAGGAAACTATTTTGCGGAGTCCCACCAGGTCCACCTCTAGCAATTATCACAGTATCTCCCTCGTTGTCAATTGAACCTAAAACTTTACCGTCTTCATTATAAATTGTAACACCTAGGGGAACTTCGAGTTTCACGTCTGCTCCCGGGTTACCAACTATTTTAGTCTTACGACTGTCTTCCCCATGACCAGCGTTTATCGTCTTACCTCTATATTTTCCCATAATAGATTTCAGGTTTGAATCCTCCTTACCACTACAATAAACACATCCACCTTGACCTCCAAGACCGCCAAACTTTGGCAGGCCTGTACCTCCATTACCGCCTTTTACATGAAGTCTCACAGAATCAATGAACTTACTGCGGAGATAGTTTCGTGGCTTTTTCAATTCTTTTACGAAAAGGGCTCTGAGTATGAACACCATGGTAATTTGTAAATTGATCGTTTATTACATGAAATAAATTTCACTGAATAAATTCATATTTTATAGGTTATTTCATTTCTCTTTCTGCTCAAATATTTATTTTAATTTCAAACAAAACAATCCTTTAGTTATTTGTCTATGAAAACAAGCAGAGATAAATACAGAAAACAAGGTCCCTATATTTATTATCTATTTTTATTATTTATTCTAGACGTTAGAGGGAATAACTAAAAGAGTTAAAAGATTAAATGAATATTTCTCTCTCTTTCATTACTAGTGTTGTTAAAATATTGATTTACTATCAATTAATTGTTATTAACTTGAGATGTTGAATTTTCAATACATAATGCAGAGTATATTTTATGCATTGAATGACCTTTTTTGTTTTTTACATTTCAAGATACTAATTTTTTTTCCGCTCCCAACCAAACGAGAAAAATGATAGGTGAAGTGCTAAAAATTAAACGGTAGACTGTACAATGAAAATTCGTTAGTTTTACCCCCTTACCCAAGCACGCTAGTTGATTAGATTTTGAAGATTAAAAATATGTAAATTAAAAACTGCTCTAAAAGAACTTATATTATTTAAATAAATTTTAATTGTTCTGAGCTAGGATGCCTGTATTTTACAATTAATCGTTTAGCACTGTATGAAGGAATCCTTCTAGAGTGTCTGCAAATTCTAATTGACTCACAGTTTTTATATTATTGATAGAAGAAAACAGTCTCTCAAGGCTCAACGTAGGCACTGCTATTTTGGAATGCGAGTCATTTTCTCACAAATTTGCACAGCAGGAGAACATTAGGTACTAATCAGATGAAACATGCTTTCAGAACTCTTCACCGAATCTACATTTCTTTTTGTGAAGAACAAATCACTTTTCAGATGTAGCGGGTGACTTTGTTTGAATATAGTGTGATGATTTATAGATAGATATAAAGTCAACATCTTTGTCTGTCCATGTACTCTTCACACGAGAAGCACTTATTAGATTTTTAAATTAACGTGCAAAATAAGCAATGACGATAATAGCGAAAAAATTGGAAAAAATACACTTTTCAGGCGCTTAAATGGCTTACACTGAATAAACCATAAAAGATATATCAAATTAATGTACTACATAATTTTATTATAGATCTTAAAATACCTAAAAAGTTCAGGGACAGCATATGTCTATTTAGATCATCCACAATTAGGATTTATATCTTTAAAATAGCACACAGGTGGTAAAATGAGCGCGTGCGTGCGCCTATTATACAATGTGCTACGTCAATCTATACAGAGCGGGACCGCGCACCGAGGGCGCGAACGCGACGGAAACGATTCCCTCGTACTCTGTATATAACCGACGGCGGATAACACGCTACGGTAACCAGCTGTCTGGAAACCAGTGCGTGCGAGCCCCTCTCACTACGTGCGACCAACCCTGTTCACACCCGAAACTACTAGGCGTGAAGAGGGCGAAACATCAAGGTACACACACGCAGTGAGGTGCCTGCTGGTAGGCGTGGCGATGACGTAGCACGGAGCGGAATGGACTGGGTCGCTGGCGGGTTGAACTTAGTGAAGATGCGAAGAAATGACACACAGGCACCACAATAAAATTTGCTGTATTCTTCAAGACAATACACTTTGTTAATACTATATCTTCTGGGTACGGTTTCTTCCAGTTTCTTGAGTCTTGAGTCTTGAGTCTTGATTCTTCAATTTGTGGTACCCGTGTGCGCTCGTTTGCCCCGGCAGAACGCCTTTTATATGGTTTGCCGGAGAGCGAGACGGACGATGGCGTCTCTATCCGTACTGCTCATTACCAAACTTGGGTGTGGTCCGTTAACCGCGGTAACGCGCAGTGGTTGCAATATTGCTGTCTCTGTCTATTATTATTATTACTTGTATACAGAATACAATAAATTGTTAATATCTCTAATTACAGTTATTCAATTACAATAAAAACTATTTCACATCAATGTAGACACAAATACCTATTCAAAAACACTAACTTTAACATTATAGGTTAATAAACACGGGAGATATAAAGCATTAAACATTGCAACCTTAAAACGTCTTGCGACTCGTTATATACGCACTATTTGAGCTTACAAACATTATAAAACACATACAGAAGGCTATTTTACTTATATAACACAAAACATTACGTATAACTTTTACAAAATATGAATTATTGACAATATATGATTTTAGTACTTTAAGTGATTATTTTTATTAGATTACACACATTTTCATGACTTATATATTGTTCTTACATACCTACACGCTATAGTAACATATTCAAAACATTAGAAACATTTAATTATTGATCGTTCGTGCAAATTATTCAACCTTACAACTTATATTTACAATCGTTATTATCGTATCATTACGCTTAGGCCTATGCGTCGCTAACAGGTGGCAGGTGGGAGGGGAGGGGACTGAGAGCAGCACAATTTGCATGTGAGATAGACAGCATTGAGTCCATTCATACTTACTGTCTAGCAGATAATTTTTTAAAATTCAATTAGGTATTTTTCTTTTTATTTCAATTCATTTTAAAACTAAACATATTTGTCTAATTCTAATTTCTTCATAACTAGCTGTGCCCTGCGGTTTCACCTGCATATAGAAGCTGCATGTTAGAAGAAATGTGTTAAATAATTTTAATTTTGAATTATCTCTCAAAATTAATTAATATACCATTCTTAAAAATAAAGCTCATAAATTAATTTTTAATCTTCAAAAAAAATTTGCAAAATACCTTATTGTGGTTTATGTATAAGAGATTGATATATATATGCTATCGCTGACTTTTTTTTAGATATACTTATGGGAAATATTTTTGTAGAACATTGTATTTACGTATCATTAACAATTACGCCAGCGCACGCGGATTTAGCAGTTCACGAGGGCTTCCACTTCCGACTTACCTAACAAAAATCAATATTTAAGACGATCTGAGAGTTGTAACCTAATCTTAAATAGCCTATACTATCCCCCAAGAGTCTGGCTATCATATACAAAAAGTATTTTTCGAATCCGACTGATAGTTCCAGAGATTAGTGTGTTTAAACAAACAAAAAACTTTTCCGCTTTATTATATTAGTATAGATAAAAAAAAGACCCTAAACAATAATTTTGCAGTGCAAGCCAGTTTAGCCTCAGACACAGCTAGTATTTATTATAGGTAAAAGAATATAGTAAATAAACATGACAGTTAAATATATAATATGTAAATTATTAAAAATAATATTGGAAAATATAAAAATAAAATATAATAACTTAGTAAACAATATATTGATATATTTAAACTTAAGTAACTTGAGGTCCCTTTTCTCTGATCATAGCTTTATGTCTCTTGAACACTTGACTTGGTTCTAAATAATCAGGATTATTCTCATCAGCAAATTCATCAAGCCTTTTTCTTAACAACTCTTTTAATTTATCTATGCTCTCACCACTTTTTAAAGCAGAGATACCAATGATATCACTGAATACTATCACTTTATCTGGCATTATCTCTTCTGGAACTATGTTTTTTACTCTCTCAATATCTTTGTATGATTCTTTAATTTCACTAAATATATCCTCTGCTCCATCTAAGTCCATTTTGTTAATTGCTAAGATGGCAGGCTTTTCCAACAAATCAGGGTTGTAAAGTTCAAGTTCCTTGTTCAGTAGAAAAATTGTTTCTAAACAGGACCTTTTTAGAAATTTTGGGTTTAGCTGGAAACCTTGAACGTCAGCTATGAATAGTAATAATTTTGTCCTTTCTACATGTTTCAAGAACATGTGACCAAGTCCAACATTAATATGAGCACCTTCAATAAGTCCCGGGAGGTCAGCTATTGAGATTTGTCTTTTGTCAGGATATGTGATAACACCTTTGTTTGGTTTGATTGTGGTGAATGGATAGTTTGCTATCCGAGGTTTAGCTCTTGATATGGCTTTGAGTAAAGAGCTCTTGCCTGCATTAGGAAAACCGACTAAGCCAATATCGGCGATTAATTTTAAGTCTAAACGCACATGATGAACTTGGCCAAAGTGACCGAGGAAACTATTTTGCGGAGTCCCACCAGGTCCACCTCTAGCAATTATCACAGTATCTCCCTCGTTGTCAATTGAACCTAAAACTTTACCGTCTTCATTATAAATTGTAACACCTAGGGGAACTTCGAGTTTCACGTCTGCTCCCGGGTTACCAACTATTTTAGTCTTACGACTGTCTTCCCCATGACCAGCGTTTATCGTCTTACCTCTATATTTTCCCATAATAGATTTCAGGTTTGAATCCTCCTTACCACTACAATAAACACATCCACCTTGACCTCCAAGACCGCCAAACTTTGGCAGGCCTGTACCTCCATTACCGCCTTTTACATGAAGTCTCACAGAATCAATGAACTTACTGCGGAGATAGTTTCGTGGCTTTTTCAATTCTTTTACGAAAAGGGCTCTGAGTATGAACACCATGGTAATTTGTAAATTGATCGTTTATTACATGAAATAAATTTCACTGAATAAATTCATATTTTATAGGTTATTTCATTTCTCTTTCTGCTCAAATATTTATTTTAATTTCAAACAAAACAATCCTTTAGTTATTTGTCTATGAAAACAAGCAGAGATAAATACAGAAAACAAGGTCCCTATATTTATTATCTATTTTTATTATTTATTCTAGACGTTAGAGGGAATAACTAAAAGAGTTAAAAGATTAAATGAATATTTCTCTCTCTTTCATTACTAGTGTTGTTAAAATATTGATTTACTATCAATTAATTGTTATTAACTTGAGATGTTGAATTTTCAATACATAATGCAGAGTATATTTTATGCATTGAATGACCTTTTTTGTTTTTTACATTTCAAGATACTAATTTTTTTTCCGCTCCCAACCAAACGAGAAAAATGATAGGTGAAGTGCTAAAAATTAAACGGTAGACTGTACAATGAAAATTCGTTAGTTTTACCCCCTTACCCAAGCACGCTAGTTGATTAGATTTTGAAGATTAAAAATATGTAAATTAAAAACTGCTCTAAAAGAACTTATATTATTTAAATAAATTTTAATTGTTCTGAGCTAGGATGCCTGTATTTTACAATTAATCGTTTAGCACTGTATGAAGGAATCCTTCTAGAGTGTCTGCAAATTCTAATTGACTCACAGTTTTTATATTATTGATAGAAGAAAACAGTCTCTCAAGGCTCAACGTAGGCACTGCTATTTTGGAATGCGAGTCATTTTCTCACAAATTTGCACAGCAGGAGAACATTAGGTACTAATCAGATGAAACATGCTTTCAGAACTCTTCACCGAATCTACATTTCTTTTTGTGAAGAACAAATCTGGAAGCAGAACTGCTGTTCTGTTGCACTTTACACGTAGGGCTGAATTAGAATGTTAGTAAAAAATAACTTTCAATATTGCGCCTCAAAATTCTAAAAATAGGTAGATTTTAGAGTCATAGTGGTAGATAGGTAGTCTGGAGGCAAAATAGGTTGATTTAACAAAAACTTGGTAGATATGACAACACTAGAACTAACATAATTTAAGTACCACCCTACAAAACAATCTATAGTGTTATTCTTATGACTGTATAAATTAACATTTGATGATTAATGAAGATAATGTTACAAGACATAAAGGCTCTTTTGTTACAGATTTCATTAGATATAATGTTAAAGAAGTAATTAAAATAAAATACTATGGGTGGTACAACGTTTACATAAGTGTTTTAAATATTAAGGTTGAGAGGATGCGGGTAGATCTTGTTACTGAGCTCAACCAGTTCTTAGACCCCGTATCTTCATGAGGTACAAGCAACATGGTTGAGTTCAATGACAAGAAAACCCAGGTTTGCGTGTTCTCTTGCAAAATATCTCCATTTTCTTCTCTCCCTACTCTTTACAATGTATCACTCGCAAAGCGTGACTGCCTCAGTATCCTAGGAATGTGTATTTGTTGTGACCTCAACCTACGGGGTATCCGTAACATCCAGGATATTGGGCATCCTGAACAGAGAGTGACGCTTTTTCACGCCCGGCCAACTGTACCTTCTTAATAAAGCCCAAGTTTGGCCGTGCATGGAATATTGTCCAAATGTCTGGGATGGATTTGCCCAATACTATCTCGATGCCCTGGACAGATTACAGCGACGGACTGTTTGCATTGTGAACGATACAGACGTCACTAAGGTTGAAATCTATAGAGCGTATTCAGTCTTAACCCAGCCTTAAGTTCCGAAATTGAAATTTATAGTAGCAAGCTTAGCATTAACTCAGCTATGGCTGAGTAAAGTTCAAGTCATCGAATTCGACGACTTACGGAAAACTTGGGTATTATACGAGTAAAAAAATAGTATAGCATAATAGTGACCTAACAGTGTTTTTATCCACTTTTTAAATTATCTGTATTGCTTGATTCTTATTGGCTACTACATAGAAATGGCTGTTTTTATTTTATTTTACATTGATAAGTAAACATCGATTTCCAATAAATATCGAAACAAAAAATTGATATTTTGATCCCTAACTCAGAATTGTCAGTCATGAATGTCAGACGGTCGGAAAAATAGGAAAAATGAAGTGAATAAACGAGCATAGAGAATACAATACTACGTAAATTTGTCTATGCTACGTAAGAAAACTAGTACTAACTACTAAGTGTTAGCTGATTTGTATTTCTGTGGTTATTTATATTTTATAGTACAAAATACTAAGGCTATAAAAAAGTCTTTAATCATTAAAAAACATTTAAGTACATATAAGTTATATCGTATCTAGAAGCCAAGCATAAAAAACCGGCATTCTAACACAGTTTAATTATTCAAATGATTTGTAACTTGTAACACGATTTTTTTTTTCAAATTGTTAGTTCAATTGTATGGTTCATTTTGTCTCATCAAACAGCCCTATGAAGACAGGGTTAAAATTTAGAATCTTTTGGAACGCGGAGGGGTACGGGAGGGGGGGGGGGTGTTGGGTGGGGCGGTGCCCCTAAACCCTATGACACTACTCCCATTACAAGGTAACTCACCAGAGCTAAGTTATAGGGGTTCAAAGTTTCAAGGTCAAATCTGAAATTTCCACATTTTGCAATCTCTTGTAATATTAGAGGCAAGAAATGGATCATTGAGGTTGATGGGGGCTGCCACCCACCCTCTGACACTATTCCCATGAAGAAATAACCTTCCTGGACAGAAGTATAGGGGTTTTATGTTTTAAAGTTAAATTCAAGATTTTGATGGGATTTTACTCACAATAAACATGATAAGTGATAATATTAGGACTTGGCACTCGCCGACCGCTGTCGCTGTACGCTCGCTTCGCTCATGCTTGCACACATCGCAAGACTCCTAACACGCTCGTCGCTCCCTTCGGTCGTTACTCGCTACCTATTTGTCAACAAATTACTAAAATTTACGTAAAACTTTAGTATCCTTCATACTTTTACGCCTGTATCCCCGAAGGGTTAGGCAGGAGTGTACTACTGTGGTTTTAGTAAATTTAATTTTTCAATAAAACTACACATTTTCTATGTTTTCATTAATTATAAATGTAATTAATTCCTCAAAGGGATCTTTCTTTTGTTTCATCACATTGCGTCTCCACAGATATTCATTTAGTAAATCAGTAAAATTTTCTCTATTATTAAAATTATCTTTTTGAAAATATTGTTTGATGACACGCCACTGTGATTCAATGCGTTGTGTGCGTGCCGTCCCCAGCCACAAAGGGATTTTCTGGGTCACTGTGGTTGACTTTGCAATGGATGAAACCATGATCCCCCTAAACAACCATATGCCCGCCAGTAATCCGTATGTATGGTGGTAAACTGACGATACAATACGTCAAAAAATTAATCAGGCTGCCTATTCCCATACATTTGTCGTGTTTACTTATATGCTAACTACACGAAAGTACGTAAATCAGTTGTAAAAGAAAATCGGTGCAAACAAATACAAAACAAACTTTGTTTATCAAAGTCAAATGGCCTTTAATTGAGTTGCCAACTCATGAAATTTAAGAAAATGTAGTAATAATAACTAAAAATTACCGAAATAACAAAATTACATTATACTAGTAAATTGCTTCATTATGATTTTTATTTTATGTATTTATAAATATTTATTACTATCAAAATATTATGAACCTCTTTAATATGTGCTATTGGTAATTTATTAAACTAAAAAAGGTACAACTTTGTCACAATTTTCGAACTATTTTAGTATTTGTTCATCTGGTATCTCTAAATAAACGTCATTTTCGTGTTTTGTAAGGTTTGAGGTTAAGATAGTTTTTATTAATTTTCTCGAAAACGGCTAATTACCTTGTAATGGGACTAGTTACGTTATAATCGGGGAATAATTATCTATCTACTTCAACCACTTTCAAGCCAAAATTCGTGCCAAACGATTCTAAATCCAAGCCGAAGACAGAATAATATGTATTCGTTTCTCGTAGTTCTAGTTGTTTTAAGTCATGAATTTACTTTAGTGCTTTCGAGTGATGGAGACCGTTCATATATGTATCAAAATTGTCTGAGAAACTGTGTAAACGGCAACTGTACAAGTGGTATGTACTTAATACTTATTATAGCTTAGCTTCCAATGTATCTACTATCCTGTTTATGTTATGATTATATATATATATATATAGAAAACCTTCAATAATTTTCTACAAATCTAAACTTATTCTTCTTTGTTTTCTGGTAATTACGTTTTTCTATTCAATTGCGGATTAGCCTTATAAACCTTTTAATAAAATTGTTTACTTTTATGTCTAGATGGATTTACATTTAGTAAAAAAGCAACAATACAGCAGGACATTTGGTGCAAGTTACTGAGATGGCAGTGTACAGATGAATGTAAATACTTATGCATGTGGGCTACTGTGCAACATTTCCAGAATGCTGGAGTAATGGTGCCTAAATTTCATGGAAAGGTTAATGAAATATAACTTTTACTCATTATGTAAAAATCAATATACAGGCTGTAACATTTAAATGGGTAAGTGAGTGAAACTCTGAAACTATGAGATAATGTACCTACCAACATTGAAGATAAGAAAAGCCGTATTCATAGAAATTATACAAGAGTTGGGAATTGAACCTAATCATTTTTAGAAAAAAAGTATGTCTTTTTATTACAATAATTATTGATAGTGTAGGCTTTAAGAAATAAATGTTGCTTGGTAGCCCTGTGTCTAAGATTAAAAGAAAATGCTGAATTTAATTATTTTGTATTGAAATATTGACAACCAATATTATACTCAATTGTGTATAAGTTTTTTTGAAAATCTATGAATGAAGCTTTTCATATCTTTAAAATCAATGTCATGGTTCCTTAGAATATACAGTAATACCCTGCTTTACGCGAGGGATACGTTCCGAAAAAAATCGTGTTAACTGAAATTCGCGTATATCGAGGTTTATGATTAAATATAGTTAAAATTTAATACAAAAAAATACAAATCATTTTAATCAATCACTTTAATTCTAAGAACACTTTATGCAATACATACTCTTATTTTTTACAGAAAAATACATCTATTGTCTTTTGGGTAGCGTTTTGTTTACGTTCTTGTAAAATACGTTCATAACACCCAACACTGTTTTTAATTGTTTGACACACGGTCAAGACACGGTCATCATTATTGTCTATACTCTGCAATATGTCCAAACCTGAATAAATTTTTGAAAGTGCATTTTGTATTTTCCCTGAAGATAAAACTTTCTCTTCTACTTGTTCTTCATTGCTGATAGGATCGTCGTGCGTTGCTACAAGTTCTACGATAACTTCTACAGTGACATCTTCAAGTTCAGACCCCTTAATCATTGCAGCAATGTCTTCAAGCACTTGTCTCTGCATCTGGACAATTCTTCTAGGTGCTTCCACTACATCTGGCCAAAGATTACACCACACCCCATTCATACAACTCATTTTAACTTCCTTCCAAGCCTCTTCTATGTTGTGAATAGACTTCATAATGTTGTATGACTTCCACCACTCTCGCATAGACGGTCTTCCTTCCCCGTCAGTTTCATGAATTAGTTGGCTAAAAGTGCGGTGATGGTAATAAGCTTTGAAGTTTGCTATTGCTCCATGGTCCATAGGTTGTAATATTGACGTAGTGTTTGGTGGAAGGAACTTTACATACACTTTTAAGTCTCTGGGCGTAACAAGTGAGGTTGGATGTCCTGGGGCATTGCCTAAGAGTAATATAACTTTAGGTTCAAGCCCATTTCCGTCACAGTATGATTTGACTGATGGGTAAAAACTATTAGAATACCATTCTTGAAAAATTTCCCGTGTAACCCACGCCTTTCTGTTTGATCGCCACACAACTGGTAGACTTGTCTTTTCTGTGCCTCGCATTGCACGGGGTGTTTCTGAATGGTACACTAGTAAAGATTTCAGTTTGAAAACACCAGTGGCATTACCACCCAGCAGAAGTGTTAGTCAATCTTTCGTAGCTTTGAAACCACTGGCTTGACGTTCTTCCTTAGAAATGAATGTTCGGAATGGCATTTTTTTTTCAGTAAAGTGCGGTCTCATCAACATTGAAGATGAGACAAGCAGGAATTTTCTCTCGTCTAACGAACTCTTGAAACTTGTCTGGAAACTCAGCTGCAGCTTGAATGTCCGTGCTGGCCGCCTCGCCTGTTATGTGGATATTGTGAATATTAGAACGCTGCTTGAACCGATGGAACCAGCCTCTGCTGGCAGCAAAAGTCGGAGTGGCACTCCCTTCTCCTTTTTTTGTTTTCAGCATCTCATACAAAGATTTTGCTTTTGTGCATATGAGATCTTGACTTAGTGGTGTGTTCTTCTTATTCAAATCTTCGATCCAGGCTGACAGTAATTTGTCCATTCTTTCTAAGATAGATGATCTCGAACGAGAAAGTTTTGTTGCACTTATAAGTGTTGAACTTTCGCTGGAGATTTTAATATTTTCCCGATTTTTATAAATCGTTCTCACGGTCGATTCTGAGAGTCCAAAATCTCTCCCAACAATTGTTGCTTTGCCTCCATTTTCCATTCTTCTTAACACTTTCATCTTCAATTCCAAAGTGACGCTTTTACGCTGTTTTTTCTTTACAGGCGGCATTTTTAACGTAGGGTTAAATAATGTATGTATCTCCAATAAATGTTAAAACAAAACTGCCAGCCGACCGAACTAACATTACGGAACAAATGAACACACGAAACGAACGAGGAAATCCCCATAGAACGAAGTCGAAGGACAGGGAATTACCAATTCTTCAAAGAGAATATTCAGAGAAAGCGGGGATCCCGCGACCATAGAGAAGTTAATGACAACATTATGTTTATTCGCACTCTTTCGCTTAATGCGCGAAATTTGAAATTCGCGTTATAGTGAAACCGCGCGTAACGGGGTCGCGCTAAGCGGGGTATTACTGTATTTCTCTATCTCTTATAGTTTCGGAATTCCTCTCACCAACCCATTTAAATGTTACATTCTGTACAAGGATGATTTCTTGTGGTGTATGAGGGAGGGTATATAGATTAGAATTAGATTTTGAAATTTATAAAATATGGAATTATTTTTCTGTGATAAGTACATAAGTTTATTGTAACCCTACAAATGTGATGATAAACCGAATGAAATTGATTTTGATTAAAATCATCTGTTGATATTTGAATTTACAGGGAAGATTAAAATGATGTATTCTAAAAAATATTAATTTTGGAACAAATACATTTATTTAAAAAGCTTTGAGTTTTTATTAAATATTTTATAACTTTTAGTATAGTAGAGAAATAGAAAAGTATTATAGTTATTAAAAATAATATAGAGAATGAAATAAAGTAAGTTGTATCATTTGTCATGCAGTGGCCTTTTAAAAGGATCCTGGGCGTGCAAGAACCGGCATCAGCTATGTCTTCTATACTCAACTTAGCTGCTAATGTGGTTATGTATGTGGAGATAAAGAGGGATTTCTCTGTGAGGACAACACCTCTTGTTCTCTTCTGGCATACATTTGCTATTGTGAGTATAGAGTATCATAACTTATTTGATAGGCTTATTAAATACTAGCTGAACCACGCAACTTCGTCTCCATAATGTAAGAGAGAGAGAAAGCGTTAGAGAGAGTGGGTCGTAGGAACTGTATTATTAGGTGCCGCCCGCCTCCCACATTATTCTGCATAATAAATGTGCGCTCGCGGTATTTGATCATTATTTTGGTGCAGAGTTATTTTAAAACTGTGATATATCCCAAGATATTCCTTTAAATCAATTACTGTTAACGGTAATTTTATTCAAAATTAAATACTTGTCATGAATAACGTATTTATTTCAATAATATACTGAGTAAACCTTAAAAGACATCCATATGCTATTGCAGACTTTTTAATTTCTTTATAGAAACAATTTTATCACACAATTATTACGTAATTTTAAACAATCACGCAGAGCATGCAGTGGAAGCTCTCAAAAGGAATAAATTTCCTCCGTTTTTGCAACATTTTTCATTGATGCTCCGCTCCTATTGGTCGTAGCGTGATGTTATATAGCCTATAGCTTTTCTCGACAAATGGATTATCCAAAACTAAAACATTTTTTCCATTCGAACCAGTAGTTCCTGAGATTAGCGCGTTCAAACAAATAAACAAACAAACTCTTCAGCTTTATAATATTAGTATAGATTGATATCAACTGGATATAATCTCAAAACATCCAGACTAGCTTCACCTAAACGTAATTAAGGTAATAAAGTTAGCTGAACAAAGCAAGCAAGGAAATTGTCTATGACCGATAGTCCAACAAGATGATGCTAAAACTCTATATCTTGAAATAGAGCAGGCAAACAAATAATCTGATATATTGTTAAAGTAACATCACGATATTTTCCTTCACTGTAAAGTGGGCTGATTGTAGGAATTGAACCCACATCAACCGAAGCTCTGTCCTAGCGCACTATCACTGAATCAACACCGCTTCAATCCTTGTGTGTATGTATTAAATAAAGGCTGGCCAATTAATATTAGAGGCGGACCATAATTTTGAAGCACTTGTTAGCAGGTGAGCCATCTAGCGAAATGATACTTGCTTCCAACCATGATAGGTTCATACAGAAATAGATATAATAGAAGACTACGGAAAATCGTAACCTAATGTTGTGTTCCTGTGGTGGGTAGGGCTTCCAAAGCTCAAGTTCAATGAGAGGCTAGGACACAAAAATTTATTTGGGATTTCTCTCTACTTGGGGTAGTCTGACTAGTGAAATACAGAAGATCGCAGCCAAATAACCTAGTGTTGTGTTCCTGCTGTGAATGGGGTTTCCAGAGCTCATTGGTGTAAAGGGCTCAAGGTCGGCAACGCCCTGGTGACACTATGGTATTACAAGCGATCATAGAATACTATAGCTGCTTACTATCTATGATTGACTGCCAGCTTTGTTATATAAAATGGAGGTGTTTAATATGAATAAAGGTTTCAGTTAATGATAATTTCATAATAGTTGATGGGCTAATTAAAATGCCTTGGCGGGCCACGTTATGACGCACGGGTCGCGGGTTGGGCAGCCTCGCACTACATAGTAGTGAACCTTTACAGGTTTGTATGAATGCATGGGTTTGGTCGACAGTATTCCACACCAGAGACACGCCCTTCACAGAGTTCATGGACTACGCGTGCGCTTTGTCGATGGTGATGGGGTTGTTTGTCGCAGCTGTCGTCAGGTATGCGAATGTGATGAGACTAACATTTTTCTTAACCTTGCTCCACTTAAGTATGGTTATCACAACATGTATTCTCTTCTGTATCAATTATTATTTACGTATTCGCATCTTTAACATATATCATTCCCACACAATCCATCCAAACCTCTTTCGATCTTTACTCTTATACCGTCCACCTTTTTACTTATCTCTTTATCTTCTCATGACATGCTGAAACCACGCTAACCCACTAGGTGCGAGCAGCGCAAGACCGGTAATTCTGCTGATATTTAGGGAAGACCTATGTCTAGTAGTAGACGTCTTTCAACTGAATGGATGGATGGAAATCTATCATCTGATGATAATGGAAATTGTTGTCAAGAGTTTCCTCGCATATCTTCGAAGTTGAAGGTCCAGTGCCAATGAAATTAAAATGGGACCAATCTTGAGGTAGCCTCAACCCACAAAAAAAAAAATTCAAGTTGGTTCATAAACAAAGAAGTTATGGCTGAACATTCATAAAAAAAACATACATCCGAATTGAGTAACCTTTTCGAAGTCGGTTAAAAAGAGCTTTGTGCTATATTTTGAAAACAAAGCTTTATTTTAAAGATTTATTAGCTAGTGTAACGAATTGTGGATTTATGATCTTCACTTTGTTGATAAATTATAGAGATACATTAAAGAAACTGTTTATTGCTTTACCACTTTACATTAATGACCAGTAATATTGACCAAGCGATAACCTGGTAGCGTAACAACATATTACAATGCTATAAGTGAAATGCCTCGCACCACTTGGCTCTCCGAGCTTTATAGGAACATCGCCGCCGCGCCGCATCGCGCGCGATCGAATGTCGTCACGTAAGTCAATTGAGAGTCTTCTAATGTGCGATGTTACAATAGTTTTCAAAATATAGCAAAAAACCCTGCTATAAAATGTTACCAATGGTGGTTTGAAAAAATAACCACTGAGGCGACTATATAGCGATTCTAATTCTTCACTTGCCCGAGATTTACCGGTGTCTTAACTTCCCTCGGGAAGAGGCCTTTATCCAGTTGCAAACCCTTTAATAATTGGTATTATTGTTATTAACAAAAAATGTTCATACGGTAATAGTTTCACGATGGAGTGTCTATAAGTAACCATGTTTGTCTTCCAGAGTATTCCATAGGAAGAGAAAAGTGACGGCGGTGATACTGTTTGTTCCCCTGTTGTACTATGCGGCCCACGTGAAGTATTTATACTCTGGGAGGATCGACTACGACTATAATATGATAGTCAATGTTACTTTCGGTAAGGTTGCTTATCTATATATTTACCAGGTATTTCCCTCGTCTTCGTCTGCATTTTTGTCGTATTTTCTACTCCAGGACTATCAGGCTAGGCTAACTCTTTGCTCCATTTCATTGCGATCTGTTCAGAGGTTTAGTGGCAAATACCTAATAAGCAGATATAGTTAAGACATAGACATAGTTACAATATTGTGGATTACTATTTAAGAAGTAATTTCATACCCTCAAGGGTTGATTTTCAAAACATTCTTCGTACACCCCTATCGCCTGCGCAGCAGTATCATAAAAGGAATGTAGGTATTTTCAAAATTAAACACACATAATTGAACGATTATGGAATTTCAAGGTCATATTTATAATAATTTAATTCAAAACCGTCCCTTCAATATATTATGTATTTTTCGGCCTCATAAATTGGTTGGGGTATGCAAAATTAGTTTTTTTTTAATTACCTCTACAATTAAAAATCGGAGATGACAGGTCACTTGCGCGTGGGACTCGGACGGATACCGGCGCGGCGGCTAAAGTCTCACGACACAGTTTTTAAAGTTTCGGCATTATAGTACTATACGCACATAAAGGTGCTGTGCATATTTCGGCTTGGAGTCAATGTATTTGGATCCTGGAACACTCGGATAAAAACCATCAGCGGAAAGGCAAGTGAGCCTTCATCCCGATTAAAGTATACCATATTTGTGGGTTATTTTGTGTGGTATCTACTTCCAGATAGTTTAAAAAATACAGTCCACTTAATCTTCAGAAGTAGCTTATCACACCTGCTTAGGGCGTGGTGGTTGCCATCCCAAGTATTGTCGATTAAAGACCATAGACTAAAGAGAACTAAATGTGATAAAATTATAGATACTTAAAAACTGCCTCATTAGCCTAGTGGTCCTAAGCGGGACTGCTATGCACGAGATCCTGGGTTCGATTCCCAGGTCGAACAAAGTGTTATTGGGTTTTTCTATGAAATTCTCAGTAGCAGCTCGGAGGCTCACCCCCTATCCCCTATTACTTGTTATCTAAAAACATACCCGGCGAAAACTGTGGGTGTACATTAGTACACCTCTGCCTAACCCTTTGGGGATACAGGACTGATGATATGTTACTTTATAAAAAATAAATTACAAGAAGTTTGTGTCCGTCCACAATCCGTCTTTTATGTTGTTTCAAAACTATCAAACTGGTATTAAACCCTTTCTTTGGTGTTTTTGGCGGGATCTTAAAGTGACATGTTGTGGTTTTTATTTTTAAATAATTTAATTCATAATATCATTAACTTTAATTCATTAAACTTTGTAATTTTACTCTGATCTCCAGGAGTTGCGGGCTCTGTGATATGGTTCATATGGGCGGCTTGCCAGTACATAGCTGGTGGCAAGTTCGCGTGGCGTATGGTGGCGTTCACTGTGCTGTCTGGCGCGGCGCTCGCCTTAGAACTGCTTGATTTCCCGCCGAAGTACGACGCGTGGGACGCACACGCACTCTGGCATCTAAGTACTGCGCCACTACCGCTCTTGTTCTACCGGTAACACATAAATTGTAATACTCTTCTGTTAATAATAGCTTTCAAAGACTTTCCCGAAGATAGACAAGGTTTTTGTATTCATTTAAATCGATCGCCAGTGGCCAATACACTAGTTTGCATTTATAATTATTAAAAACTAAATATTTTTTTTGTTACGTTACCAATCTAAGGCCATCACCGCATGATTTACTTATGACCTTTACACGCATAACAAACAAAATAAGAGAATTTATTTTAAACCCCGCCATGTGGGTGTTTTTTGAATTCTCTATTTTCTTACAAAACTTTCACATTTCCTCAAGAATCTTTTGAGTCAAGATGTTTTTTACCTTTACCTTTATTTATGTTTTTATGTTATGAAGTAGAAAACAGGCATTCAGTCCACCCGATGTTAAGTGTTCAACAACCTAAAAAAGACCGAATTCCTGAGACCAGTTAATAATAGGTTGCTAGTCCTGAGGACTGAGTTGGCAACATATATATCCCTACTACCTATAACTTTTTTTCTAAAAAATTTGAATGTATTTCTATCACTTGATGTTAACTCTAATCGTTATTCTATATCAGATTTATTCGATCAATTTTGTGTCATTTAAAACTTTTAAATATATTTTAGAACTTATTAGAATGTTTCTAGAACATTCTACACAGATAAAAACATTTTACAGAACGTTTAAAAATTTTCAGAACAAGCCAGAACATTCTAGACGAATTAGAATAATTTTTAATTGATTTAAGTCAATTACATATAATTTGAAGTTTTTTAGATGATTCTCGAAATTGTTAGAACAAACTGTGGCTGTGGAGCCGTTTCCACACACCTCGACCAAACCACCATACATATACCATTAAGTATAGTATTTACATTTACAATTACATAGATACTAATTACAATTACATATTAAATTTGAATGATTAATTATACGCGAATAAAAAATAACATAGGCCGAGGTTAAAATCAAACATGAATACAGGATCAATACCTCACTGTACTTAACCGTTCGACAATCATCCTATTTATTTCCCTACATGGGTAATATGATTACATAGCGCCTATTGTTTACACGGTCGTGATGGTGACCTACAAGAGTCCAATTTTAATCGATATTTGTTTGCCTTATTATGCCTAAAAATTACATATTTGTTCTGCTGTACTAAACAAACTGAAATTATCTTCGTCAGCGTATTATTGGATATACACAGACTGATCTCGGAACACGACAAACCAAAAAAATCGCCGTTTTTGCGTGATTGAGTAACAAACATAGAAACTTTCCATTTGTTATATTTGTAGGATAACACAGGTTAAACTGTGACTTTTACCGGGATAAAAGTACCCTATGTCTTATTCCAGGTCACAGACTATCTGTCTGCCAAATTTCATTGAGATCTCTGTTCAGCGGTTTTAGCGTGATTGAGTAACAAACATCCAAACATACACACTTTCACATTTATTATATTAAGTAGGATAATTGCATAATGCTTAACTCTGGTTTTGAGAAAGATAGTGATACATTTACACGGTAGCGCGCGTCACGGTATGAAAAATTAAAGTTAAAAATAAAACTTTCTGAAGAAACTGCCCATAACTTTTTGAGAAATTTTGACCTGCGTTTACAGTTTTTAAATTTTTTACAGTTATCAAGAAAATGGGCACTTTACACAAAAACTTTTTTTAAATACCAATCTATTCTGTTTCTTATAAGCATCAATAAACTCTAGGGGACCAACTGAGGTTAGAGTACTAAAAATGTCAGAAATCGCAAAAAACCTTTCCCATACATTTCATAGAAAATCATCGTGGCTTCGATAATCTTTGGCAAGAAGAAAAGACATTCCAACTTAGTTTTATCCTTCATTAAACTTTTTATTATGGGTAGTCTGGGCGCTGCAAAGAAGATTTAACTTACTGACTTTATTAGACTTATTAGCTCAAACATCCACCCTGTATAGTTTGATAAGTTTAATGAAATCTAAGTACCGATAGGTGCTTAACCTGAATTATGTGTTATCGTTAGCAACAAAAATACGAGTCGATATGTACGGCGTGGAATACGATACGTACCGCTGTGTATCACGTGGCATCGATATATAGCATGTCGTTGTATCGATATGCGATAATATCGATATATATATCCGCCCTTCTTTACATCAGGAGATGATAATGTATCGGTAGCACTTTTTAAAATGAATCTTTTGGAGAATTATTGTTTTATAAAATTATAAATATTTTCAGGTATATTATGGACGACCTTAGGACAATACAAACGAAACGATTCGACGACTACGTGATCAAGTCTACGTGAAGTACTATTTGATAATGTTTTTTTTTTATAGTAGAAAGGTGGCAAACAAACGACCCACCTAGGGGAAAGCGGCTATGGTAGCCTATGAACGCTTGGACTATAAGTATCACTAACGCATTGCCGACCTTGAACTCGCCCACCCCAAGGAGCTCTGGCAATCCTATTCACCGCAGGAACACACACAAGGTTATTTAGCCGCAATCTTCCAATAGGGTGGAGGTGTTCCAATAATCGGGCTGCCATAAGTAGGGAGATGTCTCCAAAGTTTCTCTGTGCCTTTACGGCCCTACCTCTCTTTTTCAGTTGTGGTGTCACGTTTAACTAATACCACATCTTTAGTATGATTTTGAACAAAAAATGTATGAAAGTATGGCTCAATAAAAATTAGGGTTATTGGTACAATGGAATATCATAAAAACCTTTGGCATGTACAGCACAGATAGTATATTTACATACACACCATCACGCCTGTATCCCTGAAGGGTTAGGCAGAGGTGTACTAATGTACACCCACAGTTCGCTGAGTATGTTTTTAGGTCCCATGTAATAGGGGGTAGCCTATTGCCATTAATCGGGCACAAACCCAAACTTGGAGCTCCTACTGAGAATTTCATAGAAAAACCCTATAACACTATGCTCGACCTGGGAATCAAAACCAGGACCTCGATCATAGAAGTCGCGCTTACGACCACTAGGCTAACGAGGCAGTTTGTTTGTATTGTACAATGTATTATTTATTTTTGAACATAGTAAAGTGATAAAGAATGGTAGAAGGTAGGCTGGTCTAATAAAATTGTTTATCGATGGTAATCAGCTTACATTTGTGAAGAATTGTATATAAGCAAAATGCCGTAATACCTATCGAAAAGGAGGAACAAAGAATCAACGCCGATTTTGTTTCGTACCAACATTGGTGTCGGAATACTGCATTGTGTGACATTTTACATTTTATACAATAATTCGCAGTAATCAGAAAGTCATGATACACCAAATTGTAATTATGAATAAAAATTATCAAATTCAATTGTTTTTTTTTTACTGACTGTAGAAAACCCACTTCCCATATAGGTTCCTCTAGTCGATCGACGTGAGTTCGAATCCCTGAAATGAATCTGAGCACCCGGTGAAGGAAAACATCGTGATGAAACCATAGAAGTAGAAGGGATTCCTAAATAAAGTTAGTTCCTACGTTTCCCATTGATTCGTATATTTGATGGAATAAATTTTTTACTGCAAAAAATTTAAAATTGCACTATTTTTAATTTTTAATCATTTATTAATGAAGGCTTCCTTGAAATAATTGGTACCGATTTGTTGATTGTTCCGTAGGGTTAAAAGTTTAGGAATGCCTGATTCCCTCTCTTACTCGTAGGATTTAATTTATAATATGTACGTCCAAGTGACAATTTCAATTTTGTATATTGTCTGTTTCTTTGTTCCTACAATTTCAGTATAGCACAAATACAATGATTTTAAAACGCAATAACAATAAAAGACCTATAGAAAGGATACTGTAATTTTTATAAAATAATTTAAAATTATTTTCAATAGACACAAACAAACACATCACAGCACTTTAACACGAATTTAAATAATTTAAAACAAATTAAATGTTTAGGATTCGAGTAACATCTGCTTCCATTGTTCTCCGCAGCGTAGTCCCATTTTGTGTTTCGTAAACCATGACAGAGCTTTGGGTTTTGTTGGATCTACTGGATTCTCTCTCGGTGGCTTTGGCTCGTTGATTTGCTCATGTCGAGCATTTACAAAAGTTGGGCCTGGTGTTCTGATAACCGTTTCTATAAAAGGCACTTATAGGAACAGGAGGCCGCGCATTCTCTTGTGTTTTGCATTTACCGCTATAACTGCTATATGGTACTGGATTTGATTCTTGCGCACATCTACTCTTATAAACAAAGTCGTCTAGAGTATCTGTGTACAAAGAGTTCCTATTTTGGTGATTAAATTGGGGACGATAAGATCTTTGAGGGTCCACCAAAACGCTCCTAACTTCGTAGTTGTGGTTATACGGCTGCTGGTGTCTCGCTCTCGGAGCGGTTTCCGTGTGAAAGGGTTTTTCCGAAGAATATCTTTGTTTTTGATTATGAAACATCAGTTTTTCGTTCCACAACCTCCTGTACTCTTGTTCCATGTACGGAGTCCTTCTCGGTTTCTCCGGATTGTGCTGACGATAATGTACGCGCCTTGAGTGGAGGATCTTCGAGTGGGGTCTACTTTTCCTATTTATACAGTTTATATTTATACCATGTTTTGGAATTTCAGTTTTATGACTGTATACAGTTTGATAGTCATCGGAGTCGCTCGTATCTGGTTCTTGGGGTTCATTTTCCTTTTTTATATTTCTTGACTGTTTGGTTTTATTGAAAATGTTTAACATTCTGCAGAAAAGGCCAGTTTTTTTCTTCGCCTATAAAATAAAAGTTTATTAGATTGATCAAGATAACTGAGGTACATTTTCTTCTTATTTTTAGTTACTATTACAACAGCATCATTTATAGCACATCTCTGACATTATCAACATTAATAGAAGGGTTTTATTTATCAGTAACTATTTAGCTATTATGGATGTATTCAGTCAAAGTAGCAAAGTATTTAGACTTTGTCTACATTTTAGTTTCGATTGTTGAATTCATTCTTGAGTAGATACCTATAAAACATGTCTTTACCTGTGTATCTTTTGTTGAAACCTCAGCCTCAACGCTTTCCGTCTCATTCTCATCTTCGCTTTCACTACTTTCAGAAACCGTACTAGGTGATTTTCGTTTTGTTACGATACGATGGGGTTTAACTTCTCTTTCAGTTTCAGGCTCAGTCTCTGTAGTTTGTGGGACAGGTTTGTCTGTTAAGAATTTTTTAGGATTCCTAACCATCATATGGTTACCAATACCAGCGTCGGTACTTGTGAGACGAGATTGCGTGCTGTTTGTTTTGAGTATTTTACTGTGGATTGTTGTGTTTGTATCGTTTGTCCGGGATGAATCCATTTGAATATTTTTATTTGTAAACAGTTCAGAAACACCAACTTTAATTTGCTTATTCAGTTTCAAGGAATTATTCGAACATGTTGTTTCTTTAATAGATTTCAGTTTATCGTATTCGCTCTGAGATGTTTCTTTTGCAGGTAACCCAAGTGTAATAGATTTATAAATCTCCTGAATTAGTTTCTCAGTTTCATTATTGCGGTGTTCGCGATATTGTTCGGTATTAGTAGAAGCTGCTATGGCGGTATTTTTATGTGTTTTAACGTGAGAACTTCGGAAACAACCTGTGCATAAATGGCGTTCTGTTCCTTGAATGATTAGTGGGTAGTTCTGCATACAATTTACAGGGTGCGGTAATTTTGGATAGCAGAAGCAATTAGATGGCATTTGTTTGGAGCAAGATGGTCCGTTTGGGCTGATGTTGTAAGGGCTATAAGTGAAACTATTTAACAGACTCGATCTATCATGCATATTATTTTGAGATATAACATTTTGGACAACAGCATCTTTCTTAGTTTCATCTTCATTGTGTTTTACCTGACTACTAGTTTTGACCTCTGTCAAGACCGATTGAAGTATACTTTTAATTTGATTTAAAGTATCTTCAGTTTTGTTTTCAGGAGTACTAGTGATCGGGTTGAGTGTTGAAGTTTGACACTCCAAATGATTTATAGTAGTCGTTAGACATTCAACATTTTTAACCAATGGTTTCGGGTTTTCTGGTAATTTTTTAGGTTTCAATTTACGTGAAGGTTTCTTGTGAAGAATCCCTAAATCCACAAAGCAACTTTTGGAAGATTCCATTCCGGTCTGTTGGTCATGTTTATTTGAATACTTGATGGGTTTGATAGATACAACAGTATTATTATCCCTTCTGTTATTAATTTTTGCACGTACTTTTTTCGTGTAATTTTTTTTTTCAGGTATTGTAGTCTGATAATTTACTACATTTGGTTTGGGTCTAGACTTGGCACGTATACTTTCAGGCCAGCATTTTATATCAATTTTAGGTTCTTTTTGCTTAAGAGTTTCAAATTCCTTTTTATTTTTAACAGGTTTCTCTTTTACAGGAATAAGATCGTAGAGACTTGAATCATAGTATGTATTTCGATTGTCATATTCATTAAAATCGAATGCTGAATATGTATTAAATTTGGTTTTTGATAGATAATCATCTATGTTCTGAAATGTCCCTTGACAACAGGAACACATATCTGTTTCGTAAAGTCTATGAAAGTTTGGGTCCACGTCTTTGCAAATAGGTGACGTAAAGTGACTAGAGTTTGATAATTCATCTAGAACTTGATTTGACTCATACTGCTTTCGAACCATGTTGAATAAATAGGATTTAGTTATTAAATCACTTTCATCATAAACTCTATGTTTAGCAGTATTTGTTATGCCGTGACTACGAAAAGGTGAAGCATTAGTCTCTGTGTAATAGACGAGTTGCGAGTTCATTTTCTTTTTTGGGAATCGCTTGTTCTTAAAGATATTTCGACGGATTTCCTTCGTAACAGCTGAACAAATGCCGCTGTTTACAAAGTTCGACTTCTTGGATTGTGATGACGAATTTATTATCTTATTTGAGGGTGTAGTGGGAAATATAAACGACACAGTTGACTTTCTCTCCTTGGAGGATCTATCGTCGAATAATCCAGTATTATTAGATACACAGCAATCAAATTTTCCAGCGTGGATACCTGGTTTGGAAAACCTGGGTAAAGTGTGAGTACATATTGCAGTATGGACAATAGAAGCTCGTTTTGAAGATCCATTTGGTGGCTTCTGTGCTTCGTCTGCAGGTTTTTGCGAATCATCCACAGTTGTCGCTTGACCATTCTTTTCTACTTCATTCTTTGTATCTTCCTTAGCGTTCCGCGAATCTTCTAGTTGCCTTTCTAGCTGTACAATCTTCTGTTGCAATTCAGTTACGTCGATTGGTATGCACGATATGATCTTGACTTCTGTCTGAGAGGGTGTATTACCTGAGGTAAATAAATGTATTAATAAAGACGAAGAAATATCATTTGGCAGCTGTGCAAAGTTCTCGTTTTTATTTATTATAGTTTTTTGTAAAGAAAATGTATTGTCTTAGCTGTAAAATAAACGAAACACTTAGGTGCCACCTCCACAAGCGAGTATAACGCCACGAGTCCGCTCTGCTGTTATATTCTCGCAACAACTCGCTGCACAGTTGTTTTGTTGAAAAGAGTACAGTTCGGTGTCAGGCCAGAGCGGAATTCAGTAGTGTCTATGAGTGACATGCACTGGGTGGGGGTTAGTGGGGCGAAGAGCGCTGCGAGTACGTCGCGTCTCGCGGTGAGCTAACAGCGAGTCGTTGGCGTTTTCTTCGTCAATGTTACATGTCGCATCGTCGCGATAGTATCGCCGTGTGGAGACACGTTTATAAAGTTGTTATAGAAGGTGGCACGACGATAATATGGCAGTGATACATTCGTTCGTTGAGGTGGCGCCATATTTTCCAAGAATTTTAGTATTTAAAACTTACCTAAATTGAAAGCCACTCTTCGCAGAAAGTTTTCCACTCCTTTGAATCGTAGCTTACATTTAGGAGCCTCAACTTCTTGTGTCATTGTGTCTATTGATGGATAATTTGATTATTATTTTTAAATTGGTTTTAAGTGATAGTTTTAAAGAGGATTACTGGATCAGTATAACACTATAAAAGTCTTGTTGTAGGTAAGAATCACACAACTCTTACCTGCTTTCGTACGATTTTCGACCCGCAACTGTCACCACTATTACGTGAATGATTCTATAAATAATTTTGTATAATGACAGCCGAATAATTTCATTTTGCGTTGGCCAAACTGATATTGGTTGATTATAAACGAATTATAAAACTGTATAAAATTTAAAACATGTCTACGTTTAGCTATGACACCTTCTCTTGTACCACTTTAGAATGTGGCCAGTTTATAGAAAGATCGTATTAATCAAAAAGTATATAACCAAAGCATTTTATTTTTATTTTTGCTATCATAGATTAATGATTGGTTGTCTACAACTGGATACAGCACTACCTACACACAATAGCTCCTAGAATTTGGCAACATCATATCGTTGCGCGAGTAACTATTTGAAATTGTTTTAAATTTCTTAACTTTACCCTATAAATAGGAAAAATACTTTATAGGAACCAATAATCAAATAAAACCTATAAATGTAGCTTAAAATACATAAATGAAGAATAATAAATTAATGGAAATGTATCAATATATTATTTGTATGATGTGTAGATTGGTTATTATATAAAAAACTTAATTTTTAATTTACAGTATGATTTCATTGCTAATAAAATATCAAAAACCTTGGATTTATTTATACGTGTATCAGTGAGTGAATAATTAATAAGTTTTGAGAAAAAAAAACAATTTTACTCGGTTTTACGGCCTTTAACCCTTTAGGTTACGTGATATCTGATCGACCGAGATAGTTTTATCAAAATCGGTTCAGAACCTAGTTCCTGAGATACACATTGTCAAACATACATAATAATATTTATAAATAATTTCATCGATATTACCAAGGTAATACTCCTTTAGTTTAAATATAATTATATAGTGACAGTAATAAAGTCTTAACCATGGGGAAACTGGTTGTCATGTACGCGGTAACATTTAATATTTCTTGGTTCATGTTATTTTACGTTGAAACTATAACATTATTTAATACCTATTGATAGTATGTGATCTCAGCATCTTTATTAATTATTGTGGTATTGTTTTTACAGAGTTTTACTACGCATAGTGGATTATTTAATAAAGTACGCTGCTTCTCAACGTGACAGTATTGTCGGAATGACACTGACTTGATCACGCCGATTTAGTTGTGGTCTTGATAGCCGATTTGTTATAATTTGCCGACGCGACGGCCGCGGCATGTCACCTAGTTGTAGCGCCAGCGACAACTAATCATTAATCTATGTATATCGTACAATATTGTATTGTATAATATCTAATTTAAATGAATAAATCTGTGGCTCTATCTAAACATTTAATTTTTTCCAAATTTTCTGTTTGGCATCCTATTTATAGAACATTGAAATGAAATTTAGTACACGGGATGCTTGTGGTATTATTAAAAAAAAATATTGTCAATAATAATTTTAGAAAAATTAATTCTCCACCGATTTTGAAGAAATTTCGTACAAGAGAAATAGGTACATGCCATTGCTCAATACGATGAAAATAATTACTGAGCAACGAACGCCAGTGGCACTGCGAGGCACTGCTAGTCCATTTATATAAAAATGAGTGTTTTTATGTCTGTTTGTCCCATATGCGTTCCTAAACCATTCATCCGACTATGGTGAAACTTCAGTGCATTGTTGTGCGCACGCCTGCGAAGGATCTGCATATTAGTGCAACCTGTTTGAAGACAGGTGGCGCGCGATATGTTTAATTTAGAAGACAACAAGAAAAGCTATTTGGCAATTTAGAGCTTGAGCAATATACCACCTATTGCTCTATTATACATACCTATACTTAACATACCATCACGCCTGTATCCCTGAAGGGTTAGGAAAAGGTGTACTAATGTATACCCACAGTTAGTCAGTACCCATGTAATAGGGGGCGAGCCTATTGCGATTAATCGGGCACAAAGCCCAACTACGAGGTACTACTGAAAACTTCATTAAAAAACCCAATAACACTTTGTTCGACTGTGAAATCGAACCCAGGACCTTTAGCATAGCAGTCGCGCTTACGACCACTATGCTAATGAGGCAGCTTAATATCTTTTATACAATTAATAAAATTTAACTGTCTGTTTCTAATGTCAGAATAACAGATTTTTACAAAATGCACATGAAAAAAAAACTTTTACATAACCATTTTTAAAATATTTATCTGTCGGTCGGTTTTTTGGTCTGGGTAATCTCCGAAACGGTTGGACCGATTTTGACGGGACTTTCACTGATAGATATCTGATGTTATAGGAAGTAACTTAGGCTACTTTTATTTTAGAAAAAGTATTAGGGTTCCACGCAAATGGAGAAAAAACAGCTCGTGGTGAATCAATTCGAGCATTTAAATGGCTTGCGCTGAGTAAACCATAAGAGATATATAAAATAAATATACTACATAATAATTGCAGGTATTAAAAAGACACAAAAAAGTCTATCTTCTAAGGATCCATCCACAAGAAGTGTTATAGCATAACCGGGAGCGGGGATAGCAAGATTCGCGCGTGTGCCCCATTGACAAAAATCTGTAGTCCACGCGAACGAAGTCACGAGCACATCTAGTTCTTTATAAAAGTTAATTAATATAGTATATAGAAAATCCATTCAATAATATATTTTCCAATAATTTACGTTAAATTTGTGAGAGTTGTGGTGGTCGAGTGGTTAAGACTAGCGGAATATCGATTCGATGTCCGCAGGTTCGAACCCTGGCATGTATCAACGATATTTTTGGAATTCGCGCACATTTCCTAATTCAAATTAGTGACACTAACGGCTTACGGTTAAGGAAAACATCGCGACGAAACCTGAAAACCTTAGAAATTTACATTTAGTACCACTGTGTGGGAAATTTTTTTTTTGAACGGACTATACCGTTAGCCATAAGAGTCCAAATACTCGGGTCTCAGCCGCGAAAGGGAAAAATTTGATTTCGCTCGGCGTTTGATATCGCCAATATCGGTCTAGCTTGGTGATATACCCTTTATAATTATTTTATTACAAGGACAGCAAAGATTTTTGCAAGTATTTATAACTTATTAGGTGAAATATGTTAATAATAAATATAAAAATAATTCATGTATAAAAATGTTTTAAGAAACATATTCATACGAATCAGAAAATGATTTCATTACCACTTTTACGTAAGAATGATTAAGAAATGGTCCTAAATACATTAACGAAATGAAACAAAGAATAAATAGATACGGCACATTCTTATAACAATATTACAACACAAACAATTTTTCACATTTCCTTACACGTCACAATAAAAACTTTAGGTAAGCATGTCAGAAGAACATTTTTGGCCTGTACATCATTGGGGGTTCCCCGAGACTCGACTTGTCCTTCCCCATTAATGTCCTTACAAGAAGATTTCTCGGTGAAAAAGGATTCTTCTTATAAAATAACTTCTTCAGCATAGCATCTCTCATTTTATAATCACCTTGCGCCAGTTGTTTCTGTTTTAAATAGGAATAGGCCATGGGGTTAGTCTCCTTATTAAGTTTGTTTCCCATATTTTTCCAGTTAAAAAGACTTGGTTTATTTTGAGATGTTTGCGTCGAGCAGTTCCTTTGTGGGTACTCTTCACTGCGAGCGGACTGAATGGGTACTTGAATTTTGGTTTTCATTTTATTGAAGAACGACATCTTCCTATCACTTTGGGTTCCTATGCTCTTCACTTCTATTTCTTTGAGGCACAATGGTACATTCTGAGGCGGAGGCATGTAGTTGTCGAATGATTGTGAGTAAGGTGGAGCTGTCGGAATAGGTGATGGATGGTAACGGGGATCTCTATGGTAGTTTGGTTCTTTGTGCTCGTGAATCGTTTGAGGATGTAATGAATGAGGGTTATATATTTCTTGGACTGTCCGATGGTATACTCCAGGATGGTAAGGTGCTCGATAGTCTTGATATTCATGCGGACGTTCCTGATAAGCGTGCACGGGAGGAATAGGAGGTGGGTGATAGTACTCTTGATGATTCATCATATAGTTTGTCACGTCCTGTCTGAAAGGTGGTGGTTTACTCTTTAGTTCTACTTCAACAGTGCTGTCACTTTCACTCAACTCTTCTATCACGTCCTTCTTTTTCTTAATACCAAATGAACGTAATACTTTAATGAATCGATTATGTTTACTCTGAAAATTAAAATGATATTTTTATTGTAAACCTATCTAAGCACATTTTCTACACTAATCTATACTAATATAATAAAGCTGAAGAGTTTGTTTATTTGTTTGGTTGAACACGCTAATCTAAGGAACTACTGGTTCGAATGGAAAAAATGATTTAGTGTTAGATAGCCCATTTATCGAGGAAGGCTATAGGGTATATAACATCACGTTACGACTAATAGGAGCGGGGCATCAATGAAAAATGTTGCAAAAACGGGGGAAATTCATTCCTTTGAGAGCTTCCACTGCGTGCGCTGCGTAAATGGTTAAAGTTACGCAACAATCGTGTGTAACGGAATTGTTTCTCTTAAAAGTTCTAAAAAAGTCTGCGATAGCATATGCCTATCTTGAGGTTTATTAAATATAACCTTTTTTATGGTATTAAAATTTGTTCTAAAATAATAAATTATTTGCGAAGGTGTTTTTATATATATGGTGGTTATCCTTATCAAAATAAATACGTTATTCGTCACAAGTATTTAATTTTGTACAAAATTGCCTTTTACCGTAATTAATTTATATGAATATCTCAGGAGATAGCACAGTTTTAAAATAACTCGGAAGCAAAATAATGATCAAGTATCGCGAGCGCATTTTTATTATGCAGGCGACCGGTACCTATAGTACAGTACCTACGACCCACTCTTTCTAACCCTTTCTCTCTCTTTCTCTCTATTATATGACGCAGATGAAGTTGCGCGGGTCAGCTAGTATTTTATAAAGATAAATTTAGTGCAGATGTTTTTAGATGGTAATTAATATCTGGAACCACTCATTTAATTCTAAAACTTCATTTACTGTTATAAAAAACTTACAAATTCATGGTCGTTTAATTCTCATTAAGTTTTTATTATGATTAATTCGTACGAAATTACATCAGAACTGCAAAGCTAAATGAATTTTTTTTACAATTTAAGGAATATGGAACTTGGCACTCGTTAGATCTCAGCTCTTTTATCGGTGACAACAACTACCCCGAGCGTTGTTTCTACCTAACTTGGCCCTCTTTTCACATTTGTATTTTTGTTGAATATTATTATTTTTTACATTGGATGTGTTTCTAAGCATAGACAGAGTAAGAGAGAGTTAAATAAGAATACTTATTTTTCAATATAATGTACCATGACCTGACTTTGGTCTTATTATTAAATCCTGATCTGTGTCACTTAAATACATTAACCCCGTTACATAATTAGGTAAACGAAACTGCGTAATATTTTTGTAAAGAAAAGTACCTTTTTTACAGACGTTGTGTCCGCAGTGCAGTCAGTTTCTGAAATAGTTTCTGTCGGGGTAACTTCTAAACTAAGTTTTTCTAGAATAGTATCCGAGTATGTAGGATTTGTTGTGCTATAATAGGCATCGGACAACATTCTCGAACCAATAGCTTCGCAACTCCTCGAATAGCATTTCATCGTAGGTGTCCCAACTTTAACGTCGTGTTTGAAAACTTTATTACTACCCCCAACGCTTCTGGATGTCAGCAGTTTTGCTTCTTTCTGCTTGTGAGCTAAGTCACATTCTTTTTTTCTGTCCCTTGGACTTTGTGCGACATATTTATAAATCTTTTTTATAAGCTCTTCGGTTTCAGGAGTACACATTTCCGATGAATTGTTATTAGCATTTGCAGGTTTTTCATTATCTGTATATTTACTATTTGAACATTTTGCGCAGGTTAAACTAGGGTTAGGGACGATGTATCCACTTTGAATACAATTCATTGGGCATACAGGTAATATTGGGTAGCAACACGGATTTGTGAAGGGAGCCATGAAAGACGTCACCCCACAATGAGCCATGCTGTAGTTGTTAAAGCTCTGACCACTATTTGGTATTGCATTAGCAGTTGCATTCTGTTGATGATTGATAGTGCCGGTTTCTGCAGCTTTGCTAGTAATATCAGACTTGTCACACTGTGATGCAGTAGCTTCTTTCTTAATTTCTTGGAGGAAGCTATGTAGAATATCTTTTATCTCACATAAAGCTTTATCGGTTTTATCAATAGATAAATCTGTATCCTGTGTATTATTTAATGGAGTATCTACAGTGATGTTTTGAATATTGACAAAATTTGGTTCCTGTAAACTGCTCTCTGTACCGTTGTTATGACGTGGTTTCTTTTGCATTTGTATTTTATTTCGATGTATTAATTTTTCTTTTACCATATTATCTTCGTCTCTTTGATAGAGCCCGTCATTGTCGAAGTCCTCTCCACATTTCTGTGTTCTTCTCAATTTATTATGTGAACATTTTTTGTTTAAATGTTTGCGGGCCATATAATCTTCAAATTCGGTATAATATTGCGCTTTAAGATTTAATCGAGGTCTGAGAGTTCTGGGCGATGGAGGAACCTCTCTGTAATAATCGTAGGCCGTTATTGTATCTTCAACAAACTTTCTTCTAGATTTTGGGCTAGTTTTCTCTTTTACTGGTATAATATCGTAAAACTCAGAATCGTTGTAAGCATCCAGGTGCCTCTTACGAAGTTTTGTGCGCGAGTGTTTTCTCGCACTATATAGGCGAGCGTCACAGACACTTTTCATCTCGTTTAAGTTATGCCCTTTTTTGAACTTGTGCGGATACTCATAACAACACGAACATAATTCAGGATCCTCCTGAATATCCTCTCGAACCGAATATTCTTGATCTCGACATACCGGTGCAGAAAACTGACTGATGTCAGATTCTCTTCTACCGAACATTTTAATAGGTTTATATTGTCTTCTAATTATATCTGCTATAAAATCTTCATCTAACTGACGTGCATTATGTTTGCTTTTTCTAGTTTTAATATCTTTAGAAATTGTTTTTGTTCTATCTCTACCAACTTTATTATTATGAATGGCTGCTACATCAATATGTTGGTCTGTAAGCGGTCTAGGATGATGACGAGTGACGTAGCCGTCAATACCTTTAAAGCAGTAATCCATTTTTGGATCAACAATGGTATGGAAACTGCTGGTAGAATAAGCAGAAGCCAAGTTTTCGCAAGCCGACGCAGTCTTACGTTTATGTAAGTTTTGAGTTAAATCGTTTATTTTACTCTTTTTTTTCTTAATTTTGGTGCCATGATTAGTGTATTCAGAGTTCATTGTTATTATTTGGCCCCCATTTTGGTTATTATTGTGAATAGATTTTTGAAATTGAATTTCTGGTGGTTTGTACAAGATTTTTGTTTCAGCTCCACCCAAATTGTATTCCGAAGATCGTCCTGTTTGTGAATTTAGTGTTTCTAAATCTTTTTCTTGTTCCACCGGGATAATGCTGTTTGACTTTTTCGAAGAAATGCTTTCTAAGCTTGCTAGTTCTTGGCAGTGCTTGCTTACTTCACTCAACTGTTGTTCAAGACCTATAATTTTGCGTTTTAAATCTGTTACGTTAATTGCAATGCTTGAACTGATTTTGATTTCCGATTGTGAGGTGGTGCCTGGAAGATTAAAATAGATCTGTAAACTTACTATCAATTGAACTGCGACGGTTTACATTTGTACCTACATTTCAAATATATTATGTGTACATAAAGTTTAATTTGAAATATTACTAGGATGTATACTTGCCTAATGCTTTCCGAAAAAAATTCCTTATAACTCGGTACCTATGTATGGTACGGGGCGATATACGACGACGTGGTGTTCGCAGGGTCATCACCGACATTCAACACTTGGCCGCCTAGGGACATAATAAATTCTGGAATTGACTATTTAAAATACACTTACAATTATGTGCATTAAATATCTACGTCGTCTTAATATAGGCATACGAGAGGCCTCTGAGTCCTTATCGATAAAGGCTTATTAAATAAACAGGTTAAAACATTGATAAGTAATACTTACTTATAACACATATTATTTATTACCTACTTAATAATATTTCGTTAGATTCTACAGCGGTAATATTAAAAAGTGGCTTATTTAATTTCGAAATAATCTTATGAAGACGAAAATGAATAAAATGTAGATCGTAAGCCTAACACTATGATAAGGAAACGGCAAAACAAACTGGCAGAAGATGATAATGATGATAGCGAGGAAAGAAAGTATGATAATACCTCTTTTCATACAATAATTTAATAAAAGGTAAACTGTACTTCATACTGGGCTATTTCCATGTTCATATTCGAGAAATTTGTTTTAGTTTACGCTTAAATATTAAATTTTATTTTATTACAATTATATTAACGTTTGACTTTTGAATTTATTCTGATTTATATTATGGTTCTCATATTTGCGTAATTGTTTTATGCCAGTGCTAATTTCTGCTATAAACAAATGTACTCTGTGGTGTTGATTAAGTTTTCGAGAGACGTGTTGTGTGAAGAACAAAATAATAAAATAGGCAGTCATGAGGACTGCCCACAGAAGTGAAAACTTAAAACTTTGGAATAACTGTGATTACTTTTAAATTTTTTAATTAAGTACAGTATGAATAATTAAAACATTATAATTTGTAAATTAAAATTATTAACATTCATTTTGTTTTTAACATCTCTTGGTACTCCGAGCAATAATCAACATAGATCAATTTTATTGAGTAGTCCACATAAGCGAAATTCTGTTAGGCTTTGTTAAACTGAAATACTATTCTATAGATTGCTCGTTTGTAAAAGAATTATGTTACTTTGGAATATTCACAATTTAACATGTCACACTAATATATATATATAGTACATATATAAAGTGTCGGTGACGCGAACATATAAGATGAAAATTGCACAACGAACCTATAGAAATTTTCACTTCAAATAATTAAAAAAATTACGTCCGAGAAGTAATAATTATTATTCATATCATATGAAACCGAACAATATCGAAGAGAACCTTACTAATTTAAAACGGATGTCTTTTGCCTTCGAATTAAGCTTAACATGGTTAGGGGTTTGTGGCTTTGCGTGTTGGAAGAAGGACGACAATTATATCACTTGAATTTACTGTGTAATGTTATGTAATATTATATATCATTTGGGTTTTGTAGTACATACTTTATATTAGGATATATATTTTTAAATCATATATCCCCAATGTCTTTGTTATAGTTATCACCAATCCCACAGTAGTACTCCATAAACCAATGGATAAACGTGTAATTATAATCTTAGGAAATATAGTTTGTTTGTCTTTCTGTGCTCATTCCTGATTGGCTCTACTAAATGAAGTAACTAGTCACGGCCCTACCATTAGTTGTGAGTCCGATTTATCGAGCTAATCGAGTTAAGTTTTATCTTACATTAAATGAACAAGAACCTCGACTGAGTACCTTCTACACTCCACACAAATTCCGGTAAAGCTTTCATGATCTTTCAGGACAACATGGTTAGTTAGTACGAAAAAAAGACCAAGAAACTTAAAGGGGATAAGTTCAATTTCACACACGGCCATTTAATTCCAAACTAAGCAAAGCTTGTATTATGGTAACTAAACAGCTTACTACTGATTCACATTTATATAGATATATATAACATGATTTATAATTTCTAGCTACAACTAAAATTATATTTACATGTTATTAATTAAGCTTTCAGTAGAAATAAAACCTGTTTACATTGTAACTAATTTACGACAAAAATATTTTTAAAAATTAAAACGATAACCTGAGGGATGACGTTATAGACAGGACTCGTAGCATAAATTTCAATAATACAGTATAGAATAAATTGCCATTGACTAATTTTAGTGACGTACTTGCTTTTTTGTGCTGTTGATAATATCGATAATTCGTTTAATTAACCGTATTTCTATAATATAACTGCATCTTCCACAGTGCTACATCTACTGTTGGTGCTAGTGTTTTAACGATCATAAGTGCCTTCTCAGGGCCTAATTGTATAAAATATTGTAATATTCATATATGCTCGTATAATTAATCAATATATATTCGGATATTCTAATAATTTGCTAGGCAAGAACTTTTACCCTGGATTGCTACCATAACCGACTTCTGAAACCCCAGGCATAGTGATGGACTTTGATGTGTCACGTTTTGAGCCGGTTATTGTATATTCAGCTGCCTAGTATTCTTGAACAGGTTGCAAAGAGGGGCTGTCTACACTGTTAATGATGCAGACGTTACTAAATACATCGAGCTGATTCAGCTGCGCAGGAACATCGCCTCGCTGAACGTATTCTACCGTCTGTATCATGGCGAGTTTTCTAAAGAGCTGTTCAATCTAATTCCTTCTCTTCTTTTCACAACAGAACCACACGCGTTGGGCTTGGGAGTCACAGTTTTACGGTTACCTCAATTTCGGCACGAACTAAAAAGTTCTCCTGAACAATGTGTATTCCTTCTTCTTGCGACATTGGGACCTTCAAGCGTAACGTGAAGAGTTATTATTGGAGGCCGCTATAACAGTGGCGACTGCCGGTCGATTACGATCTCTCGGTGGTCACCGTTGTGTTTGGATTGTACTGGGCTTACCATCAGGGACAGTATCGTCAATGTGCCAAGCTACAAAAAAAAATATGAATATTTTTTTTACATTTCATAAAATTTTTATTCCCACTCAATACGACATTGATTTACTATGTAGATACTTTATCGATAATAAAACTATCGTAATATACATACACTAGAAACTACGGTCTAAATATTGACTTCAAACGTCACTATATTTTTTCTAAATTATATATATTGCATAATAATTTACACAAACACTTTCGAAATAATAGGAGATGCTTTCGAAGTTTGCACGACCGACAGGCCGTATTGTGTCTTCTGTATTAGTGACACGGAAAGCAGTTCCGCAGAGCATCGGTCTCCGATGGATGGATCTGATCCCGCCGAGCCAGTACGACATTCCTCTATCGAAGAAACTGCAAATAGGCTACGCTATGAGAGTTTATTGGGAGACAATACCGCTGTTTATCACAACAGCTATTAGTATTAGCTTAGTATTTTGCGCTATTGCTTGGGCGTGCAAAAACAAGGCGAGTATTTATTTTGTTGTTGTATTCATGCACAGATTTGAGAAAAAGGCAGATGGACCCTTTAGAACGACCAATGTGGGGCATGTAGGTAGTTAGCTCTGTATTCCTGACAACCAGTTAACGACACGTGCTGTAATACCCCTAAGATGTATGGCGTAATGCCTACATCATCTATACTCTGTCCTGGCAGCATTTCTCTAAGCTAGTTTCTTCACGTTCCTGCGGCAGTTGTCTGTCGATCTGCGTCCAAAGCACAAGCTTTGTGCTCTACTATATCTTTATAATCATATTATTTGTAATTATTATATCTGTTCAATCCATTTTTTTAAAGTATATTTTAGTGTTAAAAGACTTTTTTTTTTTTAAGTATATTTTAGTGTTAAAAGACTTTATATTTTTTTTAAAACCAAATCGCGTCATCCTTATAACAGTGCGATCACTATTATATCTTATCTTATTATATCTGTTCAATCCATTTTTTAAAGTATATTTTAGTGTTAAAAGACTTTTTTTTTTAAAGTATATTTTAGTGTTAAAAGACTTTATATTTTTTTTAAAACCAAATCGCGTCATCCTTATAACAGTGCGATCACTATTATATCGTATCTTATTATATTTGTTCAATCCATTTTTTTAAAGTATATTTTAGTGTTAAAAGACTTTTTTTTTTTAAAGTATATTTTAGTGTTAAAAGACTTTATATTTTTTTAAAACCAAATCGCGTCATCCTTATAACAGTGCGATCACTATTATATCTTATCTTATTATATCTGTTCAATCCATTTTTTTAAAGTATATTTTAGTGTTAAAAGACTTTATATTTTTTTTTAAACCAAATCGCGTCATACTTATAACAGTGCGATCGTGTGACTAATGTTGCCAGGGCAGTTATAATAATAAGTATTGTCAGTGTAGTCGTGGACCCATCATCCGTCATCAAAGAATTGTTTTTGTACTTGAAACGAAGGACTTCAAGGACCTTCACATACTTATTTTCAAATAAAAGTATACCTGCCATCTTGATTTTTTCATTATGAATTAATAATTCTTGGTTCCTATCCTTAACGGTTCTTATGTTGTATGCATTTGGAATTTTTCGCGGCCATCTTGGATTTTAGATTTTTGCTTGAGACACTACATTGCCCACGGTTCTTTATCATTTTTGCTTTGAAACCATATCGCTATCTCTTTCAGTGTTTGCAGATCGTTATCAAATAAAGAAACTATTACGTAACAAATATTACCCTCCTTTTGGTTTCGTGGTTGTCAGGTTGTAGATAAAGTTGTCTTTCAACGTTATATACGTATTACCTATATTTTACTATAACTTTCACGAAAATATTTCATTGTAATCTAGCAACACTTTTGTAATTTTGTTTTGAAAAACAAAATAATACGGAAAATTCTATCAAAATATGGTTTGTTACCAATGAAATAATACTCCGTCTTCCTTTTTTGTTTTTGCGAAAAAAAATTACAATGTCATAGTACACCAAACGACATGTTTTCAAAATAATACTAAAGCACACGGAGTCCTGACACTGCGTGACATACCCTTTCAAAATTGGCACAATTGAATTATGGGACATTTCCGTGTTCTGACCGGCTCCATCTGCATTTTTCTTAAATCTGTGTATTCATGGCTATCATTTGATCATCAATTTCTTAAATAAGTTTAAGTGCTGAATTGAAAATGGTAACACGCCCGAAATGGGAATCAAATCAAAACCAAAATATCTTTTATTCAATTTAGGCGCCAAGAATGTACTCATGAATGCCAAAACATAACTACCGGTTCGGAAAACATCCCAGCCATCGAGAAGAATCGACAAGAAACTCAATCGGGTTTATCAACATTTATTATCTTTTTTTTTATTGTTACATAACATACCATTACGCCTGTATTCCCCGAAGGGTTAGGCAGAGGTGTACTAATGTACACCCATAGTTCGCCGAGTATGTTTTTAGGTCCCATGCAATAGGGGGCGAGCCTATAGCCAATAATCGGGCACGAAACCAAGAATTTCAAAGAAAAACTCAATAAAACTTTGCTCCACCTGGGATTCGAACCCAGGACCTTGCTCATAGCAGTCGCGCTTACGACCACAAGGCTAACGAGGCAGTTAAAATTGTTTTACAGTTACATATTCAATTATATATACTTATTATCATTTTCAGTAGATGTACAGAGAGGAAATCACATCTAGACATCACCATCATTCACGTAATCAGCCACCCTATAATACCCCTTTGACAATAAAACCTGCTGAACATGATTCTTTAACTTATTATTCGGAAAATCGGTAATGTGCTTAGGAAGTTTATTATAGAAAGAAACACAATTACTTAAAAAACGGAATGGCTGTCAAAAGCATCTGCTAGTACACTTTGGTAGCGTTTGTTCCTTCTATCCATCTAATCGACGAATAGACGTCCACAGCTGCGCATAGTCTTCCCCAAAGATCGCCACAACGACCGGTTGTGCGTCGCTCGCTTCCAGCGGGTTTCGGAAACTTTGACTAAGTTGTCGGTCCACCTTGTGGCGGATTTGCGTTTGTTTGAATATAATTAAATAGCTATCTAGCTGTCTTTCATACGGTTTATTACATGGCTTCCATCCTAATTACTTTAAAGGCTTATAATTATACTAGCTGTGCCCCCAGTTTCGCTCACGTGAACTAAAGAATGCCATCAATCGGGCACATGCGCGAATCTTACTCCCCCACGCTTGGTTAGTATTCTATAATATGTATTGATAATAAATACAAATAGCAAAAAACCCATAGGAAATGAGATATTTACAAAAAACCCGATTTTTGAGACCTTGACCTTGAAATTTAATAGTTGCGTACACCCTACCATATGTAGGTTTTGAGACAACTTTTAGGGTGTCAATATACAAGTATTTACAGACTTACTACAGCTGGGTATCTCGAATTCCGAGATTCTTACCTAATTTAAGCTTAAATGACTGGACTATGTATAGATTGATGGCGACTGTAGACTGTTTTCTAACAGTACTTACCACTAGACTAATCGTTTTCATGGTACCAAAGTTAGCTAGATTGCATATAATATGACAAAGTGTCCAAGTTGTTCGCGAATACAAGTAGTAACTAGTATGTATGTAGTACCAGTACGAGACAATATTTTTCCGTGGCACATGGATATTTATTCTGATTTAATAACTGCATAAATATTTCGATTGTTATTTTAAACAGCAAAGGTAGCAAGCAAGTATACAGCCTGCCCGATGGTAAGCCATTAATATGGTAGCCTATGGACCCTTGTAATATCATAGGTGCCACTAGCGTGTTGCCGAGCTTGAACTCCCCTACTCCAAGTAGCTCTGGAAATCCTGCTCACCGCAGAAAGTAAATACAAGGTTATTTGGCTGCGGATTTCTGTAGAGTTGTTATTCCATTAGTCGGATTGCCCGAAGTGGAGAGAAAACTCTAAAGAAATTTCTTCTACCTCTTCCTAGCCACTTATTGACTGTTCTGATTTGATTTGATTTTAGGTTGATATAGTGTTTACAACACGCAGTCGCGAGAACATATCGCACACGATGGACCTACGGAACCCTTCCATCCACAAGGTAATAATCATCAACCAGCGTTACGAACCCTGGCCGGAGATGCAGGATGTGCTAGACAAGATGCGGATGGCGGAAAAGAGAGCTTTAGTTCGTGCGCAGTCCTGCAGCTTTCAATAAGCTAGCTTCCTTTTAAATGTATTTGATATTGCATAAAATTATTTAAATCACTTTCGAGTTTATTAAATAAATTTTTTGTTGTCTTATTTTAAATTTTCGTGACTGAATTCGTCGTACCAATTGAAAAAAGAAGTACCTTCTCGGATTCAGAAGAAGAAAAGAAAGAAAATACACGACACATCAAAAATAAAAATTTTAAAAACATAAAATCAATACAACAAATTAAAAATAATAATAGTTAGTGACGTACCGTGCGGGGATAAGCAGGTCCCAGACTTAGCATAATTGCTACACTGAATCAGTGCAGCGCTGGTGTTCTGACTGGGCCACATTTATATACATCACGGACATCAATAAAAATACCTATGTAACAGAGATATCAATATATCAGTTAAATATATGTAATTCAACTAAGAATCGAAACACATTTCATGTTCAAGCATCGTGGCGCATTGATTGTAAGCACTATTATTGAGCCGAGAGGTCGCGGGTTCGTTTCCCGCCCACGACTGACTTTTGTGTGATGAGCATAACCCTGTCAGTTATGTGTCTGGGTGTTATATATCTATATATGTGCGTATATAATCTGTTTAGTTACCATAATACAAGCTTTGCTTAGTTTGGAATTAAATGGCCGTGTGTAAAACTTTGTCCCCGTATTTATATTTATTTATTATACCCAATTCGGTCTGTGTATCTATCCACCAGAACTACGTTTTAGACCCATAAATAGACGATATTTAATTTATTAATGAACATTAAAAGTATAATGGAACGAAAAAGAAAATATTAAAAAGTATTTTGTGTATGCTATGTACGCACCTAAGAAGTTATGCTATATTATATTGATGGCTAACTCACCATGTCATCCTTCCGTCACATGAAGCACGCGCATCTCTCAATTTTACCCTCTAACAAAGGCACAAAAAGAAGTAACTTTTTTAAAATTATGTCTAACAAGTTAAATTATTAAAAACACTTGACTAAATAAATATGTTATTCTATTGTTGGTTTTTATTTAATTTTCACATGTCGTACTTAAACATTACATAGCCTATGTCACTCCCAAAATTAAGACGAATCTAATAACACATTACATAATAAAATCCAACAAGCCGTTTTGGCTACAGAGCGTGTCAAAGAAATAGACATGACGGAGGAGGAGCTTCTCCATCGTTAGTACTGCTCATTGTCAACGTTTATAACCTTGGGCGTCGGTGGGTAGTTGGATAGAACAAACTCGTATCACGGATTAGATATTACCAGACAGTATGTAGGTAGGCACGTATCATTAATAATAGGGTACGTCTCTCAGAACGCGCGATAGTTTTAGTAACGTCCGCACGCGCCGCCCGCTAACAAGAAAGTGAGTCATCTCCATACTGCCGACTCGGTGGCGCCTGCGTCACTAACTCCATCGAGCGCCGCCCGGTGGCGCTGGCGTCCCGAATCAGACTCGATGTCGACAGACACATATACATATATACGCTCGAAAAACATAATCCTCCTTTTTCGCAGTCGGGTAAAAATACAGCACTGTGCGTATAAAGGTAGCGTAAATATCAAATATACATGCGGTGTACTTTATGTTTAGCGGTGTATGAATTCCGTGACCTTCTCTGCTTTGACCTGTACTATTTAAGGACTGTCGATCAATCTAGGGTTAAGATACCGAGAACGACGGCTTCACCGTCGTGGCGTCGCGTAAGCGAACGGCGCGTAGCAGTCCGACTGCTCAACCGGCGCCTAAGGTAATAGCTAAGGCAGTAGTCAGGGGCACCGCCGCCCCCGCGTCCTCCCAGCTCCCCGCGCCCGCCGGCGGGAAAAAAGAGCGTGCCCCACCTCCAATCATAATCCGGGACAAGGCAGCCTGGATGGGAGTCTGCAATGAGATGCGCAGACTCAAACTCGACTACCACAAGGCTAGAAACATAGTCAACGGGATTTCTATTTCGGTGAGTTCTTCGGAAACTCACCGTAAACTAACCACCCTCCTCCGGCAGAAAGGTCTGCAATTTTATACGTATTCGCTCGCGGAGGAGCGCGTCCTCCGAGTGGTCATCCGCCGCATTCCGGTGGAGCTCGACCCGTCGGAGGTGTGCTCCTCGCTCAAGGAGCAAAGTTATCCCATCCGGGAAGTACACCGGATGTACAGTAAAGATAAGCGGCCACTACAAATGGTAGTGGCCATATTGGACCTTTCCCCCGAGGGAAAGGCCATCTTCCAGCTAGAGACGGTGTGCGGGCTCTCCGGGATTAACGTGGAGCCCCCACACAAAAACCACCAGCCTGCGCAGTGCCACAACTGCCAGCTGTACGGGCACGCTGCCCGTAACTGTCACTCTCGTCCGCGGTGCGTAAAGTGCCGAGAGGACCACCCCACCCGGGAGTGCACGCGCGAGCGTGACTCCGTCGTCCCCCCGAGCTGCGTGTTATGCGGGGAGGAGGGGCATCCCGCGAATTATCGCGGTTGCCCCAAGGCCCCGCGTACCACGCGGCCACGTACACAGAGGCAGGCGGCCCCCCGGGCGGCGCCCCCCACCTCAGCCATCCAAGCGCAACCCCTGCTGGCGTCAGGGGAATTTCCCGCGCTGCCAGTCTCGCGCCAGCTCCCGGCCGCCGCCGGCCCCTCCGCACCGCGCGCGGTGCAACCGCAACCCGTGCGTTCATCGCAGAACGCATGGGGCCCCCGTCGCCCCAATCCACAGCCCCTTATGGCTATGGATATTCCCGCGCCCCGCGCTCCTGCGCCCCGCGCGCCCGCTAACGCTGTCGTTAATAGTAGCGACTTAATGATACTGCTCCTTCGCGAGCACGATATCCGCGAGCTCATTGACTACAATGACCATCTGGAGCGCTTCGGTCTCATTAAGGATGTGGTCAATCTAGGTTAGCGAATACTGCAAGGCTAAACATCTAAACGTATTATCTTTCAATGCAATCGAATCACCATAATATACTGCTCACGACAGAAAGTTCATTTAGGATTATTAAAAGAACGATTTTAGTATAATCCTTTTTTCCGTGATCGACCCTTAAGTGTGCACCTGTAATTTAAATTATCCTTTCGGAATCACATTTTATTAAAATAAGCCATAAAAGATATTGTTATAAGGATATTCCCCTGTGAAAAGCCTTTTTTTAGAACGGTGTGGCTCCGGATTAAGTGGACACCTATTAAACCTTACTTTCGAATTCCATTTCCAATATACTTTACTGCAAAATTTATTTCTTCAGTTATTTAAGTGCAAAGGACACCCCCCGGAATATCGCGTTTAATCAGTCTCATCTTTATCGGGGTGATGTGAATCCATTTTAGTAGCCCCTAGGCCCAACACGTTGCTTATTTAACAAGATGCGGCCCCTGGGGGCTGTCCATGTTCCTAAGTGCGCAACCCTTGGATAGGAATTCCGCGTTCCAGTCTCGCCGTCATGTCCCGGTTCTCGAAAGCAGGTCAACACAACCCGCTTATCAATAAAATAGCCCCTGCCCAATCTAATCTTATGATGATATTCCGCATTGGCTATCATCCCCACCTTAACGTGTTTAATAGTAGCATTAATGATATTCCTCCTCAGATATCGTATTCATTGAAAAACCATTTTTGAGTCTTGTTTCTTTAACGTTACCTTCCCTCTTCAGAGAACTACAAATACGAAATAATTCAGTAAAATAACTTAGTGCTTTCAGGGTAAATTACAAGTTAAATCTTTCGTTTTTTAAAGAACCTATCCGCAGCGTGACTGGCGAAATTTTTAAATCACAATAATTTCTTTTATGCAGAGACCTTAAGCGTGTAAACTGATCTAAAATCGCGAACTACAATATTGTAAGAAATGACCGGGCGGCCGCGGGGGGGCATCTATTTATTACAAACGATGGTTAATTGTACGCCGGTAGATCCTCCGATACTTACCAATATGGAAATCCGTGGTAGACTGGAATTACCACCACCCTCCTAACGTTATCTCAGTTTATCTCTCGCCGAGGAAAGAGCCTTCAGGTTGACCTAGAAAAGCTATTTCGTCGGTGAATCGGTCATTTAGCGGGGACCTAATTGTGGACACCTTCTTTGGCAATGAGACTCCAGTAATGGGTTAAATCGAAGAGCTAAGAACGTGCTAAACTTTGATTCATAGCGCACCCATCCCACCCATTTCAAGACAACTGTATGCCAATGCTTGATGTAGCTCTTAAAGGTATCGCGCTTGTTACGACTCATTCGGGTTACACGAGCTCGTTCCGACCACCTTCCGATCATGCAGAGGTACCACGACTCTAGCCTCCTTCGGTCCAATGGTACATGCTAAGTTAAAACATTATCTTCGGACAGGCCTCCTCGTCCGTTTAGATAGGTCCCGGCGATGGGGTCCGTTCGGATGTAATCTCGAATATTCCCTGGTCGACCACCTCAGGTCGGCATCGGGGGCCTCGAGAGAGGTTAAGAGGCTGATATCGCTTCTTCCCCCGACGTGCAGGCGTTTTGACAAAAGAAGCGGCGACTCGGCGCAACCACTATCCGACCTGAGAAAACGAGTTTACGCGCCTTCAAATACGGTTAGACCCAATTAGAAATAGAGTCAATTGGGACCCCTGTCGAAGGGCTAAGGCCGTCATTGGTTACTGGAAATTAGCTCACAGCTCAAATAGAGGCTTCTTATCTTTCCACCCGAGAGGGGCCCGTATACCACTCGTTTCTGCAGCGACAAGGCGGAGTGCCTCGCACTTGTTTGGAGGCCAGTGCTTCCGAACAGTGTTGCAAATACTGCCGGGTGAGGATCGTTGGATGCCGGGACGATAAGCCCCCGCGAACAGACCCCTGTCCCCAGACGTCAAGGGGTTCTTTATTATAAAACTTAAGTTAGAAAAGCACCAGGCCCGACGGGTGGATGAAGTTTATTCTTCCCGATCACCTCTAGCTCTTTTGCTGCTTATTTTAGCCATAGCCCACTGCCATTTTCCAGCCGCCTGGAAAAAGGCCATAGTCATAGGTATCCGTAAGCCCGGCAAGAGCGCGTCGCTTCCCGACAGCTATCGCCCGATCAGTCTCCTAAATACTTTAGGGAAAATGTACGAGCGGATCCTTCTGAACCGTCTCAAGTTAGTAATAGAGGAGAAAGACCTTATCCGCCTGAGCAATTCGGTTTCCGTGCTAGATATTCTGCACTATCAAGTGCACCCTCACGGACACGTTGCATTTAATTTTGCTGAATTATATAAACCCCGCCGTACACTTGCGGTCTTTTTCGACTGGCCAAGGCCTTCGAAAGGTCTGGCACGAGGGATTGATCTACAAGTTGTATCACTTTGAAGTCCCCATAGGCTAATTAAAACTAATTCGCGACTTCTAACAGATCGCACCTTTCGCTATAGAGTGGAAGGTGAATTGTCCACGCCCCGTCCAATACGCTCAGGCGTTCCCAAGGTTCGATCCTGGTATTGCCTATTTAAACCTGTACGTCAGTGACCTACCTAACTCCCGGAGTTTGGTAGGGCTATACGCTGACGATACAGTTATATGCCTCAGATAGGAATAGATCCCACCTCAACACAAAGTCCAACGCCGTGACAACTCGGAATGGTTTAACGAGTGCGTATAGCCTTAATCCCTAAGAGCGCCGCGATGCTCTTCGATGCGGAATTCGTCACAGATACCGTGGAAGCTTAAACCTGTTAGCTCTACGAAATCCGATTCCGTATGTAAGAGAGACCAAATATCTAGGGGTAACCCTAGATAGTAGGCTCCTTTTAGACCCCACATCCGTAAGGTTAGGAACAGGCCGTGGGTCCTGGGCCGGTTGCATCCTCTGTTGTGTTCGGTGAGTAAAATGTCCAACAATTAAGCTCCCTTAAGACGTGTATTGACCAATTTTGACATACAGTTGCGCCGTGTTCGCACATATGTCCGAGTCGAGTTTCAAACGGTTACAATCGTTACAGAATAGGTTCCTCTATCGTCTCACCGGGGCCGTGGTATGTTCGAAGCGTAGATCTCCATAGAGATATGGAGCTTCCTTCGATACATGCCTACGTTAAACAGCTCTCCCGTTCGTATTTCGACACCGCGTCGAACCACGCGAATCCGTTAATAAAAACAGCCGCCACTTATGTTCCGGCACCCACGGACATCCGGTGCAAACGCCGGCCGCGCAATATTTTTATTGATCCCGACGATCACATCGAAAATTCGAATAAATATTACACATCCGTCTCTCCAAACAGAGCGTGCCAGCGCCCACGCCCGCGTAACCACCGTTCTCTCCGCAGAGGGCGGGCGGTCAATTTCGCTCCAGCACACCCGTCACGTCCACCCTCTCTAGCGGTAACCCAAGCCTAGGTCCGTTCCTCGGTGTGAAACCCTTGGGTCAGGCAACCGCCCGCGCGATACAAGTGACACTATACGTGCATCACTTAGCTACCTACATACAACACTACACACGTATGAACAAACACACGTGCACACCACACAGGTACATAGGTTCTGTGAGGGACCTTTTTTTTTTTTCTTTTTTTACGCTAGTTAGTTAGCGCTAGTTAGTGTAGAAACATTCCGATTATTGAATACACATACGCACGGTTCCTTCCTTCCTCCCAGGAGGAAGGGAACGTGCCTATGTGTATATTTAGTTAGCTCGAATCGTAGGTGTAGGGATTCGAATAGATCGCGACCTATTTGCGAACGCGACGACCGCCCGAGCCGAGATCCGGCCACTTTGGCACCCTCGTGCGAGTCGTCCACAAAACTTTCGCGGCTGAGTGCCCTCTGCGCTCGCCCCCAAGTCCGGTGAAGCTGTAAAAGCCGCAGCGGCTTTAGGGCCCCTAAGGCTAACAGTGTAGTCAGTTCTAAAAAAAAAAAAAAAAAAAAAAAAAAAAAAAAAAAAAAAAAAAAAAAAAAAAAAAAAAAAAAAAAAAAAATCTAGGGTTAAGTTGAAATCACTCATGTGGCAATGTATCATCCTAAACTTACATATCTTACAAACTGCAATACAGCAGCATATAGTACTGATGCTACACGACAGTATGAGTTACTGCTAGAGGGATGTGAATTTAAAAAAAAAACGATTTTTTTAATAATCGATTTTTTTCCTATTTTATTGAGAAATTTAATTAAAACCTGAAATATTTAGAATAATAACTTTCTTAATCAATTTAAATTAACATATTACAATAAAAAGACAAAAAAATATTGTTAATAACGGATAATGCCCATTCTTGTACCAAATTTTGTTGTATAGTAAGGTTGAATAAAAAGTAAAGATTTTTTTTTTCATATTATTTTACGACCTTTTATTCTTGGAATTTGGTTTTCAAAGTAAACTTTAAACTTTAAAAAATATTATCTATACTATATATTATATGTATAATAATATAACAAAGCGGAAGTGTTTTTATGTTTGTTTGTTTAAATTCAAATTGTTTGCTAATCTCTGAAACTACCAGTCTCATTTGAAAAGTTCTTTTTGTATACGATAGCTTGATTCTCAAGGAATAGTATAGCTTATTTAGCATCAAGATACACGTCCTAACTAGCCTTTAATATTGATTTTTGTAAAGTAAGTCGGAACTCGAAGCTTTCCCGAACTGCTTTATCCACGTGCGCTGTGATAATTTTTAGGTTTACGTAAATACATGTTGTACAAAAATATTGGGCCTTAGTACATCTTTAAAATAGTCCGCAATAGCATATGCCTATATCTTATGCATAACCCATAATAAGCTATCATAGAACAAACAGTGGTTTAACATTAAAAATTGATTTAAGATCATCATTTTACACATGGTATATTAATCCTTACGAAGAAGAGTTACTTCATCTTAAAGACAATTTTATTAAGTTAAATTTTCAAGTCCGGTGAAGCTGTAAAAGCCGCAGCGGCTCTGTTTGACGATAGGGCCCCTAAGGCTAACAGTGTAGTCAGTTAAAAAAAAAAAAAAAAAAAAAAAAAAAAAAAAGTTAAATTTTACTCTTTTGCATGTTATTTGGACACATAGTTTAGGAGATAATGAAAAATTGATATAATTTCTATTTGTGGGAAGAACAATTATGATAGACTACACGGGTGCACTGGCGTTGCAGTGTTTGTCGTATAATATCAACACGGGTGAAACCGTGGGGTACAGTTAAAAATTATTATACACTGCGTAAATAGTTCCAAAGACGCGGGTGGTGCGTTCCGTTACTTGTACTACAATCCTTTTGAACACAAAAATACAATATTAAATTAAAAAGTAACTCATTATTTAATTATAAATTACATGTTTTGGTACTTGGTTTTTATTTTTAATTAACTGACTCACGCATCTTCGTCTGCGTCACATGAGAGAGAGAGAGAGAGAGAGAGTGTTAGAAATATTGGGTCGTATGCTAAACTTTCTTTACTTTGCTGCGGATTTATTTTAAAACTGTGATATCTCCTAAGATATTTATTGAAATCAATTGATACCAAGGACAATTTTGTTCAAAATTAAATATTTGTAATCAATATTTTATTTCAATAAGGTTAATATCATGTTTATAGAAACACCTTCCCAAATAATGCATTATGTTAGAACAAATTTTATTACCATAAAAAGGTTATAGTGAGTCAACTTTCAAAGATAGCCAAATGCTATCACAGACTTTTTTTAAACTTTTTAAGAGAAACAACTCCGTCACACATGATTGTTTAGTAACTTTAAGCATTTACGCAGCGCACGCAATGGAAGCTCTCAAAAGCAATAATCCTCCCAGTTATTGCAATATTTTTCATTGATTCTTTGCCTTTATTGGTCGTAGCGTGATGTTATATAGTTTATAAGCCTTCTTCAATCAATGGGATATCCAACAAAAAATATTTTTTCCATTCGAAGAAGTGGTTTCTGAGATTAGAGCGTTCAACCAAACAAACAAACTCTTCAGCTTAACAGTAGTAGTATAGATCCATTAAGTTAGGTTTTAGACCCTATATTATATAATACTGGTAGAGTTTTTTATGATATAGCTTGTGTATATGAAATGGATTATAAATATATACTGGAAGCATACATTTTGATGTGCCACAAAAACCTCCTAGAAAGTTCTAACAAGGGAGCCACCATCTTCTTCACCACTATATTCACTGATAATGGCAGTAATGGTTTTCAATAAAGAGGACTAGTTGGCAAGTTAGTAAGAAGAAGGGTGATTGAATACTGTCACAAAAAAAAATTGCATCAGATCCATCAAAAACAAAATCGCCAGTGAAAAAAAAAACGATTTTTAAATAATCGATTATCTTGCATTAAAAAATCGATTTTTATTAAAAAACCGTGGCGCAGTGGTATTAAACGCTACTATTGAGCCGAGAGGTCGCGGGTTCGATCCCCGCCCATGACTGACTTTGTGTGATGAGCATAAATGTCAGTTGTGTGTGTCTGGGTGTTAAATATCTATATATGTATGTATATCAGCTGTTTAGTTACCATATTTACAAGCTTTGCTTAGTTTGGAATTAAATGGCAGTGTGTGAAATTCTGTCCTCATATTTATTTATTTATTTTAAAAAATACTTTTTTTTTCACATCCTTAGTTTCTGCACAGAATTGAGAATTTGTCACCTCCTGCAGACATTCTATAATCTGCGCCGCAAGTAAAGCAATGATTGCTCGCTCAGTAGTAGCGTGTACGGGCATCAAGTCGATCGACGTGAGTTCGAATCCCTGCAATGAGTTTCAGCTTTCGGTGAAGGAAAACATCTACACTATAGCAAGTTGTTAGGGCGTTTTCTAATGGCTACCTGACTATCTACCACGTCGTCACTTAACATCAGGTGGCCCGACGCTAAAACCTATAAAGAATCTAAGGAAATATTTCTACCACCTTACGCACAGATTCTACTGTTTTCTGAGTAGTTATTGTTTTGTTTCTGATAATGGTAACTAAAGACATTTATTAATCATTCTTTTTGGGCAACGCCAAAGCGTAGCATAGCGTTCAACATTTTTCAGCGTTTTAATCTCGAATGTTCTAAAACTAAATAATAGTAAAGTAAAAATGCATGTAAAAATCGTTTCCAATATTTTATTTTTAAATTAGTGGCAGTGAAGTTTCGGGTACGTTGTAAATTTTAACATAAACCGGTTTTCGTATGTACCATCGGATCTTTATATAATAATTATTATAATTATATTTCCTCTGTTTATTTGACGTACATGACAGATGTAAAGCTGAATGTGATGTTTCTGAAGGCAGTGGTAGTCTTTTCTTTGATTCATTATTGTGTTTTATTATACAATACTTTAAAAACACTTTGATGTAAACATATTGATTATACAGAGTGAATCCAAATATTCCATTAGCATATATTTAATAATTATTATTGATTTATATCAATAAAAATTTACATTCATTCTTTATATATCTACGAAAATTAAATAATTATCATTTGAAACCAACATACGTTCCGAAGTATTAAAATTTACTGCCTTCACAAGCTTCACAAAATATTCATCGCTTCTCATTATATTTGTGAATTAAAATCGTAATTTAAAATATATTGGCACATGAAACATTCATTATTCCTGTTGTATTTCATAAACAAGTGAAAGATTTCAAATAATAAGTATAAGCTAAGCTGGTATTTAGCAAAGAAATTGAAAATAACACATCTCATCGATAATTATAATTACAATATCGCATAGACTTTAAGATGATCCAAATCCAAATAAACAGTATGTATGTAAAAAATAAATTTTACCTCACTATCACAAAACATTGCAATTTTGCGTCCGATGAATGTTTCCACATTTTATTTAGTTATTCGTTGATGTTTTTATAGGTACATTGAAAAATTCTCAGTCTGTAGTCAAAACCAGTGAAGGATCAACTGAACAGCCAAATCGACAGAATGTTATCGCTGAAGGATATCTTCATCATTATCATTCGAATGGACAGCTTTTTTCAATCCACTGCAAGGTATTAGTTTTTTTACTCCATTCATGCCTGTTCTGTGCCAGCTTGTCCAGGTCTTCCTACACTCCGTTTACCCTTCTCTTCACCATCATTCCGTCAAGAATCTACTCCACCTGCCGTCGTAACGTTTTACCAAGTGACCTGCTCAACGCTATTTGAGTTGTAAGGACAACAATATCCTCCACTTTAGGGTTTTTTCGGATATTTTAATATTTTTTGATGTTAACACAATAACTTAATAGTGACTACAAATACTATACGGGAAATTAATTAGGTAGAGCAAGAGACATATAAACAACTAAACAAAGATACACAAAACACGAGACTTATAATATTAATATGCGACCGTATATTGTACCTTCCGTGTCGCCACGCTCCGTGAGTATACCGTGCCGGGCCTACAGAGAGCGCTAGTTGTGCTACCAGTAGAGTCTCTCACATCTGCGACGTTCGGTGTCGGTGTTACAATATCCGTATTTCTAACTCTATCACTCAAGGTGGTGCCTAGCATGACGCGCTCAATGGCTCGTTGTATGATCCTCATTTTGCGTACAGTTTCCTTAGTAATCATTCATGTTTCAGCACCATACGTCATCGTCCGTAGTACAACCGTAAAATGGATAGGTTGTGAAACATTGCGGTATTTCCCAGCCGGTTTACTAAAAGTGGATCATTCCAACCAAATGAGTCTTTTCATCACTTTGTACGGATGCTCTTTACCAAAAGTCAAACACTTTAATACCTAACTTTCGTTTTTTTTTTAATTGAGTCTCATTAAAATATTTATATGGAAGTGGGTCGTTTTTAACTTCTTTGCTTAGGAGCGGAAGATTTTAATTTGTCACAGGTTATTTTTGTTTAGTTAATTTATATAGCTTTAGATTAATATTTCCAATTAATGTGATTTTTTTTTTCAAATAACTGCTCTTAATGTATTTATGTTTTGTTACACGATATATGCGGGATCAGTTTCATAAAATGGAAAGCTTGCATGTACATATTATTATAATTTCTCACTGATTTATGAAATACAACATCGGTTAGTTAAATCATAACGTCATTTAATAAAAAACAACATTTGGCACGTATTTTTTGTAACAAAACATCCGCCCTATTATATCTACACTGGTTATTCATTTCTAATATTTATTATTTTACGTATTTCCTTTGCACAACGTGTTTTTATGACAATTTAATAAATAAAACTGACCTAAGAATAAAAAATATTTCAACTACCCTTAAAAACAATGAAATTCGTAAGGGGTAGTTACATCGAAAATCAATAAGATCATATATTATAATAATATAATGTACGTACTTTTATTAATTTCCAATTACGCTAATACATGCGTATGTATAATTAAGTATCAAGAAGAATTGCTTTCAATTTCAGGTTCCAGTTAAAAAAAAAACAAATCAACAGCTTTAAGATTTAAGTTAAATATTCAATAGGTTTATGTAATCGAAAAAGGAATAGAGAACAGACAAATCGCGATACTTAATGTAGCTAGAGATAAAAAAAACTTTATTTATTCAAGTAATAAGAAATAGATTATGAATGACTTAATCATCACATTAATAAGCTAAATAATGTGAATTATAAGAAAAATAAAAATATTTATACTATATTACACTTCAATAGAAGTATTTAGAGACTGGTGAGTTTGAACCGAAAGCGACCGTTCTTTATTCATGAAATTCTATTACGATTGCGTTCAATGTTTTTGCAGACGTTACTAATATAATTATTAGGAGACGATTGGTATTTGTTTGGATAATCATACCATCGGCAAATGGACGACTGAGCTTTGCATTTCAATCACTATAGCAACAGACAGGCTGCCCACATACTGTACATTCCCTATGACACATTTCAGTTCAATGTGCGGAATTGTAAGGATATATTGGCTTACACTTATCTTCTTATTTGAAATGTACGGTAGGTATATGTGCACCAGTGGGGAACTAACTACTGCTTCCAAACCTGCAGAACTCTTCTTTAGACATTTGGAGATAACCAGATCATTTTAAATCGAATACCAAACAAGGTTAAAATGTGTTAAAAGAGATTTTCTGTGTGGGAATACATATTTTACTCACAGCGTTTGAGGTACCATAAAAATAAACCTTTGTTTTACGTTTTGTCATCTGGCAACAGTGAACGGTTCCAGAATTGCTATTTAGTTTCGCTGCCCCAGGCCTTCAACGGGTTTAGTGCATTATATTATAAAGTGGAAAGATATGATTTTTTTGTTTGTTTTATTGTTTGTAATGGATAAAATCAAAAACAACTAAAATGATTTTAAAAATTCTTTCACCTATATAAAGCTATAGTATTAGCAAGTATTATAAACTATATTATATTTAGAAAAATTAATTTATTCCTCATAAAAATGTCGATAGTTTTATACAAAGTATAAAGAATTGCCTACACGGGTGCGTTGGCGATGTTTGTGGTATAAAATTAACACGGGTCAAACCATGGGGCATAGCTAGTCTAATATAATACGGAGTTTATCTCCTAGTTGTATGTATTTTGGTGCATTTCATCTCCACTGGGCGGTATCCAGTAAGTACATAGTATCTAGTTTGAACGCTATTTATTAATCATTTTAGTTATTCTGTCTCCGAATTTGTAATTTTTTACAATTGTCTTCGACTCCAGTGTTAGTGATTGGAAGGCAAAGCTAAATTCTTGCAATATTGTGGTTTTACTTCGCAATATGCTTACTATTATTAGTCTTTGAAATATGTATCGATTCCAAAAACATTTCAAATTAACATGTCTCACAATCGTGTTTCTATATTATTGATTAATTCCAGACAGAAGACTAAAATAATTTACCATAATCTAAAATTAATTTTTAGTCTTTAATGCTGTTTTGATAGGATTGCTGAACTCGTATGTAGATAATTCGAACGTATATATGATAACAAAAGAACGATGCAAGTCGAAATTTAGAAACTTAGTTAATTACTTCACCACATATTTCATTAATTCATGTTCATGTAACATACACGTACACACACGTGCGTAAAAGTTGTTAAATAAAGTTAATAATATCCTTAATTTGTAGTATATTTTCAACTGTGGTTTGTGGAGGAATCGAGTACCACGATAAGGTTTCTTGAAAAAGTATTTAACACCAAGTCTATTTATTTACGTTTGAGCAAGTCGTCCCTATTAATATCACTAACAAAGTGTATATAAAATAGTCAACAACTTAGCCTTTTTATAAAACTCGTCCTGTAAGCTCGTAGAACATAATTCCTCCACACCAAGTCATTACAGAACAATGTGGCGTTTTCGTAATATTTTTTAAATTATATATTATCTATTTATAAATGTATATATATACGAAAATGGATCGTCCATCCGAATAGACACCGTAAAATGTGCGCAACGAACCATATTACCTCACTTTTAATTACACAATTAAATCGAGAAATATTATTGTGATAAAAAATAACAGAGGTTTTATTATTTTTTTTTTATTTCGTTCTACGACCTTAATAATACTGAGGCCTGTGATTATGGAACAAAAGAGTTTTACCCTATGTATCGACTGGTGTGTACAATGTACATTATATATAAATTTATTTGGGGTACATACTTTGAATTTTTCAGCAAAATTGTCAATAGCCTAAAATTTTCACATCGGACCCTGGTTAACATCCTTTGAATTTTAGAATACGTATATATTCTTAAATTTATTACAATTTATCAATCGTCAGTAATTGTACCCGCAATATGTTTGTGGACGAAAACGATCAATTTTCTAAGCTTGTTTCTTAACAAAAGTTCCTAAATAAATAAATTAATACATATTATTTGTTAAAAACCCTTCAAATATTGTTGTTCATTATTTTAACAAATATAGGTTAAATCTAAAACACGACTCTATAACTTATTGAACAACCCTTTTAAAATTGCATATATACCCAACGCCACACTCTTTCAGTATTAAAAACATGACGTACCATACACGGGAATGCATTTTAATGCTAATACTATAACGGTAAATAAAATTATGAAATTTCACCGTTTAAAAATCATTGTCGATAGAAATAATGCGAGAATCAGACATAAAAAATTATGCTATCTATAATCGTGATCATTTCGACACATATTACAAAAGGAAAAGTTTAAATGAATATCTATTATTAAAGCAAAATTATATGTTATAATATAACTTTAATTATTTAACAACAAAATCAAAATCTTTATAAAAAAAATTCTCACCGGATATCTTTTACGTTAAATACATCGAAATTAAAAAAAAAAACTAATCACAAAACAAATATACAAATCATTTTCATTTATATTACGATATCATGTAGGATTTTCGAATACTAAATGAGGTAGCAGACGTCGTGAACTGTTTTTCGAAGATCAAAAAATTATAAAAAATAAATAACTTAACATGGAATGGTACAGTGGCAAATATATCACAAATTCAACTAAACCAAGTCATTCGACTCCCGAATTGAACCATTGCCCAACCACTTAAATGTGCAATTCTCGATATTATTTATTATTACATCTTATATAATACAATGTCCTCGCGTCGTAGCGATACAACGAACCTTAGTCAATCTTATATAATACATTTAGTGCGTGATTCATTCACGTATTCCGTTACTATACAAAAATTAAAAACATACAATAATACTACAATAGAGCTATTAACTTTATTATTAAGTACAAGAATCAACTTATAACTACGAATGCCTCGGTCGGCACGAGACAACGCGGTGACGAGACCCGCGTGACGCGGTGTACTCACGTCCGTATTTTAGTTACAACCTTTTTTATAACATTCAATTTATTAATACATTTTTTATTTATCTATTCATAAATGTTACATGCTCTCTCTGAAACAACAGTATCGGACATTGCATCCTTTTATCTCTCCTGGCTCTGATCATCTTGAGTTAGACGTACTCAACTTTTCTCGAGGGCCTCAATAGAGACTGAATATGAAATGCACTCTAATAGGAAATATTTAGATGGATATTAATTTATTTTGTTCAAACTAACGGTAATTAGCAAGCACAATCCACGGATTAATATAAAATTTATTAAGTTATCGTTTTAACCACAGGTTGAGTACCTCTGTCTCAGACTAAACTTTCGTTTGATCGTTGAATTATCGTATTGGCAGTTTTTTGTATCTCGATTGCCTTTACACATGAAAAATCACAATTGTCTAAATACATGTCATTTCGATAGAATCAATGACTTTAACTGCGAAACATCATGAGCAAATTATTCATTATTATTATTTTAATTTTTGTGCAAGTAGCGTCCGGCGAATGTACCGGCCGCTGAGATCTTACTAATAATATAATTCATCACGGAATACCATCTCGCGACAACGCTCAGAGCATGATGGTTGATTCAACAACTCGCTTCTTACACATGGAAATGAACGGAACGTATCCCCATACATTAGGCCAAGTGTGATGCCACATTTCTGAACGCTAACGGAACGGAAGCGGCCCAGGAGTGAAGCTCGGGGAACGAGTTGACGCGGCAAAATCCTCACTAACTCGTGTACAGTTTATAATACATATTATTATAGCTAAGAATAAGGAGATGCGGGGCCGTTCCGGTGACGTCTGCGCACGGCGGACACTCAAATCACCTTAGAAATCGATAGGAAGTCAGTTTTACTTAGAATAATTTGGCTATTTACGAACTAGAGTGCAGTGTGCGGCGCGGCCGTTAGCGCGCGGCGATGCGGCATAGTGCAAGCCGCACGGCGGCGGGCACGGCGGCGCCGCACAGGCCCGATCAGAGCCGGTCCTCCTCCTCCTCCTCCTCGGCCTCGTCGGGCGCCTCCTCGTTCTCGTCCCGGTAGCCGGGGTGTTCACTGATCGCGTAGTAGTTCCCGTTGTAGATGACGCCGAGCTCACGCATTGCGTCGCCTCGGATCGTCGCCTTTATCGTCCAGTTGTAGCAGTCGTCCGACTCGGACTCTCGGTCGAGCCGCTCTACGTCCAGTATTTTGGAACTGAGCCTTTCAAGGATGATGCCGATGTCCTTGATGGTGAGGTGCCGCTTTTGGTCGACGCTCAACTGGTCGATCAGTAATAGGAACTTTTCGGAAGTAACTGTTTCGTCCTCGATGAGCGTGTTTTCTGTTTCACTTTCGGAGGAGTCGCGATCACCGCGCCGTGCTGACTCCGCGTCGAGGAAGCGTACGTGCCCTTTAGGACGGCCCTGCGGTGAGGCACGAGGTTGCGCGTCCTGGATAGGCGACGTGGCCACGTTTTTGTGTACCGCGATGCGTCGTCCCTCCTCGTGCAGTGCGCAGCAGTGGAAATCGCACTCGTCAGGCGGGGGCCGTGGCGGCGCGGGCGGCGCAGGGGACTGGGGTGCGGCGCGACACTCTGACGTGTGTACATGCACACCGCCCGGCGTGTGCTCAAGCGAGCCAGGGGCACGGGAGAGGCGAGCGCGCGCCGGCCCTGGCTCATCGTGATTGACGACAGTGATGTGCGGCGGAGGCGGCTGCGGCCTGTCCAGCGAGGTCTGGATCACGAGTGAGGGTCTCCGATCTGGTTTAACCTGTCGCGAGGGTGATCGGGCTGCCGGCGATGCGGCCGGTCGCTGATCCCAGTGCAATACCACCGTAACGCGGCCCTTGTTGTCCATGATCTTCCATGAAGGTGTCTCATCATGTAACTCGAGCGCGTGGATTGTCTCGCATACTATCTTCGGAATAGCTGATATAGCTGAAATGAGAAGTGATGATTATTTTGAAACTGTTTATTTATGGATCTGTTACTAATTGCGTAAGTAGTACTGACCAGCCTTGATGACGTCGACCCCTGTAGGGTACCATCGCTCGCCCTGCCGCAGCAGCAGTAGCACGGTATTGGGAGGTAAGGTCCGCCAGTAGTCACCGTCCTCCACTTGGGTGCCGTCGCTCTCGAGGACCAGCCGCACCGGCTCGCTCGCTGCTACTGATAACTTCTCTTTACCTGTGCAGAAATTGTAGGAGTTTTCAAATGTTACAGAAAACCGGCAGAAAAACCAGATGCCGTTAAGGTTAGTGGCTATCAAATAGGGCTGCAGTGCTGTTGGGCGTCAATCGTTGATAAATTACTTGATTTTATTGGAACGGGTTTGCATCGATGTATGTTACCAACCACACCTCTCGAATTAGAATATAGCCTATATGCCACAACAGGTATGACCGACCACGGTACTAATCTACTCATTTACTAATTCGTTTCATGCGCTCGGGATGAACTCGTTCGCTTGAACTAAGTTTCAAGGTACACTATTTAAAACACTGTTAAAATGTTTTATCATAAAAATTCTTTCAACATCACTTTTACCACTTGAAAATACAAAATGCAAGTAATAAATAAGATCGTTACCTCAATGAGTTGACTATTGTGATAATGGCTATTAATTATTATGCACATTTCAAAACAAAATAATTATATTAACATTTTATTTTAATTTTAGACAAGGTTTTTTGGTTTGGATTTATTCCTTACAACCTACACTATTAACTATCATAATAAAAAAATATTTTATTTTTTTGTAAAAATGATTAAGGTCGATTCCCGAATTGTGTATTTTAATATTTACGTATGTATTAATAAATTGTAAAATGTTAATTACGGTATGTTATTATGTTATGTTACTTTCTTTAAGTATTTAGTTCAAATCATTAACCTATATAAATTTAATATCATATTAAGTCAAAAGTTGCATTTTCAAAATAACTACTTGTTCATTATGATTGTGTTTCGTCCGCTGAACTTTAACACCAGTTCTTTATCGGCTTACCGTGTATTATCTTAAAATAGATCGTCACTTGCTATAAGTTACGTGTAAAGTTAACTTCTATACAAGAAATAATAATTAGAATCTAATCTGGAGTTGTTCACTGTTTGAAATTTTCAGTTAAACTGACCGATAGCGGGTCAGTCACGAAGCGGGTCACGAGCGCATTCAAGTGGGAAACCTCGTTGACCTGCTGCTAAACCGTTTATAGTCTCTCGCCCTCAGCTTGGCCCCGGCTGTCTCTAATGTATCTAATTAAACATCAAAGGGTTGCCTCTAACTGTCGCACTCTCAACAATAGTCTTATATTTTATGAAGAACTGTCACGTCTGTTCTACTACCAGCACAGAGAATAAAATTCCCCGTCGATTTTAGTGTTACCAACATTTGTTTTCAAATCACCACAATCTTTTACAAAATTAGCACAGTTAAACACCTATTCTTGAAAACTCTCGTCGAAACTATTTTTTCCGCAAGATGGTTTTTAAATTAATTTATTTTTACACAAACGTTTTTTACATGTAGTGTGAGGATAGAACATTTATAAAGTCAACTAAATAACTAAAACTAAATATATTTTCCAAAGTTGCTTAATATTATAGAAACTTATACGATTCTTCTATATGTAATAGTACAAATAATACGTATGACGTAACAAGGCACAAAATACAATGAAAATTTCTTTTTGTTTTAATTTTATTTTGAATAGCTCCTACTTTAAATGAACTTTAACTACTCTCATAAAAAATTATTACACATTACTCGTATACATTATGTAGCATCACATTCTGGTTGATTTTACTGAATATTTACGATTTACTTATATTTATTGAGAATAAAAACTGAAGGTACGAAAACAAAACCAGAATTTACAAAAATAACTGTAGAAATAATGCTATGTATGCAAGGATAGACCAGAAACCTTACTAGCAAACTAAGTAATAGCATAAAGTATATTAAACAAATTATAAAAGTGTGTATTTATTTATCCCTATGATTTAAATAATTAAAGAAATTTATGCAACAGTCTGACAACCCTGATTCAACCGCAGGCAAAACTTGGTTTTAAATAAAAATACAGGCCACACCTAGGCTTCCAGGCAAAATGGAGTGCGGATTTACTAAATATAGAACTTATTGAAACAGATATTGTTGCGGGAAGCTAGCTGGGTAATTGACCTAAATAGTTCGGCCGTTTGAAGTTGAAATTGGAAGAATATTTAATTTTATAGTTAAAAATTGCCAATTATAAAAGTATCGTAACAAGATGATTGGTATTACAATGAAGTAATCGATTTCAGCCTATCACTTGTGCACCTATGTCGCTTAGTTCACTTTACAAGTTGTAATAATGATATCATAAATTTTGTTATTTGTACTAAAGCTATATTTATGATCATATAAAGCAGCAGTTTCCAAACTTTTAAAGTCACGGAAGACTCAACCAATCACTTTTATTTTACTTAACTATTCATTACATGATAAAAAATTATGGATGATAAACGGCAATATGAAATAAAAAAGGAAGGAAAAAGGAGGGGTATGTTTTTCGAGCGTATGTATATATGCATTTTTATTTCTTTGGCATGCTTTGTAGTCTAAACGGCTCGATGAATTCTAGCATATGATATGTTGTTAGATTCGTCTTAATTGTGGTAGGCTATATAATATTTAAGTACGACGTCTGGGAATGAAATAAAAAACATTATTAGAAAAATAACTTGTTTTTGTTGCAGTCTGGTTTTTATTTCCTTTTTAATAATTGCGCTTGTTTACCCGGGTAATCCAGAAATTTTACTTTTTATTATTAAACTAGCTGTGCTCGTGGCTTCGCTCGCGTGGACTACAGAAGGCCCACGTGAATCTTGCTCTCACCGCTCCCGGCTATTTTAAAGACAAAAATGCTTATTGTGGGTGTTCCTTAGGAGATAGATGTATTCTTTCGCGGACTTTTTTATAGATCCTTTTAATGCCTATAATTATGTGGTACAGTAATTTCCTATATCTCTTATGGTTTACTCAGCATAAGCCATTTAAGTGCCCGAATTGATTCACCATGACCAGTTTTTTTTATTTGTGCGGAACTCTAATTCTTTTTCTAAAATAAAAGTAGCGTAAGTTACTCCCTATATCATCAGCTATCTAGCAGTGAAAGTCCCGTCAAAATCAGTCCAACCGTTTTAGAGATTACCCGGAACAAACAGACAGACAGACAAAAATTTTAAAAATGGTCTTTTTGTTATATGTATCGTATATACTTTCATATGCATTTTGTAAAAAACTGTTATTTTGACATTACAAACAGACACTTCAATTTTATTAATTGTGTAGATTATTAATTAAATCAATGAAATTTTTGGATTACAGTATATAATAGGTTATTCTCATTAATTATTTTTTTTATAATTTCAAAATAATATTTATTACATGATTCTTATCGTGTCGTTGCCAATATCACAGTCCAAGTATTCAACCATTGTCCTATCTATTATGACCTTCGGTGTCGAGAAGTGGACACTTACAGTGGGGCTAGTCCACAAGTTAACAGTCACTCAGCGAGCTATGGAAAGAGCAATATTAGGAGTTTTTCTGAGGGATAAAATTCGTAAAGAAAGTATACGTCACAGCACTATAGTGACCGACATAGGTCAAAAAGTAAGCAAGCTAAAGTGGGCCAGTCACATCAGTAAAAGAAACGATAACCGATGGAGTAGAAGAGTTCTTGAATGGAGACCACGTTTTGGCAAACGTAGGAAAGTGGGACAGCTAAATAAATAAAAATTCAATTTCATACGAATGTTAGAGTTTATCAATATTATAATACAAATCATAAGAATTAAAGTAGTAAAAATGGGGTTTTTATCATTGATAGAGTGGGGCACTTTGTTACGAAAATATGTGTGTATGGATATAATACGTAAATTACAAAATGAAACGAAATAACTTTTAAATGTTGAAGATTAATCAGTGTCAAGACTTTTAATAAACTAAAAATTATCTTTCTAAAAGCCTTATAATTATCTTTTAAAAACAAAACTATAATAACCATGGCCTGAATTATTTATTAAACAAAAATAAAATCTGTTTGTTTACATTCAAATTTGCATTAGTGACAACAGTTCCAATCATAAGCTGAGCTCTCTTCAGTAATAACAAGTTCCTAATGAGACATCAATTTATACTGGAATTATTACCACCTTGTGTGGTTGAGCATATTAGTGCACATTATATGCGCTTAAATTAATTTAAATAGTATATATGAATAAAGTTTGAGATGTCCCCTTTGAAAAATAAGTATCTGCAAAACCCTATGGTTTTACAAATGGTGTACCTATGTATTACAGTTGCAGCTGCAAAATCAACGTTTAACTTTTCTTCCACAATGGGAACAACATAATAGACGTAGATTTTTTCCCTAGATAGAGGGTCGGCTTCATATAGGAATTTTCTCCACAATTTTAAGCAGCATCATTAAATTAACTATTATGTATGCCCACAAAGAATACTTCTTGTGTATTTACCGAATTTATCACATTCGTAACGTTTACTTGGTACGTAATTGACACGTATCAAGTTGCCCCAGCAGACTTTTTTGAAAAACTAAAAAAAATATATAAAACCATCGAACACGTTAAAAACACTACTATTGATGACTATTGAAGGGAATTAACTAACTTTTGGCAAGTTTAAATCTTAACGATATCAGCAGAGAAATACTTTTACATACTTAAGTATTTTTTTCGTTGGTCACACTAAAAATATACCTACTTTGTTCAAACGCCAACGGTTAACAAGCGGTCAACGTGGTTATAGTTGTGGTGCTTGACATGTATATACACATTTTAGTTTTGTTGAGTCACTGATAGCGTTTCTTAATATTGAGATATTGTTGGTGTATCAATGTGCCCCTTGTATCAAAGTACCCCACTTTCCCCAAGTGTAGGGCGCGCTCAAATCAGATTAAGATGGAACGACGACTTGCGGAAGACTGTTGGAAGTGTCTGAATATGGAAAGTCTGAGATCGAATCCAAGCGCAAACCTTGGTAGATGCCTATGTCCAGCAGTAGACTTCTAAAAACTAATAATGATGATGGCAGTCAAAATAATTAGGACCTACTTTAAGAATCACTGTAGCAGTTGTGTAGCACAGTAGTCAGTTTAGTATTTTTTTTATGGAGAAAGTTTATACACCATACCTAAACGCGATAAGTTTTTGAGTTCTGAAAAGGGCAGAACGACGTCTGCGAGGCCTACTACTACTAGCAGTTTATAAAACTTAAGTTAAATCTACCGAAACAAAACTTAAGTATAATTAAATTTATAAAATATTTTTTGTAATAATAATAATAATATATGTATATTTAAAATTGATTTCTCGAAAACGGCTCTAATAATTACGATGCATGGATACTACTATAATCCTACGATGGGGCTGACATATGTGAACTATACAAAAGCCTCAAAAATTTAACAATTAAAAAATACCTACCATATTTATCTTGCCAAAGTTTATGTAAGCTAGCAAAAATATAATACATTATAGTTGCCAATAAACCATAACTCACCTCTATGTATCAACTCCTCGAAACTCGTCACCACAAGACCTTTCCTCACGTTCCTCGAACTGTCCCATATCTTGAAAGGCCTCTTTCCTCTAACCTCCTGTCAATAAAAATTACAATTTAATGTAAAGAAAATTTTACTACAATTAATAATACGTAAAGTAAAATGTGTAAATTTCATTATTAATTTTTCCTCACCAATTGAATAACAATTAACTAGACAATATGATTCGAGGTGGTAACATTTTAATCGGTGAATGCGAACTGGCTTTCAAGCGAAACTAAGGGACAACTAATATGTATCATGATATTTTCGTCTACTAATATTTCGAACTCTTTATAGGATTTCAACCCACGTGGTGTTTTAAAGCAAACTACCACAACGTAATTCACTTTATTATTATCAATTTGATTTCAAAATCATATGTAGTATATTATAATATATTATTAGTTATAAAAAGTGTTTAGGTATTGAGCTACGCCCCTCAGGGACTACGGCTTCGTAGTGCGTAGGGGGCGTTCGTAGTGTCTGCACTGGCTGCAACGCGAGCGGTGCAACGCCCGTGCGACCTCCACTCTCCCCCGCGCGTCCCGCACACCCCCGCGGCATCCCCGCACACCGCGCCCCACACGCACTGTGCGTTGACCCACTGACATCGTCGCCCTACACGATCTTTAATCTAGACTGGGACTTTTGGAACTTCTAAACCATTATTAAAACTTATGCCTCTACAGTCACTAAAATAATAATTAAAATGTTTTTTATTACGATATCTGATGTATTACAAAATGTAATGTAAATCTAAATCTAAAACAAAACATCATAATAACTGCATCTATCGACTTATATCGTCAATGTAACTCGTCACAAGAAACTATGTCAAGTAATTCCCACGCCTTCCCCTGTACTGAGAAATCAACCCACCTCTTGTATTTCGACTATCATTTTTCCCACGCACCGAAGCACGTAATCGATAACACTGTCTAAGAACAAACCGAGCCATTCCACGGTACGCTTGATATAGAAAAAAATATTTTAAAAATATCACATTAACGTCCTGTAGAATCGCTAGCGCAAATAGAGGTTACGTCGAGGTAGGGCGGGCGGCGCGATGCGCGCCGGCGGAAAGCCGCGGCCGCACTGGGCCCGTGTCGTGACCCGGTCGCCGCCGTTCCCCCACGCCCCCGCTCTCTGCACACCCCCGGGAGCCCTGGCCCCGCACTGCAGCGCTCGCAGTAATCTTTTGATGCCGTAAGATCTTGAAATTAGCGATGCCGTTGATGCACTTTCGTAAGGTTTAAATTGCTTTTAGGAAAATGAAAATTTTACATCAGTCTAATCTAAGTTTTTGTTAAACTAAGACATTACAAAAATATTTTACACATGATTATCTTATATTTTGTCTAAGAATGTTAAAATTCCAATTTAATAAAATAATGATATGTTTTCGTTTAAAATCAGTTTTTTTTCTTTATTTTGTGGCCAAAATTTTATTATTATTTTGTGGTCATTTTTGTAGCGTCCAGACTATTCATAATAAAAAGTTTAAGTAAGGATAAAAATAAGTTGAGAGTTTCTTTTCTTGCAAATGTTATCGAAGCTAAACTGATTTCCTACAGTTTTTTTGCGATTCCTGGCATTTTTAGTACTGTTGGTCCCATAGAGTTTATTGACCCTTGTAACAAACAGGGTCGTTTGGAATGAAAAAAGTTTTTGTGTAAATTTCACATTTTCTTGTTAACTGTACACTTAAAATAAAACTGTAAATGTTAGTCAAAATGCCCTAAAAAGTTAAGGACAGTCTCCTCAAAAGTTTTTCGTATAGCTACAATAGTTAAAAGTACGCTACGCTTACTGCCTCATCTCAATAATCCACCTGTATACCTGTGTACGAGGCGCGCGCGTTTTTTTACGCAGTAATTATTTACGTCCTGTGATTTTATTTTTTACTTAAATTATTGACAATAATTCTTATCTTGCTATTCTCAATGGAATCACATGCTTTCCCTCTAGAAAATTTCATCAAAATCGGTTGAGAATAATTAAAAAAACTCTGGATTCTTTTTTAAATAATTTTTTTATAATTTTTATAAGTGTGAGTGTACGTTCTTCAATCCATCTAAAAAACAATTTGTTACTTTCTTTGATATGGGATTTCTAACATGACAAGTTTTAATTGTTATCTCTTGATAATATTAGTATAGATATAAATGAATTTATAAAATAATTAGCCATCTAGAAATGTAATAAATTACCGTAATTTAATGTATTTTTATTACACATACAATTATGTTTTCAAGCGTACTTACTGAAAGTAGACTGGCTCATCTAGAAATATAACTTATCGCGTGTCAAATTTCATGTTATAGATAATATTTTAAAGGTCAAGTTAGATGTATTTTATGTAAAACTTCCTTAAAATTTATTCCATAAATTCAAGCGAATTCCTAATTTTAATACGACTCCTATCATATTTGTGTATTGTGTCAAATTTTATAATTAGCATTAAGTTATTCTCATCTACACTTCTAATTCTATTATAAAGCTCAAAAGATTGTCTCTTTGTTTGAACACGTTAATCTCTGGAATTACAACTCGAATTAGATAAATTATTTTTGCAATTTATAGCCCATATATTACGGAAGTTTATAGGCTATATAGCTTCATGCTACAGCCCTAAAGAGAGGGGCAGTGACAACAAATCGGGTGTGTTGGCAACGTCGTGGTGGAGAGTTAATGAAACAAATCTGACATGGATGACGCCGTTGGACACAGCTAGTCTTAATATATGATTGTCATGCATGCCTACTGCCTGTATGATTCTATCTCTATTTAATTTAATTTATTTTGTATTTTATATTAAACTCTTTAAAGGATCGCAGAGGGTTGCTCGACCTCACATTTTTGTACAAATTGATAAACAGAATCTTGGTTGCACCCGAATTACTGAGTAGAGTTAATATGACCGTTTCTTTAAAACTGCCCAGAGCTTCTCGTTTTAATATAATATTCGCTTCTAATCATTACCGAACAAACTTGGGGCTTTTCTCCGTTGTTTCACGTTATAATGCCGAGTGCAAAAAGTCGGACCTAGATATCTTCGCGAATAGCTTTGAAAAATATAAATCCATTTGTCTCTGTATGTGGAATATATTGATATTTTAATTGGTTGAAGTTTAATTTGTTAAAGTTTATTTGTTTTCTCTTATTACATTTCCAAATTAATTTCTGCTCTTTTTAAATTAATTATTTTTAGTGCTCATCGTGTGTAATCATGTCATAAACTCTTATAATTAAGACTGCATTTGTTTAGAGTAATTTTTTGTCGGTAATGTTATAATTTTTCAGAATGTAAATCTTGTTGATGTTTTTATTATAAATAAATAAAAATACCAGAAAAACAATATGTAATTGTACCTAGATAATTATTCTGTCGGTATGATAAAGATATAAAATAGGTTTATTAAAAAACCACAACTTTAGCTTAGAATTGTAACTCCTGTTTATTATCCGTAGTAATGCTACAACAGCGTAGTAATGCTACATCAGCGTAGCAATGGTACAACCGTGTAGCAATGAGCCACGTTGCTACATAGCAAACAAATATAATAACACTACAAATTAGGTTGACTGGCTGCTCATCCTCACATTCTAAAACCTAGCCGAAACGTAACAACAGTAGGATTATCTGGAACTTTCCTATCACGTAGGGTTATGATTTTCCATGGCTACGGTTTTCCTCCAGGACTATGACATGGGGCTCTTCAAAAAGGGATTGAAAAATGGTCTCCAATGTCGGCAAGATGGCTGTATTACCTCTTGTGTTGCAGTTGCCGATAGGCGACGGTAACCATTTACCATCAGGCGTGCCGTCTGCGTGTGTGAGTTATTTGGTATTAAAAAAATTAGTAACCCAAAAAGCCCTTTATCTATCTTCTCATATACCGAACTTTGTATGAAGTATATATAATATCTATTTTGTCTATCTGTATTATTATATCGATACTCAAAATGAATAACATCGCAACTTTAATTACAATAAAATACAAAACTATTCGTCAAGCAAGTACAGAAAAACCTTCTATATTTGAGTTTTACAGCGACTAACAACTACTATGACTAAGAAAGCCATTTTTACTTGATTATTTTCATTGTTAAGAATATAATATTAAATCTATATTAATAAATAGTATAGTATTAAAAGTATAGTTCTATCTGTACAGTTAATTTATGTCCCAATTTCTCAATTTCCAGTTATATGAACGAAACCGAACTCGAATATGCCATTAAATTTGTTTTTAACGTCCGTTGTTCTTTGCCCTGCCAACTGCCACAAGTCTATCAATAATTCTGACAGCTCTGTTAGTGACTTTACTTCTTCTGCGGATCTCCACATTTCTGATCCAACCACGCAGAGAAATAACATCATGTTGCTAATAAATCATGAAGTTGATATATTTTTTAAACGTTTCTTATGGAAAACACGAATAAATGAGTTATGATGTTATTTATATTGGGTATTGATGTATAAAAGGTAATGTTTTGAGTGAATTATGAGGTAGGGTACAGAGAAATATCTTCTTCTTGGGCAGCCCGGATTGATAGAATACCTATAAAAGATCTCAGCCAGACAACTTTTTGTTGTGTTCCTGTAGGGTTTCGAGAACTCCTTACACGGGCTTATTATCTGCAACTCAACATTCCTATTGCGTGATTCTAGCCGACCTCGATCATGCCAGCCCAATTCCTCTAGGAAGTCCACCAGTTGGTCGATTTAGTTAAAAACCTCCGGAAGAGTCCTTGGTGTGCCAAGGTGTTTGACTTGGTATTGGGTCAATTCTCTGCAGTCCAAGAGCACGTGTTTGGCTGTCTCTTTTGCTGCCATGCACGCTCGGCACAGGGGGCTTTCGGCAGCACCTATATTAAAAAGGTGTTTGTTATAGTACTCGTGTCCTGTTAGGGATCCGGTAATCATTCGTATGTCTGGTGTTACAAGCGTCATACACAGGCTACGTTAACCACTTATCATAAGGTGGCTGTATAAATCACTTTAGTTGTATTGTTAAAAAAACTTGGCTTTAACACTCTTCGAGTGAGTCACGTTTTTCGACGTTTTTCAAAATGCAATCCCATAAGGAAGATAGGAAGTAATAACGTTTTTATAAGGACTTTTTTATAGTTGTAAGTTGTAAAGTTGGCCACAATCTCACTTGATCTTAAGTGACGATATGGCCCTATATATTTTATATTATAACTTCTAATTTGCTTACCTATATAACATCTATGTCCTAGATGTTAGTAAAAAATAACATAGTCGTACCTTAATTAATAAATATGATTTTCAGCTACGCCGTGTAAAAAATGCGTCTGAAAAATCACTCTGTAAATTACATGTTAATTTAATATTTTGGTAAGCATAATTTATTTTCTGTTTTGATGTAAAATTTAAAGCGATATTAATATCAGAATATAGTCTTGTATTGATAGAATATTCATATTATTTTCCCTTAAACATAAGCATAAATTTTAAGTATAGTTCGCTGTGGGTGTCGGATTAGACGCCCATCCACGCTTACAGGCTCCCACGTGAAGCCTACGTTATTTCAAAACTGACAACTTATTTATAGTTTGATTCTATGAAAAGATGCAGTTCATCGACTGAGTTTAACAACCTAAAGTCTAAAAATTGCCAATTGCGTATCGGGTTACGAGCTACGCAGGGTGGCCATGTTTGCAGCGCAATAAGCAAACTAATCAATAGGATTTGTAAGAAATTACTTCTCCAAATACATTTTATAATTTCGTCGACTATTACTCGTTAACTTGTAAAGCCTACTTAGCTAGGACTTTAAATTGTGGAAAAATCTATCGGCTTTGGATGGCCATATAATAACGAAATCGAAGCAACTAAGGAAAAGTGGGCTATGAATAGATTATACCTACATAAAAAATATCAGTTGTTATGTAACCCTGTACTTTGTAAATTTGGGTAATAACTTATTATAACTTGGTACTCGATATTGGGTCCTTTAAGCGTAACGTGAAGAGATATTTATGCAGGCAGGCATAACAGCGGCGACCGCTGATGGATTTAGGACTCTCGGTGGTCACCGTTGTATTTAGATTGTGTGGTGCTTACCATCAGGAATAGAGTCGTCAATGTGTTAATCTATTATTTAAAAAAACTACATTTAAGATCATTAAAAAAAAAAAGTAAATTTTTGCTAATACTATGTTGTAATGTAGCGGTTCAGTTGGAAGCTGCCAGCTAAACCGGACATGAGTTTATTGCAGAAGTCTATTTTTTTCTTTAAAGTAGAGGTTTCACATAGAATAATGTCGTTAGTATAGAATCTCTAAGCTATATAGAAGCGGAGATACAAATTTTTGAAAATGACTAACTCATTTACATTTTTCAAATTTAATAAAATTATTCTGCGGCCGGATTTAATCGTATCTGGCTGAAATTTTTAGGATCATATCATTTTCATATGTACTTTCGTTCTCATATATCAAAATCGCTGACCCAAGTGCTCACACTTTTGTTGAAAACTAAAGGATCTGCCCGTACATCTATCTACATTTACTTAAAAGGACACCGGATTGGACCGAAATTTGGGCATACAGATAGTTATTATAACTTAGGCATCTGATGAGTAAGAATTTTTGACATTTTAAAACAATATATTCAAAACTTGTATGGAGATATCATATAAAAATAACATTTTTTGCACTTGAACAACGAAAAATTCTAAATGTCAATTTTTTTTACCACGAATTCCTTTAATTCTGAATGATCCTCTGTTCGAATTCAGACGATCACAGTTTCACCTTAAAGTCTGCTTTGCAATGACTATAAATAAGTCTCAAGGGCAGATACTAAAATTTGCAGGAATGGACTTGAGAGAAAACTGTTTCTCACAAGGGCAATTCTACGTAGCTAGCTGACGCGTAAGCTCGCCTGCTAATTTACTGATTTTGGTACCAAGTGAAATATCAGGGAATAATATTGTCTATAAAGAGGTTTTGTAGATTATATTTTTGTTATTAGTATGACTATATTCTTTAATTTTAAAATTAAAACGTCAAAATTAAAATTTATTAATTAAAATCAAACTTGGCGCGAGCAAAAGCTAATGTGGGGGTTAGGACTGCAGTGTTTTAATTGAGGCACACTTTTCTGGTTATATCTAGTTTATTATTATTTATTACAACATCACTTTTATATTAAATGATTTGTTATAGTTTAATGTATGTTAATTGTTTTGTTATTGCAACCTGGTGCCACCCGGTGCGCTCGTTTGAGGCGCTTGTTGAAGTGTGACTGCTGGTCGCGAGTTTGTTGTGAGTTTGCTTCTTTAAAGCAGCAGTTTACTTGAAACCGATGTTCGGTTACATTAGACCGAACAGCTAGTATAATATATACTTCACGTACTTGCGTACAGCTTGCGAAATTTCTTGACGTTTGTAATTACTGCTTAGATGCTTAAGGTTATAGAATTCGACTATATAGCCTTCTTCAATAAATTTGCTATAAAATACAAAATTTATTTTGCATATGCAAAATTCTGACTGGTATAGTTCCAAATGAACAAACTCTTGAGCTTTATATTTTGTATAAATATATAGATAATATGGATGAAAGTAACAGCACCAACGCCAGCAATAACAGCATCAGTTTGTACATCTCACAGTTGGGCAAAGGTTTCTTAGTGAATGATACCTTCGAGAATATTTATCATGGCGTTCACATTCCGTTCCGATATTTGCATTCACTGTCTCCTGAGCGGGCAACCAATTAAACTCAATTTCGTAAATTTACGAGAATTAAAAATAAAAACTTTGATAGGTAAATGCAGTAGTTTGAAATTAAGAACATAGGATAATCATTAGAATGGTCTTAGTCATTCAACCACCACGGTACCATCCGCTGTACACTTATGGAAAAATCCGTAATAAACACTTTTAATAAATATATATGTATAGAAGTTATATTTTGGTAACATTTCGATTAAAAGTCCATAATACAGAATCGAAAACGAGACTGATGCCGACAAAGATACTGTGTAGGAAGATTTTATGAGCCACTTTATTAGGAAATTAATGCTTTACGAAGGAATTAAAAGTGGACCCTTGCGACCGACGTCACGTGGGAATCGATTTTTTTTTTAGACAGGACTTCAAGAGATATTATATTTAAATAGAAAATTTATTTTAAAAGTTCGGATTTTCGGTATCCTGATTCATTGATCGAAAACAATGGTAAACGACTAAAATAAGAAGTAATGACATAGGGAAAAATTAAGGAAAATCTTGGATTTTAATTAAACTGATTTATATATTAAAGTAATGTCTTTGATTTATACATCACCCGTAGTTTGTTCGAAATGCTTCTCAATTTTTTTTAACACACACCCGTAATACAATCATCTTCACATCATTAGATTGAAATTTCAAATTTTTATTATCTCTTCGCGGTTAAATGCCACTGTAAACATTTTAAATTATAAAGTGAATTGGCACCAATAATGTACATTTTGTTCGATGGTTCGTTTATTACTTCTAACACTTAGCAAACTGTTTCGTATTTTGTACAATAATTTATAAAAATAATACTAGAAACTTGAAGGCTGTGATTTGACGATGTATTTAACCAATGATTAAGGATTTAATCTAATTGAGGCGCAATTTACCAAAGGGAGAAATGCTTTTTGCGTTTTGGTATGGTACCGAAACAAATACCCTCAAAGTGATTTCCCCACTGTTAACTGTTCCCAAAAAATAGTTAATATCTAACCATTAAACAACGAGGTAGCTATACCAATAGTAAACTAATAACACCACGTAAAAAATATTTATACATTGTTATTTTGAGTTATTCCCCACAAATCCCACCCGCAATGCAGCAGAAAACATTCAAGGGTTTCAAACTACGATATGTCGTTAGCCCTTACGTCTATGACAGATGGTTTGGTCAGTATCTCTGGGAGCAACACTTTTCGTGGCTAAACAAGCCAATTCGAGAGTACACAATAAGAACACATGAGCGCGCTAATTTGTGCATTGCAACACACTTGTGCCAATCGTCCCTAACCTCAGCGAGCTTCTCCCATCCTGTGTGATTAATATTAAAAGACGCCATGTGTTGCTTAACACAGTCTTTAAACAGTAGCAGCGGTCGACCTACGTTTCTTTTCGCATTTGCTACAGCACCTAGCATGACACGACGCGGCAAACGGAACGAATCCATTCGATGCACATACCCCAGCCAGCGCAATCGCCGCTGTTTACCAGCATCGCAATGAAACTGGGCAGCTGTGCAAACTCTAAGACCCTCTCGTTTGTGACTCTGTCTTCCCAAGTGATATCTAGAATATTGCGAAGGCAGCGCATATGGAAAGATATGTAAAGATCTGAAAAAATACAATTATAAATTTTACGCATTGTGCGAGGTTGGTCTACTTCGCTTACTTCCATAGCTCAATGTCTTACGGTATTTTGCTTTGGGATTCAGCAGCTGAGGTACATATTATATTAATATTACAAAAGCGGGCAATTCGAGCAATACACAACGCGAGACCTCGCAAACCACTAAAGAACAAATTCCAGGAATATGGTATATTGACTTTGCCCTCCCAATATATCCTTGACAACTTATTGTATATTCGCAAAAACTTACTCAAGCTAGATCTTGTCAAAGATCAGTACAATGCAGCACAATAGAAATTTTTGATTTTGATTATGACGTCTTCAATTTTGCAACTGGTTAAATCAGATAATATATTTAATCGGTAACGATGGCCAATTTTTATCCTAGTTATATCTTACTCTCTGACGAAACGATTTTTTCCAATAATTAACCCCTGACGAAAAAGAGTTGTGTTATAAGTTTGTGTATGTATAAGTGGGTATAAGTGTATATGTACGTACATTTGACATCGTAGTCCCAAACAGGTGAATCGATTTTGATCTCGTTTTTTTTGTTTGCTTGCAAGGTGACTTGATCGAGAGTGTTCTTAGCTATGATTGAAGAAAATCTGTTCAGCCATTTGAAGATTATCAGCTCTTTTTTATTTGACAAATGGATGTGAGCATCTTCCACAGGTCTGATCGAGTCGAAATTTAACATTCTGTTATGTCAATAATATTAGTTTAGACGAATATAGTAACATTAAGCTGATGCTACGCATCATTTGGAATCTGCATGATACCTAACTCTTCACCAATTTAACAATAACTTAATATAATACTCGTGTTGAGTGTTTCGTTTCATTGTTGGTTCAATTTGATGAACAGAATTTTTATTATAAAATTTATGCCAGAGCGGGATATTTTGCCTTTGGCTCAGACCGACCAGTTATTCTTTAAACAAGATGAAGCACCAGCCTATGATTGCCGTATAGTAAAAGATATGTTGATTTAGCAGTTTGGCGAAAACTTTATTGCAACGCATGGTCCAGTGGCCAGCGAGGTCACTGTACATGTGTGCGGACCACCACGCACATTGGGAAACAGCCACCGGATTTGATTTGAAGGCTGTTAGCGCTTAAGAATCATCGCCCCTATGACAGGAATTCTTACCTTTAGCCACGTACGCTCGTTCGTCCAGCCGATGGAAACGTCCTGGATGATCAGGTCTGATGAGCTGGAGTAGGTAACGCACGCAGGTTCGCCCATTGCACTTTGTAATGGTCACTCACGAATCGCACGACGTCTGATTGTTTGTATTTTGTAATTATGTATTTCCCGTAATCCCCTCGAATCGCACGCAGTTGCATGCGCCGGCGAAGCTCGACACTTTCTCACTTAGACGCCATTACAACGGCGCAATGAAGACGTTGTGATTGGACGGGAACGTATGAGCGCTTCACAACGCTCTGCTATTGGTTGAATCCCATCACATTAAGCGACAGATTCATACGATGTTCACAATGGAAGCCGATGCAGATTAGTGCCCAAATATGAATACCAGTTATGGTTACGAAACAGTACATGCTATTTTCGCGGGGTGTATTTAAAACCGAAATCTACAAAGATACGTATAATGCAATTGATGTCTTAAAACAACTTTAGAAGAATATTATAAACGGAATTAATAATATTGTAATGTTGTATGCAGTACAATCCTTGAGACATCGAGTCCAACTATGTATTGAAAACAATGGCCATCATTTTGAACAATTAATCAGTTAAGGCTTAATAGGCTGGTAACGATGATACTTATTAGTGATACTATCGAATGGTGCAATAATACATGGTGTGTTTATTCAAAGTCAACCGGTTAGATCCCTGGCTAAGAATATAGATTTTTCAAAGATCGTAAGAAAAATTCAAAAATTTCATACTGTAAACATTATATTAGGGAGTGACTATTCGAATTTATACGAGTTATTATTTGGAACATGTCAGTTTGATATATAAATGTCATAAAATTTACGACAGCGGTTTGCCGACACTGTATTAACATCAAAGTATTCAATATCATATCTAATCCTTAAAGTATTCCTTGGCTGTCATTAAACATCTATATATAGTTATAATTTTAACTAAAAGTTAAAAAGTTAAATTTTTTACAAGCGACTAAAACAAAACATCTTGTAGGTACAATCTAATTCTTAGAGAGTACCTAGTAGTGTTCGCTCGTTTTGGGCATCACGATTTGCTTTATTTTGCGAACGGAGTAATTATTACCTATTATTAAATAGCTGTGCCCACGACTTCGCTCGTGCCTTCAGTCAAGCACACGCGCAAATCGTGCTGCCCCCCCGCTTCAATCCAAGGCGGTCTCCCGCCGATTATTTTAAAGACAAAAATGATATACTCTCGCTGACTTTTTTGTAGGTCTTTTTAATATCTAAATTATGTAGTACATTAATTTGACATACTTCTCGTTGTTTACTCGGCGAAAGCCATTTAAGCGTCCCAAAAGCGTCCTTTTCCGATTTGATTCAATATTATTGTCACTGCTTAATTAGTTACTTCTTTATTAACAAAATATATTCTATAATTTGGTCAGATAACATAGCTTAAATTAAAAAAAATACATGTTAATAGGATAAGTGGTTCCCGTGTGAAAAGAAAATAGACAGACAGACAGAGAGATGTTGAGATTTATCATAATTAATATATAGATAATAATATCAATCTGCACGTGTTTTATTGCTGGGTAAAGACTCTTCTCATGGATGGCATGGTTTTAATCACGACGCCATTCCACAACGTATTAGCGATTTCAAACGCCAAGAAATCCACGCTCCTATATATTTCAAATGTAAAGCGCGTAAAGAACATATAAGAGGTACTTTTAAAGTAGCACTCATTATTGAAAAACTTTCCGAGTCCTGGCCAAGATGGTACAGACCTACGTCACGTAATAAAAACACCCATTGACCACATAGGTAATTATGAAAAGCCTTTTCATATGAGTACAGGAAATAGAGGCCGACGCTGGCCGCAGACCATTTGGATAACAAATATTCATAAGGATATGAAGCGTTTGTGCATATCCAATGAAGATCTTGTACAAGAAAGCAAATGAGGCTTTTTGATTTAAAAAGCCGACTACATGTAACGGTAAAAAGTGAGGACAAATAAGGTACAATGGTACTTAAAAAACATTTCTCAAGCGTTCACGCTTCCTCACGATATTTCCCTTCACTGGCAGTCGATAGTGTTATCAATTTCAAATTATTATGCGAGTTCTGAAAAATGCGTTTATAAATACCAGGGCTCGAACCAGCAGATGTTAGTTAGCTTAGTGGTCTCAGTATTCTTAAGTGATGATACTCACGTAGTTTAAAAAACTAATAACATAGTTTATCACAGGGAAAAAGGTCACAACTATTTCATAATTGTAAATGTCTTGCACGATAGTCGCAGTTTCGACCCCATTATAGTGTTCTTAAACCATTCCTTAGGAATTATTGTTGCCATGCCATTACTTTTCGCATGTTTTTATACGTTTTTCTGCAAAATCTAATCAAAACCAGGTTAACTACTCCGGAGATATAATTTCTGAATAACCTATCTTAACTTTTTAAATTTATTATTTATCAAGCATCCGTATGTACTGAATACAGAAACAGGATAGAAACGTGCGAAATTCAATTTTAATCAGTCCAGCGCTAATGCCTCTACAGACAAGTTGATGGAATATTTAAAAATTTTCATCTCACATAAAAATTATATGTAAAATGTATAGTACAATGAAATCGACGTTTAGAAGTGTTACCGCGAGGTAGCTAAATACCTACTCGTAGAATATTCAGAATTCCTAGGGTTCAAGTCAACTTTAACTAACCCAATAAAGCTATTTGAAAGTGTATAATGAGAATTCTATCAGAATATATTATGTAGATGTTTTGTATAACGTGCAAAATATCGGAGTCGTCGATATCGGCTACCAATAAAAAAATAAGAAGCATACCTTTCTGGATCTCAGCGGTGACTCTTTCAAACCTGCCATGCTCCGACTCTTCTTCGTATAGTAGTTCAATACAAATTCCCCCATTCACTATCCATGGTTAGATTATATTTATATGAATCTAGTGTCAAAGATTACGTGGTATTGCCATGTGCCATTTGCTTATTGAAGACTTCCATTGGAAGATAATTCATGTTCACATTTATATACCGCTTAACCTCAAAATATGAGTGAAAAAAATGTGGCTTCTCTCACATAACATTGCTTAACTAAAGGTATCCTGGGAATTAATCGATACGTCAAAATAAATAGGTCTTCCAGGCCATGTCACCACGGGTTGTCAAAGAAGACTGCATGTGCACAACGGTGAGAGCGAGACGGCTATATAACATTACACCGAGCGAGAGAGAGACACTGGCTGCGGCACTGACTCCTGGGTACCAAGTGAACCAGACATCCCCATGAGCCAGCCCACAACGCGGGTATTAGACTTCAAACGCTATTGTAACACATGTAAACGATTATTGGAGTTGCGGGCGTGCCGGTTACATAAGTAGGATGGGAAGGCTGAGGGTTTCCGGCTTATTACCTCTCTGGCCATCGCGGCATGTCCGCCGGAGGCCGCGGGCGGCGCGCGCTCACGCCGCCATGGTCATGGGGCCAAGCCCGGGGCTCGCGTCGCGACTCGCGGAGCTGTCGAGCGGCGCGCGTGGCCGGCGATCGATCTCGCTACACGCATGCGCCGCCGCCGTCAACCGATTTGTCACGAGATGCGTCGATCCTGTACGACCGCAACCGACTGCGGCCGACGAACGACGGTGCCGCTGCGGTGCATCCGATGTGACCTAGTTGAGGCGCACACTGACCCCGTTACCTCGGCCGCTCGGCCGCTCGCCCGCTCGCCCGCTCGCCCGCTCACCCGCTCAGCCGCTCAGCCGCTCAGCGATGCGATATCAATTACATTTTTTTTACTCTTACCTGATGTTAGCTGAAGGTTTGCTTGGAGATGGTAAAATGCTGGAATTGGAGTGTTTCAACGGAAACACACTGCTATGTTCTTGGCGACTTATTTTTAACTTGAAAATGGTAGTTAGTCAGGCGGATAATAGAAAATGGCGAAAATTCTAGACGCACTATTGACTTTAAAAACAATTGTCGTACAAATTTAAACAAATTTTGTGTCAATTTAACTAATTAAGCAAATATTGACACTTCGGATTACAAAAGACGTATAGGAGAAAACATGACTTTTAGGAGATGAAAAAAAACTAAAATTTTAAATGTGTTAAGGGTATAACTTTTTTTAAAATAATTGCTATAAGGATTTTTACAAGGAACAAGTGTCTTTAAAAGATACGATCTATATTGTTGTGACCATCGTTGAAGTGTCTAATCAATAGTAGATGCCTCATACGCTCTAAGAAATAGTAGCTATTTTCCCTTACGATCCGATATTTCAAAAATAAATAACAGATAACAATTTTCATGTGACTAACAACAATGTATAACGTGGCGCAGTTGCATCTTACACACCTAAAATTGGATACGTTTTGAAATGCTTTTCTTATACACCCGTTTTATTTTTCCTATTCATTTAAAAATTCTAAATAATAATAAAAAAAAATCATAGATTTAGGTAACTGAGTATTTGATCCTAATGCTTCTGAACGATCTATGCAACGACACCCCACACTATGGGTTAGATGAGATATACCCATTTTTTGTACCCAAAACAATTTTTTTTTTCCAAGATTTTATTGTACTACTTTGTCTGTGTGATTAAGTATACCCATACCAAATTACAGCTTTCTAATATTAAGAATCTCTGAGCTAAGCCGCGGACAGATAGACGGACATAGCGCATCTGTAAAGGTTTCTTGTTGCCTTCGGAACCATAAATAGGATGCTCGCCGTGTAAATAAATCGATAACTATATTGATTAATGATTTATAAAATCGAGAAAAAAATAAGTACATGCATATGTTTTCTAGTATTACTTCTTATTTATCTAGGTATATTTTAGTTAATTTATCTAACATTTACTAAATACTGTTGGTAAGTGGAGTGGAGTATATTCATAACTACTCTAATATTCGAGCCGAGTGCAAGAGTATAAATGGCGTAGCGCACAAGGAGCACGGGTGTCACGGTGAAGCTGTAAAAGCCGTCTGAGGCCCCATGGTCCTTATGGCTAACAGTGTAGTCAGTCAGAAAAAAGGAGCAGTCGGACCGTCGTAGAAAAATCGACAGTACCTACTGAAGGAATATGCCGTTTTATTATAGAGGAAAAAAAATGTTTGACTTATCGTGGCTAATTGTCCCAAACCCAGGAAATTCACTAACTACCCATAATAATCATGGAATTTATAACTCACTAAAATCAGTAAATTGATTACTGGGTCACATACAAAGCTAAACAATCGAATTTGGTACGACAAGAGATATATTGGATTAACGTTAAACTTATTAGTCGTTAGAAGCCACATTACTGTTTCTAAAGTTCGTCTGACTAATAAAGCTGCGCTAGCGTGATTCTATAACTACCTTTCTAAGTTATAATTTTATAAGTTAAAAATAATACACGTTTTCTCTGTAGGCCCTGGAGCCATTAGAGCACACCTGCATTAGAGGGCATGGGCGGCGTCAGGATTACTTTCAGGAGGATGCATCAACATCTACACACTATACTAAAATAACACATCAAAAAGTCTAAGCAACATGCTTGATATTACAAATTTTTCCATTTATATTAATTAATTTCTAAATATTTACTCAAACAAAGTGCGTAGGTAAGTAAACTTTTTTGTTATTGATGACATACTGGCTGGTTGTAAAAAAAATATTTGATTATGTTTTGTTTTTTCATAAAATTCAAATGATTGCGAATTTGTTTGAATTTAAGTGCGTTTTAATTGCTACGTTTAGTCTTGATTTTATAATTTTACCAACCATTTAAATAAAGTTAGCGACAAAATTGAATTGTTAGATATTCTTTACGTCATGAAGCGACGTCATTTGATGGCAGATGAAATGCAAAGAGCTGTAGGGATGTTGCAAGCGGGAAGTAATCAATCTCAGGTATCTCGACATTTTGGCATTCATAGAAGTGTTATTTTTCGTCTTTGGCAGCGCTAGAGGAGGAGCGCAGGAGAACCCGCTGAACAGCATCCAGGCCGTAAAAGGAGTACAACCTCTCGGCAAGACCGGTACATACAACTGACTGCAAGACGCCAGCCGATGTTAACCGCTCGAGAGATAAGTTTGAGGCTACAATTTTCAAGTGGTGTTGATGTAAGTCCTCAAACTGTGCGAAATCGACTGCATGAGTATGGCCTACGAGCTCGACGCCCAATCAGGTGCCCACCGATACGTCACGGGAATCGCGCTCGTCGATATGAATGGTGTAGAGAACGCATAACATGGACCCAGGAACAATGGGATAAAATCATGTTTTCCGATGAGTCGCGATTCGGGTTTAAGCCTGATACAAGAAGGGTGCGAGTGTATCGTCGGCCCGGAAATACTGAAAGGCTCTGGTGCGTTCAGGAAGTTCATCCATACAGCGGCTCAACGGTTATGTTATGGGCGGGTATTATGAAGAACAGGCGAACTGAGCTCGTTTTTGTACATGGAAACATGAATGATGAAAATTACATTAAGGATATTCTCAGACCTTATGTCTACCCATTTGCACAAACCTTTGGCTCCGATTTTAGGTTAATGCATGACAATGCGCGTTCACATACAGCTCGGCGAACCGGTGAATACTTTGCAACAGAGAACATCCGGGTATTGCCTTGGCCTGCACAATCGCCAGATCTCAACCCCATCGAGCACGCTTGGGACATGCTCCAGAGACGTGTTTTGAAGGACTTGGACGGAGCGACAACAACCCAACAGCTGAAGGATTTGCTACAATTCCATTGGGAGCGAATACCGCAAGATGACATAAACAGTCTCATTAAATTCAATGAATAATCGTTGCCGACAAGTTCTGAATAGCAGAGGAGCCCATACTTTGTATTAAATTGTTCTATTCTTTCACAATAAATACATTTTCTTTAGAAATTTCATTTTGTAAGAAAAAAGTTTAGTTTCTTATGTATCTTAGTTTCTACAATATATTCTAATATTGTTCATTTCTGTTATTAAAAGAACTTATAAAGACAACAGCTGTTATTTTTACATCATAGAACCCTAAAGATATTATTTTAAAAATAAAATACAACGTTATAATGTGAAGAACCATCATAAAATTTAAATTAGTACATGTTGCTTAGACTTTTTTGGTAAGTGTATAATAATAATACATAAAATATTTCTACAAATTTCGACAGCAACCATAAGGATTTTATCCATCGGAAACTCATTAAAGAAAATACTTATCTTTTTTAAGTATTTTATTTTCTGACAGGGGGTTGCAAGTGAACCCCCTTGCACCCTGCTGCCAGCTTTGACAGCTTCACCGGGCTTGCATATTTAAAACAATTTAATCATTTTAAGTTGTTAAAATGCCATTGAGCTGCCATTTCGATGCCAGATAGTTTTTTTATAATACAGCCATCTAGTGGTAATACAGAGCTACGTATTTCTCGCATCATGTTGTGTTAATAATGTCACTGGCTGATTTGGTATTACGCGGGTGGCATTCCTCGGGTAGTAGGGTTTTTAAAGGCTGTTATTAAAATTGATTGAATAATAATTATAATACATTAAATATAAATCACTAATCTTTATGTGAAAAAAAAAATTACTTTTTTGTAATAATTTGCACCCAATACCAAATGATGCGAATATCCTAGCTCGTGAATATACTTTTTAAGCGTATTGCGTGCACAAAAGACTGTGAGATTTGGCATGGTTAAAGTTTATATGGAGAAGGAGTGCAGAAAGCTAAAATTTATCTATAATATCTGTTACTAATATATTAAATAAAATAAATTAATATTGCGAAACCTTACCCGACAAGTGCCATTGAACTTAGACCCCCCACTAGTACTGCGCGTTTTCTTTAGAAATGCTTTTAATAACCAGTTCTTCTATGAAAAACGAACGAGACCGTTTTTTATAGAACAGATCTATAGTAATTGTTTTAAGAACTATAATTGAATGAACAGTAAATTGTTACAAGAAACTTGTAGAAATAAAACAGCAGAGCTAGAAGCTTTAGTTTTATAGTTAAATATATTGAAATCCAACAATAACACTTTTCTATAATTCAGACAAAAGTTGTAAAAAATTAAATTTTACGAAAAAAATTGTCTCTTATAATTTTCTCATACAATATACGCAACGCGAGCAAACAAGAACAAGGACAAGAAGTATCTATGCCAGTGTGTATGTAACATTTGTACGATAGGTGGCGCTCACCGGCTTGTGTTCATTTCTATAATGTTCGTTTTTTCAGTACAGTTTGTTCTCGAACTTAAGAAAGAAAACCGTTTTTTTAACCGTTTCTAAGAATGGTTCCTTGAGTGTAAAAAAGCGTTTGGTTTCGTTTTACGAAATATGAGCGGCACTATTTTCATTGTTTAAATGTCAAACAGAAAATAGTCTATGATTAAAAAGTCGCTGGTCGAATTTCGAATATTAGGCGACCGCTACATATACTTAAAATTACCAGAAAAACCGTTTTCGTTTACAACCTTCAATTTTGCAAAAAAATAAAGGTTAATTATCTACAGTCAGACGAGTATTTTATGAGATATACTAATGCAATCTTTCAATTATTAAGATGTCTCGAGATATTACTAATTAGTAATGTTTGCGATTATGAAAATGAGTAGTTACTTTGTTATAATATTGGTAATTACTAATCAACATTAATAATAAATAAATGAGGAGATCTGCAGGAGAACCAAAGTCACCGACGTGACATAGCCTAAGAATAGCTAGACTTAAGTGGCAGTGGGCGGGCCACGTAGGTTGTGGAACGGATGGCTGATGGGGCTGAAGAGTTCTTGAGTGGCGGCTACGTACCAGAAGATGCAGCGTAGGTACACCCGCCACAAGGTGGTCCGATGACTTGGTAAAGGTTCGAGAAGCTGGATGCAGGCAGTACAGAACCGGTCAGTGTGGCGATCTTTTGGGAGGCCTATGTCCAGCAGTGGACGTCTTTCAGCTGAAATAAATGCGTTTAAAAGAAACTCTCGATTATGTAAATTATTAACGATCGCCCACCTCTATTTCTTGGACTGTATTAAGTATTTTGAGTGTACAAGGCACGAAGCATTGTTATTATAAGGAGAACAATCGCAATGTGTTGTTATAGAGGGAACAATTAAAATATATTGGGATATTCCTTCATATTTCACTATGAACTGAAAGAGCGACTTAAAAGAAATACGAAAACAAAAGAAAAAGGGCTAATGGACGTATATAAAAAGCAGACGGAGTTCCACTAAGACAAAAGTGAAGCACAGCAATGGCGGACACGTAAGAGTGTGAGAGTTTTTAGAGTATTACCATGAGAAGAAATTTTGCTCATTTTTTAAAATAAAATTATACAAAAGTTTTTGAACTCTGGGAGACGTAGAAAAAGAGAATATTACTTCGCTGTCGGTGAACTCTCGCACATCAGATTTTATCCTAATAAACTTCGCCTGCACGGTCATATTTCAGTCGGGGCACAGAAGGATTTACAAAAGAAAGATCTTTTTGTCCAGAGGTAAAAAATTATAATAAAATAATAACGAAGAATGCCCATTGTACCAAATTATGTCATGCGCGTATATTTTATATTATAATACTTTTGAATACAATTAAAAATACAATAATAAATTTATAAAAAAACAACTCATTATTTCATTATAAATAAAAATATTTATTGGTGATATTTATGGGCGATTGGAGTTTTTGGCAGGATCTGAAGTTGCATGTTGTGGTTTTTATTTTAAATTCATTAACTTATGTTTTTACCTTATAATTATTATGTAATATTGGTGGTGTTTTGCGTGATATACCTTGGTTATTGTGTTTATATTAAGTGGATTATAAATAAAAACTGGAAGCATACCTTTTGAGGTACCATAAAAACTCCCTAAAAATTTTTAATAAGGGAGCCACCACCTCGATGGGATACTGAAATCATTCTAAGAAAGGGCACTCTATATTCACTTGATAATGGCAGTGATGGTCTTCAATAAAGATAGTTGCCAAGTTAGGAAGAAGAAGAACGGTGATTGAATACCTACTGTCACAAAAAAAAGATGTTAGAGCACCCAAAAAAAATTCGTCAGTCAAAAAAATCGATGTTATAATAATGGATGAATTGATTTAAAAAAATGAAAAAAAAAATAACATTGTTTTTTATATTGTAGTTTATTAAAATCAATTATTCATTGATTTTTTTGACAATCTATGTTAATGTCACATAAACTGTCAAAAGTCAGCTGTACAATTCTGTTGTGAACTCTGTAAAATCGTATCTAATCTTGATTGTTTTGGATTTACTTATTCTATGTAACGACGCGATGGAATAATTGTATAATAAATATTACCAATAGCGATTTTTACTTGCCATGTGATTACAAAAAATCTGAATGAAAACCGTACGCTTACTTGGTTACAAAAAACAAGACGGATGGAAAGCTATTTATGTGTACAAAGTAAGCAATACAGAGTAATAATTAATTATTACTATATTATTAATTAATCAATTAAGGGAATTTAACCTTGTTAAAAGTTAGCTCTTTATTAACAGGGAGTAATACTATTCCATGTCTGCAGGCATCACTAATCAGTTACTCCCACACAAAAACAAACAAGATTGTATATTATAGACATTTACATTTAGTTTTCCAGAATAATTTTATAAAATGTTTTTCAAGTTTATCGTATATAACAGCTTGTAGTTTTAATCTATTTTTACTAAAACATTGGTATGTGTTTGTTTGTTTAGGGTCACCTAATTATTTTTCATGTAATGAAGATATTGTATGCTTAAAACTGGAAAGTTAGCTAACTGATTTGTATGTTGTAATGTAATATTAGTTTATGAAAATTTTACAAACAATGCAAGCAAGTAACAAAAATATTGTTAATATAGGCAGACACCACAATAATTAACTTAGACTTGTATACTTCAATAAACTCAAGCATAGAATACACTATAGCATTTTGCTAGGAAATTCTTACCTGGATAGCTAGTATTTTCAATAAATTTTAACACCAAGTTTTCACCAAAGTTTTTTAATATAATATACTTCTTGATGCTTGGTGTCAATCACACCTGATGGAAAGTGAAATCGAGGCTGAGGACAGTGCATGATTGCTCAATAAAAACTGAATTACTCTTCAAAATTGTTCTGGTGGTTGCACTTTAGAGCACCTTCTTTTATTCTGAGCTCAGCATATCTTTATATAATTAGAAATGCTGCAGACCTATGTATGCTTCATAAAGTATCAAACAAAACTCTTGTAAATTACTGGGTAAACTCAATATAAAAGTGCCTAACTGTTCCATGAGACATTAACAATTGTTTAGCATTCTCTCCTGTAGCACCAATGTATCAGAGAATAATAGTTCTATTTATAGAATGTGTAGGTGTTATAATGGACTTAATTTACAGCACAACATATTTTCCACCAGTCTTCCTAAATTTAAAAACTAACTTACTATATTTGTGTTATTTTTTAATTCTTTGATAATTTATTCACATACAATTAGTAGTTATTACCAATTTAAGTTGTCCACTTAATGTCTTAGCAGTACTAGATTTAAATAGCTATTAAAATTTAAGTTATTACTGTTATAATTATTTTTTTGATCTCCTACCTGTTGTTGTGCCCTATGAAATAAAACAAAAAATAAAATTACATTATGTGAAGTTGTCATGAAGAGATAGATTTAATGAATTTAAAAAATATATTTTTTACAATTAAAATAAAATATACTTCATTCAAGGTAGGTAGTGGTAGTGGTACATTATTCTTTATGAGAATAATTAAATTATATATCTATTTAATCTTACCTATCACATAATCAATTATCAACTTCAGTGATGAGTACAATAGTTTTGGATATACAGTCATCTATAGAATAAGGCTTTACAATGTATATATACTATTTATTAATCATTGTTTATTCAGGTTTACTTAAGCCCAGTATGTCCTAGTAATTTGTTTTAATTTATATTTCATTGGTTTTAAGGGTTAGAAGGCTGAGTGTCACTATGAATATGTTAGTTGTAGTTTCTTTTTTTTTGTGTGTCTTTGGCCCCTTTGGTATTATACCACAATTTTGCTAGTGTCGTGTAGTTTCCAGGCCAGTTAGAATGAAGGCAGTCTTGAAAAATTTAAAGTTTGTTTTTCTTGTTTGGAGGGTAATCAGTGTCATCTCCCAACCTGACTGGCCATCTTGGGAGATTAGTGGTTACTGAGTGTTTGTATCTTTTTGTTTTCATTTCTGGGAGATGGTGGTGTCGAAATCATTGTAGGCTTTTGCCATAAGGCAAACATACATACTGACAAAAGGAATGACTTAGATTTTTCAAATTTATAACATATTTAATAAGAAAAATATAATTTAATGTAAAATTGTGTGATATAAAGGCTATTATTATTACTGTTTATTCAGGTGGCAGTCATAATGATGGTACGGATGAATATGAGAGTGGCACTTGGTGCACTCTGCATTGCAGTATTACTCTTCACACTCTTCTGGGGACACTGCGGAGAATTCTCCAGGAGACCAAGTAATTAGTATCTTATAAATATCACACACATGCAAATAAATATGCATTCACAAATACACACAAACATAAATTTTAGTTTAAAGCAACAAATAGTGTAAGCCTCAAATACTACTTGCAAGTATGTTGTAAAGAAGTTTTATAATGCATTTCATTAAATTTTAATTATAATCATCAATGTATTTTGTAACCGCACTTTAGCCAAACTGTTCCAAAATGCTTGTCTGGTACTACACTTAGGTGAATGCCATGCTGGGGTGACATGTTTTAAGTTTTCGACAAGCAAGTAAAATAATTAAACGAGAGTAGCAGCAAGTGCCAAGTTGTTTTGGCCGGCGTGCGCGTTCAGCGACTGCGATCAGCATCCTGCAGATTTCTCAATTTATGTAGATTTTTCCATGCGATTAAAATACAAAACTCAAATACAGAGACTTTTATCAGTGAGATAATTTCTCAGCCTGCAATCTGATGCAGTCTACGATAATGAACTAACATTTTAATTTGTATTATATCCTGTGCTAAATATACTAGGTACTCCCTTTTAAACAAGAAAGTGCTGTTTTAGGAAAACTTGTTTTTATCTGATAGTTTGTGCAAATAATAGGAGATAACCTGACTGCCTTAAACCAGGGCTGGACTGTGAAATGAGCGGGGTCCTTAATGAATTCTCGCAACGATAATTTCTATAGTTGAGGCTTGACTGCAAAAGAGGCTAGCGGAGCGGGCTGAAATAGCAATAAAATGTTGAAGTGGCCCCGCAGTGTCATTGCGTCGGTTGCTAAATTCGAGCGGAGCGAGGTGAAGCTTATTCTACCATGTGACTACTTAACCAATATTTTTGTGGATTTCGATGTTTTCTTTTATAGTGCTAGAACAATACATTTTTTTTTTGCGTTATTAGTCCGAAAATCATCTTCAGAGCTTGAGTCTTCTAAAATTTGCAACCTTTGCTTTAATGTGGCATGCTGCGGCAAGCGCAGCGTACGCCTACCGCTTCCGCAGGTCGCCTACGCTCGCCGCAGTCACTCCAGTGTGGCATTCGGCTTAGTCATTCAAATATTTATAACTTACTAGCTGTGCCCCACTGTTTCATCCATAAAACACACCTAAAAATATACATTAAAAATTTCATAAAAGTCGATCCAGCCTTTTCGGAGTAGTGCGACCACAAACACTGTGACACGAGATTTTTGTATATAAGATTTTTCAATACTTACCTCTTTGTTACAGTAGGCTCCGTGATATCAAACGCCTTGTCAGAACATAGCAGTACTGATGTGGATATCGAGTGTGTTATCAATGGGGAGTACTCGGTCACATGTCGCAGAGATCGCGAGCGAGACGAGGTGTTTGTGCCTTTCTCTCTCGTTCACAAGTATTTCGAAGTATGTACTACTTTGTATGTAAATCTTTGCTTACCTGGTTAATACAGTGACCACAGCGGCAGATCTAATGTTTTTAGCCTTGTTTGTTGACTGCGTTGTCCTCGACTAGGGTTGCCATCTTTCTGGGGGTATAAATTTAATGAAGAAATTTCTGAAAAATCAAAAACTAAAAAAGGTTACAAAGGGTAAAGAAAACGTTATAATAAAACCACAGTGTTGTAAAAGGCTGTCTCTAGCCTTTATACAATTCTTTTCGATTGCCCTCATCTTAGGGCGCGCAAGGGTTTTCTTTTAAAGTTTACCAAATAGTCCCTATTAAATAAGTTTTTGAAAAATCCAGAAATATCAGTTAAGTATACACTTGTTTTTGGAAAATGAAAATAAAATATATTCGAAATATGTTATTTTTTATAGGTAGTTATTATAGGAAGAGAATATTATTAATTACTTGTATTACTAACTCATAAAATTTACCAGACTATTTAAAATGTTGAAAATTTTAAATTCAAAATGAATGATGCATGCAAACGATTCAGCGATTAAAAGTCGCTAGGTGTGCAACGCGACGAAGCAGCATTGAGTCAGTTCTCTCAAAACAATGAAAAATCCATAAAACTGTTTTTCTTTAGATTGTTAAAATCTCACTGAGTTTCCTGTCATTACTAGGGTTGGCACTTTAAAGCTCCTACACACTTTTCCGGCGGCAAGGTCATCCGGGATTTACCGCTGCGCCGGTATTATCGCTGCTCTGACATATGCCGAAGAACTCAGCTGTCAGCGAGCATTGTTTCAGTTGTGACAATTATTTAACAACGCCAGTAGTGTGCACTTAGCATTAATAATGAATTATTATAAGTTATTAATTGTAATGGACAACAGTGCCTTCAAAATTGGCATTGCAGACGTAGTATTGATTTTATTTAACAAAAAAATGAAAGAGGATTTTTGTTGTCGGAAAGTATAAAAAGTGGCTCACCATAATAGATATGTGTCGTCTGCATTTTTTATTTTTATAATCTGAATTCTTTGTATCCTACAAAGTCTTATTTTTGTGAAATTTTTCAATGAGGAGCGACATGGCTTCGTCATCCAAATTAAAAAGCATTTCAATATGGTACAATAAATTAACTGCACAACACTACCACATAAAGGCTGGGAGGTGTGCATAAGAGTAATTTGCTGTTAAAAGCTGTGGAGCATTGCCGTGCCTTAATGTGCAACCTTAACGTGATATAGAGTCGTAGTAGCAGATAGGATCCCGTTAAATAGAATATTCATGGATCCTAATATCTATTTATTTATGATCACAGATTTACGGTAAAATGTCATCGATAAACGGAGAAGAGAAATTCGAATGGTCACACAGCTACGGTAAAATATACCATCCGAAGAAGAAATACGATCCACGAGGCACCTTCACCACATTCGAGAACTATAACGTCGAAGTCCGCGACCGGGTTAAGTGCATCAGCGGTATCGAGGGCGTGCCGGTCTCAACTCAATGGGATCCGAGGGGTTTCTTCTACCCTACCCAGATAGCTCAGTTTGGTTTGGCGCACTATAGCAAGTACCTTACGGAGCCGGAGCCTAGAAGAAAGGTTCTCGATGACAGTGAGAAGTATCAAGAGAATTGGATAGTCAGTAAAGATGCGTCAATGCTGAGAGAGTTTGATGGAAACGTGCAATCGACTGTCTTAAAGTTTTCTACATCAGATCACGTTTCGAGCCAGGTATGGTTGAAAGTGAACGTCAGTCAGGACTTCGTATTGAGCGCAGACGTGCTGATGAGGCCGAACTCTTCGATGACAGTGGTGCTGCAAAATAAGGATAAGAAGGAAACTGTTTATTTGCATTACGTGGCGAATACGCAATTGATTTACGCTCAAGTAAGTTAAACTAATATCTAGCCTGTAAAATGTATATGTCCCACTTCTGAGCAAAGGCATATCCAGTCAGTCAATAACGTTTTAAAGCAATGATAGCCCAGTGGTAGCGTGTACGGACATTGCATCGATCGGCGTGAGTTCGAATCCGTGCAATGAACCTGAGCATTTGGTGAAGGAAAATATCGTAATGAAACCATAGGATGGTAATAGGGCATTTTCTTATGCTCGCCTGCCTAGCTAAACCTTCATGTTGAAAATTTATCTCCAAGCACCAATAGCTGTGTACTGGCAGCTGCACTAGAGAGCCAGTCTTCCACTAGGCTTAGCGTGCTACCATCTTGGGCTTCATCGTCACTTAAGATCAGGGGAGATTGTGGCTTTAACTATAAAAATAAGTATTAGTGATTTTGGAATGCAGAGAAATCGATAGTTATGTATTTTTCCATTACTAGGAGAAAATTCCTCAAGCCTTCAGCTTTCTTGACAGTAATTTACTTTTACCAGTGATACCAAACCCGGTGAACCTGTTAAAGCCTCTAATGGCTCCAGGGCCCTTAAGGCTAACAGTAAAGTCAGTTCGAAAAAAAAAAGATACCAATTATTTATGGAAATTCAAATGTCAAGGATCAAGGTGTATTGGATCAATGTTCCACTGGTTTTAATCTTTTTATTGTTGCATGGTAGTGTGTTATTTCTTAATGTTTAAATGACCATCTACGATCTTTATGTTGGAAATATGACGGCAGACAACGGGGTTCAGGATTTTGAACTTTAAGGTTGTAGTTAGCCAGATGAGTTCTAGGAAATGTCATCTCAAAGGTATATTTATAGCAAGATGTAAGTAAAGTACACTCCTTTGAGTCAATATAACGGATGTTTCATTATGTGTCTGGTGGCGTAAAGTTGCCAATCCACTGAAGCGGAGCTGTAAAAATTCCGGCCAATAGAATTGCATTTCTATCCGTGCATTTCTATTGGTTGAATTTCCACGGCTCAAAGAACTATACATACATTACTTACAACATCTTTTTGTAGTCCCATGCCACACCAGTATTGGTAAAAAAATAAAAAAATGTTGTTTATTTCTATTTAAATTAGACCCTTTCATACACACTATTTTTTAAAATACGTATCATGAGTTTTCGATTGTACACAATTTCTTATTATTTATGTTAGGATGACCATATATACTACGGCATCGGTGTTGAGCAACAGTGGCGCCGCATCACTCGCGACCTCATCATCGACATGCAGAAGGGTTGGGCGTTGCAGGACAGGCCCAAGAGACGCTCCCCGAGAAATAAATTTAAGGTGACTACTAACTTACAGGTATACAGCCTATATTTTTATCAATATACTAGCTCTTGCCCGCGGTTTCGCTCACCTATCTAGATATTTAAATACAAATCATTGGGGAATAATCGGATATCTTTGGTAAAGCACTGGAGAGAGAAAAATCATACAAAAATACTATAACAGCGATTATAAAATGGGAAGGTGGTGGTAGGAGGGTGAAAATTTGGGGTTATAGGTATTTTTTTGTTACCAAATTAAAAAAAAAAAATGAAAAAATATTTCAGGTAGGGACACCCTAATCACTTAGCGGTATGAAATATACTTTACGACCTATTCTCATACCTACCAAATAATCATAAAAATCGGTTCAGCCATTTCGGGGGAGTGCGACCACAAACACCGTGACACGAGACTTTTATATATAAGATAATTAATGAAACCAGGTTGTAAATGTGTTATTATTAGAAAAGTCAACTTTACGGAAGGTTAGGAATAATCGTCTTTATAATTTATTTATTTATTTAAGGGCTGTCAATAGCGATGTAATTACTTTTATCACAATATTCAGAAATATTATAGTTTTTGAGATAATTGATATACTTTCACAGTATGCGTATTTAATATAATAATACTATTACATACAAATAACATAAAATTAAATAATATCAACTTAAGTTTACTTATCCAAATTAACTTGAAAACCTTAAATTACGTAACACATGACATGACACATGATACATTAGTTACGAGTAATAATTTACCAAGTATTGACGCTTTTATACTCCTAAAATGATTTTTAATTTACACGAAATTTAATTATTGAACAAAAAAGGAAAAGGATTGGTTATTTTTTTTTTTTCAAAAAACCTCAACATTTACAATTTATTTCCAGATGACACTAATACATCATTTTGTAATATAACAACGAGTGTGACTATCTTCACTGTAGTAAAACAAAAGGTTTATACTATTTGCGCTGTATCATGGTGCGGGTGACAGTTTCAGTAACGTTTCGTTTCACTCTTGACAGTTGCTGCGATTTACAAATTATGACTTAGTATTTCAGCTGTACCAGATTCGTAATATAATAAATCATTAATAATAATAACCGTAGTAAATTAAATTAAACCCAACCAGAATGTTCTAGCCTACAAATAAAATCTAATGGAAAGAAAAATTAAGCAAAGTGTTATGTGTTACGTCATCGCCATAGACGTATTTAGTGATGGGATGTACTGTTACGATGGATAGTCGATGTTTTGTATAATAAAACGCGTATATTGTGCGTAGTTCAACAAAATGGCCGCCGCGCCGATGCGCAATAGATCAAGAATGTTGTCACGAAAAAAAAAAACGTACAAAGATATGTAGCCATAAAATATTTATATTGACAAGTTTATACACGTAGTTACACTGCACAACTGAATAACACACTAGGTTTCATAACAATATTAAAGAGAATTAGATTTATGCTGCGAGTATCGTTAGCGATAAAAATGAATTGCATAACATCACATCCCTAGTCATGTGGTACTGACAGATGTCAATGTCATACAGGCAACTGTCACCCGCACCATGCTACAGCGCAAATAGTGTAGTAAGCAACTTCATGATGTAGAGTTTTTGTTACAATGTGTAAAAATTTACTGTTATCCTTTTTAACAAACTTCAAATAAAGGAGGTGGTTCTAAATTCGATTGTATAATTCAGGTATAACTTATTTGTTTAAGAACAGATTTAGATTATTCTTTTTTCTTTGCAAAGGGGATACCTCAAGGATAGTACTATTTTAATTTCATTGGCTTTTTTATAGAATCACGGCAAAATGACGGTACTGCCCCTGATGGTAAGCATAGTACAATCCTAACAACGGTGACCACCGAGAGATCATAATCCATTGACGGGCGCTGCTGTTATTCCGGCCTGTATAAACGCGACACGAAAAAGCTAGTCACTATGATGGACTTTACACCACATGCATGGTGGTCGCTACGAAGTCGGTCATCCTTCTATTGCCATTTCCTCCTTCGTTAAACTTCCCAAACACATTACCGATTTGCCGGATAATGCAAACCTGTTGATAAATTCGATCGAGTTTCTCACCGGTTCTTCTCGATGACTGGGATGTTTTCCGAACCGTTGGTAGTGTTTTGACATTCATAATTGCCTTCTTAGGGCCTAAATTGAATTTAAAAAAATATATTTTGATTTTTGGTTACTAAGTAGGACGCACCACGTGCAGATAAGGTTGGCTTGAGTGTCTTAGCTTTAAAGGTGTATTCCCTTACACTTTCGACTCGAACTTCAATTGGGCCTTCGACTTCGTTGATACATCAGGGAATACCTCAAAATAAATAAAGTTGGTTTTCTTGTTTGTTAAAAGTTGTCTTGTTCCATAACGCACCTAAAGAAGTTTTTTAAAATCAATAAATATATACAAATACGATAATCTCGATCACCAGATATCGAGTATAATATTGAGTGGAAGTGGTTCGCTCGACAACGTGACGGTGTCTTCGAGCGAACACATGGCGCAGTTCTACGCGGCGGTGAGGTGGCTCGTACGAGCCCAGCGGGTCGGCGCTGGCGGTTGGCCCGTGCCGGTCAGACGGAGAATGGCAACTGGGGTCGCTGACCTCAAACCTGGATGGTGAGAATCTTTTAATATTCACAAAATTCGTTTTTTATTACAACGCTAGAGATAAAATTTTGTAAGAAGGATCTCATAACAATTCGAGACATCCAAGTCTCTTTCGTATGTGGTGCATGCTGCTGAACAACAAATTTAAAAACCCGATGAAATACGTACTGGCGGTCGCTAATCAGCCGGTGCTCCTCTAGGTACCGCAGGAGCTGGCAGTTGATAATAGAATATTATAATATTAAAACGCTCTATTAAAAAAAGCTTTCTACTCCTTTTTAAGCGTATTGCTTGCACGGAAGACTGTGAAATTTGGCATGATCAAAGTTTATATGGAGAAGTAATGTAGAAAGCTAAAATTTATATATGATATGTGTTACTAATATATTAAATGATATAAATTAATACTGCGAATTCTAACCCGACCAGTGTCATTGAACTTAGACCCCCCAAAATATTGACATTGTCACTCAACGAAAAGTGACAGCAAGTGATGGTAGATAATACTCATTGTTTAGGTTCATGAATACTGTAAATGTCAAACGGAAAATAGTTTATGATCAAAAAGTCGCTGATCGAATTTCGACCTTAGGGCGACCGCTAGTTATTATTATTGTACCTATTATATTAACATTTGTACTGTTGGAAATAAAACATACACACTATCGAGTTTCTTACCGGTTTTTCTCGATGACTGGAATGTTTTTCGAATCGGCAGTAGTATTTTGACGTTCGCAAGTACCTTCTTAGGGCCTAAATTGAATAAAGCTTTTTTACCTACAGCGGCAATTTCAGCAAACTTGAAATAAAAGTTTTCTCTAAATTATATATAAATCAAACTAAGTAAATATTTCTGGGCAATTATAAGAATAGCTAAGCCAAGTGAATTACCTTTGTGATTATTGGTTGTGACAGGCATTCCGCCATGAGCCAAGGCCACGCGATCTCGCTACTCTCCCGCGCGTACCACAACAGCGGAGACGTGACCTACTTGCAAGCAGCAAAGCGCGCCCTCTACCCACTCGACATGCCGAGTCATGAGGGCGGAGTCAAGGCTATGTGGATGGACAAATATGTTTGGCGAGTAATTTTTACTAACTATGTTGCGAGCAGATGCGAACGTTCTTCGATAAAACATCGATTAATAATCTTTTAACGACCACCGTTTTCTTATTAGTAACCCTTAAATGCATACTCATGGGTTATTTTTTTTTGCTTACAAAAAATGTGTTTGGGAAATGTACCTCATATTGGGAAAATTATAAAAAGCATTCGCTAATTTGCAAACATTGTTTTGGGAGAAGAAACAGTTGTATCTTTGTTACCGAGATTCAAGCAAACGAGCATCGTGCGTGGCCGGTAGTATAACCCTTTCTTAGGTGGCTGCCAAATTGCAAAACATGGGTTTTCAAGCGGGGCCCTTCAGGGTGGTCTCGCGAAATAAGCGCGCGTTCAGTAATTCAATGGTTTATCAGTTATCTTATATATTATAAGGTTAATAACGGGGAAAATAAGTTTTAAAATGATGTTTCAATTACTATCATTAAGTTTGATGAAGAACTAAAGGAGATATGGCTTTGCCAGGAAAAACACTTTTGAAATAAGGGGGCGATCAAGTGTTACGTATCGCAGTTTTTGAGCCTCCCTCCCTCCCATGTAACGCGCCGTAACAATTTTCTGTACCTCCCCTCTCCCTCCTTAAACGTTACTTAACACTCAAGTCAGCAAGTCAGCATGAGAGTTTTTATGATGCAAATCTCCCTGTTTTGAGGAAATTACAGTATGAACTCGCTTTAACAACACTGACTACAGCAATACAGTTGAGGGATTCCCCGTAAAAAATAAACGACAAGGGTTGCAAACTTGGGAATAGCTTAGTAGCTTAGTAGTTAAATTATTTAAATAAAAAAAAAAAAACAATGTTACGTAACGCGTCGTTCCAACCCCACCTTGTAACGCGTCGTAACGTTATACAAGACCCCCCTTCCCCCAAATTGCGTTACGTAATACTTGAACGCCCCCTAATACATATATATATATATATATATAATATTAAGATTAATAAATAAATGTTGATTTACATTATAGGTATGAGGAATATCCGACGAAGCCACCACTGTTCGTCCTCAACGGCTTCATATACACCCTGCTGGGGCTCTACGACTTACACATAATCGAAGGTGAGTCCTCGTTATCCCTAGCGAAGAAGATGTTCGACGACGGAATGACATCCCTTAAGACCCTACTCCCGCTCTTCGATACCGGCAGCGGGAGTTTCTACGACCTCCGGCATTTCACTCTAGGTGCCAGCCCTAACATAGCCAGGTGGGACTACCACGCCACGCATGTCAACCAGCTCTACCTCCTGGCTGGTCTGGATAACGACTCGGTTTTAATAAACACGGCTAAGAGGTGGGAAGGTTATATGCAAGGAAAACGGGCGGCTCACAACTGAACGGCCATGATGTACTGGCACCGCCAGACTGGTTTACTGAGGTGAAAGATCTATTCTGCTCTCATCAGAACCGTGTTCTGTTGTGGAGGTGGTTTCCGATTGGAAACTAAAATTCTTTGGATTACTTCAAAGCTTATATGAGACTGTTTCGGGCATCACGCTCTTTATAAATGCAAGTTGTAATGGGTATACAAAACTAGATTAGTTGAGAGTTTTTAACGGGTACCTAGTTTCTTAGGGAAATGTATTTTTGTATGGTGATAATTATGATGGAAGTGATGATATATGAAATAACTCTGTTTCGTTTTATTAACTTATTTGTCATACACAGTTTTGTGTACATAAAAATATATTGATCGAATTACGTATAAGTTATTGGCAGCATAATAATTATATTGCTGTGTTTTTTTCTTATGTTTAGTATACATTTTTTACTATACTAAATAATATGAGATGAAAGTATTTTCGCATAAAATGTATTGCATGGTAAGCATTGTGAAATTTTGTTTCAAGATTATACATGCATATCTATGACGTGTAAAAGAACAGACAATATAAATTAATAACTTTTGAATAGATTTTGACTTTTACATACTGTGGCCTATGATCGAACGATATAGAATAGAAAAAAATATGTTCGGAACTGCACAATCACAAAACTGGAATGGTAGAATTATGTTACGAAAATACTAATTTTGTTAGAATTAGATGAAATAGCAATTAATTTCACAAATATCTTTATCAAATATAATATTGTTGCTATCAACTTTAGTGTGTTAACTTTTAAAATGTTATGTTTTAAATATTATTAATTAATTTAATTAAGGTTTCATTACACGAGATCTATATTTATTTTAAAATATCGATAAAAGAAAATTAATATCGATAAGCGATGTACGGTTTCAGACAACACTATATCGGAATAAAAAGACACGCAATAGATTTTAATAGGTATTATAAAGCCATTCTTCTTTCGACTCTTGTCGATAAAAAAAGAAATAGAAAGACTTCTTGCCCAAAAAAAAAATTAAAAACAATTATAGTATAATATAGTATTAGTACGATAAAAAAAAAACGTTTTAAAAGACTGATGAAGAAACAAATATATATATGAAATACTTTCTGAATTATATTAACATTATTGTACTGGTTTTTTAATTAAAAATAATTATCTGAAGGTAAAATGAGTCTGGTTCGGCCTTCGTTCCAAAAGATTTAATTATAACAATATTGTTATTAATTAATTTATTCCTGTAGTTGGTTGTCTTATAACTTCTTCCTTCTAGGACCGTCGTAGAAACATCAGCCATTGTCAATTTATTGCTTCCGTTTATACAACACTTTTATTAAACGCATTAACTTTTTACAATTAGAAAATTTAATACCTGTTTAACAACAATTTACTTATGCACAGTAATATATAATTTAAAATATGTAAAATACCATTAGAAGTTACAGACTGTAGAGTAAAATCAGCTAAGAAAAGATATCAAAATCTGATTGATCAAGTTCCCGCCAACGAGTCTATCATTCGAAATCTAATCCCAACAAAAATATTATTGTGTTAAAGGAGCCAAATACGACTTCGGTAAAAGCGATGGTCAGAGTAGTCGTTATCACCGATAAAAGAGCTCAGATCTAAAGGGTACCGAGTTTCATAGCTGTTTCATTAATTATAGCTGTAGGAATGTATGTTCTTCCATTCATTTACAGATTAATTTTACATTCTTTGATATGAGATTTCTAACTTGGTAACCCTTAATTGTCAATAAATTACGATAAAAATGTTTAACTCCTTTTAGAAATCAAGAGGAGGAGGAGCATGCAGGCTGGGGTTTATAGATGATTTTTTTTCTTAATTCGCGTTAGGTAGCTGATTTTTTTTGTAACTTGCTAAAGTTCAGTCCAAAAACAAAGGATTGGGAATTCAACGACAATCGCTGTTCTCAGACAGGCTTCTTTAATAAGTACTAGGTATTGTGAAATATACTTCTGGATTCTTAAACGTAACGTGCGAAGAAGCGAGACACTATGTAATTTTTTTTAGTATTGTGTTTGTGATGCCTTATTGATCCGCTCTCGGCATTTCCTCATTGTTATGTAGGGTACGATGGTTTGAGTGTCTTGTAAAATTATTCGGAACTACCTTACACTCTGAAAAGACCATATTAAATATGTTTAGTCAACAAATTCTTAAACTGTAAGTCTCCAATGGCCGAACCGATTCTGTAGATTTTCCCTAAATAAGTTTGTCTATAGAAGTTTTTATTTCAAAACTATATCAAAACAATCATATCATTGTTTGTAAATATTAGGGTCATTATAAAATAAGTCGTATAGGGTTATTAAATGCGACAATATATTGTTTTAATGACGATATTAATATAATGAAAAAATGAAAGAACACTTAATTAATATGCCAGCATGTTGTACATAAATATGGAGATTTGATAACAAATTTTAAACTTTTGGGTTGATACTTGTCTTTGCACGGAGGCATTGCTGATATAGTATTTCAAAATAAAATTCTATGATTGGTCAAGAATTTAAAAAGCTATATTTTGCTTTACTTTTTGCCAGATTTGAAATTATAAATCACACGATACAATTTATAACTTGCAAACATAGAAAAGTATATAAGGCGGTGTTTAGGGGGTCTGAACCACCTCCCTTTAGCCTCCCCCCTTAGTCTACCCTGAAGCGCTAATATTCGCTGAACGTCCACTTTTAGTATTCATGCCATTTTACTATATTACTAAACTGTATTTTGATTGAACGTTTAGGCCTTGTTCTGCCTCTGATTTTTTATAATGTAGTCTCCGGCGATAAATAGTTGTCTTTTGTGCATTTTAGGACACCCACAATATTAATCCCACAGCTATGTTCTTGCCCAACAGTAATGGATTCCCGTTTCTGATTCTATACGATTCTAATAACATTTTTTGATATATGCCAGTAACTCGCATATAATATGTAAATAATTATTGCTCTAAGCTTAGATTACTTATTTATACGTGAATCAACTACTGCTTAGTAGATTCGTTTTGAACTATTTATTTTTAAAAACTTATGTTCAGCGCGACGAATTTGTAATAGGGGTTGTGCGGCGGGTAGCATTGGAATCCATTGGACTCGAATATTGAAATTCAAATAATTTGTAAATTTTCGAATAATTTAATGGAATAACTCATTAATTATATAAAATTTGAATCGAATACCTACTGAGTTCAAAGATTACAAGAATTCATTTGAAATAAGTACGAATTATTAGCAAAACCCTAATTTGTAACCTTTATAAATTGTAATGAAATAGAAACTTTTTATACGATTTAAACAGCATTTATGGAGAAAAAAAAATACAAATGATTATTATCTAAAGTATTTTATAATATACGAAATATACATAGGCTGCACTGAAAGTATCGGGAATGGAATATTTCCACTGTTCCTGTCATATTAAAATCTTTTTAATTGAAAACTCCTTGGTTTTAAAAATCGAATACAATTTATTTATTTAAAAAAAGATTCTCGGTCTTGTCACAAAGTTTTGTCAAACTTGTTTAGTCGTTGAGAAAATGGAATTGACTCGAGAAAATTCAAGAGCGATGATTTATTATGACTTTCGAAGTGGTTTAACACAGAAACAGTGTGTTGACCGGATGATTTCTGCATTTGGTGATGAAGCCCCATCCAAAACCACAATTTATCGCTGGTTTGCTGAATTTCAACGTGGACGTGTCAAGCTCAGTGATGATCCTCGTCAAGGTCGTCCAAAAACTGCAGTCACCCAAGAAAACGTTGATGCTGTGCGTAAGCTGATTGAGGAAGATCGACATGTGACATACCGCGAAATTCAGGCAACTTTAGACATTGGCATGAGTCAAATACAAATAATCTTGCATGAACAATTAGGCGTAAAAAAGTTGTTTTCCCGATGGATACCGCATTCGCTCTGTGAAGAGCAAAAAGCGGCTCGCGTTACTTGATGCGTCCAGAACTCTCGAAAGATTCCACGCAGAATCCTCAAATGCTGTATACAACATCGTATCAGGTGACGAATCCTGGATATACGCGTAAGAACCCGAAACAAAAAACCAGTCACGAGTTTGGGTGTTCGAAAATGAGTTAAAGCCAACAAAAATTATTCGTTCACGGAGTGTTGCAAAAAAAGGTGGCCACGTTGTCTCCAAAACCGGCCATGTTACAACTATTCCGCTTGAGGGACAAAGAACGGTTAATGCAGAATGGTATGCTAGCATTTGTTTGCCACAGGTCGTTTCTGAACTCCTTATAGAGAACGACAACCGTAGAGCAAGAAAACATAGAATTATTAGACCATCCGCCGTACAGCCCGACCTAAGCCCTAATGATTTCTATACTTTCCCTAAAATAAAGAATAAATTGCGTGGACAGAGATTTTCATCACCTGAAGAAGCTGTGGAGGCCTACAAAACGGCCATTATGGAGACCCCAACTTCCGAATGGAATGGTTGCTTCAATGATTGGTTCCATCGTATGGAAAAATGTGTCAAATTTCGCGGAGAATACTTCGAAAAGCAATAAATATATTTTTAAATAGTAATGTTGTGTCACTTCCTTGATTCCCCAAATTTTCAGTGCCGCCCTCGTATAATCGAAATATAATAAATAAATCGATTTAAATGATTAAATTGACTAGTGAGTGTACGAATAGCCATCGATAGTCACCATTCCCATGTAATGCAGTTACTAGGTTTTTTGTTTCATTCTTTTTGCAAATTGACTGCATTGCCACTTTATGTCATGGTTAAAACGGTGATGGATGGAACAAATTAGTTCGACATTGTTTGACACTATGTTCGGTTGCCTTAACGAGTAGCGCCTGAATTTTAAAAAAGACAATACGTACTCCATTAGTGATAAAAATTCTTGCCTTTTGTTCAAATTTATTTCATTACAAATTTATATAATGTGGATTTTTTAAAATAAATAATAAATTGTGTATGTAAAAAGAAATAGGTATACCTACATAATATATTAAGTAAATTTATTATAATCGTAGATCTTGCCACAATAATTATAAAATTAAAATACATATGTAGTATATCTATATTCTTATAAAACATATATTAGCATCTGCCCGCGACTTCGTCTACGTGACCTTCAAAATTGGGTCCAGAGAGAAATGTAAACTTTAGTTTGGTTTGGTTCTGAATTAGAACAACCACTTCACAATAGGTGGCGCACGAGTCGATTCATTTTGAAAACAACTGAAACTAAGAATGTCGCGGGCATCAATTAGTTATATAATAAAATGCTTATAGGTACATGAAACTGTTTAACCAAGTTCTATAACATAAAAGGAAAATGTATGAAGTTAAAGCGAACAAACTATTCGGTCCTAGTACTTGACAAGTGTAACCTGAGTTTTAAACTTCATTATTATTAGAGAAACATCTGTGTTGAATAATTAACTCGGTTTTCGCACACAATAAATTATGAATGGTTCTTGGGAAAGAAGATAATAAAATATAAATTTAACTACTCCCTTTTCCTCAGGAATAACTTATGAGTGAGCGTGAGAACCAATGTATAATTCAACAGAAAAATAATCATTTTGATCGAACTCGATCCATTTATTTTTATGCTAATAAAAGAATGTTGTACAACTTCGTTTATTTCACTTTAAAATTTGTCTATTAAGTTGCATGCAACCATAATTTAATGGGCCTTTTTTCTGAACGTTTAGATAATATCCGCTCGAGGCAGCACTACTAGTGAGGGGATACAAATATGTTTTGATTTACCTATTAATAACAACGTTAAAACTACTTACGTATTATTATTAATAAAATTAAAATAAATATATTATGACAACTGAACATTGTGTATTCCCAAGTCTAACAGTCATTATAATAAGGATGGAGTGAAATTTGTGTCTTTTATAAAACCGCAAAATGACAAGAACAAGAGTGTTTGGAGTGGATTCATAAAACGCGAAGAACATGTTTAATGCCGTCGATCGGGCACATGCGCATAATTTAGTAGGAACACCTTGGTTCTCAATAGTAAAATCAAAACAATATGTACCCCTCACCAGTGCTGCTCCTGCGGATATTTTTTAAACCTTCAGAGGATAACTGCTCATTGATACAAAGTCAGCGATTTTTGCGGATTCCATTTTTTATTTCATTTTGGCTTTCTGTCTATATAGGCAATTTTGTCAATGTCAAGTGTGACAAATAAACGTTATAGAATTTAGTTGCCAAATATTAAAAAAGGATACATTGACACAACAAAAAACAGTATCAAATTTATACATAATACTTGTTATGGGACTGCAGGGGTCGACATTACAATTTTATATTATTACGATGAATAAAGACAGTAAATACTTCAATAAAAGTAGAATAACATAAGTAATGTATTTATATAACTAGGACGAAGACAGTTTGCTTAATATTTTGGAAATTGATCGTTTTTGGAATTATAAATAGTTTTTTCGCTTTACGATTAACCTCAATTTGACGTTAATAACCGAATATTTCGTTATATGAGTCTGTGACACGCCAAAATATTCTGTTGTAAATATTATGTTCCAGTTGGTTAGCATATCATTATATTGGAGTTCTATGTATCATTCAACACGACGTAAATAAAATAAAAAATTATGAATTTTGATCTGTTTACTATTTCCCCAAAATAATTTTAAATAAAATCACATTATTTATTCTTAAAAAATAAATCGTCGCAATAATATTTTTATAACAATTTTCATATCGGTTTTGGTATTTTTTGTATAGTTATACTTTAATAAAATAAATATCTTTATTAAATAAAATGTAACATTCCATATTAAAATGAGCATAAAGATGTGTTATATATTAATTAATTTTGCTGGTTTATTTTTTGTATGTACTAAATATTATTATAAATAAGTTATTTTGTAGATGTTCATATATATCACTAAATATTTGTAAACGTTAATAAAATAAACGTATTGTAACTGACATAATAATATAACAATTGAACGTAGGTATGTATGTAAGATTTAACATTTATTTAGTTACAGGATTATTTATTTAAAATAAAATAAAAGTTAGAGCGCCTTTATTTTTTAAATAAAAAGTTTAATAAAAAACTATTTCGATTTTGTTCAAAGATTTTTTTATTTTGTAAGAAAAAAGGAAGTTTACAATTTTAGAGCTTGTATATGAGTTATTTTATATTTTTGCATAACTAAAGAAGGAAATGTTTAAATCTTAAACTTCGTTTTGTCTGTTATAAGAGTATCTAAATGCGTAAGTCAGAATAATTTTCTACCTCCTAATACATTATAGTACAGGTTGTATATCGATACTTTGTATCGTTTGATCGATGCTTCAATTTTTGATTTCTTGTCATTTGTTACATTTTACATTACATTGTTACATTACATAACATTACATTGTTACATTATAACTTTGTGATTAAATTCTAACTACGCTTGTAGTGTCATTAATTAATGAAATACAATTATAAGAAAAAATGTCGAATCAAATTTGGTCGTAGCTAAATAGTGAGTGCACTTGTGAAAGACAATAAATCGTCTCAAAATTAAAGGTATTTTTTCTTGTGTTTCCGATACCGTTTTTCGATTTATTCCTTTGAGTTAGCTAGCCAAGTCCAGGCTAACTTTCTACTACTACTTTCATCTGGAGGTAAGTTACAAATTTTATTACTTCGAAATGTTATTTTTATTTATAGTTTCCCCGATATTGTTAGTATAGATCGGTAATGGGTTGAATAAGACGAGACCAAAAGCTATTAGTGTGCGTATTTTATTTGTTATAAGAGTTACATTCAGCAGTGACGTAGCGTGGACAGAAACCGCCCGGGGCGCAGGCAAATTTCGCCGCCCCCTAGTTAGTCTTTTAGTTCTAAAAAACTCTAAAATATACAGTAATCGTAACTTTTCTGCAACAACAATCATTACTAATGCATAGGTATTGTACAGGTTAAAAAGTCATCTACAACGTGCATCGATATCGATATGACTTGTAGAACAGTAGGCTATGACTATCTGTTACGGCCTAGCCACGTGATTAAGCTTAGCGCGCAAGGTGCGTAGTCGGCAGGCGGCGAGGTGCCCATACTATGTACGCTCAGCATCGCGGTATGATCGGCGAACATATGGCTAGGCTGTCATCGATCTACAAGATCAAGCCATTAGCGAATCTCTAAAGAGTATAAACGAAAGTCGTTGTTCGTGCCGTCATCATTTCTGTTTCTCAGCTTATTACTTCATAATCACGCATCGGATTTTGATACGGTTTTGTAATTCAATTTTACATTCTAATTAAATTTTCGTATAGTAGACAAAATTCGTCAGTTAGTCAAAAAATATGTCTATTTCCTAACATTGACTCACATTAACAATTTTACTTATTAATTACATCCAACCTATGAATAACGACTCGAGAGCTAACCGAATTGTGCGTAACGATGAACAATCAACACTAAATCGATCGAACAAATTTTTTTAAACATAACATTAGTAAATTGCACCCATGCAAAGCCGCAGCGGGTCGCCAGTTGTATATAAAACCCATGAACTTCCAAATGACAACAGAACTACTACTGACTAGATACGATTAGGTTCTATTATATCTTTATTGAAAAATAGTGTATTTACATAATAGAATTAAAAATACAATGTCCGTCTTTAACGTCATTATTATCTTATTCAGCGTCAGTGTATAGAGAAATTGCAACCACCCCCTCCCCCCTCCGCGCTAATTTTTTTTTCTGTTTGACTATACTGTTAGCCATAGGTGCCCTGGAGCCTCAGACGGCTTTTACAGCTTCACCGTGACTTGGACCCCCGCTCAAGCGAGACAATGTCTTTTATACAAAAATCCTATAAACTGTTATATTATTCTATTACTGGTCAAGTAAGAAAATGCCAACAGCATTCGGCAAGGAATTTCTTCATTCCAAAAAAAGAGGAAGTAACTCATCCAAAAGACACTAGACCAATAGCTCTAACCAATACATTTTTTTCAGTATATTAAAAGCTAAAATGACACGCTTCATGATCAACAATAGGTATTTCAAGCCCAATCACCAGAAAGGGTTCTTGCCCGATATTTCTGGATGCTTGGAACGATGCTTAACACTTTCCTAGCAGAAAGTCTTAAAGATGCCAGGACACATAACAGTCTGCCAGATAGACCTTGAGAACGCATTTGGTTCGGTTCTTCTTCAATGATCTTCGCATTGAAGTGGTATAACTTTCCCATTGTAGTTATTGACATAATACCTACATATTATTCACAATTAAAATTTACCATATCAGCAAACAATGAGCACAAAAAACCCTTATAATATAATGTGGGGCTGTTCCAAGGCTGTTGTTTGTCACCAATAACCTTTAATATAGTTATCAATATTTTAATAGGTAATCCAAAACAATGCCAGGCACTTGAATGAAGTGGATGAGTTCTGTACATGGACTGATTGAATGAGGGCAAAACCAAGTAAATGCCATTGTCTGTGTCTGGGTAGACGGGACACTAAATATACCGCATACGATTCAGGACTCTCAATAGGTGGGCAATGTGTTACCACAGTTGTTGAAGTGGTGCCTTTGAAATTTCTTGGAAGAAGGATAGATTACAAGGGACGTACCACCGTTGAACGCAATTGTCGATCTTTTCCTTAGTGACCTCAATAAGGTAGACCTTCAGCCAATTAGCAATATTAAAAAAGTTTGGATTTACGACAACTATCTTACATCTCGTCTGACTTGGTCTTTCCTGGTATATGACTTTGGTAAAATTCTCCTGGCAAAGATAGATGCAAATGTCATAAAGATGTCGAGGTTATGGCTTGGACTGGCACATTCGGCTGACCCCTCAACTTTATTTAAGAGATCATAATAATTTAGGGATGAAATTAAAGAGGCCATCAGAACTCTATAAACACCTTAGAGTCACCAAAATGTATGTCTTTGGAAACCCCAAGATTAAATAATTACATCTCTCCCAAAAGGCAAATGTGCCACAGAACTAGAGTCAAGACTTCAATTCCATAAACAATTTATGGCAGGTGCACAGGTTGATAGACTGGAGTTGGGTTTGAGAAAGAAAAAGGATGACCGAAACACAATAAAATCCTTTCTACAACAAGATGAAAATGACACATAAAAGAGTGCACGCAATGAATTTAGAAATACAAAACGAGTGGTTAGCCATAGGTGAATCTGCATCCCAGTAGCACTAAGGTGGCGCACCTTGTTATGTAAAAAAAATTAGATTAATCATTAACTCTATTAATCTTACACATCCAGCCTGCCTAGTCGCTCAGTACAGACTGCCCGTCTTTTTATAGTAAACCAATACTTAAGAAACGACATTTTTAATCGGAAAGAATAATACCGGAAGTCAAAACCGAGCTACTAAGAGTTAAATAGAACAATATTAAAATGTAGACATATTCTAAAATAAAAGATAATAACAATATGTTTTATGGTAGACTAAACAATAATTATCGTCAAGCTAAAAACATAATTATGTTTTATAAAACCTTAAACAATATATTTATTCATTTAGCAAATATTAATATTTATTATAATACGTAATATTTATTAAAACTTTTTCGTAAAGCTAACAACTCGTCCATCCTGATAAATTTCGCGTCCCCGCGACCACGCACCCGCCGCACGCCGTATGCACGCACCCGCGCGCTGAACGTACCCGCCGCGCGCCGCACGCCACACGCCGCACGACTATACGTGCCCGTCGCGCGCCGCGCGCCGCACGCCACACTTTGCACGCTACTGCGTGCACATCGTACGCCACACACCTCACGCTACTGCGTGCACATCGCACGCCACACGCCTCACGCTACTGCGTGCACATTGTCGAGAACCGCAGTAAGTTCTACTTTAGAACGGGTATCTAAAGCAGCATTAACAGGCTCTTACCAAATCTGGCTTGGCTAGGGAGGGTATCGCAGGCAGTCAAGTTGAGAGCTGATGTGCATCATAAGGGGGCCCCTTAAACCTACTCCTGGGTCGCAAGTCCTGGGGAATGCTCGTGTTCCCTCTGTCTGCTACACGATGGACTTGGCACCCGCACGGTGAATCCATGGAATGCTAAGATGTTTGTCGTCAACTAAACTATTATTAAACTATTTAAATTAAAACTTTATCAGTGAGGCTATTAAAATCACAGTTCAGCTTAAAAATACATGGCTTAATTTAATATGACAAATTTACTTTAGATTGATAATAACTAAGTATGTTTACAATATAAATTAATTGGTCGAATATAATTAATTGGTGGTCGAATATACTTTGAATATCGAATTAAATTTATACAGATAAACAGTGTTCGTTAGGAGGCATATCAAAACAATAAATTAATAATTGAGTATGTTTGGAATAAAAATAGGCTTTATGAAACAATATTCAAATAAACGCAAGATTCAAACATCATGAGCTAAAGACAGCAATGGCAGCCATGACACTGCACAGTACTGTTAGTGATTGGGCCGGATTGGACTTTAGTGAATTTGATTTACACAGGTGTTGAGACTTGGGCACTATTAAAATAAAATTGAATATTCTGACCCATATTTCTACATGAATTGATGGACTTTTTTAAATTTAATGTTGTTGTATATGATAAATGTAATAAGACAGTAAGTACAAAAATATCAAAAATGTATTAAGTATAGTGGACTTAAGCTCATTTGATATGTATCGACACAAGTATACATATTTCGATATTTATTTACCTTAAAACGGGATGACTAATTACGCGATAACGCACACAAAGTTCATTGGTAGGGGTCTATACTTTACTAATAATGGGACCATATTATCAGGTCAATGGTCACTGATAGCGTGAAGGCAGAGTTGTCTGTAAAAAGCATCGTATGTACTTTATATTTAGTCCAGTATTGCGTAAAGGTATTATTATACTGCACGATATGACGCCAGTGAAGAATACGGACACAGGATTGTGCGTTTGAGTTCTATTAACAAGTTATTTGTAGGCCAGCAACATAGAGTGTCGGACTGAAAACATTCGGCCTCTAGGTTAATAGATTATTCTTCATGTTCAATCCTTTTTTTTTCCAAATTATATGTAATATAAATACCTATATAAACTAATATTATAAAAATCAAGAGATTGTTTGTTTGTACGCGCTAATCTCTGAAACTACCAGTTTGATTTGAAAAATTATTTTCGCATTTTTGACCCTATATATTGAGACTAACATATATCTGACTATATCTATGACTGTATATCACCACGTTTATAGGTAACATCACGTAATGTGAAAACTGGAAAGTTGCAAGCAAGTACAATGAGAACAACGATTGCGACTCGGCAGAGAGTTGGTTGTATAGAAAATGTAATAGGTCTCAAACTTTAGGGCACAGCTAAAATATAATGTAAGTATTAGAGGCATATAATATACCATTTTCTATTGAAAAAAAAAATATTTATAATTCAAAGAATAATTGTGACCGAAATAAGGTTAGTCACTTTAACAAGCAAAAACCTAATAAATAATACGATTTAGTCTTTGTATTTAACTTAGTTTGTATATTTGAGGTTAAAATCTATAGAGCGTACTCAGTCTTAGCTTAGCCGTAGCTTAGCTCAAATTTCGCTAAGAATTTACTCAGCGCAATCTTCGCTTTCGAATTTACGTTTTGGAAATGTCTGGTAGTTACCAGTTGACGTAATTAACGTTTCGATACCGCATCTGGACTGTTAAATAAGAATCAAGCAATATAGATAATTTAAAAAGTGTATAACTCTTAGGTCACTATTATGTATCACGCAAAATGCTACCAATGAACCTACCTACCTATCAAAGAACCTGCGTTAAAATTAAATAATATAAAAAAAACATAACATGGCAGCTCAAGATCCCATCAAAAACCCCTGTAATTTTACTAGTTTTGCCAGTCATATATATTTAATATTTAGCCAAACGCAATACGAGTACAACACGGAAAACAATACAAGCGTCTACAAGACGAACAAGCTACATCAAGAATGTTACTGCGAACTTTGTAACAAGAAATCGTAATAACTATTACATTTTTTTTAAGTTTTTAAATTGTTTTGGTTTGTGACATGTATGGTAAAGTCGTAGAAAGCAGGTAGAAAGTATTTATCTCTGGTAAAAAGAGCATTTAAGTATATGGGAAATTGTTATTTATCTCTGTTATGGATATGTACTGATGTATTATCTGTGCTGTTATTCAGTGTTGCAAAATCTTCTCTTTGTTCATTACTTGGTACTTGGGAGTTTCAATGAGGATACATTTTCATGATTATTAAACAGTGGGATTTACTTTTATTATATTTTATGTACTTATGTATATGTATTTAAGTGCTCATAATATCAAAATTGTACCTTTGGTATTTGTATTTACACAAACTGTAAATATAATTAAATATTAATTGGCAACATTTTCATTTGTGTGTGATTATTAAATTTGGAGCGTACTTATTTTTTGCTAAAAATCTAATGTTTCTTGGTTTATTCTTCAGATATTAATAGAATAACAAAGAAATTTTCCTGCGAAACTGTTTGCGATGTATATAATAGGAAGGGCCTGCTGAAAAATGGCAGGTGACACAGATATATACACATTACCAGTGTCTCTAATGCCATACAAAACCAGAAAACTCTTATCATGTTTATTGAATTCTACGAAAATAATACCGAGCGATGGACCTGATAAGCTACCCAGGTAATTAATTGTCTTATTAAAAACAACAGTGCTCACAAACATTCTGCTCACGCTAATAAATGAGATTCTTTGGTACTTCAAAATTATTGTTGTTCACTTTTTTTAATTATAAAGTATAAAATATTACAGCACAACAATAATGAAAGAAGTAATGTAAAAAAACAACTAGTTTTTCAACAGTTTCGTTTTAGAGTGAAACTTTACCTGAATACATCTCAATATTTGTATTTTTAAGCAGGTAATAAAAACAAGTAATTTTTGAAGATCACAATGTATGTATAATATTAATACTCTGTTAAATATGTATTTAACGAGCTGGCTCAACAGAACTGTCATAGTTATGTATGCATAACATACATACAATTATATACTGGTAATTGCTATATAAATAGAATGTAAATAAATAATAGATATTCTTTTGCTCCTTTGTAATTTTGACTTAGTTAAGTCCTCTTGTAATGAAATCTTCTGTAATTCAAATCTGTAATTAAATCTGTGTTTATCTATATATTACTATGTAAGTACTATTTCTGTATTTCACTAATTATTTCCTGTAATGTATCATATTACACTCAATCATATCTTAATTGAAGGCCAAATGTTATAATATAATATTATATTTAAATGATAAGTTTCTAAGACAAATATGAAAGACATACTCGCAGGAGGATTATTATTTTTGTACACTTTAATCTATAAAGTACAGTTTATAATAATTAGCATCAGGATTGTTCTATACTTATAATAATATATTGTTGGGATAAAGCTATGTTGAAAGGCTTGTTATAACATAGTGGCCTCTGAAATAATATTTGAACCTTCAAGGCTAAAACGTACAGTGTAGTGTGTAGTGACACTCAGTGCAACAACATATTCACTTCAACAATGCAATGCATTATTAAAAATCCATGCTGTTAGAAGGACAATTAGATAATGTTACTTTTATTAACAATTACTCTATTGATTTATCTTAAAGAGTACAGTACAATGCTTCTTTAGGTCTCAAAATATTGTAAAAAATAAAGCACCGGAAATTAAGAAACTGAAAATTTTTATATCTTCTTTTTAGACTTTATCACGTAAGTGTAAAGAGCCTAGTTTTGATACTGATACAGTAACAGACGCAAAAGATATACATAGTAATCTGATTTTGTTAGTTATCTAATACTCGCTCTACAGCAGTGAAATGTGCTGTTGGTTAGTTAAACAGTTGTCATCTCACAGACATAATGTGTAGATTTTTTTATGCTTTGTTTTCTATAATTAATTTTATTTTCTATTGTTCTAATTATGTAATAGATATTTTTAGCTATTGGATTTTTATACTGAATTTTTTATTCCTACAGAGTGAATTGACAATTATAACTAATGTCATACTTAAAATAATGTTGTCACATTTATTTTGTAGTGTTCTACTAACATAAATTTTATGGTACAAATATTTGAATTGCAAGATTTTAAATATTGAATCGAGGGTTTTTGTATATTAATTTAAATATTTTGTGTTATTCAATATACCCAATCATTTATTATTGCCTATACAATTAATAGAATTGAAGTGTCTGTTTGTAATGTCAAAATAACAGTTTTTTACTAAATGCATATGAAAGTATGTACAATACATATAACAAAACTTCCTTTTTTTTAATTTTTGTCTGTCTGTCTGTTTGTTCCGGGTAATCTCTGAAACGGTTGGACACTAATATAGGGAGTAACTTATGCTACTTTTATTTTAGATAAAGAATTAGGGTTCCACACAATTTAAAAAAAAAACTGGTCATGGTGAATCAATTTGGGCGCATAAATGGCTTATGATGAGTAAACCATAAGAGATATAGCAAATTAATGTACTATATAATCATAGGCAATAAAAAAATACCTACAAAAATGTGCCGGACAGTATACATCTATCTTCTTAGGAACACCTACAATAAGCATTTTTGTATTTAAAATAACCAGGAGTGAGGGAGCAAGATTCACACGGTCCACTGAGAGAAGCCACGGGCACAGGTAGTCTTATATAACTCAGTAAGCTATAAAATGAATATATTATTGTAAACAACTGCACAAAAAACCTAAAAAAAAGAATACTGAATGAATCCAAGAGATATGCACAAATTTGTCTCCCTTATTCCAGCTTCACATACAAAGGGTTCAATATCAATAGGTATAATATCTCATAAAGGTTTACAATTAGTACTGATTGGTAGCGATGTTACCTGCACCCTTGTTTGTTACCTTCTTTCCTCCTATTGGCCTCCTCTTATGAAAATGTGTGACATCCAACTGAGATGATAAAACATTGAAAACAACAAGAGTGAAATTGAAAAAATAATTTAGTTAATAATAGAATTTATTTTGATAGGATACTACAGAAGAATTTTTCAGATCTCTTTCTTTTTAAATTTATAAAACATGTTTGATAAACAGAGACTGGCGTGGATTTGCACATCTAGCCAACATACCATCCGACATAGCAGCAAGTTTCCACCAGAGTAATGACAAGACTGCCAAAGTGTTGGAGGAGTGGCTTCGGGATGGCTCAGCAACGGTTGGCAAGCTGCTTGAGTTCATGCAGCGTATCGACAGATATGATGTACATGATGAAATATTGAATGATCTCCAGGGTTATGTGCAGAGGGGTGAAATTGATTGTAAGTTTTATTAGAATTATTAACCCTTCTGATTTTAGATCTGATTTAGTTATAAGAAAACATGGTTCCACGTAGAACTAAACTAAAAAGCTGTGGAACTATTTCCCGGTCTGTGTGTTACCTCCATCCTACAACATAGAGTCCTCCAAACATAACTTGAAGAGACAAGAGCAGACTCGCATGACAAAGGCGATCATGAACATGACTGATCGAGGTCCGGCCACTTTGGCACCCTTGCAAGCATGTTGTCCATGCTTTCTTGCCTGAGTGCCTTATTCGCTCGCCTCCAAGCCTGGTTAAGAATTAATTTTATCCATGTAATAGTAATAATATTGTAACAGAAATATTGCTAAATAAAAAAACAAAAAAAGTATTATAGTTAATACTTAAAATGCTCACTTAGTTTTAGTACACAGCTGCATTTGCAAATGCATCTCTGTTTTAATGGCAATTTTGAATGTCTTATTATTATAAAAGGTGTGTACCAAGAGTCCATAGAGTTATGATTTTTTTTTTAAAAGACCAGTAAAGCTGTAAATTCCATCAGAGGCTCTGTTTTTGGCTAACAGTAAGGTCAGATCGAAAAAAAAGAACTGATGATGGATTTAATTGTCTATTTGCTGAGCTATGATAAAAAAAAAATATTTTAATACATAGTGTAACTAATTTTCTCTCCATTCCAAAAGGAAGTTTGGATAAGCAAGATAATTAATATGCCCTCATTGACAAGGCCATCAATTTTTCTGTAAAAATTTCTGTTCCATATTTTATTTATCCAAATTCCCTTTCATCTTCATGTGGTACCACAGAAGTTTTTTTTAGTTTTTATTATTTCCATGGAAGTATTTAGGTTCATATTTTAAATCACTGTTCAAGTTCAAACTTTCTAAGGCTTTTCGAAATACGTCTTCCATGCAACTAATTAGGAATTAATTCACTTCACATACCCATAATAATTAGAGTGCGACATGCAATACCAAAGTTATATCAAGTATATTATAATAAAAATGTATTAGCATATTGAGTTCCAATAAGAGATTTTGAGCAGAATTGTTATGAGTTTAGAGTTGAATCTTAACTGTTTTCATCTCAGTGAATCAGCCATACCAAATAGCAATTAACAACAATCGGATAGCACCACCCCTCGATGAAGAGTTCAGTGTGATCACAGTCGACGACAGTGTTGGCTATGAGCACCGGTACCACGCATTTGTGCTCTATGCTGACGAGGACAAGGATTTTGTTGATGAGCTGTACGATAAACTGGATGGAACATTTCAGGTATATATTCTGTTCTTTTTACTTGTACCTTATAGCATAGGTTTTGAAATATTTTTCTTTTATACTGCTAAAGTGGTCAACAAGTATACAGCCCATCTGATGGTATGTGGCTACAGTAGCCTATGGATACTTGTAATATCATAGGTATCATTAGTGTGTTTCCAACTATGTGTGTAGGTGTGTTACCCCACCTACCAAGGAACTCTGAAAGTATAAACAGTACTTTTAACAAATAATCCAAATTTTTGTCTGTCTGTTTGCTTGTTCCGGGTAATCTGCCATTGAAACACTTTTGAGTGATAATTTATAGAAATTGTATGAAGTTTTTACCTTTATTATAGGGTAATATAGAGTAGATCATTATGTGAATGAATGTTATGTTTGGATGTGATTGTTTCTCTGTACATCTATTGAAAATGATACTACTAACTTTATGCAATTTAATACTGTAAAAAAATAACAACATGTTGATATATGCTGTCGATTTTTTTACCGGCTCTTCTTGATGACTGGGATGTTTTTCCGAACCGGTGGTAGTGTACTAATGTAATGTAATGTTCATAACGTGTCTTCTTAAGGCTTAAATTGACTAAAATAATTTAGGTTTTGATTTTGCCCTTCAGATATGCACGAAAGAGAGGCTGCTGCCGGGACATGCGACGGAGTACGCGCCCGTCGCTCAGCTCATCTCGAAACGGTGTCTCTACATCATACTGGTGTATTCGCCGCACTTTCTCATGAGCCCAGCGAACACGTTCTACAGGGATTACGCACAGGCCGTCACGATCGGTGAGTTGTCCTGTGTACGTGCTTTGATATGAAACGTCTAATGCGGCGGGTCAGATCGGTTGTTGGCGTGGCGACACTTTGGTCCCAACGTTGGCGTTTGTAGGCGCCACCCACACCGAGTATTATCACACTCATGGCCGATTGGAGGATTATGACCATGGCGATCTGTGTCGCGGTTGTGACCCCATTTTACTTCATATCAATACTATATTTTAGTATGAAATATACAGACAGATATTGTATACCTGGATTCGTCTTTCATTACACCTTCTGTACATCTCTATGTGTATTGCAAATTCCATACCTTCAAATACAAGAACATCATTCAGGATGTCTTAAAATTGTTATTCAATATGTTTTTCTTTTAATTATACATGCCTTCCTTTTCATGAAAAATTAGTGCTTCAAAAATAGTTTTTTTTTTCACAGAATCAAAGCAACAGACATTCCAGCGTAAGATCATACCAATAATGTACAAAGAATGTCAGTTGCCAGTTCATCTCATGTACTATCACAAGCTATACTATAAGAAGGAGGGTCGGGCGATGTACGACTTCTGGGAGAAGCTGAAACAGTCGCTTGGGCAGACTAGGCCGATGCCGAGGTAAATCACTTGAGTATAAACTCTGTGTATTTGATGTCTAACAAATCAGTAACTCTGTAATAAATCTTATAACTTATAAAGCCTACACACATTGGCTCAAACAATATTGGCCCCAGCAAATAACCTAGTGTTGTGTTCCTGCGGTGCGTAGGGTTCCCAGAGCTCTTTGGAGTAGGGGGATTAAGATCAGCAGGGCACTGATTATATCTATGGCTATTTATAGGCTTCCATAGGCTATGGTGGCCGCAAAAAAGTATTTGTACACGAATTTTTATGAATTAATTGTTACATAACTTTTATTAAAGCCCATCCTTTATTTACAGGCTGAACGGTGCAAACACATCTCATTCAGGTCTGAATATAGTGGAACTTCCCAACAGTAACGGAGTTAGCAATTCATTCACTGAGAGCCAGTTTTTTCTCCCAGCAACACAGAAGCCGCATAGCGTATCGATGAACGACCTGGACTCGTTGAACGCCAGCGCGCTGGTCGATGACGACCGCTCGATCAGCAATTACAGCGAAATAAGCGACATCTCAGTCGAGAAGAAGAAGAAAGTCGGCCCGATAAAGCGGATCATTAATAATATGAAATGGAGAAAGTCGAAGAAGGAAGTCCTCGCTGGTCCTTCGAGCGCCTTGTAGTGTTAGTGTTGTGAACAAAAGTTAAAGTTGGCAGAGAATAAAAGTTACTTGAAAGTGTAACGTCACGTCAGTTCATGCGAGAGTTTATTCTTTTTAGTAATCGCTATACTTTGCTCTTGGCGTCGCTCGTGTTAATGTTGTGTTGGTCACGATTTGAGATTTTTTTAGGTTGTTATGAAAAGTAATTAAATGATGATTTGGTAAGTAAATAGTTGTATTAAACTGAGGTGCCACTGTAAAAGTCGTGGATTCGAATCGTATAATTAGTGTTGGATTCACGTAGGGATACATAGTTGGGCAGTGAAGTATTCTAGTCTTCGACTGATTAGCTGCCCTGTAATTAAAATTCTTTTGCTGGATAAATTTCTGTTTAACTTTTTGAGTTGCCATATTCAAGTTCATCATAACATACTGCCAAATAAATACTAAATCTATGTGAGCAATTCTTGTATATGTATTTCAAAGGATTTGGATGAAATAATATATTCAGATAATGTTATAATTTCCATGTTTACCTAGATAGGTGTTTTTTTAGCTGACTTCCAAAAAGGAGAAAGTTACTCAACTCAAATGTTTTTTTTAAAATGGATGTTCAGCCATTACTACTTTGTTTACGAACTGATTTATTTGAGTCTTCTACCTCAACGGAGGTCCCATTTTAATTTCATTGGTATTGGACCTTCGATTTTAAAGATATATCAGGGAACTCCTCAAAATCATTGAAGTTGGGTTTCCTTTTTGTTAAAAATTGTCTTGTTTTAATACAAAATATTTAGCATATATTAATACAATGAATAACATTAAAATCATTTCCGTTCTGAATGTTAGTCTTTACAATTTTGCTTCGAAAAGAGAGAGGCAACTAAATTCTTTTGTTTAGCATTTATATCTATTTGATTGCTGGACACTGTCTTACTCTGAAGTGTTCGGGAGAATTTGCTCTTTATAAAGACACAGCGTATTGTAGTGGTAAACATTTTTGTAAGGAAATACAAGATATGGATTGGCTGTTATATTGCAAATTGCAAATTTAGGATTTGCAATTAATGTTTATTGTTTCAATTTCTCATATAGAATAATATATTAATAAATGTCAATAAACTATGAAATCATTATATACAATAGTAATTATCGACTTTTTAAATCGGCTTCCAATCTTTATTATTTTATATATTTTAAAAGAGAAATTCAATATTTTTCTAAATTGTTATTTAGATGAAAACATTAAATACTGGTTTTCTATGGAAAATTATAGTAATCCCACTGAAGTATAGTGAGTGTCAAAGAAATTCTGTTGAATTAGGCGAATGTAAAAAAAGAAAATTATTTTATTGTAATATGATAGAGGGAGAGAGGATGCAGAGTAAATGAAACGGATAGATCTCGATACTGTAATTGCATATAAATGCTGTTATTATGGCCATTTTTTATAAAAATGTCAGATACCCTTCGAGCGAAAGAATTGTTTGTTGAAAATGTTGATTGTAATTAACAACCTATATAAATATTAATAGATTTTAGGGAAGTCTCCAAGGGTGTAGTCAGGTTTTTGATCAGGGGGAGGCAGGGGAGAATTAAATTTATATATTCTCTAAAAATAACAACGGGTCTCGGCGATGTGATCTACAAATAAATGCCCTTAAGTTTCGATAAGCGAAAAGTGTATAAAACCACTAAAATTCATGTGATGTATGGATCTGTGTGCTGGGCAACAAAAGAGATGAATGAAAGAACATTACATGTAGCAGAGATGCAAATGTTAGGAGGGATGTGGGGTGTAACTAGAATGGATAAGATTAGGAATGAGCATAACAGAAAATAAAGAAAAAATAAGAGGGATAAAGTGGGTGGTGTTTCGTATCAAGGGGTTAAGAGAAAGGTAGAGAGAATAAGCAAACAGTAGCAACTGCTAAATGGACATAAGCTGCACTTTTAAATTAATGAATAAGAAATAACAAAAGAAGAAGTTGACAGGATAAAAGTTATTGTGGTATGGGCATGTTATGAGGAGGGAAGAGAGTCATATAAATAGAAGAATGTTAAGTATGAAGGTGGACTAATATAGGAGTAGAGGATGACCAGAGAAGTTGTGGATGGTATGTTTCTATAAGGTGTGAATATAGAGATGACATTTTGATAGTGTAAAGTGAAACACATGTTGTGCCAACCCTACTTAAGTAGGATATGGGTAATTGTATGGTGAAAAAGTGGCTTAAGAAGAAAAAGAAATATTTGAAACTCCATTGAAAATAGATAACAGTATATTTTTAACTAGACTTACACAAAATGCGTGGGAGTACCCGATACCCCATACCCGAACCAGGCTGCGCCCATGGAAGTGTCGATTCGAATAAAATGCCTTTGAAATATTAAAGTGCCTTTTATAGTTCCAAATGTAAATGGATTGTTACCGAAGTGAAGTCTGAACTTGTGACCTTTATATAGATCTATTGTAAGAGATACAATTTTATTGTTGAGAAAATGTTAATCATGATTTATTATACTCTATTAAATAGTTTAAAAATTGATGTTTTGTTTTTTTTTTTTTCATTATAACAGTGGCTATGCGCTGTTCTGTTCGAAAATATGTAAATTGAGTAAATGAAAATTGTCCTAACCTTACATAGTTACTACATGATAAGAGAAGGTCTCTTTGTTATAATAATATGAATCCCGCAATCAAGAAAATACTGTTAATTATGTCAAATTTGATAATCATGTAATTAAGATAACATTTTGTTTACATGATTTGATAATAATTATCTTAGGTAAATAACAAGTTTATTTCGTATTTCCATATATAATACAGATAACTTGGTATGTCTAACTTGCTTGTTCTATACTAAAAGTACTTTCTTCTTCTTCTTCCTAACTTGGCAACTAGTCCTCTTTAATGAAGACTATAACTGCCATTATCAAGTGAATATAGTGTCCTGTCTTATGACGATTTTAGTATCCTAACAAGATGGTGGCTCTCTTGTTACAACTTCTTGGCAGTTTTTTTGGGATACCAGATTGCATGCTCTTAGTTTATATTTATAATCCACTTCACTTATGTACAAAAACCAATCTATATCACGCAAAACACCACCGATATTACATAATATAGGGTCAAAAACCTAAGTAAATGCAATTACATTTTATATATCAACTCGTCATAAGCCAACACCATTGCACTAAAAAGCAGCGCAATTTATTTCTACATAAAAACTATACCTAAGTAATGCTTCCAGTGATACAGTACGCAAAAAAGAGATAGAATATGAAAACGTTTATATGCCATTTTTGTTGTTAGAAAGAAATTAATATATATTTTGAGCTGTAGTAACGTGCAACCGCAACAATGGATAATACGTGACCGAAAGAATGTCGGGCTATTACCTTACCTTAGTATTGCCTAAATAGAACGCGGTTAACGCATCTACATTTATAAAAACGTCTTAGAGTAAATAAATTAAAAATAAAAACCACAACGAGTCACTTGAAGATCCCGCCAAAAACTCAAAAAGTACATACATCTGTTTTGTCACTATGAAGTGCACGTTCCGCACTATTTAAGTAGCTACTCCAATTTCTTTTATTAAGTTCCAAGTTCGGTGAAGCTACAAAAGCCGCAGCGGTTTCAGGGCCCCTAAGGCTAATAGTGTAGTCAAATTAAAAAAAAAAAAAATTAAAATTATTTTTGTCAGTTAGTACTGTTCGAGACTATAAAATTTACATCCTATTGGAAACCACTTGCATAATTACAATACTCTATTTGTATTGGCATACACAATACAAATATGTAACCTCATGCCAAACTTTATGACCATAGATGATACAATAATACGGGAATTTATGACCTCTGTGAACATAGGCGGGCTCATAGATGTAGTATTAAATCTAAATAACAAAACATAAATTTAGGTACAAATACTATAGAATTATATTTAATAACTATTATTATAGCAACAATTTATCTAAAAGCAAGACAACATTATTATGGCGTAATTAATATTATTTATTTAACTTTACCATACGCCAGTTCGGACTCGTAGCTGCGTTCAGATCGGCCATAAAGTTTGGCGTGAGTTAACTGTTTTAATGAAAATCAATGATATTTTATATGTAGATACGGCATTGACGCTCTTTACATGCCATCGTGGGTGAGGGACAATTGTTGTGTTTTTAAAAGCAAGCAATATGGGTATCAATACGTGTGGAACAAGGATAACAAATATGTTGGCCAAACATTTGTATTATAACAGTCGCGATTTTTTAATGCTTGTCATTCATTATTTAACCCAAACTGAAAGTCTATGATCTTTTTCTTACATAGAGATTTACAACGTTTGGTCATAATAAATATCACCAGATATTAACCACGGAGTACCTTATATATAGGTAGGTACTGAAAATGTTAACACGCTTAGCCTAGTGCAAGACTGGCTCTCAAGTGCAGCTGCCGGAACACATCTATTGGTATTTGGCGACAGATTTACAATTTGAGGGTGGTAGCTAGCGAGGCGGGCATTAAAAAAAGCTCTACCACCATGCTATGGTTTCATCGCATTATTTTCCTTTAACGAAAGCTCCGCTCACTGCAGGGATTCAAACTCACATCGATCGACGCGGATACCGTACACGCCATTATTAAAATATATTATATACATTATATCATTTACATAGGTATATACAGGTTGGCCAGAAAGGCGTACGATTTTAAAAACACTCTTGCGTTTGAACCTTATGAGCGGGGGCTGCGCGAGTGGTGGGGATGAGAAGCTCGGTTTTCGGAAATTTAGTCGCGATGGATCGCTTCACCGGAGCGCAGCGTGAATTCTGCGTTAAACATTATTATAAAAATGGCGATTCGTGTGCTATTGTTCGACGTTTATTTCGGCGTGAGTTAAAATTACATGACGTAAATCAGTGTCCAAAGGAAGGTGTGATTCGAAGTTACTGGTTCGACTCTCAAACAGAAGCCTGCGGGACGCCCAAGGTCAACAAGAACGGAAGACACAATTCAACAAGTTAAAGCTTCAGTTCAACGTAATCCTGGTCTATCGACTCGCAAGCGATCAGCTGAACTTGTGGTGTCCAGAACATCTTTGCGTCGCATTTTGTTGAAAGATTTGAATTTGCACCCGTATAAAATTCAACTTGTGCAGGAATTACTGCCAAATGACCCAATTTTACGACGAGCTTTTGTTGAAACAATGTTGGAACGCTGTCAAAGTTTCAACAATATTCTGTTCTCCGACGTTGCCCTCACTTAAATGGGCATGTCAATAAACAGAATTGCCGTTACTGGGCTGCCCATGTGCAAAACATCAAAAGCCTCTGCATTCGCCGAAAGTAATCGTTTGAGCGGCCATATCAGCACACGGAATTATCGGACCCTATTTCTTTGAAAATTAACAAAGGCCATCTCTCACTGTACATTCTGACCGATACATAGCCATGTTAAGGGATTTTTTATTTCCGCAACTGCAACAATTTGAAGCCTATAATCGTGCGACGTGGTTTCAACAAGATGGTGCGACATGCCATACATCTAATGCTTCGTTAGCGGCCGTAAACGAGATGTTTGCTGAGAAACTGATATCGTGCCGAGGTGACATTGCATGGCCGCCTAGAAGTCCGGATCTAACGCCACCGGACTTTTTCATGTGGGGATACCTGAAAAGTAGAGTCTACTCCAGCCACGATTAACCAATTGAAGATAAATATCCGAGAAGAAATGGCAGCTATTCCTCGTGCAATGTGTCAGCGAGTTTTTACCAATTTGAGGTTCAGATTCGAGGAATGTTTGCAGCGGGTGCACACCTGAATGATGTAATTTTTAAGAAATAAATTTCCCAGTTGTCCATTTTAATTGAAATAAAATGTGTATGTGTATTGTATTTAGTTTTTTATTTTTTTAAATTTGCAAATATTTCTGTCCCTCCCTGTATCTATCAGTGGCGTAGCTAGGTAACCAAAGGCCCTGGGGCAAAAAATAAACTAGGGCCCAAATTACACTATTTAAAATCGTTTGTTCCGCATTCGTCGTAAAAAAGAACTCTTTGCTAGGGTAAGTATGACATCGAATAATCTTTGAAGAACTATTTTCCAAAATGACGCTTCTTTACGAATTTCAGTTTCAAGTTCCTTGTCGATAGTTGGAGACATTCTTTTCCAAAATTCATACGTGCTTCCGTTTGAACACTCGAGAAATTGTGTTTTATTCGTTCTGATAAATGTTTCCAGTCCCGAATGCCCTTACACCACACATTATTTCTTTGCGAAGTAAATAGCCAGCAGAGTTGGCAATAGGCAACATCTAGTATTTTAGAATAACACAACCAAAAACTATGAACTGGTCTATATTTAGAAGTTGAAAAGTAGTACCTACGATTTTCTAAACGCCTGTTGTCCTGGTGGGCGTCTTTTGGAAAGGTCCCGAAGGATTTAAAGCTCCACGATCAAGAATTTGAAGATTTTTATCATCACTTAACAATAAAATGTTCGTCAAATTTCCCAAATCGTATGCCGATTTTTGTCTAGTATCATCCCTTTCTTGACGTTGTTTGCGCTTAAACGCACCGCTAGGATTATTTATCCAATATTTAAGTTCTCTTATTTTTGCAAACTTATTATGTCATAATCAGCAAGAAACGTAATTGATATAATATTATAACGTCACGTCGTTGGGGAATCCCCGGACTCACCGGTAAACATTTTATATCGATCGACAGATGGCACTAGCAAACCTATACTATAATGCTCCGACTACACTTTTATTTAAGCGGCACGAAGCTTCGCGAATTTACCGATTTGCCTCTTGCCCAAACTAGAAAGTAAAAACGAGACAAACGCTTCCGTTTCTGGCAAAAATTCCTACGAATACTTTCATACAAGTGTGGTTAGTGCTAGGAGTGTCATGTACTAAAGAATAGCGTTTCATTTCTCAAGTAAAAATATTATTTTTCAAGTAATAGATAAACGAAAAAAAAAAACAATTAAAAATAGGAAAATGTTTGCTATGAAAGGTTTTTTGTTGCAATAAAGTTTTAATTTATTTATCAGATACTTATGTAGACCGTTTGTTATAATTTACACGGTTTTCCGTGTGCGATAACATAAATAATTACTTAATAAGGGTGAGCGTATAAAATATATATATATATATATATTATTTTTTTAGATCTGACTATACTGTTAGCCCTAAGGGCCCTGAAGCCGCTGCGGCTTTTACAGCTTTACAGGACTTGGGGTTATCGTTTTAATATCAGTCTACTTTATATACCACCGCTTTGCGGCGCACAATATAAGGCTGGCTTCACAGTCGCGCCGTCGTTCAGCCTCGCGCGCTTTTAAATTCACTTTAAGTAGCATTATATAGTAGCGTTTTATAGTCACGCTGTTGAAGCGTGCCGCGTTCTCATAGGTCCGTGCTTCAAGTGCATGCTGTTGAAACTCGCAGTTCAACGGTGCGACTGTGAACAAGCTTTAAAATACAGGGCAGTTCCCCGCAAGTTTCAAACAAAGATGTTCGCGTTCCTGGAATCTGATTTATTTATATTCCGAATGTGGGAGAAATTTTCACTAGTTCAATTTATAGTTTTTAAGTCAGAGTCCGAGAGGCCCCCTGAGCTTGGGGGCCCCGGGGCACTGCCCCGTCTAGCCCTCCGGTAGCTACGCCACTGATATCTATACGAATAATATAATAAAGCGGAAAAGTTTTTTGTTTGTTTTTTTTAAACACGCCAATCTCTGGAACACCCAGTCTGATTCGAAAAATTCTTTTTGTATATGATGATAGCCAGACTCTTGAGGAATAGTAGAGGCTATTGTACGATTTAGGATTATGCATACTGTTGGACGTCTCATGGTAAAATATTTTTAAAGAAGATTGAAGGTTCTCCGCAAATAGCAATATATAATGAAACCGATCTCAAAAAAATTAGCGAGAAATTACTAAAACTTTTCGTCACATTTATTACATTTATATTTTTCTCCCTTAAATGAATATTTTGATATTACAAATTTAATATTTAATTATAAATACTTGTTAGGTCGCTTTTGTTACTTTGCAGAGATACAGATATACCTACACAAACAAACACATAAACTACTTTACTTTAAAAGTGAGTTATTTATATACTGTAATGAAGTGACATATAGCGTCTCCCCAACAATCATATTATGACATTCTATGTATAAAATGGCACATTCAATTTTTAAATAAAACAATTAACACAAATGTCGATAACACATAATATGAAATTGGCGTTTTGTACGGGAGGAATAAAAAGACAATTTTTTTTTTGTAGTCAAAACCTGTTATAACGACATCGAAGGGACTGCTCATATTCAGTCGTAAAAACCGATAGTCGTAACAACCGGTGATGTTTAATGTGCATCGTGCAAGTACAAACAAATCGATAGGGAATTATTGGAAAAATATATTTATTCAACTATGTACATTTTGTTTATTACACATAAGTACAATGCATATTATTTTTCTGTGAGCATAAAATCTGTAATTTTGGTCTGTTTGGAACACTTCTGTTGTGCATAGATATTTTGTAATTAACGTATCGTTATAATTGCTGTGGATATGGAACCGTTCATTAAAAAGAACAATCTTTCTTAATACACTAACAGCATTGATACCATCATTCAAAGTTGGTGCAGTAAATTGTTCTTCAGAGTCTTCCTGTTCGTCATCTTCCTCTTGAACATCTCGTACAATATCATCTTCCGTAGCTCGAGCGCAAATTGCAATAGAGTTATCTACATCAGTGAACTCTGCTGCTTCAGTAGTAGATAAAGCAGGTCGTAAATTTTGGGCTAATTGAGCAAGAGAAATATTGTCATCTCCATCATCATCAGTCACATCATCTGAGGTTATTGTTAAGAGGTCTTTAAAACCAGCATGTTCAAAGCAGTTAGCTATAGTGTTTTTTGAAACGTTTTTCCATGATTCTGATATCATCAAGAACCGTAAAGCTTTTTTGGTCGCTACTGTCAAGGTTTTGTATTAACTTAAATACTTGCAGTCTTCTATACTGAGATTTTAAACACCTTATTACACCTTGGTCCATTGTTTGCAACACAGATGTAACATTTGGTGGTAAGAACACAAGTTTAATGCATTTTAGATTAGTAACAGCCGGATGAGCAGGACAGTTATCAACCAAAAGTAGAACTTTCTGTTTGTTTCCTTTCAATTCAGCGACCCAGTTTCTTAACCATCTCTCAAAAATGTCCGATGTCATCCATGACTTCACATAGTATTCATACGTTACCGGCAGTGAGTGTATGTTTTTAAAGGCATCTTGGTCTCTTAGATTTGCCAATAACTAAAAGCTTTCTTTTACAGGATCCTGTCATATTTGCTGCAACCATAATAGTTAATCTTGTCTTAGACATTTTTCCTCCCGAACAATTCTCTCCTTTGAACTTTAAAGTCTTGTCTGGTTACATATTGTAAAAAAGTCCAGTTTCGTCTGCGTTAAACATTTCATCTGGTCCGTAGCCTTTGAATAATGTAGGCCACTTTTGCGTTATCCATTCTTCTACAGTATCCTTATCAACACTAGCAGCTTCACCACTCATTTTCCCGCCGACAATACCGTGCCGAGCCCGGAAACGTTGAATCCAACTAGACGAGCAAACAAAATCTTCGCCAAAACGTTGAGCAAAATCATTAGCTTTTTGTTGAAGAATCGGTCCGTTTATTGGGCACATTATTAGCCCTTTGATATTTAAACCACTTTAACAAAGCTTCCTCAATATTCGTATGCTTCGTTGTTCTGGCTCGTTTCATGTTCAAAAAATTATTGTCATAAAGCGCTTGAATTTTTTCTCGCTCTTTACAAATGGTTGAAATTGTCGAGTGTGATACACCATATTTCTTTGCTAAATCTTTGTTTGAAATTCCGCTCTCTAGCTTGGATATAATACGCGATTCTTTGCGACATTTTAAAAGTTTCACGAATAACTCTACAAAGTTTTGGTGCGTCTTGTGTATAGATAAGTAACAAACTAACTGAAGAGAATGAAGAAGCGGGCTTTGACTCTACTGCATGCACGTGTTTTGTTTCTAAGAATTAAAAATGACCCTACACTAAACTAAATCCTATTGTTTTCTTTCCTGGTTGTAATAACCATTGAAGACAAATGTGGATACCTATTCAAATTGTTTACAATACAGCTTAGCCGGTCGTTCTAACAGATCTAATTCTCCGAAATATTAGTTTAATGTGGTCGTTTTATGAGGTATGTCGTTATTAGCAATGTCGTATAAAGCAATGTTTTTAATAAGGCGGTCATATAGCATTCAGCCGGGACCTTTGTTCTAGGTTATTATAACCGGCATGTTGTTCTAAACGATGTCGCAGTAAACGGTTTTGACTGTATATTTAATTAATCAAAGTATGCACCGTTTTTATCTACGCACTTTTGCCATCTCATAGGTAGTTTTTACTTTCCCGATTTGCTTCAAGTGGATTAATACAGTTTTATCACTTACCCCGAAGCCTGCAGCTATCTCTGAAGTGCTTTGTAATGTATCCGCTTCCACAATAGCCTTTAATTCTTCATTTTCCACTTTGGTCTCCGGCCGTCCACTGGGTTGGTTCTGAAGGTCGAAATTTCCGAACGAAAATGTTGAAACCAAAAACGTAACAACCAAACCAGCGCCCCGTACACATCATTAATCCTTCGAGCTGTTTCTGCAGCACTGGTGTCACGGTAGAACTCGTACTCGTAAATATACTGATATTTCATGTTTTCCATTGTGCGGTAATAAGCGACGCCAAAGAAAAAATAATGAGGAAAAGTCAAAAGTTCAAAAGTCAAATGTACCAGCTAAATTAATTTTTAAATTTGAATTTGGACTTCTTAACCAAAGAGGAGATATTTCAGATGACATTGGTCAGTACGACAAAACGCTAATTTCATATGTAAGGACCTAATATTATATATTCCTCCGCCGAGTCGGTCTGTCTGAACGTGATAAATTATTAAATTGTCATACGGTTTTCATAAATGAACAGAGTGATTTCTGAGGATGGTTTAGGTGTGAACAATAATTCATTGATTTTTGTGTAAATAGGCTGAAATATAACAATGATTGTTGAAGATGTGGGGAAAAATCATGCCGACTGGGAGCTTTAATGGCGTGCGCCGCGTAAACCAATAGAGTTATAATATGTAATATACGACAAAAAAAACTGTAGGCATATATGGTTTGCTATCCGTACGAAGCTGGGGCGCGGGTTGCTATTAAAATAATAATATTTAATTACGTATAGATAAGTAAACTTAAAGTTATTCTTAGCAATCAACATTGAATTCATTCAACCGTTCGTCTCAGATTAGTAGATTCGTTTTATCACAATTAACGATATAAGATAATTTTAAGCTTAATTAATCGATTTAAATTGTATGTTCTTTATCTATTTGTTATCACATCTGCATCTATGTACACCTCTAATAGAATATTGCTTAGTTATGTAGAGCGGCGAGGTATCCATCGATACGTCCCGAATTACCTGTTTATTAGTTTTTTGGCTTGCCCGTACATATGTAACTTCTTTTTTTTGGCGCCGCAATAAGCTCTTGCCAGTGTCAATGTTTTTAAGCCATTGTAGTATTTTCTAATATTCAAAGTGGAGTCTAACAAGATGATAGCCCCTTGCCACAACTATCCAGGAAGTTTTTGTGTCATCTCAAAATGCATTTTTCCAGTAGATATATATTATTCCGCGTCACGTATGCACGATAACCGAACAGCATAACGCATAATACCATCAATATTACATAATACAGGTCGAAGAACCTACGTTAATGAATAAAAAAAAACAAGGCAGCTCAAGATTTCACCAAAAGTATCCCGTGGCCCCAGGGCAGTTACGTACATTAATATCAGGACAAAGAAGCTGAAGTGATACTCGCCAGCAAAATTATAGATAAACTTTTAAAGGTTTTAATTTAATTTTTAGACAACATGTTACAGGTATTACCTACTTTCATAAACTAAATGATGCTAATGCCGTTTAAATATTATTGTAACTTTTTTAAATTATGATTCTAAAAGAGAAACAAAGCCCATTATGATATTAATTAAAAATTAAACACGAAAATATTTAATACCAAGTATAATATAGGTAATTATTTAGATAGTACATTATTAGTGTAAATAGTTTTCCCTCTCGGTAAACAGACGCCATTCCGTAGAGTTGACTTTGAATTATGCTCCCGAAAAAAGTAATTCATTCTCATCACTAAGTTTTAAGAAAGGCTAACAACCATAACGAAGCTTCATAATGTTGAGTTAATGATAGAGTTTAAGGGATAACATTGTCTAAGTGATTTAACAAAACAACATATAGGTAAACCACTCGACTTATACATTTGTATAATGCCAATCACACTAGAGCTGATCGAAAGATAAAGTCAGACCCCCACCCCCTCAAATAAAATATAATATTTGTTTACGCTAATTATATATAATAGGCCGTGGTATGAGGCACAATCCTCTTTCCCCTCTCCCTCCGGCCGTTTTCCTTACCACCGATCCCCACCCCTTGCACGGACTGGTGCAAGTCTGTCTGCGTCAACGGTACGAAGCAGGAGTGTTGCACTGCGCATGTGCGCTCGAACAAACGAACGGACATAAATAAACAAGTGAAATTAATTTGTGCCAAATATTCTTCGATTGCTTCAATTTATTGCCCCTGAAAATATATTAATGGATTGTGCTCAATATAAGTTTGTAATATTGTACAACGAATTTGCGTCGAGAGTGAAGCTGACCGGACGCCCCTGAAATTCAGCACGCGACCTGCACCAGACGTGAGTACCAATTTATTCACTCCTTCCCTCGCCTTGTTCCACGTGCATTTTAAAGATAAAGTTCCTCTGAGCTAGCGCCTACAATATTCAATTATCGTACAAAATTATATTTATTCTTTATAATTTGATCGATTTAGATCTCATTGTTTGTTAACTCTACATCTGCGCTTTACCTCATGGGCACGTGAAAACTCAACAAATCAAACTCCCCTCTCCTCCTCACCTCGTCACTTTCCCTCACTCCTGCTTGTCATTTCGTATTTACCTGGCGTTGACTCGCATTAAATCTACATCTAACATTTCACCATTAACAAATAAAAATATGCCTGTTACAAAATCAAATGCCTTCTATTCTTCTTATACAATATGTATTAAAAACCCCGTCGGATCCGTGAAGGTGTTATTAGGTATCGAGATTATATTGTTTATGTTATCTATTTCAGATTTTAAGTAAAAAAAAACTACCTCTAATAAAATGTAAAAAAAATAATTAAATGAGGAAACTTACATGGCAATACAGGCGGCGCGGCGCAGGGTACCGCCTTACGATCAAACGTACCGTTGCGCCGCGCCGGGGCCTGCGACGGTGTTATCACGTTTTAAAAATTTGCTAAATTTTAGGGAAAATAAATATGTTAATTTTAAATCGCAATAAATATTTTATTTTCATAATAAATACAATTTTGATTCTTTTTTTGGTAATGTCATTGGGGTACCTACATACCCTTTTCGGATTCGACGTGGTTTTTTATACATATTGTATATTCTCTGTTGCAATCCTTGTTTAATCTACTTGCGATACGATAAAAATAAAACAAAAGTTTTAATATTGTCATATTTTTACTGGATCATAATTCTATGTATCCTGACGAAGTGGTCGGCACTGCAACTCGCTAGCAAGGTGTCTCTGTCCCCCCTGTCGCCTTCACGTTTCGGCTGGAACGTCAGCCGGCGCACTGTGAGATGGTGGGCCGCACTGGGGACAAAGGTAAGGGGGATTTAAGCACAACCAGAGTTAGATTTAGTGTGTGGCAACGGGAGCTTCAATTCCAAAATAACTCCCATTCTGACGAAGTTTTTTTTTAATAACAGCTCAGCACATTACAATCCAAAACACAACGGTGACCACCGAGAGATCTAAATCCATCGGCATTCGTCGCCGTTATGTTGGCCTGCATAAATATCTCTTCACGTTACGCTTAAAGAACCCGATGTTGTAAGGAGGAGGGAACACACTGACCGAGAGATGGTTCCATAGTTTCACGATACGACTTTTTAGTTCACGCCGAGATGGAGGTTATTGTAAAATTGTGACTGCGAAGGCCAGCGTGTGTGGTTCTGTTGTGGAAGGGAGAGGAGGGAATTCATTCATCAATAACATTAACGAAACACAATATTGTAAAACATAATTCATATTCAAAATTAATGAATGAACCCATTTCTATTTTGCTCGATGGTCCAATCTTTAAATCCGACCCTGACTACAATGTCAAAAATTCAAATAATATGTACAGATGTTTAGTTTTTTATATTGCTCATTTTAGTTATTCTGCGTTACTACTAGGAGCGCTGCAAGAAGATATAGAAAAGAAAAGAAAACGTAGTCAAAAAACATCCCGAATATACTGGACTATATTGGATGTGAAGTGATAATGTCATCGAAGGTGGTGTAATACTCTAGTAATTACAGGACCGGCTTAATCTTCTATTGTTCTAGCACGCGAAGTGGCGATCACCAGCATTTAGACAGTGTAGTCAGAAATAAATTAATCACAAATTATGTATAGAAAATTAAAAATCTATTTAAAATAGAATTTAAATTGTGTAATTATATAATAATCAACTTGCTTTAAAGTAAAAAGGACAGATTATTCGTTCATAAAATAAAAAGATTAAAGTTTCAAACCAATAACTAGAAACGACTGCAAACAAGGAGTTTTTGGCGGGATCTTAAAGTGACATGTTGTGGTTTTTTAACACGCTTTTATTAGCTTCACCTGTATGTATGTATGTATGTAACCGACCCCTTTGAGCTCGATTTTGTCCTACTTTGAATGATCAGATTTAATTCAAACTTTGCACACCTGTCAAAAGTCGATGACAATGCAATAATCCGATCAAAGCATCCGATTATCCTAATTAGATTCGCCAGGATTAATTAATTTCTTTCCGCATTCTTTGCATGCGAGTAAGAGAGATAGAGCTAGTGCGCGAACTACGCATGGGTGCAGTTCCACACTTACTCTTTCGGGCATGCAAGGTTGTACAGTTGATCATGCAGTCATTTATTTGGGTCCGCGATTGTTTGCTGCTGGACAAGCTTATGTGGCACTTAGTCGTGGAAGATCCTTGGACGGTATACGAATTGAAGAACTTGATTGCTCAAAATTAACAGGAAGAACTCCATGTAACAGTGAAGCATTGAATGAAATGATTCGATTAGGAGATAAACCATAAAATCTACAATCAGCCACAGAGTGAAAATTCACACTCATCCTCATTCTCAGTGCTGCCAACAGATTCGCTCCTATGATTATAATATTTTGTAGAGTGATTACGGATTGAAAATTCCATACTCAAGCATTAATGTGACTGACTGTATATGTAAATAAGGTTGCACCTCTGTGTCTCGCTGTTTATATTGGCATAATAGAAATCTTTGAATATGTGTTCTTAACCAAGATACAATCGGAACACATTTGTACATATTAAGGGCGCTTGATAGTTAGCAAATCGAACTAAATAATTAATAGTTTAAAAAATTTAACTAAAAATTGAAAAATAAATAATAGTTTAAAAAAACTAAAAGAAACACGCTTTCATAAAAAATACAACTAAACAACAGAAAATAAAATTTAATAAATTTGATTAAGTACAGTGTAAAAAAAAATGAATATACATTATTGTAAAAAAAGCGTGGGGTGCATAGTGTCAATAATTATAAACATTTTATTGACAGATAATGAGTAGAAGAATCATCACTGCCCCGTCTAGCCCTCCGGTAGCTACGCCACTGATATCTATACGAATAATATAATAAAGCGGAAAAGTTTTTTGTTTGTTTTTTTTAAACACGCCAATCTCTGGAACACCCAGTCTGATTCGAAAAATTCTTTTTGTATATGATGATAGCCAGACTCTTGAGGAATAGTAGAGGCTATTGTACGATTTAGGATTATGCATACTGTTGGACGTCTCATGGTAAAATATTTTTAAAGAAGATTGAAGGTTCTCCGCAAATAGCAATATATAATGAAACCGATCTCAAAAAAATTAGCGAGAAATTACTAAAACTTTTCGTCACATTTATTACATTTATATTTTTCTCCCTTAAATGAATATTTTGATATTACAAATTTAATATTTAATTATAAATACTTGTTAGGTCGCTTTTGTTACTTTGCAGAGATACAGATATACCTACACAAACAAACACATAAACTACTTTACTTTAAAAGTGAGTTATTTATATACTGTAATGAAGTGACATATAGCGTCTCCCCAACAATCATATTATGACATTCTATGTATAAAAAGGCACATTCAATTTTTAAATAAAACAATTAACACAAATGTCGATAACACATAATATGAAATTGGCGTTTTGTACGGGAGGAATAAAAAGACAATTTTTTTTTTTGTAGTCAAAACCTGTTATAACGACATCGAAGGGACTGCTCATATTCAGTCGTAAAAACCGATAGTCGTAACAACCGGTGATGTTTAATGTGTATCGTGCAAGTACAAACAAATCGATAGGGAATTATTGGAAAAATATATTTATTCAACTATGTACATTTTGTTTATTACACATAAGTACAATGCATATTATTTTTCTGTGAGCATAAAATCTGTAATTTTGGTCTGTTTGGAACACTTCTGTTGTTCACAGATATTTTGTAATTAACGTATCGTTATAATTGCTGTGGATATGGAACTGTTCATTAAAAAGAACAATCTTTCTTAATACACTAACAGCATTGATACCATCATTCAAAGTTGGTGCAGTAAATTGTTTTTCAGAGTCTTCCTGTTCGTCATCTTCCTCTTGAACATCTCGTACAATATCATCTTCCGTAGCTCGAGCGCAAATTGCAATAGAGTTATCTACATCAGTGAACTCTGCTGCTTCAGTAGTAGATAAAGCAGGTCGTAAATTTTGGGCTAATTGAGCAAGAGAAATATTGTCATCTCCATCATCATCAGTCACATCATCTGAGGTTATTGTTAAGAGGTCTTTAAAACCAGCATGTTCAAAGCAGTTAGCTATAGTGTTTTTTGAAACGTTTTTCCATGCTTCTGATATCATCAAGAACCGTAAAGCTTTTTTGGTCGCTACTGTCAAGGTTTTGTATTAACTTAAATACTTGCAGTCTTCTATACTGAGATTTTAAACACCTTATTACACCTTGGTCCATTGTTTGCAACACAGATGTAACATTTGGTGGTAAGAACACAAGTTTAATGCATTTTAGATTAGTAACAGCCGGATGAGCAGGACAGTTATCAACCAAAAGTAGAACTTTCTGTTTGTTTCCTTTCAATTCAGCGACCCAGTTTCTTAACCATCTCTCAAAAATGTCCGATGTCATCCATGACTTCACATAGTATTCATACGTTACCGGCAGTGAGTGTATGTTTTTAAAGGCATCTTGGTCTCTTAGATTTGCCAATAACTAAAAGCTTTCTTTTACAGGATCCTGTCATATTTGCTGCAACCATAATAGTTAATCTTGTCTTAGACATTTTTCCTCCCGAACAATTCTCTCCTTTGAACTTTAAAGTCTTGTCTGGTTACATATTGTAAAAAAGTCCAGTTTCGTCTGCGTTAAACATTTCATCTGGTCCGTAGCCTTTGAATAATGTAGGCCACTTTTGCGTTATCCATTCTTCTACAGTATCCTTATCAACACTAGCAGCTTCACCACTCATTTTCCCGCCGACAATACCGTGCCGAGCCCGGAAACGTTGAATCCAACTAGACGAGCAAACAAAATCTTCGCCAAAACGTTGAGCAAAATCATTAGCTTTTTGTTGAAGAATCGGTCCGTTTATTGGGCACATTATTAGCCCTTTGATATTTAAACCACTTTAACAAAGCTTCCTCAATATTCGTATGCTTCGTTGTTCTGGCTCGTTTCATGTTCAAAAAATTATTGTCATAAAGCGCTTGAATTTTTTCTCGCTCTTTACAAATGGTTGAAATTGTCGAGTGTGATACACCATATTTCTTTGCTAAATCTTTGTTTGAAATTCCGCTCTCTAGCTTGGATATAATACGCGATTCTTTGCGACATTTTAAAAGTTTCACGAATAACTCTACAAAGTTTTGGTGCGTCTTGTGTATAGATAAGTAACAAACTAACTGAAGAGAATGAAGAAGCGGGCTTTGACTCTACTGCATGCACGTGTTTTGTTTCTAAGAATTAAAAATGACCCTACACTAAACTAAATCCTATTGTTTTCTTTCCTGGTTGTAATAACCATTGAAGACAAATGTGGATACCTATTCAAATTGTTTACAATACAGCTTAGCCGGTCGTTCTAACAGATCTAATTCTCCGAAATATTAGTTTAATGTGGTCGTTTTATGAGGTATGTCGTTATTAGCAATGTCGTATAAAGCAATGTTTTTAATAAGGCGGTCATATAGCATTCAGCCGGGACCTTTGTTCTAGGTTATTATAACCGGCATGTTGTTCTAAACGATGTCGCAGTAAACGGTTTTGACTGTATATTTAATTAATCAAAGTATGCACCGTTTTTATCTACGCACTTTTGCCATCTCATAGGTAGTTTTTACTTTCCCGATTTGCTTCAAGTGGATTAATACAGTTTTATCACTTACCCCGAAGCCTGCAGCTATCTCTGAAGTGCTTTGTAATGTATCCGCTTCCACAATAGCCTTTAATTCTTCATTTTCCACTTTGGTCTCCGGCCGTCCACTGGGTTGGTTCTGAAGGTCGAAATTTCCGAACGAAAATGTTGAAACCAAAAACGTAACAACCAAACCAGCGCCCCGTACACATCATTAATCCTTCGAGCTGTTTCTGATGCACTGGTGCCACGGTAGAACTCGTACTCGTAAATATACCGATATTTCATGTTTTCCATTGTGCGGTAATAAGCGACGCCAAAGAAAAAATAATGAGGAAAAGTCAAAAGTTCAAAAGTCAAATGTACTAGCTAAATTAATTTTTAAATTTGAATTTGGACTTCTTAACCAAAGAGGAGATATTTCAGATGACATTGGTCAGTACGACAAAACGCTAATTTCATATGTAAGGACCTAATATTATATATTCCTCCGCCGAGTCGGTCTGTCTGAACGTGATAAATTATTAAATTGTCATACGGTTTTCATAAATGAACAGAGTGATTTCTGAGGATGGTTTAGGTGTGAACAATAATTCATTGATTTTTGTGTAAATAGGCTGAAATATAACAATGATTGTTGAAGATGTGGGAAAAAATCATGCCGACTGGGAGCTTTAATGGCGTGCGCCGCGTAAACCAATAGAGTTATAATATGTAATATACGACAAAAAAACTGTAGGCATATATGGTTTGCTATCCGTACGAAGCTGGGGCGCGGGTTGCTATTAAAATAATAATATTTAATTACGTATAGATAAGTAAACTTAAAGTTATTCTTAGCAATCAACATTGAATTCATTCAACCGTTCGTCTCAGATTAGTAGATTCGTTTTATCACAATTAACGATATAAGATAATTTTAAGCTTAATTAATCGATTTAAATTGTATGTTCTTTATCTATTTGTTATCACATCTGCATCTATGTACACCTCTAATAGAATATTGCTTAGTTATGTAGACCGGCGAGGTATCCATCGATACGTCCCGAATTACCTGTATATTAGTTTTTTGGCTTGCCCGTACATATGTAACTTCTTTTTTTTGGCGCCGCAATAAGCTCTTGCCAGTGTCAATGTTTTTAAGCCATTGTAGTATTTTCTAATATTCAAAGTGGAGTCTAACAAGATGATAGCCCCTTGCCACAACTATCCAGGAAGTTTTTGTGTCATCTCAAAATGCATTTTTCCAGTAGATATATATTATTCCGCGTCACGTATGCACGATAACCGAACTGTATAACGCATAATACCATCAATATTACATAATACAGGTCGAAGAACCTACGTTAATGAATAAAAAAAAAACAAGGCAGCTCAAGATTTCGCCAAAAGTATCCCGTGGCCCCAGGGCAGTTACGTACATTAATATCAGGACAAAGAAGCTGAAGTGATACTCGCCAGCAAAATTATAGATAAACTTTTAAAGGTTTTAATTTAATTTTTAGACAACATGTTACAGGTATTACCTACTTTCATAAACTAAATGATGCTAATGCCGTTTAAATATTATTGTAACTTTTTTAAATTATGATTCTAAAAGAGAAACAAAGCCCATTATGATATTAATTAAAAATTAAACACGAAAATATTTAATACCAAGTATAATATAGGTAATTATTTAGATAGTACATTATTAGTGTAAATAGTTTTCCCTCTCGGTAAACAGACGCCATTCCGTACAGTTGACTTTGAATTATGCTCCCGAAAAAAGTAATTCATTCACATCACTAAGTTTTAAGAAAGGCTAACAACCATAACGAAGCTTCATAATGTTGAGTTAATGATAGAGTTTAAGGGATAACATTGTCTAAGTGATTTAACAAAACAACATATAGGTAAACCACTCGACTTATACATTTGTATAATGCCAATCACACTAGAGCTGATCGAAAGATAAAGTCAGACCCCCACCCCCTCAAATAAAATATAATATTCAATTATCGTACAAAATTATATTTATTCTTTATAATTTGATCGATTTAGATCTCATTGTTTGTTAACTCTACATCTGCGCTTTACCTCATGGGCACGTGAAAACTCAACAAATCAAACTCCCCTCTCCTCCTCACCTCGTGACTTTCCCTCACTCCTGCTTGTCATTTCGTATTTACCTGGCGTTGACTCGCATTAAATCTACATCTAACATTTCACCATTAACAAATAAAAATATGCCTGTTACAAAATCAAATGCCTTCTATTCTTCTTATACAATATGTATTAAAAACCCCGTCGGATCCGTGAAGGTGTTATTAGGTATCGAGATTATATTGTTTATGTTATCTATTTCAGATTTTAGGTAAAAAAAACTACCTCTAATAAAATGTAAAAAAAAAAATTAAATGAGGAAACTTACATGGCAATACAGGCGGCGCGGCGCAGGGTACCGCCTTACGATCAAACGTACCGTTGAGCCGCGCCGGGGCCTGCGACGGTGTTATCACGTTTTAAAAATTTGCTAAATTTTAGGGAAAATAAATATGTTAATTTTAAATCGCAATAACTATTTTATTTTCATAATAAATAAAATTTTGATTCTTTTTTTGGTAATGTCATTGGGGTACCTACATACCCTTTTCGGATTCGACGTGGTTTTTTATACATATTGTATATTCTCTGTTGCAATCCTTGTTTAATCTACTTGCGATACGATAAAAATAAAACAAAAGTTTTAATATTGTCATATTTTTACTGGATCATAATTCTATGTATCCTGACGAAGTGGTCGGCACTGCAACTCGCTAGCAAGGTGTCTCTGTCCCCCCTGTCGCCTTCACGTTTCGGCTGGAACGTCAGCCGGCGCACTGTGAGATGGTGGGCCGCACTGGGGACAAAGGTAAGGGGGATTTAAGCACAACCAGAGTTAGATTTAGTGTGTGGCAACGGGAGCTTCAATTCCAAAATAACTCCCATTCTGACGAAGTTTTTTTTTAATAACAGCTCAGCACATTACAATCCAAAACACAACGGTGACCACCGAGAGATCTAAATCCATCGGCATTCGTCGCCGTTATGTTGGCCTGCATAAATATCTCTTCACGTTACGCTTAAAGAACCCGATGTTGTAAGGAGGAGGGAACACACTGACCGAGAGATGGTTCCATAGTTTCACGATACGACTTTTTAGTTCACGCCGAGATGGAGGTTATTGTAAAATTGTGACTGCGAAGGCCAGCGTGTGTGGTTCTGTTGTGGAAGGGAGAGGAGGGAATTCATTCATCAATAACATTAACGAAACACAATATTGTAAAACATAATTCATATTCAAAATTAATGAATGAACCCATTTCTATTTTGCTCGATGGTCCAATCTTTAAATCCGACCCTGACTACAATGTCAAAAATTCAAATAATATGTACAGATGTTTAGTTCTTTATATTGCTCATTTTAGTTATTCTGCGTTACTACTAGGAGCGCTGCAAGAAGATATAGAAAAGAAAAGAAAACGTAGTCAAAAAACATCCCGAATATACTGGACTATATTGGATGTGAAGTGATAATGTCATCGAAGGTGGTGTAATACTCTAGTAATTACAGGACCGGCTTAATCTTCTATTGTTCTAGCACGCGAAGTGGCGATCACCAGCATTTAGACAGTGTAGTCAGAAATAAATTAATCACAAATTATGTATAGAAAATTAAAAATCTATTTAAAATAGAATTTAAATTGTGTAATTATATAATAATCAACTTGCTTTAAAGTAAAAAGGACAGATTATTCGTTCATAAAATAAAAAGATTAAAGTTTCAAACCAATAACTAGAAACGACTGCAAATAAGGAGTTTTTGGCGGGATCTTAAAGTGACATGTTGTGGTTTTTTAACACGCTTTTATTAGCTTCACCTGTATGTATGTATGTATGTAACCGACCCCTTTGAGCTCGATTTTGTCCTACTTTGAATGATCAGATTTAATTCAAACTTTGCACACCTGTCAAAAGTCGATGACAATGCAATAATCCGATCAAAGCATCCGATTATCCTAATTAGATTCGCCAGGATTAATTAATTTCTTTCCGCATTCTTTGCATGCGAGTAAGAGAGATAGAGCTAGTGCGCGAACTACGCATGGGTGCAGTTCCACACTTACTCTTTCGGGCATGCAAGGTTGTACAGTTGATCATGCAGTCATTTATTTGGGTCCGCGATTGTTTGCTGCTGGACAAGCTTATGTGGCACTTAGTCGTGGAAGATCCTTGGACGGTATACGAATTGAAGAACTTGATTGCTCAAAATTAACAGGAAGAACTCCATGTAACAGTGAAGCATTGAATGAAATGATTCGATTAGGAGATAAACCATAAAATCTACAATCAGTCACAGAGTGTAAATTCACACTCATCCTCATTCTCAGTGCTGCCAACAGATTCGCTCCTATGATTATAATATTTTGTAGAGTGATTACGGATTGAAAATTCCATACTCAAGCATTAATGTGACTGACTGTATATGTAAATAAGGTTGCACCTCTGTGTCTCGCTGTTTATATTGGCATAATAGAAATCTTTGAATATGTGTTCTTAACCAAGATACAATCGGAACACATTTGTACATATTAAGGGCGCTTGATAGTTAGCAAATCGAACTAAATAATTAATAGTTTAAAAAATTTAACTAAAAATTGAAAAATAAATAATAGTTTAAAAAAACTAAAAGAAACACGCTTTCATAAAAAATCCAACTAAAAAACAGAAAATAAAATTTAATAAATTTGATTAAGTACAGTGTAAAAAAAAATGAATATACATTATTGTAAAAAAAGCGTGTAAAAAACTATTATTTATTATTTTTAATTCAATAACTTGGTTTTTGACCCTATATTATGTAATATTGGTGGCGTTTTACGTGATATAGTTTGGTTTCTGTGCTTAAGTGAAGTAGATTATGTATATAAGCTGAAAGCATTCATTCTGAGATCCCATAAAATCTTCCTAGAAAGTTCTAACATGGGAGCCGCCATCTTGTTAGGATACTGAATCGTCATAACACATGACACATTATTTCACTCGATAATGGAAGTAATGGTCTTCATTAAAGAGGACCGGTTGCCAAGTTAGGAAGAAGAATAAGAAGACGAACTGCAAGAAACAGGAATAACAAAACGTGTACGTAATAAAATAGTCATTTATATGTAGTAGCCAATAAGAATCAAGCAAAAAATATTTATAAAATCACTGTTAGGTCACAATTATGCTATACTATTTTATAAGTCGTATAATACCCAAGCTTTTCGTAAGCCGTCGAATTCGATGACTTGAACTTTACTCAGGCAGAGCAGAGCTAATGTTAAGCTTACGAACTATAAATTTCAATTTCGGAACTTAAGGCTGAGTTAAGACTGAGTACGCTCTATAGATTTCAGCCTAAGTCTAAAACACGCTACGACTAATTTATCTCTATTTCTAGTATTAACTTTGTGGTGATCTTTGACAAAATCTAGCTTGACTGAGTTTTTGCGAATATACATTAAGTACATACAACTTACTAATAATGATACCATTTTCGTTCGACAGGTGGAGCTGATATATGATTTAAGAAATTCTTGTCTATTAAAATAAGTAATCGTAGAGTATAGGTAATCTGTACAATTTTTAAAATATGTGTCTGTCTATTTGTTCCGGGTAATCTCCGAAAATGTTGGACCGATTTTGACTGGACTTTCACTGATAGATAGCTGATGTTATAGGGGGTAACTTAGGCTACTTTTATTTTAAGAAAAGAATTAGGGTTCCGCACAAATAAAAAATACTGGTCATGGTGAATCAATTCGGCCGCTTAATTGCTTACGCTGAGTAAATCATAAGAGATAGAGCAAATTAATGTATAACCTAATTATAGGCATTAAAAAGACCTACAAAAAAGTCAGAGAGACTATACGTCTATCTTCTAGGGAACATCCACAAGAAGCAATATTGTTTTTAAAATAGCCGGGAGCGGGGAGACAGATTTTCGCAGGCATTCTGTAGCCCACGTAAGCGAAGCCACGGGCACAGCTAGTCGTAGAATATTATTGAATAAATAAAATAATGTTAGATATAAATAATCCGAGTTAGGTAGGTAGGCAGTGTCTTTTTGTCTTTATGAAATGCAATCATAATTGTAGACTGGCTATAAATGCTGACTGAATAAACATACCTGTGGTCAAGTTCGTGCAGCAAACTCCAACCGTTACCTCCGAAGCAGTATATCCTGATGAGACCAGATTCGAAACCGGTCGCGAGTATCCTACCCTCGTCGATGTGTAGGGGTGCGAACGCTAGTGCTGTGACGGAGGCACCAGCGACCCCTAACGGTTTACCTACCAAACCGTAATCCCTCAGAGACGAGTCCGTATTGATACCAGTTTTTGTCCACACGCAAATCTGAAACAATGTGAATACCGGATTAATATGTGAATGTGAATACAGGTGTAGTGGTAAAGCAATACTATAGAGCCGAGAGGTCGCGGGTTCGATCTCCGCATATGACTGACTTTTGGGTGATAAGCGTGACTGTCAGTTGTGTGTTTGTTCATAATAATATCAGATGTTTAACTAGCATAATACAATCTTTGCTTAGTCTGAAAATAAACGGCCTTGTGAGAAATAGATTTTATGAAGTATAAAAATAATACCTTGCCATCTCTCGATCCTGTCGCGAAGACCTCCGCGTCGTGTGACCAAGCGCAACACCAGACGATCCTCGCGTGTACTCCGTTGGTCTTGTCCGTCGAGGCAGCCACATGGAAAGTGTCCGAACCTGGTAACCTGAGGAAGACTGTCCAGCGGCGGTCGCGCGACACCGACAGCAGCCGCTTACTGTCCGGCGAGAACGCCAGCTGCGTCACCGTCAGCTGGTGGGACTCCAACTTTTGTATTTGGTGCCAGTTTGATGTTTCCCTGAAATGTTAATGAAAACTCCATATCGGCTTCACGAGAAGACCACACTGCGACCGCCAAAAGACTAAAACGACGGAATCTATTTTATTTAATTTTACAATATCCTAAACCTTGCAACATTTTGAATTTACAATATCATAAATGTACAATATCTTACATTTAAAACATCTTAAATTTACAATATCTTAAATTTAAAATATCTTAAATGCAATGCAATGATGGCTCAATGGTAGCATACCCGAACACTTGGTCTATTGATATAGGTTCGAAACACGAAAATAAGCCAGAGCTTTTTGTTGATCTAAGCATAGTATGGTGATAGGGCATTTTCCAATGTCATAGGTTAACCTTTTTTATACAACTAAGGCTACCGTATCCTATAGACGCTTGTAGCATCACAGGTATCAATAGCGTGTTTCCGATCTTGGCACTTCCTTCCCCAAGGAACTCTGGAAACTTTACTCTCTGTAGAAACGCAACAGGCGCATATTTGGCTGCAATCTTCTATATTTAGCTATCACTCTCAAGTTTCAAATCTTTCGATAAACACCTGCGTATTCCAGCAGCTGCATTGTAGTGCCAATAGCCAGTAGGCTTAGCATGTTACTATTCTGGGCAACATCGTCACTTCACAACAAGTCAGATTGTGGTCGAACGCTGAACCTATAATTTAAAAAAATACAACTTAAGTTTACAATATCTTAACAGTACAATATCTTAATCATACAATATTTTAACGTGGATATTGTCTCCTACAGACTGTCCATGACATAATTTAATGGGTTTGAAGTCTTTGAACATATTATAAAAGTGTATTGTTAACTATATTCGTACCATATAAGGACGGCAGCGTGTTCGAGGTTGGTTGCTTTGCAAACGGAAGCAAGGAGGGTCCCGTCGGGGCTGGAATCCAGCGTGAACACCTCGTACCCGTGACCGTAAAGCTTCTGTATCTCCGGCCACAGCGTGTTCTGCATCAAAGTCTCCTCTGTTGGCGGCTCTGCGAATCATAAACACACTCTATTTCTGTCCTATACTAGCTGTGCCCGCAGCTGCGCTCGCATGGTCTACAGAATGTCATCGATTGTGCTACCTTCGCCTCCTGGTTATTTAAAAGTCAAAAATGCTTATTGTGGGTGATTCTTAGTAGATAGACATAATATGTTAACGCTGACTATCCACAATTATGTACTACAACTATTTACTCAGCGTAAGCCATTTATACGCATTTAAGCTGTTCCTTATATTCATATAAAATCACACTATTATTATGATATAAAATGGAGCCACAACCGCTACACGGACTGCCGACGACAAAATACTCTAATCGTCCAATCAGAAACGAGAGCGCTCGTTCAAGGTGCGCGTGGGTGTAGGAATGTAATGGCGCGGTGCGGAGGGGACATCTAGTGATACGAGAAGAACATTCCTCAAAAGTTCTGGTTTCTTCACAATGTCTTCCTTCGCCCTCATTCGCTAGTGTTACCAGTTTCAATTAGTAAATGTATGTAAACTCATAGCCGGTCGTAATTTAAAATAGTGCGCGTTTGGTCTGCGATGACGCCGCTTGGTAGGAGCACTGCTACGAGTACCTTTTAGATCAATCGGCATGAAGTATCCATCGTTCTCATCGCCGGATTTTGAGTTATCTCCGTCTCCGGTGAACACTGCCTTATTAGAGAGACCGAGGGACGGTACGGACGCTCCCTCGGGACCTAAAAAACATACAGACAAAACATCATAGAAAACATAAAGCATAGGTTTCTGTTTATCAGCGGGTTGGATGAACCTCTGATCGTATTGTGCATTGCATTTAGCTTTTATTATTTCTAAATAATACAGGGTGGGCCAGAAAGATTTGCGAATTTTAAAAAATAATTAAAAAAAACTAAATACAATACACATACACATCTTTATTTAAATTAAAATAGACATATGAGAAATTTATTTCTTAAAAATTACATCATTCAGGTGTGCACCATCCCGCTGCAAATATTCCTCGAATCTGAACCTCAAATTGGTAAAAACTCGCTGACACATTGCGCGAGGAATAGCTGCCATTTCTTCTCGGATATGTATCTTCAACTGGTTAATCGTGGCTGGGTTATTGGAGTAGACTCTACTTTTCAAGTATCCCCACATGAAAAAGTCCGGTGGCGTTAAATCCGGACTTCTAGGCGGCCATGCAATGTCACCTCGGCGCGATATCAGTTTGCCAGCAAACATCTCGTTTACGGCCGCCAATGAAGCATTAGATGTATGATGTCGCACCATGGCTTGTTGAAATCCGGACTTCTAGGCGGCCATGCAATGTCACCTCGGCCTTGATATGCAGTTTGCGGAAAGCAAACAATCTCGTTTACGGCCGCCAATGAAGCATTACCATGTATGGCATGTCGGACCATCTTGTTGAAACCACGTCGCACGATTATTGCCTATGTTGCATTTTCAAAGAAATAGGGTCAACAAAACAATCCCTTAACATGGCATAAACCATGTATCAAGTCGGAATTTACATTGAAGAGATTCGCCTTGTGTTGATTTTCGAAGTTGATAGGGTCAACAAAACATTTTACAAAAAAAACCAAATTCAATAATTTTGACCAGTTCGCTTGATGTATCTTCGAAGTTGAAGGTCCAATGCCAATGAAATTAATAATGGGACCATCCTTGATCAGTATCCCCTATCCAGACAGAAGTTATTACTGGATCATCCATGAATCATGTTCATATACAAAGATATATATGATATATATACTATATATATATATATAATATATATATATATATATTATATATATAATATTTAAATTATTTAAAAAAAACTCGATTAAAAAAAGACAAGCAAAACAAACTATTTTATTTATTCTTAGTCATTGTAATTTTCTTGTAGATTTCTTCTGTTTGCCGATTTTTTTATTTATTCACCTCGGTGTCCAAAACAGAACTGTCTTTGGCCAGAATGTGGATTTAATTATTGGTTGTGTCGAAAATGGTTATGGTGGTATGACATACCGATAACGTTTAAAGGAAATTAGGAAGCTACGTGGCATGCTACTTTTAGAAATTGTTTGTTTATTTACAATATTCGAAGTAAATAAGGTTTCATTCATTGCGTGCGTGTTTCGTGTGACCGACAAATTTATATTGCATGTTTGTAGAAAATTCTAGACTTTTCCAAGTATTTCTTTTGTGTAAGAAAATGGTGCAGTTTTTATATAGATCATAACAATATAATACTTAACACTACATATCACTACACATAAATTACTCCATGCCAGTAATTCCTCGCATGGGTTCACCGGGTTATAAGAAAAATATTTAACTTTATACATATATAAACAAAACCTGAATGCCTACTAACCGACACCGCCCCCTCCGTCGAGAGTCTCGCCGGTGATGTTTTTGAAGTTGGTGATGAAGTTGTGTGGCGATGAGAACACCCTGATCACTTTCTCCTCAGCGGCGGACGCGAACGTCGTGCTCGAGACGAGCGCCAACGAAGCCAAGTCATACCCGTGGACTTGCGGACGAGCTATCTCGTGCCATTCGATTCTACCTGCGAAATCGATTGCACAATCAGATTTAAATATCGCTCAGACAGTGCGACGAGGCGAGAGAGGAAGAAAAAGAAGCGACTATACTTTTTTATTTATTGTAACATACTTTTTGTGTAACACGTTAAGCCAAGTCGGAAGACTGATTCTCAAGGGCAGCTCCCGGAACACACCTATAAGTGCTAGACGACATATTTCCAACTTGAGGGTAGTAGCTAGCCAGGCGGGCATTAGAAAATTCTCTAACACAATGCTATTTGCATCACTATGTATTCCTTCACCGGGTGTTCAGGCTAATCGCTGGGATTCGAACTCACGTCAATCAACGCGGTGACCATACCTGCCACCAAAACAATCATTGCTTCACGTTGTACTTTATTACAGTTTGATAAATACATTTTGTTGTGAAAAATGTCGTAGTATTAAATCAACTTCAAAATTAACAAGAAATTTTAAATAGATTTAAAAACAAATTTGATATAACATAACATTTACATATAACAATGCTTTTTTTATAGAACAATAGTGGTAAACAAGCATAGGGCCCGCCTGGTGGTAAGCCGTAGCCCATGGGCACTTGTAAAAATAGGTATCACTAGCGCGCTGTCGACCTTGAAACCCCACGCCAAGGACCCCTGGAAACCCTACTTACCACAGGAAGGTCATTTGGCTGCGATCTTCTGCAGAGTACAGGAACACCACCAGTCAAACTGCCCCAAGTAGAGCGAAATCTCCAAAGAAACTCTGTACCTTACCTCTTGTAACGTTTTATGTAGTACGAAGAACAAACAGAAAGATGGCGTTAAAAACAAATCTGACAGTTATGTCATTCCGTGTGACGTAGAACAATGGTCTTTACCCCTAACCATACTATTATATGGTTCAGATAAACTACCGTCCGGCTTCCTCCACGGCGCGTGCACCCTGGTCGTCTGATCAGCGGAAACGCTCATGAGGTACCGGCCCTCGCGCGGTTCCCATCTCACGTCCTCGACGCTGCCGAAGTGGCCTCCACACACGACGCTTGGACTCCACTGCCCAGTTTCCTGACAATAACAAATTGGATAATGTAGTTATTAAGGTAAACGTCCATAAGAGTTACCTTTTGATATTACATATACGTAAAACGCAATGTACGTCTGTCTGCACTTATAACTAGAGAATTCTGTACTTATCTGGCTTGTTTTCAGCCAATTAATTGGTGTCAATTATAATGATCGCGTATTGACGGTAATTGCTTTAAGTGAGTATCCGAGTGTTGCCACTTAGTGATGTTGTGGTACAGTAAAACTATAGATTAATGTTCTTTCTGTCTATTCCCGTAGGTGTATGGTAGAACCACATACATTACATAACACATATGACTAAAATTTGTTCATGACTCTATAAAATATTTTTCAGCACAATTACATGTAAACAGTATTATAATATGCAGGCTATCTTGGGTCTAACCCCTAAATAAAACCCGAGTCTTTTTGCGCTAACGCCCGAGGGCGTAATGCCTTTTACAATTGATGCTATTTTTTTACAATCCATTTGGGTGTATGCGTCTTTGCGCCTTTTACGTTTCTGAACGCCACATATGTATTTGTATTATCTATAGAACACTAGCCCGCCGACCGCATGACAAAAACCCGCTCTTCGCAAATTTTAGCAATTATTGAGTTGACTAGTATTCTTTTTATTGACATTATTTGACGTATATACTCGCAATGTGATGAAAAACGAGCGGTACGGGAATTACGAAAATCAACTCATTAAAGACCCTCAGTCTCAGGTCAGATTTCGGGCTTCTAATAGACTCTTGTTCGTAATTCCTTATTTACCGCTCTCAAAGACACAATGCAGTAATAGCGTCGCAGGGACATACGAACCTCGCACTGACTCCATATATGGAAAGACCCGTTATAACCGTGTCCCATGAACGATTTCCCTGCAGGTCCAAATCGGCTGCCGTAGAAACCGAGCCCGTTACCCCCGACTTCACCCACCCTGATGCGTTCCACCCAAGCGCCGTCGTTACCCGCCCCCCGGCTGGACGACTCCGGCTCCCACACGATCACAGTCTTGTCGAGAGATGAAGAGAGAAGACGGTAGACCGGCGTCCTAATGTCTCCTGATAATGAAATACGTCAAACTAAAAACAAATATCCAAAAAAACCCAGCAAACACATGACTTTAATCTGACATCATACTCAGTTCATATGTACCATATTAATGTAAATGTGACATAATTATACGATCAGTGTCCTGTAGAAAATGGAAATTACTACTAGGATTCACACGTCAATCTGGCAACCCACGAAGCTGCATATTTGAAAAGTACGCATTTGCAAATATGACAGTGTCGATAAAAATTTGCACAAGCAAAATCAATACACATCCAGGCCTATTTGTAAGAAATATGTGTACAATGCAAACCCAGCTTTATTTGTTCAGTTAAGCACAACATATCTTTGGATAGTTGTTCAGGTTCTGACTGTTGACCGTCAACGGCTGAAAAGGAATTACAAGAAAAAAGATCATATATAGGTACCATCATATTTATAAGGATGCCATTGTACACCATACACCCAGCCCTCATGTCCTGCTAAAACAGACTCCAGCTTCACAGACCAGGCTATATCATATGCATGGAACACTTTCTCTTCCACCTTGATGCCGGAGACTGGTTCCTCTACGTGCGGTTGGATGCGCCACAGTCGGATGTAAGTGTCTTGTGACGCTGATGCTAACAGTATAGCGTTATCACCTACAATAATATGTATTGAGAATATTGAGATAATTATCATCCCATTCCAAATCAATGAACCAGAAATTCAAATTTATATGTTCAATTATTCTAAGCTATCTTATGATTTTTTGAATAACTGATTTTTGTGCATGACATAGGCTTCTGCATTGACTGCATTTCATGACACTTCAACAACCACTTAATTTCTATTCATGATGGATAAAAAAAATACATATTAACATATAATTATTTTTAAAGGTATTTATTATATATTATGAGTATATACATTAATTTAAATTTAATTGCTAATTAGCTTGCAGGGCAGGAATGGCAGAATATGATGCGCGTATTTTTATTAATTTAAGACCTGATATTCAGAAAAATAAAGATATTGTATTTTCAATATCTATGTACTTATTATATTAGCTAGAAAAAGTGTCAATTTTCTTTTTTATTATTGTACAAGTTAATTAATCCAGTATTATAGTAGATGTCAAAACATTTTTAATAAAGTTGATGAATTTTATCAAAGCATCAATTGGCTGTATCAATAATCGTAATTTATGTTAGAATTTATGGCATTATATTAAGAAAAATTATGATATGTTCTAAAAATAGATTCTTTAGTATCAAAAATCTATGCATGTACAGAGAAAGAAATGTGTCTCTATCTAATCAGATGAATGCTTTTATGAAACAATATAAATACTATTTAATATTGTATAGAAATTATTTAACCAGACATCAAAGAAACGTACCAACATCCAAGATATCTAGACCTCTCACCCAATCTTCATGGCCGGCCAGTACATGAATTTTATGATAGTCATCACCAGAAAACATATGGATTTTGTGATCATCCATAGCACAGAATAATATAGGCTTATTGACTGCAGGCAGAATGTGAGCGTGGAGAGTGAGACATAGTCCAGAATGGAGGGATACAACCTGTTTAAGTGTGGTGGTATCTGAAAGTTTAACAATAATAATTTTGTTAAAAGATAGTTGTAGAGTTTTAGAGGTGCCTGTCATATACTGTATGTTGTGGTGTTAATGATACGCGGGTCAGACAACAATTACTTTATTTCAAATCACCTTCATAATCACAACATCTTCCCCTTAGAAACTATCGTTAGATCTAATTTATAAATTACAAACTAAAAATAAAGTAAATACCTATACTCACATATATATATATATACCCCCTTCAAGATGCTTACTATATTAAACTTGTATACTGGGAAACACTCAGGGTTAAATAATATAAGAACTATTGGGCTATTTGATCTTGGAATCATTTAAAATCAATGCATAACAGTTCTTATATTCCGTATGTATCCTTTACTTTATTATATTATGAAGTTGTAAATATATAACTTAAAAGATAAATAAAGAACACAGTTTATTGCTGAGCCAATTGCCTTGCTCGACTACGTGTAAACGGAGGAGAGGCAACAGAAGTTGTTTTTTATTACGCTTTATTAAGTGACGACGATTACGTCTGTATGTACCACGTTCATTTTGTACAAAATATGACCTGGGAGCACCAGCACCCTGCACTACTGTACCTCGAGTCCTGCGATTACCATCAATACAAATTACGTGATCACCTTTATTTAAATTTTGTAATTTCTTACTGCCTTTATCATAGTATTTTTTTGTATTGATTTGTTTATTCAACATTTTTATGTACTCAGAGGAAGCAACAGGGCTCGGTTCTAATAGTTTAGGATGAGTTGGTAGCTTACATCGAAGCCTACGACCCATAAGAAGCTGTGCAGGAGAGCTTAAACCGTCTCTAGGAGTGTTTCTATAATTAAGTAATGCTAACTGAAAATCTGTATTACTATTTATGGCCTTTGTTAGCAGCATCTTAATTGTTTGAACAGCTCGTTCACTCTTACCGTTCGCTTGCGGATATCTAGGCGATGATGTCACATGATCAAACCCCCAATCATTAGCGAACGTTTTAAACTCATAGCTACTGTACTGCGTGCCGTTGTCACTCATCAGGATCTTGGGTATGCCATGTCGAGAAAACATATCTTTCATGGCTTGTATTACTGAATGAGAAGAAATATTATTTAATTTACAAACTTCTATGTAATTCGAATAGTAATCGACTACGAGTAAGAAATGATTTTTTCTAAACTCAAAGAGATCCGATCCTACCTTGTTCCACGGAAGCGGTGGTATCTCTACCGGTATCATGGGTTCTTTAGCAGGTGCGTTTAATCTCTCCTGACAAACTTCACAACATTTAACATAACGCTCAATATCACGGGACATATTAGGCCAAAACATAACTTGTCTCGCGCGCCTTTTACAACGATCTATGCCCATGTGACCTTCATGAATGATATGTAACATTTGTTGTCTCATAGATGTAGGTATCATCACCAAATTGTCCTTAAATATTACACCGTCAATTATGTACAAATTTTCTTTTATAGACCAATACATTTTTACATCATTGGAAATATTAAACTTATGATAAGGCCATCCATTATTAATATAATTCAATAATGATTGAAAAACTGGATCGGATTTGGTTTGTTTCTTAATTAAAGTAAGTTTCTGATTTGAAATTGGTAAAGTATTTACTATCATTTTAAGCTGATAAACTACATTCGTGTGAATTTCCTCACTATATAACTCAGGTAGTGGCGCACGAGACAACGTATCCGCTATATACATATATTAACCTGGGACATAATTCACTACAATATCATAGCTTTGTATTCTCAACATCATACGCTGTAAGCGTGCCCGGACGGACATTAAAGGTTTTAGAAAAATGTTTTCGAGCGGCTTGTGATCTGTCTCAACTAAAATTTTTTTTTTACCAAAAATGTATTGATGAAACCTCTCACATGCAAATACAATGGCCAATAATTCTTTTTCCACTTGCGCATAACGTGTCTGTGCATCAGTTAGGGTGCGGGATGCATACTCTACGGGGTGACCGTCTTGTAGGAGCACAGCTCCGAGTGCGTGATTGGATGCGTCCACGGATAATGTTACATCCCGTGATACATCGTATAAAACAAGAACGGGTGCCTGGCATACACTCTCTTTTAATAATTCAAGTGAAGACTGTTCACTTTCTTCCCAACGCCATTCATTATCTTTTTTTAAAAGATTGTTTAAAGGTATGGCGTGTTTTGAATAATTAGGAATAAATTTTGATAAGTAATTTACTAAACCTAAAAATCGCTGTAAGCTCTTTTTATCTGTTGGAGTAGGCATTTCTTTTATTGCTCTGATTTTATTATAATCAGGACTCATCCCTTTAGCACTAAACACATGGCCTAAATACGTGACCTGCTCCACACCTATTTGACATTTAGCCTTGTTAAATTTTAAATTTATTTTTCTGGCTCTTTCTAATAAGGCTTTTAATCTAAGGTCATGTTCTTCCTTTGTACTGCCCCATACTAGAATATCGTCGATAAAACTATCTACTCCCTCCAGGTTTTCTAAAAATTGACGCAATTTAGCATGGAAAACTTCCGATGCACAGCTTATACCGAAAGGAAGGCGAAGAAATTGGTAGCGCCCGAATGGTGTAGCAAACGTACACAAATCAGCACTCTGCCTATCAAGTTGTATATTCCAGAACCCGGAATTAGCATCCAGAACCGAAAAATAACGTGCGGCGTGTAACTGCGCTGACAGCTCTGATACTGTAGGTAGTTGAAAATGTGCGCGTTGAACTGCACGGTTTAACTCACGGGGATCGAGACATATTCTAATACCATTATTCTTTTTAGCTACTAAAACCAACGGATGTACCCACTGGGTTGGATAATCAACTTTCTTAATAACTCCCAACTGTTCCATTTCAAAAAGTTCTCGTTTTAAGATATCACGCAACCCTAACGGGATTTTTCTAGAAGCACTTATAACCGGCCGAACCGTTTCATCAACAGTTATATGATATTCTCCTGGTAAACAACCCAAACCCTTAAATAAATCCTCGTAATTATTCGTTATAATAGAATCAATTCGTTTTACTAAGCCTAACTGCACACAAGACTTTCGTCCCAACACGCTTTCACATCTCATATTGGCAATTACAACTAATATTTTGTACACCGTTTCATTAAGCGCTATTGTCAACAAAGACGTCCCCACTACAGGGATCGTCGTGTGGGTGTACGACTCCAAAGAAATTTGCTTTCGAACAATATGTTTCATTAAACCCTAAATTTCTAAATGTGTCGTAAGACATTATATTGACATCGGAACCAGTATCTAGCTTAAATTTAACACTTTTATTATTACATATTAGCACTTTATGCCACGACTCGCATTTATCATTTTCCGAAACCATTAATACATAAAACTGATCATTTTCGTTAGAATAACTATCATCATCGTTCTCAACATAATGAACTCGCCCTGTTATCTTCCTACCCTCCTCTAATGAACGATTGCACTTACACATTCTCGCGAAATGTCCGCGATTACCGCATACAAAACAAGTGATGTTGCGCGCGGGGCATTCGGCCCACGCGCACCGCACGTCCCCGCAATCATCGCACACCGGCGCTAGCGCAGGGCCCGACCGCGGCCGCGTGCGCCAATCGGCGATGTCGGTGCGACGTGACGTCATCGCGCTCGATGCACCAGCAAGCTGCGATGCAGATGAACGACCCTCGCCGCGTGTTCGCGCTCCGCCTCGCCTGCCGCGCCATCCGCGCTAGCCACGTCTCTGGACTCCGTCTACATGCGTACCGTTTGCTTGAATGACGCTATCTCCGATTTGCTGTTCGCTTTCTAAAGTTATTTCGTCGGCTTGACATAATTTTACGGCCAAATCAAGGTCAAGGTTATCCGCACGTAATAGCCGATTTCTTGTTCTAGTACTCAGCACGCCGCATACTATACGGTCTTTAATGAGATCATCTTCTAAGGTAGAAAATTCGCAATCTTTACTGATTAAACGTAATGCCGTTACGTATTGTATAATGGACTCGCCCTCTTCTTGATTACGTATGAAAAACTTATAACGAACAAGCGTAGTATTCGATTTTGTACCGAAATGACTGTCGAATTTTTTTAACACAGCTTTAATATCATTTCTTTCGGTTTCGTTCTCAAATTGAAAGGTTTGATATATATTAAAACCTTCTGGGCCAATCAAATTTACGAGTAAGCTTGCCTGGATTTTTGGCGGTTCCTTATAAACTCCAGATGCATTTAGAAACACCATAAACTGTTGTTGCCAGCGCTTCCACCCGTCGGCCCGGCCGGCAGGTCCACCTTCCATAATAAACTCTGAAGGAGGTCGCGCGTGTTCCATTTTTGATGATTAATAACACTTGAGTTCCACTACAATCCTTCTATACAATGTACAAATGGTTTATATTTGTATTAATTCACGTGTAAACCACTTTTTTTTTACCGCTGCCACCATGTTGTGGTGTTAATGATACGCGGGTCAGACAACAATTACTTTATTTCAAATCACCTTCATAATCACAACACTGTATTTGATTTTTTTTTTTAAATTCTTTATAGGTTTAGTATTTGACCATAATCTCACTTAATGTTAAATAACGTTCAAGATAGTACTTACTAAGTAATAAGCTAGGCCCAGGAGAGCTGGCTTTCAAGAGTGCTTCCGGAATGCACCTATATGTGCTTGGTAACAACTAATTTTTATTATTTTATACTAGGTGTACCTGCTGCTCCGCTTACATAAACTATCCTATGTTTTGATCTGGGTTATAAGCTATCTGTGTGCCAAATTTCATGTAAATCCGTTTAGCCATCTTTGAATGATTGAGAAACAAAAAAAACTCACTTTTTCATTTATACTATTAGTTATGGTCCTAGTATTTTAGAATCTCACATTTTTGATAGTACTGTTACACCCGTGGGTAATAAAAATGCCGATGATGATTGACGTGAAGAAGTTTTATTCGAATTCTACACAGTTGCAAATTTCACAAACTCATAACACTGTTATTTATTTCACTGTGATTTCGTTTCCTTTTATCACTTGATGTTATGCCTTATAATTCAAAAGTGAACTGCCTCGGCGCCGCGCCTGAGCCGCTTAAATACCTATACTAAAGATTGCTTAAATACCTACACTAAAAATCTAGAAAAAAATCGTGAATCATTGCCATCTTTCTCGACATTTAGTTGCTATACCTACTCGATGACGTAATCGAGGCGACAAGCCCTATGCATGTGTGTGTAAACTGTGATGTGTACACATACATGTGCCACATTGTTTTATGAGCGAACATTATTTCGAAGTACTGAGAAGTATGTAGTGGTTCGAGATATTTCTGGAACAGGATTTTCTCTCTTTTTAATCGGGTTGTAACAGGTCCTAACAGTACAATAGTATTTGCAACACAATATAATACAAATAGGTACAATAGGTATTAGGTATAGGTACAATATGGTATGAATACATATTAAGTACATAGAAATAGACAATAATTTTAAGTATGGAAAAATATGATAAAATATATTTGTATTAAATTTTTCCCAAACTGGTAACCCCTTTTATAGTGTAAGTGTGAATCTCTAGTATGATATGTTGTTAAAGATAAGTAAAAAGGGTGAAAGCTTTTACTTTTACATCTATAGAGGGTAACTGACACAAGATTTTCATGTTACAATATTACATTTACTTTCCAACAGTTACCTCATCAATTAATTTTCAATTGCAGCTCTCATAATATACTTGGGAAATTAAGCAAATATAGAAAAAAATTTAGAACTCTAGGTCACTTAAATTTTGTTCACTGTGAACCCTGAGAAGGCAATTAATGAATATAAAAATTCATAAAACATGCTTATTCTCAAGCAGAGATGCCAAAATACTCAATGAGTTTTGTCATTATACATACTTTTTAATATTCTTGAATTCCAGCAATTTACACTACATCAATTTTATACTCTTTTATTGTTGTGTGTAATTAATAGCTACATTACATAATTTCTTTTATACTAAAAACTAGACAACAAGGAAAATTGCCCTCAAGTTAGTGTAGTGTAATTGGTGGTGTAGATATATTCAAGCACTATACTTACACTACACTATGTACATATTATATAGAACCATTGCAGATTCTTTGTAATAGTAATTTTAAAACCTTACCATTTTTCCTTTCCCATATCCTAACATTTGAGTCAATACAAGCTGTGTACACTAATAGAGTGTCTTCAATATACAGTCCGAAAACACTTGTCACACCTTCTCCATGACCAGTCAAACAACTTGTAACTTTCCATTCACCTTCCACAAGGGTCCATATTGCAGCTGTTTTGTCAGCTGAGCATGATACAAGCTCTGTGCAATTATTAAGCTTGTAAATCCATTTAACACAGTTCACTTGTGAACGATGGTGGCTTAAAACTGTTAGCAAATCTTTTTCCTTGACATTCTGGAATTTTATTAAATCTTGAGTACATATTTATTAATACAAAAAAACTTATACAATCTTCATATTACTAATCAATAAAGGCAATAACATATCATCACGCTTTTCTATAGGGGTGAAGTAAAAGTTAACCCACTTTTAATTCAGAAAAAATGACAAGGAGTCCCATGCAATATTTAAGGCATTTATACATGAACGTAGTCACTGGCAAAAGCATTTAAATTTATATAAATTATGGTTATAATACAGTCGGTACTTTATTTCCTACCGTGTCATAGATCACAACAGAATTGCATGCGCCAAAACAAATAAGTCCGTCATTGTTCCAATCAACTACTTCCGGGCAACGGTTACACGCAGATGATGTGTAAACTTGTTTAACTGTGGCTTTCATGTTACTATCAAACACAAAGTTTTTCATTAAATAATACTAATATATTGATGTTTTTTTAGGTTATGTTTTGACAATTGACATACATTCGACATTTTCGAACATAAGTTTTTTTATATACTTTTCCTTTGTGAAAGAAATGGCTAAGGTATCTACACCATGCAGCCAAATCAGATTTTGTGTATATAATCCATATTTCCCAAGAAAGCTATCCGTCTCTCCAAACAGAGCGTGTCAGCGCCCACGCCCGCGTAACCACTGTTCTCTCCACAGAGGACGGGCGGTAAATTTCGCTCCCGCACACACACGTGCACACCACATAGGTACATAGGTTCTGTGAGGGACCTTTTTTTCCTTTTTTTTTGCGCTAGTTAGTGTAGACAACATTTGCGTTTACTAAATGAACATACGCATGTTTCCTTCCTTCCTCCCAGGAGGAAGGGAACATGCCTATGAGTATATAATAGTTAGCTCGAATCGTAGGTGTAGGGATTCGATTAGACCGCGACTTATTTGCATTCGCGACGACCGCCCGAGCCGAGGTCCAGCCACTTTGGCACCCTCGTGCGAGTCTTCCTAATAACTTTCGCGGCTGAATGCCCTCTGCGCTCGCCCCCAAGTCCGGTGAAGCTGTAAAAGCCGCAGCGGCTTCAGGGCCCCTGAGGCTAACAGTGTAGTCAGATAAAAAAAAAAAAGGTCTAACCAAGTCCGGTGAAGCTGTAAAAGCCGCAGCGGCTTCAGGGCCCCTAAGGCTAACAGTGTAGTCAGATATAAAAAGAAAGGTCCAAACAAGTTCCGTGAAGCTGTAAAGCCATCAGCGGCTCTGCTTTGAATAAGGTCAACAGTAATAGTCAGTCAGAAAAAAAGAAAGGTCTAAGAATCTAGTTAAAAGAAAAGTTAAGAAAACGTTCTGAGGAAAGGTCACGTCAAGAATACTCTAAATCGACGAGCATTCGTGAAAAAATTTATGTATATCGAAGAAGCGAAAGATGTATTTATGCCTGGATCGTAAAAACTGAAATAACGTGTTCTCTGCCTACCCCGTTGGGAGAGAGGCATGATGTATGTGTGGTGATATAACGTAATAAATAGTTTTTACTTCAGGTTCAGCCACATTTTATTTTGTATAAAACATACTGGCTGATAAAGTTTGTCTAAGTAAATATTTTAATACTTGTGAGAGTTCCCAAAAATCTGCTACTACTGTTTCGTAATATAATGATACATTGAAATAAATCAAAGTGTGAATTGTATGGTTGAATAGAAATCTTTAATCAGATTTTTTTTTTTTTTTTTTAACTGACTACACTGTTAGCCTAGGGGCCCTATCCTAAAACAGAGCCGCTGCGGCTTTTACAGCTTCACCGGACTTGGGGGCGAGCGCAGAGGGCACTCAGCCGCGAAAGTTTTGTGGACGACTCGCACGAGGGTGCCAAAGTGGCCGGACCTCGGCTCGGGCGGTCGTCGCGTTCGCAAATAGGTCGCGATCTATTCGAATCCCTACACCTACGATTCGAGCTAACTAAATATACACATAGGCACGTTCCCTTCCTCCTGGGAGGAAGGAAGGAACCGTGCGTATGTGTATTCAGTAATCGGAATGTTTCTACACTAACTAGCGCTAACTAACTAGCGTAAAAAAAGAAAAAAAAAAGGTCCGTCACAGAACCTATGTACCTGCGTGGTGTGCACGTGTGTATGTTCATACGTGTGTAGTGTTGTATGTAGGTAGCTAAGTGATGCACGTACAGTGTCACTTGTATCGCGCGGGCGGTTGCCTGACCCAAGGGTTTCGCACCGAGGAACGGACCTAGGCTTGGGTTACCGCTAGAGAGGGTGGACGTGACGGGTGTGCTGGAGCGAAATTGACCGCCCGCCCTCTGCGAAGAGAACGGTGGTTACGCGGGCGTGGGCGCTGGCACGCTCTGTTTGGAGAGACGGATGTGTAATATTTATTCGAATTTTCGATGTGATCGTCGGGATCAATAAAAATATTGCGCGGCCGGCGTTTGCACCGGATGTCCGTGGGTGCCGGAACATAAGTGGCGGCTGTTTTTATCAACGGATTCGCGTGGTTCGACGCGGTGTCGAAATACGAACGGGAGAGCTGTTTAACGTAGGCATGTATCGAAGGAAGCTCCATATCTCTATGGAGATCTACGCTTCGAACATACCACGGGGCCCCGGTGAGACGATAGAGGAACCTATTCTGTATCGATTGTAACCGTTTGAAACTCGACTCGGACATATGTGCGAACACAGCGCAACTGTATGTCAAAATTGGTCGAATACACGTCTTGTAGAGCGTGAGCTTATGTCGCGTGGACATTTTGCTCACCGAACACAACAGAGGATGCAACCGGCCCAGGACCCACGCGGCCCTGTTCCTAACCTTACGGATGTGGGGTCTAAAAGAGAGCCTACTATCTAGGGTTACCCCTAGATATTTGGTCTCTCTTACGTACGGAATCGGATTATCGTAGAGCTTAACAGGTTTAAGCTTCCACGGTATCTGTGACGAATCCGCATCGAAGAGCATCGCGGCGCTCTTCGAGGGATTGACGGCTATTCGCCACTCGTTAAACCACTTCCCGAGAGTGGTCACGGCGCGTTGGACTTTGTGTCTGAGGTCGGATCTATTTCTATCTGAGGCATATAAGACTGTATCGTCAGCGTATAGCCCTACCTCGACCTCCGGGAGTCGAGGTAGGTCACTGACGTACAGGTTACATAGGCTAGGAGCCAGGATCGAACCTTGGGGAACGCCTGAGCGTATTGGACGGGGCGTGGACAATTCACCTTCCACTCTATAGCGAAAGGTGCGATCTGTTAGATAGTCGCGAATTATTTTAATTAACCTATCGGGGACTTCAAAGTGATACAACTTGTAGAGCAATCCCTCGTGCCAGACCTTATCGAAGGCCTTGGCAACGTCGAAAAAGACCGCAAGTGTACGGCGGGGTTTATATAATTCAGCAAAATTAAATGCAACGTGCTCCGTGAGGCGGTGCACTTGATGAGTGCTCAGAATTTGAAATACACTATAATAAATAGCACTCTTGACTAGCAATCTTGACCGCGCGATGCAGGCTTTGAACAGTGACATCTAGTGTCGCATAGCCAAAGTTTTTTCTAGCAATGAACAGTACTTCTGTCACGACACAATTCAAATTTAATTAATTCATTAAGCAAGAGTTGCAAAAGATTAATACAGCAATATTTCGGGTGTCGAGCTGCACTTTTATTTAATATAGGATCGGCCAAACGATCCTATTAATGTACTATTTGTAATTGGGTGTTATTTATATAATATGAAGGCCGAAGCTATGTCTTTTGTTTTTTTTCTGCTTCTTGAGATTCCAGTGTCAATATTTTTATACCTATGTTGTCTTTTCTGATTTTCAAAGTGAGTTCAAACAAGATAGTGGCTCCCTTTTTAATAATAATTAATAGGAGAGTTTATGTGTTAACTTAAAATTTATGTCTATTGAACTCCAATTTCTACCAATTTTTAATCCTTCATCTACTGATTTTCTAAAATTCAGAATGGCAACCGGGTCGTCACAGAAAATTCATTATGACACAAATTGGCGAGACAATTCATCAAGCTGCCATGTTCTGGTTTTTATTTAAATTAATTGACATGGGTTCTTTGACCCTATATTATGTAATATTGGTGGCATTTTGCTTGATATAGTTTGGTTAACGAGCACACGTTAAGTGGATTAAAAGCATATTATACTGAAAACATGCATTTTAAGATGTCACAAAAACTACCTGGATAACTCTAACAAGAGGCCATCAACATGTTAGACTCCATTTTAATAAATACTGGCCAGAAATTACTACAAAGGCTAAAGTAGATTTATTGGGATTTTAAATAAATAGAAACACAGAAGCCATTTTTTCTATACTACCACTATATATTTTTTTATGAATTCGAAATCGACAAAACATTGACATTCTTACATTACCTATCAAAAAGATCTACTTATTATAAATTACCAACAAGATTGACATTGGCAAATGGCAAGAGCTTTTTGTAGCGCCAAAACAAAAAGAAGAGGAACAAATTGGCGGTAAAAGCTAAAACTCATAATCATGAAACTGACACACAGGACTTTTGATGACTTGACAAACGAAACGAAAATTGTGAAAGCAAACAACAAAATTTAAATGTAACAGGGTGGAAAAAGTGGAATGTCGTTTTGTTTAATTTCAAATTTGTAATGAGACTGTCATATGATATTGCAAAATGACAGAACTAATGATATCAGGTATACCAGTGACCTTTCCTTTTGAACCCTACGATGTTCAAAAAGCATACATGGAAAGAGTCATTGAGAGCCTTCAAAATAACACGAACGCAGTGTTGGAGTCCCCTACTGGTACCGGCAAGACATTGAGCCTCTTATGCTCATCGTTAGCTTGGTTACTTGTCAAGAAGGCTCAGTTGCAGATGAACGCACAATTAGGTAATTTTTCTGAACATAGCAAATTTAGTGGCAAGTTAGTTGACAATTTAAAATCAAGTGCTGGTAAATCAAAGGATAACATGTCTTGGGGTATGCCTAAAATTATATACTCTTCTAGAACACATTCCCAGTTAACTCAAGCTATGCAAGAATTAAAAAGGACTAGCTACAGACATGTGAAAGCGGCTGTATTAGGATCTAGGGATCAAATGTGCATTCACCCTGAAGTATCCAAAGAGACAAACAATATGAACAAAGTGCATATGTGTCAGTTAAAAGTTAAATCAAGAACTTGTTACTTTTTCAACAATGTTGAGTCTAAAAAGGATGATAGGACTGTGAAAGGTGATGAAATATTAGATATTGAAGACTTAGTATCTGTTGGCAAGAAGTTAAAATGCTGCCCATATTACTTATCAAAAGAATTGAAGCAAGAGGCTGATATAATATTCATGCCTTATAATTATTTGTTAGATCCTAAATCAAGAAAGGCTAACGGAGTAGAACTAATGAATAATATTATCATACTTGATGAAGCTCACAATGTAGAGAAGATGTGTGAAGAGTCAGCATCCTTGCAAATAAGGACCACAGACATAGCCCTGTGCATAGATGAGATTACACATGTGATGAAATCATTCAGTGAAGTAAGTGAAGAGCAATTGGAAGCAACATTAGATAATAGTCAACCCAAAGATTTTACATGCGAGGATTTATGTGTATTAAAGGAGATGATGTTGACATTGGAAAAAGTTATAGATGAAATAAGTGTTGGTGATGAGGGTACGACATACCCTGGTGGATTTATATTTGAGTTGCTTTCTAAAGCTGAAATTAAAGACCATAATCAATCTGCTGTAATTACTCTTCTTGATAATCTGATTCAATATTTATCAACAGCCAGTGTATCACCTTTCCAGCGTAAAGGTGTTGGATTACAAAAGTTTGTGGATTTGCTTAATGTTGTGTTTAGTGGCACAACTTATGCTTATAAAGAGAGAGTAAAGTTATGTTACAAAGTTCATATTCACATGGAAAACCATAAAAATAATAAGAAAACTGAAGGTTGGGGAACCCTCAAGTTAGCTAACTCCAAAACAGCAGAGAGAGTTTTAAGTTACTGGTGTTTTAGCCCAGGGTTTGGAATGAAGCAGCTTCTGGAACAAAATGTGAGAAGTATAATATTAACAAGTGGTACTTTGGCACCTTTGAAACCATTGATCTCTGAACTTGGCATACCAGTTGGAGTACAGTTGGAAAACCCACATATAGTAAAGTCTAATCAGATCTGTGTCAAAATAATCAGTCAAGGGCCTGATGGAACACAACTGAATTCAAATTATCAAAATAGGAACAATCCTAAATATATTTCATCTTTAGGCAGGACTATATTGAGCTTCTGCAGAGTAATTCCTGATGGGCTTCTGGTGTTCTTTCCATCCTACCCAATAATGTCTAAGTGTCAAGAAATGTGGCAATCGGAAGGGATTTGGTCAAGTATCAACAACATCAAGCCTGTGTTTGTTGAGACACAGAGAAAAGATACTTTTAATGCTGTTATAAATGATTACTACAAAAACATTAATGATCCAAGTACTAAAGGAGCTTGTTTTATGGCAGTTTGCAGGGGTAAAGTATCTGAAGGTCTTGACTTTGCAGATATGAATGGTAGAGCTGTAATTATTACGGGTTTACCTTTTCCTCCATTAAAGGATCCAAGGATAATTTTGAAAAAGAAATATTTGGAAGAGCTGAGAGTGAAAGAGAGAGATTTTCTATCAGGAGATGAGTGGTACTCATTGGAAGCAACAAGAGCAGTAAATCAAGCCATAGGCAGAGTGATAAGACATCAGAATGACTATGGTGCCATATTATTATGTGATACAAGATTCAATAATCCAAAGTTGAAGGGCCAGTTATCATCTTGGTTGAGAGAATATGTAAATGTCTCAACTAAGTTTGGTGAGACTGTGAGTGAAATATGTAGATTCTTTAGAAATGCGCAAGCGATACTACCATCACCAAAATTGAAGCCTCTAATGTCAAATGAAGCAAATATTACAATGAAAAGTGATGTACCAGTCAATGTAAGTGGAGTGTCATTTCCAGTAACAAAGACTAGAACTGCAAAGACACCAAATAGGAAATCAGTTAGTCAGTATCCAAACTCTAATGAGGTTTATGCAGACTTTTCAATGGATTTTTACAAAAATGCACAGTCATCAGCTTTTGTCAAGGAATTCAAGCCAACAGAAACTAAAGACCTCTTTAGTGCTTTAGATAAGGGTAATAAAAGTGTCAAACCTATTTTAGAACCTTTAGTTACAATACACAAAAGGAATGTTGATGACTGCACACCTGTTGAAGTAGCAAGTAAGAAAAAAAAATTAAAAATGAAGCCATTTGGTTTCGAAGAAAATTTAATAAATCAAGAAGCTGCTCACAGCAGTAATGCTGTCAGAGAAAAAATTCCTCCAGCATCTTTGATAGATTTTGTTAAAGAGATCAAAGTGCTTTTACAGCCAGAGCAGTATAAACAGTTTCAAATATCAATAACAATGTATAAAAAGGATGGAGATTTTCAGTTGTTCCTAAAAACTCTATGTAAATTATTTGAAAACAAGAAAATGTTTTATTTATTGAAGGGTATGAAGAGGTTCTTGAAAGAAGAACACAAATTGATGTTTCAAGAGTACTGTGATAATGTTAAATTTGAGAGCTTAATTTAAAATTTTAATAATGTGAATTCTAAATAAATGAAATTGCTAATTTATTTTAAGAATAATTATGATGACAATAAAGATAATTTAATGTATTTTATAATTATTACTATGGTGTTAGATCCTTCCTGTACAATATTTTTGGGCCTCTCTTTTCTCAATATATGTATTTTATTACTAAGGTTAATAGTATCTCAGTGTATCTTGATATATGGCTTGCCCACTGGTATTTATGTTTTAAGGTCTATTGGAAAACGCCACTTTATGATGCTGTAGTAGTAAGCCTAGATGTCAAGGGTCTGATGCCTGCTCAAAGATTGACTTTTGTGTGATTAGCATGATTGTCACCGTGTCTTGGTGTAATGTATATGTATGCATATCATCTATTTTGATATAAGCAAGCCATGTATAACTTGGAATAATTTATTTAGGTCATGATATTGTAGATTGGAGAAAAATGAACAGTAACCCACCCATGTAAGATTTTCTGCTGAAGCATTGAGGAAACCCAGTTTTTAAGGTTTAATCCAACTGTTGAAAAAATTACTTTTGTTTTATATACATTGGGTTTTTAGTTATTACTATAAATATATATCAGGTTATTGATTTTGTAGTACGTATTGTAATAAAATGGATATAAGAAGGCTATTTAGAATCTTTTATTTCTTATTAACTTGAATACATACTCTTTATTAAAATTTAAAGCTTAAATTTTGGAATATATGAGGGAAATTGCTTGTCTGTGAACACTCCAAAAAAGTTTGATACTTATCAACTCCCTATGTTGAGCATTGTTTTGTTTGTTCGTAACTTTTTGCAGTCATTTTAAAACTTTTATTCTTAAGCATTTTAATCAAAATTGCACCAGGGTGTGATGACACTGTTGATGACGTCATGCTAAGCCTTAAATGGAGCGATTTTTATGCACGACTAGTGAAACACCCTATTACGAGTGCTTGGTGATAGATTTTTATTTAATAATGCTGTGTAAAAAAAATGTAATAAAAAATCAATCAGATAAGTATAATCTACATTTATTTATTATTTTTGACTAAAACACATTTTTAGGATTTTTATTAATGTTATTAGCTATTTCAACTGAGTTGATTCTAAGCATTGTCTGCTGTGCTCTTTGGAAATTAATTCTCATAAACTGTTTCCTCCTCTTCTTTTTGAAATGTGTCCTCGTGTGTGATAACCCTTTGGAGATAATAGTTGCTGTGACTGTAACAAGCCCAGGTTGTACCAATGGCCTTCCTATAAGTGAGAAGTCTTTTGTACCAGCTAATAAAACTTTATCTAAGGTAATCTTGTCTCCTATGTTAGGTGGCCAGTACCCTTCCACTACAAGGAGGTCACCATCCGTTACACGCCACTGTTTACCAAGAAGGTGAACAATCGCAAAGCATCTTGAAGCATTATCTTCAATTAATTTATTGCAAGTTGATATCACATCTTTTGTTGTTTCCGATACAGTTTTATTTTCGTTTGATGTCAGGCTTGTGATAAATCTTGATAGTACAGCACCTGGTCAATAAAACAGTTGAGAAATATCAAAGAAAGGACGAAATATAATTTTGAGCGGACTTGTTTTGAATCGAACAATACATACCTTGACCGCCACTGAATACATTAGCAAGTCGTTGTAAGCCAGCTCTTATCATAGCCATAGTTATTATTTAACTTTTACTTCTGTTTTTTGTACTTGTTTTCTCATTCAGAAAAGAAAAACATTGTTATGTTATGAATTTTACATAACCTCACATTCTTCGTGTACTAGGGATGGCTGATGCCGCGGCCCGCCTGCATATACCTACTAATCGGCAATCATTCAATAAGAAGAAGTCACGAAATATCTCCACTATAGACATTACTAATTATTACTAATTTGAAAAGGATAAGTAGTTAACTAACATCAAACTTCTTCATTTCTGAACGACCTTTATTTTTTTTGCTCGCCGGTATAATACAAGTTCTGAATGAGAAATTAATAATGATCGATAATGAAAATGAGTAGTTACTAATTTAAGTAATTTTTAATCAACTTTAATATTAAGAATTAGTGGTGTAACTAATATATCTCGTATCTAAGTTGAACAGGCGATTAATAATACCTGCGCCATCGAACTAATTATATTATGATCACAATATACAGAATAATAGGTAACCAAATAATAGTCCTTTAATTAATAGGCACACGATTCATGGAATCCGCGACGAGCGAGTCACCGCTAAGTTATAACCCCTTCCTTATGCAAAGACCAAACTATATCACGTAACGACGCCAACTACATGATTTGAAATAGGGTCAAAAACGAAGTAAATGACTAAAGTAACATACAACATGTCACTTCAAGATCCCGCCAAAAACTCCTAAGAATTGACTCAATTGTGTAAATCATTCATGATCGCCCAACACTATAAAAAATGTAATCTGTGCTTATTGCTTAATCCATGGAAGTAATCAATTAATCATAGACAAATAACCAAAGGAAATAATCATGTATTTCCTTACTCTATGGAAGAGACATGGCTATGGCCTTTGTTAACATGGACTTGAACGCAGAAAATTGCAGACATGGTTTTGGCCTTTATACTAAAAAATACATATGACATGGCTTTAGCCTTTTAACTTGAACTTGGAATAAAAAATCATCTATCTTGGCTGCATGGTCTTAGATACCTTTGTCTTTCCCTTTCAAGAAGAAAGGGAAGAACTATACAAAAAAAAAAACTCTATGGAAGTACTAAACAAAGCCCTCCACATATCGACAGCGAATTTAAAACTTTTTATTCGTGGCTGACGTCGAAGAGATGGAATCAATCTCGCTATATTGTATTTAATGAATATTATTGTAAACCTATTGAAGTACACAGGAAGAATTTTGACTGATTCTGCCATTATCGAATAAAATTGCAAAAAATATTTAATTAAACAGGCTAATTTAATTACGGGATTGATAGTTGCGCACGATATGTTGTGTGGAGGGGTTGGTTTGTGTGAGTTGGCCAACGCGTTCGAATTGCTTTGATTAGGGGTTGATTTATCGCCACGAATCGCTACCGAAGCGATTTCAGGTCAACTATACTTCTGCCAACGTGCCCGAACCACCCCTCTGCAAACCGTCGCGTCGGTCGATTTGAGTGTTTGACAATCACGTAATGTCGTAAAACTCATCCAGTCCACATAACAACCGGCATAGTAGATATGCGTAGGTGTGTCCCTTCCCGGGATGACAGTCTATCAGCCCAATTATTATTTGGAAAATAATCCATTGGCAAGAGTCTCTTCTTTATATGACTTAGGGGTAACTTTTGATTCGAAACAACTTTTCGATGAGCACATTAACGTCATAATAAACAAAGCCTCGAAAGCTTTGGGTTTTGTATTGCGAATGTTGTCAGAATTTTTTGCAATTAAAACATTCAAAATTTTATACTGTTCACAAGTATGAAACCCAAGCTACATTATCTAAAGCACTCGTATTATGGACATTCAAAAACGCTTTCTTCATTATTTGTAATAGCATGCTAAGCTTTTTTGCCTAACTATTCTTCCCGATGCAAATAATTCCATTTACTTCCACTGCATGAGAGGAGACGTTTAGCTGACATAACTATCCTCCTCATATTCTTCTCCTTCTTCCTAATTTGGCAACCGGTCCTCTTTAATGAAGATCATTACTGCCATTATCGAGTGAATTATATTGTCATGTGTTATCTTTCTCCTCAATATACCAAACAGTGCGATCCAGTGCTGCCAAGTCAAGGGAACAAGAAGTGGTCAACCAATTTGATAAGTTGCTAGAATGTTAAAAGTTTCGTACCCTAAAAAGTGGCTAAATATGGCCTAAAATTTTGGCTTGAAAACAAACACAAATTCAACTTAAAAACGTTTTATTTATTGATTGTACGTTGATTCAACATAACACTTCATTAGACGTTGATGGTTATGATTTTTTAAAAACAGGGAAAGCAGGTTTTACATATTCTATTTTTCTTAGTAAACAATTAAGTGCATGTAAACTTATCTTATTTCTATATCTACTTTTTCTTTACTGCTGTCAGGATGCTAAATCTTTCTCCCCTCAGCATTTGAGATAGAGGAATAGAGCCGCCAGAGGCAAATCATGAAATACTGATTCTCCACTGGCATTGTAGATGTGTGAAAACAACTGTGTATTAATAGAAGAGTTGCTAAATTTGTGGCTAAAATATTTAGCCACTAATATTTCATATTTTTGGCTAAATCAGTGTTAAATGTTACCAGATATAGCCACAAAATGGCCAACTTGGCAACACTGGTAAGATCGACTGACCGGAGCTGATTGGGCATTTCGTGATAAATGCACCCATAGTCTCGGTAAGAGTACCTTAGGTCCGTTCCTCGGTGTGAAACCCTTGGGTCAGGCAACCGCCCGCGCGATACAAGTGACACTGTACGTGCATCACTTAGCTACCTACATACAACACTACACACGTATGAACATACACACGTGCACACCACACAGGTACATAGGTTCTGTGAGGGACCTTTTTTTTTCTTTTTTTACGCTAGTTAGTTAGCGCTAGTTAGTGTAGAAACATTCCGATTACTGAATACACATCAAAACTGCAGTGTTGGTAACACAGTAAGCAAGCAATGAGAACAGAATCACTATATTAATCACCGTTTTAACGAATATCAGCGTATTAGCTAATACGGATATTAGTTAGGTTCACAGATTAGTTTGTATTATTGGTATTAGGAATCTATTGGTATTTCGTATTATGGAATCACTATATTAGGCACCGTTTTTAACGAATATGAGTGTATTAGCTAATACGGATATTAGTTAGATTCATAGATTAGTTTGTAATTTTTGTATTAGGTATCTATTGGTATTTCGTATTATATTAGCGATTTCTTCAGTTCCTTGTAACTAGCTGCGATTACATACATGTTATCGTATCTATAAATTTTGGAGAATTTGAAATGTAAATATTTATTATTTTATGTTTAGAATCAACTAAAAAATCAATCGATTGACGTTTTTAATGGACATATATAAAAATCTCATACATCTCTTGTAGTACATGATATAGTGATATTTTTTAACATAATATATTTTAATATACATAACAAAGATTTTGACGGTAACGACAGTCCGTAATCTATAATTAATAGAATTGACGTGTCTGTTTGTAATGTCAAAATAAAAGTTTTTTTTACTAAATGCATATGAAAGTATATACGATACCTATAAAAAAAAACCCATTTTTAAAATTTTTGTCTGTCTGTTTGTTCTGGGTAATCTCCGAAAGGGTTGGACCGATTTCGACAGGACTTTCACTGGTAGATAGCTGATTTTATAGGAAGTAACTTAGGCTACGTTTATTTTAGAAAAAGAATTAGGGTTCCGCATTAATAAAAAAAACAACTGGTCATGGCGAATCAATTTGAGCGCTTAAAATGGCTTACGCTGAGTAAACTACAGAGATACAGCAAATTAACGTACTAAATAATTGTAGACATTAAAAAAATACCTACAAAAAAGTCAGGGAGAGTATACGTCTATCTTCTAAGGAACATCCACAATAAGTATTAATGTCTTTAAAATAGCCGGGAGCGGGGGAGCAAGATTCGCGTGGGCATTCTGTAGTCCACGTGAGTGAAGCCGCGGGCACAGCTAGTTTATTAATACGAAAGAAAATTTGACCACTTTTTCATTTATGTTATATAATAAGCATACGGATAATATTAATAAATATTCACAACAATCTTTTATTTCATACACACATTCTATAAGTATAGAAAATACTGAGAATAGATTCGCATAATATCAGTATTAGATTCAAGTTGGTAGCGAATAGCGAATATTGAATCGGTGACTATTATTTGACTAATACCAAATAATAGGTACGGGAACCTAATACGAGTTTAACTAATATATTCCATATTAGTAATACCAAAATATCAGCCTAATATAACACCTCTATTGAATTGTCTCAATTGTGGAAATCATTTCTGTTCGCCCAACACTATAAAAAAAGTAATCTGTGCTTATTGCCTAATCCATGGAAGTAATCATTGACAAATAACCAAAGGAAGTAATCATGTATTACTTTACTCTATGGAAGAGACATGGCTATGACCTATGTTAACATGGATTTAAACGCAGAAAAATTGCAGACATAGTTTCGGCTTTTATACTAAAAAATACATATGACATGGCTTTAGCCTTGTAACTTGAACTTCGAATGCTTGCAACTAACTTGGCTGCATGGTCTTAGATACCTTTGCCTTTCCCTTTCACGAAGAAAGATAGAACTATACAAAAAAAAAACTCTATGGAAGTAATATACAAAGCCCTCCACATATCGACAGCGAATTTAAAACTTTTTATTCGTGGCTGACGTCGAAGAGATGGAAGCAATCTCGCTATATTGTAATAATGCATATTATTGTTAACCTATCGAAGTACACAGGTAGAATTTTGACTGATTCTGTCATTATCGAATAAAATTGCAAAAAATATTTAATTAAACATGCTAATTTAATTACGGGATTGATAGTCGCGCACGATATGTTGTGTGGAGGGGTTGGTTTGTGTGAGTTGACCAACACGTTCGAATTCCTTTGATTCGGGGTTGATTTATTGCCACGAATCGCTACCGAAGCGATTTCAGGTCAACTATACTTTAATGAAGATCATTACTGCCATTATCGAGTGAATTATATTGTCATGTGTTATCTTTCTCCTCAATATACCAAACAGTGCGATCCAGTGCTGCCAAGTCAAGGGAACAAGAAGTGGTCAACCAATTTGATAAGTTGCTAGAATGTTAAAAGTTTCGTACCCTAAAAAGTGGCTAAATATGGCCTAAAATTTTGGCTTGAAAACAAACACAAATTCAACTTAAAAACGTTTTATTTATTGATTGTACGTTGATTCAACATAACACTTCATTAGACGTTGATGGTTATGATTTTTTAAAAACAGGGAAAGCAGGTTTTACATATTCTATTTTTCTTAGTAAACAATTAAGTGCATGTAAACTTATCTTATTTCTATATCTACTTTTTCTTTACTGCTGTCAGGATGCTAAATCTTTCTCCCCTCAGCATTTGAGATAGAGGAATAGAGCCGCCAGAGGCAAATCATGAAATACTGATTCTCCACTGGCATTGTAGATGTGTGAAAACAACTGTGTATTAATAGAAGAGTTGCTAAATTTGTGGCTAAAATATTTAGCCACTAATATTTCATATTTTTGGCTAAATCAGTGTTAAATGTTACCAGATATAGCCACAAAATGGCCAACTTGGCAACACTGGTAAGATCGACTGACCGGAGCTGATTGGGCATTTCGTGATAAATGCACCCATAGTCTCGGTAAGAGTACCTTAGGTCCGTTCCTCGGTGTGAAACCCTTGGGTCAGGCAACCGCCCGCGCGATACAAGTGACACTGTACGTGCATCACTTAGCTACCTACATACAACACTACACACGTATGAACATACACACGTGCACACCACACAGGTACATAGGTTCTGTGAGGGACCTTTTTTTTTCTTTTTTTACGCTAGTTAGTTAGCGCTAGTTAGTGTAGAAACATTCCGATTACTGAATACACATACGCACGGTTCCTTCATTCCTCCCAGGAGGAAGGGAACGTGCCTATGTGTATAATTTAGTTAGCTCGAATCGTAGGTGTAGGGATTCGATTAGATCGCGACCTAATTGCGAACGCGACGACCGCCCGAGCCGAGGTCCGGCCACTTTGGCACCCTCGTGCGAGTCGTCCACGAAACTTTCGCGGCTGAGTGCCCTCTGCGCTCGCCCCCAAGTCCGGTGAAGCTGTAAAAGCCGCAGCGGCTTTAGGGCCCCTAAGGCTAACAGTGTAGTCAGTTCTAAAAAAAAAAAAGGTAAGAGTACCGAATCTCTTACCGAAACCTATAGGCAAAACAGTTATCTAATTAGGGTATGCAAATGCTACAACAATGTTGTGAAAGGCATATTGACCTTGATTTTTTTTTATCACTCAGAATATTTCTCTAACCGTTAACTTTTAAGTTTTTTATTATTTATCTGCGTCCTATGTCTTATCTCTTACTGTTTATTTTTTCTTTTTATACTTTTAAAAACTTTTAAATGGCCTTCTGTAACATATTGTTTTTCTTTATTTAATTTCTTGTATTTAGCTGTTAGTTGTCCTTTTAGAATATATAATAAATAAAATAAGCCAGTAATCGAACGGGTTGAAACAGTATCATGCAAATTTCGTTATAGTGACTCTCTTTTGGCTTGTGGCGTTACCACGCATGAGAGCGACGAGCGGCGATGTATTGCCGACAACTTAATCATCACCGTTGTTTTGGAATTGTAGATACCTGTGTACATTAAGCATAGAGTCGTTACTGTGGTGTGTTAACGTTTAAAAAAATAATGATAGAAGTTACAATTCTTGGACGTAACAAAACCAAAATAACTCCAAAATTTTAATTCCGCGTGTTAACAACATGATGTAGTTTAGTTAACTATCAATGATAATATTACGATTTCATTGTATTGACTTTTATTTTTAACTGACTTTAAAAAAGGAGGTTCTATATTTTGAAGTGAAAACTTATTTAGCATCGTTGTGATTTGAAAGTCGATGAAACAAAAAAGTGAAAGCGACAGTAAAAAGAGACAGACACAAATTCATAAGAGTTAACGTGGGAGAAAATGAGATAGGAAAGCTTTAGACAATGCTAAAATGGCACGGTAGAGGTTTGTTGCCAAGTAATAACGAATTTTATTACCTCACCAAAAAGGCAGGAAACAAAAACTTTTTAGACAACACTTATGACATTCTATTATTGATTGATATTGTGTTAAGTTACCATGGATATTTCAAATTTGCATTAATTGAAAATGATATTGTGAATAATGATTGTGAGTACTTGTATGTACATTTTTATAAACTTTAAATAGTGTGTATTTGATCATTTTCTGAATTAAAAAAAACCACTTCTACCGCGTGTGAATTGCACTCATAATTTTTTTTTAGATGTTCAGCCTTATCTTCTTTGTTTATGAACCTATTTAGATGATTTTTTTTTCGGTGGAAAGGGCATACCTCAAGGTTGGTCTCATTTTTATTTTCATTGTTATTGCAACCTCGAAGATACATCAAGGAACTTCTCAAAATCATTAAAATTTATATTCTTTTCCGATAGTCTTGTTTTACTTGTGTAAAAATAATTTGATCTTTTTATAAATAAATAATTGTTTATTTATACATCGTTAAATTATAGTAATTAAAATAGATAGTTAAATAAATTCACATTGTTATCACATTTAGCATTATGTGTGTTTATCATTGATGGCTTAGATCTGGTAAATGATCTTCCAAAAAAACTAAGTAAATTACGCCGTTCAATCCTCCTGCCAACGCAAAAGGGCTCGATAATTTTGTTATTTAATATGCCTGTCTACAAGTTCACTTTAAATTGGTACTGAGATAAATCCAACGGGTTTAAATCGGGAGAACGGGGCGGCCATAAAATTGGACCAAGACGCCTAATACACCGTCCTGCATTCGTGTCAACTCATGTGATCATGTCGCACTACAGCAGGTGAGTGATATTGTTATTTACGTAGTATAGCTGAGAGAAGATCCAGTGGTGTAAGGGTTTACCGTTAATTATTATTTGAGCTCAAAATGGGAGAAAGCTTCACCAAATATAATTTCCTTCAGTAGTTAATACAAATATCAAATATATACAAATAAAAAACAGCATCTTAAGTAATTAATGGACGTTACTTAAGCCTAGTTGTTGTCGGTCGTTTGCTGCTTGCCCCGCAATTATATTAGTTTCTCCGTTATAGCAGACGAATTCTTTAATGTAATGGCTTGTCTTGCATTACGTGGGCTATTCAAAAAATTGTTAGTGAAATGAAAAATAGTTAGAATATTAATAAAATTTATTTATAGCTTTACAAAATATTCCCCTCCAACTCCAATGTACTTATGCATTCGGGTGAACTAGCTTTCGAAACATTTAAAAATGTAAGTTGCGGATGGTCGAAAAACAACTGCTTAAATTCTTCGACGAATTCTTTTCTACAGTGTATAATTTTCGCCTACGAAGCATTTTATTACCGTGGAATTAAAAAAAAAATCGCATGGATATAAATCTGGACTGTACGGAGGATGGGCTTAAATTTGTACCCCCAAAGTATTCAAATAATCCATGGTTCTAGCAGCTTTGTGAACAAGCGCATTATTTTGGTGAAAAAGAATGCCACGGGCAGCGCTCCTTGGCCGTTCGCTATTTAACTCTCCGAAAGCTTGAGGCAGACAGACCATTCACTAGTAACTGTTCTATGATATTCTAGCGGAAATACTGCTACTGGTCCACTGCGTCGAAAAAAACCGCTATCATTTTTTATGAACGCTTCGCACACGAACAACTTTTGTGGGCAACTCGTCTTCTTTAAACACCCATTGCGTGGATTGTTGCTTCGTGAGAGGATCGCAGCTGTAGGTTCAAGTTTTGTCAGTTGTAAGGATACGTTTTGCGGAGTTTGTCCTTCAAACTTTTTTAGCATAAATTTGCACCAATCAACACGACGGGATTTTGGCTCTCCATTGAAAGAATGAGGTATCTCAGGTATTCATCGTGAATTAAGATCCCTAACTTTAAGGTATTCATGCAAGATGGTGGAAGCTGCCTGTGATCCAATCTTTAGTTCAGCCTAAATCTCTCGATATGTAATGTGTCTATTCTACCGCAAAAGTCACTCTGCCCTGATGACATTTTCATGAGTTGTTGGTCATCAACCATTAGTTGTTGGTCGGACGGGTGGGATCAGCGTTAAGGTTCTCTCGACCACGTTTATCTTCACGAAACCAATAAGTAGGTAGCTGTTGCTAACGCAGGAGCAGATTCCCCAAACGCAGCTTGTTAATTATCGTGAGATCCCTTGAAGGTTAACCCTCGTTTAAAATCATAAAATTCATATAATGAAAAACCTCCCGCGAGACGACCATTGTTGCAAATACAAGAAGAGTAAAAAGATTTTTAAAAAAGCTACACATAAGTTGTCAATGATTTCCACCAAAGAGATTTGTATTGAAATAAGTTATCAATTCAAAATAATTTCGAGAAATAAAGTAATTTTATTTATTCTGTGGCTAATAATTTTCTGAACAACCTAGGTTATTACCCTTTTTACTTTTAGTTTTGCTAAATTTAGTTTTGTTAAATTTATTATAATTCGGCCATATTATTTACTGGCGACACAATAGCGTGAAGCTAGCAAGAAGCGTGATGTAGAGTTTATTGATTTAGTATTGATAGTTAATAGCTTCATAGTTACGAAAAGTGCGCTTAGTTTGCAATCCGCAATTCATCATGGGTGTGGATTGCCGGCCAACACAATTATATTGACATTGTTGTATTATATTAATACTATTAAAAAAGAAGATAAACCCGTTTAATTTTCTTACCGGTTTTACTCGATGACTAGAATAGTTTTCGAACCCGTGGTAGTGTCTTGAAGTTCCTAAGTGCCTACCTAGGGCCTAAAATGAATAAAGACCTTTTGATTTTAATTTGAACAGTTTCGATGCGAGTGATTAATTTGGTTGCGCATAATTTTAAATGGTATAACATAAAGAACAATTTTAATTTACATTAAATTTCTAAGTTTACTAACATATTTATCTCGATAAAGAATTATACTGAATTGGAGAAAATACCGAAATATTTTTAAATATTATGTTGAAGATAAAAATGGTTACTATGAGTAAACCTAAGGAGATAAACATATGAAGTCGCAGACTTTTATGTAGGGTTTTTGAAGGACTAGTACTTTTGTGCACTATTTTGATGTACCTGTCTCTTAAGGTTTACTCAGCGTAAGCCATGTAAGTGCCAGAAAATCGATTTTTTGACGACTAATTACAAAAAAATTGGATTTTATGTTCTATATAAAAACTATTGTTGCGGACAGCGAGCGGGGCGAGCGAATAACGATAGTCTAATAGTATAGAATGAACAAATAAATGAAATAATACGTGTTAGGAATAAGGTTTATAAATACGTGTTAGGAATAGATATAATAATATGAACTGAATATGTGTGAATATATGTATTTTAAAACGATTAGAATAAGAATATAGCTAGTTGTATGTTTAAATGTATAAATTTCACTAGTTGTAAGGATGAACCATGCCAGAGCTCGGAACATCTGGCATGGTGACTCTGGTACTGCCGTCCCTTTCCCACGGTTAGCCTCGCTCTGCGGAGAGCGCGCACACAGGGCGTGCGCGCTCATTGGCTGAGCGACGCCCCGCACAGAATCCATCGCACGACCGGTTGTGAGGCAAAGGGCGAGGTTAAATATAGCGGAGAGGGCGGCAGTACTACGATCAGTTCGAGAAACACTACAACAACAGCAAGCAGCGAATCACCAAGCAAACTACAGTCAAGAACGATATTAAGAATCAACATTGTTACCACGCACTAATGTAACTTTGTAAAACGAAACAAGAATAAAACAAGCGCTATTAATTTAGCACACATTAAATATTGTGAACGTCTTTTTATTCACAATAACTATACTGCCTCGTTAGCCTAGTGGTCGTAAGCGCGACTGCTATGAGCGAGCTCCTGGGTTCGAATCCCAGGTCGAGCAAAGTGTTATTGGGTTTTTCCTATGAAATTCTTATTAGCAGCTCGGAGTTTGGTTTCGTGCCCGATTAATGCCACTAGGCTCGCCCCCTATTACATGGGACCTAAAAACATACTCTGCGAACTGTGGGTGTACATTAGTACACCTCTGTCTAATCCTTCGGGGAATACAGGCGTGATGGTATGTTATGTTATATAAAAACTTAATTGGAATGTATTGTAGGTATAAATAAAAAAAATCTCTAAATGACAGTGAAAACTGTATAAATGTCGGTTGCGTGGTTTCGAAAAAGTAAGCGGACAAACAGACAGACGTGACGTGGATAGCGAGTTTTTTTATACTATGTATATTTCAGGTCCTTACATATGAAATTAGCATTTTAAATGGAAAAATTAAAGGAAAAATATTATAAAATTATACATTTAGTCAATCGAAGTATGCACCATTATAATCTAAACACTTTCGCAATTTTATACGTAGTTTATTGATTCCATTGCTAAGAAATTTTTGGGAGCGAGAATCAATAAAATATTTGAAGGTGCTTTGGACAGCCTCATCGGAATTGATTTTTTTTGTTTACAAGAAATTCTCCAAATTCCGAAAAACGTGATAATCTGTTGGAGCAAGGTCGGAGACATTGCAACCGCAGTTCTATTAATTTAGCGACCGTCTGTCGTGAAGTATGGGGTCTAGCGTTGTCCTGAAGCAGCAATGGGCTAGAGAGATTAACCAGTCTCGGTTGTTAAACGGCTAGCTTTTCCATCATGGTATGCAATTGTTGACAATACAGATCTGCCGTTGTATCGTCTGGCCAGATATTAGGAAGCTGTAGTGTATGACACCAGCACTGCTCCACCAGACACTCACCAGTACCTTTGTTTGAGTCAACTTTCGCTAGCACACAGCGTAACACGGCATTCAATACGAGCTCTCGAGCTTTTTCACTTTTCCAATTTACGATTTAAATTGACGATGTATGAACTAAGCTAAGGTGAATAGCCGATGATAAAAAATGTCGCGTACAGCACCGTACACGTGTTAGAAGTGAAACTTCTTGAAAAGGGAGACGCGAATAACCAAAACTGTATACTACTAACAGAATCAAAATAACCTTTATTCAATTTAGGCCCTAAGAAGGCACTTATGAACGTCAAAACACTACTGCCGGTTCGGAAAATATCCCAGACATCGAGAAGAAACTTTTACTAAGTAGTCTTTGTCTATACTAATATTATAAAGCTGAAGAGTTTGTTTGTTTGGTTGAACACGCTATTCTCAGGAAGTACCTACTATTTAGAATGGAAAAATTATTTTAGTGTTGGATAGCCCATTTATCGAGGAAGGCTATAGGCTATATAACATCACACTAATATCAATAGGAGCGGAGCATCAATGAAAAATGTTGCAAAAACGGGGAAAATTTATTCCCTTTGAAAGTTTGCATTGCGTGCGCTGAATAAATGGTTAAAGTTACGTAAAAATGATGTATGACGGAAATATTTCCCTTAAAAAGTAAAAAAAAAAATCCGCTACAGTATATGTCTGTCTTTTAAGGTTGACGCATTATAACCTTTATTGTGGTAATAAAATTTGTTCTAAAATAATTCATTATTTGCGAAGGTGTTTTATAAACATGGTACTAATTCTTATCATAATGAATACGTTATTCATCACAAGTATTTAATTTTGGACAAAATTGCCCTTAATATCATTAGATTTCAATGAATATCTTAGGAGATATCACAGTTTTAAAATAACTTCGCAGCAAAATAATAATCAAGTACCGTGCGTGCATTTTATTGGTATGATATGGCAGGAGGCGGGCGGCACCAATAAATTGTATTGTAGGTGCCTACGACAATTGTTATTTGTCTCTGCTTACCTCCCACTCTCTCTAACCTTCTTCCTCTCTTATGTGACGCAGACGAAGTTGCGAGGGTTCTCTTGCGCCTTCTCTCTAAGTTATATATATTTCTTCTCTTTCAATGTAACGAAATATACCTAAACGTGACGCGTCCTTGCATTCTCAATTCTCCAATCGTCGCATAAGAAGTTTCACATAAAAATACAATAATAAAAAACCCATCTATAGAAAAATCACTTCTGTAATCTCTTGCTAAGGTATAAAGTTTAAATGTTATTAATATCTCACAATATAATCACATCTAATAATAATGAGGCTAAAATTATTATGAGTTTTTAAATTTAATCAACTTCATACAACAACTGGCAGCGTCCCTAGCGGTAACGCCATGTAATTACAATCAGTTTTACAACCCATTAATTACAACGAAACATTTGCTTGTAAATGAAAACTCCTGAAATAACTTGCAGAGTAGTTAGAACAGGTAATCGCGAGATGGCGTGGCTTCATATGTGACTCAGAATTTAAGTATCTGTTCCTCACATGTCCAATAAATAACTTAAGAAGTATTTATTTTAAAATGTTTTATTTCTTTCTTTAATGCACCAATTTCAGGAAAATCTGTGCTTAAGTGCGTATTAAGTGAACAATTCTTGTATAATATTTATGTAATTGGTTTCTCGGAAACGGCTCCAAGGATTTCGATGAAACTTTGCATTTATATAATGTTTTACATTCCATGTTTACCTAGATAGGTGTGTTTTTGTTTTTTTTTTGTTTATTACACACCGAGCAGCGCTCGGTCTCCCAGATATTGTATATAAATTGTTGAATAGTTATAGCAATTTTATTATTGAAGGTTGTGCTTTCTATATCCGTGGTTCTATTTAACGATCTTAAATTCATAATACATTTTCTCACTTTTGAGAACTTGTGTGAAACTATGTGTAATGCGGCCCGGGTAATTTATAAATTTATCTCGTTGATTCCTAAATTTAAATAACTTTTGCGATTTTATCGAATAAATTGATTTCTCCGATGAGGCTGGCATGGTCATCACGGATGTACTGAAGCCTCGTTAAAATAAAAGATTTACATAAAAAACACATAAATAACAATCAATTAACCGTACAAAAAAATTATTGTTGACTAGTCATATACCTATTATAGAAATTTATATAGTTTCTGCGTAAATTAGAATTTAAAATTTTAAACACAACAACAAGGCAAATCTTAACAAAAAGGAAAACCAACTTCAATGATTTTGAGGATATTCCTGGTGTAGCTTAAAGCCGAAAGATCACTCTCAAAATATCCCCTTTCCAATCAAAAAAGAATCGTCGAAAACAGTTCATAAACAAAGAAGTTTTGGCTGAACATCCATTAAAAAATTAAACATACATTCGAATTGAGGTACCATCTCCTTTTTCAAGTCGGTTAAATTATTATTTTTCCGAAACTGAATTAATATTTGTTCACTTGTTTACTTATGATCGAGTTGAATGAAGCCTTATTGGGAGGGAGTAGAGTGGATAATATAATGATTTAAAAGAATATAAAAAACTTGAAACTTCTTTAAACTAAGTTCTACAAATTATTATTTTGTTTGTGTAATACCTACTTTTAATTCTTGTAAATCTATAATTATAACAAAGAGGAAAGGGTCGAAATCTGTACATTGGAGATTTTTGAGATAAAATTCTACGGGCGGGGTTAGAATCATGGTCAGAACACATTTCGATAGTTTTTGAAATTTTTGTCTGTCTGTCTGTCTGTCTGTATGTTGTATGTTTGTACGTCAATCGCGCAAAAACTACTGGACCAAATTTAATTGAATTCATAGTAGCTTATAGTCTGAAGGTACATTTAGGATGCATTTTATACGTATGGATGTTTCTATAGTCTATAAATTGCGTTTAAGTTATGTATATATAAAAAAGGAATGTATGTATATGTAATTTTGTTATATATTTACAATATTTACTGTATTAAAGCGAAAAGATACCAAATTAATCCAAATGTATACCATTTTTAATGAAAGCGATAAAGGAAAACGTATATATTTTTATTATCCAGGAGTTTTCATAGATGGCGCTACACGGATTGGTTTATATTATCATAAAATTGGTTTGATGTTTTATTTTCACACTTAAGTATATTTTCCGTAAGCACATAAATTAATAATTTAACACTGGGCTTTTGTTATTAATTTAAACGTTTTTACATAAATTCTAAAGTTATTTTTATGTGTTTAAAATAATTAAGAATATCTATTTGATCTAAATTTTTGTACGATAGATGTCGTTGTTTGGATTTTATGCGCTATCATTAGATAATACTAAACAGACATACTATAAAGCGTTTAAAGCTATTTACTGAATATTAACGGTTTATACTTAACTTATACTTATACTTAGCTTTTCGTAAAGGATTGCAAAACTTAACATTTTTGTATGTGTTTATGTCTTTAGATAATGTCGGTTAACATTTAAAATGATTTTGGTTGGGTATTCTCAAAGAAAAAATACCATAAGGTGAGATTGAGTTGAGGGATTTTTTTAGTTGCTGTTTTTCATATACGAAATATACTATAAAGACAAAGTTGCTATAATATATGTAATTGGTGTCTCGGATCTGACAATTTGGATGAACTTTTGTATTTAGATTTGTTTTTATTTGTGAAGTTTATTTAGGCCGGTGCTATTTGTTTTTGCAAACCACCACGCAAAGATAGATTCAGCCAGATATTTTCATCGAATGTACGCTGATCTATGCATTTGCTCTCAAGTACAACAGCCAGGTTAATTTTAAAGATTTTCAAGTTGACCTGGTGGGTAATCAAGCTTGCAGTAATAAGTGCCAACATCAAGATAATTAAAAAATCAAAACTGTACGTTTGTTCTGTGTGTCCAAGCTTGGGGATCGAGCTCCTATGTGACACTTTGGCTAGGTAGGACGGCGTCTAGGGCGCGTTGCCATGGCGACGGGCGGGCACGACGCTCTCGGCACTGAGTGCCAGCAGCCGAAAATAAACACAAGAGACCGACCTCGCTTTAGTATGAGGGAAAAATCTGATTAATATGCCAATGGACACTTTGAATGTGGGCTACGAATTGTTTTCATTCTATTTTCAGTCATTTTAAAAATGGAGAATATGTGTTCAAACGTTAAGTATGTTATTGGTCGTGGTTAAAAAAAATTATTCTTTTAGGTAGTTATGATTGTATTTTTATATTAAAAAATGGCTTTTTTTTCTTGGAGTTTGTAAGTTGATGATACAGTTGCATTAGAAGTATTACATGGAGCAACATTGGGATGAAAATGTATTTTCTGATATATACCCATGAATTTGTCGATCTATCGGGGTTCAGCGGTATGTTTGGATTGTCAATTTTCTGAGGCACTATAATTTGTTTTGTATAATACTGCAGTTGAGACGTTTTCTGAATTGTTAACATTCAGTATACAGTTTGGTTTTGAATCGATAATTTATATAGTGTCATGAGGAGATACCGATATTTATAATAATCGAATATTTTCCGCGCGTTTTTCCACGAAATTATATTGAAAAGTTGCCGGGGTCGCGACCACCCCGCGGAGAGGCTTCGCCCGGGGCGGAAAGGCGCAGGGGTGGCGCGAGGGGTTGGTGCGCGCGCACGGAACCCGCGTCAGTCGCTAGGCGGCGTGGCACGCTCGCGGTCGATATTGCTGGATAGCACGAGCACGGCCATGGATCGCGACGCGTGGCCGCGCGGCCGTCCTCGACGCGCTCTGCTGTGACTTGCAAAGTGTTTAGTGTAGTGTGCACCAAGCCGCCGGCAGAGCTTTCGGTCAGTACCCCAGGATTCTTTAAGCGATCAATCGAAACCGTCAATGTTTACTAGTGTTACCATTTTATCCAAGAAAATCAATCACCCTTTAATATTCATATTTATTACACTTTATAGACAGAAAAGTGGGTATGAAAAAGTAAAAAAAATTGTATGTTATTTTATTTACGTAATATATAATAAATTAAATACGTTGAAGGAATTCAAAGCTTTTAATCTTGACCACGAGGAGTTTTGAAAAAAATGATATGGTAATACTGTAAAAAATTAGGGGGCTAAAGTCATCGTTTCAGGGATCGTAATTATTCACCTGAAAACTGATGGCGACACATGCGCCTGATGTACGGTGATTGGAAACTGTCGATTGGTTTTTTTGATGTGTGATTCTCGTAGGATTTAATTGATTTGGAATAGCTTAAACGGTTTTCAAATGGTTTGAGTTGAAGCAGCATGTCGTTTAGAGCGTAAAGGTTATGAGGCCTTTCGGAGGAGTTTGCTTTTGAGCTTTATTGGACGCTGTCAGGAAAAAAACTAGCTTTTCGGTAAACTCATAATTACTACTATTTTAAATAAAAATCATACGGAATAAAACTTAAGAGTGTTCAAAGGTTATTCTTAGAAATAATTTAAGCGAGATTACCTGGCGTAAGTAGATACGCAGGTATAGATTGAAAATTTACATACTAAGTAATGCATAGAAAATTAATTACGAGATGTATCTGTTTTTAGATATTCTAGTTAGTGAGAAATAAGGAAGCAACCACGTGTTTCACGTTAAAAAATTTAGTACATCAATAATCTTCTGTAATAATAATAAGCAACAGTGTATAACAATTTATATGTAATTTAGTGATTAGTTTTGTTATTAGTTATAGATACTAAAATAAGGCTCACTTAGTTTAGTACATAGCTACATTTGCAAGTGCATCTTTTTTATGGCAATGTTCAATGTTTAATATTATAAAAGCATCCACTTAAAAAATGTGTAGACCAAGAGTCCGCAGATTTGTGTTTTAGAAAAAAAAACCACGTGTTCAGAATATGTAAGTAAATGACTAGTTTGTAGGGGTCCTCTCATAGAAAAGAAGCACTTGATAAGCTTATACTGACCCTCCTACCTTTAAAGGGCTGAATTTTTTTAACCCTAATAGATGGTTGGTTGAAATTTTCACACAATTTGTTTTGTTCCAACGAATAACTTCACAAATAATAATAAAATAATAGTAAATTATTAAGGGGGTTCCCATACAAGAAACGTTTATTTTCTAACGTTTTTTTGCTCTATTGTAAAAAAATTGTTTTACATAAAAGCGTCAAATTTCATCTAACTATAATGCAAACTGTAAAGTATTAAAAATCGTTCAAGCGTGAATAGGACTCGAACTAAGCATACCGTACTAAATAAAAGGAAAAATTTGCTTCGTACAAAATTACACTAATGTACATAGTATATTGTTTAGTGTGTGAGTCAACTTGCACTTAGTAGATTTAATTAAAATATGTCATATAAATAGTGGTTGTTTGTATTTGTAAACTTTTCGAATTGAGTTGCCACGCAGTTATGTGTTAGCACAGCGTGCTAACTATTGCACTCATATCAAAAGTTTTACTTGACCACGTTTTTAAAAAAGTTGAATTAGTTATAAAATTTGAAATATATTTCTAGGAATCGTACCCTTTCTTTTAATAACATTTTAACATTATTCATTAAATATATATTTTCCACTTTTTTAACCGATTTAAAAAAAAAGACAGAGGTTCGAATATATATTTTTTTATAGATGTTTAGCCATAACTACTTTTATTATGAATCGATTTGGATAATTGTTTTTTTATTTGATAGAGGATACCTCAACGGTGACCCCATTTTAATTTTATTGGCCTTGGACCATCAACTTTAAAGATACACCATAAAACTCCTCAAAATCATTGAAGTTGGTATTCTTGTTTGTTAAAAATTGTTTTGTCTTTATTAATGCGACCTTCAAATGAACAATACGAGGATGTTAGGAAACTTCATCAACGCTAATCGTGATTTGTTTGTAAAAGTTTGTAAGTTTTTTTTTTGGTCGCAACATTATCTATACAGTGATGCTGGTCGTGCTATGATTAGTTAGTTAGGCGTCTCACGAGATGTCTCTGTACGTCTCGGATGGGCTGCTTTCCAGGTACACTCATGCAGAGGACCGTGTACGGCTGCCGTAACTTGATATATCAATCACAACCATCCTGCGCGGTTCGTTATCATCTTCTCTAAGCATATTTCATTATATAATTTTAAAACTTCATCAATTATGTCGGACTAGTACTTTGGTTGCGGCTTCGCTTACGGCATAATTCAGTTCTTTTATTATATGAACTTTCCCCCATCTTTTACACCCTTAGGTATTTCATTTGAAAGAAATCTATGAAACACACGCTTTTTACTTTCGAACAGAATTGCTGAATACCAATTTTCATAGATCTATTTTCAAAAATGACGGATCCCTTTTTACACCAATTTTCAAAAGCCCTTCTGAGATACTTACCTACAGCGTAAAAAAATCCAGCATGCAAATTGTCAGTCTGTCAGTTATCCTTTTTTTACTGGCTGTGCTCGCGGCTTCGCTCACGTGGATACAAATACAGACGGTGGTTGATATTACTAGATTGAGAAATTGAGGGATTCTAGGCTAGCATGGTATGAGCATGTCATGAGGAGGTATGAAAGTCATATAACTAGAAGAATATTAAGTATGAAGGTGGATGGATACAGGTGTAGAGGAAGACCGAAGAAGGTATGGATGGATTGTGTGAAGAATGATATGCGTATAAAACGTGTGAATACTGAGATGATATTTGATAGAGTAGAGTGGAAGCAGAAAACATATTGTGCCGACCCTACTTTAGTAATTTAAGGGGTCAGACAAAGAACAAGGTTGAAATCGCTAATACGCCGTATGTTGGCGTACTGGTTAGCTCAAGCCAAACCAGGCTTTTGTTATGATGAAAATTCTATGAATGTAAACTAGGGAAATAAGTTTGCTCTACCTAGTTGCTATTTAATGTTAACCTCGAAATCAATTTTCCATTATGAAATACCTATAGTAAAATTAATTACGAACTGTTTGCTTAAGGAAATTGGTCTCAGTCGCACATCGTGCCTTCATCCGGGGCCTGTCTATCAAAGCCGTTAAAGTTAGCTTGCCCCCGCTGTCACTTAGGGAACAATTTCGAATCTCGTACTTACCTACAAATTGTTTTTCAACTTTAATCGAACGTTCAATAGGAGGAAAACATCTTGAATTAAAGGAATGTTTAAAATATATTGCAGTATATAGTTTTTGTTTTTAATTTAGTTTTGGTGATCACCTAGCTGTTTCAGTAGTCACATTAAACTGCCAATCGTCTTGCTTGGTGTTTTATTTATTTATTTAATAAAAATTCACAGCATTGATAAAAATATCGATGTCGATAAGCAAACCATACAGTCAATTGTGGTTTTTATTACATCGACTATATTGGGGTGGCTGACGTTGTTCTGCCCGTTCAGGCAGTCAATGCCTCGACCATAGCCCCACCTATTGTACTCTAACATATCTAGAAACTATCGTCTCGATAAAAAAATATATTTTATTAATATGATTGCAATTGGTCAAAACGTTCCTAAGTTACACGATCACTAAGAAACGCATACAATGTTCTTGCGTACAAGATTATTACTATACAAAAAAAATATGTTTGTAATATTAAAGTTAATTTAATAAAGTTAAATCAGGTTATTAAAACTTAATAGCTTAATTAGCTTGGTAAAGTTTATTGGGATGTTTTCACCCTATGATATTTGTCAGTGTCACTGTCAGTTTTCGTGTTAAGCATAATTAATGAAAAATACAATATCTCTTTCAACAATCACATACTTTTGAAGTACATTGTAATGTAATGCCATTTTACGAATTAGAAAAAAACTATGAGCTGAATAACTTTAGTATTAGATAATCGCGCACTAAAAATTAAAAATACAGCGACATAGACCTTATTAATAATAAAAACCATCACAATATAATTATATCTAAAAATAATTTAAAATGAAATTAGCTCTAAATGGTAAGTAAGTCTTATATGTGTATGTTATATGTGCATAATAAAGCAGGGCTCTTTAAGTACACCAATTAATGGCTTGATATATTGTAAGAGAAAGTAGAGCAGTATACATTCGTAACATCGAAGTTACGTTTCGCAATTCGTAGCGTAGCACTCCCTACGCGTGCCGTAGCTGGTTTATTATTTGTAGCAAAAGCGTTACCGCGTAGCCTTTTTGTAGCATTAGGACGTTTAGCGTAGCAGAGTTTCGCTTCTACAGCTGCTAGGGTTTTCGAGCGTATATATTTTTTTGTAGCTATTTTTTTGGCATGCTCTGTAGCCTAAATGGCGTAATAGATTTAAGCATACGAAGTGTCGTTAAATTCATCATAATTGTCGGAGTGACATAGGCTATATAATATTTAAGCACGACCTCTGCAAAACAGATAAAAAGCAAAAATTGTATTTTTTTAAATCAAGCGTTTTCGTAGGTGTCGGGTTTTTTGTTCCCTTAACAATAATTTAGCTTGTAGTAAATTTTGTTATGGATGTAATAAAGTAACACACGCATATTCGAGTTTATTTTCCCTTATTTAGTGTAAAATTTCAACTGATTTTGTGGTGGCATTATAGTTAAAATTAGTACACTATTGGCAGGCTCCAGCAAGTTTTGCGTAACTTTCGTATAATTATTTATGTTTTAGTAATAGATTCGGCTGACGGTGAAGGAAATCATCGTGAAGAAGCCTTAACTATGTAGTAATTAATGTTCATAAATGTTCTTAAAGGTTTTTAATGTACAACAGTTTAGAGGGGAAACCAAACACCTATAGAGTTCTAGTGCCGATTAAGTCCATGCAATTCCTGGGGAAGAGATCTTTGCTTAGCAATAGTACATTTACAGGAATGTATTATTATAATTTTACTTTTCGTACTTTGTAATAAACCTCAACATAAGAATCATCAGTCTAGTTTATGTGAGTCCTTACTAGTAAAAAGGGATAAAAATATTTCGCCTTGGATCGACAGGCGCTTACTGCTTTCTGATTCGAACCTTTTTACCCGAGACGTAGTTCGTTTATTATCCAGCATCCAATACGAGACAATACCTTTGATTGTTATTTCATTTAAAGCAAGATATCGTATATCCTGGCAGCTTACTAGATCAAGAGGTAGAAGTGCGTCCGTGACTAACGTCATAACCTTACCTACTTCAATCTTTGACTTATAAGTTCCTCCCATTTGGCACTGGATAAACTGACTATGATCAGGTTGCATCTCAAGACATCTAGGTAGCGTAGATACTGTCCAGATGCTGAAAACATTCCAGAATTTAAAGATCTTGACGCCAAATACCTTCTCCGAAAAACTCATCTCGAGTCCCCCTACGTAAATATATAATAACAATAATAAGTTATTTATTCATATAACAATATATCCATGTTAATAATAATAATAATTTTAAGAGTTTTTAATTAATAAAAATAAAAAGTTGTCAATTTAAATAAATCCCGCAACATGGACGCGAACCTAGTGCTGCAATATCGGACAGTCGACTCTATTTGCGATCACCTGCAGTATGCTGCTGGTACTGGCCCTCAAACGGGTCAACACAGATGCAATTCGTTTACGCACAATTGCATGAAAACAATCTGTGACATTATTGACAAACATCTGTGATGCACTACAGTGCCCAGCCAACCCCAAAAGCACTCTGAAGGCATTATTATACTGTACTCTTAAGGTATTTATAACCTTCCGCGAATAGTTGACCCACAGGCTGCATGTATACAGCAGCTGGCAGTAAGCTTTAAAAAGATAAATTTTCACTGGCTAAGAACATTGTGCAATCCTGCGAGCCAACATATTGCTTTGGGCAGCCATCGCTCTACGTTCTCTTTCGATATCCTATTGTCAGACAGGTCTGCGGTAACCCAATAACCCAAGTATTTAAAAGCAAAAACACGTTTAAGGAGACACCCGTCTCGGGAATGTGTTTATTACGCGCCTCAAATATCAAAAGTTCACTCTTACTTGCATTGTACTTGAGGCTGTGAGCCGCCGCATACTCCTCACAAATAACTAATAATTTTCGGATTGCACTAATTGATGGACACAAGAGCATCATGTCATCTGCATAACTAATATTATTAACTATCGTACCGTCTAATGAACAACCGACTATGGTGCTACTGAGCTTCTCAATCAGGCCATTAATATAGAAATTAAAAAGTTTAAGCGAAGTTAATCCACCCTGTCTAACTCCACATTTCAATTTGTATATATCAGATAGCTCGCCACCCCATTTAACATAATAGTTTTGTTCAGCATATCAGAACCTAAAAATATTAATTATTTCTATGGGTGGTGTGTGCGCTTAATCAGTTTCTGCCATTGTATGTCATAAGACACTGTATCGAAAGCCTTAGAAAGATTTAGGAAGCACGCATACACAGGTGTCTTTCTGTCAGTATAGTATCTTATAATACTTTTTAAACACAATACTGCTGTTTCAGTGGATAAACCAGCCTTAAAGCCAAATTGTGCATCATGTAACTATGTGCTCATCAAAAATACGATGAAGCACACCGTCAAGGACCTTTACTATGATAATAGCTAATGATATAGTTCTGCAGTTATTTTTGACTGCCGTCTCGTCGGTTTTATTTTTTATGATGGGTACGACAAGTGTTTTCATGAGGTTAACAGGCAGAAAAGAATACCAAATACAAAAATTAAGCAACATGGACAGTACCCTCGGTAAATGACACCCAGCATACAGCAGGTGCACTATATTAAGACTATCATGGCCTGGTGATCTACCTCTGCTTATATTTTTAATGATATACGAAATACACCTTAGATGTAATGTATGTGGCTGGATGGATGTTAATACACGAATGACTGTTAGACCTGAATAGGATCTCCGTATGTGACAAAGGTGAAGGATTGATTATAAATTGTTTTTGAAATATATTAGCTATGACTTTTGGTTCACTACAGCCATCAACGCTGGCAAGGAGACTCGGTCTTGTGTTTAGTTTATTAGTTGATTTCCAGAATTTACTAAAGTGTCTATTAGTAAGTATACTGGGAAGCTATTATATTCATTTTTAAGTGTTATTGATTATACTGGCACCATTTTTAACTATGATTTAAACTCTCTTCTAGTTTTGGTCATTTGTATGAATATGGGTTCCTCAGAGGGCTTACCAAATGCTATCTAAGAAATGATTAAAAGTCGAGCCTTCCTGTGAGCATCTCTAACATGCCTGTTCCATCCAATAACAGTCCTTCATCCTCTTATACATTTGGATGTTGATAGAGTTGCAGATTCCCTTAATATACATACAACGTCATTATAAATGTTATCGATTATACTAAAATGCGTTTTATTATTTCAGAAATTATCACAACACTCCCAATTCCAATCTAAGGTATCTTCCAATTCTAAGAGAAAATCAATATGTTTTAACCTTTCATTATACATTTCATAATATTTTATAATTTGACACAAGTCTCTTTCACCCCATATAACTTTATTATGCACCTGACATTTTTGACTTATTTTAACTTGTATAATTTCTAAATTACAAGTAATTAATATAGGAAAATAGTCAGACCAATCTATGTTATAGAGAATTTTAATTTCAATAATTGATTGCCAAGCAGCTTCAATAACTACACAGTGATCCAGCCACCTTCTACAACCATGCGACTCACTTATAATATATGTACACGCGTCCGATGGTAGTGACTCCATATCAGCACAACGCCAATTGTTGTAATTGCAAAATTGTATAAGTTCATTACTAAATGGTTCTAAAGGATGAGCATTAATCTTAATATATAAACAGATTTAATATTGCAATTATCAACTATAGCAGTAATTTCTCCCTTTTATAGTGTCCAGAAAGGGTATCGGGTATTTGTTTTCGCGCCATATTCGAAACGGGGCGTCTAAAGGGTGCGGGGAGGGGTTCATGGCGTCCGCCATTTTGTGGAGTTTTAGTCACGATGGAACAGTACTCGGGGACGCATCGCGCATTTTGCGTACGAGCGTATTATCGTAATGGTGATTCAATAGTGACTGCTCAACATCTCTATCGTGCGGAATATCGTACACGCCACGCGCCAAGTGACGATAGCATTAGGAAATGGATCAGGATGTTCGAGAATACAGGTGCGACAGTTAAAATTCAAAACTCTGGTCGTCCTCGTTCAGTTCGCGATGAAGAAACAATTGAAGAAGTTGAGGCGTCGGTTCGTCAAAATCCGTCTTTATCCATCCGAAAGCGAAGCCAAGCGTTGAACATCAAAAAATCGTCTTTACATTGGATTTTAAAGAAAGACTTACATCTAAAAGCCTATAAAATTCAATTGGTTCAAGAATTGAAGGATACGGACTATGCTAATCGACTGAATTTTGCGAACGAAATGCTGCAGCGATTTAACAACTTTAACAACATACAGTTCAGTGACGAAGCAAATTTTCACCTGAATGGTCATGTTAATAAGCAGAATTGTCGGTACTGGGCAGTGGAGAATCCGAGACGAAAGCATGAACGACCCCTGCATAGCCCAAAGGTCGTTGTTTGGGCCGCTATGTCTGCTAAAGGCATAATTGGTCCTTATTTTCATGAAGATCAACGAGGCCGAGCAATTAATGTGAATAGTGACCGTTATTGCGATATGTTGCGAATTTTTTTGGTCCCAGAGTTGCAGGAGTTTGCAGGTTTCAACTCAAGAACGTGGTTCCAGTAAAATGGGGCCACTTGCCATACCTCAAATGACTCAATGGAAGTTGTTAACGAATTATTCCCTAATAAAGTCATTTCGCGAAGGGGTAACATCAACTGGCCTCCCAGAAGCCCCGACCTTAGCCCGCTTGACTATTTTGCATGGGGATACCTTAAAAGTAAGGTTTATCAAAACAATCCGACGAATCTAACCCAGTTAAAGCAAAACATCAGGTCAGAAATGGCAGCAATATCGATAGCTATGTGTCAACGTGTTATCGCCAATCTTCGTTTCCGTTTAGAAGAGTGCCAGCAACGTAACGGTCATCATTTGGATAACATCATCTTTTCCAAATAATTCTCCAATTCATATGCTAATAATAAACAATAAACTTTTTTATTGCATACAAATAATTTTTGTTTCATTGAACTTACAAATACCCGATACCCTTTCTGGACACCTTGTATAACTGTTATAAATAACTTTACTGTACTGAATGCTAACAGTAATTGATAGGTTTCTTTAATTCTTTATGGGTTTAGTATTTGGCTACAATCTCACGTGATTTTACGTGTCGATGTGGCCCAAGATGGTAACACGATAAGCCTGTTGGGAGGGCTAGACCTCAAGTCGAGACAAGACACGCCTAATGGTGTTTGGCGACAGATTTTCTACATGGTGCTGGTAGATAGTGAGGTGGACATTAGAAAAAGCCCTACCACCATTCTATGGTTTCATCACGATGTTTCCCTTCAACGTGTGCTCAGACTTATTGCGGGGATCCACTAATTCCATTACCATTAAGCTTTCATTGCTTCATTGTTCATTAATTGTTGCCGCCATCAATGCATACGTCTTGGAGTAAAGAGAGGTAGTACACAGAAAGATCAAAATCAAAATAATTTTTATTCAATTTAGTCCCTAAGAAAGCACATAAGAACGTCAAAACAATACTGCCGGTTCGGAAAACGTCCCAGACATCGAGAAGAACCAATAAGAAACTCGATCGGGGTTATCTTTTTTACTCAACTGTACAAATGTTAATATAACAGGTACAATAATAATAATAATTTAGGTGATACGCAGTGAGGGAGTCACTTCTAGATATTACTATCATTCACATAATGATCCACCCTATAATAAACCTTTGGACAGTAGAACCAGCTGAACATGGTCCTTGAACTTGTTGTCCGGTAAATCAGTAATATGCTTCGGGATCTTATTATAAAACCTGACACTATTACCTAAAAAACTTTTATTGGACCTACTTAGTCTAAAACACGCTGCGACTAATTTATCTCTATTTCTAGTATTAACATTGTGCTGATCTTTGACAAAATCTAACTTGACTAAATTTTTATGAATATACATTAAGTTATCAGGATGTATTGGGAGTATTTATGTATCAGGTGAAACCTTGCGTTGTGTTCCCGCGGTGAATAGGGTTTCCACAGCTCCTTGGGAAAGGGGGGAGATTTCTCTTTACTTGGAGCAGCCCCTATAATACCTCTACCTACAGAAGATCCGAGGCTAAATTAATAACCTTGTGTTGTTTCCGAGCGAGCGAGCGAGTTATGTGTGTTCAGAACTCTTTAGGGTAGGGGGTTCAAAGTTGGTAACACACTAGTGGTACATCTGCTGCTACAAGCGTATATAAACTATGATAACCACTTACCATAAGGCTGACGTACGCTAATTTTTCAACTTAGTAGTATATAAAAAAAAGTCAACAACATCATCGTAACCTTGAAAGGTTATTGGTTAATTACTAATCATGATGAGCCATGCTCGTAATTTATACATATTTGCTGTTAAACCATAAGTTTTTAAATGCGTGACGTGCATTGATGAGTTACCCATGTCGGTAGTTTGAAATAATATAATAAACCAATGAAGAGTCAATGCCCGAAAAGAATTATCCACAAAAGCTCACCATAAAAGTGATTCAGCCGCGCTATCAGAATAACATGCAAATATCGAACTGAATATAGTCGGGAACGCATAAAACATATCCCTTACCTTGCGGACCTATAAAATCGCTTGTAAATTCCACTAAAAAGGACTTAACTTCGGCCGACCTCGGCGCGGCTCGGCAAACCTCGGATTACGGGGGTGCGTCCACAGCATTTTCATTTTCATCCCTTACAATGTATCGTCGGGGGTGTGTTTTATGTGTTTTACGTGTTACAGGTGGCCGGACTGGTTTCTATACTAAAATTTTAGGTCATGATCGGCCCGTTGGGGAAGCCTGCGAATCCTAGGGTTTTCGCGTCAACGAGCCAGAGGAAGTCCAAAATAGACAGAACTCCTTTGATGTCTATAGTAAAAAAATTTATGAGTTAAATAAGAAACCGTAAAACTATTGTTTGAAGGTCATAGATTGAATTCCCGCTTTAATTACAGATGTTTTCTTTCTTTTTTATATAATAGCAAGTTGAAGTGACGGCACTGTTCCTCATGTTAGGTAGAGTAAAACTCAGGAATAACAGTGATCATCAAGAGATAGGCAATCTATGGCTGATGATCACTGTCCTGTCGGCCTATAACTGGATATACGATTGCTGATCTGGAAACTCTATTCATACAAAAACATACCATCACGTCTGTATCCCCGAAGGTATACTAATGTACACCCACAGTTCACCGAGTATGTTTTTTAGGTCTCATTTAATAGGGGACCTCGATCACAGCAGTCGCGCTTACGACCACTAGGTTAATTAAGTAGTTATGAGAGTAAACTCGTTAATCGAAAAGAGAGTAAAAAATGAATTTCAAAATACTTTATTCCATTTAGACCCTAAGAGGGCACTTATGAATGTCAGCGCATTACTACCAGTTCGGAAGGATTTATTAGGATCAATTAATTACGATAGATTTTCGCAAAGTAACAGCTACGTTAATCAAATATGTTATTGTCATTTTCAGTGGATTTAAATTAGAGTACCGTCATTCACGTGATGATCCACCCTATAATACCCTTTTCACAATAAAACTTGTTTAACATGATTCTTGAACTTATTATCCGGCAAATCGGTAATGTGCTTAAGAAGTTTATTATAGAACCTAAAACAATTACCTAAAAAAGCGCCACCAAAAACAAGCCACACAACGAGCTATAGGAAGTTCAAAGTAGTCAGACCTGATTTGGCATTTTAAAATAAATTCTCCATGACCTAGCTCATCAAACGTAATAAGCACGTACGTAGGTACGTAACTAGTAATAAGCATAAAAATAAAAAAAAAATTTTTTTATGTAAATTATTGTAATGTATATTGTATATATAAAACTGCTATAATATGATGAACATATCTATAGTCATTGAAACAAAAAAAATAATTAAAAAATGTATACAATATGTATACCCGTCGAATCCGAAAAGGGTACACAGGTATTCCAATGATATTACAAAAAAAAAAAAAAAAATTTTTTATTTATTATGAAAATAAAAATGTTATTACAATTTAAAATTAACATATTTGGTTTTAATTTCCCTAAAATTTTGCAAATTTTTAAAATGTTATAACATCGTCGACAGCCCCGGTGCGGCGAAGGGGTACGTTTGATCGTATGGGGATACCCTGCGCCGCGCCGCCTGTATTGCCATGTAAGTTTCCTCATTTAACTAATTTTTTTTACATTTTATTAGGGTAATTTTTTTAACTTAAAATCTGAGATAGATAACATAAACAGAATATAAACTCGATACCTGATAACACCTACACGGATCCGACGGGGTTTTTAATATACACTGTATATATATAATAATAATGATATATATTTAAATAGATAGGAAATACAAGTAGAATGGTAAATAAGTCAGTAAAACTCACCCTGTACAAAGTTCTTGATACTATTGTAAAAAACAAGAGAGTACAAGACGGAGATTGAACACCTTGATTTGATTTAAATCTAAGAAATTTCTTACATAAACCACCTTGAAAAATGAAAACCACAATAATATATAACGAAAGCAGTCTCCATCCTCAAGAAGTCTGCAGTTTTAAAAAAAAGTATACTTTCTGAAATCCACAAATAAAATTTTCCCTCAGGTTACGTATTGGTTAGAAACGTTACATTCTGTTTATGTGATTTAAACTTTGATTTAGGTAATTAAGTGAGATATTTAATTTATAGAGTTATTAGTTTGCGGAAATTCAGGGAAAATAGTTTGAAATTACTTTACCACTTCCTTCTGGGACAGATTGGCAGTCTCACTTTATTAAATAGCGGAAAGCGTTTTAAGTATTTGATAAAGTTTATTTATATATATTACAATTGCGTTTTCAAAAAAGGTAAACATGGAACTAATGACGGTAGCCAGAAAAAGCGAATCGACAGTAACTAAAACGAGAAAATAAAATATCAGTAATCGATCCCGTAAACTCTAACTATAACTATTTTGTTAATAAGTTGATCATTAATGCACTAAGATAGTTTTATTGAAAATTTTAGGTTATGATTGAACTGACATGTTCTTTTTGAACCCAAGTCCCAAAATTATAAATAAAAAAAGAACTGAAAATTAGTAAACCCCCGAAATATAATAACTCTTCTGTAAGTTGGGGATGAGTTAGGTATCCTACGGGCTCCAGGTTACCCTGCAGCATCAGGTCAAGGTTTTTCTAATATCACTGAAGTAACAGAATACCAAATTTTAACTCAATCAGACCTGTAGAAAATGCTCACATCTATTTATCAACTATGAAAGAGCTGATAATCATCAAGTCATCTTTCAAACAAAAAAAAAACTAGAATAAAATTGATACGGCCGTTTGTGAGTTACGATGCTACACACAGACACACAAATACTCACGTTAAACTTAAAACACCCCTTTTCTGTGATGGGGGTTAAAAAGTGGTTAGTATCTTACGCGGCATTTACAATAAAATGTAGATAAGCTATCCTACTTAATACAAATATAAATCTATTAAGCAAACAGGTAGAATGTAATTATATCATTAGACGGCCGTAGAACGTAAACTGTGGAAAGCTCTCAGGCGAATGAGCGAGAGATTCGACCTGCCTACCCGGTGCCCCCTTCGAGGAGCCCCTAATGGTAGACTCATTACTTTTTTATTCGTAATGTTTGAACTGCATCTCGTAAATGTTTATTGTACCGATGATGGTTTTGTATTAGTGGGTACGGATACCGTTTCGATCGATTCTAACGATGAGTCTGACCTACCGTTAGAGGAAAACGTCGCGAAAAAATCATTTTACAATTGACTTGCATTTTATATAGTTCTATTAACTACCGTCAAGTTAAAATCCGTCTTTAAGCGTCTTTTTTTAACTTCCAACTCAAAACAAGGGCTGTCATAAGTTCGACGTGTGTATCTGTATGTCTGTTTGTGGCATCGTAGCTAATCTGATCTAATTCTTTTTGTTTGAAAGGTGACTTGTTCCAGAATGTTCTTAGCAATGATTCAAGAACATCTGTTCAGCCGTTTCAAGATTATCAGCTATTTTCTACTTGATAAATAGATGTGAGCATCTTCCAAGGGTCTGATTGAGTCGAGATTTGGTATTCTGTTTCGAATATCACGTGAGAGTTTTCGGCGGGATCTCAAAGTGTCATGTGATTGAGACAAACACATCGATAGGATTTAGTCTTTTTTATCGTTATAGGTTTAGCGTTGTGGCCAGAATCTCATCTGATCTTAAGTGACGGTGTGCTCCAAGATGGTATGTAGCACGCTGAGCGTAGTGGAAGACTGGCTCTCAAGAGCAGCTGACGGCACAAAGGTTTTCAACTTCGGTGGTAGCTAGCCAGGTGGCCATTTAGAAAAGCGTTACCCCTATGCTATGGTTTCATCAAGATGTTTTCCTCCAACGGGTGCTCAGGCTCATTGCAGCAGTTCAAACTCATCGAGTTTGACACGATGTCCGTTCAATCTACATTGAACTATGGTTGATTCAAATTGTGTCTGTCAGAATGTCGAAGAATCAACAGTATTTATCTTACAATTAAACCGACATATTCTGTCAAGTCTTCTCTATATAATTCAGTTATAGTGCTCAGAAGTATAAAATAATCAAATCGCATCGGAAGTATCATTATAATTAATTAGCAACCGATAATTTTCAAAATCTAGTTTATCCAAATTTTTGAAAACATATATTAATTCATCTAGGATGTATTTGGAGAGCAAAGTTAAGATATTAAATTCCTGAAATTTGTTATTTAATGATTCGCTAGGTCCTATTTTTTAAGTTGCTCGAATTACAACGCTTGTGTAATATAAATCTTTGTGACATTTACCTCAGCTGATGTCTCTCACAAAAGTATATCCTAATTTATTAAGCTATGGAAGTAGACAAACCTAAGCTAAAACCGAAAATGATAACTCTCAAGCGCGGTTGCTGGAATACACGATAGATGGTTGCGGACAGATTTCTAACACAAAAGATATTTTTACCAAACATTTTGGATTTATCATGGCGTTTTTGTTATTGACAAAGCTCTGATTTAGATTCAGCAAATATTCAACTATCGTCAACATAAATGTCAAAACATTCCGCTGTAGATATTCATCAGAGTATGCTGCGTGCTGGGTAGGCGGAGGTTTAGGTGTCTCGAAATTTTATCCGCTAATCCAAAAGTAAAATATGAAATTTGGAAAATATATGCCACGACTATGTCTATTATGTGATAACATTAACATAACACGACCCCGTTTATGAGAGCTAATAACGTTACGAGTTAAGCCGTAAGAGTTAATTTAACTGTAGTCGTGTACCTTTATGTCCAGTTAATTTGTTTATTAAGGTTTAAACTGTTCGCTTGGGGGTCGATGCTAATGCCTTCGATCGCTGCCCGACACTTAAAATCAAGTCGTAATGGCGCGGCGATTAAACGTGAATCGTTGTTTTAAAAATGTCCGTAACGTTAAGTAGCATTTAGTAACAGGTTTTTCAGTTTAAAGATAAAGTTTCCAAACTGTTATTATATACCTTTTCTTTTAAACTGTTTCGTTAAATACTACATAGTCAACATAATTGATTTTAATATTTTTTACTAGATGGCACTGGTACATTTTTTTTTTCACAAAACTGTTTACAACTGTAACTTATATGTGGTACCACGTAAATGATAAATTTGCTTTGATAATAATTATTACTAGCGGTGGCCCAATAATCGAAATTCGACCAGCGACTTTTTAATCATAGACTATTTTCTGATTGACATTTGCATTATGAACCTAATTAGTGAATATTATATCACTTGCTGTCACTTTTCATTGAGTGACAATGTCAATATTTTGCAGGGTCGAAGTTCAATAGTACTGGCCGAGCTAGGATTCGCAGTATTAGTTTATTGAATTTAATATATTAGTAACATATATTATAGATAAATTTTAGCTTTCTGCACTCCTTCTCCATATAAACTTTAACCATGCCTAATCTCACAGTCTTTCGTGCATGTAATACGCTTAAAAAGGGGTAGAAAGTGTTTACTTCACGTATTCATATAATGATTACAAAGGTTAAACATCGGTTGTCTGTAAAGTCGGTTTACTGACCATAGTTGAACGTGACAACGTCATAAGAAAATACTGATGGAATGGTATCATTTAAAAAAAAAAAAATTATTTGTTTGATAGATATTTTGTATGGATATAGAGAAGGAGGTAAATGGAAATGACAATTGAATTGATCAAGTTACATTTATTTGTACGCATAAATACAAATAGTTTTGTTAACTTATTATTATAGTTTTGTCAATTATAGCATAACCTACAATCGCTGCACTAGAGGACCGATGCTATTTATTTTAATGATGAAAGCACGAATATTCGATAATATATCACTGAACATATATTTAATATCGAAAGAATCATTACCTTTATCGCCGCAATTATCGTTGCTATAAACAATTGACACCACATTCACTTCACTGCACTGCACTGCACTGCATACTTGACGATAACATGTAAATGTATTATTTTATAGCAGCTGTCCACGCGGACGCATCGCTCACTCAAGTAGGAGAGAGACAGATGTCGAACGCTGCCGAACGCGGAGGCCGATTGTCCCTCTTTGTCGCTCGTTCCGCGCTATCGCTTGCACTTCAAGCCTTAAATGGAACGCCTCAGAGCGAGGTAACGCCGCATGAGTCATGTTGTTTCGTGCGTGCAGCCGGCTCCATCGAATTATAAGACGTTGTCACGTCAATATTTCACTTAGACCGTTTATTTCGCAATTGATATTCAGAATTAAACTACCCGTAACTTATTTCTCTAAATGTAGCTACAGTTATTGCGTCTGCCTATTTCTAATATTAGATTTATTAAAAACCTTTATTTACCGCTCGTAAAGCTTCACTAGCATGAATCGATTTCAAAAACAATACTAAAACTACGTCGCTCGTTACATAAACTGCACAACGCGGCGTGACGTAAATCTGTTGACGTCATCTCAGACCTGTCGATCACGGAACCTTAGTAACGCAATGGGAGTCTGAAATGCGACCGTTGCATTCAGAAGGGTGGCGGCCGAGCGCGCTCTATTTCCATCTGTGACGTCACGTCACACACCCTCCGCGCCGTGCCTCCTCCCGGCGCACGTCGCACTGGCGTAAACAACCAACTAAATTTAATTTTTTCCTAGTACATCCGAGTGCAGCTTATATGTGCTTCTGACATACATAAGTTACAATTATGAGAGTAAGATTTTTTTGTAGGTAGTTGAAGTTGTGTTAGTAGAGTTTTTTTTTAATCGTTATAAGTTTTGCGTTGTGGCCACAATCTCACATGATCTTAAGTGGCGATGTGAAGGGAATCATTAATTTATCTTTTATACATTACAAATAATAAAACTATAATATCTGTTCATAATTTCAAAATACCAGCTTATTACTAAATAAATGTATATGAAATTATATGATTTGCAAAAAAAAAAAAAAAAACAATTTATGAAATTTTTATTTGCCTGTCTGTTATGGCTAATTCCCGAAACGGTTAGACCGATTTCGACGGGACGTTCGCTGATAGATAGCTCATTTTATAATAAGTAATTTAGGCTACTTTTATTTTCAGAGAGTTCCCGTAATCCCTGATCCCCTCATTTCTCTACGACACAAGAGGCTACGAGAACCAGAACGGCCTATCTGATTTTTTTCAATAAATTCACTTAATTCACATAATCTAGAAATGTACTTTTACACAACCATAATGGCCTAAAGTTATTAAATGCTATCAGCTATCTCTATTAGTGTCATGTAAATTAGCTTTGTTGGTAACATGCTAAATAAACAATAGACTCAAAGGCGCAAAATATATTTCACGTCTGATTGCATAACATATAACATAAAAATTATGTGTGCAATTCACACATGATAGAAGTGAAACTTATATATCTATGTTTTTTTTAATTCAGAAAAAGATGAAATACACACTAATTTAAAGTTTATGAAAATGTACATACAAGTACTCACAATCATTATTCGCAATATCATTTTCAATTAATGCACATTTAAAATATCCACGGTAACCTAACACAATTTCGGTCAGTAACAGAATGTCATTAAAGTGGTCTAAAAAGATTTTGTTTCGAGCTTTTTGGTGAGGTAATAAAATTAAATTTGAAATGTCCAAGGTAATCTAACACAATATCAATCAATAAAAGAATGTCATAAGTGTTGTCTAAAACGTTTTTGTTTCGTGCCTTTTTGGTGAGGTAATAAAATTCATTATTGCGTGGCAGCAAACCTCTTTTGCACAATTTTACCATTGCCTAAAGCTTTCCTATCTCATTTTCTACTACGTTAAATCTTATGAATTCTTATTCTTAATTTCTTATTTCTCTTTTTACTGTCGCTTTCGCATTTTCGTTTCATCGACTTTCAAATGACATTAATATGGCATAACACTCAGATTTGTTATATCTTTTGACATAATAAGGTACTCGTGATATTAGGCAATATTAGCTAAAAATGTTTTCAATTACCCAGGTCTTTTTATTCTAATAAAATATGAATTTTCAAATTAATAAGACTTATAGGACACTTTGCTTGTATAGAAAAAATAAAATGGCTGTATGACAAAACCATTTCAAAACATATCCAATTTTAGAAGTGTAAGATATAAGGTGATATATTTAGTATGTATGTCGCTTGGAGATTGTGATCTGTTATGTATTATTAAAATATCGGGTCGTAAAGGACAATAGAAACTGATTTCTTAGGACGTATGAAATATCAATTTTGACGTGACAACGTCTTATAAATTGGTTTGCCGGGTGACACTTCAAGAAACTGCGTTACGCTCCGCTCACGTTATGCGCTCACAATGAGAGCGAGTGAGAGGCACGCGTCCCTTCCACTCGGGCATGGTTAGCCCGCCTAAGAGCGAGAGAGACAGACATAAAGTCGTTGTCACGTAAAACTTTCGCCCGTATACCGACTTTACAGGCAACCAATTTTTTTAGTTACAAAATAGTTCAAGAGTCGTCACAGCAATATAGATCGTGATTTTCCAATACACTTCGTAGTGAAAATAATTCTTAAAGAAAATAGCTAAAAAGTTATATCGTAAAAAACATTTTAAATTTTACTTTTTTGCTTCTCCTGAAAAGTCGTGTTTTGTTCTTTACCAATTCTAAAATAATTATGCAAAATTCCTATGATCTATCAATTAACCAACGGCATAAGCTTCCCATGTATAAAATTTCATAAGAATTGGTCAAGCCATTTTTGAATTAAATCCGGACATACAGACAATTTTTTTTAAATGTTGTTTGTGATCTGTGCCCTTTGTATAAGAGGACAGTCAGAAAATAAAGAAAAATATTATATGTACAGACATAACTACAGATTTATTAATATATATTAATCATAAGAAAACTGCAACATAGTATTTGAATGTGCGAGATTTGAATTAAAAACATATAATAATAATTGAAAAATTATAAAACACTTATGAATCTTAATAAGGCTAACTTATATAAACTATAATCCCAAAGTTAAAGAAGAAGGAACAATCTGCTGAAAATGCAGACTATCTCAATGAAAATACCTGTCGGGAACTCACTTGGTATAAGTCAATAAGGGGTGTTGTATTTAATACCATATCAAAGAGTTTATAGAGTCATAAAAAAATCATAGCGAAGTCCTTTTACTTTCTAACTTGGCCACTAGTACTCTTTATTGAAGACAATTACTGCCATTATCAATTGAATATTGTTACAGCTTAAGGTAGGATAATGGTGTTTGGTATGTATTTTGGACTTACGGAATTGAATGCACCGTCACTAAATGAGCACTCACTTTCTTCACTGAATACTGTTAATTTTCTATCTTTTTTATTGAATTGACCGGAGCACTCGCGAGGCCATTTTTTGTTCTGTAGATTTTTTAACCACCTTCCCGTCGATGATTGATTGTTTTCTCTCTCGCTAGAGGGCGCGAGTGGTTCTTGTGTTGCGCGGTCGCGCGTGGCGCTGTCCGCGGCTCACTAGCGGGAGATTTGAATGTGGAAGGGAAAGGATTAAGCTTGTTCAAATATAGTATTCTGTGTTATGACAATTTCAGTAAGATGGTGGCTCCCTTTTTAGAACTTTCTAGGCAGTTTTTGTGGGATCCATGAATGCATGCTTTCAGTTTATATTTATAATCCACTTCACTTCCACCAAATTACATAATATAGGGTCAAAAACCTAAGTAAAAGAATTAAAAATAAAAACCACAACATGTCACTTCAAGATCCCACAAAAAAGTCCCATATTGAAGTCGCGACAATGTTTCCCATGGCAGGAATCCGAATTGTCAGCGATCTCACTGTCCGTTTCCGCCGCGCGTTGGTCCCATGACTTACGGCGTCATAGTCCGTCATAGTGACTCGCTTTTGCGTGTCGCGTTTCGGGATCAGCCTGTGCATATCTAGTTAAATTAATGCAGGCCAGCATGGCAGCGGGTGACTGTCGTTGGATTCCGATCTCTCGGCGGTCGCCGTCGTGTTAGGATTGTACTGTGGTTACCATCAAAGACAGTACCATCAATTTGCCTTGCTACTATTAAAAAAAACTATAGATTATATATATTAAAGATATGACACAGAGAAATTTCTTTCCACCCTACAGAAGAGCGCATCCATATAACCTTGTGCTGTGTTCTTGCGGTAAGTAGGGTTTCCAAAACTTCTTGGTGTAGGGGGTACAATGTCGACAACGTGCTAATGATACCTATGATATTACAAGCGTCCATAGGCTACGGTAATCTCTTACAATCAGGTGGGCCTTATGCTTGTTCGCCACCTTTGTTATATATTTAAAAAAAAGGAAATCCGTCACGGGACGCCTGGCAGATGTGAAACTTCTTCTACTTCACTTCACTTCTTCAGACCTTCTTAAAATATCATATACACCAAAATTATCTATTGAAAAAGTTAACACTTATTTTGTAAACGTAGCAAAGGTGTTATCAGACAAAATACCGAAAATAGGCAAAACAAATTATAACAATGATTCCACATGTGCACCAGTAAACTACATGGTTTTATTGGAGACGTCTGAGCAAGAAGTTCGATCTGTTCTTATGAATCTAAAATCTGATAGTGCTGTGGGTTGGGATGGAATATATACGAAACTATTAAAGATGGCCAGCTCAAATATTGTACCACTCTTGACTTATATTACAAATTTATGTATAAGAACAGGAACATTTCCTAAAGTATTTAAGATGTCGATTATTCATCCAATTTACAAGGCAGGTGATAGAGACTGTGTTGAAAATTACCGCACCATCTCAGTACTTTCAGCGCTATCTTAAATTATTGAAAAAATTATAAATAAGAGACTATTAAAGTTTTTAGAAATAGAATCTATTTTATCAGAAAATCAATATGGCTACAAAGTAGGTAAATCCACTGCTCTAGCAGTTTCTTCTCTTACAGAATTTGTCGATACAAATATTGATGAAAAACACAAATGTATTGGTGTCTTTTTATATCTGGCAAAAGAGTTCGATACAGTCTCAGTTACGATTCTGCTCAGTAAAATGGAAATATTGGAATTCGAGGATTAGCACTTAAACTATTTAAGAATTATTTAGAAAATAGAACCCAAAGGGTTAAAATAGAAGACTACACTAGTAGTGATGCTTCTATAACTAATGGTGTGCCTCAGGGTAGTGTGCTTGGTTCAACTTTATTTTTGATATACATCAATAATCTTTGTAAACTTAAATTAGGTAATTGTAGAATTTTTACATTCGCTGAAGATACAGCATTATTATTCTATGGCAAAACTTGGGACGAAGTTAAAGGGCACGCTGAAAGAGGTTTACAAATAGTTATACAATTACTGAATCAGAATTTGTTGTCATTGAATATAACAAAAAACAGAATATATATTTTTCACTAATACGAAGAGAACACTCCCTACTGATGGTAACATTAGTATTAAAGTACATACTTGTCAAAATAACACTCAGCAAATATATAGCTGTAATTATCTAGATAGAGTAAATACAATAAAGTACCTAGGTGTCCTGTTATATGAAAACTTAACTTGGCACCCTCACATTAATCTAACTACCGATAGAATAAGAAAGTTAATACATATATTTAGGAAATTACGACATGTGGCAGATCATGACTTATTGAAAATGGTATACTTTGCATTAGCGCAGTCTATCCTATCTTCCTATCTTATACACGTCATGGAGTGGAGCAAAAAGACCCATCTAATTAAACTGGAAAGAGCCTAACGAATATTACTAAAAGTAATGACATTCAAGCCGTTCCGATTCCCTACAATAAATTTATAAACTGAATTGGATGTCTTAACAGTTAAAAAAACTATTGATTAAATATGTCATAAATGAAGAACACCATAAAGTTCCTTATAGACCTGATTTATTAACAAGTTGACGGAAAAATACGGTTTGTACTATTAACCAATACATAACATCTTTTGTAAATAAATTGCAGTGCTATCTTGGCCCTTACCTATATAATAAACGAAATAAAATTCTTGACATATATTCTCTTTAATAATCATAAATGTAATGAAGTAGTAATATCCTGGCTAAAAACACAGAACTATGAAGATATAGAAAACTTGTTTGTAATCATAAAATAAAGTAATAGAATTGTCATGGTTGTTCAAAATACTGTACTTCACATATCCACAAATATTTTTTTAAAAATAAATAGACGAGAAACGCAACCTCATGTCTACATTTGTGTGTGTACCTTTTTTTTTGAGTTAAGTTCAAAATATCGTAAAGTTAAATTAGGATGAAAAGGAATAATAAAAAAAAAAATTACAAAGTACCTTGTGTTTCTCATATAAAATTACAGATTTGTGATAATGTTAATAAGATACAACAGTATAATACTAGGTATGTCATATGTAGGTACCTACTATATAATAATATATATCAGGAAGAGACTAGCGTTTGAGATACAGGCTCGGCCTAGTTCAGGTGCTAGGTTTCATTAATGAAGAACTAAACTATTGTATTTCCCAGAAATAAACCTCATATTTTTGTATCTTATTATGGTCAAATGAAGTTATTATTATTATTAAAAACATTGAAATTATTTTGTATAAGGTATAATATGAATAAAAGAACAGATTACGATAGGAATCGGATATAGCATAATGAAAAGGTAAAGGATTACAAATTTGTTCCATAAAGTAATTACTGTTTATAACATAAATATTCATTTTTATTAAATAAAAACTACAAAATTAAAAAAAAAATCGAATTCGTAATCGTAATAACTCAATTACTCTTCATAATTTCATAATTCATAGTACATATTAAGTCCGAAGTAAAAACTAACAAAAGAACAATTTGTTTCTAAGTGAGGATTCGAATCCTTAGTGCTCCTGTTATAACCAATATGAATCCCATCGTCAATTCATAGTACATATATTCCATCATACAGCGTGGTAATGCATCACCACGGCCTGTATCGCCACGCCAACAATCATGTTTACCTATAGATGTTTCACTTCAACAAGTAGAAAAAGAATCAACGTTCGTGTTCTAACATTTTAGGTATTCATCTCAATAAAGAACTTATTGTAATGAAGCGGCTATAAAAGTTGACACAACAGTTGTTCCAATTAAGATATCACTCAATTAGGGTTAACACTTTCTTTTGGATTGGAAAAGATATAATATTTGCTAGATCAAGTTCAAATTTTAGATTTATGATATTATACTCTATGTTTCGAAAGAAAGCTGACGGAATATTATGTCAGCAGTTGTTTAGACTTGCAACTTGAGGTCGCCAGCTAGCCAAGGAGTGCATTACGACGCATAATATGGTTCAATTTCGATTCTTAGAAAGCTTTTCATAATCCACTTTTTTGCGAAAAACTATAATGAGGAATAATGAATAATTAAATTATGACATTAGTTTGGAAAATAATATATAATGTACAACTTGTTTAGTCACTCAGGAATTTTTCGGACAGAAATAACATTCAGTAAATTTGCGTTAATATAGCGCTTTTTTCTTTTTTTTCTATCTGAATCTACTGTTAACCGTAGGGTTCTGGAGTCTTACACGGCTTTTACAGCTTCATCATGCTTTGGGGGTGAGCGCTTGAGGCATTCAGCCGAGAAATCGTGGCAACATGCTCAAAGACCCAAAGTGGCCAAGAACGGACATAGCCAGGACCGCAGGAATACTAATAATTATTAAAAAGAAAACGAAAACCCGACTGCAACAAAAATATTTGACAAAAGAATATATTTTTAAATTTTTACTTTTTATTTGATTCCCAGACGTCGTACTTAAATATTATATAGCCTATGTCACTCCCATATTTAAGACGAATCTAACGACACCTCGTTTGATGATAAAATCCATCAAGCCGTTTAGACTACAGAGCATGCTAAAGTAATAGACATACATGCGCTCAAAACAATAACCCTACTTTTTCGCAGTCGGGTAAAAATTTACGTATAACTTTTACGTGCGTTTGAAGTGAAATTTATTTAATTATGTACTTATTGTAAATATGATTGCATAATAATTATCTATAAATACCACTAAATTATAATATAACGTATTTAGTTTATCATAACCATAAAATCTAGATTTTTAATTCATAAATCTATTGTAGTGTATTTTAACAAACTATATTAATATATAGCATTGGTGACAACCCTGGGATTAATTAAGGTGAAATCCGCCTTTATGTGTCGTACTCAAGACTAAAATATTGCAGATACGTGGAATATTTTATACGTAAACATTATTGTTATAAACAGGGGTGCTTTAATCTGGTGGTGCGAGGGGCCCCGGAGGTTTGGAACAATTGTTATAGGAACACTATATTCCCTTATCCACCACTACAGATGATATATTTCAGTAGTAAATGTACTCAAGACTACAAATATATTTTTTCATTATGAACTAGCTGTGCTTGCGACTCCGACCGTGTGGAATTTCGTATGTAGCGACGGTGGCGAAAGGGAACATGCGCGGAGGGCGTGCGCGTATCTACATTACTGTTACCCTATTTTCTAAAACAAACTAAATTATTAAAAAGGAAAAAAAAAACACTTGAATAAAACTTATTTTTTTCTAGTTTTGCTTTTTCCTTGATTTCCAGACAACGTATTTAGATATTATATAGCCTATGTCACTCCCACAATTAAGACGAATCTAACGACACCTCGTTTGCTAATATCCATCAAGCCGTTTGGGCTACAGAACGTGCCAAAGAAATAGACTTACGCAGTTGGGTAATAAAAGTAGCCTATGTTACTCCTTATAATATTAACTATTTGCCAGTGAAAATCTCGTCAAAATCGGTCCAACCGTTTCAGAGGTTAACCGAAACAAATATACAGATAGAACAAAAAAAAGGTGTTTTGTTATAGGTATCGTATATAATTTTATATGCATCTAGTACAAAGCTGTTATTTTTAAATTATGTATAAACAGACACTTGATATTGAAGTAATTGATTATTAACTAGTTGGATCGGCAGACGTTGTTCTGCCATTTCCGGTAAATGATGGCTCGACCACAGTTCCACCTATCGGATTCTAGCATATCTATAAACCATCGTATCGATAAAACAAACACAATATTTTGTGAAAACATGCTCAATCTCTCAACTCGTTGAGATGTTATAGAAGCACTAACAGACACTCATAAGATTTTTATATATAAGGCTCACGGTGTGCCCGCGGCTCCGCACGCGTTTGTTACGACCCGTAATTTTATTTTTACTCATATTCTTGACAATTATAAATAACCGTTATCATTAAGTTAATACGTGAAGCAAAAACTTTATAGCCCTTTTTAAGCGTATTGCGTGCACGGAAGACTGTGAGATTTGGCATGGTCAAAGTTTATATGGAGACCGAGTGCAGAATTCTAAAATTTATTTATAATATCTGTTAGTAATATATTAAATTAAATTATATAATTACTGCTAATTCTAACCCGACAAGTACCAATGAACTTAGACACCCAAAATATTGACATTGTCACTCAATGAAAAGTGACAGCAAATGATATAATATTGATTGTTTAGGTTCATACTGCAAATGTCAAACAGAAAATAGTCTATGATTAAAAAGTCCCTGATCGACTTTCGATCATTGGGCGACTGCTAGTTATGTTAAATACGCCGTATCAATTGAGGAGTGGCATGTATTTCCCGTGTACAATTTTCATCAAAATCGGTTGAACATTATAATGACCATTCTATGATTTCTAATGTATTCTTAACGATTCTTTACAATCTTCTCAATTATGGTATGATATATGCTTCCCGTCTACAAAATTCGATCAGAATCGGTTGAGAATTCATGAATATTTAACGTTCTGAACTTATTTTTTTTACGATTTCTAGAAGCAATATTGTCAACTTTGATAGGCCATCAATTATGTAATTAATTATACTTCCCGTGTACAGAATTTAATCAAAATCAGTTAAGAATTAATGGAATTTAAAATTTTTGGATTTTTTTTTTTTACGATTCCAAAAAATGTTATTGGAAATTCTCATAGCTCATCATTCATGGAATGATTTATACTTACCGTGTACAACATTTAATAAGAATCGGTCAAGCCGTTTTTGATTTAAATCCGAACATAACAATAGACGGACCATTTTTTTTAATGGCATATTCGTGAAAGATATCATATAGTATGCCTATCGGGCAATTAGGACAAAAAATTAACTGTACAAACAGAACTACAGATTTATTAATATAGATTAGTAGGCGGTGGACACATTGTTGATTTTTTTATCGTCCCACAGACGGTCCTGTATTTTGTGTTAGGCTTTGTCGCTATATTGAACAAGTATTTATGTGTTACTTTAAGGCAATTAGCAAGTGTAATTGAGTCAATGAATATAATGTATCAGAGTGAGTTTACGAGCTGTACATACTTTTTGTGTGTTTTATATTAGATTCAAGCAATTCATGAAAATGAAATCTTTTCTCTTCTTAATATTTGTGTATATAAAACCATCGACGTATAAAAAAGGCCCAACATTTGCCGCAAAAAACGTAGTTTATACTGCCAATATTTTAATTCTTCTGAGGAATCCCGCTGTTGTTTATTATCTATATTTCTGAATATATGACAACTTTTTTAGTGGATTTTCCATTAAAATAAAATCAACGTACACAAAACACCAGCAAACCAATATTATTTGAATTGAAGACAGTACTTGTGTGTCTATAGTCATAATAAATAGTAGTATATTTTATTATAAAATAATCACAATTCAGCAACAAGTGTAACGTAAATTACGTCATACAGAATAACTGCTTAACTATAACTGCTTTTTCTTATTTTGGTACCACAAAAAGCAATTGCCAGTGTCAATGTTTTTAAGTTTTTAAAATTTTCTATAATAATAAATATAAAAGTGGGGTCTTTTGACAAGATGGTGGCTCCCTTGTCAAAACTATGTTTTTGTGACATCTCAAAATGCATGCTTTCAACTTTATATTTATAATTCACTTCACTTACGCACATCAAAAAAACTATATTACGCAAAATACTACCAACAGTACATAATATAGGGTCAAAAAACTCAAGTTCTATCATTAAAAAATAAAAAGCACGACATTTCACTTAAAAATACCGCAAAAAACTCCTGCATTCGTTATTTGTACCAACTTCTCAACCGTTGCCAGTACTACTATCACAAAGATAATATAGTTTGCTTTTTTTTTAATTGTATTTTTTCAATATCTAGAAGGTAATTAATATAAACTTTATTAATATAGAAGATAGGATTCAAATATCGCTAGAAATCACTAGAAAATAAAATTCTCTAGACGACTAAAATATGCGGCATAAACAGCCGTATCTTTTGAGTGCACTGACTTAGAAGTTTTATTTTTTCACAGCTCCAAGAAATTCAGAACTGTTGATATTAATTTCAACTTGTTACTTTTACGCGATCCTGAGAAAAAGAGTCTTCATATTAAAATCAAAATATCTTTTATTCAATTTAAGCCCTAAGAAGGCACTTATTATGAATGTCAAAACACTACCACCGGTTCGGAAAACATCCCAGCTATCAAGAAGAACCGACAAGAAACTCCGGGTTTATCTTATTATCTTTTTATTTAAACTGGTTATACAGTATTTAATTATATAGAGTTATTATCGTTTTCAGTAGATGTGAAGAGAGGGAATCACATCCAGACATCACCATCATTCACGTAATCAGCCTCCCTGTAATACCCCTTCGACATTAAAACCTGCTTAACATGATTCTTGAACTTATTATCCGGCAAATCAGTAATGTGCTTAGGAAGTGTGTTATAGAACCTAACACCATTTGTTATGATATTTATTAGCTATATAGGAGATTTATAGAATCAAAAGGAATATGGAATGAAAGAAAAATAAAATCTAATATAAATATATTTCCAGGAAATTAACAAATTTTCGTGATATTAATTTTCCTAAAGTTCGTTCAATAAGATTTTAAAACAATTAAAAAAATGTTACCTTAATAAATAACTTTATAAAACCTTACAGTCCAATATTGTAGATCTTACATAAAACGTTAACACCTCACGAGACAGTGTCTGAATTAAAGGGTATTGTGAGAGTTCCCAAAAATCTGCCACTATTGTTTCGTAATATAATGATATATTGAAATAAAACAAAGTGTGAGTTGTCTCGCCCGATTGAATTCTCTGTTATGTGCTGCAAGCAAAATGTCCACGAGACACAAGCTTACGCTCTACAAGATGTGTATCCGACCGATTATGACATATAGCTGCGTTGTGTTCGCACATAAGTCAAGATATAATTGGGAATGCTTACAAGCCATGCAGAATAGGTTTCTTCACCGCCTTACCGGCGCCCCTTGGTATGTTCGTATGGAGGATCTCCATAGAGATATGGACCTTCCTTCGATACATGCCTATGCCAAACACCTTTCTCGCTCTTATTTCGACACCGCGTCGAACCACGCGAATCCCTTAATAAAAGCGGCAGCTTCGTATGTTCCCGACCTCAACGCCTGCCGGAGAAAACGCCGGCCGCGTAATATATTCACTGACCCGCTCGACCAAACCTAAACAGCTAACGCGTTCTACGCCACCGTCTCTCCAAACAGAGCGTGCCACCGTCCACGCCCGCGTAACCACCGTTCTCTCCGCGGAGGACGGGCGGTTAACTTCGCTCCCGCACACCCGTCACGTCCACCCTCTCTAGCGGCAACCCAAGCCTAGGTCCGTTCCTCGGTGTGAAGCCCTTGGGTCAGGCAGCCGCCCGCGCGATACAAAGTGACACTATACGTGCAACACTTAGCTACCCACATACAACATTACACACGTATGAACACACACACGTGCACACCACACAGGCACATAGGTTCTGTAAGGGACCTTTTTTTTTCTTTTTTTTGCGCTAGTTAGACTAATGCGCTAGTTAGTATAGAAAAACCATTCCGATTATTAAATACATACGCATGGTCCACTCTTTCCTCCCAGGAGGAGGGGAACGTGCATATGAGTATATGTTAGTTAGTTCGAATACTCGTAGGATTAGGGAATTAGTTAGATCGCAACCTTTTCGCATTCGCGACGACCGCCCGAGCCGAGGTCCGGCCACTCTCGCACCCTCGTGCGGGTCGTCACAAACTTTCGCGGCTGAGTGCCCTAAGCGCTCGCCCCCAAGTCCGGTGAAGCTGTAAAAGCCGCAGCGGCTCTGTTTTAGGATAGGGCCCCTAAGGCTAACAGTGTAGTCAGTTAAAAAAAAAAGAAAGAAATACACTATATTAAATGAGACAATCTTGACCACGCGATGTAGGTTTTGAACAGTGACATCTAGTGTCGCATAGCTAAAGTTTTTTCTAGCAATGAACAGGTATAAACCAAGATCCAACGCCTTAGCTGCTACGTCAGGTAGTCAGGTGTCAATCAGTAAAATCAACGCAATGTAAGTTGAGGTCAGGAACCGCCGCCTTGGCCGCGTTTACCCGGGTAGTCAGCTTAGTGATGCGTCGCCCTGGATATTCGGCGTTGAGCAGGCTCGACGCAGGAACAATAATTCTCACAAGTAACATTGATTCCATGAAAATATAATTTAAAATGCAATTTTTAAATAGCTCGAATTGAGACTTTCGAATCCTATAATCGTTTGGTACTTTTAAACTTATTATTGTTGGTAATAACTTTACCAAATAAAATATATAAATATCAATGATTAATGATTATACTATTTTCCAATCTTTTAAAAAATATCAGTTTTTACTATTGACAACTCTATCGTATAATGACAATCGTTTTTCTGCCTAGCTTTCAAATACCGTTCTCACGATTGAGTTTTTAAAATTCTCCAAATATTTTTGAATAGAAGAATTATAGGTTTTATGTAAATAAATAAAATATATGATTAAGAAAACATATAATATTTTTATCTTTTTGCGCATGTCCTAAAACTATCATAGTAGTTGACATGTTTGTTAATACTAAAATGTATACAAACAATGTATTACAATTAAATATGATAATATTATATGAAACATTCTATATTAAACTAAAAGGATCGTATTATAAATGATATCTGAATGGACGAATACATTAACCTAACCGATGCCCTGGAAATTAAACAATAAACAATTACTTAGTATACACGAAAATAATATAAGGTCAATAAGAGTATTAAGATATTAAAATAAATATAAGATGACCACTAGACCTAATATAACAAATTACCTATAAAACTTTTATTTATTTTACTAAGTTTAGAAGACGGAATTACTATTTTATATTTATTTTTAGTATTGAAATTGTACGTGTTAGTTACAAATTCAAAATCATCTTCATTTTTCCGAACATACATTATATTTTCCAAGATGTATTGGGAAGGCAAAGTTAAGATACCAAATTCTTGAAATTTATTCCTCAATGATTCACGTGGTCCCATATCATAAATTGCTCGAACTGCCCGTTTTTGTAATACAAATGTGGTATCTACCTCAGCTGCTGAACCCCGCAGTAAAATGCCATAGGACATTAAACTGTGGAAGTAAGCGAAGTAGACCAGCCTAGCAGTAGCATGTTATATTATTTATCTGGAAGATAATCTTATTTAATATCTACTTTATATTATTCATCATAAGTTCATTTGATTTACCTTATTATTGTTTTGGTGTACCTATTCTTTTATTTCCAGGATACCAATTAATGATAGGTTTATGTATTGATGCGTTTAGATATTTTATAACTTGATAATTTTGGTTTAATAACAGCTTTGTTAATATTTTAGGTTCGTATTGTTTACATTGCAATATTATGACAATCTCTGTCATTGATAATTCTTTGATAGTAATAGAGCATGCGCAGTTAGGAGTTTCTCAGGTATAGACAAATATTCTATCCAGGTTCTAGTTTAGCAAAATAAATCTATGATTAGATTTATTTTGAATTTTTAAAATGAGAAAAGTCTAATAAGATGAAATTTTGAATTCAAACAAAAGAGAAAATTAGAACAGAGAGTATGACAGATTTTTCAGGACCGATCTGATCATGGAATTCATTGGACTGCAGACCTTTGAATCGAAGTAACGTTTATATCATAATTATCATGTGTTTTGATAAAAACCAAATTATTGTACAACAAACCTGGGAGTCGAAAAGACAGTTTATTTTATAACATATTTATATAGAAAAGTTATTTTAATTGTTATAATTTATAATTTTAATATTAATATGGATGAAATATCCTTTGCCAAAACGACAAATACCTACTGAACATTGAAAGAACACTACCGGGAAAGTATCACCTGGATTTTGTATTTATAATACAAATAATAACTTTTCCTTTTACATATGAGGAAATCTCAATAGATAAGATATTTGGTGCTGCGTCGTCTGCTTGAGCAGTGTATCCTGATACGGCCTACACCGTGCTGACTTCTATTCTAGATCCTAGGCAAGGATCTCTACGCTGAGCTGTCGGAGCAAGAAGAACGTCTCGGTTACGGATATTAAAATTGTGTATTAATAATTTGTAAAACGCATATTATCTGAAAATTGTAAGGTATGCTGGAAAATTATTCATAACTATCCTAAATTAAATTATAATCATAACAAGCAATATCAGTCAACTGGCGAATCTTACGCACTGCGTATGCAGCGGAGCTTAATTTCCCTGCCAAGGTTTTAATGTGAGGACCCCATTGTAATTTTGCATCTAGTGTGATGCTTAAGAATACAGTATTATCAACCATGCCTACTATGTTCTCTTCTATCTTAATATTACTTTCAACACGTTGTTCATTGGGTAAGGAAAATCTGATACATTTTGTTTTGTTTGCATTTAACAATAGATTATTTAAAGCAAACCATTCTGATATTTTAAATAAAGTAGTATTTACATGTCTAACCTCTTAATATTTTCTTTTCACTTGAAATATAAGTGAAGTATCATCTGCAAAAAGAACAATGTTAGCACAGTTCTTAACCATTAGGGGTAGATCATTTAAATATACTAAAAACAAAAACGGTCCCGAGTATGTAGCCAGGCAGCGTAATGGCCGCACGCGTAATGCTAAGCTGTAGAAAATTAAATATAAAATAAAGTTTTTATCAGCTCAAATGACGTCAGTTGTTAAGTGTGCTTCGTGCAACATAGTTATTTGTGAGATTCTTACGTTTATACAGAACAAACTAGACGTGATGGATGTACAAAGTCTCATCAGAATATGTAGTTCTGCTTTTTCAGCCTTTGAAGTGGAAAAGGCAATGAATTTGTTATTTGAATCTATTCCAAGTGCTAAACGAAAGATTGTTAGAAGACGAGATAATAAACTTGTAAAAGATTTAGAAGACATTATATCCTTATTCCAAAACACGGATCCTGAGATAACACCTATGTTCGTGGCTAAAGAACTACAAAAATTACCGTCAGTTACATTTGACCATGTGGATGTGACTCGCCTGTTGAAAGATATAATCATAATAAAAACCGATATAAAGAACATCAAAGAATCACATATTTAAAAAGAAATATTTGAAAAATTTAAAAATGAATCTTTAAAGGTTGTAAACAACAATGTGATAGACGATTTTGAGCCTAATTTGAATATTCATAAGAGTGCATATGATTTACGCGATAGTGAATCAACTGATTTATTACATACACAGTTAAACGAAAAACTAGCGACAATTCATCAAGAAATAGAATTGAGTGACAGTCAACTTGCTCCTTCCCACACGCAACCTAACTATATGTGTTGCTCAGTTACACCAAAACCAACGGATATTATTAAAATAAAAAATGGGTATAACCAAAAAAATATTAGTCAGACGCAAGTTGACCCTACTATCGGATCTCAACACATTAACTTCGAGTCTAACGACGTCACAAGACTTCATACAGTAAGGGATGATAACCAATCGAGTTCATCGCGTAAAACTTTTCGCGACCCTATAGTAATGTTACATAATGAAAAAATCCTCAGTAACAGTAACTTAGAAGTAAATAAACTACAAGCTCCAACACTGCCAGATATTGTTCGTAGAGAAGGAAAATGGAGTATTCAAGAACCTAGTGAAGAGTGGAAAATCGTACAGAGAAAAAGATTAAGAAACAAATTTTTAGGTAAAAAAGGAAAAGCAGCCGCTGGACCAGATGATAAATTTAAAGCAGCGGATATTAAAATACCGCTATTTATTCCTAATGTTCACAAGGATACTATGGAGACAGATATAATTAATTATATTTATGTGAAAACGGAACAACTAGTTAAGTTACAAAAAATAACTATGAAACAAGATAAAGGTTATCACAGCTATAAACTGTTGGTTCCTAAACAGACAGTTCATATGTTTCTTGAAGACCAGGTATGGCCCGATGGAATATCCTTTCGGCGTTTCATTAATTTTAAATATAGAAGCAAAGTGGGATATGAACGAAATGTGAATGTGGACGAAACTACAAATAATGCAATATCCGTGTAAACTCGTAACATTTAACTGTAAAAATGTAAAACGATCTTCAGAGTGTATAAAGGGTATATGTAGGTCGGCAGACATTGTCGCACTTCAGGAAACTTGGTTATTGCAACATGACCTTCAATACTTGTCAACCATTGATGATGACTTCACATATACGGATACGATCGCTGTGGATTTATCAGCTGGAATACTGCGTGGTCGTCCGTATGGTGGCATCGCGATCCTGTGGCGTAAGACGTCGTTTACATCAGTTTCTGTGTTGGATTGTGACAATCCGCGAATAGCAGCGATAAAAGTGGTAGCAAATAATCGTTATATATTAGTTTTTAGTATATACGTGCCCGTTGATAAAGATGTCAATCTTATTGAACTTTCTGAATGCCTAGGTAAAGTGAGTGCAATTATTTATAGTGCTGGAGTTGATGCCTTTTATCATGGGTGATTTTAATGCGCACCCGCGGGAATTATTTTGTGAGGAGTTACTACAGTTCTGTGAAGAACAAATGTGGCAATGTGCTGATTTTGAGAAACTAGGTATGAACTCAGACTCTTATACTTTTGTTAGTGATGCGCATGGCTGCAGACGGTGGCTTGATCATTGTTTGACTACGGAATCGGCATTTAAAACTATTACGAGAATTAATATTCTTTATAATGTATACTGGTCCGATCATTATCCTATAGAAGTTATGTCAGATTTACTTATTGTAAAACCAAAAATACCACATAATATAATTCAGGACAAAATTATCTGGGGTGTTCGACGTCCAGAACAAATAGAAAATTGTTCTCAATTATGTAATAAAAAATTTAGGGATATTCACTTGCCTGAAGAAATGTATAAATGTTGTGATGCTATGTGTACTGATGTACAGCATAAAACTATTTTGGATAATATGTATAATAATATTGTTACTGTACTAAGTGAGGCTGCTGTCTTGTGCTGTGAAAATAATTTTGTTAGACGTAAAAACGTTATAGTAGGGTGGAATAAATATATTCACGATGCTCACAGAGTGGCAAAGTCGTACTATGAAATATGGACATTACACAGTAAACTGAGAACTGGAAATGTTTATGATAAGATGTGTGAAAGTAGGAAAATATTTAAGTCTAATTTGCAGTGGTGTCAAGTTCATGAAGACCAGATTAAAATGGGCATATTAGCATCCCATCACTCGACAAAAAATTTTAAGCAGTTTTGGAAATTTATAAACAAATTAAATCTAAGACTTGATCAGCCTGTGAGCATTGAGGGAATTAGTGAATCAAAGAACATAGCAGAACTCTTTAAGAATTATTTTAGAATAGAATCACCAGAGGAAATAACGCCTCAAATTAATAATAGTAGCCCCCGTCAAAGCGAGAAGCTTGTACGTTTCTCAGCTAAAGAAGTTTGTTGAGTAATTAAAAATATGACCAGAGGCAAATATCCTGGCCATGATAGCCTTATAGTGTTGAACACCTACAGTATGCTGGAGTTCACCTGCCGAGAGTAGTAGGCATGTTTTTCTCTTTGTGTATAGGGTATGATTATCTTCCTCAAGATGTAATGAAAACTATTGTTGTACCAATTATCAAAAATAAGACTAGTGACATATCTTTGTTGAGCAATTATAGGCCCATACGAGTATCACTGGCAACTATTATGGCAAAGGTGTTGGATTGTCTGCTTAGGTCACACTTAAACGATTATATTAATCTTCAGGATATTCAGTTTGGTTTCAGGACTGGCTTATCTACTGAAAGTGCTATTATTAACTTTAAAACAAGTTGTGAAATATTACACAGATAGGCGTACGCCGGTGTACGCATGTTTCTTGGACTTATCAAAAGCTTTTCATATGATCAAATATCAAGCTTTGTGGCAAAAAATACGGAGCACAGGAATACCGAATGAAATTTCATCAGTTTTTGAGTATTGGTATACCAATCAGATTAATCATATCAGATGGGCTGGAACTCTTTCTGAAGCATATAACCTTGAATGTGGGGTAAGACAGGGGGGCCTGACATCACCTAGCTTATTTAATCTGTCCATAAATGAGTTGATCGTGAGACTTGATGAAGTATGTGTTAATAATATAAGTTATGCTGACGACCAGGTGATTTTGAGTCCTTCGATCAGTGGTCTCAGGAAATTACTGAAAATATGTGAAGTTTACGCCAATATGTTTGGCCTTTAATATAATGTTAATAAGAGTAAATATATGATATTTAATCCTCGCGGAAACGCTATTACCTGTAATTTATCTGTGAGTCTTAGCGGCACCAGTTTGGTAAGAGTTTCGCAGTTTAAATATCTCAGGCACCACGTTACGGATAATATGAATGATGACAAAGACATAGAGAGAGAGCGCAGGGCATTGTCGGTGAAAGGTAATATGCTGGTTCGCAGGTTTGTCCATTGTACACCAAGCGTAAAAATCGTATATCGTAAATCTGAAATAAATAAACATATAATAATAATATTAATATCGAACCCTGTGGGACGCCGATTGTAGCCAAGGATCCCGAAGAGGTTGTCCCATTTACACTTACTTTGAGATAGCGATTTGTTAAATATGAATCTAGAAAGTCGAGAGAAGGTCCACACACACCATAATGTTTCTTCTTAAGTATGAGCATAATGTGATCAACGCAGTCGAAAGCTTTTGAAAGATCACAGAATACACCGATTGCATCCTGCGACTTCTCTCATGCCGTAAATATGTGACTTAATAGCGTTGCACCAGCGTCAGTCGTAGATTTTGATTTCGTGAAACCAAACTGCCGACCATCCAATTTTTTATGATTATTAAAGTACTCTACTAATTGCTTAAGTATAATTTTCTTCAAAATCTTACTAATCGAAGGAAGCACAGAAATTGATCTATAATTTCCAATATAACTCCTACAGCCTGTTTTAAACAATGGAACTATTTTACTTACTTTCATCATACTGGGGAAAGTTCCTTTATCAATACACTGATTAAATGTATGAGGCAGATGTGGTGAAATATTAACAATTAAAGACTGAACTCTCATTACTGACATTCCCCAAATGCCTTCAGTATGTTTTAAGTTTAATTGCTTAAAAACTCTTATTATTTCACCTGCACTAATAGATGTAAAATTAAATTTTAAATATAAACGTGTACTCAGATTTTCTAAAAGTGATGCTGCACCACTAGGTGATGTTTTAATATTTTTTGTTACCCCTAGTGGTATATTTGTGATGTATACAAACAACAGACATCATAGACAGACTAATAACGAAGTGATCCTATAAGGGTCCCATTTTTCCTTCTGAGGTACGAAACCCTAAAAAACAACACAAAGTTAGCAGTATAAAGTTTTTGGAGAACACCTTACTGTTATATATGATTGCATAAATACCATGTCTTGCTGCTGTTCTACGTACTTGGTTACTTCATTTAACCGACAGTATCCTAAAGAAAATTTTGTAATGAAAATTAATTAGTATCTTACATTTCCATGATTTATTCCATTCTGAAAAATGTACGTGACTGAGCTGACCTTACTGCGTGTTCTCGAGTTATTTGCGGTTGATGTGGATTTGATGTATATTTTATTTCAATATAATATTTTGCGGTGCAATTTGTTTTGTAAAATAAGTAAATATATTTATATTACGTATTTGAAGTCTGAGAAAAAATCAATGCAATCAAAATCAAAATATTTTTTATTCAATTTAGGCCCTAAGAAGACACGACTGTCAAAACACTAATATTATTAATGAATGTATTGAATAATGTATTGTTATAAAATAGAGTTGGTAAATATAAATAATTAACCAAGTTATTATCTAATACGGCAGTAGTACGTATATAAATTTGCCATTTTTTAGAATAACAAAGTTATCAAAAATCAAGATCAGAAGGAACAGAGTAAAATTTAAAGAATAAATGAGGACATGGCGATAATTATATTATAGAATAGTTTTTAGTATCTCGCACAGAAACTCACGAAGCTGGCTGTTCAAAAATATGTTACTTTGTGTATCATTGTATATTTACTTAGTTATGGATAGATTATTGATATGGAATTTGGATATCGATATGACGGGCCTCTCAACGGTGTCTTTGTTTTTTGTATTGTCATGTAATTTAATAGTTTATTTACGTAATTTAAAAACAATGTCATGCTACCAGTAGAAGGTGGAAAATATTTTTGAATTTTAATTTGCCCTATAGTCCAGATTTCCGTTTATTCTAAAATTAAGCTGTTCATAAAAGATATCTAACGAGATAGATTAGTGAAGTTGTTACATAATTTATAATTAAAAAGTGATACTGCGGAAAATTCTCATCACTATTCTGTGTTTGTAACTAGATCATATTTCGAAATGCTTTCCGAAGTGATAAACTGAAATATAATCTTAATTGACAGTTTATAAAAAAAAACAAAAATAACTTGTGCGTGACATACGATCGAGAACAAACAGTAGCAGTTGGTACAAAAGGGAACTGTATACTAATTAATACTTTACTAGGTATCGCGTCGATGGCGGTTCCGATATTGTTTATATTGTGATTAATTGCCGAAAGTTAACGTTTTGAAAGCGAAATAACAATATTCATTATGAATGCTCCGGAAACAACGGGAAGAAACAAAATCTTATATAAATTATTTATCAATGACCAAGTTATGACCGAATGTTTTAAATAATAAACTAGCAATTCCCGCGGTTCCGCTCACGTGAACTACAGAATGCCGGTATTGTGGTGACCCTGCTTTCAACGAAGGAGTTCACCTGCTGGTTATTTGAACAAATAAAGATGCTTGTTTTTTTCGCGCGCAATCTTAATTATTTTTCTAAAATAACAGTAGTCATTAGTTACTCCTTATAAAAACAAGTGTCTGCCAGTGAAAGTCCAGTCAAAAGCGGTCCAATCGTTTCAGAGACTAACCGAAAAAAAAAAACAGACAGACAAACATAAATTTTAACAAATGTTTTTTTTTTAATTTATAAATACCGTATATAATTTCATATGCATTTAGTAAAAAGCTGTTATTTTAACATAACAAACAGACACTTCAACATTTATTTATTAGTACAGATGTAACGATACTTTTATCAATTAATTTCTTCAATTATAATCCAAAAAGAATTGAATAGCCCTCTGTTGTTTATCTCCTGTTATCATTCTAAACGTTCGCTCTCCAATAAGGCGTTGATTACCCGTGAAATTTTAAAACGGAACACAACAAAGTGACGTCAAAGAGACAAACCATAAAAAAAAACCGGATTAACGTTTTTTTATTTTTTTCACAAACGAGTGGGGAGGCATGGCGTGGACGGCGCGCGGTTCGGCGACGGGCGAACTCGAAAACTTGCACTTTACGAGTTATGATGTTTCACTGTTGACCAACCGGTTTCGTGAAAACAAATGGTTTTCCCTTTCCGACGGTAATTAAGACCGCGAGGGGGTCGGAGAAGTGTGAAATCGTAAAGGTATGAGGACGCGGTTTGAAAATAAAACGAAACAGAATAGTTTTGGGTGTTTTATTAAAACAGATGTAATTTTGTTATTGCAAACATGAAAGGGAAGTCTACTTGCTTTTTATTTCTTATTTTAGGATATCTACAGCTTTTAAATTCTAACATACATACACAAATAAGTTGACATATTGGCTTAGCCAAAATGATTTCAGTAGTATTACAAAAGAAAAGAAATCTTATTCCCCTACGAAATCATTTATTAATATTATTTGCATCAAAAAGAGAGATGTAATTTCTAGTGTGAGTGAGTGTGTGAGTTGTTTTAAATAAAAAATAATCTATGAGTCATTAAACCTGCAAATACTCTAGAAGACTACAAAACCCTAAGCCTATAAAGAATAAATATAGTTATATTATATTAGGGCGATTTAAAAAAGTAGCCTACAAAAATAAGGAGAAGAAATAATTTTTCCAGTGTTATTCTTATGGGAAATCGAAAAGTGCGATGAGCCCCATGTTAACTTTAGTAATGAGATCTCATATTTAAACTTGCATATTTTCATGCTTAAACGAAACTTTCAAAGCTTGGTTTTGAGAAAAAAAAGATCAATTTTTTTTAATTCAAGATAATCGTTTTTTTATTTTACTTCTCACGTGAAAATATGTTAAATTATCACGTTTAAGAATTCCCTATCAAAATAAACATAAAAGCAGGGTCCTTAGGGTTCTGGGAAAGCGACATATAAATGTAAATATTACGCAACTTGAGTCTATTACTGTCTCAGTAACAAAACTTTTCATTTATGTGAAATAGTCTAAAAAGTAGATATCTATTTTTCCGTTACTGACGTTTTGAAAATTTTATTACAGTTATCTGCTTTAACTTCTACAATATATTTGAGACAAACTAAAATATCAGAGCGTAAGACCAAAAACGAATCTTACTCTACACTTTATGATAAAGCAATAAAGTCAATTTCGAGAAAAGTGTAAATATAATTCTTCCTCTACGGTAGGGATTTCTAGTAATATGTGATAAAGTTAATTAAAGCTAAACATGAATGATTAATAAAAGCATTTCTTGCAAAGCGTCATTCATAAAAGGACCTGTAGGAACAATTTTTTATTTAACATCGACACGGTTGCGGTGCGGCCGTCCGTTGACAGCGCTTGTAAAATTGCATTTTACGAGTTGTGACGTTCGTCGGGTTCTACCAAGTGAATATTTTTTAATTTTTTCTAATAATTATATTTTTGCTTAACTATCACTAAGATTTTTTTATCTAGGATACTTTTTATATATTTCTATTTTATTACTATTCTTGATAATAATACTTTTGTCGTTGATCATTTTTCTTTTTATAAGTTTTTCTATTTGCACTAACCTACAATGTTTTTATGTTAGATGGAAGAACACGCTTTGTGGAATTAAGCTCGGCAGTGTACGATATTAAAAGTGCAATAAAATTTTCATTAATTCGTTCCATTCACCAATTCATTTTCTGAATTATTCAATTAACTAATACATTCATTCGTTCACTCATCATACTAATGTCTAACTTTCATTGATTTCAATCACGCGTTCGTTCGTACAGTCTTTCATTAATTTATTACTCATTCTCTCAATGATTTATTCACTCAATCAGGCCGAACTTGTAGTAATTGGTTTTTGATGAGCCTGAATTGAATAAAGAATAAATTACTGTTATAGATCGAATCACAGATTTGAAAAAGGCAGGTGTGGACCCTTCAGAGAAAAAAATGTGGGATCCGCATTGTAAAAATATGTTCGACTATGTGTGAGTAATGTTGCCAGAGTAATTAAAATAAGTTTTACTACCGATCAAAAATCTATGTCTTAATCCGGGTTATAAGCGGTGTAATACGTGAATACGTAATCTTATAAGTTTATTAACATTTTATTGAATGAAGGTATCATGATATAAGGACCAAGTATCTATATATTAAAACTAATGATCAAAATCTATCTAGTAGTTTTTGCATGATGTGTGTACAATGGCAAGCCTTAGTAATTTTATTTACATAGACAAGCTGTGTCCGCGGCTTCACTCACGAGGACTTCTAGAATGCCATCGATCGAGCACATGCGCGAATCTTGCTACCCTATGTAGTTAAATCTAAATCAAAAATTATTTTTTCAATTTAGGCCATAAGAAAACACTACGTCTACTGGTACAAAAAATATCCTAGCTATCGAGAAGATATGGCAAGGAACTTCATCGGTTTTTTTTCTACTGTACTGATAGTTATAATACAATAATATCTAATATATTACAATGTTAATAACCATATTAATAATTTAGTGGATGCACAGAGAGGGAGTCACTTACAGACATCACTGTCATTCCCATAATGATCCTCAAGGCTGTCTAGAAATAGTGAAATAACTTTAAAAATTGCTCTATACAAGTGTCAACAAATTCGATAAAATAAACCAAAGATACTTCACTATAATTTCACTTTAATAACTAATCACGGTGTCCACTTGGATTCACTATAGTTTACTTCATTAACTCTATTAATCTTGCACATCCAGCCTGCCTAGTCGCTCAGTACAAACTGCCCGTCCTTTTATAGTAAACCAATATTTAAGGAACCGACATTTTCAATCGGAAAGAATAATACCGGAAGTCAAAACTGAGCTACTAAGAGTTAAATAGAACAATATTAAAATCTAGACATATTCTAAAACAAAAGACAATAACAATATGTTTTATGGTAGACTAAACAATAATTATCGTCAAGCTAAAAACATACTATGTTTTATAAAACCTTAAACAATATATTATTTTGTACGAACTACCTCCATGATCGAGAAGTTTTAATAGATTTCTCAACTTATTATTCATTTAGCAAATATTAATATTTATTATAATACGTAATATTTATTAAAATTAGAAACTATATTTTTCGTAAAGCTAACACAAGAGTATGTACAATATCGACTAAAATCTTTCAGTATATACGCAAATTGAATCAATTTCTCCTACAAAATTGTATCCTCTCTGCTGGAGGGTACGCGAGGGAAAATTCACGTAAGGCCCTCACAAGACGAACGACAAATCGCGGCTATTTCAACCGTGATCACGAGATTTGAATGATCCATTGTCCGTTTCGATATACGGAAATGTAATATTGGCGACAAATTTAGACATGGGGTTTGGGAAAACCAAATTCATCTTGTAGCAATTAATAAGGGAATTTTATGGTTTCCACGAATAGATAGATTTTTTTATTAATTATCACAGTAAAGTGACGAAAATTTGATCGTAAGCATTGGGGTCCAAAAAGAGTGGCGACCACGGACAGATCAAAAATCTACTGCACTATTACGGGGTTTTCACAGATATACAAAAATTTGACCAGTTGCGAATAGAATTGGCACCTTGAGGGTTCCGGACGTATTACATTATATACCGTACATTATTGTACAGTCTTTTACATAAATAAAGTTTACATACTATCCTTATATACCTATCTCATTTTGTACGTCTCTCTGTCTGTTAGTGGACTGATAACTCAAAAACCACTCTGTGAATATTTATTATATTATAGATGTTTTTAGCATTTAGGCTATGTTTTGTAACGTTATTTAACCAAACATAAGGAAAAACAAGTAATAATAATATAAAATCAACTCGGAAAAGAATCACTACCAGCACACTTTCTTGGAAAACCGCTGCCAAAACCATTGAACACAGGAAAATAGAAACCTAATACAAATAGGTAATAAAAAATGTCTAATATTACCAGTATACCTTATTTTAATATTTAAACCACGATAAGTAATTTTATGTTACAGAGGAAATAAAATATATTTATGTTATGTCGGAAATATACGTGAAATAACAATAACTCGACCCGGATCATTGTTTACTATTAGGTATATAGATAATATTATATGCATAACTTGTAGAAGAACTTTCAAAATTATATGTAGCTTGGAAGTACCCTGTAGGTTTTGATAATCGGTCACTGAGTGTTACTTTTAGACTTTTTTTAATTGAAGGGCTTAATCGGCTGTGAAGCCCTATAAAAAAAAAGTATTATAAGTTTGTTGCAATATAATTCCACTCTGAATTAGAAAATTCTTATTTTCCGATTTTACCCTTAACATTTAAGGAAGGTCTCCTTCGTGCCAAATTTCAAAACTGTAGGCCTACGCGAAGTACTCTAAAGGTTTTGATAACTCGTCCCTGAGTGCGAATTTTAAGCTTCTATTATGAAAGACTGTATCTTTTTATAGTGTTATCCTAGAAATTTGATTTTTTTACAGCAGTTTGAAGTCAGAGATTTTATATAACTAAAGCATAATATAGGAGTAAAAAAATAAAATTTAATATTATTTGTTGCATTATAATTTAACACTTGGTTAGATATTTCTTATTTTCTGATTTTCCTTTAACTTTTGTTAAAAAACCTCACTTTCTACCAAATTTCAAGACTAGGTCTGCGGGAAATACCTTATAGGTTTTGATAATTACTTATTGGTCTCTGCGTGCGACTTTTCAACTTTAATTATGAAGGGTTGTATCTTTTTATTGTATTAACCTAGAAACTTGATTTTTTTACAGCAGTTTGAGGTCCTAGATTATTGTTTTCGGTATTCATTTCAATTATATACCTCAAGTAATTTTCGAAAAAAAAACCTTAATACGTTTTTGTTACTTTATAACTTCACATAGGTTTACAAAACCCTTTTAATGGATTTATCTCTAAAAGTTAGTTAAAAGACCTTCCTTAGTGTGAAATTTCAAAACTATAGGTCTGCGGGAAGTACCTTTTAGGTTTTGATAATCGGTTCGTGAGCATTATTTTAACTACGAATTGCCGTGATGCTGTATCTATTTAATGAGCTAGCCAAGAAAATTTATTTTTCTACAGCAACATAAGGCCGTAGGCCTTAATATAAGATAATTATAACTACTTTATACATTGTACCTCAAATAGTTTTCGAGAAAAAGTGTCTTGACACACGATAAAGAGCCAGTCAGACAGACGGACAACAAAGTGATCAAACGGAACATTCATGGCCATTTACATAAAAGTTATATTTATGTACCAAAACAATTTCATTCTTGTTGATGGAGTGTTCAATAATATTTGCTACTCCAATTGCTACGATCCTGGCATACATCTTTCGCTTCTTCAACATACATCAGACTTTTCATGCATTCTTGTCGGTTTAGAGTACTCTTGACATGACCTTTTTTCAGAACATTCTCGATTTGATTGTGGAACGTTCGTCTAGGCTTTCCTTTTCCAACGTTCCCATTCTCGCTTGCCCTATAAATCTAATTATTCTTCTTTCATTGATCCTATCAACTTGCACAAACCATCGAAACAGTCTTTTCTCAGTTCTTGTGACTATTTCTGTCACACCCAGCGTTCACTTCCGTACATGAGTGTCGGAACTAATACTCCTCTATATACAGTCAGATGTAGTAAGTTACATATAAAAATAATTTAAAGAGAGGCAGGGGACAGAGAATTTTTTCTGGAGATTTCTCTCTACTTGGAGCACTGCCCGACTGGTGGTACACATCCACCCTAAAACAAAACTTAGCGAAATAACATTGTGCTGTGTTCCACCGATGAGTAGGGTTTCTTTGTGGTAGTTCGTTCAAACGTCCATACTTCGTTTACCATCTGGCGGGCCGTATGATTGTTTGCTACCTTAATAGTATGAAAAACAACATAAGCCGCTGGTCGATATTAATATTGTACTACCTCATTACAGGTGGAAGAAATTCATATATATTATGTACTCTGTGACTTCACTCATCAAAGTGAACTATAAGTTTTATGTAGTTATCATATAAACAATAGAATCTCATATTAGACTGTATTTTATCTTTCAGGATATCTAAATAAAGTCACGGTGGCCATGCTTTCGATTTTCGCTAAGATTTCTTTAGTTAAATTTTATCACTAACAACTCGTAAATCTCCGCAATCTTCATTCGCTTTCTCGTATATCCTTCAAAAGTGAGTAGGTATCATTATTTTTTATGTAAACTGTACTGTGATAGTGTATATCAAAGCATTACCTAAGTTTACGGTGATCTTAAATTGCATTTTAATACTTAAGACAATGCAGCATAGAGTCGAGTATAGCGGGGCGGGCTAGCGGACAATAAAAATCATGATCGTTAAAAACGAGTGGTGTAAACGTCTCGCGTTGTCGTGATTCGAGATGTCTGCAGTTCAACTCGAATTGGCGATCGTATCGGAGTTTATTCCGTCATTAAAGTTAACACGCGTACCTGCAGACGAAGCGGTTATACTACAGCAATAAAGTCTTTATTCGTTTCGAGATTCGGAATTGAAATTTGTGATCGTCAGTCGTTTTTGAAGTGAAAACTTCTTTAGGCGCGTTCAGCACATTTTGGGTGAACAAAAATCATGGAACTTGCGTCATCGTCACCGAACGGATTCCATGTAATCTTATGTACATAGATATACTTCCGTGCGTTATTTTAATACCTACAATTACTATGCAATGCGTATTTTATAATAATTTAGGAGTTATTTTACTAACGTTACAAAACAAATTTGTTGTGTTCGAATTTACAAGTTTTCATTTGAGATCAAACAATTTGTGTATCCAAAAATAATAACTGTTTGTTTATAGTTTTAAGATTTCACTTCTGTCGGCAGTTCTCATGACTGCTGTATCTTTTTTTTTTAAAGTTTTGACGTAGCTATAAATTCTACAATGTGATTGAGTTTTCTAGAAATGATAAATTGTGGTCAAACCATAGTAAGGTGTTGGGAATAATAGGATATGACAATTGTTTCTGATTGGTTCTCCACCATCATACACCAGGTGTAATGCCCATATTACATTTCACGATCTTCGGTAACCGATTGCGATGAAGGGAGGGGGGACTTGACCGCTGGATCGTGCGTCTGTATACTGCTATTTCAGTTGAAAAACGACCGTCGAGAGATGCGTACGTATATTATCATGGCGCTGAAACTTTTGAAACTACAAGAAGTACTTATGTTTTTATTTCTATATGTAATATTTTCCTTTGTTTCGTTTATACATTATAATCTCATAAGGTTTTGTTGATCCGTTTGTATCGATTGTTTGTAAAAATAATAATAAAAGATATGTACACAACCTAAATTATAAAAAAGGAAACAAAAACACTTGAGTAAATAAATATTTTTAAGACAAGTCTAACGACACCTCGTATGGTAAAATCCATCAAGTTGTTTAGGCTACAGAGCCTGCCAAAGAAATATACATACACACATAAATATATACCAACATACGCTCGAAAAACATAACCCTCCTTTTTCGCGGTTGGGTAAAAATAATCGATGTTTAATGACCACTAGTAAAAACTATTAAAAAACAAAAAAGTCACGTGAGGGGATCAAAGCGTCGATTTGTCGGCACAATAGTAGGGTTCACTATACGAACGGATAACAATGCGTATACGACTGCTTTCCGTGCTCTTCGCGCGGAGACTGAAGCTAAACTACGTGATCGGTTTGTTGCAGCCAGGCATGGTTGATAGTGGCGCAATAATACTGGTACAGATGTCGCTAAAAAAAGGTAGGTGGTATTTAAAAAAAAAGCTAGTACCAACAAGCTAATTAGCAAATACTAGGAGTGTAGTACCGTTCGCGTCATCCGCCCCGGAGGATCTTTTTTTTTGCTCGTCGGTGTCCAAAATTTGGTAACGTCTGGAGACCTATTTTTTTTTAGCTTCTTGGTAAGCGAAGCAGCAGGGACCTTGATCGATTGTGAAAAGTTGGTAATATTGCATACCAGGATAGCCACGGTAAAGCTGTAAAAGCCATCAGCGGCTCTAGTTTTAGGGCCCATCAAGCTAACAGTGTAGTCAGTTCTAAAAAAAAGTGCTTACCTGCTACATGGTACAAGACCCTGAAAGCTGGTACTTGTACCAGGAACGTGATACTTCATAACTGCCTCATTAGCCTAGTGGTCTTAAACACGACTGCTATGCTCGCGATCCTAGGTTCGATTCTCAGGTTCAGCAAAGTACTATTGGGTTTTTCAATAAAATTCTCATTAGCAGTGTTCGGGCCTAACTCTGGGCTATGCCACTCGGCCTCACGGTCAACTCCCGAAATCTCCCTACCTTAATGTGGAAGCGTGCTTGAAAGGGCCGTGGAGGGCAGGGAAGATTGCCGCCGTGAGTACCGGTTAAATTCGGATAATAAGACCATAAACTTATACCTTATTACTCACCCGGTAAATAGGTCGCACTCGAAGAATCCAGGCCAGTCGGTATGAATGTATAGTGTCGGGTATAGTGTACGTGTATGAAGATGCTGTGTGTCACCTGACCTGGTGCTGGCGTTGCCAAGATAGAAGAACACTTCACACAACCACTCACTACTTCAAAACCCCGTCTCACTACTCGCTAATCGAAATCCGCATCAAGCGGGTGCGCGGGTGCAAATTTTATATATGCAAGAATACAAAAGACGTCAACACACTACTACCATCGGTTCGGAAAAACGTCCCGTTATCGAGAACAGTCGAGGCGGACTCTCTTGCCGCGAGGCAGTGACTATATGCGTCCAACCCTCACGCTGTCTAAACCGTGTACGTACTCGGGCGCACACGCCGCGATGCAAACCAAACCCCGCGCGCGCTCTTTCCTTCCCTCCGGACCGACCCAGGTTCTACAATTCCGTAACAAGCAGCTTGAAGTTTCTCTTTGTGCCTGATTAATGGCAATAGGCTCATGGGCCCTAAACCATAACCAGCGAAAAGTGGATGTACACCTCTGCTTAACACTTCGCGAATATAGGCGTGATAGTATGTTATCTAACTTCATAGTTACGAATAGTTCGCTTAACTCGCGGCGCGCAATTTATCATAAGGTTTTTTTAGGTAAGATTTCTTTGGTCGCGAATAATTTATACAAAAACTTAATGGAACGTATTGTATATATAAACCTTCCGTAAAAAATCTCTAAATGTTAGTAAAAACCGCATTAAAATTCGTTGCCTAGTTGAAAAAATCGAAGCGTACATACGGACAGACAACGGGAATCGACTTTATTTTATGCTATGACGTATAGATTCAAAACAATGGAAATATACTAGAAATTGTATTTTGAACAATGTACAAGTGACGCGCGAGAGCGAACCAAAAAGATGTGAAGTATTATTTTTTCCTTCCATAAAGCGTACTGCAAATAACAAATATTTACATGAAAACTATAATACTGCCACTCGTACGAGTACAGTTGTTAATAAAACTACGTAGAAAGTTGTGGTATATATTTTATGTTGACATAAAATGGATATTGACTGCAAGGTGGTGATGGTATTTATTAGTTTAGATGATACGTGACTTCGCGTTCTGAGTCAGTTTTGCGACCAGTTTGTATTTATTGCTATGAAAAATATAGTTTTATTATAGTGGAGACCTTAACATGGAAATCATTTTTATATTCTAATGTTCTGTGACTATGTACCAGAAGAGAATAATACCACGCTAAGCTTATTAAAGAAGGATGGCATTTTATTATCTGACTGTGGTAAAACTATTTATTAATCACTAGCTGTGCCCGTGTCTCTGTTCGCGTTGACTACAGAATGCTGTCGGTATTGTGGTAGCTCCACTGCCATTAATGGCGGTCGCCCACCGCACCGGTTATTTTAAAGATAAAAGACTTATCCGGGGGTACAGGAGTGCCTCCGCCAAGTCGAGCGCAAGGTACGGCCGTACCATCCTTTTCTCGAAGTGAATTAAGGCACTTTTGATCCCCTTGTAACTTCGTTGTGTATAAAGCAAGACGTTTGAATTTTTAAAGGTCAAAAGTACATATTATAACTGGCTATAATGCTAACTAGCTGTGCCCCACGGTTTCACCCGTGTTAATTTTATAAGAAAAACATCGTCAACGCACCCGTGTAGGCAATTCTTTATACTTTGTGTAAAACTATAGACATTTTTATGAGGGATAAATACATTTTTCAAAAGATAATGTAGCCTATGTTACTCGCTGATACTGTAGCTTTATATTGGTGAAATAATTTTTAAAATCAGTGTAGTAGTTTTTGAGTTTATCCATTACAAACAAAAAAAAAATCAAATCTATCCTCTTTATAATATTGGTATAGATATACCTAATAATTATACCTTCGCTAGTCAAAGTTTTTAAATTTTATCACTGACCCACTCACCGAACATCAAAATTCTAAGGTACAGGCTTACAAACTTCAAATTTTGGTTAACGTTTAGCTTATAAAGGAAGGAAAAATATTAATTACTTAAAAATTATTTTCAATTAACGCAGTGGTCGGCAAAGTGTGGCTCCAGAGCCGCATGTGTCTCTTTGGCCAAGAAGACGCAAGCACATTGTACGCATTAATAAATATTTATTAAGTTTGAAATTTAGTTTTATTTAGTGTACTACTTATTTAGTGTAATACTAAACAAGCGGATTTGGCTCACAGCTTTTTTTAAATTGCTGTAATGTTACGCGGTTGGAGAGGGCAGCCAACAAAGCAAGTCTGCTGAAAACTGTCACCTACGGTTCTGTATGTGAAGTTAAAGCGAACGCCGCTTTGTATAGTGGACTTTAAGAAAATCAGTAGCTGACGGACAAGATATATTACCAGAGAAAAAAAGGAGAATAATCTATAAAAAGAAACGAGATCCCATCAAAACCATAAAAAGTAAAAAAATGCCAAGTCTCCCTTCGCAGTTCGTTCACTACAAAAAGTTGTGAGATCTCATTTAAAACCAAATCAGCTACTTTAATTAGTGATGATGATGACTTGACAATTTAAATGTATATCATTTAGAAAGAATTTTCAGATAAATTACTTAAAATGGAGTTCTGCTAAGTACTACCTGTATAAATCATATACATATTGAGAAATTCTGTAACAATTTTTTATTTGTTTATGAAGTTGTACTTCTTTTGGCGCTATTTGATCCTAAGTATCTTGGTTTTAGAGGTACAATTTTAAAAAATAAATCTCACATAAAGTGATTTAATAGTTTTACAGAAATAGATTTTTAGTGTAATAATGATGGCAACTCAGCATGGATTTCAGTTACACAGTTTCCCATTCATCTAGGTACATTTTAATCAGTTTTACTGTTTAAACTAATTTTGTATTTGGAGCAATCGCCGTCTTCCATTTATCCGTGGTTCCGGACACCGCACATAACGAGACTAATTTCACTTGTAATTATTGAATAACGTAACTTGCGAGTAAATTTAGATTTGAATTATAATTATTGGTAATTCAAAACAAATAGGTCATTTTATTTTAAAAGAAATGTTTGATTTTTATAACAAACTATTTTTTACTATTTTTTGCATATATAATCCATCAATTATGATGAGATGACAATGAGGTGTCTGTTTGTAATGTCAAAATTACAGTTTTTTTTTACTAAATGCATATGAAAGTAGGTATATATGATAGGCACATATAACAAATTACCAATTTTTAAAATTTCTGTCTATCTGTCTGTTTATTCCAGCTAATCTTCAAAATTGTTGAACCGATTCTGACGGAACTTTCATTGGCAGATAGCTGATGTTATAAGGAGCAACTTTTAGAAAAATGATTAGGGCTCTGCGCAAACAAAAAAAATTTGGTCATGGCGAATCAATTTGGGCGTTTAAATAGATTACCCTGAGAAACCATAAGAGATATATCAAATTAATGTACATAATTGTAGATATTAAAAAGATCTATAACTCAGGGAGAGTATACGTCTATCTTCTAAGGAACACTTAGTCTTTAGTCACTTAGTTAGGTCTTTAAACTAACCGGGAGCGGGGAGCAAGATTTGCGCGTGTGCCCGATTGATGGCATTCTATAGTGCACGTGAGCGAAGCGGGAACAGCTAGTATAAAAGTAAAGTTTCATTAAAATCGTTTGAGAACCAAAATTTTTTTACGATTACTAAATGTATCTATTTAAATAAAATGATAGAGGTTGTAACTCCTTCTCATATACTTGGTCCTTATCTTAAAAAAAATATCACGATACATTCATTAAATAAAAAGTTATTAAAGTTTTAAGAAAGTACAATTCTTATATGCACTATGCGTTCAGCGATGTTTTCTTTTGCCGTGGAGAAGTGGGGATTAGAATATAGATTGTTACCTATAGTTGCTAGTTTGGTAGGTATTGATAATTTTTATACAAACAATAGAATATAATACAATAAAACATCTTTATTTGTCTGAATATGGTCAATACAGGTTTTACAATTATAAAAATACATACATCATATTCTGTCATTTGTGGCGTGCGAATTAATAAACAATTATATTCAAATTAAAATACATAGTTATTACAAATATATAGCATATTATATTTATTACCTATAAAAATAACAAAATGTCCAAACTAGTTATTATTATTAATTATTATTGAAACACATTTATCAGAAGATATTTGAAACAGAAATGTTATACTATTATATTATGGATTATGTACAATTATCATTTAAAAAGTATTAATGTTGTAATATCACTTAAAATTGAGTAAATCCTTTAAATGCTTTCTAAATAAGTTTAAGATTAATTCTTTACAGGTGTTTGTAAACAAAATATGGTTATATATATACTTTTCCACTTAAGAGCAACACAACAGCATATTAATAATAATAATTATTAATTAACAACATTTTGTTAATTAACAAGCAATAAAAATAACTTAATTCCGGCATAAAATATGTGAGAAAGATAGAAGACAACGCTCTCATGTCTATTTATGCCGTCTAGTTTTTGTTCTGGTTTGCTATTCTAGTGCATAATATATTGATTTCAAAATGATAATTAAGTAACTCCTTTTGCACTTCTCCTGCGTGAATAGAATCCAAAAACAATACAACAGCCTAAGCAAGGAACCCAACATAGACATATTTGGCCAAAGTTACAAATGCTACAGAGACAATGTTTTGAAACACATGTGTAGTCACTAAGTACCTAAATTATTTATCTATATTCCCTTGATTTTATGTACATTTAAACTTATTTACAATACTTATTATTAGCATGTCAGAAAAACATTTAATTAAGGCAACACTTAGAGATTCTAATTTAAAAATATTTTGTATTTTTAATTTTAGTGAGGTGTATGTCTTGTTGGCAGCTTAATAAAATAAATCAAAAATAATCTAATAATATATTTTATTAAATACAATTTATTTCTGTTTCAGGATTTCTTTACAATAATGCGGCAATCAGATGGAATCTAGCTTAGGCGATACAAAAGCGGGTGAGTAATACAAACGTACATATTATACATACATACTAACAAGTACATATAACCTTAAGTGTATCTCTCTCTTGCTTACTTGTTATTAGAGTTGAATAATGATGGCTCAGTTGGTAGTGTGTACGGACATCGCGTTGATCGACGTGAGTTCGAATCTCAGCAATGAGCCTGAGGTTTCGGTGAAGGAAAACACCGTGATGAAGCATTGTGGTAGGGCATTTTCTAATGCTCATTTGGCTAGATACTTCGTTTAACTCGCCAAGCAACGGTAGCTGCATTTGAGAACCAGTTCCCCTACTAGGCTTGGTAACATCTTGGGCCACATTGTCCCACACCAGGTGGGATAGTGTCCAAACGCTAAACCTATAAAGAAAAATGATCTTAGTGCGAATCGATCAAACGGTTTTTGAGTTAAATTCGGACAAATAGACATTTTTTTTTGTGGCATATTCGGTATTAGTGTCGTTTATGTTTGGTATACGTGGCAACTTACATAGATGGTTTGAATCTTATTTAAGAAACAGGATTCAAGCTGTTGTAGTGGGTGGTTCTTGCAGTAATTTTATCAAAATACCCTCTGGGGTCCCGCAAGGATCAATCCTAGGTCCGCTACTTTATAATGCTTATCTTTTTGACATATGTGATTGTTTTAAGCACTCAAAATTTATAATGTTTGCTGACGATAAGAAGATTTATTTAAGGGTTAAATCGGAAACTGACTGCATAAATATCCAACGTGACATTAATACTCTTGAGGAATATTATAAAAAGAATAAAATTACTGTTAACGTAAATAAGTGCGTAAATATCAGCTTTACACGTAAATCTAAAGTTATTAACATTCAGTATTACATAAATAATGTTCCTATTAGAAAAGATGACAAGGTTAGAGACTTAGGTGTTATTTTTGATTATAAGCTGTCTATGAGTGATCACATAGATGTCATCATTAGTAAAGCATATAAATAATTAGGCTTCATCAAACGTATATGCGAACCATTCACAAATATAGAGTGTATTAAAATGCTGTACTTCGCGTACGTAAGAAGTATTCTTGAATATGCTTTAGTCATATGGTCGTCTAAATATAATAAATACATAGACAGTATTGAATCTAATCAGAAAAAAATTGTAAAATTTTTATGGTATAAAGATATTAAAGAATTTACGAACTATGGTGAACTATGTAAGTATTTTCGCCTAGATTCTTTAGAAATGCGGCCGCAGCGTCGACAACATGAAATGATTTTATTGCACTCTATACTATCGGGCTATATTGATTGTCCCGATCTTTTGGGCTCTGTATCACTGCGAGTACCAAAATACTGTACACGCAAAGCACCGTTGTTTGCTGTCCCATATGCTAAATCTAACTATACTCAAAATTCAATACTGTGTCGAATTGCCCGATCCTATAATGAAGTATACGATACGGTAGACATATTTCGATATTCACGGAATATATTTAAGAGTGAAATAATAAAGTTACAAAGCGGAATTATACAATTATAATATAAAAAAGATAAAGCACACAAGTCAGAAATACAGACATACGCTCACACACACACATTCTCACACGCGCACACACACACACGCACACTATACTAAACGCCAGTAAAGATTACATGTTTTTCTTTTGTCTACTTATGTATATTTTTATGTATCACTTCCTGTAATTGTGAAATCCTGTTTTGGCTTTAATTGTTACATACTATAAGATATTATATAAAATATTGTACGCTGTTGGATTGCCAAATAAATAAATATAAGGTGCCTACCAGGAAATTTGGAAAAAAATACGTGGACAACCAGAAGTGCATTTTATTTGTAAAGATAATATTTATTACCGACTGAAAAGTAAGGATTTTTATGTAACGGTTTTAACAAAAACGCTTAAGTGACACGTAAGATGTTTTTATAAGTGTAGATACTTTACCCGCGCTCTATTTTGGCGATATTAAAGTCAGGTCATTCTCTAAGTAACGTATTATCCACGGTTGTACATAAATACAACTCAAATTTTTTTCTAACAATAAAAATAAAATAACATATAAAATCTTTCATATTCTTTCCTTTTTTGGGTATCATATAACTGAAAGCATTATTTAAAGTTTGTATGTATAGTTTAATTACGCTGTTTTTTAGTGCACTCATGTTGGCGTATGATGCGTCTATATATAAAATGTCATTGGTGATACACAAATATTGCTAGGGAGTAGGTATCTACATAATAACTCATCGTTTCTCGCAAACCTTCACAGAGTCACGACACCGAGCGTGCATGTCAATTATTGACTTTTCATTAATATTGTGAGCTCATTTAAATTGTACACTATTGAACATGAATGATTAATTCCGAATGTTGGCAATGTGGTGAATGTGGTGACGCGACGGCGAACGAGAGCCGCTAAGCGGACCGGTGCTGGGGGTGAGGGGGCGGTACGCCCAGCAAAGCACAAATTCAAAAGCCGTAGCGACTTTGATCGATTGAGACGTCGCGGTAGTGTGCCGTAATCCAAGGGGGTCTAACGCGAGTTTTCACAGACTTCATATACATACATTCATAATATGAAGGGTAGTTCATAGTAACGAGAACCATCTCATGTAGGGGACAAGTTGAAAAGTGTCCAGTCGTAAGCACCAAGTTACAATTCAAAAACCCACCAAGAATGGCGTTAGTGTAGGATGAGAGAATGATACTTTTTAGTGATTTAATAATTTTGACTGTTGTAAAACTTAAAAAAATAATTGAACATTAAAGGGAACAGTTGAGCAGTGAAAAATTGTCCAAGTGAATCAAAATAAAAAATAAAAAAACTTTTGACGCTATCTTTAAAATTTACGCACGTGCAACTGTATCGCCACCGTAATTTGACACTTTTCATACATAGAGATGGTACTCCATGTCTTCATTCTTCATAGTTTAAACGACTAATAGTAGCTTCCCTAATAGATAGTTATGCGGTCACCGGGACAAACCATAACAACACGTTCCCACGTAGATGCCGTGTAAGCATTCTGATTCCCGGTAACGCACGTGACGCATGGGAACAGTACTTAGTTAAGCTTAGAAATAAGTTTTAGTAAGGCAGTCGTGCTGGGCATCTCGATCTGTCCGTACGCTCATAATATTATTACTTAATCAGTCCTAATTATATTTCATTACATTTGAAATTAGTTTCAGTAAAAAGTTTTTTATTTGATACATTGCTCCCGCCAACTAGACTAGATATGGGTTGGAATTAAAGTCGTCGGATAATATAGGCATTTTTCAAGAAATGAATATAATCATCCGTGGCTTATGATTATTATATGGTAGCTGGCCCCCACTGACGTTGTTCTGCCCTTTCCAATAATCAATAACTCGATCACAGCACTTACTATGTCGATTTTTCTGAAAACTTTTCCATTGTTATAACGAACAAAATAAAATAAGAGTTACCCATATCCATCATTCGAATCGTGAGTTATAGACTTTATTTTATATAAAAATTAGATAAAAAGAGAACGTTTAGTTTCTCCCGAATTAGAAAATTTTCTGGGATACTGTTTCAATTTTTCCTGCAATAGAAACGTGATTTGGAATATTAGGAACATTTTAAACCAAAAAATATCCAAATTGTTCTAGCCGTTCTCAAGTGATGCTCTTACCAACGAAAAGCATTAAGTTTTTATTTATTTACTTATTTATGTAACTGTTTAAGAGTATGGGGTAGAGTGAAAACCAGCGCTCTTCCACACCACATACCAACAGCTGAGTCCTTCACATTGGCCAATTGTGTATGGGCTTAATTTTTAAAATGTATTTTAATGAAATCTTTTTTTGTCAATAAATTACTATTATTGTTATAAGATTAATTTCTTAGCGGTATGGTAGTGGAAACTTTTGAACTACGAGATAGTAGGTATGATTCCCACGTAATATATTATATATGTTATTTTTATTCTTTATAGATTTACCGCTTGGCTCGTAAGTGCATAACAGGCCATACCGAATATATAGGTGACTAGCTGACCCGCGCAACTTCGTCTGCGTTATATAAAAGACGGAGAGAAAGGGTTAGAGAGAGGGGCTCGTAGGCACTGTATTATAGGTATCGCCCGCCTTTCACATTATTCTGCGTAATAAAAATACGCTCGCGATTCTTGATCATTATTTTGTTGCCGAGCTATTTTAAATTGTTTTATCTCCTAAGATATTAATTTAAATCAATTATTGTAAAGGGCAATTTTGTTCAAAATTAAATACTTGTGATTAATGACGTATTTATTTCAATAAGGATTAATACCATGTATATAAAACACCTTTACAAATAATTTATTATTTTAGAACAAATTTTATTATCATAAAAAAGGTTATATTGAGTAAACCTTAAAAGATAGCCATATGCTGTGGCGAACTTATTTAAGAAATTTTTAAGGGATACAATTTCTTGACACACGATTGTTGCGTAACTTTAACCATTCACGCAGCGCACGCAGTGGAAGCTCTCAAAAGGAATAATTTTCCCCCGTTTTGGCAACATTTTTCATTGATGCTCCGCCGCTATTGGTCGTAGCGTGATGTTATATAGCCATATAGCCTTCTTCGATAAATGGGCTATCCAACACTAAAATATTTTTTCCATTCGAGCTAGTACTATCTGAGATTAGCACGTTCAAGTAAACAAAAAAACTTTTCAGCTTTATAATATTAGTATGTAGATTTGAGACAAATTAAGTATTTGTTGTTGTTGTGTACATATATGTTGTTTGGTTACCATAATATATAATGCCATGTGTGTTATGGGATCAAATTCACTTCTATTTTACTTTTTAATCATTAATTATGGATTATAAATTTATAATTTCTTATTTCAATTTTTATATAAAATATGTTCCGAATAAAAAATGCAAGGAGCGTTTCCTTGAAATCTATGATTTTGAAATCGGCTCGTAGATATGGCCGGAGTTTGGGTCGACTCCGGAACTCAAATCAATCATGTTCTTACATAATGACGTCATCCATTATCAATTATTGACAGTACATGGATCGGATGCGGGCGATTTTCCAAGTTTTATGCCTTGCCCCTCCGGGTAGGGTTGTCGCGATGCCTCTAACTTGTAAATAAATATATTAGAGAATAACATAATACTAGCGATCGCCCTAAGATCGAAATTCGACCAGCGACTTTTGATCATAGTCTAATTTCTCTTTGACATTTGCAGTATGAAACTAAACAATGAGGGTTATGTACATCACTTGTTTTCACGTTTCATTTAGTGACAATGTCAATATTTTGGGAGGTCTAAGTTCAATGGCACTGGACGGTATAGGATTCGCAGTATTAATTTATTTAATTTAATATATTATTAATAGATATTATAGATCAATTTTAGCTTTCTGCACTTCTTCTCCATATGAACTTTAACCATGCCAAATGTCATAGTCTTCCGTGCACGCAATACGCTTAAAAAGGAGTAGAAAGATTTTGCTTCACGTATTAATATATAGATACCTTTTCGTGACGCAAATAGTTATAGTTTATAGTAAATAGTTGTAGTGTTGTGACCAAATAAGTAATGATATCGATCGCATATATTTCATCGAGTCGAGTGACAATGACGATTCATCACATTTTGATTAAAATAAATAGATAAAGATTACCTGTCGTTATAATTATTTCGTTTCATTGTCGAGTACCTACCTACCTATACCTATTTATTTTACAACAACTTCGAAAATTTTAAAGAAGTTGGCATTATCAATCAAGAATTATTACGTGTAACATCTTGTAATGAGATATTATAATATTAATTAATAAACTTGTACAAAAGTATCCAGCAGTAGTTTAGTTTCTTACATTAAAAAAAAAATCGATATAGCTCCACCCCTATCAGTTTCTCCGACTCTGGTATAAGCTTGTACGTGTGTAAACGTCATATTTTTATAAAATAATGTAAAAAAGGCGCTCGTTCAAGTTTTCACAGGAGCTTTCATCGAGAAAATAAAGAAATGGAAATGGTATAGTCTATCAATAGAGGAATGTCATGTGCTTCCTGTGTTAAAAATATTTTTTTTTTACATATTTATGAAATCACATATGCATCACGTCTAAGAAATGTTATCAAAACTGGTCAAGAACTAATGAAACTTTTACATTTTTGGATATTTTTATTTTAAGATTCCTAAAAGTGTTATTGAAATTCTCATAGCCTATATCTTTCATGGAAAGGCTTATTTTTCCTGTGTATAAAATTTCAACAAAATCGGTCAAGAAAAAAATTTCCTGTAAGCTATCAATTGACCAATGATAGAAGCATACCGTGAACAAAATTTTATTAGAAATGGTCAAGCTGTTTTTGACTTAAATCCGGACATACAAACAGACAGACAGACAAAAATATTTTCATGTCTTATTCGTATTCAGTGTCGTTGATATAGTATATCTATTGGGAAATTTTGGAAAAATATTAAATGTACAGACAGAACTAGAGATTTATTAATAAACATAAATCGACAACTCGAAAGAATATAGTATAAATTGTATTAGAACGAGATAGGATTACGAGACCATTTTCGTATGTGTTATCAGCCTTAAGGAAATTCAATGATTAAATCTAGGCAGGTGAAGTTTATACACTTTGCGTTGTTTTGTACTTGTTATTAATTTTGCACATTAGACGTAGGTAGCAATAAAAATATATAGGTAGTTACTACTGGCGTTCACTCGATATTTTTTCCTACTAATTTTGTCCTAACAGTCTGGTGAATATACCGCGACGCCTAGGTCATATTAAAAATACCCTTAGGAATTTAAGTGCTTTTTGAAGATTTTGTGATCCAGCCCTCCTGATTAGGTTTATACACAAATTCATTACACATTAATGACGTTTTACAATAGATGCGTTATACTCTCACTAAAAGTAATTCGATAGGACATTTTTTAACAAAAAAGAAAACCAAATTCAATAATTTTAAAGGTTTCCCTTGTGTATTTTCAAAGTTGAGGGTCCAATGAGGTATCCCATATCCAACAAAAAAAGAATCATCCAAATTGGTTCATAAGCAAAGAAGTTATGGCTGAACACATCCATAAAAAAATATATTCATTCGAATTGAGTAAAAGTCTTTTCTTAAAGCCGGTTAAAACGGTACAAATATTGTTATCAGCATGTAGACATAAAAGAGATAGGAAATCACAGCGTAAGGCGGAAACTCTGTTGTCAAAAAAGGATAAAAGTTTCTTCTCGCTTACGCCGGCATCGATTTGAAAGTGAACTGAGAGCAATTGCCGTTCATTCATGATTGCTGGGTAAAGAGCATCAATGCCGTATCTATCTATACAATTAACAAAATTGAAATGTCTGTTTGTAATGTCAAAATAACAGTTTTTTTACTAAATGCATATGAAAGTATACACGATACTTAAATGAAAAAATACCAAATGAAAAAAAAATTGGTCATGGTAAATCAATTCGGTGGTTTAAATGGATTTTATTGTGGCTACAAATACCGTGACTAGATGTAACCCGTATAAAAAAGACTTCAGTTAAATAAAACGCACACTTATGTATTCGGTTTTTGGTCACGTCTTATTCGACGTATTGCTGATGTATACTCTAAGTTTAGGACTAGTACGTCGTGAGACTTTTAGGTTTTCCAATACGTTTGAACGCTTCGTTTTCTTGCATTATAAATCTATCAGCAGCCCCAGCGGTAACGTATAAAACTAATTTTGAGTATATTTCAAAACTATCTTGGTATTCGATTGACATTTACGTAGTATATCAGCAGCGGCATATCGCAGTGTAATGCAAAACGCAATTCACACTTCCCGCCCGAATATTCTAATCGAGTGGTTCCTAAAGTTAACTGGACCGCGACCCATCTAACAAAAACTTCTAAATGCGGAACTCTCTCTTTGCTTACCATGAAGAAAAAAGGCACTTAACTGTCAGAATGAAGGACTGTTTAAATATCAATGTTTTTCACCAAATCAAAGAGTTATAGGTCTCAGCAACTGAGAGCTAGAATTTCGTTAACTGCTTACAATTGAAAGTAGTTTGTTTGTTTGAATTCTTGTGAGTTTGATGTGTCATCGTCAGAGCTCATCCAATGCGCGCTTCGACTCACCAGTGGGTCGTGACCCATAGTTTGGGAAAAGCTGCTCTAATCAAGTCTTACTACAGCTCCCTTTCTAGGGCTTGTTTTTCGATGATTGGAAAGACGTATGTGTTGTGTTGAAGGTGTTTTGTGAGAACAAGGAATAAGTGCGAAGGGTGAAAAGTATTTGTTATAGTTAGGTTGCCTGTACACTGATGCGAAACTGTATTACGGACTGTGTCTGTCCATTGAAGCTGAGCGAGGCTGCGGAGCTGGTTTGCACCACTGTGCAAAATAGGAAGATGGCATCGAAAGTTGAAATTTCAGTTTAATTTTTATTTTAAATAAAGTTGATCATAATTGAAATAATTTTTATTCTTAGAACAATTTCGATATAAAGTCAAAATAATATTGGAGAAAAAAAAATTGAATTTATTCTGTTATTAGTGTTAACTGTATTACTCGAATAGTTATCGGTAAAGGAGCTTTTAATGTATATTTTGTTGTAAATTAAGGTGTTCTGATATATACAATAAATACAATTGAAGTGTCTGTTTGTAATGTCAAAATAACAACTTATTACTAAATGCATATGCAAATATATAAATTACCTATAACAAGAAAGACATTTTTTTAAGTTTTGTTTGCCTATCTGGACTGATTTTAATGGGACTTTCACTGGCAGATAGCAGATGTTATGAGTAACAGAACTACGGCTACTTTTATTTTAGAAAAATGATTAGCGTTCCGTGCACATTAAAAAAAGAGACTCAGTGAAGACAGTGGAGACAGTGAGATACTGGAAACACTGAAGACACTGGAGGCACCGGAGACACTAACTGAAGTCACGGAGAACTCATTGAAGACACTGGGGTCTGAAGACATTGGAGACTGTAGACTGTAAATGTGTAAACTAGAGACATTCACTGAAAACACTGGAAACCTTTAGATACTGGAGACACTGAAGACACTTAAAATAGTGAAAACACTAGCGATACTCTCTACAGGTACTGGAGATACTCTTTGAAGTCACTGGAGACACAAGACACTGAAGATATTCATTTAAGTCTATTGAGACACTGAAGACATTGAAAACACTGGAGTGAAGACACTCACTGAAGACAGTGAAGGCTAAAGTCAAAGAAGACACTTGAAACACTGAAGGCACGTGAGACACGGAAGATACGGTGCAATTGTGCTAGATTTTGACTTAATAGTTTTTTTTTATTTGAAATAAAATAATTTAATACAAAGAGCAAAACAAAAAAAAATCTAACTATAAGAAAAACCGCGAACACGAGAAAAAGGTTATCTCATGGAACTCATTGAAGAGGAGATCCTGGACTGGTATCTGAGGGTAGGTTGGAACAACACACCTCGTTTGGTGATCTTTAATCTTTGTGATTTAAAAGCGATACAGCTTTCGCGCCTTCCACTCGTTCGGTATGAGCTCGAAACCAAGACGAGCCAGGGCCCACGGATAAACAAGTGCAGAGGGAGGAGGGTCATATTAACCCCAACTCTTAAGATTTTGGAGTATATAACTCGTAACCAAGAACCCTGGATACGATGTTTCAGAAATTTAGTACGTTTCATGGTAAGTGACGATTTCTTTCCCGTAATGCCTACAATTATGTAGTACATTAATTTGCTCTATCTCTTATGGTTTACTCAGCATAAGCCATTTAAGCGCCCGAATTGATTCACCATGACCAGTTTTTTTATTTGTGCGAAACCCTAATTCTTTTTCTAAAATAAAAGTAGCTTCAATTACTCCCTATAATATTAGCTAGCTATCAGTGAAAGTCCCGTCAAAATCGGTTCAACCGTTTTGGAGATTACCCGGAATAAACAGACAGACAGACTCGTAATTACAGAATTGTAAAAATTGTTTTTTGTTATAGGTATCGTGTATACTTTCATATGCATTTAGTGAAAAGCTGTTATTTTGACATTACAAATAGACACTTCAATTTAATTAATTGTATAGATTTAACTTAAAATCACACACCGGTGGAAAGATACTGGAGACTCTCAGAAGACACTAGGGACACTAACGGAAGGGTGTTGTCAGTTAGTGTCCCTAGTGTCACCATTTAATGTCTACACGAGGGAAATTCACCTATAGCCACTTATGTCACCCAAGACACTAAAGACTGAAACCTTAAGAGACACTCAATGTAGGCACTAGGAATACTAACTGAAGAGTGTTTTCAGTTAGTGTTCCTAGTGTCAACAGTTAGTGTCTACACTGGGAACTCATCTGTAGACACTGAAGTCACCGAAGTTACTGGAGACACTAAAAACACACTCGCTGACGACACTGCTGATGAAATTGGCGACACTCTCTGAAGAATACTAAACTACTTCCGTTATCAGTTGGTGTATCCTATTTGAACATATTGTAGCGGAAGTTGTTTCAGCACGCCATCTGTGCATAGTTTTCCTAAACAAAAATTGTATTTTAAAAACATGGGTTGAATCATGTTAAAAACAGTTTCGCGGCTGAGTGCCTAAGCGCCCGCCTCCAAGCTACGGTAAAACTGTAAAAGCCGTCAGAGGCTCTAAATTTAGCTAGATGTAGGCCTCTCAGGCTAACTGTAGACTGTAGAGAATTAGATTTTTTTAAAGCTAAGATCTTGGTGTCCTGTGACCAATGTGAGACGTGTATATCGATGGTTATATGTATTGTTTTATGTACCTAATGAGTATGAATAAATAAAGTGATTAAAATTAAATACTAAGCAAGCCTGTGGTTTTCTGTTTCTTACAAAATGGATATTATGTTTCCGCTGTATTACACGTGAAACAGGGACAGTAATACTAGAGCAAGATGGTTGAGTCAATTTTGCGCTTCAAGACTCGTACTTTAGGTACATTTGACAATGCGTAGAAATCTGGTCATAACACAGCTGAGCCAATATCACGACAGTCATCGTTTTGAATAACCTTTATGTGTTTTTGCTTTTTTTTATAGTGTCGTTGTGGCCGGTAATTTTTTTCAGCTTATAACCCAAAAGTTATACTTCATTTATGCCCGGATTCTGAGGTACTTTTTTCTGTAGTTTATCTTTTCAATAACGCTATCGGTTCATTAACTCATCAAATTGCGTTTCTGAAGACACCATCATACGATAAACATCAGTTAAACTTAGTTCAACTTAACTAACTAAAATGGAGCGTTTATCTATTCGATAGTTGTTTGACGTTTGATATGGCCAATACAGATAGTACCTCATTACACACCCTATTTATCAAACTGACAGACCAACAATAATTATCGAAGTTTTAATTTTTGTAAAATTAAAAAAGGTTTCAGTTAAATCTATTTGGTACCCATATAAATTAGGATTCACCGTGCGGGTGCCGGGTCCAACGTGTGGCAGAGAGAAGGAACACGAGCAGCCCCCGAGACTTGCGACCCAAGTGTAGGTTTACGGGGCCCCCTTATGATGGACATCAGCGCTCACATTGACAGCCCGCGATACTCTCCCTGCAAAGCCAGATTTGGTAAGAGCCTGTTAATGCTGCTTTAGATACACGTTCTAAAATAGATCTTACTGCGGTTCTGCTGTTTTACTTCTAATTACTTTAAGTAATCAATTAAATTATATTTACACTACGCAAGATTTATTTTGTTCAATATTAAAAACAAAATGAAATTTACTGTGAGTTTCGTAAAGTTTCCATCTAGTGGCAGGTTATCGAACTACTTATTCAATAGATAGTTTTTTAACAGTCACAAATGTATTCAGAAACACATGATGATATAAACTTAATTTAAGCTACAATATAAAGCTATATCTTTACGGAATCAATAGAACTAATGAGCAGTTATTTAGGAACCTCAGAAACCGGGCATTAGTGGTAAGATATAAATAATAAAATTGTGCAATGGAAGCTGGCTTGTTAGAGAACTCTGATACAGATTTCTAGTTAGCAAAGGTACCTAAAGCTAGCGAGTATTTTAACAAAATCAAGGTCGCTACCAGCACTGTACAGCTTCATCCGACACCTCGTGGCTGGATGAAATAGCGGTTTCTCTGTAACAATGTACCATACAGCCCTTTGTCTCGGCCCCGGTGATTAATGCCTCTCTGAGATCCGCCTTCTAGCATCCGAACTTGAAGGATCACGAAAACTTCGAACTTGGCTCCTTTAGAGGGATAAATGACGCAGCTATATCAAACACATTAATGTAACTCGATCTATATCATATTATTGCATGTAACCAGATTATGCGAATGCTAATAATATAAAAGTCATGGTTGTCGAATGCTAAGAAACGCGGATTATTTATAAGACCTTTCAGATACAAAAAAAAAACCTATGCGTGTAAAGCTTACATGCGTTTCAAGTGAAACTGTTTTTTCATACAATAAAGGTGGCAAACAAGTATATGGCCCATCTGATAGTAAGCGGGTACCGTCATAGATAACATTATATATACTGACTACCGTGTCCTATGGATATCTGTAATACCATAGATACCACTAGCTCGTTGCCGTCCTTCGTCTTCCATACCTCAAAGAGTTCTGGCAACCCTACTCACCGTTGCAATACGATACACAGCTCTTTGGCTGCGATGTTCTTTAAAAAGAATAAGAGATTTCTCGATTCTCTAATCTCTTTATTAACTAGGACTATTACGCTTCGTTCAATGTATCGCTAGGTATGTACTACAATTTTTTGATTTGAAACGTCCAACCCAGCGGGATAGACTGATTGTTGGCGAGGCGACGCTTTGGTCTCAACGTTGGCGGTGTGGTCCGAGTTCGTTTTTTTAATAGACAGACTGGATCATTTCTAAGTTTCATGCTATAAATCATGGATAGATTAAAAACGGTTGGTATGCATCGCGACTACCATGCACATAGTAATAAAATAAACATGTTTACAGTTACTTTTTTTGGTTTGTCGTGTTTCGGGATCTTACGTCTGATCAGTCGGTCTTCCGTCCAAGGATAGTATAGTCGATTAAGCGATTACGCGATTCTTGCCTGCCGGTATGGTCAAATAATGGTTCATGTCCATACAACAGCAGGTGGCTGTCGGAAGGCGATAGTCGGCAGTCAGCAGTTCAATACTAGATTAGATCGCCAGTTCACAAAATATACCGGTAACTGCAAGTGTGTGTTTGATTTGGTCTTGAGGTTACGGACTGTCTCACCGATACCTATCGACTGAGACTCGTATCGCCGAAGACCGCACACTCGCAGTTCTCATAAGCCGTTATTCCAAAATCTTAAAAGAAAGTGTAAGTATGATCTATTACGATTCGGGTAAACTGTTAATCTGCGAGGTCCTCAAGATTTTTCTTTGGTAGTATTAGCTCTATAAATATAGCTTTTGGTTTACTAATGTCACTCTAAATAATATACTTTTTGTAATGTTCATATCGTTCAATAAAATCTTTAAGTAAAAATCTGTCCTTAATTTCTAACAAACTATTCTAGTAGTCAGATTTTAAAACTGATCCCTGTCTAGACAGCTTGAACGATTGAATTTAATTAAATGTCAATACAATACAATTTTAAATCTACAAAATGAGAAAACTATAAATTTTGTCAAATAGTAAATTATAGAGTAAGAGTTTCAGTTCAGTTGTTTAAAAAAAGTTATCTTTATATAAAGAAATATCTCAAAATAGATTTATCTTTATAATCCGATTCAATAGTTTCTATCCGAAAATGTTTTCAGTGATAGATTGAAAATGATTAGTTATTAACAGTAACTATTTTCATTTTTTACACCAAGGCCCAATACTGTGTGAAGGAGTATCCGTCTCCTTTTGTCATCATAATAAAATAACGAATTGGAATATCAGTCATTTAACTCTGAAGAACAATATTAATATGTCGCTCTCGTTTTTTAGTTTCAATTAGTTTTAATTTCTTTAATTATTATTCCTTTAACATTACATATATAGTATATAGTTAATTTTATTATTTAAGTATGTTGTCTGAGCATGTCGCGTCGTGTTCACCTTTAACTATAACAGCATTTTAGTTTAATATTATGAATAGTTTTTATTTACAACCTGTAATGCTATGTTATGTTGGTGAACCAAAATAAATAAATAAAATAAAAACAAGTAAAAATAGCTCAAGTCGAGAGTCAGCATGGTCATACGATACCATCGCGAGCAAAACATGTTTACTAGAGACACAGACCTTTGTACCGACGAGATACTCCATTCTGCCCCACTGCGTTTTAAAACTCGTGAAATTTATTTTTAAATTTACGAACCTATGGTGTACTGAATATAGTGTGCATTTCGCTATTTAAATTTAGGAATTTTTGCCGATCTCTTCGATCAAACAATTTTTCTTCAGGACAGGATGGACTGGAGATTAAGTTATCAAATACGTAACATCTTTTTTTAGACAGGAACCCTGAATTCTGCCTTTATATTTGTAGTACGTGAAAGTCCAACAATCCATCGCAAGTCACAGCTGTCGTATTATCCTGGGTATATAGACACTGTTCTATAGTATATAGAACTGGCTAGTCCTGAAATGTGACGCGCATAAGCAAGTCACTTTTACACATAGTCATGGTGATCGCGTCCCAGTTAAGCAGTAGGAGTCTACTATTTCGCTGTTGCCATTTCATCGATCATTACTACCGGAGGCGAAATTGGTTTGAGTGTTTTAAACTCTTTAACCGACTTTAACAAAAGACTCAATTACTCAATTACTGGTTACTAAATTCGAATGTATTTTTTTTATATAGATGTTCATCCATAACTTCTTTGTTGATTTTTTGTTGGATAGGGTTTTCCTATTTTAATTTAATTGTCATTTGACCTTCAACTTCGAAGATACACAACGGAACTCTTCAAAATCATTGATGTTGGTTTTCTTTTTGTCAAAGATTGTCTTGTTAAGATCTGTTTGACACCCCGATGAATTATAGTTAAGAAAATGTTTAGATTTTTAAATGAAATTAGACGAAGCCTCCAGTAATGAAACTTTTAAAAACTAGTACGAATATTTCTGTTCGTAAAAGCTATTTCCTATGAGTTGATAGTGTTAGTAGCTGGTAATAAAAGAAATCCTGAATCACGTATGGTTGAGCCAAAATGGAACGCTGTCGCGGCCGGTGGTCACGACCACGCACAACAATGGATCGGATTAGTCGTCACACGTGTTGCGACGAGATAAAACATGACAATTAATAGGTACTTCAAGCATCAGAAGATTGGAATAAAGGGATTAAATAATTGCTACGTCATGATTGCCTCGAAGCGCGCTTGTAGGGTTTAAATCATATAATAATTGCATGTATAACAACCAAAACAGGAACAAAAGGAAAAAAGGAATCCCTAGAGAATCACTCCGTTGTCCGTCTGTCTGTCTGTCAAGACCCTTTTTCTCAGGAGCCCGTAGAAGCAAGTTGAAATGAATATTAAATATTCAGGTCTGCAATCCCTTAGAGTTGTGAAGAAATCAAACTTCTAAGTCAACGCAATCATAAGATACGGCTGTTTATGTTGCATATTACAACACTCGCAAAGGGAATATAAACCCACAGTTGAGATAGAATGATGAAATTTGGCATAAAACAATATATTATAGCACAGAAATTATAGCAAAAGTAAAGGAAAATATCTGAAAACCGTAAATTTAGAATTACGTCACAAAAAATAGTCCTGCGATTACAAGCTTATTTTTGCAGTTGGCAAACTGACTGCGCCCCATGTCCATGTATGGGGACAATAGTTTTTCAACGGCAAAGTTAAATTTGTCCTTCAATATAGTTTATCTTTGCGTTAGAATTTTTCGGTCTACTTCTTCAGTAATGTTACCCAATTAGTTTGGTGAATAATGGCTGTACAATTAGGCAACCCATGGTGCGCGAGTCCGAGTCGCAATTCGACAGTTTTTTAATAGTAGCACTACAAACCACATAAGGCATTCGTTCCTAAAGACAATCAAAAAAAAAAAAAAACTGCGACCATCGTGAGATCGATAAACCGCTCTCGCATCTACACTCGCTGATACAGTTCATGCAGTTTCTACGTATGATATACACTACATGACGTAAGGTGCCGCCATCTAGGCGGCTAGCGGCAAAACGTTATCGAGCGACACATGGAACCACGCTTTGGAAACTCGCGGTAATTAGTTACTAACAAACTCCCCAGGTGGCGCAATCCCAATAACCGCATAAAATTACTACTCCCACGCGCAACCACAGCGTAGGTCATTTAAGCGCACGAAAATCATTTTTTGATGACTTGATTGAAAAATATTATATTTGTCTACTGAATAAAAACGTAATTGTAATGTATTGTATATAAAAAAAATTCGTAAAAAAATCTCTAGATGACAATGAAAACCGTATAAATATCGGTTGCGTGCTTTAGAAGAAGTAAGCGGACAAAAATAAAGACGCGGAAGCGATTTTTTTATCTTATGTACTGATAAAGAAATATTATATATTACCTACTTACTAGAAATTAAAATTATAACACATGATAAATTAGACGCTGATGTGGGAATCATTGGTCTATTTTTTTTAAACTCTTTAGAGGCTTTAGTGTTTGGTTACAATCTTACCTGATGCACCTGATAAAGTAACGATGCGACTCAAGATGGAAACACGCTAAGCCTAGAGGGGGGACTCTCTCTCAAGTGCAGCTGCTAGAACGGGCATTAGACAAAGCAATATGGTTTCATCACAATATTTTTCTTCATCGACAGAACGTAAAAAATGAAGAGAAATTAAAGAGAAAATCTTTAATATTAATTAAAATGAAATGGTTTACGATAATTGTCTCATCAAAAAATCTGTCGCATCGTTTAGTAAACAGGACTTAATTTTAATTGCGAACACTCCTAAAGTCTTGCGAATTAAAAGATAGCAAAACTGTCGAGCTCTTGCAGCGGTAACGTTCGTAAACGAAGGGCTCCGATATCATTTCGGGATCCCTTGATTATTTTACAAGATTATACTCATTCGTGATATAATTATAACTGTTACTAGATCAGAGGATATTAATTTAAAGGGATTTTTTAAAACTCTAGAAGGAAATTTAGTCGAAGTGAATTTACGGAGTGAAAAAAATGAGGCGCCCCCATGTAGGCAGTTACAATTTTTGGACTATAAAAACGTCGACTGCTGTGCTCGAGGTCCTAAGTTCGATTCCCAGGTCGAGTAAAGTGTTATTGGGGTTTTCTATTAAACTCTCTGTAGCAGCTCGGAATTTGGCTTTGAGCCTCATTAATGGCAATAGGATCGCCCCCTATTAGATGCGACCTAAGACATACTCGGCGAAAGCTGTCGGTGTACATTAGTGCACCTCTGCCTAACCTTTCGGAGTTAAAGGCATAATGGTATGTTATGTTATATAAAAAACACATATTTTCCTAAACAAAAAGTGGTTGTCTGTATGGGAGTATTACACATATTTAACTTTATTTTTTTATCTCTAACGCTTCAGCATGACTCGAATCTACGTCACTCGACGCAGTACCTGGACACATTGAACCATCATCGCTTCATGAATTTAATAGTAATTGAAACAGGCTCGGATCTAGTGTTTCAACATCGAAAACATTATCAACAAGACAACTTTTAACAAGAAAGAACACCAACTTTAATAATTTTGAAGAGTTCCTTGTTGTATGTAATACAATTAAAATAGGACCACCCTTGAGGTATCCCCTACACGAAAAAAGAAGAATCATCCAAATCGGTTCATAATCAAAGAAGTTATGGCTGGACATCCAAAAAAAAACATTCGAACCGAGTAACCTCCGTGTTTTTCTGAAGCCGGTTAAAAATAAATAGAATTTAAAATAATTAAAAAAGATGGTGTTGGTTTGGATTTCTCGTCTTTTTTTCATGGAACCTCTAATTCTCTAAGGATTCTCGTGATATCAGAAGTTGTGAAAAGCCAGCATAATGTTTACACTGAATAAACATACTGACCTCAAAGAGATATACGATACTCTGGTATCACAGGACACGAGTACCGCACCGAAGCATAATGCGGCGTGCACACGCGGGCAATACCAAACTGTCGGCCCAAAGGCAGTGGAGTGGTCCATTAAATGAATATTGTATGAAGACTATACGAACGTGCTTGCATTTTTCAATACCCCGAAGTACTGGGCGAAGTTTGGAATATGAAAATTTGTTGTATAATGCACTAACTTATTGGAATAGTTATTTCAACGAAAAATTATATTGCAGATTACACACGAGGGTAGCAGGGAGCGGGGAGCGTTACAGCTATCATATATTAACAGACCAGATTCGTAATATTATTTGATGTCATATTTAATTGTTTAACGGTTAATTTAAAAATTTAATTCTATTTTATGATTAAGTATTAATGTTAATTGCACTGTTTCTCACTATCACGATCGTCTCATTCCATCAATCACTATCCGTATTTACTTTAGTATCTTTACTCACTTTAGTATGCATTACCTTACAATCACTTTAACTGTAGAAATTTGTTGGAACGAAATTATTTGTTATATTCCTCCATGCGACTTTCTTTCTCTCTCTCTGTTTATTTCTATTGTATATGAGTGTGTGCCTGCGTGTGTCGAGATTAGAGCAGACAAGCACCTTGAAATATCATCTTTCTTCCGAACGCACACGGTTTTTCTTTGTTTATCACCGCTATGTGTTTTTTCTTTCTGTTAATAAGTTATTTTAAAAGGGAAATGCGGGAGGCATTTACATCGTATTTCTTTAGGCATTTCTTTGTGATATCCCTGGCAGATGGGACTACAGTAAATATTTTAATACAATACAATCTATATATACCACCACCATGTTTTTTTTTAAATATTATGGTTACATGGTAAATTTACGGCACTGTACCTGATGGTAAGCATACTGCAATCCAATATCATCGGCGAGAGCTCTACAAACCCATGGACACCATGTTGCAGGAAGGAGAGAATTCAGCCTTGAATTACAGTCCTAGACTCTCTGTCGTTCTATTCAGTTGTTCAGCTGTAGCGCAACAGCAATCGAATTCTTTAAAAACATTTTTTTATATTACTTTCTGTCCATGTCTTAACGTTAACTGATCAAATAATAGAACTTCATATCTCGTTCATTAAAAATTAAGAAGGTACAAAGGAAAAACGTCCGTCTCGTCGGTAAAATTGCAATTAATTAATTAAGTTGTTAACAACGAAGCTGGAAGTTTCGACGGACAATTCAAACGCGAAGTAGTGTCTAGTTAACACTGCAGGTAACTAACTATTCCTGACGTTAATTTATTATTACAAGAACCATTTATTCGGGCAAACTTTAAAGGATTTGTATAGAGTTAAGAGTTTTAAAAATAATAATGAGAGAAAAAGAGTCGTTTTAATACAAATCATTTCAAAGAGAGAGCAAGAAAAAATATTTTTCTCAGACATGCATGGAAATATTGTCATTATTTTCGAAAAAAGAACACGCGAAGTATCGAATTTCCGGACAATGAAAATCAAATCCATTACAGGAGCGGTTTTTTAATTTGGAACATTACAACGCTCCAGCAATGTTGTATGAAACGGCGTGCTGGTGTTATTAAATACTCTTTGATTGGATCTCTTTTATTATTCTTGGCATGTCCGTAAATTCAATACTTCGCGTGTTCTTTTTTCGAAAATAATGACAATATTTCCATGCATGTTTGAGAAAAACACTATATATGCCTCGGCGGAAAAGGCAATTGTCTGTCTCGTATTAGTGAAGTCCTCTACGGCTGGGCCTTCAAACTCATACTCGACCTGCAATTGCCAATTTCGCGGGCTTTGCAATAATGTACTATTTATTATGTGTCAGCGCTGGTTAAATTTATTTTACCAACTAGCTGGATTATTAAGTAGAGACCAGGCCACCTTCCTAGGCTGATCACAACATATACAAAATGATACGGAATGATGGAATGAAGAAGTAAAAGGACTCATAAGGCAACAGCTTTCGCGAACTTTGGAGGCCTCCTCTTTTGGTCACTTCTGTTGTAGCACGCACCATGCACGCTTACTAATCAAGTTGAGCGATAAAAGTTTATTATAATATCTAATGAACCGCGCATTCACTTTCAGTGTCCACTGTTGTAATTTTAAACACGAACTTACGTCGTTGAAAGGTTAGAGAAGATAGGGATAGACAGACACAAGGAAAAAGGATGGATGATGTATCATTGAGCATATGATTGACATAAGCGCATTTTAACCTGAATATTATTTTCTACAGGTATATGCAGTAACTTCATAGTCAGTTTTGGCTAGCACCGATACAAGTGCTAAATAATGTCCAATAATTAGCATTTTTAAACTGTTTTCTGCTAAATGTGTGGTTGATTTGTATTTTCATAGAGTTTAAATAGATAGATTAATTTATTATTGGCAGTAAAAGCAACAGTGTGAATTACGAACTTATCACAATAATTTGCAATGATCACAAGTTCACGTATCTATTTCAGTATTATACTCGAATGCTTGATTCATCTATACATATAAAATGCTTTGTCCTGAATGACTGACTGACGGATCAACGTACAGTCTAAACTGCTGATCGTAGAGATCTGAAACTTGGGGAGTGTATTCTTTGTATGACGTAAGTATCCGATAAGAAAGGACTTTCTGAAATTCTACCCCTAAGGGGGTCAAAAAGGGGGGGTACAGTTTGTATGGGACAAAGTGATTCCTCGGTCCAATCTACTTCAAATTTTGCATAAACCTTTTTTAACATAATTGATGGAAGACCTGTTTCGTATTTTATTGAAAGTCATCCCCTAACGGGGTTAAAAATGGGTAGAAAGTTATTTTGGCGGTGATTTGCTTCGAAGTTAATATCAATACTCCTTAGTGCTTGTGATTTAAATTACATTTTATTTTGACACATGTTTGAAAACTCAATCTGAATTTATTCAAAAAAGGTTGACCTTACTTAATCAATACTAATATTATAAATGCGAAAGTAACTTTTTCTGTCTGACTGTATGTTACGTTTTCACGCCTAAACCGCCGAACCAATTTTGATGAATTTTTGTATAGAGATAGATAGGACCTGGGGAAAAGACAAGGTACTATTTGTAGAAAAAAAAACTTTAAGGATAGAAAATAATTGATGACAGTAAATAAGAACAAAATATGGGAACACCCCAATGCGCATGTGCCGTATAGTCGGCTACCACGCCAATCAGTTTGTTGACTTATTATACGCATATGCAGTAATTATGAAGTGACATCGTTGTTAACGGCAACTGGTTTATTGATTTATTGACATTGTTATACTTAATATGAAATGTATTGTATTTCTAATACTTACCTATGAAATGATAGTCCAGTATTCTTTTTAAGATTAGCTGAAGTGTTTTTAAACGTAAATACGCAATACGGCATAATTACCGTTTTATTTTATGACTTAAATATAACTGACGTGCGCTATCAATCGCGGCTCGCGGGAGTTTATATATCCTAAGTCATATACCTATTGTAAGTTATTTGGATTATACAGTTTTGATACAAGTGTATTATTTCATTGTGTTATCTCACATGCGGTGAAAATAAAACTTGGGTGAAAGTTTGTATGAAGAACCCATTCTGTCTCAAATTAGGGATATGAAAATTTATATTTATGCTATTGGTAAGAAAGAAATAAAAGGCGCTTCACGTTTATTTACTATGATTTTCTTTTGGTTTGGCGGGTTCCGGCAACAGTATATGTATATGCAGTAATAACTAAATAATTAGCTATTGATGCCATAAAGACAACTGTAGCATATAAAAAGTTTATTTCATCATATGTTTCTGAATACATTTGTGACTGTTAGACAGCTATCTATTCAATAAGCTGTCACTCGATGGAAACTTTACGAAACTCATAGTAAATGTTATGGATGTATATAATAATTTTTTATACGTCCATGGTAAATGTATATATTCTGTGTTTATAAGTTGCATGTAGTATAAATATAATTTAATTGTTTACATAAAATATTTAGAAGTAAAATATATTAAAATTAATATGGGTACCAAATAAAAAAATTACCTGAAACCTCTGTTAATTTTAAACAAATAAAAACTTCGATAATGTGAGGGCAGATGTCGTTGTATAGAGTAAATTAATACATCGGGAATAATACATAAGAATAATACATACATGCGTCGTTTTCGCATGAATATTGAAATTTTGCGCTGCAACGAATTCGATTTATTTACATGTCTCTTATTATTTGTTGCTTTCGTTTGAGTTATTAGGTAAAATACAGAAGTTTTGTGCATACTTAGTAGGTAGTGCGCGGGTCAGTTAATCTACAGGGAAGACTGAATCGTAACGTTTTTCTTTATTATCATAATTAATTAATATATTTCGTTTTTTTTACTAAAACTTCTTTGGGTGCGCTGGATGGCATGTAACGTTTTTCAACGAAACTTTTTTGACGCATCAAGGGCGGCAATATATACTTGGCAAGAGAGAGAAAAATCTATGCCACAAACGATGCGATAGAATAAGCATATTGTTGTTTCATCCATGAGTTTAACTTAACACCCCGCTAAAACCAATTTTTCATTCTTTACTCAGCAAGGTACACCACATGCTGGTTAAGTTGAGTTAGGTGTTTAAAGTTTTAGGACGTTATTTGACCCACCGTAGGTTGATACAAAATTATATAGCAGATTTATTGACAGTGGTTGATGTCACCAAATTACCAAATGAAAGTCACCGATGTGAATAAATGAAATAGTAGTTTTTATTGTTTTGTTTGAGGAATTCTCAATAAACAAAGGATCAAGATGTTTAATCTCGCTGAAAAGTAAAAGGCAAACAATAAATCAAGACAATGAAGTGCAACTCTCGTGAAAACAACGATAACAATATTAATTCACGCAAATTTAATGACGAATACAATTTTCCCTAATTAAAATGGGACGACTTGAGGTTTCGCTGCGAGAAACAGGTTAATGCTGCTTCATCTTAAAATGAAAAATCATAAAGTAATAATTATTATCCGACTTAGCGGAGAATTTAGGTTACGGCTTCAGAGGGTGTACGTTTTTTTCGACAGAAAACAATTTTCTTTGAGTACCTACTTTGAGAAATTAATACAGGACTCGTGGCGCAGTTTTACTGATCTGAGATGTGGCGCGTTCGAGAAACCCGTACAGGACTGAATTTGTGTGAAAAACATGAATGTCAGTTAGGTTGTATGTACGTATATAATAATATGCTTAGTTGATCTATTACAAGCTGAACGTAGTATTATTATATTAATAGGCAAACAAAAAAATTTCAACTCCTTTTTAAGAGTATTGCATGCACGGAAGACTGAGATTTGGCATGGTTAAATTTTATATGGAGAAGGAGTTCAGAAAGTTAAAATTTATCTATAATATCTGTTACTAATATATTAAATAAAATAAATTAATACTGCGAATCCTAACCCGACCAGTGCCATTGAACTTAGACCTCCAAAATATTGATATTGTCACTCAATGAATAGTGACAGCAAGTGATATAATATTCAGTGTTTAGATTCATAGGGCAAATGTCAAACAAAAAATAGTCTATGATTAACAAGTCGCTGGTCGAATTTCGATCATTGGGCGACCGTTAGTATAATCAAATGGGTTGTCAATAATTGTATGGTGAAAAATATGATGTGTTAATTCGATTTATTATTTTAACCAGTTAGTTAGGATTTTTTGTCGTAAGATGGGTAGAAGTTGTGCACAGTTCGAATGTGGTAACACTACTGTTTTTTCTATGCGTAAAACAGTTATGATCGCACTGGCGTGCTAAGAGCCGAAAGATGAGGTTATCAATACGCATTGGAACTGGAGCCGTTTCAATTCCATCCTCTGGGGAGGCGATATTTCTGCGACATTCTGCACGTATTATTTTATACAACTAATGAAGAAATATCTTTTACAACCGCCCGATGCCAAGCGATTACCCTAGCCTATGGACCTTTGTAAAACCAGAGTCAACCCTAGCGTGTTTTCAACGTTCAAACCCACTTCCCCAAGGAGCTCTAGAAACCTTACTCATCGCAGTAACACAACACAAGGTTATTTGGCTGTGGTGTTCTCTACCTCTAACCTTTAAAAATTGTGACTGCAATTAAGACTATAGAGCTATATAGTTATAGCTTATAAGCGTTATCAGACAATGTAAAATCTTGTTCAATGTTAAGTGACGTAGAATGTAAATATTTGTGAACGTCAGTAAATGCCCTTAATTATAATCAGGTACAAGGCCCACGATAAGCGTACGTACGTACGAGTTGTTGAAGTAAGAAGTAATTATTAAAATCCATTCCATACAATGAAAATCAATCTATTAGCACAGTGGCTCATTTAACTGTCATAATAGGGACATGCGGTAGATGAAACAATCAGGTCTCTGCGAGTTTGTTGCCAGCTCCTCCCGATGACTGGAATGTTTATCCGAACCGGTGGTAGTGTTTAGACGTTCGTAAGCGTCTTCTTGGGACCGAAATTGATTTTTTTTTTTAAATTATCGTAATCAGTTTAATCATCGCGATCCAGTCGGATATAATTGACGTGTCCTTCGTATCCTTAAGTTTCAATTTCTAATTCTTTTATTGTAACGGTAAAACAAATTTCAGTAATTCTTAATTATTATACAATTTATTAGCCCTTGTAATATTATTTAAATCAGAATAATCACTAACAACACAAGTTCAAGATAGGAACTAATAATAAATAAATACATCACGCTTATACTACTAAATATTCGGAATTGATTAATCTAAACTAATCTTGTTTTATAAACTGTATGCATCACACTGTTGTCACCTCTACAAATGGATCCGAGTTCCACTCAATCACAGAATAATTGCTCCACACAAAGTTACCATTTAATGACAAAGGTGCTTCTAAAGCCAAATACAATATCGCTTTAGCGCCCTCTTCAAAAACTTTCGTTGTTTTTCTACCATCCCGATTTGAGAGATTTCCTGGATTAACACAATTTATAACAACATTCTTCTCAGCCCACTGCCTGTGTTGTAGAAATGTGACAGCGTTTAACGCAACTTTACTAACAGCGTGAACATTCATGCCCCATCCTTCAGTTTTCTCTACACCCCGTCGTGCTGCATCTTCATAATCTTGCATGATGGCCACTAATTCGTCTTCTGTTAGTGTCGGATTACTAATTCTCTTTTTGATCTCTTCATTTTCAATAGTTGCCAGCAAACCTGCTGGACCGGATACATTGACCACTCTTGCGTCTTGATTCAATAACGGATAAACTAGCTTCCCGAAGTTGATATATCCATAAAAGTTAACACTCAAAGTTCTTCTAACCTTCTCGAAATATGACAAATTCTTTTCCGTTACGTAGTCTGTTATGTTTACTATTAAATCTATTCTCTCATCTAGATCTTGGATGTAATGCCGCAGTTTTATTATCGTCTTAGTGTATGTTATGTCCATCTGTAAATATTGTAAATTGAGTCCGTCTCTATCTAGATTCTTTAATATATTGTACCCAGCAGTCTCATCTTCAGTTGTGAAATATATTTTTCCATTGTACGTGTCTGTTAATTTTTTTAACACTTGGTAGCCTAGATTACTGGCTGCGCCTACGACTAAAGCAACGTTACACATGTCTAAACGACTACTAGTTATTTGGTCGAGTTTATCAACGTTATCGGTCCATCAATTTTGACGTTATCTTAAATGACACGATAGTTTTGTAGCGAGATAATATTTTGCTAAAGATATTAAACTACTATGAACCGTGGTAGATCGCTATTGTACGTGCGATGCCGTTAGCAACTCTATGAACAATCTATTGAATGAGTCAAGCAATGACTTGTGTTAATTTGGTGAATAATATATCAAAACCACGAAGAACGTACATATGTGTATTAAGATACTGTAAATGTTTGGATTTTGATGAAATTAGATTAAATTTTAAAATAGATATCTTAATAAATAATGAGTCTATATATTTACATATCTCTGTATTTTCCAGATAGCGCGGACTTGTTGACAGATGACATCAGCTTGATGCTGTTTCCTTTTTTTTATTTTGTAGACTTTTCCACAACATATTTATCGAACAAAACAATATATAAAAATCAAATTCATTTTTATTGTTTGAAAGATATATGAAGGTATAAATAAAGTTTGCTGATAATATTTTTTATATTCAAATTTAGTTTTATTTATTTCGAATAGAAGAACTTATAGCTTCAGGGTTGTTTGTCTCACTCGCTGTGAAGTTAACGCGCGTTCAAACTCTATATAACTACTAGCTTTGCCCTACGTTTTCACTCGTGTTAATTTTATCCGACAAACATCGCGTCGCCAACGCATCTGCGAGTAATTATATTATTTTTTCATTATCTCCTAAACTATGTGCCCAAATAACATGCTATAAAGAAAAAAAAAATAACTTCATAAAACTGACTTTATGATGAAGTAACTTTTGTTCGTAAGTATTAATATGCCATGCCAATAAATAGTGCTGAAAAATACATTTTGAATCTTCAAAAAAAAAAATCACTAAATACGTTATTGTGGCTTATATATTAGAGACAGGTATAGGCCATCGATGTCTTTTTTTAGATATACAAAAGACCAACATTTCTGTATAACATTGTATTTACATATCATTGACCATTACGCTAGTGCATGAGGTTAAAATAGTCCGTGAGAGCTTTCACTTCCGACTTACTTAATAAAAATCAATATTTAAGGCTAGATGTGAGTTATAGCCTAATATTAGATAGCCTATACTATTCTTCGTGAATCTGGCTATCATACACAAGAATAACTTTTCGTATCCGACTGGCAGTTAATATCTATTTAACTATATGTAGTTGTAACTGTAGACGAATTTTTTTTTTCAATATTTCTTGATGGAATACTATGATTACAAAGGACACTGATTACACATATGATATTACATTTTTTATATGTCTGATAACTGGTTACACATTCGGGTATAACTCTTAAAGAGCTTCACGAATTTTTATGAAATTTTGCATACGGGAAGCTTAGCTTAGCCATTCCACAAATGATATACTATAATAATGTTCAAATATATTATGATTAAAAATAAACTTATAAGATGAAAATTGTTCGGGCTTATAAATTAGTTGGGGGCATGAAAACTTCTTTTGCTTTCGAATTACTGCTGATTGAATCGCTATACGTTATATCTATTCTACGATTGGTGCGTTTACATAGATCGTTGCACTGGCATGGCGCGTCTATAACGACACATATACTGACACTTTAATTAATTAAAACTTACGAGTTTACTGGTCACTTGCGCGTTGGACTCGGACGGATAACAGCGCGGCGGCTAACGTCTAATGATAGTTTTGACATTTGTGGTACTATACGTGAAGGTGCTGTGCCTATTTCAGTTTGCCGTTTGAAGAGAGTCCATTTCGAGACTGAAACATTCGATAAACATCGTCGGCGGATAAATCAAGGACCAAAGGTAAGAGAGCCTTCATCCTGATTGTAGTGTACCATATTTAGTGGTTAATTTTGTGCGGTATCTACTTCCAACAAATTTTAATATACAGTCCGCTTAATCTACAGAAGAAAAATTACCCACCCGGTGTGGGAGTGGTGGTTGCCAACTCAAAAATGATGTCCGCAATACTAATGCGAGCGAAGCCGCGTGGCACTGACAGTTTTAAATAATTACAATACAATTTCATAAAACCTTTCAAACTGTATATATTTACATATATAAATATATGTAACGTAACAAATTAACAAGAGCAAATAATTTATACGAAAATATAAAAATCGTTATAATTAGGTATTATCAATACTGTTTGTAAAAATAATTTTATTATCTCTTTCAAGTTGCGCATATTATGAAATATTTTGAATTTCAACCTTATCATTTTATTGTTTGCGTGATTTTGATAATGTGGTATTTGTATATTGATTGGTATATTTTTTACGATAATAGCATAACTCTTATAATTTTAATCGGACATTTAATATAGGTTAATTTATTTTATTATAGTGTCGTTAACCTGCGAATGATACGTTTGTTAGAATTCATTCATACAACCGTCGTGTTTTTGTCCGGGAATTGGGCAAAATTACTCTAAAACTCAGTAAAGGAATCCGAGAAATTGTGAATTATTTATTTTAAAAAAGATAAAAATGTAATAGAAAACCGAAATCTCTGTTCAAAGAGAACACGGTGTTCAATAAAAAATTACACGCGTCTAAAGCATTCAGCCTTCCAAAGTATTCCGTGGATGGGGTTGCCAACGAACCATCGAATGCCGGGACGTAATGTTTTTAAATGCCAGTAATGGGGAGGGGATTCTCTTTTTTATCGTAGCACAGCAAAGTGACGGCACTGTATCTGGTGATGACCACAGTGCAATCCAATCACAACGGCGACCGTCATGCAATCTATAATCGATCCGGCATGCTCAAAGTCTCTTCTTGTTATGTTTGAAGGATTCCATGTTGTAGGGAGGAGGTAACAATGTCCTGGAGAAAGTTTCACAGCTTCAAAGTACGGCAAAGATGAGACGTAACAAATTTCTTTGTTCGTTCGGAGATGGAGGTTACCGTAAAGGGAGAAGAGTGAATTAGGTTCTGATATTCGCATTATATTAGATGGGGATGATATGAGTGAAGTTTTTATGTGAGTCAAGAATAATTATTCATACTATTATGTTGACAAGATAAATCTATACAAATATTATAAAGAGGAAAGATTTGACTTTTTGTTTGTAATGGATAAATTCAAAAACTACTGGACCGAATTCAAAAATTATTTTACCAATATAAAACTACAGTATCAGCCAGTAACATAGGCTATATTATAATTTAATAAAATAATTTATTCCTGATAAAAATGTCGATAGTTTTACATAATGTATAAAAAACTGCCTACACGGGTGCGATGGCGATGTTTGTAGTATAAAATTAATACGGGTGAAACCGTGGGCACAACTAGTATTATATCAATTAAATAAAATGAACCAACTATGGCTTAGTGGTAGCATTGGATAATTTTTGACCGATATGGTTTCGAATCCTAAAGTATCTAAGTTATTTTTAATTAAGACAAACCTTGTGATGAAACTGTGGTGTGTTAAAAGGGTAGTTACTCTCTCTAGTATTGGTGTACCTTTGGCTTGCAGCCTTAAAATTAAGTGAAATGGTGTCCTATATCGTATTAACCTTATGCATTAACTTAGTTTTTTATTAAAAATAATAGCACCAGCAGTCAATGGATACTATAGTGTATCATAAATTAATAAAAATATCTGACGACCGAGCTTTCGGAGTTTTACATTAAAAAGAAACATATATCTAGGTATACTTGGAATGTGAAACATTATCTAAATACAAAGTTTCATACAAATTGTTAGAGCGGTTTCCGAGAAACCAATTACATATATATATATATACAAGAATTGCTCATCTAATATAAGATAATGAATTTAATTTCCTTAATCTCTAAACTATAGGATAGAATATCTTGTATATATGAAATAATATCGTTCTTCGAGTTATTTACAAAATATTTCGAACTTTAAATCGAAGTAAAGCTAAAGTAATATAAATCTTATATTGTTTTTGCAAAACCTCGTGTCTTTATATTTGTAGGCATACTCTTTTCTTGTTGTCCCGTTTGAATCGTAAATCCGAGCTCCTTAGCTGGCAACCCTATCCGAGGGTATACACGCGAAATAAATTCGCCGAGGGGTGCAGGAGATATATTGAAAAGGTAACGTAACGGGTGTCATCTAAATGTAAAAATTGATTTGAGAGCACCCCCCCCCCCCCACAGCAATGGGGGCGTACCATCGGTTTAAGATTTCATATTATAATTATTGTAAGGGGAAATAAAACGGTATCGAAAAACAAACTGACGCGAGTCGGGCGTTGTGGTTGTGGACTTTACTGTAAAACTCAAATAACAAAGTGACATTTTGCAATGCGTCGCAAACGCTGTAAGTCGCTGTACACATAAAGAAAATAACATTAATAAATAAATATTGTATCTATACTAATATTATAAAGCTGAAAAGTTGGTTTGTTTGTTTGGTTAAACGCGGTAATCTCAGGAGGTACTAGTTGGAATGGAAAAATTATATTAGTGTGGGATAGCCCATTTATCGAGGAAGGCATATAACATCACGCTACGACCAATAGGAGCGGAGCATTAATGAAAAAATTTGCAAAAACGAGGAAAGTTAATACTTTTTGAAAGTTTCCATTGCGTGCGCTGCGTGAATTGTTAAAGTTACCCAATAATTGTGTGTGACGGAATTGTTCCTTTTAAAAAGTTATTAAAAAAATCTGCGTTAGCATATGTATATTTTTTAAAGGTTTACTCAATATAACCTTTTAAATGGTAATAAATTTTGTTCTAAAATAATAAATTATTTGCGAAGGTGATTTTCATATATACATGGTATTAATAATTATCTAAAAAATACGTTATTCATCACAAGTATTTAATTTTGTACAAAATTGCCCATTACAGTAATTGATTTGAATGGATATCTCAGGAGATATCACAGTTTTAAAATAACTCGGCAGCAAAATAATGATCAAGTATCGCGAGAGCGTTTTTATTACCTATGCAGAATGATGTAGGAGGCGGGCGGCACCTATAATACAGTACCTACGAGGCACTCTCTCTAACCTTTACTCTCTCTCTCTCTCTTATAAATGACGCAGACGAAGTTTCGCGGATCAGATAGTTACTCATATAGTTAAGTATACTTATTTTTCTCTGTAGTGAATCTCAAGCGTTTACTTTTTATTAAATAAAATTATGCATGTATTCAAATATTTTTTCACATAAATACGATGACGATGGACGTGAGTTCAAATGTCTGCAATGAGCCTGAACTTTAGGTGAAGGAAAACATCGTGATGAAACCATTGCACAGTGGCAAGGCATTTCCAATGCCCGCACGGCAAGCTACCACACTCTCGAGTTGAAAACCTGTCACCAGACGTCTATATGTATGTTCTGGCGTCTGCAATTGCGAGCCAATCCCTTCCACTAGACTTAGACTGTTACCATCTTAGGCTACATTGCCACTTAAAATCATATGAGATTGCAGTTAAAAGCTAAAACTATAAACAATTTAAAAAATATTCTGCAGTGCAAGCTGTAAAAAATGACAATAAGTAGACGGTGAATAATGCCTTACTGCGATTTGATTTGGCGCTTCGCTTTTCGGAATCCCCGCTCTGCATCAACTATTTAACAAGATACCTAGTGACTTTTTCGGGGTTGCTGTATAGGCAGAAATGTCCAAAATGACTGTCGATATCTATTCATCTCTCGACAGCCATACAGTTATTTTGTTGAGCTTGGGTAGAAAAGTTTCTCCGTTATTTATCACAGCCACCTCCTGCCGACGTATGGGAGATTTGGGTAATTAGATTCTATACAGTACTGGTCACGGTGTACCTTTACTCCCTACTGGCAGATGACAGATATGTCTTTAACGAAGTTGTGTTCTTTAACAATTATGATTATCTTGTAATGTGTCCAGAAACCGCGTCGGACAACGTCTCTTCTAATATTAAAATGTTTTCATTTTCATACATACTCTACATACCACGCCTATATACCCCGAAAGGTTAGGCAGAGGTGTACATTTGTACATCCATAGTTCGCCGAGTATGTTTTTAGGTTCCATGTAATAGGGGGCGAGCCTATTTCCATTCATCGGGCACGAAACTAACTCCGAGCTGCTACTAAGAATTTCATAGGAAAAAACCAATAACACTTTGCTTGACCTGGGATTCGAACCCATGACCTCACTCATAGCAGTCGCGCTTACGACAACTATACTAACGAGGCAGTTAATAACAAGGCTAAGTATTAATTTTCGGTAAAAGAAAACATCGTGATGAGACCGTAACATGATGGAGGTTAAGCATATCTTATTGATGGTTTGTCTAGTTATCACTCTCAAGTTCGAAATCTGTCGAGCAATTATCAATGTGCTCCGACGTGCACTTGAGGCGCCAGGCCTTTTTTATCGTGTAATCATATTCGACCATATTATCTTCAAATTCAGTTGAGATTGTTGTAAAACTATAATCGTATGAAATATCAACAAAAATTATAAAACCGTTTTAGATTCGAGAAATGACTATTTTACTTATGATATTGGAAGAGCAATACATTTTTTATCAGTTCGAAAAACTGTGTTAGCGGTTACTGTTCTATATTAAATTATACTAGCGGTTGCCTTAAAGTCGAAATTCGATAAGCGACTTTTTGATAGTAGACTATTTTCTGTTTAACATTTGCAGTATTCATGAACCTATATGAGTATTATCTACATCACTTGCTGTCACTTTTCGTTGAGTGACAATGTCAATATTTTGAGGGGTCTAAGTTCAATGGCCCTGTTCGTGTTAAACTTTAATCATGCCAAATCGCACAGACTTCCGTGCACGCAATACGCATAAAAAGGGGTACAAAGTTTTTGCTTCACGTATTAATATAATGATATATCACTCGTCATACCCTACGCGATAACACGAAGTGGCGTTTGCGTATTTATTGATTTATGCAAATATTCCGCCTGTGGTGTTTGTTGTTGATGACGTATTGCTTGCAAGGTGTCTGTGAAGCCGAGTTGCCAAATTATCAGAAAGTTTGTCAGTGATATGGTTGTGACATTATATTATGCGGAGCTAGGGAGCGGTAACACCTAACTAGTTCTAATGAATTTGTTGGAAATTAATAATTTGGGAGTCAAGAACGGTTTAAACCGGGGGTCCCGGGGACCATGGTAACCAAGTGTAAAGTCACATGTGTAGGCGTACTCAGGTTACTTTTATTTAAGAAAAAAGAACTGGGGTTCAGCGCATATAAAATAATAGCATTTTTAAACGAGGTCACCATAATTCTGACACGGCATTTTATTGTATACCTATATATACCTACCTATACACACATCCATACAATTAATAATGTCTTTTTGTAAGGTCAAAACAACAGTTTTTTACTAAATACATATGAAATTATATACAATAGGTGTAACAAAAGCCCATTTTAAAATTTTTGTCTGTCTGTTTGTCTGTTTATTCCGGGTAATCTCAGAAACGGTTGGAACGATTTTGACGGGACTTTCACTAATAGATAGCTGATGATATAGGGAGTAACATAGACTAATTTTATTTTATAAAATGAATTAGGGTTCCGCACAAATAAAAAAACTGTTCATGGTTAATCATTTCGGCTTAAATGACTTATGCTGAGTAAACCATAAGAGATATATCAAATTAATATACTACACACTTATAAGCATTAAAATGACCTACAAAAAAGTCTGGGAGAGTATACATTTATAGTCTACGAAACACCCACAACGAGCATTTTTGTCTTTAAAATAACCGGGAGCGGGAGACAAGATTCGCGCGGGCATTCTGTAGTCCACGTGAGCGAAGCCACGGGCACCGCTAGTATATATATATATTCAAGTGTGTAGTAGCTTCGTCACGGATATATATCTAATGGGTGACATGGTCACGTCGCAGCAGTATTTCACGAACAGGTCACATGTTCAACGTGACGTCGCGTTGTAGATTGACTTTCTTCGTGACCCGATTTTACACACGAGTCGTCTGCACACATTGTTTATAAGTTAAATATAATAGAAAATTTTGAAGCGATCATACAAGATCTGCTGTGATTCATTAGTCATTGAGTGTTTGTTTTGTTGATGTTAGGTCTTCCTAATAGCGTGTTTAGATGGAGTAAAAGCTTTCTAATTTAAAATCTCTTTTGAATTTTATCTCTACTTGGCGAAGGTTTGTTAGTGAAAAACCTTCACCGTACAGAAGATCACAGTCAAATAACTTTGTGCTGTGTTACTGCGGTGGGTAGGATTCCCAGAGCTACTTGGGGAAGAAGGATTTAAGGTCGGCAACTCGCCACTTATACCTCTAGATATTACAAGTGCTCACAGGCTACGCTAACCACTTACCACCAGGCGAGTTGTATGCTTGCAACTGTGAAATAGGAAGGTTATGTTTTCCGAACGTATGTCTTTTTTTTTGGCACGCTCTGTAGCTTAAACGGCTTGTTCGATTTTAGCATACGAGGTGTCATTAGAATCGTCTTGATTGTGGGAGTGACATAAGCTATATAATATTTAAGTATGAGGTCCGGAAATCAAATAAAAAGCAAAAATAGAAAAAATTGTCAAGTGGTTTTGTTGCAGTCGGTTTTTTTGTTTTCTTACCTGCAATCTAAATATCTGTTTTAAAATACGCTATCCGTCTCATTCAATCACGTAGGCAAACGGCACGCCTTAGAAAGAGTCATTGCGAGACTCTCGACATCTCGACAACCGTTATTTATTGCCAGTTTTTTTGTTCCATTTTATTATTTTACTAGCTTCATTTACGTTATAACAGAGAGGGAGAGAGAGAGAGTAAAGGTTAGAGAGAGTGGGTCGTGGGCACTGTATTATAAGTGCCGCTCGCCTCCCACATCATTCCGTATAACAAAAATGCGCGCGCGATACTTGATCATTATTTTTCTGTAGAGTTATTTTAAAACTGTGATATCTCCTACGACATTCATTTAAATCAATTAATGTACAGGGCAATTTTGTTCAAAATTAAATACTTGTATGAATAACATATTTATTTTGATAAGGATTAACATACCATGATATAAAAACACCTTCGCAAATAATTTATTATTTTACAAAAAAAGTTGTTATCATAAAAAAGGATATATATATAATATTGAGTAAACCTTAAAAGATAGACATATAATGCTATCGCGAATATTTTTAAAACTTTTTAAGAGAAACAATTCCATCACACACGATTGAAGCGTAAATTTAACCATTTACGCAGCGCACGCAATGGAAGCTCTTAGAAGGAATAAATTTCCTGTTTTTGCCCATTTTTCATTAATGCTCCGCTCCTATTAATAGTAGCGTAATGTTATTAAATCAGTAGCCATCCTCGATAAGTGGGCTATCCAACACTAAAAGATTTTTTTCCATTCGAAGCAGTAGTTGCTGAGATTAGCGCGTTCAACCAAACAAATAAACTCTTCAGCTTTATAATATTAGTAATGATTTAATTATCCTTTATAGATTTAGCGATTGACCACAATTTCAACTAATGTTAAGTGACGATGTAGCCCAAGATGGTAACATGCTGAACTTAACGGGAGGACTGGCTCTCAAATGCAGCTGCCGTTGTTTGGTGACAGATTTGTCACTTGAGAGTGGTAGTTAGTGAGGCTCACATTACAAATTTTACTTACCACCACTCTATGGTTTTATCACGATATATCCTTCATCGGAACCTCAGGCTCATTGCAAGGATTCGAACTCGCATCGACCAACGTGGTGTTACTTGTTTACCATTCCAGTACTAACTTTTATTATGACGATACATTACAGAATTCGTGAACCTAGGTTTGCTGAGTCAACAAAAATGTATCGTTCAAATGCTGAGTAAAGCCGCTGGATAAAGTATGTATTTATAATTAATCTGTTTAGCTTACTGGGTGGACACGTATCTTAAGCGTGACGTCACGTTTTCCAAGCACGCGGTGCTACTCAGCGCCATGTGGCCGCCGTGGTATGCATTTAAATCGAACATTACAAAACTGATATCCAGTTACGGTTAGTTCGCACCGGTTATAACCGGTATAGACTAAATATTAACTAGTTAGCAGTCGAGGAGCTTGCAGATTTATATGAGGCGTTATGATATTTTCAATGCATTTCGATCATCGTACTAGAAAGAATACCTAATAATTTGCAACCAGTTTTAATGAAAATTGTACACGGGAAATGCATGTCATTCCTCAATTGATACGGCATATGAATTGTCAACAATATGAGTAAAAATAAAATTACTGGATATAAATAACTACTGCGTAATAACCAAAGCTTGTGAAGCCGCGGGTACACAGCTAGTATTATATATTACTGTAACATTGTTATTATTATATGTAAACATTTTTGTACTGTTGGAAAAAAAATCGATCGATCGAGTTTCTTACCGGTTCTTCTCGATGAGTGGGATGTTTTCGGCAGTAGTGTTTTGATTGAGAAAAAATTTAATAAAGATTTTTTTGATTTTAATTTATAAAAAAGGCGTTTAACTTAATATAATAAACATATAAATATCTATGTAATAATATAAACAAGGTCCTTATGAAATGAATTACAAAGGTTTCCGTATAACCGCCCGCCACTCACCAAGAAGTTAATTTACGTTGAGATTAATCTCGGATTGTAGACTTTCATATTATAATTTCGTATTTTATACGAAAATTTTACTTTGTTTCGCAAAAAAAAAATTATCTCAAGCATCTGGGACGACGGGTACTCGAAGTCCAATGAAACGGCTTAGGCAAAATAATTTTAAAATAAATTAAATGATATAATAAAGTCATCATTGACTATTAACCAGCATATGGATGTAATATATGCGTCATATAGAAGAGAGGTTCAAGCGTCCATAAACTACTGTATCCACTTACCATCACAGGCAGTATGCTTGTTTGTCACTTAATTGCATAAGAAAAAGCATGAAAGAACATACTATTGCATTTATTATGCATGCCTCTTTCCCAACAGGGTAGATAGCTACCACGTACAGTTGCTACGATCCTGGCATACCTCTTTCGCTTCTTCAACATTCATCTAACTTTTCGTGCGTTCTCAACGGCTTAGAGTACTCTCGACCTGACCTTTCTACAGAACGTCCTCGAGTTGATCGTGGTTCATTCGCCTAGGCATTCCTCTTCCAACATTCCCATTCATACTCGTCTTATAAAGTTTAATAGTCATTCTTCTTTCATTCATCCTCTCTACATGCCCAAACCTTCTCCCGCCATTTCTGCCCTCTCCTGTGGCAACTCAAATCTACGTCGGTTCCCTCGGTGTGGAGCCCTCCAAACTAGCACCCGCTAGCGCGATACAAGTGAAACTGCACTCTTGCATTCAATAGCAACTAACAGACACCATTACACACCACATAGGTTCTGTAAGGGACTTTTTTTTGTAATAGATAGTTGAAACAACTATTAACCGATCAATTAAATGAATAATATACACATGTTTGTTCCTTCCTTCCAGGAGGCAGATACAATGTATACATATACGTATAAGTTAGTTTAGATCGAATTTCTACGGATAGGGAATTGGTCAGTTCGCGACTTAACTGCAACTACGACAACAACTCAAACCGAGATTCGATCACTTTGGCACCCTTGAGCTGGCCTTCTCCATCCGTGTATATTTGTAAACTTATTACAACTTTTAATTGGTACGTGCATTATAAATATAAATAATGTCAACACATTTTTTAATCAAAGTGGATATTGCTGCTTTTATAAATCCACTTCAACAAAAGACGGGAGGTCACTCAATTCGAATGCATATTTTTTATGGATATTCAGCCATGACTTCTTTGTTCATGAACCGATATGGATGATACCTTTTTGTTGGATAGGGGATACCTCACAGGGTTGTCCTATTTAAATTTTGTTGGCATTCAAAAATCATAAAATCTAAATATTCTTTATCCAATTTAGGCCATAAGAAGGCACTTATGAATGTCAAAGCACTACTATTACAGCATGGACCTTCATCTTCGAAGATACACAATGAAACTCTTCAAGATGATTGAAGTTGAATTTCTTTTTTTGTTACAATTATCTTGTATGGCTTTATATTGTGTGGTTTCGGAAAAATTCTTAATTAACTGATTTTAATGAACTATATAATCGGAGATATATTTTAAATATGAATAATACTTATTTGGTAACAGAAAATAATAAAAAAATATGATTTACCATACGCAAAATAAAACTGTTTTCATTACTTGACCATGCATGCCAACTGCATATATTGGAGGATTCTCTTTTTGTGCAGCAAACCCCACAATACTTTCCGCGGCTTTCAAATATAGTTACTCGCAACAGACGTGATGATTCTCAATTATGTATTCGCAGCTCTAGTCCTGCTCTTATGTGGAAAAGCATATTTCGTATAACACCTAAAATCTATAACAAAATACCAAGCAGCTTTAAAGAATTAAACCGAACTATTTTAAAAAGCATTTAAAAGATTTACTCAATCGTAAGTGCTATTACAACATTCATCATTTCAGCCGCAGGACGTCCACTGCTGAACATAGGCCTCCCCCATAGATCTCCAGAGCGACCGATCTTGTGCGGCCTGCACCCAAAGGCTCCCAGCGACCTTTATTAGGTCGTCTTTCCATCTAGTGGGGGGCCGTCCTACGCTGCGCTCTCCGGTGCGTGGTCTCCACTCGAGAACCTTTCTGCCCCAACGGCCGTCAGTTCTCCGAACTATGTGCCCCGCCCACTGCCACTTCAACTTGCTAATCCTTTTGGCTATGTCGGTGACCTTAGTTTGTCTACGGATCTCCTCATTTCTGATTCGATCTCGTAGAGAAACACCAAGCATAGCCCTCTCCATAGCTCGCTGAGTGACCTTGAGGTTTCTTATGAGGCCCACAGTGAGCGACCACGTCTATTACAACATTAATAACTTATTATATGATACGTTTACATAATGCATAATAATATAAAATTTCTTATTCTAATAATTGTATGATTAATGTATTTCAATAATAATAACTATTTTGGACATTTTATTTTTATATGTATTAAGAAAAAGCACTACCACCATGTTTTCATCACGATGTTTTCCATCACCGAAAGCTCAGGCTCATTGCAGGGACTCGAACTTTCGTTTCCGCTACAAGCTTTTTAAATTATTTGACATATTGGTTATATTCACTTTTATAAATAATACTCATTTATATAAAATTAAATTTTATGTACATTTTATTAGGTATTTGTTCATTGGCAACAGTTTTTTATATATACAGCTAAACCTTCGACACAGGCCTCTTCTATAGACTTTCAACATTTCCTGTCTCTTAGCTATTTGGGTCCATGTTAAGCCAACTATTATTTAAATATCATTCTCCAATCTCTTATTTAGCCTACCTCGGCTTCTACCATTTTCTTGTTAGTTTAGACCATTTCTCTTTTTTGAGCTATGAATCTAAATATCGAAAATATATTTGTGTTTGAAAGTTTGTGAAATATTATGTATTTGATAAATGGACTTCTAAGTTATAGAATATGATTAATTCGAACAACTCATCATGATGATAACGCAAACATACGTCATTACAGGCCGAGTCAAACTTCCGGTACATTCGATAATCTGCAAGTTTTCCCCAGGAACGCGATGTGGGTCAAGAGAAAACTCGGAAGGGAGCGCTTTTAGGCGGTCCGCATACGCATGGCTTTTTTAAAATCGTGTCGCTGCATTCTTTGCGATTATTTGTTGACCTCGAAAAAACTATCTGAAGTATATAGCATAGTCCTATAATAAAGCACCTTGGAGAAGGGAAAAAAACATCTAAAACACAAAGAAATTTCTTTGGAGATTTTTCTAATCGGGGCAACCCGACAGGTGGAATGCCTCCACCCTACAGAAGATCGCATCTAATAACCTTGTTTTTTTTTTCTGCACTGAATAGGATTTCCAGAGCTCCTTGGAGTAGTGGGGTTCAAGATCGGCAACGCGGTAGTGGTATCTGGGGTATTACGAGCGTCTATAGGCTACGGTAGCCGCTTACTATCAGGCGGGCATTATGCTTGTCTGCCACCTCTGTTCTAGAAAAAAAAACATTTGTTGAGTAAACATCATACTGATATTATGTATTTCACATAAAAACAATCTGTAGATAACTAGTTCTTTCCGCAATTTTATTCTCGTTTACTTCGAAATTAAATGACTCTTCGCGTTCGCAGCTGGTCACGTTCGCGGATGGTACCATTTGAATCTGAGTTCGAGAATGGCCTAATAAATATTAATAAAAGTGCATTTGAAATTAGTTTTTATATTTTGATCTTTGTGATACGACGCATTATAAAGCAAACCTAATGGTTAGGTGAAACGTTATCTCCGTGACGAACCAGACATTTTCATTACCGACTGTACCCGTAGAATAAAGCAATAAGAACATAATAATACATATATCTACATATATATATATACATATAATAATACGTGAAACAAAAGCTTTCGGTACCTTTTTATGCGTATTGCGTGCTCGGAAGTCTGTGAGATTTGGCACGGTTAAAGTTTTATGGAGAAGGAGTGCTGAAAGCTAAAATTTATCTATATTGCCTGTTACTAATATATTAAATTTCTATTTCTAAATTCGAATCCTAACCCGACCATGCCATTGAACTTAGACACCCCAAAATATTGACATTGTCATTCAACGAAAAGTGACAGCAAGTGATGTAGATAATACTCTTTTTCTTCTTCCTACCTTGGCAACCGGTTCTCTTTAATGAAGATTTTTTTTTTTTTTTTGAACTGACTACACTGTTAGCCTTAGGGGCCCTATCGTCAAACAGAGCCGCTGCGGCTTTTACAGCTTCACCGGACTTGGGGGCGAGTGCTTAGGGCACTCAGCCGCGAAAGTTTGTGACGACCCGCACGAGGGTGCCAGAGTGGCCGAACCTCGGCTCGGGCAGTCGTCGCGAATGCGAAAAAGTCGCGATCTAACTAATTCCCTAATCCTAAGAGAATTCGAACTAACTAATATATACTCATATGCACGTTCCCCTCCTCCTGGGAGGAAGGAGTGGACCATGCGTATGTGTATTTAATAATCAGAATGGTTTTTCTACACTAACTAGCGCAAAAAAAGAAAAAAAAGGTCCCTTACAGAACCTATGTACCTGTGTGGTGTGCACGTGTGTGTGTTCATACGTGTGTAATGTTGTGTGTGGGTAACTAAGTGTTGCACGTATAGTGTCACTTTGTATCGCGCGGGCGGCTGCCTGACCCAAGGGTTTCACACCGAGGAACGGACCTAGGCTTGGGTTGCCGCTAGAGAGGGTGGACGTGACGGGTGTGCGGGAGTGAAGTTAACCGCCCGTCCTCTGCAGAGAGAACGGTGGTTACGCGGGCGTGGGCGGTGGCACGCTCTGTTTGGAGAGACGGTGGCGTAGAACGCGTTAGCTGTTTCGGTTTGGTCGGGCGGGTCAGTGAATATATTACGCGGCCGGCGTTTTCTCCGGCAGGTGTTGGGGTCGGGAACATATGAAGCTGCCGCTTTTATTAGGGGATTCGCGTGGTTCGATGCGGTGTCGAAATAAGAGCGAGAAAGGTGTTTGACATAGGCATGTATCGAAGGAAGGTCCATATCTCTATGGAGGTCCTCCATACGAACATACCTAGGGGCGCCGGTAAGGCGGTGAAGAAACCTATTCTGGATGGCTTGTAAGCGTTTCCAATTATATCTTGACATATGTGCGAATACAACGCAGCTAAATGTCATAATCGGTCGGATACACATCTTGTAGAGCGTAAGCTTGTGTCTCGTGGACATTTTGCTTGCAGCACATAGCAGAGGATGCAATCGGGCGAGGGTCCAGGCGGCCCTTTTCCTAACCAGAGTGATGTGGCGTATAAAGGAGAGTCTACTATCTAGGGTTACACCTAGATATTTGGTCTCCTTTACCCAGGGGATCGGATTACCAAAGAGTTCAAGGGGATGATCCTTGTGTTTTTTCGGTATCTGTGAGGCGGTTTGGTCGAAGAGCACCGCTGCGCTCTTCGTGGGGTTTATGGCTATTCGCCAGTCGTTAAACCACTTCCCGAGAGTGGTCACGGCTCTTTGGATTCTACATTTGAGGTTTCTCGTTTGCCTTTGAGAGGAGTATATGACTGTATCGTCAGCGTATAAGCCTACCTCAACTTTCGCTTGAAGTTTTGGTAGGTCACTGACGTACAGATTGTAGAGGCTAGGAGCCAGGATGGAACCTTGGGGGACGCCTGAGCGTATGGGATGGGGTGTCGATAGTTCACCTTCCACTCTGTAGCGAAAGGTGCGGTCTTTGAGGTAATCGCGGATGATTTTAACTAATCTATCGGGGACTTCGCGGGAGTACAGCTTATAGACTAATCCTTCGTGCCAGACCTTATCAAAGGCCTTGGCTACGTCGAAAAAACTGCCAGCGTGCGACGGGGTTAATATAACTCGGAAAAGTTAAACAAAATGTGCTCCGTGAGGCGGTGCACTTGATGCGTGCAAGAATGTCTAGCACGAAAACCGAATTGCTCAGGCGGATAGAGGTTTTTCTCCTCTATTACAGATTTGAGACGGTTCAGAAGGATCCGCTCATAGATTTTACCTAGGGTATTTAGAAGACTGATAGGGCGGTAGCTGTCGGGAAGCGACGTGCTCTTGCCGGGCTTGTGAATACCTATGACAATGGCCGTTTTCGAGACGGCTGGAAAATGGCAGTTGGCTATGGCTACATTGAAGATGCAGACCAATACTGCCATTATTGAGTGAGTTATAATGTCACGTGTTATGACGATTCTGTATCTTAACAAGATGGTGGCACCCTTGTTAGAACTTTATAGGAAGTTTTTGTGGGATCTCGGAATGAATGCTTTCAGCTTAAATTTATAATCCACCTTACTTATGCACAAAAACCAAACTATATCACGCAAAACGCCACAAATATTACATAATATACGGTCAAAACCTTAGTAAATGAATTAAAAATATAAACCTCAACATCTCACTTCAAGATCCCACCAACAACTCCTCTAGATAATACTCATTATTTATGAATACTGTAAATGTCAAACAGAAAATAGTCTATGATCAAAAAGTCTCTTGTCGAATTTCAATCTTAAGGGGATCGCTAGTACAAATAAAATCTGGATGTTTATTAGCTCACGCACACACAGGGCCGCGCGCAAAGCTGAGTTGAAGTCTTTCTAATACAATCACAAGAGAAAAAAGGTAGGTATAACAATAACAGGTTTTAATGCCTTGAAGATCGCGTATAAAATTCGTCGATGTAAAGTCGGCCAAACACCCACATTTATGAAATCGCAATGAGCATTGTATCACGTATTTGGGCCGAGTTTGCTTGTGTTGTAGCGAAGTTATGTTTGTGTTCATGTTGGTGAATTATGCCGTATGCAGCGCTCGAGTATGTCACACTAGGTTATACGGACAATTTGGTACAGTTCAATTTTTATTAACACAAACTATTCTCGAGTAGACGGTATATTATAAATATTGAAATATGGAGTGATAACCAGTTGATATGCAAGTGATATTATGTTTCTGATGTTTGGTATGGAAATTTATGAGGAGTGTAATCTATAAAAGCTTTTGTGAAACGTTTTTAAGAGTTAACAAAAAGCGTTACGTTTTTGTGCGCAAGCTACCTTGCGTACCGGTCACTATGATATCATATTTGTGTATACATACATCGTCTTGCTTTTAAATAAATCATTAACTACTCAGTGAGTGACTGAGAGTGAGTGAGTTAAGACAATGTTGCTTAAGGAGTAAATTACAGTAACATGCGTCGGAGATGACACACATACCCTTTTTTCTTTATTGTACTCCGGCAACGTGACGTCAGAATAGTTAAATCCAAAAAAACAACTACGATTACTGAGATTTTACCCGAAACCCGAACTTATTTAGACATTTATTATTTATTTATTTAACATATTTAAACTTCTATTGTATATACTGAAATTTAAAGTATTTGTACGACTTTTTTCACTTATAACATACCTACAGGTAACTCGTATTAGATGAAATAATAAACAATAATTATTGTAGTATGCAACAAACATAATTCCTTATTTATGTTATATTTTTAATTATATGAAATACATATTTTAATATTTTTAGAATGAAAAGAAAGTAAAAACATGTTAAAGACAAGAGGTAAGTAAATTTTTTCAAAAATAAACACTTACTTACATCTATACAATTAATAAAATTGAAGTGTCTGTTTGTAATGTCAATTTTTTTAGTAACTTAGGCTACTTTAATTTTAGAAAAATAATTAGGATTTAGCACACATGAAAAAAACTAGTCGTGGTGAATCAATTCGGGCGCTTAAATGGCTTATGCTGAGTAAACCATAAGAGATATAGCAAATTAATGTACTACATAACTATATAAATTAAAAAGATCTACAAAGAAATCCGGGAGAGTATATATCTATCTGCTAAGGAACACCCACAATAAGCATTTTTGTCTTTAAAATAGCCGAGAGCGAGGAGCAAGATTCGCGCGGGCATTCTGTAGTCCACGTAAGCGAAGCCACACGCATAGCTAGTACAAAATATAGAATTTTGATGTACTGAGTAGGTATATTAAAATTTAATCGTGTTTACAATATTGTAAAGATAGAACATGAGATGTACACAAGAGTGAGATAGACACTGAGTTGACACTGATATTACTGGGTTTCGGCTGGCCAAAATTTCAGCTGAATTTTGATCGAAACCGAAACTCTGGCCGAAACTACATTTTTTGGTCGAAACTGGCCAAAACCGAAACCAACCGAAGGTTGGGTTAAGGTTATAATTACCTATTATATCTGTCACAAGTGATGTGTGCCTCAGACTTTAGTTTTGTGTGAGCGTGTGTGAGTGCCTCGCTCTGCGGTTGGAAGAGTGCCGTTCGAGGCACTCGCTGATACTGATGGAGTGTTTTCCTACCATATATGAGACTGAGCAAGGACTTGGTTTCAATTCCCATTTGTGAATGAATGTCGCATTTCTTGTGTTGGTATCTGATCATAATATACTCATAGAATCATTAATCATTAACCAATCTTGTGATTTTTTTATATAACTGAGGTAGCAAATAAGCATACGGCCCGCCTGATTGTAAGCGGCTATCGTAGTCTATCGACGCTTGTAATATGTAATACCATAGATACCCTAAGGCCAAGGAGCTTTGAAAATTTTACTCACCGCAGGAGTACAACACAAGGTTATTAGGTTGCCATCTTCTGTAGGGTTGAGGTGTTCCACCAGTCAGACTGCCCCGAGTATAAAGAAATCTCGAAGGAAATTACTCTGTGCCCTAACTCTCTTTGAAACCCGTCTTCGCAAAGTAGCTTCAAAAATACGATACGATATTGGGTTAAGAGAACCATTTAATTGGTGAACAATCTGTTAAAGTATCTCGAATCGTTGGTTTGAGTTATAGCGTTTCTCGTTCAGCCAGTGCAACTGTACTGGTGATGACTTCTGCTGACTTTTGCTGAGACTAAAGCAGGTTGCTTTAAAAATGAAAACTCACAATGTTTACTACTTTTTTGGAGTATCCTTTCTACTCTCCAACTATATATTAAATTTTTTTAATATATAAAGTCTTTAAATGTTAGTTTTTCATGTTTCGCATAAAAATATTAAAAGTCTATGGTTTTATTTTAGTACGGCAAAGTGTCGATACTTTGTCTTATGGCAAATACAGTACAATCCAAAAAACAATGCCCATCAACGACAGATCTGCAATATCCCGTTTTTACCATGTGTATGGTAGTCGCAATCCGTAACCACTACAGAACAACACCATCCCGCCTAATTAATAGATTATTATTACAAGTCAAATTTTAAAAAACTAAAAGTATTCTAGTGAACATAGGTTCACTGAGAAAACAAACCATTCATTGCAATACTCTAATAAGCTTTTTATTAAAATTAAACAAAAAAGAAAACCGACTTCAACGATTGTGGTGAAATGAAATGAAATTAAAATGGGACTACCATTTGAGACAACCCCTATCACACAAAAAAGAACCATCCAAATCAGTTCATATGCAATGAAGTTATGACTGAACATGCTTAAAAAATATACATTTCAATTAAGGACATTCTCCTTTTTTTTGAAGTCGGTAATGAAAATCGAAAATAATGTTGATAAACCTAATCGAGTTTGTTAAACCTGATCGTTTCTGTCTTTAATAAGTACCAGTTCTTATTTTCTCAGGACCTAAATTGAGTGAACAATAATTGATTTGTTTATGTCATGTTAATAATAATTCATATGTTTATTGTTGCAGATATTTGTCATGCGCTGATTTCACAAGCTATGCTATCAGTTATACGTGAGTATTTTTACATTTACATGCATAGCAAACTACGGGATTAAGTCAAATGTAACACGTTCTCGTTTCCAAAATTATAATGAGGTATTGTTAATAATTCAATAATAATAAGTTATATTTTTTTTTACGATCAATGACTGTTAAAAGTTTTTTAAGTGTAGCAATGAAAAGGAATGGATGACTGTAGATTGAATGAATGAGGAATGAACGACGGAGTTTTTGGCTGTAAAAATGTGCAATGGCGGATTAAATCGGACAAAGAAAACGAAAGTACCAAATTTGATCTAAAATTGTAAATTGCTCGTTTAAAACTAGAAAGACAAGACATTTTAAACAATTTTTTTTTACTTGTATTTTATTTGTACATATATACGTTTGTATTTATTTATATTTTATTTGTTTTTGTACATTATTATATTTTTCGATGTCAATTTTATTACTTTTCAAGTTTTATATTTTCGTGTTTGCTTATGTTTGTTTTGTTTTTAAATTTAATTTCCTATTGCACTACCGAAAATAATAATTTTTTCCACATTACCGCTGGTTGGTTGGTAGAAAAGGCTTTAAGCTCGGCAGTGTACAAACTAAAAGTGCAATAAACTATTCATTCATTCATTCATTCATTGCAACAAGAGTAATAAGTTTTATTAAATTAGATGCTATATATTCTCAAACATCAATCAGCGCAAAGTAATGACACTTCATACGCGATTAATTGAAATCTACTTACGTGAATCTATATATTAATTGGTGAAGCAAAAGCTTTCTGTACCTTTTTATGCATTTTGCGTACACGGAAGACTGTGATATTTGGCACGGTTAAAGTTTATATGGAGAAGGAGTGCAGAAAGCTAAAATTTATCTATGATATCTATTACTAATATATTAAATTAAATAAATTAATACTGTGAATCCTAAACCGACCAGTGCCATTGAACTTAGACCCCCAAAATATTGACATTGTCACTCAACGAAAAGTGACAGTAAGTGATGTAAAAAATACTGATTATTTAGATTCATGAATACTGAAAATATCGACCAGAAAATAGTCTATGATCAAAAAGTCGCGGTCGAATTTCGAGCTTAGGGCGATCTCTAGTATATTATAAATAATTGTAAATCAACATCATACTCCACCTATAAAAAATGTTCAATGACTAACGTAGGTACTTAAACAGAACATAACATACCATCACGCTTGTATCTCCGAAGGGTTAGGCAGAGGTGTACTAATAATATACACCCACAGTTCGCCGAGTATGTTTTTAGGTCCCATGTAATGGGGGCGAGCCTATTGCCATTAATGGGGCACAAAGCCAAACCCCGAGCTGCTACTGAGAATTTTCATAGAAAAATCCAATAACACTCTGCTCGATTTGGGAAGCGAACCCAGGACCTCGATCATAGCAGTCGCGCATACGACCACCACTAGGCTAATGAGGCAGTTAGCTACAGGTACTTGAAGGTACTACCTATGTTATAAATAAACTGATTTCTTGTTTACTTTATACTTAGTTGATAGGTTATGATTTCTATAAATACAGTTTGATTGAAAGTGAATCCTTAGTAGTGTTTTGACGTTCATAAGTGCCTTCTTAGGACCAAAATTGATTTTTTTGATTTTACGTCAATAATATTTTCACGCCATGAAAAGTCGACGTCTTATGGAGTGACGTCATGTCAAGTTAGTTTGTTGCGCGAAATGTAAATGTCAACTTTCGACATTAATTATTTTTGCATATTTTAACTTTTTTTTGTTATCCTTATATGATAGTTAAATCTTTATGAAACCTACACTAAAAATAAAATTTGTGGAAAGTCGCAATCAATTCCTTGGTTAGGTTTTTACTCTTTTAGTGTATTTTAATGTATCAAATAAGATTATAACTGCCAGGCGGACGTTTTTCCACGAATTTCATACGAAATTACGAATAAGCGTCGAATTTGTGCGGATAATGTTTTACAAAATGGCGGCGTGACAGAGCAACTGTATCCTCTGAATATTATTGCATTTAGTTAATAGGAAATATAATTAAATTGAGAGAAATAACATCATCCATAAACAAGTTAACTTTTTGCAGTTAATATTAACATATTGTTTACATAATTATCGTAAAATATGTGCTGTGATTGGATGAAAATATATACGATGTATTTTTTTTTTAATCCGACTAATGAGTGCGATGTATTAAAAAAAAAAAAAAAAAAAAAAATATTGAACCATATATGTAATATAGTATGGTGATACAGGATAAACGGGATTTGTTTTAATAACGATTTAAATGGGCCGATACAGGCCGATAACATACATGAAAAATGGTCTCGTATCATTATCTCATTCTAACACAAGTGTATATTATGCTCTTTCTTTTTCGGGCTACTATCGGGTTATTAAATCTATTATTATTATGATAACTCAAGTTGCGATCGAATTCTAAATTCGGACAATCACGCAAGTTTCTCGGTTGCGGACGGCCGATATAATTTATTCAACATTACCCATCATAAGCGAGAACGTTTGTCCTCGACGTCGGTCCACTTATAATACTTGCCGAAAGCGATTATAACTATTTGGATCGGTCATAGGTTAGATCGGTTGGTGAGTCAAGTCTGTTTTAGTTTGTTACTTTTCAGCGAATATATTAGGGTTTACTTTCAAAACTGTTTTTATTTAGGCTTAGTTTTGGGATATTTCTGTATGTGCAAACAATTAAAATTTATAGCATTTGTTGTACTGATTTTACGAAACACTTAATGAGCAAATTGTAGTCGTTATGACAGGTATTTTATCGTTACTACCTACTGCAATATAATCGGGTAAGAGTTTCACTTCACCGTTATTATTTAATTACGCATATAACAAAATTAATAATTAAGTATGTAAAAAACAATATCGTTATTTTTTTGAAGTGAAAACTTCTTTAGCGTCGTTGTGATTTGAAAGTCGATGAAACGAAAAAGCGAAAGCGACTGTAAAAAGAGACAGACACATAAATTCATAAGATTTAACGTGAGAGAAAATGAGATAGGAAAGTTTTAAGCAATGGTAAAATGGTACAAAAGAGGTTTGTTGCCACGCAATAATGAATTTTATTACCTCACAAAAAAACACGAAACAAAAACTTTTTAGACAACACTTATGACATTCTGTTATTGATTGTTATTGTGTTAGGTTACCATGGATATTTCAAATGTGCATTAATTGAAAATGATATTGTGAATAATGATTGTGAGTATTTGTATGTTACATTTTTATAAACTTTAAATTAGTATGTATTTGATCATTTTCTGAATAAAAAAAACATAGATGTGAAGGTTTCACTTCTATCACGTGTGAATTGCACACATTTTTTTTTAATTAGAATAATTTAAATCGATCTATGGGTTGAAATATACATGAAATTATCTTATTCATTATTTTTTGTCTCAAAAGTACTGATTCACTGAAATTACATAAAACGTTAGTAAGGAAATGTCTCTGCTAACTGATATAGATTTTTTTTATTAATCTGGCCATTTTCTGTTTCTAGTGCACCAAGTATTCATGAAATCCCATGGATTAAACTTAAGATACCTACTCAAATAGAAACTTAATTAAAGACAAACTCGACCCACTGTTTCCTCTACTACTCTGTGAACATTTTATGGCTTAACCGGGATTATGTTATACAAAATGCATATTACCGCTCTAAACTTAGTTTGTCCCCTGTAATTTATAATGTCATGGTCCTCAAACGTAAAGGGTCATATAATATAATAACTCTTACTATTGTTTTTAAATGAAGATATGAATTTATGTAATTAAATATTTAATCTTTAGTAACCCGTATTATATAGAAATATGTATGTAACTTTTGTATGTTAATTTGCATATGATATTGAAATCAATAAATTATTGATTATTAAAGCATGCCATTATAAACTCTTAATGTGTTTTAAACTATAATCCCAAAACAATTTTAGGTTTAGTGTTTGACCAAAATCTAGCTGAATAGGATACCGGACAGTTATCACAAAAAATATAAAATGTAATTGAAAATAATCCTTGAAATATTATACTCTTTATTCAATCAATTTCTTGTGAAATAATATTGATTTATATTTTTAGTTTTTTATGGTAGTTGACTGTACTATCCCTGATGGTAAGCCCAGTATAATTCTAACATAACGGCGATCACCGAGAGATCATAATTCAACGACAGTCACCGCTGTCGTGCGAGTTCTGCATTAATTTAACTGGATATACACAGACTGATCCCGAAACACGACACGCAAAAGGAAATCACTACGACGGACTTTTCGTCACATGCATGGTGGTCGCGACCCAGTCCGGCAAAACAGCCCTATCACTCCGCTATCGCGTTTTCCTCGTTTGTTGCTCAGCAGGGTGTACCACGTGCAGGCGAGGTTGGCTTGGGCGTTTCAGTACTGAAGATGTAATTAGACACTCCTTAAACCCCATTATTAATAAATAAAGTCGAATATTTTGTGCCGTTCTTCATGCAAACTAAACACCAATAACAGCGAATGACGTCATTCGTGTGCAAGCGAACGTTATTCAATTAGTGCCTTGAATTGATATCTGTTGTATATTTAGTACTTACTCCCACGTATGACGTCACCCGCTTTGCGGTATCGTTTGCGCGGCAATTTAAAAATGTATACATTTAAACGCTATTTCAAGTACTTATAAAGCTTTATTTATGTAAAATTATATTCATACTATTGGATCATCATCGTTAAACTACCACTGGGTATCTGTTGATAGAATTTTAACTTAAGGATGATAAGCATCCAGCTGTGCACTTGACATATATAGAAAATACCTTATAAATGGTTTATCAATTTTTGATACACAAATGAATGTTGTAGTTTACACGTTATTGCTGATTTAAAAATATGCCATCTAACGGGTTGCTAAAAAGTGTTAAACATAAAATACATTGGATTTCTGTGGCTGGACTTTGCTTCGTTGCACAAAAGCCCTAATAGAGATATTTTAAACTATGTAGTTGGTCTTTGCGATAATTAAAATCATGGACGCGATTGGGCTATGATATCTAATAATTGGGAGAGAATCTTACACTTGATTACAAATTAAACATAGCTTGTATTCAAATATAAAACTATAATGTAAAATTCATCACATACAAATTCGTCTTATTCGACATATCGCTTAATAAAAGGACTTAGTACTCTGCGCCATGAAATTTGTCACACCTTAGAAATTATTACAATTGACTACAAACTATTACTAGTATATACTAGATCGTACGATCAGAATGATACCATTGTTCCATTCCAATGTAGTTAGGGAAATCACTTATAACGGGAATTAATTTTAATAAGAATTATTGAAGCACTTAAAGGCCCAGAGTGACTTAAAATCGATTATATTTCAATGTTAGAAGATTATTCAATTAAATGTTTTTTCCACACAGTGTATCTCGATGCTTCAATTAGTTTTTCCATATAAACGAAATGACTTGTGTTAAAGAGAAACAGCACAAAATGCTACTGACACGGAACATGAATTTTGTTCTCGTTTAAATCTGTACCTGACATTTTGTTTGATAGCGTAATTCTAGTATTTATATTAAACCACTATAACAGAGAACACTTCGGTAGGTAAAATAACTTGAACTTAACTGTCAGAATGTATTGTGGTTAAGTTGTAAAGTGAGTGTAAATGACGCGGAATGTATTGCCCAGTAAAACTTTTGTCAAGTTTTATTGCGGGCCACATGTTATATTATTGCATTGTTAACTGTTTTACATTGTCCTTGGTTTAAAACTTCGATATAAGATTTATAGATTAACATTAGCTTAGAAGAAATACCAATATGTATAGATATGTAAAAAGAAATTCTAAAAAAGTTTATGGATTTATAAGTTTTTAAAAGCATATGTTTCTTGTGATTTTAACATTAAAGTTCGATTTGAATTTAATTCATTACTAAGGTATTGTTTTCCTTTCTAAAGTTAAATGGAAAATCGAACCTCGATTGAAAATTCAACAAAATCAGTAATTTTATACGAACGAAGTTGTTGGTACAAGTTACAACTATGAAAGAACCAATCAAAATCAAAAGTTCATAAAAGGCTTTTATGAATGTTAAAAAACACTACCAAAGTTTCGAAAATCATCTTAGTTACCGAGAAGAGCAGTCAAGCAACTCGATCGAGTTTGTAATATTTTTCTACTTTTGTAAATAATGTTTACATTTAATGATTATAGAATTTTAGTCAATTTACAGAGAAGGAGTCATTTCCAAATATCACTGTCATTCACGTAACTAACCTATAATAATCTTTTAACAGTAAACCATACTTCTCATGGTCCTTGAACTTATTTTCTGGTAAATCAGTCAAATTCAAATTTTTGTCTGTCTGTTAGTTCCGGGTGATCTCCGAAACGGTTAGACCGATTTTGACGGGACTTTCACTGTTAGATAGCTGAATTCATAGGAAGTAATTTAAGCTAATTTTATTTTATAAAAATAATTAGGGTCCCGGACAATAAAAAAAAACTGGTCATGGTGAATCATTTCGGGCGCTTAAATAGCTTGCGCTGAATAAACCATAAGAGATTTAGCAAATTAGTGTAGAGAAATTGTAGTTATTAGAAAGACCTACAAAAAAATCTAGCAGAGTATACGTTTATCTTCTAAGAAACACCCGCAATAAGCATTTTTGTATTTAAAATAACCGGGAGTGGGGAAGCAAGAATAGCGCAGGCATTCTGTAGTCCACGTGAGCGAAGCCACGGGCACAGCTAATTGGTCTAATAAGAATCTCAATAGAGTTTAAAACAAATTGAAAATTTGTGTTTATTTCTAATACTAAAACTCTGGTAGTCGTTTGAAAAATCTATTAATTATGTGGGTATATATTTCAATTCATGTTATAACGGTATCTAATGTTGATATAGTGATACATTAACAAATCAGAACGGAATAACTTGTAAGTAAAGAAACCCGTGGCTTTGACCCTTTTACACAATAATAATATTACTAATATTTACGTTGAAATCTTTGATTTTATATTTAAACTGGAGAACACACAGAGGGAAATTTTTATAAGCACAGCAAACACCTAATGAGGGCAGAAATGTTTACCGCCTCACAGATGAGCGAGTCAAGGCGGGTAAGCGGAACGGGCGTTTCGCAAAAATCCCGAATTCTCGCCTGATTGCGGCGTTAGAGGTGCGAATTTCCGACGCGACGCGCTACGGTAGGTACAACGTGTTGCGGGACGTGTCACGTTTAAAATTATTTCGCTTGGAATTTGATAAGGAATTTTTTATTAATTTTGATTTAAGGGAAATTTCCGTATTTAACTTGATAGTAAGTTTAGTAAAAATAATGAAGGCAGATATAATTATACTAGCTGAATTGGTTATACTATTTTTAAGTTAAATCTAAACTGGCAGACTGACGGCCAAAAAAATTAATGTTATATTTGAAATCTGTGGCTAATAATCTTAACGGCATAAAAAAAAAAAAAAATATATTTTACAGACAGAGCTGCAAAGCATTGTAGTATATATACAAGAATTGCTCACTTAATAGTATTTGCTAATAGTGCTCCGTTATTTTTTTTATTGTTCTACTATCTTTGTTCAGTTTTAATTATAGCCCATTGTGTTCACCACAAGCATAAATAAACAAATAGATTTCCTGTTTTCCCAACTGTTCAATAAGTCATGTTTATTTATTGAAAGCTATTATAAAAATCCCACGTGCCCTTCACGAACGAGAAGTCACCTTTCCTGAAAGCGGTCCGGAAATTACAACCTTTTAAAGCGCTCATAGATATATACAGACATCATCTATAAAGATTTACAAGTGAAATATGTCACGAGCAAAAGTATTTTTTGAAACTACTATTACAAACCTTAACATTCGGTACATACACTTGGAACTAGTGCAAGAGAGACAAACATAATTATGTTAAATAGTTTCGAAGCCACGTCGTCGAAAGCATAATTATGTCATGTACAATGTTATTGCATTTTATTCAAAGCAGTCATGAGGATTACCGACAGAAGTGAAAACTTAAAACTATAAACTTTTTTCCTAAAATAATTCATAAGATAGAATCAATAATAATAATAAAAGTTATTATTATTAATTTTAATAATATAATTAAGAAAATACAAATATAATAAATTTGAAATAAGAAATATTAACTTTGTAAAATATAATTGTGTAACATATGAAAATATTTTTTGATAATCGTTAACACGTCACGTGACCATGTAGATGACGACTTACAAGAATTTATTTCCTATCCAAACCTTCCTGTAGAAGTTTTCACTTCAAAGAGAAAACCAAATTTCAATAATTTTGAATAGTTTTCTGCTGTATCTTCGAAATTGAAGGTCGAATGCCAATGAAATTACAATGGAACGATCCTTGAGGTACCCCCTATCCAACAAAAAATAATCATTGAAATCGGTACATAAACAAAGAAGTTTACATTGTACATAAAAAAATATACATTCGAAATGAGTGACCTCTAACTTTTTTTGAAGTCGATTAAAGTAATAACGTTGCCTTCATGCAGACCTGCAAGCCTCACAACAGATATATACATGTCGGCTGATCTCGAAACGCGACAAAATAAAGGAAAGTGCATGTTGGTACTGATTCCTACCAACTTGCATCATTACTGGATATACACCAGACTCATTAGCCTAGTGCTACTGCGACTGTTATGCTCAAGACCCTGGGTTCGATTCCTAAGTCAAGCAAAGTATTATTTGGGTTTTCTATGATATTCCCAGTAGCAGCTCGAAATTTGGTTTTGTGCCCGATTAATGGCAGTAGGCTCGCCTCCTATTACATGGGACCTATAAATATACCCAGGGAACTGAAAGTGTATATTAGTAAAGAAAAAACGTTTATTGCTGGTACAAATACTAGAATAAACTAAACAATAATAATAAAATACGTAATTATCTGCTAGAAATGCCCAGCGATGGCCTCTAATTTAGCTATATCCTGTCTTTATGTATGTCTTTTTAATGCCTATGATTATGTAGTATATTAATTTGCTATATCTCTTATGGTTTACTCAGCATAAGCCATTTTAGCTCCCGAATTTATTCACCATGACCAGGTTTTTTTTATTTGTGCGGAATCCTATTTTTTTTCTAAAATAAAAGTAGCCTAAGTTACTTTCCTATATCATCAGCTCTATCTATCAGTGAAAGTCCCGTCAAAACCGGTCCAACCGTTTTGAAGATTACCCGGAACAAACAGACAGATAGACAGACCAAAATTTTGAAAATGGGCTTTTTGTTATAGGTATCGTATATATGTGTTTATATATGCATTTCATAAAAAACTGTTATTTTGATATTACAAACAGACACTTCAATTTTATTAATTGAATAGAAGATTTAAAAAATCGTTTTCTTTTGAACTCTGAAAACGCTTTCATAGGACTATAAGAAGACTCAGGACATTGACATTTATGACATAAAAAGTATTGAGATTTTTACAATGATGAACGTTTGAAAAGACTCTTATGACGTCACAGCAGAGACAATATATAGACTAATATTGACAGCGTTATACCCCTGTTTACGAAACGCATTAAAAAAAAAAAAAAAAGATAATATTTTTTTCCTGTAATCGGACATTAATTTATAACTAGCGATCGCCCTAAGCTCGAAATTCGGCCTAGGACTTTTTGATCATAGACTATTTTATGTTTGACATTTACAATTTTCATAAACAATGAATATTATCTACATCACTTGCTATCACTTTTCGTTGAGTGACAATATCAATATTTTTTGGGGGTTTAAGTTCAACAAAACTCATCGGGTTTGGATTCGCAGTATTAATTAATTTAATTTAATATATTAGTAACTGATATTATAGATAAATTGTAGCTTTCTGCACTCCTTCTCCATATAACCTTTAACCATGCCAAATCACACAGTCTTCCGTGCACGTAATATGCTTAAAAAGGTACCGAAAGATTTTGCTTCACGTATTAATATATAAATATTGTAACAAATTATTAAATAGCACCATCGTTCTCTGATTTGTGTTAGAGGCTTTTAGGGGGGTTTATTACCCCACCAATAAAAAAAAAACAAAAAATTTATAGGAACAACTTTATACAATATTTAACTAGTCTATTGTACCAGCAGCTGACTTGGCGTGATATTAGCTTTGGTCACAGTCACATTTAATATCGTTTGTGATCGTCATTAATACTAGCATTTAACAATTATAACTCAATAAAAACCTTCTCTTATTCCCCTGTGTGTATCTTTACAACTGTAAACTTTAAATTTACTTCATGCATCCACGACGAGGAAAAGGAAGAATGCTAAAAACATCCTTCTGATACCACCCACAGTCTATAAAGAAGGACACGTAATATAAAACAGAAGTATGTCTATAGATTTTAGTAAGTTGTGGTTGACGTTGTAATCAAACCTGTGTATTACAACTTCTACTACTTCTTTCTAACTTGGTAAGTAGCCCTCTTTATTGAAGATAATTTCTACCATTATTGAGTGAATATAGACTGTACCATCTTATGATAATTTCAGTTTCCTAACAAGATGGCGGCTCCCTCGTTAGAACTTTCTAGGGAGTTTTTGTGGCATCTTAGAATTCATGGTGCATGTTATTGTTTGTTTTCCACTTCACTTGTGCAAAATAACTAAGCTTTTATAAAGCAAAATGCCACCTGTATTATCCGTATGTTAATATATGGTCAAAAAACGCAAATTTATGAATAAAAAACAAAAATTACGTGACATTTTGAGATCTCGCCAAAACCTCCTGCATTATATCGAGAAGAGGCTTTTACCCAGGAATGGTACACGTATCAGTTTCATGGTATATGCACCAGGATTCAGGGTCTTGTACCTTGTACCAGGTAAAAATTATGCTGGTAAGCAATAATACGAACTTTCAACATCAATCAGGACCCAGGTGTTTTGTTCATAGTGGAGCTAAAAAGGGTAATTTTATGTGGTCGGAAGACGGAACTAAGCCCCTGGTATTTGCTATTTATTTAACGGACACCATCTTTTTTAAATGAAATACCAAATTTTACCAGGATTATTGGGTCATGGTCTACTATCCCTGCCTTTGCCCAAAAATGGGCCGTTTACAAACCACAATTACTATTAAACCCAATACTTAAACGTATAGAATTACTATGAATATATTTACAGGCACGGATTTGTTCAAAATTACAAACTGTATGAAATTGTTTATTAAATTATTCCGCGCCGGGGCACATGAGCGGAAATACACAGCCACGGATAACTAGGGTTGTCAGTTATCACAAACATGTGGCCCGGTCGTGTATCCTACTGAATAAGTTTGTTTATTAATTCATAATCAATACTACGACTCACTGTGGTTTGTTTTCCCTTGTTCTTTCCCTTATCTTACTCGAGTAGGCTCAGCACAACATGTCTTCTACCTAACTTGGCAACTAGTCCTCTTTAATGAAGTCCATTACTGCCATTATTCAGTTTAATATAGTGTCCTGTCACTGTGTTATGACGATTGACGACTTCAGTAGCCTAACAAGATGGTGGCTCCCTTGTCAGAACTTTCTAGGGAGTTTTTATGGGATCCCAGAAAGCATGCTTTCAGCTTATATTTATAATCCACTTCACTTATGCATAAAAACCAAACTATATTACGCAAAACGCCACCATTATTACATAATATAGTGCCGAAAATCTAAGTAAATGAATTAAAAATAAAAACCATAACATATCTTGCTTTATGACTAAGAAATACTAAGAAATACATTAAAGGAAATTCTATATAAATATGATTATTATGGAATAGAAAATCTATTACAAGCAGTAAAGTAGTAAATATGCCATTACACAAAGATTAGTGAGGATTTCTCATGTCAAACCACATACATACTCTGTGCATATGCTTGTAAGCAAATTTATTACACACATACACACTCACGCACACACATGCACATACACGCAAACGCACGCACACACACGCACACATATACATAAAAACACACGCCCACACACATATTTATCGGTAGTTTATCTCATTTGTTATTTTATTTTGTTCTTTTAATTCGTAGTTTGAAAGTAAGAAATCGTGTAATTGTTGTATATTGAGGAAGACACTGTTACCTGAGACACAGGTTATACCTAGTTCAGGTGACAGGGTTCAGCCGTACTTGATGTATTACATTGTATAAAATAAATGATTATGATTATGATTTATGGACCAAATATCACATTAGCATCAGTATTAGCTTTGTTATTTTTAATTGTTAAGGCCTCTGGATACATGTCCTTTGAGCCCAACTTGTACTTTACTAATCTTCAATTATGTCTCTAACAAGATAGCAGCTTCCTTGAGAAACTGTACAGGATGTTTTTGTGACAGTTTAAAATGCATGTTTCTCATATTACTAATTCTCACCTTCTTAGGACTTCCTCTGCTTCTATATACCATTGTCTATTAATATACAAACTATTTTCTATAATGGAATTTGTTATGGTTTTAAATGGTCTAATTAGGTAAAGTGACAGTGCAAACAGCGTAGACTGAAAAATTTACATTGCTGTACGTTCACATGATCTACTGTTAAGATGGATTATTGTAACAGATTAGCACTTTTTAGTCTAGTTTTGGTTTTTCTATCATCTTTAAATCATTCGTTGACATCCCCAAAAAGAACACACTAATTATTGTACTTTGGCGCCAATGTGGATTCTAAATAAAACTAACCTAAAAGTCGATACCTAAAAGTTGTTGTATTTTCCTATCTTTACAAGTAAAGCTTTTTTTATACAACAAAAGTACCACCTTTACGAGCAAGTGTATTACGAGTAGGCTGCGTCTCGCGGCGGGTGCACTGCGATTCGTTGGCGTTTTCCTCGTAAAAGTCACTTGTCCGTATCGCCGTGTGGAGACACGTTTATATAACTGTTACAGATAATATCGTCGCGATAAACTTTTTTGTAGAGGTGTTACCAAAGATGGCAAATAAGTTTACGCCCCGTTTGTTGATAAGCGGTTATCCTAGCGGCTACGGCATGGCCTATGTTTGTAACACCACAGGCATTACTACTGCGTTACCAACTTTAAACCACCCTACCCCAAAGCTAGGTTATTTGGCTGCGATCCTATGTAGGTATTCCACCAGTCGGACTAACACAGGTATAGAGAAATCAATAAAGAAACTTCTCTATGCTCGACCTCTCTTCCCTTCAAAATATTTTTTATTTATTTTTAAATTCTCGAAAAATAAACTGAATGAACAACAATAAAAAAAAACTCTGATTTTATGTTAAATTTATTTAAAATACTAGCGGTATGGCCGCGGCTCCACATGCATTTATTACGGAGTGATTATTTTCATCCCATAATTTTTAATTTTTATTCATATTATTGACAATTCATACAATAGATCAATTGGGAAATTACATATAGCTACTTAACAAAATGGACAATTACATCCAAATCGCTTGAAATCTTTTTTAATGGTTCTTAAATGTATTATTGATGATTCCTATAGCCTATCAGTTATGAAACGACTGCGTACTATAAAATCTGATCAGAATCTGTAGAGAATTGAAAGAAGTAAATTTTTTGGAATAATTTTTTTTAACCATTTATAAAAGTTATATTGTCAATACTAATAGATCATTAATTATGAAATGACTAATACTTGCACTGAATTCGGTTTTAAAAATTGTTAACAAAAAATTTTTTTTTTGTAAAAAATATATGTGAAGTAACTAGAAAATAAATACATTAAAATTAAGTAATTTACAATTCACAATACACTAAAACTGAAAATATAAACAATAAATATTATTTGATTTTTATTAATGGTTAAAACATATATAATTAAATTAGATAAATTTTGTGACATCCCGTTCATTACGGTACCAACCCTGTATAGACGACTCTGCAGTATTATACCGCTTTTGTTTCAATAATAGTCCGCTTTCATAATTAAGTCCTATTTGAAATTAAGTTCTATTTTGGTCGACAATAAATGCGTAATAATATTATATTAATATGTTTATAGTTGTGTTTTTAAGGTCGGCTATTATCATGAATCCTTCCGGAGTCGATCATGATTACTTATTTATAGCGATGACAAAACCGAGTTCGATAAAAATATCTCTGATTAAAAAGATCACCCTAAGGTTGAAATTCGATCAGCGACTTTTTGATCAAAGACTTTTCCGTTTGACATTTACAGTATTCATAAACAATGAGTATTATCTACATCACTTGCTGTCACTTTCGTTGAGTGACAATGTCAATATTTTGGGGGGTATAAGTTCAATGGCACTGGTCGGTTTAATATTCGCAGTATTAATGTGTCTAATTTAATATATTAGAAACAGATATTATAGATAAATTTTAACTTTCTGCACTCCATCTCCATATAAACTTTAATTACACCAAATCTCATAGTCTTCCATGCACGGAATAGCAGTAAAAGTAAGTAGTAATAGGAATGCAGTTTTAGCTAAATTTATAAATTTAAGTGTTATGTCAGGGGAGTACCCAGATATGTTAAAAAAAGCAATAATTCGACCTATTTTTAAGCAAGGTGATCATATGGATTATTCAAACTATAGACCTATAGCAATATTATCACCATTGAATAAAATTGTAGAAAAAATTATTGTTGGCAAAATTAGTTCATTTTTAGAAAACCATAACATAATTTCAGACGTTCAACACGGATTTAGAAAATATAGAAGTACTAGCTCAGCCCTTGACCAGTTTTCGGATGATGTAAATAGACATTTGGATAAAAAAGGTATGTAGTAAATTTGTTTATAGATTTTAAGAAGGCATTTGATACGCTGGACCACGGGGTACTAATTGATGCTATGCAAGGCTGTGGTATCCGTGGTCCAGTGAACAAATGGTTTCGAAGCTATTTAAATAACAGGACTATCCGAACACTTGTCAACGGAACATACGGCGAGGAGGCTTTTATAAGGTATGGTGTCCCAACTGGCGCGGTGTACGGCCCTGTTGGGTACATCATGCACGTAAATAGCATGTCTAATGTTATCATTAACTCTTCTGTATATATGTATGCGGATGACACCTGCACGTGCATAATGTATGCCGACAAGGAGTTGAAAGTTATAGAAAAGTGTATTCAGGAGGACTTTGAAAATATCTTAAAATGGGCACATGACAATGGTATTATACTGAATGTGTCAAAAACCAAATATATGCTCATTTAGTCATCTTATTTGCGAAAGCCTGATGAAACACTGAACATCTTGGGTCATTCATATGATTGCCTTCATAATAATAAACATATGTGCAGTTGCCCCGCCATACAGGTTGTAAATGAATACAAGTATCTTGGGTTAACAGTTGATTGTAGCATGAACTGGAAGAAACACACTGAAAATGTTTGTAACAAATTAAGAAGTTTATTGTATAAATTCAACCATTTAAAATATGTGTGCAGTAAGAAAATTCTATATATATTGTATCATGCTCTGGTCGATGCTACACTAAGCTATGGTTTAAGTACATATGGCCGTACATTTCGTACATACCTAGACAAAATTGTATCATTACAGACACGGTTTCTCAAACTTTTGGTTGATAAACAGACAAAGGATTCTTGTAATAATAATTATAATATTTTATATAAAAAATGTAATATCTTGCCAGTACATGATAAGGTATCTTATTTATAGCAGTTGCAAATTTTTCTTCTTTGTCTAGATATGCTATCCCAAGGGTATATAACAAACACATTAACTTAAGGCCAACCACTATAAAAAAATTCCTAGAGCCTGGTGCAAGTAATTTTTACGGAGAAAGAACAACTGAGTACATATTACCGAGAATACATAATAATAAAACGTTGAGAACAGAAGACTATGAAAGTGTAAATACATTACCATTCCAAGACCATTATACTAGACACCATTTTTTTAAATAAATATTTAATATAATAATGTTTTAAATGTTATGTAATACTGTTTTGAGTGCATTTTGTTTTTCGCCAACAAACTGTTTTTCAGTTTGGCGATTCTAGAAAATAATATATTATGTATTACGTATTTTGGAAAAAAAAAAAATCCGATTAAAAAGTGGTAGAAAGCTTTTGCTTCACGTATTAATATATATGCGACATACCACTTATCAAGAGATCTCTGAGACTATAGTTGCGATTGATTTGAAGTTTAGCCTAATTACTCCTTTCGCGATGTAGAGGATCGCTAAGAACGGATTATACGAGAAAATTCTGTATAAAAAACTAACACGGGTGAAACCGTGAGGCCCAGCTAGTTAGTAATTAATAATATTAGCTATTTCGGACATCTAATTATTTTTTTGGATGTTATATTATATCATAATCATTTGTTGTAATAATTATGAAGCCTAATTTTTAACCGACTTCAATAAAAGAAGGGGGGGGGGGATTTATTCAATTTGAACATATATTTTTTGTTTGTATGGATGTTCAGCCATAAATAACTTCTTTGTTTATGAACCCATTTGAATTATTTATTTTTTGGTTGGATACCGGATACCTCAAGGGTCGACACATTTTAATTTCATTGGCATTGGATCTTCAATTTTGATGATACATAAACGAACTCATCAAAATCATCGAAGTTTGTTATATTTTTTTGATAAAATTGTCTTGTGATATAATTAATTAATGGTTTGCACAAATGGCAGAATGATAATTGACTTATTTTTACCAAAATTTAAGACGTGTAATGACTATATTGTGACAAAACATAAGATATTGTATTGTATGAAAATAAAAAATCTTATTAGGGATATTAATAAAATTAAACAAGGTATACTATAATCTATTTACATTAAAACATAATTACTTAATCAGTTGGATGCACGGGGTGATAGAAGGTGCGATGACCCGTGTTTGCTTCCATTCGACTGGACAGTGAGTCAGCTGTCGCAACATTCTGCCCATAATCTATTGTTGTCTATAGGTTTGTTTTATATATACTAGCGGTCGTCCAATGATCGAAATTCGACCAGCGACTTTTTAATCATAGACTGTTTTCTGTTTGACATTTGCAGTATGAACCTAAACAATGAATATTATATCACTTGCTGTCACTTTTCCTTGAAAGATAATGTCAATATTTTAGGGGGTCTAAGTTCAATGACACTAGTCGGGTTTGGATACGCAGTATTAATTTATTTTATTTAATATATTAGTAACAGATATTATAGATAAATTTTAGCTTTCGGCACTCCTTCTCCATATAAACTTTAACCATGCCAAATCTCACAGTCTTCCGTGCACGCAATACGCTTAAAAAGGGGTACAAAGTTTTTGCTTCACGCATTAATATAATGATGAATAACATAGGTTTTAGTTATTTTGATTGATTTATAGGGTAATGATACTAAATAATACCAGACGCAAGTGTCCCACTGTTAGACAAGTAGGCCACTTCCCAAGGGAAGGTACTGTACCAAGAGCTGGCTACATAACAAACAAGGCAATTTTTTTAACAAAAAAAAAAAAAGAAAACCAACCTCAATGATTTTGAAGAGTTCCCTGGTGTATTTTCTAAGTTGAAAGTCCAATCAAAAAAGAATCATCCAAATCGGTTCATAAACAAGGAAGTTAAGGCTGAACATCCATAAAAAAAATCTAATTCTGAGTAACCTCAGTTTTTTTTAAATTCTGTAAAAAAACCTTGTCATTCGCTTTATGGATGATTAGTATTCTACGCTTATGTGTGAAATAATTAACGTCTTAAAACAATGACAGATATTGCGAGACTGATTTGTTAGACTTTGTAGGGTTTATAGAGAAGTGAATATATAATATGCGAGAGCAAAAATATATCTATACTCTGTAGTGTGCTAAATGTATTGAGAGCTGTTTTGAGCGAAACATTTATTTTTCATGTTTATAAAAGAAACTCCTTTGAAACGCCGGATTAGGAATTTAGACATGTCTATAATCAAAGGACTCAAGATGGCGCAACACGCCAAGCGAAACGACGGTCAGGAAAACAAGCAATCAATATAATTATTTTTATCCCTAAAATGCATTATGAGGTGTCTCTACAAGTCCTGTGTAAATATTTTTTTGAAATTAAGTTTTACATTTTTAACCTTTACCCTTTTTTTAATAAGTAAATTTTTATAAATAAAAAAATCATGTATTTATAGGATAAAGAAAAGCTTTCGTTTACGCGTAATCAAACAGTCACGTTATGTAACAGTTGATAATTATTGGCAACGTAATATGAAATTATTTCAGATGACTCGCCTATAGCTGTGTATAAAGTAATATATATGTATGTAATACGTTTTTAATAATTATTTTAACTGCTCATCGATTGCATTTGTTAACGGCCGTTTTCAATAACCTATCTATCCATTGTTTTAGTTACTAGAGATAGATAAATACATATATGTAGTATGGAAAATATAACATTTTGTCCTTAACTGTTTTGTAATAACCTATCAGTGGATAGTTTTCGTATCTACATAGTATATATCCATATCCTGTAGCTTGAATAGATAAAAGGGAAGCCGATATCTATCTTAAGTTAAAGATAGTACTAATTACAAATATATATTAATCGGGGATAGTAAACTCCGATATGTTATTGAAAACGGCCGTTAGAGTCTTTAATCTTATAATTTGTCACAAAGTAAATCTTGTTTGTGTTTTAACATTTAATACTGGCTAACCCGTCCGAATGTTTCGTACATTATCGATATAATATAATGTAAACAGTTTAACAGCTGTAGATAGCGCCTCCTACATGTTACTTGAATATAATATGCTTTTTATATAAAAAGTTTTTAAACTGCCTCATTAGCCTAGTGGTCCTTAGCGCGACTTAAATGCTCGAGGTCCTAGGTTTGATTCTCTGGTCGAGCAAAGTGATATCGGGGTTTTCTATGAAGTTCTCAGTAGTAGCTTGGAGTTTGGCTTTGTGTCAGAATAATGGAAAAATAAGCACACACCCATTATATGGTACCTAAAAAAAATATACCCGGCGAGCTGTTGGTATACATTAGTGCATCTCTGTGCAACCCTTCGGAGAGTACAGACGTGATGGTATGTTACGCTATTTTTGAAAAGACTTCAACAAAAGAAGGTTATGTACTCAATTAATTTTTTTTATTGATGTTCAGCCACAACTTCTTTGTTTATGAACCGAATTGGATGATTCTTTTTTTGGTTGGACAGGGGGATATATAATACGTGGACAATCTTTTAATTTTATTGTCATTGGATTTGAACTCCAGAGATACACCAGGGAACTCTGCAAAATAATTGATTTTAGTTTTATTTTTAGTTAAAAATTATCCTGTTAATCTATTTGTTTTAACGTAATCATTTCAAACTATTTCGTCGATAGCGTGAACCATGCACTTTAAAATGCTGGTAGAATAATTAATGTTTATGAAGAATTAAGAGAAATATAGCGTTCCCACAAAAAACACTCCTGAGAAATCGTATATAGAGATTTTCATTTAGTATATTATAATATTTCAATGATCAAATATGAAAGTTCTCTCTCAACTAGTGGTATACTCTCGGACCATGCTAACTGGTCGTTAGGCCATTTTAATTGCTCTTTTTTATCACCTATTTACCCTTTGGGACCCGACCCGGAGCCCTATTTGCGTGGAACTTTGTTTTTACCCCGCGGCTGATGGGCTATAAAATATGTTACAGGTTTCGGGTTCTCCGCTAATTTTTACGACCTTTCCATCGGTCAGAGTTTGTTTACAATATAGCTGGATATGACGTGACTAGTTTCTTTGGGCATACTAATAAACTAATGTATTAATAGTAGTCCGGTTCCTTTCAAGTCCATGACTTCCGCAGGAAAGAGGCCTTTGAACAGACTGAAAGGTTCCAAGTCTCCAACATATCTATATATTATGTTATCTATGCAATTAATAAAATTTAAGTGTCTGTTTGTAATGTCAAAATAACAGTTTTTTAGTAAATGCATATGAAAGTATATACGATACGTGTAACAAAACACCAATTTTAAAAATTTTTGTCTGTCTCTTTGTTCCGTGTAATCTCCGAAACGGTTGAACCGGTTTTGACGGGACTTTCACTGGAAGATAGCTGATGTTATAAGAAGTAACTTAGGCTACTTTTATTTTAGTAAAAGGACTAGGTTCCGCGCAAACAAAAAAAAAACTAAGCATGGTGAATCGAGTCAGGCGCTTAAATGACTTACGCTGACTGAACCATAAAAGATGTATCAAATTAATGTACTACATAATTTTAGATATGAAAAAGACCTACAAAAAAATTAGCAAGGACATATATATGTCTGTCGTCTAAGGATCACCCACAATAAGCATATAACAGAGAGCGGGAGTAGCACGATTCACGCGTATGCCTGATTGACGGCATTCTTTAGTCCATGCGAACGAAGTCGCGGACACAGCTAATATACTATTAAGTGAGCAATTCTTGTTTATAATATATAATTGGTTTCTTGGAAATGGGTCCAATTATTTGCATAAAATTTTGTATTTAGATAATGTTTTACACTGAAAGTTTACCTAGATAGGTGTTTTTCTTTATTTTAAGTTAACGAACGAAGCTCAGTCGTCAAGATAAAATAAAGTTTAAGAGATTTTTTTGTTTGTTCGATTGATCACGCTTTCTTCTGGAACTAATTGATTATTTGATTATTTTTTTGCATTTCATAGCGTAATTTATTGAGGAGTTTATATAATTTCATGCTCTACCTCTAAAAACAGTAACTATAAACTTAAAGCAGCAGCCCTTTTCTTTTAAATCCCTAAATACATGCATGTATCTATTTATTTGAAAACGATTATAAAAATTTAAACTTAACAAAACATAAAAAATGTTTGCAACTACATACATCTTAGTGAAGCTACAACCTATATGTTAGGTAGTGATGTGTATGAAAGCGGTGTGTCGGGCGGGTGTCCGCGAGGGTAACGGATTCGATTTCCGTTGACGCCGGTGCCCTCTGCCCGTGAAACTGTAATTCGGAGCGTAATCTCAAACTCGGATATACTCGATCCGAAATTAACTTGATTTCGTCGACTTTTCTACTTTATATTGATTGACGCACTTTATAGGTTTAGAAAATATTGTACTGGTGTAACTTTTGGTACTAGGATTGAGAGCCAAAATTCACGGGTCCAAGTCAAGATAAAAAAATGTAAGTATATCCTATACGCGAGATTGAAGTAAAACTTATATGACCTTGTAGCAGAAAATTATTACGATTATACAAAAAATAAAAATAGCTTATTTTAGAATTATAAGTAATTATTGATATTATAACTTACAGTCATATTTACAGCAAGCGTTACGAATAAATTGATTTTATTTCTCTTATTATTATTTTTTGATTTACTACAGACATGTTAATTACATAATTATTAATAAAAATATAATTAAACTGAACTAAGATTTTTTTACTGACAATAGGTTTATAACTGGTTATTAATCACCATACATATGGCTAATATTACATGAAACAACTATTGTAATGGACCCGCTTCAGAGCATTACTTTACGACCTTTGCGAGAATTTATTTGACTAATGCTCATATTTCGTACGAGCATTAAAATGTTTAGACGAATTGATTGCTCGGTGAACAGAACTGTTCAATGAATTGATCCGCTCAAATTCGTAAGTCTTACGAGCGGATAGCTTTAACTTACTCATCAGGTAACAAATAGCATAAGGCTGTTAATTAATCAAAAACTTAAATTCATAGCATTGCAGAGCCGAGTGGTATAATTACCGTGTAGAGTTTGTCGATGTCCATCTCTGTCTAGTAACACTGAAATTGAATTATCCCTTTCATCAGAAATCGAAATGAAAGGATCAAGGGTCGGCCACACTGACGGTAAACTTTGATTGGATGTACAGTCACGAGCAAAATTATGAACCCTTATGAGACCTGAGATACCTGAGATGAAAATTTACAATCGTCAATTTTTATTTTAAACGTACCTATATAGTTAATTTTATTATTTTAGTATGTTATCTGAGCACGTTGTGTTTGCCTATAATTATAACAGTTTTTAGTTTTATATTATAAATAGTTTTTATTAACAACGTACAATGGTATGTTATATTCGTGATCCAAAATAAATAAAATAGAATAAAAACGTATTCAGTTAAGTGGATATTGAAACAATTTTATGATGCTTCAACACCCACATAACAGAAAAACACTGTGTTGCCACTTAATTCACAATTAATCTTATTATGATCGTTCTGATTATTTGGGAAGTTTACATCGAAGAAAATTATTTTTTTCTTGTACCTATGTCTGAATGTAAGCGACATATAATCCAATAACATCAGTGAACAAGTCTATCGATAGCTGGATATATATTGGCTGATCCCGAAACGTGACAAACCAAAAAAATCACTATGACGGGTTTATTATAATCCATACTCCTCTGGGTTGGTAACACCCGGTGTGAGTTCACACGCGGTAGAAGTCTCTCTCTCCCTCTCTTTGTATATATTTTAACATTCCGTCTTGTTTTGGACTCTACAAAAAACGGTACTCCATTTATGTCAATGCATACAATCAACTTATATTCACTTTATCCAAAACTGAATAAATTTCCATTGCAACAAATTAAAAAAATAATCCCCTCACGAGCTAGCATCAGAGCATTTAAGCTGCAATACAGATCTTTATTATGCCCAATGAGACAGCAAAGAGAGCCAGGGAGACGCTAATAGATGAGCAAAAATGTACAACTTGAAAGATTCAAAGCATTGAGAATAATTCAATCCACGAGACATTTTAACCGTGACGCTTTTGAGCAATTCCCTATTTAAACACTTTGGTATTCACGTTTCAATTCGCTAGTATACTGTTGAACTGTATTGTTAATAGTTTTAGTATAAGGGATAGAAATATATAGTCATTTTATTTAGTTAATAGTTTAATTTTCTGTTCAAATTATATTAATTTTGTAAAATTTGGATATGCTCCGATGGAGCTGGCATATACCAACTGTAAAAGCCCTTAAATAAAGAAAAAAAAAATCCATTATTTTTAACCGACCATAAGAAAAAACGGGAGGTTGTATTCGAATGTATTTTTTTAATGGCTGCGTTCCATAACATCTTTGTTTATGAATCGATTTCGATGATTCTCTTTTTGTTGGATAGGGGATACCTTAAGGATTTATATAGGTAGGTAGATTTTAGGTAATAGCGTCAGGTTTTATAATAAGATCCTGTAGCATATTACTGATTTACCGGACAACAAGTTCAAGGACCATGTCAAGAAAGTTTTACTGTCAAAAGGTTATTATAGGGTGGATCATTATGTCATTAATAGTGATGCCTGGAAGTGACTCCCTCTCTGTGCACTCACTAAATTATTATTAATGATTTATATTAACACTATTATATTAACCAGTTCTTCTCGATGACTGGAATATTTTTCGAACCGGTAGTAGTTTTTTGACGTTCATAAATATTTTCCTAGGGCCTAAGTTGAATAAATAAATAAATATGAGGACACAATTTCACACACGGTCATTTAATTCCAAACTAAGCAAAGTAAATAAAGCAATAGTAGGGTTTACTATCACTGCACCACGAGGCCTGTAAAGATTTTTTTGATTTTGATAGTTCTATTTTAATTTCATTGAAATTGGTTCCTTCAACTTCGAAGATACAGAAGCAACTCTTCAACAACATTGAAGTTGGTCCTTTTTTGTTTAAATTTGTCTTGTTACGGTTTAGTTTCGTCGATTACCTTTTACTCTTACTCGTGAATGTATATTTGAAAATAAATATTTATAATTAATATCATATGATATAATACTGCCTTAAGAAAAATCTCGGTGGTCTTCGAATGGGGACTACTAAAAGAATATAAATATTATATAATATAATATAATATTATTATAATATAACTAATTACTAAAGTAAAAGTTCCTTATTCACGTTTTCATTATTTGCAGATTAAAAGATGTTACCACTTTTTGTATTCGCGGCTAGAAATTTGTTAATTCTCGGATATAAAATTAACGATACATACTGTATTTATGGTTTTTGTATTCATGACCTAATTATAGAACGCATGCCTCACAAATAAGAAGCTTTTCCTGTATGCTAGCAGATGACGGTGAAAGACATCATCGTGAAGAACCTGGAAGCTTGAAAAATCTTAACGTCGTAAACGAATATAAAAAAGTACTGTAGACCTAACTGCCTCATTAGCCTAGTGGTGGTGAGAAATTTAAACTGGTATATTAACAAACAAGCTAAATTATTAAAAAGGAAACAAAACCAGACTGCAACAAAAACACTTGACTAATTTTTTTTCTGCTATTTTTACTATTTATTTGATTCCCAGACGTTGTCGTTAAAATATTATATAGTCTATGTCACTCCCGCAATTAATATGAACCTAATATGCTAAAATACATCAAGCCGTTTAGGCTACGGAGTGCGCTAAAGAAATAGACATAGGTACATACATACGCTCGAAAAACAGAACCCTCCTTTTTCGCAGTCAGGTAAAAATTGCCACTGCGTCATATTGGATATAATAATACAAAAGCGATTTCGATACAGTAGTTCTGTGTATAACTGCCTTTACTTTATAATTGCTATATGTAGCTTCAGACAGTATTCATATATTTAAATTTAATGATTGGACCGTGGAATTCTATTATTACAAGCTTTTATTTAACTGGTTTTGTTAGTATGGGTCAAGTCTTGCAACTGAATTTAAAAACAGTTATCCAACGGATTGATCTGTTTGCATAACGTTTAGTTTGGATGATAATGCAAAGTTAGCTGCGTGATGCCATTCTAAATGCAATATGGCGGACTCAGTGTTTTTTATACACCCCCATAATATATAATGGTTATCAAATGAAAAGCTTTGCTGAGATAAAAATAAAAATGAAAATGACGTCATAAGTTGTTACAAATGCACAGAATAAGATAAAACTAAAAAGTTGAAATATTATCAATTAAAACATTTAAAAACAACTTTTAATTTCAATATTTCAGTTGTACTAAAATTAACTATACATAAAAATATTATATAATATAAAAAATTAAAATAAATACTCTTCTTGCGTAAATAAAAAGGGGAGAAAGAGGAATTTAAAAGAAATGCATTTCTTGAGCGTTATAAGCTTTTCAAGAAAATATATATTTTTTGAAAATTTATAATTCTATAATTTTTATTAAAACTGGTTTCGTAGTCTCCTGCTACGAAGATACGCCGTAGCAAATGACCAATGATGTGATATTTGGTTTTACTATGACTTCGTTTTTATTTTCTAATTTGCTAATGGGTAAACTTTCATATGCATGTTAGTCAGTTATTTACCGCCGATATCATGAGAGACCTCTAGGTGTTTTGCGACTGCAAGGCATTGTTTTGTTAACATAGTTTGGATTCCAATACTCGTAAGGGACATCGTACACCCTATACCTAAAATAAAATATAATAATAATGTAAGTAGTATACATATCCTCTAAATGTCTCACTGCTAGGCAAAGTGCTTGTTCTGACGGAAGGCACAGGCTTCATCACCACGCATGTCCATGACATGTTAGTTATTTCAAACGTCGAGAAATATACAGTTTTTTATTTTTCCCACATATAAGTACTGCAAGAACGTTTCTCAAGTGTTAAAGCTACATCACGATGTTTCCTTTCACCGTCACCTGTTTGTGTTACAAAATTAAAAATATTAAATGTACGTGAATTCCCAAAAATTCGAATGTGCGAATGCCTAATCGACACTCCGCCGGTTTATACTACTAGGCAACTAAAATGAAAACTGTTTTTTGAATTGATTTTGCTACTTTTTCTAAATTTATTCATTTCAGGAAATCTACAATTCATAAATTCTAATAAACGTACGATAAAATGATTTTAATCGTATTACAATTTATATAACAATCTCATACCCCAACGAAAATATTAACTAATATTATTTGCATCAAAAAGAACGATAAAGTGCTTCTGGTGTTCATGTGTGTATGGATGTGTATGTGTATGGGTGTGTATATGTTTATGTACTAATTACATTTATTTATCAAATCCTGAAGAATATCAATAACTTTTTCTTTAAACGCTGCATTACTATAAAAAAATATGTCTAATTTTTCAGCTTTCGCATTATATGAATGTGTACACCTTATCAACATTGAATGACGGGCATAATTGGTCTTGGTTGTACGTACGTGAAATATCTGGGGTTTATGGATATATTTAGTTGTAGTCCTTAGACCAATTCATTCTAATAAGTATGTACAATCGATTTTATTGTTCATCAAATTATACAAATTTCAGATCAACTATCTATGTCTATCTATCTAGCGTCTATGTTTCAGGGTTAACATACCCAACTCTCATTCATATCCGCCGATAAAAGCATATCACGACGTCTCAGCATCTTCAAAAATTGATTTTGAATATTTTAAATTCTATGACTATGTATGTTATAATAAGGAGGAGGAGTGTAAGGAGGGGGCGGAGGAGAATATTTGAGATGTAAATTCTAAAATACTTCTTACATAAGCACAAAATAAAACTTTCATAGACGAATTATTTTTAAAAGGAATTGATAATCTACTTACGAAGTCCAACGTTTTATAAGATTTCTGAGTAATGTATTCATAGTGATCTATATACGGTAATTTATGATCGAGATATAATCCCAGATCCCTAACGCATGTTACTCTGGAAACTGTTGTATTATTGAGTCTATAATCATATTTAAGGGCATTTTTTTGCGTGTGTATGTAATGCACTGGCATTTGGCCACATTAAGTTCCAAAAGATTAAGTGAGCAGTATTCGTACAACCTGCTTAAATTTAACTGCAATTTATTACAGTCATTGACAGTACATATCAGCATAAATACTTTAGTGTCATCAGCATACATAGAAAAATTTGCATATTGAAAGCAACAACAAGGTTTTTATACAATAAAGTACAAACAAGCGTATGGTTCGCTTGATGGTAAGCTGCTACGGTAACCTATGGACACTTGTAATACTAGCACGTTGCCGACCTTGAACCCCCTACCACAAAGAACTCTGGAAATCCTACTTAGCGCAGGAACACAACACTAGGTTATTTGGCTGCGATTTACTGTAAGGTAGGTATTTAGGTATTCAGGCAGACTGCCCCAAGTATATAGGAATCTTCAAATAAATTTCTATGTGAACTATCTCTATTTCAGGTCTTATAATGTACTAACTGTGCCCCACGGTTTCACCCGCTTTAATTTTATCCGATAAACATCGCGCCGCCAACGCACCCTTAAGTATTCTTACCTCCTAAACTATGTGTCCAAATAGCATATTCTAAGGAGTAAAATTAAACTTCAAAAAATTGTCTTTATGATGAAGTGACTTTTGTTCGTTAGAATTTAATACTCCATGTCTAAAAATAATGCTAATAAATAACTTTTTAATTTTCAACCAATCTTTGTCACAAAGTACCTTATTGTGGCTTATGTATAAGAGATAGGTAATATGCCATCGATGACTTTTTTTTAGAAATACTATGAATCAATATTATTTTAGAATATTGTATTTCCGTATCATTAACGATTACACCAGCGCACGCGGATAAAACAGTTCGGGAGGGCCTCGACTTCCGACTTACGTAACAAAAATTAATATTTAAGGGTATCTGAGAGTTATAGCGTAATCTTAAATACTATAATACTATATCTAGAGAGTCTGGCTTTCATATATAAAAAAATATATTTTTGTATCCGATTGGTAGTTCCAGAGATTAGCGTGTTTAAACAAACAAAAAGAAAATCTTTATTGCTTCATTATATGAGAATAGATTTCTTAAAATGAACAAATCAAACGACGGATGATGAAATTTGACTTTGATGGTGATTTGATTGCCCTAAAACTATTCATTTGTTTTTTCCTCATTATTTTTTCTTTGGCGTCGCTTATTACCGCACAATAGAAAACATGAAATATCGGTGTATTTACGAGTACGAGTTCTACCGTGGCATCAGTGCTGCAAAAACAGTTCGAAGGATTAATTACGTGTACGGCGCTGATGTCGCAAAAGTATGCATGCTATGTTTTTGGTTTCAACGTTTTCGTTCTGGAAAAAAAAAAAAATTTAAAAATTAAAATGTCATCTGTTTATTACCAAAAATAGCACAAAAAAATATTACACGTATCCTTAACTCTAATCTTAACTAAAAAGATTTTATAGAAAAGGAGTTAAGCTACCTACTTAAATAACTAAATGGTTTTAATTAACCTTTAAAAAAATATCGCTTGAGTATATTTTTGATTTGGCTTCTATTTTTGTTTTCAAGCTTCTCGACTATAGCTTTAGGTAATCTATTTAACGTACTGGGCAGAATGCATCTCCGAACCCTCTCACCGTACACGTTGTTACATTTAGGTATTTCAAATGTCGGAAGATATACCAGATTACGTAAGGTCACAGGTCTTACTATCCTATTTAAGTTCCACTTACAGTTACTGTATTGAGTTACAATTGCCAAATCCAATTTATCGAAAATGCTCAGAACTTTACAATAATTAAATAAATAATGATAGTTATCTTTGTATTTATACTTAATTTTTAACGGAACAATGGTTTTCAATAACCTTATTTGTAAATTATATATATCCTTCAAATAACTCATATATGTACGTCCATAGCTAGCTAGTCCATAATTTATCACTGAATCAGCCAATGACATATACAAGAGCCTCAATGTGTTATATGGAACTTTATGTTTAAGTATGCACAATTTTGACAGCACAGCTCTAAGTTTACAACATACCTGGCCAACATGCGGACCCCAATTAAATTTATGATCTATTTTAAGCCCAAGATATGTATGCTCTTCCACTACGTCAAGGTACGAACATTTCGACGTTCAGAACCAATCCCGTGGGCGGCCGGAGATCAAAGGGGAAAATGAAGAATTGAAGGCTATTATGGAAGTGGATCCATCACAAAGTACTTCAGAGATAGCTGCAGGCTTCGGGGTAAGTGATAAAACTGTATTAATTCACTTGAAGCAAATCAGGAAAGTAAAAAAACTTGATTTTAAATCGAATCATTACTTGTGATGAAAAGTTGATACTGTACGATAATCGGAAGCGCTCGTCGTAATAGCTGAACCCTGGAGACCCAGCTAAATCCTGCTCTAAACGAAAATTTACTCAGAAAATGTTACTTGTGAGTGTTCGGTGGACTAGCGCCGGTGTCGTTCACTACAGCTTTCTAAAATCTGGCCAAACGAATACGGCAGATATCTATTATCAGCAACTGCAAACCATGAAGGAAGAACTAGCTGCTAAACAACCGAGATTGGTCAATCGCTCTAGACCACTGCTGCTTCACGACAACGCAAGACCACACACTGCACAACAAACAACCACTAAGTTAGATTAGCTACAATTCGAATGTCTGTGACATCCACCGTACTCCCAGGATCTTACTCCAACAGATTACCTTTTTTCCGGAATTTGGACAACTTCTTACAAGGAAAAAAACCCGATGCGGCAATCCAAACCGTCTTCAAAGAATTTATTGATTCTCGCCCCCATGGTTTTTTTAGTAAAGGGATTATGAACTACCTATGAGATGGCAAAAGTGCATAGATAACAACGGTGCATACTTTGATTAATTATATATATATATTTTACAAAAAAAAAAAGACTTTATATTCCTCCCGTACAAAACGCCAATTCACCTAATATTGAAGCCCTTTCATTGAAATGTTATTTATTAATTTCGTTAACCAGTCCTGTAGAATGTATAATTTTATTTTGATAAAAAGATTAAAAAAGTACAAATGTTGATATAGGTTAGAGCTATTGTAACTTTCCTCTATGTACTTCTTTTTGATTATATTCGGTCCAAAATTAACGAAAGAGACAGCCCTAAAAATCTATAGACGTACCTATTACGAAAGGCTTTTAAAAAATGTCATCTTCGATTATCGAGAGGCATGTCGTTTCGACTTGTTAGTTTAAAATATCGCAAGCCCGTACCCGGGGAAGGGCGGGGCTGCCAGCATACGCATGCGTACAAAACTTGGTACTTCCTACTGAAATACGATACCCCATAATTCTAGGAATGATTACTTGTTGTGAATTTAATTTGAATGTGCTCACGAGAAGTCCTTTTGATATTGGTTGTCAGTATGTAGCGAGATTTATTTTCAATATAATTTCGATTAGAGAATAACTCATGTAATTGTATAATTTCATGTTTATAATTTGCTTTTTTATAATGAAAATTAGTTCTTGTTTATTTAACTTTAGACAATTACAAAAAAAAAAAAAAAATCAGAACAAAAAAAAATGGCTCAATATTCTACCACTTCCATCGAATGGTAGGAATCGTGGTAGTTTTCAGCGTTGAGTATAGCAACACAGTTAATCCGTGTCAGTCGGCTGCCGACATCTGCGTGCGGCGTTCGCGTAATGAACAGTAGAGTATTATGACATCCGTTCAGAGATAGTCGCGCGCGAAATGACTTTGCTTCTTTCCAGAACAACTTCTTCGAGTGATGACCATATAAGATCAGTGAAAGTGTGTGTCTCGTAAATAGTTTATTTATAGTTTTATCTGAATAAAAATTCAATTGTGAATATAATAATGTATTATAATGAGAAATTTATCTTTTTATAGTGACAACCGGTAAGTAATTAGTTTTTTATTTAATATAATTTAACTTAAACTTAATATATCGGTGTAAATAAGAAAATATTATTTTTTTATCAATAAATGAAATAAATATAATTGAAAATAAATCGGGTTGGTTATTTATAGAAAATATCGTTACATCTTTTTCGTTTTGTTGAAATATTATAATATCAAATTGCATTTGAAGTTTATTTATAAATTTAAACAGATTTTATAAAGAATAATAATTTAAGATGGCAGTCAATTAAACATATGATTATTTATAGTTTATAGTTTACCTTTAAAAGAAAAATAATTTTCAAATAAATGTTTTAATTTTAGAACACGTTCTATAGGAAACAAATTAAGCATTAATATACATATGTTAAAAATCTGTAATATAAAAAACGGAATTAATGCATAAATAAATAACCACTATGAAAATTGATAGTCATGCGATGTGAATTCGATTTTCGTATTAATTGCGTGCGCTTTTTCTCTTAAACCATTATAATTTTATCGTTGTGGCCATATTCTCACCGGATTTCATTGACGATGTGGCCCAAGATGGTGGCCATGCTAAGCCTAGTGGAAGACTGGCTCTCAAGTGCAGCTACTGGAACACAACTATTGGTGTTTGATGATAGAATTTCAACTTGAGGGTGATAGCTAGCCAGGCGGGTTTTAGAAAAAGCCCTACACCACCATGATATGGTTTCATCACGATGTTTTCCATCACCGAAAGCTTAGGCTCATTGCAGGGATTCGAACTCAAGTCAAAGTTTTAAAATATTTTTTTGTTTCATATTTAAAATCCACTTTTTTTAAATTAAAATTAAAGTAATAATCAGAAATTCATTTAAATGATTTTTATTACGTATTATTAAAATAATATTCGTTTTTATCTAACCGCATAAACAAAAGAATTGTGATCGTAAATAGAGAAGTCCTTTTGTGTAAAAAAAAAAAAATTACGTTACGAAAAACAAACTGTAAGAACACACCGAGGATAATGTCCCGGGATTTAGCCAGAGGTCTGACCGCATTGAACATTATCGTTGGCCCCACAGACGGCACACGCTATTAACCTACGCCCCGTAACCATACTCTCTACGAGTTGGGTAGCAATTAGTGCTACGGCGTAGCCGCGTAGCACTGTAGCAGTTACGATATGTAATTACCAGCGCTTAGAAAGATGGCGCAGAGGGAAACGTTTTACTTTTGTTGTCTGTATAAGATTTTATTGATATACAGAGTAATGATGGGTTAACTAGTACAATGATAATGGTCTTGGCTTCGAATATTTATTTTTTAGATAGGTGATCACCGTGGGATATATAACCCTTCGCCAGTTTCCTCTATTATGCCTGACTTAAATGTATCTTTGCGTTATGTTTGAGGGACGTTCGTAAGAAGGAGGGAACAAACTGGCTGGGATACTGTATTTTAGCTTCAAAGTACAACAAAGAAATGACGTAAATAAATTTTTTATTCGTGCCAAGATAGAGGTCACCATAAAGCTGTAACTTCGTAGCCAAGCGCATGTGTTTCTTGATTAGTTATCATGTTACAAACTTTTTTACTATTTTTCACAATATTGACAATTTTCCAAACTTTGGCCTATCACAAAACAAAATACAAAAACTATTTTTGTAAGAAAAATGTATTACGACTTTTGGTAATTGGATAGAGCGTGTACAGACAACTTACATAAATCGTTCCCCGCCCCATCTTCCTAAACGTCCGCAATTAAGTTAGTTCTCTTACGCCTACCTACTTTTAGATACAGGTGAAGTTTAATAGGCATTTATTGACATACAACCTCGTATCTCTGGTAGAACAGCAAAAAATTGCAACTGTTTTGTTCAATACGGACAAAACTATATCACATCAACCGATTGTTGTTTTTTAAATATATTAATATTGTTTTAGGGTTAGCATAGAGGGAGTGGATCTCAAATGCAGCTGCTGGAACAGACCTGTAGGTGTTTGACGACAGCTTTTCATCTTAAGGGTAGTTGCTACCTAGGCACGCATTATTGAATGCCCTACCACAATAGTATTTTTTCCTTGACTGAAATTTCAAGCTCATTGCAGGGCTTAGACTGAAGCGTTTGTCAATAAACGCTACAACTCAACTGCCATTACTTAACTGTTTTGGTACATAATTTTCAAAGACAATCTATGAAGAAATGAATGAACGTAGGCGCGGATCTCGTCCAATGAATGACCAGCCGAAGCGTTGCTATATTTGTTATGAACACACTGGCTATGCCAAACCTACGCCCCTTTGTAGCAATTAGCTATGATAATCCTACGTTGTTAATGTTTAGTGTACCTATCTATCTCGGTTATTATTTTGTAGAATTATATTGGTGCGAGTAGTACCACCAATCACTTTTCATTATTATCTCCAATCGCCTGCTATCTGTACTTCGGCAAGCGCTTCGAATGAGTGGCAAAGCTATCAATTACATTTTTTTTGTTTACTGTAACATAAATGCCGTTGTTACTTATGTCGTATTTTTTAAGCGCCTGAATAAAGTATTTAGGTATAATCGTAAGAAATAATCTTTACGATCGATACTAAGTCTTTGCAAATGGTGTAAATTAAAACATATGATATATTTTGATATTGTGAGTGTGTTTGCGAAGAGTTAATTTTGCGGTCTTCCTTATTCTTCCCTCACATACCACATGGAGCGGCGGCTTTAAAATAAGTTGCCTGCCTACTAGTCTGGTGCGGCCTTCAATAAAATAGCTCAGTGATCAATGGACGAAAGACAACTATTACATCTAACTGAATATATGGAAAGGAACATCATCCACTAACCTTGAACATCCGAAACTGCTTCCTCTCCCAATCCAGCCTGGAGCTTAGATACGTCAGCAATCCCAACACTGCACATAAACGTATTCCATCTCACTAAATGTTCTTCACCACGTTAAAATGCACACACGGAGTGGCGAGGTTGTTCAACCGCGAGACAATCGGTCAGCGTATTGCGACGTAATATATTGTCGTAACATGAACTCGAGCGATCCGATCTCAATGGTGTTGGTAAGGGGTGGCGGCGGTTTCCTCTAACAGTGACGTTGTATGACGCTACAGCGTCGCCAGTTAATTGGCATTAGGAAGGACACAGATCAGAAGATGTCGGTGTGTCCGATTTCATTCTGACCATATAATAAAAAAAATGAAAGAATTGAAATAATTGACTCAAACAGTCAGTGTTCAGCAAAAACAGATTATCAGTTATGTAGATAAACTAGCTGAGCCTTACGGTTTCACCTGTCTTCAATTTATTCGACCAACTTTGCACCGCGTCGCCGCGCCGCCAACTTCTCCCATGTAGCCTTTCGTTGCCGTATTTTTGTATTGACAGCAAGTAAAGGATATTTTAGGGTGGATAATTCATTACGTGAATGATAGTGATGTCTGTGAATATTTCTTCTCGGCCCATCCACTAAAATTAAACGCCTGTAAAAATTACTTTTACAGATTTGAAAAAATCATCAAAAAATGTTATTGAATAAATCGAGTTTCTTGCCAGTTCTCCTCGACGACTGGATCGTTTTCCGAATCGTTGACGTTTTTAATGTCTTCTAAGGCTCTTAGTTGAATGAAGATACTTTTAACTGACTTAAAAAAAAATGAGGAGGTTCACAACTCGAATGTAATTTTTATGGCTCTTCAGTCATAAATTCTTTATTTATGAATCAGTTTAGATGATTCTTTTTTTATTTAGAAACGAGATGCCTATTGAATCTTCGACTTCGAAAACCATAGAACTCCTCAAAATCATTATGTTGCTTTTCTTTTTTGGTCAAAAATTGTCTTGTTGATTTTGGTAACACTGTAGCAGTGTGTCTTCTAACGCTCGTCTAGCTAGATGGGTTTGGTTGGTATAAAAAAAGCATTTATAGCAGCCTATGTTTGGTTGCAACACCAGAAGCAATACACGTCGACCGTTTAAAAAAATGTTCACTTCCCTTTGAAAGAACCTCGTATTGTAGTCAAACGGTAAGATCTCAGTAGGCTTCGCTGACCTGGCCGCAACCATTTAGGCCATAAATAGTTTAGAAATAAAACGTAGGGCTGTAGGTGTGGAGGCGTGTGTGTAGGTGTGTAAACGTGCAATAATATTGGATCGAATCTAAAAAAAATCATAAAGATACGCTCGTGTCGACAACCTCTCATACACCTTTTTTAATTTAATATATCTGCCCCCAACCCCCTTTTTCCGGTTATAAAGGTAAAGGCGTACGTGTCACAGTAATTTAATTTATATGGCGCGTTTCAGTGTGCCTCGCGTAATTTTTATTACATTTCACCTGTTCCTATGGTATTAAAGGGGTCTTCCTTTAATATATATATATATTTTTTTTTTTTCTAAGATTATAAACATGGTCCTAGATAAAAATCACAGACTAACGAATCACGTACTATGAATATAATTCACGGACTGCGAATTAGTTATGTGAACGGTTCAACGATCCAATCGAGTATCTATCGCTTCTCGTGCGCTACGCCTTATATAACAATTCCACTTCATCAAAGCAGTAAGGTAGTTATGAATATACCCCACTTGATTATTTTCTGACGAGGGTAGCGATAAATATCTAATGACGTGTGTATTCAGTTGAAGAGGCTTGGAGACCGGCATGATGGCGACGGTCAGCGATGGATTACAGATCTCTCGGTGGTGACCGTTGTTTTTCGAATTCACTGCGATGGTGATAAATTTCATAATGAAGTTGTACGTTAGAGAACTAATGCAACCAACAAAGCTCAAAAAATAAGCATGCGTAAGTGGCAGTGGGTGGGTGACGTCTCTAGAAGAACTAACCGATGGAGTAGACGAGTTCTTGGGTGGAGACCACGTCTTGGCTAATATAGTGTAGGCCGTCCTCGAACCAGATGGAATTATGACTTGCGGAAAGCCGGAGAACGGATCAAATGGCAAACATTACGAGAGGCATATGTCCGGCGGTTGACATCATTGTCGTGTATATAAAAAAGTATGTTTAAATTTTTTATTTTATTTTGTATTTTGTTGTGGGTCGTTGCTAGTATAGTTATATAATAATAAACAATTTTGTTCAGCAAAGAGTACATTCTCTTTGAAATAATATTTTTGTGTTTGTGTTTTGTATGTGTGTATAATTATGTCAATTGGTAATGTTAATTTTCATCGTATTTATTTCGCCTACAACATTAGGCTACTAAAACATCTTTGATCACATTAAAAGAATGTATCGAAAATTAAATTTTGATAGCCAAAGTACTGTTGAAGACTGATTCACTACACCCCTATAAATCTGTTATGTCACATCTAGAAGAGCTGTATCGGACACTGGCTACTGGCCAAGTGTTATACTGTCTAGTATAATTTGAACCCTCGATTCTAAATATTTCGAAATATCTTTAATATCACATCACAGGTCAATCAGAGTTGGTCCATTGCACTTGAGAAATTGTCACAGAAATGACCTGTATTGTGATTTTATTACTCAGTTCTTTTGAATATTAACTATATATATTAATAAATATATATGTATGTAATCACTCAGATAAGTCTTTGTCGTCCGCTTTTTAGGTTTTGTTGGTGATATTTGGTACACGTATGAATAACAGACAACGCAAAATAAAATTACATAATTTTTTCGACACGCTTCCATTCTATTCCGTTTCGTTTACTCAAAGACAATAATAAGTTACTTCGCACAAGTTTTTTTTTCAGTAATAATAATTTTCGTCACATAATTTTAAGATTTCTAAAACTGTTATTGATATTTTTTGTTTATGAATTGTTTTGCAAACTATTTTGCAGTTGGCTTCAGAAATAAATACATACATACATCAAATTCGATATCAGCAATCTATAGAAAAACGATCTATAACAAAATTTGAAAGAAAAAGTACATGTATAGACATTTATTATAGATTTCTTAATCATTATATTAATACGTGAGAAGAAAACTTCGGACTCCTTTTTAAGTGTATTGCGTGCATGGGTGTGTGAGATTTGGAATGGTTAAAGCTTATACGGAGAAGTAGTGCGGAAAGCTAAAATTTACCTATAATATCTGTTACTAATATATTAAATAAAATAAATGAATACTGTGAATCCTAACACGAAAAATGCCGTTGAACTTAGACCCCCCAAAATATTGACATTGTCATCCAATGAAAAGTGTCAGCAAGTGATATAATATTCACTATTTAGGTCCATACTGCAAATAACAAACAGAAAATATTCTATGACTAAAAAGAAGCTGGTCGAACTTTGATCATTGGGCGACCGCTAGTATATATAGGTAAGTAACATATTTAGTTATTTAATCTATCTATAATATAAATATAAATATAGCAAAAAATAAAGTGACGCTATGTCAAAGGATGGGGTTCTAATCTTAGAATAGATTGGGCAATCTGTTAACTAATACAATGTAATGTAATCAGAACCTCGTGGTGCAGTAAATAGCAAGCACTTATATTGATCAGATGGTCTCAGGTTCCTCCCAACACAGAATGGATTTTTATTCGCATAATATTCAGTGTCGTGTATGGGTGTTAAATATCTAGGTATATATTGTGTTTACAAGTTTCGTTTCTCTATTAAAACTCCCCGCGGATAAAATAACCGATTAATTCATGGTTATTTAAACATTTTCATTAAAAAAATTGCCGTTGTCTACTAATGTGAAAGTGCTCAGAAAACAAATTGTTATAGCACGTAGTAGGTTGCATTCCGGACACTTGCTCCTGAATAAATTTTGCTATCAGTTGAAATAATGTACTTCTTCTAATTGTGAGCAATGGAATAGAGTTCAAGATATTAATCACGCATAGACTGGCAGTCTGGCCTCTTGGTCTCAATATGTGGAATCAGGGTGCCTTCGATACTTCCATTTAGGCAATATATTGTCCAACACTTACAGTACTGACAACCTTTCGGTATACAACTTGATTGCTAGTTACTTCATTTAAATGTGTTAAATGCGTAAGTCAACCAGGCCGACGTAACTCAAAGGGTTAAAAGTCAGTAAACCAAGAAAAAAGATGAAAATGTTATGTGGTTTGATAGATAGACTTGAAGTCTATGTTATCAAACTCTTATCACTTCTCATTTAAAAATATACGAGATTGTAAGCAGCGGTTTTGGTTAAAATCCAATTTACCCATTTGAATGCGACAATTTACAACAATAAAAATGTATATACATAATATATACGTATTTGTGAACAATAATGGTAATATCTCAAGACCGGCGTTTTCATGTCGCACAAAAGATTTAATATTGAAAAATACAGAGCAAAGAATTCCACGTTTCCGTTTTATTTAAATATAAAAAACGTATTTCAAAAGCGGGCGATATTCAGCATGAAAACAAACGGTTACGTTGAAACACAAAATGTATTATTTTCATCACAAAGGGGGTCTCCGTTTGATAGAATAGAGAAAAAACTTGTTTACATTAAGTACTGCATCTGAAGGGAACCCGGCGCAATCAAGTTGGGATAGGCTGCAAGTTAAGCGCTGTAGCGTTAGCAGGAATCGATTCAATTTGAAAGTACTTCATTTGAACGTTAGGAATAATACTTTCGTGATTGCATAGTTGTATTGATTATGCCAGCCTGCAAATCTCTAAGCGGCTGGATTATTTGGACACCGATTACGTGACAATATGGCGAGTGTATGATGGTCGTATTTCATTAAGACATAATCGTCGTGTCCTATTTGCAGACTTCTTTGATGATTTATATGTTCATTTACAGCTTGCTTACTAACTGCTGGAGATTGATATTAGCTATTTCTATCGTTATGTTGCACCTTTATTGCATTTTCAGGTATATTATATTATTTGTTTCACAAATCTGGTTACAATCGTGCGTTTCTATTATGGTAATCCTTATATGGTAAACTTGCTTTTGAAAATTGTAACCTACTAGATGCGAAACTAACATGCGCTATATAGAAGTGGTATTTATATAAATTACACTTTAAAGTACAAAATATTTAAACAAAAATAATATAAATTAAGTTCGGATTACACTTTTTTTTAATTTGAGACTTAATTGAGGCTAAATAATTATAGAAAATATCGAACTCAGTCTGAATACTTGTATACCCAGCACATTCAGTAGATGAGCGAGTGTTGCCCAGTATCTATTCGACCAAGGAAATGTTCTGCGATTCTGCAAATGAGTACTACTACTACGAGAAATGGAGATATACATATAACTCGTGTAATAAAAAAGGACTGTCAATGTGAGAATTTTATAACCTTAAGTAAGAATGACAAATCTAAGATATTTCTCCTACATTGGAAAGCCTGTAATTTATAAAAATTTAAACGTGATTCATATGAATGTAGAAAATGAAATTACCCATCGTTATAATCTTTAGGTGACCCTAATAACAGAATGTGTATCCTATTTTAGTCCGTTTCTTGATTAAGAAATGTTCAACTTCTTTACCCAAACCTCTCAAACTTTAATCTTCCGCGTTGGTGACTTCGGTACACGCAGAATTACAGTAAAGTCACGTCAAACCCACGAGGTTTGCCTGTTGATAAGAAATTACCACATGTAAGGATGTATTAAATGGAAATTAAAGGATGTATAAAAATTAAATTACACGCAGATGTCTTAAAACTTAAGTCGCTAGCGAACGGAGCCGACAGTTGATTGCGTTTGTTTTAGAATTTTAAGACGAATCCGACAAGGGCATTCTTTACTCGGTAGTAAGGTTTGCTCATTACTAACATAAGCAATGTTCATTTCACTACAATATCATGTTGATGTTAAATTATGACGCAATCCAAAATGGTTACACGCTAAGCCTATAAAGTGATTACAATAGTGGTGTGCCCCGCGGCTCCGCATGCGTTTGTCACACAGTAATTATTTTCACACCGTAATTTTATTTTTGTCTCATATTATTGATAATTCCTATAGCCTATCAAGTTATGAAATCATGTATACATTCCGTTTACGAAATTTTGTCAAAAGCGGTTGAGAATAAATAAAACAAACAAAACTTTTAAATTTTTAACACTCTTTAAAGCCTGTCAATAAATTATGAAATGTCATCAAAACTGATTAAGAATGAATAATTTTTAATTTTTTAAGATAATCTCGTTTTTTATTATTCCTCAAAGTGTTATTGTATATTATCATAGACCATCATTCATGGTATAACTTATACTTCACGTGAAAAAAAAAATAGAGAGAAAACTAAAGATTTGATAATTTAGGTGAGGTAATTAGCTACATTTAACATGAAATGACGAATTATTCTCTTTCTCGTTGTTCCAAAATGCTCTATGCTCTTTTAAATTTAAGTATGATAGATACATTAGCTTGAGCGCATCTTATCATTCTGACGAAGTTTTATCTCGATAACATAGAGAAATACCATTGCATGTTACACAAACTTGTTTAAACAAACTTATACTTGAAAAGCTGAGAACTAAGAAAATACTTGTCTTTCAACTCCTAGACGGTATCATAAATCTTCACGATTCAGGCTTGTTCACCCCCCGTCACCCTCGCTACCCCACCTCACACCCAAGCAACACTTAACTAACTTTAGACTGATAAATGTAACATCTAAGGATTTGAAATCCCATTCAAATATCGTATTGTCTTAGTTCTTGGGTATCCGATTCGTGTTATAATCTAGTATCCGCGAGTACTTAGCGAGCGGGGGGCGGGAGCGGATGGTTCGGGTCAAGGGGCGAGGAGGGGGGGTATGTCCTACAAACACGGATTGAGATGGCTGGGGCTGACGCCTGCGGCTGAAGGCTCGTGCTCCAAGGAACAAGCGATTGGCGATTAATAGTAATTTATTTAAAATTACAATTAATCCTGTCTGAAAAATTGAGTTTGTAATCGTCCTTCGACACATTTCAAGGAATGAAATGACATCTATACTTATAACGCTTAAGAGATTTTTTTATGTTTGTTTGTTTAAACGCGCTAGTTTTCTGGAGATTGTGATCATATTTGAAAAAAAAAAGCTAATTTCTTAACCCCTTGTCTCCCTTAAATAACAAAAATCTATGTAAAATTGGCATATATGCTATCCGCGGGAGCAGAAGTATTAAAAATGAAACAAAAATTCCACTACAACATAATCACAATTTATTTTCTATTTCTGCTTTTTATTTCCATCCCAATCATCGTACTTAAATATTATATAGCCTATATCACTCCCGCAATTAAGAAGAACCTACTGACACCTCGTATGCTAAAATCCATCAAGCCGTTTAGCTACAGAGCGTGTTAAAGAAATAGACATACAAACATACACTCGGCAAACATAACCTCGTTTTCGCAGTAGGGTATTTTTATAGCCTATTGTTTATTGAGAAAAGTTTGTATGCTATATAATATCACGATAGAACATGAACGTCAATCAATTTGGCCAGCTGTAGGCAAGTATGTGAAGGGAGAACAACGATACATTATACGACGGAGAGTTGCTCAAAAATTAAACTCGTGTGGATACCATGGAACACACTAAAGTTCCATCGTCATAATAAGACTTGTTAAGGAAGAAGTGAAATTTTCTCCAAGCGTGTTTATTCCCGACATAGAACTTTAGAAAACGAGTCATGTTCAAGCAGAGTCTAAGCAGTTGATAATTTGGTGAACGCTCTTAATTTTCACGATTCATCAAGTGAGACTTTAGGTCTAGTCTAGATGAAAAAAAAGAATACTATTGTTTATATATACCTATTTATAAGTTTATTATATTATACCCTTATTTATCATTATCATCATTTCAGCCGAAAGATGTCCACTTCTGGACATAGGCCTCCCCCAAAGATCGCCACACTGACCGGTACTATACTACCCGCATCCAGCGGCTTCTCGTAACTTTTACCAGGTCGTGGATCCACCTTGTGGTAGGTCTACCCGCGCAGCATCTTCCGGTATGTGGCCGCCACTCGAGAACTCTTTGGACCCATCGGCCATCCCTTCTACAAGTTACGTGGCCCGCCCCCTGCCACTTAAGTCTAGCTACTCTTACGGGTAGATCACGCTCCAAACATAGCTCTCTCCAATGCCATTTGAGTGACCTTGAGCCTTGCCACCTTATTAGCAAACAAATAAGTTTGGTAACTGCTCATTGAAATCCGATATAAGTCAGATATAATTTTTCCGCTTTTGCTTATGACTTAAAGGTTGTTGAACTGTCCGTTTGTTCTACAGAACCAACGCGTGGTTTTGTTTCATCTCGTATCACTATACATTTGTAACTAGATAATAATCATTATTTTCTTTTTCATAATCACATGAATTTTATTGTGGTGTTAACGAATTCTATTAGAAATAATATTATGTCGTTTGAAATTAAGAATCACTCACTTTCTCTTCTTTCAAGTGCTTGGCTGTAATACAGTTGGCTGACGGCTGTCCGGTGGGCGGGAGCGAGCGAGATTCTCCTCATTGGGGACTTCAACAAGCTACCTTACACTGATCGGGAGAACCTTTTTGAGATGTCATACTGCCGACCAATAGCAGTCGTCAAAATACACACAGGAACGTCAAGGAACCCTACGGACGTTGCTTACGCACTTAGTGAAGTCTACAACGGTATTTTCTCATTAAACCCGACAGTGAGATCCCTGAGGCTTGAGAGTTACTCGGGAGCGCTGATTCCCCCAAACCCTCCCGATACTCTCTTTCTGGTTCACACCCAGGTGGAGAAAAAAAGCTTTAATAAACAAGGGCTACGGGAGTGGGGAGGGGTCGCACGTCCTGACGATCCACGAGTCTCAGGGGTTGACCTTTAATTCGGTGGTGATCCTCCAGACAAAGCGCAGGAGTCTACAGATCCACGATAGCGTGTCCCGTGCTATCGTGGCTATCACTAGACATACAAACACCTGGGTCTACTATACCGATGTAGCTGATGATGCAATAGGGCGCTTTATCCGTAGGGCGGTGAGTGCCTCGGCGAAGGAAATAGTGGATTATAACATTAAGATGGCCCTTAAACAAGGTGAAGAAAAGGTTATACAAGCTTTGATTTCCGAACCTCACCTCCAGGGTAGTTTGGCGGACGCGGACGTGCCTAGCTTGTTGTCACTTTTGTTTTTTACTTTGGGTAAAATTAACGTAATTTTTTGTAAATGCTGTAACTAAAAAGAATCAACCAATAATAAGTACTGTAAAATAGTGATAAGTATTATTTTCCATGTAACTCTCTTGTAGAAAAAAAAAAAACTAATAGTCTAGTCGACAAGTTGAAAATGGTACAAAATAGAGATACTGCTCTTAAAATTATGTGTGATAGCTCATTGGAACCGGAATGAGGCTTAGAAAAAAGTGCCAAAAGCGTGTATTAGCACATAAAAAATTGCAAAAGTTATAAACAATTAAAAATGAAAAAAATAGCATTTTGTTTTTTGCTAATATTTCATAAACTATTAATATTTAAGAGATTAAAAAAAAAATCTGGTAGAGGAGGAAATTTACAATAAAAAACTGGAACTCTATCTCCATTATTTATAATTTTAATTTAACGCTGAAAATAGGTCTGCGCGCGGCATTTTTAGATTGCGCGCGCGGCATCAAAAGCGAGCACAGCACATTAATTAATTTATTTAAGGTATTGACTTTTTTTTATTTGAAAAAATTATGTTGTGTTCTGAACACTATTAATATTTTATTCCCGTTGAAAATTTAACTTAAAGTTAATTTTTCAACAAGTTAAACAATTGTTAACTAACAAAATTTTCTCGAACTTCCGTCTTTATTGTAAGTGAAAGAAAATGTATAAATAATTGTCATAAAAAATTTTTGCTTCATAGAGCCTTTCTTACATACATACTTGACAAGATCGCGCCATAAAAGTGAAAAAAATATTTATACTTTGTTTATAATCATTTTTTTACTTGAACAAAAACTGAAAAATCCAAGTAATGTTGTTGTTGTTTGTTTTTCACTTACAATTAAGACGGAAGTTCCGGAGAATTTTGTTAGTTAACAATTGTTTAACTAGTTAAAAAATTAAATTTAAGTAAAGTCAGCCCATGCATATCCAGTTTCTATTTACGCTGGCAGGCATTACAGTTGCGACTGCCGATAGATTATTGATCTCTCTCTCTCTCACCACGGTTTTAGATGGTACAGTGCTTATGATCAAGTACAGCACTTTATCGTGCTCGTAAAAAAATTTAGCAAAGAGTAAACCAGATAGATTTATTAAGATGTTAGTGTTCCTTTATTTACGATAAACAATAATAATCAATTTTGAGGGCACCATTTTACACACGGTTATTATGTATTATACGGCCATATCTTGTATTAAGGAACTAACTAAATTGCTGATATAACATACCTATTTATCACAGAGACTCATAACTAAGAAATTAACAATTATGCTTATCAGACAAAAGTCAGTCAGTTATGCGCAAGGATCGCACCCTTTTAGAAAATACTAAATTAATTAGGTTTTTTTTAAATTAACTTTAAACCAATTGTCCGTTAATTGGTGTCAGCTTTTTAGGGCGTAACGAGTCTAGTGTATTATAGAAGTAATTGTGTCATGTTTTTAATAACTTAATTCATCCAAGAGATCCTCTCTCATGACTTGTGGCACACAATAATATTTTGTGTATTTCTCGAGAGAGTCGCCACGTGATTATGCCACGTCACGTGTTACTTAACCGCGACCTGGATTTTGTAGTGACCTTTACTTTTGTAGATTTTATTATGCTACAACTAGCTGAATATTTCGCAAATTGGTGATTATAAACAATCTATCTAATAGCTGTCATATTAGTTAAACTCATTGATAATAATAATATAAATTTCATAAAATCGTTCTTGCCGTTTAAATTTAAATCAGGACACAAACAAATTTTTTTTGTTATATTTATGATCTGTTTCGTTTATAATAAATATGTATCAGGTAACTTGATCAGGATAGAAAGAACCACACATTTATTAATACTAGCGATCGCCCTAAGGCTGAAATTCGATTAGCGACTTTTGATCATAGACTATTTTCTGTTTGACATTTACAATATTCATAAACAATGACTTTTATCTACATCTCGTGCTGTCATTTTTCGTTGAGTGGCAATGTTAATATTTTTGGAGGTTAAGTTCAATGGCACTGTTCGGTTTAAGATTCGCAGTATTAATTTATTTTATTTAATATATTAGTAACAGCTACTATAGATAAATTTTAGCTTTCTGCACTCCATCTCCATATAAACTTTAACCATGCAAAATCTCATAGTTTTCCATGCACGCAATAATACGCTTGAAAAGGTACCGAAAGCTTTTGCTTCACGTAGTAATATTTAGAAGATAGACAATGGTGTACAATATAATATTGTAACATAAGTGCTCAGTTCATGGTCGATCACCAGAACCTCTTTAGTAAGCTCTAAGGTTTTTATTAGTGGCCATTCAACGCGTATATATTCTATATAGGATTGACAATATTGTATTGGACAACTTTTTGATTTATTTTCACTCTTACTCGTTCCATTTAAAAGTGTAAATGTTAACAATAAACACACAACACGCCCCCAGCCACAGAGTTAATATATTCAGGGCGGCCGATACTCGGGTTTGCGCGTTTAATTTACCGATTGAGCTGTCAATAACACAGGGTTGGCGCATGAAGCGCTACACCTTTACATGTTCTGATTTTGAAAAAATATCTTGGTGTTTCAGGCACTACGCCAATTGTCCAAGATCATGAATATTTTCGATTATCACTACACGTTTTCTATACGATTTCCATATAATATGGACAGTGTGAGGTGCTAAAAATTATTTGAAATGTGCGTAAAATCTTTACGTGCCTTGGAAGTAAAAAATCTTTGAAGTTGTAGCAGGTATTATGATTATAATAATAATAATTGTAAATTAGCGTGTTACAATCTTGGGCTACATCGTCACTTCATATCAGGTGATATTCTGGCCACATCGTTAAACGTTTAATGAACAAAAAAGTATAATTTTATTTAACTATTTTTAATTTATTTATAATATTGAAGTAAAAACTTCTTTAGCATCGCTGTGATTTGAAAGTCGATGAAACGAAAAAGCGAATGAAACAAAAAAGCAAAAGCGATAGCAATAATGAATTTTATTACCTTACCAAAAAGGCACGAAACAAACTTTTTAAATAATTCTTAAGACATTCTGTTACTGATTGATATTGTGTTAGGTTACCATGGATATTTCAAATGTACATTAATTGAAAATGATATTGTGAATAATGATTGTGAGTACTTGTATGTACATTTTCATAAACTTTAAATTAGTGTGTATTTGATCATTTTCTGAATTAAAAAAAACATAGCTGTGAAGGTTTCAATTCTACCATGTGTGAATTGAACACATAAATTTTTATTTGTTAATTTTTTTTTAATATACAGTGTAAACTCTTTATAACGAAACTCAAGGGACTGAGCATTTTTTGTCGTTATAGAAGTTATCGTTATATTAGTGACTGAAACAACCAAATTACAAGAATTTTAAGTATTATGTTTTAGATAATAAATGCTTATAAATTATTGTTTACACATATAGTCTAATAACTTTTCTAAGCGTTTTGCTATACGATACTTGTTTTGTATTATTTTATATTCTATTATATCTTCTTCTATCAAAATTTTTCATAACATAATCGCTTTCGTTTACGGATGTTAACAGTTTCAAAGTAGGTTTACGACTGATAAAACAATAGGTACAGTATGCTTGGTCGAAGACCATCACTTCCGAGAAAACAATGCATACTGCACGTGTTCAAGCAATTAAGGATACTAAACTAGACTGACTGGATGTTTCGGAGCTTCAAATGTGCATTATTACCTGATAACATGACATAAACAATAATACGATGAATAATGATTGTGACTGTAATTGTATGTACAATTTTTGTAATAGAGAGCGTATGTAAATTAGTATGTATTTGATCATGTGGTTCTGAATAAAAAAAACATAGATGTGAGGTTCATTCACACGTGTGAATTGAACACATAAATTTTTATTTGTTAATTTTTTTTAATATACTTATATAATTTTTTGTATTTGTTTATACAAAAATAAACTTGACTACAAATTTCGACAATGACAATGTTGACTAATACCGTTATTTATTATTTGGACAAGAACTTCAAGTAAAGGAGATCTCAGGCGAATTCAATTAGGGTGGACTGCCTTCGATAAACTAAACATCTTTAAATTAAACTTAGCAAAGTATCTGAAGACCAATTCTTACTTACGATGGCAAAACGTGGACGCTCACAAAAGGCAATATGCTTAAACTAAAAGTTGCAGAAAGAGCCATGGAGCGAGCGTGTTAGGTATCTCCCTCATGGATCGTGTATCAAATGTAGAGGTCCGGAGAAGTACAAACGTTGAAGACATTGGCAAGCGAGTCACGAGACCTAAGTGGAGGTGGGTGGGTCACTCGGCAAGATGAGAAGATAGACGATGCGCCAAAGGGATTTCGGAGGCCGTCTTCCTGATGATCCGATCACATGGCGAAAGTGGCGGGTAAACTCTTGACGAGAGCCGCGCAAGATCGAAAGGATTGGCACGAGCAAAAAGAAGCCTATACTCAGCAATGTGTAAACATGGGCTAAACGGATGGTAAGATTTTACTTAACGTTATTTTCTTCCCAAAAAGATGCGTATTATTCTCAAGTCAGACCTGAACAAGTTTTACTTAAAAAAAAAAAAGGAAACTTTGAATAACTATTATAATATACTCATACACGCATACGTATGATTTTACTTATATGTAGCTCATATACATAAAAAAATACAAAGACAAGAATATTAAACAAGTTTTTAAAATCCTCATGATACTCTATTGTTCTTCATAATATATTGGTAAATATCAGATTTTTTTTTGCCAACCCTATGCTAACATTAGTCTAAAAAAGTTAGGCGTCCGTTTGATCAATACCCGGTTTCTATAAAATGCTTTAGGTACTGAAAGCGACTTTGAACGATTCCTTTAATATTAAATTTAAAATCAAAGTTTCTGTTATCATCTGGAACGAAGCGTCACATCTTCAGAAAAATGGTTTCATAGTAACTCATATATGCATGACATCAGGGTTCAAGGTACTAGTAGTTTACAGATTCTGCTATAGAGCGGACAAAAAGCCAAAGCATCTCTTGTGGAAATATTATCCAATGAAATCTAAACGTAACCGGATTTTAGGCAAGTAAGTGCTACATTTGGAAGAGGTAGCTACCTACAGTCACAATACACACACCAGAAATTTAATATTTTAATTTGCACCCCCAAAACATCTTTCATAACTTAATGTACATATATTCGTAAAAACAAGTTAGATTTTGTCAAAGATAATCACTATGTTAATACTAGAAATAGACATAATTAGTCGTACCGTGTTTTAGATCAAGTAAGACAATAAAAGCTTTTTAGGTAATAGTGTCAAGTTTTATGATAAGATCTCGAAGCACATTACTGATTTGCCAGACAAAATATTCAAGGACCATGTTAAGCACGTTTTATTGTGAAAATGTTATTTATTATAGAGTGGATCATTATGTGATTCAGATATCTGGACGTGACTCTGCCTCTCTGTGCTTCCACTAAATTGATTATTATTGTATTATATTCTACAGTTGATAAAAAAATATCGAGTTTCTTGACGGTTCTTCTCGATGACTGGAGCGATTTCTGAACCGGTAGTTGTGTTTTGATGTAAATAAGTACCTTTTAGGGCTAAATTGAATAAGGAATTTTTGATTTTGATTTCTTGACGGTAAATATAGTACAGTCCAAAAATAACGGTGACCATCGAGGAATCTGATATCCATCTCTGTGCCTTACCGCTCTTTGAAACCCTCCCCGCTTCGCCGAGGAGCTCTCGAAACCCTACTCACCACAGGAATCAAAAGCACTATAGAAATCAAATGAATAAATTCAAAGGATCAATCGGAATAATTGACACGAGAACAACACATATACGGCAAATAGTTTAAATGAGCAGCATTGGATACGCCCACCCATCTAACAAAGGGGGAGTCATTCGCACAAGTTCATTACGTACCTACAGCATTACGCATTACGCATCTCATAAAAGCCTTATTTGTGTTTACAACCGTAGTTAAAGATCAACGCTTTAGTTCGAATGAGAGGCGGTTTCATCTACGCATTATTATGTAGTATAATAATAATGTATTTAGAAATTAACATAGGTATTTGTATAAGATGTTTTTATAAGTGTAGATTCGTTACCCGCGCTCTATTTTGGCGATATTAAAGTCAGGTAATTGCCTGACATTCTCTTAGTCACGTATTATTCAGTGCCATGGTTGCACGTTAATACAGCTCAGAATATACATTCATTTCGTTCTAAAAACAAAGATAACATATAATGCCTTTCATATTCTTTCCCTTTTTTGCGTACTGTATAACTGAAAGCATCATTTATGGTTTGTATGTATAGTTTAATTAAGCGGTTTTTAATGCTATGATGTTGGCGTATAACGCGTCTATATATAAAATGTCATTGGGTATTTATATCATAATTTTATGTTAAAGATCCTATGGTATGGTATAATGTTTTGTAGTTAAGAGGCTGTCATTTAATTTTCTTTTGTTTTACAGGAAAAAAAATCAGTTCAATACAATACATCGTTTATACGCCTTTAAAGTACTTACTTTTGAGTCTATAAATAATCAAACAATATACAGTGTGTAGTACTTGTTAAGAAAGTTATAAAGCAGAAAATTTGATTATTTTTGTCCAATTGCTTTTTTAATTTTTTGTGCTGTTTTGCATTAATGGCAAACTTATATTTACAATTATTTGTTATATCTGAATCAATTAAAATTCTTAAAGAGGCCACAAAAAATATGACACTGTTTCATTATTTTTTTCTTAACTGTCTAATATCAATTTACATAAATATATAATATTATATTAGCAAAGTTCAAATGGTTATTTCAAAACTTTTTACTCGACAGACAGTTAAACCGGCGACGTATTACTTGACAGACACCTCGTATAACTCGTAAAATTACTTTTTACGAAGTAGATATCTACCTACTTGGTAAATAAACAAAATACGATTAAAACTGACAAGGAACAGCGAGGAACCCGGTAGACCTATCAATAAACGTCTGCGAGCATTAATTATTGAGCTCAGGTGGTCGGTCGGTCGGGCGAAGGACGAGGGCCGGGGGGGCGGCGGTCACGCGAACTTTCGTATAAAACAAACCGGACTATCAATAAGGCTCGGTTACTAACCATCAGTTACATCAACTTTTATTACATCTCGTTGATGATTTAGAACAACGAGCTCCGTGGTTATTTTTAATACATATTTTGTTGTAATAAGTACACAAAGTACATAAATAAATTTAAAATTAAAACTCCATTGCCGTATAATGAGTTTTGTTTCACAAATTGTAAAAGGCTTGCACGTGTATGGTGGATCTTCGCGTTATTATAGTAAAATGTATACGAGATATATTTAAATAACATGATTTTTCTGGTTTGTTTGATTTTATTTACGACTAACTGTGCCCGCGGCTTCGCTCACGTGGACTACAGAATGCCTGCGTGAATCTTGCCCGGCTATTTTAAAGACAAAAATGCTTATTGTGGGTGTTCCTTAGAAGATACACGTATACTCTGCCTGCCTTTTATGTAGGTTTTTTAAATGACTACAATAATTTCATACATTAATTTGCTATATCTCTTATGGTTTACTCAGCGTAAGCCATTTAAGCACCCACATTGATTCACCATGACCGGTTTTTTTTTATTTTTTGCGAGACCCTAATTCTTTTTCTAAAATAAAAGTAGCCTAAGTTACTCCCTATAAATCAGCTATCTACCGGTGAAAGTCCCGTCAAAATCGCTCCAACCGTTTCGGAGATTAACCAGATAAAACATTTTAAAATGGGTTTTTTGTTACAGGTATCGCATATAGTTTCATATGCATTTAGTAAAAAGCTGTTATTTTGACATTACAAACAAACACTTCAATTTTATTACCATCAAAAGAACACCGAATGAGTTTTTACTGAGCGAATACTCACTTTCCACCGTCTCGCCTTCACCTTCCATGAAATGTGACTGAGGTGAAGCGATGAGCAGTGTTGAAGCTATTGGGAACAAAATGCCTTAATTAGGCAATTTTTTATTCTTATTATTTCCTAAGACAGGAATAATGTTTATTTGCGGCCGTTTCATTCAACTCGGCAGCTTATTCGAAGCCGATGTTCGGTTACATAATACCGAATAAATATATTATAAAACACACATCGTCCCTTCATCTCAAAACAGGGTCATTCGAAGTTTGACTACACGCAGTCTCTTTAAATTTATAGGCCACATATTATGCTCGAAGGATAAGAACACAAATTATGTGGTTTTTCAATTATCTTTGGATAATATTCAATATAATATAATACTATACAATATAATATTAAAAGCTCGTTCATGCGTTTGTGTATTAGTCATACATATTATTTAGATATGATCGATAACCGATGAGAAAAACGAGTTTCTAAGTAAATGAGGTAGAAAGAAAAAATGTCCGCCAGGTAGATTTACGGTAAAAAATTTTCGGTCTATTATTAATAATTGTGTGGGCGAAGTGCCTAAGCATTATGCGAATGTCATTCGGATATTTTAAATAAAATGGAATGACAGCAATGCCCATCCATGTCCATTAAGTCTGAGTGTTTCTTATAACAAATATAGTTTACTGAGACTTTTTAGAATACAATTCTAAATATTTTTAAGTTATATACATATGTATGTATATTCGATCAGCGACTTTTTGATAATAGACTATTTTCTGTTTGACATTTACAGTATTCTTAAACAATGAGTATTATCTACATCACTTGCTCTCACTTTTCGTTGAGTGACAATGTCAATATTTTCGGAAATCTAAGTTCAATGGCACTGGTCAGTTTAGAATTCGCAGGATTAATTTATTTAATTTAATATTATATTAGTAACAGATATTATAGATAAATTTTAGCTTTCTGCACTCCTTCTCCATATAAACTTTAACCATGCCAAATCGCACAGTCTTCCGTCCATGCAATATGCTTAAAATGGTACCTAAAGCTTTTGCTCCACGCATTAATATATAAATTAAAGCACTTAATATCCACTTTGATATCTATTTGTTACGAGGTTAAATTATAAGGTAGTTAATTCAAAACTATGTTGTCCAAATTGTTGGTTTCTATGCTTGAACTAAATAAATTGCTCTGAATATTATATGATAATTAACTTTACATAATCTTATAAAAAATTTGTCGTGTAAAACAAAAACTTATCCTGTAAGTAGCGTCGGTAATTGTTAAGGCTTTGATGAAATAAATAGTATATAATGTTTAATTCCGATCCCCTCGGTCCTTATTTATCTTAATAATACGATTAAAATATTCTTTATGTCTACATAATTAGTATGTGGCCACTAAATATGAGTTTTTATAAAGGAGATTTTTTTTAAATATTTATTACTTCAGCTTTTAACAGCATAAGCAATAGACTATGATGTCGTAAATTTTATAAGTTAAGTAATACTGTATTCTTAGGTATTCATCGCTACCTTCGGAAATAGTCGGCTGGGGTATATTCGTAATTGAATATTCACAACTACCCTACTGCTCGGAGCGAGGGGAAGGGTATGTTTATAAGGTGCAGCGCATATACTAGCTGGGAATTTCGCGGCTGAGTGCCCTAAGCGATGACCACCAAGCTCGGTGAAACTGTCAAAGTCTTCTAAGGCTTCTGGGCCCGTACGGCTAACAGTGTAGTCAGATCGCAAATAATAATCTCGCTGGGATATTTTCGCTTAGACAGTCGGACTGTTCATATCGTCCAACATGTAATTCGTAGTTGGTACTCTAGTTTTCTTGTTTTAGTTTTTTGAGATTGGCTGAATGAGTACTGAAGTGGAAGTTGGTGCTGACCGATACTAGCCCATACAAAACAAATTAAGAGTACCGAAAGGAAAAGTACTCGAAGTAAGAAGTAATGCGATAAAAATGGAATCGTATTTTAATAGAAATGTTCTTTGGTTTTCTTTGTACCCTTTTACAACCCATTATTAAGAATGGACCTTATAATTAATTATACGGATTCACAGCGTTGAATTCTATATCTTAGGTATCTTATAAGATTATCAGCTTGGAAAGACAAATATGGTAGGGTCTGTAAATAAAACTGGAAGTCTAATAACTTTCAAATATGGTTAAAAGCTCTAAAATCAGCTGAACATAAAATAAAATATTGGACCAATTTGAAAACTCATTAAATTGTATTATTGTATTTTTTTTTTCTGAATTTATACGTGAAGGTAAGACTGGGTTGGCTATTTGATACCCTGCTACGTCTTTCAAGTCATATGTCTCTATACAGTATACATTATATCTCAAAGGTGTTTTTTATGGAAATGCCATATCTTCCTTATTTCGTCATCAAAATTAACGATACAAACTCTATTTCAAAGCACATGTTTCCAGGTATTGGATTGTTTTGTTAAAATAATAATTAAAAAAAAATTTCATAAAGAAATGCCATCTGTTGGTGGTATTCCTAATGAAATATATTCAAATATCATGTATAAGCTATTGTTTATTAACAATATATTTTACTAACATGACAGCTGTAAGATTATTTTCAACACACTTGCTCATAAAGTGGCTCTAATATCACCGCAATTAGGCACATAATGACACCTGTAATCAAACTGTGACTTTTTCATTGCTATTATTCACAAGTGAGTTATAGAGTTTTTATTTCATTTTATTGGTCGAGTTGCTTTGTTCTTAAAAAAGTTTCGATACAAAAAAGATAATGATAAATAGAACAAATAAATTAATGTACCTATTGCTTGTTCGTTTCATACAACTTCGTATTTAAATAGATAATTTCAACTTGTACGTGTTTAATAAATAAAACTTTCACTCAAATATAACTTTTGTTTTCTCTGTAATACAGAAAACTTTAAATTCCCCATTTTATACGTGGCTAAAACGCTATCTGCAGAAAGCCAAAAAAAAAAGAAACCTCATTCCTTTAGTCTATGGCCGATCGCCATTGTTAGATGCGCGCGCAAACTGATTAATTTTTCCCGCCATTGCGAAAAAAAATTCACAACTCGTTGTCACTGTTGAAATTTTAGTTATTTATTAATTAAAATGTCTACAAGTACTAGTTATGAAGAAAATGATATATGTGGTACACCGCCCGATGTAAGATGTGAAGCCCTTAACGTTATGCAAAGTTTACTACCTGAAAACTCCAAGGAAAAATGATTTTTTATTTTTATTTTCTTCACAAGTGTGTTGAAAAACGTCATATGATACACGTGTGTATAGGTGATTACCGTCCTCGGCTCTCTTAAGACCCTCACGGCCTCACCTAACGGCTCTGGTCTCAATGGCGCCTCAGCGGTAATCACCAACATTACACACTTGTACCATAATGTACTATTACTATTAAGTATGTTGTGAAATAACAATGTGAAATGTAAAACAAACGGTGGCCATGAACTCACCACATTCCATCGTCCACCAACTACCCCCAAGATAGGTACATCATCTTAAAATTCGCCTCCAAAAACTCATATCTAATGGCTCGACAGTGGAGTTCCGTGCGCGCCGAGTAAGCTTATTAAAGATGTCTCTGGCAAAGATTGCTTTAATTCCGCAAGCGGCTCGGCATTATTTTGCTGGATCGGTGCTTTGTGCTCGTAATTATGCAAGCGGTTTTCGTGCTGACTGTTTTACTTGAAGTAAACAATTATCACGCATATTCTTATATGGATAAGCAGAAACGACAGTTGCTAAGTATTGCTTTACCATTTCTCGTATATTTATAAGTTACTTACCTTTAATAATTTCGGGGCGCTACAAAATAGGTTGTCGTATAAAGTTTATATCAAACAGCACAGAGAGAACACAAAGAGACAGTGAAATAAGTCATATGGTAAAGATATTAAAGTATAAAATTATACGTCACTTGAATCTAGAATGTTCCATTCGAATCTATTCGTCACAGCGACCAGCCGCTGGCATGTAAATAAAAATCAAATCCAAATGGAATACATAAGTCCATTAGATATCGGATATTTACGAAAAATTCGTGATTTTAGTATTTTAGTCAACAAACTAAAAATGTGTATCACCTCTATTTATACAAATAGTGTTAACAATAGGCAACTGGGCGTGGATTAGCGTTTTATTTTCTGTTATATGTCTTCCAATCTGTGATTATGTATTTTAAAAGTTTTTGATTATTAATGTCCTGCTTAACCAAGAATTTTGTTTGGGTATTAAACAGTTATGTTTCCTTTGGTCATAGAACTTGAAGACTTACAATTGGTGATGATTATTGTCTGCAGATGACTGTTGAATGTTGGTGACTTTTCGATTGTACTGTTAACCATTTGGTATATTATGTTTATTCCGCGAAGGTAATTCCGATAGAAATCTGAATTACCTAATAAAAGAGATTGTAATACCAAAGAAATCATATTGATATTTATCAAATATTAAGTTTTCACGTGTTTGATTTTTGTAGTTTGATGAACACGTGCACTTATTTTATGACTGGCATTAGCATTTCCAGCCGAGTTTCTCTAGTAACTTCATCACTGCCTAATAACGCTGAACCGCTTCGAGGGAACTCTCGGTTTCTTAATCCAAAGTGGATACAGTTCCTTCAACGATAAGAGTACATATTTCGTTCTCTTTCTCTCCCTGACTTCTTTTATATAAAGAGTTCTTAGTGGCTCCTAAATTAAAAAGTGGTTTGTTGATATGTCCGTGTCTTGTTAGGTTTCTGGCGATCATATCTAAAATCTGCTCATGTTTAGAACTTCTACCAGTCAGTGACAATCGCTATATGAAATCATTTAACCGAAACTATCTTGCTTCTTCCGCCTGCACCTAATTAACAGTAGTTTCGTCCATCCAAAACATAAAAGGTATGAATAGTAAATAAATAAACTAATTAATAAATGTGTAAATGAATGTATTAAGCAAATGATAATAAAAATTAAGAAAAGTAATAATTAACACTTAAAAATTATATTTTTTTTTAAATAATAAATAATAATATTTTATAAAATAGAAATAAATTAAGAAACTATAATTTCTTCATTCAAATTTTCTTTGCTACTTCCAATGCCTGCTTTCTTCAATCAAATAAAAAATTTATGTGGCAGATAAGACGTGTTCATCTTTTTTACCCCTCACATAATGCCTTTGTGAATCTCCTTTACAGTTGTAAACAAATACGATAATATCAGTGTGCCAGTCCATTGCTGATGTAAATCATGTAACTCCATGTTAAAGTTTTCCGGTCACAACGGCGCGGCGCGGCGTCTCGCTTCGTCCGAATTCGTAAACAATGTTACGAGTTGCGCACATATCGATGCATCACAAACGAAATTTGTGTTTTCAGTTTACTCGATGTCGAAATCTAATAAACTTTATTCAGTTCCGATCGTGATAGATGATGTAGGTACGTCTTGAATGCTGAAAACACTCGTATCAGAAAACACCGTAAACAGTTCAGTGGAGGAGAGTAATTTGGTCGAAGCTGGCATCAGTTTCTGCTTATGAATAGCCCTTTAAAGGACAAAAGCTTTATCGTAAAAAAAGTAAAATCATTAACAGCATTTCGAACGTCAAGGAATGGATAATTTTATACTTTGTGACATTTCTCAATTATTCAGCTTTCTTTTACTGTCAGCAAAAAGTAATACTTGTTAGAGTGATACCAGTAAATGTAGGTGAATTTATTAAACAAAAATGATAATTTATTTATTAAAGATCCATTTTTACAATTAATTCCAAGTCCAAAACAGATATGCGAATCTATAATAGGCGCCCACTTCATTGATAACATAAAAATAAAAACTACTACCAATAAAAAATAATAATTTAAATTAATACTAATATAAATAATGTAAAATTAATGTAATAATATTGTAACATTAAAATACTCCATTGAAAGAACCACTATGTTTTAATTAATAATGGGAAAGAAAAATAAAAAATAAAATAGAGAGACCAGTGATTATGAATATCGATTATTGTAAATTAAACTGAGTGTCTGAAGTGAAATAACTTGTATGAAATGTTAGTAGACACTGATTTGTGAAAGAAAGGATAACTTGGAGTAAAATATACTTGATGTGACATTTAAATATAACATACACAAACTGTGTGTGTGTGTGTGTGTTTACACAACAATTCAGAAACTGTTTCAAATTCCGACTTGCGCTATAATTGGACCCGATTTTCAGGCGGCTTATGTATTTATCTAAATTGAGTGTATAGAGGTCTTGAAGTCCGAGTTACATTATTGCTTCTAAAAACTTACAGAGGAAATAATTGTAATTGTGATATTCAATATTATAAACTGTCGTAGCTATATCATTAAAATCTTCATAATTTGCCTTACTTGTTAAAACGGAACGCTGCTCGTCAATCATTAATCTTGTAATAAGTTTCCAATCAGCTCTAACAGCCTAAGCACCTTCACTTCTCAAACTAACATAAAGATAATCTATTAAATTAACTTTACACTTTACGTAAGTCAACGTAACTTTTGAAAACTTAGCTATGTACTTATAAAATTTTAGCACCACTAAAACAGTTTCCGACTAACCAAGTAATTGCTTTTCCTTCCCTCCCGAAGATTACTCGATTGTAAGACATTAGTTTATTTTAATTACTTTAGTTGGTATAATGATCTCCTTAAAGAACATCTATCAGTTCGACAAGTATTTATGAACCTACATAATTAGTTTTCTTATTTTTGGTATTCAGAGTAATATAATCTATGCTAGGTTCCATTGTGAAAGACTCTACTATCATATCCGAAGTGGCAGTATTCATACTGCTGTGTTCCAGTCTGAAAGGACTTTTTAGTAACTAAACGTAAACTGGCACAGAAAGCATTCCAACTAAAAACTCAAAAACAGAAGATAGAACTATACTGTAAGTTGAATGATGTTCACTAGATCCCCAGAAGCTGCAGTAATTGATAATGTAGTTGAATATGATCACTCTAATCCTAGTAGAAGTATAATGCTCGAGTGTGAAGCCTGAATACAATGATGGTTGCTTGAAGACAGATATTCACACTGAGCCATCTACAAGTTTTAGTTAGAAAAATGATTTTTCAAAACAACCTTTTATCTTTAAAAAGTGCTAACATAATTAAATGCGCAAAGAAAATTTCATGGTCTGTGCTGCTGACCGTTGAGGAGTTCCCTCGTCGAAAGCCAACCCTGGGCAAAGCAGCTAGGCTATGGTACAGTTTAAAGCCGGCAATAAAAATTCAATGTGATTACAAAATTTTGTGTTTAAGCTGTTAAGGAGTTCTTTCGTCTGGAGCCTATCCTAGATGTCGATTCAGTTCATGCTTACCATAAAATGCACTGCCAGCAGATCTTAATCAACAAGTAAAAATTCAACTGCTTAAGAGAAAGTGTTCCTAATTCAGCTGAAAATTTGACCTAAACAAGCAATTGAAATAAACGCTTGCAATAAAACATTGAGTTTTGATAGTTTACAAGACCATTTGTAATAAAAAAGAGACCAAATTTAATGATTTTGAGGAGTTTTCTGATTTATCTACGAGTTCGAAAATCCAATCCTAATGAAATTAAAATGGGACTACCCTTGAGGTACCTATCCCCTTTCCAACGAAAACAGAATCATCCAAATCGGTTCATAAACAACGAAGTTACGGCTTAACATACATTCGAAATGAGTAACCGCTGACTTTTTTGAAATCGGTTTAAAATACTAAACGTTATTTACTCCCGATTTTTGTCCATAGATTTTCAATTTTCGGTCTATTGTGTTTCCGCTAAGGGTGCTATTTGTAGAAGCATGATGTAAAACAGAACTTTTTAATAAATATGGAAACACATAGTACATTCTTATATGTTCTAGTAGTAATCCGGTTTGTTGTGGATCGTACTAGTTGGCATGGCATGGTGTAGAGACAGTGCGCGACAGAGACCGCACTCAATTCGCTAATGGGCTCGCCTGTCCCGACTCCCGAGATGAGTGGGCTACCTTTGTGCGGTCGCGAACGTATCCGTGTCGCAGTCGCCCTGTAATTAGCGCTGTATCTATGAAAGTTACCGTATGGAAAGAGTTATGATGTGCATATTTCGTTTATATAACTTTCTGTATAAAATAATTAATTGAAGTCCTGGTGGTCGAGTAGTTAAGATTGGTGGAATATCGATTCGATGTCCGCAGGTTCGAATCTTGATAGTTACCAACGTATTATTACAATCTGACTAAAAATTAAAAAAATCATCATTTCAATATCTCTGCAATCGTCTCGAATGTCCTCGAAACATCGAGTACCTATGTTGTCATAGGTTCGAGGAAGCATTATTTTTGAAGTGAAAACTTTTTTAGCATCGTTGTGATTTGAAAGTCGATGAAACGAAAAAGCGAAAGCGACAGTAAAAAGAGACAGACAGAAATTCATAAGATTTAACGTGGGAGAAAATGAGATAGAAAAGTTTTAGGCAATGGTAAAATGGTACAAAAGAGGTTTATTACCTCACCTAAAAGGCACGAAACAAAAATTTTTAGACAACACTTATGACATTTTGTTACTGATTTATATTGTGTTAAGTTACCATGGATATTTCAAATGTGCATTAATTGAAAATGATCTTGTGAATAATGATTTTGAGTACTTGTATGTACATTTTCATAATCTTAAAATTACTTTGTATTTCATCATTTTATGAATTTAAAAAAAGCATAGATGTGAAGGTTTCACTTCTACCACGTGTGAAATGCACACATAATTTATTTATTCACACATACAAAGGCTTTATCGCCCGAGTTGAATCAACAAACTATGATTTAAAAATAGATTGTTCCCTTACATTTAGTAACGATGACTCATGTAGTTTACAACCTGTTTACGAGTTGAAGTACCTTGTAGTGATTTCGAGATCATCTCATTTGACTATATAAGCGAGCTGTATCTCAACTCGAGACACAAGTTCGGTGAAGCTGTAAAAGCCGCAGCGGCTTCAGGACCCCTAAGGCTAACAGTGTAGTCAGATCAAAAAAAAAAAATAGTGAAGTGTAAACATCAAGCGATATAGAAGAAGGCATTTAAGAGTACCATAGTGGCAGAAGATATAAGTACCTACATTTGAAGAAGCGATTTATGAATTTGTATTTTTCAACCATAGGCCTATTGTTGCAGTCTTATACAATGCGCGTGGTCATAGAGCATAGCTGTTTCTATCAGGCACCTTCAATAGTACGAATCATAAGAGGTACGGTTTCAATATTCACACTAACAAATGTCTAAAAATATTATCAAAAATATATACAAAAAGGAGGATCTCATTCGTTTAAATTGATTCATGATAGCATTGAATTTGGGGCATAGTGACGTAGACCCTGTTTAATACTTTAATTGCTCCGTCTGGTCTCAGTCACTTCAATAGCGGACTTTTATACGTACTGGTGCAAATGAGTTCAGTTTATGCACGCTCTGTGATTTGTATTATTAAATATAAATAAATAATTTTGTATTACTTTTTATTATTATCTTCTTTGATGGTGAAATTGTTTCAACGTGATCGAAATTCATTCAATTATGAACAGGCCTCGTAGCGCAGTGGTAGCAAGCTATTGAGTTGAGCGATCGCGGGTTCAATCCTTGCACGTTACTTGCTTTTGTTTGCTGAGTATAATTGTCATTTGAGGGACTGGTTTTTTATATATCCATATATATGTATGTATATCTGTTGTACAGTTACCATAATACAAGCTTTACTTAGTTTGGAATTACATCTTCGGCCATGTGTGTTCGGACTACTTTTTAAGCGTATTGCTCACACGGAGCAATTTGAGATTTGGCATGGTAAAAGTTTATAAATGAAGGCTAAAATTTTATGATGTGTTACAAGTACGTTAAATTAAATTATATAATGCTGCGAATCTACCACTAGCAGTGCCATTGAACTTAGACCCCCAAAATATTGACAGCAATATAGAAAAGTGACAGCAAGTGATATAAAATTCATTGTTTACGTTCATACTGCAAATGTAAAACAAATAATAGTCTATAATCAAAAAGTCGTTGGTCATTGGGCGACCCTTACTTATTATTATGATATGATTAAATTAATGAACAAACTTATACTATATTGCATGTTTTAATTCGTAAACTGGAGACCAAGCAAGTAGCGGTCGATCGGAAAAAAAAATCCATGTCGGTATGTATTGAGAATAGAAAATTTAATAAAAATAAGCAAATACAAAATTATAAAATGTAGAATAGTAATAAAATATATATATTATACATAAGTATTTAAAAAATATATACAAAAATCTAGTTTTGTATGTTTTTGTTGTTTAATATTCTTGTCAAATTCTATCATTGAGTAGTAACATAGATGAATTTATCTATATAAATATTGAACTGACATATAATAACTTAGCATATATTTTTAAATCTTTCCATGGAGCAGGTCATTACTAAAAAAAAGAAAATAAAATGTCTAAAAATATTCACCGTACGTTACGAGGAGAAAAGGAATCTCGGAGAAAAAAAATCTTACCCAAAAACTTCTCTAATTATACGACAAGTTATCTGGACGGGATCTTTTATCTGTTAAATTTCGGGAGTAATTTAGAATTTTAACTTTATATCAGGATAAATGAAGTGTTACGTTTTACCTTGTATTTTATTTTTACTAAATTCCTTGATTCTATTTTCGGAATGATTTCAATAATTACGTTAATGTTATCAGTCAACCTAATGATAAGTGATCACTGACATTCCTAATAAAAAAAAATTTATTCAACACTGTATAGTACTTGATGGTAAGTACGGTACAGTCCACAAACAACGGCGACCGTCGGTGACACAGATTTCATGAAAATCCTAATACTAAAAGATGAATTGCCTCGTCACGCCTCGTTTGAAGGACTCGGTATCATAGAAGGACTGGGAGACAGTTCCACATCGGCACGGGACGGCAAAGGTAAGAATTTGCCAACTTCTTTGTTCGTGCCGTGATGGTCGCTATCGTGCAATTTCGGCTTCAAAGACTTGTCTGCGTGGTTCTGTTGTATATTCTTCGAAAGGAACGCATATAAGTATATATAGGTAACTTGTATAAGTTACTTAATTAATTCCATTTTATTTGCCCATTTTTTATATTATACATGTTAATACTATTACAAACATATTAGGTAATCTAAATAAATTTTGTAGTTCTGTTTGTACATATATGTTTTTTCTATTCTATTCTGATTTCTAAATTGATATCATTTTTTTAATTGATTATGTTATTCCAAATATATAGTTTTTTAAATATGGGTAAAAAAAAAATTGTTTAATAAATGCGTGCGGAGGCGCACCTAAACGGACATTATTTATGTCAGTTCTATAAGAACTTCAAAGAGCGTATAAAGAATGCAGCATACTTTACAAAACGAATAACAGTGAAGCACGGCGATTAAAAATTAACATAGATACCTACAGGAGAAACAGTAAAAGTTGAATATAAAATAAGAACCCATTCCAGCACCTTAGGAACATCGTAGTAACCACTTTAATTAATTAAGTTCATTGCTGTAGCAATTACATTAACAATGACGTCGGTGTTAGTAAGTTGCACCCGACTTGTTTGTGCTTAACGTTGGATCTCTTACGCAAATATAATTTACGCTGTAAATGTCTGACGTCACAAAGTAGCAATACCGAATTTCTAGGCTTCGATAAGTTGGAAATTATGGCTGGAATATAACGTCCTTTCTGTGTTTATATTCACTCCTGGAATTAAATGGAAATGTGAGAGTTTTTGGTGGGATCTTGAAGTGACATGTCGTGGTTTATATTTTTAATTTATTTACTTAGGTTTTTGACCCTGCGTTATGTAATATTGATGGCGTTTTGCGTGATAAAGTTTGGTATTTGTGCATAAGCGAAGTGAATTATAAATATAAATTGAAAGCATGCATTCCGGGATCCCACAAAGAAAGTTCTAACAGGAAAACCACCATCTTGTTAGGAAACTGAAATCGTCATAAGACAGGACACTATATTTACTTGATAATGGCAGAAATGGTCTTCATTAAAGAGGACTAGTTGCCAAGTTAGGAAGAAGAAGAAATGAAATGTATAGATTTAGCATTGAGATATGTCAATTCAATAAATTTATTTCTTTTTTGCTAGCGTTAACGATTGTAGAAAGAAAACTTGTCTTGGGCCACTAACTGTTGTAAATGACATTGTAGGAATGTCAAGGCGATAGTTATATAAGTATGACGTCATCATGGATAACGTCATCTTTGTCATTAATCGTTCGATCGACAAAGATCAACGGAGTATCTATATCAATAGAGATGTAGCTCTGTCTGTACGTACATGTATTTTTTGTCCCAATTTCCTGATAGACTTCCCATATAAAGGACATCACGAATATAACATTAAAAAAATTGTCTATTTATTTGTTTGTATGTCCGATGTCAACTCAAAAACGCCTCTATCAATTTTGATGAAATATTGTTAACGTGAAGTACATAGCATTCCGTGATTGGTGGGCTGTAAGAATAATCAATAATAATTTTAGAAATTGTGGAAAAAATACTTTATAATTTAATTCTCTACCGATTTTGATTAAATTTTGTACATCGGAAGTATATAATTACTTTTATGTCATTTGAAAATTGATAAGCTATAAGAATCTTTAATAATACTTTTAAAAACCGTAAATAAATATAATTGACTTTCAAATGACATCAATGACAACTATACTCGGGAAGTACATGTCATTATTTGATTAATAAGATTTATCAATTGTCACACATTTGAGTAAAAATAAAATTACGGGATGTAATTCATAGAATATGCAATGATGAAAATAATTACTTCGTAAAAAATATTTGTAGAGCCACAGGGCACCGCTAGTGGATAATAAAACCAATAAACACAGCAGAGGACAGTGATACAAATCTGAATATAGTTACGGAATATCTGTAGAAATGTGAATGGTTCGACGTTTCCAGAGAGAACATTTATTGATGGTCCATACTTTAGCCGCCGTGTCGTCGCCTTTTGAATAGCGCCCAGTCAATGGTTTAAACGCTAGGTTAATAGTACGATCGCCCGGTAAACGGTACGGTTTCAATAATCCCTCCCAGATATTATTTAAGTACTTTTATGTTAAATGTATTTATTTCGTACATAATTCTCACCCAAAACTTTCACTGTTAAAGTGAATGGTCAAAGAATTTTAGTTGTATTACTGTCAAAAAAATAATTAAACATTCAAATATAATCACTTAATTTTAAATTTTCATTATTATAGTCGAAGAATGATTGCCGGTAAAATTGAATAAAAACTGCCTCGTTTGATGATTTCCGTCACCAACGACAAAATAAATATACTGATGATAAAACTTGTTGTCACATAATTATTTTTTAAATTGTTAATTGTGAAAATAAATCATGTCCTTTCTTTCTATCATCTGTCTATATTTATATATTATATTATTATACGGTGTATGAATTTTTAAGTCTCACATTGTAAGAGTAGGTAAAATAAAACAATCAAATAAAGCTATCCAACGCTTGGCAGTCGGTAGCGAAGTTCAAGTTTTAGTAGAAAGTGTGAACTGAGAGATAAACAGTTAGCGTTGAAAAATGTTCTACGAATTGCCGAAACTTGGCAAATATCGAGTTAAGTGACTTTATTCTATACAGTATTTTTTTTACTTTAATCTGGCGGGATTTCTATTTTAGATCGACAAAAACGACATCAAAAGAACGAATGATGGTAAATACGGTACAGTCCACATAATAATTGTAAGAATCGGTAACACATTCCATAGGCAGTAGTCGGTATAAGGTAGGAGGGTGGCCGGGAAATAATTCTATAAATGTTCACGGTACGATAAATATAACTTTTTTACACTTCTTGGGAAGATGGAAGCGATAGTGTAACTGTGTGTTCGTAGACCAACCTGCATAAATGATATGGAGACGATAGGAAAAGCTCAAACGGCAAAACGATATTTTCAAGTCCACGAAATTATTATAATGACTTGGTCGATAAATTGTACAGGAACATTATATAACCATTTTATTGCTTCACTCTTTATTATATAATGACCACACATAATAATAATAAAAACATCGTTTTTTTTTTTCTGACTAACTATACTGTTAGCCTGAGGGGCCCTAAAAACTAGAGTCTCTATCGGCTCTTACAGCTTCACCGTGGCTTGGGGGCGAGCGCTTAAGGCATTCAGCCGCAAAAGCATGGCAACATGCGCGCAAGGGTGCCAAAGTGACCGGACCTCGGCTTGGGGGTTTGCCTCGATTGTAATTAAGTCACTATCTGGCTAATTCGCCATCCTTAAGAAATCGAGCTAAATTAACATATACATATATGCACGTCCCTGCCTCCTGGGAGAAAGGAAGGAACATGTGTATATGTATATAGTAATCTGTGAACATGGTTTAAACTAACTATCGTAAAAAAGTCCCTTACAGAAACTATGTAGGTACCTGTGTGGTGCGCACTTATGTATGACATAGTTTGTATTAATTAATATATGTAGGTAGTTAGTGATTGCAAGTGAAGTGTCACATGTATCGCGCTCAACTCCCTGCGCTTTATAGGAACACCGCAGCCGCATTGCCGCCGCGACAGTGCCGTGCCACCGGCGTACCAAGAGCGATCGTATGATATAGGTATACGATAGTGGCGTCATCACTGACACAGACTGGCAGGGGAGTCAAGAGAGAGCCTTCTAATGTGTGATGTTATAATATGCTTCATACTACAGACTATTTTTCTAGCGACGTCATATCTTTGTCAATTCTTCATAAAAATCAATGATTCGAACATTAATTTAAAGCTTATGATCCTCGCTATTGGCAACAGATGGTTTCATCAGTTCGTGCTATTGAATTCAATACATCATCTATTAATAATCTGTTTTAGTAACATGACAGCTCTATTGGATTGAAACATTCAGTAATGCGCGTTGTATTCGCACGGATAAGCTAGTATTTATTAAAATAAGTAGAGGTCAAGTTATTTCTGGACTTTATATTGTTTTGTTCAGAACGAAATAGAGAGAGAAAGTGTTGTAGGGTGCCTTGTTCTCAATTGTGTGGAATCAGCGTGACTTCCATGCTATATTGTCTCTAAGCATGAAATTACACAAAAAAGTAAAATATCATTTAAATAATTAGTCTAATTTATAAACAACACATCGATATAAGTTTTAAACCCATACAAAGTAACTGATAAACCATTGAATTACTGAAAGCACGCCTATTTTGAGAGATCACCCTGAGCGGCCTCGCCCGAAATGCAATATTTTACAATTTTGCGGTCGCTTGAGAAAGAGTTATACAAACAACCGCGCACTATGCTCGTCTGTTCGAATCTCGGTATATAATATATAAAGAAAGTCATATGGAGGGGGCATAACGATTTTTCCTTACTTAACAATGTCTACAATGTTAATTCCTACCGCAAAACGTAATATGGAACTTCGTTAAAAAAAATATTTTCAATACAATTGCCTCAGTATAATGTAACTAACTCATGTGTTTTTAAAACTCAAAGAATTCCATGAATATTCATGGATGTCTCCTTTTTAGGTAAATTATAAAATTTAGGTTACTAGGTACTAGTACTAATACTACGTACTAGGTTTTAGTAAATTTAGATTATTTATAACAAGAATTATAAATTATAGCAAAGGGGTAAAGAGTGTACTGTAAACATGAAAAGGCCAACGGACAAAGTTCACAAAAAACCCTTTGAAGTTGAAGCATCAGATTCATTTATAAAAATTGATCTTTTTGTTTGTTTCACTTCGGGTAGAAAGTGAAAATGTTGTGGAAATATTTTGTACGGCACCCGTTGAAGCGCGCAAAACTGTTTCACAACAATGTCTTCGAATCCTTAAAATGGTGCCGGCGTTTCCTTTTTGGGAATCTTTCCCTTTTTTATCTAAAGGTGATTTTCGCCGGAGGGTCTAAAGGTTTTGACTTAAAACATAGAAGATAGCGAGTGGGCGCCATCAATTGCGAGAGTTGATATGAATCCAACGATCCTTGCTGCATTTCTTATGTCGACAGTTGTTAATGCTCTTAGGAGACGGATATTTATTAAAAAGTGGCCTTTTATTGTATTAAAGTTTTTAATTGAATTTTTCATTTATTTACAATATTTATAAAATATACTATCACGTCTATATCCCCGAAGTGTTAGGCAGAGATGTATAATGTACATCCACAGTTCAACGGTATATTTTTTAGTTCCCATGTAATAGGGGGCGAGCCTATTGCCATTAATCATGCACAATGCCAAACGCCAAGCCGATACTGAGAATTTCATAGAAAAACCCAATAACATTCGAGAGAACCCAGGACCTCGTTCATAGCAGTCACTCTTATAACCATTAGACTAAATGAATGCATCAAGAATATGAAGTATTTTATATTTACAGTGAATTAAATATACGATAAAGATGTTATAAAGAATTCGATACATTTATAAAGAAGCAGCTATACCATGTAGTCGCTAATAACTTGCGCCAAAGGTTCTCAGGTCCGAGAGTACAGTACACTCGGGTACTATAAACTGACAATTCAATTACAAACAACCTAGGATAAGGAATTCGGGAATTTTGCGCGCCAAATGATATTGTACATAGTCTTTCGGATTGATTTTGCGTCGCGTCGGTACGCGCTCTCGCGTTTGTTTCGAATCCCTTTGACGTGTCGCGTCCCAAGAGTTGTTAGTCGGGTGATCCACGTTACCTGGGAAACGTTAATTTGCAAATGGTAGAACATTTTCTACCTTTTCGTCGTTATTCGTGAAATTCCGTTGCTTTTAATTTTAAAAAGATTGAATTTTGAGCTGATCTTTTCGAAGTTATACTTTATTGACGTGCTTAAAAGAGGATAAAAGTGTATTGCGTGCACGGAAGACTGTGAGATTTGGCATGGTTAAAGTTTATATGGAGAAGGAATGCAGAAAGCTAAAATTCATCTATAATATCTCTTATTCAAAATTCAAACAAAAAAATTTACAATTCAAATTATATATTATTATTCAAATTATAAAGTTACTAATATATAAAATTAAATAAATTAATATTGCGAATCCTAAACTGACTAGTGCCATTGAACTTAGACCCCCAATATATTGACATTGTCACTCAACGAAAAGTGACAGCAAGTGATGTAGATAATACGCATTGTTTAGGTTCATACTGCAAATGTCAAACAGAAAATAGTCTATGATCAAAAAGTAGCTGGTCGAATTTCGACCTTACGGCGATCGCTAGTATATACAAGGTGTCCAGAAAGGGTATCGGGTATTTGTAAGTTCAATGAAACAAAAATTATTTGTATGCAATAAAAAAGTTTATTGTTTATTATTAGCATATGAATTGGAGAATTATTTGGAAAAGATGATGTTATCCAAATGATGACCGTTACGTTGCTGGCACTCTTCTAAACGGAAACGAAGATTGGCGATAACACGTTGACACATAGCTATCGATATTGCTGCCATTTCTGACCTGATGTTTTGCTTTAACTGGGTTAGATTCGTCGGATTGTTTTGATAAACCTTACTTTTAAGGTATCCCCATGCAAAATAGTCAAGCGGGCTAAGGTCGGGGCTTCTGGGAGGCTAATTGATGTTACCCCTTCGCGAAATGACTTTATTAGGGAATAATTCGTTAACAACTTCCATTGAGTCATTTGAGGTATGGCAAGTGGCCCCATCTTGCTGGAACCACGTTCTTGAGTTGAAAGCTGCAAACTCCTGCAACTCTTGGACCAAAAAATTTCGCAACATATCGCAATAACGGTCACTATTTACATTAATTGCTCGGCCTCGTTGATCTTCATGAAAATAAGGACCAATTATGCCTTTAGCAGACATAGCGGCCCAAACAACGACCTTTGGGCTATGCAGGGGTCGTTCATGCTTTCGTCTCGGATTCTCCACTGCCCAGTACCGACAATTCTGCTTATTAACATGACCATTCGGTGAAAATTTGCTTCGTCACTGAACAGTATGTTGTTAAAGTTGTTAAATCGCTGCAGCATTTCGTTCGCAAAATTCAGTCGATTAGCTTAGTCCGTATCTTTCAATTCTTGAACCAATTAAATTTTATAGGGTTTTAGATGTAAGTCTTTCTTTAAAATCGAATGTAAAGACGATTTTTTGATGTTCAACGCTTGGCTTCGCTTTCGAATGGATAAAGACGGATTTTGACGAACCGACGCCTCAACTTCTTCAATTGTTTCTTCATCGCGAACTGAACGAGGACGACCAGAGTTTTGAATTTTAACTGTCGCACCTGTATTCTCGAACATCCTGATCCATTTCCTAATGCTATCGTCACTTGGCGCGTGGCGTGTACGATATTCCGCACGATAGAGACGTTGAGCAGTCACTATTGAATCACCATTACGATAATACGCTCGTACGCAAAATGCGCGATGCGTCCCCGAGTACTGTTCCTTCGTGACTAAAACTCCACAAAATGGCGGACGCCACGAACCCCTCCCCGCACCCTTTAGACGCCCCGTTTCGAATATGGCGCGAAAACAAATACCCGATACCCTTTCTGGACACCTTGTATAACAATTATTTTTATCGTTGTAGATTTAGCATATTCGCCACTATCTCACCTGATCTTAAGTGACGATGTGACCTAAGATGGTATCACGCTAAGCCTGGTAGAAGACTGGCTTTCAAATGCAACTCTGGGAACACACCTTTAGGTGTTTGGCGACAGATTTTCACCTTGAGGATATACCATCAGAGACAGTAACGTCAATGTGCCGAGTTATTATTTAAAAAAAAACTGCATATTATACTAGTCAATGGTAGAGTTAATATATCGCGCTACTGCGGGTACTTGTAAATTATTCTATGGGCTCGAGGGCTCCTTGCTGGAGTATCGGACCTAAGAGTCGTTACAAGACTTACAATATTTATAAAGGTGTGTCTGTATTGTTATAGGTGAGGGGTGCGGTGGGGGCGAGCGGCGGCGCGGCGCGTGCGCAGCGGTGTCGCGCGGTATGCGGCGCCGCCCTCTGCTGCCGCTACTGTTGTTGGCGCTGTTGCGCGCCCATGGCCTCCTCGCCGCCTCCGGAGGTATGTATCCACTACTTTAATCATACATTGCTTCTTTCAACAGTATAGAAATTGTATAACATTAGACTCGTACTACTGTGTTCTGGTCTCAATCATATGGTTCATTAACACTTTTCGACGTAGTAATAGTAATCTATCAGTGATTAATGTCTTCCAGATGATCGTTGTCAAATAACCTTGTGATTGGTTCCTCCGGTGAGTAGGGTTCCCTAAACTTCTCGGGGAAGGAGATATCAAGGTATCGTACGTAGATATCAATGACCGTACGATTGCTTGCCACATTTGTTGTATTAAAAAAAAACAGTTAGAACCTGAGGATCTGTTTAAGTTTAGTTAAAAGTATAGGCTCTAGACTTCATAATGTTTGCAACTACATTTTCACAAAGAAAGTAAAATGGGACAAAATTAAGTTGCTAACTTCACGATAGAAAATAGAAACTACGAATATAGTTATAAGCGTATACTATTGAAATAATCAAACGCCACAATAAATCATCCATAAAAAAGAGCGGTAAATAAGGAACATTACCTTGATGTAAAAAAATTAAATAAATTATATGAAATCCGAAACCAACATTTCTCAGCATCGGATATTCCAATTGAATCGCAGACTAAGACTCTCTCGATCTGTCTGAGTGATGAATGAGCTGAGTCCATTACTGGGAACATGACTTGCTCGAATTCCTTCCACTGTTGTAGCATTAAGCTAATTCTGTATATAGTAAAGAAACGGTAACGCAACTTTGTAAGGTACAACGTGGACTCATTCATATTAAATTTATTATAATAAATTCCTTGGTGTAATAAAACAATACCGATTTGCTAGATAATTAGCTTAAAGACCATGTCAAGCAGGTTTTACCATCAAAAGGTTATCATATGGTGGATGATTATGCGAATGATAGTGATGTCTGGAAGTGACTCCCCTTTCTATACATCCACTAAATAAAAGTAATTATAACAATTATAGTAAACATTTTTTACATAATAAAAAATTGAATTGATAAACTCGACGAAGTTTGCTTGCCAGATTTTCTTTATAACTTGGATATTAACTTATTTTTGATTTGATTTTAATATAAAGTACGTAGGTATCTCAAAACTTATTGAAATCTTCATCTGCTAAGAACTAAATCTATACTGTGTTCACTCAACTATATATAATTTTTTACTTAACTTTAAAATAAAGATAATAAAATTGCCTTTAATATTTATTGTGTTTCAAAATGCCGTAACATAAATTATTTTAAGCGCAAATTGTCAACACGTTAAAATATTTTGTTAATGAAACTCACTGCAAATGACGCTTGGATATTTTCAAAGTGTTTTAAGCATGGTATTTAGCACATTTATCAAATTTTAAACACATCTTTTGTGTTGCGATCATTTACACGCTCAACCGCCGACTCATATTATAAAGCTTTCATATAATAAATTCTCGAGTTTGATACAACAAGCTTACAACTTTGGTTATACAAAACCAAGGACAACATATTATGTTACATTGACTTTAAATTAAACTGTTAGTATTAGTAAGTAAGTTGGGAACGGGATTTCAAAAATATACTTCTGGTATCATTAAAGGAGAAATCTATTGAAACCTAGTGGTGATACTAATACTTGTAATTTAATTACAGACATGCAAACTATTCACAATCACTCATCTCTTTTTTAAACACTTATTACAAACGTTATCTGTTAATAATTGACTACGGACATGTCAATATCAATCTTCTGCTATTCATCGTTTCAAGGCATTATCAAAAACTGACCATACCTAGACATTTTCATCGATGTACTTCCTAAAATAGTCAAAATATTGTCATACTTGCTCCTCTCTTGTAATATTCCATTGTATGTACACTGTAAAAATGTTGTTGACTCATCATAAAATTTGCATTATGACAGAATTGGACTGAAAGTGGTAAAACAATCTTCGTGCCTTAAGATTTACTCAAACATGTAGTTTACATGAAATGTTTTTTATTTATTTTAATCTTATTAATTCATTATGAAATGTCAAAGTTAAACACACAAATTGTTTTAGCAGAGTTATCATACTACGCATTTATATATTTGGTCCCGATCAACTACCAATAATATATTGGTGAAGCGTTTCGCGCATCGATGTAGCTATTGTACGACCAGATAAAATTATGATGCCTACAAATGATCGAAGAGATTTTATTATTTCCTCGGGAAGATAACTAATGCTAGTTTTTGTCACAAACAGAAATTAATGACCGAAAACTGACTGGTTGTAGAACAAAGGAGTTTTTTTTTTGCAAATACACCCGATTTATCCGTACAAAGTTAAAATACTGAGTTATTCAACGGTACAATATCGGTAAAGTTTTAACATTAAAGTGTACTATGTATAATTGTCCAGTTTAAACTTTTCTTCAATAAATTTTTATTTCTAAAATATATTGTTAACATGTGTTTTACGAAAACCAGGATTCTGTTTTAAATAATGTTTATTTTTAATAAATGAAAAAAAGGATTTTAAAATGCTTTCGTTACTTACCTAACAAATGTAATATAATTTTTTTTATTGTGGAGGTCATTGGATACTCGTCATTTAAGTATATTTTTGTAATCTTTGAACACCGCTGTAATTAAATGGTAGCACCCTTTTCGGAACTGTCCAGGGAGTTTTAGTGGCAACTTAAAATGCAAGTTTATAGTTATTATTTGTAATCCAGTTCACTAGTAACTAAAAAAAAATTTACGTTTATGAATTAAAATAACTACAACATAACGGACAAAAATCTAGCCAAAAAGTCCCAAGAAATAATTTATACGAATTTACCTTACGATATTTCTTATTTTAGAAATAGGTGTTGCAGCGTAATACAATTCATATTTACAGTATACCAAATTTCATAAACAAATCTAAAATAACGGAGAAATATGGGCAAGGGGCTAATGAAGCTTTGCGCGGTTATTTACTACGTGTTATTTATTACCACGGCTGGTAAATATTTTTTAATAGTCATGTTTTTTGAATCAAATTGTCTTCTATACAATTAATAAAATTGAAGTGTCTGTTAACAGATTTTTAATAAATACATAATATACAAGTATATACGATACTTATACCAAAAACAATTTTTTTTTCTGTCTGTCTGTTTGTTCTGGTTATTCTCTGAAACGGTTGGACTGATTTTGACGGGACGTTCATTGGCAGATAGCTTATGTTACAAGGAGTAACTTTATGTTAGAAAAATAATTAGGGTTCCGTGCAAACAAAATAATAAGACGTATTTTTATCTTTAAAATAACTAACGGGCGACCGTCGTGAGTCAACACAATACCGACAGCATTGTGTAGTCTACGCGAGTGGAGCCGCTGGCACAAGTAGTTTCCAATTAAAGCGATAATAAAAAAAAAACGAAGTTTTGCAACACTGAGTAGGTACTTTTAAATATGCATACATCCCCACGCATGCGTACACATAGAAACAAATACACTCACTTCTCTATGTCTGGGATGTTTTTTCGGACCGGTAATAGTTTTTTGACATTCGTAAGTGCCGTTTTGGGGTCTAAATTGAATATTTTTTTTGTTACATGTAGGTACATATATACAATATAGTATATGCACACGCTCCCAAGAACGTACACTCATACTACAGACATTAAGGTCGACTTGTACCGAAACCTTAAAAATCATATTTAAATCAGATTTTGATATTTTGACGCAAGTAAACTGAACATAAGCTGAAACTGAGTTAATTTTTTTAAACTCTAACGATCGTTTGTTTCAACCGTTAAAAAATACTTTTTAATAAGTATTTCAGTTTTTTTTCTCTCGTCACATCTTATTTGAACCCTTCTCGAACACTATCTGATGGCGCTCATAAATCGTCTAATGTTTTACATTTTTTGTGTTTTTCTAAAATGTAAATATAAGATGTATTTTGAATGATTTTTTTTTTATATCATTAAGTTTAAATATCTTTAAAGCTGAAATTCAAACATAAGCACTTAAAGTAAGAGGACAAATATAATAGAAAATTCTCATGAGCCCTAAGATCTTATGTCACGAGACCTTTGTGAGTCAAATTCGCAAACTAATTTACATACTTCAAGAAGTATAAATTTTTCATTATCTTTTAATTAACGTCTCGAACATCTTAAGGTGGATTTCTTTTATCTTAAAGACGGTTCGGTGTGAACTGGACCAACGAAGTAAAACTGTGTAATGTGATAATTATGCAATTAATAAACATTTTTGAAGCTCTGTTATGTTTTACTCAGTTTTGTTTTAATTTTATGATCAACCTAAAATTAATTTATATAGTAAAAAAACAATTATCTAAAAAAAAATCTATAAACAAAATAATAAAAATTTGAATGTGAGTTCACACACGGTAAAGTTAAACTTTTTTCTCTCTCTGTCTTTGTTTATATTTCGAGTACATTAAGAATAGTCGAAGGATAGGGAAACTATATAGAAACGCATTCTGTCTCATTCTCTTATAGCCTAAAACCTATATATACATTTATAGCTATCTCTTTTTCCCTTACACTTTTTTGTTTCATAAAATCCAATTTGCACCGTCCGAAAAGAAGTTTCACTTCAAAAATTCAAGTAAAACCTTCTGTAAGCGTGATTTGAAAGGAACTCTGATCTTTTTTCAGAAGCAAGTAATGTTCAGTAAAATCTATAGCGAAATTTGTTTATATAATTCAAGGCTATACTACTACTAATATAATAAATGTTCAATTATGTGTATGTTTGGATGCTTGTTACTCAATCACGGAAAAGCGGCTGAACGGATTTGAATGAAATTTAGCACACATATATTCTATTACCTGAAATAACACACAGGGTACTTTTTATCCCGGTAAAAGTCATAGTTTAACCAGTGTTAACCTACAAATATAATAAATGTAAAGTTTGTATGTTTGTTGTTTGTAAGGTCGGTTAATACCATACAAACAGTAATAAACCCATGTATGATTTTCTTTTGGTTTGTCGTGTTCCGAGATCTATCTGTGTATAACCGATAATACGCAGACGAAGTCGCGGGCAGAAACTTGCGTTTAACTTTTACGTGCATTCGAAGAAAAACTTCTTCGACCTTGTAGAAGATTTGACCTTTCTATGACAGAACAATACGCGCTGGTGTTTGCAGTCACAGTTTAACCTTCATCGGGTTCTCGTAACGTGAAGAGATATTTATGCAGATCGGCATTTGCAGAGACGACCAGAATGGATTACCTATTTCTCGGTGGTGGCCGTTATGTTTGAATTATACTGTGCTTAACGTCAAGGACAGTACCGTTACAATTATACAGGAACATGGAGCTATCCGACCCCATGCAACACTTCATTTATTGTGTCAATTTGTTTGTTATGTTTTATATTTAAAAATGTATGTATGTTGTTTGGTATTATTGTCGAACTTTTTCTTTCGTTTTTTCTAAAAATAAATTATAATCATTTTTAGAATTTATATTTACTAGCGGTCGCCCTAAGGTTGATGTTCGACCAGCGACTATTTGATCATAGACTATTTTCTGTTTGACATTTGCAGTATTCATGAACCTAAACAATAAGTATTATCTACATCACTTGCTGTCACTTTTCATTAAGTGACAATGTCAATATTTTGGGGGGTGTAAGTTCACTGGCACTGGTCAGTTTAGGTTTCGCAGTATTCATTTATTTTATTTAATATATTAGTAACAGATATTATAGATAAATTTTAGCTTTCTACATTACTTCTCCATATAAACTTTAAACCATGCCAAATCTCAGTCTTCTGTGCACGGAATACGCTTAAAAAGGGATACAAAGTTTTTGCTTCACGTATTAATATAATTTTGATTTATTAATTACATGAACGTTTTTTCCACTACACAAAATTCTGTTAATTTAGTCATCAAGTTTTATGGAAATTTAAGCATTGATACATATAACATTATTACATGTTTTTATAAAATTTCTATAATAAAGTAGTAACTATGCGTTCGAGAATCTTTCATTATCTATGTTTTTAGATTATTTGTATCAATCGTAGACTTTGAATAATTTCTTACCTTGTCATGGTAAGAAATTATTCAAAAAGGAATGTTCTGGTCGCTTCTCGTATCATTATGTGTAGTAAAGTTGTTACATGTGCCACGCTATAAGAAACGGGCGATAATTTTCTTCAAATATTTACTTTAAATTACCCTAAATTCTATAATAATTTGGCACCTTACATTAAATAGATAGTTAATTTGCACAAAATGATTTTGAAATTATAGTATGTGTTAGGTGAATTTTAAAATTTCGTCAAAATGAAATTCCTTTTAGAAAGCTGGTAAACGGTTTACTAAAACTTGATTAAACTTCGTAAAATAAATAATTTAAGATATATAATAACCGGGAGCTAATTTCTCGAACTAACAGTCAGAATTGTAAAAATCCTTTTGAATTTTGTTGCCTATTTTTTGTGAAAGTTAGTTAGTTGAGTTGAGCGGAGCAGTTATCACAAACGTCAAATAACCTCGCAAGGTGTAAGTAAGAACAGCGATAGGGTACAGGGATGCATTGGTGGCGCAGTGGAAAGTTTCTCGAATAAATTTAACACGGGTATAACCGCGAGGCAATGCTAGTAGAAAATAAAAATTATTAAGGCCATTGAAAAATACAAAAGTAATTAGAAAAAACTAAATCGATTTAAAAAAATACTCAAAATTATGAAATAATATTTTGTATAGACGAAATTAACCAACAACACGAAATCAAAAGTAGATACGGAACAAATTAGAGGCCTACAATTTTTTTTAGATCGGTGACAGCAAAGCCATCTAGTATAAAACGTAATCAAAATAGAAGCGATATATCCAGTACAAAACGGAGTTAAAAGAGTTTTTACATAAAACACCAAACTGTAAAAAAAATTGAGATCATATGTAAATACATTATAGTTGCAATTTCTTGAATTTGTCCTTTTTTGAAGTTGGATCATAAATTGTCATCTAGCAGATACGCATATAGTGCCTTGCCAAACATTAGAATATTAAAAAAAACACACGTTCGTGGCTTTGAACAGCTAATAGCATACGCGCTATGGATAACCGTCTACACTATAGAAAGGGTCGTGACGGAAAACTATTATCGACTTGGTGAAGCTGTAAAAGCCGCAGCGGCTCTGTTTTTGGATAAGCTAACAGTGTAGATAGTTAAAAAAAAAATCTCTTACCTTTTTTCGCCTAGGCCCCCCCATTCGACAAGTCCGTACCGTGCGAAAAGGAAGTTCAATAAAAAAAAAACTCGATAAGTATTTAATTAACTACTTACATAAGTATCAAGTGTAGATAATGATATAAGCCGCCGTAATCTTGTAACTTAGAAAATGAATATATACCTAGGAGGCACGTTTGGATCGGAGCCAACGGTAGAGTGCGAGTTTGCATGCCAAAGCGGAATCCAAGGGATGTTTTTGAGAAAAAATACTATGTTCGTAAAAAACACTAACCGAACTCTCTTTCATACAAAATTCCATTTTACAGCTTACTCTCTGCAATAGTCACTAACTTGCGGTCGTCCAGTGGTCGAAAATAGACCAGCGATTTTTGATCATAGACTATTAATTTTCCGTTAGAAATAATTGCAGTATGAATGTATACAATGAATATTGTTTGAGTGTTTGGCGGGATCTTGAAGTGACGTGTTGTGTTTTTTAATTTTTATTCATTAACTTAGGTTTTTTACCTTATATTATGAAATATATGTAGCGTTTTGCGTGATATAGTTTAGTTTTTGTACATGTGTAAATTTGATTATAAATATAAACTGGACGTATACATTCTGAGATGCCACAAAAACTCCCTAGAAATTTCTAACAAGGGAGCTACCATCTTGTTAGGATACTGAAGTCGTCATAAGACAGGATATTCACTTGATAATGGTAGTAATAGTCTCCAATAAAAAGAAGTAGTTGCCAAGTTAGGAAGAAGAACAAAAAGAATACTGTTGGTGACAATGTTTAGAGATGTGGAATGTTTAGATTATGTGAATGATGGTGATGTCTGGATGTGACTTCCTCTCTCTACATCTACGGAAAACGATAATAACTGTATATAATTAAATACTGCATAACCAGATAAATAAAAAGATAATAAGATAAGCCCGGAGTTTCTTGTCGGTTCTTCTGGATAGCTGGGATGTTTTCCGAACCGATGGTAGTATTTTGACATTCATAAGTGCCTTCTTGAGGCCTAAATTGACTAAAATATATTATGATTTTTATTTGATTTGAGAGGTCTAAGTTCAATGGCACTGATCGTGATAATATCCGGAGTATTATTTAATTTAATATATTTGTAACACATATTTTATATGATTTTTAGGTTTCTCCACTACATTCCCATATAAACTTTAAGCATACCGTGCAAGGAAACCTCCGTGCGCCAATATGCTTAAAAAAGAGTCCAAAGTTTTTCTTTGTTTTTAACTGACTATACTGTTAGCCTTAGGGGCCCTGGAGCCTCTGACTGCTTTTACAGCTTCACCGGACTTAATTCGAAGTTTTCTTTGCACGTATTAATATATAGATTTTTCAGTTATTTATTGTAACTCAAAAAAATTAAATTATCTAATACAGCAGTGCGTAGAAATGTCGTTATAAACAGCTGGGCCAATTCCACGACTAACGTAGTTTTGAAAATCCTTTGTATGTACGTGTTTGACTTTTTAAGTTTTGGTCGGGTCTGTCACTTTTTTCAATTTAGCTCTCCCCATCCCCACCTCGTTGAGTAGCTTCTTTACAGAAATCTTGGAGCATGTCGCTTGTGATTTATCTCTGATATCTAGTTGCCAATAACACCTATGCAGTCTTTAAGCTCCAAAAGAGATTCTGCCATGATTATAGAGTTTTAAATCGATAGATCTCCCGGTTCGTTCGGGTGAATCCATTAATCAGGCGACGGGGAGTCGCGAAGTGCTATTACTCTGTCCGCCAGGTGCAACAGACCTCGTCCCAGATAGACAGCAAATTTATCTACATTATATTTTGTACTCTTTGACGTTTAATCAAAGTAATGGAAATATAGAATTGCGGTGCACTACGTAGCTGAAATAAATGCTATAAGGTTACCCGTTACAAGAAAATCAACGAACAACTGATTCCTAAAAGTGGAAAATTTAGTACAGTTTCGTTTACTACCACGAAATCAATTTGGTATAAATTCTGTCGTATGTAACGTAAATATGGTAACCAGCGTACTATGAAATATTACAATATTATCTATTTGAATGTGTAATGGGAGGCCAAATATCTTAATACTTGAGACATCAAAGCCAACCTCACCTACACATGTTGCACCCTGCTGAATAATGAACGAGGAAATGGCGAATGATGGTAATGCTGTACATCACGACAGGGTTGACGACAAACATGCATATTATGTTGAATTGCTCATCATAATGATTTGCTTATATGCGTCGCTTGCGTTTCAAGAACAGCCAGAGTATAATTAATTTCCTTTTACGCAGGACGCTGTTTTTAACCTCAGACACAAAAAGAGGGCTGGTATAAGTTTAACGCCTGTATCTGTGTATTTGTCTGTGGTATCCTAGGTCACAAACGACTGTTCTGATTGTTATCTAGTTTTTAGCAATAATTCAAGAAAATCTGTTCAGACGTTTGAAGATTATCAGCTCTTTTATGGTTGATAAATAGATAAGAGTATCTTCCACAGGTCTGATTTTATTGAATTGAACTACACTTACCATCAGGCATAGTTTTGTAGTTTTGCCGTTCTACTATTAAAAGAAACAGATTCGTTGTTTCATACTGAAAAAGTACGTTAAGTAACAAATGACTGTGACAACTTCAAACAATCACTCGTGTGTAAAGAACAACGGCGATTGTCTGTTATGATAAGAATACTTTGTCTTCTTTTCTCCGTACTTAATAATCCCAAATCCCCTAAATATTTAAAAACACTTTTTCAATCTCTCGCGGATACGCATAATAGACAGCTAAGGTCTTCTGAATCTTTAATTCTCAGTATACCAAGTCATCATACTAATTTCCGTGACCAATCCTTCGCTGTTACAGCAGCACGACTGTGGAATTCGCTTCCTATCAATGTCCAACTGGCCAACTCTCGAAATTCCTTCAAGTATTCGCTACGTAGGTTTTACTTGGAGCAATTGAATACTTCTTAATAATATATAATCTTAATAATCGTTATAATCTTTTTTTTTACTTAACATTATGCACACCTTGCATATACCTTTCCCTTGCTCCCTTGGAAGACTGGCAGAGAATGCTTGTTAGCATTAAGTCCTCCATTTGTACTTTTTTTTTTGTGCAATAAAGAATATAATTAATTAATTATGATAATGTAAATGAGTTAATAAAGATTCGATCAAAACAGTAATTAATATAATTTCATACATAGTAATTCCACCGGACTAAACCTAGCAAAGCCTGTTGTGTCAGTTGTGTTAAATAAAAAGGTTTACAAATATGGTCGAAAACGTATTAAAATCATAGAATTAGAAATTAGCGTTAGAAAGATGCATTTTATTATATCGGTCAAAGTTTATAAGCTTCACCTCAGAATATATGGCATTTAGTTTTGCCTGCAAGTTCCATTCGGGAATGTTTAATTTTATGGGAAATTTAACTGGAATTACGTAAGTTAAAAACATAATATGAAAATTTTATTATTTTTCCAATTATCTCCGTTGGTACGTATTGAATATCAATTATTAATAATCGAATTTAAATCGATATTAAGCGAATGTGATTGCAAACGTTAGAGATACCGATTAATTGAATTAAATCTGTATCGGAAGCGATGTTGCGGCCTCGCCGTATCCACTTTACCTCGGAGAGAGATCTCGTGAAGCTTTATAAAGAAATAAGTGATTTAATTAGCGCTTTAAGCGATTATCTGATCAGTTAAATATAAAAGAGTACAAATCTCATTTGTAGTTTTTCATTTTAAAGATTTATCATTCGACTACAATCTCTTTTGAAGCAGTGATGGCTCAGTGGTAGCGTGTACGGACTCGATAATGATCGACGCGAGTTCAAATCCCTGCAATGAGTCTGAGCGCCTAGTGATCAAAACATCGTGATGAAACCATAGCGTGCTAGGGCCCGCCTAACTAGCTACTACCCTCAAGTTAAAAATATGTCATCAAATACCTATAGGTGTGTTCCGGTAGCTGCACTTAAGAGCTGGTCTTCCACTTGGTTTAGCGTGCTATCGTCTTGGGCCACATCGTTAATTAAGATCGGGCGAGATTGAGACTATGGCACTAAACCTATAAAGAAAAAAAATGCAGTGATGATATGCCCTAAAATAGTAACACGCTAAGCACAGAGGTTCAACTATCAAGTACAGTTGCCAGAACATATCTACAAATATTTGGAAAACGGGTTTTTAAACTGAGGGTGGAAGCTAGCCAAACCAGTACTAGAAAATACCATACTGTTATGAAACGCCCCCGTAAACATATCGCACTACCATTTTACAATTGCAAAGAATCGCTGGTCTCTATGTTTCTGGACCGCCGACTATACTATACCATACGAGTTGTGCTCGCGCACCCTCACCGTCCTACTCATGGGAATGGTCGATATCGCGCTCACTTATTCTTACATGTGTTAATTACGTTTATTACTGTACTGTTATTTCTCTAAACATTACTTCACTTGTCATTTCAACTTGCTTAATTTCTGTCTAATTTTCGTCTACTAATCTATTGTTAACGTTCTCTTCGTAAGTGGGTTTGAGTATTTACCGCAGCCCACACTACCGTCATAATTATAATAACATACCATCACGCCTGTATTCCCTGAAGGGTCAGGCAGAGGTGTACTAATGTACACCCATAGTTCGCCGAGTATGTTTTTAAATCCCATGTAATAGGGGCGAGCCTCTTTCCATTAATCGGGCACGAAACCAAACTCCGAGCTGCTACTGAGAATTTCATAGGAAAAATCCAATAACACTTTGCTCGACCTAATGCTAAATTTGCAATACTATCTTTTATAAGTTCTATATGCTTTGCCCAACAAATCTTAACGTATAGAAATGTTTTAATGTAAACTGAATAGGCTGTCAGTTACAGGAAATACGCCACAGAGGTCGCCTCAACGTTTCATGAACTTTTGAAACTCAAAGTTACATTCACAATACAAAATTAATTCATTAAACTGCCAAACACCTGTTTCCAATAATGGCTTATTAATTTCTAGTACCACTGAACGGTTAAGTTTCGAATATCCCCTGAGATGTTCTAATTAAAATTCAATATTCAGGACCTCACTACAGAGTTTGAAACGGTCTCGAGTGACTTACATATTGGGGTTTCGATTCAACATTAGTATCTAGATGCTTTGAGAAGTGAATCTGTTGTCTCATCCAAGGTTTTAAAATTTTTGATTGGTTTTTATTTAATACTAGCGGTGTGCCCGCGGCTCCTCACGTGTTCGTTAGTACGCAGTAGCTATTTACGTCCTGTACTTTTACTTTACTCATATTATTGACAATCCATGTACATACAATATTCATCAAAATCGGTTGAAAATTATTATTCTGTTCTACGATTTCTGATGTATTATTGACGATTCTTATAGCGTATCAATTTTGGAATGCTTTCCGTCCACAAAATTTGATCAAAATCTGCGGTAAATTGTAGTTATTTATATTCCCCATGTACTAAATTTCACCAAAATCGGTTAAGTATTAATTAAATTTAAGATTATTGGAAATTCTTTTTATACGATTCCTAGAAGTGTTATTGAAAATTGTCATAGCTTATCTTTCATGGGTTAACTTATTCTTCCCGTCTACAAAATTTCATAAAATAACTAAAAATAGAATCAGAATTAAAAATAACTTTTTTTTATTTGATTTTTTTTTTAATTTCTAGAAGTAATATTGAAAATTTTTATACCCTATCAATTGACCAATGAAATAAGCATTTCGTTTACGAAACTTCATAGCAATCAACGAAGCAGTTTTTGAGTTAAATCCAGTCAAAGAAACAGACATATAGACAAATAAAAAATGTGCAGAAAGATCTACAGAGTTATTAATATAGATTGCACCATTAGCAAATTTCACCAAGTACTGGTAATACTGTTAAATTTCATGTACCGCATATACGCGTTTGTACGATTTTACCAACGTACAACCGATGCCCGGCGAAGACGTCAAAGCCTCTAATGGCTCAAAGGCCCTTAAGGCCAACAGTATAGATGGTTCGGAAAAAAAAAAACAAACGTACACAAGTCATGCAGCAAAAAACTGCCAGACACTGACTGAAATCGTGACTTCATCTCGTTGTTTCAATTTATAACAAATATAATTAAATCAATCAAAAATCTAAACATATCTATCAAATGTAACTACTTCACGTGGTTATAAAATCTAATATTTATAATTATAATAAATTTCCCGGACGTTATTGTACGGTGCCCTGTCAAAGTTGTAACAACATTTATGTCGAGTTATGCCGAGGTGAACTTTCCAATTTAACAGCGGCAACTCGGTTTTAAGGTTGCAATGCTTGAGGGTCGGGAAGTTGGGTTTTGATTGTATAAGGTGTTTTAACCTGCACTACCTTCTCCCTCAATTTCTATACAATGTCAATGTTTTTTTTTTTGCGTAATTTATACCTACATCATGTTGATGCGTTAATGGAAATAGTCTAATTCGATTTGAAAACTATATTATCCAATAGTGTCTCTAATTGATTTACCCTGTATTGTACGGGTGTTCAACATAGTTAACGAAATTGTTGAATGCAATTTGACCTAATTTAACCATGTAACTTTTTGAACGCAGATTATTTGTAAATTCACTATACTATTTCTATTTCTTTATTTTCTCGATGACAGTTCTAATTTGATAGTTGTAGTGTTGTGACCAAATAAATAATAATATCGATCGCATATATTTACGACAGTGACGATTCATCAGATTTAGATTAAAATAAATAAATAAAGATTACCTGTCGATATATTTATTTCATTTCATTGTCGAGTACCTACCTATACCTACTTATTTTACAACAGCTTCGAAAATTTTGAAGAAGTTGGCATTATCAATCAAGAATTAATACGTGTAACATCTTGTAATGAAATATAATATTAGTTAATAAATTTGTACAAAAGTATCCGGCAGTAGTTTAGTTTCTTACATTTTGTAATAAAATATCGGGTCTGTTATCGTGTTACGTTTATCGATATAGCTCCATCCCTATCAGTTTCTCCGACTCTGGTATAAACTTGTACGTGTGTAAACGTCATATTTTTATAAAACAATGCATACATAATGTAAAAAAGATGCCCGTTCAAGTTTTCACAGAAGCTGACATCGAGAAAATAAAGAAATGTAAATGGTTTAAATAGAAACTTAACTGTAATTTAGGACCATACAATGTATGTCACTGATGTTATTTTAGAATACTCGGAAGTCATAATACACCAATGTTAGGAAGCTTACATACATACTTCAATGCTATGTTAATATACTTTCACGTTTTACGTTTACGTTTATATTGGGGAGTCGAAGTCGAAGTGGTCGCCATCATCAATATACTTTCAAATAAACAATCATGATTGAACCGTAATACGGTGTAATTGCAATATATAATACTCACTTAGTCAACTACTATTCTCAAGACGAACATCTGACACAAAGTATCTTGTATATGTGATCGACCAACTGAGAGTCCATTCATCTTTGCAAGCCTAGTGTGTTGTTACTTATGATCACTTCAGCAAATATTAATATACGCTCTAACGAGTTAGACAGTTTACTTACCACACATTCAATGGTTCAGGACCATAGCCTCAAAGTCATGATTATGCTTATGGTCCTTTAATATGACAGAGATGTATAAAAAGTCATCAAAATAGAGATAAGACTTGTTTATAAGCAATTTCAACTGCGGCTATAGAACAAATTATCGGTATTCCTCTGCAAAATACTTACCAGCACTTCATAAAGGATTAGTGTCTGATGAAATTATATTCCCTGTGTGTACCGTAGCATTAATGCCTATTCACAGCACGAAGCCCCCTAAAGGTTGGCTATTGATATTTTCTGTTAGTTTTGTTGTAATCACATTTTACGTCAGTGAAACCTTATAGGTGGCGCTTTCATATTTTTCTTTCGATTGTGCCCTCTTTTCAATTCGTAATAATATTTTTTGTTGAATAATTATTAAATTTTAGCGTGTAAAAGGATATCCAATATACTGCATTAGCTTGTATAATATAAGATTAATTTATTTGCCTACGTTTTTTTTTCTCTTTGAAATATTGCTGAAATCTGTAAATACTGAAGTTAATAATAGTAAAAATAATACTTTTAATTATTCGTGCAAGCTTCGAGAGTCAGAAAATATATTCGTGTAAGTAAAACATGTCAACTATCAATTCTTAAAATAGTTTATGTAACATTAACATAAAATCTTGTATAATTAGGTTTTTGACTTGATTGTAATTCCATTCATAAGCGTAAACATTTCGATCTCGTACCTTCATTACGTGACGCCAATCAGCACAATTTATCACACAAAAGACTCCCGCAATTGAAACTGGGCAAAATAAACTGTACCTAGAAAGAATCTCTCAAGGCGGACAATAGAGTACTGTTATATTTTAGTAGTAGATAAAGACCAGTAAACGAGAGCCGCGCGCTTTTGGTAATACTTAGCGGATCGTTTAGAGGAGGCGTGCCAGCTTCGAATGGTCGGCGTGCGAATTGGAAACAATGGCATGAACATTAATAACTTCTTTGTTCCCTCACAAGTCGGGATAGAGTGATGATGCTTTAAGGTGATACTGTTTTCGTGTTGTAATGGTGTCTCTGACGGTTTTCTTGTTTAAATATGTTTTATTTTTAATTCGTTTATTTCCTTTTAATATTATTATATTACAATGAAAGCGTTTTTGAATTCTCCTCAATTCTTTAATTTTACTTTGCTACTTCCATCTGGAAGCATATATACTCTTTACCACATATTTCAAAAAAAAGTTGCCCGTCACGGGACGCCTGATAGATGTGAAACATCTTAGTGAATAAAAGAAAGGAAGAAAGAAAGTAAGAAATATAGAAAGAAACGAAGAAAAAACATTGAACACTAAAAATTAAATCACATATAGTGTGGCGATGCATCGCCACGGCCTGGGTCGCCACGCCAACATTCAGGTTCACCCTCGCCTATAAATGTTTCACATCAAAAATAATGCCTTCATCAATTAAATTCGTAAAGTCTAAATACAGCTAGTGGAATTATTGTCGCCATATTGATTTATTTAATAATCTCACATTAACAAGTGAACGACTTTAATTCATTAAATGACATTGACCGGGACGGAATAAGATAAACGTAAAGTGGATGAAATGGGGACAGGTCAGGACAGGTGAAAGAGCTAATACGAACGAAGTAAAAAGAGCAAAGCTGAAAGAAGTAGTAGTAGTAGTAAATATATAAATAAATGTAGTTACGCAATTCAAACATCCAGTAAACGACAAGTCAGATGTAACTTGACTCGAATGGGGAACAGTTCGTAAATAACATTAAAATGTACTCTACTCAGAGAAAATTAAATCCAGTTTGAGTTCGAGCCGGCAGGTTGTTTTCAGACGAAGGTCGTCGGGATTTCTGTGTTCGCAATTAATAGAATATTCACAAACAAACCGAGAAACTGTTTGGTCGGAGTTTGACTGATCGTTGCCGTGGATTTTCATAAAATGGATTTCGTGAACGCTGAAGATTGTTTAGATTTTACAGGCGATTATAAATTTACATTTATACAATTAATAGAATTGAAGTGTCTGTTTGTAATGTCAAAATAGCAGTTTTTTTTTACTAAATCCATATTAAAGTAATACGATACATATAACAAAACACCAATTTTTTAAATTTTTGTCTTTCTGTCTGTCTGTTTGTTCCGGGTAATCTCCGAAACGGTTGGACCGATTTTAACGGAACTTTCACTGATAGATAGCTGATATTATAGGGAGTAACTTAGGCTACTTTTATTTTAGAAAAAAAAATTAAGCTTCCGCACAAATAAAAAAAACTGGCCACGGTGAATCAATTCGGGTGCTTAAATGGGTTACGCTGAGTAAACCATAAGAGATATAGCAAACTAATGTACTACATAATTGTAAGCATTAAAAAGAACTACAAAAAAATCTGTCTATCTTCTAAGGAACACCTACGATAAGCATTTTGTCTTTAATATAGCCGGGAGCGGGGGAGCAATATTCGCGCGGGCATTCTGTAGTCAACGTGACCGAAGCCATGGGCACAGCTAGTTGGATAATAAATTGCTTTATATAGGCTTATTTATGTAATTTCATAGTCCATTAATTATAACGTGAGATTTTATGTAAACAGAAAGTTGGTATTCCTCAAATTTAAGATACTTGCCACTAATATTATTATCCTAAAGCTGTGTCCCACGTTTTCACCCGTGTAAATTATAGACAAACATCGTCAATGCATTCGTGTAGGCAATTTTTTATACTTTGTATAAAACTATCGACATTTTTATGAGGAATCAATTAATTTTTTCTTATTATAATATAGCCTATGTTACTCGCTCATACTGTAGCTTTATATTGGTGAAAGAATTTTTAAAATCGTTCCAGTTGTTTTTGAGTTTATACATTACAAATAACAAATCAAATCTTTCCCTTAAATAATATAATCATATCATATAACTTATGAAATTGCAAATACACAATAATTTGAACTGTTTTAAATACTCTATGTTTAAAATTCCGGTGTGATTCATTGTGTAAGACATCACACTGAATTTAATATGGTGATTTCTAGAGGACATAAGGTCCTGTATTAAAAAAAAATTGTAACGTCCCGTGTCGAGGATCAAATGAAAGGGCTTACTTAATCAGAACATATTTCGAAACCTTTGATCAAACTTTTCAGAGCGCTGTTTACCGTGGTCGGGTTTTAGATTTAAACTAACCTTGTTCAATATTTTATACGGCTTCCTATGAGCTCACGATGCTGTAAAATATAATATAGTCATCTCTATCTCTATTAATAAGTCTATAGTTATGTCTGTGCATGTAATATTTTAACAAATTTCCCGATGGGTATACAATGATCACGAATATGCCCTTACGAATTTTTTTGTCTACCTGTCTGCTCGTGTGTTCGTATTTAACGAAAAAAGGGCTTTACCGATTCTTATGAAATTTTATATATGGTAAGCTTGTGTCATTGGTTAAATTATAGGCTATAAGAATTTTCAATAATATTTCTAGAAATTGTAAAAAAAAAAAAACAAAAATAAAATCATACATAATTTCTTTATCGATTTTGATGAAATTTTGTACACGAGAAGTATAAGTTATTACATAAATGATAGGCTAAAAAAATGTTCACTATTACTTTTAGGTATCGCAAAAAAATTATAATTAAATCAATTCTCAACCGATTTTAACCTAATTTTGTTGACAGGCAGTTTATTAGAGCATTCCATTATTAAGCTACAAGCAACAATACCTTTAGACATGGTAAAAAATAGTAGGTAGTACAATATTTTTATGATTTTTTTTTTCATGGGAAATATAATATGTCATTTTTCAATTAACAGGGGCAACATGAATAGTCAATATAATTATCGTATCAAAAGAATCATAAATTCCATCCATACCACCTCGATGTCCAGCGTTCCACAACAATGCATTTCTTAAGGCACTTTCTTCCTCGGGCAACCACTCTGTGGAACCAGCTGTCGCCTCAGGTCTTTCCGAGCCGTTATAACCTGGTGATCTTAAAGAGAGCTTATTCTTCTCTAAAAGGTCGGCAAGGCATCTGCGAGCCCTCGGGTGTTGCGGATGTTTGTGGGCGGTGGTGATCACTTTCCATCAGGTGCACCACCTGCCCGTTTGCCCCCTTTTTGTCATAAAAAAATTTAGTAAAAATAGATACTGCGTAACGAACACGTGCGTGCGCATACCGCAATTTTTTAACAAGTTTTTTAACGTGAACTTTTTACATCGTAAAGTATGGTGTAATATCCAATAAATAAAAAGTTCAATCGAAAGAAAAGATATAAAGTCTCGTGTAACACCATATTATTTCCGAAGGTAAATAAATACACAGAGAAATAACGTGTTCGTAAAAGATTGGTCCTAAACCAAATAAAATCCTAATAGATGAACTATCAGGGCTAAGATAAAACGGCTTTAGACTGTTTTTATTTATATAGCACTTATAAATAAAATCAAGGAAACTGGAATTGCTTTAGGTACACAATTGTAGTTTGAATAGCTTTTTTTTTATAATGGATTTTTATATAGTGGTAAAAACGATGCGAGTTAGGTATAATTTACCTTAACTTATGCATATTTATCCATTAAGTATCTCTATATATTATTTCTCGAAAGTGTTTTTTCCTACCAAAACCATATCTCCGCTAATTCTTCAACAGCATTAAGGAACATCATTTAAAGCGTTTATAGAAAATTCCATAAAAAATGATTTAATGATAGTGGAAACCGTATAAATATCCGTCGCTTGGTTTAGAAGAAGCGGATAACCGAACAGACGCGGATAACGAGTTTTCTTTATGTTATGAATTGTTATTAATTTGAAATTATGTGTATTAATATTTTTGAAATGAAAACTTCTTTAGCCGCGTTGAGTATTTTTTGGTAAGGGAAAACTTAAAGGTTCGCATCACCGATGACCTCGATATGCTCGTGACGTATTGCGCTTGCGTCAGACTAGCGATGGGTAGTATAGCGTCCTGTGTATGCGCATAGAATATATTTTATATACTCGACTGTATAGTACGCGTGTTTGACTTTTTGGATGGGTAAAATCTTTTGATATCGCGTCACCGACATGCTCTGCGATAGTTCAGACTATAATTGATTTAAAAAATCAAAATTGAGTTTTCACTTCTATCAGCAGTCCTTATGACTGCCTCTGTTTTTTTTTTCTTTATATGATTTTATATTCACGGTACATTTTAAATTAATTTATCTTATTTTATAAATGCTGAGATTAGCTATAGTTAGTTGTTCATTATTCTTGTTATTTGTAATTGTTTTTATTTATGTATTTTTTAAGGAATGACGTGATAAATGGTGACGTGGTAAATAACATAGATTCCCCGCTATTAACGAAACATAAGCAAACATTTTAAAACTAAAGTGTTATAGTACATACAGAACTTATTAAAAAAAAAAAAAAATTTTGCTTGGTGTTTTTCTTCCGGCTAATCTCTGAAACGGTTGGACCAATTTGGATTAGGCCTACACTGACAGATTCCGGATAAGATGGAGAATAATTTAGTTTAGAAAAAAATAATTAGGGTTCCGTGCAAATGAAATAAACTAAAGTAGAATTGTCCCGTACCGCGCGAACTCCATGCGCACGTTCCTTTTCGCTGCTGTCGCCGCATAGGAAAATCCACACGGACGAAGATGCAAACACAGCTATTTAATAAGATAGGCCCTACGAATGTACTTATGGATTTCAAACGACTACCACCGGTTCGGAAAACTTGCCAACTATCAAGAATAATGAATTATGTAAAATATACTAAATCATAACTCCTTATTCTCCCGTGTGCTTCTCAAAAACTGGATTGATTTTAATCGTTTTTACGAGAATTATATGACCAAGAACTTGGTTGCCTGTATGTTTTTTATTTTTGTATACTTGTTAAATTTTTTGCTGGATGTCTTATAACGACCGAATAACTAAGCAGTAATGTTAGAAGACACTTATTTCTTATAATATTTAATTTAAGTAAAATTTTACAATGTACAAGTATTTACTTTAGAGAGTAGTGCTAATATCCGAGGTAAAACGCCGGCCAAATTTCCTCTTAAGAATAGCTAGTCACAAGTAAAACATTAAATTAATAAAAAAATACCCTTGAAAAAAAAATACACAACTCACGTTTCTAATTTCGTATTTTGATGAAAAAGCCTCTCCCCATCCAAAAGTCGTTTATGTTTTAATTAACTCCGTAAGTATGGGGTTGCCGGGAGTTACTAAAAACGATATTGAATTCGGCGCTTTTGTTTTCCGTTTCCACTCAGTGAAACCGACTAATGAAGTTTCTAGATGTTTCTCGTTTGAAAAGTATTAATTGGTTAGGTACGAGCTATTAAAAACATAAGTTTTAATATTATGAAATTCAATTTCTATACAACTTTAGTAAGTTCTAATCTGCTATTAATGACGTAGGCTCAAACCCTACAATGAGTCTGTCCTTTTAGTGAGGAAAACCGACATGAAACTATAACATGATAGCCTGACTAGAGACAACCCATAAGTTGAGAATGCATCTTCAAACACTTTTCGGTCTAGTGCGTTACCATCTTCAGTCACGTTGTCAAATAATTTCGAGTGAGTGTGTTTAGGCAAATATTAAACTAAATATCTATACTAATATAATTAAGCGGAAAATTTTTTTTTGCTTAAACCAAACCAGTCGTATTCAAAAAAAAATTTTTGTATATGATAGCCAGATTGACGAGTAATAGTATAGGCTATCTAACATTAGGCTAGAACTCACAGCTAGCCTTAAATATTTATTTTTGTTAAGTAATTCGGAAGTGAAAGTGTTCCCGAACTGCTTTAACCGCGTGCACTGGCGTAATAGCGAAAGGATAATGTTCTACTAAAATATTGGTCCTTAGTATATCTAAAAAAAAGTCCGCGATAGTATATGATTATCTCTTATACATAAGCCACAATAAGGTATTTAGCGAATTTTTGTTGTTAGATTAAAATTTGATTTATGAGCATTATTTTTAGACATGGCTTATTAATCCTTACGAACAAAAAGTACTTCATCATAAAGAGAATTTTATGAAGTTAAATTTTACCTTTTATAGCATGTTATTTAAACACATAGTTCATGAGAAACTGAAAAATTAAAATAATTTATACTTGGAGGAAGTGATAACAATTATGATAGACTACACGGGTGAGTTAGCGACGCAGTGTTTGTCGAGTAAAATTAATACGGATGAAACCGTGGAGCACTGCTCGTTTAAGAATAAAAGACGATTGAATGTTTAAACCGGTGGAATATTATCGTTTTTTATAATAGTTACAATCCTAACACAACAGCGACCACGAAGAGATCGAAATAGAACCATGCTGGCCTGCGTAAATATCTCTTTACGTTAGTATTGATGGTTCCGATGTCGTAAGAAGGATAGAACACACTGGCCGGGAGATGGTTTTACAGCTCCACGGTACGACAAAGATGAGAAACTGAGAACTTGCTTTACTATGATGTTTGAATAATTAATTTTTATGATGAATAAAGAGTGCTATAACATTGCCAGAAAAAAAAACCGCCTTTGATAAATAATATATATATTGTGGAGTGGGAGTCGTTTCATATCGAAAGTTATAGGAACAAAGACGCGGGCAAAATATAGTATTTGATATCTTTAGTGATCGTAATTGCTTTCTTGGTAGGTGCTCGATGATAATTCTAATAATGTTTTCGATAGGTAAATAGAAATAAAAATTGTATGATATAAATTATAACGTTGAATTACATGTACATATTAAGAATCAGCAGACCATTCCCAATGGCAAAAGTCTTAGGGTTAAGGGCTTACCCGGTCCGCACGTAGCGGTTCGGATTTATATAGCAACATTCGTAACTACGGGTAGGTAGGTCTGTACGCCTCGGAGTTTTATTCAGCATAGCGCTTGAGGGACTTATGCTCGGTTTAAAGGTTATATACGCAATCGTGTTTTATTTTATAGCGCTGAAAGGTAACATTTCTAAGTTTTAGATCCTCAGTTCCCAGAGTGGTCTAGGTGGATCCGCAGGGGTCTACGACACTCGACAGGGGTTTACGTTGGTGTGCCAAAAAAGACGAACATTTATCTCCTTTCGATAGTGAAGAACTAAAATGTCAATCCATCAAGTAGGTACATCCCTCCCATTAAAATTATGACTATTTCGTAATTGTTATTTTAGAAGTTACGTTACGTTATTAATATTTAATTTTAATTTTAAAATGTGTAATAATTACATATTTAAATAAATACAAAACAAAAAACAAATCCGTCACGAGACGCCCGCGCCTGGCAGATGTGAAACATCGAAATAGTTTTGTATAAGTTATATGCGCAAAAGAACAGATTATAAACAGGAATCAGATATGGCTTACTGAAAAGATAAAGCATTACAAATTTGTTCAATAAAATTAATGACTTTTTTACTATGAGTGATCACATAGATGTCATCGTTAGTAAAGCATATAAACAATTAGGCTTCATCAAACGTATATGCGAACCATTCACAAATATAGAGTGTATTAAAATGCTGTACTTCGCGTACGTAAGAAGTATTCTTGAATATGCTTCAGTCATATGGTCGCCTCAATATAATAAATAGATAGACAGTATTGAATCTATTCAGAAAAAAATTGTAAAATTTTGATGCTATAAAGATTTTAAATAATTTACGAACTATGGTGAACTATGTAAGTATTTTCGCCTAGACTTTTTAGAAGAGCGGCCGCAGCGTCGACAACATGAAATGATTTTATTGCACTCTATACTATCTGGCTATTTTGATTGTCCCGATCTTTTGGGCTCTGTATCACTGCGAGTACCAAAATACTGTACACCCAAAGCACCGTTGTTTGCTGTCCCATATGCTAAATCTAACTATGCTCAAAATTCAATACTGTGTCGCATTGCCCGATTATATAATGAAGTATACGATACGGTAGACATATTTCGATATTCACGGAATACATTTAAGAGTGAAATAATAAAGTTACAACGCGGAATTACACAATTATAATATAAAAAAGATAAAGCACACAAGTCAGAAATACAGACATACGCTCACACACACAAATTCTCACACGCGCACACACACACACACGCACACTATACTAAACGCCAGTAAAGATTACATGTTTTTCTTTTGTCTACTTATGTATATTTTTATGTATCACTTCTTGTAATTGTGAAATCCTGTTTTGGCTTTAATTGTTACATACTATAAGATATTATATAAAATATTGTATACTGTTGGATTTCCAAATAAATAAGTAAATATTATGATACTATTTTTATAATTGTATATTCATAATTTACGATTTTCTGTAGGGTGGAGGTATTCTCTGCCTAAGTAGAAATAATTTTCCAAGGAAATTTCTTTGTGTACTACCTCTGTCAGAAAAACAATTCTAACTTAGATACTTTTTTAATATACTAACAACCAATATCAAAAAAGAATTTATTCAATTGATGCCCTAAGAAGGTACTTATGAAAGTTAAAACACTACTACCGGTTCGGAAAATTGGCAGTCATCGAGAAAATTCAGCAAGATACTCGATTGGGTTTATGTTTTTTTAATTCAATTTCCTTATCAACTATTTAAAAAAAATTACAGTTAATATTCATATTAATAATTATAACTACTTAGTGAATTCACGCGTTAATTATATAGACTAGCGGTCGCCCAATGATCGAAATTCGACCGGCGACTTTGTAATCATAGACTATTTTTCTCTTTGGCATTTACAGTATAAACATAAACAACGAATATTATATGTCACTTGCTGTCACTTTTGATTAAGTGACAATGTCAATATTTTGGGGGTCTAAGTTCAATGGCACTGGTCGGGGTAGGATTCGCAGTATTAATTTATTTTATTTAATATATTAGTAACAGATATTATAGGTAAATTTTAGCTTTTTGCACTCCTTTTCCATATAAACACTTAAAAAGGGGTCCGAAGTTTTCTTCTCAAGTATTAATATAATGATGATAAGATTAATAGCAATAAAAATGCCTATAACAATAAAAAAAAACATAGCTTTTTTAAAAAGTAGATCTAGATATTACCATCTAGAAGTACCACTTTTCAATAATAATTTGGCAAAAGCATCCGACGAAACCTTGTAGACGCTGAAAAGGTCGAATGACATGAAACTAACAAAACTGCAGGAAGTAAAATTTTTTTTGTAAGAATACAAAGAAGTAGTGGTTCCTGCCTAACGCGGTAGTATAGTGACCTGATGAAATCTATACTAATATAATAGGTCTTTACCTATGAAATGGCCGTTCTGTAGTACTGGCCATTTCAAATCAAAATAATTTTTGTTTGGCTAAGAATTCTAATTTCAAATTAACTTTATTTTAAAAACATGGAATTCTTTTCCAAAAGTAGTCATTTGTTTATTGATTACTGTTACATTTTCATCGCATTTCAATCTTTTTTGTCATCATGAATACGTTAAAAATTCGAGTAATTATGGAATATGAGTACCGTCGTGGCAGCAACGCGGCACAAGCGGCACGCAACATCAACGACGTTTACGGAGCTAACACTACAAACCAACGCACCACCTGTTATTGGTTTGCTCGCTTCCGTTCTGGGAATTTCGACCTGAAAAATGAACCTCGCGGTCGTCCGAAGACTTTAGTCGACAATGACGAATTAAAGGCGATTGTGGATGCTGATGATACACAATCTACGGCTGAATTAGCAGCAGTTTTCGACTTTAGCGTCAAAACAATATTGGTCCATTTGCGTCAAATTGGCAAGGTAAAAAAGCTTGACAAATTGGTGCCCCACGAACTCAATGATCGCTAGCGCGAAGTACGCGTCGAGACGTCCCTTGCACTGCTCAACAGACACACAAATGAAGGAATTTTGAACCGCATTGTTACCTGCGATGAAAAATGGATTCTGTTGGATAACCGCAAGCGCTCAGCAAGTAGCAAGTTGGTTGGATCCTGGTTCAGCACCTAAACAATGCCCTTAAACGAAAACTTACCCCTAGAAAAGTGATGGTCACTGTTTGGTGGTCTAGCGCCGGTATGATTCATCACAGCTTCTTACCAAACGGGGTGAGCATTACTACAGATGTGTACTGTGAAGAACTGAACACAATGATGGAGAAGCTGGCACATCTCCAACCAGCATTGGTCAATCGCTCGTCTCCGCTACTCCTGCACGACAACGCGCGACCTCATACTGCACAGCAGACGGTCTCCAAGTTGCAAGAACTGGGGTTGGAAGTTCTCCGTCATTCGCCCTACTCACCAGACCTGGCGCCTACAGACTACTACTTTTTCCAGAATTTGGATAACTCCTTGGCGGGAAAAAAATTCAATACCCGAGAGGCAGTACAAAATGTCTTTGAAGAATTTGTTGCCTCCCGTCCAGCTGATTTCTTTAAGGGCATCAATAAACTGCCACTGCGCTGGCAAAAATGCATTGATTGAATAGGTGATTACTTCGATTAATACAAATAAAAAATACATGAAAAAATATCGTTTAAATTTTTTCATACAAAACGACAATTTCATAGCTAAAGACCTAATATTAAAACGGAAGAGTTTTTTCTGTTTGTATGTTTAAACAGGCTAATCTCTGGAACTACCCTTCGGATTTCAAAAAATCTTTTTCTATATAATAGCTAGACTCACGGGGAATAGTATAGGATATCTAACATTAGGCTACAACTCTCAGATAGCCTTAAATATTGATTTTTGTTCCGTAAGTCGGAAGTCGAGGCCCTCCTGAACTGCTTTATCCGCGTGCGCTGGCGTATTTGTTAATGATACGGAAATACAATGCTCTACAAAAAAAATTGGTCTTTAGCATATTTAAAAAAAAGTCAGCGATAGCATATGCTTATCTTTTATACATAAGCCACAATATGGTATTGTGTGACAAAGATTTGTTGAAAATGAAAAGTGGTTTATAAGCATTATTTTTGGACACGGTATATTAAATCTTTACGAAAAAAAGTTAATTCATCATAAAGATCATTTTTTGTAGTTAAATTTTTCTTTTTATAGCATGTTATTTGGACAAATAGTTTAGGAAATAATGAAAAATTAAAATAATTTGTACTTGCGAGAAGAATATTTATGATAGACTACACGGGTGTGTTGACGGTCGGTGCAGTGCGGTATTTGTCGGATAAAATTAATACGGTTGAAACCGTGGGGCACACTTAGTATAGATATAAAAGGCAAACAAAAGCGGTAAAGTATGATATAGACAAAACGTCCCTATAGCGCTCTACTTTTAAATTTTCTCACACAAAAGAATATCCTGAGCCCTCGAACCATTTACCTGCTATCGAGAGGTCCACTCCACCAGCGCTCAACCATCGTCGTCCCCTTGTAAAGATAACCCCTTTTCATTAAGAGCCACTTAAGCCGGGTCACGAGAGCCATACAGACTTCGCTCTATATGATATTGGCTTTATTTTTTATAAGCCATTTGAGATATCATCTTAGATTTAGATATTTTTCTCCGAGTTTATATGACGTATGAATGACGTCATAACAAACAAAAAAAAGATTTCGTATTTCGTCGTAGCACAAGGCTATTTTTTTCTTTATAAAGTAATTTAAAAAGAATTCACGTGACCCTCCTTTGTTTAGTTATCATTAATTATCATTAACGTTTACGTACCGTATACACCGTACTTTAGATATTGAAAATAATCCCAGTTGATTAATTTATTCATTACTATTGGTGTCCTGCGGCTCTGCTTGCAGTAATTATTTTCGTCTAGTACCTTTATTGGAAATCATATTATTGAAGGTTTTTATAGCCTACCAATCCGCGAGGTAACAATATGTATAAACATAAAATTGATCTATTTAATGATAGTGGTGTGGTATATTTAAGAAAATCCTAAAAAATACAAATCTGTACAAAAATATATACCATCACGCCTGTATACTCGAAGGGTTAGGCAGAGATGTACTAATGTACACCCACAGTTCGCCGGGTGTTTTTTAGGTCCCGTGTAATAGGGGCGAGCCTATTGCCATTAATCAGCTACTGAGAATTTTTAAAGAAAAACACAATAACACTTTGCCCGACCTCGGAATCAAACCCAGGACTTCGATCATAGCAATCGCGCTTACGACCACTAGACTAATATTTATTCATTTAATTTTTCTAGGGAAAATTAAGATGTATAGTGTGATTCACGGGAAACACAAATTATGAAACGTGACGTCATCGTTCAATAAATAAACATAATTATTATTAATATTTCTTATCATTATATATTATATTATTCTCATAATATTATCTTGTGATAAGTGATTCTAAAAGTATTACGAAGTGCGAAAATAGTGTCTTTATATAGGTTCTGAAGAAATGCAATCACTTTATCGAATATAACTGAATTTTTAGTAACATAGCACATATACACAACTCATAGCACGTTACTTTACTTTGGATTAAATAGCCATGCGTGATATGTACGTTCCTTTTTCTATTCTTTGGTATACAATAAAGGGTAATTTATGTTAAACTACACAGCATTACCTCTCAAGAAAAGGTGCAATAAAGAGAATATGATAAACCACCACTTACGTGCTACCTCGATTTATGAAATAAGGCTTAGAGTTGAAACCTAAGTTATAGTCGAGAGCTGCGGACACCTCACGACCTTTCTTATATAAATTTATTTCGTCCGAAGATAACTTTAGATGCGATGGTTCTATGAAAAATCGTATGAGATTTTCTACGTTGGTTGGTTGGTCTTTCTATATTGCGTATTGAAGTTTTATTATATGATATAACATATGTCATGACAATATAAATGGCCAGTTTGAAGGTAGGTACATTTTGATGGATGACGTCATTCTTTTCATTTTAAACCAAGACCAATCGTTTATAAATAATAAAGACAAATTACCTTAGACTGTATGCACAGTAATATAACGCTAAATATACTTTAAACAACTCTGGAATAGGCACATACAATTAATCTAACCCGAAAAAAATAAATTGGTTTTTGCGTTTTATAAATATAAGTGTATAGGAAATGTAATTATGAGGACATATTTTCTTCACTCACCCAATGGATTGGACTTCAAGCCAATGGATACGAGCAGTGTAGGACCGGTTTTGTGGTGATCTTTAAAAGAGTCTAATGTCCACACGTCTTTCGGCTGAAATTATGAAAGCGAAAGTAGAAACAGCATATGACTGTAATAAACAGATCCTCGATTTCCATTCGCATTGAGTGTGCCTAAATAAAGGCTTGAAGGGTTCGTGGCAATCACGTGTACAAGCGATAACCTTCATCCGTATCTAGGGCGGAATGGTGGGCGGAACGCTGGGGGTCCTCGTTACGTGTTATTTATCAACAGATAAACTTTTGAATTTACGTAGCTCGAACACTGTTATCAGAAGAGTTTGTGTAAACTTAAAATATACATATACACAATTAGTAGTTACAAAGAAAAATATACAATGTATAAACTTACTAAACTAAACTTACTAAAATTACTCACATGATAATTCGGAAGTTTCATCAAGTTTCTGAATACCGGGCTAGTTGAAATCGCTACCTATTCAGCAACGTAGAAATGTAAGAATACTTTGTCTTCTTTTCTTCATACTTAATAATCTCAAATTCCCTGAATATTGACACTATTTCAAACTCTCACGCATATGCACAATAGACAGCTAAGATCTTCAGCAATATCCAAAAAGCTAACTCTCGAGACTCCTTCAAGTATTCACTACGTAGGTTTTACTTGGAGCAGTTGAATATCTCTATGCTAGATTATGAAGTGAAAACTTGTTTAGCATCGTTGTGATTTGAAAGTCAATGAAACGAAAAAACGAAAGCGACAGTAAAAAGAGACAGACACATAAATTCATAAGATTTAACGTGGGAGATAATGAGATAGAAAAGTTTTAGGAAATGGTAAAGTGGCACAAAAGAGGTTTTTTGTTACGCAATTATATATTTTATTACCCCACCAAAAAGGCACGAAACAAAAACTTTTTAGACAACAGTTATGCCATTCTGTTACTGATTGATATTGTGTTAGGTTACCATGGATATTTCAAATTAAATTTTATTACCTCAACAAAGAGGCACAAAACAAAATTTTTAGACAACACTTATGACATTCTGTTAATGATTGATGTTGTGTTAGGTTACCATTGATATTTCAAATGTGCATTAATTGAAAATGATATTGTGAATAATGGTTGTGAGTACTTGTATGTACATTTTCATAATCTTTAAATTAGTGTGTATTTGATCATTTTCTGAATTAAAATAAAGGTTTCACTTCTACCACGTGTGAATTGCACACATAATTTTTTTCTTACTAAATATTATGCACACTTTGCTTATACTTTTCTCTTGCTCCCCTGGAAGACTAGTAGAGAATGCTTTTTAGCATTAAGTCCTCCAATTGTATATTTATGTGCATTAAAGAATATTACAATAATAATTTGGTACCCTTATTTTATTTATAAAAGCGTATATGTATCTGGGTATTAGGATACGATATTTGTGCCTGACTGGATCGTCACCACCATTTTCATAGTGATAAATTCATCACAGTGACTCTCTTTTTTGGTTTGTCGCGTTTCAGAATGAGTCAGTGTATGCCCAGTTACCGGAAGGCTCGCAAGCAGTATTCTTCATCATTTTCTTGCTAACTTGGCAACTAGTCCTCTTTATCAAAGACCATTACTGCCTTACTTATCGAATGAATATAGTGTCCTCTCTTATGACGTTTTCAGTATCCTGACAAGATGGTGGCTCCCATGTTAAAACTGTCTAAGGAGTTTTTGTGGCACCTCAAAATGCATGCTTTCAGTTTATATTTGTAATACTTTTCGTAAGCATAATAGAAAAAGCTTTCTATCCCTATTTAAGCGTATTGCGTGCACGGAAGACTGAGATTTCGCATGGTTAAAGTTTATATGGAGAAGGAGTGCAGAAAGCTAAAATTTATCTATAATATCCGTTACTAATATATTAAATTCAATAAAAGAATACCGCGCGTCCTAACCTGACCATTGTTATTGAACTTAGATCCCCCAAAATATTGACATTGTCACTCAACGAAAAGTGACAGCAAGTAATGTGGATAATACTCATTGTTTAGGTTCATGAATACTGCAAATGTCAAACAGAAAATAGTCTATGATCAAAAAATCGCTGGTTCAAAAAAAATTCTACTTTTTGAAGTTGGTAATATGCATATCGATAGAAAGGAAGTTATGAAATTTTGTTAACGAAACACCTCGATAGATATTTCACGACAGATATTCAATATGTTTTGTTCTTTAAATCGTCATAAATACATTTGCCACTGTCAGTACAATAAAGTAATTTAGTATGAGAGCAATGGATTGCATGATGAGCTTTAGAAAATGCATCATATTTTCCATCTATTGATATGCCATAACCACTTCAACATTTTTCTGAAAAAGTAATACCCATGAACGAAGTATTCTTCCTGAAAATCCTCGTATTCATAGGCCTTTGGCAAACGTTCAAAGAAACAAGTGTGAGTATATTTTCGTCTCAAGCCGTGCATATAAAATGTGATATAACGTAAATCATTGTCCGAGGTACAAAGTTCAAATCTAATTTTCTATGTCGCTGAATTCGTTTCCGTTTTCCCGATCATTCGAATATCCATAGTGAATGAACATAGTGAATTTTTGCTAAATTATATAATATTCAGACCCGATACCGTATTTTATTACCCAGTTATTTTTATTTCAAATATTTTAACATTTTTAATAATACGATTTTAAGTAGTATTATTGTTTTTTCATCTTCTTCCTAACTTGGCTTCCTAGCTTCCTCTTTATTGAAGACAATTATCGAGTGATTATAGAGTGTTCTGTCATATGATAATTTCAGTATTCTAAAATGATGTTAGCTGCTTTGTTAGAAATTTTCTAAGGAGTTTTTGTGGCATCTCAGAATTAATGGTTCAAGGTATTATTTCCAACCCAATTCACTTGTGCACAGTAATCAAGTTTTATTATGCAAAATGCTACCTGTATTACACAATATAGGGACAAATAAAACAAATATATGAATAAAAACAAAAACTACTACATGCAGTTTGATATCCTGCTAAAAATATGGTTTTTTAATTTTTCAATTGAATACCAACTTCTTTTTACCCGACTCGAAAAAGGAGAGTTAAGTTTTTCGAGCGTATGTATGTATGCATGTCTATTTCTTTGGCACGTATACCCTCATACTATCACGCCTGTATCCTCGAAGTGTTAGGCAGAGGTGTACTAACGTAGACCCACAGTTCGCCGTGTATGTTTTTTAGGTACCATTGAATAGGGGGCAAGCCTATTGCCATTAATCGGGCACAAAGCCAAACACCGAACTACTACTGAAAATTTCATAGAAAAACTCAATAACACTTTCCCCGACCTGGGAATCGAACCCAGGACCTCGATCATAGCAGTCGCGCTTACGGCCACTAGGCTAACGAGGCACGCTCTGTAGCCTAAACGGATTCATGGATTTTAGCATACTAGGTTTAGGTGAGTGACATAGGCTATAAAATATTTAAGTACAACGTCTGGGAACCATATAAAAAGCAAAAATAGAAAAATATTCTTTATGTAGTCGGTTTTTTTTGTTTCCTTTTTAATTAATAATTTAGCTTGTTAAGTACAGTGTTGTCATCAACAATATTAATAATTAAAAAAAAAACCCATTAAGTTTCTTGCTGGCTCTACTCGATAACTGTGTAATTTTTCGTATTAGTGGTATTTTTTTTTTTTTATAACTGCCTTCTCGGAGCCTAAATAAATGAATAATAAATTTATTGGTTTTTTATTTTGATATCCTCAGCTACCATCAGGAGGTCTAGTCTAAGTAACACAAGTATCAGAATATGTTCAAACGCTGAGCCCTTTGTGGAAATGTGGAGAAAATATAATTGACAGTAAACTAAATGTTTGATTAGATTTGAATACTCGGAAAATTTATAACAGCGGTAAAACTGCGGTTGAACTTTGCCCTGTAACAAAATACCGTGAAGTGAAATGCTTAGATAGAATTTAGAGAATAAATCCACACAGGATGCTGGTTGGTGGTTATTTATTAAAGTTATTTGATAGAAATATTTGTTGTTAAGGTTTGATGTAGCAATACAAAATTCCGACGTATGCGGTCGCTTTTATGGATAAGTGTTTTAGTTTAGTCTGGTATTGTGTTTTTATTGATTCGAATTCATTTCATTTATATATTTTATTATTATGTCACCGGATAATTATACTAAATAATATAATATAGGTATACAATTTCACACACGGCCATTTAATTCCAAACTAAGCAAAGCTTGTATTATGGTAACTAAATAAATAGCTAATACATTACATAATTATTAGACTAGCGGACGCACAATGATCGAAATTCGACCAGCGACTTTGTAATCATAGACTATTTTCTGTTTGATATTTGCAGTATGAACCTAAACAATGAATATTATATCACTTTTCATTGAAAGATAATGTCAATATTTGGGGGGAGGGGGGGGGTTTAAGTTCAATGGCACTGGTCGGGTTAGGATTTGCAGTATTAATTTATTTAATTTAATATATTAGTAACAGATATTATAGATATATTTTAGCTTTCTGCACTCCTTCTCCATATAAACTTTAACCATGCAAAATCTCACAGTCTTCCGTGCACGCAATACGCTTATAAAGGGGTATAAAATTTTTGCTTCACGTATTAATATAATGATATTCAACACCCAGACATACAATACAACTAATAATTATCCTCGTCACACAAATATGAGTCATATGCGGGGATTGAACCCGCAGTAGTAGAGCTTACTACCAATGCGCCACGAAGCCTGTGAAGTAGATTTTGAACGAATACTATTATTTCTAAATTGTTGCGGTTATGTCTATAAAAAAAAAACAAAATCATTATAGGTACATACTAGGTTTTGCAAAATGTGTATTTTACACGGCTAATTTATTCTGGCCATCGCCGGTTGATTTAGTATCAAACAGAAATACCTAACACCTGATCTGAAATAGTCACTTTAGCCTATAGATTTTTGTAACCAATCTGGTAGTCCTAACTGAGTCAACTCCTGACGACTGAATTGGAACGGCGTGTGTGCCTTCGTGTTTTTTTTTTTAACGATATTCTTCAGGTCGGAAGACAGTAGCATAAGCAATGCTGCTTTATGGTAAAAATAAGATGAGTTTTATAGTTGATCGGTATTTTTTTATAATAGTGATATACATTCTTCATTTGATCAACGCCAGATACTTCGAAATCAGTTATTTCGAAATTTACACGATGTAACTATTTGCGTTTTATGGATACGTCACGCAACCTTTTTTATGATGAACGTAGTATTAATGATCATAGATTTACGTATACTACACTACACATCTATGGTTTTTGTACGCAATTTAATATCAATTTTTTTTTTCAGGTACGTTCCACACATAATTTTTATTACGGACTTCTTTAACATGGAAGGAAAGTGAGTAAATGAGTAAATGTGTATACATACGTTTCATTTTTATCAATTATTTGTTATTGTTCTTACACTCGATAATTATTTGGCGAAAATAAACAATATAATCGACGTATAAATCTTTCAGCGTCGAAATAATTCAACATCTTCAGATTGAACGGCATCATTCCGTGGATATTCTAAACCGGCGTCGACTCTAGATTTTCCAACCGAATCCATTCGTTTGAAGATAAATTGTCCATCTTACACGGAATCCCCTGTATCTACGGCTGGCAGCTGTTTGCCAATAAATTCAGAATCAATCTAAACAGTGAGCTGACTCACCCGATTCTCGCAGTAACGAATAGTGGTCCAAATATAAATCACAATGAACCTTGGCTATTAAATATTTTTTCTAGGATATTTTTACATCACATCTAACCTAAAAAATAGTTTGTGTAAAAATGCTACTGTTAAAAGCTGTTTTTTTGAAGTGAAACTTCAATGTCGAATTTATGTACAACGTTTCATTAATTGCAACATTTTGCAACGCAACGCTTCTGACGCGAAAAGGACAGAACATAGGTACTTGAATCAAAGAGTTAAATATGAAAAACGAATATAAACCGAGAGAGATAGAATAAGACAAGTGTAAAGATAAGTACAGTATTAGAGAAATACTAAGTGTTGTTGGTCAATTAACAATTTATATACTTTATTTTAAAAAAGTTCTTTTACAGTGTGTATTCATTTAAGAGTCTGTTGCTGCAGTTTCACGCGCTATTTTTAGTTTAGTATGCGATACTCAATCTTAAAATGCTTTTTTAATATCATTATTAACATAAAACCAAAACGATTCTCAAATACTACTAAAAAGTAAGATGATTACATACAGAATTTTGTAAGTATAAAAACCATATTGAATATTTTTTTTACTAATTTTAAGTGAGTTTTATTTTCTTTCATAAATATACTACCGGCTCACTTAGCATAGAAACTAGGATTGTCACTACAGGGGTTTTGGTGTGAAGTTAAATTGATTGTTTTTTATTTAATGCATTGTGTTCACACCAAAATTCTGCCAATGTACGTGAATAAAATATTTTTTGTAATTGTTCTTGTAATTTTCAAACATAGCTATAACAAGATGGCGGCTTCGTTGTCAAAATTGTCAAGGTAGTTTTTGTAGCAATTTAGAGTTCATATTCCTAGTTTTTATTCGTAATCACACAATTTATTCGTAATCACACAATAACATGCTAAAATACGTTGATGGTTTACGTGATCATTTTAGTTGTAGTTTGTAGTTTCTTTACGATTCCGCTTGGGGTGCTGCTAGTAAAGAAACCCCAGCAGAGCGTATCGTGTATACATGACATTCACTTGAATGGTTACGATGTTGCTCGCACCTTACATTGTAAACCTTGCGAGTAAATAAAATTACACTTTTAAATTTATTATTCGAGCGAATAAATCAATTATGAAAACGTAGCGTTTACCCGGAACTATCAACAGGGTATCGAATTTCGTAATTTCCCGTAAACAAACAAGCCGATGTTATTTCGAAGTTTTCCGCTTGAAAAACAATTTCCTCTCAGTGTTATTATATTCGCAATCGGGGGAGCTACGGACATGCCGTCACCGTTGCTGGCAACCGTCCAAATTGTGAGAAACAATTAAAAGTTACCATCGACAATGTTACCCGTGATGATTTTCTTATATAAATAAATAAAAGGAAAATTTATTTTAGTAGTTTTATGTTGAACGCAAATTTCAAATTATTGTAAAGACTGTGTATTTATGGATCTTCACATGATTGATAAATTACACAGAAGTATTAAAACAAGGAGCTATACACTTTATATAATGCCACACACAGTGCTTTAGAATGACTGAACACTAGAAGAAGTATGCCCTGCATCACTCAGCTCCCTGCACTTTATAAGAGCACTGCCACCGCACCACCGCTGTGCCGCGAGCAATCTTATGACGTCACGTTCCATGGAGTCAGTTGACAGTCTACTAATGTGTGATGTTACATTTATATAAATACTAGCTGTACCCCACGATTTTACCCATGTTAATTTTATCCGACAAAGACTCGTGTAATCTATTATAATTTTTCATCTCGCAAGTACAAATTATATTAATTTTTCATTATCTCCTAAACTATGTGTCTAAATAGCATACTCTAAAGAGCAAAATTTAACTTCATAAAATTGTCTTTATGATGAAGTAACTTTTGTTCGTAAGGATTAATATGACATGTCTAAAAATAATGCTTATAAAGAACTTTTTTAATTTTCAATTAATCTTTGTCACTACATACCTTATTGTAGGTTATTTATAAGACATAGGCATATGATATTGCCGATTTTTTTTAGATATACTAAGGACTAATATTATTGTAGAACATTGTATTTCCGTATCAATAATGATTACGCCAGCGCACGCGGTTAAAGCAGTTTGGAAGGGCCTCGACTTCCAACTTACGTAACAAAAATCAATATTTAAAGCTGTCTGAGAGTTGTAGCATAATCTTAAATAGCCTATACTACTCCTCAAGAGCCTGCCTATCATATACATTTTTCGAATCCGACTGGTAGTCTCAGAGATTATCGTGTTTTTAAACAAATAAACAAACAAACAAAAAACTTTTCCGCTTTATTATATTACTATAGATTTATTCTAATATTAGCTCTTTACATATGAAATTGGCGTTTTGTACGGGAGGAATATAAAATCAATTTTTTTTTGTAAAATATATTTAATTAATCAAAGAATGCACCGTTGTTATCTATGCACTTTGGCCATCTCATAACTCTTTGAAGGCGGTTTGGACTGCCGCATCGGAGTTTAATTTTTTCCTTGTAAGAAGTTGTCCAAATTTCGGAAAAAATGGTAATCTGTTGGAGCATGGTCCGGGGAGTACAGTGGATGTCGCAGACATTCCAATTGTAGCTCATCTAACTTAGTGGTTGTTTGTTGTGCAGTGTGTGGTCTTGCGTGGCCGTGAAGCAGCAGTGGCCTAGAGCGATTGACCAATCTCGGTTGTTTTGCAGCTAGTTCTACCTTCATGGTTTGCAGTTGCTGACAATAGATATCTGCCGTATTCGTTTGGCCAGATTTTAGAAAGCTGTAGTGAACGACACCGGTGCTAGTGCACCAAACACTCACAAGTAACTTTTTCTGAGTCAATTTTCGTTTAGGGCAAGATTTGGCTGGGTCTCTAGGGTTCAGCCATTGCGACGAGCGCTTCCGACTATCGTACAGTATCCACTTTTCATCACAAGTAAAGATTCGATTTAAAATCCCTTCATTATTGCGGCGGTTGAGCAAAGTAACACAGCAGTCGACGCGTGTTTGCAAGTTCGATTCACTCAATTCAAATTCATTTCAATTTACCTTTCATCGTTCAAGTTTTTTTACTTTCCCGATTTGCTTTAAGTGGATTAATAGAGTTTTATCACTTACCCCGAAGCTGCAGCTATCTCTGAAGTGCTTTGTGATGGGTCCGCTTTCACAATAGCCTTTAATTCTTAATTTTCTACTTTGTTCTCCGCCCGTCCACGGGGTTGGTTCTGAAGGTCGAAATTTCCAGACCGAAAACGTTGAAACCAAAAACGTACCGTGCTTTCTTTTGCGACACCAGCGCCGTATACATAATTAATCCTTCGAGCTGTTTCTGCAGCACTGGTGCCACGGTAGATCTCTTACTCGTAAATATACCGATATTTCATGTTTTCCATTGTGCGGTAATAAGCGCCGCCAAAGAAAAAATAATGAGGAAAAAACAAATGAATGACTGTTTTCAAAACTGAAATGTACCAGCTAAATGAATTTATAAATTTGAATTTGGAATTCTTAACCAAAGAGGAGATATTTCAGATGAAAGTGGTTAGTACGACAAAACGCTAATTTCATATGTAAGGACCTTATATTTATTTACATTCAAGTACATTAAAATACTTCACGCAGTCGTGATAGAATGTGTGCTAGATTCGACTTCTCGCTATTTAATTCCATAGGGCAGAAGTGTTGATATTACTTTTATTCGCTCTGAGGGTTGTGATTGGCCATTCACTTGTTCACGTAGCGTTTCAACTCACACCTCAGAAGTAGTAACCTATTATAATTGACCTTATTTAGGATAGTAGTATTAGTAGTAGTAGATAGTAGTAAGTTGGAAGTTGTTTATTACAGTGAACAAGAGTAAAATAAAAACCTCTTTCATCTTTTACTGCTCCAGAGAAATAATACTTCCAAAATATATTCCTGTTACGTCATTCTATCTCTTTCTATTACTATAACTGAAAAGGGTAGAAAGTAGTGATGCGACTCGAGTAAGAATTTGTAAATCGAGCCACTCGAGTAATTTTACTACGTCACTCGATTTCTATTCGAGTTTTCGAGTCATTCGAGTAAACTACTTACACTTCTTCCAATTCGATTAAGAAATTATCACTCGAGCCGAGTTTATATTAATGATTTTTAAATTAATAATATTTGGTAATAAGAAATAAAATACAAAATATTATTTACCTTATTTATCTCATTATTCTCATTAATCAACAAAAAAATAATTAAATAACTTCTTACGACTAATTGCAAATAAGAAGTATTCAGTTTTATCACTTTTGTTGCTATGCACTAGGTACTATAACAAAACTTAAACTTTAAATCACACTTTCATATAACAATAATAAAACTATAAAACGGCACACGTGAATTAACCTAATGTTTGTTTACATTCAAGATGCAACTTTGAACTTGTAAAGTCCTGACGTAAACTAGTGACGTAGGGACATGTAGCATAGCGTTTACCAAATCTACTCAGCGCGCCGATTAGACTCGGTAACTCGAGTCAAATTTGTTTTCACCCGATTACGAGTTTAACAAAGTCATTCGAGTCACTCGAGTAAAAAACGACTCGAGTCGCATTACTAGTAGAGAGCTTGTTCCAAGTCATATTTGCTTCTATCTCTTTGTAACAAAGTAAAGATCCTTAAGTTTGACTAAAGAAGAGCATGTTCAAAACTGTTAAAGTTTATTTTTGTGTCACACACAAGTATGTTGAACAGGTACGTAGTATTTAGTAACAGCTTTATCTATTTACAGATAATAGTTCCAAATTGCTACTTGTAAATACATTTTAAACTTTTCCGGGCGCCTGACTCCTACTTTTCACTTGCATGAGTGCCGCACTTGTCCGCTTTGTAAGATTCTTTGTTTGTTCAGCAAATAAATAAGTTCAGGTGTCTCGTATGTTATTACACTGTGATGTATTTTAGTTTTTCTGTATTATAACAATATTCTAATATTATCTTCACATTCGATATATCTTAGCCTGCTCGCTCTAAACATTTTACTAAGCTCTGAGAAAAAAAAAACTAAATCTCCCGACGATGAGAATCGATAACACCCGTCCCGTTTACACTCGTTAATGTGATAGAGACAAAAGCTGAAGGGTGCCCTTAAACGATCCTGATGGACCATTAGCGGGCCGAGTTATCGTAAGTGACACTTCGCGCAAATTGAGTCAAGATTCTTTTAACATGTGTTATGTAACACGTTCTACTGGTAAAATGGCGTCTGTGACGTCACCCACAAACTTGATCTTGGATATGTTAATATTCGTAGATATTTTTATATAACATGGTGAAATTTATAGAAATGTTTTTTTTTTTAATATTAAATTGTGGTACACGTTCACGTGAGTTTCTGATTGCTGTGGATTATTAGTATAAATAAAAAAAAAATGGCAAATAATGGTGTAATATTCAGGTACGAATATTAGTGCTAAATTTAGTTTATACCTTTATGTAGAGGGGATATAAAAGGTTTTTGTTATCTTTTACTGTCTATTCAGGTCATATGTATTTAGGGCATCTTATTTTAAATATTATTATTATTACTAAAACAGTAGCAAATTAATTGTTAATGTTTAAAATAGTTGCGAGAAAACTTTAATCGGTCGACATGAATTTACTATGGTATTTCCATAGAGTAATAAAGTCCGCTCAGTGTACCTAGAGAGTGCAAAACTTGTTATAAGTATCGAAACAATGCGATTCATTTACGCGGGTGTAAGGAAGGTCACGGGGTAGGGCGTGGTTTGTCCCTTATCTCTAAAGTGATGTGCGTTGTCCGCCGGTACGGACATTGTATCGATATATTCGTTGGTGTTAAAAATAACTTCGACAAATGTTTATTTTACTTGTTTATTATAATAATGACAACAGAAATATCTTAACCACTAAATACATAATATATATAATAACAAAAAGTTAAAACATTTTTCAAGAACCTTCAAATAAAATTAATTTATTGTAAGTCTGTCTCTTTTCCTAAGATTTTCCGAGTATTTATTTTCATTGGGAAGGTTTTTACTTTTAATAAACTGTCTCTTAATTATTTCAGCACTTGAGATATTGATTCCGCTTAATATATGGACATCGGTTTTGTTCATTAAATCTTTCTTTTTCATGTCTTGAAGTAAATCCTCCATGCGAAATAATTTACGCTTCAAACGCCTTTGATGGCACTGTAGGCGTTTTACTTTTAATAAACATTGATGCGATATACGTTCCAGGCATTCTATACGTGATTTTAGTTTTTTTTTTGCGAGGAGAATCAATAATCTTATCTGGTACAAAACTAGCAGTGACTTCAACATCCATTTCATTTTCATTTTCTTGTACAGTTTCGTCAATCTTTCTTTATCTTTTTCAAATTTCTAAAAATATATAAGTAAATAAATTATATTCATACTAATTCAAATAACTTAAATATCATATATTATCATTACAATATCGAAAACATTATATAAGGTACTAAATATTGTGATAGGACAAATTAATATTCTTAACTAATGAATATTTAGAAAGAAATTATATTTAGAATCATACTTAAAAGAAACAATATTAATTAAATAAGGTAGGACCTAGTCTATATTCATAAAATGCGGTAATAGTCACTCGATACAATCAAGAGTAGGGACAACACTACAGTGTCTTGAGTAAACTGAACTGCCATGGCGGCGTGTCATGTAATTAATAATTATTTTGACGCAAAATAATATTCCATCAGTACTTACACATGAAAAGAGATACCACTGGATTTCAGGTTTTTCTTTCTATAATGGTTTTTACAAGTTTTTACTGCACAATTAGACATTTTGCTTTGTAAAAGTATTATTTTGACAGAGGTGAGCACTGGACGAAACGCGTGAACAGACTGAGCGTAGGTACAGGCGTCGGGGAAGACATACATGAAAAATTCATGTATAGATGGTAAGACTGGCGAGACCGTTGTTCTGGTTCTATACTCTAACACGCCGAGTTCATAATTCTATGGGTATTTCTGAGAGTATGTTTGTAGAGTAGAACCTTGAACATCGGCGTAAAATTGCCAGTTTATCGGTTTTTTACCGGATACTTTTCGGCGAGTTTGCGTTGGTATTCCACTACTCAATTTCTCCATCCCCTTTTCATCATCGGACGACAAGAAACACGGCGAGGCGACGTCGATTTATGGTAGATATTCCACCAGTGCGGACAAAGCGTTTTGCTAGCACATTTATCATGCGCACCGCTAAAGAGTGGAACACTTTGCCGGATTTTGTATTTCCCGTTAATTAAAACATGTCTATCTTCAAGTCTCGAGCGAATAGGTACCTTCAAGGCAAGTGTGCTCCGTCGTAGACCACATCATCACTTACGATCAGGCGAGATAGTGGTCAAACGCAAACTTATCTACAGTAAAAAAAGATAAACTCTGGAATTACTCTTTCACTAATAGGAAGCTATGTTATGTCTGGTTGATTTAAGCTATTTTTATTCTTATTAATTTTTATAAGATTTATAAGGACAAGGTCTCAGTCGTTTGCTAGTATGTTGTAAGCCTATTCAATACATTACGACAGACACACGCAATAGCATTCAACATGAAGCGATCGTCAGTGTTAAAATTTTTTTTAGGTACATACTGGAATTCAATTAATAAATGCTACAACACACTGGGTCAATTCGCTAGTTTCTACAACTTTGCATAAATACCGAAACATCTGTTACATCATGATACTGGCAATTGAGTGTTCGAATGTTTATTTTAAACTTTTTCTTTTGAGAGAAAGGGTTAAATTTAATTTCATAAAAGCTCGCTTCACGGATCATTTTCAAATGCCGCTAGCTATTGTTCTATACTTTCAATGCATTTTAAACAAAAAAAAAAAACATAATATAGCCTTTGGACATCTCAATTTCATCAGCCAGTGTTTATGAAAGAAACCGTTTTTGTGAAGTTTTATTTAATTATTTCAACATCAAGAGTTGTACAAATTTAGTAGTAAATGATTTCATGTTTAAAAATAACGGCAAAGTTTTATTTTTCTTAAAAAATAAGTATTATTATTTAATTTTATTGAACATTGTTTTCGTCCGAAAAAAGATCTGTGTTTACTATAAAGTTGCGCCTACAAAATGTAGCCACTAAATAAATTAATTACCGAGTAAATGGAAAAAAATACAAAAGCAATTAGTGGTTGGAAATTAGGACGCACTCAAGAATTTTTGATATACCAATTTTTGTCAATATGAAAAGCTTGTGAAAATTCAATTACGGATCCAATAAAGTTGTCAAATATCATCTAAGGGAGACGGGGGTCGTTTGATCGACATGCCGAGCGGGCGTTTTTTTTTTAAAGGAAACAATTTCATTTTTTTGACATGAAAAGTTTTACAACTTTTCCTATTTCGACGTATCGGTGATCGAATGTGGTTTACTATTTTATAAGTGGTCATGTAAAGAAGAGTCTGCTGATTAATAAAAAAAAATTATAGAGGTGGGGAATTATGAATGATTTACATAATCAAGACATTTACGTAGTACTAGTTCTCGTTCTGTTCTAAATAAAGTTTTTTTTTTTATAAGAACTAGTACGAATAGCTAAAAGAACAGTTATAGAGGGAGATTTTCTTTAAAAGAACTTGTACACCGACGAGTTAAAAAATGGTCCTCGCGAGCCCAAATACCACACCAAGTTTGCAAGTTTTAAGTCAGTTACTGATCATATGAAATTAGCAATTACTAATATAAGGTTACTTATACAGATCTATTGATTTTGATGTGAAACATCTAATGCGGTGGGTCAGACCGGTTGTCGGTTCCAATGAAACATATATAGGCGGTGGTAAGCCTGATTGTTGGCGTGTCGATAAAGGCCGTGACGATGTCTCGCCACGCTATATGATGGAATATATGAACAGAAGCATATTTTCAGAACACTTTTCAAACCACCTCGTAGCCTACCGGTCGTAAGCGTGACTACTATTTTCCGAAGCCCAAGGTTCGAATACAAAATAATTTCGATGTTTCACATCTGCCAGGCGCGGGCGTCCCGTGACAGATTTGCTTTTGTTTTTTACTAATATAGATTAAAATACTTTTAAAACTCGATGGTTAGAGTCCAAGTGAAGTTGTGTTCGTTCGTACGCGAGCGTTTAATAAACACTAATTGTATTGAACCCATTGTTATTATATAAGGTGTCCGCAATGTACCAGGAAATGAATGCGGACCGCTGTATACTTCCGTAAGCTGCTTTATCAGCGACGACCATACAACTCTATGGTTTCGATGTCTCTACGGGTACAATGAAGTTTACTTTACTATTGTACTCTTTAAAAATTATAGCTTTTGTAGTAAGTAGTTCATTGTTAACTACATAAACTGAATTATTATACATATCACATGTTCACACATTCTCTGTGTAATTTCAAAATATTTTTTTTAATTATTTTGCCTTTCTGCATATATAAGCAATTTTGCCAATGTCAAGTGTGACAAATACACGTCATAGAATTTAGTTGTTAAATGTTCGGTGTACTGCGAAAACAAAGGGTTATGTCTTTCAAACATTTGTATTTATGTATGTATGTATTTACTTATATACTAGGTTGGGGAAAAAGTTTCTTCGCATTTTTATATGAAAACTCAAGACATTTTTTTAAAGTTTATTTATATTTATTTACAGTATATATATGCCATTTTGTTCGATGACTTTCTGCCATTTTGTAGCTTGAGACATGATCCCGTTGCTGTAGAAACTTTGGGACTTCTGATAGAAAAAACGCGACATCTTGATGTTGACCTTACAGGACCTAAACAATACTGAAAAGACCGAAATAAGGTGAAAATCTGAAGGTGCAAAGTCAGGGTTATATGGTGGATGCACTAACAACTCCCAGCCAAACTCTCTTAATTTTTGCTGAGTGGCTAAAGATGTGTGTGGTCGCGTTATCGTGATGAAAGACCACGCCATTCCTGTTGATCAATTTCGGCGGCTTTCTCTCAACTGTTTCCTTTAATCTCATCAGTTGTGGGTAGTAGAGATCCGAATCGATGGTTTTGCCGAACGGTAAAATTTCATAATGAACAATTAATGCCCTTCCAGTCCCACCATACACACATCATCACCTTATTTCGATTTAGCCCAGGTTTAGCCACAGTCTGTGAAGCCTGGCCAACCTTAGATCACGACCTTTTTCGCACGGTCTTCTCATACGTGATCCAATTTTCATCGCCAGTTATCAATCTCTTCAAAAACGGTCCGGTTTCATTACGTCTCAATAATGAATCGCAAATGAGCACACGGTTCATTAGGTTTCTTTCAATGAGCTCGTGTGGCACCCAAATATCGAGCTTTTTGGTATAGCCAGCTTTCTTTAAATGTGTTAAAACTATTTTGTGGTCAATTTCCAGTACTTCAGCTACATCGTAACTACAGACATGCCGATCTTGCTGCACTTTTTTAAAAATGGCGACCATTATATTCATGGTGACCAGAGCGAGTACATCTTTAACATCAAAATTTCCGGACCGAAAAAGTTTGAACCAACTTTCTACTACTCTTACTGACACTTCATTAGGCCTATTTGTTTTCGCTGCTTGAGTTGCACTTTTGCTTTTTTGTAATAATATTTTATAATATATCGAATTTCTTCATTACATTCACTCATTTTTACAGAAAGAAAAACAATTGAAAAATAGCGGGAAGCAACTTTTTAATTTTTTTTTAATGTAACCTTTTTAATGTTACCAAAACCAGCCAGATATAAATAGTACAGCCAAAGAAATTTTATAACAAGTTTATACCTACGTTATGCGAAAATCTTTTTCCTCGACCTATTATATCAAGAGTTTTTGTTGCTGCCGGGTTTTTTGTTTCCTTTTTAATAACTCACAATGATTTGATTGTTTTATTATATTTGTGGTTCTCTCTTATAAGTAATTATTTTTCAAATTTCATGATAGGCATAAATTATAAAGGACATTGGTTTGGAATAAGATATTAAAATAATTAATGTTTGTCTGCGTAACTTAACTCATAAATGGCTTGATCGATTTATGTGAAATTTGTACACGGCGAGTATATATTATAAGGTGTAAACTGAAAGGAATGTCAATAAGTAAAAATAAAATTTTGAAACGAAATAATTATGCATTCTAAAGATGGGTAGATCTACGGGCACAGCTAACTTTATAATATGTGTACATAGAATTGTTAAAAAGTTTATTAAAGTAACCCAATAGGTATAGGATAGATATCTCTTCGCGTAATAATTAGTTTAAGAATATATTTTACGTTGTCTCCTCGCTTTGTGGTCCGTACCCTTTCTTGCTGCAACCGATATCCAAGTAGACTGCAGTGTGCTGTTTGAGTTTTCCCTGAGAATAAAGTTTTTCACTTTATGTATAAAGTAACAGCGCCCCGTAACTCAACGCTTATTAGAAAGAAAGAAAATGCATTTGTTCGACAATAACACCACACAACACATACACAAATGTTTCAATAAAAATAAAACAAACAAATTGATACAATAAATGAAGTGTATTTGCATGGGGTCGAATAGGACCCTGTCTCAGCATAATGCTGCGGGCCTACAAGCGCAAACACTGCAGCGCTGATATACTGACAGGGCCTGTAGGCATTTAAACCTCACGGACGAACTAACTTAACAAAAAATTTAATTAATTAAACTAAATAATCTTAACTTTATACGAATAAATAACACGTGTGCTATAATAAACACACATAAATAATTATATATACACTATAATCATATTCCATACACATCGAGATAGACTGCAGTTATTATTTTCGTTTCTTACTTTATTGTATTTTTACTCATCAATGAAAATTCATATAACCTATCCAGTTGATAGAATACAGATGTATATACTTCCCGTGTAAAAAAAATTCTTTGAAAATCGGTCAAGCAGTTTTGGAATTAAATCTGGACATACAAACAGACAGACAGACAATCTTTTTTTAATGTCAAACAAATTTAATAATTTGGTCCGTTTGGTAACAAAAATAAAGCTGATAGTTAAAGGTAGTGGTTGCATAAGAAGGAAAATTTGTATTTTATTGCTGACTACATAAATAATGTTTCAAAAGTATAAATTCTCACCTTTCTCCAATTAAATTTCCGACTAAGTACGTAGGAGGGATTCCTTAATTAAACGCAGCGCTCCTACCTCTTGAGAGGCGCCTCTCTTAGACACTCCTAGTAAACGGTGTCCGAAATTATTCCCTTTGAACGGCCATGAAAATTTAGTCGCTTTGATTTCCATTAATAATCTTTTCGGATTATATCATATTAAGCATTTATGTGCGATTAATGTTTTTTTTTTGTTCTGTTTTTATTAGGGTTCCGTGGCCAAAAAAGAAACCCTAACTAAGCCGTTGTCCGTCATGTGTTTAATGTACTGCTTCTTTTGAACGACAATAAGAAAACGTTAGAATTTTTTACATAAATAACATGTGTTATTGTGGCTGATATTATCTTAGTAAATAACGTGATATTTCTCAAACTTTTTTCTATAAAACTAGGGTAGCGGACAAGCGTATGGCTCGCCTGATAGTAAGTAGCTACCGTGGTCTATGAATGTTTGTAACACCATAGATATTACTAAAGTATTGCCGACGTTGAACCCCCTACCCCAAGGAGCACTGGAAACCCTATTCACCGCAGGAACACAAAAAAAGTTTATTTAGTAGTGATCTTCTGTAAGGCCTCATTAGCCTAGTGGTCGTAAGCGCGACTGTTATGATTAAGGTCCTGGGTTAGATTCCCAGGTCGAGCAAAATGACATTGGGTTTTTCTATGAAATTCTCAGTAGCAGCTCGGAGTTTGGTTTCGTGCCCGATCAATGGCAATAGGCTCGCCCCCTATTACATGGGACCTAAAAACATACTCGGCGAACTGTGGATGTACATTAGTACACCTCTGCCTAACGCTTCGGGGATACAGGTGTTATGGTATGTTATGTTATTTTCCGTAAGATGGAGGTATTTTATTAGTCGGGTGACCACAAGTAGAGAGAAATCTCCAAACAAATATATTTGTGCCCTACCTCTCTTGCTCTTGGTGTGAATAGGTACAAAGTCTAAAGCAAGGCTGTCCAAATTAGATACGATATAGGTTCAATACAAATCATTAAATAGATTGGAGGGCCGAGGCCGCAGAAACAAATGCCAATTTTTTATTGAAAAATAAAAAATATAGGGATGTCATTATTATATTTAAATTTATTAGTTCTTCAATTAATTTATCGTTTACAATTCGATTATTAGCAACATTAACATTAATTTTATAGAAGTAAATTTTCATATTTTTAGTAGATCAAGATTCATATAAATTGGGCTCGCGCCAAGAACCCTGTATTTAATAATATGGTCCAGCTGATGTGCTTCAGAACTAAATACTCGCATATGAAGCAGTGCATCTAGATATTGAAATAAAATAAATACTAAATGAAAAACCTGATACCTACTGTTTTCAATTTAGAATTTTCGTCTCCATGGAAAACTTTTATACAAATTAAGATTTTTAAAATATCTCAAATATCCCAAACTCGTAAACTGGGATAAGGCGTACTTACAGCTTAATACCCTCGAGAGATAGCTGGATGTAACGTTGGAATTTGTTATAAATACAGTACTTACTTTCGTATAGGATAAGGTACCCTTTAAATAATAAATTATAAATCCTACTTTACTGCCACCTCTCGGGGTGTTGATGACGTCCAATATTTTTATATCAACCTTATTATAATAACAGTAAAAAATGAGAAAATTCAGTTTGGTGTGGTACAAGTTATAAAATCTTACTGCTTTATTGATTACATTATGCACGTTTTTATGTACCTGTAGCGACGTCTACATAGCGGAACATAGCGACATCTATCGAGCCACATACGACGCATCCTACATCGCACTATAGAAATTAACTCTTCAATTATATATACTCTATATACTCATATATACAAGAACCCGACTACAATCGTTGGGCAGCTGCCCGCCAGACACAGCACCCGTCTGGCCGGAGGATCCTCCCTTTCCAATAGTTCTTCTAAATACCTGATGGTTAACCTCAGTGCAATTCAAAAATAATGGCGACCGCTAATAGATCCACAAACTATCACTGTAGTGGTTTTTTCTCATATGCATGATAATCATGGCTTATTCGAGATGTACAGCCCTGCCACCTCGACTGAAAGGTATTAAGATACTTAAGCAAAAAGTTACACAAAAATTAGTTATTTACTGTCTGTCTGTCTGTTTACTACTAACTATATCTTCCAATTCTGTAAGTTAAAAAGAACAGAGATATAACAAGTTTTAAAAAGTCAAAAAGATAATCTTTTCAAGGTCAAAACAACAATTATTAAATTAATCAATTATTATTCTTATTGTTCTATAATTCACTCCTTTATTATAAAAAATAGAAATAATAAAATCTATTTTTTTACATGTTATTGGTGTATTATAGTTGGTAAATTCATTTTATATTAATTATTAGGACGTTATTTCTTTTATTTTACTATGGTGTTTCCGGTAGTGTTTAATACTTAATATTTATTGGTGAGGAACGAAAAACATTACAGCGACTACTGTTTGAAGTTCATCATCAGTAGTAATCATCACAGTCAGTAGATTGAACATGCTCTTAGAATATAATTAATTATAATATTATTTTAACAGTATCTTTTTACTTCTAACATAAAGGCTTTTCCCTTTGAGATTTAAAATTAGATTGTTGCTGAATTAAAAAAGAAACCGACAGTGACATCTTAAATTATAGCATAAAATTTCATACTTTATATAAATTAGCGTTCATACTTTTCGATTGAACTTAAGTGATTGTTAACTTTACTGATTTATCAGACAATAAGTTCAAAGACCATGTCAAGTAGGTTTTACTATCAAAAGACTGTTATTATAGGGATGGATCATTAATTATCAATCAATTATTAATATGTTTCTGACTACAATGCTGAAATAATATTTTAAAAAAGGTTTTGATATATAGCTGTGGTTGGTATGCTTAAAATGACAATTAAGCCGTATGTTGATCCCGACAGTTGATATACGAATTCTACCTCAAGGTGTATGTGAAACGAAGGCGTTCTACGTTCTCGTGGCAGCATAACTAGTTAACAAGCAAATAAAAATTAACTTGATCTTATGACTATTAAAACGCTATCGCATATGACGTGGGCCAAAACTATCAAGGGAGGTCAGGAGGCGCGAACTCAGCTCATTGTGGCGTTGACACAGGCACAAACCGCACGCACAGACAGCTTGCTCGACATTTCGCTAATGCGCTGTTTCGTGCTATTTCGCTTTTAACATTGTAATATACACGTCTGATCTTACAAATTAATTATTATATTTTAAACACTGGTCACTGTCGGTCAGTATATTGTGATTTGTGTTTTAAAATAGCTCTTTAAACTATTTAAATAAAACGATTTAAGCCTGTCGTTGTGCGCGCATCACACAAAAATTACTGATTACATTTTGACCAAGAAGTTGAATGTCCAATGGTAATGAAATTGAAATGGGACTACCCTTGAGGTATCCACTTTTCAACGAAAAAAGAATAATCTAAACCGGTTCTTATACGAAGAAGTTATGGCTGAACATCCATAAAAATATACATTCGAATTGATAACCTCCATCTTTTTTTTAAAGTCCAATAATCAATACTTATTAAAGTTTTAGGAAACTACGATTTTTATAAGCACTACATGTTCTTCTGTCATTCACGTGAGCGAAGCCACGGGCACAGCTAGTTTTAAAATACAAAATAAATGTTATTATTGATTATGCCACAAAAGCTCAATTTTGAATACAAATCATTACATGTATACTAATATTATGAAGCTCCAGAGGTTTTTGTTTGTTTGTCTGTACGCGTTAATCTCTGAAACTGCATTTTATAGCTACTGAGCCTATTGAGGAAGGTTAAAGGCTAAATAACTTCACGCTACAACGAATGAAGACGTAGGGCATAGCTAGTTTTAAAGCAAAAATAAGAGAAATTAATTAATTATGTCACGTAGGATAAATTTTAAATACAAATCATTATAAATTAAAATTCCCAACTTATAAATAACCCTGTACGTTTATTAGGGTACGCCAGTTAAGCGCCATCTATCGATAAAATGTAGTACTTCAGAAGTAATAATTATACCATTTACATAATTATTAATTACGTATTAAATTATCGCAAAATATTTTTAAACAAATTATAAATATAATACTAAATTTTAATTAGTTTTACGTGATTTCTTTATAAATTTTACTTAAATTTCTTTAATAAAATCGTTTTTATGAAACTGCCCATTATTGTAATTATTCAATAATTTCATTACCGTGATGTATCATAAATTAATATTAATCATATTTCATTGTTTTTTTACACAAATTGTATAAATTATGCAAGTCGTAGTAAGACTTTATTGTTCATATTTATAAAATATTTAATGTTAATAGATGGCGCCATCAGTCATGTTTCCTTTAAAAATAAGGAACATATATTTAACTTTACTGTAACTCTGCTAAGCGTATACCAATAATTCATATGAGATCACTTTTGCTTTTTTTATAATTATTATTCCCGGTTAGCAGTACCGCTATATACATATAGATTTTCTTGTATGGGCATCAAAACCATTCACTAGCGGTAGGTAGCGCAAGGATACTGCAAAGGGCTCGAGCAGCACCAATTAATATAAAAGAGAGTAAATTTTCATTATGACTCAGGTAATTGGGGACGGACAATATGTCTTCATTACAATAATTACTGTCATCGCGTGCCTGAATAAATGTAACGAGCTTCATACCTACCTGTTCTTTATGTAACTTTGCTTGATTACGCATGTCCTATTTAATTATTTATATGTTCGAGAATAAAAGGAAAAGCAACGAGCAAGATATTTGAAGAATACGTTTCAAATAAAGCTATCCGTTGTCTTGTTCTACCCGATTGATCAAATAGAGCGTCAGAGAAATAACTACCCCTCGGACTGTTTATGAATATAATGACTGTAATTAACTCATAATTTGATATCCCTTGTTTCATTACCAGATATACCAGAATTTGATCATTTTTATTTTTATACTAGCTGTGCCCGTGGTTTCTCTCACGTGGACTACAGATTGCCCGCTCGAATCTTGCTCCCCGCTCCCGGCTAGTTTAAAGACAAAAATGCTTATTGTGAGTGTTCCTTAGTATAGTCTTCCTGACTTTTTTGTAGGTCTTTTTAATTCCTACAAATATGTAGTACATTAATTTGCTATATCTCTTATGGTTTACTCAGCGTAAGCCATTTAAACACCCGAATTGATTCACCATGACCAGTTTTCTAATTTGTGCTGAACCCTAATTCTTTTTCTAAAATAAAAGTAGCCTAAGTTACTCCCTAAAAATCAGCTATATACCAGTGAAAGTCCCGGTAAAATCGGTCCAACAGTTTCGGAGACGAGACAGAGAGAATCTATGTACGATGTTCGCGCCACTTAATTGGCCCTTCTTTTGAATATCTACCAAGCCGCTTTAACGGCTACCTGTCGCCCCTTTCCAAGGCTGATTAGGAAGCTGTTTGTAATTACGAACAGTCTACAATCGCCCGCACGCGTGTTCACATCGTGAAATATTAAAAACCTGCTATATCAAGTGCACGTGCGCCCGGACGGCGCATGAACGTCATCGAGTGCTATTTACCCGCTATACCCCAATACAGTCCACTAAAACCTATCAAGGAACGCGCTGTTGAACCTGAAGACCATCAACGAGGTGGCGTAGCGTATTTCCGGTCTGCACCGGTCAGGGAGCTACAAGTCAGCCAGTTTTCTTTACCAGCGGTACCATCCCGCCGTTGTCGCCGCGCTAACATAAGATTTAATTCGTGTGAAAGAAACCTATGTTATTGTTATAATAAAATTCATATTCAATTCAAGATTATTCAGGTGTAGACATTGTCGCTTTGTGTAATTTCTTTTGAATTAAATTAAAAATTACATTTAAATAAAATCAGTTTCAATATTACTGTAATTACAGAAACTCAGTTTAATCTAATTATTAATGTCGTCTAATTTAGAATGTTAGTACATACTTATATCAATAATCTTTTGTATATGTCAACAGTTCAATTGCGATGAAGGGTTAAACATATATTTACACTAAATATTCTTATTTACGTGACCTGGTAATTGGATTATTACTGACAAGAACACTGGTTGCAAATAATACATGGGCAGAAGTAGAAAAAAAACTTCAGCTGTAATTGACTGTCGCATTTAATAATGTTGCGCTTGTTAGCAAACTGAAAGGACGAAAAAACATGGCGCGCCGCACCGTCTAAGTTTATTTTCACCCACACACGGTTTCCTTATAAACATATATGTAACGATGTGTTAGTATGTACTTTTATTTATTTAGGTATTCATTGCTTACGAAACTATACAATATTAACAGCTAGATAATTGAAGCGGATTAAAAAACATTACATAATAAAATCTGACATTGTGCGTATGTCTAATAAATATTACTAGCGATCGCTCTAAGGTCGAAATTCTACCAGCGATTTTTTAATCATAAACTATTTTCTGTTTGATATTTACAGTATTCATAAACAATGAGTATTATCCACGTCACTTTTCATTGAGTGACAATGTCAATATTTTGGGGGGTCTAAGTTCAATAGCACTGGTCAGGTTAAGATTCGGAGTATTAATTTATTTTATTGAATATATTAATAACCGTTATTATAGATAAATTTTAGCTTTCTGCACTCCATCTCCATATAAACTTTAACCATACCAAATCTCACAGTCTTCCGTGCACGCAATACGCTTTATAAGGTACCGAACGCTTGAGCTTCACGTATTAATATATAGATAATGTAGGTACGTTAATACGCATTGTATTTTCTTACTACCCACCCATGTGTATTTGTATCGAAAGTTTCAAATAATTTGTATTATTTAATGTTTCACTGACAATCACATTTATCTATTACATTGTTTTTAAAGTGTTACCCTCGATATTAGGTGTTAAATTCTCTCTACGTAGTTTTATTATTTGTCGAGGTTGATTCTTGTAATAAATATTTAAATATATTTGTACTCTATTTTCATATGATAATCTCCATTTAATTAAATAAATTTACATTTAGCGTGCATAATTGATCACTCAATAAAGCACCGCGACAGTGCTGCAACCTTGGGGATTCACCATTTTTTTATGGAAGGCCGAGTTGTAATCGGTAAACGTTTTATAAAAACCGGACAATATATGACACGGTTCACACAGTGACATTGACGCGGGTGTCTACGTGCGTTTATTAATTTAACTTTTATTTTATATAAAATGATTTGTTTTGAAGTTATTTTATATTGAAAAAATAAAGTGTACCACTTAATCTAGCTGAATGTCAAACGAGAAGATGGCGAGGTGGTAGGACGGACGTACATATAGTAGAAGACTGAAATGACGAGCCTGTCGGTAGATACTCCTATAACGATAGTCACCACTGTTCATGAACCTTCTTATTATCAGGTAAAAGTATAGTTATTTAACTAAATTTATATAAAAAAAACACTCAATTGCGCAGCTCGTTAGAATATGAAACAGTACGGTGTCGTGCGTTCGTAAATGTGTTGTAACGTTGACGTGGGTGTGACACGTTTGACAGCGGCCACGTGTGTCTACGACGAGTGGCCGAGACGGAACGACAAAAACTGCGGATTTCTTGCTTTGACTCTGTATAGTGTTGTGTTAGAGTCGGGTCCGACATGCGATTATGAACTAAGGAAAGAAGTTTATAAAAAAATGTGAATAAATCTACCTTTAGTTATAAATTTCTCCAGTTTATCCACATTTTTTAGCCAGCTTCAACAAAAGACTGGAAGTCGAATGTATATTTTTTTTAATGGATCTTCAGCCATAACTTCTTTGTTTATGAACTGATGCTACTGCTATGATCGAGGTCCTGGGTTCGATTCCCAGGTAGAGCAAAGTGTTATTGGGGTTTTCTATGAAAATTCTCAGTAGCAGCTCCGAGTTTAGCTTTGTGCTCGATTACATAGGATCTAAAAAAACATACTCGTGTACCATTAATGTGTACATGTGTACTTCGGGGATACAGGCGTGATGGTATATGTATGAATATGAACCGATTTGGATAATTCTTTTTATGTTAGATAGGGATTATCTGAAAGGTGGTCCCATTTTATTTCATTGGTCTTGGATCTTCAACTTCGAAGATACACGACGGAACTTTTTAAAATCAATGAAGTTGGTTTTCTTATTTGTTAAACATTGTCTTGTTTTGTTTGACTTGTTGTTGATTGTCTTGTCTTACAAAAACATTTCAAAAGAACCAACATAAAAATTGCATCGGTAAGGTCAAACGATGGAGTTATGGTTGACACGACGTTCCAATTAGATAGTTACAGAATTGTTGTTTTTAAATGATTTTGTAAGACAAGACAATTTTTAAGAAATAAGAAAACCACCTTCAAAGATTTTGAAGTGCCTTGGTGTATCTTCGAAGTTGAAGGTGCAATGCGAATAAAATTAAAAATGGACCACCCTAAAGGTATCCCCTATCCAAAAAAAAAGTATTATCCAAATCGGTTCATAAACAAAGAAGTTATGGCTGAACATCTTTAAAAAAATACACATTCAAATTAGATAACCTCCGTTTTTTTGAAATCTTTTAAAAATTATTTTTAAAGGTTACATCTATTTTGTAAGTTTGAAAATGTAACGATGAACTTACCTAAGTTATATATTCTTATTCTACAGAGAAAATTCCATTGTATAATAATATACTGTACTAAAATACACGAGAGTTTACATAAAAGCAGATTACTATACAAATTTTAATATAAACATATAGTTACTTACGAAGCATGTATAAGAGGAGTTTGTTATTAAATGTATAACAACTACATGGTAGAAATTATCAAAGAATAACCAAAAGAAATCCAGTATTTTATCTCTGTTAGAATTTACATAAAGTAGATATTAAACGTAGAGAAGGCAGATTTGTTTTTATTTGTGAAGAATTTTGTATCAGATAATCCGCTTACTAAAAACGATTGCTATAGTTTAATATTCTCTATAGAGAAATTCCATTAGTACTTTATATCAATGTTTTTTATTGCATTTATTTTACACATAGATCGGCAACACAAAAGTGAAAAAGCGTAATATACGCTTGTGCTAGAACGAGATAGAGATACGAGAGTATTTACCTATGTGCTATCGGCCTGTATCGGTTTAAGTAAATCGTGATTGAAACAAATCTAGCTGATTTATGCAAAATCTAAGGGTTTAAAGTTTAATTTAATGCTTAGTAGATGTCTACTGTAACTTGATGTAACTCGTATATCAAAGAAAATGAACTAAATAACATGCACACTAATGTAGACCGTTTTTGTTCTCGTGTTGTTTAAACCTATTTCTGATCTATACATATATAATATATTAAATCCATGATTTCACACAATATCACGTGGAGACTTTTGGTGTCATTTTTAACAGTTTCGATAGCTGAAAATAGCCTAGAGGATTTTATTAATATTCGATTTTTTTTACTTAGATTATTTATCTGTAGGAATTTTTGGTGGCCTTTTAATCTGCCATGTGGTGGGTTTTGAAGTGAAAACTTCTTTAGCATCGTTGTGATTTGAAAGTCAATGAAACGAAAAAGCGAAAGCGACAGTAAAAAGATTGCCACGCCATAATGAATTTTATTACCTCACCAAAAAGGCACGGAACAAAGATTTTTTAGACAACACTTATGACATTCTATTACTGATTGATATTGTGTTAGTTTACCATGGATATTTCAAATGTGCAATTTGAAAATGATATTGTGAATAATGACTGTGAGTACTAGTATGTACATTTTCATAAACTTTAAATTAGTGTGTATTTGATCTTTTTCTGAATTAAAAAAAACATGGACGTAAAAGTTTCACTTCTACCACGTGTGAATTGCACATATTATTTTATTTTATTTTAATTATCTTATGTTATAACATATATTGTAAAATATTGGTAGCATTTCAAGTGATGTTTGTTTGGTTATTATGCATATGCGAAATGTATTATATATAATAACTAGAAACATGCATTTTGAGTAGCCACAAAAATACCCTCGTCATTTCTAACAAGGAAAACAAAGACTAAACTGTTAACGCTTTTAGTTTTTCCAACTACGGCAAAATTATAAAAGCTCTGTGCTATTTGTAGGCTGTCAATAATAATTGTCAATAGACATATCTTTCAGCAATCGCAGCGCTTTGTTTATCCTATTTACGATCAGGTGAAACACTGTAATCTTGTCAAGTTCGTAGACAAAAAAGCAAAACATAAAAAAGTAGATTTATTTACTAGTAGGCGGAAATATGCTGACAATTGATGTATTAGAGCTTACTAAAAGCGGCTATATATTATCAAAAAGCCAGTAAACGTCAGAGTGACGATGGATTGGCCAGATTTCCGGTAAGGCGCCAAGCAAGATTTTTGGCCTACATAATAAAAAAAATCAAGGTTTCCCTTTGTTTGCGTGTTTTATTAAGTTTTTTTGTATTACCTTGGTTGATTTTAGTTATAACTAATAAACATAATAAAATCTGAAATACTGTTTGGTCTGCTCTTTCTGAACCCCTATTATTTTATGAGGTTAAAATATAGTATAATACAAATAGGTATAAAATATAGTTTTTAGTAGTTAAGAAAATATAATTGAAATTACTTTTTCTGTTATAAAATTAAAAACGTTGTAAGTACCTAAGTATTTTTCAGTTAAAACAAAACCAGAACAAATTATAGGGCCCTGAAACCAATCACCGTCCGTTGATTTCCTAAAAGATTAATTTTAAAAAGGTGAAACAAATATTCTTTTGTTTTGTAATACACAGTTTAAACACTTGGTTTTCGCGTTTCTAATTTCAGAGGTTAATGGTTACCTTTCATTTTTGAGAATTAGTAGCAATATTTTCGCTAATGGTTGAATTGAAAAACAAGAAATCTTTCACAGCAAGCGCAGATGACCTTATTGAAATATATTAATACCATAATTTTGTAATGAGTGTATCGTTTTACAGAGTGGCAACGACGAGTGGTTTAATAAAACTGAAATAACAGAAGGAATGTGCCCGCGGCTCCTCACGCCTTTGTTACTACGCCAAACAACATATAAACATGTCTGTCGGCAGACAGATAGACAGGCAATGTTTTTTTAAATGGTATATTCGTAATCATTGTCCTTCATATAGTAGGTATGTTTATCAAGAATTTCGGAACAAAAATTAAATGTACAGATAAAACTATTTAATAGGTAAAATTATAACTTTGTCGTTTGATTAACAAAATGATATAAATTATTTGAAGCAAAATATAATATTTTTTATTAATAACAAACAATATTCAGATGACATAGTTACTTTTCAATTGTACTATTAATTTAAAGAAGTTTCTATACTGATAAGTAATGCATTTATATAGAAATTTTTACAGACACAAACACCCGGTTTCTGAAAGGTTGATCAAACTATCGTTCAACTGACACAGCTGTGAACTTAACATCGTTGTCAAATTAGTTCGAGTTTCTGAAACGTTGATTAGTGTTAAATTTACCAATCTATGATCATATTGATTTGACATTGATATTATTTTTTTATCATGGTCACATTGCGGATACCGTTCAACTTTACATTCAATAGCTCATTCGTAACTGTTAAATCTGTTGTTAAACGAACAGCTGTTTATGAGTTGTGCGTCCAGACGCTAGGAGTATTACATACCTACTATTCTTTGTTTATATTATTGCGATTTTACTACAAAAATTATAAAATGAGTTCACGGGGAAAAAATTTGGCTTTTGGAACTAATTCAAAGGTAAGTTCCTACATATGGAATAACTGTACAAAGGTTTGACGGCTTGATAATTGAAAATATTTGTTTTGTTTATGTAGGTACAGTATGTTGTGCGTTTATATTACAATAGACTTTGTTTGCAGGTACAAAGATGTTATAGAAAATAAGAGCACTAATGCAGTTTTTACAACAAAAAAGAAACGAAACTTGGGAGGTCATTGCGTTAGAGTTTAATAGTATCGCTTAAGTGCCAAGAACTATGAAACAGTTAAATAGCTTCACTGCTAGAAATGCTCAAGCTGGCAACCGTGAGAGACATGATCGTTTTATAACAAAATTTTAGTTTTAAACAAACTTAAATCAATTTAAATCAATAGTTAACTCGTCAAGGAGCACTGATTACTTGACAACTCGTTTGACAGTACATTAATCTATGATCATGACTTAACTAGCTTTCGAGAAACCCAAAATGGCGTTTGACAAGCGATTTTAGTCTAAATTTTGACATATCTGTCAACTGAACTGTTGATCAAATTAAAGTAGTTAACCATGCTTTTAGCAACTCAATATACACTTAACAAGAGATTAAATATAATAAGCTGGGTATACTGGGTTATTGGTTATTCGACGTATTTCCGTTAGGAGGTGATAGCGGTGACTAATTGTGGTAATTTAAACCCCCATATGCATTATGCAAAAGTGATTTTTTTTTCAGTTATCATGTTTTTTAGCTTTTTCAAAATAAGTCAAAAATGCAACACCAAAAATGTATTTAAAAAATATCAATTTAAATAGTATCACTTTTTCTTCTGATTTATAAAAACGATTAAACACTGGTTATTTATCAATATTAAAATAACAATTATCGGTCCAAATTAAAAACACGGGACGAAAAAATATATTATTTCAATAATTTTTGAGATTTTTTCTACTAAAATACCTCAAAAACATAAAAAAAACGTTAAGAAACTTGGCTTGCAGATTATTTTAAAAACATAACCGTTTTATTAGCTCTCCAAAAATGCATAACAACTAGAAACTCATTTAAAGAAACTGAAAAAAAAAAATGATCAAAAAGGAAGCAGGCGTAAATTCGTATTCGAACTAAACTTAAAATCGCTGTTTGAATTATCTTGCAAATAGGTTTAATGCGTACGTAAGCCAATACAGGAAGCAAATTGGCAGGTTAAGAAAAAGAAAACAAAGTTTTAACCCCCGTTACACCCCCTTAGGTGTTGAATTTTCAGAAATTTGTTCTTAGTGCATGTCAACGTTATAATAACTATTTGTGTACCAAATTAGAGCCCAATCCGTTCAGTGACTGGAGCTATGTGTTGATAGAATAGCCAGTCTTAGGGCTTCCTTTTATATATATTTAGATTTAGATGTATGTCTGGAAATTTGGAAAAAAAAAAACATTACATATAGAGACATAACTATACAGTTATTATATAGATGTGTATGTTATCCAATACTGGACGGGATCGAGCGCGGTCATAATACGGTTATTTAACCGCTAATACTCCTAATGGATAGACGATGTGGTTTCTAAGCTTAGATAGTCTTGATAATGTGTTGGTAGATAGTTCGCAGGTTTCAAATGCAGTAGTAACACCGTCACAGCTGTTTATACCGCATAGTAGTACTATAGCTGGTCTCAAGAGTGTGCTAGTATCGTGTAATGACATACCAGCCGTTAGAACTCAGTCCTTAAGGGCTGTAACATATCAACGACTCGCTGTAGTCCTTTTTGAGGTTGTTTATATAAAATATACACTGCAATTAGCACTCAAAATTAAGTGGGCTGTATACGTGAGTATTTATAAGAAACAAGAATACATATGAACAATTCATCACGCTGGTATGACGCCTTTTCCCGAGGCTTCTTAATACGAAGGCGCACGCACACACAAATACTAACACACGTACAAACAGGCTGCTAATAGGAAACACTGTATAATGTATTCTATTTCATTCTCTCGCAGGTTAAATTCTATAAATGTATATGTTTGTCTCCTTTTAGTGTCGCTTTTTTTCGAGTTTTGAATCACAGCGGCACTATCATTTCAAAAATATTATCGACTAAATAACGATTCGATTAAATAACGAAATAAGCTAACAGACAACGCACTGCTTAAATCGATGAGTCTAGAAACACGTTCACAAGTTTCTGCACTAAGATGAAATAATGATAGCTAAGCGTAACCGTGTACGGACACCGTAACGATGAACGTAAGTTCGAATCGCTATAATGACCCTGACCTATCGGTGAAGGAAAACACCGTGATGAAACCATAGATAGCATGGTTGTAGAGGATTTTCTAATGCCCGACTGGCTAGCTGCCATCCTCAAGTAGTAAATCTATTGCACATCATCTATAGATGTGTACAGGCAGTTGCACTTGAGAACAGTTACACCATGATGCCTAGCATGCCACCATCTTGGGCCTCATTGTCACTTAAAATTAGGTAAAATTGCGACCATAAAGCAAAAACCTACCTATAATGATAAAAAAAATCTTATAAAGCATAAGATTTATTAGCCATATTTATATAGCCTTAAATTCAATTTATTTTACGATCATGATACATGTATCTGATTAAAATCCTTCACTAATACGAGACAGGCAATTGCTATTTCCGCCGAGGCATATATAGTGCTTTTCTCAAACATGCATGGAAATATAGTCATTATTTTCGAAAAAAGAATACGCGAAGTATCAAATTTACGGACAAAGAATATCAAATCCATTGCAGGAGCGTTTTTTGAATTTGGAACATTACAACGCTCCAGGAATGTTGTATGAAACGGCGTGCTGGGGTTATAAAATACTCTTTGATTGGATCTCTTTTACCATTCTTAGCATGTCTGTAATTTTAATACTTTGCGTGTTCTTTTTTCGAAAATAATGACAATATTTCCATGCATGTTTGAGAAAGAACAATTAAAGTCTAATGTAGTATTGTGGTACAAATATGTAACTTCGTAAATGAGCATGATAGTTCTACATTGAAACCATAAAACTTTGAGCACCTCGATATGTTAATTTAACTTATTTTAGAAATAAAAAAATTATATTTAAAGCTTGGGAATCAGAAGAAAATTTTAAAGTAACAGTCAATATTTTCACTGTACATTTTTCTACGTAGAACACTGAATGGAATTCATCATAATAATAAAAAAAGTCGAGTTCATGAAAAGTTCGGATATCCGCCCCTCCTAGTTAAGAGTTTCGGATATTAACCGGGCATTATACAAAGCCAACGTTTTATTATAAATTACTAGAGGCGCAACCGCGCGCCGGTTGTATTAGCCGCGGACATCGCAAGATGGATAAAATTTCTCATCTCCATTGTGCTTTATTGCGTTCCTCAAAGCTTTGTGGTTTTTTGGGTTATATAATTTAAATTATTCCATTATGAAGTCGGCCATCTTAGTTTTCTAAGATGGAGTACTGTTAATTTTGTTTCTTTTAAGTTAATAATTAAAGTCATCATGTTTGCTGAGTCGTTAAGATTAATGGAATATCGACTCGGTTGTCCCCTAATAACAAAATAATAAATATGGGGATACAATTTCAAATGCGACCATTAAATTCAAAACTAAGCTTAACTTGTATTATGGTAACTAAACAGCTGATATAACTATCTTATAAATAAAAATCTTGTATGCGTCTGTTCATGAATCCATTACTTCTGAGCGACTTGACCAATTGAGCTCAAATTTACATAAAATGTTGGTCTTATCGAGACAATAGTTTAATGATCAAAATAATCTTTATTCAATTTAGGCCCTAAGAAGGCACTTATGAACGTCAAAACATTACTGCCGGTTTGGAAAATATCCCAGACATCGAGAAGAACCGGTAAGAAACTCGATCGTGTTTTTTTTTGTTATCTGTACAAATGTTGCAAAATATAACAGGTAAAATAATAATATATTAGTGAATGCACAGAGAGGGAGTCACTTCTAGACATCACTATCATTATTCACATAATGATCCACCCTATAATAACAATTTGACAGTAAAACCCGCTTGAACCGCCGAATGATGTACACAGGGTCCGATAGATGGCTCTGTGGTTGAGCCTTTGACTGACGGCAAAGGCAGAACAATGTCTGCTGTCCCAGTATTAACATATACAATACAAATATATAGATATTTAACACCCATACACAACTGATAATTATGCTCGTCATACAAAAGTCAGTCATCTGCTGAAATTGAACCCGTAACTTCAGAGTTCAATAGTAGTGATTACTATCACCGTGCCAAGAAGTCTGTCTTCTGGAAGTACAGCAGTGCCCACTCCATATAGAGCGCAAAGGTCTCCCGGACTATCCTTTTCTCGAAGCGACTTACGGCACTTTTGACCCCCCTGTAACTTCGTTGTGTATAAAGTAAGAAGTTTAAGTTTTTAGACTTCAAGAGGATGTACTATAACTGTCTATATTACCAATATACCTAATAATTATACTTTATAGTAAACGAATTATCGCTAGTCAAATTCTCTATTTTTGTCACTGACACACTCACCGACCATCGAAATTCTAAAGTACTTCTAGCAGTCTCACTAACTTCAGATTTTATTGTTTCGTTAACATTTAGCCTATAAAGGAAAGAAAAATGGAAAAATACCGAAATTTCATTATTTATTTATAAGTAAGTAGTTATAGCTGAACATCCATAAAAATATACATTCGAATTGAGAATCTTCTCGTTTTTCTGAAATCGTTTAAAAATAAAAGTCACGACTTGACCAGCTCAAGACCTCTCCAAAAACTTAAAGTTTCTCAGCGTTTCTAAATGTGGAATACCTTAATGATTGCTATGCCATGATGCCTCCACTCGCAAATGATTAATATTTTCTTTGTAATTTCAGAATTTTGTAATGATTTTTGCATAACCGTTTTGTTCTCCAATCTATGGGCATTTTTTTCATACAACTAAACTTGGAAACAATTATACGGCCCGCCTGATGATAAACGACTACCATGGCTTGTGGATGCTTGAAACACCATAAGTGTCACTAGCGTGAACCCTACCCCGAGGAGCTCTGGAAACCCTTTACCGCAGGAACAAAACTCAAGGTTATTCGGTTGTGATTTTCTGTGTGGAGGGTTGGGGGGGGGGAGGGGTATTTTACCATTCGGACTATTCCAGGTAGAGAGAGATCTGCAAAGAAATTTCTCTGTCTTTCCTCGCTTCCTTCTTTTCTTCCTTACTTTAAGGTCTCTTTTTCACAACGGAAGAACGAACCTATTTTAACATAGACTTCATTGAGTATTGTAACAATGATATTATTATCCAAAATCAATATACACTATATGCTGACATTAACGTCATAGCGTATAATCCGGATGAAGTGAAAAGCTCTCCGGTTGGCTTGCGGCCAGAACGCGATCCGTACAACTCAATTAGTAAAATAATAACCTTTTACACTCGAGCTGGGTGTATTGATTTTCATATTATTATCCGAGTGGCTTGCTCGAGGCTCGGCTAGTTCGTTATTGTTCAGTATTCACGTCATCGCTATTGTTGCGAGGGGCCAATTCTTGTTGAATATTTTTTTTTAATTGATTGCATTTCAAATGTTTTACTTTTTCCAGATGTTTGTATATTATACAACCAATTTACGTATTTCTCATTATTAGACTTCACGTGATGGCTCAAAACAGTTGTGACTGTTGGAAGAAAGTTACTGCAATGAAAGCTATTAAGAAGTTAGGTACACTATGAACCAATATATTAGACGGGGCTACGCGAATCTCTAGAGCTATAAAACATCATTACTTTCAGTCATGCGCTCTACAGTTATCTTGTAGATCCAGTTTAAGAAAACCCTATCTGAATCTAAGTACAATACATTTATCAGGATCGTATCTAATCAAATGTTATCAACACAATGAAACCGAATGAACCCGACGTGTTTTTTATTTCTATCTAACTATATTATTAGCGATAGGAGGCTCCAGCCTTAGACTTCAGCGACCTTCAGCGTCGCTTGGAAACGAGCGCTTAAGCCACTCAACCGCGAAAGCGTGGCAACATGCTGAAGGGTGCCAAAGTGGCCGAACGTGAGCCTGGGCTGTTGGCGTATATAGTTGCATTTAAGTCGCGAACTGGCTAATTTCCCTATCCGTAGAAATTCGAGCTAACTATACATACTAGTGATCTTAGGTCGAAATTCGACCAGCGACTTTTTGATCATAGTCAATTCTGTTTGACATTTGCAGTATTTATAAACCTAAACAATGAGTATTATCTACATCACTTGCTATCAATTTTCGTCGAGTGACAATGTCAATATTTTGGGGGATTTAAATTCAATGGCACTGGTCGGGTTAAGGATTCGCAGTATTAATTTATTTAATTTAATATATTAATAACATATTATATTATAGATAAATTTTAGCTTTCTGCACTCCTTCTCCATACAAACTTTAACCATGCCAAATCTCACAGTCTTACGTGCAAGCAATACGCCTAAAAAGGATTAGAAAGCTTTTACATAACGTATTAACATAAGATATACATGTTTCTGCCTCCTGGGAGGAAGAAAATAACAGGTGTATATATTTCATGCTCTGTTGATTTTTGTCTAACTAACCAGTATAAAAATGAAAAAAAAAGGTTCCTAACAGAACCTGTATACCTATGTGGTGTGTAGTATAATGATGTCTGTTGGTAGCTAGTGAATGCAAATGCCGAGTCACTGTATCACGCGAGCGGCTGCTAGAACAAAGTGCTCCATGCTGGAGGAACGGACCTAGCTGAGTTGCCGTAGGAGACGGTGGACGTGGCAGGTGTGCGGAAGAGAAGTTAACCGCCCGTCCCGACATGTACAATAAAGCTAAATCCAAAAGACCCACAACCGAGTACACCGTTAATAAATATGACGGCGAAAATGTGTTATTATCTTTATTTTTCTATTATTATTCGAATAACAATCAAGTATAACAAGTTACAAGTAGTTTCGATGTCATCCCGTTACTTAGAGTTCGACTAATTGCTGTCTCGTGTTGGCATCAAGCCATCCCCTGCAGCGTCTCCGCATAAACATATACGAAATTTGTTTTTCAATTTTTTTGTGTATCTTATATCGAAATACTGCATTGAATATTATTAATCTGCATTCGAAACGATACTAGTGCTTTACCTGATCTTAATTGACGAGACGTATAACCGCTGTTTTTAATAATGTACTTACGGATAACGATAAAATACTATCCGAGATAAATAATAAGTTTTGAACTGTCTTTGGATTACATTTAACTAACGTCGATAATAGCTCACCGGGATCGTCCTCAAGCAGATTATTTACAGTCCTTATCCGTTCGCGTTACGTTTCATTATTGCTTTATGGGTATAAAACTGGAAAAATATCACGTGCTGTTAAAGATGAAAAATTATATATGTTCTATATATTTATGTTTACTTTTGTAACCGACTTCAAAAACTTTTCTTTTATGTTACATTACGGTTACGTTACTCAATTCAAATGTGTTTTTTTTATGGATGTTCAGCCATAACTTCTTTGTTTATAAACCGATTTCGATGATTCTTATGATACACAAGGGAAATTTATCTATAATGTCTACTAATATATTAAATAAAATAAATTAAAACTGCGAATTTTAACATGACCAGCGCCATTGTAACCTAGACCCCCCAAAATATTGAAATTGTCACTCAACGAAAAGTGACAGCAATTGATGTAGATAATACTCATTGTTTAGGTTCATGAATACTGCAAATGTAAAACAGAAAATAGTTTATGATAAAAAAGTCACTGGTCGAATTTTGAGCTTAGGGTGATCGCTAGTATTGATAAAAACATTACCAATAGTTTTAAGTGTTATAACAACTATTCAAAGCGAAATTGTGGTAGATTCAACATCGCGAGTACATGGCAAGTTCCATTCTCTTTCCCATTAAAATACAACCATTTAAAGACAAATAGAAGATTTATGGGGTAATCATTTATAATGTTCGCAAGTTTCAGCCGGGCTGTTTGGCAGGTGATAGACCACGACAATTTTATGGTGAATCTCGACCATCATGTACATAGTGAGAAACTAGTCACAGTGACTATGTTTTTGTTTGTATTGTTTTAGCGTGAGCCAGTATACGAGTATATCTCTCTATCAATAGAGGCTTGCATGGAGGTATTACATCGATGACTGTTCTTCTATATATATTAAAAAATAACTAAGTTTGAGTAAACAGGTGAATAAAAATTAAGTATTGAATGGGATATATTTTGAAGTCAACAGTTTCATCTGACAAGAATTTTATGTTCACAGTCCCGTATACTTGCGCTTTACGAGAACCGTTTCGAAGTTTTTGATGTGAAACATAAACCTTGCATTCGCGTGGTCTTGCTCGACGGAATGGCGGTATTCGAGTGCGTACTGACTGACGTTTTATATGACCGTAAGTCTTCCGGCCTATGAGTGGCGTAATTTTACAGTTTTAACGATGATGGCCGTTTCGTTTCTTTTCATATTTTTATTGAAGCTTTATGATGTTATACTGAGATGTTTCTTAGTTGTATAGCCTAAGTTATGACGCTTATATTATATTTTGAACTTTAATACTATTCGCATATGTCATCCCTATTATAGCATGACCCTAGTATATAGTAATGATGGTAAATATTTTTTACCTATTTATTAATAAGATGTAATTAATTTGAATATAATAGCATTCAATATATTTTAATAACCAGAGGCTATAAGTCCTTATTAAATTCTGATTTATGGAGTTTTTACATAATATGACACAAGGAGGGAGTGTCTAAATTTCATCAAATAATGCTTCATTTTGATGCTTACATAAGGTTCCTAAGAATTTTGTAGAGCTCGAACTCTTTCTATTACAATCAACGTTTCGGCATAATTACATTTTATTTAAATTACGCGGTTTAATGGTGTTATAATTGGTGACCGAAATTTAAATTCTCTATTTTAAAAGACAAGATGTGAAAAACAACATTCAGTTATTTTAATAAGAGCAAGTCGATCTCAACTATCAAAAATAAAAAGTATAAATAACTTTTAAAACAATACAAAGAAATTATTGAAAGAGACGGATTTTGTCTTGGCAAGTTGCAGTAAGGTTTATAAAAATTGTTATGGTTTTGTAGGTGTATAAAATATGAAATATCAACACAATACATAATCTAGAAAATGAGAAAACTGAAAATTAAGTTAAGCAAGGGTTTATAGTTAACGATTATCTATTGATGTGAATAAGTTATAGTTAGACATAAGTAAGTAGGTATGCGGCGTTAGAAGATCACTTTATTTAAAACCTAACTACCGCGCAACTAAAAAAGGGTAATTTGAATACGTAATAGCATGTTTGCTTTTGACTATCATCTGCATATTATATTTCAATGAAAGAAATTGTAATATTGGTCTAAAATGAAAACTGTAGAGTCCTGGATAATTCAGTGTCTAAGTTGAAATTAAAAAAATCTTCATAAAATCTAAAATGATCTCAAATAACTTTAAAAATGTAGTGATAATTATTATTACAATAATAACGATGTATAATTGAAGCGCTAGCCTGTTAATAACTTAATCCCGCCCGCCCAGCTTCTGCGGTATCCGGTCGTTGAGCGGCATAATCGGGAATTTACTGAACACTTATTAAGCGTTTCCCTTTAAAAATTACGGTTTTATTATTAGGAATACCGATCTGCCTGACAATAACTTAAGTGAATAAGCAGGGTTTACTGTGAAAAGGTATAGGTTTAAGTGATTTTTGAAAATAACTCCCTATCTGTGCATTGCCTAAATTAATATGATTAATAAAACTAAGTGTTATTTGTTTCTTGTCATCTCTTCTCGGTGACTGGGATGTTTTCCGAACCGGTAATAGTATTTTAACGAACATACCAAGTGCCTTATAGTGGCTTAAATTGTATCAAGATTTTTTAAATTTTGATTTTAAAGATGTTAGTATTTATTTATATACTAGATGTGCCCGCGGCTTCGCTCACGTGAACTGCAGAATGCCATCGATCGGGTATACGCTCCCGCTCCCGGCTATTTTAAAGACAAAAATGCTTATTGTAGGTGTTTATTAGAAGATAGACATATGCTCTCGCGACTTTTGTGTAGATCTTTTTAATTTTTACAAATATGTAGTACATTAATTGGCTGTATCTCTTATGGTTTATTCAGCGTAAGCCATTTAAGCGCCTGAATTGATTCACCATGACCAATTTTTTCTTATTTGTGCGGAAACCTAATTCTTTTAAGATAACATCAGCTATCTACTAGTAAAAGTCCCGTCAAAATCGGTCCTACCGTTTCTGAGATTACTCGGAACAAACAGACAGAGTGACAGACAAAAAATTTAAAAATAAGTTTTTTGGGGGTTGTCGTATATACTTTCATATGCAATTTAGTAAAAAGCTGTTATTTTTACATTAAAACAGACACTTCAATTATAATAACTGTATACATTAAAAAAAACACTATGTACTTTTCACTTGAGTGTTTCTTTTTCCAGTTGAACTGCCTTAATCACGGCTACAAATTGATATTATGATTGCTAATTGGATTATTGAATCCTAGGTATATTGCGTTAATATATGAAACTGTATTATCATAAACGGGATTTAATTCTCCTTTATCACAAGAAAAGAAAAACCAACGCACCCGCACTTGCCTATAGCTTCCTAGATCGACTGAAGATCCCGGTTACTATTCCGTTCCTTAGAGTTTAAGCATATAATCATCCTCCATAAATAGGTTATGAAATACAAAAAAAAATTTTGAAGTGAAAACTCCTTTAGCATCATTGTGAATGAGTCGATGAAACGAAAAAGCGAAAGCGACAGTAAAATTAATATTAGCATAGTTTCAGCAAGGTTTAATAGCACTCTCGTAGCCTAGCGGTCGTAAGCGTCACTGCTATGGCCGAAGTCGTAGGTTCGGATTCTCGCCGCAAACAGTTTTTTTTAAGTTTTTACTTCGGACTTCGAGGTAACTTAATTCAAATATCTATAACATAAAAGTTGTAGTATTTTTTTTCTAATTTATTTATTTTATTGGATGAACACAGGATAACTTTTTTTGTTAATAATTATTCTTTTTTTATTGGATCAAGGGCGGTGCCATTTTAATTTCATTAGCATTGAATCTTCAACTTCGAAGATACACAAGACAACTCTTAAAAACCATTGATTTTATGTATATTCTATTAAAATTAAAAAAAAAAAACATAGATGTGAAGGTTTCACTTCTACTATGTGTGAATTGCACACATTTTTTTATCTGACTGTTAGTTCCAAAGATAGCCCTTGATATTATATAGACAAACTCAAAAAATTCGAACTTAAAAAAATATATTAGTATAGATTAAAATTGGTAAAAAAGTGAATATTTATATAAATGTACCTATATATTTAAAAGTAACTACTTAACCGTCAACAAGTTACGATCGTAAAAATAATCTATATTCAACAACCGGGCCACTAGCTCGGTGATAACTTAATCCCGCCCGCCCTTCAGTGCCGTATCCGGGCCAGGCGGGCGGTATAATCGGGAATTTGCCGAACGTTCATTAAACAAGAACAAAAAGGCATCGGATTAGTAGATAGTTAAAATATACCGGGTATTTCCATGGGAATAGCCGGCGTGACACTAGATCGGTTTCGTGTGGCTGTTCATTGGAGATTTTGCGTAAACTAAAACTATTTTAGCAAGATACTTAAGCTGAAAATGAAATTGTTGTACAAAATTTAATTATTTACATAAAATGTTCACGATCTACTTTGTTAAGGCTTACTGGTATTTACTTCGAGTAATTTTAGAGACTTTATAAATGGGGCTTATTACACTTATTTGTCTAGAAAAATATTTTTAAATATTGGTTAAATTACTTATGTTTCTGTTGAAACTGCTTCAAATTTCTGTTATATGAACTAAATTCTCTCAGATGTCATCATATTTTTTAAATCACGGAGTATATAGCCAATTGAGTCTAAATAAGTTTAGCCATTAAAAAGAATGTGTAACAATGTTGTTACGTTGTACGTTGAATGATTGTGTAATTGGCAAGTGTGTGAAATAATAAATTTTAATTAGAGATAAAATCATAGATTAACTATCTACAATTTTACAGTTTTTCTATATGTATTTACAGTTCTAATACTCTGTGACAACTGAATCATGTACGCATATACGATAACTAGCTGTGCCCCATGGTTTCACTCGAGTTAATTTGCAAACACCGCGCCGCCAACGCACCCGTGTAACCTATCATACTTTATTTTTCTCACTTCCGTAAGTACGAATTATTTTAGTTTTTTATTATCTCCGAGAGTATGTGTCCAAATAACATGAGCCATTTAAAAAAGAATAGTAATCAAGAACTATATCGTAAATCATGTAAGTAATTTTTTTTTTTACTTTAAAAACTGTCATCGGTTATTTAATATTTAGATAAATGATTTTACAATCCGTTTTAAAAACGTGATTTTAAAATAAATCGTTCACTTATTAATTTTAAAAATAACTAGGTATTTTTTTGAATACAGCGAACATGTGCCAAGCGCCTTCCGGACTTCACGGAACGAAACCGGTTACAACTGGGCACAATGCAAGGCAACATAATGAATTGCGAAAAGCATCCCTTGGGATTAGGGGCAGGGGCAGGTTCGCGGGGTGCGGGGACGGTCCGCGGAGGAAATGAAACGCTGAACTTTCGATATTTACACGCGAAACTCGCTTTAAATACGAATCAACTTTGCTTTTTGTGAAGGTTTTGCGTATGAATTCCATAACGGTTTATTACACGTGTAGACATTTTAATACCAGATGTTTTTTTTTTCAATCAACGCTGGTTTAATCTGTTATATTTCACTTCATGGTGAGTACTGTTCGAGAACAGAGGCCACCGTCGAGTGATACGGGTATATAGATGTCTCCGCCACCATACTGCCGTAAAAACCTACCTTTGTTAAAGCCACAGATAAATAAAACAATGTCTGTAGAGACACAAAAACGAAACCTGACGTACTCTCCTGAGTCAAATTTCGTATTTTTCGCCATATTGATCCAGTTAACTAAAAAATACCTTCCAATCTGCTCTGCCAATCTATGCTTAAAATCGTGTTCACCATAGCACTATGCGCATTTGATTACCAACAACTAGCAATATTAATCTGAATGAATAAGAACCTTCTGGTTTCTCCAGATATAAAGCCACCTTTGCACTCAATTTCATCGGATCACATAGTTTCGCAGAAATAACTAGCACCCTGTAGATAAGATTCCTTTTCATTCGATTAAAAACTTCCTACCGGAGGAGATAGATAACCGAAGAAAATTTCCTAATGAGGAATCCAGTACTGGCAGCTAGTGAGAAATAAATTTAATAAAATCCTTACATTCCCAAGAAACGAATGAGTAAATTTAATATCCTGTTTCATGATTCTTACATTGATGTATAATATACTGGAACTGTTATATCAAACACAATCCATTGCAAGGATAATTCTCCAGCATTGAATTTTACACAACATACCATCACGCCTGTATTGCACGAAGGGTTAGGCAGAGGTGTACTAATGTACACCCACAGTTCGCCGAGTATGTTTTTAGGTCCCATGTAATAGAGAGCGAGCCTATTGCCATTAATCGGGCAGGAAACCAAACTCCGAGCTGCCACTGAGAATTTCATAGGAAAAATCCAATAACACTTTGCTCATTATTGAGTTTTACACACTCGAGTTTTCTTAGATAGGATAAAATAAGATCGCGCTCACCACAGACCAGATGTAATACATGGAGTCACATGGAGTACTGCTCACATTTGTGGGCCGGTGCTCTTGTCTACCAGCTTTCTCCTCTTGACTCCGTGCTCGATCTCGAGCTGATATGCGATCTAGACAACTTACAACTTCCTAGAGACTTCGGGTTTCTTTGTGTCTTCTACCGCATGTACAATGGAGAATGCTCTAAGATACTTTTCGGTATGGTGCCTTCATCACCGTTCTAAACTCGCACCTTCTGCACAAGCCTAGCTGCTCATTTTCACATTTTAAAACCTAGCCAAAACGCGAGATGGTCATCTAGAACTCCGCTGACATGTACGCTAGAGTTGCGGCATGGTTACCTAGCACGTTTTCCCTCCGAGCTATGATATGGGGCTCTTCAAAAAGAGGTCCACAAGGTCGACAACATGGCTGTAATGCCCCTGGTGTTGCACTCGTTTTTAGGCGATGATAACCATAGTACTATCAGATGGGCCATCTGCTTGTTTGCGCATTTCAGCATAAAAAACACCCCCATAGTTGTACACTTAGGAGTGTCACTTTTCGTGATAAGCTGGTGTATTTTGAGTAATTAAGCGTGGTGGTAGACATCTGTTCCCGACCTGGTCATGACAACCATGAAGATGGTGATGAACGCGTCACAGTGAATCTATTGTAGATTGTCGCGTTTCCATAGCCCGCTGCGGAGAAGCTTGCAGGCGATGGATTGCCAATCTCTCTGTGACCGTCTGTATTTTTGGATTGTTCTGTGCTTACAATCAGGCATAATACAGTAAAATTGCCATGCCACTCTATATATAAAAAAAAGCTATGAATTTGAAGCAATGGTGGCTCAGTTAGTAGCGTGAACGGACTCCGCATTGAACGACGTAAGTTCTAATCCCTACAATGAACCTGAGCATTTTGGTGAAGGAAAACATCGTGATGAAACCATAGCATGGTGATAGGGATATTTCTAATGCCCGCCTGGTTAGCTACCACCCTCAAGTTGAAAATTTGTCGCCAAACTCCAATAAGTGTGTTCCGGAAACTGCACTTGAGAGCAAGTCTTCCATTACGCTTAGCGTGCTACCATCTTGGGCCACATCGTCAGGTGAGATTGTGTTCTTAATGCTAAAACTATAACGATAAAAATATCAAAAGATGGGATTTTTTATATCTTAAATTTATGGGTAACAACAACTGATTAGTCTAAATTTATAATAAGTATTAATGGAGCCGAAAATGGTAACACACTAAATCTAGAGAGACTGGCTTTCAAATGTAACTGTCGGAGCACGCCTGAAAGTACTTTTCTTCAGATTTTCAATATAGCATTAGAAAACACTTGATCACTATTGATTCGATTCCATCACGATGTTTCTCTTCAGCAAAAGCCGATTGTGGGATTTTAAACATTTCTTCTCTATTGTATATTTATATCTATGATGAAAACTATCGTAAATAATTGATTCAATAATTTTTTTGCTACTTCCGCCTGGAACTGATTAGCAGTTGTTACTTCTTGCTGCGTCAAATGATACAAATTATTTTTTAAACCCGTTCGCTATTTACCTATTATATAAGTAATTAATGATAAAGGAGATAACAACAATAAGTATAATTAAAAAGTAGATTATATAAGAAACATATTATTATTATTTGTTGCAGAAAGACGTAACAACTGCTAATCAGTTCCAGGCGGAAGTAGCAATTAAATTTTTGATTTATTTATGTACTATACTGGTGGAATAAATCTCTTTTTACTATTAAAAAAGGATGGACCATACCAAGTAATTTATAATAGGCAAGTTACCTATTGTCTCTATTAAATTTAACACGTTGGATCCGGATGCTGAAGTTACTCATGGACAATTTTTGTACAATATTTTTTTCCTGTTGGCCTTTCATCGTCTTAGCTTCGTCTTTACGTCTCTGTTAATTAAATTTCTCATGTTCCATAAAAATATATCTTTACATTATTTGGTTCAATTAGGTCAACATAATTATTTTCGAATTTATTCTTTATATTTATGTTACATATATTGGTTTTGTGATTCGATACCCAATTAAGAATTGAGGATAGACAGATAATCTTTACTGATATTGTTAAGATCATATTTGCTCCGGCTCCGAGATTATCTAAATGTATCTTGTAGCTGGTAAACAATTCTCCAAAGAAATTAAACTACAGATGTAGACGAAATACTTATGATAAAATAGTAAAAAGGTAAAATCTATGTCAAGTTGCCAATTGTCACCGCATATAGCAAATTTCGATCAAGCAAAGTTGCTGTCAGCGGATAGTGGATTTAGCGCTTGAAATCGTCAAGAAAGTAGGTAGATCTAAGTGTTTTTATTGGAGACGGTTTTTATGTTGTCCATGGATATGATAGATCTTGCCGTGGTCAAGTTATTGAGTATAAGAAAGGTTTAAACAACATCTCCGGGACCAGTTAGGAAGTAAATTTTGTATCTTTGTAGGAGATAATCTCAGAATTCTAATCGTTCATACAAAGTTAAATTAACCCTGACTATATTCAGCAATATTTTTATCTATATTTAGTGTTTTATTGTAATGTGATTGAAGTTACAGGCGGTTGCTAATATTATTCAAAAATAAATGTTTCTTTGATTGTTGTGGATACGCACGTGAAGGTGTCAGACATCTTCAGGCCAGTACACACATTTAACAATAGATAGCGCATAAGTCGTTTGTTTATTTCATATATTTTTGTGGTGGTTAGTGTGTTTTTTAATTCTGCCTTTTTGCCTATGTAGGCAATTTTCTCAATGTCAAGTGTGACAAATACACCTTATAGAATTTAGTTGCCAAATGTTAGGTGTACTGTAGAATAGCCCATAAGAAGTATACATTGACACAAAATACAACAGTCACAAATTTGTATACAATACTTGGCTTTTCTTTGTATATCCACCCATATTATAGCATTAAATTGCAGATCACGCGTACGAAGTGGCAAGTAACAACTTGTGTTTAATAAATTGAATCTGATAACCAGTGTCTCTGATCATAGACTAAGGTCCAGAGAAAAACTCAAGTTGATTAGTAATCACAGCACGGAATGAGAATTTCGAGTCGCATTAAAATATCTCTAGACTTCATCATCATCATAATTTCAGGTAAAGGACGTCCATTACTGAACATAGTTGACGTTCAGCTTTCTTGAACCCCACAGTTACCACCATATGGAAGCAAAACATCTCTAGACTTAACTACGTTGTATACAATGATTTACATCTTGAAAAACATGAACTAGCAGAGTTCTAACGACATTGAACCGAACAAAAATTTAATTATATCAATTTCCAAATTCATTCCTGCTCTTTTTTAATCAATTATTTTTAACAGCTCATCGACACAGACTCCTAATTACGATTGCATATAATTAGAGTATTTTTTATTGATAATTTTACAATTTGTCACAAAGTAAATCTTGTTGGTGTTTTTATTATAAATAATTAAATGAGGAATTAATGTACAGACAGTGGCAAATATTTCTACGATGTCAATTGAATTAAAAAACCCTTAGTTTAAGGTACAGCTCTTAGCTCTACACAGAATGAGCTCGTAACGTTTATAGTGAAAGTGGCTTGAATTTAATATGAAATTTTGGTCGAATAATTTGGTTCACAACCTTCTCCGTACACCGGAATACTCTGAATGCGAACTTGGTAATTAATTTTGAACTCATTCGAGAGCTTTAATTATTTTCTGAGTTTACGTTCCGAGTTGTTTAGAATCAGTTCGTGCGGGTTTGGGGTTAGATAACCATTTGGTAATTGAGTGATAATCGTATGAAGGGTTGCTTCGTTGATTCGGAGACGTGGAATGGGTTGCAACCACCATGCATGTGGTGAAACAAACACCCGTCATAATGGTTCGCTTATGCGCACCGGTGTAGATCTAATTTCTATTTACGCAGGCAAGCATGATGGTATGATCCGGCTACTGGCGATGGATTTTTGATTTTTCGGTGGTCGCCGTTGCTTTTGGATATTGTACTGTGCTGACCATTAGTCGCAGTGCTATCATTGAGTCGTGCTATTAGAAAAAAAATTAGTCTTGCATTTGCTCCACAAATAATAATAAAAAACTCGAGATGAGTCATGAGAGACCTGGTAGTAAATAACTTTCGATTAATAAAATAAATTTAATGTACTGAATAAATTTATAATTTGTTTATACTTTATAATAATAATCTATACATAGTATAAAGTCGCTTCCCGCTGTCTGTCCCATATGCACGCTTGGATCTATTAAAATACGCAACGGATTTTAATGCGGTTTTCACTAACATTTAGAGATTTTTTTACTAAAGGTTTATATGTACAATACATTCCAATTAAGTTTTCGTATAGTAGAGAAAACTCAATTATTTGTAATCAAGTTGTCAAAAATGATTTTCGGGCGCTTACATGACTTACGCTGGCTAAATCTTATAAGGTACATCGAAATAATATTCTAAAGAATTGTAGTTGTTCAAAAACCCAGAGCAGTGTTCGCGATGGCATATATTTATTTCCCCAATAACACCTAGCTCGACCTGGGGATCGAAACCAGGACCTCGAGCATAGCAGTCTCGTTTAGGACCACTAAGCATATTGAGGCTGTTATGAACTATCAATATTAAAGTACAGTTTCGAAAATTCTCTAGACGTGTGTTTGTATTTTTAGTGTCGGTCGGGTCGAACACTTTTTCAGTTTTATTTCCCCCTCCCCCTCCCCAAATAAGTTATTTACAATAAATACTTTAGTAGAAAAAAAAAACCGAATAGCGAAGATTCTGGGTCACGATGGTTTAACTATTGAGATCCCGGTTTTGATTACAGCGGGGGCTTAAAAAGATTGTATACGGTCAGGTTATTTGTTATCATGATAATAATTTATTATGATATGTATGTTATCTGTATTTATAAACATTAATATTGCCTGTAAAAACACAAAAAAATGATATTAGAATGAATAAACATAATGTGGCAGACATTTTTATTTTTATTTGAATGATATCATTTGAAAATTCTACCACAAAAAACTCTATATTAGGTGACAATTAATTAAACGACTTTAAAAAAGAAGGAGGTTTCTCAATTCGAATGTTTTTTTATGGATGTTCATTGTTCATCATGGATCATTATTTCTTCGTTGGAGAGGGGATACCTCAAAGGTGGTCCCATTTTAATTTCGTTGGTATTGAACCTTCAACTTCGAAGATACACCATGGAACTCCTCAAAATCGTCTTATATGTACCAAGAGCACATAAACTTAATATATTACTGTAACTTATGTAAAATTAATATAAAATAAAGCTTAACTAAAACATAATCCTTTAGGTCGTAACCCGTAGGTATCATTAGTCAAACGCGGTTAACTTTAAACTCTCTCATTTGCGATGCGGGTTTAAAGAGACAAGCCCTTTATGATAGTTATTAAACAGACTTATATACGTGTGGAATAAACAAATTTCATGGACAACTGATGCCACGTGATTGACGGTGAAATAAGCCGTTGTGATAAGCTCACAGGATATTAGGAATATTTTAAGAAAATTTACAGCTAATTTACATTACATATGTAGACAGAAGATGGTCATTTACAAGTTTCCACGTATATGTATATCAATAAGAAATAGAGTAGACGGAAGAACATAAAAATCTAAGCAAAAAAAACAGGAATTATTAACTTCCGCACACTTGTATTGAAGATATCAATGTTTAGATCGCTAACCAATTTATTTTGTACCGTTGCTCTCTCGAATTATATATGAAGTTTGTCTATAAGAAACTTTAATAACAGTTTATAAAATACCTTAAATTTCCTACATGCTACTGCTGGTTTGCGTGGATAAATTTTGCTCGGTATCTCCGAACAGTCAACTAAGCCGTTGAGTATGCACAAAACATATGACATATCAGCTATTTCTCTCCGTTTATAAAACGGGAGTACATGAAATTTATTTTTTTATCTCCTTTAATTATTCGTCAAAATTAATGATTGTAAATACCATTCTAGAGCGTTATTTACGGAAAAAAATAACTTAAAACTAGTGTAAATAGTTGACTATTGAATTGCATTCCTATTTCTATATATTATTTATCCAAGGTTATTAAAAAAAAATTCAAATGAACATGAAAATATCTTTTATTCAATTTAGGCCCCAAAAAGGCACTTATGAAAGTCAAACACTACACCGGTTTGGAAAACATTCCAGCCATCGAGAAGAACCGACAAGAAACTCAATAGGGTTTATCAATATCTTATTATCTTATTTTAAATTTTTTTTACAGTATTTAATTATATACAGGTATTATCATTTTCAATAGATGTAGAGAGAGGAAATCACATCCAGACATCACCATCATTCACGTAACCAGCCACCCTATAATACCCCTTCGACAATAAAACCAGCTTAACATGATTCTTGAACTTATTATTAGGCAAATCGCTAATGTGCTTAGTAAGTTTAATATAGAACCTAACACGATTACCTAAAATATGAATTCGTTATTAAAACATATATACAAGTAACATGTAGGATTTTTTTTGTGCTATCTTTTGCTTGTTGTATAACCAAGATATTGGGAGATAGAGGCGGCCGCGATTTGATACGAGTTACTTTTTTTCCATTATCACGTCGCACGACAATGTTAAAATATCGCTTAAATGTGAGTACTACCTGTGCGCGATAAGTTGATACTCGCCTGGAATGCAACCCTCCGCCCCCTAACCCTGTAACTTCCCCTCAAGCTCCTTTGATGTACTGTAGGCAACGCCATTTTTTTAAAAATCTTAGTCTCGTACTGGCTTCGTCACGCAACGACGACGCGCTTCGATTTTATAATCTTATTTGATGCTGTTTCGTTAATAGTTATTAGAGTTACTGATATATTTTATTGTTATTTTTTGTGTTAAGTTTATTGTTATAATGAAGGGTAAAACTTTACATAGTGGAGCGAGAAATCTCGTTAAAAAATATAAAATTTTTATGACTCAGTTCGCACACTTGTAATAGCTCAAGTATAATAAATATAAGGCGGTGTTGTTTCGAGTACAACACTCGCAACATAAAAAAAAATAGTAAAGACGAAGTCGCAGGTGGAAACTTGTGATATTTTTTTGTGCACAGTACATCAATGCGTCTGTGGCGTCACCGCCCCCAGGTCTCAACTTATTGCGCGCGGGTAGTACTATGACGATTATAGGTTAATATTATAGTCACAGCCATTAGAGTCTATTGAACGACTTAAGATTGAGACCAATGTGCCTTGCAAAATTATCAAAAGACTTCATGGCTGACTTCTTGTTTAGTAATTCTAAAAGTTCGAATGGAGAAACGAAGGATTTGAAGAAAATAAACTTAGGAGTGACGTAGGAGGGTGTTATCTACAATATGTTTAGCTAACATGGCAGTTGTTAGATTATTGACATTCTATCCTGTGCGAATTATTTGCACGAGCATTTTGTTAATTTATATTATGAGTCTGTTAAAATCGGTTTTTATTGTAAAATAGTTGTTCTAAATAGGTTTTTAGTTTATATCGCTTGTTGTCGATCTTTCCTAGACTAAGCGTGGACCATATTCCGACACATCGTAGCTTCCATAGTAAACAAGTGACCTTAATTTGTTAATATACATAGATCATTTAAGTGTGTAGCGACATCGATATAGCGACATCTATCCTTGCCATAACTGACACATCCTACATAGAGATATCTATCTCGCCACATACGATGTATCCTACATCGCGATATTAAAATTAACCGTACAATTGAGTATATATACAAGAATCCGACAAGAAACGTTGGGCAGCTGTCCGCCAGACATAACACCCGTTTGGTCGGAGGATCCTCCCTTTTCAATGGTGGATGAGGAACTTTACATTCTGTTTCTCACTTCCGCTAAAAGTGTCAATAAATAATGATTTTTTTTGTATTATAAAATTAAGCCATGATTCTAAATTAAATATAACATAACATAACATGCCTGTATTCCCCGAAGTGTTAGGCAGAGGTTGTAATGCCCGCTCAGTTTGTCAGGTATGTTTAGGTCCTACTGAGAATTTCATAGAAAAACCCAATAACACTTTTCTCGACCTGAGAATCGAACCCAGGACCTCGAGCATAGCAGTCACGCTTACGACCACTAGCTGAAATGTGTGTAATGTATATTATCCATAAATTATTAATGACATGTGCTTATACTTTGATATATATTATCTCAGTATGATGTTAAATTGACTTAATTTTTTTACTAAATTCATATCAAATGATATTGTGGCCTATAAAAAACTTTACGTTTATGCAATTCTAGTAAAAGTAAAATCTACATATTTCTACAGTCCAAAAATCTAAACTAAAATACATCGGCCATTCCTATAACGAGTTTACTAAAAGTTACTGTTTTATTCCTATTATTTAAATTCGATTCAAACCTAAACCTGTTCATACAAATAATATCACTCCAATACCATTTCCAACATAATTCTAGGAAAAGGTCTCTTTATATCCTGAAATATATTTTCATCTTTAAATCAAAACAATGACATACGAAGCAGTCTCTAATAAAATTTAGATACAATATGTAAATAATAATCAGTTACTTTTATTGGGAAGTAAAATGTTAGAATTTTATACGTCAGCTTCTAAGAGGGAGTCGCCCCGTGGCCTGGCCCCGCAGCCCCGCCTCGGGACGAACAGTCTGGGATGTTGATTCAACCCCTTACATATTCCTTCATTATAATATTTTCTAAGTATGATTATTTTTATTATATTGTTTAACTTTTGAAGTTACTCGTACATCCATTTTTGTAACAGACGTGCTTCACGGTTTCTCTCGTGTTAAATTTGTTCACCAACTCTAGCCAATGTTTATTCTGACTGCACGTACTTGCCTACATCTTTCTAGATTGCCTGATGTTCATGGCTACAGTTTCGATGCTTAGGATCTTAGCGTGAAGCTAAGTAGCTTATAAAATTTTTCAATAAATAGACTATAAATATACAATAATATTTTTTCGATTTGGCTGTCAGTGCCAGAGGTTAGTGCGTTCAAATAAATACGTGCACAAACACAACAATATAAAAAAAAACTCAACTTCAAATTCAATTGTTATTAACCATTCGGTAAACGCGATTGCACTATGAAAACTTTGATAATTTGATATCAGAACAAGAATTAACATTGCAACTGGAAACAATTATTGAAATAACCATACTAACCGTAAAGTTAAACATATAAGTTAAGAAGCAATAATACAACGCTCACAGCTCGGGGACTAATGAAATCCAAACTTTTTATTAGATCTGCCGATATCGCGATACTTATGGACAAATTGGCTGTCGATACTTCGCCAACTGAAAATTATTGTCCGTCCAGATTAACTGGACACCTTGTATACTCTTTCTAACTTCTTAAAATAATCTAATTTATAGTTTTTTATTATTACATCCTATCTCTGTTTTCATTGTGTGTTATTTAGATGAAAATATGATTTACACAATTTATGTTTAGAAATATAACAACTAATTTAACATTAAATTACAATTTACAACAAAAAAAATTGTGCTAGGCGGTTATTTTCTTTTATTTTTTGTTTAGCTCTTAAATACAAAAAATCATTTAACTTAATGAAATAAATAAAAAATCTTTAACTTATTCTACCGGCGCCGGTTTTAAACATGCGAAGAATAATTGACAAGAAATTCAGTATAATCTTTAAATTAATACGTGAAGCAAATGCTTTCTTCTACCCGTTTTTAAGCGTATTGAGTGCACGGAAGGCTGTGAGATTTAGCATGGTTAAAGTTTATATGGAAAAGGAGTACAGAAAGCTAAAATTTAAATTAACTAATATATAAAATAAAATAAATGAATACTGCGAATCCTAACGCGACCGGCACCATTGAACTTAGACCCCCCAAAATATTGACATTGTCACTCAACGAGAAGTGACAGCAAGTGATGTAGATAATACTCATTGTTTAGGTTCACAAATACTGTAAATGTCAAACAGAAAATAGTCTATAATCAGAAAGTCGCTGATTGAATTTCGACCTTAGAGCGATCGATAGTAATATTTAAATCACTATACTAACTGCATTAACTATTTTCAATAATGAAATAAGCTTAAAAGTTGCAAGAGATTTAAGATTAAACAGAAATCAATTCAACATTCGACACAGAGCGAAACCAATCGAGGATTCGCAGAAATGGAACAAGGAGCGACCTCGGTCCGCAAAAATCGGAGGGTAAGCCGACCGGTTTTAAGTTCTCTGGCTATAGGCCAACGTGTATTACGTGCTCGAAACGTGTCGTCTACGTGTCGCTACGTAGTGACGAGGGAGCGTGAAGGAGGTGCCCACTCCTGCAAGTTTTCACATAAAATAAACAGCGCGCGGTGTGCGATGCACTTACGTACAGTTGAAACTTTTATTCACTCGAACGAATTTCTCCTTCTCGTTATCTGTGTATCTCTCTAGTGGGACGTATTTATTACTATTTTATTTTTCCATCTTAATTTTTAACATACGTTTTGTAAAATTATATATACGACTTTTTTATCTTTATAGGTTTAGCGATGTTGCAGCAATCTCATCTGATCTTAGCCCAAGATGGTAGCACGCTAAGCCTAAGTGGAAGGCTGGCTCTCAAGTGTAGCTGCCGGAATACACCTATTGGTATTTGGCGACAAATTTTCAACTTGAGGGTGATAGGTAGCTAGGCGGACATTAGAAAAAGCCCCACTACCACGCACCTTCACCGAAAACTCAGGCTCATTGCAGGGATTTGAACTTCGATGCGAATTTACAATTCTTTTAAACAGCAATACACCAAAGTGAGACACTATGCCTGATGATAAGCACAGTGTAATCCAAAAACAGCGATGTCCATCATGAGATCTACAATCTATCATTCCAAACTACAAGCCCCTGCTGATCCCGGAACGCGATAAACCAAAAGGGAGCCAAAGAACATGTTTATTACCATGTGTTTGGTGGTCGTAACCCAGTCAAGTATGGATCCATACCACCTCGCTTGGTTCCTGGATATACGCCGGTTGATCCCAGAACGAGATAAGTTTAAATATGTTAACATAACGGGTGTTTACACCTGATGTATGGTGGTCGCGATTAATCAGACACAATAAATTGTCGTGTGCTACCCACCTACCTGGGTTGTGGGGACCATCATGTAGACTGCAGGCGAGTTTACAAGACTTTTCTTAAAAAAAAAAAAAATACGAACTGTAAAATGAACATTGTAAAACCAATAATATTTAAAAAAAAAACAAGTTATTTAAAACCATTTAAAATGAAACTCTTTATTTAGATAGTTTATCAGTTTTAATTATGAATATTCACAAGTATTATTTTGTGTTTCGTGGTTTATATTAGGATTATTAGCCTAGTGGTTTTAAGCGCGACTGCTATGTTTGAGGTCCTGGGTTCGGGTCCTGGGTCGAGCATATTGTTATTGGGATTTTCTATGAAATTTTCATTAGCAGCTCGGGGTTTGGATTTGCGCCCGATAATGACAATAGGCTCGTCCCCTATTACATGGGACTTAAAAAACATACTCGGCGAATTTTGGGTATACATTAGTACACCTCTGCCTAACCCTTCGGGGATACAGGCGTGATGGTATGTATGTTATGTTATTATTAAGTTCACAGATTTTAGAAAAAATAATCTAAAAATTACTATTTATGACAATTCGAAATCGTCTAATTTTTCATCCACAAGATCTGTAAGACACTTCAGAGCGACATTTAAAAATTTAAATTTTTGGAAGGTATTTTTATGATTGTAAAAATACCCATGAGCCGGGAAATATGAAAAAATAACTGAATTATGACTATTTTTCGAAATTTTAAAATTTCATGTATTTATGAATACTAGCGATTGCCCTAAGGTCGAAATTCAATCAGCGACTTTTTGATCATAGATTATTTTCTGTTTGACATTTGCAGTATTCATGAACCTAAATAATGAGTATTATCTACATCACTTGCTGTCACTTTTGGTTGACTGACAATGTCAATATTTTGGGGAGTCTAAGTTCAATGGCACTGGTTGTGTTAGAATTCGTAGTATTAATTAATGTAATTTTATATTAGTAAAATATATTATAGATACATTTTAGCTTTCTGCAATCTTTCTCTATATAAACTTTAACCATGCGAAATCTCAGTCTTCTGTGCATGCAATACGCTTAAAAAGAGATAGAAAGCTTTTGCTTCACGTGTTAATATATAGATAATAAGGTTTTTATATTAAATTTACATATTTATATCACATTATATTATTAATTATATATTATTATAAAATTATGAATTTAATTTTATAAGAGACTCGAAAACAAAAAAAATTTCGCTCAAAATTGATACGCCTAGGTACCGCTTATAATAAATACCGCCTGAATTTTGGTAAATAATTATGCCACACAATCATATCAGATATGCTCTAGAATTGAGTTTCAAAATCAAGTTTTACAATTACGCTCAAATCAATACAACGTTCAAAACGGAGTGAAACCAATCGAGAATTCCGAGAGACGAAGCGTCCGTCGCGTCCTGTCCACAAATCGCATGGAAAGCCGATCATCCGAAGCGAGAGCTCTGGCACTGGCGAAGCGCCAGCATGTATTACTCGGTGTTGTACACAGCGCTATGCTGACATGGCAATGAAATTCACCCGAGTCTTACAAGTTTGCCTATGCTATAACCAAATCCACTTAAATCCTATTATAACTTCTACTTTTGTAACTGTTACAGTTTGTTTTAGATTGAGTATTAACAAACAACACAGGTGCTTAAGTTGTTATTTTTTGTTTCCATTCCATTAACAATATGATTAAATTTATATGTTTCGAATCTTCCAGGCGTCCCAAGATTCCCTACATATTTGAAGTGAAAACTTCTTTAACACCGCTGTGATTGGAAACTCGATAAAACGAAAAAGAGAAAAACACATCCATCTATAGGATTTAGCTTGCGAGAGAATGAGATAGAATACATTTTACAGTGTTTCCTATTAGCATCCTCTTTGTACGTGTGTTAGTTAGTATTTATGTGTGCGCTTTCGTATTAAGAAGCCTGGGGAAAAGTGTCATAGCCAGCGTGGTAAATTGTTCACGTGTATCGTTTAGGTGAATATTTTTACGTTTCCTGAAGGTTGCACTTCTACCGAGTGTGAACTGCAGACATGTTTTTTTTTGTTTATTATAAGTATGTATAGAGTCCACTTAATTTTGAATACTGATTGCAGAAAACAGCTTTATATACATATCGACCCTTCGAGTCTCAAATGTAGTAAAAGCCATTTTGCCCAAAACGACTTTAAACGCTGTCTTACTTATTTTCACGAGCTCTATCGATCTGTATATTTCAATCTCAATAAAAATGTCTTTCACTACTCAGATTATTTAACAATCAAATTTAGTTTTACTTTTATTTGTTGTCGTACTTGACATTCTAGTCATTGGTCAATTGTCGTAAATGAAGTCTTTGTTTGAACATTGCTTAAACAACTTTTTTTGTATGAAAATAGCTCTAAAAAGAAAAAAGTTATAAGTCATAAGAACTTAAAATGTTTCCTTCCACTTATTCGATTTTTTGCTTTTTCCCTAAAGTCGTGTTTTGGCTTTTACTACATTTGAGACTCGAAGGATCGATATATCCAACCTCAAAAAGGACAACAGCGAGTCGTTGATATGTTACAGCCCTTAAGGACTGAGTTCTAACGGCTGGTATGTCATTACACGATACTAGCACACTCTTGAGACCAGCTATAGTACTACTATGCGGTATAAACAGCTGTGACGGTGTTACTACTGCATTTGAAACCTGCGAACTATGTACCAACACATTACCAAGGCTATCTAAGCTTAGAAACCACATCGTCTATCCATTAGCGGTATTAGCGGTTAAATAACCGTATTATGACCGCGCTGATCAAGTCCTGCATTATTTATCGTATACATCTATATTAATAAATTTGTTGTTCTGTCTGTACATGTAATTTTATTCCAAATTTCCTGATGGGCACCCTAAAGCCACTGATTACGAATATGACGTTAATTATCTTTTATCTGTCCGTTAATATTTCCGGATTTAGTTACTACGTATGTATGCGCTTGCATATTAAGAAGCCTTGGGAAAAGACGTCATAGCCAGCGTGGTGTATTATTGTTCACGTTTATCGTTTATGTGAATATTTTTATGTTTTCTGAAGGTTACGTTTCTACCGCGTGTGAACTTCACACTTTGTTTTTTATATGTAGTTAAACTTTAGAGTTTTGCACTGTAATTACACCAATTTTGACACTCGAATTTGGTTGCACAATTCGCCCTCACCTGTCCACATGCCCGCCCGTCCGCTTCCCACATCATTCCGCATAATCAAAATTCCCGTGCGTTACTTGATCATTATTTTGCTGAGCAGTTATTTTAAAACTGTGATAACTCCTAAGATATTCACTGTAATCAAATAAAATGTAAAGGGCAATTCATTAGTTATTTTAGAACAAATTTTAATATCCTAAAAAAGTTTTGAGTCAACCTTAAAAGATAGACGTATGCTATTGTGTACTTTTTTAAGAAATAAAAGAAAAACAATTCTATCCCATATGATTGTGTAATTTTAACCATTTACGCAGCGCACGCAATGGAAGCTCTCAAAAGGAAACAAATTTCCCCGTTTTTGCAACATTTTTTTATTGATGCTCCGCTCCTATTTGTGGTAGCGTGATTTTATATAACTTATAGCCTTTGCAGATAAATGAGCTATCCAATACTGAAATAATTTTTCCATTCGAACCAGTAGTTTTTGAGATTAGCGCGTTCAAACAAACAAACAAACTCTTCAGCTTTATAATATTAGTATAGATAACGAACACATTTTTATACACGAATCTCCATCAACTATAATAAGTTAAAGTTATAAAAACCTAATTTACCTTAACTTACGCTAAGTTGCATCGCCTCTGTGAAGTAGTGCGCAGTGAAAAAGTTCAAAATTAACTTTTCAAAATGAGATACTCTGCGAAGTTAAGGTGATTCGTTAAAAGTCGTTGTGAGGCAATACGCGCCGGGGGAAATCACGAGGTTCGACCTCCCGATAGAGGACACCGCTTATAAGCCCTCTACTAAGATAGCTAAGTATACACTTATCTGCTATTATCTTTAAGTGACGTTTAGTCTGAGACTTGATAATAATTTGAGACGTATTTTCTTTACTAAAGTTCTATATTAAGCTTTTTTTAGATACTTATAATATGTCTTGTGTTAAAACCACGTCGTATTAGATAACAGATAAGCAGATTAATAAGGTCAAAATGAAAAGGACAACTACCTTGATGTGAGCTGAATGGTTCGTCTTCCCGAGGTGATATATATTAATTGCGCTGATTATGCCGTGATGGGTGATGAGCCGACCGTTACCAAGCTAAACACCTTCACTTCTTTAAACTGCACAGAGCCGGCGCCGGGTTACTTATTTTAGTTAATTTCGTAAAACTTTTGTAACTTTTTTACAAGTCACGGTCGCTGTCAGTTGTCACAGACAATACCGACGAAGCATAAAGTATCGCGAGGGCAGTGTTGCTGTTTTGCACTTACGGTTTCATCCGTGTTAAATTTATTTGACCAACTCTCCACAAGGCCGTTTCCAATCGACCCGTGTAGTGTATCTTTGTTCTCTCTTTCCGTACTTGCCTACACTTTGCCGGATTCCTTGACATTCATGGTTACTGCTCCGGCACTTTAGGTCGAGACGTAAAGTTGTATAACATATAACTGTCCTCAATAAATAGGCTATAATCTCCAGTACTTTTTTTTTTCAAATCTCACAGGTAGATCCAGAGATAATTGCGTTCAAACAAATAAACAAAAACCAAACAAAATCTTGAACGTTACAATGTTATTAATAGCTTAAATAAATGATTAGTTTAGTAAAATGCTAAACACCGTGGACATGCTGTAACAGATCAACAATCATAACTATGATAAATCGGCATACTCAAGTCCAATGTCGTCCAACAAAATTGTCACGATGACAAGTAGCGTATTTTCTTTTTCTTTCTATCTTGGCAACTAGTCCATTTTAATAAAGACCATTATTACCATTATCAACTGAATATAGTGTCCCGTCTTAGGTCGATTTCAGTTTCCTTACAAAACAGTGTCTCCCTTGTAAGAACTTTCTAAAGAGTTTTTGTGGGATCCCAGAATGCATGTTTTCAATTTATATTTATAATGCATCTCACTTAAGCACAAAAATCAAACTATATAATATTACATATTATAGGGTCAAAAACCTAAGTAAATTAATTAAAAATAAAAACCACAAGATGTCACTTCAAGATCCCGCCTAAAAACTGTCAGCGTACTTTATTTGATTATCCAAAGATAATTTGTATGTATGTGATTGAAAGATTGCCAGTATGTGTAGTAAAACTATATTAAAACGATATTACAATAAATATTACAGTAACTAAGGTTAATAACGCAAACCAAAAAATGGTAAATGGCAGCATTCAGTATAGCACTGAATGTAATAGCTTAGTTACCTTAACATGTAAGGTCTAAAAATACAAGGATTGTTACAAAAATTACTAGTGACGGAATTATAGTTACAAATTAATAGTGTCGGAATTATAGTTACAAATTATTAGTGTCGGAATTATAGTTACAAATTACTAGTGACGGAATTATAGTTACAAATTACTAGTGACGGAATTATAGTTACAAATTATTAGTGACAAAATTATAGTTACAAATTATTAGTGTCGGAATTATAGTTACAAATTACTAGTGACGGAATTATAGTTACAAATTACTAGTGACGGAATTATAGTTACAAATTATTAGTGACAAAATTATAGTTACAAATTATTAGTGTCGGAATTATAGTTACAAATTACTAGTGACGGAATTATAGTTACAAATTACTAGTGACGGAATTTGACGCGGTGTCTATTTCTTCTCAGGATATCGATTCATAATAAGATCTCAGATGAGGTAAGAGGAAGTATCAAGGAATCGTTCTTCTTTTTTTGGTGCAAAACTGAACACATTCTTCCATATCAGTTATACTATCAATATTTTCACTTGGCTTTTGAACTGGGATTTCTGAAAATTCAATCCCTAAAAGGGTATAAAGGGGTTCAGAATTTGAATGGATTTTTTTAACAGATGGTGTACGATAACTATACTGGGGTAAAATAGGACAATGTTAGCAAAAAAAAGAAAAACTGTAAATTCTCCAATTGACCTACACACCACTAACCACTACGTTTCTCAATATAACGTAAACTCGAGTCCGTACGTGATCTATTTACTCTATAAGGGTTACATCGATGCTCGCTAAATGATTTCCCTCGAGCACTCCAACGATCATGGTTAGTGGATCGCGTCGAATTTTTACCATCCACTTACGACATGCTGAAGCTTTTTGTTAAATTACCCGAAATTTCGCAGCAAGAGATTACGTTAACCGTGATATATTTTAAGGCTATTGCCGTTTATATTTAGCGTATTTTCCGCGCATAAACATAAACGATACGCTGCATTAAACGTTATAACATAGCGTTAGGCTCAGAAATACTCAGAATATTACTTTCTGTTTTAAATTGTTCTAATGGAATTATGTATTAGTAAAGATATGATATTTTGATAGTTTTTCTAAAATCTAAAAAAATAATATTTTTCGGGTACTAAAGTTGATTTCAGTTTATACTGTAAATTGTTTTACATAGTCTGTTTTTTATTGAGCATTTCTTATTTTTACGTATAAAGAAATTCTTATAACTTTATTTTTAACTCATATTTATTATAAAAAGCTTATAAAAAATAACTCATGTATCCGATAGGATTTTTCATCGGCAACATCTTACAAATCATTTTTTTTAATTTATATATTTATTATATATCTATTTATATTTATATATTTATATTTATATGATAAAGTATTCTAATCAAATAGGGTATTGCAAATTTTTACATTTGTTTTTCAAACATACATTTTATACATTATTATTTATCTAACTTACTAATTTTTTGTTTATTTATACATACAATTTGTTTGTGTAACCTCCTGCTTCATACATTCAAGGTAGAATTTTCAAAAATCCTTATTTAGTGCTTATTTAGTAGTTTTTTTTGTTTGTTTGTTTAAACACGCTAATCTCTGGAACTACCGTCGGATTCGAAAAATTCCCAGCCAGCCTTTTTAAATATTTGATTTTTGTTACGTGAGTCGGAAGTCGAAGCTCTCGCGAACTGCTTTATCCGCATGCGCTGGCTTAATAGTTAATGATGGTAAATACAATGTGTTCTATAAAAATATTGGTCATTAGTATATCTAGAAAAAAGTCAGCGATAGTATATATCTATCTCTTATCCATAAGCCAAAATATTGAAGATTATACATTAATTTATGAGTATTATTTTTAAGCATGACATATTAATCCGTACGAAAAAAAGTTACTCAGTTTAATGAAGATAAACTTTGTCTTTTACAGCGAGTTATTTGGATGCATAATTTGATAGATAATGCAAAATTAAAATACTTCAACACTCGGCTCGGGTCTATGCCTATAGTAGTAGTAACGCGATCGACTCGAGTGATGCCGCCATATTATGGCCGTCCGATAAAAAATATTGTCTATACTGAAGTATTATAAATCATCAACCAGGGATTTCTTCTAAATTATATGTGGGTGAAATCGCGGGACACATGTTATATGAAACTCCTGTGCAAAATCATTATTTAGTACTAATCTGTGTTATATAGAAAAATCCGATTGTAGACCTATCCGTTTAATCTGTGCATTGTCTGTCAATCAGTCTTAAGATTTTTTCGATAGACTGGCTATGTTCCACGGTTTCACCCGTTTTAAATTTATCTGAACAACTCTCCACCGGGCTTTGCAACGCACGCGTGTAGTCTATCGTTGTCCTTATTTTCCGTACTTACTGACAGTATGCCAGATTACTTAACATTCATGGTTTTTGCTCCGCTCCATATAATCATAGCGTGAAGTTATTTATCCTAGAAATATTCACAATAAATACGCTATAATATGCAGAAAGAATTTATCAAATTTGATTGGTGGTTTCAGAGATTAGCGCTTTCAAACAAACAATTTCACTAGCATTATAATATAAAATATTATTCTTCCTTTTACACGACGTACTATAATTATAAAATACGAATTGAGTATTCCATAAATGACTGTGTTGGATTAATCAAATGTTCATGAAGTAATTTCAAAGAACTAAACAAAGTTACGCCTGAGGTAATTGGAGGGCAAAGTTTACTTTAACCCGGATAACCGGTTAATAGCAAGATATTGAGCAGTTTCTTAGTTAGGTATGGTTTTACTATGAGCGGTTTGGTTTCTAACATATTTAACCGTCTACACATGATTTTCATGATGTAATGAAATAACTCGTAAACCCAATTATTTCTCTTAGAGTCGTAATTTGATCTTGTTGCTTCACTGCAGCCGGTTGAACTTCAAAAACATTTAATTCGTTAACCAGACTTTATACTGTAAAAGTATTTTGTATTTGAGCCCAGGAGTACGCAGGTACAACTTTAAAAAATACGAAAATTAGAAACAAAATCATTCTTTACTTGTCTACTTCTCGTGGAATGCCCCTGTTGTAAATCTGACACCTATATTTTTATAATAACTAGCGATCGCCCTAAGGACAAGGAGCAGCGACTTTTTGATCATAAACTATTTTCTGTTTGACATTTAGAGTATTCTTAAACAATGAGTATTATCTACATCATTTGCTGTCACTTGTCATTGAGTGACAATGTCAATATTTTGGGGGGTTTAAGTTTAATGGCACTGGTCAGTTTAGCATTCGCAGTATTAATTAATTGAATTTAAATATTAGTAACAGATATTATAGATATATTTTAGCTTTCTGCACTCCTTCTCCATATAAACTTTATCCATGCCAAATCTCACAGACTTTCGTCCACACAATACACTTATAAAGGTGTTCGAAGTTTTCTTCTCGCATATTAATATAATGAGGACGGAAATTTAACGTCATCATAATAATAAAATAATAATCTACTATTTGGATTATTAAGTCATTCTAAACAGTGCACCTAAAGAATAAAGTACTTTAGTTATTAAAATATGTTACCGTTCAATTGTCAATTATTATAGAAATAAAGGTGTCTAATATTTATGTGATCATTATAAATGTTGATAGGTAATTGATTAGATAACAATTTAGAACAAAGTTGTTGATTAGGTGCTTCCATAGACACTAAATAAAATATCTGATTTGGTTTTACATGAGTTCTCACAACTTTTTGTAGTGAAAGAACCGCGTGGCGAACCTTTCGGTGATTTAACAGTGCCTTGTGATTTGTGTGTATCTCTGATTCCCGAGACGCAGTATGGTGCTCACGGTTAGCAATCAGCCTTGCCTCATATATTGTTAATGTCTCTGACTATTTTTAATGTTCATTCGAATATTTCGATTTCTAATATTTACTGTTTTATTATAAGTATAGAAGGTTAGCGGTACCCCGTGGCTCCACACGCGTTTCTTAATTACTGGGCATTACTTATTTACAACCCTTAATTTTATTTTTACTCGTATTATTGAAAATTCATATAGTCTATCAATTGTGGAGTGAAATATATTTGAGATTGTAATTTTCATCAAAATCGGTACTTTTTTACGATTTGTAAAAGTTTTATTAATAATTCTTATAGCCAATCAATCATAAAATGATTTATACTATCAATTGACTAATGCCATAAGGTTCCTGTGTACTAAATTTCATAAGAATCGGTCAAGTATCCTCCGCCTCCTCCTTTAGTCCAAAGTTCAGAGCATGGTGATGTTCCCGCTTTTTCTAGCGATAGAGCAGCTTCCACTTTCCGCTGTCTTTAGCATAGTTAGCTTCTGCGATATCTTTGTCTAGTTGTTTGGACACTTGGTCGGATCACCTCATCAGATTGCGTCCCCTTGGCCTCCTTCTTTCTAGCCTTCCTTCCTTTGTCAAAGATCTGCACAATGTTAATACTAGAAATAGAGATAAATTAGTCTTACCGTGTTTCAGACTAAGTAAGTCCAATAAAAGTTTTTTAGGTAATAGTGTCAGGTTTTATAATAAGTTCCCGAAGCACATTACTGATTTACCAAAAACAAGTTCAAGGCAAGCATGTCAAGCGTGTTTTACTGTCAAAAGGTTATTATAGAGTGGATCATTATGTGAATGATAGTGATGTCTGAAAGTGACGCCCTCTCTGTGTATCTACTAAATTATTATTATTGTTTTATATTAACACTTTTGGGTAGTTGAAAAAAAAAAGATAAACTCGATCGAGTTACTTACCAGTTCTTCTCGATGACTGGGATATTTTTCGAACCAGCAGTAGTGCTTGACGTTCATAAATGCCTTCTTAGGGTCTAAATTATTATTTTTTGATTTTGATAGCTTTTCCTTTGGTATGAATTTCTCCAGATTTCCGGAGGGTCTTCGAGCTTTATGACCAAAGTATTGCAGCAGACAGAGGCTGACAGAGAGAGACAGATACTCGAAACTCTGTGCTCCGCAAGGATATCGTTTGTCTTGTGATCCGTCCACTGAATGCGCAACATGCGCCGCCAGCACCATATTTCAAAAGCGTTGATACGTCGGTGGTCTGCAGCTTTCACGTTCCAGCACTCTACGCTATATACAAAAGTGGGAAAGTCTAAAATCCTGACCATATACAATTTAGTCCTCTTGAATATATTTTGGTCTTTCCACACCTTTTATAGTTGGTTCATTGCCGAATTGAGTTAAATCCGGACAGAAAACAAAATTACGGCATATACCGAAATTAGGAAAATAATTACATAATATCTACATATTATAGCTTTCTTAATATAACTAAAACTATAGCTTTCTTAATATAGAATAAAACAGTTAAACAACAATCTCTAAATTGAAATCTTAACAATAAAAAATACATCAACTTTTTCGCATGGAATTTTTACATCGCAGAAGAGTGTCGGCCAATTTTGTTAGATTATTTCATTCCCCAAGGGCGAAAGAGGATTAAGATATCCATATTCCACCTCCGTCCCCCGATATCCTCCCTTCAATATTGATGAAGGAAATAACGATTAACGTTGAATGTACCCGATTCGATTCCGCGAATTTCAACCGACATTGAGGTATCACGTAAAGTTGTCGGTGAAATGATACTTATTTCTCCGAAATATGTTTTTAGTATTAATAATTTTATCGTAATACTCAAGGCCTTTTACAGTCTGAATACGTATGAGGAAGGATTTACAGTATTAATTATTACTATTGACAGGACAATTTTTAACAAAAAGGAAATCAAGTTAAATGAATACAAACAAATATGACTATAATCGTAAACAATACGTTTATGCAAGTTCAATAAATATATGATAAACCCGATCGAGTTTTTCGCCAGCTCTTCTCGATGACTGGGACGTTTTTGAACCGATTGTAATGTTAACGTTCATAAGTTACTTCTTGTGATCTAAATTGAAAAAAGTTTTTTTTTGTAAATCTTAATGATACACACATCTGTAAGTTTTCCAAGTTTACTACTTACGGGTATAGAAATATCAGTAATTTTCTCATATATTTCCGCATTAATTGATGCTATATTTTTCTCTATCCATACATCGGACTTATTGACAGATACGATACCAAAATGCTACCAGAAATATTTTTAGATTATAAAGAGCAAGGCTTGTGTGTTCACCAGAGATGTGCGAGGCAGCTAGGCGATGCGCAAGGAAAGAATCCACAAATATGATTAGGTAGATCATTCGCGTAGCTCGGCTCTAATAGTAAAGAGCGGTATATGTGCATACAAATATCGAGAGATGTGAGCGAGAAATGTGTGCAAAACGGTGTAGCTAACTAGAGATACCAGACCGCTACAGCATCCTTGCACCCCCTAGCTACCTTGCACATCTCTGCTAGATATGCAGCCTATCCAATCGTCATGAGTAGCAACCTATTAACTGGCCTCAAGACGTGGTCTTTCTTGAGGTGGTATTATATACCGCATGCCTGTTTGTTACTCTAACATTCTTACGTTAAAAAAAAAATCCCTATTGTCGAAATATCTGAAATCATCTAGAACTCTAAAATGTACTCGAGATATCGAGTCGAATTTTGGTCCGATTACGTGATATCTAATAATAGCACACTTCCCCTTCTTTTAATAATCTTGTAAATTTGAAGGCATTTCTAGTGATTTCGACTCTTCTTTTGTTTTAGTATATAAGCGAGCTGAGTTATTAGTCAGGATAGTTCATTTTGGACAACCATGTGGAAATAATAAGCTATATGAAAGTCTACAAGAGGACCATAGTGTAAGCGACAGTTACTATATTTGTACTACCGTAGTGTAGTGATTATCTGAATAATAAATTTATTTAACTTTTGTTTCACTGAGTTTCAATAAATTATTTACGTAAAATCTAACGGCATTTTCACTACCAACGGTATAACACTATAAAGAATGTATCAGACTTCTAAAATATTATTTATCTAAATTTTAATAAAACAAAAAGGGCATATATATATATTTACTAAGCAATAATATTAACTACTTCGTCCACATTTTTATTCAATCACCGTGACAGATATTATAAACGTATGCAAGTCAAGCCAAATATGACCCATATCAACAGTTCATAATAAACCCAAAAGTTAACTAGTGCGTGAACGGGTACGTTTCTATTTCTGAAGAACACAATAAAATCTATACAAATAAAGATAAACTTGCCTGAATAAAAAAACATACAACAATCTAATGTATTCTATTAGGGAGCACTAAAAATGTGTTTACGAAAGGGAAATCTTCTCTAATGTGAATTACAATGAGTGTTCGTCTCAATAAAACCGAGGTCGCATTGTTGCTTCACATGAAATGGAAAGGTCATAACTTATTTATTTACATCGTCTTATAGACGTAACATAACTAAGAAAGTTAATACTAATAATTATATACTATATCTATTTAGGGTTAATATTTACTTGAGTCTAAAATAAATTAAATGACCATACATCTGTATAGATGAAATGATAGAGGTTTGCCGTTTCGCACGCATCACTTGGAAAAGCTCAGGGTTAGATCAGGGTCAGGGTTAGAGGGTTTTTTTATTTTACTACTTAGATACTTGGTCCATATAAAATAAAAATTTATATCAAAATATCTTTATTCAATAAAAAGTTATTAAAGCTTTTAGAAACTGCGATTTTAAATTTACGAGTTTTTCTGTAGTCCGCGCGAGCGAAGCCGCGGGCACAGCTAGCCATAAATAAATGTAATGTCTCTTAGGTTCAGTATGTAAACATTATAGATTTTTAGATGATCTCTTTGCCGAGCAATAAATTTCTCTTCTAAGATCATCAGAAGTTTTTAACGGACCATTATCTTGCACATTCTTCTTAAATAACATAATTAAAAAAAAAAAAACTAATGGCACGACAAAGTGATGACTCTAAGCCCGAGGGTAAGCCTAGTATAATCAAAAACAACATCTACAATCATCGACATCATCGGTGTTCATCTCTATCATGACAACAAGCCTTGTGGTATAGCTGGATTCACCCCAGCTGATCCCGAAATGCGACAAACCAAAAGAGAGTTACATATCAATACAACTTGGAAAATGTAATGTATGTTCGGAAAAATGAAGATAATTTTGAACTTGTAACTAACACGCACAATTTTAATACTAGAAATAAATATATAATAGTCATTTCCTTTAGACTTAGTAAAACAAATAAAAGTTTTTTAGGTAATTGTGTTAGATTCTTTAACAAACTTTCTAAGCACATTACCGATTTGCCGGATAATAAGTTCAAGAATCATGCTAAGCCGGTTTTATTGTTGAAGGGATATTATAGGGTGGCTGGTTACGTGAATGATGGTAATGTCTGGATGTGATTTACTCTCTCTATATCTACTGAAAATGATAATAACTGTATATAATTAAATACTGTAAAACCAATTTAAAAAAAGATAATAAGATGTTGATAAACCCGATCGAGTATCTTGTCGGTTCTTCTTGATAGCTGGGATGTTTTTCAAACCGGTGGTAGTGTTATAACATTCTTAAGTACCTTCTTAGGGCCTAAATTGAATTAAAGATATGTTGATTTTGATTTTAGAGTCCATGTGTCAGGTTTATCACCATTTGTATGGTGGCCGCGACCCATTTGAGTAGGTTCTTACCACCTCTCTTGATTTCTGGATATACACCGGCAGATTCCCGGATGTGACACACCTAAATGTGCCACTATGTTAAGGTGGTCTCCAATGGTCTATGATATTGATGATTCTTACACACGGCCAACGACGATGGAAAGCTACGCACCAAACATTAAGACTCCGGACTTTTCTCAGCTTCCACGGATGACGCTCTTCCCATGGTACAGCGGTGCGGGCTAGTGTCTGCATTCGTTCATAACATCGCGGACTTTGGGGGGCACCTTTAGATGTTACAACTGGTGTATAGTGGTCGCTATCCAGTCGGACACAATTGTTAAAATCGAAATCAAAAAAATCTTTATTCAATTTAGGCCCTAAGAAAGTACTTATGAACGTCATAACACTACTACCGGTTCGGAAAACAACCTAGACATCGAGAAGAACCGGTAAGAATCTCGATTAGGTTTATTTTTTTTTCAACAGTACAAGTGTTAATAAGTATAATAGGTACAATAATAATAATTTAGTGGATGCACTGAGTCACCTCCAGACCTCACTATCATTCACATAATGATCCACTCTAAAATAACCTTTTGACAGTAAAACCTGCTTGACATGGTCTTTGAATTTGTTGTCCGGCAAATCGGTAATGTGCTTCGGGTTCTTGTTATAGAACCTAACACTATTACCTAAAACACTTTTATTAGTCTTACTAAGTCTTATAGACGGTACGACTAATTTATCTCTATTTTTTGTATTAACGTTGTTCTAATCTTTGACAAAATAAAGCTTGTCTAAGTTTTTACGAACATACATTAAGTTATCAAGGATGTATTGGGAGGGCAAAGTTAAATACTAAATTCCTGAAAGTTGTTATTTAGTGATTCGTGGAGTCTCATATTGTAAATTGCTTGAACTGCCCGCTTTTGTAATATAAATATGGTATCTACCTCAGCTATTGAGCTGAGCTGCTACTTGGGCCGCTGTCGTTTTCTACCACCCAGCAGGACTTTTAGCAGTTTATCTCAATAATTCATAATCTTCATCATTATTTTCAGACAGTGATCGCCCACTGTTAAGCGTAAGCCTCTCTCTCCTAGCACACAATTCATTTCGTTATTGAGCTAATCTCGTCTAGCTCTGACCCACAATTTTAACAATATCGTCAATTTAACGATCTGGTGAGCGTCCGAAGCCTCGTTAATCCACATGCTCTTGAACAATTATTACATTCAAATTATATTTGTGTATCTTTGATCCATCGAGCACAATTTGAATAGAAACAGGATAATTTATAATAATGTATGTCAACAAACAGACAGATACAAAGCTCGTTGGGCTTTCAATAAAGTAAATATTTGCCGGAATAATGGATGTAGTAACCCTTTTAAAAATAATAAAAAACAAACAAAAGAGAGAATATTTTTGATGAATGTGTTTATTTTTAATACGCTTGGATCGATTTATCATTTTTCGGTATTAAAGTTATTGCTTGGAGTTACTAAATATATCTTCATGTTTGATATTGTTAACAGAATAAGTAATAATTATATACGATTGTAGATAAATGTGTATATGTAAAATTAAGAATACTAGTAAGTTCATCTGTTTTACTTGAATAATTTTAAAATACTTTATTAAACAAGTATTTTTAAGGTTATTTAAAAATAGATGACTAGAGATTCTGTATGATCTATTCCGAAGTTAGATTCAAGAACAGCCCGGTAATTTTAGCACTAGACCGAAACCACTTTGGTACAGATAATAAGTTAGTGTAAATAAATTTAAAATTAATAAACAAATCTTATATAATCAACACTACTGAAACCGTGTACTGAATGCTAGCACTATATAATATGTATTTTCTAATTACAAGGATTTCAATTTCATCTCTACTAATAATATCGGTCTGTTTTAAAATTAAAATCATATGTTTATTTTTTGTATAGATACATCGTTATATAAATAGTTAAAAGCCCTGTATAGCGTTGAAATGATTCAAAACAAACTTTGCATGTTTATATAACTCTTAACGTGAAGTATTTCAAATACTTCTTTAATAGCAATGGATACCTGCGAGTCCATTAGTTTCAGACGTACAAGTTTGCCTTTAATACTCTACGTAGGATTGATTTAAATTCTTTTGCAAATTTTTCTTACTAGTCAAGCTATTAGATCAGCTAATAAAAACGCGAAATGTTTCCATTGAAATACAAATAGCAAATGTTCTAAATATTTGTTAATTACATTTAATCGTATATCATATTACACTGAATATAATTCAGTGTGGTTATGACATTTATCATTAGTCCATTTCCGTACTTCACCGGACGCGAGCCTACGATATAATATAATCTAGAACATGCTGTTACATGGGGTATAGCCGTATAATTTACCTTATCATAGAGAGTTATTTCATCTAGAGGGTTACAAGATGTTTGAGAACAATTAAATCGCGATTTCGATTAAAGCGATTATAATTTAGTTATAATTGTTCACAATTGGATTAAAACTTCCAACAACCCTAAACTTACCATTTAAAAACGAAACAAAAAACTATAGTGATAAAGTCATAGTTTAGTGATATGGCAAATTCTTCGAAAGTCCCCTGGCTAGGTAAAACTTTGAAGATTAAAATCTGTTCCTATGCAAATATCAGACTTTCATCAGTCACACTTGTGAACTAATCTTCATTCCAGACATAGCATGTAACTGTCTTCGACCACATCATTACTTATCGTTTATGACAAATAAAAAATTAGAGAACCAAAAATATAAATAAAATATTATAATCTTTTTAAACTTATAGGTCTACATATCTAAAAATGTTTAGACTTTAATTATAACCCAGTTTTTTGAATATACCCATAACAAGCGACCCCTCAATTAACCGACAACTTTCGCTAAGCTTCTGATAACTCAATATAAAATTAAGGTAAAATTAGTATCGAGTTTCGTTAAAGCATAATCATTCGTCTATGCTCAACATTTGTATGGTTTTCCATAAGCCATTTGATAGTCTACTATACAATTGCATGTAGCTTATTTATATATATTAAATTATTATATAAAAAATCTTGTATGTAATCGTAAGTTTAATATATTTTAATAATTAATTTGTTTTTGTTATAAATTTTATTTTAATTTATTTCAGATGTCCTACAAGGTTTGTTTTGGGACCACTATTGTTTTTAAATTCTGCACTATAAGATACCAGTGCTACAAAATTATGTTTAGAATTGATGTTAATAGTTGGCTGATAGAGAAGAAATTTGGTAAAATTAATATTCTATTATACATTTTAAAAAAGAACTATGAAACATCTGGAAGTGATTTGACTCTTCTATCAGAAAACCATTGTTCACGAAAGTTGCCATCATTTAATTGTTAAAAGACCTGAATTCTATTTTTACTTTGGAGGTTAATAATAATCTTTTTATTGTCTTTCGTTCCTAAATGAACTGAAGCTTAAGTTAATGATAAGCAAAAAGCTGCAGGTGAATCAGTATGCAAGTAAGCGGAATCAATGTTTAAATTTATAGATAATTACATCCTCTTATATACAAATGTACTCTGTGATTATTTCACAGCTTAGCATAAAAAAGAGCTAACTATTTTCAAGCTCTTTTTATATTTTTCTATTGTAATAAAATTGTTGCCAGTCTTTACAGTTAAAAGGTACTCAGAGCTCTCGTTAAGTTATCGTGTTACCCATAAAGTTTTACAAGGAATACTGGACTTTTGCTAAGTCAACAATGTAAAACTTAACTACCACGTCAACTAAGATATTGTTGATCGTAAAAGATTGACGTTATGACGGGAAATTGAAACTTCGAGATTCCGTCTACTAGAAACTGTTGAGAAATATTTTTAAGACATTTTATCATACGAATATAACTCTTACTATTAAGGAATAAAACAGGTTTTACGCTGGACCTTAATTATCAAACATTGAATTATGATGAGGTAGTCAAAACATACCTAAAAATCAAAACCCATAAACCACTTTAATGAAGAATTACTTCTTCTCATAGTGACATTCTGACTTTTTATTATCCTCTTTAGAACAAGCTATATATTATTCAGCGAAATATGTATTATATACATATATTATTGCATGATACAAAGTTAATGGAGTTTTTAATCATTACAGCTTTAACGTTGTGGTCATAATCTAACCTGATCTTAAGTTAAGATGTGGCACGCTAAGCACGCTATGCCTAGTGGAAGACTGACTCTCAAGTGCAGCTGCCGGAACATATCTGTTGCTATTTTCCGATAGCTTTTCAACTCGAGAGTGCTAGCTAACCAAGCAGGCATTAAAAAAAGCCCTACCACCATGCTATGGGTTCATCACGATGTTTTCCTTCACCGAAAAGTTTAGGCTTATTGTAGAGATTCGAACTCACGTCGATCGACGCGGAGTCCGTACTCGTTAGCAACTGAATCATCATTGCTTCAATAGTTGCCCAATTCCATTGCTTAATTGCTTTTGCTGTTTGGTAGGAAACGACAATTTTGTTCAACTAGTATATATATATAGTAATGAAGCGGTTTGGTAGGGATTAATACCCATAAGTAGTAATCCTTGACTGTGACTTACTTTTGCTTAGTCATATTTCGGGATCAGCTACTATACATCCAGCTAATGAGAAGGTTGCAAACTGGCATTAGAACGACGACCACCGATGAAATGACTGTCTCTAGATAGTCGTTATTGTTTTTGGACTGTTTTATGCTTATCATCAGACACAATGCGAAGTGATGACTTTGCTGTGCTGCTATTTAAAGTTGATAATGGTAATGAGCAATAATGGCTCAGTTAGCGTGTACGGATTCCGCGTCGATTGACTCGAGTGCGAATCCCTGCAATGATTATGAGCTTTCGGTGCAGGAAAACATCGTGATGAAACGATAGAATGGTGTTAGGGCTATTTTTAATGCTCGCGTGGCTAGCTACAACCCTCAAGTTGAAAATCTATCTCCAAGCAGCAATTAGTATGTTCCGGCAGCTACACTTGAGAGCCAGGCTTAGCGTGCTACCATCTAGGGCCGCATTGTCACTTGATGAGGTTAGATACAAAAGAATATTTTCAGGGGTCGTTTTTGTCACTTTGAAAGAAAGAAGCCTACTTACTTCTGAACTCTTAACCACTACTAAAATTCTAAAGCCCCCATTCATGTCCCTCATAAAAATACGGAACCATGTAAATAAACATCCCAAGAACGGAAACTCCAATCAAAATTCACTTTTTAAATGGTATACCCGTTTACTATGTAAGGGACGTTTCAAAAGCGAAAGAAACTTGAAGAACGTTATGAAGTAAGATAATAAGAGTGAATTGGGACCTCATGTAGGCAACCGCAAGGTGGGTTGGAACGTGACCGCCATAATGATAGGCGGTGGCCGGTCGAAAGGTCTGGCAACTTGGACTATTGGTATATTTTTTGAATAGGAAGAATTAAATGGCGAGGCCGATGAAGATGAAACTTACTTTACTGTTGGATTTGTAAATGATTAGATTTACCCACTCTTATCTAGTGAACATGTGAGTGTAATATGTAATCAGAGAATTGAGTTACATAGAAAATATTCTATCACACTCATACATGAGATTTGCCTAGAAGTTGTGGTTAATGATGAATAAAATAATTTGTACTGTCTGTATTTATCCGATTGCGAAAAAGGAGAGGTATGTTTTTCGAGCGTATGTATGTCTTTTGGCATGCTCTGTATCCTAAACGGCTTGATTGATTTTAGCACGCGAGTTTTCGTTACATTCGTCTTAATTGTGGGGGCGGCATAGGCTTTAATAATATTTATGTACGCCGTCTGGGATTCAAACAAAAAGCAAAAATAAAAAATTGTCAAGTGTTTTGTTGCAGTCGGTTATTTTTGTTTCCTTTTTAAAATTTAGCTTGTTAATAAATAATCATTGTACAGTATAATGTAGAACTGAAATACAATGACGATATCATTAATCGCTTTGACTTAATATATTTAAGTGGCGCTATTCCCGCGGCTACACTCGCGTCATATTTGAGTTACGAGCCATCTTTTACACTTTCTAACTGAATTGCTAAAGAGGTACTGATTTTCATCAACAAACTTTCATCCCCCTTTTCACCTGGAATTTACAAAAAATCCTTCCTTGGTGCTATCCTACAGTGTAAAAGGAGCCCACATGCTAATTAACACTGTCCTAGCCACAGAGTCTGGGCTGTGCGTTGATATGTTAGTCATTCAGTCAGTTATACTGTTATCTGTATATTAATATATGAAGCAAAAGTTTTTGGCACCTTTTTAAGCGTATTGCGTGCACGGAAGACTGAGATTTGGCATGGTTAAAGTTTTATGGAGAAGGAGTGCAGAAAACTAAAATATATTTATAATACCTGATACTAATAGGTATATTATATAAAATAAATTAATACTGCAAATCCTAACCCTCCAGTGCTATTGAACTTAGACCCTTCAAAATATTGACATTGTCATTCAACGAAAAGTGACAGCAAGTGATGTAGATAATACTCATTGTTTATGAATACTGTAAATGTCAAACAGAAAATAGTCTACGATCAAAAAGTCGCTGGTCCAATTTCGACCTTAGGGTTTAGTTCGCTAGTTTAAATAGATAGATAAAAGATTCTGAGAGTTTATGAATTATTTTATCATATTTAATGACAAACTGAAGAATTCTTGTACTATCTATTTGTGCATACACTTATATAAAAGCTGACTGACTCATCACCTCACTGTATAAATTACTAGGGACGGAAATTTGAAATTTGAAAGAGAAGATTTCTCGAAACTTAACCTCACGGGGCATGAAAAGCATTTGCAAAATTTGTATGCAAGATAATTTCGGCTTAGATTTATTTGAAACTGGTTTTTAATCATCATTGACACTATTTACAAAACACGTATATTATTTCTGTGTTTTTTTTAAATTTAACCTCTTTAAGAGGAATTTTTTTGTGTAAACTTCATATGGAAAATAGTATTTCTCGGGTGAGCTTTGTAAATATATAAATAAACAACATAAGTACATTTAGAAACTCTAAATATTATAGTCCACGCTGGTGGAGAAGCCGCGAGTATAGCTATTATATATATGACTATGGGTATTTATTTCTCGGAAATGGCTCTAACGATTTGTATGAAATGTTTTATTTTGGATAATGTATTACTTTCCAAGTTTATTAGATAGTTCTTATAAATTATCTAGATTATTATAATTTTCCTTATTAATGGTAATGCGGAAAGTAAAATTCTGATTGATAATTTTTTTTTAATCTATACTTATAATAAAAGAGCAAAGAGTCGAAATCTGTACATTGAAGATATTTGAGAAAAAAATATATGGGGGGCTTAGAATCATGGACAGAACACATTTCGATAGTTTTTAAAATTTTTGTCTGTCTGTCTGTCTGTCTGTCGGATTGTTTGAACACCAATCACGCAAAAACTACTGGACCGAATTTAATGAAATTTGGTATGATTGTAACTTATAGTCTAAAGGTACATTTAGGATACATTTTTATACGTATGAACATTTGCATGGTCTATAAATTGCGTTTAGGTTTTATGTACATGAAACAATGTAATGCATGTGCATGTAATACTACAAATATTTCAAGTACATAGTGAAATGAAGCTCAATAATATGAAATGCATCCAAATTATTTTATCGTCATTTAAAAGAAAAAAAAAACGTACAATAGTAGTAAAATAAACGGGCTTAATTTTTTTTGAAAATTCTACGATAGATGTCGTTGTTTATTTTTTGTGCTATGAAAGCTATGTAGATTAAACAATGTAATTGATGTATATGTAATACTATAATATATTTCAAGTACATAGTGAAATGAAGTTTAATTGAATGAAATTTATCCAAATTATTTTATCTTCAAATATTAGAAAAAAAAACGTTCAATAGAAATTAACTGGCTTAATTTTGATCTAAAATTTTTCGATAGATGTCGTTGTTTGTATTTTGTTTTATGAAGGCTGTGTAGATTAAACAATGTAATTTATGTTTATGTAATACTACAATATATTTCAAGTATATAGTGAAATAAAGTTTAATTGAATGAAATTTATCCAAATTATTTTATCTTCAAATATTAGAAAAAAAAACGTTCAATAGAAATTAACTGGCTTATTTTTGATCTAAATATTTTCGATAGATGTCGTTGTTTGTTTTTTTTGCTATGAAGGCTATGTAGATTACACAATGTAATTTATTTATATGTAATACTATAATATATTTCAAGTATATAGTGAAATGAAGTTTAATTGAAAGAAATTTATCCAAATTATTTTATCTTCAAATATTGGAAAAAAAAATGTTCAATAGAAATTAATTGGCTTAATTTTGATCTAAAATTTTTCGATAGATGTCGTTGTTTGTTTTTTGCACTAAGAAGATATTTATTTTACCTATATTATGACGCCACACATATCGTTTTAGTTCATTTACACGTTTAAAACTTGGAAAATAATAACACCATAACATCATTTTTGTTATATTTATCCCGAATTCAAATTAAAACTATTAGTTACCACTTTGTGCATTATTAATATTAATTTTGAATCGTTTGTCTATTTCTCTGTTAATCTGTATGCCCATCACGCAGAAGGTACCTTTTTGAAGCCTATGATAAGTAGCACATAGGATGAATTTTTACACGTATGGATATTTGTGTGGTGTATAAATAGCATTTTTTTTAATTATCAATAGTAAAAAAAAAAGGATTTTATGTAATAAAAAATGAAATATGTAATATAAATTATTTAATTTTCACGTCATTTTAAATAAATATAGGTACCTACTTACTGTAAACAAAGATGTAGGTATACCATTTACTACTTATCTATTTATTATTTCATGTATGGCGCAGTCATTTTTAGAGATTTTAGATTGAAAAACAAATTAAACAATGTTTAAGAAAATATTTATATAGGAAGTTCAATTTATTTCGTTCTAAAATTCTACGATAGATGTAGCTCTTCGGGACATGTGAGTTTGTAGATCGCACTGTCAAGAAATGTTCTTGAATTAGTAAATTAAATATACCTACTACCATTCTGCATTGTTCATTACGTCTTTTGAATACTAACGATTAACGATAAATAGATTTAAAACACAAAAAATAAACTTGGCTATTTCCTAAAGGATTTTTGATTAATTGCGTTACGGATTGGAATTTGTACATTTATTTATTGACCTTGGCTATTATTAAAGGATTTCGTTTTATTGTATTGCGGATTCGAGGTAACTTGAATTTTGCAATTGGACTACTGATTTTGACCTTTACTTTATAATTTAAAACACAAAAAATAAACTTGGCTATTTCCTAAAGGATTTTCGATTAATTGCGTTACGGATTGGAATTTGTACTTTTATTTATTGACCTTGGCTATTATTAAAGGATTTCGTTTTATTGTATTGCGGATTCGAGGTAACTTGAATTTTGCAATTGAACTACTGATTTTGATCTTTACTTTATATTATTGTCGTTTAGATTTAGGTAAAATGCCTGGTAGAAAAAGAACGAGTCTATCTCAGTATACTAGCAATCGAAAAAGGTTGAGAAATATTCGATCTCATGAAACTGAGGAAGACTATCAGATAAGACTTGCAACTGAACGAGAGCGTCAGGCCAATGTACGCGCTTCAGAAACCGATCGCGAACGATGCGAGCGATTAAATTCAAATCGTAGGCGTATAGCAGCTTCTCGATCGATAGAAAGTAGTGAAGAGCGTGAGGCGCGGCTGACTGCTGACCGCGAGTACCACGCCACGTCGCGAGAGTCAGAAACATTCACAGAGCGTGAGGCACGGCTAACTGCTGACCGTGATTACCACGCTATGTCTCGTGAGTCTGAAACATTCACAGAGCGTGAGGCACGACTAACTGCTGACCGTGAGTACCACGCTATGTCTCGTGAGTCTGAAACATTCACAGAGCGTGAGGCACGGCTAACTGCTGACCGTGAGTATCATACAATGTCCCGTGAATCAGAAACATTCACAGAGCGTGAGACAAGGCTGACTGTTGATCGTGAGTATCATATCGCATCTCGCAACACAGAAACGTTTGCGCAGCGTGATACACGACTGACTGCTGATCGCGAGCGTCACGCAACTAACAGATCTCTCGAAACTGAAGAGCAACATCAGCAGCGGCTCGAAACAAGTCATGAGAACTACCAACAAGCTCGGGAAGTGCAATATATTCATAGATCTCTCGAGAGGAATAGGATTGAAGAAATCCGAGATTTAGAGACCACAGATGAACGTGAAGCTCGCATAGCCGAAGATCGGGTGCGACATGCTTTAAATAGGATGTCATTATCATCACAAAGTGATGATGCCCAGGAAGAATATGTGAGTAACGAAGTTCTTCCGTGGAGCAATAAGGAACGCAGTGGTTTCTTTTATAATCCAAAAATAAATTATGGTCTATTCTCTAATATCGGTGCAATGATAAACATTTGCGCCCACTGCCAAGCACTTAAATGGCAGAGAGAAAGTCTTGGATTTTGTTGCTCAGCCGGAAAAGTGTTTCTGAATATTCTTCAGGATTCTCCTCCAGAGCCTTTGAAGTCACTGCTGATTGGAGAACATTCACAATCTAAGGAGTTCTTGGACTCGATTAGATCCTACAACAGTGCATTTCAAATGACTTCATTTGGTGCTAAAGAAATACGTGAAGGTTCATTTATGCCCACGTTTAAAATCCAAGGGCAGGTATATCATGCCATTGGTTCGTTATTGCCTGAGACCGAACCAAAATTTTTACAAATATATTTTGTATCAGATTATATTGAACAAGCAAATATTAGAAGGCAAAATTTTCCAAATTTAAACCAGAATTTAATAATTGAACTACAAAATATGCTACACACAGTCAACCCCTACGTGCATAGCTTTAAAGCCGCTATCGAGTCCGTTTCGGAGAGTCAAAGTAATGAGTATAAATTTGTTATTAACGCAGAGAGGAGACCGTCTCACGAGCACCGTGGCCGATATAATGCTCCAAATGTCAACGAAGTTGCGGCAGTTTTAGTCGATCAGGAATGTGATCGACGCGACATCATTCTACGTTCACGAGATAATAGACTTCAGCGTGTTAACGAGACTCATCGTGCCTATGATGCTCTACAATACCCACTAATTTACTGTCATGTTGAAAATGGATATAACTTTAGCGTATTCAATGTCGATCCAAATACCGGTGCACTGAACTACAACAAAAAGACGTCAGCTATGCAATTCTATGCTTATCTCTTGCAAGTGAGACGCGGCCGGTTTATTTACTTACACCGGTTTCGGGGACTATTTAACCAGTTTGTTGTTGACATGTACGCTAAAATTGAAACCGAACGATTAATTTATATTCGAACTAATCAAAGAAGATTACGTGCGGAAAATTATGTTGATCTACAGGATGCTATACAACATGACACAGACGTGAATAATTTGGGTCGCTTAGTAATTTTGCCTTCAAGCTTTACCGGCGGTCCCCGTTACATGCACAAACGCATACAAGACGGCTTTTCTTACGTCAGAAAATACGGAAGACCCGACCTATTCTTAACACTTTCCACAAATCCAAAATGGTTTGAGATCACATCTGAACTCCTACCTGGACAAGTATCACATGATCGCCATGATATTGTAGCAAGAGTTTTTCACTTGAAACTGAAACTGTTGATCGAGTTACTAACAAAAGAAAAAGTCTTTGGGCAAGCTTTATGCTTTATGTACAGCGTCGAGTGGCAGAAACGTGGTTTGCCACATGCCCACATTCTTCTGTGGTTGCAGGAAAAACTTCGTCCAAATGATGTTGATATTTTGATAAGTGCCGAAATTCCAAATCCCGAAGAAGATCCTGTCCTGTATGACATAATAAAAACGCACATGATACATGGTCCATGCGGCACTTTAAATATGAACTCTCCCTGCATGAAAAATGGTAATTGCACTAAGAGATATCCAAAAGCATTGACTGGAGTGACAATAACAGGTGAAGATGGATATCCAAAGTACCGGCGTCGTGGACTACAGGAAGGAGGTCACACTACCAATATAAGATGCCGAGGCCAGCAGATAACCCTGGACAATAGATGGGTCGTGCCATATTCACCTGTTTTATCTAAAACATTTCAAACGCACCTTAATATTGAAATGTGTAATAGTGTACAGAGTATCAAGTATATATTAAAATATATACATAAAGGGGACGATCAGGCCACAATTGGGGTAACCAATGAACGTGATGAAGTCACAAGATTTCAATCTGGTCGCTATATTAGCTCTTCCGAAGCCGTATGGCGGATTTTAAACTTCTCGATACATGAACATTATCCACCTGTAATGCACCCTGACGTACATCTCGAAGGAGGACAGCGAGTATATTTTGACGCTGATAATGTAAGACAACAGTTGGAAAATCCACGACAAACCACTTTGTTAGCGTTTAATCTTTGTGCAATGGATCACTACGCTAAAACTCTCCTGTACGATGAAGTGCCGTCCTACTACACATACAACAGTCAGCGCGGAAGTTTCAATCGTCGGAGAAGAGGTCTTGCTGTGGAAGGTTCACCTGGTATATTTAAGGAGCACATTATCGGACGTGTATATACCGTGCACCCAAATAATGCCGAGTGTTATTATCTGCGCATGCTTCTGCATGTGGTTCGCGGGCCTACTTCGTTCGACGACTTAAAGATTGTAGATAGCATCCAGCACCTGACTTTCCAAGCTGCATGTCGAGCGTGAGGAATATTGGATGACGATCAACATTGGGATGACGCTTTGGCTGAAGCTTCCATCAGTGATAGTCCACGCCGCTTGCGTCATTTATATGGTGTTATGTTGGTATTCTGTGCTCTATCAGATGCAGCACAATTGTGGCAAAAATATCAGGATCAGTTGGCACAAGACTTTTTCAGGGAAGTACAGGGTAGCAATAATTGCGACACTATAAATGATGCGCTGCGTGATAACATACTAAATCGCTGTTTGAATGCTATCCAAGACATTGTGATATCTATCGGTGGTAAATGTTTAACGCATTACGGTTTATCTGAACCAACTTTACAAGGTAACCGCGATAATAGAGAATATTCTGCCGAGATTCGCTATGATCCTTTGGAATTAGCTGAAACTCTACGAGATGGAGATCCAAAGCTTACAGCAGAACAAAGGGGAGTTTTCGAACGAGTTTGTCATAGTGTAAACAATGATTTGGGTCAAATATTTTTTTTGGATGCCCCTGGTGGCACTGGGAAAACATTTCTCACCAAAATTATTTTAGCAAAACTTCGCAGTGAGGGAAAAATTGCAATAGCTGTAGCATCGTCTGGTATAGCAGCTACCTTACTACCTGGAGGAAAGACCGCACATGCTATGTTTAAAATCCCAATACAATTAGATTTCAGTGACTTCCCGTTGTGTGATATTTCACGAAATAGTGATAAAGCACACGTGTTACGAAACTGCAATATAATTGTATGGGATGAGTGTACCATGGCACATCGCAAAGCGGTTGAAGCTGTCAGCAGGACATTACAAGATATCAGGCATTGTGAACAGCCAATGGGAGGTATAACAATACTGTTTTGTGGCGACTTTCGGCAGACTTTACCAGTTGTGCCACGTGGCACACGGGCCGACAAGGTAAACGCTTGCTTGAAGAGTTCAAATCTATGGGTCAATATTCTTCGAGTTAACTTGACCGTAAATATGAGAGTGCAGACAGGAGGCACCCTGTATGCTGAACGATTTTCCAGCCTGTTATTACAAATAGGTGAAGGCACATACCCTGCAGAAACAGGCAAAATTAAATTGTCAGATACATTATGTCACACAGTTATATCAATAGAGGAACTGATCTCTTCAGTGTATGGTGATCCAGCGTTGATAACGAGTTTTAGTAATAGTTGGCTATGCGAGCGAACTATTTTAACTCCTCGAAATGACCAAGCTGCTGGTATCAATATAACCATACTAGACCGCATACCTGGACTGAGTGTTGAATACACGTCCATAAATAGAGTCATTGACGAAGTGGAATCCACACATTACCCGGTCAAATTTTTAGATTCCTTAGATGCTCCAGGACTTCCATTGCATAAAATATTGGTAAAAGTTGGTGTTCCAATTATTTTACTCCGAAACTTAAGCCCACCAAAATTATGTAACGGTACACGCCTTAGAGTTACATCTCTGCAAAGGAACATAATAGAAGCGGAGGTGCTGACAGGGTGTGCTGTAGGTGAGCGCGTTTTCATTCCCCGCATACCACTGATCCCTAATAACTTCCCGTTCCGATTCAAACGCGTTCAATTTCCAATCAGTGTCTGTTTTGCGATGACAATTAACAAAGCGCAAGGACAAACTTTGCAAACAGCTGGCGTGGACCTTCGCACCTCTTGCTTCTCTCACGGTCAGCTCTATGTCGCTCTTTCCCGAGTGAGCGACGCAAACCATTTGTATGTGCATGCCCCGGGAAACGTTACTGACAATGTAGTTTATAGAGAAGCTCTATAGGTACATGTATGTAGGTATTAGACGTTTTTTCCTGGTAAAATTTCAGTTTTCTCAAAATTTTTGACCCCTTTAAGAATTTTGTTTTACATAAAAGTGTTTGTTCCGTTATCGGTAACTGAGTCCTATAAACTATTTTTCATAAACATAGCTTTAAAACTAGAGTAAATCCCATGCAGATATTTATAAACCTTGCAGTTACTAGCTTCGTATGTATACTTTAGTAGGTATACGTTCACATATGAAAATATTTGATATCAATTGATATTATGTACCTACTAAGACTATTCTTTCAAGGAAAATAAAACATTATTATGATATTGAAATTGTATTAAACTACCTACCTTATCTTTTTCAAAAATGTCGAATTAAGCACGTGTTTTTTTAAAATTTACTATCGAAAGGAAAAAAACTCATATCTCTGAATTGAAGCCTGACTTTGCATGTAGGTTGTTTTCACCCACTTAAATGTTGTTTAAAAAAGATTTTTCTTAATACGTTCCGATGTTACAAAATTAAAAACTACTCTCCAAATTGATAGTTTCTATATTAAATAAAATGTCGTTCCTTAAGTCAGATGTTTTTATTATAGTAAGAACCGTAAGTAAACATTTGTGACATTATATTAATACTGAGCCCCTTCCCACAAATTTTCAGTTTTAATTTTTAATTAACGTGCTTTCCATAAAAAGCCGTAATCCTTATTTTGACCAAATTAGGGTTTGTTTTTCGAAAGGTTGCTTAAATCACGGTTTACCATATACCGAATTCAACGCGGACGGAGTCGCGGGCACAGCTAGTACATAAATATAACTTTACATTATAAAGTTATTCCACTATAACTTAGCCTTTCTTAGGCTTTAACTTGAACATTAAGTACCAAAAAATAATTCAAATGGAGCTAACAGAAATACACCCAAATGGGAGATAGATACTTGATGGTAGGTTTCTAGTTTGAACACTCAACCTAATGTCGTTCAAGCAATAAAAAGTGGTTTAATATCAAAGTGCTTCTTCAGCAGCCAATTAACCTAAATATGATGAAAAGTATATCGCTTGTGGCCAATCGGAACGACTTGACTTTTATTTTATTTAGATTAATAAAAGTAAATCTTAATAAAACTTCCAAAGACTCAATATCACACGAACATCTTACTTTAATATTCGCTATGAACATAGAATGCTAATAAGGAAGCCGGTTTTAAAATTGAGGAAAAAAACCCAAGTCGTCTTAAGATGTCAGGAGGCCTATCTTGAACTCTCGAGTCGTCCGGCGCGCGGCGGAGGCAATTTCAGCGAGATTAAATCCCCGGATTGGCGGAGCATGACCGACGCGATCCACTGTCTTTAAAACCCAGAATTCTCCCAACATTTATTCATATAGAGCTGGCAGGCACATAGGTATTTATCCCCAAGTCCGGTGAAGCTGTAAAAGCCGCAGCGGCTTTAGGGCCCCTAAGGCTAACAGTGTAGTCAGTTCTAAAAAAAAAAAAAAAAAAAAAAAAAATAGGTATTTATTTCATAACAAAGAATTTTAATGATATAGGTTATTTATTATGTTATTACACGATTATTTTAGCTGATTTGTAAATTTTCAGAAATTACCGATAACGAAAAGAAGGCTATACAAATATTAATATCTATTTTTATTCAAATAAATCAACTAGTTCTAGATATATTTAAGAGAATATGAGCTCAATTGATTAAGTTTTTCACAAGTTACACGACCACTAACAGACGCATTCAATATTTTTACAATATACTTGCTTTAGCACAGTGATCGAAGGGCGGCTGCTATGCTGGAGGTTCTGGGTTTGATTCCCAGGTCGAATATAGTGTTATTGGGGTTTTCTATGAAATCCTCAGGAGAAGCTCGGAGTTTCACTTTTTGCTCGATTAATGGCAGTAGGCTCGCCCCCTAATACATGTGACCTAAAAATATATCCGGCGAACTATAGGTGTACATTGGTACACCTCTGCCTAACCTCTCGAGGATACAGATGTTTTCTACCCTATCCGATAATTAATTATCTGATGACAGTGCCACCTATCGGAACCTAATATTTCAATAAAACAAATATAGTTTGTGAATATGAGCTCAATTGATCAAGTTGTTCACAAGTTACATGATCACTAATAAATGTATACAATATGTACATAGTGGTGGGGTATTTTTGACACCTGATGTAGAAGGTAGTATATTTGAGATAGGCTTGTATATCCAATAACTTGTTTTATTGAACTTACGTGCGAACAGACATTGTAATTATTATACAAGAAAGATTATATTCCAACCATTAAAAATATCTATACAATTAAGAAAGTTTAAGTGTCTGTTTGTAATGTCAAAATAACAGTTTTTTACTAAATGCATATGAAAATATATACAACACATATAACAAAAAGCCCATTTTTAAAATTTTTGTCTGTCTGTCTGTCTGTCTGTTTGTTCTGGGTAATCTCCGAAACAGTTGGAACGATTTTGACGGGTCTTTCACTGATAGATAGCTGATGATATAGGGCGTAACTTAGGCTACTTTTATTTTAGAAAAAGTATTAGGGTCCCGCACAAATAAAAAAAAAACTGGTCGCGGTGAATCATTTCGGGCGCTTATATGACTTATGCTGAGTAAACCATAAGAGATATAGCAAATTAATGTACTACATAATCATAGGCATTAAAAGACCTACAAAAAGTTCAACGCCCACCATAAGCATTTTTGTCTTTAAAATAGCCGGGAGCGGGGGAGCAAGATTCGCGTGGGAATTCTGTAGTCCACGTGAGCGAAGCCACGGGCACAACTAGTATAAAATAAAAGAGTTGCTACGTAATGAACTTAATTTATGTCTTTGACACCTGACTGGCTAGCTACCAGACTAAAATTAGTTAGCCACATAGAATAACAAAGAAGAATTATTGTCAATGGAGGTAACCGAGTATTATACGTAAATCAATGCACCAAGACCTCTGTGGGCAGATTAGCTGAGTTCTGACATTCTTTTAACCAACACATGCTTCTAATTTGTACAGTGATATTTTAGAGTATTTTAACAGGTTTGTAATTATTTTTTCTTGATGTGACATATACATACTTGGGTCATAATTATTTTTCATTTGTACATTCTTTTCTAAATAAAGCGAGAGTAAATAATATGTTATTTAAACATCAAAAGGTTCAGGGAAAAGGAAAAATCAAAAACAGAGGCTAATTTGGCTTGTTCATTCGGATTCCTTTATTAGGACTCTTGTGGAAAATCTCACAAGGGAGGACGAGCGTTTCGTAGAGTTGCCCTACAGAACCTTTAAGCACCATTCTCGTAATGTAATTGAACGATGATAGTTTACCATTCCATTGTCTGCACTCTAAGTGACTATGTTTAGTGGTATATTTTTATCCATAAGTTTTTGGTTTTATGAAATATGTGTAACACAGTGACTATATTATTATAGATATATAATATTGCTTTTTCTTTATTTGTTTTCGGGTATTGTAAAATGTTAAGACAACGAGCAGTTTACAGGGTATGTACTCTTGTACGCTCTTCCTCTTGATACGCTCTCGCTATTACAAGATGCGGGTATACATACACCGTTAGAATAACTACTAAGAGAAACACCTACTTATTCTACCCTCTATAATCATGCTTCAATTTCCCTGATAACAGGTTGTCTGGATTTTAGTATTTTTATTACTGTCAGACGTTTCGTCTCCTTTTACACAAGAATGTAGAACGAAATGTTACGAACGAAAATAAATATCATCTGTTTAATATGTTAACAGTAAGATGTTTAAAATAAAATTATTATTTATTTTTTACTCCTTATACATACACACACACACACAACATTAACAGCTTTACTAAGACATATTATATGTTTATACAAGTATTAATTTGCTAATTTAAATTAGATTTAAACTACCCACTAATCTTTCGGCAAGGTCTTTGATCTTCGTCAGACTATCACTGCAAATGTCACTCTCCTGAGACAGAGGATTCACTGTGCGTATGCCCCTTGGAATTTGAGTGTTAGCTAATAAATTAGTGTGCGCTCGTGGCTCGCATATTAGCGCAGATTTGCGTCGCTTTGTAGTATCCTTATATATAGTACGTACGTATCGTTCTTAGTATCACATCTTACAGTAACCGTATGGGTAATGGATACATTCAGTTTCGAACATCAAATTCTATTTTATTTCTTTAGAATACTTTTAATCTCCGAAAGAATTATCTTTCTTCTTCACTTAACTGTTTCATTTTTAATTCCATGTAATTACAAAGTTCGGATTTTTATGGAATGTCTATATAATGGAATGTCTAAAATAGGATTAGTAATTGATGCGCAAATTGTTTTTGTTTGTGGTTTTTCCGAGCATAAATATACCGAGAATGTGTATAGTATTTAATTATTTGATAGAATTTAAAGATATTTTAAAGATGAAGAAGACAAAATAGAGAAGAAAAAACAAGCAAAAAAGAAGAGTTTCACCGAATAAAAAAGAATACTATAGACATCAGAGCGATAAATTAAGAATGCAATAAGAAGCCGTATTAAAACAAATAACAGAATAGAAAATGAAGATGTCGAATGTGAATAAAGAAGCAGTCTTTTCGCTTTAGAATTCCTACGCTTTACCGTTGCCAAGTAGTTGGGCAAAGCGTTTGGATTCTAAAACGAAATCGCTGGCACGCGACAGGCACGCATCTACGACGCTACGTAATCACGCTACGCCGCTACACAATTATTATGCTACTCCAATTGCTACGTTTTACTACATACTGCTACGAAGTATTTAATATTTCAAGAAACTGTAAATTGAAATGTATGATCAGCAATTTAAATAGTTTACTGTATCGACGATTGTGACTATATCTTTTTACCACGGTAGGAGGTCGAAATGGCCTCTCTTTTAATCTAATTAATCTTAATTTAAATGAATTACTAGGCTTTATGATCAATTGACACGAGAAGAAATCAGTAAAAGACGTTTTTTAAATCCCTTACACAACTTAATTTGCTGTATCTAATGTGATACTTTACGTGCCAATTTTATACCAAATTTGTATTTTATCTTTTTCGCGCGTAACAGTACCTGAGGTAAACATTCACGAGGTTATTTCCATCTCCTTCTAGAATAAATATGTCAAAAGAGATAAAACTTTTTTAAATTAAAAAGAATAAAAAATGATATTATTTATATAACAAATATTAATTATTTACGTAAACAATTGATTTTTAGTAAAAGTCACATTTTTTTTTTATTTATTAAAAAATACAAATAATATGGTACTAAGGCTAGAAGTTAAAAATCAATGTTTAAGTGCCTAATTTTCAAGTTCTAGCGGCTGTACTAGAGAGTTAGTCACTTATCTAAGCTTAGTGTATTAACACCTGTGACCAAATCTACACTTAACATCTGATGGGACTGGACAAATGCTAAAACATTTCAATCTTATTCTTATCATTAAAAAAAAATCAATAAATATACCTATATATTAATACGTGAAGCAAAAGCTTTCGGTACCTTTTTAAGTGTATTGCGTGCACGGAAGACTGTGATTTGGCATGGTTAAAGTTTACATGGAGAAGGAGTGCTGAAAGCTAAAATTTGTCTATAATATCTGTTACTAATATATTAAATGAAATAAATGAATACTGCAAATCCTAAACCGACCAATGCTATTGAACTTAGACCCCAGGTTCATGAATATTGCAAATGTCAAACAGAAAATAGTTTATGATCAAAAAGTCGCTGGTTGAATTTCGACCTTAGGGCGATCGCTAGTTCTTATAAAAAAATGATGGTGTAGTGAACCTGTTCTGAAAAGACCTGATAACCACTAGTCGAAGCAAAGTCTCCTTATGAAATTCTACTGGGAAAAGAACATCAGATCACCCTCAGTGTACCTGGAGACGCTCTCTTGAAAAACAGCCTTTTTAACTAGTCTCGGCTGAAAAGAGCTGGAAGATGCCGTACAAGATTGAGCTAAATGGAGATCTCTTCTTCGAGTCCTATGTCCCTGATGAGGAACTTTAGAATTACATCATCAGTATCAATAACTTAATATGGACAGTATCGGTGCCAACAAATGAAACATAAAGCGGTAATATAAAAGATTAACTTCTTCTACAAATGAATAAAACACCGCAGCTTGCGACGCCGGGCCACATTTAAATGCATTAAGTTCCACCTAGCCGATTATCGGGCGAAACTCCTACGAGGTTTATGACCGATTCGATTGTTGGCCGGATCGTATGGCTCGTTCTAGCTTTGCTTAAAGTTTTACTGTGCATATAAAACTATTTTATGTAAGATTTATTATATACTTTAGTAACTGTGACTTTACGTTTACGTTTAAATCAAAGATTTTTGCTTTTTACCCGACTGAGAAAAAGGAGGGTATGTTCTTCGAGCGTATGTATGTATGTCTATTTTTTAGCACGCTCTGTTGCCTAAACGGCTTGATGGATTTTAGCATACGAGGTGTCGTTAGATTCGTCTTAGTTGTGGGAGTGACATAGGTTATATCTTATTATATTAATTGAGAAATTCTTGTGTATATATATATATATATATATATGTGTGTAATTGGTTTCTCGGAAACGACTCCAACGATTTCGATGAAACTTTGCATTTAAATTTACCTAGATAGGTGTTTTTTTGTTTTGTTTTTAAGACACTGAGCACAGCTCGGTTGCCCAGATATTAACATTTAAGCACGTCGTCTTGGAATCAAATAAAAAGCAAAAATAAACTTTTTTTTTGTCTATTGTTTTAGTTTGTTACAGTCGGGTTTTTTTGTTTCCTTTTTAATAATGTCATTTTTATTTAGAGTTATTTCCTGTTCGAATGTTGGATAACTTGCCTCGCCGTACAGTACTTGGACAGTTCTTACAATGCTAGTGTAGTGATAATAAAATCACAGTATAGCCGTGAGATCGAGTACATCACACTATCAACTGTCCAATAGCAAGTATGTGTCGCTCATACAATAATATTGAACATTATAACGGTCTTAATATGAATCCTATTGATATCTTTAACTTAAATCTAAGTCGAAACTTCAATACTTTACTTTATTTTAATATATTCTATATAATATAATTCTGCATGCAAGTTTCAATTTTTTTTCTATTTGTTTTATTCTGGGTAATAATTACAACTGATGTGCACCAATAAATTGGATTATAAGCTAGTTAAAACATGTAACATACTGAAATTTATTCTAATTTTGTTTATAATATGTAACGTGTACCTATACAAATTAAATAAAATAAGTCCACAAATGTCAGTCTTATGCGGTGATCGAATCCGGACTCGGTTTTGGTAACTCTTATTATCACTGCACCACGAGTTGAGAGAACTTTACTGAATTCTTACAACAAGAATTAAAATATGATGCTCTCAATTATATTTAAAAAATATTTTTCTATAAAGTTGGGTAATTCTTATAACACTAATTATTATGAAAGTCGGTATGAAATTCCCATATATATAAAAAAGCGGAGTTTTTAATTTCGAGTCATTTCTTACGAGTTATTTACAAAATAAATTTAAAAATTGTAAGTGTTGAGAATAATTTACAATTATTTCAAGTCACTTCAATAAGCTCTTGCAACACGAATTAAATTAAGTCACATCTAAAAGGATTTTACTCACTCTAGGTACGTTCATAGTAAGTTCCAAAATCACTAACTCAGTTACATTGAAGTAACTTACTTAATTCGTTAAACACAAAGAAAAGTCGCCAGTTCGCGAAATTCCGCAAACTTTGCCTTTAATGCGAGAAATAGTGCTACCATGAGCTAACTTGTTAAGTATATTTAAGCTCCGTCTACACGACAAAGACTTGCTTGCGTGTTCAGTATATGCAAGCGAATATCTAACTTTAGCGTATTTATCATCTCACTTACGGCCTCATTGTCACTTAACGTCAACCGCAATTGATCTCAAAAATCTGTACATGATAAAAAAAACAAATACTAGAAACCTTACAAATCGATTTAAAAAATAGCAACTTCAAAACAATCCACATTTATTAATGTACAATTAAAAAAAACATGTATGCATTTTTTATTTTAAAGATGTTGTAACACAAATATTCAGTGTAGAAATGTTGTAGTTGACACAATAACTTTGTCCGACTGGATTTCGACCCCTATCCTAATCTTCTAAAAATCACTATATCTATGTATTGAATTGAAAACATATAAGTCGTTTGTTTATCAGATGATGAATAATTGAATATGGTAAATAAAAATTTTAGCCAAATATATATTTTTCTTGTTTCGTTTTCTTCAGACCGCGATTTTTTTCCGTAGTCGGGCTTATAGTATTGAAACATAAAAGAACATATTTCATTTGTCCGTAGCCTTAACTCATGAGTGAGATGTTTTGTCACAACTTCTACCTAAAATAAATATGAAATTTCGAAATGCAACAGTTCAGAAGCGCGCCACGGCGGATATAATCCTCTCTGATTGGAGGATCAGGCGGGGTTAGCGGATAAAAACGGCTGATGGCGGATAACTGAAACAGTTTTCAAAATATCAACGTGGAAATGTTTGCAGAAATTATTTTTATTATCCTTCCTATTTGAGAACCAATACACCGATTTATATAGTTTAAATTATGTATTTTTTTTTTTCATAGGTTTTAATATAATATATTTTATAATGTTGGGTAATCTATAATTTAACTTAATAATTGAATATTAAACAATATAATTAAGTGAATAATAGTGTAGAATATAAAAAAAATATTACAAAAACTGAATAAACAGTGTGTACTTATTGAGAAGTTGTATTAAAAACTTAAAAACAAATATATCTTTATAAAATGTATCTTGTATGCCAACCACATGGTTGTCTAAATTCAAAATTCATTTTACTGACTTTTTATTGTGTAAAATTAATGTAACGTTTTATAAATAAACTTAATTAACTTCCTGTTTGTTTGTAAACGTTACATTATTTTTACATAATTAAATAAAAAGTCGACAAAATATATATAGTAATTATTATTATCGTCAATAGCTAACTCCATCATTTCGTACTTCCGTCACATGATCAAACATATCTATATTTAGACGGGAGGTTACTCAATTCGAATTTATATTTTTTATGGATGTTGTTCAGCCATATCTTCTTCGTTTATGAACCGATTTCGATGATTCTTTTTTCTTGAACAGGGCATACCTCAAGGGTGATCGAATTTTAATTTCCTTGGCATTAAACCTTCGACTTCGAAGATGTTAAGTTGGTTTTCTTTTTTGTTAAAAATCGTTTTGGTTAATAATGTATAAAGATATACAAGTTCGATCTTCACAGTCTTTTATGACAGACGTTGGCGGGGACGAGGTAGCACATCACTACACTACACATTACACAAAAGTAAACAGTAAACCTATCTCGGTAGTGTTCTTGAAATAATTACATGCGGCCGCTCGGTAGATAAACACGTACTAGGGTTGCCCCCTCTGGCTGTGTTTCTTGGGTTACGTACCTACATTTTGGTTAATGCTATATTAAATTGCCATGACTATCTTTTCATCAAAATATATACCTGAAAATATTGTAAGTTATTTCTAAAAATATTTCTACTTGCTTTTATTTGTAGTTTTAAAGGCGATTGTGAGTTACTAAGAAGGGAATGTACAATTTTTAAAATAAATATGTATTTTTTTAATTTTAATAAACCAAAAACAATTTAAAATTCTAGAAAGTAGGTAATATAATATATCGTCATTAGTTATAAATTACGTACTCGCGTCTATTGTGTATTGAAGTTTACCTAGATTTCGCTTCGGCAGTTTGTGTGATGACGTAACACTATTTACTTTATTACTTTGACTGTGCGCCTACGTCACGCAAATGCAAGCGTTTCCCTTTCCCGCTACAAAATCTACCCCCGTTATCGTCTGTAGTACCTCGCCCCCGCCAACGTCTGTCGGAAACAGGATGGTCACGCATGAATTTGTACAACTTTATAGAAATTACATACGGTATTATGGAGCAATATCAGATTAATCAAATTTATTTATTTATTATAGAAGCGCCAACAGCGCACATATGCTTGAGCCATTTTTACAATTCATTCTAGGACTAACACAGATATGCGAACATATTATAGGCACATACTACATTGATAAAATAAAATAAAGTAAGTTAAGTACAAATAAGTTATTAATATTAAATATAAATAACAGAAAATTAATGTAATGAACATTGTAACCATTAAAATTATTCATTAAAAGGACCACTATGTTTTAATTAATAATTGAAAAGGAAAATAAAAAATTAAATAGAGAGACCACTGCTTCTGAATATTGATTATTGTAAATTAAACTGTGTCTGAAGTGAAATAACTTTTAATCTTGGTAAAATAATATTCGGTAATGTCTGTGCAAATTCTCACGACAGGCGAGTTATATCCGAGATTGGTTCTATAGATAGGTTGAGAGATAATTTTACTAGTTCTCTTTCTAGGATAATTATGGGGAACATCTTATGTAGAAATGCAAAATCATGTCATTTACGTCTATCTGTAGTTTAAACATTTTAAAATATGAGAGTCGGTTATCAAATAAAAAATAATTTATTTTATTTAAATCAGTTTTTAAATTAATTAAAAAATATATAAGTCCAAGTTTTGTGAAACTTTTTCCCGTATATGTGTGGTTCAGAAGTTTCATAGAACTTAGTAAAGGTCCCTTATGCTCTGCCTAGTAAGAAGTACTTAAACATCATCCTTATAAAACGTTATGGCGCAATTTTCCTGATAACATAACATACCATCACACCTGTATTCCCCGAAGGGTTAGGGAGAGGTGTACTAGTGTACACCCACAGTTCGCTGCGTATGTTTTTAGATCCCATGTAATAGGAGGCGAGTCCACTACCATTAATCGGGCACCAACCCAATCTCCGAGCTGCTAATGAGAATTTCATAGAAAAATCCAATATCACTTTGCTCGACTTGGGAATCGAATCCAGGACCTCGGGCATAGCAGTCGCGCTTACGACCGCTATGCTAATGAAGTAGATAGATAATGAGGCGAGCAAGCAAGTACATTATAAAAATATTGAATGCAATTGTAAGTGATCGTGTAACTTGTGAACAACTTGACCAATTGAGCTCATACAATCTTAATATATGAAGTACTAATTTATTTATATGCATAAATGTAGATATTAATATTTGTACAGCTTCCTTTTCATTTTTGAATTTTTTTTTAAATTTACTAATCAGCTAAATAATCAGCTACTGAGAATTTCATAGAAAACTCCAATATCACTTTGCTCCACCTGGGAATCGAACCCAGAACCTCTACCATAGCACTCCTGAATTCTGATGAAATATGAGAAAATAAAAGCAGAACCACGAACGTATATCATGTAACGCGAGGTGGTAGTTTTTCTGTTTATTTTCCTCACTGCATAAATTCATTTTTGGTTGTCGGTAATAAGGATTCGCTCCGTGAATTATGTTTCGAGATAAATCTATATAAATAAATCTGTAATTCTGTCTGTACGTGTATTTTCCCATTTTGCTGCTAGACGTCTATAATAAAGGACACTAATAACGAATATGACAAAAAAGTCTGTCCTTGTTTGTCTGTTTGCTCGGATTTAACTCAATAACGGCTTGACTGATTTAAAAAAAATTTTGTGTACGTAACGCTTATGTCATTCCGCAATGGGTAAGCTTTATGAATTGTCAATAATAGTTTTAGAATTCGTAAAAAATTATTACTAATTCTGTACAGATTTAAATTAAATTTTATAGAAGGGAGGCATATGCCACAGTATACTATAAAAACTACCAAATATACTTTTAAAAATTGTAAAAGTTACCCTATCATTTATGGAATGACATATTATGCTACCCGTCTACAAAATTTTATCTTTATTAGTTGAGAATTAATAAAAAATAGATGTTGAATTTATTTTTTACGTTTTATTATAATACTAACTGTGCCCGGCGCTTCGCTCACGTGGACCACAGAATGCAATCGACCGGGCACAAGCGCGAATGTTTCTTCCTCGCTCCCGGCATTTTTAAAAACAAAAATGTATATTGTGCATGTTCCTTAGAAGATGACATACTCTTACCGAATTTTGTAGGTCTTTTTAATGCCTAAAATTATGTAGTACATTGATTTGCTATATCTCTTATTTTGTACTCAGCGCAAGTCAATGAAGCGCTTGCATTGATTCACCATAAACAGTTTTTTTATTTGCGTCGAACCCTACTTCTTTTTCTAAAATAAAAGTAGCCTAAGTTACTCCTTATAGTATCAGTGCATCTATCTACCAGTGTAAGTTCCTTCAAAATCGGTCCAACCGATTCGGAGATTACTCAGAACAAACAGACAGATAGACAACTGTGTAATTTTTTATTTAATCTGTCAAGCCGTTTTTGAGTTAAATCTGGACATAAATACAGACAAACTGACATACCATATATAGGAATATATATGTATATATAATATTTTAATGGCATATTCATGAGCAGGTTTCCTTTATAATAAAGACTATCGGAAAATTGGATAAAATCTCGTGGGACCAACCAGTAGTAAAGAATTTCCTTTCTCTATATATTAACACACTGTTGTATGTACAGTAAGTGTGATCGATTCAATAATTAAATATACTGGTATAATAATTAATAATGGTTTATATATTGGTATTATAATTAATAACAAAATATTTACTATTATATACTATATTTGTATATAAATATAAAAATAAATGTTTATAAAAAGTCCCGAATCAGCGGTGTTCGAACCATCGACCACTCGTACTGTGTATACAATAGTGCGTGGAAATCTAGTCACAACGCAACTGGGCTAATTCCGCGACTGCCAATAATTTTAAAAAATTCCAATATATACCTATCTATGTGTAGGTGCAGGTATACACAGTAGGTACACCAAACAGGTATAAAGTGTGGGCGTATTTCGATGGCATGTTACAGCCTTTAGCGCGATCTTTTGTACTAGGGCGGCACATCAACTAGGGTGGCCCATGAACCAGAGCAGCTTACGATGTCGCCATTACGACAGGTATATACGAAAGCACATCCGTACTGTACGGCGTTCTAAATTAAAGTCGTGCCACTCCTCAGTTTATATAACGCGAACGGTGCAGCGTTTTTCAGATTAGCTCTCATCGCGCGTTTGTTACAAAAAACTAGAAACTACAAACACTCATATAGATCAATTGGGTAATGACAATAAACTTAATAAAAACATTTAACGAGTTAAATTCGAACAAAAAAACTGACAAAAATAATAAATGAATATAATATAATATAAAATAAGTTAGTATTATGTAAATAATTCTGCAGTGATTTAAAACCCCCATGTATTTTTCCCTCTAAATTTAGTTCCTTCACCTTCCTCAAATGATAAGTTTCAGGAAAGTAAATTAATCTGACCTAAACTATCTACTATCAACTGAATAATTTCATAATGATACTATTATGAAAAATGGAAATAACTATGCTAATAAAATGAAAATTTAAAAGGAAATTAGTTTTTCGAATATCTCCAATATTTTATCGCATATCTTTGATTATAATTGCCCATATACAAATAATGTTGCAAAAGCATTTACCACTCTGTATATACTATTTTCATGTATCACATAAAATGGCAGAAATTACGAATTACCTATATAGTCTTTTTAAACAACACAGGTGGCAATCAAACATACAGCCCGTCTGATGGTAAGCGGCTACCGTAGCCTGTAGATGCTTGTACTACCATAGGTTCTACTAGCGTAAACCCTACTCACCGCAGGAAGATAACAGTAGGTTATTTGGCCGTGATCTTCTGTATGGTGGAGGAATTTACCAGTCGGATGCGAAATAGAGAGAAAACTCCAGAGAAAACTCTCTCTTACTCTCTCGTAAAATTGTACTTAAAATAATTTATGGTCAGTTAAGTTCCCAAAAGAAATACTATATAAAATTACAGTTAACAGAATTGAGTTTGATAATGCTAAGTAAATTTCTACAAAATATAATCCTTAGTAAATACAAAAAAAAGTTTATTAACAAACTCGCTTCCAATACTGGCGACATAAAAAAAAAACCGCTTCCGCTAAACGTACTCGGAGACAACGTGAACGTAATGCGGCAGTAAAAACGTTAATGTCACGTGAGATGAGAAGTCAGCCCTCTTCGAAGGGCTCAGTTATAATGCAATTGCTCGCGTTAGTATTTTACAACCCTTGTGTGCCCTGCCATTCGATTATGTACTCGTTAAATGTATTAAGACTTCACGTTGTATTTAACATTTAATGATAATTGATCAGATCTGAATTATCTGCCTGTCATTCCATGCCATAGTCTATATACAATTAATAAAGTGTCTGTTTGTAATGTAAAAATAACAGCTTTTTACTAAAAGCATATGAAAGTCTATAAGATACGAGACCTATAACAAAAACCCATTTTTATAATTTTTGTCTGTCTGCCTGTTTGTTTGTCCCGATTAATCTCCGAAACGGTTGGACCGATTTAGATGGGACTTTCATTGGTAGATAGGTGAATTTATAGCAAGTAACTTGGGCTACTTTTATTTTACAAAAAGAATTAGGGTTCCACACAAATAAAAAAAAACTGGTCATGGCGAATCAATTCGGGCGCTTAAATAGCTTAGGCTAAGTAAACCATAAGAAAAATAGCAAATTAATGTACTAAACAATTGTAGACATTAAAAAGACCTACAAAAAGTTCAACATCCACAATAAGCATTTTTATCTTTAAAATAGCCGCGAGCGGTGGAGCAAGCTACGCGCGGGCATTCTGTAGTCCACGTGAGCGAAGCCAAGGGCACAGCTAGTTGCTTAATATAATTTTAATAACCCCATAATATAATGTATATAGCGCCGGATAATTGTTTTAACCGTTAGTTTATAAACAATCTAAATAGCACTACGATCGTAACAACAGAAATTAATAACACATTTTGCAAGTCTTAGTATCATGAATTTGGTTATTTACCAAACATGGGCACATGGAAACATTAACGAGGTAAGCTTTGAAAGAAATCTTCTCACGGCAGCATTGTGAAAACGCTGGTAATACTGGTAAGTCTGTGGACAGATTTTCACTTTGTGACATGAGAAATACACTGGCGATCTTTTTATTTGTTATTTGCTTACTCTACAGTACATCACCAGTCACAGTTGTATTAAGGCTAAAATTTTTACAAGGAATTAATAAAAAAATCCTTACAGAAATTCTAAACATTTGCACTTATGTCCTTCAACAAGGTTTTGGAGTGTACTAACACTGAATCATCTCATTCACAGATCAATTTTATTTAGCACTACTGCTTTCACAATGGGGAGTGCTGAGGAACTTTTTGATGTGAAACATCTATAGTCGAGGGTAAACCTAATTGTTGGCATGGCGATACAGGCCGTGGCGACGCATCACCACGCTATATGTTATTTAATTTTTTTAGTGTTCAATGTTTCTTTCTTTTATTCACTAAGATGTTTCATATCTATAAGGCATCCCGTGACGGCTAACTTTTTTTTAAATATTAGCATGGCAAATTGACAGTATTGTGCTTAATGATACGCACAGTACAATCCTAACACAAAGTCGACCACCGAGAGATCGAAGTCCGTAGACGGTCGACGCTGGCACACCGGCCTGGATTAATTTATCTGGATATGTGTGTTTGTGGTCTCGACTCAGTTGGGTAGAACGGCCCCTACCCCCTCGATATCATCATTTCCTCGTTCGTTACTAAGTAGGGTGCGCTATGTGCAGGCGAGGTTGGCTTGGGTGTCTCAGGTGCTGAAGATGTAATTCGACACCCCTTTTCGATATCGTACCCTCACATCACAATTCTAAACTTGCATCTTCTGCCGTTAGCTGGTTGCTAATCTGCACACTATAATAAATAAATAAATAAAAAAAGCTTTTATTCCGTGCAGCACACCTTACAATAATATTTCAACTTTGAAGAAGTTAATATCCAACAATTACATTTACATGCATTTTTAACAATAAGTGAGAAAATAAATAAGTAAACGTAATAATATAAATAAGATTTCCAAGGATTTCCATTCTTCTCTATTCTTCGCTATTTGTAACCATTTCGTTTCTGTGGTTTTCTATAGGTCATCATCCTCTCATCTCATGTAGGGTCTCCCAGCTCGACGTTTGCCTGGTGAGCCCTTCTATGTGATTACATTTATGAACTACCTGTTATCTGCACACTCTAATACCTAACCGAATCTTCATTGCACTAGCACCTTCTTCTAGAACTTATCGCGTATGCTAAAATTATGTCCCAGGATACCCAGCATGGTTTTCATCCAAGGCTATGTGTCACGAGGTTTTTTAAAGAGATAGAAGTACGTTTTTCAAGATCAGCAACGTGCCAATAATACTCTTGGTGTTGCAGTTGTCCGTCATATACAACATGTTTGCTGCAGTTTTTGTATAAAAATAGGACTCAATGTTTTTAAATCTTCGGCTTCCGCAGTAGACATAGTGACATCTAGTTCTGAAGTTAATGTTTATCTAGGTACTTGTAAATCATTATTGAGATTTTCCCCGGCTGGCTCGCGGCCAGTTTTGCTCTCACCGAGTCACATCGTAAGATAATGATGTTTTTGATCTACATTCATCTGAGATAAAAACGCTAAGCGTCTCGCATGTGATCCGGCCATATTCTGCCATGTCATTCAACTATCATTCTTTCTTGGGTCCTTATAGATCTTTTGTCTTATTCTGTTAAGTGAAGAATAATCTAACTTTCGCTCCTATTGTGTTTTAATGGGTGTTTTTACATCGAGTTTGCGTAGAAACAATCTCTATAATATTTAACAAAAATAGATTTGAAAATTTAGAAACATGTGGAACTGTCTTCACTGTAATGTATACTTTTCGTCCTATATCGCGAAACTGACTGGTATAACAACAAAGTTTGTGAAGGATTATGGATCTCACGATGTTCACTGTTCCTTTGAACCTTATTACCAATTATTAAAAGTAAAGATTCTGAGATTAATTTACCGCAAAGCTGTAGATACTTAGCGACCGATTTTAAACTCGAGGGTGGTAGCTAACCAGACGGGTATTGGGAAATGCCTTACCACCATTCTATGGCATGTATCGTCACGATGTTTTCCTTCATCGAAAGATCAGGCATATTGTAGAATTCGAACCATATCGATCAACACGATGTTCGTTTTCGTTGCCACTGAGCTATTGTTGTAAAAATCAATAAATGAAATTTACAAGTAAATTGTGTTCAACTCCAAAACTGCAAATGCTTTTGATTTTAAATTGAATGGTTTATTACTTAGTAGGATTACAATTATTTTTTTTTATTATTATAATATTATCTCTAATTGTTAGTGCTAGCAAGCACGGGTGACTTTCTCGTCACACTTGTCCGGTCCGCACGTTACGTGACAAAACTGTTTTACCCATACACTTTACAAGGGTGACGAGACTGTCACGGCGACAAAAGTCACCCGTGCGCGCTAGCAATTTTGATCGTATGACGATAACTATTTATAAAAATTTCAATTTTGTGAAAGCATTTCTAGGAATAAACGTTTTGTAAATTGAAACTTGGCATTAGAAAGAATAATTGCACATGGATAAAGTCACTGTTAAGCTGCGAAGCTATTTGGCAATAAACGTTGACTTTTATGGAGCTAAATGACAAATATTCCAATTTCTGCCATTATTTTCATTCCGGTTTACCGTTTGGCGAAATTTAAGGAAATACTTTATTTTTGGTAATGAGATGACATTTATATGCGAAGTAAATCTGGATAGGTTATAAATTTATTTACTTCTGGAATGCTCCTAATTAAATTTACACTTCTAAAGGAGTTTTGGTATGAATTTGATTGTTTAAATATTCTGTAATAGTCAAAGTATCAAGAGAATTACATATGATGGAAAGTTAAAACGATACTGTTACTAATACGTGACTGATTCACGCTTTATATTTTCACTGATTCGTGGATTTGTGTTTAAGAGATAAGCTTAACCCATTTTGCCTTAAATTCTGTAGTTTTGGTGATATTTTACTAGATACAATTTGCTTCGTAAATTTGATATAGTTTATAAATGCTATACATAATGTTATGCAAATTTAAAATTTTCTCCTTTTTAAATCTAAACGTTTTAGTAATGTAAGTAGTCAAAACTTTATTTTATTTATAAAGTGTCTCGCTTGATTATATTTGCACAATAGCTTAGGCATTGAATGAGTTATAAAGTTACTTGTAATAAAACAACTTCTGCAAAACCTATTGAAGAAGACAAAATATTGAAAAAGCTTGACCTATCCAATCCTAGCTCTATCATAAGAAAGTTTAAATAAAAAAATTAAGATGTTAGACAAAATTTCTCAAAAATTAAACAGCGTAAAAATGTTGGAATTTCACTAGAAATCCTATGTAAGCACTCGCTCATTATCAAATACGAAAGCACACGTGTGTTTAACTGTCTCCAACTTTTCTACGTACCTCGCTAGAGCACTGTTCTTAATTGGATGCAGGTTTAACTGAATTATCATTTGTAAAGCGTTCCTTGAACCTTTTGAGTTTGATTTCATGTTTGAATATGTTTTTTTTTACGTCTTACATTGTTATACTGTGGTTTTTATTTCAACGGAATGAATTGACAGTCACTAATGTCAAATAAAAGAATAATTTTGTCACATTTTTTTTGTATTTTTGTGCTACTGTACATTTTAGGGTACGATTATTTGAATCTTGAGATTTTAATTATTGAATTAAGGGTTTTATTAATTATTTTAAATATTTTGTAATATTCAACTTACACGATCATTTACTATTATCATTACATAATTGAAGAAACTATAAAATAAATATATTTTGGCGAACAATTACAAAAAAAAATCTTTCACAAAAATTAGTTCTGTTGATCCACGGGAGATGCGAATTTGTCTCTCTTATTCAGGTTTCACATAATTATGAAGGGTTCGATGTTTTTCGAAAAAAAAACTTAATATCTCATACATGTTTACAATTAGTACCGATTGGTGACATCACTATTTTAAAAACACAATAAACTAGGAACGCATGAAATGTCTTTTTTTTTCCCTCATATTATTAAAAAGCATTTCGCTTGGCCTTGCTGGATAGGACACGAAAGTTATATCTAATAAAATTGCGACCACCATAAACCGGGTATAGCAACCGCCGCGCCATATTGGCACGATCAAACCCATCAAAGGTTTAAAAAACATATGTACAGAGCTCTTTTGGAAAGACAAATGGAACACACTAGAATTTAGTAACCTCAGTAATGCATGCAGTGCACTCGATAATCAATCAATGAATTAATCATTACTATTTTATTATGTTGATTATGTTATTAATATATTACTCTCTTCACTAATAATTAATTTGAAATAATAGCATGGCTATAAATTGAAATAGTAATATTTTCTTATTATTATTTTTTTAACTATATTACTTTAACTTATCTTTAAATTAACAAAATTGTAATATCATCTGACGAGCCTAGCCGAGCTGCCGATTGCGCATGTTGACTGTTTATGAATGTGAGGCAGACTGAAAGCTAACGCTGTATGGTGAGGTTATACCACGTCACATGACATCAGCTGAGTCTGTCCCATTGCCAAATTGTTTATATAATCATCTAAATTAGTAAACCTTTCTTATTATTATGATTATCGCGTTTCGGGATCAATCGGCTAATATTTAGCAGCTGAGAAGCTTGCAGGTTGGCATGACAGCAGCGACCGTCATTGAATTGTTGATCCCTCTGTGGCCGCCGTTGTTATTGGATTGTACTTTGCTTACTGTCATTAAGCAATTGTTGAGATTCGGACCTTTAATTTCTTTGTTTTCTTTTATCTTTGTGTCATTTTCTTTTATTCTTTCAATATATGTCAAGTGAAAATTAAATTTAAAGATCGCCTATTTTTCCTGTTATCTGAAAAAAAAACTGAGCTATCCGTAACAGTGGTGGTAGTATAAAATAAATTAAAAACTTTCAAATTGAAAAATATTTAATAACAAATATTGTAGAAGTCCTTTTTTATAATTATAAATAAAATTGAAACGTAACAGAAATTAGTGCTAACCAGCGGTTTACGCAAAACGAGTAAGCCGAAAATATAAGCCAAAAGTTGTGGACAATGTCGGAGGAAGATCCCAACGCTAATGAGCCTCGTTAGCACTAGTGCTAATTCAGCGAGAGCTGGGAAAAGGCATTTGCTGAAGCACTGGACTAAAAGTATATTTATACATATATATCTATACAATTAATGAAATTGAAGTGTCTGTTTGTAATCTCAAAATAACAGTTTTTTACTAAATGCATTTGAAAGTATATACGATACCTATAACAAAAAGTTCATTTTGAAAATTTTTGTCTCTCGGTCTTCCTGTCTGTTCCGGGTAATTTCCAAAACGGTTGGACCGATTTTCACGGGACTTTCACTGATAGATAGCTGATGATATAGGGAGTAACTTAGGTTTCTTTTATTTTAGAAAAATAATTGGGGTTCCGCACAAATAAAAAAAAACTGGTCATGGTGAATCAATTCAGGCGCTTAAATGGCTTATGCTGAGTAAACCATAAGAGATATAGCAAATTAATGTACTACATAATTATAGGCATTAAAATTATCTACAAAAAGGTCCGGGAGAGTATACATCTATCTTCTAAGGAACACCCATAATAAGCATTTTTGTCTTTAAAATAGCTGGGAGCGGGGGATCTCATAGGAAAAGCTCGTGGGCTGCAAGTGGTATTCCTTAACGAGTATTTTCTTCTTATTTTTATTGAATGGGAATTTTGTTCTCGCACAATTCTGCCACGTCACGTATACAGATTTTTTCAACTACCTTGTAATATTCAAATATAGCTTCAACAAGATGTCGACTCGCTTGTTAACAAAAGATTTAAATCTTTCCTGTGAGTTTTTGGGGCCACTTAAAATCCATGTACTCTATTATGATTTATAATCCGACTCGCTTATGTATCAAAACTAAACTACATTACGTTAAATGATGCCATAATTACATAATATAAGGCTACATAACATAAATTTATGAATTACAAGACAACTTCATTGATTTTGACAAGTTCTCTGGTTTATCTTTGAATTTGAAGGTCCAGTGCCAATGAAATTAATATGGGACAACCCTTGAAGAATTCCCCTTCCAACGAAAAATTAATCATTCAAATCGGTTCATAAACAAATAAGTTATCGCTGAACATCCATAAAAAAAACATACATTTTAATTGATATCCTCCTTCTTTTTTTTAAGTCGGTAAAAACAAAAAACTGTAACATATGATCACCACTTCAAGATCCCGTCAAAAACTCCTTTCGAGTATTTATATTAGCATGGCAAAATGACGGCGCAGTACTTGATGGTAAGGACAGAATTTAAAAAAAAACGTCGACCACCGTGAAATCAGCTGTCCATCACCTCTCTGTCATTCCAGTCTGTTGCCCCTCGGCAACTGGAAACATCGGTGAATTCCAAAACATGACAAACTGAAATCAGTCATTTAGGTTTATTACCATATACCTACACGGTAGTCGCCTATGCAGTCGGACACAATCCGTGAGTTGACAACTTTTGGTAAATATATAAAGTATTTAAAACACACTTTATATGTTGAAAATTAATATATCATAAAAAATTATTTGTAAGGTTACTCAAAAACATTTCTTTGAAAAAAACGACTACCTTCCGTTTTGCAGAATGAATGTGGGTGGTATACAAATATGTTAGCAAGTAACACATAAGCGTCCAGAGATTGTGATTTATAATAATTACTCGCAGTGTTATCCTAGTTATTTACCATTATACATATAATTCATAATTAATAATTTAGTTAAATTGATATTGTAAACTTGTTACTACATAATCTGACTTACGATTAATTTGGTATAAAGCGGGTAGGACAATGATTAATTTTATATAAAGCGGGTAGGACTGCGATTATTTTGATATAAAAGCAGGTGCGTCAAGCCTTGAAGGATTCATTCGTGAAAGTAACCTCTTTGACAACGATACTCTGTCTGAATAAACTACGAATATTAAACTTTTGGACTATTATTCCACAAGACCCACAAGTTTTAACATTTCAGAAGTGGGATAACATCAGGAATTTTGGTATATTGTTACTACCCTGATGTAATCATACGACCACAATGTGGGCATTGAACATTGTACTGATTGTACAATCGAGTAAATATGCCATGTGAACTCTTCCGAAAATAGACAGAAGTCTATTATCGAAGCAGGGATTCAATGGTGATGTCATCGCGAGCCAAGGGGAAGTTGACGACATTGACATACTTTGCAAAGCTCATCTAACAGATGTGAATATGAACGGAGTAAATTTGTTGATCGGCCAGCCCGTCATAAATAGCGATGGGATATCATTAACTATCAAAAATGGTGCAGCCACACTCCAAACCATTGAATCAGAATTTCCAGTCACCGTGGATGCGGCCGAAAGGAACTGCCATTTCAAAGTGGCTACAGCCTGCCATGAAAGATAGATTACCGCCAGGGACCTCGGATTACCGCCAGGGACCTCTATCATCAAGGTGCACATACTTGGAAACTACGATAACAATGAGGTGGTTTCGCCAGCCCGACATTATGACCTGCAGGGTGTCTCCTACTCTTTGCCGGCTACACTGCTACGCGGCCGTCAAGGTTACCTGAAGGTTGTGAATACGGGTAGCGAGGACGTCAATTGGGAAGCGGGCACAATCTTATCAAGAGCCGAAAGCTGCGAGCGAGTGCCGATTTGCGAGGTCAGTGTTAATGTAAGTCTGGTCTAAAGTCTAGCCTAAGCCCTTGCCTATGCCACACTTCAGAATCCATTTTCAGTATAAATAATAGCCATACCAATTCGTCTAAGTTGGGGTATGATTCTTTAGATATCGGTCCTATAAGTATAAATGAGATCTCGTTATTGACTAAATACAGTCTCGTTATTGACTAAATACAGTAACTGTTTTGCACATGACACGAAAGACCCCCCTTACTGAACTAACTAAGAAAAATGTCCCATGGGTTTGGGGTGACGAACAAATGCAAAGCTTCAATGAACTTAATTAAAAATAAATTGTAGTAAGCCGGTTTCAGCCATTTTTGACCCTTTGTTATCGTTAGAAATTCATACGGATGCTTGTAAACTAGGTATCGCCGCGATTTTGATGCAAAAACAAACTGAGGGTATTTTGCGCCCTGTAATATATTTTAGTTGGGTTACAACCCGCGAAGAGTACTTTTATCATAGTTTCGAACTGTGGTTGTCGAATCATTACGAAGATTTCGTGTTTATGTTTTCGGAAAACATGTCCGGATAGTTACAGATTGTACCGCGGTACGCGCTACGTTGACAAAACTCGATTTAATTCCCCGAATAAAAGCAGGTGCGTCAAGCCTTGAAGGATTCATTCGTGAAAGTAACCTCTTTGACAACGATACTCTGTCTGAATAAACTACGAATATTAAACTTTTGGACTATTATTCCACAAGACCCACAAGTTTTAACATATTTGAAAATATTTTTAAATTTAAATAATAAATACGCGACAAAAACACGGCATTAATCTAACGTTCATATTTCTTAAATGGTAACGTCAAGTTTTCTAATTGGCGTTTCAAATCACAAATTAAATAAATAAACAATTACTTTTTCCCGATTTGTATTGTTTTAGACTTTTTACCTATAGACCAATATTACTCAATAATTTACGAGTTTAATCCTGATTTTATAAAAAAAAATCCTATTCTGTTATCTTTTGGTGTTTATGTCTTGAAGCCAATGTGGTTTATTGGTTTAGACCCACATAATATTGATTCGATGTTGGCAGGTTTAAGCTCCTGCCATGTACCAATTTTTGTTTTTAATTCACGTATATTTATTAATTTAAATTGGTATCACTAACGGATGACGGTGAAGGAAAACATCGTGAGGAAATTTAAACACTGGAGAAATATTCTTATAGTGTATATCGGGAAAAATATAGAACTATTGATTTTTTCGGCGTTTGCAACCGCCATACATCATTGGCTTGCGAGGAAAAGAGGCCTAATTGCCCAGAACTCGGTCATTTACATGCTTTTTAGACCACTTAACTGGCAACCTTAGACCAGTTACCCAGGTACCTAGGACCCTAACGTCCGCCTTTAAACGGATCACTAAATGACTTGACTGCGGTAGTACATTTTAATACGACGCGTTGCATACATATCAGGTTCGGGGGAACGTATTTTGCGATAAATAAAACATGAAATACTCAATTTACTTTGAATAGTAATGTACAGGGGTGCTACGTTAATAAAAATTTTCAAGACCGGGAAGAATAAACTTGGTACAGAGCCAAATGCAATAATTAAAGTAATACAAAATGGAAATGAATGCAACAAAATACTACAAAGTTTAAAAGGCTAAACATAGATAAAGTAGTTCTTCGTTCGCTGATTACACTCGTTAGTACTCTTGCTAACGTGACTTCTACTAGATAATATATTTTTTTATTTAGTTTTTTTACGAGCTTTCGTAAAAGGTATCTTAGTGCTGGTGGTTGTGTTACTTTAAATTTATTTTGCAGTACGAGTATACAGTTTACGTGATTTCATTTTAAATATTACTTCTTACCACAGGAGCTCGTATCATCTTCATTTAGACCATCTGTGTGTTTATTAAGTCATTCTTTTAGAAATCAATAATTCTGTATGTTTTTCTAGCTTCTAGGCATTGCTGTTATGAAGATACCTGTTTAAGTCGTAATATACCATCTTCTACCAGCTTTATTATGTTGCTATAAACTTATAATGACAGTACCAGTAACATAACATAATAACAATATTGCCAGATTAACATAATACAAATTCCCGTACAAAGTTGCCAGATGAAATACAATAAAAAACTAATATTCATGGATTGTACAACTTCTATATCCTATTTTATCTATGTTATTATTAGAAAAGATAAGTTTGTTGCAGTTAATCTCTGAAACTACATATCCGATTCTAAAAAAAATCTTACACGGTTATAGCTACGTTGTCACTGACTGTTACTGATTAATCATATTAAATTCTAATTAATGCGAATGAAATCGCGAGCAGTTGCTAGTTCATTAAGAATGAACATTAGATCACAATGTAACCAAATAAATAAATATGGCGACACGTTAAATCTGAGAATGCGATGTGTTTCCAATGTCCCGATATGTTAGAAAATTAACATTTTAAAGTGAGTATTAGAAAATGCATACTCGACCTTAGAAGATATTTTCATTCATCTGAAGCTCAGGATAATATAGGATTCTAACACCCGTCGATAAATACTGCGTTTGAGTGAGCTGGTACTCAGCCATCATACTTTAATCTATTTGATTACAATGTCGTTATGAAAAATCTTACCACATTTTCCAACAGAATTCTTCTATATTACCAGCAAAACTATCAATTAATGTTAAAACTTCAAAGTTGCAACTTTCGTAGGTAATCTGTAGGTGAGCCACGTTCTCAGTAAATCAACATTTTCACACAAAATTCTATAGGAGCTTAGTGGCAATTTTAAATTGATAAAATCTGGCGCGGGGCCAGTTGAAGTTTCGCCTCGAGGGCGCTTCTGCCGTCCCAGCTAAAAAGCTATCGTAAGCATCTCGTAACATGCCCTTCAAACATTTAAAAATATCTAGTGAATAAGCAAATATTAGAATCAATAATATACTTATTGAGGCACAGGAAATTAATTTTTCATATTGTATCGAAATTTCCATTGAAAATCTCAATAATCACCATTTCACTAAAACATCACTTCTTAACGAGAAATGCTTTCAAATAAACAGAATATTAAAGTGAATTTCAGAATTACTTCCGTGGAAATAAAACATTGACACTGGCGAATTATTCCGGTACGGCAATTGAAGGGAAATATTTACACCTCTAACCTTACAACCATCAGTCTTTTTTCTTACTTTATAATTGAGTTTTTTTAACAACAACTATAAAGCCATTCATTATTAACTTCTCCTGATGATAAAGTACAATCCGAGAAAGATCTAAGTATAGTTACCGTAGAAATGCATCTGCCTATAAAATCACTACGTAGGTACTTGGGCGAGACAAAGCGATACACTATTTAAGGCTATTTAACCGACTTCAAAAAGAGGTTACTCAATTCGAATGTATATTATATATTTTTTAAGGATTTTCTGCCATAACTTCCTTTTTTATGAACCGATTTTAATGATTATTTTTTTGTTTGATAGGGGATACCTCAAGGCTGGTCCCATTTTAATTTCATTGGCGTTAGACCTTCAACTTGTCAAAATCATTTAAAGTTGTTTTTTTTTGTTAAAAATTGACTTGTTGCTATGTATATGGTAGTCGCCATAGGATATAAATTAAAGTAGAAGCTGCAAAAAGCAGCTGAATATAGTTCTATTACTTTGAGGTATTTCTTAACATCTCTTGTCACCCCTTTGTTAAAACTTTTCAATAGCATTTGTTGCATTTTTGTATAAGCACAAAAAATTGAGGGAAGTTTTAGTTGAGATTTCAAATTGATAGAAGCTGGCAGGGAGCCAGTGCTTGTTTTGTTTCGAGAGCACTTCTGTCGGCCCAGCTAAAAGCCAGTCGTAAGCATGTCACGATGTGCCTTTCAAAGTATTTTTTCGTAACCGAGTCTTGGGAAAAAAATATTTTTACTCTATCTAACAGTAAGTAGGTATATTGTAGGGATGAAGAGATGTTGACTAAGTCATGCGAGTCTAATGAAATACTTTTTTATTCTATTTACAAGAAGTCATAATTATCTTACTATCTAATCTAATTTCCTCCTCTCCTTTCCACGACAGACCCACACGTGCTGAGTTTCGAAATCACAGTTTTACGGTGACATCCATCTCGGCACGAATTAATAAGTTCTCAATGTCTGCATGTATTGTACTTTGATTACCATCAAGGATAGCACCAGCAATCTGCCGAGCTCTAATTGAGAAGATTTAACAGTGAAAGGTGATGTATTTATTTTTAACTTCTAATATCTATCTACGCTGGTTGGTAGGACACGACATTTGCATCCAACTGGACCGTGATCATCTCCCAGTGAACACGTTACCTTAGTTTGACATATTTACGTAAATATTACGTGTATGATGTGAGGGTGATGTCAAATCACACACCGTAGTGACATAATTGTATGCTAGGGTACGAAGTACTCGATTGAGTCGGGACCATTATGCATATTGTGATAAAGCGTTTACAGTGACTTTCTTTTGGTTTGTCGCGTTTCGAAATCAGCCAGTGTAAATCTAACTGTGAGCATGACAGTGACAATTTGTCGTGCTACTTTAAAAAAAAAAAAACAGAAAAAGCAACTGCAAACTGAATTTTGGTTTAGTTTTCGCAAGACAATACCGTGAGCTGCAGAAATATACAAAAAAAAAATGTTTTTATTGGCTCAGTGATTCGACTGCCGGCCAACAGCTTGTTGGCAACAATAGATATTACTAGCGCGTTGCCGTCCTTGAACTCCCCTACCCCAAGGAGCTCTGGAAACCCTATTCATGGTAGGAACACAACACATGGTTGCGATCTTCTGTAGGGTGAAGGTATTCCACCAGTCGGATTGCTTAGAGTAGTAAAATATCTCCAAAGTGATTTCTCTGTGTCTTAACTGTCTGCGGTAAATGATGATGACGAGCTAGGAGCTAGGAGGTCGTGTAAATAGCTCTCCAACGGCGGGATCATATAATGGGGGGGGGGGGGGGGGTGTAGAAAGGCGTGTAAATAGCCGTCCTAAGCGGTATATACAGACAAAAGTTAGTCACTTATTGGACTAGAGATAGAAACTAAATAAACAAAGGCGAGCGTGCGGGCGAATGATTACTTGGACGCAGCAATAAAATGGCAATAAGTTAGAAGAACGTGCACTTACCTGTAGATCTTGCTAATGACCACGGTGCTGGCGTTGGCGATGGCAGTGCGAGGGCAGCGGGGGGTGACGTTCATGCAGTTTCTACGTACTACGTACACTACATAAGCTAATGTGCCGCCATCTAGGCAGCTAGCGGAAAAACGTTATCGAGCGAGACACTTTGGAAACTCACGGTAATTATTACTAACAATCTCTCCAGGTGGCGCAATCCCAATAACTAACTACGCATATAATTACTACTCCCGCGCGCAACCACTGTCTTAAATTAATTGCATATCTAGAGCTAATATATTAATCTTTCGCGTACTTATTTAAGAGTGAAAGTCATATTAATATTAAAATTGTAACATACCTATAACCAATTAACAGACAAGTAATCCGTATTGATTAACGCGATTGATGATTTTGTTGGCTTTGCAAAAATAACGATTGATATTAGGTTAGGTAACATGCTGAGCCACGCAAACAAAGTACGAATAATATCTGATTTGCACAATATGTTACAGATTAAAGCATATAAAAAATTGAAACGGACTTGAAGAGTAAAACTTAACAGACAAAGCATATTTTAAGGGGATTTATGGAATTGTTTATTTCGCAGCGTTAAAGATGCCTCTGCCACCGCCAAGGTTGTTAAGTCGTTTCGGGTTCGGAATACGAAGATGTTACACAACTTCTTTACTCCGCCTGAGGGATTTTAAATTCAAGGAATAATTTTAGGACTATCGAAATGGTTAAAATAACGAATCGTTGGAAAATTGTACTTCTCCAATTTAATTCTAACCTTGATTTTAGTTGGTTGTACGATGTCTCTCAATAATATGATTTTTATTTTTATTTTAAAAGTGACGCGTGTGTTTATCGTTATGATCTCTCAGTTTTAATGTATTTCAGATTATATAAGGCTATATAATGAATGGAACAGAATTTTATATTTTCCACATCATTTTCTGAGAAACCATTAGTAATATGGTAACCACCAAATAATTCATAAAAATAAAATGTTGACAATGGCAAATCCTTCTGCGACGTCGATTGAAGAAAAAATAGAGATAATAATCAAATATATTTAACATTTTATTAATGTATCTTAGATGAGCAATAGATATCTTTTATTATCACATTTATCTCACATTATAACTTTTTTTTATAATATATTTATTTTACAGTAGTGATAAATACTACAGAATTTAAAAAAAAAGGTTCGTCATGCTTGAACTGGCTTGTTGCCAAGAGATGCATTTAAAATACTAAATGCACTCGTTTTGGATCTCATAAATAATTTTAAGCAACTTAGTGTCACTTAATTATCTTTGCTTAACGAGGAGACACATTTTTCGATGGGATGGGAATTATTACTGTGTTGCTTTAGATAATTAATATGAGTGGAGAATAGTTTAAGAATTATGGTGATTACCCAGAGATGGGATCTATTGACAGGGTTCACCAAGTCTTTGATCACAATCGAGTTCAGTACAAATATCTACGTTTTTACCCAACTGCGAAAACGGAGGGTTATGTTTTCGAGAGCATGTATGTATGTCTATTTCTTTGGCACGCTCTGCGGCCCAAACGGTTTGATGGATTTTAGCATACGAAGTGTCGTTAGATTTACCTTAATTGTGGGAGTGACATAGGCTATACATATAATAAATTTAAGTGCGATGTCTAAGAATCGAATAAAAAGCAAAAATAGAAAATGAAGTGTTTTTGCAGTCGGTTTTTTGAAGTGAAAACTTCTTTAGCATCGTTTTGATTTGAAAGAAAATGATACGAAAAAGCGAAAGCGACAGTAGAAAGAGTTAGGTGGCGATGTGTTAAATGATCTATTAAACCTAGAAGACTAGGCTTTCAAGTGTGCTGTCAGAATATATCAATATTTGTATGGCAACAAATTCTCAACTTGAAGGCGGCAGCTAACCATATGGACATTAGAAAATGCTCTACCACTGTTGTTATGTACACGGCACGGTTTTAAAGCCATGATGGCTCAGGTAGAGTGAAAGGACATCGTGTCAATTGACGTGAGTTCGAATCCCTGCAACGAGCCTGAGCTTTCAGTGAAGGAAAACAGTGATGAAATCATAGCATGGCGGTAGGACTTTTATTAACGCCCGCCTGGCTGGCTAAAACACTGAAGCTATAGGTGTGTTCCGGTAGCTGCACTTGATTAAAAGTTCTTCCACTAGGCATAGTGTGTTACGATCTTGGGTCACATCATCACTTAACACCAAGTTAGATTGTGACAACACATTTCCACTTATCCGTCATCGCTTCCACCATTTCTTTAGTAGTACCGTAAACTGGCGCAACTTTGCCTGAATTTGTAACATTTTGACCTATATCTCAAAACTGACTGATTACTTTTAAATAAAGTTTAAAATAGAGTCTCCATAATACTGTTTCTTTTTTTAATAAATCTTTGCAGAATTCCACGTTATTACTGTTTTTTTAAGCAGGCAAAGATATGTACACTTAACGACTACTTTGTCTAGTTTCGTTTATGAGATAAAAACGTTATGATTCTCAAAAAACTCGAAGCTAAAATGAACCTTATAGTTTAGAAAACTTGATTGTAATTCCCTTGTCATTATTCAAGTCTTATTTCTCCGTATAAACGACAGGGCAAAGTTAGGACAGTATTTTCTCGAGTTTTCATACATTCAACCATTAATGTATAGGGCTGACACAAAACAGGATTAAGTTTTTTAATCATATATTTATTTAACTGTAATTATTAATAATTTTTATCAACTTAGAATTTTCTCATCTTCATTCATGTTTAATGTACGAACATATAATCATATAATTTACAAAACTTAAAACTTAAATCATTATATAAACTCAAATTGTTTATATTTTTTTTTTGGTTTTTGCGCTCATATAACTTAAATTCTATTTAATCATAAAAACTTAATATGTTGGCACTAATCAGTGTGAGATCAATATTAGTATATTAATATTAAATAACAGTATTGTTAAGTATAAAGGTGTAAAAAAGTTTAAATCACAGCTAGTGTATGTTAAATGTGCCTAACATTTAAGTGACTAAGAAGAAATTTTATTTCACCCATAGGAGTGAAATTATATAAACAATACGCCCAACCTGGGCTTTGGATAAAAAACCTGATATCAAGACGCGTAACACAGATATATCGTAGGTCATCTTCTTCAGTTAACCGTGTAGGCGAATCTATATTTTTAAGGTGTATTTTTTATTTATTTACGATTGTTCGGCATGGAATGCCAAACTGCTTTTCGGCCTCATAAGACGTCAAGTTTTTATTCGCCACTAAATCATTGGCTATTTGAAGCAAACTTGGATCGTAATCTTTATAACATCGAGCGCTTAGGTTTCTTCGTTTTTTCATAATTACTCTAAGGCAAAAAAGCAAAGTAATAGTTATTAGCACTTGTAAAATCAAATCAAAGTAATCTCCGTTGAAAAAAATTTAAGATTCGCAGTTTAGTAGGTGTAGATATCTTTTTTAAATAAGTACAAGAAATATTTTTAAGTATTTAAACTATAACTCACGGAATAGATATATTCGACCGAAATGAACGATATTTTAAGTTTAAAATTAATAAATAAACAAAATATTAAAATACATGACAACACTATGCCAGGCTAAAATAATCAAATAACTGCATAATTATTCAGCTTACATTAAAAGATATTGGAGCCAAAAAATATCATGAGACGTCCGATGCTGTTCAATGGCTAACTGACGTAAATATGTGACGTTTTAAAAATGGGGGCATTCGTCATGGGTTGCCAGATTTATAATCTTTATAATTACTATGTTTTCGTTTGCTGGATGTAAAAAATAAAATAGTTATAGGGATATTTATGTTTTAGGTAACGTTAGGCATCGAAGGCAATGTTGCGGCAGTTTACGTAGCAATCGATAAGAGCGAAAGTACCAACTCTTCTATCTACTTATGTACCTATCACATTAATTTGATATCTATACTAATATAATAAAGCGGAAAAGTTTTTTGTTTGTTTGTTTAAACACAAACACGCTAATCTCTGGAACTACCAGTCGGATTCGAAAATTCTTCTTTAATATGATAACTAGACTCACGAGGAATAGTATAGACTTTAGTTCGTTCATTGATTTTTTTAGTTTAAACAATGAAGTTTCATAAATAGACTCGTTATACGCTCAATAAAAGATATTTGAAAACGGTACACATTTTGATATCAGTATGTAGACATGAAAGAGATAGGAAATCACCGCGTAAGGCGAAAACTCTATTGTCAAAAAAGGATAAAAGTTTCTTCTCGCTTACGCCAGTATCAAGTCGAAAGTGAATTTAAGGCAACTGCCGACCATTCACGATGGCATGTAAAGAGCGTCAATATTGTATCTACTTTTAAAATATCATTGAGTTTAAAGGAGTATTTAGTTGTTAATTTTTTAAATTACATCTCGGATGACCCAGTTGGCTACGTTCCAGAAGTTGCATTTAATTCTGCAACCTTACTTCATAAATTAGTTGCTTGTTAACAAGTTAAAAGTTTGTTACAACGTTTAAATAAAACAGGATCTTTGTTCGTATTTTATTTTATTTAACACGCTTGTATTAACTTCACTTGTAACTAACTAACAAACTATGTAATCAAATCTTAGAAGTCAATTTTAACCTACTTCTGATTGTCGTATCGAAATGAAACTTTGTATGTATATTCAGTTCGGATGACAAAACTATAAAATGGCATCTTGGAGCTAATCTGGTGATGGAGCATGGAGGTGGACAGTGGAAATCTTCAATGGCTACTAGCAAAGCCCTCGAGTTAAGGCTCATATGGTTTGTTTTGATGAGTCCAATAGAATTGTATTTGGTAACGAGGGTCTGGTGATGGATAAAGATTTTTTATATTCTTTAGTGAGTGATAATAGAGTGTTTTAAGTTTTTTTTAAATTACGTGAAACATGAATAAATATGAGGATGTTCAATGAGAAAATGATACAACCGGACACAAGTAGGTAGGTGTATAAGTCAGGCAACGTCTCGCGTGCAACTTTTCGCTATAAAATATTTATTTGAGAATGCGGTTGTCACATTCTGCGAAATGCGATGATGCTAAATTTAATAGCATTTATCGTAAAGAAATTGCGAAGAAAAAAAAAACGAAAAATGTATAAAACACATATAATGTTATTATGCTTTTGAATTGTCAGGGAAAATGAAACAAAGACGTAATTGAGTTTCTCTATAAACATAGGGTTTATTATATATACAATATTTAAAACAATTAACCAATTATATTTTCTCTTTAACAAAAGATTCACTCACCTGTAAACATAGGAAACAACATTTAAAGCCTTTATTTCAAGTATTTTTATACCTTTACAATTGTACAAAAGAAATTATTTATAAGAAAGTTTTCTGTACACAAACATATCATTTTGTTTTAAAAATTATATGTCGTCCCGTTCGACGTCACTTTAGAAATATAGTAACTTTTCATAGATAACGTGGAAGAATTTTTTTTTAAGAAAAGCGCTCGTATATGAGTGTTTTCTTTACACACATATTATGTGGTATATATTTTTTTTATTTTGTGTTAAATTCCACAGATGCTAATAATATTTTAGGAGAGTTTATAACACGACAGAACAGGATAGAAATATTTGGAACATTGTCAAAGGGTGACTTACGCAACATGTCATTTAAGTCACCGCTAAACAAAATTAGTTAATTACAATTATCCTCATAAATGGATTTATCATAAACGCAATTTGTGTCATCTTGCACGAGACATACAGTGTGCTATGTAGTAACATACAGTGTGTATGTATGTATTATGTAGTAAACATAATTAGTGAGTCTATGAAGCAGTCTCTGCTTCCAATTTCACGTCTTGATGAGTTTCTTAACCCGAAAAGCGCGATGACATATAAACTTATGCAAAGAATAAATCGTTTGGTGTCTATCAAAGACAAATAAATAACACGAAAATAGGGCATTTATCTTCTTTTAGAAATGAATGAAAAATATATTTAAAGTGCTAATACAACGCTGGGCCCTTATGATGTTTCTGTTCTTCTATTCCCGTAATTTTTTATACGTAGTTTGTGTTTTTAAATCGCAAGGAGTCTTTTAAACGTGTTTAGCGACGCTAAATAACCATTTCTGGCTATTTAAGTTTTAATGTTCATTAAACATATTTAACAACTAATTTTTCTTCGTGCAAAACCATTTTAATACATTTAGTCTTAAAAAATTAGTTGTTAAATATGTCAAATTTAAATAGGCAAATTTAGCGAGCTAACACGTTTAATTGAATCTTAATGATTTAAAAATACAAATTGTGTATTACATATACGGGAATACAGGAACTGAGACATCATAGGGGTCAGCGTAGTATTAACACTTTTACCAGATTTCTTACTCACATTAAAAAGAGGCAATCGCATACTTATTATGTTTATAGAATTTAGCCTGCGAGGGAATGAGATAGAATACATTATACAAGGGTAATTAAAATCCTGATTTTCACGACTATGATCGTCATCGAATTGACCTAGCGTTGTGACGATCACACTTATACGCACTGTTGCATGTACCTATAGTACGAGTAGTCGATAAGTCGAGTCCGGTTGATTTAGGATTTTTAAATGAGATTTTAAAGAAGATATTATAATATTATATTACCTGAAGGTATCAACTTCTACCGTGTGTCAACTGCACACATTTTTATTTTTCAATTATTTATTTATCAATAAGGATAACTCACAACTAAATTAACAAAAAAAAAACAGCAAAGGAATTCGTTAACCAATAACAAATCATCACGTTTAAATTTAGATTTTAATTTAAATTCACGTTTAAAAAATTTGTACAACTATACTACACAAATTAATTTAACAACGTTAAATGGAAGACTGTGAAATGCATGATGTGAATGTTATATCACTCCTAAATCTAGATACGCTATTATATAAATTTATTTTTAAAAAAAACAGGGCATTATAATTCACACAGGTTTATTCGACCCGCTTCAGCTAATTAGGTTTAAATTCGACGACCGTTATTAAAAGATCGTGTTGTATGATACGTAATTAACAAGCTTGCAAACTATTAACCGTGTTGACTGTTCAAACAACGAAACTGAAATCCAGTGTGATACATATAATGTATAATTAGGTAGTGTGTAACATTGAGTTTATTTTACAAGTATTGGGCGAGACCATGTCTTTGCAATCAACTTTATCCAAGAGAAGTAAAATAACCAGGGGATCCAATCCTGCGTCATAATTTCAATCCCGCATGTTTGCGGGACTTAAACAATAAGTCTTATTTTAATGATTTTACAGTTATTATAGTTGTTGGCTTAACTCTCTACCAAACGCGGCCGGAAGAAATATAACCTTATAAATGCGCCTAATTGATACGACTTGATATGACGCATTATTCCAGAGACGCATGTAAGCAGCTTAATTAATTTGTGTACGAATCGTATTCAATCATCTAAAAAAATCAACAGAATTCTTACAAAACCCCAAATTTCCCTCATAATAATGAAGAAACTGATATCTGGCCAAAATTGTAAGCGCCCCAGAACATACAAAATGTTCAGCAAACGTTCCGCATAAAGCATCCTCACAGATCTTACTCGCTGGCAAAAGCTACAATACCATAGTTACAATGGGAAGTAATACGTATTCAGAACTCGGCCGCTCTCCTGTCGTCGTTTTTCCCAAAGAAAATATATCCACTGTTGTTAATTCCAACGAGATATGATACGACGGGATGTCCTTTTTTCGTCAGGTTGGTTTTTGCGACGATTCAAGAACCCCCACAGATAAATTTGTATTACATAGCCGTAATAACTTGGTTACATTGCTTTTATGGATATGAGGGTTATATGATATGAGAAATAATGTTTCTTCATATCATGTTTTTATTTTTATTTCAAACTAGCTGGTTCCTGTGGTTTCGTTTACTTAGAAAGCTTTTTAAATTTTAGAAACGAGATAAAGAGACCGTTCAGAAAATTTTTTTTGGAGATTTCTCAGTAATTGGAGCAGTTCGACTTATTTAACACCGTAATACAGAAGATCGCAGCTAAATAACCTTATGTTGTGTTCCTGTGATGAGTATGGTTTCCAAAGCTCCTTGGGATAGGGGGTTTAAGATCGATGACTATGTTGTTGCAAGCGTCCCTAGGCTACGGTAGTCGCTTGCTATCAGGTTGGTTATACGGTTGTTGGCTACCATAGTTGTATAAACACCGCACTGATTGAAGACTCTTGTCTTCAAATATTATAATATGAATGATGTAAAGGATCTATCACTTCTTAATCTATTTACGCTTTAATGAAATCTCTATTAAAAAAAAGTTGTGCATTAAAATACATCCTTCGATTCGACTCGCATCAGCCAATTAGGTTTAAATTCGACGACCGTTATTAAAATATCTATTATGTATAAACAACGAAACTGAAATCCAGTGTACTATATATTTATTTAATAATACGTGAAGCAAAAGCTTTCGGTACCTTTTAAGCATATTGCGTGCACGGAAGACTATGAGATTTGGCAGGGTTAAAGTTTATATGGAGAAGAAGTGCAAAAAGCTAAAATTTATCTATAATACCTGTTACTAATATATTCAATAGAATAAATTAATACTGCGAATCCTAACCCGACCAGTGCATTGAACTTACACCCCCCAAAATATTGACATTGTCACTCAATGAAAAGTGACAGCAAGTGATGTAGATAATACTCATTGTTTATGAATACTGAACGGAACTGAAATGTCAAATAGTCTATGATCAAAAAGTCGCTGGTCGAATTTCGACCTCAGGGCGATACCTAGTATCAGATAATTAGGACCACCATACAATCTCTCGCGGATACGCACAATAGTAAGCTGAGATCTTCTAATTCTTCAATTCTCAGTATACCAAGTCATTATACTAATTTCCGCGACTGATCTTTCGCCGTAACAGCAACACGACTGTGGAATTCGCTTCCTATCAACATCCAACAAGCCAACTCTCGGAATTCCTTCAAGTATTCGCTACGTAGGTTTTACCTGCTGCAGTGGAATATTGGCTAGATTTATCTTTTTTTTACTAAATATTATGCAAACGTGGAATATAACTTTCTCTTGTTCCCCTGGAAGACTGGTAGAGAAAGCTTTCTTTCCGGCATGACAGCGACAAACAATTATTATTTTATACATTAATAAAGACAGCGCTAACTGTGCGCATATTACACATTGACAATTTGATTTTCAAATCTAATACTGATTATCCAAACCATTTACAGGCGCTCACTACATGCATACAACACAAAACAATTACAATCAAGCATCACTATACAATAATATTAGTAATATTAATAACTTAAATTGTCTTACTATCCCATTATGAAGCTTATGATTTAAAAAAAAAAACATTAGTACACTATACGTCAATGCAATGTTTCTATATTTACACGATACAATAGGTTGTAATCAGTGAACTTTTGGACTGACAAATAGCTCAGGCCAGTCATATCTGCACGCAATGAAAGACTACCACCACAAACATTGTAAAAAGACTTCGCCACTATGATTGTCATGTTTCAAGCTGGCCATCATGCATCCAGTTAGTAGCAATGAGTAACCCAAAATTAAAATTAGGTACTTAAAATATACTGACACTTGTATAGATGTTTCAATTAAGCTAATAAACTGTAAAAAATTACTAGTACCAACTATAATGTGTATATTAAAGTATATACCTTCGGCCTCATTACGAACACAATAAAGTGTAACGTCCTGCAACTCAAACAACGAACCGTCTACAAAGTTTGCACTCTTTGCAACCAGTGTGTTTCTGTTTACTATCTCTCTCTCTACGAACCAACCGAATTTCTTTAGAAATATCGCTCCCACGTTCGTGGATTTCAAATGAAACTATCTTTTCCTATTTTTCGTTGAATATTTATTGATGAGCTTTTTTTATTTAATACTATTTTTTATATTGGTATACCATGTTTGGGAGGCTTTTTTTAATTCAAAGTCAATAATGGGATAAATTAGATTTAGTAACTAAAATGTTTGTAGAACATTTTTAAAAGGAAAATTTGAAGGGAAGCGACGAATAGGAAGACTTAGTTGAAGCTTTTCCAACAAGTGAAGGACAAAGTTGGAGTCGTGTCATATCAAGAGGTCAAAAGAAAAACGGAGGACATGGAACAGTGATAACTGCTGCACTGACATAAAATGAACTCTTCAGTTAAAGAAACTGAACTAAAAATGACAGTATTAACAGATGCAATACCGACCGTGTCCCCGATGGGATTTCTCATTGGCAACTATAGCGGAATAAATATTTTTAACACCCATAAATAATCAAAAATCCTTTCTTATTGCTTACTTACGTTTTTTATGGGACTTTTGTGCAAAGTTTCATGATACACTTTCTCATTTAAGCAGTGCGTTGTCTATCAGCAAGCCTTAAAAATTTCATTATGTAAATTGAGGCGTTTTAGACATAGCTTCTTCACTCAATCCAGTTCGGTATATTATCGTAACTGTTTAGTTTATATAATCAAGTTCATTAATCACCATCATCCCACTTCAATTCACTACAAGATGCAAACCTATTCATTTGTACGCCAATATTCTTTTTTATATGCTATTCATATCCAGTGTCCACTCCATTGTCTTGACAATATCATCGCGCCGTATTGCCGACGGACACCCTACATTTTTGCGAATAGTTCAACGTTCTTATCCAGAATTTTTCAACTCTAGCGACAGGCCTGTTTCTATTTTAATGAAGCTACTTTTGGAGTAATGACGGTAACTTCTGTATAGCTATACCTCAATTATTTGTTTTGAAACTATTTAAAAAACTCATTACTCTAAATATTAAGTATAAAGTTAAAAATGTTGGCTAAGTATTTGATAGTAAAGCTAAATATTTTAGTTTTGGAAAATCCTTTCAATATTTATATTAGAATTACTTTAATTCACTATTAAGAGTTAATTTACTATTAAATTTAATTAATATTTATAATAATCTTGATTCGTGAAGTAAATATATGAACGGATATCTATAATATAGTGTTAACACTATATTTCATTAGACGAAACATGGCAAAAAATCTGAGTATCTTTAGGTCACACACACACGGAAGCCTTTTCAACGAGCATTAAAAACACGAAGGCGCGTTAATAAGACGGTGTTTCGCTCGTATTCTTTAAGCTTTTGGAAACGCTCGTAGATACGGGGCCTTATTCGGCTGCTAGTGTCAATTGATGTTTATTCAACGACGAGTCGGAGAGGTTGACTCATATGTTTATCTTGTTACAACTTTTGCTTATGTTACACCGTTTGGTTAACACTGAGTACATCGAGTCTGTGTCAGTTCTGTTTATCTTGTCGCACTGAAAATGATTATTACATTTGATACTCCTTACATTAATCCTTTATGAGTACATTCATACTCGTGGTTTGCTAAATTTAAAGTACTTAATGGGGCTATAACACTTTTTTTTTTTAATGTAGCTTAATCTGATCCTTTGATATTAATAAGACACTAGAATTTTTATAACAATTAGAGCACTAACGGGCGTTTAAATTTTTAGATTCTGTTCATTAACGTTAGCCATGTTACTTTAGTAGTGACGTCACTAGATAGTAAATAACTGTCATAACATACATAAAAATATATTATGGCATATTTGTAGGACATACACAAAATATTGATACTCTCAAATAAAATATAAAATTCATTTTATATTTATAAGGAATATATTGGATATATTTGATTGTTTTCGGCGATAAGTATCTTATTTATTATGCATTTTTAGATTTTTGCCTATTGCCAATGTGCGAAAGTTTGCAATTTTTTATTCTGTATTATGTTATCTTAGAAAATGGATGCTCTGTTCGCTTTGTTGTATTCAATTAAGTAACGAAGTCATTTAATTACAATTACAGTAAATATATTTTATTTCCCGATGATAAGGTGATTTATATTCATTTACTCGATTTATTGCCGTCCTCATCATTCTATCAAAATACAATTAGATGTTGTCAGGGCTTTCATCTTCATGGGTTGGATATTCCACAGTTCACTCGAACTGATTCGCTACTTCATACAAAACACGGATTAGCTATCTATATAATGGAATTTACTACCAACATAACTTCATTATTTATGAACCGATTTGAATGATTCTTTTTTTTACCTTTTAGACTTTAAACTTTAATGATACACTAAAAAACTTCTCAAAATGATTGAAATTGTAGTTCTTTTTTTTGTTAAATAAATTAATGCTCATTGCCAGTTCATGGTACAGTCCTAAAGCGAACATTTGTTGCACGAAAACGAAACATTTGGACTTATTATTGTTCTTAGTTTAAACAACTAGCCAGTGTTTTAGTGGTGACCAAACGTCTGTAGGGTAAGCTGTCCATCTTTGAACCCACTTAATTCTACCATCAGGTCAGATTGAAGTCAGATAAAAATACACGATGCCTGTTACATCTTAAGATAAGAATATATTGGTGTTGGATTAAGTTTTAGGACTTACGGTACAGCTTCATAGTCACCTTCACTCGAGGAGTACTGACTTCTACTTCATTTCGGATCTTTATGAACGTTTTACTTTAAATTGTTCGGAGCACTCGTGAGGCCGTTTTCTTGTTAATTTGAATCGCATTGAAGAAGTTTCTGATTTCTCCACGTTAGAGAGCGCGAGTGTCGCTTGTGTTGAGGTTTCAAATAGGAGAGGAAAGATGAATAGAATCAAGTTTGTTGAATGCCGAAATATTTACGATAATGATTGTATACATACCCTCACGCATCTATTCCCCGAAGGGTTAGGCAGAGGTGTATTAAATGTACACCCACAATTCGCCGAGTATGTTTTTAGGTCCCATGTAATAGGGGGCGGCATTAATCGGGCACGAAACCAAACTCCGAGCTGCTACTGGGAATTTCATAGGAAAATGGGAATAACACTTTGCTCAACCTGGGATTCGAACCCAGGACTTCGATCATAGCAGTCGCGTTAACGACCACTAGGCTATAGAATATATATAATGAGGCTATAGAAACTTACGTTGTCCAATAATTATATACAATTTAGTGGGTTCTGATAATAATATAGTTTTGTTTAATATACCGCTTAGAGGGAGTTTTGGATCAGTTACCTAGTTTGTATTATATAACTTTCGTTTGTATTATAAACAGTTCGGATGATGTTTTGTTATATGAGATTTTCGATAGTTTAGTTTACTTTGTTTCACTTAAATAATATACTTGCTAGAAATTATTCTATTACGTTAGCAAGTATATTGTACATAATTTCTGAACGTGTTGATTTTGGCATATAAACTACTAACAGTAATTGTCGAACAATTAACTAACAACTACATGTAAATCACATTGCGAAAATTTAATAATAAAAATACATGTATAGTAACGTAGTACCTATACGAGTTCAATGTGAATTGAAGTCACAGGTGATTAAGTTTCCCTAGAGAAATACTGGTAACTAGAAACTATGGGTAATTACAAATTAACTTCTGCACAATCTTACACGGATTCTTAGAACTGTACGATGCGACGATTGGGAAGACACTCAATAGTACGTTTATTTACTAATGCTGTTTACCTGAAGGTCATTGAAAGCGTCATCGGGTTATCTAGCAAGCGCAGAACTAAAGTACTTAGTCGGAATGCCAACAAACTCAACGGGACTACAATGGACCGGATCTCAGTTATGCATGCAATTCCGCTAATTGAATCTATCCATTTTATCTAACTACAGCTGTCTATGTAACATCACCAACGCACCTTTGTAGGCAATTTTTTATACTTTGTGTAAAACTATCGACTTTTTTATGAAGAATAAATATTTTTTTAAAATTATAATATAGCTTATGTTACTCGCTGATACTGCAGCTTTATATTGGTGAAAGAATTTTTTTAAATCGGTTTAGTAGTTTTTGAGTTTATCTATTACAAACAAAAAAAAAAAACAAATAAAAAATCAAATATTTCCACTTTATAATATTGGTATATATATATCTGAAAAATAATTTCTTCGTCTGAAGCATGCAAAAAAAGAAGAAAAAAACGGTCCCTCACCAAACCTATGTTACTACAGTGTGGGTGTAAACGTGTGAAGTGCAGTGTGATGTGTAAGTAAAGAATGATTTAATCACTGTGTCGCAAAGGCAGTGTGCTTGAGGGCTCCTTTTTGGAAGATCCGAGTTAGGGTATGTGCGCACTGAGCGGCTAAACACATTATGGACGGCCTTGCGGTTAGAAACCGGTGTGGTTTGCGGATTGATCAACCCATTTCCAAGATGGACATGTCGGTTGTCAGCGACGAACACGTGTGCAACGTGCAACCGCAAACTAGCACTATCCGCTTAGTGCGTAAAGCAACCGACCAGTCGGCCGTCAATCGGGCCGCAGCGCTTAGAGGGATAGGTACGGCTGGCCGACAGTCGCATCACTGTGCGTATAAACCTATTTATTATCGCGGTCAACCGGTCCGCGTTTCGCCTAACCGCATAATGTGTAGATAAGAACGAAGCCCTTTCCCTGGTATGGGTATGAGCGTACTTGGTGTATGAGACTGAATGGGTGTTCAGGCAGTCGCCTGTATTTATACATAACGCTGATCAATAACATTAAATTGGTGTTTTTAATTACCACCTTATCTTCTAACCCATTTGTTGTCTGTCGTGTTACTTTTTTCATATGATATTGGGTCTTTCAAAAGAGGCGTGAAGAAGTATTTTATCAGACCGGTACAACATCGATGACTGTTTGTTTATTCACTATATGGTACTTATCATCAGATTGAGTACAGTTGACGAATGCATCGATAAAATAATTATTTCGACTCGTATGGCTATACGTGTTGTGGCACAAAATTTTTCATTTAAATGTACATTTAAGATACATTTTAACACGTATGGAAAATTTTATGGACTATAAATTGCGTTTAGGTTATGCACGTATAAAAAGCAATGTATGTGTACGTAACTCAGTATGTAAAAGATTTCAAATTATTTTATGTTTACATAGTTTTCAGTAAAATTTATAAATAAATACGTAATACATAATAATAAGTATAGCGAAAGGAACTTCGTTACTGTCGGGTGTTATTTTATTTATTTAAATTACATATAAGAAAAGTACTATACAACGATAGTATCACTGCCAGCAGAGTAAGTAAGGATGAAATAAAAACAAAAACTAATCCCAACTTGATTCTTGAACTAAGCTGTCCATTATTAAGGCGCGAGAAAAAAAGAACCGGATAAACTTAAGTTAACTTCCCCTATTTTAATTAAAGCAGTTTCGTGGCGAGTTAGTTCGCAGCACAGCCGTCGCAAGCCCGTGGCGCTGTTGAGACGGGAGTAATTACTTTTTTACAAATTATATAGGTGCCTTAAAACTCACTTTAATTTCACTGCGGAGTGTTTCTTACACATTGTTGTACGTAGATTGTTGTATTAATTTACTATGGCTATTAATTATATTTTATAAGTAGACACGGCATTGACGCTCTTTATATGCAATCGTGTATGGTGGGCAATTGCCTTCAGTTCACTTTCGACTTGATACCGGCATGAGCGAGAAGAAACTTTTGTTATTTTTTGACAACATACTTTTCGCCTTATGCTGTGATTCCTATCTCTTTTGTTTCAACATGCTAATAACAAAATTTGTACCGTGTTCAAATTGGTTTTTGTGAGAGTATATAATGCGTCTATTTATAAAACGTCAAAGAACGCCACGCTTAAACAGTGGTTAGAATAGAAAAATCTATTTATTTTTCGATAACTTAATAATGTATAAAAACAAAACAAATATATTCCATGTGGTATCTACTCGAAATACATAATATACACAATAAACAAAAGATATTATACCAGCGTATAAATATACCATTGCTGGCTGAAAAAGCCTCTTCTCTACCATTAACTTCTAAGCCGTTCATCAATCCACACTGTATCGGTGATTTCAAATAGTAAGAAGAAATCCATAGTTCGGGGTTTATCTCTCTGTAAACAATGGTACTAAGAAAAGATTCCTGAAGCGTTTAAGTTTCCTCACGATTTTTTGTCTTCACCGTGAGCATATAATGCTAAATGTTGCAATTTAAAAATTTGTTGTAACATGCCAATGCTCAAACTACTAGGCCGCCACGATCTGTTATTTACCTTTGCCCTTCCAATATAAGCTTGCTCAATTAATAAACTTAGATAAAATAAACTTTTTGTAAATGAACGACGCAGTTTATATACTACAAATAAATACAAATTAAGTAATCATCCAAATTTTTCCACTCAGTAAGAAAAATAAAAAAACTCTTAGGTTATCTTGTTAGGTTCTATAATAAGGTTCCAAAGTATGTTACCAATTCGCCAGGCAGTAAATTCAAGGGTCATGGCAACAAGGACTTACGGGCAAAATGTTACTATAGCGTGGATCATTGACGAACAGAGATCTAGATTTTATGTTTGGGGAGGAGGAGACATTACCCCTGTGACTCATTAGATCCGCGTAATGATAATTACCTGAAGAATATTAATCTCGGAAAATAGCTCATTTACCGTACATTCGTTCTCTTCTAGATGGCAGAAATGTTTTCCGAAACGCTGGTATTGTTTTGACTGGCGTCGGTTCATTTATAGGGCCTCAGTTCTTTTTGATTATTTATGATTTTTGTTCAAAATAGAGTTGTCGCAGAAAAAGATTAAGAAATAACTATAAATCACGTTTCACTCTCAATAACGAAACCGCGTTCTCGTATTTAAAATCCTTATTATACTTCCCCCTGTCGCGGCGAGATTTCAAATGAATTCTACATGAATAAGTGGCGTCGCACTTTGCTCGTACTCGCGGCGTACTGAGCATATTTCAAACGTACAACCCGAGACTTATTAAGTACTCATATACCGGATATGATTATGAGAAATCTTGAATGAGAAAAAAGAAAAAGTAACTGTTAAACAGTACTTTTTTTCAGTATTGTGTTGAATTGATCTTTAATTTGAGTTTGGAGAAATCGATGGAGTCATTATATAACATACCATCACGTCTGTATACCCGAAGGGTTAGGCAGAGGTATACTAACATATACCCACAGTTCGCTAGGTATGTTTTTAGGTAACATGTCATAGATGCTCCTTATTGCCATTAATCGGGCACAAATCACAACTCCGAGCTGCTACTGAGAATTTCATATAAAGCCCAAAAATACTTTGCTCAATCTGGGAATCGAACCTAGGACCTCGAGCATAACAGTCGGGCTCGGACCACTAAGCTAATGAGGCAGTTCTAGAGAAGTTGAAAATATATTTCAACATCTTTTTCTTTTTCTCATGATCACAGTTAGTACATATTTGTAATTATTGTTTTTGCCGGAAACATTGGTGTTAAAATCCGATGACCAAAAGTGTTATCTATGAAAGCTAACAGAACCACACGCACTGGGCTGTGGGGCTACAGTTTTAAGGAAACCTCCATCTCGACATGATCAAAAAAATTCGTCGTATCTTTGCTGTACTATGAAGATGTGGAACCATCTCTCAGCTATTCTGTTTCCTTTCACCTTCTTATAACATCGGGTCTTTCAAACATAATATGAACATATATAAGTATGCATGACAGTGATGATTGGCGATGGTTTTTTGATCTCTCGGTAGTCGGTGTTGATTTCATATTATAGTATGCTTACAGACAGGCTTATTGAAGTCAGTTTGTCGTGCTTCATTTAAAAAGATTCGATTGCGCTAGCACCGCCGCCACAGTAATTTGCCGCAGAAGTACTCGAGATACGATAAGTTTTTGTCATAAGTGTATAGGCCCAGTTTTCAATTGATTATAAATTGGCTGTCCATTTGATATCAGGTAGACCGAATGCCTGTTTGCAACGTTGTTTTTGTAAAAAAAAGTAAAACTCTTCACCATAAATAAATGCAAAGAATTCATTTTCGTAGCCAAAAACTGGAATACTAATTATAAATACTGGTATACTTATATATCTATCAACACTGCCGTGTCAATTAAAAATAAAGTAACGGAACTAAATGTAGTCAAAGTTAGTTATACAGTTTTCTATGGCATATAGAGAAATTATCAGAAGACGAATTCGATTGAACTCGAAGTGCTGACTCCAAATTTATGTTGTTATCTTATTTTCAATAAAATTTTAAACTTTTTTCCTTAGCATGACTGTATAGAATAGGAACAATGATACGTTTTGCTTCATTGTTTTACCGCCAACAGTTTTTTTTTTACACCACACCGTAGGAATTGCCTCTACCTCTTTTATACCATCACAGCAAAATTATTGCACAGTACTTGATGAAATCTAAGGTAAAGTTTGGTATAAATTCTATAGGTTGCCGTCGCCTGCAGAAATAATCTTTACGCTGCGTTTGAAAACCCCAAATATCGTAGTAGGGTGGGAACAAACTGTTCGGAAGGCGATTTTAAATCTTTATAGTATAGTAAAATAGATTTAAAAAAACTGGTGGATATCGTCGTGGTAGGGCATACATGTGCTATATAGGCATGCTTGACGATCGCCGTCGCTCGCTAACCCCTCAGATCTTGAGAGTCACCGTTGTTATTGACCGTACTACGTATACTGCAATACACCAAGTTTATATAAAATACAGAGTGCATGAATTTTAAATTAGATTTTATTATATTTAACTGCTTTTGAAAATCGAATACTATATTGTCGACGCGACGTTACGTCACAAGTTTGAAATCGAGCCAATCGGATAAAAACAGTAAATATCGAGTACACAGTGTTGTACGCATTTCGAGATACGAATAAACTCGAGAGTAATTAAACGATGAATATTTGTCGTACTCCGTATCGGAAACGTGGTGAGACAGTTTGCAAATCACATTCACTGTTGCCAGATCGCTGTTTCGTTTTCTTTCCGAACCTAATATGGAATTCGCCTAAATTTTAAGACTTTTTAATTGATCACCTGTATAACAAGACTCCCGAATCCACCTGACTCATTTTGACCGAACCCCCTGCATATTTGTCACGCTCAGTCCTAAATTTCCTTTTGGCCTTTAAACTTCCTTGAAGGTAAGGGGAATCCCTGTAATCTGGCAACAGTGATTACATAAAATTAGGAAGCAATGATAAGCGCTCTTTAGCAATCAGTGTGGGTTCAAATACATTAAATAGAAACCTTAGCATTCAGTGAAGGAAACCATGATGATGAAATCAAAGTGGAGTAAACCATCCTCTTGTTAAAAGAAGACAGTCTTCATATGAACCCTAACGTGTCACTTAATATAGCCGATAGCCGAGCTTATGGTGTAACACTAACTTATAAGGAATTATATTAATAAACTAGCTGTGCCCTTGGCTTCGCTCACGTGGACTACAAAATGCCCGCGCGAATCTTGCTCCTCCGCTCCCGGCTATTTTAAACTCAAAAATGCTTATTGTGGTTGTTCTTCAGAAGATAGACGTATACTTTCCTGAACTTTTTTGTGGGTCTTTTTAATATCCACTATCATGTACTACATGAGTTTGCTATATCTCTTATGGTTTACTCAGCGTAAGCCGTTTAAGTGCCCGAATTGATTCACCATGACCAGTTTTTTTTTATTTGTGTGGACCCTCATTTTTTTTCTAAAATTAAAGTAGACTAAGTTACTACCTATAACATCAGCTATCTATCAGTGAAAGTCCCCTCAAAATCGGTCGAAACGTTTCAGAGATTACCCAGAACAAACAGACAGACAAAATTATTAAAAATTGGTGTTTTGTTATATTTATCGTATATACTTTCATATGCATTTAGTAAAAAACTGTTATTTTGACATTATAAACAGACACTTCAATTTTATTAATTGTGTAGATAATATCCAAATACCATATTTTGATTTTGATCCACAAAGATATAGGTCGATTTTACTTTCCCCCTACGGAATCTGTATGAACATATTCACAGAAACATTATATACAGAACGTTCATAAATGGTACAACGACCATCTAAATGACAATTGAAATTATTTGACCAAAAAATAAAACAACATCTCCGCTAATAAATAACGTAGCCGGGTATTGTCAAAACGAATTAAAAAAAAAATCTAATAAAATTGTTCACAACACTATAAAACACGGTGTAACCGTTGCGTGAACAACTCCATTCGGTCTTTCGTTCATTTATTCGTTGTTCCATTCGTTCGGATGTATTTCATTGTGATATCGGGCTTTGTCGAGTGATTGGGCTACGAAATTCGTGATTTAGGAGCTGGTTGAAAAATTATACTCTACTTTATTTAAAAAAAAAAAAAAATGAACAAAATATCCGAATTAGGTTGGACAATTTAAAGGACGGATTTGCGTTTTACTAATCTGAACTTTATTAGCAGCACTACTAAACCTGTATTAGAACAATAATATACTGGATACAGTTTATTAACTGTGGGACTACATATTATTATTATTTATTTTTTACTTTTTCTATTGGACGCACTAAGTGAAACAAATTTCCGAATATTAAATAATATGATGCAAAAGTAAGATAGATTTTTACTTTAACCACGCAAAAACAGCTAAACGGATTTGGATGAAATATGGCATACAGATATCTTATAACCCGAATAAAGGCATACGGTACTTAGTATCACTATAAAAACAACTATTTGGTTCACGCGAACGTAGCCGCGTGCACTTCTAGTAATATAAAATAATATAAATGATTGTAGAGCTAACACAAACATTGTTTTTATAGTACGTGTGTGTTGGAAACCTACCACTATATAATTAATAAAAACATTTCAGGTGTGTTCTGGCAGCTACACTCCAGAGCCAGTCCTCCCAATAGGCTAATTGTATCACCACTTAACAACAGTTAAGATTGTGGCCACTAAGCTAAAGCAATAAATAATAACTAAAAAAAAATATGTGTACAGTTTACACGTGGTAGATGTGAAACCTTCAGAAAACAAAAATATCTTCTTTAAAAATCCTCAAATCAGCGGGACTCGAATGTCGAACTATCAACCACTCGTACTGTACATATATACAACAGTGCGTACAAATTTTGATCATCATTTATAATGTAAATATATTCTATCTCATTCTTTGGTAAACTAAATGTTATAGGTGTGTTTGTCTCTTTTTATTGTCGCATTTTCGTTTCATTCCGATTCGAATCACAAAGGTACTAAAGAAGTTTTCACTTCAACAAAAATTATAGTTAATAAATCGCGTACGCCGTGGCCACACATGGAACGCGTAAAAAATCTCGCGTGTTGCTATCTTGTTAAGCGTAAGTACGTGATTACACCGCTCCCCAACACGCCAGATCGCGTGACCCGACGTTTGATTAGCGAACGAGAGAAAAAAAAACGCTATCTCCCAACCAATGTGGACAGAGGTTTATTATTTTTTACGGCTTTGGGGCGTTCGGAGGACGTTACAGCGATTTGACAGGACAATAATTTTGCACTCGAATCACACTTCGGCCGAGCGATATAGCTAAAGAAGTTTCTTGACAATTTTATTACATTGGCCCCATGATTACCTAGAAGACAATTTTGCAATAATCCTTAAAGTTGACTGCTACAAGTGTTTCATATAATTGTATTCGTTCTATTTTTTTTCCTTAAAGCAGAGAAGACAGACACATGTAGAGCGTATTACGATGCAAATTACTGCAGTTTTTGAACTAGGGCGGCCCGTGCTCTAGGGCGGCTTCGTTGACGGAGGTGTGTATATTGATCCAGGATTCTGCCCAATAAGGCGGTTCCTTCATGACCAGCGTCACACCGAGCGACGCCATCTTTATTATCCTTAGCTGGCTTTTGAACAATATCTGTAGCCGTGTGAACGCTCCGACCATTCAAGCGAGAATGTTTCTATTCCACGTCTTAAGTGATAAACTCTTTTGTCGTTTTTTTTTAGAACTGACTATACTGTAGGCTTAGAGGTCCCTGAAGCCATTGCGGCTTCTACAGCTGCACCGAACGACAGTCGGTCGTATTTATATGGATTTCTCCACGCCGAACCCGTTATACAAACTCAATAACTCAAGCGAGTTAGATAAATTAATGAGTCGGTTGAACTGAATTGGCGCAATTGCGCGATGTAGTGTTGCCCATGTCTACTTTCGCTCCGACATATACATAGTCAAACCAACTTGATTATTTTGTCAGCAGATATGTTATTAAGTAATAACTTATTACAAGCTTTGGTAAAAACAATATGTAAGTCCAATTAAAATGTAATAAAAAAACGTAAGCTAAGCCATGGGCGGAAAGTTAGTCATATTTAAATAGTTCAGAAATAACTTTATCCTCTCTATATACCTACGCTTTTATATCATTTATTATCTTTATTAAACAATTTATATATTATTATTTTTTACATTCTGTGACAAATCGGCCATTATTTTGGTATAGTATAGTGTTACTTCATTCCGACACACTGTTTACGGGTGTTTGCTTTCTTCTGTACCCTTATCTGATATTTCGTAGAAACGAGACATGTAAAAGAAAAATATATTAAGCAAAATATTAATGTTATTCGTGTAATGATAATCTTTTTCGTAGTTATAAAGAATATCAGTAATTTTTTTTTTCGTCTTATCTGACGGTATTCATTATTGATGTTACCTCTTTTTTTACACCAATTGAACCTCACGTGACATTTTTTTAAAGATTTCTTTGAAGTACTTAAAGGTTTTTGTATGATTTATTTCGTTGTTAAGTTACATAGTATATATTTTCATTATCTATTTGAATAAATATGTAGTGCCGTCTGTACAGTTATTTTTTGTCCAAATTTCCCTAAATGAAGGATACCGATGACGAATATGCCATTAAAAAAACGTCTGTCTTACTGTTTATATTTCATGATTTGTCTGAAAAACGGCTTGACCGTTTCTTATTAAATTTTGTACACAAGATACTTATGTCATTAGTCAATTGATAGAGTAATTGGTAAATTTCAATATTACTTTTAGAAATAGTAAAACAAAACAACTCAAAATAATATTTACTGTTCACCGTTCGTAAGGCAAGGGAATAAAGTCGAGACGTGGAGAAGGGGTTGACTAAGTGAAGGTTTTTCAGCATCGAAATCGCTAGTACGTCGTGAGCTGATGTGATGGCGTTTCCTCGATTCCTCGTTATTGAATTGTTTTTGGGTTACTATTATATAGTATATTATAATTATGGTGTGATATATTTCAGAAGGCACATGAGACCCTTCTTCAGATAAGCTGAATATGTAATATCATTATCGTTCTCATTATCATAACACTGAGGCGGATTATTATCGATTCCGTTATAATTCCGCTGACCAATCACGTCCGTATTCTGGTAGTGTATTTTTGTATTTTGATTTTTTTCTTATATGTTTATATCTATTAACAATTTATTTTTATGTACTAAAAATCTTTAGAGGTAATATAGTATTTTGTATGAAAGATTATTTTTACATTTTAAACTACCATCTATGTTAATTTTCTATATATAAATTTATATAATGAAATCGTAAATTATTAGACTGTTTATTCGGACGCGCATCACTTGCAAACTACTGAACCAATTTGAATGTGGTTTTCAGATTCATATAAGATTGAAAACGAGGAAGGCACTACGATTAGGTTATATGTCATTGCGCTTTTTCTTAATAATAAAATGATTAAAATAAGCAGTAACTCTTTCAGTAACTAGAGCTCAAAAAGTATTGACCACTAACAGGAGACCAATTAACTTTATAAAAGAAGGTTCAACAGTAAATACTAAAAGTAAGCACTTCTCAATCCTAGGTTCTGCACCTGATTGGACTATTTTAGTGGACACATGAAAAGCATTACAAAGTCCCTGAGGATGTGGTTGTTTCGTCATCCAGACCGGAGATACTCCTTTTCTCTCTAGAAATCAAGCGTATAGTACTTGTAGAGCTTACTGTACTGTGAGAAACTAATATACCTAAAGACCACGCAATAAAACTGAATAAATTTTACGATCCATGTAATTAGCTTACCAAAATCGGCTATACAGTTAACTTGTATGCGGTGGAAGTGGGAGCGAGAGGTATTCCAGCGAAATCTCTCTATAACTTGCTAAAAGACCTCGGCTTTTTGAGAACTGCAGTAAGTTTTATTTTGGAACGGGTATCTAAAGCAGCATTAACAGGCTCTTACCAAATCTGGCTTGGCAGGGAGAGTATCGCAAGCAGTCAAGGTGAGCGCTGATGTGCTAAACCCTACCCTTAAACCTACACCGGGGTCGTAAGTCCCGGGGACTGCTCGTGTTCCCTCTGTCTGCCACACGATGGACCCGGCACCCACCCGTACGGTGAATCCATGAAATGCTAAGATGTTTGTCTCTTTATCAAAGAATAGAAAATATGTACAATTTTAATCTGAACCGAAGAAAGAACCTGCAAGTAAATTACATGTTGTTGAGCTTTTCCATAGCAATAAAATGATAAAAATACAATCACAATAAATAAAAAACAAACAACTTCTTAATACATATAAGACAAGTAGTTCCAATGGAATATAAAAAGCCTTTCACGTGAATGAAGCCGTTGAGACCAGAGTTAATACTATGGTTTTATTAAAAAGTAAAAAAAAAAACAAATTATTTTATAGTACCTGTACATAAATGCAATATTTGCAGAATCGCATTCGTGCTAAATCGCGCGATCACTCGGGGAAATGTCAGTGTTCTCTGCGATAGGTCTGTGACCACACCTCGTTTGTACCCTGGAGTAATTGTGCCGTTAAGAAATAATTCTGATAAATATTTCCGACACTCGATTACTCCAAAAATAAGCATCAATTTATATGTGCAGTAGTGCGTATATACTACATATATCTTCTTTCCCAAATTCAACTCTAGCCGTTGGCTTTATTAATATTTTTCAGACCTGAAAAAAAAAATCACTTTATCCAAGTCATTTTGCTTATAGACGTACGACTGATATATCTGTTTAATTTCTCAAGAGAATTATGTCAACTAGATATAATACTCAAAAATATTGAAAAATCTAATAAACTTTATTCTGTTTACGAATTACTTACGAATGTGGTACGAGGTTTGGCAGAAAATTCTACCATCGAGATGAACCAGCAACAAATGAAAAGATGCTTGTAATTGCATGTAATACATGCGCTTTCGTGGACTTCTGAATACCGTCCATCGGGTACACGCGCGAAATGTGCTACTCTCTCTCTCTTGGTTATTCTAAAGATCAAAATGCTTATTGTGCGTGGTTCTTAGAAAACAGACATAATTATACTCTCGCTGACTTTTTTGCAAGCACGTCTTTTTAAGCTCTACAATTCTATAAGTACTCAGCAAAAGCCATTTAATCGCCCGAATTGATTATTTTGTTAGTTTATTTTATTTGCGCGGAAGCCTAATTTGTTTTCCTAAAATAAAAGTAATATAATTTACTCCTTATTTGAATATCACCTGCAGCAAACAAATAGACAAACAGACAATAATTTTAAAAATTGTTTATTTTTATAGACTTCTTAAATTACTATATTACATAACATACTATTTAACATAATATATACTGACTGTACTTAAATAAATGTGCGTTTATAATTGAACTAGGAAAGACAGTCTTGTTGATTAGGATTAAGATTTTTAGTGATTTTATTTTCAATGCTATCGTTATCAGAATATGACCACGCAATCAACCCTGGTCGACTGTGCAAAACTATTTCATACCTTCATTAATATAAAGTGCATATTTCACTAACGAATAATTTCAAAGGGACACAGTCATCGTTATAGTATATTGAAATAGGGATGATTTGAACCGTCGCGTCGTAAGCAATTTCTAAATTGGATTTTGTTGGGGTACAACGGACGAAATACGGTGTTTCATTAAAACTTAGTAACTGGGATAGTGTTTCTGAAGCTTTGTTCGCACGGGTACGGTACGTATGGGTACTTATTACACTGTATGTTATTGTAGGATGTAATGTATTTTATAACAGTGATATTTGGTTTTCGAATATTTTCATAACTTTTATTCAGGTCAACTACTGGCGTTGATTTTCGTGGCGTTTTAAAAGTGCAAAATATTCATTATGAAGTCTCGACTTTGGTATCAAATATTTTAAAATTATAAATGACTTTTATACAGTCCAAAATTAATCTTTTTTTTTTTCGTTTGAAAATGCCACACCATACTACGGTTAGACAATTATAGATGAAATGCAATTAGTAGTTGATTCATTAAAAGCGATCGAATTGTGAAATAAACAGAATATCATCTAAAATGTAAAACTAAAAATTCCAGTTTAACGAGCTTTTTACCGTTCCTTCGTAAAAAACTGCAAAATCAGAACTAGTTTGGTTGCGAAACTATTTTGTTAATCGGCTTTCTTGACCAGGTCGGTTAATTTATACTCCATAGCAAGTTGTGTTATACGTTTTTGTAAATATGATTTCATGTAAATTATATGCATTTGTAATGCAATAATCATTATAATCATATAGTAATGAAAAATAATTTCTGAAGGTTTTGTATATTGTGTATCTAGCCTAGTGTTCGTACGTGCGACTGCTATGATCGAGGTCCTGGGTTCGATTCCCAGGTCGAGCAAGTGTTATTGGATTTTTCTATGAAATTCTCAGTAGCAGCTCGGAGTTTGGCTTTGTGCCCGATTAATGACAATAGGCTCGCCCCCCATTACATAGGACTTAAAAAACGTACAGGTCGAAATGTGGGTGTACATTAGCACATCTTTGCCTAACCCTTCGGCGAGCCTATGCCATTAATCGGGCACAAAACCAAACTCCGAGCTGTTACTGAGAATTTCATAGAAAACTAAAACGTAGCCGTCGTGTCTTGTTATTATGATTTATTTATGTCTTTCTTTTGTCCTTTTTTTTTAGGACATATCCTAATGTTAGTATAAAGTACTAAATCTGACGCCAAGCACCGATGTGCAATATTCGACTGTTGTTTTTGAGAATTAGCCCCATTTATCGGTTTTGCGTATTACTATTTTAGGTAACACCTTCATTATGTTAATATGATTTCTGAAGTCCGCATACCTTAAATCCAATACTACTAAATAATTATTATCTAATAAAGTTTTAAAGCTCCTAAATAACATCCACGATATTAGGGATCGAACGAACTGTGAGACCCTTTGCATAAATAATGAAAGTCCCTAAGTTAAGTAGGTAAAAGATCAAACGACCTTATTTATTTACAAAGGTTTAATTACGTCACTACACTCACCCATTTGATTTCTCAGGTAGCGTAGACTTAGCAAGAAGAATAAAAGTGTTTTGGGTAATAGTGTTAGGTTCTATAATAAGATCCCGAAGCACATTACCGATTTGTCGGACGATAAGTGAAAGAACCATGTCAAGCAGGATTTCAACCCAAGGCTTTAAAAAGATTGTTATAGTATGGATTATTACATTAATGATAGACATATGGAAATGTCTCCCCAAGCGATTCAGTGAAGTTTATCAAATATCTGAAACTTAAAAATTTCATAGAACAAAATTGTAATTACATAGTTTTAAAAAAATAATTTTAATTTGTTTTAGCGGTTAAATTAAATAAATCTCAAGCATATCTTAAGCATCCCTATTTTCCGTCTGTATTTTTTATTTTTTTTTTGAAAAACCAGACGCAATTTCTCTCTTTTGGTTTGTTGCGTTTCGGTATCAGCCTAAGTATTCTAACTACCGAGAGGCATGAAGGCACGCAGTAGAAGTGACCTTCAGAAAACATAAAAAATATTGACATTAACGATATACATGAACAATACACCACGCTGGCTATGACGCCTTTTCCGAAGGCCCATACACATGTCCAAAAAGGAGACTGAGGTAATAGCAAACACGGCATTATGTATTCTATCTTATTTTCTCGCGGGTTTGAATCCTATAGATGTATGTGTTTGTCTCTTTTTATTGTTGATTTTTCGTGTCATCGAGTTTGAAATCACAGAGGTACCAAAGAAGTTTTCATTTAAAAAAAAAAACCAATACCAAATTTACAACATTTTGTAACACGTTAACCCGACGTTTAATATGATGCATATTAAAGAGACTGCAGTTTAACTGCAAATTCCCGTACCGTTCTGAACCGTATTACTTTGAATACAAATTAGGTATGGCGTTTACGCGCCAATTATAAATCTAATGCAGACCTAATTTTGTGTCACGCCGCTTGACGTCAGGAACGTGTTCGGAATTTTCAAAATGGCGGCGCGATGTGTGACATTTGCCTTCGCGGTTTTATCTCGAACGGTTATTGTTCCTGTTATCTTTTGAATTGTTTTACAGTTTTCGTTAAAACATTAACATAAACTATTATATTAGCAACCGCCCTCGAATGACTTCATTCACGATATTTACAATAATGTTTAATAGGAATAAAACAGCTTATAATCACTTATGGAATAAGTAACTTCTTATCATTGTAAGAATTTTTAGATCAGTAATACTAAATATTACCTTCTACAAATAGAATTCCGTCACGGGACGCCTGGCAGATGTGAAACATCGAAATTATTTCGTATAAGTTATATACATAAAAGAACAGATTACGGCACGCAATTTGTTCCATAAAATAATGACTGTTTATTATATAATTATTCATTTTTATTAAATATAAAATACAAAATGTAAAAATTTAATTGAAATCGCGACAACTCAATTATTTTCATAGTTGTATATTCATAATTCATAGTACATATATTCCACCATATAGCGTGGCGATGCGTCGCCACGGCCTGTATCGCCACGCCTTTTCTCAAAGGAGCTCTGCTAATATTCTCACCGCATGAATACAATAAAAAGGTTATTTTGTGTAAGGTGGTGTTATTTCTTTTTGCTCCACAGTATCATGTCATCCACCTGGTATAATTTGGTCACAGTGTGTAGCATATTGCTACCTAAATACAACTTCAAGCAATCGCAGTAATAACTTAAGTCAGTCAATTATATGGTATTGGGCCTGAGGGGTGAGTAGAAGCGGTTTCTTTGTTTGTAGGTACTGCTAACTACATCGATTGGAAAATAATATCATGAAGGCTGCTATTGGGACAACAATTGGTGTACCAATGGTGCTTTTGCTGCACAAGTTCTAAGTCTTTTAACATTTTAAACCAATTTTTAAAAAGAAAGTTTCATTTTTCCCAAGTGTAATTATTTCTGCGTGGGCGAATGATAGACTTGTGAGAAGGGTTTCAGGAAAAAAAAATTAAGTTACCTACCATTTTTATGTACAGACAGATATTGTAAGCAATTGTGTTGTGATATACGTTTTTTTAACTTTAATAAAACATTTATGTTACCTACCTAAGTTCATAGAATTTTTAAAACAAAAATAATGACGTCAAACATTTTTAAACTGTATCAATTCAAAAAAATACTTTTCATATTATAATAGTTGACCTTAGTAGTCAGTTAAAATGTCAAATGCACCAACATAAAAATCGAAAGTAACGTTTCCGAACGCAAAACCTTTGTCAGTGACGTAAAAATGACAGAAATCCCGAATCAATTGTGTGTTACAATCAAATTTATTCCTCTTTCGGAGTAAAAAGGACCAGCCGAAGGAGTATTAGCCAGAAATAGAATTACCAACCGTCCTGTAGTTATGTTGGGTTCGTTTTGTTGGTACAATTGTATCAATATTGGACATCGTAACTTGATTTCCGAACGGAGTGCGCTGTCAAGTCAAGCTTGATGCGAACAGACAAAATGGCGGATGTAAGAAAATGGCCTATGTGTTTATGATTATGATATTTAGTATTTAATTACGTTTAGTATCTAAAATACTTAATTTTAGAAATGATACTTCTTAAGGCGCGTTTAGTAGATGGTAAAATTAGAATAAGTCAGTGATAATAATACGCTTTCCTTAGAGTAATGATTGGTTTCCGCGTTGCGTTATAGCACGAGCAACAACCAATAATTAATCTATGATGCATTAATTTTACTATTTTAAATTTATAAACTTAATATAATGTTTATTTATACACTAAGAAATTAGATTTCCACAATTTAATGAAAGTCCATAAAATCAATTTAAATATTAATTATCATTTATAAAAACTAATTAATTTGTAAATATATATATATAAACTAAAGTAAACAGTATATTATCTCGGCAGTGTTCTTGATATAATTACATGCAGCCGCTCGGTAGATAAACACGCACTAGGATTGCCCTCTGACTGTGTTTGACGTTATTGGATAATGCTATATTAAATTGTCATGATTATCTTTTCATCAAAATATAATTATTACTGTTCAAAGTTCGAGTTTTTATATAAATTGGTTTTAGACCTACTTTCAAAAGCGATAGTGAGTTAGTAAGTAGGGAAATTACATTTTCTTATCTAAAGTTTAATAAATCAAAAACAATTTTAAGGTTTAGGAAGTAGGTAATATAATACTTTGTCATTCTTTATAAATTACGTAGTCATAACTATTATGTACTAAAGTTTACCTAGATTTGATTTCAGCCGTTTGTATGAAGACGTGATACTGTTTACTCTTGTGTACCGTGACTCGCGCGCCTATGTCACGCAATTGAACGCGCTTCCTTTCTCCACTACATTACCCGCCCCCTTTATCGTCTGTAGTACCTCGCCCCTGCCAACGTAAGTCTGAAACATTGACGGTCGCACACGAATTTGTACGACTATAGCAAGAAATGAAATGTTTAATAATTCGTTGGAATAAAAACGCATTATAGTATCTTTAGAGTAACATGTAGTTCGGTTTCAAATACACTTAATTGCCGACGAATAATGTATAATGTTGTTGGGGAAAAAATAAATTATTTATTATTTTTCCTATCATAGTCCACGTGTATAAATATTCATCCATTCGGCGTACGAAGGGATACGTTGCTTAATCCCTTTTAATACCACTTTCTCATACTGAAATAATATCTGTTTAATATTTATTTTGTTTTACTTTAAATGGTTACGATTTCAATTGTAGTTTTTGGCGTGATCTTCATCTGTTATTTAGTTTAGTCAAACTTGCATTGTTTTATACTTTATATCTATCATGTAATATTGGTGGTATTTTAAGGGGTATAATTTGGTTATTTAGCACATGTGAAGTGGATTAGAAAAAATAGCATTGAATATGAATCGATAAATTTCCAATCAAACTAAAATTGTAATGTCTACCTAACTGTACATGTAATGTTGACGTAATTTGTCGTCGCCATTAAATTCACAATTTAATTCTCCACGTTCATTGTACTCAACAATTAAGTTACACGAAAGCAATTAATTTTAATTAGGAACACTTTAGGAGGAAAAAAATGTAAAATAAGAAATAAAGTTAAAATCTCACGGAAACGGGCAAGAGTTACAATAATGAAGTCGTTAGATGGATTTTTGGTAAGATTTATTTCCCCTTTCATTTCGTTTTGTTTTTATTCGAAATCAAAGTACAATGTTCTTTATTTAGTACAAATTCTGATAAAATACATTTAAAGCAGTCTTGAGAGTCATCAAATAGGCTGTGATACTGTGGCATTTGCTTTCAGCATTGATTCAGACAGACTTTCAATATCGATATCGAATAGTCAGCGTTTTGGTGTCTTAAGTTCTTTCAGTCATTTATGTCTGTACTGAAATCACACACACATAACTGGGATTATTATTATGTCTGAGTGGTAAGTTGGAAGTAATAAGTATACGAGTAAACCGATGGGAATCCCGATTCTTCCTTACCATTGTACAAATAAATGCTGTCTGTAAACCTAGTGGTTTAACGGTAGTCCGTTATCAACATTTAGTCGCTTTGTTATATTAGGTCTAGTGGTCAGCTTATATTTATTTTAATATCTTAATACTCCTATATACTCTTGTATTTCCTGTATGATTTTCGTGTATATTATGTAATTGTATTAATTTCCAGGGCAACAGTTAGGTTAATGTATTTGTCCGTTCATATCATATCATATCATATTTAATTATAATAAATTGTTTGTTTACTTTTGATCTCTCAACATGCCAATTTCTGTTACGTCTGATAGTTTTTAGTACATTCGCAAAAAGATAAAAATATGTTATCTTAATCATAGGTTTTATTTATTTACATAAAACCTATGATTCTAGTATTCAAAAACATTTTTATAATTTCAAAAACTGAATAATGTAGAACGGTATTTGAAAGCTAGGCAGAAAAACGATTGTCATTATACGATAGACTTTTTAATAGTAAAAACTGACATTTTTGAAAGATTGGGAAAATAGTATAATCATTGATATTTATATATTTTATTTGGTAAAGTTATTTATTACCAACAATAATATGTTTAAAAGTACCAAACGAATATAGGAGTCGGAAGTCTCAATCCGTGCTATTTATTAAATGCATTATTGAATTCTATTTTCATGGAATCAATCTCACTTGTGAGAATTATTGTTCCTGCGCCGAATATCCAGGGTAACGCATCACTAAGCCGACTACCCGGGTAGACGCGGCCAGGGCGGCGGTTCCTGACCTCAACCTATACATTGCGTTGATTGCACTGGTTGATACCTGACGCTTTGGATCTTGGTTTATATCCTGTAAAGCAAACACTGTCTCGTGAGGTGTTAATGTTTTATGTAAGATCTTCAATATTGGACTGTAAGGTTTTATAAAATTATTTATTAAGGTAACATTTTTATTGTTTAAAATCTTATTGAACGAACTTTAGCAAAATAATATCATGTAAATTTGTAAATGCCCTGGAAATATATTTATATTAGATTTTATTTTTCTTTCATTACATATTTCCTTTTGGCTTTATAAATCTCCTATATACCTACTAAATACCATAACAGCTTCTACGAAGACCATCAGGATTTTACGATTACAAAAGAGCTAATAAAAAAGCTCCGGCGGTGGCAAAAGCCGCGAAGTTTGTCATTCCACCAAAATCAAAATATTTTTTTTTTATTTAGTTACTAAGAAGGCAATCATTAACATCAATACACTACTACTGGACCAGCTCAAAATGTGCTGTATAGTCCTAATTATATTCATTAATTTGGTATTTGTTTAGTATTATGATGATGAATCGACGACCAACAAATGGATCATGTACCAACATGGCTAGTCTAAGAAAAGGAAGCCACTACGAAACGATAGTAATATTTCAATATTGCTTTAAAGTGCACTGCGTCGGAGAGGTCATTTCATTGGCGATTTCAAGTCAGACATTAACTCGGAAAGGAATTCCAGCAACCATTACTGTTGGACGCAGGAAGTGTTTTAGCACGAACCGGTGGCAATTTTCTTACTGGGATTAATTTTATTTAAACTTTGACTTTAGGCCGTAAAGACTCACTTTTAGACTTACTACTATTCAAAACTGTTTCCTCGGATTAACTTTAATGAATTCGCTAAGTAATAAGATTATTATCGAAGAATAATGGTGACCAACCAAATGAAACATCATACAAGCGAATTATATGGAAAACCAGAATAGAAACCAAACCCTCAGTGGGTAAGCATTATCTCATACCATTTCTTTTTAACAGGTGCCAATTGACCTCATGAGAAATATTATTTATCTATTAATATAATAGTATTATTGGCCTATAAATCCTAGTAATAAGTAATGTGTAAGTTATATGGATAAATGAAAAAAATGGTAATGATCATTTTTAAGAAATATTATTTGTTGTTAGTCGCTGTAAAAGTAACATTTAAATTTAAGGTCACTCTTGGGTTATGTAATTCCAGTTTTCATTAAACGTAGTTCAGTTAATATTGTAGTTTCGGAACTTTTGTCAATTGGCATTACTGACATCCGGTGTGTTATTAGTGCCGTGGTGAATGTAGAATTTTTTATACAGGTTTATACGAATGATCCAACACCCTACTTATATTATCGCAAAGAAATCCTGCTGCATCTATTACAATAATATCAAAAGTAAATAGAAAAAAGCGGTCGAATTATAAAAATGGAAATTTCTAGAGCAATCCAATTTACGTAAAGAAACAACAAACAAGATTAGCGGTTTCTTAAAATTTTCGTTTCCAATTACGCTAACATTGGTGTAATAATAATAAAATTAATAACAATAATAATATTGTATTGTGTAAAGAGAAAGTTGAAAAAATTCTCAGTCGATTCCAGCTTCATTTTGTGGTGGAAACACTTCGACCCCTCGCGCTTTTAATGCGCTATAAAACTTAACGGTGACATTTTCTGTATCATATTGTTTTAACGGGTGGCTCTTTATAACAAGGAGGTTATAACTTGTTATGTGTGGAGGGCATATCGCTAAGTGAGAACGGGCAATGACAGGGTTTGATTACCCGGTGGAGTTTCTTGAACGCAGTTTATTGCCTTTTCTTCTATTACTGTTTAAATTTCTTTCAAATGTATTCTTATCTATTGGTGAACTAATTTCTTTGAATGGCTATGTAGGTTAACAACTATTTCAAATGTTCCCTTTCTATCTATCATCAGGCCCTGCCCCTATTGGTATAAGTAGAAATAATAGATCACCATATCTCTCTGTCCTTACATCTCAGTTTCCATACTATAGGGGTTCAGATCTGAAGCAATGAAATTCAGGTTCAGTTTTCCGGTATTCCTCTATTTTTGATAAAGTGTTTCAATTTTATTATAATCTCATTACTTTTGCTCTAAATATCTTTTCACACTCTTACTATGCCCCTCGCTCAAATGCAAGTCCCCGTCTTTCCATTCGCGTCACTTTTTGTCCTCGATTCTATGTTTTGTCAATGCGTACGATTGGTCAACGATCACGATTGGCTGAACTAGTATATTGATATACGTAGTTTATAATAAATCTAATATATTTTCATAACGTGCGCATTATTTAATTACCAGTTTATATGTTTACCTACTCGCAAACTACCCGGTAATTTTAATATATTATTTTAAACCTTACAATGATTGACAATGATTGGTCGACAACTAATGTTATCAATTGAACATTTTATATATTTTAAGAATGTACGTATTATTTAATAATTAGTTAACATGTTTACTTGCAAACTACCCGAATATTCATATATATTATTATTAACCTTAGAATACGGGAAAATAGTTTTTTTTTACTGCATAAAGTTATCTCTTCATTCCTGGATTTTACTTCCACAAACACTCATATTTCATTATTTGTCTTCAACCTTTAAGCATATTGGTGATTCATTCATTCATTAAAAAAAACCATCCTACGTACCTTTTAATTCCTAATAAGATCCGCTATTTCCACATATAGTGAGATCGCGTTTCTTCTGTATTAATCTCTCCTTATACATACTTGTTATTTTATTTCACTTCTTCTGACATAACCAAGCCTTATTGTCGTACAATAAGATACCACCACACCCCAATGCACTCTAAGTATAGTTTTTAGACATACTTTTGTTCTATATACTGAGTGGCACAACATAGCATTTGTTGGTAATTCACCAAATTAAAATTATATTATATCTAAGCCAATTTATCTTAAATCATGTGTTTTGGAAGGTTCTTTGGCTTGGGCAGATCATCTTTATTGCAACTTTCACTTTACACCCTTAGATTGAAGGATTTTCGTACAACGATATTTGGTTACTAACAATTATTTTATAGCAATCTAATAAATACTCTTCAAAAATTTTGAAGATTAGAAATATCTAGGTGATTCCTTATGTTCGGAAACCCTACAGTAAAACATCCAAGAAACTCAATCGTACAATTTTATATAGTGCATATCATAGTGCATGACACTGAACTCGTTTTTTTTAATTAGGGTTTTAAAACAATATTTATCAATGTTACTTCATTTTAAAATGCAGAGACAATATAGTGAATTATTTTCTTTGGCGTGGGTATTGTAACTGAACTCCATCAGCAGAATATCACGTGATAGCAACAGTTAAGGGTGCCAGGCGTGTCGAATTAAAACTTTAGAATTGAGACGCTCAAGCCAACCTCACCTGCACGTGAAACACCCTGCTAATTAACGAATGAGGAAATAGCGATAGTGTAGTAGTAAGGTGGTTTTTTCCTGAGTCGCGACCACCATGCATGCATGTAGTGACTCGCTTTTGCGTGTCGCGTTTCGGGATCAGCCTGCGCATATCCAGTTAACTGTACGCAGGCTGGCATAACAGTGCCCGACCGTCGATGGATTATGATCTCTCGGTGATCGCCGTTGTGTTTGGATTTTACTGTTCTTACCATCAAGGACTTTACCGTCAATTTGTAGAGGTACTATTAAAAAAAAGTTGTGGACTGATCAAACTGTTAATTAAATTATCAAAAATTTTTATTCGCAAGACTGCTTCTAAATTCTACATACTTAACAGGAAGGAAATTAATTTCTACTTGGGGCAGTCCGACTGACTTTCTCCACCTTATTTCTGTAGATCGCAGCCAAGTAACATTGTGTTGTACTCCTGCGTTATTTAGGGTTATTAGTGCTCCTTCGAGAATGGGGGTTCAAAGTTGGTAACGTGCTAATGATAACTCTGGTGATAAGCCTATATAATCTATTGTAACCGCTTACAAACAGGCGGGTCGTACGCTTGTTTGCCACCTTATTTGTATTAAAAAAACCGCTGAAAGTTATATCTTGCACATCACTAACTGAATTCGAATGATTATAAGAGTAGTGAGTCATAGACGGGAATTTTACCATGTGTATGGTAGTCGATAATTCCACGTAAACAACATCGTTCACAAACCCCGTTACATTTCTATGAGTACGGAACTTTTGAAAAGTCTTGTCACGGGCCGTAATTGATACCCCGCGGTATTTAAAATAAATAAATTTTTCCCCTTTGTTTCGCACCCAACGGCGGCTAACGAGGTAATTAGAATAACAATAGCGGAGCGCGACGAGCGATGAATACCATAAAAACCAGCAATTGCATGAAACGTGTCTATTGTTACATATCCCTGGTCGTATCGTTAATAATTATTGTATTTTTTTTGTGAAATTAATCACTTTCCAATACTCTTTTGTGCTATATTAAAATTAAAGGTAACATATTTTGTCTCCGTGCGAGCGAAAACCGAGCCTTTTCATATGGATTAAAAATCATACATAATTATTCAAGTTGAACTCTGAGACGACACTCGTGAACGTTGTAATGCGCGGCACTATTTCGGGGGTCGAATTTTTCTCATCTATGGTGGACGCTATTCAGTCGATCATAAATAATACCTCATGACCCAGCGTAATATATTCATGAACAAAACGTATGTTTGTTCCAGAAGCCGACTACACACTGGACGATTCATTTTGGAATGAAGAAAGCCCAGTCGGTGAGTCTTTTACCTTTACGTTTCTACGTAGTATTTTTTTTTACAATTAAGGTGGTAAACAAGTATATGGCCCGCTTGATGATAAACGGCTACTGCAGCCTATGGACGCCATAGGTATCACTAGGGCGTTGCCGACCTTGAACCCTTCTCTCCCTTTCCCAAGGAGCTTGGGAATCCATTCTCACTGCGACCTTCTGTAGGGTGGTGGTATTCCACCAGTCGGACTGCCCCGACTAGAGAGTATTTTCCAAAGAAATATATGTGTCCTACCTCTTTTTTGGTATCATAAGTACTGATCATAAGGTTGAGATTTCAGTGATGAAAAACATCGCAATAATATTATTAGGTTTTGTAATTTTTCACTTGTCTGATTAGCTACCGAATCCATATAGAAAATTTGCGGCCGAGTGCTTGTGTTTCTTTTCAACAGACTTTAAGAAAACGAACAAGTTCTCAATGCGATTGTACATTTTCTTTTCTCTTCTGGATGTTTCTGGCGTACCTTCTTTGTTTATGAACCGATTTACATGATTATTTTTTTTATTGGAAAGTGGTAGATACCTCAGGGTGGTCGCCATTTTAATTTCATTGGCATTTGACTTTCAAATAAAAACTTAGAAAAACTTAGACAAGCTGGATTTTGTTAAAGATCAGTACAATGTAAATACTAGAAATAAAGATAAATTAGTAATACCGTGTTTTAGACTTAGTAAGACTAATAAAAGTTTTTTAGGTAATAGTGTTAGGTTCTATAACAAGATCCCGAAGTACATTACTGATTTACCTGACAACAAGTTCAAGGACCATGTCAAGCGGGTTTTACTGTCAAAAGGTTAATTATAGGGTGGATCATTATGTGAATGACAGTGATGTCTGGAAATGACTCCCTCTTTGTGCATCCACTAATATATTATTATTGTACCTGTTATATTTGTAACATTTGTACAGTTAACAAAAAAAAAGAGCTAAACCCGATCGAGTTTCTTACCAGTTCTTCTCGATGTCTGGGATATTTTCCGAACCGGCAGTAGTGTTTTGACATTCATAAGTGCCTTTTTTGGGCCTAAATTGAATAAAGATTATTTTGATTTCGATTTTGAACTTCGAAGATACACCAGGGAACTTTTCAAAATCATTGAAGTTGGTATTCGTCTTTTGCTAAAAATTGCCGTCTTTTACCTGACTACGGTAAAGGCAATACAAATGGTCATATTTTTAGCAGTCTTTGTATGTTTATATTTTTCACTGTGGCTCCTAAACCAGCTTTTTCCAAACTATGGGTCACGACCATAACATTGGTACGTCTCAGCAAAAATTGGATGAGCCCTAAAACAGGACGACAAATCAATCGACCGACTAAAATGTCAAAAATATCAAGAATTCAAACAAACAATGATAAACTAAATATCGACATAAATTGGACGTATCATACTCATTGCGATAAAAAGTGATTAAAATTCAAGTCAATGCCAAAGCTGTAATGACAAATAATAGGAAACAAATAAATAACATCCTTGTAATTGAAATTGCACTCCTTGAATTTAATTAAAGTATTAACGTTCATTCAGATTCTGAGCGTTTTTTTTTTTTCATATTTGGACTCATTCGCATAATTATGTCCTTTTTTTCTTCATGAATAGCCACGAGGCGAGTCCCGCATTACTTTGGGAACCACTGTCGTGGAGTATTTTATAATGTCAGTCTGGCTAGCCAACACTCTCAAGTAAAAAATCTGTTGTTAAGCCTATAGGTGTGTTCAGGCAACTGTACTTAGAGTCAGTTTCACTGCTAGGCTTAGCATGTTACTATCATGGGCTACGGCGTCACTTAACATTAGGTGAGATTGTGGTCATAACGCTAAACATATAAACAACAATATACCGAGCGGTATTCATTAAGGTAGTCGAGTTACAGTTTAAAAAAAAGTAATTTTAATTAGTTGCCAATTGTCAATTATTCGTAAATATACTATTGGATAGATCTTAGTTTATCGAATAAAATAGTAAAATTATGTAAATGTCGTAAAAAAAAAAAGCGATAACCGAAGCCTTCACTTCTTTCATACGTATTACTTTTTAATTCATATGCTTAAAAATTTTTTGTGGATTTATGTAACATAAATCGTAATAATAACTACTCTTTATAAACATTTAAAATCTTTGCTTAAATGTAAACTTCATAAGACTTCAGCCGTGGAATTATATGAATAAGAGAAATGGAGTAACTGGATATATTTCGTTGCCACATCAAAGCGCGCCCGCGTTAGTTTTGATTTGAAACTCGTTTGCGCCGGCAAAGGTTCCGGTTACCGAGAGTTCATTTAGTTTGTTTGTATGCTTATTTGACTTCTGCGCTTCGTGTGAGGATTTATATCCTTTGGAAATTTTATATCATGTGGTTTTAATTACTATACAATGTGTTTATTACATATCTATTTAATAATAAGTGAAGCAAAACCTTTCGGTACTTATTTTAAACGTATTACGTGCACGGAAGACTGTGAGATTTGGCATGGTTAAAGTTTATGGAGAAGGAGAGTGCAGAAAGCTAAAATTTATCTATAATACCTGTTACTAATATATTAAATAAAATAAATTAATACTGCGAATCCTAATCGACCGTGCCATTGAACTTAGACCCCCAAACAAATGTCAAACAGAAAATAGTCTATGATCAAAAAGTCGCAAGTCGAATTTCGAGCTTAGGACGATTGCTAGTAGGTATTATTTATTATATGAAGGACTCGTAAAATATGTGAAGCGTGGTAGAAGTTATGTAAAATTCGACGGTAGAAGAAACACCGCTAAATCTATAAATACCTTTTTATTGTATTTTGTAGCAAACTGGCAGACTATTCGTTTAACATTAAGTTGTAATAATCTACCTAAAACAGCTAATTGGTTAAAAAGGAAACAAAAACCCGACTGCAACAAATCCAGTTGACAAAAAAAAAAAACATTTTGCTTTTTATTTGATTCCCAGACGTCGCACTTAAAAATATTATATAGCCTATGTCATTCCCACTGTTAAGACGAGTCTAACGACATCTCGTATGCTAAAATCTATAAAGCCGTTTGGGCTACAGAAGGTGCCAAAGAAATAGACATACAAATATACACTTGAAGAACATAACTCTCCTTTTTCGCTGTCGGAAAAAAAATAGCCTCAGGCCAGTCTAACAGATTCCTGCTTTCGAGGATTGAGTTAGAATGACTCGTGTACCGGTGCGTATTGCCAGCCAGAGTCTTCGGACTTGAACACAGTAGTACGAGCACTGAAAGACATTAATAGATTTCGTGGTGGTGCTTCTGCAGTAAAAGGAGAAAATAAATTAGGCACAAAAAGAAATCAAAACGTCTTTTATTGATGATGATGTACACGTACTGATAGGTTCAAATAACTTATTACGGAACTTATTACGGAGCGTTATAAAAGTGAGCATGCATATACCATCAGATTAGTATGGTAAAGGTAAAGAGAAACATCTTTTTATAACCAACTTTAATGATTTTGAGGAGTTTTCTGGTATATCTTCGAAGTTCAAGGTCTGATTATTATTATTATTATTTGGTAAGACACACTAGCAGCTAATTAACTGATGCGTGTGTATCAAATAGCTTGGAGATATCTTCCTTGTCCAATCTGCTCTTAAAGGAGGTTATGGTAGGAGCCATAACAACTTTTTCTGGAAGTTTGTTCCATGCTGTGACCACTCTGTTAGGCAAGAACTGCTTCATTGATGCCAATAAAATTAAAATTTTAATCACCTTTCCAAAAAAAAATAATCATCTAAATTAGTTCATAAACAAAGAAGTTACAGGTGTGCATATCCCTTGAAAAAATATAAAATCGAATTGAGAACACTCCTCCTTTTTTAAAGTCTATTTTATAAACCATTATTAGACTAATTAAGTGGATGTAACTAAAAGAAAATTTTTTTTCAGAAATTACTATCATTCAATCGTTATCCAACCTACGATAACCTTTTTGCACTTAAATATGTTTAACATGGTCTTTGAACTCATTGTACAGTGAATCAGTAATGTGCTTTGGAGCCTCATTGTAGTAAAATTCTATTGTAAACATAATGACCAGTTACTATATCTATCTCGCTCACTACAAAAACTCCCTAGATAGTTCTGACAAGGGAGTCACCATCTTGTCAGAAAACCCCACTCTGTATAAAGGAAAATTTTACGAAGGCTTAAAAACATTGACATTGGCAAGTGCTTTTTGCGGTGCCAAAAAAAGAAGAAGTTTTGCAAAAAAAATACAAGTTACTGAAGATATTACAAATTCGTATTTCGTTTCTTGTCTGTGACGTCACACGCATAAAACCTGCTTAACAATAGTACATAATATAAGTCAAATGAACGTATAGTTAGAACTCGCTCGCATAGATGTAGACGGTAAGCGACGGTGAATGAGATCGTTTACTTGCGAGATAGTTCGCGATCATACATTCTTGTACACGTAGACGTACGAAGCGAAACACGCGAGAGACATGTCATGTGGTGGCATGAGATGCAAGCGGAGAGCGATTTTTGATTTTCCGTTATTAATGTCACGATCGCTATGTTTCTATTCAACTGTGGTTCGAAACACCACGTATGACATGATTGGCAAACGGAAACTTATCATAACTATCTCTATCTCGCATGTACACTTTTAAAATATGTAAGGGGTTTTTTACATTTACTTATAGTTTCAAAGATTTTATTTTACAATTGTTTTTATTGTGTATAAAGCAAGAATAGTATCTATGGAAGCATCTATTCAACAATTATAATACAATAGTTTAATCTGCTAATTCAATTACTAAGTAAATCTAAATAAGTGCACCTAACAATAAATATAATTGTAATTAGTAGACTATGTTGCCGTTCAATAAATGTTGATAAGTAATTGATTAGATAACAATGTAAAAAAATGTTGAATAAACACTAATTAAGGTAACTGATTTAGTTTTACATCCATTATATCTCACAACTTTTTGTAGTGAAAGAACTGCAGTAGAAATGTCTATAACATATTTTTTTGAAATAAACTGTTCATAAAAATATGACGTTAAAATAAATTACGCAAATTATTATACCACTCACTAAAATATAAAGTGTGTGATCAGATCTATGTCGGAACCAACTCGTGAATGTCCTAACAGTTCACGTAGCTCGCCTTAAATACCCTTGAGACCGACATATTTTTCAACTCTACCGTATTATTGTAACATTTACGAGTATGTCTCTATATTTTAATATGGTGCACACTTATCTGTAATATTTTTTACTCACAACTTCTTGCCTACTTGAAACAAATAATCATATTTTTTAAAGAGAAAATATATTAATTTATTTGTTTTTCTTGACGTAAATTAACTGTAAATTATAATAATCAATAAATAAATCTAAAATCTACCATTGTTTATTTATTTTTAGTGTAATTTTAAAATCTGCCAGAAGGTCAATATTTTTATAATTTAAACGCGCAAATAGGTTTCACGCACATCTTTTTTGATCTTCCTATTTATTATAATCATTTTATTTATTAACTAGCTGTGCCCGTGACTTCGTTCAAGTGGACTACAGAATTCCCGTGCGAATCTTGCTCCCCCGCTCCCGGCTATTTTAAAGACAAAAATGCTTATTGTGGGTGTTCCTTAGAAGATAGGTATATATATTCTCCCGGACTTTTTGTAGGTCTTTTTAATGTATATAATTATGTAGTACATTAATTTGCTATATCTCTTATGGTTTACTCAGCATAAGCCATATAAGCCCCGAATTGATTCACCATAACCAGTTTTTTTTAATTTGTGCGGAACCCTAATCTTTTTTCTAAAATAAAAGTAGCCTAAGTTACTCCCTATATCATCAGCTATCTGTCAGTGAAAGTCCCGTCAAAATCGGTCCAACCGTTTCGGAGATTACCCGGTACAAACAGACAGACAAACAGACAAAAATTTTAAAAATGGGTGCTTTGTTATACGTGTCGTATATACTTTCATATAAATTTAGTAAAAAGCTGTTATTTTGACATTACAAATAGACACTTCAATTTTATTAATTGTATAGATAAAATTACAATTATTATTATTATATAAAATTAAAGAGTCGTCCACCATCAGACGACATAAGACACTGCGAAGCGTCACCGATTTATGGTAGATATTCCACCAGTGCGCACAAACCATTTTGCTAGCACATTTATAATGCGCACCGCTAAAGAGTGGAACACTTTTCCGAATTTTGTATTTGCCGATAATTAGACAAGCCCGATCTAGACAAGGGTGCTTCATCGTAGACCACATCATCACTTACGATCATGCGAGATAGTGGTCAAACGCAAGCCTATCCATAGTAAAAAAAAAATCGAAACAAATTTTACTATACATTTATTGAGTGTTATTTCCGTCAGAAAAAAGACCGGAGTTATTCTAAGTAGCGTCTAAAGAAGATTTACTTTATAAAAGTAAATCAATACATTTACCAGGTACTAGGTACCTTCGATTCCCTTTTGATTTACACCACTCACTGGGTACATGTAGATGGAGAACTGAAAAGAACAATTTCATTGTACAACGAAACTCAGTGAATACGAGAGATTGTATTTGTATCGAATTTGGTTTATGCATGTTGAATTGCTATAGTATTTTACAACTTATACTAGTCCATATAGTACAATTAATAAAATTGAAGTGTCTGTTTGTAATGTAAAAATAAAAGCTTTTTACTAAGCACTTAAGAAAGTATATACGATACCTATAACAAAACACTAATTTTTATAATTTTTTGTCTGTGTGTTTGTTCCAAGTAATCTCCGAAATGGTTAGATCTATTTGGAGGGAACTTTCATTGACAGATAGTTTATGTTATAAGGAGTAATTTAGGCTACTTTTATTTAAGAAAAAGAATTAGGGTTCCGCGCAAATAAAAAAAAACTGGTCATAATGAATCAATTCGGGCGCTTTAATGGCTTACGCTGAGTATACCATAAGAAATATATTACATTAATATACTACATAATTTTAGATATTAAAAAAGACCTACAAAAAAGTCAGCGAAAATAATCATTTTTGTTTTGAAAATAGCTGAGAGCGGGGGAGCAAGATTCGCGCGGACATTCTGTAGTCCACGTGAGCGAAGCCACGGGCATAGCTTGTAAATAACAAATAGAAACGTGCATTAGTAGTTGCCCCAAAACTCCCTTGGCTGAGTATTTGGCAAAATCTCAAACTGTTTAGTAATACTTTTTTTTTTTTTTTTATAATTTACTTTAGGTTACAATACCTTTTTAGGGTTTTAAGTATTTAGGGTTTACTTGTGTGGGTAAACAGGTAGCATTTTGCATAATAAAACCATATTATTTTACACAACTGAAGTGGATTGAAAATAATAACAAGGACCGTGAGTTCTAAGATGTAACAAAAACTCCCTAGATAACCACCAATTTGTTGCAATACTGAAATCGTCATAAGATGGGACACTATATTCACTCGATAATGGTAGTAATGGGCTTTTAAAAAAAAAGAACCAGTTTTGTAAAAAGAAGAAGGAGAAAAACAACTCCCTTGTTTGTTCTAACAATGAAGCATACATCTAGTTAGTGCTTGGTTTGAACTTTAAAGATTTGAAAAGTGTCCTAACCACATGACATTGGCAGAATTGTTTATATTCACATACATTACATTTAATAATAAGAAAAATATTAGTAGTGACAGGAGACGATAATAAACAAATTTGCATTTACTCGTATTCAAAGATAAAATATACCATATATTATTGACTCGTTCTCGCCCTACAATTTCCATTCGATTCCAAATCGATTAGAGGACGAGACACGTACGGCGAGACCGGCTCGCGGCATAACGCCATGATTTACATGCGGAACGCATTGACATGTAAATTACCTAAGTATATACGTCGTCGCACTGGTCTCGCCTCGAGACGTTCGTAATAAAGCAGTTTTTTGAAAAATATACGCTCGTTAATTCTCCGCCATTTTTAAATAAGATTATATCACATGTTTTTTACCTGACTCCTAAAAAGGAGGGTTATGTTTGTTCGAGCGTATGTATGTATGTGTTTATGTGCGCGCGGTTCGTAGAATCTACAACCTGAGATCTTTCGAATCAATAAACAACAAATTGCAGGAATATAGTATATTAACTTTAAAATCTAGCTTGAGTAAGTTTTTGCGAAAGTTATCAAGGATGTATTTGGAACCCTCCAAATACATCCTTGATAACTTTCTCACACTCTATTCGGCATTTTGGCTGTAGCGCGAAAGCTATAGATTTCTTCATAACGTATCCTTCAAATACCTTGCCGATCGCGATTCCTCTTGAATCTTTTCAACGATGTCCATTTTTATTTAATTAATTAGGATCATATAAGTTTTGCTATGTAGTTTTTGCCATTCTGTCTTGCAATAAGCGTTTACGATCCAACGTAACGCCTCGGCGCTGTCAACCCACTCAAATTTATTACAGTCGTGGTAAATAATAACGACGTAGTTATGTGGTAAGTACACGGTTTTAACATCGAAGACATAACAAAGTCTAGCTAAGTGTTATTCCTTTGATAAGTTTATGAGGGTAGTTTCACATTTAACTTCCTGATATTTCTAGATCTTTATGTCGACTTAACAATGTAAATGTTTAATAAAATATCCTAACAAAAACATGCTATAAAAAACGGGTCAAATCTCGATTGAGATAATTTGTCAATAAAAAGTCCAGGAGGTGGATATAAAAAACGAGTAGTTTTGTCTAAAATCTGACCTATCTCTTAATCGATAAATTCCATTCTTTAGAGTCTACTGTGTCTAATTATATGAGCCTAAAACATTTTAATTAAGATTAATGGATATATATATATATATATATATATATATATATATATATATATATATATAGCGACTTTTTAATCATAGACTATTTTTAGTTTGACATTTGCATTATGAACCTAAACAATGAATATTATATCAATTGCTGTCACTTTTCATTGAGTGACAATGTCAATATTTTGAGGGGTCTAAGTTCAATGGAACTGGTGGTCTTAGGATTCGCAGTATTAATTTATTTAATTTAATATATTATTAACAGATATTATAGATAAACTTTAGCTTTTTGTACTCCTTCTTCATTTAAACTTTAACCATGCCAAATCTCACAATCTTCCGTGCACGCAATAAGCTTAAAACGGAGTAGAAAGTTTTTGCTTCACGTATTAATACAATGATGATGATAACAAATGACGGTTAACGGGTATACTTTGATGCAGAACGAGTCGCTTTTACTGAACCTACCGGAGTTAAGGGCCGTGAGATGCCAGAGATGCGTGTCGGAGTGCTTTTACGAGCTAACGTTCCCGTTGCAATGCTGTGAGCGTCACCACTGCGGTCGAGTCTAGTTACGCTCTGCAGAATCTTCCAAGGATTTTAATTTTGATGATTTAAAAAAACTTTTTATCGTAATATCTTTGCAGCTAACTATACTTCAAGTAATATACTAACTGCATAGTCTCCTAACCTGTCGAATTTTTTAAACCCCAAATCAAAAAGGGGAGTTGTTATAATTTTAACGCGTGTACCTGTGTGTCTGTCTGTGGTATTGCAGCTCACAAACAGTTGAACCGGTTGTTTAAAAAGTGACTTGACGGAGACTGTTCTTACATAACATACCATCACGCCTGTATCCCTGAAGTGTTAAGCAGAAGTGTACTAATGTACACCCACAGTTCGCCGAGAATGTTTTTTAGGTCCCATGTAATAGGGGGCGAGCCTATTGCCATTAACCGGGAACAAATACCAAACTCCGGGATGCTATTGAGAGTTTAATAGAAAAATCCAATAACACTTTGCTCAACCCGGGAATCGAATCCAGGACTTCGATCAAAGGCAGTTACAGATTGCCGGAGTGATTAATATTTTATGGTCACTACTCCACTCCCAAGGGTCGTAGCGTGGTGGAGTAAAGTGTCATATAACCTTTCTCGATAAATAGGCTACAGAATTTTTCTAATTTAAGTGGTATTGCCAAAGATTAGAATATTCACACACATAAAAAAATCAATATTTTGAGCATTAATATTAGTATAAATTCTCGTTGAAGGTTGTTCCTGCCACATCCTGCCAACAAGCGTTGCACGCCTTCAATCGATTCACACGTTTCGCAATTTAGTTGTAACAAGTGTTTAATATTAAAAACTAAGGTAATTCGTTTTAATTTAAAGTAGTAAAGTCTTGTCTCACGATTCACTATCAAAGGTTAATTTGAATCGAACAGCAATGTTCAATCGGGAACGTCTCGTGAGTTCATTGAATACAAATTGCGGCCGTAAATGTTAACTAGCAAGTTACTGAATGCGTGACGTCAGCGGTGGGGTCGTGTTCACGTTTATTATGTCAAAGGTTAGAGAGAGAATTTATGTATATACATATATTTTGTATACTGGCTGTGCCCGCGGCTTCGGTCACGTGTACTACATAATGCCCGTGCGAATCTGGTTTACCGCTTATTGCTTATTGTGGGTGTTCTTTAAAAGATTTGTAGGTCTTTTTAAAGTATATGATTATTTAGTACATTAATTTGCTATATCCCTTATGGTTTACTCAGCATAAGCCATTTAACCCAGATAAGCCTGAAACTAAAATTTTCTGAAAATTTTGAAAAAAGTTACATTATTTAGTTTATTAGATCTTATGCAACATAAAAAAAATTATGAAAAAAAAATTAAGTGTAAGGCTTTCAGGGAAACAGCCGTCCTATATGTAGGACAGTAGGATAATAAGAGGAAATAAAAGACCATTTATGACAAAACAGAATGTAATTAAAAAGTGTAGTTTATTAGATAACTATTGATTATAATATCCATTGTTATATGTAATTTACTAGATTAACACTATTTATGAATGATATGTTTCAAAACACTTGACACACACTCCAACATCACATTTCTTGCAACGTGTCAAACATTTTTTGTGACATTGACGACAGTGTGTTTGCTTCGATTGAGGAATAACCAGATGATTCATTTGGTCTTTACGACTATCAGCATGTTCATGATGGGAGGGTCGGCTAGGCCCTCTTTTGGCATTTTTTCTGTTTGATTCAATCAAAGCAATTGCTACCCTTCTGCGAAAGCCAAGATGATCCAGTTTTCCATGATTTATTTTATATAACTGCCATGCATTATGTTCGGCAAGATCAATCATGTGTGTGAGCAACGGCATGTACCATTTCTTACCTCGTATACCAATTCGGTAATGTGAAATATTTTCATCAGACCGATCCACTCCTCCCATATATTTGTTATAGATGGACACCATATGTGGTTCTTCTATGACAATGTTTCTCTTTTCACTTTGTGAGAAGCGTTTGGCAGATTGTTTAGGATTTATTCCTACAGCATTAGAAGCAATACTGAATATATTATAGTCATGCCATTTAGCAATAATGAACGTGTTGTCATGTGTCGTTCTGTAATCGACAGCACCACGTTCCTTTTTTTTCAGTAACTTCGATGTAATCAGAGGACAACTAGATGTCCTGTTTTCTCGAACTGTCCCAGTGCAACGAAGGCCTTTCTTTGTTATCTCTTCAAGCAAGGGCGTCCCCGCTTGCACCCAGCCCCATTCTTTATATATTGGATTGCACATAGTTGTAGCACCTTGGTATGGTTCCATCCATAAAACATACCCTAACCGTGTAGCACCAACCCAAGCTTTGAACCCGTACCTAATAGGTTTACCTTTTATGTGCAATTTGCAGCCATGTCTACCATAGTAGGGGATCATGGCCTCATCTACACTGTAATGCTCTTCAAGAGGAGAAAACTCTAAGAACTTTTTATTTAGAAGTGTAGTTAGTGTGTCCCCTAGTTAGGGGACGTACTTTTGTGTATTTGTCTTGCAAATCCAGATTATCATTGACATGAAGGTGGCGAAAAATAAAGTCAAATCTATCCCTAGTCATAGCCGAGCTGATCAATTCATTCTTTGTATCAGGGGAGTTTTCCCAATACATTCTTCTACGGGGGAGCCATGAATAACCACTAACCAACAATATGCCGATGAAACATTTCATATCTTCAGTGGTTATGTCTCCAGGCAAATTCTTTTTGACAGCATATTTATTGCTCTCTGACACCAACGACGAAATAACATCTTCATCTAAGAAGTTTTCAAACCACTCAATTGGGCGCTTATCTTGGCAAGCGCCTTGAACATCTGGCCAATTCACGGGATTTTTTGCCAAGTCCCGTTTTCTCCATACGTAGGTACGCCTACGTTTAGTTCGACCTGTAGAATCAGAAGGTTCTTCTTCTGTATCACTCACCATAATCTGCCCTTGAATCATTACTTCAGCCGGTTGAAGCAGAATGTTTCGTGGCAAATTATTCAAAGTTACATTATCTTCTTCACCCGAATCTTCGTCAGTGAGACAGTCAGGATCAACAGGAGGAGGTAGAATACATATCAGTCGTTCTCTATAATCTTCTTCATTATCAGAAACATTTTCTAAAGCATCTAAAATTTCATGCACAGCTAACGGTCTGTAAAGAAAAAGTTGTATTATTGTACTAAAATCATGTATATTATCCTACTGTCCTATATATAGTACGCTAGTATTTGTAACAAGTTATACGTAATTTATTTATATTATTTTGCTAGAATATTTATTTAGTACAAAAGTTAAGGTTATCAACTAGATATTAACTCAGAAAAAAACAACTCACGAGTAAAATATAACTTTTTATACATACCTGTTATTTGCCATGTCTGCAACGCACTTTTATTACACACTTATAAGGTAAAATATAAGGTAAAAACTGTTAAAATAACTGTCTTTTTATTTTTTCTAATAAAGCTGACTCGTTTCTTACTGCAAATCATAAGACTAAATAATCTTAGATAAAGAGGGTATTCTGATTTTTTTTTTATTTCTACTGTCCTAAATATAGGACAGTAGGCTTATCTGGGTAAGCGCCCGAATTGATTCAGCATGACCAGTTTTTTTATTATTTGTGCGGAACCCTAATTCTTTTTCTAAAATAAAAGTAGCCTAAGTTACTCCCTATAAAATCAGCTATCTATCAGTGAAAGTCCCATTAAAATCGGTCCAGCTGTTTCGGAGATTACCCAGAACAAACAGACAGACAAACAAAAATTTGAAAATAGGTTTTTTGTTATAGGTATCGTATATACTTTCATATGCATTTAGTAAAAAGCTGTTATTTTGACATTACAAACAGACACTTCAATTTTATTAATTGTATAGATAAAGCTTGTTACAGCGGGATTTAATATAAAATTAATAATTTTAAATAAGAAGTACACAGTTTATTTTAATGGTGAAAATGTGTACATCTTCCTTAGCAACTTATGTAAAGCAATGATGGTTCAGTGGTAGTATCAACGAGCACTGGGTCGATTGACATAAGTTCGAATCCCTGCAATGATCCTGAGCTTTCGGTGAAGGAAAAGATCGTGGTGAAACCATAGCACGGTGGTAGGGCATTTTCTAATGCCAGTCTCGCTAGCTTCCACCCTCAAGTTGAAAATTTGTCGCCAAGTATCTATAGGTGTATTTTGGCAAGTGCATTTGAGAGCCATTTTTACTATTAAACTTAGCGTGTTACCATCTTAAGCCACATGGTCACTTAAAATCAGGTGAGACTCTCGCGGTAACGCTAATCCCAAAAATAATTATGAAAATATATTGAATGATAGTGATGTCTGGAAGTGACTCCTTCTCTTTGCATTCACTAAATCATCATCATTATATTAATACGTGAAGCAAAAACTTTGTACCCCTTTTTAAGCGTATTGCGTGCTCGGAAGGCTGTGAAACTTGGCATGGTTAAAGTTTATATGCAGAAAGCTAAAATTTATCTATAATATCTGTTACTAATATATTAAACTAAATAAATTAAAACTGCAAATTCTAATCCGACCAGTGCCATTGAACTTAGACCCCCCAAAATATTAATATTGTCACTCAATGAAAAGTGATAGCAAGTGATATATAATATTCATTGCTTAGGTTCATACTGTAAATGTCAAACAGAAAATAGTCAATATTTAAAAGTCGCTGGTCGAATTTTGGTCATTGGGCAACCGCTAGTTATTTTTATTGTACCTAATATATTAACACTTGTTTAGTTAGAAAAAAAAACCCGATCGAGTTTCTTACCAGTTCTTCTTGATGTCTGGGGTGTTTTCCGAACCGGTAGTAGTGTTATGACATTTATAAGTGCCTTTTTAGGGCCTAAATTGAATAAAGATTTTTTTGATTTTTGAAAAACCTGTTAGAATACCTTTCTCAATTAGCGGTTATGTATCCGGCTGCAAATAAAAAATACAAAGTATTCATGACAATTCACTTGATTGTGTCTGGGAAAATGAATGCACTGTTTAGAAGATAACATTTTAGATCCACAAGTCTACACGCCGATTGTGTAAATCATCATAAATTCTAATAATGTAATTCATGTCACTCGGTAAACACATCGCAATTTATTCAGGAAGCTTTCATTGACTCATCAACTTGACCACAAACGAATAACGCCTTTTTATCAGCACAGTTAAGGTTGGTAATTGTTTGACGATGCAACTTCCACATTAGCATCTCAATGGCTCTGGGGTATAACTCCAACGAAATCAATAAATTCTAGAGACCAGTGATTTAGCTACAAGTGCTACGCTGTGCTACGGTGTAGCGCTACGGCGTAGAGCGATCACCGTCCGGCGTAGTTACAATCGGCTGATAATGCAGATTCAAACTGTATTTGCTTGTGTTTTGGTTGGAAAATTCTAATACTACGTGTCGTACGAATTTCACCTTTGGTGTTTCTTGTTAAAGTATATTTTCGATGTAGCTTAACCTTTGTGGCATCCAAAATATCTGACCGACATTACAATCCGTGTTCGAGATTAGAATCAGTTCACCAAACGCCACGCAATGTTAAGGAATAAATCATTTATAATTGATGAAATACCTAAAATTCCAGTATTTAGTACATGCGATAATTTAAATTATCCAATTAACAATAACCAATATATGAGTTTTAAAAGTGAAATTACATATAAACATAATATGAGGAAGATAAACAGTAATAATAGAAAACATTTTCCGCATAGTAATATGTCTATTATTATACGTCAATTGATAGGCTATAAGAATAGTCAATCATACTTATAGAAACCATAAGGAAAATAAACTTATAAATATTTAAAATTATTTTTATTAATTCCTCACCAACTTTGTTGAAAGTTTGCCCACAGGAAGTATATAACAATAAATCGTTGATAGGCTTTAGGAATTGTCAATAATATACGTACAATAAAACAATGACACAGTTAGATACAGTGTAACAAAAGCAAAATATATTAATTAACACACTCACACACACAAACCCACACATTACTTAATAGACATCTTTTTAAATACATTCATACACACTTATTGTTGTCGTTGGGTATCAATAAATAATGTAATTCATGAACTACTTCTTAATTGGCTCTTTAGAATTATATTACATTCTTTTTTTTTATTTTTAAAATGTGTTAATTAGCACACTCATACGCACATACATTACTTAATAAAAATCTTTTTAAATACATTCATACACACTTTTCGTTGTCGTTAGGTATAATTATAAAATGTAATTTATGTACTACCTCTTATTTAGCACTATAGTATTATATTCTAATTTGTTACAATTCTTAAAATGTGCTGTATAGTTTGTATATCTTAAATTAATAAATAAATGTGGAGTCTCTGGGCACCACTAGTATATTAAATAAACATATTTTTATACCTGTCCCACATTTGCAATGTATGCTATGATCATAAATCATGAATCATCGTGAGCAATCAATCAATCAATCAATCTGATCAATCAAAGCGTAAAATTAAGAGAGAAGATTATTTTTAATACAACAGAGTGTGGCAGATTCGTGCTTCTTCGTACAACCGACCTTCTACGAAAGCGCGAAAGATTTTCAAGATGGCTAAACACTTGAACTTAGATATCGTAGTCACTAGACCTATATTGCTTCATATGTTGCACTAAAATTAGTCGATATATGAGGACGCAAGTGTAAAGTATAATAGTATGAAATTTAACTAAGATTAACACCACATTTTTTACGTTAATTTCATTAAAAAAATTAACACGAGAAGTATTTGTCATTTCTGAACTAATATGCTATAAGTAGATAAAAGTTTAAAAAATACTAGACGGAGAAAGTACTGTGTAATAAACGGGTGCGAAGACGCGGGCAATATAATAAATACCTACATAATAAATGAATAAAAATAACGTACATTACTCAAGTACATTATACTTTTTTATTTGTGAATTAATTTTATAATTGGACAAGTAGTTTCAGAGTTCCTACAAAAATTTCCAAATATCTACATTTTCAAATAGATATTAAAAAATAACACAAGCAATGACATTCATAGTAAGGTGTTTTGTTCATTTATTATGAAATAATATATTAGGTCTTTACCTATGAATTTGCCATTTTGTATGAAAAAATTTAAACGAATTTTTTTCATGTATTTTTTATTTGTATTAATCGAAGTAATCACCCATGCAATCAATGCATCTTTGCCAGCGCAGTGGCAGTTTATTGATGCCCTTCTTAAAGAAATCAGCTGGACGGGAGGCAACAAATTCTTCAAGGCATTTTGTACTGCCTCTCGGGTATTGAATTTTTTTCCCGTCAAGGAGTTATCCAAATTCTGGAAAAAGTAGTAGTCTGTAGGCACAAGGTCTGGTGAGTAGGGTGGGTGACGGAGAACTTCCAACCCCAGTTCTTGCAACTTGGAGACCGTCTGCTGTGCAGTATGAGGTCGCGCGTTGTCGTGCAGGAGCAGCGGAGACGAGCGATTGACCAATGCTGGTTGGAGATGTGCAAGCTTCTCCATCATTGTGTTCAGTTCTTCATAGTACACATCTGCAGTAATGCTCACCCCGTTTGGTAAGAAGCTGTGATGAATCACACCGGCGCTAGACCACCAAATAGTGACTATCACTTTTATAGGGGTAAGTTTTCGTTTAGGGCATTGTTTAGGTGCTGAACCAGGATCCAACCAACTTGCTGAGCGCTTAAGATTATCAAACAGAATTCATTTTTTATCGCAGGTAACAATGCGGTTCAAAATTCCTTCATTTGTGTGTCTGTTGAGCAGTGCAAGGCACGTCTCGACGCGTACTTCGCGCTGGCGATCATTGAGTTCGTGGGGCATCCATTTGTCAAGCTTTTTACCTTGCCAATTTGACGCATCAATTTTATTTTGACGATAACGTCGAAAGCTGCTGCTAAATCAGCCGTAGATTGTGTATCATCAGCTTCCACAATCGCCTTTAATTCGTCATTGTCGACCAAAGTCTTCGGACGACCGCGAGGTTCATTTTTCAGGTCGAAATTCCCAGAACGGAAGCGAGCAAGCCAATAACAGGTGGTGCGTTGGTTTGTAGTGTTAGCTCCGTAAACGTCGTTGATGTTGCGTGCTGCTTGTGCCGCGTTGCTGCCACGACGGTACTCATATTCCATAATTACTCGAATTTTTAACGTATCCATGATGACAAAAAAGATTGAAATGCGATGAAAATATAACACTAATCAATAAACAAATGACTACTTTTGGAAAAAGAATTCCATGTTATTAAAATAAAATTAATTTGAAATTAGAATTCTTAGCCAAACAAAAATTATTTTGATTTGAAATAGCCAGTACTGTAGAACGGCAATTTCATAGGTAAAGACCTATTATTATATGAAGTATATTATATCAGATAAAAAATAGTTATTTCACTGATCTTCGGTAAAAACATACTGGAATCACATACAGGTAGAGTATATCGATATTGTCATTGTAAATTTTACTAAAAATAAACTTTATTAGTAACTGAATATCACTCGTTTGGTTCCATAACGCAATGGAACAAAAACGGGCCAGAAAGATAATGATTGTCCAACTCAATATTAGCATTTATTTGTCCGGAATTTCCGAAAATAATAAAATCACCCTGAAGATACATTCTCGATGAAAACGGAAATACCTTACTAAATAAATAAGTCATAAAATTTCTTCGCAACAAAATTTCCTAAGCTACCATAAATCAAAGATAAATCTTAAAACAAAGCACTCTTAAATTCATGAACTCCACACAACTCACTACCGATTTGAAAGCCAAAACAAAGTAACTTTCTCTTTTTACAGCAGAATACAATACTTTGAAAACCGCAAAGTGTAAACTCATATAAAAAATTTAATCCTAAAAAGCCGGAAGGTAAATAAATAACCCCTTTTCAACCCTTATATTATGACAGCTTTGATTTTCCTTTTAGTTTTAACAAGAGAACAGTACACATAAAAACTTTTGCTTAAGAAAGAAATAATATTTTAACTTTGTAATTTACACGTATAGAGAGAACTACAAATCTGTACAATTAATAAAATTGAACTGTCTGTTTGTAATGTTAAAATAACAGCTTTTTACTAAATGCATATATATCTATAACAAAATACCCATTTTAATTTTTTTGTGTGTCTGTCTGTTTATTCCGGGTAATCTCCGAAACGGTTCAACCGATTTTGATGGGACTTTACTGGCAGATAGCTGATGGTACAAGGATTAATTTAGGCCACTTTTATTTTAGAAAAATAATTAGGGTGCAAATTAATGTATTACATAATTTTACACATTAAAAGATCTAAAAAAAGTCAACGAGATTTTAAGCCAGTTTTCTAAGGAACACCCATAATAAGCATTTTTGTCTTTAAAATAGCCATGTATTCCACGTGAGCGAAGCCGCAGGCACAGCTAGTATATTAAAAAAAGTTGCGTAACCAGACCCAGGATTATTTCCACACAGCTGGGTCATTTAAAGACCTTAAAAATTACTTTGTTCTTAACCTACATTAGTCTGAGTACCAACATTACGTAATTGATTTTAGATAGAAAAACTGTAACAACGGAAATCAAATAGTAACTATTCATAAAAAGCAGATACAGGGTTAATTTTTCTTTAAATAAAATGCCTGCTATTCTTTGATTGTATTACATGAAACAAAACTTGCAGTGGCTTCCTCGTCTATCGAAGACGTTTGGCTTTACTCACCGTGTTTTATTTCACCGCAGAGATTAAATTAAACGGATTATATAAAACCATTCAACTTAACTCCCACGATACGGGCATTCCTCCGTGCTAACTTTAAATAAACCAAGTTGCCCATTTGCCGAGTTTTGTTCAACTTAGTCCAGGCTTTGACCCAAGTTTTAAGCAAGTTTTCTATTCACTCGCCAAGTTTTACTTGTTAGAGCAATTTTTTAAACTGTCAACCGCAGGGGACTCCCTTTTGTTGAAATATTTAATGAGCTTAAAAAGGCACACTTATCGTCTCTATATATATAATAAAAATAGTAAACACAGTCTATAAATATCCCATCGATGGGCAAAGGCTTTGTCCAATGAGAAGGAACGGTATTAAACACCATACCATCCCTGGAAATATTGACGATTTCAAATATCGAAAAATTTATAAGTCTATTTTTAAATCCGAGTAGTCAAATGACATTTCGTGTGTTGGAAGTTAATTGGATTTAAATAATTGTGATAACCACCAATCTAAATTAATGGTAAAAAAAACGTGTGGTGTCGTGGGACACCAGATAGGAACGAAGTTCTTCATTAAAAAATATTAATTTCAAATTCTATTCGAGGTATAAAGAAAATAATTATTCGGATATACATTTTTTATTATGATTTTTTTTATTGATAAAAAAAAACTATAAAATTATCTTGACACCATAATTTTATTTACAATTATTTATCTATACATATAAAATACTTTGTCCTGAATGACTGACTGACGGATCAACGCACAACGCAACAACGGTTTAGTCGTAGAGACCTGAAACTTGGAGGGTGTGTTTTTTGTATGACGTAGCCTCCAATAAGAAAGGATTTTCCGAAATTTGAACCCTAAGGGGTTGAAAAAGAGGGGCAAAGTTTGTATGAGACAACTCACGTTGTCAACTCACTTCCTTGGTCCAATCTACTTCTAATTTTGCATAAACCGTTTTTAATAGAAGTGATGGAAGACGTGTTTCGTATCTTATTGAAATTCATCTCCTAACGGGGTTAAAAGAGATAAAATTTATTTTGGCGGTGATTTACTTCGAAGTTGATAGCGATACTTCTTAGGGCTTTTGATTTAAATTATATTTTATTTTGACACGTCATGTTATAAACTCAATCCGATTTTATTCAAAAAAGGTTGAACTTACTTATAAACATAAGCAAATACTATCATAAAAACTATAGCTTTATAGTAATTTCAATAAGGTACATATTTGTGTGATTATCGAATTATGTATATAATATTAATAGCAAACTGAAATAATAACAGACATCACGTAGACTGTACATTAGACACTGTATAGTCATTATATATATATACTATACATAAAAATCTTCCCCTTTTTTTTTGTCAAGTTTTTCTAAAAAAACGTAGAACATGCGAAAATGAAGATCGAATACGGTAAGCAAAATCGCAATTTTCATTGGCCAACCGCGAAATGTTACTTTTTTGTAAATAATTTTTCATAATTATGTAAACATAATATGTAGTTGGTAATTGAGTATTTTGAATAATACATCTTTTTTTTAAATCGTTTATAGGTTTAACGTTATGACCACAATTGCATCTGCTCTTAAGTGACGATGACGCCCATGATGGTAACACGATAGATTTACACTCTGATTTATAATTTGCGCGGCTAAAATGACAGCTGCGAACGACCTTTTTTTTTAATGTTGTAAATGTGGAGCATATTGTATTAGTATAGCTATTCCAAAATTATACATCGAATTGTTTTGACAGGACTCCTCGATTTTTTTTTTACTTTTACAGGATTAAAGAACAGAGTGGTGAATGATGGTTCACTGGAACATTTATCAAGTTTTATAAAGTTCACAATATCTTTCTACCACTGTTGGTTTGTTGCATTATTGACGTAAAAATATGATGTTTCAATCCTTAACTTTATAGTTTATTATCCCAAATATCGTATATTTTTTTAATTTTTACAACCAAGTTAGCAAACAGGCATACGGCCTGTCTGATGGTAAGTGACTACCGGCTAGCCTACGGATGCTTGTAGTACCATGGGTATTACTAGCGCATTGCCGACATTGAACCCCCTCTACCCATATCCCATCTGATTAGTCCTTCTTTTTCTTTCTATTTATTATCAAACTAGCTGTGCCCGTGGCTTCGCTCACGTGGATTACAGAATGCCCGCGCGAATCTTGCTTCCCCGCTCCCGGCTATTTTAAAGCAAAAATGCTTATTGTGGGTGTTTGTTAGAAGATAGATATATACTCTTCCGGACTTTTTTGTAGGTTTTTTTAATGTCTATGATTATGTAGTACATTTATTTGCTATATCTCTTATGGTTTACTCAGCATAAGCCATTTAAGCGCCCGAATTGATTCACCATGATCTGTTTTATTTATTTATGCGGAACCCTAATTCTTTTTCTAAAATAAAAATAGCCTAAGTTACTCCCTATATCATCAGCTATCTATCAGTCAAAATTAGTCCAACCGTTTCGGAAATTACCCGGAACAAACAGACAGACAGACAAATTTTTCAAAAATTGGTGTCCTGTTATATGTATCGTATATACCTTCATAAGCATTTAGTAAAAAATGTTATTTTGACATTACAAACAGACACTGAATTTTATTAATTGTATAGATGTGTTTGTTCGCAAATCTACCAAAGTCACGGGAATACAACAGTTTTATTATTTTTGTAATCTGCTAGCTAATGTAATCTGACAAAATGGCGGCTTCCTTGTTAAAACTGTCTAGGGAGTTTTTGTGGCAACTTAAAATACATGTCCCATTACAGTTATTATTTATATTTTACTTCAAGTGTCTACAATAACCAAACTTTATATGCCGCTAAATTCACATAATATTGGATTACATAAATAACATACATTTATTCATTGAAATAATAACCAACACGTAACAGATCAAGTTTCCGCTAAAAACTTATCTGATTAGTTAATCTGTGACAATTGAAAGGCTCCCCGTTCGCTTCCCGCGTACCGGTACCGCCTTTTGTTTGTATTGTGAAGTAGAAACGTGTAGCCGGTCATTTTATTCACTCGGTCTCGTATTCCATTACGGGATTATTCACTAGCGTAACACGAAAGCATGTCACGCGAACAGCAATATCGCACGTGCATTATGTACAGTATCGCCGGAGGCGGCGCGGCGGTGCCGACGCTCCGCGGTCCGCTATCGCTTAATGCCGGCTATGCATAATGCACGTGTCATCTGCGGTACGCTTCGGGCGATCTACGTGTTTAAAGTGCACGTGTAGCGCCATCTGCACGTCAGTTGACAAATGTTGCTACTCGTACAATTTTATTACACATTATGGTATTTTATTGTATACTATGATCGTCGTCAAAGTTATTATTATTTACTTCTATAGAATTTGAATTTACAATAGCATTTTTTTATGATAATACAGTGTAAGAGTAAATAGAAATCGAAATATAGTAAACGTGCAAAAACGACAACTTTGCATTATCTGCCAAAACCAAGGCTTGTGTGGGGGGTTATTAGTAATATTGCTTTAATATATATCAAAATAGTTGAAGAATTGTTTTTCTCGTGGTTTTAACTTTCGCGTCACCGATGACCTCGACATGCTCGTGACGTATTGCGCTTGGGTCAGACTAGCGATGCGTAGTATAGCAGCCTGTGTACATGTATACGCATATGTAAACCAATACATTGTATATACTCGCGTGTATCATAATATGCGTGTTTGACTTTTTGGATGTGTAAAATCTTGTAGTTTCGCGTCACCGACATGCTCTGCAATATTGCCGACTATATTTGATTTAAAAATTCTAAATTGAGATTTTACTTCTGTCGGCAGTCCATAGGGCCTGCCTCTGTTTTTTATTGATATGACTTGTGAGCTGTATTCATTTTTCATCTCTTTGTCCACCAATGTTTTTGATTAGGTTGTTCCAAACTTTATAACTATAACCTCGTCATCAAAATACAATTTTAAAAAATCGTAAATAAAACAATACAGTCGAATTACACTCACAACTAGTAATAACTGTCTGTGTACTAAGAAAATGTTTAGACCAATCTGACAATTTTACGAGCGGTTGGGCAGTTTATAGCCGCAGTGGAAACGTGAAGTACTCCAATCCAACGTCCCAGCGATTAACCATCTATACTGTCCCTTTAAAATGGGAGAACTTTCGTTTTTATTGTTTACGTGATCGTTAATAATGTCGTGTAAACGAACTTTTAATTTGAATTCATTAACTGTTTCTACAAGGGAGGAATGTTAATGGGAGTTTTTATCGTTTTCTAGAAGAAACTTATGGTGGTCTTGTAGATAGCGTTGTATTACATGCTAGGTGATGAACAGCGTAACTAACAGTATTAACTTTTTTTTAACATGGATTTTTTTATAAATGTACCCGTAAATCAGATATTTTAGAACCATCACCATCCGTTCAGTCGAAAGACTTTCACTGCTGAATATAGACTTCCCCCAAAGATTGCAACAACGACCGACCCTGTACTGCTCAAATCCAATAGGTTCGTTCAATCTTTACCAGTTCAACGGTTCACCATGTGACGGGTCGCCACTAGAGAACCCTTCTACTTCAACAGACATTCGTTTAAGTCTATCAACTCTAAGGACTATTCCCATATAAACATTATATTCTGAAATGAATTAAATTATATATATCAGTAAATTGAAATTGACAATGGGTTCTAGGCTGGTTTTACGGTGGAGCGTGATGTATTCGGTAATAGCCCTTGCCCTTTGCCTTCATTACATTGATGGCTCAATTTTTGTTGATTGGTGGCTTAGACACAACCTACAGACGACGTGACACCATATCCCAAAATGAAAAAGAATGAAGTTAATGAAGATATCGAAATAATACCATAGCATGCTGGTATACCTTTTTTCTAACACTCACCTGTACTGCAGACTTCAAGTTGGAACTTTTTTAGTAATTAATCTGACATTGTAATCCAGGAAATACTTTCAAGGGCCATTTTACCTTTAACTCACGTATCACTTTAAATTAATCCAGATTTTTTGATGATAACTTGACTACTGTGTGCAGCGATATCACAAAATAAATTAGTTGAGTTATCATATATTAATTATGATATTTGAATAGAAAGTGGCTCAGCGCTGTACATTGTAATAATTGTTCGAGAGTAGCTGACAAAAAGTATCGCTTGACGCGTCCTCGTTAAAATTCCCGATGACGTTTCACAAAAGGTATTATGAATTAATGATCGCACGGTTTCTGATTAAAGTATGTAATTATTGTAGTTTAATTAATATAATATTCAATATGGACACAAAGATATCATGCAGATCCCCTAGAAAGTGACAAAAAAGGTCAAAGTAAACCAATAGCAAATAATTATTAACCAATAGTTTATACAGATTTAAGCCGATGTTGATTTATATACTGCTTTATGGTTGTCTAAAATACTTTCACAACTGTGAAAATAATTATAATAGTGCAAGAATATCGGTGTAACTTTTAAGTGTGAATGTAGTATAATTTGAAAATTCATTTATTTTACCTGCTTGATTATAAATCACACGTAGGAATCGTTTGAGGACAGTAACTAGGTGTTTGGCGTGGTACTGTCTGATAGACAACAGACGTGGTTTTAGAGAACATGAAATTACCACGTATCTAATAGATATTTAGAGGCCTTGGTGTATGTTTTTTATCAGTCACTATACGATACTAACATAGTTTTATTGCATAGTTACATACATAATTAAACATTTTTATTGTCAATTAACATTACAACAAATCTTTTGAACTATCCTGAACTGCGAAATTTTTTGCGAAGTCTTTTGTAGACGACGAAATGCCTTTTTACACCATTATCTTTGTCCCATATCTATTAATAATATAATAATAATAATATATATTAACGAATTCATCAGAGAATTACAATGCCATATCACGTTGCAGCGTTTGTGCTTACCTTTAATTAAGCTATTCATCAAAACTCAACTTTGCGGCAACAAAACTCATTCGAAGTTTCAATGTATAATGACCGAACAATGTAGGCCTGCTCCGCTCTCCGTGCTCTGTGTGAAAACGGCGGGAGCAGGTTTGCATTAATATTTGCACGGTGTCTGTTTAAAATGGACTCGTTGCAGCGAAACCGCTTCGAATGAAGGTGGATGATGTATGTATTTTTGGAAAGCACCATCTGTTTGCTGGTTAATTAAGGCTTGTAAGTTGCTGTTTTTATCATATACTAGCTTGAAACAATTATTTAGTCTATTTGTAAAAAAAAAAACATATGGCTGATTTTGGAAATTGTTGTATTGCCTTTTTGGTGTTAGCCATCACTATTACTATCAGTCCTTTAGTGTCTGGCTGTTGTGCAATGGTCTCTCTATCCATCCTCTCCGTCTTTATTGTTTCATCACCAATCTTCGCTCTTAACTGTCCAAAATGCAGTGCAGTTCATCTCCCTCATATTTTGCGAGATCGTCCAAAACCAGAGATCCAGACGGTCGCAATTTTAGCTTACAGATAATTCGAAGTTCCATTAATACACTGAATTACATCAGGCAGTACTTGTAAAAAAAAATCAATTTTATGTATCTGATTGCAAAATAGCTTTGTTTTTGTTATAATGTCCATCTATTATTTTACCTGAATTAGATTTTTTTCGTTTTTTTTTTTGTATTTTGCTAAATACCGTATTTTTGTTTTTACTGTTGAACTGCAATTGAATTCACTAACCATAACATTGAGTACAAAATACGTCGTATCATGAAGATAAGAATATACTAACGACTGTTTTCAATAATCTATCTATCCGTTGTTTCAGTTACTAAAGATTGTCAAATATAACATTTTCCTTACTTTTTTATTAATAACCTATCGATGGATAGTTTTTCGTATCTACATATTAAACATATATCCATATCCTTTAACTTGAATAGATAAGAGGAATGCCGATAGATATCTTAAGTTAAAGATAGTACTTAGTATAAATATATACTAATCGGGGATAGTAAACTCAGATATGTTATTGAAAACGGCCGTAAGAAAACAGAATTATCATGGTTTAATAGCTAAAGAGGTATAAGATCTTCTTAAGATTTTTAAGTAACTACTAAGAAATGTTTTTTAATTTCATATCGTATCACATTAGAGTCCGATTTAAATAATTTTGATTATACATACAACTTTTTAAATGAAATTTTTTATGTGTTAAGTTTTTAAATAAAATAATTATGTACTTGTTCTATTAACTCGTAACTCGAAAATCACATTTTGTGATATTATTTTTAATATACATCACTACTGTAGAACAACCAAGCGATATCGCTCGTAATTATGTAACAGAATCTTTTTTAATTAATATTATAAAGATCGATAAATTATGTTTTTATTTGTTTCAATTCGTTAATCTCTGTAACTATCAGTTAGATTTGAAATATTACATTTGTATTTTACAGCCTAATAATAGCCGTGCCCGCGAAATAAAACCTCACTTCACCTCAATCTCACCCTAAGATATTTGACCCGTTTATGCTCTGATAATTCCCAACTAAAATCTTTTTAACTTTTATCACAGTTTAACCATCATATCGATATCATCTAAAAGAAGGCACACCAAGAATGTTCTTTTTTGCAATCATTTACGAAATGTTATGTTTATATAATAACTTTTATTTTATGAACCGTTTTTTTCCAGCGAATAATAACCCTTTATAGTATGCCTGTTTAGTGTAAATTATTTTAAAAAAATTGCACAAAAACACCAAACAACGACATGCATCGTAGAAATGTAGATAGAATGGATACTCTTAATAATTTAAACAGTTAAAATAAAATTAATATCTCTCTAAAACTATGTATAAATAATTAAAAAGTCCAGCCTTAAATTATAATGAATATACGTGCTTACAGAACAATAAATATCAAACCAATTTCGTGATAATTTAAACCAAACCGTACAGCGCCATCTATGAATACTGTTGGAAATTAAAAATACATACGTTTCCAATAATTGTTTTTATTGAAAATTCTATAGGTACATAATGTAAGTCAGAAAGAATATTGAGGACGGGTTATACGGTGCGGCCCGGGTTATCGGGGGGAAATTAAACGCGAGTGAAACGGCGGGGCACAGCTAGCATAGAATAAAATAACGCAAGTTTATGGATAACATACGATTACTAAAGTTGTCGCGAAAACGTCCTATTTTTTGCATTTCGTCTCTTATTCCTTTGCTTTGCCAACCGCAACCCGAGAAAACTAGTTTTGTGGTAGAAAAGTTGTGATTGATGCTCTTTTATACATTATTAAACATAGTATTTTGAACAGCATACAAAAAAAAAAAACATTGACTTTTCTTAGTGAAGTGACTTTCACAATATAATATCCAATTAGCAGATACTCGTAGTTGGTATAAATTACTAAGGCATCGGTGTCTAGACATAAATTCTCAAAAGATTCAGGCATCTTAAAGTACTCTCAGAAACTTTAATTGAATTTAATAGGGGCTTTATTATAAATAACAAAAATAAACTGGTCTTTGTTTAGAATAATATTTTTACGTGATGGATACACTTAGTAAGCATAGAAATTCTTAGTCAGGTTCAATTTTCTTAGTTTTTTTTCTCTATAATAATATCTAGCTGTGACCGCGGCTGCGCTTGCGTGGACTTTAGAATGCCGTCTCTCGGCCATACGCGCGAATCGTGTTACCCTCGCTCCCAGTTATATTAAAGACATAAATGCTTATTTGGGGTAATCCTTGGAAGTGATAAGGTGATAACCTAAGGTGATCCTTAGGTTAGTGTTTGCATATAAAAGGTTTATTATCGATTAATTTGTGAATGTTTTGATATACATTCGAAGATAATCACAAAACTTACACTAATCTTTTCGTACATCTTTATAAAGCGTATGGAATCCACCATGTTGTTCTCTTTGCATCAAAGTAGGATGAACCCATAAGCGTCTGTTTGACTTCTTACTTTCATTTAGCCATTTCTTTACATACAGTATGAAAAACACTACCTCCTTTTTTAAATTAAATTCATCATATTCATTGTGTCTACACGTATGATGTTCGTGGCTAGCAATGTATTACATAAGTCGCAAAAAATGCAAAAATAATATGTTATAAATCTTAATCGATTTTCATAAAATTTTGTAGACGGGAGGTACCTATATGTCATTCCTCAATTTATAGTATATAAGAAGTATTAATAATATAAGTTAAAAAAAAAATTACTACACAAAAATTATTACTGCTCCGTAAAAACACATGCAGAGCCGTGGCCACCTCTAATTTGTCTATTCCAGAACACAGTTTAATAAGATTGTATCAATAAGTATGCTACTATATATCGCATATAAGACACAAATATCTTAGCATTCCATAGATTTACCGTGCAGATGCCGGGTCTATCGCGTGGCAGAGAGAAGGAAACACGAGCAGCCCCCGGGACTTGTGACCCGGGTGTAGTTTTAAGAGGCCTCCTTATGATGCAAATCAGCTCTCACCTTGACTGCACGCGATACTCTCCTTGCCAAGCCAGATTTGGTGAGGGCCTTTAAATGCTGCTGTAGATACCCGTTCTTAAATATAACTTACTGTAGTTCTCGACAGGCCGATGTCTTTTAGCAAGTTATAGAGAGATTTCGCTAGAATACCTCTCGCTCTCACTTCCACCGTATATAAGTAATATTTATTCATTTTTATTGTGTGGTCTATAGGTATATTACTTTCCCACGGTACAGTAAGCTCTACAAGTACTATACGTTTGATTTCTCGAGAATAAAGAAATATATCTGGTCTGGATGTCGAAACACCCATATGCTCTGTGATTTTATAATGCTTTTCATATGTGTCCACTAAAATAGTCCAATCAGGTGCAGAACCTAGGATTGAGAAGGGCTTACATTTAGCATTTACTGTTAATTTGTCTCCTGTTAGTGGTCAATCCTTTTTGAGCCCTAGCTACTGAAAGACTTACAGTTTCACGTATAATTTGAAGTACTGTATCATGGCGATGTGAGTAGTGACCCCTATCAAGAATCACTTTATATCCTACTAATAAGTACCTGCCTGTACTTATAGCCTCATCACAAGTATAGTAAGACTTTCCAGAGGCTTAACAATTAATGTATATATTATATACAAGCTACTATGTATTATTTATTTTATAGTTATGAACCTTATTTAAAAGTTTTATCGCATTTAACTATATTCTCTAATTATCGTAATTTGATCTTGAAGGTCCTTTGATCATATTTGAAATTCGAAGATTTTTCCGTTAGTTTGCGTAGGCGATGTTTATCTAACGACTCAGTTATACATACAATCAAACATAACTTTAGCTAGTTACACTGTACAAATATAAATATAATTAGTTTATTTTAAGTTAACGACTCGATTTGCCTTAGGGGTTAAGTAAATATAATAACTTTTTGAGCTCAATTTACTTATACTGGATAAGTAGATTATGTTGTAAGGTTTTATATTTTTCTTCTTCTTCTAGTTTTGGCGCCGCAAAAAGCACTTGCCAGTGTCAATGTTTTTAAGTCTTCCTAAATTTTCCAATATACAAAGTGGGGTCTTCTGACAAGATCGTGGCTCCCCTGTCAGAACTATCTAGGAAGTTTTGTGACATCTCAAAATACAAGTTTATAATCCACTTCACTTATGCACAACAACCAAACTATATCACGCGAAATGCCACCAATATTAAATAATATAGGGTCAAAAACCTGAGGTAATAAATTAAAAATTAAAACCCCAACATGTCACCTCAAAATCTCGCCAAAAACATCTCCATGTTTATATTTAAGACGTGCAATTTGAACTTTACATAGTAAGAACTTGCTTAACAAAAAAACAAACAGTGTTAGTAGTTTTGGCAATAGCCAGCAATAATACATCCTTTAAAAAGCCTCTTTCCGATGGGAAAACTCGGGCTAAATAACGACGCCATTGACCATTTCATACTCATAGAAATCAACCGTTATATCATTCTGTCGTTGTAGAAGGGCAGTTCTCGAGCGTTCAGGTTTTCTCACGATGTGTTTCATTCACCGTCAGATAATAGTACTACCAATTTAAAGTAGCAAATATACTTGAATTCCGAGAAATAAGATGATCTCTGCCGGGGTTCAAAACAGCTTACATCGAAACAATATTCGGCCGGACTAAACCAGTCGACCACCACGACTATATCTAATACTATTAAGTGAGTAATTCTTGTATATAGTATATACTAGCGACCCGCCTCAGCTTCGCACGGATAGAATTTACAAAATGATGTCTTTTATGTTTAAAAAAGCCTGATTTAGAGTTTATCGTTGTAATATTTATAGTGCATGACTTTGTAGAAGAACTATTGCAAAGGGAGGATTCTCCGGCCAGACGGGTGTTATGTCTGGCGGGCAGCTGCCCAACGATTGTAGTCAGGTTCTTGTATATATACTCAACGATTGAGTTAATTTCTATAGCACGATGTAGGATGCGTCGTATGTGGCTCGATAGATGTCGCTACAACTTAATAACTGCCTCTAGTCTAGTGGTCCTAAACGCGACTACTATGCTCGAAGTCCTGGGTTCGATTCACAGTCGAGAAAATTGTTATTGGGGTTTTCTATGGAATTCTCAGTAGCAGCTCGGAGTATGGCTTTATGCCCGATTAATGGCAATAGACGCGTCCCCTATTACATAGGACACAAAACAAACGCGGTGAACTGTGGGTGTACACTTCTGTCAAACCATTCGGGGAATAGATGCGTGATGGTATGTTATGTTATTTGTACAATTCTTAATTTTGTTTAAATACTTAATTTTATAATTCGCAATGTTGCCTCAATTACAAAACGTGCCCTCTTTGTCGGTCGCTTGACGTATGTATTCTGGAAAGAACGCCGTTGTTCGTTATGTGGAGGAAGGGGAAAAACCCGGTTGCAGGTATGGGTAATATATAAATTTTAAATTTTTGGAAAAGATAATAAAATTTACAATTAGATATAAACACATATTAGAAATACCCTTACAATAAGATACTGTGCAGCGACCATCATAAACATGGCGAAACATTATCAAATCGTGTGCGAAACACTAGGTAAGTTTATGTCTGCGTATAGATAAAAATTTCGGCATTTATAATATAACTAGCTGTGACCGCGGCTGAGATTGCATGGACTACAGACCCGTGCGTATAAAGCTACCCCCGCTCCCGGTTATTTTAAAGATAAAAAGGTTATTGTTGGTAATCCTTAGAACATAGACATAATATTACATCACATATCATATGTCATATGCTCCGCTGACTTTTTTGTACGTCTTTTTAAGATCTAAAATTATGTTATATTTTAATTTGATATGTATTTTATAGTTTACGCAGCGTAAGCCATTTAAGCGCCCGAATTGATTCATTGTGACCAGTTTTTTTTTAATTTGCGCCGAAACCCTAATTCATTTTCCAAAATAAAAGTAGCCTATGTTACTCCTTATAACATCAGTTATTTGCTAAAGAAAATCCCGTCAAAATCGGTCCAACCGTTTCGAAGATTACCCGAAACGAACGCAAAGACATACAAGGCAAAAATTTTAAAAATGGTTTTTGTTATAGGTAACGTATATATTTTCATATACTTTTATTAAAAAGCTGTTATTTTAAAATTACAAAAAACACTAAAATTTTATTAATTGTATAGATATGTAAGTAAATATATAATAAAAAAACTGAACATTAAACATTCATGAAAAGTCGGAGGGCTGTGCAGAGAAGCAGAGCGTGAGTAAATGCAAGGCGGAGCGCAATTTGGGACAGTGCGGTACGCCGCCACTGTCGCCTAATACGCCAGTCATTGTAGAGCGTGAACTGGGGCGTGGGCTTACGCCGCGCCAGTACGCCGTCTTGACTCTACGATTAAATTGATGCGATACTTTTAACTATAGTGCACTTTTTTATTCCCACGGATTAAAATGACATCTCATGTCTAACTGTAACCCCATGTGTTATTGCTATTGAACCTTTCAAATGTGAAGGCCGAATAAGGGAAACTAATTAGATTCTCCCGTGGGCCAACCAAAGTATTTTTTTTTAGTTTTTATTTCTTTGCAGATGTTTAGCTTATGTACTTTTTATAGTTTCCTGAATATTGTAATGATTATAGTAAATGAACGGGTATGTTGAATAAATGGCACTAAATATTTCAATAAATAAATAAAAATCTTCAATTCAATATTTAAAATCTTACGATTCAAATAATTGTAACGTAAAATAAACGGTAGTACAATAGTAGAAAAATAAATATGGCAACATTATTTTCATGTTTGACATTAGTGATTGTCAATTTACTCCTTGAGAATAACAAACGCAGTATATATATAGATAAATATCAATTTTCGACAGTACATTCTAAAGTGAATTTTGAATAATAGGTACATTTTCAATAGACTGGCCATCTTCAGCTTTTTTGCATCGATATTTGACCGATTTGAATATTTCGCACATCTAAAGAATGTAAAAAGTATAACTAAAGGCTGCCCTGTTAGTTCAATAAACTGTTAATAGATGACGCCTCCAGCATGTTAGTTTTAAAACAAATTTTTAATCATTTGTTTTAAAGGAAAACATTCATTTTAATTTATTCCCGTCAATAGTGAAAAACAAGTTTTAAAATTTTGTTTCATGAAGAATTAAGAGAGATATGGTGTTGCCACAAAAACACCTCTGAGAAAAATAATATAATACCGAGATTAGATAATCACATCTCTGTTATATTTACGTATCATTTGTAACGAACATCAAATGAAATAAATTGTTTTTTTTTTTAAGTGAAATCTTCTTTAGCATCGTTGTGATTTGAAAGTCGATGAAACGAAAAAGCGAAAGCGACAGTATAAAGATTGCCATGCAATAATGAATTTTATTCCCACTTCAAAAAGGCACGAAACAAAAACTTTTTAGACAACACTTATGACATTCTGTTACTGATTGATATTGTGTTAGGTTACCATGGATATTTCAAATATGCATTAATTGAAAATGATATTGTGGATAATGATTGTGAGTACATACTTTTATGTAAATTTTCAAGAACTTTAAATTAGTGTGTATTTGATCATTTTCTGAATTTAAAAAAACATAGATGTGAAGGTTTCACTTCTACCAAGTGTGAATTGCACACATATTTTTTTCACTTAATATTACACAGTAAGATAATATGAAACAAAAGAGCGACCTTAATGAAATTGACGACTCACTTGAGACAAGTTAAATGAAACTGAATCAAGTTGTAGCGACATATCGATATCGATAGTCAAGTAATAAATACAGAAGATATGGAATATGGAGCGATAAATAGATCGAACTCTATTTACAGTACATGATATGATGTATATAATTTAGGAGATGAAAGGGCGTGTCTCGCGTCTGCCAATCATATAAATAATTAATTACACTAGAAAGGCCTACTTCGCTCTATTGTTAATTACTTGAACGGTATTGTTTTGGTTATTGTTTGATTTTGCGTTGACATATTTGCCAATATATAACTAATTAAGTTTATTTATTTATTTATCCATTTGCATCATGTATGTACCTTTGTTATTTTATAATAAGGTAGCCGAATACATGAATCCTGAATAGGGTATGGCAAATTATTACATTTGTTTTTCAAACATACATTTTATAGATTTTTATTTATCTAACTCACTAATTATTTATTTATTTATACATAAAATTAGTTTGTGTCATTGTCACATATTTATTTATATTGGTCATTTATCTCTTTAATCATCATGTCAAATATTTAATAAATAACTTATTACTATTCGTATTATTTATATTAATGCCAAAATTAATCTTCAAAATTGTTTTATGTGCTTATGCCATTTATTCATAAATTCTGTTATTGAGTACAAAGATTAATTCATCAGAAGGTTTTTAAATTTATTTTTAAATATATTCGCATTTTCTTCTTCCCTAATACGATATGGAATTTTATTGTACACAATAATGTCTTTATAATAAGGACTGTTTTTGTGTATTTTTCCGATGATGGCTTTTATAATATTCATTATACTAGCGATCGCCCTAAGGTCGAAACTCGACCAGCATCTTTTTGATCATAGACTATTTTCTGTTTGACATTTACAGTATTCATAAACAATCAGTATTATCTACATCACTTGCTGTCGTCACTTATCGTTGAGTGACAATGTCAATGGAGTTTTTGTCGGGATCTCTAAGTGATATGTTGTGGTTTTTATTTTTAATTCATTAACTTAGGTTTTTGGCCCTATATTATGTAATATTGGTGGCGTTTTGCGTGATATAGTTTGGTTTTTGTGCATAAGTGAGGTGGATTATAAATATAAGCTGAAAGCATTCATTCCGATATCTCACAAAAACTGCCACGAAAGTTCTAACATGGGAGCCACCATCTTGTTAGGATACTGAATCGTCATAACACTTGACAATATAATTCACTCGATAATGGCAGTAATGGTCTTCATTAAAGAGGACCGGTTGCCAAATTAGGAAGAAGAAAAAGGAGAAGAAGACAATGTCAATATTTTGGGGGTCTAAGTTCAATGGTACTGGTCGTTTTAGAATTTCGCAATATTAATTTATTATATTTAATATATTAGTAACAGATATTATATATAAATTTTGGCTTTCTACACTGCTTCTCCATATAATCCATAATATTAACATATGTTAATCCCTGATACTGTAGCTTTACTTTGGTAAAAAAAAAAATCGGTCTAGTAGTTTTTGAGTTTATCCATTACAAACAAACAAAAAAAAAAAAAACAAATCTTTCCTATTTATAATATTGGTATATATAAATAATCAAATGGGGTGGTAGGGGATTTATATCCGACTGGAACGCGATGTATTTTAACATGTCGCGTTTCGGGATCAGCCAACGTGTATCCAGCGACCGAGAGGCTTGTACAACAGCATGACAGTGACCACTCGGTGATCGCCATTGCTTTACGATTGTACTGTGCTTACCGTTAGACGTAATACCGGTACATTGCCGAGCAACAATAAACATAAAATATACATATTACTGTGTTAATTTTATCCAACGAATCCGTGTTGCCTATCAGAATTGTTCTCACTTGCCACAAGTAACAATTATTTTGATTTTTTGATTTTCCATTATCTCCTAAACTATGTGCCTAAATAACATGCTATAAAGGGCAAAGTTTAACTTAATAAAATTCTCTTTATGATGAAGTAACTTTTGTTCGTAAGGAATAATTATATTAATATATAATATCAAATAATAAATTATTACCTATCACTGACGAACTAAACGGTTTCAAATTAGGTTTTGACAACAGTTTAGTCTTGCGTATATTATTTATGCAATTTTAAGTACCAGTAAAACTTTATGTTTTTAAACAGTTTTTACATAAACATGAATCAAAATACATACAATAAAGGTTTAAAGCCATCGAGATTTTAAAACGCAAGTCGTAACAATGCATCACTTAAACGTTACTTGTTTCGTAAAATGTGAATCTATATTAAGCCCATACTTAAAGCTACTGCAGGCTGTAAACTTCGAGGTTTATGTCCTGTAAAAGACATGACCTGTGTTTTTCTTTATTTCTAAAATCCAAATCTAGAGGTTTTTAACCTCTTTCAATGAACAATTTCTTACAGGATTCGATTGAAGACAAAAATAAAGTGTTTTTCTTGGATGATGAATTGGAGAATCGCATATGATTTATATGAAATATTTCAACTGTATTGTATTAACTTTAAAATTGATTGTACTAATAATGATATATTCGACGTCTCCAACAGTTAGATATAATAGACTTTTTTTATCTTCAGGTGAAGTGGAGCGGCTTCTTCGCGAGTACAGACAGAATCAAGAGCTGGTCCGAAACATCGGTGCGCATTACTACCAGATCATATACCCGGTACAACTACGGCATCACGAGAAGATGGGCATATCGACGAGAGAAGTCAACACACAAAAGGTGAGCTTCAAATTTCATAAATATTAAAAGTTAATGAATTAAAAAAGAGAGATAGAAGAACAATATTAGTAATTAATAGCCCTTATTTGTCTTATGATAATAATAATAATTTATATACTTTTTTAACCGCTTTTGTCATAATCACTTTTGACGTAAATTGCGGTAGAATTTTTAACACAATAAATCTAGAAAAATTCTAACTATTAAAGCCGGAGCTTTGTGATAGATTTTAGAGTTGAGGTAGCTAGCAAGCCAAGAGACCATTAAAGAAATACTGTGCCAACACTTCATGGATTCACTTCGATAGTTTCCTTCGGTGAAAGCTGTCTTCGTCCGCGTGGTATTTCGCATGTGGCGACAGCGGTGAAGGGGAACGTACACGTGGGACCACACGGTACTGAACGCTGCTACTTTAAGTTTATTTTATTTGCACGGAACCTTGATTCTTTTTCTAACATAAAGTTACTCCTTATAACATCAGCTATCCGACAGTGAAAGTCCCGTCAAAAACGGTACTATAGTTTCGGAGATTACCCGGAATAAAAAGACAGACAGGGCAACAAAAATATTGTTTTAAGTACCCTTTAAACTTTCATATGCATTTAGTAAAAAGCTGTTATGAATCTGATACAATTTTTATTCTATAAATAGATTTGAAATAACTTAATGCATTTAACCGAGTTAAGATCGCTATTACTCTATTGAACAAGTGCAAAAGCAAAATATTGTTGTTGCAGTTCTAGATGACATACATTTTGATGATGATGATGATGATGAAATGCTGATTACGATGATTAATGAATACTGATAAATATATATAAACCATATCTATACATATACATATATCATAACATACCATCACGCATGTATTCCTCGAAGGGTTAATCAGAGGTGTACTAATTTACACCCACAGTTCGCCGAGTATGTTTTTAGGTCCCATGTAATAGGGGGCGAGCCTATTGCCATTAATCGGGCACGAAACCAAACTCCGAGTTGATACTGAGAATTTCATAGGAAAAACCCAATAACACTTTACTCGACCTGGGATTCGAACCCAGACCCTCACTCATAGCAGTCGCGCTTACGACCACTAGGCTAACGAGGCAGTTATCTATACAAATAAATAAAATTTCAATTCGTTTTTAAAAACAAATCGATATACACGATGTAAAAAATCAATCTCTTATCAATACAAAAAGTAACCATGAAAATATTTGATTTATTGATATATCAACTGATCTATAAAATAATATAAAATTGAAGTGTCCGTTTGTAATGTCAACACAAGAGTTTTTTAGTAAATGCATTTAAAAGTATATACGATACTTAAAAAAAAAAAAAACAATTTTAAAAATTTTTGTCTGTCTGTCTGTTTATTCCGGGTAATATCCGAAACAGTTGGACCGATTTTGATGGTACTTTCACTGATAAATATCTGATGTTATAGGGAGTGACTTAGGCTACTTTTATTTTATAAAAAAAATTAGGGTCCCACACAAATAAAAAAACTGGTCATGGTAATACAATTCGGCCGCTTAAATGGTTTACGCTGAGTAAATCATAAGAGATATAGCAAACTAATGTACTACACAATTGTAGACATTAAAAATACTTACAAAAATGTCACAGAGACTATAAGTCTATATTCTAAGGAACGCCCACAATAAGCTTTTTTGTCTTTAAAATAGCCGGGAGCGGGGGCGCAAGTTTCGCGCGGGCATTCTGTAGTCCACGTGAGCGATGCCACGGGCACAGCTAGTAACAAACTAAAATGCAACTGAAAGCGTCAGAGCATTTCACCAAAACTCTTTTGAGAATAATACCACTAAAAATATTGAAAATTACTTTATTAGACATAACTTTGTGAAAGTAAATCAAAAGTGAGACATAACTTTGCAAATGAGCAAAAGGACCCATTATACAAGTATACCCGGGCTGTCATCGTTGTATTTTTACAGACTAATATACATTTAAGACGATTGTCAAATGTAACCACATCACTTGATAATCATCTACGTACAATGAGAATCTGGTACTTGTTGCTCTACGACAAAAATAACATTTCGCTTAACTTGAATTTCAATCACAAACCAATAAAACAGCCACTCACAGTTCTGATATTCTCTTACCCTGCAGATACAAATAATACAAACTTCTTTAAACAACCGGCGTTTGTTTCTTTAAGAATTTCAAAACTCCTTCCCTTAAAATAACGGTTAACGTTGTTCTTTCTCTTCAATTATGCGAATAATAATGAACTTGTTTTAAAAGGCTATGTTTATAATGTTTTAATACTAGTTATGTTCCAATATGCTCCACTTCCAACCACTGTTTATGTCTTGTCTCTATCGGGTTACAAAATGGCTGACACCACATTAACCAATGCACGATTTCCGCTAAAACTACTGTAACACAATTATTATTTATTCTCCGATAAATGTTACTAATTTCCCGCCACTTCATCCTATTTAGTAGTTAGTTAATTTCTTCTGGTTTTCTACTGTAATTTTTACGTTTTTTTGCAAACGATGCTGGCTGGGCATTCACCATTTGAACCAGTTAAACTTTGCCTAATATCCCTTACTCCTTTATTAGTGCTTTCTAAGGGACTAAATTCAATAAGGTTTTTTCTTTTAATTTTTGTATGTCTTTTTAATGTTTATAATCATGTAGTATATTAGTTTGATATATTTCTTATGGTTTACTCAGCATAAGCCATTTAAGCGCCCGAATTGATTCACCATGACCAGTTTTTTTTATTTTTGCGAAACCCTAATTCTTTCTCTAAAATAAAAGTAGCCTAAGATTTCACCTAATAATATCAGTTATCTATCAGTGAAAGTCCCGACAAAATCGGTCCAACCGTTTCGGAGATTACCCGGAACAAACAGAAAGACAGACCAGACAAAAATTAAAAAAAATGTTGTTTTGTTATATGTGTCGTATATACTTTACTGCATTTAGTAAAAAATTGTTATTATGAATTTACAAACAGATACTCCAATTTTATTAATTGTATAGATAGGAGTGTTTTACAATTACTTAACTTTGTTTATGAAACAATACGAGGTACAAGGTTGTCGAATAACACAACAATAATTAATAAGGCAGATATAAACTTTCAAAGCCATTTCCAGCTGTATAACAGTTTCAATAGTGATTGTTTTGTATTCTGGAATGATAACAGAGACTGTCGGTAGATGTTTATCACTCGTCAGTTACAGCCGTTTTTCAACAGTACTTACAAAAAAAAAGTGCGTGCGTACAAAGTACACACAGGTCAGAAGTGAAACTTCATTGGAAAACTAATTTTTAAATCTCGTTTATATTTATACTAATCTAAAACTTTAGATTTCTGAGACTTAGAGGGAGGGAAAAAGGAAGATATGTTAGGAATTTAATCAATTTAATTGTCATTAAAATATTAAGTATATTAAATTCTTAAATGACGAGTGGTAAATTGAAATGCCACATGTTATTTGCAAATATTAAAACTTCCTAACCTTCAAAGGAATTAACATAAAAAATATATATTAACAAAAAGATAACAAATATTAATATATTTTTATCACCCTGTCATTTGTCAGTCTGTTGCGTTTTTTGGAATAAACGTCACTGTAAGTACTAAACGTTCTCTCGCATGCTGCCGATATAACTGGAAGCGAGATATATTTAAGGGCTACTTTAGATAAAGCAGTCGACTTGCAAAGTCCTGCCCACCAGGCCAAGGGAGTTAACTTATTTACGGAAGACCACAGAAAAGTTTTAGAAAAAAAAACCTTGCTTTGCAATATAATTTGCAAGCTCTGTCAGTACAATATTCTAATCAACTGGCATTTTTACAGCAGCATTATAAATTTGTTCTGTAACGTAGTAAGTAATCTTACTCTGAACAACTGCTTACTATAGGACGATTTACAAATTTATCACAAAATGTTTATTTATAAATTTAACTCACTGTTTACATATTGTCTCCATGGCTCTACGTACTTCGTGCTACGTTCGCCCTTTCTCACTCTCTCTCAAACGTTTCACATCTTAGTGACGCGATAATTCAGTAAAAATTTTACCCTCATGCGCGCAACGAAGTTTCACTTCAAAAATAAACCCAAGCAAGTTTCTTAACCGCTCTACTCGATGACTGTAATATGTTCCGAATAAATGGTAGTTGGTAAACATTTATAAGTGCATTCTTAAGGACTACATTGAATCAAGTATTTTTGATTTGATCAGATGAAGTCCACAATTCAAGTATGCCAATAAATTAGATTATATGCAGCCAAAATAATAAATAAATATAATTTCGTTGGCATAATATAATATTAATGAGAATTATAATGATATTCAAATAAATGCCATTGATACGCATCTCGGTGTACCTGAAGTGACAATAGCCGTGTAGTAATTGCGTTTCAAATATTTGTCTGCTTAAATATACGATTAGCATTATGTGCTTTAATTCCACCAATTTATCCGAATAAATCTATTTGATCCTGCTAAATATGTTTTTCATTTTGTATTATGATCTAAAATAATATTTTTTGATATTTTTTACTGGGTTTTTGATTATGGAAGATGTTGGTTTTAGTTAAAACTTCTGTACGATATTGTTAAGGAAGTAATAAATGGGTTTTTCCAAAAACTAACATCAAATAGTATCGTAGTTATAACTAAGGTCAGATAGGTTACTCATCGAAAGGCCTAAATTGGAATGCCTCGTGTGCCAGTATTCTGACATTATTCACACCGGGACATATCAACGCGAGCGTTGCTGCTTTGTGCTAGAAATATACGGTGGTGAGTCTATTGTCGAACCTTACACCGGTTCTAACATTATTAACTTGGTAGCATTGAATTCCAGTCGCAACAGAGTTAACGTAGCTATTGTTGGAATGATTAATTTATGTAAGAATATAATTCATATTAAGCTTGCTGTATGTAGTTGCTCGTTAGTGTAGACAGGTGCAACCAAAAACCAATTAATAGTTAATTTTGGTAAATTTGATTGGTCATAGATTTTTATTCTTTAAGTTATAAGTGATATAGTTTGGTTATTGTGCACAAGTGAATTCAATTCTTAACAGTAGCATACAAAGTGAATTTAGAGTTATCTGAAAATATCCTAATAAAGTCTTCGTAAGTTAGCCAGATTTTATATGACGTTACGTGACTTCATCACATAAAACAAATTCATTAAATGGATTTCATATTGAAGTACATAATAATAATGTAAAAAATTAAACTTTGAATGAATAATACTTGCATAAACAAAAACATAAGTCATTCACTTTACTCCCGAAACTGGTTAAATGTACTTCTGTCACATCAATTTAATAAAGCAGAACAAGCAGACAGTAATATATCTGATGAATTAGGACCTTTCAAAGAAACCATTTAACACCTATTAGGCGTCAGACCCTAGTAAATTGCTTGCTTAAGCCTTTCAATTCAACACACATTTATTAAATTATCATTTTTACTAGAGTTCGAAAACATGCTAAAGTCACCCCGCAACAATAACATTCAGATACGCTCCGAGCGTCATGGCGGGGAAAATTCGGAAGAATCTACAAGTTTTGCACCAACACACGAGCCCACAAACAATTTTACCATGAGCTTTAATATACTTATTGGAAGTTAGGTTTGTTTACAATGTTGACAAAGTTTCGCTGTCTCTTCTTGTATTCGGCAGTGTTTTATATTACACGTGTTCATCATAGCTTGGAATAGAGGTGAAGTTTATGATAATAAATTATGAATTTCAGAAATATCTGTTTGTTATTTTATTTTCGTGTTATTACGTATTATTAGGTACTTCGTAGCAGATCGGTTAAAGTGTGTGACCAGAATATTGAAACTAAATGATCTAAATTAGACTTTAGTTTTTTTTGAGCGTAGTAAGTATAAACGAACTAATTTTTATTATTTAATAACAGATTAGAAAAGTATATGGTAAACTAGCGGTATGCCCGCGGCTCCGGACGCGATTGATATTACGCACTAGTTACTTAAATCCTGTAATTTTATTTTTATATATATTATTGGCAATTAATATAGCCTGTTAATTGAGGAATGCCATGTACGTCCCGTATACAATTTTTATCAAAACTGGCTGAGAAATTGATAAAAATGTTTTTTTTTTGTACATGTTTCTGAAACTATTATTGACGATTCCTCTAGCCTATCAATTATGAAATCACGTATGCATTCCGACTACGAAATGTTGACAAAAAGCAGTTGATAATTAATACAAATTTAATATAATGTGTTTTTTTTTAATATTTTTAACAATTATTATAGATAATCAATTATGATATAACTTATACTTCCCGTTTACAAAATTACATAAGAATCGGTCAAGCCGTTTTTGAACTAAATCCAGACATAAAAACAGACAAAAAAGTTTTTTCATATCATATTCGTGATCAGTATCGTTCATATACTATATCTATCGGGAAATTTGGACAATAAATTAACTGTACAGACGGAACTACAAATTTATTAATATAGATAGATGATGATTCTAATACAACATCAATAAAACGTATGTATTTCAATAGTGGTTGTTTTACCGACTCGTAAATACTATGGCCATTCCGACAATATATTACATTCCAACTTGTCCTAGTTCCCAGAGCGTACCCAGCAAAATCAGCTTCTATGTTAGGCTTTCCACAATAAGTGTAGTAAAAGTGATTCTGGGAAATCAAACCAAATCACTTCTATCACGTCATAATCTTTGTTGCTTAGTAAAATACACCCGGTGTGGATATGACCGGCTTGTTTGTCGTAAGATGTTGTTTAACAATTTCATCCATAACCAAAGCATTCGCATTAAATGTAATTTCGATTATTTATATGTAGATACATCAAGCAATTTATTATTTGTATCAGCAAACATGAGCTCCGGATAACTGTAGTTGATAACTCCAAGTTTCCGAAGCTCTCAGCAGTTAATAACTACTACAACTTATGTTATTATGTTACATCATCTTCATGAAAGGAACTTTGCATACGTTCCCTTCAGATATTTATATAATTACATGATGCCTTTAAAAGGCAGCTAAAGATCGATCGAACAATCTTACTCGAGTTCAAACAAGTTTCTAGCTAAGTTAAATTGGTTTTCAGAATATTTTGCTCAACCGTGTAGGTCGGAATGCGGAGGTGGGGTTGGGGGGTATGATCTTTATACACTCGTAAAGGAAATTAATGAGGATATTAGATGCGTTCACGTGAAACGGTAAATTTTCGATGACCTTCCAAATATGAGATGGATATTCGGTTTGACCTATCATATGAATAAATTTTAGCGTAAATGTTTATAGGCAAGTGAAGTACTTCCTTTAAAGCAAATCATATCTTTCATGTCCTGACCTTTTTCGGTAGAAGAGCTTCTTTTTAACACGCTTTTATTATTAACTTGACTTGATACGAACAAAGAATGTAATTAAATCTTAGAAGTCAATTTTAACATACTTCTGTTTGTCGTATTAAAATGAGACTTTATAAATATATGTAATTCGAATGCCAAAACTATAACTGGTATCTTGGAGCTAATCTGATGATGGAGCCAGTAAGTGGATAGAGGAATTCTTCAGTGGCTGCTAGCAAACCACCTGAGTTTAGGCCCATATGATTTGCTTTGACGAGTCCAATAGATTAACTTGGTTACGAGGGTCTGTTGAGGGAGCTGGGAGATGTTTTATAATGTTTAGTGCATAATAATAGCTTGCTTTTTAATGTTTTTTTAACACAGTACATTTTTCAATCGACTTCAAAATAAGGAGGAGGTTTTCAATTTGAATGTGTATTTGTTTTGTTCTTATAGATGTTCAGCCACAATTTCTTTGTATATGCACCGATTTAGATGATTCTATTTTTCTTGGAAAGGGGTTATACCTCAAGGGTGCTCCGGTCCCATTTTAATTCTTCGAGATCGAAGATACACCAGAGAGCTCCTCAAAATAATTAAAGATTGATTTCTTTATTATTAAAAACTGTCTTGTTACAATAATAATACCGATAAGTGTTTTTTCGCATCAACAGTTAAAGATGAAGTTAAAACAGATTTACTATTTATTGGGTTCGCGGTTTATCTACGGTATTGATATATCGATAAGATTATATTGATTTTTGTTGATATCTAGTATTACAAAGAAAGCTTCTTCTAATGTCGTGTTAATACATAAAGCATCCTATGCCAAGCAAATCTCTGAAATGAAATCGTCAAAATATGAAAATCTATATTTCCAGCTTCAAATAACTCTCAATCCGGTATCGTTTCATGCATAATGCAAAACTTGTCTATGGTATTATGCTAACAACCCTATATTTTCTGTCTGTAACGACCTCTTGACCAAAAGAAATAGTTTGTTTGAAAGCGATACGCATTTTCAGCGAATATCGATGGCTAGGCATACTCTATTTGAATCTGATACCTTTGCAGAAGAAATTCTTTCTTAGATTCCTCCGTTTTGGAATAATTTGTTGATTTAGTGAATCTTTACCGATGAAGTGGTTTGATCAGAATCCCATTCTGATTAATTTTCAACCTCTTTTTCTATTAAGTGACAAATTTTATTTGACTTCTGATTGATTTTAGTCCGACTCATATTGATCCCAATATTTTTACCTTGTTCATTGTAAAGTTTCCAGAATTCGTTATTCATCGTCATTATCGTTTCTGCCGAAAGGCTTCCACTGTTGGGCATAAGCCTATCCCAAAGATCACCACAGCGACCGATCGTGTTCTACTCGCATCCATTAGCTTCCCGCAACATTGATCAGATCGTCGGTTCATCTTGTAACAGGTGGTAGGTTCGTGCTTATGCGGTGATAGAATGAATTTTATTTCCAATTATCGCTTTTACTAGAATTATGGGTAAAAGCTTACTAATTCGCGATTAAAAAACCAAATTAAAACTCTCACTTTGATATCATAATGCTCGAGAGGTGTTCTGGGACACCCGGTAGGCACTTCACTATATATGTTTATTAACGCATTGTTGTATTTACAGTAAACGTGGTCGATTGTTGAAGTATCGCTGATTGGGTGTTTATTATTCATTCAGTATATTCAATTTATTAGATATACCTAATCCATGAGTGTTATAGTTTTAAAAATCTTTATATTAATACGTGAAGCAAAAACTTGATACCCCTTTTTAAGCGTATTACGTACTTGGAAGACTGTGATATTTAGCATGGTTAAAGTTTAATGGAGCAGAAGTGCAGAAAGCTAAAATTTATCTATAATATCTGTTACTAATATATTAAAATTAAATAAATTAATACTGCAAATCCTAACCCTATCAGTGCTATTGAACTTAGACCCCCCAAAATATTGACATTGTCACTCAATGAAAAGTGACAGCAAGAGATATAATATTCATTGTTTATGATCATACTGCAAATGTCAAACAGAAAATAGTCTATGATTAAAAAGTCGCTGGTCGAATTTCGATCATTGAGCGTCCGCTAGTCCTATAGAAATATGTTTATGTTTGTTTTTGATGTATAATATCTTTCCTCTCACTTTCCTGCAATATGTGGGAGTAATTTCGTGAAAAGGAAGCGAACGCAATTTTTTTTATTTGCCCAATGATAAGCAAGGTTTTACAGTTGACCCGCAGATGGTACTAAACAATTTTACTGTGTGCTTAGCCTACAGCATTGTGTATAAAGTGTGCTGTTAGATATCATATACGACTACTGTAAGGCACGCTCGTTTCTTTTTTAGTGTCGGGCATGTCAGTCACATTTTTCAATTTAGCTTCCACCCAGTGAATACATAAACTCACACTGATCATAAAGTATTTGTAAGGAAACATAATTATTAAAATTACGAATGAGAAATACTTTTTAGTTGTAGTTAAGATGCATTTCCTCTTACGCTTCAAGCGAAAAAGAGATATTATATACGATATCGTGGAAGCGGATATAGTTTCTAATGTTCTCTCCTGTAGTAAACAAATATTCTACCAAATAAAAGTATAATTTACAACCACACAAAGTGTAAAGAAACAAATTGTCACATCAAAGGCCCTTACCACCTTCCATGTACGGAAACTTGTTCCGACATCAAAGGGCAAATCATAAAACAAGCTCTCGTGTCACCTTTGTTTGCAACTATTTCCCCCAACCACATGTTTCTGGAAGTTCCTTTATGTTTACGGATAGTTCATACCTTTAAATATGTCATGTAATTAGATATGTTCATTGTTTTCATTCGATGATTTAGAATTTTAGATCAATGGATTTGGATTAGTGAATGGCAACGATATTTATATACTCTACTTATCAGATTGAGTATTCATAACAATTATTACTCTGCTAAGGCAACAATTTAAATTGAAATTGAGTATTATTTGATAATTAAAAAGAAAATAAATATTTTAAAACAAAATAGAAAAAAACATGCCATCTGCCATGAGGTCAAATGACGAGTGTTAAAAAAAGCGTGTGAGGCGAAAAGTGATGATATTCTGTTGTAATTTGCTTGTCTGGGCTTATCAATCATTTATCATCGAAAGTCAATCCACGAGGTGACATTATTAATAAAAAAAATAACTCAATTCTTTTATAACATTGGTTTATTTATCAAAAGCCTAAAACAATAGAAATCTGTTAAAAATAATTGTATAATCATTTCATTTTTTCTTCCGAAAATATATTTTTTTCGTCGGTTGGTTACGTGATTGGAAAGTCCATAAAGAAAATATGACGGCATCATTTACGGCCGTTTTCAATAACATATCCGAGTTTACTATCCCCGATTAGTATATATTTGTTGTATGTACTATCTTTAACTTAAAACAGATATCGACTTCCCTCTTATCTATCCAAGCTAGGATATGGATATATATATATTATGTTGATACGAAAAACCAGCCATTGTTAGGTTATTTAAAAAAAAAAGTAAGTTAAAAAGGTTATATTTATCTATCTTTAGTAACTGAAACAAAGGATAGATAGGTTATTGAAAACGGCTGTTAGTGAATATACACAGTTTCGTATCTTATGATAAGATATTCTAAATTACAATTGCTTTAAATAAACCATAACTGACATTCTTCTAAAGTCAACTTTCAACACAATAACTTTAACCTTAGTTTTATTGAAGTGAAACTTCTTTATCGACGTATGGGAGAAATTTTGTAGCAATCGTCACGTTTTTCGGTTACGCGCCATGTTGCTTTTTTTATCAAAGTTTAGTATAGTGACGTAAAGAATATAATGTAATATATTATAATAATAATAACAACAATATATTAGTTTTGAAGTTTGGTTTGATATAAGAATAACAATATATTAATTTGAAAGTGATAAAATAAAAAGACATTCAAATTTAAGTGAATTTACAAGAAAAGTGAGAGTGATTATATATTTCGTTTTATAAATTCAACACGTATGAGCATGATTTTAATATTTATTTGAGGTTAACCTCACTTTTTGATTGTAAGTATCAGTGAATGTATATAAATCTGTTAAAATTAGCAAGTATTAATAAATATGACTGTAAATCTAGTGAACATTATTAATTCTAAAAACAATAAAAAATATAAATGAAATAATAATTTAAAAATAAAACTAAACACGATTAGAAAATAAAAATATGTATACGTAGATCTTTTTTAATTATTCGTTTTTAATAATTTATTTATTCATTTTTAATTTTATAAAATCGTTGCATTTCTACAAGATTAACTGTCATCATATAATTGTATTACTTTGAAAAGATAATTCCAATTATTTATCATAACTTGTAAATATAATACAATAAATAAATAGCAATGATATTATAATAAGAACAATGATAAAATAAATTACTCATTAATAGAATGCATGTCTATAATAATAAAATAGCTTTAATTTAATACGGAAAAAATTGTTTTTCTTAAGGCTTAAAAGCCTTATCTACCCCATTTTTGTGAAGTTGCAAATAGTAGAAAAATGATATGTCGTAAAGAAGTTTCACTTCTTACCTGTGTACTCTGGTACACACACACACATTTTTTATTGAAGTATGACGTCACGCTGTGTTTTTTATTTAGATAAAAAAATATGTTTATATAAATTTTAAAAGGTAAAAGTGCTTAAAATAACGAGATTAAGGGCGATTTGCACCAAAAAAGTAAAATTTAGTTTTAGCTTAAATCCAGTTTAGTTGTGTCAAAATGTATGGAACCGTCAATCTTTAATATGGTTTAACGATTTAAAGTTTTGGTGCAAGCTGCCCTAAATGTTGTATTAATGCACCATTTGTCTTCAGACGCAAGTAATCATTTACTTGCAGTTTCTTAGCTACTTCTTCCTGCAACAGATTGACAGCAGTTCTAGTCTTTCGGATAAATTATTTGTGATGGATTTCCGCAAAGTAACACTTTCGTCAATCAAATATCAAACATTCAGACGTAAGATAGTTGACTGAGTAAGAACGATGACTGACTTCTAATAAATTTGGTTTTAGATGACCATAAGCCGCAATAATCAGTTGACATTAGAACGGATTCAAGCTTATTTGCTACAAGTAGCGCTGCTTTAAAAGTTCTAAAGTTTCCTGCGTATAATTCGTAAATCCTAAAACACAATCTAATGGATCCAATAGGATCGATTACTAACATCTATTAAATTTCGATTTAGATGTATATAGGCCGCAATGGTCAGTTGACGTTAGGAGAATTATACGCCTATTTACTCCAAATTCAAGCTCCGTATAATGGTTCTACTAGGTCTACTATTTATTTATGGGATCCTAAGCCACATCTAAATGGAACCAAGTGATTGTACCGAGCTCTTCATCTAATACGTAGTACACTTAATTTAATATATCTTTGCTTTCTTTTTAATCTTCAGTCACTACTATGGCCACTTATAACGGCTTCCAATAACTAAAGATACAAAGTTATTGGTATACAAAGTTCAGTTTTGTGTTATTAAGTAAATCATCAGTTTATTGCTTACGTAAATCAATAGAGAAACTCAGCAGTTATATAAAATGGATATATTTTTTATCTCCTTAAGAGAAAATTCAGTTCTGAGGGCATAGTAATTACACGCTCTGGATAAACAAGGCATGCCTGAGGTTTGTTTACCGACGACTAATTTTGTTTGCGTAATGTCTGGATCACTAATGCGTCGATTTTTTTTTGTCGTTCGGCACAAGTTAGAATTTTTTGGATTCTTTTTTTAATGTCTATTTGATTTTCGTCTCATTCGATCAGTTTGTGAAATTTGGCTTCTAATCAAAATTAATATGCTTAAGGTCTTGAATACCAGATTTAATAGCTTAATAATTTTCTTTTCGTTTTTTGTGTTTGTACATAAAGTTTTACATAAAAGGTAAAAACTTTTTGCAATGACTATTCGTTCAAAATACCTCAGCAATACTGAATGGACAGTGGAACTATTTAGCCTTAGGTGCCTGCTGTCTATATTATAATCCAAGTATGACGAAAAACGTTTGAGAGCTGAACGAACGTCCATGGCAGATTATCGTCACCATGCCGGTTTGAAAGTATAATGTAAGTAGTAATGTATTAAAGACTAGTTGATCTGAGAAACACGCTACAACGGAATGTAGTCACTATGTCAGGTAAATTGTGGATACAATTGCTCTAGCATCACGCTATGTTTATTGTGTACCCGATTTAGTTTTAAAACCTTGTATGTCATTTAATAATTCGTAAACCTAAAATGAAATACGATTACGATGAAAATGATTATTTTGGCAAATATAATGATAACTTAAGTCCAAAAACAGTGGAAGCCGATAAAACCGTCGACAATAATCGTTCTCGGATAACAATTACTCGTATTGAAGTTAATCACAATAAAAAATACTTAACTAGGGAACAAAACACGCACAGGCTGATCGCTTTTTAAATACAAAATAACGTGGTTGATATAAATCATGATGATCAAAACACAGGGGACAAATGTTATCGCTTCAGCGTGTCGCTTGCGGCGAAACCGCCCGGGGAGGAATAAATTGCGCCTCCGAGGACAATTTCCATGGATTTACAATCGTTGTCTTTATTTTTAACACAAAGACCCGCCCCGTTCGCTAATTTTACATAAAAAGCGCTGAAGCGTGTTTTGCCAAGATCTCGGAGTGATGAAAAATAAGTAATTTAATTAATGTTCTTTTTTTGTACAATTTTGTGAGTCATTAATTTTAGTCGATTTCATTATGTAATCGGCTTCAGAGTTTTCAGTTTTATCATTATAAAATATGTGTATTGAAATCTGTAAATTTATAAGACTAGTTAAAAATTGTTTATCCTCCACAGTCGTTATTCTGTTAGTGGGGATCGTGACACTCCGAGAAAGATGTTTCCTAAGCATTAATTTGATGGCACTCAGTATTGTAATCTTCTGGCTCAATTACTGCATCTTGGATGTTCATGTGCAATCCGGTCTATCCAACAAGCAGATATCGTTGACATTATGATATACCCTCGACGTTCTTTGGCATCATGTTCCATATTGAATTGTCTAAACTCGTTTATATACCTAACTTAAACACTTACTTATGCTTAACTAAAAATAAGTAATAGAAAGAGACGAATTTTAACTAAAAAGTTATATAAATATATAGGTATACCAGACAGATAAGCTTTACTACCACTAGATATAGCATTACCTATGTCTTTATCCAGTATGTAGGTACGGTTATCATATTTATATACACAACGATAACGTTCCATTTATATTGAATTAAATCTCCGAAATGCTTAGACCGATTTTGAGAAGACTTTCACTGGTAGATAACTGATATTATAGGGAGTAACTTAGGCTAGTTTTATTTTAGAAAAAGAATTAAGGTCCGCACAAATAAAAAAACTGGGCATGATGAATCAATTCGGTGGTTTAAATGGCTTACGCTGAGTAACCCTTAAGAGATATAGCAAATTAACTTACTAAATAATTGTAAACATTAAAAAGGCCTACCCGATCGATGGCATTCCGTGGTCCACGTGAGCAAAGCCGTGGGCACAGCTAGTGTAAATTTTTATTTAAATAATACCATGCAGTTATAACCATCGATTACAAGAAGGAATACAAAAAAGCGGAACACTAGTGATTTTTGGAATAAATTTAAATATCTAACTTACGACCTTGCAACCAATATTTTATATGTATTTTCCTTATTTTATCTTTTTCTTACAGGGTCGAGGATATGACTATCAGCAAGGCACCAGATCGCGCGCAAGGGTAAGTCTCCAATTCTTCCTCGTTTAAAAACTTTCTAGAAAGATCCTGTAAAATTTTCGTCTGAACAAGTACCGTTACAACACTAAGCTTTTTTTCTTTCACAAAACTTCAGTTCTCGAGCTGCGGTGCTTAAGGTGTGGTTGGCAACACGCAGTTAGTCTTGCATACTAGTCGTTTCAGCTTAGTCTTCAAAGGTATCCTTCAGTTATTGACCTCACATGTAATAAAAGTTGTTTTTGAGCCTTCATTTTTTTTAATGAAATTTTTTACATCAAGTAGACTACTTGCTTCTTTATAATTTTCAATACGTTGAGTTTTAGGCTACATAGTCCTCTGAATAGCTAGACTCAAGTGGCATTGGGCAAGGCACGATGCTTGTAGAGCGGATGGTCAATGGGGCCAAAGAGTTCTTTATTGGTGACCGCTTACTGGAACCCTACACAGGCTGGACCGATGAGTTAGTAAGGTTGCAGGAAGCTACTGGATGCGGGAAGCACAGATCAGGTCGTTGTCCAGCAATGGACATCTTTCGGCTGAAATGATGATGTAGCTTTTTGACTAGTATTTGACTAAAATCTCAGTTGATTTTTTATGATAATGTGGCTGAAGATGGTAACAGACTAAATCTAATAAGTGGATGGTTTTCAGTCTGATGTAGCTGCTAGAACACACAAATATAAAATTATGACAATTTTCTTTAAAATATCTTAATTTTAATTTCTAATCTTGTGCAATCTAATCTTAAACAGAATCTTCTAGTTAGTTGACAACCTTAGTCCCTAATGTGCATTTAGATCGCATCTAAGACAAGACTTGAGAGCTTAACTCTAATCACTAAACTTAAAGACGTACTTGGAACTGTTGAAGCATATTTGCATGCGCGTATGCATTCAAATGCAGCTCAATTTGCAGACTCAGTTACGAAGTGTGGCGCATGGCAAAACTTAGTTATATGGTGCTTTTAGTTATACTGTATTTGAAATGTTAATTGTGTCGTCAAGACAAACTCTTATAAATATTTATTATATATATATATAATATATATATATATATATAGTCTATAATACTAATATACAGTTTAATTACGTGAAGGCGAAAGTTTTTACAAGTTTATTAACTAAACTATTAAAACCATGAATAAGAATATAGTTTTTCAAGCGTATTTTGAATTAGAAGATTCTGGAATAGCAATATGATAATCTTCATGAAACACGTTGTTATGGTATGAAGTAGCAAGCAGCGAAGTAGTATTTTTATTTTAAGTGATCACTGCCACCTATAAGTACTGGATCACGATAAGGACTAAAATCCTAATTGTGGTCGATCAATAATAAGTTGCTTAAGGACTGAGATGGAACGCTTTATGTACCATGTCTTACCAACCACACTCTTCAGATACCAGAACATCAGCGTAATAATTTTTTCTTTATGTTAGAAATAAGTTTATTTACTCTTCCGTCTAATATCAATTATGAAACATATATAAATAAACATCAAAATATATTTTTGAAATTCTGTTTCCGACAATATATCGAACTATGAACTTTATAAATATGTTCGGTAACTTTTGGAATTGACTAAGTGCTAGCACGTACAGATACTTTTATCATCGTGACTGTTTTGTCACCCTCCACAGACTTGACATGGTTGACGAAACATTCACGGCGACAAGTCACCTACGCGCAGTAACGTTTTTGCTACAAACAACTGACTTCAAAAATCTAAGAGAATATTAACAAGGCATAAATTTTCAATCAGTTTCCATATAGGATATAAAAAATCTCGGTTATTATACAAATCCTAACTCAGTTTTCGGCTGTACGCTCAATTCCACGAAACATATTATTATCACAGTTGATTCATACGACGTATTTCCAAATATGGTCTAATGTGTTTCCTTGTGTACAAAAAGGAACATTCGATAGGTTCAACATCCCGATAAGGGTCTACCATCTAATACAAAGAGGTGTAATTAAGCCGAAGGGATGCTAAAGCTGATAGGTCTTCCCCTAGGGATTTCTTTTATACCAAATATTTCTAACTTATGTTAGATAACTCGACGTCTCGACGTTTGAATTACGAGATTAGTGACTTATAACTACGAAGGTAAAGGATATTTCTCCATCTGTAATTATTATAATAATTCTAGCTAGTAAATATATTTCTTCGCCCTTAAATAAACCTCCGTGTAATTATCCAATATTAGCTGTTCTCTACGGTTTTAAATCCATTCGATCAACTCTCCGCCCGTGTGCCATTGCTAACGCACCCGTGTAGCCATGAAATTATTTAACATTCCTAAATAAATACATAGACAATAAAAAGCAAAAAGAAGTTTTCAAATCCGATTGGCAGTTCCAGAGATTAACGCGTTTAAACAGACAAACATTCTCATCAGCTTTAATATTAGTATATATTTGCTTGTATTATCTAATGTACAAAGTTCTAAAAACCTTTACTTGTCTCCAATAAATATTTTTATTTAAACCGCCGTTAAAGAAATGAAGCAAATACTGGGCATTCATATAAATCCAGATAAGTTTTTTAACCCTTACGCTTTGAAATATCAAAGCAACAAATAAATTAAATTATAGTGATTTTTTTATTAGAAAATAACTTTATACCTCTGAGCTAGACAGACGAAAATAAAACAAAAGAGAATATTCAACCAAGCGGCTTTGTTCGAATCATATTTCATTTATTTTAATATTTTTCATATGAAATGGGAAAAAAAACGCTGACAGAGGTTTGCTTTTATGTTGATAATTTTGTGGATGTACAAAATCCAGTGAGTTTGACATATTAAATTTAACGTAAAGCTGTTTACTTTTTAATATGATTGTTTTCTTTTCTTTTTGAACTGATAAGTCTTATGGGAGGGTGAACCGCTTTGAAACGTAACGCGTTACGGCGCCATTAATAGTAGCATAGTTTCAGTCAATCCTAACAAAACGCTCGTAGCCTAGCGGTTGTAAGCTTGACTGCTTTGACCGGAGTCCTAGGTTCGAATCCTCTTCGTCCTACTACTTTTTGATTAGTTTAAGTTATCACTTCTGTCGAGCGTCCCGAGACGCACACTTTTTTTTTTTGTTTGTTTAGTAATTGTTTTGCGTCTAGAAGCAGTGAGAATAATATTGTAGTAGGAGAAGTTTCCGAGGTAGTAGAAGTAATATACCGACAATCAAATCAACAACCACATCAAAGGCTTTCTCTAGATTATTATAGCTAATTATTAATAATTGACAACATATTCATATAGTAATTGTTTTTAACTAAATGCCTTATTCACCTAGTGGTCGTAAGCGCGACTGCTATGGTCGGAGTCCGGGCTATTGGTATCTTTTGTTATATTATGAATTGTTTTGTGCAGAATGTATTTCAATCCAGATTTTAGCTTATTACCAAAACTGATTGTAATTAAAAATGAAGAAGCTCTTTTTTATTAATTTTAAATAAACAAATCATCTTCTAGTTTTAGTTTTTTTTTGGGAACTTAATCCGTTTAGATTCAGTCAAAACTCTTACGTGCCTTTTGCCTAATCCACAATTGCTCTCATAAAAGCAAACTTTGAAATACCTACTTCAAAGCACTGAATTAATATATATAAATATTAGATACTTGTGGTAAACTAAAAACAAAAAGACCAAGCACACTAGAATTTAGCAACCCCATGATATAATATGCAGTACACTCTATAATTATCTACCTACTTCCTTTTTTTTATGTTGTTATAATATTATTTCACTAATATTTAATTTAAAATATGAAGATAATATCATGGACGTAAATTGAATTATTTTTTTTGTTTTTACTAGCGGACATTGACTTTTTTTATATCATGTGACGAGCTGAGCTGCTGATTGCGCGTAGTATTACCTGTTTTAAACGAGTATGGAGGGTTGTGTGAAAACCAGCGCTGTGTGGTGGGGTGATACCACGACACATACCATCAGCTGAGTTTGTCCAATTGCCAAATTGTGTAGGTATGTGGGATTAATTTTTGAAATGTATTTTTAGGTCAACCTTTTTGCCAATAAATTACTATTGAACAAACAATGAGTATTCTCTACATCACTTACTGTCATTTTTCGTTATGGGACAATGTCAATATTTTGGGGAGTCTAAGTTCAATGGCACTGGTCGGGTTAGGTAAGTAACAGCTTTTATAGATGAATTTTAGCTTTCTGGACTCCTTCTCCATATAAACTTTAACCATGCCAAATCTCACAGTCTCCCGTGCACGTAATACGCTTAAAAAAGGGTAGAAAGCTTTTGCTTCACGTATTAATTAATTTTATAAACAACAGCAAATGGCTTCCGTATAGTGACTAATCCATTCTTTCCGTCCAGTAGGTAATATTAATGCGGGCAAGTAATTGCGCGACCGACAGCCGACAGGGAATCAGATTACCGGCTATGCCGAAAGATTACTAATTACGTACGTACCTTTGTAATTTAGTATTAATCCTCTACGGGTTTCCCGGGATAGGTTTGCTGATACCCTGTTGATACTTCTCGTTCGTCGGCCACATTTTATAAACATATTTAATTCGAAGCACTCTATTTAATTAGAAGATAAAAAGGATTCGAATGCTTATTTGCTTCAGAATTTTCTGGATGTGAATAAAATACGTGATAATATAAAATACCAAGTTATTTATAATAATAATAATAATCATCATCATTTATTGCCAAAAACAAGTTACAAATGAACATGATTACGTATACAATTTGGCAATGGGACAGATTCAGCTGATGCTATGTGACGCGGACACCACACAGCGCTGGATTTCAGTCTGCCCGACATTCATAAACAGTCAACATGCGCAAATAGTATAAAAATAATAATTATGTTAGTATCTAAATTAATGTCTATAATATTATTACAAATTAATTATCAGTAAAGAAAGTAATATATTAATATCATAAACATAATAAAATAGTAAAGGCGACTTGCGCAACATTTAATTTTAACTCACTGCTAAACAAAATTAGTTAATTACAGTTAGCCTCATAAAGGGATTTATCATAAACGCATTTAGGGTCATCTTGCACGAGGCATACAGTGCGCCGATTTAGTTATACATAATTAGCGAGTCGCTAAAACATTCTCTGCGTTCCGTTTCACATTTTGACGAGTTTTTTAACCCGAAAAGCGCGATGACTTATAAACTTATGCATTCGTTTATATAATGAAATGTGCATAGTTGGATGTCATTGTTGAATAACATGAAAATAGTGCAAATATCCTCTGTTAGATACGAGTGAGAAATGTGGTTAAAGTGTTTACCAGGCTGATTGATGTCTCTGTTCTTTTATTACCACAATTTTTATATATAATTTGTATTTTTAAATCATAAAGAATCACTTAAGCCATTTTTGGCTATTTAACTTTGACAGTTCATTAAACATTTTTAGCAAGTAATTGTTCTACGCTAAGACGCTAATTTTGTTTAACCACTTTAAATTTGTTTGGCCTTAGTTTAATCACATTTAAAAGTGTTACGCAAGTCGCCCTAAGTATATGATTAATTAATTGATTGTTTAATTGATTATCGATTGCACTGCATGCATTATTGTGGTTGCTAAATTCTAGTGTGTTCCATTTGTTTTTCCAAAAGAGCTCTGTAGGTACATATGTTTTTTAAACGTTTCATGGGACATACTTAACTCCGTAATGGTGGATATTTATTACTTGGATATATATTTTTTCTTTGTTTGAAGGCCGATTATGGCTCAAATATTGTTAAGTGACGATGTAGTGTTACATGGTAACATTCTGGACATAAAAGAGTGTAGCCGGCTAAATAAATAAAAAACATGTGTTCAGTTCACACGCAGTAGAACCTGTAGAAATATAAAAATACTCACATAAACGATACACGTGAATAATTCACTACGCTGGCAATGACGCTTTTTCCCAAGGCTTCGTATACTCAAGCGCACATACACGTACAAAGAGGAGACTGAGATAATAGATTTCGAACTTCAAATCACAATGGAATCACAGTTTCGGCTTTAAAAATCTGAAAACAGTTTATTTTTATAGTAGAATGTCAAAATGGTAACTCTGTGTTTGATGGTAATCACAGTACCATCCAAATACAACGGCGATCACCGACAAAATGGCAATCTATCGACGGTCGTTGCTTTTATACCGGGGTCTGCCAGCTCCTAAGCAGCTGAATGTAGACTGGCTGATCCTGTAACGCGACGAATCACAAGAACGTCGCTGTGAAGTATTTATCATCATGTACATGGTGATTCCGTTCCAGTTAGACTATTTGCATGTCCTTCAACCCAGCAAAAGGTCCCTTAAAATTGTATTTTTATCGTTACACGTTTATTTATTTATATATTATGTTATTAAACTACCAACAAGACATACACCTCACTAAAATTAAAAATACAAAACATGCTTAAATTAGAATCTAAGTGTTGCCTTAATTAAAGGTTGATCTGATATGCTAAAAATAAATAGTTTAAATAAGTTTAAATGTATTTAAAATCAAGATAATACAGATAAATAACTTAGGTACTTGGTGGTACTTAGTCACTACACATGTGTTAAAAAAATATTATAACATACCATCAGGCCTGTATCCGCGAAGGGTTAGGCAGAGGTGTACTAATGTACACCTACAGTTCGCCGAGTATGATTTTAGGTCCCATGTAATACGGGGTGAGCCTATCGCCATTAATCGGGCACAAAGCCAAACTCCGAGCTGTTACTGAGAATATTCATAGAAAAACCCAATGACACTTTGCTCGACCTGGGAATCAAACCCAGGACCTCGATCAGAGCAGTCGCGCTTACGACCACTAGGCTAACGAGGCAGTTAATATAATATTAATATTATCTATTTAGTATTTGTAACTTTGGCCAAATATGTTTATGTTGAGTTCGTTGCTTATGCTGTTATATTATTCTATTGTTAACATATTGGCTACAATTTCAACTGGTAAGATGGTAGCACGCTAAACATATGAAGATTGACTCTCTAGTGCAGCTGCCGGAACACACCTATATATGTACTTGGCGACAGGATTTCAACTTGAGGGTGGTAGCTACTCAGACGGGTATGAGAAAAGTTTTACCACAATGCTATTGTTTCATCCTGATGTTTACCTTCACCGAAAGCTCAGTTTCATCGCAAGGATTCGAACTCACGTCGAGCGACGCGATGTTCGTAAACGCTACCACAGGGCAATTCGTGCAATTTATAACCTGAGACCTCGTGAAATATAATATCTTAACTTTGCCCTCCCAATACATTCTTGATAACGTATATTAGTAATAACTTAGTCAAATTAGATTTTGTCATAGATCAGCACAATTTTAATACCAGAAATAGAGATAAACTAGTCTTACCGTGTTTTATGCTAAGTAGGTCCAATAAAAGTTTTTTAGGTAAGTGTCAGGTTTTATAATAAGATCCCGAAGCACTTACTGATTTACCCTACTCTAGGTTCAAGGAACATGTCAAGTGTGTTTCACTATCAAAAGGTTATTATAGGGTGGATCATTATGTGAATGATAGTGATGTTTGGAAGTGACTCCCTCTCTGTGCATCCACTAAATTATTTTTTTTTTTTTTTATTAACGGTTTTTGTATAGTTGGAAAAAAGATAAACCCGATCGAGTTTCTTACCGGTTCTTCTCGATGTCTGGGATATTTTCCGAACCGGCAGTAATATTTTGACGTTCATAAGTGCCTTCTTAGGGCCTAAATTGAATAAAGAATACTTTTTATTTTGATTTTGAGGGCCATCATATTTGAGATTATCTGACATGTCTCAAAGGATAGAAAATGAGAGATAAGAAAAAAAACGATCATAATTTGGATTCCACTTAGATATTAAAGTAGACAGTATCGTGGATTATTTAAAAATAAGTATGTCAGCTTACAGAAAATACACATTATATTTACATTTGTATTCCACCCCGGGGATTCCAATCTCTGTATTTATATCGCAAGCTGAGCGACAGCGCAGTCGGGTCGCTCGTTTTCAATCTGCAATTCGATACTCGGATAAGGTCGCACAGCCATTCTATATAAAGTTGATACAATAGGGACGGAACATGAACCTTTGCTCCTTCGGTTTCTTATTTAGCTTTTATTTGTCTTAACATTGTCTATCCCCAATGGCAGGTTCAGATAAGGTTACTGTTTATCTGTTAACATTCTTCCTTATATGTTGTATACTTGCTGTTACCCGGCTCGTTTCGCTTGTCGACTTATTTTTTTATTTATTTCATAGTAAAAACTGTTAAGCAACGTGACGTTACAATGGCAATATTGAATGAACATACGTATCGGGCTACACAATTTTGGACGAGATGCGATTTGGTCACTTAATATTGTAATTAATTTTTTTTTTTTTTTTTTACGAATAATATTAATTCATATTTATGAACACTGAACCAGTAATTATACTAAACCAATTAATATCGCCATTTTGTCACATAAGCGTCACGTTGTATATTTCATTCCACGCTTTAACAGACTTCTATGCCAAATTTCAGCAAAATTCTTCGTAAAATTTGAGCGTGACAGATGGACAAACGTACTTTTACATTTATAATATATTAGACTAGATGTACCTGCGACTTTGTTCGCGTTATTATTAAAATGGATAGCATAAAACCCATCTCCATAGAAAAAACTCTTTTATCTAATTTTCATGGTGATTCGTCAAAGAGTGTTGGAGCTTAACAATCTCATATTTGTATATAAATATATATTTGCATATATAATATCTAATGTTTTTGTAGATAAATAATTAGATATCCTTAGATTTTTAAGGCAACGTCACTCTGTTTGTCAGTCCTTTAGTGCGCTTATAACTAGAAAATCAGTTTTGTAACTGGAGAAGCACATAACCAATTTACGTAATTCTTTATTTAAACAATAGATATATTCTAAGCCCAGGTTGTAAATTAGTTCCAGTGTAACTTAGTGTGAGTAAAATATTTCAAGCGCTTATAGATATAAGCATAAATAATAAAGGATTGTAGAGCTTACATTCTGAACATTTCTTAATTAGCAAATGTTCGACTTAACTAGTTGATCCAGTCCTTTGTAAGATTGAACCAATTACGGGTACCGGTAAAGCGCTTTGTCGCTGCATTCTCCAGTAAATGGGCTTACGTTTGTTAGGATTCGCCTCTGAACGCTGTAATTACTTGAATTGTAATTACACTAGATTGTTATTATTGATTTAAGCTGTTACTAAAATAATACTGTTCGGTTTGAATTTGTTATTCAGCCTTTGATCTTTGATATAATGAATATTCTGTTTATATAAAAATCTTGAGTGCGTCTGTTTGTGTTCGTGTAACTTGATGAATTGGCCGATTGAGTTCAATGTCACATAATATATTTGTATTATCAAAAAGGTGGTTCTTAGTTATCGTAAAATGCGATAGATGGTGCTGTAGTCGTCATTAAAAAAATATATATTTATGGACAAAATTGACACCATATTCGCGATATATGTTGATATCAAATAATTATGGCTCAGTTGGCAGCGTGCACGGAATCCGCGTCGATCGACGTGAGTTCGAATCCCTGCAATGAGCCTGACCTTTCGGTTGAGGAAGACATCCTGATGAAGCCATAGCATGGTGGTAGGGGTCCGGCAGCTGTACTTGAGAGTCAGTCTTCCACTTGGCTTAGTGTACTACCGTCTTGGGCCACATCGTCACTTAAGATTACGTAACATTCTGGCAACAACACTAAACCTATTACGATAAACAAAAGATTTGTAGCAAAAAAGAAAATCAAAAAATCTGTAGCTGATAAATGGCGATATAAGAAAAGGCAAAACGAAGTATGTCTGGCTAGCTAGTAATATATAGATAAAATACTAGCTGTGCCGGCAGCTTCGTACGCGTTTATTATAAAGTACTTTCTTCGTCTCTTGTTTTTATTTTCACTCTAATCTTATTTTACGATTCTAAAAGTACTATGAACAAATTTCGAACACCTTTTTAAGAATATTGCGCGCACGGAGGACTTTGAGATTCGGCATGATTAAAGTTTATATGGAGAAGGAGTTTAGAGAGCTTAAAGTTATATGTAATACATAAGTGTTAAAAATACTTTAAATTAAGTTAAATAATACTAGGAATATTACCTCGACCAGAAGACCATTGATTTTACCAACCCCCAAAACATTGACATTCAGTAAAAAGTGACAGCAGTTGATATAATATTAATTGTTTACATTCGTACTACAAAAATAAAACGTAAATAGTATATTATAATCAAAAAGTCGCAAAAACGATTCAGCGAGTTTTTACGGTCGAGACGTTTTTGGGGTAGATCCAGAAATACAAACAGACAGACAGACAAAATAATTTTTAATGACAAATTTGTGATCACTGGTGTCATAAATGACTATCACGAAATTTTTGGGGAATTATATATAAAAACAGAAATAAAAATTTATTAATATGGAAAATGACTTAATATTGATATAATTTAGTGTTTATAACTTTAAAGCAATTAATTATATTTATAAATTAACGAACAAAAGTGTTTGCAAAGTTTGCGATACGTAGGTGCCGCGAGCCAGAAGTGTTTTACGTCTCTGATAAAAAAATATTTCTTTCGAACAATTCGAAACGAAATATTTTCTTTTCTGTTTTTATGTTATTGTCCATGGATCAAACAATATATGCTTTTTAATTCTTTATAGGCTACAATCCCACGTGATTTTAAGTGACGATGTGGTCCAATAAAGTAACACCGTAAGCCTAGTAAGGAAACTGAGTTTCAATTGCAGCCGTTGGAATACACCTATAGGCTTGCCCACAGACCTTTAGCTTGAAGGTGATAGTTAACCAGGAGGATATAAAAAGCCCTACCATCGTGCTGTGGTTTCATCACGATGTTTTCCTTCACCGAAAGCTCAGGTTCATTGCAGTGATTGCACGAAAAAAATCGGAAGCGACGTATTCGATAAGGTGGATTTGACAATTGTAACTCAATACAGTAACGGCTATGTGTGGAACTTAAATAGGATAACAAGACATGTGGCCTAAGCAATCTGGTTTAAAATCGAGTACGAGTACGGTGAAAGGTTTGGAGATACATTCTGCGTAGAACACTACATCGATTACCAAAAGATATAGTCGACAAACTTAAAATAAAAATTCAAGCCAAATTAAAATATACAAGCGATACTTTTTACAGAAAAAAAGTTGGCCGTCACGGGACGCCCGATAGATGTGCAACATCTTAGTAATAAAAAAAGAAAGAAAGAAGATGCGTCGCCACGGCCGGTATCGCCACGCCAACAATCAGGTTTACCCTCGCCTGTAGACTGTTACTGTAGCAGATTATGGGCCGGTAGCGCAGTGGAAGTTATTTGTAGTAATATAAATAAAACCAGCGTATTAAAATAAAGAACAGGAAAAACATGTATATTGGGTAGCAAAGGAACTTGACTAGACAAATGAGAACAGAATGACACGTACTAAATTTAAAATATTTAAGGTACAAATTTTTTATCAAAGAGTATCTACTCAATAGTTACTACGTATAGTACATATATTCTATCATATAGCGTGGCGATGCGTCGCCACGGGCTATAATATCACGGTAACAATCAGATTTACCCCTCGCTTAAAGATGTTTCACATCAAAAATCGTTGTTCAACTTAAGCACCATAGGTAATAATTTCTTAAGTATAAAATCTTGTAATAATTTGAGTAAATGTTTTTATACAGTTTACTTTTTAATTAAAAAAACCCGAACGTTTAATAAACTACCTGTGTCTTATTAATAACATCGTACAGTCCTTATCAGCTCGTACAAATATCCTTGGGGCATACATAATATATATAGTAACGTGGTCAATCATATAAGTCAGTGGAGCGAGCGGTGACGTACCCACACAGCTCATTACCATCCGTATATTCATATTAATCTATGTCATTACACAGATCGCTCGTACTGTCCCCTGGCGTAATCTCGCTGATAATTAGGTCAATCTGTCCTTAAACTATATTGCCTGTCGCGTGATAAAAAAATCACATTATTCGGAATGTTTTTTATGTGAAAACTTATAAGGAGGTTTGGATGAGAGTAAACTCGTGTTGGTGGTAAGCATGGTCACGTGACGTGTTAACGGTAAACGGAGTCTTAGTAGCAAAATAACATAAAAATTCAACAAAAGTTCAATTAATTTGTGTATCCAAAAATAACAACTGCTTGTTTATAGTTTTAAGTTTTCGCTTCTGTCGACATTCCTCATGACTGCTTTGTCGTTTTTTTATATACCTTAGAATTAAACTCAAGAAAAATACATCTTGGTTAATTTGATGTAGTACGTATATTTGAAAAACTTTAGATATTTTTGAAGAAATGATGGGCATGATTTCATTATTAGATAATAGTCATTCATTTCACACTTAGAAAGATAAATAAATTTTATTCAGGTAATTGTGTTAGGTTCTACGATAAACTTCCTAAGCACATTATTATCTTTGCTCGAGAAAAAGTTGAAGAATCATGTTAAGGAAGTTCTATAGTCGAAAGGGCTTTATAGGGTGGATTAATACGTGAATGAGGGTGGTGTCTGGAAGTGACTCCTTCTCTGTACATCTACTGAGAATGATATACTGTAAACAATCTTAAAATAAATGCAAGTCATGGAGACTGCCGTCCACCCGAGAGAAGTGAAAACTGCATATTACATAAACCAATTTTACGTACATTTTTGTGACGTCGGGAGCCAAAGGATTAATTAAAATTTAAAAAAATATATATTCCAAAGTTTTTAGTTTTTAGTTCTAAAATATCGCGGATGTGTGAAAACTATCTTTCGATCCCTGAATCCGTTTGCGAAATATTAAGCTGTAAAGTGCTAATTGTTTAGAGTCAAGTGCCAATCATGTTGCCAACTGAATGGTTGTTTTTGGATACGTGAAAAAAATTCACGGAAAATAGCAGTTGGTAACAATGTTGTAAGGAGATTTTTATTTTTTTATTTTTCTTTGTTTTTTTTTTTTAATTGTAATGAATTAACTCAAAAACTACTGGACTGATTTTAAAAATTCTTTCACCAATATAAAGCTATAGTATCAGTGACTAATGTAAGCTATATTATAATTTGAAAAATAATTTATTCCTCATCAAAATGTTGATAGTTTTACACAAAGTATAAAAATTGCCTTAAAATATGTTTTCTTCGCGAGCGCTGCAAATACTATTGGTACTTATTATATTAAAAAATACTATACATATTGATGTAATGAGACATCGTTCTATCAAGACGCGAGCGAAGCCGCGGGTGAAATGCTAGTATTATATATAACGAAGTTTAAAGGAAAATGATCATAATTAAGTAGGCTTTACAAGTTAACGAGTAATAGTCGATCAACTTATAAACATGTACTTGGAGAAGTAATTTCGTAGAAACTCCATTCAAAATTATTTAAAGACCCCCTTTTGGTCTGCATATTATGATGAGCAACTACGGCACCTTGACAAGTTTTGAAATTTTGCGTGTCACCATCTTCGGCCACAGTTTACAGATAAGATTGTGGTCTAGAGCTAACATACATCGATAAAAAGAAATATTAAATTTCGCATCGTAAACATAAAACAAATTCTAATACAAACCTTTGCACAAATAAGAAATTACTATTCCCGAATCACTCTATTTATTTATATTGCAAAGACAGAACTTTATCTCAATATAGAGTTACAGACAGAGCATAGACGACAAAATCGTTATCCGTGTTCAGTGACCCCCTGTGAAATGCTAACGAATACGTCAAGACAAAATCTTGCCTTAGTTTTTTGACAAAAATATTAACTTTCGAAGTGAATACAGCCTATTTATTATATTTAATCTAATATACTTTATGACACGACTCGTGGCGCAATAGTAGTAAGTATTATTGAATCGGGAAGTAGTGGGTTCGATTTCTGCACTCAGCTGACATTAGCGCGATACGCATATCTGTCATTTATGTTTCTGGGTTTTAAATATCTCTATATAATAAGTATACATATCAGCTATTAAGTATGTATTTGAACATAATACAAACTTTGCCTAATTTGGAATTAAATGGTCATGTGTCCTTATATTCATTAAAATTTATTTAATCTCGTCTTTAATTTTCATTTATAACTTGTATAGGTAGGTACCTTGTACGGTTTTTGAATGGGTTTCATCTTATTAGTTCGCACCACCTCGCATCACCGACACCGGCGTGTACCCTGATATCTGTAGATATAAGTATGACGTATTGCATTGAGTGTGAAAATATACATTACCTTTTTACATTGAGAGTTCTAAAGTTAATACTCTTGCAAACGAGCAATGTACTATGAAAATTAAAGGACTCTTGAAATCATTCTTATGAGATCGCAATCGTAACAGAGAGCCAAAGTTTGAGTGAAACAGAACATTATTTCAGTATAACAGAGCGTGACAGCATATCGCATGCGTGGACTACTCAATTGGTCTATGTTAATTATTGCTCGGAGTACTAATAGATGTGAAAAACAAGATTAATATTACTAATTTCAATTTATAAATTATGAAATTTTAATTATTTGTTCTATAATTAAACAGATAATTTAAAAAAAAAACGGTTATTCCAAAGTTTTAAGTTATCACTTCTGTAGGCAGTCTCCATAATCGTTTATTTTTCTTTCGTTTATTAAAATACGCTACATAATCTCTGGAACTAGTAATAACTGAAGAAATTATTTTTGCATTTTTAACTAACTTCTTAAAAAGACGGGAGGTTACTCAATTCGAATGTATATTATATATTTTTAATGGGTGTTCAGTCATAACTTGTTTTTTTATGAACCGATTTGGATGATTCTTACAATGGCGTGACTACACCATCTGAGGCTCGTGGCAAACTTATTGGATGGGGCGCCCCCAGTAAAAATTGCCACATTTTAATTTAATTTGAAAAACCAATGAATGCGTTCTAAAATTGATCCTTTTCTTATGAATGCGTTTAAATTTTAATAAATTATTTGAATTTGTATATGATCTTTAGTTGTGTCTGACTTTAATTGATTTTAAGTATTTATATAAAATACATAAGCTTCGACCTCGCGTCCACTGGGACATTTTGCCAGCCCTGCCACCCTATAGTTACGCCACTGGATTCCTGAAGACCTCATGGGTGGTCCCGTTTTAATTCCATCAGCATTGCACCTTCAACTTCGTAGATACACAAGGGAACTCTTCAAAGTCAGTGAATTTGGTTTTCTTTTTTGTTAAATATTATGTAGTATATCCTACCCTACAACTGAGGTATTTTATAGGCTTTAAAACTTCACGCTACTGCTCTAGGGAGCGGAACAGACGTCAATCATTATGAGAATATGGCACAAAAACAGAGAACAACGTTAGAGTACACCGGTGCGTCAGCGGCGCGGCGCGGCGGCGCGGTGAGGGACCGTGGCGAGTTGTTCGAATTAATTGAATACGGGTGAAACCGTGGTGTACAGCTAGTAGTATATTATAGAGAGTAAAAATGGCACTTTGAGAACGTTCGATGCAGCGACAAAGCGCTTCAACGCTGACGGTAATTGGACGAAGGCGCTGTCATAGAGCTGAATTGGCGGTTCGAGTTGAAACGATCGACAGGGATCGGCTGACACAGTATACGAGCAAAAATTTTAATTGGCATTTTATTATATTTATTTTACAATTTTATTTATTGAGTAGTAATCTATACTAATATAATAAAGCGGAAAAGTTTTTTGTTTGTTTGTTTGTTTAAACAAGCTAATCTTTGGAACTACCAGTCGGATTATTTGATAGCTAGACTCACGAGGAATGTTATAGGCTATATAACATTAGATTATAATTACCAGATAACCTTAAATATTGATTTTTGTTATGTAAATCGAAAGTCGAAGCCCTTTCGAACTTCGCTTTATCCGCGAGCACTTGCTTAATGGTTAATGATATGTAAATACAATGTTCTACAAAAATATTGGCCCTTAGTATATATAAAAAATTCAGCGATAGCATATATCTATCTCTTATAAATCAGCCACAATAAGGTATTTTGCTCAAAAAATTTGTTGAAGATTAAAAAATTATTTTATGAGCATAATTTTTAAGCATGGCATATTAATAATTACAAACACAAATTACTTCAGCATAAAGGAATTTTTATGAACTAAAATTTTATCCCTTAGAGCATGCTATTTAGACACAACGTTTAGTAGTTAGTGAAAAATTACAATAATTTGTACTTGAGGCAGGTGATAACAATTATAATAGACTACACAGGTGCGTTGGCGGAGCGATTTCTATCGGATAAAACACGGGTGAAACCGTGGGACACCGCTAATGTTTTTATAAACGTTGATGACAAAGATTAGGAAAGTATTTGGTTGTCTATTTCAAATGCCAGAATGTACTTTTTTCTTTTTTTTTTTTGTTATAAGTTTACCGTTGTGGCCATACTTTCACCTGATATTAAGTGGCAATGTAGCCCAAGGCAGTAGAACGCTAAGCCTAATCCAAGAATAATTAGAAAACATATTCACATGACATTGGCAGACTAGTGAATGAACACAGTTTCCAAATAAAAAGAAGAAGAAGCATTCAAAAAGTGGGGTAAACTATCTCCATAGACTCTCATCTATAAATATAAATAAAAGTGGTACATGATCGGTCAAGTTCCCCATTTATACTCCAACATTGTTATTTATGATGTTATATAAGCGATCAGGTAATGATTGACCGAGGATCGTGAACGCGTATGTAGTTTTGATAGATCGTTTTGCGGTAGAGAGAAAAAGTTCTCGCTTTTCCAATTACAAAGATTTACTAGATACTATTCTCATATTATATAGATTTTTACTTTACCTTCATAAAGAGAATCTACACCTAACTAAAAATCTAGTTCACCTAGAAATTAAATAATAAAAACCTCAATTACGGGAATCTATAACATATAATAAATTATCGGCTAAACACTAAATTATTACTCGTCTATCGGGCTCATAGGCGCTATTATGATTTGTGGCCGACAAAAGCAATTTTTCATCCTCACCGGCGGTACTAAATCACCACGCAGGCAAGTGCGTTCGGCAACTATGACCGGTTTTATCCGGTTATATTTATTTTTCAACCTAATACCGCTAGTTGTAAGAGCTAATTTCGTCTCAGTGGGATCCACTATCGTGACATTATACGCTTCAAGCTATTTTCGGCTCTACGCCACTGGTGAGTGGAGTCTGTATTCGTTTTTTTTCAATTTCGTTGTGATCGAAGAACGGTGTGGCCATATTTCATTATTTGTTTACCGAAATATAATAAAAATTTATATGTGTATAATTGTCAGGTGTGCTGGTCCCTTTTGTTTGGTTAACAAGGGTTCCGTGTTTGGGATAACGAAAGGCAGGGGGTCAGGTTAATAATATCCGTGTTAAAATTATGTCTTTATCGTAGGTTAGACATGGATTGGATTTCAGTGAAATTATTTGGCACCGAACTACACTAGCCCGTTACTTTAGTGTACTACTGACTTCTTGCCAGCTTCTTATGAGGTTTGCCTATTTTTCAGTTACTATTGTTTCTAAAAAATTGAAATCGTTAGCCATTAAAATTAGATGTTCCTTTCAAATTAGCTCTTTACGACAATTGTGAAAGTAAAATTGTAATGATATGTAATATTGTTGAGAACATGGAACTTTAAATAAAATACATTAAGTCAAGCAACTGTTCACCGATGTGCTGAGCTGCAAATATACTTGAGTTAAGCAAATACTCATCGGTATTCTAAACTGCAAATACACTGTAAGACAACTAACTGGTCATCGGTGTTGTAATCTACAAATATACTGTAAGTCACGCAACTGTTTGCCAGTGTTCTAAGCCATAAATTATATACTATAAATCAAGCGACAGTTTGTGAGTGTGCTAAGCCGTAATTACACTGTAAGTCAAGAAACTCTTCATCGGTGTTCAAAATATTGTAAGTCAAGCGAGAGTTGGCTAATGCTGCTGTAAACTGCATATTTTCTCGGTTATCAACATGTTATAAATAAACCTGTCAATAAACCTACGTTTTACATATTTTCCTCCCTCTAGTTTCGAGCATCATTAAAAACCAATTGGTGCCGTGAACCGGGTAATATCGATACCCGGCTATGTATTCCGGTTGCTGCGCAAACAGAAACCGGTTTACCGTGCAAACAAGGGCTTACGCGCGTGCTTGATCATTTGTGTGAGGCGAAATTAATGTTTTAAGGTTTGTATTTAAATATTTATTTAATGTACCTGTATTGTACATGCATACAATTTCTGGTAAAATGTACTATGAAAAATCTTTTAATTATAGGTATATAAACTACCTGTGCCCCACGCCGCGCCGCCCCCGCCCCGCCCCCGCCCCGCCCCGTGTAGCCTATCATAATTGTTCTCACTTCCCGAAAGTAATTTTTTTTTTAATTTTCCATTACCTCCTAAACTATGTTGTGGATAAAGCAGTTTGAGAAAACTTTCACTTTCGACTTACTTAACAAAAAATAATATTTATGGTCACCTGAGAGTTGTAGCTCAATGTTAGATAGCCTATAATATTGTACGTGAATCTGGCTATAATATACAACGAGATTTTTCGAATAAGACTGGTGGTAGTTCCAGGGATTAACATGTTTAAACAAAAAATCTCTTCGGCTTTATTATATATTAGTATAAAAAATATCAAATTACGACCGTGATATCAATTATTTTTATTTCATCATATTTACTCTGTACCGTATTGTCCATTATCATCATCATCACCATTATTTCAGCCAGTAAACGTCCATTTTTGGGCGTTACGCCATCACCAAAGATCACCTCAACAACCGGTCCTGTACTGCTCAAGTTATTCAATACATAATATACCGATGAACCGGTCTACAATGTATATTATAAACCCCGTCGGATCCGTGAAGGTGTTATTAGGTATCGAGATTATACACACATCAAAAAAGTCTAAGCAACATGCGTGATATTACAAATTTTTCCATTTATATTAATTAATTTCTAAATATTTACTCAAAGAAAGTGCGTAGGTAAGTAAACTTTTTTGTTATTGATGAAATACTGGGTGGTTGTAAAAAAAAATTTGGTTATGTTTTGTTTTTTCATAAAATTCAAATGACTGCGCATTTGTTTGAATTTAAGTGCGTTTTAATTGCTACGTTTAGTCTTGATTTTATAATTTTACCAACCATTGAAATAAAGTTAGCGACAAAATTGAATTGTTAGATATTCTTTACGTCATGAAGCGACGTCATTTGATGGCAGATGAAATGCAAAGAGCTGTAGGGATGTTGCAAGCGGGAAGTAATCAATCTCAAGTATCTCGACATTTTGGCATTCATAAAAGTCTTTTTGTCGTCTTTGGTAGCGCTACAATAATACAGGAGAACCCGCTGAACAGCATCCAAGCCGTAAAAGGAGTACAACCACTCGGCAAGACCGGTACATACAACTGACTGCAAGACGCCAGCCGATGTTAACCGCTCGAGAGATAAGTTTGAGGCTACAAATTTCAAGTGGTGTCTATGTAAGTCCTCAAACTGTGCGAAATCGACTGCATGAGTACGGCCTACGAGCTCGACGCCCAATCAGGTGCCCACCGATACGTCACGGGAATCGCGCTCGTCGATATGAATGGTGTAGAGAACGCATAACATGGACCCAGGAACAATGGGATAAAATTATGTTTTCCGATGAGTCGCGATTCGGGTTTAAGCCTGATACAAGAAGGGTGCGAGTGTATCGTCGGCCCGAAAATACTGAAAGGCTCAGGTGCGTTCGGGAAGTTCATCCATACAGCGGCTCAACAGTTATGTTATGGGCGGGTATTATGAAGAACAGGCGAACTGAGCTCGTTTTTGTAAATGGAAACATGAATGCTGAAAATTACATTGAGGATATTCTCAGACCTTATATCTACCCATTTGCACAAACCTTTGGCTCCGATTTTAGGTTAATGTATGACAATGCGCATTCACATACAGCTCGGCGAACCAGTAAATACTTTGCAACGGAGAACATCCGGGTATTGCCCTGGCCTGCACAATCGCCAGATCTCAACGCCATCGAGCACGCATGGGACATGCTCCAGAGACGTGTTTTGAAGGACTTGGATGGAGCGACAACAACCCAACAGCTGAAGGATTTGGTACAATTCTATTGGGAGCGAATACCGCAAAATGACATAAACAGTCTCATTAATTCAATGAATAATCGTTGCCGACAAGTTCTGAATAGCAGAGGAGCCCATACTTTGTATTAAATTGTTCTATTTTTTCACAATAAATACATTTTCTTTAAAAATTTCATTTTGTAAGAAAAAAGTTTAGTTTCTTATGTATCTTAGTTTCTACAGTATATTCTAATATTGTTCATTTCTGTTATTAAAAGAGCTTATAAAGACAACAGCTATTATTTTTACATCATAGAACCCTAAAGATATTATTTTAAAAATAAAATACAACGTTATAATGTGAAGAACCATCCTAAAATTTAAATTAGTACATGTTGCTTAGACTTTTTTGATGAGTGTATTCTGTTTATGTTATTTATCTCAGATTATAAGTAAAAAAATTACCCCGAATAAAATGTAAAAAAAAAAGTTAATTGAGGAAACTTAGAGGGCAATACAGGAGGCGCGGCGCAGGGTACCGCCATACGATCAAACGTACCGATGCGCTGCGCCGGGGCTGGCGACGGTGTTATCACGTTTTAAATATTTGCTAAATTTTAGGAAAACTAAAACTAAATGTTTTAATTTTAAATCGCAATAACATTTTTATTTTCATAATAAATAAAATATTGATTTTTTTTTTTTGGTAATATCATTGGGGTAGGTACTTATATACCATTTTCGGATTCGACGAGCTTTTTTATACATGTTGAACTGGATTATAAGAGAAAAAAATTCCATCCATATAGTTGATTTTTTTAAGCATTGGTTATAATTATGCCATCGATTTTCAGTTAAAATGTTGTTTTTTACATTCTTAATTAATGCATTTATAATTTATGTAGTCAGAAAACACGGTATAATCCAAAGAGAACGGCGACCACCGAGAGATAAACAAAACTTCGCCGGTTGTCACTGCCATGCTGTCCTGCAAGCCTCTTGGCAGTTACATATGCGCTGGTTTATCCCGAAACGCGACAAACTAAAAGAGAGTCACTCTCAGGATTTTATCACCATTTGCGTGGTTGTTGCGACCCAGTCGGGTACAGTTAGATACGCCTGTCCCCAGGTGGTATACATACCATACATACATATATACATTTCACGGATAAGAAATTATCAGATTGCAACTTACCGGTATGTACGGCAACAGCTCAAGCCGAGGTTTGGCCACTTTGGCACCCTTGAGCTAGTTTCAACGCTTTTGCGTCTGAGTGCCTTCTGTGCTCGCTCTCAAGTTCGGTGAAGCTGTGAAAGCCTGTAATGGCTCCGGGCCGTTAAGGGCAACAGTAAGTATAGTCAGCTCGAGAAAAGAAAAACACTACCTGCCCTTCCCGAAACGTGAGATACTTAAGCGCGTCACCATAGCGACTGTTACATACGATTCAGTAGAATACAATTGTCGTGACTTAAAAATCACTAAGTATAAAAAAATAATAAGTGCACGACCTAACAGACAGTATATTCTATAATATATATAAGTATATATTCCGTAACGCATGCGTGAATTCTGTACGCAACGTTTATACGCTTCAAATGAAGTACCGTGAAGCTTCCAATATCAGCCCTTCCTTATCTTTGTTAAGTTTTCGTGTCAAATAAAACAGGGGTAACTATGAAGTAGAGTGAACTGTTCCGTATATCTTTATGAAGTTTGATATAATGTTTGTTGTTGTTTTATTCACTTTTTTTATATTATAATGTAAATTGAATGTGACCCGTGTTTGATTTCTTTCTACTTATATTTTCAGGGAACGCCCTTAATCTATACAATTAATAAAATTGAGTGTCTCTTTGTAATGTCAAAATATATCAGCTTTTTACTAAATTCATATGAAAGTTGTTAGTAATTATAGTCAGACGAATCGTGAGCTATGTGCCTACTTAGTTATATGTATCATTTATTGATGTTAGTCAGTCGCGAGCCTATACCGGCGTCGTCTGCGCGTGTATTTATTGAACTCTGTAACTAATATTAATAAAACCGTGATTGATGTGAAATATACTGACTATTTTTTGAAATCCCAACAAAAGTATATAACGGTGGCTTTAATAAAAACCAATTTTTAAAATGTTTGTCTGTTTGTTTGTTTCGGGTTATTTCAGAAACGGTTGGACTAATTTAGATTGGTCTCTCACGGACAGATAGCTGTTGTTTTAAGGAGTAACTTAGGCTACTTTTATTTTAGAAAAATAATTAGATTTTCGCGTAAGATATAATAATCTGCTAATGGTGAATCAATTTAGGCGCTTAATGATAATGAACCATAAGATGTATAGTATACCAAATTAATTTAGTACATAAATTCACCTTTTAAGGGAAATAAAGTGAAAAGAAACCAAATTAATATAAAATATTTTAACTTTACATAACTTTCAATAAAAGCATTGAATGGAAACGTATGTATTTTTATTTTCCAGGAGTATTCATAGATGGCGCTATAGGACTTGGTTTAAATTATCATTAAATTTGTTTTGACATTTAATTTAGTTTGTTATACTTAAGTATATTTTCTTATATGTATTAATAATTTAAGGCTGGGCTCTTAATATTATTTTTAAATGTTTTCATAAAGGACGGTTAACATTTAAAATTAGTTTAGTTGTCTCAAAGCTTATTCCGGTCAAATACCGTAAGGTGAGACGGAGGTGGGGGGAGGTTTTATTTAGTTGTTATTTTTTATAAACGAAATATACCATGCGGACGAAGTCGGTGGTACACCTAGTAGTATTATATAAGAATCTAATTAAATGATTTTGAAAGTTTAATTTGTATATAAGGGACCCTAAATTGTGTTCAAATGATAGAACAGGTGTCTCGTGACGGGTTCATCCAACCATTTGTTATCTCACACGCTTCAATGAGCAGGTTCTTATTGGAATATTTAATATATAAAGCAAATACTATATACCATGTTTAGATTTCGACAGGCCTAGTGGCGCAGTGGTAGTAAGCTCACTATAGAACTGAGAGGTCGCAGTTTCACACTAAAGTTCTATACATATTTTTGTAGAGGACTGAACGCTCTACAAAAAAGATCTGAAGTTATTATAGATTACTTGTTGAAAGTTATTTGAGGTCAAAGTTAAGTTTATTGGTATTACGGTCAATTTATGAATTCTATAGACAAACTATTTATTATTTTTATCAATAAAAATTAGATTTTTAAAACATGTTAACTTTTTTTTTTTTTTTGCATTTATACAAAAAAATAGCTTTAATAATGTTGTTAGAGACCGTGAATAACAATTGAACGAGTGGGCGTATCAAAAAAATTATATGAGATGTTTTTGGAAAGCATTCAACTCTCTACAAAAACATTTAGCTAGTTACAAAAAATAGAAGGAACAAAAATAATTACTTCTTATGGGACATTAAAAAGTGCGAAGCAACTCATGTTAGCATTAATAATAAGACCTCATATTTTAATAGGCCTATTTTCATGCCTAAAAGACACCTTTAATATTAAGTAGGATATAAAGTCTTTTTCACGTGAAATGCCATCAACATATTGTAGAAAGTGAAAACTGTTAACAGTTGTTAGATTTTTTTTACATTCTATAGTGTGAGAAATTAGTATCACCTTAATTAATACTATTAATAGGAAAAGTATTCGGTGAATACAGAGAACTTTCACAAGGAGTAAATTATTTTTAAATAAAATATAATTTCATTGAAATTTTAAAGAATATTTTATTTACAATGCATCTGTCGAAACCACAATTTAATGAACAGGTTGTTTAAAATTTATTATTCGGTGTTCATCGTGAGCACAGATACGAATTCAGTATTTAGAAATCAAAATATATTTTATTTTATTTGGGCCCTAAGGACGCACTTATGAATGTCAAAACACTACCACCGGTTCGGAAAACATCCCAGCCATCGAGAAGAACCGACAAGAAACTCGATCGGGTTTGATCGAAATGAGGGTATAACACTTTGTATGAACAAAATAAAACTTCAAGAGAACCGAACAGTTATAGTTATTTGTTGTTTGTGTAAGTAATTGTGAATTTCCTACTCCTAGGCAAAGGTATCTTCTCGATGACCTTTATCACCTCACCTTGATATGTACCGGCTGATAACAAAACGCGACGCGCATATTAAGCGAGTCACTATGACGGACTTATAACCACACATACGCCATGGTGATCGCAACTCAGTCACATATCTACAACTTCGCTATCGCCATTTCCTCGTCCTGTACTTAACAAGTCTGAAGTCGTAAGTTGTTATTTAATGTACCATTTTATACCCGCAAACTGAAAAGGTTTTAGCTCTATTTTGGATCTCGTTTTTGGAATTATATCAATATTATCCTATGATCTATATTATCAACTTTAGCCGCTCTCTGTCGTCTTTAGTCTTTAAGCCAATAACTAGAATATGAATGCTTAAACGTTGAGTCCGTACCTGTCTAACAGATTCAACAGTGCTTAATTAATTAAAAACAATAATGTAGTTCTTTGTACAGTTTTATACGCCTACAATATAAATATAAAACGCATCGTGAACTGTGCAAGCAACGCGCAAATATTGTATCACATATCCCCATTTCATACGTAACTATATCATTTTAATAAATAAATATTTCGTGAGCGGTTCATCAAGAATTTAAATCGGTAACGAAAATCGAAAACGGTTTCCCGACCAGACAATAATATACAATAATAAAACAAGGATATTCAGTGAAATGCGTTTTATAGAAATGTTAAATAAAATACGAGTTATGTATTACATTTTAAAAATCTGCGTTTCGCATAAGAAGCTTTTAATGAGAATACGAGAAGGTAGAGGAAAACTGTATCTATAATATGTTATAATACAAAAAGAATCTCAAAATAATGTTGAAATAAGATGCCGATAATGTACCAAAACACCGTATTTAAAAGTTACTAAAAGTTATGAGAGTCGATAGAGTAATTAGATTTTAAAAATATATATTATAATTCTGTAAAACAGCTAACTTCAGACCCCACCCTATGTTTTGTAGTACATGATGTTGGTACTACTGTCAGGGAATATGAGAGGAATCTTTCATACAATGATTGAATATTTGTTTACCGAGCTGGAAACAAGAATAATTCCAGTATCAATGCTCCGAATAATGTTATCTCGGAAGGAAGTCATATAACTATATCTAATAGACTTAAATACAGGAACTTCTTATCACTAAAGGAAATATTACTGATCGCGTCATCCAAAAACAATTGCATTACTTAATCTATATATTAACGTGAAGCAAAACCTTTTGGTACCTTTTTAGCGTATTGCGTGCACGGAAGACTGTGAGATTTGGCATGGTTAAATTTTATATGAAGAAGGAGTGCACAAAGCTAAAATTTATCTAGAATATCTGTTACTAATATATTAAATAAAATAAATTAATACTGCGAATCCTATACCCGACCAGTGCCATTGAACAAAGACCTCCCAATATACCTATATCTGTTGACACGGAGAAGTTTTTTCACTTAATATTTATTTTGTTATTTTTACTTCTTCTATTAAAACGCTCTTGACCACGATACCTTAACGATATTTTTTCTTCTTCTTTATTTTAAGAGCTTAGCTATTGTCGGTGGAGAAGTTTTCACTGTTCCCTATCCTATGCCTTTTTTTTGACCTCTCGATATGACGACTCCCACTTTATTCATCACTAATTGTTGGATAAGGCTTCTTCTAGGTCTCATCGCTTTCTTTCCAAACATTTTTTATAAAGAACTTGTCGTGCCGTATCAAATGTCCAATCATCTTTCCTCTTCTAGACAGTTGTTGAGAAACATAGATAATAGAAGAGGAAAGACTTTCCTTGTCAACCATTCTTAGGACTTTCTCATTTGTATTTCTTTCTTTTAAGAAAATTTAAGACATTTAAGAAAAGCAAAATTAAAACAAAAGATTTACGTACGTATCTGAAGTTAACTTTTCGTGTCATTACAAAAAAATCTTTTCGCTCTTTTTCATATTATATTAGAAGGTAAAAATTATAATTTTATATTGTATACGTACGTAGCAATAATAACAAAGTTACAAATACATATATTAAACACCTTCACTACTATGGAATAACAATAATATACGAACGAAACCGAAAATCATAAATCGACCGCGCCATGTTACTTTCTAACAATAATATTAAAATTTATGGTTCAAATAAAGCCGGGGTTAGGGTAAATAATCCGTAACGTAAGTTATGACCTGAAGCGGTTTTCAGATGTAAATTTGATATTTTGAACATTTGAATTATTTGTGTCAGGCAGTTTATTCAACGCCGCCGTCAACGGTACGTCAACAAGAAAGTGTTGACGGCGTTGAGGTAGCGACACATATAATTACTAAAGCCGCGTGTCCACCGCAAACCCGTCGCCCGAACGCTGATATCCCGCCCGGCCGACTGACCGCTTAACCGATTTCAAAAAAAAAGGTTACTGGAATGTATATTCTTTTATGGATGCTCAGCCATAACTTCTTTCTTTATGAACTGATTTCGGTGAAGTTATATAGGGGATACCTCAAGGGTGGTCCCGTTTTAACTTCATTGGCACTGAACCTTCAACTAGGAAGATACACCAAGGACCTCTTGAAAATCATTGATATTGATTTTTTTTGGTTAAAAATTGTCGTGTACTATAACTTTATTGTGTTTGTTATTTAATAATACATTATATATAGCGGAAGGAACTTCGTTCTTACGGGATATCCCACGATACCTCTCGTTTAAAAAAAAAAATACAATAATGAAATAATCCTTGATAGAGGCGTGTAAAACTGATAAACATGTAGTGACAACTGTACTTACAGAAAAGAGATCAAATACAGCAAGATTTACCATGTGGGAATATTTATGATATGCCTTCGATAATAGATATTAAACTCCCTTAAATGGTGTATCATTGAGTTCATGAATCGTGCCACACATTAAATTTATTATTTCGGTAAAGTTTCCAGTGATTTCTGGGGTTTTATTTTTTATTAATTGTCATCCGATTCGATCTTATTTTATCGGGGTCACGGGATAAATTGTTCGCCAAAGTAATAAAACTGAACCGCCAACCAGGTAACAATCCTACTTTGTGGATAACAATAAAAATATGTTTGTACCATAATTTGTTCCTGTTTCTTTGTTCTATCTTTAGTTTTTTTAATAACAAAGTACTTTGTTAACTCGACCTACCTATCTTTGAGAGACGTGAAGTCTGTGGAAAACATATAAATAACTAGCGGTGCGCCGCGGCTCCGTACGCGTTTGTTACTACGTAATAATTTTTTAAATCCCTTTATTTTTACTCATATTGCTGACAATTCATATTCCGCATTAATTGAGGAGTGGTATGTATTTCCCGTGTAATTTTTTTATCAAAATCGGTTGAAAACCATTATTCTAATGTACAATTTTTAATGCATTATTATAGGTCTTAAAGCATCTTAATTATAGTATGAAGTATGTTTCCCGTCCACAAAATTTTATCAGAATCTGTTGAGAATTGATGAAAATAAAACTTTTTGGATTACTTTTTTTTAATTCTAGAAGTAATAATAACATTTTTTATAGCCGATTAGTTATGTAAATAGTTAGACTTCGGCTGTACAATATTTCATCAAAATCGGTTAAGAATTAAAGAAATTTTAAATCGCAATAACATTTTTATTTTCATAATAAATAAAATATTGATTTTTTTTTTTGGTAATATCATTGGGGTAGGTACTTATATACCATTTTCGGATTCGACGAGCTTTTTTATACATGTTGAACTGGATTATAAGAGAAAAAAATTCCATCCATATAGTTGATTTTTTTAAGCATTGGTTATAATTATGCCATCGATTTTCAGTTAAAATGTTGTTTTTTACATTCTTAATTAATGCATTTATAATTTATGTAGTCAGAAAACACGGTATAATCCAAAGAGAACGGCGACCACCGAGAGATAAACAAAACTTCGCCGGTTGTCACTGCCATGCTGTCCTGCAAGCCTCTTGGCAGTTACATATGCGCTGGTTTATCCCGAAACGCGACAAACTAAAAGAGAGTCACTCTCAGGATTTTATCACCATTTGCGTGGTTGTTGCGACCCAGTCGGGTACAGTTAGATACGCCTGTCCCCAGGTGGTATACATACCATACATACATATATACATTTCACGGATAATAAATTATCAGATTGCAACTTACCGGCATGTACGGCAACAGCTCAAGCCGAGGTTTGGCCACTTTGGCACCCTTGAGCTAGTTTCAACGCTTTTGCGTCTGAGTGCCTTCTGTGCTCGCTCTCAAGTTCGGTGAAGCTGCGAAAGCCTGTAATGGCTCCGGGCCGTTAAGGGCAACAGTAAGTATAGTCAGCTCGAGAAAAGAAAAACACTACCTGCCCTTCCCGAAACGTGAGATACTTAAGCGCGTCACCATAGCGACATACGATTCAGTAGAATACAATTGTCGTGACTTAAAAATCACTAAGTATAAAAAAATAATAAGTGCACGACCTAACAGACAGTATATTCTATAATATATATAAGTATATATTCCGTAACGCATGCGTGAATTCTGTACGCAACGTTTATACGCTTCAAATGAAGTACCGTGAAGCTTCCAATATCAGCCCTTCCTTATCTTTGTTAAGTTTTCGTGTCAAATAAAACAGGGGTAACTATGGAGTACAGTGAACTGTTCCGTATATCTTTATGAAGTTTGATATAATGTTTGTTCTTGTTTTATTCACTTTTTTTATATTATAATGTAAATTGAATGTGACCCGTGTTTGATTTCTTTCTACTTATATTTTCAGGGAACGCCCTTAATCTATACAATTAATAAAATTGAGTGTCTCTTTGTAATGTCAAAATATATCAGCTTTTTACTAAATTCATATGAAAGTTGTTAGTAATTATAGTCAGACGAATCGTGAGCTATGTGCCTACTTAGTTATATGTATCATTTATTGATGTTAGTCAGTCGCGAGCCTATACCGGCGTCGTCTGCGCGTGTATTTATTGAACTCTGTAACTAATATTAATAAAACCGTGATTGATGTGAAATATACTGACTATTTATTGAAATCCCAACAAAAGTATATAACGGTGGCTTTAATAAAAACCAATTTTTAAAATGTTTGTCTGTTTGTTTGTTTCGGGTTATTTCAGAAACGGTTGGACTAATTTAGATTGGTCTCTCACGGACAGATAGCTGTTGTTTTAAGGAGTAACTTAGGCTACTTTTATTTTAGAAAAATAATTAGATTTTCGCGTAAGATATAATAATCTGCTAATGGTGAATCAATTTAGGCGCTTAATGATAATGAACCATAAGATGTATAGTATACCAAATTAATTTAGTACATAAATTCACCTTTTAAGGGAAATAAAGTGAAAAGAAACCAAATTAATATAAAATATTTTAACTTTACATAACTTTCAATAAAAGCATTGAATGGAAACGTATGTATTTTTATTTTCCAGGAGTATTCATAGATGGCGCTATAGGGCTTGGTTTAAATTATCATTAAATTGGTTTGACATTTAATTTAGTTTGTTACACTTAAGTATATTTTCTTATATGTATTAATAATTTAAGGCTGGGCTCTTAATATTATTTTTAAATGTTTTCATAAAGGACGGTTAACATTTAAAATTAGTTTAGTTGTCTCAAAGCTTATTCCGGTCAAATACCGTAAGGTGAGACGGAGGTGGGGGGAGGTTTTATTTAGTTGTTATTTTTTATAAACGAAATATACCATGCGGACGAAGTCGGTGGTACACCTAGTAGTATTATATAAGAATCTAATTAAATGATTTTGAAAGTTTAATTTGTATATAAGGGACCCTAAATTGTGTTCAAATGGTAGAACAGGTGTCTCGTGACGGGTTCATCCAACCATTTGTTATCTCACACGCTTCAATGAGCAGGTTCTTATTGGAATATTTAATATATAAAGCAAATACTATATACCATGTTTAGATTTCGACAGGCCTAGTGGCGCAGTGGTAGTAAGCTCACTATAGAACTGAGAGGTCGCAGTTTCACACTAAAGTTCTATACATATTTTTGTAGAGGACTGAACGCTCTACAAAAAAGATCTGAAGTTATTATAGATTACTTGTTGAAAGTTATTTGAGGTCAAAGTTAAGTTTATTGGTATTACGGTCAATTTATGAATTCTATAGACAAACTATTTATTATTTTTATCAATAAAAATTAGATTTTTAAAACATGTTAACTTTTTTTTTTTTGCATTTATACAAAAAAATTGCTTTAATAATGTTGTTAGAGACCGTGAATAACAATTGAACGAGTGGGCGTATCAAAAAAATTATATGAGATGTTTTTGGAAAGCATTCAACTCTCTACAAAAACATTTAGCTAGTTACAAAAAATAGAAGGAACAAAAATAATTACTTCTTATGGGACATTAAAAAGTGCGAAGCAACTCATGTTAGAATTAATAATAAGACCTCATATTTTAATAGGCCTATTTTCATGCCTAAAAGACACCTTTAGTATTAAGTAGGATATAAAGTCTTTTTCACGTGAAATGCCATCAACATATTGTAGGAAGTGAAAACTGTTAACAGTTGTTAGATTTTTTTTACATTCTATAGTGTGAGAAATTAGTATCACCTTAATTAATACTATTAATAGGAAAAGTATTCGGTGAATACAGAGAACTTTCACAAGGAGTAAATTATTTTTAAATAAAATATAATTTAATTGAAATGTTAAAGAATATTTTATTTACAATGCATCTGTCGAAACCACAATTTAATGAACAGGTTGTTTAAAATTTATTATTCGGTGTTCATCGTGAGCACAGATACGAATTCAGTATTTAGAAATCAAAATATATTTTATTTTATTTGGGCCCTAAGGACGCACTTATGAATGTCAAAACACTACCACCGGTTCGGAAAACATCCCAGCCATCGAGAAGAACCGACAAGAAACTCGATCGGGTTTGATCGAAATGAGGGTATAACACTTTGTATGAACAAAATAAAACTTCAAGAGAACCGAACAGTTATAGTTATTTGTTGTTTGTGTAAGTAATTGTGAATTTCCTACTCCTAGGCAAAGGTATCTTCTCGATGACCTTTATCACCTCACCTTGATATGTACCGGCTGATAACAAAACGCGACGCGCATATTAAGCGAGTGACTATGACGGACTTATAACCACACATACGCCATGGTGATCGCAACTCAGTCAGGTTGTACATATCTACAACTTCGCTATCGCCATTTCCTCGTCCTGTACTTAACAAGTCTGAAGTCGTAAGTTGTTATTTAATGTACCATTTTATACCCGCAAACTGAAAAGGTTTTAGCTCTATTTTGGATCTCGTTTTTGGAATTATATCAATATTATCCTATGATCTATATTATCAACTTTAGCCGCTCTCTGTCGTCTTTAGTCTTTAAGCCAATAACTAGAATATGAATGCTTAAACGTTGAGTCCGTACCTGTCTAACAGATTCAACAGTGCTTAATTAATTAAAAACAATGAAGTAGTTCTTTGTACAGTTTTATACGCCTACAATATAAATATAAAACACATCGTGAACTGTGCCAGCAACGCGCAAATATTGTATCACATATCCCCATTTCATACGTAACTATATCATTTTAATAAATAAATATTTCGTGAACGGTTCATCAAGAATTTAAATCGGTAACGAAAATCGAAAACGGTTTCCCGACCAGACAATAATATACAATAATAAAACAAGGATATTCAGTGAAATGCGTTTTATAGAAATGTTAAATAAAATACGAGTTATGTATGTATTACATTTTAAAATTCTGCGTTTCGCATAAGAAGCTTTTAATGAGAATACGAGAAGGTAGAGGAAAACTGTATCTATAATATGTTACAAAAAGAATCAAAATAGTGTTGAAATGAGATGCCGATAATGTACCAAAACACCGTGTTTAAAAGTTACTAAAAGTTATGAGAGTCGATAGAGTAATTAGATTTTTTAAATATCTATTATAATTCTGTAAAACAGCTAACTTCAGACCACACCCTATGTTTTGTAGTACATGATGTTGGTACTACTGTCAGGGAATATGGGAGGGATCTTTCATACAATGATTCAATATTTGTTTACCGAGCTGGAAACAAGAATAATTCCAGTATCAATGCTCCGAATAATGTTACCTCGGAAGGAAGACATATAACTATATCTAATAAACTTAAATACAGGAACTTCTTACCACTAAAGGATATATTACTGATCGTGTCATCCAAAAACAATTGTATTACTTAATCTATATATTAACGTGAAGCAAAACCTATTGGTACCTTTTTTGCGTATTGCGTGCACGGAAGACTGTTCGATTTGGCATGGTTAAATTTTATATGAAGAAGGAGTGCACAAAGCTAAAATTTATCTAGAATATCTGTTACTAATATATTAAATAAAATAAATTAATACTGCGAATCCTATACCCTACCAGTGCCATTGAACAAAGACCTCCCAAAATATTGACATTGTCACTCAACGACAAGTGACAGCAAGTGATGTAGATAATACTCATTGTTTACGTTGATGAATACTGCTAATTTCAAACAGAAAATAGTCTATGATCAAAAAACCGCTGGTCGAATTTCGACCTTGGGGTGATCGCTAGGTCTTTTTATTAGGCAAAACATTTCACGAAACTTACGCTCGGTGCTGTTCCGTCGCGCGTTAAAATACATTCTACTACAACAAAATTAAAAGCCGTATTTATATCTGTTGACACGGAGAAGTTTTTTCACTTAATATTTATTTTGTTATTTTGCACCTCTTCTATTAAAACGCTCTTGACCACGACACCTTAACAATATTTTTTCTTCTTCTTTAATTTAAGAGCTTAGCTATTATTGGTGGAGAAGTTTTCACTGTTCCCTATCCTATGCCTTTCTTTTGACCTCTCGATATGACGACTCCCGCTTTATTCGTCACTAATTGTTGGATAAGGCTTCGTCTAGGTCTCATCGCTCTCTTTCCAAACATTTTTTATAAAGAACTTGTCGTGCCGTATCAAATGTCCAATCATCTTTCTTCTTCTATTATCTACGTTTCTCAACAACTATCTTTCCTCGTCAACCATTCTTAGGACTTTCTCATTTGTACTTTAAAAAAAAAATGAAGACATTTAAGAAAAGCAAAATTAAAACAAAAGATTTACGTACGTATTGAAGTTAACTTTTCGTGTCATTACTAAAGAAACTTTTCGCTCTTTGTCATATTATATTAGAAGGTAAAAATTATAATTTTTAAATTGTATACGTACGTAGCAATAATAACAAAATTACAAATATATTAACATCTTCACTACTATGGAATAACAATAATATACGAACGAAACCGAAAATCATAAATCGACCGCGCCATGTTACTTTCTAACAATAATATTAAAATTTATGGTTCAAATAAAGCCGGGGTTAGGGTAAATAATCCATAACGTAAGTTATGACCTGAAGCGGTTTTCAGATGTAAATTTGATATTTTGAACATTTGAATTATTTGTGTCAGGCAGTTTATTCAACGCCGCCGTCAACGGTACGTCAACAAGAAAGTGTTGACGGCGTTGAGGTAATGACACATATAATTACTAAAGCCGCGTGCCCACCGCAAACCCGTCACCCGAGCGCTGATATCCCGCCGGGCCGACTGACCGATTAACCGATTTCAAAAAAGAGGTTACTGGAATGTATATTCTTTTATGGATGCTCAGCCATAACTTCTTTCTTTATGAACTGATTTCGGTGAAGTTATATAGGGGATACCTCAAGGGTGGTCCCGTTTTAACTTCATTGGCACTGAACCTTCAACTAGGAAGATACACCAAGGACCTCTTGAAAATCATTGATATTGATTTTTTTTGGTTAAAAATTGTCGTGTACTATAACTTTATTGTGTTTGTTATTTAATAATACATTATATATAGCGGAAGGAACTTCGTTCTTACGGGATATCCCACGATACCTCTCGTTTAAAAAAAAAAATACAATAATGAAATAATCCTTGATAGAGGCGTGTAAAACTGATAAACATGTAGTGACAACTGTACTTACAGAAAAGAGATCAAATACAGCAAGATTTACCATGTGGGAATATTTATGATATGCCTTCGATAATAGATATTAAACTCCCTTAAATGGTGTATCATTGAGTTCATGAATCGTGCCACACATTAAATTTATTATTTCGGTAAAGTTTCCAGTGATTTCTGGGGTTTTATTTTTTATTAATTGTCATCCGATTCGATCTTATTTTATCGGGGTCACGGGATAAATTGTTCGCCAAAGTAATAAAACTGAACCGCCAACCAGGTAACAATCCTACTTTGTGGATAACAATAAAAATATGTTTGTACCATAATTTGTTCCTGTTTCTTTGTTCTATCTTTAGTTTTTTTAATAACAAAGTACTTTGTTAACTCGACCTACCTATCTTTGAGAGACGTGAAGTCTGTGGAAAACATATAAATAACTAGCGGTGCGCCCGCGGCTCCGTACGCGTTTGTTACTACGTAATAATTTTTTAAATCCCTTTATTTTTACTCATATTGCTGACAATTCATATTCCGCATTAATTGAGGAGTGGTATGTATTTCCCGTGTAATTTTTTTATCAAAATCGGTTGAAAACCATTATTCTAATGTACAATTTTTAATGCATTATTATAGGTCTTAAAGCATCTTAATTATAGTATGAAGTATGTTTCCCGTCCACAAAATTTTATCAGAATCTGTTGAGAATTGATGAAAATAAAACTTTTTGGATTACTTTTTTTTAATTCTAGAAGTAATAATAACATTTTTTATAGCCGATTAGTTATGTAAATAGTTAGACTTCGGCTGTACAATATTTCATCAAAATCGGTTAAGAATTAAAGAAATTTTAAATTGTTCAATTTTTTTTTTTACGATTCCTAAAAGTATTACTGAAAACTCCCATTACTTATCATTCGCGGAATGACTTATACTTCCCGTATACATAGTTGAATTAACGAATTTTTTTTTTTACATTATCTAAAAGTAATATTGAAATTTCTTACACTCTATCAACTGATCGATGATATAAGCATCCCGTGTACAAAATTTCATAAGGATCGGTCAAGCCACTTTTGAGTTAAATTCAGGCATATAAATAGACTGACAGACGGACAAAAAAAAATTATGGTATATTCGTGATCAGTATATCGTTCATATAATACGCGTATCGGGAAATTTTGAAAAAAATATTAAAAGTACAGACAGGACTACAGATTTATTAATTTATATAGCTATAAATTTATATAATACCAAAAAGAAAAAAAGAAAATCATAGATGGGTTTATCGAAATATATACAATATACATATTCGGGTAGGGGTCGCAATCCCTACCCCCCCGCTTTATATACCGGCTGATTTCGGAACACAACAAACCAAAAGGAAGTCATCGATGGGTTTATCACTGTTTGTATGGTGTTTTCATTATATGTCAATATGAATCCAACACATTAACCGTCCCAATAAAACTTCAAAAATAATTAAAATCATACCTTATTATACCGGCCTGCGGTAAGCTTTTTTGAAAAACGTGAAATCCCTTTTATTATTCTTACCGATTTCTTACCCTTTTATTCAGATAATTTACAAAATAAGAACAAATGTACATACATGATAAAAATGGAAAATAAATAAATAAGTAGGTACTTACCTTCTTTGATAAAAAAGAAAACTCTAGTAGAACAGTTCATGGATTAATAAAGTTTTCAAATATATATTTGAATTTTACTCGAATCTTGAATGGTTTATTTGAATATATTTATGTAGTATGTGTACCTTTGGTTCCACACGCGTCATTTACAGAATTATTGTATATAGCTGTGCCCCACGGTTTATTTTTTAGAACTGACTATATTGTTAGCTTTAGAGGCCCTGAAGTCGCTGCGGCTTTTACAGCTTCACCGAACTTGGAACCTCACGGTTTCACCCGTGTTAATTTTATACGACAAACATCAACGCACACGTGTAAGCAATTTTTTATACTTTGTGTAAAACTATCAACATTTTTATAAGGAATAAATTATTTTTTCAAATTATAATATACCCTCAAGTTGAAAATCTGTCGCCAAGCATCTATAGTTGAGTTCCAGCAGCTGCACTTGTGAGCCAGTCTTCCACTAGGCTTAGCGTGCTACTACCTTGAGCCACATCGTCACTTAAGATCAGGTGAGACTAATTGACGGGTTTCATTAAACGTTTATATTTTTTTTTGTAATTTCAATTATTAAGCTATTATTTATTTTATTTAAAAAAGTCACCAACTAGCTGAAAGCAGTTTTTCTGTAGTCTGAATTTTTTTTATCGTTGTGGCCACAAGCTCACCTGATAGTAAGTGTCGTAGCCTTGTTAAGTTTTGCTAAATTTTAATGCGCAAATCAATATCTCTTTCGTAATTTTAATATTGTAGTCGACTAACTAAGACGAGTTTACGCCTCAATTGAAATGTAATAGCCTTTTGGAACAGTTGCCAATAGGCAACTGAACGTATCTATTTATTTATTTATTTGGACCGCCAGTGTTCAGAACATTAAACACAATAACAAACAAAATAAAACAGTTTCAAGGATTGAATGCACTACGCCTTTTAAAGCAACCAAAGCATGCACTAGCCGACGTGAATATTTGAAACAATACAAAAAATTTAACAAATTTCAGAAAAAAACAATATTATTACAGACTAGTGGTTGCCCAATGATGGAAATTAGACCAGCGACTTTTTGATCATAAAATATTTTCTGTTTGGCATTTGCAGTATTCATAAACAATGAGTATTATCTACATCATTTGCTGTCACTTTTCGTTAAGGGACAATGTCAATATTTTGGGGGGTCTAAGTTCAATGGCACTCGTTGTGTTAGGATTCGCAGTATTAATTTATTTAATTCAATATATTAGTATCAGATATTATAGATAAATTTTAGCTTTCTGCACTTTCTCCATATAAACTTTAACCATGCCAAAGCACAGTTTTCCGTGAACGTAATACGCTTAAAAAGTGGTAGAAAGCTTTTGCTTCACGTATTAATATTATATATAGAAGATTATGTAAATTAACTAGGTAAGCATCAAAAAATATGAAATGCATAAAAATCACCAAAGTCAAATACATATAAAAATGACAAAGAAAAAGAATATAAATCATTATGTAAATGTCAACAAAATTGAACATACAATCTATTTAATGTATCTTGTGTAAGTACCCTATACAATTATTGTAGCTCGTAATAGTTTGTACGCGATAATATCTCTGTACGCTCGCTATAAGCAATATAGCAAATATTTGCTTTGAAGGAAGAATCTCATCCTCATCTTCATACTGTACTTTACTTAATATTGCAGTCACTTTGTTCAACTTTAGGTCATAATTCATTAATATAATAACGTTTATTGTCAAATAACTTAACTTCTTCCTACATGGCTTTACTTAGATAACTTATTTCACCCCTCTCAAGGCTAACGTCACCCGGACAGTGTCCTTTAAAATTTGTTGTTGATCGCTAATAAAAATATGGTAAACCAGCTTAAAAATAGTAATAAAGTCCATAACTATCCTCAAAAGGCTAAATTCTCATTTGAATTAATTACACCAACAATTTTTTTTATTAAACCCGGTTGAGTTTTTAACGAAAACCTTATTTCGAAACTTTAAACAATCAGAGTAACTCACGCACGCGTTCGTAAAACGAATGAAAAAAACAATCAACAGCAGCACCACAAAAATGCCCAAAGACTCCCGTGAGATGCATTATGCCGAGAAACCGAGTCGAATAATCGCCCTGGATGGACATAGAAACCGTTTTACCTAAAATACGTAAACACACACAACTGTACACTTGTGGCCAAGGGGTAATAGGATTGATATAATTTCCGTTGAGGTCATCACAATTTACAATATCATTTATTACGAGAAATTACAAAGTTTGTCGTTTATAATTTTGTGGTAATAAAGTTGTAGAAATCAAATTAAATTTAGTCTGTTAAGTATGGCGCAATGTCGGTTTTAGCCGTTCTGAAACAGCAAAAAAGTTTTATCTAAAATCAAAATTTTTAGATTTTAAATTTATGTCATTTTCTTTATCCAATTTAGACAGTAGTGAAGGTTAAAGCACTACAGTCGGTTTGAAAAGCATACCCAGTCATCACTAAACAAGCGGTAAGAAATTCGATAAGGTTCATCAATAATTTTTTAGTGATTTATTTTCTTAATTTACTAAACTTTAGTCTCAGGCAGTCTAAAAGATGGGATTATAATTTTATAATTATTTCTGGTATTTAATTTATCCCATCTCTATACAAATTTCAAATTAACTTATTTTTTCCGAATATACATTAAAATTTTAAGGATATATCGGGACGAAAAAGTTAAGGTACTAAATTCTTGAAACTTGTTTCTCTGCGATTCCGTCCGATCTGCGACCCGGCTAACTGGTAACACTATCAGCTTAAGATGAATTAAAATAACGCAAGTAAACTTAACTACTTTAGAAATATTCTTAAAACTCATAAAAGTTATTGAAAAAATATAGAATTATTGATTTCTATGAATTTGACCTGGCGAGGTAGTTGAAATCGTGCTTTGTCTTCGAAAGAAGTCTTTTTGTCTTTTTTTAAAGGCGTATGTTATTGTTATATTTATATTCCATTAACACGGCCGCCATTACACTTAACAGTGCATTAGTACTAAGCAATATATCTCTACTAATGTAAGTGTTTTCGCAATACTTTCTAAGATATCTCCAGAATTGTTTGTCTGTAACATTGCTCTGCTTTTGACTTAGCAATTGTTTTAATGTTGGGAAGCTATATATCTCTAAGTGCTGTACTTTGGTTTATGTTATTACATGGTGCTAGCGGAATTTCCTATGTAAAATCGTGATTTAAAAAATGTATACAACAAATTAATATAAAGCAGCATTAACCGGCTCTTACCAAATCTGGCTTGGCAGGGAGGGTATGGCGGGCAGTCAAGGTGAGCGCTGATGTGCATCATGAGAGAGCCCCCTAAACCTACATCTGGGTCGCAAGTCCCGAAGGCTGCTCGTGTTATCCTCTCTCTGCCACACGATGGACCCGGCACCCGCACGGTGAATCCATGGAATGCTAAGATATTTCTCTCATGTGACCTATATAAAAAGTGCCACTCGTATACAATCTTTTTACGACAAGACAATTATTAAGAAAACAGAATACCAACTTCAATGATTTTGAAGAGTTCTCTTGTTTGCCTTCGAAGTTGAAGGTCCAATTAAACTAAAATGGGACCACCCTTGTCGTTTGAAATCGGTTAAAATTATTTCGACTTTCGAAGCTGTTTCTAAATGCACTAAAAATATTGTAACTCTAGAATCATTATTACCGCATTATTGTTTTTTTTTTCATAGAAATAATTAGTTTGCTAAATCTTATGTCGTACTGTGAAGATTTGAGATTACCTCTGGACCAACGTATTCTCGCCCTTCTACAATATTGGGTCATTTAAACGAAGCAAAGATGTATTTATGTATGTATGCTTAGTTAGAAATTCAATGGCCGTGTGTGAAATTGTATCCCCATATAATACATTAAGTGATCTAAATCTTAATATAAAAAAAATTATAATATATAAATAGATAATAACCGCAAAAAATACGTCTATAAAAAAATGCTCAGAACAAAAAAAGATTCGTACAAATTATACAAGCCTACTTATAAATACAGCATCCTTGTTCCGCATTATGTTATCTAAGTACCGTGAAAAGATCTCGTCTCTATCCCATTTGAAATAAACTTCAACCTCTTTGTTGGGCTTCCGAGAGAAAAGACTTTATGTAAACAACAACAACAACAACAAACAAAAAAAAAATACTCCGCAAGTATAATAATAGAACACGTAAAATAAAAATCCCGCAAGGTATTTTTCTGTACGTTAACTCCGAAACTACCGGCTTGAGAACAATAGCGCAACGCCCGGAAAGACGTGATACATGGTCGCTCTCTTGCTAATTAAAAAGAACCCGGAGTTGACCCGCGTGCACCCCACTTAATTCAGCACACACCGAATTGATCGGGATCCCTGACTTTGAATAAGGCGGGGATTAATTACCCTTTATTTGGGACGCTTTTTGAATGAATGCTTTGGACTGGGGCCCAGTACAAAGACATTCAACTATTATTTACAATTATAAATGAGATATAAAGTTTAAGGAGATATGTGGGAGAAGAACATTATTCTAAATTATATAGATTTTTGCAATTGACTTCCGGTACATTTGTGAAATTGACCACCTCTTCCACCAAAGAGAAGTCTTTTTGACAAGCAAAACGTAGCATAACATACATGTCGTTACGTCATTTTCAAGAAACGTAACGAAACCAGTGATTTGGTCGGTGTAACGTGTTTCAAAACTAGTGATTTTTGTAACCAGCTATTTTTATTCAGCTACTGTGATTATTTGCATAATTACCTCCACCAACTAACTATACAGTTACGCACAAAATGAAAATAAATTAAATCACTGGGTACCTATCTAAGTGTTTGTAGCTATTAAATCAATAAATTAACTTCCTTTCATACTTATTCAGGCTTAGGACTGACTGCATTAAATATATTTATGATTGATTAGTGTATTAATATGAAACTATGATTTTAATAAAATTATTAATGCAGGCGTATTTAAAAGTTAATTTGATTGTATATACAATGATGATTGATATTTACAGTTTATTTACACGTTTGAAATATTTACAGTTTATTTGCACTTTTACACACATTTGACACTACTCACACCCAACAATCACAGTAACAGTAATAACGCATGTACAAAAATCACTACTTGTAATTTTAGTCAAAACTAGTGATTCGGTTATATGGCCGCGTAGCTAGTTATTGTATTTAGTGGGGAGTTACGTGAAATAACGCCCACGTCTACTAGTAGGGTCTCACGACAGATCAGAAGTTGTCGAGTCGCGGATACGGCACGACAGTGTTCTGAGCTGTCTACACTATCAGTTATTTGTATACATATATATCGAGGGAATAGTTATATCTTTAGAGCATTCTAGTAATTCAGCTTACTTGCAAAAAGCTTTGACCTTAGCACTACCGTTTCCTTACTTAAATATAAACTAAAATCTTCATTTCTAATATTTATCTCTATTAGGTGTCAATCTAACTTCTCCTATGGAAACTTTTAAATGGCGTTCAGTCTTACCTTTATGTTCTCTTAGCTGTAAGTTTTCCTTTTAATTATAAACTAAGCTAGAACTGCACTGTTGCGGACAGCGAGTGGGGCGACCGAATAACGATAGTCTAATAGTATAGAATGAACAAATAAATGAAATAATACGTGTTAGGAATAAGGTTTATAAATACGTGTTAGGAATAGATATAATAATATGAACTGAATATGTGTGAATATGTGTATTTTAAAACGATTACAATAAGAATATAGCTAGTTGTAAGTTTAAATGTATAAATTTCACTAGTTGTAAGATGAACCATGCCAGACTCGGTACATGGTACTGCCGTGTGCGCTCATTGGCTGAGCGACGCCCCGCACGGAATCCATCGCACGACCGGTTGCGAGGCAAAGGGCGAGGTTAAATATAGCGGAGAGGGCGGCAGTACTACGATCAGTTCGAGAAACACTACAACAACAGCAAGCAGCCAATCACCAAGCAAACTACAGTCAAGAACGATATTAAGAATCAACATTGTTACCACGCACTAATGTAACTTTGTAAAGCGAAACAAGAATAAAACAAGCGCTATTAATTTAGCACACATTAAATATTGTGGACGTCTTTTATTCACAATATTATCTGGTCCTTCGGAAGCCGGATCGGAAGAAAAAAGAACAGAACATTTCGCCGATCTACAACAACGCTTGAAGAAGAAACGACGTGTTATCAAGACATCTGTATCCACGAACGGCGTACCCAGATCAATGGTTGTTACGAGAAGCCAGGGAGACGCAATGGAATCACAAAACAGAAATAACACAGTCGGAGTATTCGAAGAATCACCGCTATCGCCAGACACACAGAGGGCTGAGGGCACACCCCGACCGGAGGGAACACCCTCTGTACCTGTTACTCGCACTGACGTCAGAACAGGCCACGTTTCTCCGCCACGCTCACACAGATCGAAGACGAGTGCGACTATGCGATCACGCCTCGCCGAGCTACAAGCGGAAGAGAAACTAGCCGCAATTCGTCGTGAAGAACTCCGTATGTAGGCGGAATTAATAAAGAAACGCCTCGCCGTGGAGTTAACGTCGATACGGGATGAAGCAGAGGACGTACGTGAGCAAACGAACGAGGAGCCAGATGAACGTATTCACCGAGTGGATGACTGGCTCCGCTCACAGCCCGAAGCTACACGGGGGGAGCAATTACCGTGTACCCGTAACGACGCGCGGCAACAAGACGAACGCAGGCCTGAACGACGTGCCCGTTCGCAATCACCGTCGCAATCGAGCAGTTATATTAAACAGCTCGCCGCGATACTAGAAAAGATGACGCATACTCATCCACCACCACGCCAAGCCGCCGACTTACCTGTATTCACTGGAGCGATCAACGAGTGGCTGCCATTCAAAGCAGCTATGAGGGACTCCACGCAGCTGTATCGTTTCTCGCCGATAGAAAACATAGCGCGCCTACGTAACAGCCTGCGTGGGGATGCCCGCGACGCAGTGGCAGCGCTACTACACACCGCGAACAATCCAGATGAAATCATGCGGACACTAGAACAATGTTTTGGCAGGCCGGAAGTAATTATAGACAAGGCGCTGTATGATATGCGGAAATTACCACGACCGGGAGTTACCGCAAGCGAACTGAACGCGTTCGCAGTAAAATTACAGAACATTGTCTGTGTTTTACTAAATCTCTACAAGCGGAGCTACCTGTACAACCCGATGCTGGCTCGGAAAAACTTAGCTTACACCTGAAGTCCCGGTGGTGCGACTATGCGGAAGACAACGAGGGAACAACGGATCCAGAGGTCGTTGTATTATCACGCTTCCTAATGCGTGAAGCGAGCCGTGCGTTAAAACACACATATGCGCCCGCCACCGCTTCGACAGCGACCTCTAGACGCGAAGTATTGAAGCCTGCCGCACCGCAAGTTGCCGCCAGAAAGAGACAGAACGTCTTTGCTACGGTGGACACAGAAACCGAACATCTGTGTCCTAGCTGCGATAAGCCCCATCCGTTGTCTCGGTGCCCGCAATACAAGGCACTGAACGTCGAGCAACGGTGGGAGCTAGTGAAGAGCAAAGGCGTCTGTTTCAAATGTATTGACAAACGCCATCGTCGTGTGTACTGCAAAGGAAAGCCGTGCGGTATTAACTCCTGTCGTCGTCCGCATCACTCGTCGCTTCACAACGACAGACCAAGCGATAGCGAAGAGCAAGCTTAGAACAACGTGACACCGTCAACGAGCGAGACGGTAATGGCTGTCGCAACAACTATAGAACCGAGACAGATTATACTAAAAATCTGTCCGGTGACTATATCGGGCCCCAAAGGAGCGGTGAACACGTACGCTCTGTTTTGGACGAGGGCTCGACTATATCGCTAATCGACGAGGACTTGGCCAAGGACATCGGAGCGCATGGACCGTCACATCCACTGCAACTACAAGGCGTCAATATGGGCAAAGAGTACACGAATAGCCAAATTGTACAAGCGAAGTTGTACGAACCGGGCAGCAACAAGAAGCACGAGTTCCGAGCTCGAACGATAAAAGGACTCCGACTGCGCGAACAAACAGTGTCTCTAAGCACACTCCAACACGCTCACTTGCGCAATTTGAAAGTGAAGCAGGTGTGCTATGAGAAGGCGAGGCCGCGTATATTGATAGGTACGGACCACTGGGAGATGATCGTATCCAGAGAGCTACGCGTCGGCAAACCGAACCAGCCGGCGGCGTCGAAAACTCATCTGGGTTGGGTGGTGCACGGAACCGCACCACACGTGATCATCGGCCACAGCGAAGCTCTGCTACACATATACGCACCTGAACGCAACACTGGCAGCGAGATCCGGAACGAAAGTCTTCACGAGCTTGTAGAACGGCACTTCAAAATAGACGCGCTTGGCGTAGCCCGCGAACCGAGAATCAGCGACGCCGACAAGCGCGCGACGCGAATACTCGACGGAACGATCCAACAACGCAGTGAAGGCTACGAAGTAGGTCTACCGTGCCGCCGCGACGACGTAGTACTACCTAATAGCTACAATATGGCGCTACGACGACTTCACTCGATAGAAAAGAAAATGGATCGTTCCACAGAGTTTGCGGCGGCGTATACAAGTCAGATCAAAAACTTGTTTAAGAAGGGCTACGCCGTACGCTGCGAGGGACACGAACAGACTAGCAACATCAGCTGGTTTTTACCTCACTTCGCTGTATTCAACCCGAACAAACCCGGCAAGCTACGAGTAGTATTCGATGCCGTGGCACGCAGCGGAACTACGAGTTTAAACGACGAGTTATTAGAGGGACCGGACCTGCTACGATCGCTGCAGGGGATTTTATTCCAGTTCAGAGAGAAGCCCGTCGCCGTCACTGCTGATATAGAGGAAATGTTATGTTATGTTATGCGACGACGGCGTATTGGCGAACGATATACGGTGACGGCTACATCGACGTAGCACTTGTAGCTGCAAAATCTAAAGTAGCCCCGAGACGCGTACAAACAATACCGCGTCTCGAATTACAAGCCGCCGTCATCGGAGCACGCCTGAGTGACACTATACGTCGTGAACATCGCATAGATATCGCCCGCACAGTATACTGGACCGATTCAACTACTGTCGTGCACTGGATACGGAACGACAAGCGCAGATATACACCCTATGTCTCGCACCGTCTAAGTGAAATAGCTGAGCTCACCGAAGCAGAACAATGGAGATGGCTACCGACGTATTGTAACGTAGCCGACGACGCGACACGAACATCGAACGCAGCGATTACTGCAGACGAACGATGGTTCACGGGACCGAGCTTCCTGAGGTGCAAAGAGAACGAGTGGCCCGCAGAACCATTGAGGCCACAAGAAAACTCTGAGGAAGCTACCGTGAACCATACAGTCGAGCAATCGCAGCCCGACGTATTACCGGACGCGACGCGGTTCTCATCTTATGAACGACTAGTGAGAACGGTCGCTACGATGTTCGCGTTCGCAGACATATGTCGACGCCAGGCGTCGCGTGTCGAAAAGCGACACCTAGAACGCGCGGAGAGTATGTTACTACGGCAAGCACAACGGGAAAGCTTCGGTGAAGACATCAACAAGTTAAAGCGAGGGAAAACGATACCACGATCAAGTCGTCTCTATAAACTAGATCCAGAGCTTGATGACGACGGCACGCTGCGTATGCGTGGACGGATCGGAGCCGCGAACGTGCCGACAAGTGTGAAACGTCCAGTCATACTGGATGGGAAACACACTATCGTCAGAAAACTTATCGCCAAGCAACATCGCGCCGCGGCACACGGAAACCGCGAGCGCGTAATAAACGACCTGCGACAGCGATACTGGATTTTGAAATTACGACCCGCAGTGCGTAGCGTGGAGCGGGAATGTGCGTTTACGAACTGCGGGGTGGATTACTGCGGACCGATGCAAGTAACTATAGGACGGCGAAGAGAAAAGAGGTGGATCGCCTTGTTCACTTGTCTAACGACAAGGGCGTTTCACCTAGAGATCGTGGGATCGCTGTCTACCGACTCGGCGATAATGGCACTACGACGGATGGCAGCGAGAAGAGGTTGACCCGCACTGATGTACAGCGATAACGCGACCAACTTCCTTGGGGCGGACACCGAGTTACGCGCCGCCTACGCCGAATGGGCACCTGCGCTACGGGGGGAGGGGCTACGGCACAGCGTCGAGTAGCGCTACATCCCGCCCGGCGCGCCTAACCAGGGAGGTGCATGGGAGCGGCTAGTGCGGTCGGTAAAAACCGCGCTCGCCACCACTTTGAACAAGCGTGCGCCTAAAGAAGAGGTGCTCCAAACCGTGCTCGCGGAGGCCGAGCATTCGATTAACGCGCGGCCTCTAACACACGTGAGCGTCGACCCGCGGGACCCAGAGGCGATCACTCCCAACCATTTTCTGCTTGGGAGTTCGACGGGTATGCCTACGACGGGGACCTGCGACACGGCGGACCGGCGTACCTGGCGAGCAACCCAGGCGCTCGCCGATCATTTCTGGCGGCGCCGGGTTAAGGAGTACCTCCCTACACCGGTGCCACGCGGGAACTCAGCCAACAGCACGCGCCCTCTGAACGTCGGAGACTTGGTCGTGGTTGTCGACTCCGCCTTGCCGCGCAACACCTGGCCGCACGGAATCATTCACGAGAACCTACACCGGACCAGACGGAGGAGTGCGGAGCCCCGATGTGAAGACGAGGAGCGGTGTGTTCCGGCGCCCGTCGACGAAGCTTGCCGTCCTGAGAGGAGAGTGAGGCTGCGCAGGCTACGCCGGGGGGAGAACTGTTGCGGACAACGAGCGGGGCGAGCGAATAACGATGGTCTAATAGTATAGAATGAACAAATAAATGAAATAATACGTGTTAGGTATAAGGTTTATAAACACGTGTTAGGAATAAGGTTTAATACGTGTTAGGAATAGATATAATAATATGAACTGAATATGTGTGAATATGTGTATTTTAAAACGATTAGAATAAGAATATAGCTAGTTGTAAGTTTAAATGTATAAATTTCACTAGTTGTAAGGATGAACCATGCCAGACTTGGAACATCTGGCATGGTGACTCATGGTACTGCCGTGTGCGCGCTCATTGGCTGAGCGACGCCCCGCACGGAATCCATCGCACGACCGGTTGCGAGGCAAAGGGCGAGGTTAAATATAGCGGTGAGGGCGGCAGTACTACGATCAGTTCAAGAAACACCACAACACCAGCAACAGCAAGCAGCGAATCTACAAGCAAACTACAGTCAAAAACGTTATTAAGAAACCACATTGTTACTACGAACTACTGTAACTTTGTAAGAAACAAGAATAAAACAAGCGCTATTAATTTAGCACACATTAAAATATTGTGGACGTCTTTTTATTCACAATATGCACTATTCGTAAATATACAATTCTGAAAAAGAGTAAGCGAGAAAGATTAGTTTTTGCGTAAGACCTCTTTAAGATGGTAACACGCTAGGCCTAGACGGGCTAGCTCTCAAGCGTAGCTGCCGGAATACACCTATAAGTACATATCAACATATGTTTAACTTAATTAAGCAGCCTAATATTATAAAGGTAAAATTTTACCTATGTGGTAATTTCGGGAAGTACTGATACGATTCTGAATTTTCTTTTTACTAATATGAAGCTAAATTACATCTCAGTGCTATACTATGTTTTATTTATTTTCATTTTTGTATTTTAATTAATGCGTACGGGCAATTCTTACTTTCATCCATTCAGCCGAATGACGTCTACTGATAGACATCGTCCTTCAAAGATCGTCGCTAAGAACAGTCCTGCATTGCTCGCATCGGAGCGCTCCTTCGCCCAAACAAAAAGTGAAAATATTACTATAGGTGAATATCGAACTCAACGGAAGAGAACTTTACTTACCCGGAAAAAAATTACAAGAGTGTACGTACTATTTCTAGTCCTTGAAGTTACAAACGTGACGCTAAAGTAGATTATAATAAATTTATGCTCGTGGATTCCAACAACTTTTAATAGGTCATCGGTTTACCTTTCAGCAGGGTTGTCTAAGCTGCATATTTCGTTGCATGATCGCTATTCGCAAACTCTGCAGGTTCTTCGAACTAACCGGAGGTGGTTGCGAAATATAGAGCTTACTCAAATAGAATGTATATTTTTTATGGATTTTCAGCCATAACTTATTTTTTTATTAACCGATTCGAATGATTTTTTTTTGTTTGATATGGGATACTATAAAGGTAGTCCCATTTTAATTCCATTGGCATTGGACCTTCAACTTCGAAGATACATCAGGGAGCTCTTCAAAATCATTTAAGTTGGTTTTCTTTTTTATTTAAAATTGTCTTGTTTTGAAGTTATTTAAAAATATCTCATTACGAATAGGGTAATCAAATATTTGTAAAATAGTACCCTGGTTCTTAGACAGTTTCTGTATCTGCACATATCTAAAAAGATTACGTATATCGTTATAGGAATATGGAAAATCCGTTTTACAAATTACCATAATGCCCAATATATCCTAAAACATTTACACTTGGAAAATATGTGTGCCTTCACTATATCTGTTTACACGCGCAAAACGATACAGCCGGGGAAAGATTTCCCTAAGCCATTATTTATATACTCCTCGAAGTGTCCCTTTAATGGTCTACCCTGTAAACGGGCAACCCTTATTCACACACAAATAAACTCGGTAGACGGGAGTAGGTCTCGAAAAAATAAGATAAACACACTAAAATAAAATGAAATTACTGATTTACATTTTTAAGCCTTTTCCAAGACCAATATTTCTTTGTATTTGTTAAGCCTCGACGCAAAAAGGGGGGTTTTATAAGTTTAACGTGTATATCTTTTTATCTATGTGTCTGTCTTGATTTAAACTAGTTTTTTTGTTTGAAAGGTGACTTTATCAAGAGTTTTCTTAGCTATAATTCAAGTAAATCTGTTGAGCTGCTTGAAAATTATCAGCTCTTTTCTAGTTGAAAATAGACGTGAGCATCTTCAATAGGTCTGATTGAGTCGAGATTTGGTAATATGTCACTTCAATGGCATTAGAAAAACCATAATGCTATAGCGTCAACTAGAATTTGTAGAATACCTAACTCCTCACCAACTTACATTAGAGATATCGTGTTTGGGCTCATTGGAATGGCCTTAATGATTAGGTTACTTTTGACGGAAGTTTGCTAAATTTTCAATTTTCAAGTGTTTAGTTCCTTTACAGTGTACTAAAGACTGTCGGCGATATCAACATTTTATAATTTCGAGGGCAACTTCAAAGTAAATTGAAAGTGCTACGAACCGTAACAAATCAAACATATACTGAATAACCGTTTACCTAAAAATTTGATGCTCTTTAAAACCGGGTTACACGAGGAGCTGTCAATACTCTCTTACGCTGCTCAGACGAGGGTCTCTAATTTAATAAACAATTAGTTATAGCGTTAACAAGTTCTGCCGACGACAGCGACCTATATATAGGCTAGTGAATGGAAAGTGGCCGATGATAAGGTACCTACTGCGGTAATTAAGTTTAGGATAATAATTGAGATGGGCCGAATAGCGATACCGTTCATACGAGCCAAAAAGGCCTGCCTTGCTGTACTTACAATATTTAATACTAAAATAGTGGTAGATTTTCGGAGTGTTATTTTTCTTTTGTCGCGTTTATTAGAGGGTACCTTACCCTTATTAAATTACCTAACCTTATTGTCTTATCATTAATTAAAATGTTTTAGGCTCTTATAATTAGGTACTGTGTATTCTAAAGAATGGAATTTAACAAGTAAAAGATAGGCCAGATTTTAGCCAAAATTACTCGTTTTTTATGTCCACTTCCTGGACTTGGTTGTTTGTGAGCTTTCACAACTATTTATAGAAAAATCATCTCAACAGAGATTTTGCCCGTTTTTCACAGCATGCTTTTGTGAAAATTTCACTACCTTTTACAGTTTTTTATGAAGTTTCTAAATCAGATACTGGAATTTCATAATATTGATAAGCAGAAAAGGTTGATTGAATTTATTACTTTTAATGTTTGTTCCTAGGCCCCGTTCAGATGAACGCGTGAGAGCGTTTCGTACTTTCTAATATTTAAAACTAATCGTTCACATAAATACGCACAAGCGCACGTTAACGCTGCGCTTAGAAAATAATATATCTAAACGAGGGCTTCGTGTTCCACAGAACTCATTTTCACTAAAGCGACATTTTTTCAATATTTTCTACAGTTTGTCTGGGATCTTTGGTTTCCACATCATTTACTGTAAATCTTAGATTTTTAAGGTTCATTAGAAAGGTTCATCAGATTGAATAACTTTAGGATTTTACAGCAGGTACTTCAGACCTTCAATTTTTATGTGCCATCAGAAAATGCTCATCAGAATATTCAATAATTATTAGTAGACTGTATTTCGATATCTCTGATAGTTTGGCTGGGCTCTTGGGTTTCACGTCAGGGGTAGATCTTCAAAAATGCACATTTTGATTGTTTTACCTTTACGTGAGTATTAAACCCTCTAGCTCTGTGCCAAATTTCAGCCCTCTAGATATTGAGAAAGTACTAGATCTATTTTGATGATCATGAGTCCTTTACCTTTTAAATGTATGCAGCTATAAATTTGCAAAAACTTGACATTGTAGAGTTCCTTATGTTTTATTAGTAAACAGAAGTTCAGCTTTCTACGATAACTCAGTGCTGCTAGATAAATGAGTGAAAATATGCCGAAATATTTCTGGTAAAGATAGTGGTATTGCGCTGGACTTGGCGGGGGGACTCTCGTGCCCCCAGATTATTATCATTGACTTCATCATGTTGTTGATATCATCACGGGATAATATTTTTGATTTATTATACTAAATAAGTATGACTTGTTACGTTCGTACATAAGTAGACAACATTTTTTATTGTTGTTTATTAGTTTCGCGTCTGAACACAATCTCGTCTGATGTAAAGTGACAATGTAGCTCTAGATAGTAACACGTTATATCTAACGGGTCGACTGGCTCTCAATTGCATCTGGCGGAACTTACCTATTGGTGCTTGGCGGCAGATTAACAACTTCAGATATACATACAGGTATTTAAAAATGCACTACCACTATTCTAAATTTTTTCTTCACCGAAAGCTGAGTTCAATTGTGTAATTCTTATGTCTGAGCTACGCTACGGACAGACGGATGGACAATCCGAAAACTATAAGGGTTCCGTGTTGACTACGGAAAACTGAAAGTACAAAAGTCGCTCAACAATTATGACACTGTTTCTCGTGGGATTAAATGAGTTATAGAAATAATAAGCTTCGATTATGGATAAACGGAGTCCACTAATGGCTAGAAATGAATTAACTTAACTAACATAGGCTAAACTAGAAGCATACGTACAAATGCGTTCCTCTCACTAGGTGCATTGTCGCAACCATCATACACCAACGAGGCTTAATACCCATAGTGGTACACTTTGGAATGTCGCCTGGCATAACAGTGAAGACTAGCGATGCATTGCCAATCTATCGGCAGCTGCAGTTTCTTTTTGGATTGTAATAAGCAGACACGATGACATCATTTTACTGTCACAATAAAAATGACGTGTGAGAGGGACTCGCACACTGTGTTTTGGCTAATTGTACGTACTTCATATTATATAGGTACCTTATAATTATTAGTTTTACCTCAACTTCGCTCCCGCACACCCACCACGTCCACCCTCTCTAGCGGCAACCCAAGCTTAGGTCCGTTCCTCGGTGTGAGCCCTTGGGTCAGGCAGCCGCCCGCGCGATACAAGTGACACTATACGTGCAACACTTAGCTACCCACATACAAAATTACATACGTATGAACATACACACGTGCACACCAAACAGGTACATGGGTTCTGTAAGGGACCTTTTATTTCTTTTTTTGCGCTAGTTAGTGTAGAAAAACCATTCCGATCACTAAATACACATGCGCATGTTTCCCTCCTTCCTCCCAGGAGGAGGGGAACATGCATATAAGTATATGTTATGTAGCTCAAATTCGTAGGAGTAGGGAATTAGCCAGATCGCGTCCTATTCGCATACGTGACGATCGCCCGAGCCGAGGTTCGGCCACTCTGGCACCCTCGTGCGAGTCGTCCAAAACTTTCGCGGCTGAGTGCCCTAAGCGCTCGCCCCCAAGTTCAGTGAAGCTGTAAAAGCTGCAGCGGCTCTGTTTTGGATAGGGCCCCTAAGGCTAACAGTGTAATCAGTTAAAAAAAAAAAATTACCTGTTAATTCTTGATAATTCACGTCTAGTCGTGAACGGTCTTTAGGGATGAAGGGTACAAATCGATAAACCTAGTTATTCAGGGCGTCTCGGAGAAATTTAATAACATCTAGCTCCGGGCGTAGTTTATCCTTCCTACACTATGTGTCTATGCAGGATGTAAACTATGGTACAGTATTAAATTAATTGACGGGTGAACCACACGACAGCAAAATTATAACATGGAATATTTCAATATTTAATATCATATTAATATATGGATTTCAGTGCTGGGCAACGAAAGAGACGGAAGAAAGAAGATTACATGTAACAGATATATAAGAGTTAAGATAGATGTGTTGTGTAACTAGAATGAATAAGATAAGGAATTAGTATATCAGAGTAAAAAATTTCTTCAGTGAAAAGGCAGTTGATTTTATTTTATATTGTTTACGAAAGCTTATAGTCTAATTATATCAGTTGAAAGATAAGAAATAAGTAATAGGTTAGCATGGTATGGGCATGTCATCAGGAAGGATGAAAGTCACAAAACTATAGTCTTACAAGTTCGTGCGTGACCCTCCTATGTTTTTAGACGTTGGTGGGGACGAGGTAGCAGGCCATTATACTACACAGTACACTAAAGTAAACAGTATGTTATATCTGCAGTGTTCTTCAAATAAACCTGCGGTCGATACACACGCACTAGGTCTGTGCTTCTTAATTTACCTACTTACGTATTGGAAATGCTATATTAGATTGTCATGATTACCATATATACCAAAATATATTACTGAAAGTTTTGTGTTTTTATATAAATTATTAGCTGTGCCTGCGGCTCCACTGACGTAGACTAATCAATTTTCGATTATAATAAGAAGGTAATTGATTTTTGTTTGAAAGGCGACTTGATCGAAAGTATTCTTAGCTATGATTCTAGAAAATCTTTTCAATCTTTTGAAGGTTATCAGCTCTTTTATATTTGATAATTAGATGAGAACATCTTCCACAGGTCTGATTGTGTCGAGTTTTGGTAGTCTGTTACTTCTATGATATTAAAAAACCTTGACATTATGCCGCAGCGTTATCTGCAATCCGTAGGATACCTAACTCCTACCCAACTTACAGCAGAATTATTATATTAATTGGACTCATTGTCAGAGTTTTATTAAATTCTGAATTTACCTTGTAAATAGTCGAGTCATCCTTTTTCAAACTAACAGCAGTTAATTACTGAGTATTTAGTGTAAGTATTTTAAGACTATTAAAATATAAAATATTTATCTTCACACCACGTAAATGAGTATTACAAAGAAATAAGGTGAGACTCAACTTGTATGGTTTATCTTGTGATTTTTTTTATTCTTTTGCTTATATGAATTCCTTTGCTGCTTATGTTGGGTGGACTGGATCACTACCACCGTACAGAAGGAGTGAGTGTCAGACGTGACGTGTTCCGAGATCAGCCTAAATATTATATTCAGTAGGCAGAGGTAGATCCGTAGACAGATCCCTGTATGTACGTGATTAGGTTGCGAAAACCATGCCGTCACAGTATTTGCTTTGTCTAGTTCCATCTACCAAAAGCCTTGTAGGCCAGCCCGACAGCGACAAAGATCTATTAGGGGTGAGCTGTAATAGGTAAAATAAGATACCTGTTACTCCTGTTCCTGTTCCAGAGAAATAACAGTTCCAGTTACCTGTTCCTAAATAATAGCCTGTTACGCTTTAGTAGGGAGATAATATGTAGTAATACTTGTAACCATTAAGTATAGATCGGCAACTCGTATTCATATGTATTATTAAAATAACGTATAACTCAATCCATCACTGCCTCGTTAGCCTAATGGTCGTAAGCGCGACTGCTATGAGCGAGGTCCTGGGTTGGAATCCCAGGTCGATCAAAGTGTTATTGGGGTTTTCCTATGAAATTCTCACTAGCAGCTCAGAGTTTGGTTTCGTGCTCGATTAATGGCAATAGGCTCGCTCCCTACTACATGGGACCTAAAAACATACTCGGCGAACTGTGGGTGTACATTAGTACATCTCTGCATAATCCTTCGGAGAATACAGGCGTGATGGTATGTTACGTCAATCCATCCCTACATCAATCCGTCAATCCATCAATCAATTAATCCATAATTAAATCTATCATTAAATCAATCCATCAACCAGTTCATTAATCAAACCATCAATCAATGAATCAATCCCTCAATACATCAATAAATCCTTAAATCTATCAATCCATTAATTCATCAATCCATCAATATATCAATCCATCAATCTATCAATCAATAATTTATAATAAACATACTTACGCTAGAACACAGAAAAGCATGTTTCAAACTGAAACAGTAACACTCTTTGGAATAGGTACGTAAGTACAGCCTGATCGTTTTAGAGGTAACAGTTACGAGCTGTTACTGAGAAACACTTGTTTTTTGTATCTGTTCCGATAAATACGCCTGTATGTGTATTCACTAGTATGTAGAACAGCGTAAGTATTTAGTAACAGCTTATTCCGATATTACATAACAGTTCCAAACTGTTACTTGTAAATACCTGTTATTTTTACCTGTTCCGATAAATACGCCTCATTACTACGAGCAATAAGTTGCGTCAATTTGATATGTTGCTATTTTTTTCTTTATCAATAGTAGCAACGTTTTCTTCTCCAGCGCGTGATACCGTGCAAACCAGTTACTTTCTATCTCATCTTATTTTCATACGATGTCTTCAGAAACTACCTATCAATATGGATTAATCAAATTAAAGAAAAGAAAAAATAATTCACCTAACTCACCAACTTCTAACGTTTCATAAATATTTAATCACACAGCAGCCCGTTTCTTTTGTTGTGCTTGATTATAATGGGGGTCCATTGTTTCGTTTACAGAGAAAATAGCGCCGGGTACAGCACGTAATTACCTCATTAAAGAGAATTCATAAAAAAGTCTCTTGACATACTTTACGTAACTTCAGAACTGTATTAGTATTTCTTATTCTACTTTTGCCAGGTATACAATTATTGTGTCCGACTGTATCGCGATTACCATGGGCGATATGATATCTGTTGGTTAGGTGGATTTCAGGATCAACCAGTATATGTTCAGGTTTGTAGCCCGGTATTACAACAAAGACCGGTGATGCATGACCGATCTCTCTATATGTCCCCGTTGTCTTTGAATTATACTGTGCTTCCCATAAGCCACAGTGCTTCAAGTATTTTCACTTAGCGGAGCTAACAACTAAAAACATTTTTATTTATTTATTTTGGAAACGAATTCTCTTTTTTAAAGTACCAGCAGTTAATTTTATCCGATAAATACCGCGCCGCCAACGCACCCGTGTAGCCGTTTAATTTTTCATTAACACCTTAACTTACTATGTCTCCAAATAACACGCTATAATGGGCAAAATTTAACTTCATAAAATTGTCTTTTTGATGAAGTAACTTTTGTTCGTAAGGATTAATATGCAACGCATAAAAATAATGCACATATGTATATAAAATTTTAATGTTCAAAAAAAATTTATTTGCAATTTATCTTATATATCATATGCTATCGCGGACCTTTTTTAAATATTTTTGTAGAACATTGTATTTACGTATCATTAACCATTACTACAGCGCATGCGGATAGAACAGTCCAAGATCGCTCTGACTTCCGACTTACTTAACAACGATTAATATTTAAGGCTAGCTGAGAGGTTTAGCCTAATTTTGGATATCCTATACTAATCCTCGTGAATTTGGCTATCATATATAAACAGAATTTTTCGAATCCGACTGGTAGTTCCAGAAATTTGCGTGTTTAAACAAGCAAACAATAAAACTTTTCCGCTTTAATACCCAAAATACTATTGGTTTAAATTATTTTTAATCATTTAAACACCGTAATTTAAAACGAATACAAGGTAAATTAAAAAATTAAAACATCCTCGAAACAAATAAATAATCTATCATAATCAATGATACCATTCCAATGAGTCCAAACACGATATTTGTGGTTTAAGTTGGTGTGGAATTAGGTATGATGCAGATTAAAGATGATGCTGTACTACCAAGTCAAAGCTACCATGTTCTTGCAATATCATTGAAGTAACAGGATTCCAAATTTGAAATTGATTAGACCCGTTGAAGCTTTCACATCATTTCGACAACTAGAAAAGAGCTAATGATCTTCAAAGGGATTTTTGAGTAATAGGTAAAAAACTTTTCAAACAAAAAAATAAGAAGAAAATTAAGAAAAAATCAAAATTGTTTTATTCGCTTAGGAGGTTCGATATTACAGACAGACAGATAAATACACAATGTTAAACATGCGTCGCGGGTTATAAACAATCCCTCGCCCGACTGCATCCTCTGTTATGTGCTGCAAGCAAAATGTCCACGAGACACAAGCTTACGCTCTACAAGATGTGTATCCGTCCGATCATGACATATAGCTGCGTTGCGTTCGCACATATGCCAAGTTATAACTGGGAACGCTTACAAGCCATCCAGAACAAGTTTCTTCACCGCCTTACCGGTGCCCCCTGGTTTGTTCGTATGGAGGATCTCCATAGAGATATGGACCTTCCCTCGATACATGCATACGCCAAACACCTTTCTCGCTCGTATTTCGACACCGCGTCGAACCACGCGAACCCCTTAATAAAAGCGGCAGCTTCTTATGTTCCCGACCCCAACGCCTGCCGGAGAAAACGCCGGCCGCGTAATATATTCACTGACCCGCCCGACCAAACCGAAAAAGCTAACGCGTTCTACGCCGACAGCGTCTCTCCAAACAGAGCGTGCCACCGCCCACGCCCGCGTAACCACCGTTCTCTCCGCAGAGGACGGGCGGTCAACTTCGCTCCCGCACACCCGTCACGTCCACCCTCTCTAGCGGCAACCCAAGCCTAGGTCCGTTCCTCGGTGTGAAGCCCTTGGGTCAGGCAGCCGCCCGCGCGATACAAAGTGACACTATACGTGCAACACTTAGTTACCCACACACAACATTACACACGTATGAACACACACACGTGCACACCACACAGGTACATAGGTTCTGTAAGGGACCTTTTTTTTTCTTTTTTTGCGCTAGTTAGACTAATGCGCTAGTTAGTGTAGAAAAACCATTCCGATTAACAAATACACATACGCATGGTCCACTCCTTCCTCTCAGGAGGAGGGGAACGTGCATATGAGTATATATTAGTTAGCTCGAATTCTCCTAAGATTAGGGAATTAGTTAGATCGCGACTTTTTCGCATTCGCGACGACCGCCCGAGCCGAGGTTCGGCCACTCTGGCACCCTCGTGCGTGTCGTCACAAACTTTCGCGGCTGAGTGCCCTAAGCGCTCGCCCCCAAGTCCGGTGAAGCTGTAAAAGCCGCAGCAGCTCTGTTTGACGATAGGGCCCCTAAGGCTAACAGTGTAGTCAGTTCTAAAAAAAAAAAAAAAAAAAAAAAAAAAAGTTATAAACAATTAATCTCGATAATAAACCAGAACAAAACAAACATAGCAATGATACAATAGAGCTGGATTTTTACAAGCTTTTATTTAACTTGCATCGTTCTTATAATAATTTAGAACGTAATTTATTTTTCAAATATCATTATATTAATACTTGAAGCAAAAGCTTTCGGTACCTTTTTAAGCGTATTGCGTGCACGGAAGACTGTGAGATTTGGCATGGTTAAAGTTTATATGGAGATGAGTGCAGAAAACTAAAATTTATCTATAATATATCTTACTAATATATTAAATAAAATAATTTAATACTGCGAATCTCAACACGACCAATGCCATTGAACTTAGACCACCCAAATTATTGACATTGTCACTCAACGAAAAGTGACAGCAAGTGATGTAGATAATAAGCATTGTTTAGGTTCATGAATACTGCAAATGTCAAACAGAAAATAGTCTATGATCAAAGAGTTGCTGGTCGAATTTCGACCTTAGGGCGATCGCTAGTTTTTTTAAAAGCCTGAAGCGTATACTGTCATTACATTTAAACTAAATGAAAACTCAAGCTTTTAAATAAATATTATATTAAAATTTTTAAAACAAGTTTATATCAATTTCATTTAGTATGTACTGCGTCCTCCTCAGGTCAGTGATCAAAGATTTCCTTCTCATGTAACTTTATTCATAAAAAATATTATTTAATTTTTTCAGATAATTTATATACAAAAGCTTGTTTAAAAAAAAATATATATATATAATGATCCAATTTATTACACCTTTATGTAACGATATTGTTAGTTGTGAAAGAACACTTTTGCCTGGTAACATCGTCCGTATCACCGCCCTCGTTTTTTTTTTATACAGCCATTACAACTGGTAAATGGAGCGTGGTTTACAAACTTTTCAGGACATTGGACATTTTTTGTCATTTACAAAAACAAAATAAGTTCTTTGAGAGTTCAGTGAAATAAAAATACTTATAAGATATAAATAAGGATGTGAGGGAAACCGACTGACTGACTGAGCTATCAACAAATAGCTCAAACTACTACACGGATTGTGCTCAAATTTGTTACACAAATAGTTATTATGACGTAGGTATTCACTAAAAATGGGATTTTAAAAATTCAAACAGTAACAATGTTCAAAATTTTGTGTATAACGTTGGTCGAATACATTCAGCCAACCTCACCTGCACGTGGTATACCTTGCTGTGTAACGAACAAGGAAATCACGATAGTAGGGGGTACTGCACATAAAAAGTCTGTCGGGACACATATTCAGTTTTTATTTACGCATGCCGGCTGCGGTACGACAATGACGACTGGCGATGGATTGTTGATTTCTAAACGATCGCCACTGTTTTGGGATTTTATTGTTCTTACCATCACCTCACGAGAAACCTCAGTTTGTCGTGCTACTGTTAAAAAAATGTATTAGTTTTCGGTCCACTTCTTTGATGTAACAAAGGAAAAACTTACTTCAAAAATTTTATTGGCTGTGCTGACAACAAGATCAAATTAGTTAGCAATGGTGATAATGTAAATTCATTTAATTGCCTTTTTTGTCAACTGGCTGTGCCCCGCGGTTTCACCCGCGTATAATTTAAAAGACTAATTAAAAACCCTTTAAGAGTAACCTATGTGTTAATCAAGGACATCACCTACCTCCATACAAAATTTCATCATAATTGGTCGAGCCGTTTGAGCGTGGTGAAGTAACATACATACCGACACACTCACAAACTTTCACCTTTATAACATTAATAATAAATATAATAATATAATCTAGGTAAACTTGGAATGTAAGACATTAACTAAATAGAAGGTTTTAGATTATATAATATATTAATACGTGAAGCAAAAGCTTTCGGTACCTTTTTAAGCATATTGCGTGCACAAAATTTTGTATGGTTTAAGTTTACATGAAGAAGAAGTGCAAAAAGCTAAAATTTATCTGTAATATCTGTTACTGATATATTAAATAAAATAAATTAATATTGCGAATCCTAACCCGAACATGCCATTGAACTTAGACCCCCCAAAATATTGACATTGTCACTCAATGAAAAGTGACAGCAAGTGATGTAGATAATACTCATTGTTTAGGTTTATGAATACTGCAAATGACAAACATAAAAAAATAATCTATGATCAAGAAGTCGCTGGTCGAATTTCGACCTTAGGGAGATCGCTAGTTTTAATAAAATCACATATCAAATCAAAAATTAGCAAATTAATATATCGTTTATTTAAACAAAGTTAAATTATTATTACACAATTTTAAAAAAGTCAGTAAAATTAATTAACATAATTCATCAATGACGGCTAACTTCAACGTGTGGCACTTCCGTCACGTGATGCGCGCGAAGGTCACAATTTTACTACCTTCTAAAAGCTTCAAAAAAAGATAGCATTTATACATACAACATTCTATATTTATTTAACAAATGAAATAAAGTATGAAACACATAAACGCAGTCGCATCGAGCCGTAGACCGAGGCCCTGACTTTCAGTGTTCATAAAGGTGTAACAAACAGAATTGGTCGTTTTATAAGGGAAACAAGCTGTGACGGACCATTGGGTCGCATATTTTTGTTTCGCTCGGCGATGAACTCACTCTAACAGAAAAAAGGCACGTTACCGAATTTAATTATATTTGAGAGTTTCTGATTGAATTATTTCTGTTTATATGTACATCTATACTAGTGGTGCCTCGCGGCTTCCCACGCATTTGTTACGAAGTAATTATCTTATTACGTATACTATTGACAATTCTTATAGCCTATTGTTGGCTTTATACAAAACTTATTAAATACTAACGATTTCCGTTATCAGTCGATGTATTGTCTGAATTATATTGTAGCGGAAGTTTTTCGGCACGCCATCTGTACATAGTTTTGATAAACAGAAATTGTATTATTGTTGAATCATTTTAATGGACAGTGTCATACTAGGAATAAAAGTGTAAAGATATTACGCTGCATTATGCTACTTGTACTATCAAATGAGAAATTACAAATATTTTCTATATACAAAATCGGCAAATAAAAAAAACATAATTATAACTATTTTTATATGACATATTATACTTCCCCTTTACTCTTTTACATTCTACACTGGTTGGTCCCGAAACTATATAGGTTTTATCATCCTATGATCTAGAATGGTTACTGGATCTACAAAGCTTATTCCTGGAACGTGACACTTTTTTTTCGAGTTGTCTATACTGTTAGCCTTAAAGGCCGTGGAACCATTAGAGGCTTTGACAACTTCATCGGGCTTAAAGGCGAGCGTGAAAAACACTCAGCCGCGAAAGCGAAGCAACAAGCCCAAGGGTGCCAAATTTACCGAACCTTGACTTGGGCTGTTGCCGTACATGTAACTAAGTCCCGACCTGACTAATTCCCTATCCGTAAAATACGATCTGACTGCCTATATATCTAAACGTGTTTCAGCCGTCTCGTAGAAAGGAAGAAAGGAAGGGTATATGAATTTAGTAATCTGACAATTCGGTTTAAGTCTAACTAGCCAAAAAAAAGGTCTCTTACAGAACCTGAGTGATGTGCAGGTATGTATGTCGATAGCTAGTGAATCCAATATTACTGTATCGCGCAAGCGGCTGCTTGGCTCAAGGACTTCACACCGAGGGAACGAACTTAAGCTTGAGTTACCGCTGGAGGGGTCGGTCGTGGCGAGTAAAGCGACACACCTAAGCATGTTAATATGAGGGCTGCAATTGGATACATTTATGTATTTTTAGTTCTCTTTCTCGCCACTTTGTTGTTCGAATTGTTAATACCGTCTATACGATATTCGTAGGACCGAGAGAAAAACTTACAGAATTGGCAACTTAACCTTTGGAACAAAGAACCACACCGAACTGGAACAAAAACTGTTAATTTTAAATTATATTTTTTTTATCACATGTTAATTGATGAAATGGAAACATTTATCTCTCTTTCTACTTAATGTAAACAAAACTAATTTCACCAATCTCCTACTATCACGTGGTTAAATTAAATCTATTTAAAGGGATATGAACGAAACCTTAACACGCATAGCACAGGGTGTTATGTTCTTTCTTCATGCACATATCGTTTTTTATGTTTTCTTTTACCCAAGCAACATGAGGGATGTCATAAGTTTAACTTGTGTTTCTGTATGTCTGTCTGTAGCATCATAGCACTCCAATGGCTGAACCGATTTTGATTTTTTTTTGTTTAAAAGATTATTTATTTAATTGAGTGTTCTTGACTATGATTTAAGTGAATTTTGCCGTTTGAAGATTATCAGCTGTTTTAGCTTTGATAAATTTGATGTGAGCAGCTTCCACGTGTCTAATTTAGTCAAAGTTGGGTGTTCTATTACTTCGTATTAGAAGAACATGGCAACTATGCCCTAATTTTGCAGCATCATCTAAAGACTCCAGGATACCTAACTGAACCAATTTACAACAGAGATATCGTGTTTACACTCAGTTGGAATTGACTTATTGAATTAGGTGTCGGGGATTTATTACATTTTCAATTTAACTTGTTAGAAAACTCAGGTTTCTATATAATATAATTAATTTAAAGACATTATTAGGTATATGTTTTAATGTGGAATATTTTGATTTGTTACAGACCGGAAAACACTTTCACAGAACATCGCTCCTCATCAAAGCTTTCAACCACAAGTTTAGACTGGACCTCGAACTTAATACGTATGTATTTTAGATTATTTATTTATCTAATATATAAATAAAATAGTCAAATTGTTACCTTGTCTGGATTTAATCTCCGTAAGATTCAAAGACATTCCATCACTATATCGGCTTGCATTTTCCACCACACAACCAGCGGCGTTTTGTGTGGAAAAAAGTGCCATTGTAGTTACTGCAAATAGAAGAATTCGTGAAAATAAACATTAATTAGCTAACATAGAAAGCCTTATGTTTAACTTATTACCAAATATAGTTAACATATAAATTCCAAAAAGCACTTAATACTGCCAAATAAAGTAAACCATCATCAAAATTAAACCCCCATTTTAATATGATTTTTTTTTTAATGAATCTTTCCTATCCTATTAAAAGAAATGACTCCAAAGTAATAATTGTTAATCCAAATATAATACATGACCACAAAAATTTCAATATTGTAAGCATCTAGCCCTCACTGGCCGCTGCCGCGGGCGTCTTCTGCTGTCAAACGTAACCTATCTCAATCATATCGTTTGATAGGTTTTATTAGCTCATTTATTTTCTCGCTAAGATTGGTTAATCATTAACTATATCTGGAATCGAATAGTTGTACTAGCATGAAAATTTTATATCTAAATCTTAATAAGAACTACTAAATAAATAGTTTATTATTTTTTAATAAGATAAGGACCTGAATAAAAGCCTCGAGGAATTGGAGGGCTAAAGTTCTTTATCCGATGTCTTATTGGTTAATATAAAAGAACAATTTTCCAAACGTAGATATATCTTATATATTCACTGACAACCTAACACACAATTCAAGCACAAGACCGTTTATCTCGAAACCGAAAAGAAATTCGCTGGAACGAAACTCGAGCCGCGTTGACGATCTTCGAGATTTCCCATCGCATTCACTCCCAGCGATGACCGTGTCAACATCTCTCGCTCGTACCAAGTTTCGGCAACTTCCCTATCATTTTTTTTTTTTTTTTTTTTTTTTTTTTTTTTAAGAACTGACTACACTGTTAGCCTTAGGGGCCCTAAAGCCGCTGCGGCTTTTACAGCTTCACCGGACTTGGGGGCGAGCGCAGAGGGCACTCAGCCGCGAAAGTTTTGTGGACGACTCGCACGAGGGTGCCAAAGTGGCCGGACCTCGGCTCGGGCGGTCGTCGCGTTCGCAAATAGGTCGCGATCTATTCGAATCCCTACACCTACGATTCGAGCTAACTAAATATACACATAGGCACGTTCCCTTCCTCCTGGGAGGAAGGAAGGAACCGTGCGTATGTGTATTCAATAATCGGAATGTTTCTACACTAACTAGCGCTAACTAACTAGCGTAAAAAAAAGAAAAAAAAAGGTCCCTCACAGAACCTATGTACCTGTGTGGTGTGCACGTGTGTATGTTCATACGTGTGTAGTGTTGTATGTAGGTAGCTAAGTGATGCACGTACAGTGTCACTTGTATCGCGCGGGCGGTTGCCTGACCCAAGGGTTTCACACCGAGGAACGGACCTAGGCTTGGGTTACCGCTAGAGAGGGTGGACGTGACGGGTGTGCTGGAGCGAAATTGACCGCCCGCCCTCTGCGGAGAGAACGGTGGTTACGCGGGCGTGGGCGCTGGCACGCTCTGTTTGGAGAGACGGATGTGTAATATTTATTCGAATTTTCGATGTGATCGTCGGGATCAATAAAAATATTGCGCGGCCGGCGTTTGTACCGGATGTCCGTGGGTGCCGGAACATAAGTGGCGGCTGTTTTTATTAACGGATTCGCGTGGTTCGACGCGGTGTCGAAATACGAACGGGAGAGCTGTTTAACGTAGGCATGTATCGAAGGAAGCTCCATATCTCTATGGAGATCTACGCTTCGAACATACCACGGGGCCCCGGTGAGACGATAGAGGAACCTATTCTGTATCGATTGTAACCGTTTGAAACTCGACTCGGACATATGTGCGAACACGGCGCAACTGTATGTCAAAATTGGTCGAATACACGTCTTGTAGAGCGTGAGCTTATGTCGCGTGGACATTTTACTCACCGAACACAACAGAGGATGCAACCGGCCCAGGACCCACGCGGCCCTGTTCCTAACCTTACGGATGTGGGGTCTAAAAGAGAGCCTACTATCTAGGGTTACCCCTAGATATTTGGTCTCTCTTACATACGGAATCGGATTATCGTAGAGCTTAACAGGTTTAAGCTTCCACGGTATCTGTGACGAATCCGCATCGAAGAGCATCGCGGCGCTCTTCGAGGGATTAACGGCTATACGCCACTCGTTAAACCACTTCCCGAGAGTGGTCACGGAGCGTTGGACTTTGTGTCTGAGGTGGGATCTATTCCTATCTGAGGCATATAAGACTGTATCGTCTGCGTATAGCCCTACCTCGACCTCCGGGAGTCGAGGTAGGTCACTGACGTACAGGTTAAATAGGCTAGGAGCCAGGATCGAACCTTGGGGAACGCCTGAGCGTATTGGACGGGGCGTGGACAATTCACCTTCCACTCTATAGCGAAAGGTGCGATCTGTTAGATAGTCGCGAATTATTTTAATTAGCCTATCGGGGACTTCAAAGTGATACAACTTGTAGATCAATCCCTCGTGCCAGACCTTATCGAAGGCCTTGGCAACGTCGAAAAAGACCGCAAGTGTACGGCGGGGTTTATATAATTCAGCAAAATTAAATGCAACGTGCTCCGTGAGGCGGTGCACTTGATGAGTGCAAGAATATCTAGCACGGAAACCGAATTGCTCAGGCGGATAGAGGTCTTTCTCCTCTATTACTGACTTGAGACGGTTCAGAAGGATCCGCTCGTACATTTTCCCTAAAGTATTTAGGAGACTGATCGGGCGATAGCTGTCGGGAAGCGACGCGCTCTTGCCGGGCTTACGGATACCTATGACTATGGCCTTTTTCCAGGCGGCTGGAAAATGGCAGTGGGCTATGGCTACATTGAAGATGCAGACCAAAAGAGCTATGAGGCGATCGGGAAGAAGTCTAAGTACTTCATTCCTGATCCCGTCGGGACCTGGTGCTTTTCTAAGCTTAAGGCTTTTTATAATGGAAAGAACCTCCTCAGACGTGACTGGGGACAGGGATGCTGTCGCGGGGAGCTTATCCAGCTCCCGCACGCATCCATCGATACCCTCGACCCGGTCGGTATTTGCATCGACACTGTTCGGAGAGCACTGGCTCTCCAAACAAGTGGCGAGGCACTCCGCCTTGTCGCTGCTATCGAAGGCGAGCGGTATACCGGGACCCCTCTCGAGGGGGGGCATAAGATAAGAAGCCTCTATTTTGAGGCTGTGAGCTAATTTCCAGTAAGCCAGATGCGACGGCCTTAGCCCTTCGACGAGGGCGTCCCATCTGTGACTTCTGAGTTCTAATATACGGGCTCTAACCGATCTTTGAAGTGCGCGTAAACGTGCGCGGTTTTCCTCGGTCGGATAGTGGTCGTGCGCACGAGTCGCCGCGTTCTTTTCCGTCAACAACGCCCGCACGTCGGCAGGGAGTACGAAGCGGCGATCGCTCGCCTCTTCGACCTCTCTCGAGGCCTCTCCGATGCCGGCCTGCAGGTGGTCGACCAGGGAATCGATCGCGAGATCTACGTCCGCAACGGACCCCAATACGTCCGGGATCCTATCTAAGCTGGACGAGGACGGCCTGTCCGCAAGATAATGTTTTAGCTTGGCATAGTCAACCACTTGGACCGAAGGAGGGCTAGAGTCGTCTGGTTGACCTAGCTGCATGATGACCGGACGGTGGTCGGAGTCGAGCTCGTGTACGACCCGAATGAGTCGTAACCGAAGCGCGATACCTTTAATGAGAGCTACATCAAGCACTGTCGGCATACAGTTGTCTTGAAAGTGGGTGGGAGTGGGTGGCGCTATGACATCAAAGTTTAGCACGTTCGTTAGCTCTTCGAGTTTAACCCCATTACTGGAGTCTCTCCAATTGCCAAAAGAAGTGTGTCCACAATTGAGGTCACCCGCTATAATGACCGATTCACCGAGCGAAAGTAGCTTTTCTAGGTCAGACCTGAGAGGCTCTTTCCTCGGTGAGAGATAAACTGAGACTAACGTTATGGACGGGTGGTCGGTCATTCCTAGTCTACACACGGATACTTCCATATTGGTAAGTATCGGAGGATCTACCGGCGTACAATATAACGATCGTTTGTAATAAATGAGAGTGCCGCCCCCGCGGCCGGCCCGGTCATCTCTTACAATATTGTAGTTCGCGATTTTTGGATCACGTTTAGCACCCTATCATTTTTACCCGTTGTCCCTTTTATACCTCGTTTATGGTATGCCCAGAAATTGTAAAAGTTTTCTCGAAGAGCCGCGATTTATTGTAGTTCGCCCGTGTTCCGGCCTTTTTTCGGGGTCAATAATAGATATTCTATTTTCTGTGGGCGGAGGGTGTTTAACCTTTTTTTCAAAACATGTTTAGTTTAGGTCGTTTTGTCATTGAAATATTACGTCTGCTTCGGATTGGGCAGTCAACTGAATATATACGAAAATAACTTGAATAGTTCTTGATATTATTAATTGAAAATGCTGTTTTTTTTTTTTAAGTATGAATGTGACTGAAGATTTTGTCACGTTGACTTTAGCCAAAATGTGGCTGATTTTGAAATACAGCTTTTATACAGAAATGTGGCTCAATCGGTAGCGCGTACGGACTCCGCGTCGATCGACTTGAGCGCCCGGTGAAAGAATACATCGTGATGCAACCAATAGCTGGCTAGCTACCATCCTCAAATAGAAAATTTGTCACCGAACACCAATAGGTGTGTTCCGGCAGCTGCACTTGAGAGCCAGTCTTCCACTTGGCTTAGCGTGTCCACTATCTTACGCTATATCGTCACTTAAGATCGAATGAGATTATGGCCGTAACGTTAATCCTATAACGATAAAAAAATGATAGCGTTAGGAGAACATTACAAAATACCTTACCAATAAGCTACCGTTTTAGTATGATGTTATACTTTCTCGAAAGTTCAACGTCATTATATTATGTAGTAGGTATATTTGTTATTCAAATATGTCATTCTTTAAATTTTTACTTCCATACATCTGTTCTTCAAACCTAGCATTTAAGAGAAACTTTTATAATGAATTGACTCGATCACATACCGTTGAAATACATTATTTGAATAAAGACAAGCATCCATTTTAATCTATATTGGATTCTTTTTAATTTTTTTATATTCATTGTGAAATATTTTTAGGTGTTTCTCTACTGTTACATTATGTACATTGTATATTACATTTATGTACTGTTTTGTTTATAAAACAATTTAAATTGTTTTTAAGTAGCATTTACCAAAAAAAGAGTAAATTAACATATCCGACGAGTTATTTGAAATTGCCATAAAATAAGTATTTATTTTCATAGATCGTGATTTTTCATTATTTTTTTTTATTAATTTCATCAGTCAAACCGCTATTTTATTTAGATTATTTTATCGCGCTAAGATATATTCCGTTAATACAGTACTGTATTAACCTTTCCTGGTTGGTCCGTAAGTTTTCTTAAGGATGAACGAATGAAGGGTTTTACCTAAAAAACTGATATTTACCATGAACTTCGTCTATAATGATGTAAAAATCTATCAAGGGGAATCAAGTATACAATAGTCGAAATGGAAATTCAATTCTTTGTATTTGATTGCTTTACGAATGTTAGGAACGTTCGGCATGTTTATCGCTGTACGGCTCTGCAGGCGTTTTGTCTGTTTGTACGTTGTTTTTAATGAAGTTGTTGCCGGGATCGTGCGATGCGGAACACTAGGGGGTGAAGCTTTATGTTAAGAGATTTGAGCGGGTTCACTACACAAATATTACAGAGAAACTGCAGTTTATCTGAAATTTTCTTGTATAAGTGATAGGTTTTAGCAAAGGGAAAGACAGTAACAGGCTAAACCTAGAGTCGGGCTGGTTATGGAATGCAGCGACCGAAACACATACATAAGTACTTGCTGATTGATTTTCATAAAATTTATTAAAAAATAACTACACAGCTGGTTACTCCTAGTTGAGCATTAGAAAATGGTTTCACCATGGTGAAGGACCTACGTCTATTGACGCGGTATTATGAAATGCTTTTGCCCATCTCCTCCCCCCCCCCCCCCTCCTCGCTCGTCTTTCACAGTTGAGATTAACTTGGGTTTCTAGAGATGATCTTCTGTTTCTTGTGTAAATGTTATGACTTGGACCACACGTCACATCGGAACGAGAGCGACGTCCTCAGATTACACTGCCCAGAGTTTGAGCCGTGAATTGGAAAATAACAACACCTTGGTACTGACAGAGCGAAATGGGACCAAGATTGGATGACTCAGGTCTCAGCGGGCATTCAATTACATAGACGCTTTCAGTATTTAGGTGTCGATTCTTGTACGAAAATATCTCTTATCTTTTAAAGCCTGATCTTCATCCGATAATAATATAACACTAGCCGTGTCCCACGGTTTCACCCGTGTATTCTATCATTGTTGTCACTTTCCGTACTTGCCTAATACAGCTTGCTTGATGTTTATGGGTACTGCTTGGCCTCTTAGAGTCATAGCGTGAATTTATATGGCCTGTAAGTTTCTTCTATAATTTGGTTACAAAATGCATAAAGAGTTTTTGAAATAGGTGCAGTGGTTCCGGAGATTAGGTACCTTCCATGTATAAAAATACATTTACTCTACATCTATACAATTAATAAAATTGGAGTGTCTGTTTGTAATAACAAAATAACAGCTTTTTACTAAATGCATATGAAAGTATGTACGATATATATAACAAAAAACCCATTTTTATAATTTTTGCCTATCTGTCGTTTGTTCCGAGTAATCTCCGAAACGGTTGGACCGACTTTGACGAGACTTCCACTGGTAGGTAGTTAATTTTATAGGGAGTAACTTAGGCTACTTTTATTTTAGAAAATAAAATTAGGGTTCCGCAGAAAATAACAACTGTAATGGTGAATTAATTCGGGCACTTAAATGGCTTACACTGAGTAAACTATAAGAGATATAGCAAATTAATGTATGAAATAATTGTAGATATTAAAAAGGCCTACAAAAAAGTTAGCGAGAGTATATATCTATCTTATGAGAAACACCCACAATAAGCATTTTCGTCTTTAAATAACCGGGAGCGGGAAAACGAGATTCGCGAGGGCATGTACACGTGAGCAAAGCCGAGGGCACAGCTAGTTTCTTTATAATATTACTGTTTATTATATAAGGAAATATTTACAGGTACATAGGGCGTAAATAATACTCGAAGGATTTTCTATTATGGGAACAAACCATTTTACGATGGGAGAAGTGTTTTAAAATGATGGAAAATAATTTGTTGATTAGTATTTAAGATTCATTTTAGTAAATAAATGTTTTTCGACAGCAAAAGAAAATTTTGATTATCAATTAATTTTGATTAAATTTTGATGAATATTATTCAAGGAAATGGTATTATGATATAAAAATGGGTACCAAAAAGGTCAAACGGAGTAGCAAAGTAGGTACACAGAAGGTTTCAATGAGCTGAAAAGGAAAATCAATAAAAAATTACGTGTATCTTCGTTAATTATAGAACTCAATAACTCATATCGTAATACAGAATCCATGAATTGTTTAGTTCCATTTAACTAAATTACAAATCGTACACTGAAAAATATTTAAACAAAAACTTTTCATGCTCAAAAAATAACATCCAGGGTGTAAATATAAAAAAACGGCCAGTTACACGCCGCGCTACGCGTTCGCGTCGGCCATGTTGTTTACGGCGATGACGTCATCTCATCTGCCTCCCGACTCCAGAGACTCGGGTGCGATTGAAAAACAACACAGCTCAATAAACCGGAGCAGGTTCTCCTGTAAATAGCATTTTGAGAACAATGAGTCTATTTATACTTCGAAATGTAACTCATTTCGCACGTTATACGCTTCTGTAAGATTTAACCAGATCTAGAAATAGATAGGTTTGTAGATTAAAGGTTTAATAAATTAATAATTTATCAAAAATATCTTAAAGTATCTACTTCCGTCTGGAACTAATTAACCGTTGTTACGTCTTTTTCTAGAAGTAGGTAGCAAAAGAAACTTTGGATTAATAATTTTTTTTTTAAAAGGATACCGCAAATTAATTTAATTTGGATTGGATAATTTGCATTGTTGGACATAAATACTTTTAATTCCATTAAAACTCCCTGCTAATCAACTACCTATCTACTAACTACTAACTATCTAATAAATACGTTACCTCAGTTTGACTTCACATTTATATTACACTTAAGTACTATATTTACGTAAACGTTAGGTTATTATCTGTCATGACGCTATGTAGCAATAAACAAAATATAATTATAATTTTTTTATACCACGATTGTGGCAAACAAGCATGCGTTCCACCTGACGGCAAGTGGTCACCTCAACCTCTGGACGTGTTACCGATCCTTTAAAAACTTATTCAATACTTTTTTGAAGAATTCCACACTATAGTCCTCAGGGAAAACTTCAGCGAGGAGCTCATTCCACATCCGGAGCGTTGCTGGTTCCTGGCGTTCATGGTGGAAAATACCCATGAGTATCATGTCAAACAACTCCTCAGACCACAGCCCATTATACAATATATCATTTTAGTTTCATAATATTTTTTATCAGGTATAGCCAAATTCTTTTAGCACTTATTAGTGAACAAAATAAAGCCTTTTTTATTAATTATATTTTTAAAGTGATTATTTTAATTGTAATATAAATTATTTAATTTTAGTACTGTGTTATAAATACCGTGAGCTTTATTTTAAACAAATGAATAAAAATTTGTCGATCGTTCCCGCCAAAAACCGTAATCAATTTTAGCCCGTGCAATTACAATTACGGACACACTAAAATGGCATGTTCCATTGGCATTTTTTTTTTCGCTCACGAGCGTTCAAAAACGACAGGTTCACCGGACGTGCTTGGAATACTGATACGGTCTAATTCCGAATGTCGCACATTTTAAATTGTTTCGAATCCATAGATTTGCTTTATTTCACCGTCGCTATGTATTTAATTAATCTTTATTTAACACAGTTTATATTTATTTCATTGAAGAAATAAAATAAAATGATCAACGTGAATTTATCATTACTGTCTGTATATTTTTTGTTTCAATTCACACGGGCGCTTTTATAGCGTGTTCCACCTGAGTTCAAATCCCTGTAATGAACCTGAGATTTCGGTGAAGGTAAACATCGTTATGAAACAATAGCATGGTGATAGAGCTTATTCTAATACCCGTCTAGCTAGCTACTACTCTAAAGTTAAAAATCCGTCGCTAAGTACATATTTAGTTATGGCAGCTGCACTTGTGGGCCAGTCTTCCCACTAGGCTTAGCGTGTCCTTCTTCGAGCACATCGTCACTTAATATCGGGTGAAATTGTGGTCAAACACCAAACCTATTAAGAATTTAAAAAAAAACATCCTCTCACCGCCTAGCTACTTCGCACCTCTTCACCGCCTAGCTACTTCGCACCTCTTCACCTTCACCTTCATCTTCACCCTTGTGAATGAGGTGATAAGTTAGGGTTACAAGAACTCTAACGAACAATTATTATCATCATGCCCATAAATATTGCGTACAGAAGTTTACTTTGCAGTACAGTCATTGCTAGTTCTTACCTGACTATGCTATTGTCAAGTTGAAACTCTGTCAAGATTGTCAAGGAAGGTGTGTTTCGACAGCTACACTCGACAGTCAATTTTCATTTTATGCAATTAATATAACATATAGCCTGTACAAAAAAAAACACATTGTCTTTAATTTCTTTGTCTGCGTCTAAAGCCTAACAACATAAAACTTTTAAAACTTGATTCGATTTGTCGAGTTTTGCGATTCGCTTATGTACTTTTTCTTGTCGTGTTTTCTTGTTGATATAAAAAAGGTCAGTTGATTTACCATAAACTCTTGGTAGTCAATTTTATTCTTGGGTTATTGTAATGTAAGTAATTACCATTAAATAAAGTTTTTAATTCATTGTAAGCAACATTTTTTAAATAACATTAATAACAAACAAGCATGTAGTCCACACATGACGTACTCGTTATATTCTTTTTATAGCCTATAGAACCTTAAAGGGATATCAGATAGTGGCTCAATAATCCTGCTACAGATATCGCTAAAAGATGGTATTTGACAAAAAAAAAAGGAAATAGCAAATACTCGTACCAGGGTGTTCTTCTTCTTCTTGTTTTGGCGCCTCAAAAAACACTTGCCAGTGTCAATATTTTTAAGTCTTCGTAAAATTTCCAATATAAAAAGTGGGGTCTTCAGACAAGATTGTGACTCTCTTGTAAGAATTATCTATGGAGTTTTGGTGACATCTCAAAATGCATGTTTTCCAATTTATATTTATAATCCACTTCACTTATGAACAACAACCAAACTATATCACGCAAAATGTCACAAGTATTACATAATATTATAAGGTCAATGAGTTAATAATAAAAACCACAACATATCACTTCAAGATCCAGCGATAAACTCCTGAATTCTTGTCGTTTTTGAACTTGATAGATGTACCAGGTTTTAAGTTCCCTTGTCCGCCCCTGCACGACCTTTTTTTAGCTATTCGGTGTACGAAATTAGCAAACGCTAGAGGCCTTATTCCGTCTTCGATTTTTTAACTCCTTGGTTAACAAAACACCTGGGGTCTTGATCGATATTGAAATTTGATATTATTGCGCATCAGCATAATGATTAACCTGGTAACATAGCTACATGGTAAGAGACCCTGAAATCTGGTACTTATAACAGAAACCAGGTACGTCTGCCATCCTTCGAACTGTACTTCGTTCCTATTTAATGACAATGTGTGTTTTAACACAATTCTGCCAATGTCACGTGAAAAGAATATTGTTTAATCTTCAAAGGTCAAACAACTCTCTAACAAAATGGTGGATCTCTTTTTAGTACAGCAGGTCAAGTATAAGTTGGCACGTGGCAAGAAAACGAACCAATTTAACATTTCTCTGTGCATTGTTGTTTTATATTGTCAGTGTTGGTAATATTTCCTTTTATCTTGAAATAACCCATCAGAAGATGTCAAAAGTTGAAAGACATAAATTTATTCGTGCTGTTATAGGTTTTTGTGTGCAAGAAAAGTTCTCAAAATGTTTTATTAAAATTACATGTGGCAACACAAAAGCGTACGAGGCGCCGCCATTGGAACGCCATCTTATAATTGACACACAATATTTTCCAGTGAGTTTTTGTTGGCAACTCAAATACATTTACATCACCAAGTTTCATAAGTTTAAGAATTAAAACAAAAACTACCACATGACAGTTGATTAAGAACAGGTGAATATACTTTTATCTGAGGCTAGTCATACCCAAGAAAGTGTTGCTAACATTCATCTGAAATGAACACAAAAACGTGAGAGCTCCCTATGGAGGTAAGATAGAAAGAAAGATTTATTTATAACAAAGGCATTTGAGACTATAAACAATTTAAAATATTTTACAACTACTTACAGTAACAAAAATCAAATCCCAGTTGTTAAAAAATGGTTCAGCTCAGCATAGTGCTGGTTTTAAATAACCAGCGATGGTCTTCCGTTGGGGCCGCTTGGTGACGTCACATGAAAGGTATCTTTTACAAGGGATAAGTTGAAAAAGTGTCCAGATGTAAGCAGCAAGTTATAAGTCAAAAACATACAAAATTGGCACTAGGGTAGCAAGAGGGAAGGACACTTTTTCGTGATTTTATAGTTTTCTCTGTTGTAAAACAAACAAATAATTGAACAACAAAATGGATAAAGTTTGTAGAGTGAAAATTCCTCCAAGTGGGCAAAAACGAGTAACTTTTGGCGCTATTATAATGGCGCCACCTTAGTTTGACGCTTTTGAAACATTTATATACATGGAGATGGTACCCTTCATAGAACTATCACTTAATATCACGCAATATTCTACCACTTTCAATATTTCTATCTCATGTTTGTTTATATGTTTCTAAAACCTTATTATCACAGCGTATTAAGAAGGTAACGCAAAAGTCCGGGCCTCATGAATAACTAAGTATCTCGGAGCGAACATAAAGCAAGTCTTGTTAGAGATAAGGGCCGGCATTAATTTGAATTCATCTCATTAAGGTGCGGCTAACTTCATACTGAATAAATTATATACAATGGAGACGCTCTTTCGAAGGCCAGTGTTGGCTTGGATTCTTCGTAACTTTTTTTTTGGACACTCGAGAAAGGGATAATACATAATTTTTAAATAACTCACGGACGACACATAAATTAGGTGGAGTTTTGACTATATTTTATTCTGTCATGTAGTGATTTTTGTTTTTTAACTGTGCCACACAGTTTCATCTGTGTTAAATTTATTGGACCAACTCTCCACCTTGCAGCCGCAATGCACCTACAGAGCTACAGAGCTTAATATTGTTCTCAATTCCCGCATTTGCCTAAAGCTTGGCAAATTGCTTCGTGTTCATGGCTATTGTTCCGCTTTTTGCCAACGTATGTTCTTTGGCACGCTCTGTAGCCAAAACTGCTAGATGCATTTTAGCATGCGAGGAGTCGTTCGATTTGTCTTAATTGTAGAAGTGACATGGGCTATATAACATTTAAGTTGGACGTATGGGAATCAAATAAAAAGCAAGATTTTATGTAACTTACCTCGTTGGTATGGGACAAAATAATCTTGCAGCTGAATTTGAAAACAGTTAAACGCAAACGATTGAGCTGAAAATTTGCATTTACGTTTAGTTTGGGATGACAATGCATGGTTAGCTAAGTGACTTCAGTCTGAATCCAATATGTAGGACTCCCAAAGATCCTTCGGATCCAAAGATCTGGACTAGTTGTTTTATGCACCCCCGTGCTATGGGTACCAAATGAAAGGGTTTGCTCAGAAGAATACGAAAAAAAAGTATTAAAAAAAGAACTATTTAATAAAAAGCTAAATTATTAATTATAAAGGAAACAAAAACATTTGACTAATTTTTTCTTTTATTTTTACATTTTATTTGATTACCAGACGTCATACATAAATATTATATAGCCTATGTCACTCCCATAATTAAGACGAATCTAACGACACCTCGTTTGATGATAAAATCCATCAAGCCGTTTAGACTACAGGGCGTGCCAAAGAAATAGTACATACATACATAGGTACATACATACGGTCGAAAATGTTTTTTTCTCCTCCGGGATGAAAAGTACCCGATTCTCTCCCGGTGAGATGGCAAATGTGCGCATGCGCGTACTTTACTTTATCTCCCAGTAACCTAGCAACTGCGTGTTTATATATAAAATATATAAACTTTTCATCCCGGAGGAGAAAAAAATCGTAAACGCACCTAGGGAGAAAAGCAGGACATCCCCAACCGCGATTGTCACCCTCGCCTACGGCTCGGGTGTTTTTATTAATATGTTTTACCTTGAAATTGCATAGCCTAGAAACTTACTAAAAATATTTTTTCTAATCTAAATGGAAGTTCAAGAGATTTGCACGTTCAAACAAAAAACCTAACTTTCTTTCCTTTCTTACACGTTGACGTCCATTATGATCGTTCTGTTATTAATAATAGACATGCAAGGGTAACCTTTACATAGCAAATGTATTTAAAAAATCTTTTCATGCCGGTTCTTCCCGATGACTGAGATGTTTTTCGAACCGGTACCAGTGTTTTGGTACATTCATAAATACCTTTAGTATTAGTAGGTATTACTCCCTATAGCGTTAATTAACCATATAATGATAGGTATTAGGTGTCATTTTGCGTATAATACCTTGGCTATTGTAGACACGTGAAGGGGATTAGAAGTAACTAGCGGTCGTCCAATGGTCGAAATTCGACCAGCGACTTTTTAATCGTAGACTATTTTCTGTTTTACATTTGCAGTATGAACCTAAACAATTAATATTACATCACTTGCTGTCACTTTTCATTGATTGACAATGTCAATATTTTGGGAGTCTAAGTTCAATGGCTCTGGTCGGTTTAGGATTCGCAGGATTAATTTATTTAATTTAATATTATATTAGTAACAGATATTATAGCTACATTTTAGTTTTCTGCACTCGTTCTCCATATAAACTTTAACCATGCTAAATCTCACAGTCTTCCGTGCACGTAATACGTTTAAAAAGGGGTAGAAAGTTTTTTCTTCTCGTATAAATATGATGATGATGATAACAGTGAATCTTCTTAAAAAGAGACGCGGATAGCCCTAACTGTGTTTTAGATGTACATTGTGCAGCTATCTTTCTACGTTATATCTTTCTTCTCTCTCTTGTAACGTAATGTGCCTAAGCGTGACGCGTCCTAGAAATTTCGCTCTTAATTTTCGTCCAATTATCAAAATTTCACTTCAAAAAGAAGAAAAGACAAATTGGATTTTATGTTAATAATCTTATTTTAGCGATATAAAACTAGTTTTAAATCGTAGTATAATTTTTACTCTGTTCAAGGTATTATCATCACCGCGTAAACGTAATTAAAGTCTGTGTCACGTAGGAGCACGTCTAATTCTTATAAATTAACAGAGTGGTAGGGCTATCGTGCCTGACTGGAGTGATAAGATGATTAACAAGGTGAATCGTAAAATATATCAATTAAAACTTGTATCATATTAAAATGGTAAATATCTTTTAGATTAGATCTTCGCTTCACCATGAAGGATCGTATTAATAAAAACCTCTTCAAATTATGATTTTGGAATAGTTTTTTTTTCTTGTATTTTTATAGGCTTTTGGGGCAAATTTTGCAACTGAATTTTAAAACAGTTATCCCCAACCGATTGAGCTCAAATTTTGCATACATATTTAGTTTGGATGACATTTCGTGGTTATTTAAGTGACGTCATTCTATACCAATATGGTGGACTCCAAAAAATGACAGACCAGTTGTTTTTTATGGACCTCCATGATATGGGTATCAAATGAAAGGTTGTTTGATATTTCAATAAATTTATAAGCTTGTAGCGCAAATAAAAAAGGGAGTAAGGATACCGTATAAAAGGTTAAAATAGATAAATTTCTTACGCTATACAACCTGTTTAAATTATTAAAATACTGAATAAAAATAAAAAGTTCTTTTCATAATAAAAAAATTAACGCGATAACGTGACCGAATTGTAACTGATGGTAATCACAGTACAATCCAAAGACAATGGTGACCATCGTAAATAGAAAATGGATATGCATCGGCTGATTTCGAAACGCGATGCGCACAAGCGAATAACAACGATGGGTTTTTCACCATACGCTTCTTTTTCGAACTGACTATAATGTGAGCCTTAAGGGCCCTGGAACCTTTAAAGGCTTTGGCAGCTTTACTGAGCTTGGGAGCGAGCGCGAAAAGCACTTAGCCGCGAAAGCGAGGCAACAAGTTCAAGGGTGCCAAAGTGGTCGAACCTCTGCCGTACATGCTAATAAGTCCCGACCTGACTAATTTCCTATACGTTAAATTCGATCTAACTAACTATACATACATACGTGTCTCTGCCGTCTGGGGGAAGGAAGAAAGATGCGTGTATGCATTTAGTTATCTGGCAATTTTGTCTAAGTCTAACTGGTCGCGACTCAACCTGCACTGTACAGCCCTGCCACTCCGCTATCGGAATTTCCTCGTTGGTTACTCAGCAGGGTGTGTCATGTGCAGACGAGGTGACTCAAGTCTTAGACGTTATTTGAGTAATGTAAATGACTAAACCGATTTCGATAATATCACGCATCAGCGTAACCATCAGATTATATCTTAAATGCCATCTACCTCTCGTTCTTCGTACTACATTATTAGCTGTAAATGTTTGATATTTTTTATTTAATCAGATAGCGTATTCATTCTGGACCTTTGAATATTTAAAATCTGTTCATTCTGAGGAGTATTTTGAGACTTTTGAGTCTCGTCCGGTTGTAAAACCAATTACCTGACTTAGCAAAAACATTTAGTTACGAAATTGACGATTATTATGTACGGTAGCAGTTTTATGATTTTTATTAATTTAATTGTGTTTTAATACCCTTTTTATTTGTCAATATTTTTTTCAGTATATTGACCTGATAAATTTTCCGTTTACGTAAGGATACTGTTATAAATAAAATAAATAATTATTTATGGTCCCAACATACAAAGATAATAATAGATTACAGTACAGAATATTAATTACAATTATTTTCTATAATTCATTCATATATAACAGATAGGATTTTTTAATAACTGTCAAATTAATTAACATTTAATAACTTTTAACATCTCAAAGAAAATAAAAAAACTGTAAAATATATAATAAAAACTGTTTTGACTATGAACTAATAACATAGGTACCATAGATTAAATGATTGACCTCCGCTTCGCTACAACCCAGCGAAAACAAAACATTAATCAATTTTTTTCCAAAATACAAAAATTAATATATTATTGTTTATAATCGCCAAACTGCAAAACAGTTTGTTGGCGAAAAACAAATGCACTCAATAAAGCTATCCACATATATTATATATTACACCTTTCATAATATTTATAACTTACTTATTAACTATATACTAACTTTAAATAACAATATTCAATAATTACATACTTATTATATTTACTATACTAAATATATATACTTATTGTAAATATTAAAGTAAAAGAAACTATATTACAAGGTACATTAAAAATGTAGATATATTCCATTTTATGTGTAGAAATAAGACAGTTTTATTTAGTCGTATAATAAATCTCAAAACGTCAACCCGGTGTATCAAGTAATACGTCTGCCCCGGTCGTGAGGAGAAGTGGGGAATTATTTACCGCTTCCTGGGTGTTGCCGTAATACAGGTCACGCATTAATGCGGTATATTTAAGCGAGTTGAGGTAAAAGTAACCGTGAAACTACAGTAGGGAAGTTTTTTATGCGAATAGGGTCAACGATAGTAACGCACATTTCGAGAGAAAAAATCCTAAAAAAACTAATTTTCTTTGTTAGTTTTTGCTAATGTTATATAATAATTAGCTGTGCCCGTGGTTTCGCTTATGTGAACTACAGAATGCCCGCACGAATTTCCACCACCGCTCTCGGCTATTTTAAAGACAAAAACAAAAACGGTTACTTATTGTGGGTGTTCCTTAGAAGATAGACATATACTCTTTCAGAGTTTTTTGTAGGTCTTTATAATGTCTACGATTGTTTAATACATTAATGTGCTATATCTCTTTTGGTTTACTCAGCGTAAGCCATTTAAGCGCCCGAAATGATTCACCATGACCAGTTTTTTTTTATTCTCGCGATATCCTAATTCTTTTTCTAAAATAAAAGTAGCCTAAATTACTCCCTATAAATTCAGCTATCTATAAGTCCCGTCAAAATCGGTCTAACCATTTCGGAGATTACCCGGAACAAACAGACAGACAGACAGACAAAAATTTTAAAAAATGGGTGTTTTGTTAAAGGTATCGTACATATTTTCATATGCATTTATTAAAAAGCTGTTATTTTGCCATTACAAGCAGACACTTCAATTTTATTAATTGTATAGATTATGTTAGTTTGTGGTTCGGGTTCGTGTGTGGAGGGAAAATGACATGTACAAACCCTTTTTGAAGTTGAAGTGGCAGTGGGCGGGGCACATAGTTCGGAGAACTGACGGCCGTTGGGGCAGAAAGGTTCTCGAGTGGAGACCACGCACCGGAAAGCGCAGCGTAGGACGGCCCCCCACTAGATGGAAAGACGACCTAATAAAGGGCCGCTGGGAGCCGTTGGGTGCAGGCTGCACAAGATCGGTCGCTCTGGAGATCTATGGGGGAGGCCTATGTTCAGCAGTGGACGTCCTGCGGCTGAAATGATGATGATGATGATGAAACCCTTTTTTATACACACCTTTTAATAACGAACAATAAACATTATTTAGGTCTAAAAAACATTACCGAGTCCACTAGAGTTTCGAAATACGACTATAATTACCCCTATTCTAAATGTTTAAAACTATAACTTTTAATACACATCCCACTAATGATGATCGCCCCAAGGGCATCTATGAATAGGACCTGGAGCCTGTTCTTAGTAAGGCAGCTCCAAATAAGAGGAGTGAGAGTGAGCTTAATGCCGGTATAGTGGATGAAGTTATCCCGTAAAGTGACCAGGGAAGCCCTTATCCCCAAAGATGATGGGCGTTTCCGTAAACTACAATAAAATTTACGTCCTCAAATAATCCCAAAGATATGTAATTTACAATGTAAGTTCTTTGCGACACTTACCACTTACACTTACCCCGTGTCGCCCGCAATTACAATTAAATTTCGCAATTTCTGATATAAGAACACGACTAAATTATGATAACATTCAGTTTATTTTTTCTCGCAAACAATAGGTAGGCACCATTAATGTTTTCCTATTCATACGCGAATCGTGCAGACTAACGCCCTCTCTTGGTGCCATTTAATAAACGTTCATGACATGTTGTTGTTGCTAATATTTACTACTAGCTGGTACCCGCGACTTCGTCTGCGTATTATTGGATACACGAACTGATTTTGGAACAAGACAGACCAAAAAAAAAAATCGCCGTTTTGCGTGATTGAGTAACAAACATAGGAATTTTCCATTTATTATGTTTGTAGGATAACACTGGTTAAACTATGACTTTTACCGGGATAAAAAGTACCCTATGTGTTATTCCAGGTTATAGACTATCTGTGTGCCAAATTTCATTGAGATGTGTTCAGCCGTTTTAACGTGATTGAGTAACAAACATCCAAACATACGCACTTTCACATTTATTATTTTAGTAGGATTATTTAAATACCTTGCATGCTAACGCAAATTACATGTAGCAAAATAAATATTATTGAAGTAAAGCTTCTTAATGCCTGATTTGAGAGTAACTCAAATCTTTTTTCGGACGTGATAAATAACGTTCAGTAAAAACGATTGATAAATATGTTTTTATTGATCCTCATATATTTAAATACTAATAATAATAATTGTTGTATTATTATTATTAGTATTTTATTAGCAATATCATTTTTAAATTAATAAATATATACATTTATATGCTTGTAACCCTTACGTCCGTTTATAATAAAACTTTTTGACCAAACAGATATCATCATTATACGAAAATCTAAATAAGGCATTTTAGAACTTAATGTTATTTATTTTAAATATAATATACAAGCATACTTACGACTAACATTACAAATAAGTTTATCTGCTACTAGATCAAAAAAGTTTTACTTGAAACGTGCGTAAACGTTACAAGTACGCACACTTTTTACTTTCTGACGGTAATTATATTTTGTAAATATTTACTGATAAAATGTGTGTCCTTTTGTAAACTTACGTAAAATATTATACGTCTCAGCTGCAACAAAACAAAAAAAATCAAACTTTATTAACTATTTAATGTACGTATTCGAGTGATATAAAGAATGTTATATGGAAAGCTTATTAATATTCGTTCTATTCATTTTAATTTCTATGACATTTCGAGTTCTAACATCGCGAACGCTAATGAGTTCTCATAATAATTGATTCCGTAATATAATTGATTCTGGTAGTATATCGAAAATGGCGTCTATACTGATAGAGACTTAATGAGGAATCAGATACAGCTAACAGTTAATTGGCGTTGTAATTTAATTAATGTATATGAAAGTGAGCCAGTAATTGTCTAGGATCTTAAATAATCTTGAAAATTATAACTCTATTTAATACTGGTTAAAGTTCTTTATGTTAAAATTGAAACTGCACGCTCATCATCTCACTGAAATTCGACATTGTAATCAAATTTAATAATTTATTCAACGTTATCGAATTGAGTAAACGTTGTTTTTTTTTTTGAAGTCGGTTAACAATGAAGGTCAGTGAAATAAGCTTACATAACTATCATTTATGGTTCACTTCATCAGGTTGTTGTCACGAGGGATATTTTTGATTACGACAAAAAAGTGCTGCTTACATACGAACATAAGTCCACACAAATTTTGAAACAGATATCTCCACCGATTAAGCTGAAATTTTGCATACACGTTTAATTTGGATAACAATGTATGGTTAGCTAAGTGACGTTATTCTAAATCCAATATGGCGGACTACCAAAGATGGTGAACCAGTTATTTTTATACACCTCCATGACACGGGTATTAAATGAACGGGTTAACTGAGAAAAATAGGAAAATAATAATAATAAAAACGTTTTTTTAAAACGCTTTTATTTAATAATTTTAAAATCTTGTAGCGCAAATAAAAAAGGATAAAGGGAATTTAAAGTAAATAAATTTCTTGCGCGTTTACAAGATTTTAAAATCATTGAAATATGAAGGTAAAGCTTATTTATAAAAAGAATTTTCTTTTTTTATCGATGTAGGTTAAGCATTGTGGCCGCAATCTCATCTAATCTTAAGTGACGATTTTGTGCAAGATGGTAGCACGCTAACCGTAGTGAAAGACTGGCTCTCAAGTGCAGATGCAGGAAAACACTTATTGTTCCTTGGCGACAGATTTTCAACTTGAGGGTGGTAGCTAGCCAGGCAGGCGGGCATTAGAAAAAGCCCTACCACCATGCTATGGTTTCATCGCGATGTTTTCCTTCACCGAAATCTCAAGATCATTGCAGAGAATCGAACTCACGTTGATCGACGCAGAGTCCGTACACGCTACCAACTGCGCCATCATTCTAGTCCAAATGTATATATTCATTAATTAAGTAAAGAGAATCGAAGTTGTTACTTACTTTATATTAAGTAAAGAGAATCGAAGTTGTTACTTACTTTATATTTGACCTCCGTAAGTTACAAATACATTCAGTTACTATGCAATTATAGAGGGACATTAATTTATTACATTACAATATATATAAATTCCAATGGAGCGTTCTAGATTGGCCTTCTTTTCTATTCTTTCAATATGCGCTTTACAAAACGGTACGATGAAAACAATGTTAATAAAAACCCATAAAAATGTTCGCCTCATTCTACTTACTACCCCTTAAATGAGAGAAATACCCATTAATTTAATTCCCGCATTTTGGGTAACGATAAAATCTGTCATTCCAATCGGGCCGCATCAGATATCTGTTTTATCGTCCGAGATTTACGTAATTATTGTAATAGTTCATTTGCATATCATATAGTTTCTGTAAAAACTTTTTAATTTTTATTTTTAACTAGCTGTGCCCGTTGCTTCGCTCACGTGGACTACAGAATGCCCGAGCGAATCTTCCTCCCCCGCTCCCGGGTATTTTAAAGTCAAAAATGCGTATTGTGGGTGTTCCTTAGAATATAGACATGTACTCTTCCAGACTTTTCTGTATTTCTTTTTAATGCCTACAGTTATATAGTACAGCAATTTGATATATCTCTTATGGTTTACTCAGCGTAAGCCATTTAAGCGACCGAATTGATCCACCATGACCAGTTTTTTTTTTAAATTAGCATATTTTACACCTTATAACATCAGCTATATCTACCAGTGAAGTTCCCGTCAAAAGCCGTCCAACTATGTCGGAGATTACCCGGAACAAAGATGCAGACAAACAAAAATTTTAAAATGGGTTTTTTGTTATAGGAATCGTATATAGTTTCATATGCATTTAGTAAAAAGCTGTTATTTTGACATTACAAACAGACACTTCAATTTTGTTAATTACATAGAAGAACGAATAGAAAATATTAAGAATTTATCATGGAATTATGAAAGAAATCGAACGGCGAAATTAATTACAATATAAAATTGTTAGTATAATGAAATAAGGATCTAATAATTAATAAAATTTCGCAATGACGAAATTTGGGTTAAGTAAAGTTTTAAAGATTTAATATTTACGTTTTCTATATATATATTTATTACCTACTAGCGGACGTGTAATGGTCAAAATTCAACCAGCGACTTTTTTATTAGAGACTATTATCTGTTTTACATTTGCACTCTCCTATAGACCCCACGCCCGTATAGTTAGGAACAGGACCGCTTGGGTCCTGAACCGTTTGCATCCTCTGTTATGTTCGGTAAGCAAAATGTCCACGAGACATAAGCTTACGCTCTACAAGATGTGTATCCGTCCGATTATGACGTATAGTTGCGTAGCGTTCGCACATATGTCCGAATCGCACTTTAAACGGTTACAAACAATATAGAATAGGTTTCTCTATCGTCTCACCGGGGCCCCTAGGTATATTCGAAGTGAAGATCTCCATAGAGATATGGATCTTCCTTCGATTCATGCCTACGTCAGACATCTCTGTCGTTCGTATTTCGACACCGCGTCGTATCTCGCGAATCTGATGATTAAAGCAGCTGCTACATATGTCGCGGAAATAAACGCCGGCCGCGTAACATTTTCACCGACTCGGACGGTCGCGTCAAAAAAGCAAATAAATATTATTCATCCGTCTCTCTAAACAGAGCGTATCAGCACCCACGCCTGCGTAACCACCATTCTATCCGCAGAGGACGGGCGGTCAATTTCGCTCCCGCACACCCCCCACGTTCACCCTCTCTAGCGGTAACCCAAGCTTAGGTCCGTTCCTCGGTGTGAAGCCCTTGGGTCAGGCAGCCGCCAGCGCGATACAAGTGACACTATACGTGCAATACTTAGCTACCCACATACAACATTACGCACGTATGGACATACACACCACACAGGTACATGGGTTCTGTAAGGGACATTTTTTTTCTTTATTTGCGCTAGTTTTAGTTTTGCGCTAATTAGTGTAGAAATACTTTTAAATCACTAAATACACATATACGTGGTTCCTTCCTTTCTGCCTGGAGAAAGGGAACATGCCTATGAGTATATATTAGTTAGCTCGAATCGTAGGAGTAGGGATTCAGTTAGATCGCGACCTATTTGCATGCGCGACGACCGTCCGAGCCGAGGTCCGGTCACTCTGGCACCCTTGAGCGAGTTGTCTTACTTCTGCGGTTGAGTGCCTTAAACGCTTGCTCCCAAGTCACGGTGAAGCTGTTAAAGCCGTCTGAGGCCCAGTGCCCTTATGGCTAACAGTATAGTCAGTCAGAAAAAAAACTATTAGATAAAATTTCAGTGTTGCATGTTGCATAGCAAAGAGGACAAAGTTCGATATGTTATTAAAAACAGATTTTTAAAATTCTTTAAATGTCCCTTCAATGGAAAGCCAGCTAGAAGATTAACCCGTGGGGAAGGCACTAAAAGTTGAACATAACGTTAACTAAAATACAATCACGTTTGCGATTACGTCCGTATTTGTATTTAATTACAGATGCGTCGCGGATGCCGAATGAGAATGGGATCGATCGTGGAATTAACCGCTTCGAATTCAATTCGAATCGATTTTGCGGTTACGAACGCAAAACAAACGGTTTTCGAACGCGCGCGCGCGGTTCCGTAATGACGGAACTTTCGAACGGTTCCGCGGTTTTTTAATTAAACAATACGATAATTCTTTTTGTTGTTTGAATTATAAACTGTTTTTAGATAAAAAAAGAATATGTGTGCAATTCACACGTGGTAGAAGTGAAATCTTCACATCTATGTTTTTTTTAATTCAGAATATGATCAATTACACACTAATTTAAAGTTTATGAAAATGTACATACAAGTACTGACAATCATTATTCAGAATATCATTTTCAATTAATGCACATTTGAAATATCCATGGTAACCTAACACAATATCAATCAGTAACAGAATGTCATAAGTGTTGTCTAAAAAGTTTTTGTTTCGTACCATTTTGGTGATATAATAAAATTCATTATTTATTGCGTGGAAACAAACATCTTTTGTACCATTTTACCATTGTATAAAACTTTCCTATCTAATTTTTCCCCATATTAAATCTTATGTATTTATATGTCTGTCTCTTTTTACTGTCGCTTTCACTTTTTCGTTTCGTCAACTTCCAAATCACAACGATGCTAAAGAAGTTTTCACTTCAAAAATATCTTAATATTGTTCAGCGATTAGGCTGATCATAAATTTATAGTTCAAATCTTATTGGGTTTTACTATGAAATCCTCTATTTGGCTTTATGGCCGATTAATGGTGATAGGCTCGCCAACTATTACATGGGACCTAAAAGCATACCCGGCAAACTTTGGGTTTACTTTGGTACACCTCTGGTAACCCTTGGGGATACAGACGTGATGGTATGTTATGTTAACATTTTAACCGTAATATCATTCAGATTCGTATTTTCGAAAACAAACAAAATTAGTATATTTATATAATCAAGAACTAATATAGGTACATGTCTGTAATTAAAATAATGACACCATTACCCAGCTATCATATAATTCCTCGTCACATCTTGAAACCTAATTGGTTGAGGACAGGAGTTTCCTCCCGCGTACCCTCCGCCAGATGTGGAATAAGCTCCTAAGCGACAATAGTATGCCTTTAACAGGTTTTTAAATAATATTTCTTGAGTTGCAAGCATCCATAGGCTGCGGTGACTGCAACCTTGTTTACTAGCAACGTAGTACAAAAAAAAATTATATTACCTACAGATACATTAACAAAAACCGGGCAAATGCGCGTCGAGTTACGCGCACTGTAGCGTTACGTAGTGCCTTAGAAATTATTATTATTATGGTTGTTGTAATTTTATTTTTTCACAATTTTACTTGATTCATAAACTTGTATTTGCTACCTGTTTTACACAACTACATCTAAGTAATTTTCAATGTAATTTGTATGGAATTCTGTTTCCCAAGTACATTTTATAAATTTGTCTCGTAACTTCTAAATCTTACATGGCTATGATAGTGTTTCTTTTAACTTCGGTCAAAGTGTCTAAAAATAAACACTTGGCAGGCTTAGTAGGAGTTAGCTACTTGAGTCTTACAAACATGCGTATGACGTACTATACTTGAGTTTAACAAAAATTAGCACTATAAAGTTTAATATTTCGCTAACGGATCCCTAAATCGTATAAAGGTTTGAACGACCTATCCAAAGACTTCTCACACTATGGGATAAACGAGAGAAAAGAGCATCCCCACTTTACGTGTTTATTTTACCACTTTGTTGGCGTGATTAATGTGTACACCCATATCAAATTACAGCTTTCTAGTCCTAATAATCTCTGAGTTAAACCACGGACAGACGGACAGACATGGCAAACTTATGTGTCCCTTGTTAACTACGAAACCCTAAAACCAAGTAATAACAATGTTTGGCTCATCTATATATATATATATATACAATTAATAAAATTGAAGTGTCTGTCTGTAATGGCAAAATGCCAGTTTTTTACCAAATGCATATGAATGTATATATCGTATATACGTATAGGTGATATAGGTAGGTATCGACCTAACCATAACAAAAAAACCCATTTTTTAAATGTACGTCTGTCTGTCTGTTCCGGGTAATCTCCGAAAAGGTTTGACCGATTTTGACTGGACTTTCACTGATAGATAGTTGATGGTATAAGGAGTAACTTAAGCTACTTTTATTTTAGAAAAAAAAATGGTTTCCGCGCAATTAAATAAAAAAACGTCGTAGTGCATCAATTCGGGCGCTTAAATAGCTTACGCTGAGTAAGCCATATGAGATAAATCAAATTAAAGTATTACATAATTGTAAACATTAGAAAGACCTACAAAAAAAGTCAGCGATAGTATATTCTATCTTCTAATTGCTGTATTTAAATAGCCGGGAGCGGAGGACTAAGATTCGTGCGTGTGCCCGATCGATGGCATTATGTAGTCCACGTGAGCGAAACCGCTAGCACAGCTAGTTTTCTTTATACTTATTCACACTTTCGATTATACCACAAGCGTTCAGTTTGACTGGAATCCACGTTGACGCGCCGCCATATTTTTATAGGTTATGTCAATGACGTTATAAATAAACGCGTTATAGTCTCACTAATTTAGTAATTTGAAAACGTTACAAAATTTTATTATCTGCATGTTGAAACAAAAGAGATAGGAAATCACAGCGTAAGGCAGATACTCTGTTGTCAAAAAAGGATAAAAATTTCTTCTCGGTCACGCCGATATGAAGTCGAAAGCGAATTGAAGGCAATTGCCGACCATTCACGATGACATGAAAAGAGCGTCAATGCCGTATCTACATAAAAAATATTATTAGGTTAAATCTACTAAGTTACGGGATGCTCACGTAAACATCGGTAAACGATCACAGTTTGACCCAGTAAACCTGAAGGTCAACATGATAAGCCATAGTACCTTTGTTTGATCGATCGTTTGGAATATCAACGAAAGTTTTAATTGCTGGCACAAGGTTTCCAATGTTACCTCGTCTTAAAAGTTTTTTGCATTAGCGAACTTTTTAGAACGATGTAAACTCGGAATTAAATCATCCATGAAACTTAATCCTAATTGAAAAAACAAATTTCAATTATAAAATACTAGCTTACCCGCGCAACTTCTTTTGCTTCATATAAAAGAGAGAGAAAAAGGGTTACAGAGAGTGGGTCGTAGGCACTGTATTATGTATATGCACCGCCCGCCTCCGACATTATTTTGCACAATAAAAATGCTATGATAATTATTTTGCTGCCGAGTTATTTTAAAACTGTGATATCTCCTAAGATATTCATTTACAATCAATTACTGTAAAGGGCAATTTTGTACAAAATTAAATACTTGTGATGAATAACGTACTTATTTCGATAAGGATTAATACCATGTATATAAAAACACATTCGCAAATAATTCGTCATTTTAGAACAATTTTATTACAATATAAAAAGTTATATTGAATAAACCTTAAAACACAGCCATATGCTGTCGCGGACTTTTTAAGAGAAACAATTCCGTACCACACTATTTTTATGTAACTTTAACCATTCACGCAACGCACGCAGTGGAAGCTCTCAAAAGGAATAAATTTCCCCCGATTTTGCAACATTTTTCATTAAAGCTCCGGTCATATTAGTCATAGCGTGATGTTATATAGCCTATAGCCTTGCTCGAAAAATGGGCTATCCAACACTAAAATGTTTTTTCCTTTCGGTTCAGTTTTTACTGAGATTAGGGTGTTCAACCAAACAAACAAACTCTACAGCTTTATAATATTAGTATAGATTGGAAATTATTAGGTTTCGTGTCTTATTCCATTGTATTGGTGTTTCGAATAACTACGTTAGGTTTTTATGTGCTTTAACTATCTAAAAAGTCGCCATAGCGACTCACACATAAAACAATACCTTACATACATACCTACCATTTTTTTAATACCACGATTGTGTCAAACAAGCGTACGTTCTGCCTAATGATAAGCGGTCACTGCAGCCTATGGACGCTTGCAACACTAGAAGCATCACATGCGCATTGCCGACCCTTTAAAAACTTGTCTCACTCTCTTTTTGTAGTCCCATAGGAAAATCCAAGTAGAAAACTCATTCCACACTTGAAGTGTTCGCCGAAGGCAATTCCTCTGAAACCGGACTTCCCGCGACCAATTAGGTTTCCAAGGTATGAGGGTGAATTTTCCTGCCGATGGCATGCGATGCCGTGGGGTGGAAAGTAGCCATTGCACCTATTACATAAATATTTAAAAAAAAATAGAAAAACTATGTAAGTGGAAGTAAACTGTAACTCGTTTATCCGAACTCTGTATCCACAATCATTAAATTAACACTTATCAGAATTCTAAATACAAACTCGCAATTTTTTTTTTCTTAATGGTTATCTTTACGCGATATCGTCGAAGCTGCCACGAGCTCGCATCTGGCATTGAATAATGAAAGCACTCCGATCGATCTAGAACATTCATAATTCAAATTTACGATAGCTGGAACAATGCAGATTTTTAAAAATTTAAAATCTTGGAATTAAAGCTATATATCATGTAACTGTGTTAACATGGCACTTTAATAAGGTTAATAATCTAATATGAAAGACTACAGGCGCATTATTTTTATTTATTTTATACATTTAGCATGCCAACAGAATAATTACAAAAAGTTAAAATTACATATATTATGATTTCCTTTAAAACACAATGTAATCATTTAGTTAATAGACCTGCAATACATTTCAATATATCATATTCCAAAAAGGATATCTCAACTATATTATATTACAAATTACATTAAAGTTACACGTTAAAACATACAAAATTGAATTTAAACGAATTCAACAACGAATGCTTCAATGAACTATATGTCTGAGAAAATATATCAATGTAAACCTAATCTCCTTATGTGTTAGAGGGCTATTATACGTGAAGCAAAAACTTATGACCCCTTTTTAAGCATATTGCGTGCACGGAAGACTGTGAGATTTGGCATGGTTAAAGTTTATATGAAGAACGATTGCAGAAAGCTAAAATTTATCTATAATATCTGTTACTAATATATTAAATTAAATAAATTAATACTGCGAATCCTAACCCGACCACTGCCATTGAACTTAGACCCCTCAAAATATTAACATTGTCACTCAATGAAAAGTGACAACAAGTGATATAATATTCATTGTTTAGGTTCATGCTGCAAATGTCAAACAGAAAATAGTCTATGATCAAAAAGTCGCTAATCGAATTTCGGCCTTAGGGCGATCGCTAGCAAGCATATATAGGGTAACATATATGGGTTGCACACCGCACGGGAATAAAATCTAAAGCAGAAGTAATTGATAAGGAACGAATCTATAGAACCATTTACAATCTTGTGAAGGATGAGTAAGTCAACTACATTTCGCCTCTCTTTAGTTTATTAGTTGCATTATTACGTTTCGAAAATATCGTACATATTAGAAATTAAACCATTAAAAGACATGTTCGTGAAGATTCAACACTTTAGCCGCCTTAGAAGCAGAGAGTGTTTCCGATGAAGAAAAAAATCTTGTATATTATAAACACATAGATACATATTTATATTTACTAACCATAACATAATAAACACAGAATAAAATTTCAGAAATTTCAAACCGTAAGTAATGTTAATGGTCATACGTATCTGAATGCCACCAACATAGTCCCTCGGTAGAGCTGATTGAATTTGTCTCATAAAGAATTACTCACCACTCGGAAGGGAACTCGGGAAAATTCGCTTTGACGGAGCGAGGTAATCGCGACAAGCACAAAAAATTCAAGTCTAAGGAAAAGGAAATTTACGATCTCTTTTTAAAATTACTTTTTCTTATTTCTCAAAAATTGTGATTTTTTTCTCTTGAAAAAAAAGAAGTTATTTCTAGCAAATTACCGATTCAATGCAGATTAATAATCATACGAATAATAAAATTAAAAATTCTCTATTACCACTAATAAAAAAAATTAAGGCACCAAGGCAAGTCAGTGATTCGTCACTAAAAAGTCATTAAAAATGATGATGTCATGTTTTTAATTTGATTCAAAAACTTATCTTACTTGGCACTATAATATAAGTGATGTAATTTGGATCTTAAGCACTAATGAAGTGGATTATAAATAATAACTTGAAACATGCATTTTAAGTTGCCATAAAAACTTCCTGGACAGTTTTGAAACAGGAGCCGCCAGTTTGTTCAACCTATTTTTGAAGATTACGAGAATAATTATAAATAGATTCTGTTCACTTGTCATTGGCATAATTATGAATGAACACGGTTGCCATTAATTAAAAAGAAGAAAAAGAAACAAAAGTCGTAATACAGATGGTGCGTGGGAGGCTAGTGGAAAGTGCTACAGCTCTCGATTAACCAATCAGGTGCTTAAATGTTCTTTTCCGTGGCATACCAAATATACTTTTTACTTTTTTGTGCGGATCAAGCCGAATGCAATATTTTATTTTACGGTTGCGTTTCATGGCCCATAAAGTGTGTTACAAATAAAAAACGCACGGTGTCATCTCTAGTACCTAATTGTGTAACTTATCAAACCTCTGTACAATTTTACAAATATTTTGTCTGGTATAAATTGTTTATGGTTCTGTAAAGAATAAGATTAATTTACGTCGCATATCTATTCGTGTATGTTTATTTTTCTATACAACTAAGTTGGCAAACAAGCATACGGCCCGTCTGATCGTAAGCAGCTACTGTAACGTATGGATTGTTGTAAAACTATTAGGTATCACTAGTGCGTTACTGATATTGAACCCCACTGCCCCAAGGAGCTCTGGAAACCCTACACACCGCAGGAACATAACACAAGGTTCTTCTTCTTCCTAACTTGGCAACCGGTCCTCTTTAATGAAGACCATTACTGCCATTATCGAGTGAAATAATGTGTCATGTGATGATTATGACGATTCAATATCCTAACAAGATGGTGGCTCCCTAGTTAGAACTTTCTAGGAAGATTTTGTGGGATCTCAGAATGAATGCTTTCTGCTTATTTTTATTATCCACTTCACTTATGCACAAAAACCAAACTATATCACGCAAAATGTCACCAATATTACATAATATAGGGTCAAAAACCTAAGTTAATGAATCAAAAATAAAAACCACAACATGTCACTTCAAGATCCCGCCAAAAACTCATAACACAAGGTTATTTGCCTGCGATCTTCTGCAGGGTGGAGGTAGTCCACCAGTCAAAATAAATTCCTCTATGCTCTACCTCCCTTTAAAGACCTCTACCTCTTTACATAGGTAATAAATTTATCTTCCTTAAATAATAACGAATCTATAAGTAAACAAATTACGACACGGTTTTATTGTGTTTGCCGGAGTTCAATGACAGACTCTGGAACATTCTGACTTGTAGGTAGATATCACAAAAATTTCTATCCTAAAATTGTATTCCGTAAACAATAACAATAATTAACATTTATCGAAGAAAATGTTAACAATTAGGAAAGAGAAACTATGAATTAATGTGAACAACGTTTTTGTAACACGTATTTGTTTTATTACTTGGTTTTATTATACAATTAGTTGTTTTATTATATTAACACCATGGCAAGAACACATATCGCTGAGCTCGTAGTGCGTACAAAAATCGTAGTTTCATATAACGTTATACGAGGGTACGCGGTCTAAGAATCATTTCAAAAATAGGTATTTTTAAAATCTATTGCTGTCGCGCTGTGTACATTTGTATGGGCAAAACACTGCCCTCGTTTCCTCTTAATAACTTTTTATTGAATGAAAATATCATGATATATATTTTTTTAAATAAGGACCAAGTAACTAAGGAGTAAATCAAAATCTGCTCAATAGTTGCACATCGGAAAACCTCTATAATTTTATTTATAAAGGCATGCTGTGCCCCGCGGATTCACCCGTATTAATTTTATCCGACAAACACTGTGCCACTAACGCACCCATGTAGCCTATTTTAATAAAATTGAACTTACTTCCCGCAAGTTCAAATTGTTTTAATTTTTCATTATCTACTAAAATATGTGTCCAAATAACTTGCTATTAAAGGCAAAATTTAACTTCATAAAATTGTATTTATGTTGAAGTAACTTTCGTTCGTAAGGATTACTATGCCATACCTAAAAATAATGCTCATAAATCAATTATTAATCTTCAACAAAAAAAAGGCGCAAAATGTTTTATTGTGGCTTATGTTCACGAGATAGACATATGCTATCGCAGACTTTTTTTAAATACACTAAGGGCCAATATTTTTGTAGAACATTGTATTTACGTATTATTAACCATTACGTCAGCGCACGCGGATAAAGCAGTTCAGGGGGGTTTCCGCTTCCGACTTATTTAACAAATTAATATCAATATTTAAGGCTACCTGTGAGTTGTAGCCTAATGTAATTTTTTGAATCCGACTGGTAGTTCCAGAGATTAGCGTGTTTAAACAAACAATATTTTCCGCTTCATCTATATATTAATAAGTGAAGCAAAAACTTTCTACTCCTTTTTAAGCCTATTGCCTGCACGGAGAACTGTGAGATTTGGTATGGTTAATGTTTATATGGAGAAGGAGTGCAGAAAGCCAAAATGTATCTAAATATCTGTTACTAACATATTAAATAAAAAAAATTAATACTGCGAATCTTAACTCGACCAGTGCCATTGAACTTAGATCCCTCAAAATATTGACATTGTCACTCAATGAAAAGTGACAGCAAGTGATATAATATTCATTGTTTAGGTTCATACTGTAATTGTCAAACAGAAAATACTCTATGATTAAAAAGTCGCTGGTCGAATTTCAATAATTGGACGACCGCTAGTTATTATTATTATAAGTATAGAAAATATGTAAAACTGCTTCGCTTGCCATTAAATTCAATATGAATTTTGTTTTAACCTATTGTTTTTGTAATACTTTACGTAAAATATACCCCGATGTTTGACTATGACGGGATTTATCACCTATATCATAATTACATCGAGCCTGACCCAAATCCTTAGTTTAAGAAAGTCGCAACAATGTCTCTATTCACTAGTTTTATTTTCCATATTCTTGGTGCTACCCATCCATCACGTAATTCATCCATCATAGCTTAATTTCCCTAGAGTTATTCTCGGCGAAAAATTTTTTTCACGTTCTCTATTTAAAAAAAAACTCTCATGAACTTTTTTGAAAGCCACTTCAATTAATCACATTAGGTGGCAAAAATTATATGAAAAGTGATGTTTTTATCGTTATTATAAATAAATTAAATTACATTATGTACTAACTGTGCCCGCGGCTACGCTCGTGTTCATGGTTGTTTTAAAGATAAAAATGCATATTGTGAGTGATCCTTAAAATACAGACGTATACCCTAGCTGACTTTTTGTAGGTTTATTTAATATTTAAAAGTACATTAATTTGAAATATCTCTTATGGTCTACTCAGCGTATGCCATTTAAACACCCAAATTGATTCACCATGACCAGCCTTTTTTATTTGCGCGGGTTCCTAATTTTTTTTCTAAAATAAAAGTATCTGCCAGTGAAAGTTCCCTCTAAATCGGTCCAACCGTTTCGAAGGTTATCCGGAACAAATAAACAGACAGACGGACAGACAATTTTTTTTATAATCAGTTTTTCTTTTAAGTACCGTATATTCTTTCATATACATTTAGTAAAAATTTGTTATTGTAAGATTACGAGCAGACGCTTAAATTTTATTCATTGTATAGATAAATTATATAGTACTAGCGACACGCTCCAGATTCACACGAGTGCAATTTACTACTTAATGATATGTTTATCTCAAACTGGTAATTTATCGGGAGCACAATAAAAGTCAACTATACGGAATGGCGTCTATTCACAGTGAGACAAAAATTACAAAACAGAAAAAAATCAGTGTCGTAATGTATAAAGTAGCCATCGATTTTTATATTTTTTGTTTAGAATGGAGGGATTTTGATATACTAAAATTAAAAATCAAGTAGCAATAAACATTTAAATCATGGTTAGCCGAAGTGAAAAACTAATTTTAAAAAACTACCGCTATAACCTAAAAAATCATATTTTTCTAAACTTTCTTACCCAAAGTTAACGCACATAATTAATTTTAACGAATGCGCACAGATAAGAGAAACTCCCAAACGTATAATAAAAACATTTCCCATACCGGGCAAAGGTCAAAATAAATTGCAAGTTATATTGGATATCAGCCTTTCAAAATTAAAGGTCCCAATAATTTTTCGGGTCAGTGATATTTAAATGTAACTTTTTGTCAATTACTGCGTCCAGTGGGGCACAATGAGCAAATATGTATTTTATATCTTTTTTTATTATCTATACAAGATTTGATTGCTTTGTTTTTGATTTTATGTCAGTTCATTTTGGATCCCGAATTCATTGAGTTGGAAATGAAACTACGTTGCCCTTAAGAGTAAACAAGGTTGCAAGACATATGAAGAAGAGGTTTAAAAAAAATTATTGCTGTAACGCTCAGCCCGAATGAACGAATAGACCGCGAGAGAGACAGCTACAGCTCGGACTGTTTATACCTATGTAAAATAGACGAAATCATAATTTCGTAGTCCCTTGTTACCTCCTTAAAAACAGGACCAAATTTTTTTAAGAATAATATAATATCTTGTAACTTTTTTTTCCGCCAAATTTGTAGACTGGTTAGCTGATAACTGCGGTATTGCCAGGCAAGTTTAGTATTTTTATGTAGTTTAATTCTTAGTTCTTAAAATAATTAATTTAATAGATCATATAGTATAAAATATTGACTGTAGTTATCCATGGAAGAAATAAGGTAATATGTTTATTTTTATTTCTTTGATAATGGGCTTTGTCGCATTGCGACTATGACGCGGACCCCCGTAAAGACCTCACAAAACATTATACAATTTTTTACTAAATTTGAAACACAACTATTAATTCTTATGAGCTAATTTGCGATTCTTTATAATATTTTGTAATCTGAGACAGGGGGTTTGGACACCATCGAATTAAAAATACCTACCTCCATGGATCGCGTCATCAAGTAAACTAGCGATCGCCCTAAGGTCGATATTCGACCAGCGGCTTTTTGATCATAGACTATTTTCTTTTTGACATTTGCATTATGAACCTAAACAATGAGTATTATATCACTTGCTGTCACTTTTCATTGAACAACAATCTCAATATTTTGGGGGGTCTAAGTTCAATGGCACCCGTAGAGTTAGGATTCGCAGTATTAATTATTTAATTTGATATTTTAGTAACAGATATTATAGATAAATTTTAGCTTTCTACACTCCTTCTGCTTATAAACTTTAACCATGCCAAATCCCACAGTCTTCCGTGCACGCAATACGCTTAAAAAGGTACTGAAAGCTTTTGCTTCACGTATTAATATATAGATTCCTTCAAATTTTCATACTTGGGAATATATTCGTATGGACTAAAAGCCGGCTCGCACTTCCGCTTAAATAGGAGTATAAGAGCCAAAGCAGAGTATACCTAGTACCTTTTTCGGATACTTTTTCAATAACCTACACCTGATAGGACACAACAATTTTATCGTGGCCAACCGGACGCAAGAAGTGTAGAACCCCGTCACAGTGGCACGTTTGGGGAGTATCAGGCGGTGTATTATACAGTACCTAATCAAGTTGGGTGGTAAGAGTCTGTACTCGACCAGGTCGCGACCACCATGCATATGTTCGAAAACCGTTCACAGTGTTCTTCATATAGTTCTTTTGGTATGTCCACCTGATGAGAGGCTCGCTGGCAGGCATGATAGCGCCCGCCAACTGGCGATGAATTGTTGATTTCTTGATGATCACCATTCTTTTTGGATTCTACTGTGCTACCCATCAGATACAACGCCATCTCTCTGTCGTACCTACTATAAATAAAAGTAAGTAATAAAAAAAAGACAAAGCAGTCATGAGGACTGTCGATTCCCTATACAAATTTTCCTATAAAATTTTTCACTTAAAAAAAAAACTAAAAGACATGCTATTATCACGCACTATAAATTATAAAATATCCCCTTGGTCCAAACCCGACCCTCGTTACCATAGTAACCAAGCTTTTAAACAAAATACCATCGCTATTACACATTATAGTTTCAAAGAAAACAAATTTAGAATAAAAAACAAAAACCACTACATGACAGTTTGAGATCCCGGCAAACAAAAAAAGATATCTATGTCGTGTTTAAATTTATTGGATCAAAATCAAAATAATCCTTTATTCAATTTAGTCCCTGTGAAGGTACTTATGAACGTCAAAACACTACTGCCGGTTCGGAGAACGTCCCATAATACATCGAGAAGAACCGGTAAGAAACTCGATCGGGTTTATCTTTTTTCTGTCAACTGATTCATCTCTATAATTATCCAATTATAGTCCTAGGTCGTGATCATACAAAAACTTGTATTTTGCGTGCAGCCCTGTACATGTGATAGAGATGAGACTTCTTAGAAAGGGAGAAGCGTATAGCCTAAACCAGCCTAAACTGTGTATTACACTTACAATGTATAGCTCTTTTTTCCTTCTCTCTTCGTTGTATCTCTCTTCTCTTTCATGTAATGAAATTTGTCTGAACGTGACGCGTCCTTGAAATATTACTCTCAATTCTCGTCCAAATTATCTATTCACTACTTAAGAAGTTTTACTTTAAAAATATATATAATATATACATAGGTAGATTATTTTAAAAGATGATGAGTAGAAACGAGAATCACGTAATTAGCTATATAAATTGAACGTTCAAATAACTACTAACAGTTTAAGAACGGATACAGGAATGAATTATTATGAACGTCAATAAATAACTATAAACCTCTCAAACGACAAACGTCAACTAGAGCCATCTAGTTAATTATACATGAAAATCATTATAATTGCTTTGGTATAACATTTTAGTTTTGAAATTATGGTTGTATTTTCGAGTTGGAATGGTACAGAGTTTGTTATCATTGAATTTATGGTAGGGTTTTGAGGTTAGATAAACAATAAAACGTTGACTTTTGTTTATCGTAATTTGTTGTTTGTTTGTTTATTTGCCCATTCGACTATTATCATAAGACCTTCATTGGTATGAATACAATAAAGAAACATTTTTTTAATGTATCTATGTACTTAAAGTTACAGTTACTTTGGCTGCATGACCAAAACCAATGAAAATTACGAACTATAGACAATTGGTCCATAATTATAATTGGACACGGGATATGGGTTACCATTTTGTCCTATTTTAAATTGAATTGTAGTAAATATTTAATTAATTAACGTACATACTTTACTTACATACGTTTTGCAAGTTGTACACAAAAACTTGTCAACACTTAAACATTTTACTTTTTGTAACCTTAAGGAGAAAAGGCAAATAATTTAATCTCCCTTCCATTTAACTTAGATACCGAAATCATACTTTGCAAAGTTTTTTTTTTCGATCACTGAGTACTGCGACACTATTTTTTTTAAATAAGTTGCAAAACTTGACCTTCATTTTAAAAATTATATTTTTAAGAGTTTTTTATTTATTAAATTGAATTAAAAGATAATTAAAATCTCGTTCTTTCTCGTGGCTATACGATAAGTGCTAAAGAAAAATGGTGCGAGACACTATTAATAATAACATGCCCGTATCGCGAAGGCGCCCACGTGCGCATGTTTACCCGCGACATCAATGAAGTTTTATAAATAGACGCGTTATACTCTCTTTAAAAACAATTTGAACATGGTACAAATTTTTTTATCAGCAAGTTGAAACAAAAGAGATAGGAAATCACAGCGTAAGGCGGGAACTCTGTTGTCAAAAAAGGACACAAGTTTCTTCTCGCTCACGCCGGTATCAAGTCGAAAGTGAACTGAAGGCAATTTATTGCCCACCATTCACGATTGCATGTAAAGAGCGTCAGTGCCCGTATCTACTTATAAAATATCATTGCGCGGCATAAGGTTTTCGTTCTGATCCTATATATTTATTGCCTACTTTGGGAATGGGTGTATGAATATTTTGAGGCCCTATAGTAAACCCAACCTCATCATTATGTTACACTCTATAAAATAACAAATTAGGACAAGAGCGAAAGAAGAATTGTAGAGCGCATTTATGACAGACTAAATCGCGTTGATCATACATATAGAGAGGCACTTGGCAAAGTGATGTGTCTCGGTGGTCTCGTTTGATTGTAAAACAAGTATAATTTATGTACATCGAGATTTCGATTTTGAAGACCGAACGAAGTCATTTTTTCCAAACCATTTTCCACATAACAATAAACCGTCGATGTTCTGCGTAAAACGAAACGTAAACACCAAACGAACTGCCAGTCGTGTTCCAGAACGTTCCATTTTAATAATGTTTACCGAAAGCGAAGAAGGGAACAACTAAAAAGCGGGTTATGCGCAGAAAAACGAGAACATCGAAAAATGGAACAATCTGCGTTTGAATTTAGAACGGGCTAGATTCGTTCCGAGCGTTCGTCGAGCCGTACGGTGAGTACCTACTACGGTTCGTTAACGTTTTTAATTTATTTTTAATTTAGTCACCGTCGAGTCGCGTCGTCTCTTGTTACGCTTTTCAAGAAACGCTATTTTTTCAGTCATACTCCTTGGGTTTCTATAAAGTATTCTTTATTTATAATAAACTTAATTTTATAATTAAAACAATTAATAGCTCTCATAAAGTTAACGCAAACTTAAATTGATATTATGGTTCAATGTCTTTAGAAAGTTCCAGTCTATGAGCGTTAATAAGTTTTCTTTTTAATTATAGTGTTTAAAGGTTAAAGTGCAGCCGCCGAAACACACCTAAATATTGTGTTTGGTGACAAATTTTACACTAGAGTGTGGTAGATAGTCAGATGGGCATTATAAAACCCTACCGCCATGCTATGATTTGCACTTTGAGATGTCACAAAAACTCCGTAGATAGTTCTAACAAGAGAGCCACCATCATGATTCAGCTCACTTTTTAAATTAGAAAAAAATGACTAAGGCTCAAACAACATTTACACTGAAAAGAAAAACAAGAAGAAGAAGGAGAAAACCGAGGACATGGCTTCGGCCTTTATATAAATGACACCTAAACATGAATTATAAATACATCTGACTTGACTGCATGGTCGTAGATACCTTTGCCTTTTCCTTTCACGAAGAAAAGGAAAAATTATACCAAAAAAAGGTCATTGGATTGCCGAAGAGGTTGGCTTACAAAATGATATCACTTATCTATTTAAATACTCACTTACTACACAGCGTGATTCATGGAAACCAGATTTCAAAAGTATGCAATTTTGTTTCACGTTATTTTTATAGGACACCTTTATGATATAAGTGTAGTTTAAATTAAAAAAAAAAACACACTAGGGAATCAAACAACTTATAAGATCTCCGATGCGTTCATTGACTGGGCAGGCCTTGAATAGGCCCTCTCGTCCGCTCGGTTTGACGTCAAAGCTCTCGATTGCCATAGCAACGCAAGTGTTGCTTGATCACCCATGCGTGGCAAAATACCGCCTCAGATGCTTTGAGGTATTACGTACTACTAACTAGAGACGACAACTCAACCACATTGTTTGAAACACGCGTTCGAGTGCATACACTCGCACTCGCAGTATGTGCTGGTCACTTGTTGCGATAACACGTTTGAGTGCTAAATTTAAATTTATAAAATAATATGCATTCATTCCCACTGAGAAACTCTTTAAACAACTTCAGAATGGCATTTCATCAGTAAGTCCAATGTATAAATAAACAGGTGCCCCCGCGGCCCCAAGGCATCAAATGGAGCACAATTTTTGTTCGTAATAATAGCTACTCTAGTACGTAGTACATTATACCTCAATGTTCAGGTGAGGAGATTATTCCCTTAGATGATGTGTACTAAGACTTATCTGGAAAAGAATCAGATATTGGTGAAGAATCTGGAAGAAGCAATGTAGGCTCAATATCAAAAGCTTCTGATGTCTTGTCAAAGTGTTCTAAATCGTACAAAATCAAAGTCAAGTGAAATATATTTTACTGAATTTAGCCGCCGAGAAGACACATAACGAATGTCAAAGCTGCTACCGATTCGGAAATATACCCAATCATCGAGAACAGTCGATAAAATCGATATGATTTGTTCGTTGAATTTATTTGTTTTTTTTTTTATCAATATAAATAGGTCGGGGAAAAAGTTTCTTCGCATAAAGTAGGTATAAACTTGTTATAAAATTTCTTTGGCTGTACTATTGGATCTGGCTAATTGGTAACATTGAAAAGGTTACATTAATAATAAAATAAAAAAGGGAGTTTTTGGCGGGATCTTGAAGTGACATGTTGTGGTTTTTATTTTTAATTCAATAACTTAGGTTTTTGACCCTATATTATATAATATTGGTGGCGTTTTACGTTATATAGTTTGGTTTTTGTGCATAAGTGAAGTGGATTATAAATATAAGCTGAAAGCATTCTTTCTGAGGTCCCACAAGATCTTCCTAGAAAGTTCTAACATGGGAGCCACCATCTTGTTAGGATACTAAATCGTCATAACACTTGACAATATAATTCACTTTATAATGGCAGTTAATGGTCTTCATTAAAAAGGACCGGTTGCCAATTTAGGAAGAAGAAAAAGAAGAAAATAAAAAAAATTGTTTCCCCGCTATTTTTCATTTGTTTTTCTTTCTGTAAAAATGACTGAGTCTAATGAAGAAGTTCGATTCATTTTTAAAACATTATTACAAAAAAGGCAAAAATGCAACTCAAGCAGCGAAAAAAAATTTGTGATGTTTATGGAGTTTCCCCGCTATTTTTCATTTGTTTTTCTTTCTGTAAAAATGACTGAGTCTAATGAAGAAGTTCGATTCATTTTTAAAACATTATTACAAAAAAGGCAATAATGCAACTCAAGCAGCGAAAAAAAATTTGTGATGTTTATGGACCTAAGCCAGTGTCAGTAAGAGTAGCATAAAGTTGGTTCAAACACTTTTAGTCTGGAAATTTTGATGTTAAAAATTGCACCTTACTCTGATCGCCCGGTTATGAATAAAATTAACACCATTTTTGAAAAAGTGAAGCAAGATCGGCATATCAGTAGTTACGATGAAGCTGAAGAACTGAAAATTGACCAAAAAACAGTTTTAACCCATTTGAAGAAAGCTATAGCCAGCTTGTTAAGATGTGGTTTAATAAGATTTGTTTATTTTAAGATAATTATTAATAAGATTATTAGTAGACTAGACTAGAAAAAGAATATTTCATTTTACACCCACCCTCCCATATATATTACATAAAACTCTATACGAAAATGCGAAGAGACGAGGAATATGTACTTAGTGAAGGAAGCATTGCAACTATCTGAACACAAGAGAGATAGGAGACGACTTCCCGCTACGTGGTGGAGACTAGCATGTCGACCCGACAACACAGGACCTATTGTGTCCTGGCATCAGAAAATTAAGAGATCTGCCACCTAAATTAGGATAGAGATTAGAAGCAGAAGGTATGAAACTTCATACAGTACTTAACATTTATTTTTATGTCCTCGGAAGCACCACCACCAAACCTATTTCTGCCGTAAAGCTACTGTTCAGGTATAGAGAGGGTAGTTGACAACACGAGGCGATCTAACTCAGTTCTCAGCAGTTGAGACCTATAAAAAATTCCTAGTCTGTTTACTTCATCATTTTATTGAGAACCTTCATTAGTAGCTCACTGAAAACGAATCATCTAGTCGTATAAGAAAGTTAGCAAACTAATCAAATAAAGCTGAAACATTTCAAACTGGATACATATCCTGAAACTACAACGTAGTCGTGCCCATTCGATTTGAAATCAAAGTGCTAACTGTCTATTGCGAACGGAATAGTTTAGAATCATTGGAGCATTGCTAACGCCGCGCCGCGCTCCAAGTCACACGGCCTTTGTACATTGTTTTATTGCAAATAAGTGTATCATCGATACGCTTGCAAACTATGCTGTGTAAAAATCCTTCTGCTTAACACGTTGCCTGTCCAGAGTTTTTTAGTTAAGTAGCCGTGACATCCATTTTTTTTTTCGCCCAAACTCTTTAATTTTATGTACTAATGAAGAACATTTAAGTGAGTTTCAAATAAACTTCACAAAAATACTGTATTTCAGCGTGCATTAGTTTTAATGCACGGACGTGGCAGCTAGAATGCCGTGCATTACTTATAATGCACAGACGTAGTAGCAAGATCATAGTGGATTACAAATAATGCACGGACGTTACACATAAATTTTCTTAAATCCATAGACAAAATAAACACATTTTTGTTCAAAAAAATGTGTTTTTTGTTTCTATGGATATTTTATCGATGGATATTGTGATTTCTATATTGTCATTGTCAAGTCATAGATGTCATTTTTGCTGGTAAGACGCCGGTAACCTAACATTTTTTCGTTGGTTGTTATTGTGGAGTGAAAATGCCTCTAAAACCTTTAACTGACGAACAAATGCGACGTATTTTAGAAGATAGTGATGGCAAAGACGAATTCGCACACCAATTAGAAGATTTGGACATAGAAGAAGTCTCACAAGATGAAGACGATTTGCAATCAGGTATATATGTAAATGATGCACCTTTGCTTTCGGTGGAGGAGGATATGATTAGTATTCAACAATTTATTGAGAGTACTTCTGATAATGTCGAGCTTGAATCCATTGCTGCTAGGCCATTTTCTCAGCCGGAGGAAGTAAATGATAGTATTTCTGGTATGCCTGCTGCTGATGCCTGTGTCTCCTGATCCACCTATCCCCCAGCTTGGTATCGAATGGCAAAGTGAAATACGGAATTTGCCACGGCAAGTTTTTACTGGTTATAATGAAGGTAAACGCCACGAACGCTTATTTTCTGAGCATTCAGATTTATGGACGATTTTCAGCTACATTTTCGATGACGACATCATTGAATTTATGGTAGTCGAAACCAATAGATACGCTGCACAAACCAGGACGAATGATTTGAGCCCCAACAGTCGCATAAGGAGATGGAAACCAATAACAGGACATGAAATGAGAAAGTTTTTAGGTGTTTATTTACTGACAGGACTCATCAGTTTTCCAATGCTTGAAAATTACTGGAAGAAGGACAAACTATACTACCACCCTCTCCTTCACGAGATAAATATGTCCTATAATAAATTCGCGCTAATACTGAAGTGCTGGCACTTTGTTGATAACGAAGCACCACGTACTGAAGGTGATCGTTTATATAAAATACAGCCACTCATCGACAAACTAACAAAAAACTGGCGAAAAATATTTACCCCCGGAGAGTGTATAGTAGTCGACGAGTCAATGGTTGGTTTTAGGGGAAGACTCTATTTTTGTACCTACAATCCACAAAAATCTCATAAGTATGGTATAAAAATCTATAAACTATGTACTGACAGTGGTTATACTTGGAGCTACCGCGTTTATTCTGGTCAAGACAACCAAATAGCTGGATTAGATAAGCCGGGATCAGTTGTCGTTAGTTTGTGCCAAGAATTACTGAGAGAAGGAAGAATTATGATAACGGACAACTACTACACTAGTATACCCTTAGCAAGGTACCTGAAAGGACAAGCTACTGATTTATGTGGAACAGTACGCAAAAACCGACGAGAACTGCCCCGAGAAGTGGTTCAGCAACGCTTGGAAAGGGGGCATATATCTGTACAGCAGCAGAATAATTTTGCAACCATCCTAAAATGGCATGATAAAAAGGATGTGCTCATGTTGTCGACGTGTCACGACCATGAAATGCGAATATCAGGAGGTTTTCGAAGAGTTTTAAAGCCTGCAATGGTGTTGACGTACAATGAAGGGAAGAAAGGCATAGACTTGGCAGATCAGTTAGCAAGCTACAATTCACCGGCGAGGAAAACCTCTGTTTGGTATAAGAAGGTTGCTGCGGACCTTGTTTCCATAAGTGTAGTGAATGCCATACTTATTTATAATGAGTTACACCCACAGTCAAAATTGAAGGTTCTAGATGGCCATCAAGTCATTGTAAAAAAATTACTGATGATAGAAAATGAGAACCCTTCAAGTTCTAGTTCTGCGAGTTCTTTACGTAATTAATACCCGTCACAAGTTTACGAAAATACCCAAGAAAGGTAATGGGAAAATTTGGCAAAAACGTTGTGCCAGTTGCTATAAGAAGCTAAAAGAATCAGGATTCACAACCACTGAAGCAAGGAAGAAGACTCCACAAGTAACAACCGAGTGCATTTTATACAAAAACCATTTTGCTTAAAATGTTATAACGAATCTCACTAGTTGCAATTAGATTTTATAAAAATAATAATGTTATTTAGTAAGCCAGTTCATGTTACCAGATAATAAAAAAAAATTCATGGGACATTGGTGTTTTATTATTCCCAATTCACTGCTCATATGTCTGCAAAATATTAAAGATGTAGCTCCTACGCCCAGTCTATAAAACCCCATTTAAACAGCATAGGCTGGTGCATTACATGTAATGCACGGACGTCTCAGCTGAAAGAAAAATGCATTATATATAATGCTCGGACAGGCAACGTGTTAAGCGAGATTGTTAAAAACCTATTTCTCTAACTATTAGTAAGATTTAAAATGTTACTATTTAGTATTTCATTCAATTTTATATAAGTAAACAATTTAAATATCTTTGGCACTTTGAAAAGTAAGATTTTTACAAAGCGGATTTTGCAGGTGTAAAGATGTACAAACAAATTGACTTATATGCGTGATACTTCTACAGCCGTTATATTTTGATCCATCTGAATATTATGCGAATATTTAGAAGGATTGCAATTTTAGAAAAGACAATAATAAAATGTTATATTTTCATGATATATTAAATTACTTGTATAATCTTTTGAATAAACTCTCCTGTTTTACGATAATAGTTTTCGAATTGAATAGACATGCGAGAAAACACCTTATATATTATTTGTTCAAGGGATATAAGTAGTATAGTTTAGATTTTCAAATACGAAGATGCGTTTCATTTCCCCGCCGTAAATTGTAGTTTCTGAATTTTCGTTGTAAAATAAACTTTTTAATGAACAAATAGTAAAATGACGAATGAGTTTTCAATTTTATATTTCAACAAAATTGATTTTAAATTTAAATACATATATTTTAACTAAAATTAAAGTCCGTAAGTAAAGCGGCGATATGACTTTCGAAATTAAAAGAATTTTTCGCATACCATGAAATAAAAAAAATATTAAAGCGGTATTTACCCTACTGACGCAAACTGCACAACCTTCGTTAACAAAGCGTATAAGACAAACATCTTAGCATTCCATGGACTCACCGTGCGGGTGCCGGTTCCATCGTGTAGCAGACAGAGGGAACACGAGCAATTCCCGGGACTTGCGACCCAGGTGTAGGTTTAAGGGGACATCTTATGATGCGCATCAGTGCTCACCTTGACTGCCCGCGATACTCTTCCTTTCAAGCCAGATTTGGTAAGAGCCTGTTAATGCTGCTTTAGAAAATAGAACTTACTGCAGTTCTCGACAGGCCGAGGTCTTTTAAAAAGTTATAGAGAGATTTCGCTGGAATACCTCTCGCTCCCACTTCCACCGCACATAAGTTAACCGTATAGCCGTTCTTGGTTAACTCGTTACATAGATCGTAATATTTATTAATTTTTATTGCGTGGTCTTTAGGTATATTAGTTTCTCACGGTACAGTAAGCTCTACAAGTACTACGCTTGATTTCTCTACAGTAAAGAAATATGTCCGGTCTGGATGACGAAACAACCACATCCTCTGGGAATTTATAATGTTTTTCATATGTGTCCATTATGATAGTCCAATCAGGTGTAGAACCTAGGATTGAGAAGGGCTTACTTTTATCATTTACTATTGAGCCTCTTTTTATAAAGTTAATTTGTCTCCTGTTAGTGGTCAATCCTTTTTGAGCTCTAGCTACTGAAAGACTTACTGCTTCACGTATGAACTGAAATACTCTATAACGGCGAAGTGAGTAGTGACCCCTTAAAGTTTAAGAAGCATCTTACATGCTACTAATAAGTGCCTGGCTGTACCTATTGCCTCACCACAAGTATAGCAATATTTTTCAGAGACTTTCCCTCATCTTACTAAGTTACTCTGGTCTGGGAGGGTCATTTGGAAAGCATTAAGGTAAAATTTTAGTAGGGCAGGAGACAAGTCATATAACAAGGCGCACCACTTTAGTGCTACTGGGAACCAGGTGCAGAACTCACCTATGGCTAACCACTCGTTTTGGATTTCTAAATTCATTGCGTGCACTCTATAAGTGTCATTTTCATCTTGTTGTTGTTGAAAGGATTTTATTGTTTCTCGGTCATCCTTTTTTTTTCAAACCCAACCCTAATCTGTCAACCTGTGCATCTGCCATAAATTGTTTATGGAATTGAAGTCTTGACTCTAGTTCTGTGGCACATTTGCCTTTTGGGAGAGATGTAATTATTTCATCTTGGGATTTCCCCAAGACATACTTTTTGGTGACTGTAAGGTGTTTATAGAGTTCTGATGGCCTCTTTAATTTCACAGTCCAAGCCATAACCTCAACATCTTTATGACCTTTTCATCTATCTTTGCCAGGAAAGTTTTACCAAAGTCATATACCAGGAAAGGCCAAGTCAGACGAAATGTAAGATAGTTGTCGTATATCCAAACTTTTTTAATATTGCTAATTGGCTGAAGGTCTACCTTATTGAGGTCACTAAGGAAAAGATCGACAACTGCGTCCAAGGATGGTGTATGTCCCTTGTAATCTATCCTTCTTCCAAAAAATTTGAAAGGCACCGCTTTAACAATTGTGGTAACACATTGCCCACCTATTGAGAGTCCTGGATCGTATGAGGTAAATTTAGTGTCCCAGACAGACAATGGCATTTACTTGGTTTTGCCCTCATTCCATCAGTACATGTACAGAACTCATCCACTTCATTCAAAAGTGCCTGAAATTGTTTTGGATTACGTGTCAGTATAGCAAAGGCTAAGATTGACTCAGAAAATTTATTACCAATTTTAAACCGATAGCCCCATTTTTTTTAATAAGTTATCTATTAAAATATTTATAACTATATTAAATGCTATTAGTGACAAAAAAGATACTTGGAACAGCCTCGCATTATATTGTAGGGTTTTTTTTGAGCTCATTGTTTGCTGATATGGTAAATTTTAATTGTGACTAATATTAAGTACTTATGTCAATAACTACAATGGGAAAGTTATACCATTTCAAGGCGAAGATCATCAGTTTATGCTGAACTGAACCAAATGCGTTCTCAAGGTCTATCCAGCAGACTGTTATTTGCCTCTCTTTTTCCAGGCATCGTTGAGACTTTCCGCTAGTAAAGTGATATGTTCCAAGCATCCAGAAATACCGGGCAAGAACCCTTTCTGGTGATTGGGCTTGAAATACCTATTGTTAATCATGAAGTGTGACATTTTAGCTTGTAAAATACTGAAAAATTTTTGGAAATTGTATTGGTTAGAGCTATTATAGATACTAGATCTTTTCGATGAGTTATTTTCTCTTTTTTTTTGGAATGAGGACAAAAATTGCCTTGCCGAATGCTGTTGGTGTTTTCTTACTTGACCAGATCTTAACAAATATATTTAATAGATGTTTAAGAACCGACGGGCATTTCTTGTACACTAAATACGGAATGCCATCAGGGCAGGGAGCTGACTTGGATGCTTTCTTTTTAATTTGATTGCTTATATCCTCAAGGGTAGGTGGATTGCTTTGAAAATTAGTAAGAGGATTCTTAGGTCTTCGGATGTTTGGATCTCCATACAGTCTTTCATGCTTCGGCACTTCATATGTGCATTTAAAATGATTGTAAATCTGTTCATTGGTCAAGAGAAGCTTTCCCTTTTGTTCACTGAAGATGATTTTCGAATACTGGAAAAGGGTTTTTATCAAAGTCCACTTCATGTTTTGCTCTGTTAAAATTATTTCTATCTTTTCTAATTTGTATCGATATTCCTTGAATTAATTTAAGCATTGATCTTAATGCATATGATCTTAATAAACATATTATCGTATAAGTGCCAACGAGGATTACAGAATGCCCGCGCGAATTTTGCTCCCCCACTCCGGGCTATTTTAAAGACAAAAATTCACTTACTATTATAATTAATTAACCGTAGACCCGAGTCGATTGTTGAACTGTGTTAATTTTACATTATCTCTCAAACTATGCGTCCTAATAATATGCTTTATAAGGCAAAGTTATCTTCATAAAATTGTTTTGAAAATGAAATAACTTTTATTAATGCGCGAAGCAAAAGCTTTCGGTACCTTTTTAAGTGTATTGCGTGCACGGAAGACTGTGAGATATGGCATGGTTAAAGTTTATATGGAGAAGGAGTGCAGAACGCTAAAATGTATCTATATTATCTGTTACTAATATATATAATAAAACTAGCTGTGCCCGTGGCTTCACTCACGTGGACTACAGAATGCCCGCGCGAATCTTGCTCCCCCACTCCCGGCTAATTTAAAGACAAAAATTCTTATTGTGGGTGTTCCTCAGAAGATAGATGTATACTTTCCCGCATTTTTTGTGTAGGTCTTTTTAATGCCTGTAATTATGTAGTACATTAATTTGCTATATCTCTTATGGTTTACACAGCACAAGCCATTTAAGCGCTCGAATTGATTCACCATAAACAGTTTTTTTATTTGTGCGGAACCCTAATTCTTTTTCTAAAATTAAAATAGCCTAAGTTATTAATTAGTTAGTTATATTAGTTATTAAAATCGATCGAACCCTTTCGGAGATTACTCGGAACAAACAGGCAAAGAGACAGACAAAAACAAAAATGGGCTTTTTGATATAAGTATCGTATATACTTTCATATGCATTTAGTAAAAAAAGACACTAACAGAAACTTGAATTTTATTAATTGTATAGATGTAAAAAATATTTGTACTCGTTTCAAAGAGATTAGTGATAAAACGCTACCTCTCATAATTTGGATTGATAATGAAATACCACATCACGCGGTATGGTAGCGGCGTGCGACAACACTACGCGAGTCTGTACATCCGTGACGTCACACGATTAATTACGTCACCGATGCGATGAATCGACACGGATCCGCAAGCCGGAACGTCATCTCTAATTAAGCTCAGGAAGATTGTATGGATGAGTTTCGTATATTTTTTTACATACCTATAAGTATTTAATAAAGATTTCCGCCGCCTCATCTCGACGACAGGGAAGTTTTCCGAAGCGCTCGTATTTATAAAGTTCTTAAATTTTATGCCTTGAAACAACTTAAACTGTATTATATTGATATTTCACTTGTCCTGCAAAGTAATAATTACACGAGACTATTTGTAACAAAAAATAAACCTAACTTCAATGATTTTCAAGATTAAATGGATCCACTTTCCAACAAAAAAAGTATTATCGGAATCGGTTCATAAAAAAAGAAGTTATTGCTGAACATCCATTAAAAATATACATTCGAATTGATTAACCTCCGCCTTTTTTTGAAGACGGTTAAAAATAATAAAAAAAAAAGTTTTAAAAATACAGTTTTTGCTGATATAATTACACAATAAAAAGTCAAACAAGTCACACCATTACACTGTTAGCCTGACGGTTCCCATACAAATAGAGCTGCTGATGGCTTTTACAGGTTTACCGGGCTGAAGTCACACATGCCTGCATGTAGCACTGCAAAATCTAATATATACTGAGAGAGAAGGCGGTGTGATCAATTATCATGTCATACAGACATTGTCCTGGGTAAAAAAAAGAGAGGTAAAAATTTGAAAACGGTGTGAATTAATAGCTAATGCATTAATTAACAAAGTCACTGAAAAAAAGGGATTTTTTGCAATCTAAAAGCAGAGATTTAGGATATTTCGTAAAGCGAAGTCATGTAATAAACTTCAATTAAGCTATTTTTAAAGTAGGATTAATATTAAAAAAGGGTTATATTTATTATCTTTTAAAGTTATTATTTTACTTATTTTATTGATTGTGAATTTTAATGAAATTTTACGATTTTAAAAACAAAAATAATATATTCGATTTTATAAACCATATTTCAACTAATTGCATTCTGGGCCCAGAAATACCCGTCTCCCAGAAAATTATAAACACAAAAAGTTACAGGCTTCTTACGAAACCAAATATAAAAAGAATTGTAAACAAGCATTCATGCAATCAGCTACTTTTCCTCGTTTAAGTAGATATACTATATCTATAATGCTATTAACAATAAAAGTATTTGGTGCTCGATTTCGGGAGAGCATAGACCTGTCTATCTTTTTCTATATATCTCTTTCTCTCTCTCTCTCTCTCTCAAACCACAGAAACGATGTATTTAATCTTTACACTAATATTAGAACTTGCCATTTTACATTCATCTCTGATACTAGAAAAAAGAAATAGTTCTTATAAAGCACCTATTGTTATAAAAAAATCCCGCAAATGAATTATGATAGTATATCAAAGGACGCATAGAAATCCGAGTGAATCCTAAAGGAGTAGACCGCAACGCGTCTTATTATTCAGAAGCCAACAAAACGCACGGGGGAGACCGAGCGGTGTGGAATGACACTTCTTCCCCGGGAGCGAACCTCGGCCTTGCATACATCTCATCAACGATATACCCGCCCGCATTCTCATTTACAAAAGTTACATACGGCCGTTAAAAACGGTTAATTTGTTGAAGTCATTTTTTTAAGTTTTCGCGTTTGGCTTTTAACATTACTATTCTTTTGGGGCATTTAATTAAGAGTAAAATTGTTTAAAAAATATTTAACGGTGTATAAATAAATAAAAAATAATATAAGCTACTAATTGTCCAACTGCTGGGCAGAGGCCCACTACACCAGCCACCCCACAATGTATAAAACGTGATGATAAGAATTGAATGAAATGGAATAATAAACACAAACATTCTTCCCCCATTCGTAACTCAAACATTGTTCAAGTTATATGAAAATAGAATTTCAATTTGTTGAATTCGATATCAATTCGTTACGGGCAAACGGTCGGTTACAATGCAATGTATCCAATTTAGAAAATATACAGGTATGTTTTGTACGAATTGTAAAATTGAAATTGTACTAAAGGCATTGTTAAAAGAGTGAAATGCTTAGTTTATATATTACGTAGAGTTTGCACATTGGCGATTATCCTGCTTTTTATTCATTATAATGTGTGAGTTGAGGTACGGTTCAAAGAGTGCGGGGTGTGGAGTGCGGAGTGCGGGGTGCTTATCAACCCTGATTTCATGTGTATTCTTTCTATCATTAACAAGTTCATCATGTGCTTTATAAGACATAAGTTCGGCCTTCTATGGAATACTGTTCGCATCTTTGGGACGGATCCGCAATACCTATCGATCTCTTGAAGAAGTTGCTGAGATGGGCTACCATCATTGTAAATGAGGCAGACTTTACGAAGCTAATCGAGCCGATTCTGCTGTGCAACGACATTGCCACGCTGAGCGTTGTCTATAATATGTATCATGATGAATATTCGGAAGAGCTGTTCAACCTAGTCAGCTCCTCGCCCTTTCATAATATAACCATACGCACTGGGCTCCGGAACCATAGTTTTACGGTAACCTCGATCTTGACACGAACAAAAAAGTTCTCTTAGTCATATATTTGCCGTACTGTGAAGCTTATGAACTGCCTCCTGGCTTGTGTAATTCCTCGTCCTACAAGATGAACTCTTACAAATATAACGTGAAGAGACAGTTGAGCAAGCCGGCGTGGCTCTGATCACCAATGTGATGGATTTTAGATCCTTCAGTGTTCGGTACAGTTCCGCCGCCACGACCAAAAAAAAGTAAAATCGGATTTAGTATTTCTACCATAATAAGGTATAAGAGTTTATTATTTATTAGGTCATTTAAAAATAGTGTTACTCGTGTAGAAACCTCATAAAACCGAAGTCAACGTTGATATTGCTTACTAGCCTAGAGGAATTAGAGCACTGCAACAAAGCTTTTGAACTCGAAAGATCCTTGTTCAGTACAAATATAAACCTATTATTTGAAAATGTTTGCTTTTTGAATTATCAAATTACCATTAATTACTATTTTAGTAGATAAGGGTCCACCTGTTATATTGATGCAGTGGGTTCAAATTCTCAGTCCACAAAGAGACACAACGACGGCTAAAAATATAACCTTCCTCAATAAATCGTCTCCTATATAAAAATCGATGTTTGTATGTATGATCCCTATGAACTCCAAAATGGCTGGAACGATTTTGATGAAATTTTCAGACAATCTTTATATTAGACTAGCGGGTGACCCTGTAAAGTTTGTTAGCAATCGGATCAATTTTCCCTATGTACTCCAAAAGGCACCGCAACGCGTGCCCGGGTTTGCGATTATGCTATAAAATGTAAAAAGATTTTTTTCAAATTTGTGTTATAGTTAATAAACAAACAAAAAAATTATCTCTTAAGCTCTATAATATTTTTTATATATAAAAAACTTGTGTACGTCTGTTAGTGATTATATTACTTGTGAACGACTTAACAGATTTATCTCGTATTTACAATAATATATTTGTTTTGTCAGTACGATGACATATATTAAGATCCGGTAGGTGGCGCTGTGATGAAGTCATTAACGTCTGCCAGCTCAACTATATTAGTTCTTATCGATTCAGTCGGTAAAATTGAATAATATTACGCGCGGAACTTAACGATTGTGTGTGTCGCAGAAATGCGTCTCTACGCTTTCTCGTTAAGGCGTTGTATTTATACAGGTAATGACTTGCTTATCATATTAAGCAGTGATCACGGCGTAGAATTAACATGGATTCCTTAAGCGCTATATTTTGCTTAATTGCTGCGTACAAAACGGCTTTAACAGCCTGTAAAGGATTCAACTGGAGCAGCATTTTCCAGTAGATGTTGGTTCGATATTCGGCCACAACGATTTTAGATTGTGTTTTCTAGATTATGGACTATAATGCCTTTACCTTAAACCTTCCTTATAAAGCTGACAACGTTCCTTAAAGCGCAAAATGATCCACCAAACAAACACAATTTAACAGCACTTTATGATTGTCATATATGCGAGGGGTAAATTTAATCCATTTTATGGTCGCCATACATCTCCCGAATACCTGCCGTAAGGGCGGCTTTAAGAGCTTACAAATTTAAAAGCCATGAACTCTGTGCGTGTATGTGCGGAGCATGCTTAATCGTTGTTACTTTGTATTATATGTATTTGCGCTAGGCAGGGAATATTTCATATATCACTGCTATTTATCATGTGATTTGGAAAATAATTTTTATAATTTATGAAACTGCATCACTGCTATTTTTTATATGATATTAGCTGGATCAGCAGACCTTATTTTGCTCTTTCCAGTAGTTAATAGCTCGATCACAGCGCTACCTATCGAATCCTAACATAGTTATAAAACAAACTTTCGATTAAAAAAAAATATTGTGTAAACATGAGTTATCAGGTAAATCGCTGAAGTCATTAAGAATTTATGCGATCACAAATAAAAATATAGATTTTGATGTATAAGAGGACTTCTCGTATTATATAAAAATATCTGTGGCCCACGATTTCACGGTTTCACGGTTAATTTTATACGACAAACATCGCCAACGCACCCGTGTTGGCAATTTTTTACACTTTGTGTAAAAAATAGACATTTTTATGAAGAATAATTTAATTTTTCTAATTTTATTATAGCTTATATTAATCGCTGATACTGTAGCTTTATATTTATGAAAGAATTTTTAAAATCGGTTCAGGAGTTTTTCAGTATATCCATTACAAACAAAAAGAAATCAAACCTTTCCTCTTTATAATTATAATATAATTTTCGTTTGCTGTTGTCATACAAAACAAGGTTATTCGTGTGAGAATTTGTCACATATGTAACGTTTTTATATCATCAACGTAAGACTGTAGAGATAATGGCAAAAAGTACAAGGTTTTCATATATCACATGTGATATAACGGTGATGAAACAATAATAATTTCACAGCGATACATCCTACTAAATTATATATAACTTTCATGTCTAATGGACATCGTTTAGATATTCAGCTAGTTTTAAGTTCGGACGGTTTTTAGTGGTGACCAAAGTAAATGTAATGACAGCAGTTGATAATCAGTTAGCGGTTTTAATAATCCTTCAGGTAGAATCACTTCTTAGCTCTGCTCCACCTTTACCTGCCTTCCAAGGCAACTACAGCGAACAATCAATCTTGAACTTGCACGTTGCTATGCGCAAACTGATGTACTTATCTCGAAACGTAGTAATCGGCTTAACTTGCTCAATCGAACGGCTCAGTACTAACATATAATTCGGCTTAAATGATCAAATGTTAGATTGATTTAGGTTACTAAGTCTGTAAGTACACGGGGCTTATACTGGCCGCTAGGCGATCACTAGTACACTACAATATAATTCTATTACATATGTGTAGTTGTAATTGTATTACTAAATATTTATTGCCCGTGTAAGTGGTACTTAATATTCAATCGATCTACTTTTGGATTAATTTGGTGTCTTTTCACTTTGTTTCATTAAATATTTAAATTATATTACAAAATTACAAATACATACATTCTTTTTTTATATTTATATAATCTAAACGCAATGTATAGGACCATAACATTGTCCATACATGTAAAAATGCATCTTAAATGTACTTTCAGACTATAAACTACAATCACAACAAATGTCATTAAATTCGGTTCAGTAGTTTTTGTGTGATTGGCGTTCAAATATACCGACACACAGCCAGACAAAAATTTAAAAATTATCGAAAAGTGTTCTGTTCATGATTCCTTCGTCAAATTTCGTCTTTAGATAATGTTTTTCATAGATCACCCAGGTAGGTATATTTTTTGCATGATACGAATATAGCTCCTTCATCCAGATATTAATTTATAAGTTACTTATCTATATCTATTCTATATACATATAATAAAAACGTAACTGATCGATGTACATAGAAGATATATGAGAAAAACTATTATTGAGGGTCTTTATCAACGCAATAGAACCCAAAACAATGATTGTTAGAATTTTTGTCTGTTTGTCTGTTTGACTGGGTTTGTGCGCGCTAATCTCAGAAACGGCTTACACGATTTGGAAGCGGTTTTCACTAATTTATTGTGGTAAGGTTCACTTAACATTTAGTGTTTGTTTTGCTTCAATCGAGTCCTCATAAATCGATCTTTTTTCGAATCACTTTCGGATTTGTATTCACAATATAAAAATCACTAAAATAGGAAACAAAAAGGACACCACAACAATCGATATTTTGTAATTTTTACCTTACTAAAATATCAGTTATTATAAAGAAACATAGAAAGGTATAGAGAGAGAATTTATTACAGGTATATAGGGAAAGAGAATTTATTTCCAAATTTTATTATTATAAACTGTTGTCGTTATTCTGCTGTTGGGTAATTTACTGTTATGAATCGTATTTTAATTGGTAAATGACACCATAGAGAATGACAGCATATTGAAATGAATAGTCCATGCCTACTAATATTATAAATGCGAAAGTAATTGTGTCTGTCCCATCTGTTGCATTTTCACGCCTAGACCGCTGAACCAATTTTGATGAATTTTGGTTGAAAAAGGACATGGCTACTTTTGGAAATAAAATTGGAAGGGCTGAAATGGGGGATGAAAGTGAACCCAATTTTTATGAATTTTGGTATATGTTGGACTTTGGAGAAAGACTTTGGCTACCTTATGTGGTGAAAATAAAACTTTAATGGGTGAAATAGGGGATGAAGGTTTGTACGAAGAACCTATCAAACCAATTTTGATGAATAGAGATATATTGGACCTTGGAGACGGACATAGGGTACCCAAAGGTGCAAAGATAAAACATGTAGGGGGCAAATAGGGGATGATTTTTTTTTGAAGAACCCACTATTTCTCAATTTAGGGATATAAAAATTCATGTTTATGTTTTTAGGAAGAAATACTGTTATTTCGCATTTTTGAAAAATCAATCCCCATGTCAGTATAATAAGGGATGATTTACAATACCATACACATAGAGTGATAAATCCATTTATGATTTTCTTTTGGTTTGTCGTGTTTAAAGATCAGTCGGTGTATATCTATACTAATATATTACAGCGGAAGAGTTTTTTTTAAACACGCTTATCTCTGGAACTACCAGTCAGATTCGCAAAATTCGTTTCTTTTCAACTAGCCTTAAATATTGATTTTTGTTAAGTAAGTCGAAGGTGGAAGCCCTCCCGAACTGCTTTATCCGCGTGCGCTGTCTTAATGGTAAATGATACGTAAATACAATTTGTTTCAAAAATACTGATCTTTAATATATATTTAAAAAAGTTTGCGATAACGTATGAGTATCTCCAATACATAAGCCTCGAATAGCTATTTTGGAACACACAATTGTTAAAAATTCAAAAGTTATTTATGAACACTATTTTTAGGCGTGACATATTAATTATAACAAATAACAGTTACTTCATCCTGAAGAAAATTCTATAATGTTAAGCTTTGCTCTTTATAGTATGTTATTTTGACACATATTTTAGGAAATAATGAAATAATTTGTACTTTCTACAAGAAAAATAATTAAATTATGATAGACTACACAGGTGCGTTGGTGTTGCGGTGTTTGTTGTATAAAATTAACACGGGTGAAACCGTGGGGCACAGCTAGTATGTACTATATGTGTGTTTACGGTATTTCAAAACTTGCGATCTTTAAAATAATAAATCACAAGAGTTTCTCATGCCGGAATATGAATAGTTGATAGCAAGAAATATAAATAATATTGTGAAGTTGTAACGCGCATAAATTCCATCCAGTCATGAGCAAAGACTACTTCCATTTCCTTGGGAGTCACGCAAATGGAAAGGTCAGGAATAACGGTATAACTTTTAAAAAATTGCCCGACGGTGTTTCCATTCGACGTAAATTCTGTGACCTCACGCGGAGTCTGACGGGAAGTACAAGTGATATATATGTACGAAAATTATATAATGCACAAATCATAAGAGATAGCGATATAGTAGTGTACTCTATTTCAATAAATATTTTTATGTGAAAAATCTAATGGCGCGTTCGGACAAAATAAAAATATTTTAAATTCAATTTAGGCCCTAAGAGGGCACTTATTAATATCAAAACACTACCAACGGGACACATTCGGGAGTAATAGGGTTCTAATTGCGACGTCGCGTCGCGTCGCTACATGCCATTCGGCCAGCTTCATTTTTGGTCGTCTTTTTCTGACTGAGCGCTTCCCTCTGAATATTTATATTGAACGCTTTTGATTATTTTTTATTTATTTATATTGCAATGGCGTTCAATAACGCCACATATATTTTTTATTTTATTTTCATATAAGTTACAAGTATCGTTTCAAAATTCTAATCTGTTCTCATAATAGTAGCAGGATAAGATATTATTATATATGTAATATATATTTATACTAGCTTTTAAATAACGCACTAGATATATGTATATTTAGTTTCAAGGAGAGCTATCGTCGAGATAAATTATATACGCCACGAGTCACCATTACCGCAGTGAATTCCATATTTTACCCGCATCTCGCACCTAATATTTAAGGCCTCTTCGAGCTAATACACCAACGGTGATCACCGAAAAATCAGAAATCCATCGCCAGTTGCTGTTGTCTTGCCGGCTTGCAAGCTTTGCGGCAGGTTGATTTACACTAAAAATATAACTCTGGAAACAAGAGTCATTACCACCTCGCTTGCTTATTAGATATACTTCGGCTGGTATCGGAACGTGTCAAGCCATCTTATGGATATTCAGTTGTCCTCGCGGGTCACACACAAAGTATTTAACTTACTGTCAAAAACAAGTCTTGCTATGCGGTCACCGGTAAACCTCACGGATTCATTAGAGTTATATTGGTGCCGGTCACCACCATCACCACCACCGACCGGTATTTTGCAGATAATATTTGTTAATAAGCTCATAACTTGGATCAAGACAATATCGTACACGACCGTTTTGTTATGCAAGAAAAATATGTTGTCGAAAATTATTCCCCGCACCCGTTAACGTGGTGTCGTAAACCAAATCTTTTGTAAATTTTATCGTGTTTCGATATTTTTATAACTGTTTTGTTATTTAAGATTATTTGTGACCCAGTTTTGATGTGATTCATCTATAGGCGAGGGGTAAACCTGATTGTTTGCGTGGCGATACAGGCCGTGGCGACGGATCACCACGCTATATGATGGAATATATGTAGGTACTATGAATTATGATATTTATAAGTATACAATTATGAAAATAATCACTGCAACTCCACTAACGCCCCACGGATACCCCACGGACACCCCACTGACCAAACTGACCTCACACAGTGAAATTGTTGGGACACCCTTTGGGACTCCCACTGAACCCCACAGGGGAATTGTCGATGTTATATATCCGCCAGGCGTCTCGTAAGGGATATTTTTTGTTTACTTTCGGTTACTTTGAAAGGACAATTTCTGCATTCCAAAGATTAGTACGAGAGGTTTCCACTGCTGAAATCGTTTTTTTTTTCATGACCTCAATTAGTTGTAACTTTGAATACATTCGACCGCCACGTAAGTTTATTTATATTGAGTTGAATTGATACGATCCGACTTTGAACTGACTTCAACAAAAGACGGGAGGCTCTCTATTCGAACGTATATTTTTTATGAATGTTCAGCCATAACTTCTTTGTTTATGAACCGATTTGGATGATTCTTTTTCGTTGGAAAGAGTGATTCCATTTTAATTTCATTGGATCTTTAACTTCGAAGATACACAAGGAAACTCTTTAAAATCATTGAAGTTACTTTTCTTTTTTGTCAAAAAACTGGCTTGTCATAATTATTCTTTGCTTTTGTATTCTACATTACTAAAGTTTCCACTTAATATGTTTAAAATCGTCGGAGCCGTTTCCCAAAAACCAATTATATATATATATATATATATATATATAGAAGAATTGCTTACTTTATATAATAAGTTTGAGATTTGGTAGCCAAATGATATTTTATAAGTATAACATCTGGGCGACCGAGATGTGCTCAGTGTCTTAAAAAAAAACACCTATCTAGGTGAACTTGGAATGTAAAACATTATCTTAATCCAAAGTTTCATCGAAATAGTTAGAGCCCGTTTCCAAGAAACCATTTACATATATATACAAGAATTGCTCAATTTATATAATAAGATATTGTATACCGATTATTTATTTATTTATTACCATTCGTTAATTACCTGTAATATATTATAGCAAGTGTCTTTTATGTAATTTATCTCTACTTGGAGCAGTCCTACTGGTGAAATTCCTCCACCCTAGAGAAGATCGCAGCCATATACCCTTGTGTTGTGTTCCTGCGGTGATTAGGGTTTCCAGAGCTTCGACACGGTCGACAACACGCTAGTAATACCTATTATACTACAAGCGACGATAGACTACGGTAGTCGCTTACCATCAGGTGAGCCGTATGCTTGTTTGCCACCTTTGTTGTATAAAAAACACACTTTTCCCGTTTAGCTCCAGTCTGTCAAAGCTCGATAAGGAACTTCTTTCCAAAAGTAAGACTGACTGACTGACTGACTGACATATCATCGCATAGCTCAAACCACTGGGTGTAGGATCGTGAAAATTTTTTTGCACTATAGGTGAGCAATAAGTAAGACTTTTTGGAAATTCAACCCTTATGTTGATTGAATAATGGGTTGAAAATCCTTCAATGTAATTCAGTTAGAAAGTAAAAAAGATGGGGCATAACTATGAAGTGAGCGAAGCCACGGGATACGCTTTAATGACCTATATTTTACCTTGCATGGAGTTTGTATGACGTTACGTGGACAGAATCGAAATGCAAAATACATCGATACTACGTAATATTATACGTCAGTGGCAAGATATGAATAGAGTTATTTGTAGTATTCATGTAACCCTTGGTCTACACAAGCGTTGTTGTGGACGGAAAGCTAGTACTAACAGTAGTATTGTATACATGTTTTGATCAAACTTGCGGTATCTACAATCACGCCGAGTTTGGATAAGGGAGCGCTTGACCGAGCGTGTATTACGCATCGCATCTCACTTATTTGGTCGTTCAAAATTATTATCATAGTCAGATACACAAAGCAAACTGTTATTTGAAGTTAGACAGCCCGACATTGCTTAAGATTTTTAGTGCCGTGGATCCACTATATAGTGACAAAAAATCTTAGTTAAAAAAGGGGTTATTTGACTTTTTAACTGACATCAACAAAAGATGCGAGGTCAATCAATACGAATGTATTTTTATTTATGGGTGTTTAGCTATAACTTCTTTGTTTAGGAACAGAATTGGATGAATCTTTTATGTTGGATAGGGGGTACCTCAAGGGTGGTTATATTTCAATTTCATCGACATTGGACCTTCAACTTGGAAGATACACAAGGGAACTCTTCAAAATCATTTAAGTTGGTTTTCGTTTTTGTTAAAAATTGTCTTGTATCAAAGCTTTAGATCGACTGGTGACGAATCTTTTTTGTTGTTAAATACCATAATATACATTCTTAAAGAGGTTTGCGAAGTTCAAGCGAAGTAGCGATTCATAATTTCTAACAATCCATTAGGTCGAGCAAAGTGTTATTGGGTTTTTCTTATTAAATTCCCACTAGCTTGGAGTTTGGCTTCATGCCCGATTAATGACAACAGGCTCGCTTCCTATTACATGGGACCTAAAAACATACTCGGCGAACTGTGGGTGTACATTAGTACACCTCTGCCTAAACCTTCGGAGAATACAGTCGTGATGGTATGGTATATCCCACTATACGTATTACTACTTAACATGAATCTTGATACTTTTGTAACTAACACAGCACGAATGCCATTCTCGTAACTCGCGGTATCTCAAAGTGTTTATTTAGTAGTCCGCACATCACCCAGATGGCATTGAAAGTACTAAAATAACCCAAACTATTACCCTACTATTGGTTACGATTATAGTATTCATTGCTAATAATGTCTTGAGATAGGTGACTATAAGAATTGATATGTTACATACAAACCTACATATAAACCTTTACCTCTGTTCATGTTCAGAGAACAGAATATATAAACGAAATAAAAAGGAATCTACTTTTACTACCTCGAGAAAATGAACCGGTTTGTGTTGTTAAAAATAGTAATAGATTTTACCAATATTTTAAAGATTAAAAGTACCTATGTTTTAAAATCGTCTTACCGTTTTCTAATATTTTTTTCTGTAGATAGCCCGTTTATTGTACAAAATTTTAAACTATGTAGCTGCTCGCTACAAACCTAAAGCACAGAGCAGTAACCAATTTGACATTAACACGAGGGACACTGCGAGGTGCAAAGTTTGACTAGGTCAGAACTATAGCAAAAAATATTTCTATCGCAAAGTATCAGTTCAAGAAATGCTTTTGTTACTGCGGCTTATTTAAGGACTTTAATTTAGATAGTTACTTATTGGCTTTTCTGCTATTGGTTGTCTTGCTAAACAACTGTATATAGTACTTTATAAAGATACATACCTGTGATGCATTAATAATTAGAGCTATGACAAGACAATTTTCATCAAAAAAGAAAAGCAACTTCAATGATTTTGAAGAGTTCCCTGGTGTATCTTCGAAGTTGAAGGTCAAATGCTGATGAAATTAAAATAGGACCACCTTTGAGGTATCCCCTATCCGACAAAAAAGAATCATCCAAATCGGTTCTTAGACAAAGAAGTTATGGCTGAACATTCATAAAAAAAATATGTTTTTGAATTGAGTAACCTCCCGTCTTTCGTTGAAGGTTGGTTAAATATAGAACAGTATTTACGTAATTATTAACGCAGTTATCGTAAATTTTAAAATCGAAGCAAATGTTAGCGGTAACCCTCGACGCGGTCGTATGTGGTTAACGGCATTCTGCAACCATTGTTGTCAGAGTCGCGGGAGCCTGGCGCGGGCGTTGAGATTGCATCGGAATTGTCATCTGACGCGAACCGCCTGCGGTTTGCGGACGATACGGATAAATACGGATTTGACGTGTATTAGCTATATTATAATAGAGTAATAATATAAGAGATTCTCTTCCAGGCTATGGTCTAAGATTACGTCTTTGTCATCATTAACTATAGATACCTATTAAACAATCAAATAATTTATCTATATACTAGTAATTTTTGTGTCGTATTTTTGTATTTACTCATACTAACGGTCGCCGAATGATCTATATTCGTTCAGTGACTTTTTAATTATAGACTATTTTCTGTTTGACCTTTGCAGTATGAACCTAAATAATGAATATTATATCACTTGCCGTCACTTTTCATTGAGTGACAATGTCAATATTTTGGGGGGTCTAAGTTCAATGGCACTGGTCAGAGTAAGATTCGCAGTATTAATTTATTTAATTTAATATAGTAATAACAGATATTATAGATAAATTTTAGCTTTCTACACTCCTTCTCCATATAAACTTTAACCTTGGCAAATCTCACAGTCTTCCGTGGACGACGTGTAAAAGGGGTACAAAGTTTTTGCTTCACGTATTAATATAATGATTAATGACAAAGTATTTTCAGCTATAACTAGTAGCTTCGCAGAGATGCAGATAAAATACAGTCAGCCATTGAATTGAGTTTGGTTAAAAAAAAAAACAATATTTTCTTCACCCAAAATTTTTCAAATGAATTAAGGAAATGATAAAAATTAAATTAAATTTTCTTTTTTTACAGACAACTGCTAGCGCCAAATCTGAAACAAACGCAATATTTAGCAAACGGCGCCGAGAGTGACATTCGAACGGTGAGTTATTTATAGAATTTATTAGAAACCCATGTAAAAGTCATCTCCGCCGCTTTAATTAAAAGCCAAAATTATTGCGCAAATTGATTTAAATTGCGCAGGTAATAAAGAGAGCAACCTTATTTTCATATTTGTAATACGATATATGATTCAGGAACTATAATTGATTGGTAAAAATAATATATAATATTACCATTTCGATAAGTTCGCTCTCGTTCCGCAAGTTTGTTTCAACCACATTCTAAAGAGTTATCTGTATTACGAGTTTTATTTTAAGTACTTTAGTACCTACATTATACGGGCAGTCTTCGAACTACGTCGTTTCGTACACCGAACAATATTTTGACACCATTCGTAAAACAAACGTCTCATTTGCGATTTATTTACATCATACGCGAACTCACTTTTTAGGTTTCATTCGCTATAATATGTTTAGCGTTCGGCCACAATCTCACATGATGCTAAGTGACGATGTGTTTTAAAATGGTTACACGCAAAGCCTAATGGACCTATAGGTGGTTGGTGACAGATTTTGAACTTGAGGGTGGTAGATAGCCAGGCGGGTATTAGAAAAAACTCTACCACCATGCTGTGGTTTCATCACGATGTTTTCCTTCACCGGGCGCTCAGGCTCATTGCAAGGATTCGAACTCAGGTCGAACGACGTGGAGCTCGTACACGCTACCAACTGAGCCACCATTAATTACTTCAGTGCGTCGCACGTCGCGTGTTTGACCGACCGACCGAATTCAAATTGATTCATTGTGTATGCCTAAAGTTTCATTTTTGTTTCTAATTTTTTTATAATTTGGTAAACAAAATTAGTTAACCAACAAGTACCAAAAACAATTAGTAATGGAGTTTAAAATCCCTGTACAACCTAATACCCCTGGGTTTTGTGTGAAAATGTATGAAAAAAAGACTTAACTTACGTCGATTTGAATTCTGTCACGTGTTTCGAGAACTTAACATAATTTATAAATTTGTCTCTTTGATTCCTAAATTTAAATAACTTTGCAATTTTATCGAATAAACAGACTTCTCCTATGAGGCTGGCATAGTCATCAGGGATGTACGGAAGGCTCGTTAAAAAAAAAATCGGTTGTCTGTAAAGTCGATTTACTGACGATAGTTGAACGTGACAACGTCATAAGAAAATACTGATGGAATGGTATAATTTTTCAAAAGAAAATTTTAATTTTATTTATAGTTTTGTCAATTATAGCATAACCTACAATCGCTGCCCTAGCGGACCGATGCTATTTATTTTAATGATGAAAGCACGAATATTCGACAATATATCACTGAACATATATTTAATATCGAAAGAATCATTACCTTTATCGCCGCAATTATCGTTGCTATAAACAATTGACACCACATTCACTTTTCACTGCACTTCATACTTGACGAAAACATGTAAATGTATTATTGTATAGCAGCTGTCCACGCGGACGCATCACTCACTCAAGTAGGAGAGAGACAGATGTCGAACGCTGCCGAACGCGGAGGCCGATTGTGCCTCTTTGTCGCTCGTTCCGCGCTCTCGCTTGCGCTTCAAGCCTTAAATGGAACGCTTCAGAACGAGGTAACGCCGCATGAGTCATGCTTTTTCGTGCGTGCAGCCGGCTCCATCGAATTATAAAACGTTGTCACGTCAAAAAAAAAAAAAAGAAACACGTCGCAAGTAAGAAACCTGTCGCACTTCAATGGACTATTGCTGCAAAATAGTTTCTATCTATTTCTATTCTAGTTGACTCTTCTCTCTCGTAAAATGTAATCCCACTAAACATATTTAATTGTGTTTTAACGTATTCTTCATCAATTTCTTCTTGTTTTAGCGCCGCAAAAAGCACTTGCCAGTGTCAATGTTTTTAAGCCTTCGTAAAATTTTCCAATATACAAAGTGTAGTCTTCTGACAGGATGGTGGCTCTCTTGTCAAAACAATCTAGGGAGATTTTGTGGAATCTGAAAATGCATGTTTTCCACTTTATATTTATAATCGTCTTTAATTATGCACAAGAACCAAACTATATCACGCAAAATGCCACCAATTTTACATAACATAGGATCAAAAAATCTCAGTTAATGAATTAAAAATAATAACCACAACATTTCACTTCAAGATCCTGCTAAAAGCTTCTTTTAACGTATTATTGTTCTACATCTATTTTTCTTCTTTCATTAGAAAAAAAACTTGCTTACGTTTGTACGCTCATAACTTATAGTACGGAGATATCCTCATATTAGCCTGTTGATTTATTAAAATGAATGTTCACTGTCAAATAAACTAGATTTCATATATACTTAAGAAAAATTTCAGTCCCTCGCTGAGTGGCAGTGTTGCCGACTTGTAATTTTGTTTTTTGTTTCAGCAGATTTTTTTTTTACAACTTTAATACTATTGTATATATTCTTCCATATTAAAAATATAATCGTCACAAAGGGAAAGAGTAATTATTTCAATTCAAGTTGATAATTTTTTACCATCGACCTTGGTAGTGAACGGATCTTTTGAATACATTTAGCAAGTTTGTATTCGACTACATGAATTCCCAGAAATTAAAGTTAAAATACTTTCACGATTCGTAATAAGTTACTAAGAAGAAACTATATTTTCCAAGATTAACAACGCGGCGCCGTGAGTTGCACGATACGAACGAACTGTGCTCCAGCCAAGCGGTTGCAATTTTTTTTATTAATTGCAACTTGGCAAAGTGTAATCGTTGTTTTAAAACTTTCTGTAGAATATTGTTATAAGAATATTATACTTCGCCGTATTATATTTTTCATAATATTCTTCAGAGAAATAATAATAGTAATATAGCGCTCAGAATAGCTAAGTGATACCACACATTGCTCGTGTAAAGGATGACTGAAGGAGATGAACAGTTCCAAGACACGGTGAAGCTGTAAAAGCCGTCTGAGAATTTAGGCCTTTTATGGCTAACAGCGTAAACAGATACAAAAAAAAATTAAAAGTTCTTTATTTGCAACCGCGCATTATGGGCAGATCCGCCACAATGTGAATTTGGTATAAGTTGTGGATGAAAACACCGCAGGAACGGTCGTTGTGGCATTCATTGGAAAAAGCCTATGCCGAGCAGCGGACGTCTTTAGGCTGAATGGAAGGAAATATGTAAATATTTTAATGTGTTTTAGATATTTGCGTACAGCTGTGATTGAAGATTAGTAAAAGGCAATTAAAAGAACTGCTGACAGAAGTGAAAACTCAAGTTTGAATTTAGTTAGTCGGTGACGCGAAATCACGAGATTTTACCCATCCAAAAAGTCAAACGCGCATATGATACAGTCATGTATATACAATTGATAAGTGTATATATGTGTATACTACATGTCTACTATACTACGCGTCGCTGGTCTGACGCAAGCGCAATGCGTCACGAGCATGTCCAAGTCATCGGTGAAGCGAAGTTCACGCGAACTCATAATTTTTTCTCCTAAGAAAAATCGCTCAACACGGGTAAAGAAGTTATCACTTCAAAAATAACAAATTTATTTTAAATAAAGATAAAGTAAATTCAACTATGTCGTTTACAGGGTTTTTATCGTAGTGACGACGTAGTCCAAGATGGTAGCACGCTAAGCCTGGTGCGGAAACTGGCTCTCAAGTGCGGCTGCCGGAACACACAGGCGACAGGTTTTCAACTTGCGAATTTGGCAGCCGGTGTATTCCGCAGATGAGATATGTAATTTTATACGTCGCTTTTATAGTTAAATACAGTTGTAATATAAGAATGGATATGCCTCGTGGTGCAGTGTTAATAAGGTATTCTATTGAACCAAAAGGTCGTAAGTTCAATCCCTGTATTAGACTGTTTTTTTTTTGTGATAAGCTTAATTGTCGGTCATGTGCCTGAATGTGAAATATGTATTAGGTACTATATAAAGTTGTTTAGTTACCACAGTACAAATTGTCCACCGAAGCGAAGCTATGTAAATTTCGACCAATAGAAGTGCATCCCTAGATTTTTTTGTAATTCAATAGGTCGAAATTTGCACGGCTCTGTTTCAGTGGACAGGAAGCATTAAATGGACACGTGTAAAATTTTGTACTTCATATTATATTTGAAAAAAAAAAACAATATATATATATATATATTCATAAACTAAGCAATAAATATGACAGCGTACAACAGTCTGACACTTTAAAAACTTCCTCCGTTCGCAGAAAACTCATAACAGCCGAAGAGAAATTGTTCATTCAAAATTGAAGCTGAAATTTTTTAATAAAAGCAACGTTTAAAAATGTCTTATTTATCTGGGTGACGTGAAAAACTGTGTTATTCAGACTTACTACGTGAGGTTATTCGCTTACGAAACGTTAATACAAAGTGGGTTTTTTTATATTTACTAACTCAACGACGACTTCTAACACTTATATTTGCATAATTACTGTATGGTTTATTCTATTAATTTTCGCGACCAATCCTATTGATTTAATACTATTACCAGCTTTAACAATTTATATAACTTGCAATGTTTGTATGTTTGTTTAGGTTAAATCTTGCAAATTAAATTATAACTACTTTCTCTTATACTACGGAGTTGCATGATGGTAGGGCTTTTTCTGATGCCCGCATGGCTAACTACCACCCTCAAATTGGAAATCTGTCATCAAGCACCTATAAGCTATAGGTGTTCCGGCAGCTGCACTTGAGAGCCATTCTTCCATTAGGCTTTAACATTAAAGAAAATCACGAAATAATTTGAAAATTCATACATAAATTCATTAAAATAAACACAGAACGTTACTGTGTAAATTACCACCAAAAAGATTCTACTTCTACATATTTCTTCTTTTTTTCTGCCTTTATCAAGAAGGTAGAATAGAATAGAATAGAAAATACTCTATTGTTTCAAGCATACACTGTACAATAAAAATAAAAAGTAGAAAAAATAACAGAACAGAAACAACAGGCGGCCTTATTGCTTATAGCTACTTCTTCCAGGCAACCTTACAAAGGATTGGAAGAAAGAAAGAACGAGATATTTAAAATATAAAATTAGACTAGTTAATATGGTATATATACAATACAAGAACAAATATATAAACAATAACATTAGTAATAAAAACAAAAGCGTAATATAAAAAAAAGGGTAATATTTTTATATTTAAAAACATTCTATGTATGTATTTTGTCATGATGGTTTCTGGGTGCTAACAAACTGGTGGGCTCCGTTGTTAAAACTTTTCAGGGAGTTCTTGTAACATCTTAGAATTTAAGATCCATTTTATCATTTCCAATATTAAGTAAACTGTATTACATAAAATGCTAATGCCGTAACGTGAGTTTATAAACAATATAATAATTAAAACATGGTAAACCCGACTTCAACAAAAACACTTGGGTAAAAAAAACATATTTTTTTCTATTTTTGCTTCTTGTTTGGTTCCCAGATGTCGTACTTAAATATTATATTGCCTGTGTTATTTCCACAATTATGACGAAACTAACGAAAGCTGGTATGCTAAAACCCATAAAGCCGTTTAGACTAGAGGGCGTGCCTAAAAAATAGATATATAAACATACATCCACTCGAGAAACATAACCCGCTTTTTTCGTTGTATGGTAAAAATCAATACATAACAGACATAGATTCCGCCAAAAACATCTTATTTGTTTGGTAACTGTGGCTGCATTCTACTCGCCCACAACGATCAAAATGCTCCTTTAGTCGTTACACATAACGACCGCGGTCGTTGTGGTCGTAGCAAAAACGTCACTCATGACGTCATGACTTACGCTCGCGTGAAGCTCACGACGACCCATCTAAAAAGGTGGATCGTCGTGATCGTTGACACAATTAGCGGCATGTTCAAAACTCAAAACATCAAAGATGGCGACCGTAAAACTTACGCTATATCATGCGAAAAGAGATATTTTAGTAGAAGTGAATGTTTCTGCAGGGGATGCTCAACGTGCCTCCGCAGGTAAATATAATTATGTAAAACAAGTTTATAAATATTAATTGCAGTATATAATTAATATGCATATATACATTTTTCCTTTATTGCCAATAATATAACCTAACTTGAGAAATGAAAATTAAGTTAGATTTTTTATTGAAAAAATTATTACAAAAGTTTAAAATTAATTTTAATTACATTTTAACGTAAATTAATTAAATACACCACTAATATTAAATATAAAAAATTAAATTAGAATTTTTTCAAAATAAATCGATTTAAACAATAATTATTTAAAATTATTTTCAAGGCTTACAGATTATAACCTAACCTCTTAAATCTTTTGCATTCTTTTTACTAACTCGCCGTTTGCATTTTTTACCTCCACGCTCAAAACACTGTATAATCCATCCCACTTGAGTTTACGACAGTAACGCTCACAAGCAAGTTAAACAATAATTATTTAAATTTATTTTCAAGGCTTACAGATTATAACCTAACCTCTTAAATCTTTTGCATTCTTTTTACTAACTCGCCGTTTGCATTTTTTACCTCCACGCTCAAAACACTGTATAATCCATCCCACTTGAGTTTACGACAGTAACGCTCACAAGCAAGTTAAACAATAATTATTTAAATTTATTTTCAAGGCTTACAGATTATAACCTAACCTCTTAAATCTTTTGCATTCTTTTTACTAACTCGCCGTTTGCATTTTTTACCTCCACGCTCAAAACACTGTATAATCCATCCCACTTGAGTTTACGACAGTAACGCTCACAAGCAAGTTAAACAATAATTATTTAAATTTATTTTCAAGGCTTACAGATTATAACCTAACCTCTTAAATCTTTTGCATTCTTTTTACTAACTCGCCGTTTGCATTTTTTACCTCCACGCTCAAAACACTGTATAATCCATCCCACTTGAGTTTACGACAGTAACGCTCACAAGCAAGTTAAACAATAATTATTTAAATTTATTTTCAAGGCTTACAGATTATAACCTAACCTCTTAAATCTTTTGCATCCTTTTTACTAACTCGCCGTTTGCATTTTTTACCTCCACGCTCAAAACACTGTATAATCCATCCCACTTGAGTTTACGACAGTAACGCTCACAAGCAAGTTAAACAATAATTATTTAAATTTATTTTCAAGGCTTACAGATTATAACCTAACCTCTTAAATCTTTTGCATTCTTTTTACTAACTCGTCGTTTGCATTATTTACCTCCACGCTCAAAACACTCTATAATCCATCCCACTTGAGTTTACGACAGTAACGCTCACAAGCAAGTTAAACAATAATTATTTAAATTTATTTTCAAGGCTTACAGATTATAACCTAACCTCTTAAATCTTTTGCATTCTTTTTACTAACTCGCCGTTTGCATTATTTACCTCCATGCTCAAAACACTCTATAATCCATCCCACTTGAGTTTACGACAGTAACGCTCACAAGCAAGTGGAACGGGAAAAACTGCGGTTGTGAGCGTGATCACTGTGAACGCTTAGTGGAACGCATCCTGTATGTCTTATGTTTACATAACTTGACAAGCCGCGACCTGCACATCTGCCAGTGTCAACGTTTAAACCCATTTAAAACCTCTTTACAGCTACTATTAGCAGAAATCCTTCCTTAGATTACACCACATTCTTTATTAGTAAATCTTCATAGAACAAAATATAAAACTGGTACGAAATATATTTAGCAATTGTTAAATATAGCTGAATTAAAGTAGTATTTTACAATCAATTCATGTAATAATAAACGAAAATACGGCACGAGTTTGAAAAAAGATATGAAACGCAGTGTTTTTAATCGTAAAATACGATATTAATATTTAATAATTTCGCTTGAAAGCACCAAAATCAATAATTATAAAAAAATAATTAAAAAAGGGTTCCTTATAAAATAATATTTTGATTAAAATTTGGTGAATCTTATGGTTTTTTTTGTCGCGTAAAATATAAACCGTAGCGAAAAATTAATGTCAAATTTTTATTTTCCAAATATATATCTTACCGGCCGCGCGTTTCCTCTTAATTGAATTCGAAATACGATTCTCATTTCACAATGGGACTTTTACTCAGTAATCCTAAGCCGTGGGTGTTATTGTTGTTTAATAAATTAAATCAAATTCGTAAGACTGGTAGGTATTAACGTTAATTATAATAAATTCTCTTAGTTTTCAACAGACACTAAACACTTTGCCTTGTAATGTAATGAAGTACCTATATAACTTTAAATTATTTCCACAGAAACGAAATTAAATAATTATCATTAATTAATTTTCAATTTGTAAAAGGAGGAGAGAAGATACAGAAATTTTAGATTCTAAAGTTCTAAAAAAATATCGTTTTTTTTTTTTTAGAACTGACTACACTGTTAGCCTTATGGGCCCTAAAGCCGCTGCGGCTTTTACAGCTTCACCGGACTTGGAAAAAATATCTATTTATTATGTGGCTAATATATTCCAAAGCCGTTCGACTGATCACCATGAAAGTTATTACAGCTAAGTGTGTTTCTTTATTCTATTTCGGAGGCCAATAGGTAGCGCTGTAGTCTTATTGGTCACTAAGAAAGGCAAAAGGGCAGTTACTAAACTATAAAAATAAAGTAACAAGCGAGAAATTATAAAATTTTAAAAAAATATTCAAAAATTCTGTTTCTTACCATTCTTTCTTCAGTTAATTCGCACAGTCAGCAGAAAAAATGTTATTAAATAAACTATATTACACAGATTATATCATTATCATAACTGTAAACCGATGGGTTATTTATGAAAGTTAACATTTCAGCGTAATTGCAAAAGTTTGAAAATTGCAAATTTTTGTAGACCTTACCTAAATTACAACTTGACAAACATATTACTTAAGTAACGTTATCCCCTAATTACAGTGTAAGTAAGACACGAGATAAAATTTCTACTTGAATACACCACAAACGTATATATATAATACCATGAGCAATAGAAGAAAACAAATTACGTTATCAGTCACGTCAGTTAGGCAAAAATAATTGGTACGGGTGGCACTGAAAATTTCGGGAATCAAGGAAGTGACACAACATTACTATTTAAAAATGTATTTATAGCTTTTCGAAGTATTCTCCGCGAAATTTGACACATTTTTCCATACGATGGAACCAACCATTGAAGCAACCATTCCATTCGGAAGTTGGGGTCTCCAAAATGGCCGTTTTGTAGGCCTCCACAGCTTCTTCAGGTGATGAAAATCTCTCCACGCAATTTATTCTTCATTTTAGTGAAAGTATAGAAATCATTAGGGCTTAGGTCGGGGCTGTACGGCGGATGGTCTAATAATTCTATGTTTTCTTGCTCTAAAACTCTTTTGTTCTGTGCGCGGTGTGAGAACTCGCATTGTCGTGATGGAGGATGATGCGGCGGTTGACCTGTGGCAAACAAATGTTAACATACCATTATGCATTAACCGTTATTTGTCCCTCAAGAGAAATAGTCGTAACATGGCCGGTTTTGGAGACAAACGTGGCCACCTTTTTTTTGCAACACTCCGTGAACGAATAATTTTTGTTGGCTTTAACTCATTTTCGAACACCCAAACTCGTGACTGGTTTTTTATTTCGGGTTCGTACGCGTATATTCAGGATTCGTCACCTGATACGATATTGTATACAGCATTTGAGGATCCTGCATGGAATCTTTCGAGAGTTCTGACGCACCAAGTAACGCAAGCCGCTTTTTGCTCTTCACTGAGCGAATGCGGTATCCATCGGGAAAACAACTCTTTTACACCTAATTGTTTATGCAAGATTATTTGTATTTGACTCATGCCAATGTCTAAAGTTGCCTGAATTTCGCGGTATGTCACATGTCGACCTTCCTCAATCAGCTTACGCACAGCATCAACGTTTTCTTGGGTGACTGCAGTTTTTGGACGACCTTGACGAGGATCATCACTGAGCTTGACACGTCCACGTTGAAATTCAGCAAACCAGCGATAAATTGTGGTTTTGGATGGGGCTTCATCACCAAATGCAGAAATCATCCGGTCAACACACTGTTTTTGTGTTAAACCACTTTAAAAGTCATAATAAATCATCGCTCTTGAATTTTCTCGAGTCAATTCCATTTTCTCAACGACTAAACAAGTTTGACAAAACCTTGTGACAAGACCGAGAATCCTTTTTTAAATAAATAAATTGTATTCGATTTTTAAAACCAAGGAGTTTTCAATTAAAAAGATTTTAATATGACAGGAACAGTGGAAATATTCCATTCCCGATACTTTTAGTGTAGCCTATGTACAACACGTAAAAGTTTGGTACAAATATTTGTTACTATTGCAAGGAAGTACTCACCGGGCTGCTTTGTTCCCATCTGAAGAGTGTTGTAAGCAACACGTAAAGTTGCCATTCCAACTTAGTCTGCAGGAGTAGCAAGGATGGCTAACGTCAGTTGCTGCGATTTAGTTTAAGGTGGTTATAGACGAACTACAATCATATTTGCTTACTTCTTTATCATAAAAAAAAGTTACAATAAATTTAAGAGAGGTAGGGCATATAGAAATTTCTTTGGAGGTCTCTCTGTACTTGGGGCGAATCGACTGATGGAATACTTCCACCCTGGAGACGATCGCAGCCAAATAACCTTGTCTTGTGTTCCTGCGGTGATTAGGGTTTCCAGAGCTCCTCGGGGTAGGAACGTTCAAGTTCAGTCGCATGCTAATGATTGGTATCTATGGTATTACAAGCGACCATAGGCTGCGGTAGCTCTTTACCATCAGACGGGCCGCATGCTTGCTTGCCATCTTCGTAGTATAAATTTTTTATTAAAAAAGGTAAAAAAAATTTGAAGGTCACTTAAAGCATTCTGATCCATAGAATTGTATTTGTTTTGAAAAATATATGTGATTATATAAAGGGAAATTTTTATAAGACTTGCACTTAATTTATTCAAAAGGCGATATACAATAGGGTGTATCGAAAGGGTTTAAGTTTTTAAAGTTACACCAGCTGTGCTCCACGATTTTATCCGTGTTTTTATTTCTGCACCGCATCGCAGCCAACGCATCCGCGTCGCATGTTTTCTTACCAGGTTGCTTGATATTCAGGGCTACTGGTCACCTCCTTAGAGTCCTAGTGGCAAAATATAAGGCCTATAACCTTTCTCAATAAATAGGCTATATAATGTATAAAGAATTTTTAAATCTACTGGTCGTTTCGGAGATTAGCGCGTTCAAACATACAAACAAATTTTTATGAGTGGCACAAATTTAAAATTTAACATAAGATTTTATTTAAACTGACAATAATACCATCCTAAAAATGTCTAATACCATTGCTAGGTTTACAAAATCCGTTATGTAATTTCTTTTTTTTTAAGGCAAGTGACTCTACAAGCTTCTTTGCTGTTGGATATACACTGTCTGGTCCTGAAACGCCAGAAATCAAAAGAAAGACACTTTTACATTTGAAAATAATATTTCCAACGTAAAATAATTTAATTGAGAAGAAAAAATAGTCAGCTGTTATACAAAATTATAACTTTTCAAAAGCTTTTTGAAGAGGAAGATATTATGTTGTCAGGAATATTCGTGATTAAATCCAAGTATCTAATCATTTTCCTTTTAGAAAACTGCTAAACGGGCAATCCCGGGCGGGGCCGGCGAGTATTCACTCCGATTCGTGGAACAGTTTAATTGGAATCGGGATTATGGGAATGAATGTTCTACGTAAGCGATGAGACGCGATCTAAGATATAAAAAAATCACGATTTTTCGCTGATTTCTGACTATAAGCGAATTTATTTCACCTTACAAGTACAGTTATTGTATGTCATGTATCTTTTAGCTATTTGTATAAATGAAATATCCCTTTTTACATAATATACTATGCACAAGTTGTGTTGTGTTTTATGAAATTGTGTTAAATTGAAAAATTGATAATAGGAAGAGTGTGTTAATATTGGATTTGTTGGATGTCAATGTTAAGGTAAGAAATAATTTTTTTGTTATTGTTTTTTTTTTGTCACGAAGTTACTTATCGCGGAGTGGGAGCTAAAGTGAAAAAAAATACGGACACAAAAAAAAACATACCATTTATAGGATTTTCAAAACTATGACAGTTTTTGAATCGGCTCAGCAGTGTCACAACCAGATTTCTACGCATTGTTGTATGTACAATAAGAATGGTAGATGGTTCGAGTCCCGCTGATTTGGGTATTTATATATATAATAATTCATAACAAAATAATTAATCATATCATCATGAAATATAAATTTATTGTAGTAAATCATAATAATATGTCTATGAATATTATTTGATAATAATTTATTTTCATATGAATTCTATTTTCCATTTGTTTTAGAAATACTACATTTGGCTACATAGGTACGGATGTAGTTTAACAGACGCGCCATAATATACTATGTGCAGTCTGTAAAATGTACCGCAGTGATATCTCTGTACACTCTTCGGGTAAATGTGTCTGTCGGAGACCATTCTCATTTAATATTTCATTGTCCTGTCGTGACTCGTGTCCAATCTCTCAAGTGGGACGAAGGGTTGATCTCGGCTGCTTACGACCGTTTAATTGCACACCATGTTGTTGTTGCGTTCGATCTCCTCAATCTTTCTTTACGAGACCAGTTATAAATCTATTTTGCAATTACTTATATATATTCTGCCTGACAAGGGATTTGGAACTGATTTTTATCATATTAATGAAAAGTCTTTGGTTTTTAATTTTTTTGGTGACAGAACTGAATCTTTGGAAGCTTTGTCTGTAGAAGCAATATTGACTGACATAAATATTTCTAACACAAAGCAGTGGTGCTCGTGCCACTGTATTATGACTGATCTCAGGAGAGCAATGTCCATTTTAGTTGTTTTTATACATGCATAAAAGTGTTACAATTTAATTTTAATTACTGGCTGCGAGTTCTTTATCTGTCACGTTTTAGTTTTAATTTTACATAATTAAATTATGTATTTAGCGCTATATTTATTACAAAAGTGCTAAGCGCTATTTATTGTGCAGAAGTGAAGTGAATTTAATTAACAACTGGAAGTATGAATTTTAAGTTACCACAAAAACTCCTTGGATATTTTTAACAAGAGAGCCGCCATCTTGTGGCATAATTGTGTATAAACTCACTTGCCACATAAAAAGAAAAAGAGGATGGACGACTAACGAGAGATTTTATTGTTTTTTTTAGTTTCTCTTAAAATTAGTTTAAATACAATATTAATGTTAGTTTAGAGTTTTATTCAACTTCTAACAACAGCTATAGGATGCAGTGAATACTTAAAATTAGATGGACTACATGCCTATTTGTTACGTCATATCATAAAAAATATTTCGTGTAAATAAATGTGATCATTATTACTTATATAGTTATCTGGGACTTTGGCGCCAAGTATTCCACATAGAAAAACGCAACTAATTTATACACCAAGTCATTGGCGATTTTTTTGTCCAAATGTCTAGACTCTATATAGACTATGTTTTAGTACAGATAATGTAAAGGATTTCCGTAGTAGACAAGCCAGAAGAAATTACAAATTTCTTCTTCCTAAGTTGGCAAACAGTTCTCTTTATTGAAGACCATATGTTACTGCCATTATAATTAATATAGTGTCATATTATCTTATGATGATTTTACCATCCTAACGAGATGGTGAAGTCCTTGTTAGAACTTTTTAGGGAGTATTTGTGGCACCTCAGAATTTATGGTCCATTTTATTATTTCAAATCTAATTAACTTGTGCATAATAACCAAGCTTTATTGTGCAATATGCCACCTGTATTGTACCATAAAGGGTCAAACTACACAAATTTATTAATAAAAATCAAAGATCATTACTATATATGTATATAAACTACGGATCAAAAACTGGGTCTTATTTTTTTTTATTTGTGTTTCTATTTCTATTCTCGTTATAAACAAAACAAATCCATTGGAAACGTTGTTTTTAGAATTCAAATATCGTTAGGTACCAAAACAAGCGCAAGTTGAACGGTGCGCGCGGCGCGGCGCCTGGGGTAAACGGCCCAGAAACGGTCGATGTCTCTCTCTCTTTCCCGCTTTATGTAAACGGCTCAGCGAGACCGCGGTGCAATGCCATCGTAAAAATATATCGATATTCGATTATGTCTTCTAAACTCGCTTTCGAATATTTCTCTTTCTCTAAAAAAATATTTTATATTCAGAACGATAAACGTTTTTTTTTTTACCTTAAGTCTGTGGAGTTTATGATTTGCAAAATTGAAAGTGGTAAATTGACAACATAATATAATTTATATAAATTTAAAAAAATAGTAGTAAAAACATATTTGAAGACCTTTCTGCATAGTTGTACAACAAAGCTATGTAGGGAGGACCTTTGCGCTATGAAGAACGGGAATTCGTAATAAATAAAGTTATCGTCAAAGATCTCCTCTCAAGGCAACGAATAGGCTTATTTATCACTGTCGACAAATTATTCTATTTCGAGAATTAACTATAAAAACAAACAATCATTATATTAATACGTGAAGCAAAAACTTTGTACCCCTTTTTAAGCGTATTGCGTGCACGGAAAAGTCTGTGAGATTTGGCATGGTTAAAGTTTATAATATATGAAGAAAGAGTGCAGAAAGCTAAAATTTATCTATAATATCTGTTACTAATATATTATATTAAATAAATTAATACTGCGAAAACTAAACCAACCGGTGCCATTAAACTTACACCTCCCAAAATATTGAGACTGTCACTCAATGAAAAGTGACAGCAAGTGATATAATATTCATTGTTTAAGTTCATACTGCAAATGTCAATCAGAAAATAGTCTATGATTAAAAAACCGCTTGGTTGAATTTCGATTATTGGGCGACAGCTAATTTCAATAAAACACCATCCAGTGAGTTTTATAGGAGACAAATTCGCCCTCTGAATTCACTATTTACAGCAAAGCGTTCAGATTTATCAATAAACGACGATCCGCTCCAGTTAAACGGAATCAACAATGGCATTAGCGTATCCGTGACGATGTGAACGACGGCTCACCGGCTCAGCTCTGCACTCTCTATGCAAACATCCGCGTCCCAGGACTGCCATGTAAACGAGCCCGTAAAAATTTATCGATATTCCATTATGATTCTTATTTGACACATCACTAAATTCATTTGTGAATCATAGTCGAAGCTGTTATCATTTTGAAAGGTATTCTTTTTTAAAATCTTTACTACCTGTGCCCGCGGCTCCGCTCGTGTGGACTACAGAAGTTACACTGCTATTTTACTATATTTTATTTGCGTGGAAACTTTTTTTTCTAAAATAAAAGTAGTCTAAGTTACTCTTTATAACATCAGCTACAGAATTATTGTTTACAAAGATATCATTATATATTTTTTTTTGATAAAACAAAAAAGAAATGATCAATATCTATCCAGTAAATTTTTGCGTGATGCGCGCACAACGGCAAACCTCAATCGTTTTATTATTTACTAGCTGACCCGCGCAACTTCCTCTGCGTAATATAAGATAGAGAGAGAGAGAAAGAGTTAAAGAAAGGTTCCCGTAGGCAACGTATTTTAGATGCCTCCCGCCTCCCGCGCCCGCGTTATTCTGCATATTAAAAATGCGCTCGCGTTACTTGATCATTATTTTGCTGCCGATTTCAGTTAAATCAATTACTGTATAGAGCAATTTTGTACAAAATTAAATGATAGTGATTAATAACGTATTTATTTCGATAAGGATTAATACCATGTATATAAATACACCTTCACAAATAATTAATTATTTTAGAACAAATTTTATTGCCATAAAAAAGGTTATATTGAGTAAACATTAAAAGATATATATGTGGGACGTAAACAAAGAAAAACACTAATGAACTGGAAAACGTCTTTACTACAGGAATACATCAACAATTCTTCCTCAAATCACAATCTTACAACAGTTACAAAACACACCGTCTTCACCCAAACATAATTCCTCAATCTCCCGTGTCGCTACCTATCTTATTTTCGACGCAAGTTTCTTTTTTTTTTTTAATTCGGCATCTAAACATTTGCCATCATCCCCCATATATATGCTATCGCAGATTTTTTTTAGAACTTTTTAAGAGAATCAATTCCGGTACACACGATTGTTGCGTAACTTTAACAATTCACGCAGCGCAAGCAGTGGAAGCTCTGAAAAAGAATAAATTTCTCCCGTTTTTATAACATTGTTCATTGATACTCCGCTACTATTGGTCGTAGCGTGATATTATATAGCCTATAGCCTTCCTCGATAAATGGGCTATCCAACACTGAAACATTTTTTTCCATTCAAACCAGTAGTTCCTGAGATTAGCGTGTTTACCAAACAAACAAACAAACTCTAAAGCTTTATAATATTAATATACATATAAATAGGTTTAGCGTTATGGTCACTATCTCACCTGATGTTAAATGATCACCATTTAAACCAAGATGATGACACGCCAAGCCTAACGGGAGAACTGGCTCTCAAATGCAGCTCCCGGAACAATACTATTGGTGTTTGGCGACAGATTTTTAACTTAATGGTGGTTACTAGCCAGGCTGGCATTAAAATCACCTTACGACCATGCTTTGGTTTCATCACGATGTTTTCCTTCACCAAAATGTCAGATTCAAGCTCATGTCGATATCAATTATTTCTGCATATCCGGCTCGAAGGACCAAAACATATTTTAAGAGACTAATAATCAAAAAACTCACTGGACAGTTTTAACATGAGAGCCACCATCTTTTTAAAACGTTATTTCAATTATATAGATTCTGTTGCTACTGCTTTTGTAATCTGTATAGTTTTGATTTTGTATCATTTGAACAAATTAAATAAATAAATATTATATAAATTACTATATATAACTATAACATGATATGTGTAAGTAATGTGTTTGGCTGTATGTTTTTCAGCAGCCTAATTTGTAAGAACAAATAATTTATACAGAATTTGATTACAAAGTGATTCTCCTAAGACTGACTTGACACTGGCAAAATTCGTATTTACAAGATACCATTAAAAAAATACGTTAATACAAAATAGCAACTAATGCGTAGGATTGTGATGTTTTTTATAAAGCGTATTGTACTTTTTGATTTCATGTGGAATAGACAATATTTAATCAGTTTTATAGGTCCGTTCTTTTTTTGAACGGCTTCAAAAAAAGAGAACCTCTTTGAATTAGAATGTATACTTTTTTATGGTTGCAGCTTTAACTTCTTGGTTTATGAACCGATTATTAGGATGGCATTTTTTTTTTTTTTGTTGTTGGAAAGTTGTACCTCGAGGATGGTCCAATTTTCATTACATTGGCATTGGACCTTCGACTTCGAAGACACACCATGGAACTACTCAAAAGTATTTAAATTAGGTTTTCTAAAAATCGTCTTATATGAAAACAAATAGGCGTTGGTTCGTTCGCATCGTTGAAAACTGCTTTTGTTTTGCGGACGACGACCTCGAAGCCATCACAACAACTCCACGAAACAACTCGACATCAAGCTTTCCAAATTCCATACGAACTGAATTCGCTTCGAACCAATTTAAATTTCCCTCCCCGCGGGAACTCGTTCCCTCGCCCCGAAACCGTCCTTAGCCAAAGGTTCAATTTATTTCCCCCCCGTTTGGAAATGTCAGGTTCGAGAGTTTAAGATATTGAGGTGACTTACTTGACGAGACTTGCTTTTGAGGATTACATATTAAATAAATTGCAATTTGGCAATTTATTTTATAGGTTTTTAAAACTGCAGCTGTTTGGTTCTTCAGTATATAATTCTAGAAGGCTGTGTTGTACCGACTTTTTTTATTAAGATCCTAGAATTTTTGTGACTTTTTGAGTAAAGTGTGACAATTGATCTGATAATCACGAAATCCTGTAATTCTCTTCCATTGTATCACATGTAAAAAGTTTACAACAAAAATGTTTATTTGCTATCATGTATTTATTATATTTAGTTATAAAAATTATCGCTAGTTACATAAACGTCGTCTGTACGAAATTTCCTTAAAATTTGTCCACTTAAATCATACTTTCGCTTTTATAATAGCAGTATACTAGAAGCGCCCGCGGCTCCGTTCACGTGAATTAAAGAATTATTTTGACCGGGATAAAAAGTGTTCTATAATTTAATCCGAGCTAACTTACACCTAAATCCGTTTAGCCGTTTTTGTGAACAAACAAACTCACTTTTGTATTAGTTAAGACTATAAGTATCCCGCGGCTCCGCACGTGTGTTATTTATTACACTGTAGTTATTTACAACTCGTAATTTTTTTTAACATTGTTCACGATCACGATTATATGTAGAAAATTACATTAAAACCTTTACAGTCATTTTGTAATTAATTCCGGATTTACAGACAGACAAAATATTTTTAATGTATTATTCGTGACCAGTTTATAATAGATAACTATCGGGAAATTTGTAAAAAATACACTTACAGATTTTATATATATATACTATATAGTAGATTAGCGGTGTCCGCGGCTTCGCTCACGTGGACTGCATCAGAATGCCATCGATCGGATATACGCGCGAATCTTGCTCCCCCGCTCCCGGTTATTTTTAATATATAATGCTTATTGTAGATGTTCCTTAGAAGAAAGACATACTCTTGTTGACTTTTTTGTAGGTTTTCTAAAGATATACAATTATGTAGTAATTTAAATTTTTATATCGCTTATGGTTTACTCAGCGTAAGCCATTTAAGCACCCGAATTGATTCACCTAGACCAGTTTCTTTTTAATTTGCTCGGAACCCTATTTTTTTAAAAAATAAAAGTAGCCGAAATTTCTAACGTCAGCTATTTACCAGTGAAAGTTCCGTCAAAGTCGGTCCAACTGTTTCGGAGATTACCAGGAATAAACAAACAGACAGACAGATACAAATTTTAAAAATGACTTTTTGTTATAGGTTCGTGTGTACTTTCATATGCATTTAGTAAAAAGTTGTTATTTTGACATTACAAACAGACACTTCAATTTTATTAATTGTATAAATTAAGTGTTGTTCTCCTGCTTTTCTTGGTGTAATTTTTTAATATCCTTATAAAAGTATTCTATGTTCTATTTCACGACATAATCAATTTTTAAGTGAAATTTCATCAGAATTCGTCCTGCCATTTAATGTTGATTGAAAGAGAAATATACTATCATTTATATTATACTATATGTCATAATAACTGTTACCATTTATCTTTCTGAACCAGCGAAGCGTGATTTTATACATTCTATCTTTATTCTGTCATTTCGACAGAACGCCACATTTCATAAGAAAATCCAACCATTTTTCCTTCCATGGAGAACGATGACCGACAAAGCACAAAGCTCTCTGCTTCCAAACGAAACGTTATCGATACATTTATCTAAAGAAATACAATCTGACGTAAACCATTCCAGTTTCAAATATAAAACAGCAGCGTCATTTAGTAAGAATTCATCTCCACACAGTCCCACTAAAGACAACAGCGACTGCAGTGCTCGATCATTAAGTTGTGTTCACAATGAGCTTAGGAAACGCTGCCGTATGTAATGATTTTGATTATACTAAGTATTTTAATGTTGGTTGAGTGTCTTATAAAAGTATTTGGTGTATGGAATCTTAATCTATTTAGTGTCTAATCTATTTAGTGCAAAACATAATATATTAGAACTATTAAGAAAACAAAATAAAACTATTTAGTCTTAACGAATTATTATGCATTGTTAAGATCACGTGCTCAGATGATATGTTATTATTTTTTATGCATATTTATTTAATTAATATTTTAAATAAATACATATAGTAAATATAGGACGTGAAATCATATGATTTTACCCATCCAAAAAGTCAAACACGCATTAATACAGTGGAGCATATACAATTTATTAGTGTATATATGCATATACGTGTACACAGGCCGCTATACTACGCGTGGCCAGTCTGACGCAAGCGCAATACGTCACGAGCGTGTCGAGGTCATCGGTGACTCGAAAGTCATGCGAACCCATAAGTTTTTCCACTACCAATAATCGCTCAATGCAGTTAAAGAAATTTTCACTTAACAAATATTGTACTACCAACCGCTTGAAAGTTCTCTTGCATTAATTAGAATTTCAAACATAATTAAATGAATATAAAAGTAAGTAAGTATTAGCACCCAGTAATAATGAAGGGAAATTATTTTCAGAATCAGTTCAGTAGTTATAGAGATTATTACCACACGCAAACTTTACCGCTTTATAACATATTTTCTTTTATTTAACAATTTTATTCGTAATGTATACATTTGTCGCCACGTTATTCACGCGCCATTATAAACACGCCCTAGCGTTGAGAAAACGCGATGAAAAATGAAACAGCGAGTACTTCATATCTGGGTCTTAAAAACTTTTCTCTCGCAGACATTAAAATATTGTGTTCAACAAACATTACATTTGTATTCAGATATATATTGTAAAGTTGTGTCGAGCATTTCCAACATTGAATCTCGGATATACGGTTTTATAAGGAGAATTGTTATTGCTGTCTAAACTGAAGGATCATCTACGCAGATGGTATAAGTCACAGATTTGAGAAAAAGAGTACTTAAACTGTTTTTTAGAAAAAAGAAAGATAGACAAATCTATTTGTATGTAAGCAAAGAAATTTGAAACTACAAATAATCTATACAATTAATAAAATTGAAGTATCTATTTGTAATGTCAAAATAACAGCTTTTTACTAAATGTATATGAAAGTTAAAAAAAAACTTGTCATAGTGAATTCAATTCGGGCGGTTGGCAATCAATGGCTTGCGCTGATTAAACCATAAAATATATAACAATTCAATAAACCTACTACATAATTGTAAACGTTAAAAAGACCTACAAAAAAGTCAGCGAGAGTATATGTCTATCTTCTAAGGAACACCCACAATAAGCATTTTTGTAACGCGCTGATAGATCTAAATGAGTGGCCATCTTTAAATTGACGTATCTTAGGTATTTCTTTAATTACCAGTAATCACCTGAAGGATCGTTTAGACAGACTAGCCTATTATCATATTACTTAGGATAGTAAACTAGCCAGTGACTCGCCACACTGTTATAAAAAAAAAAAAAGTAAAAGTGAAAACGTAAAACTTCCGATATAAAAAAAACATTAATATATATTATTATAAGCTTTATATAAATACAAAAACAAGAACAAGAGAGACAGATTTTATGAGAGTTTTTTTTTAGTATACAACTAAACAAGCATAAGGTCTTCCTTATGGTAGGTGGCTAATACCATAGATATCACTAACCTGTTGCCGACCTTGAACATACCGAGAGAACACAACACAGGGTTACTTCCACCAGTCGGGCTGCCTCGAGTAAGAATTTTATCCGTGCCCTCCCTTTCTTTATATCTATTATACTAGGACTTCTAATTTATACAAATGTATCAGCTCAAGAGTTTGTTTGTTTACACAATGAAATTACATTTTTATCTCTTCCACTAGAGGCTTTTACAGCTTCATCGGGCTTGGGGGCGAGCGCGTAAGGCGCTTAAGGTCAAATAAGTTGCGATATAACTATTTCCCTATCCTTAAAATTCGATCGAACTAACTATATACATATAACACGTATTTCTGTCTTCCGGGTTTGAAGAAGGAAACATTCTTATATGCGTTTAGTAATCTAGTAATTCTAAGTCAAAATAACCAAAAAAAAAAAAGAAAAAGATCCCTTACATAACCTATGTACCTGTGTGGTGTACACGTATGTGGTGGTGCAGTGTAATATCTGTTGGTAGCTAGTGATTGCGAATTTAATTTCACGGTATCGCGCAAGTGGCTGCTTGACTCAATGGCTCCACACCGAGCGAACGGATCTTAACTTTAGTTGCCGCAAGAGAGGGTTACTAACATTATCATGTTGTTGGCACACTTGAAAAAAAATTTGGAGTTATTTTCTTTAGTTACGCCAAACATGTCTATCAACGTCATTTAAGTGTAAGTAAGTAGTCTTTGCAGGCATTAAATCAATAAAAGAATTTTTGTCCCAAATCTCTTCACTGTTATAAAAAATCTTATCATATACATTACGTACTTCGATAAATAAAAGGTACGCATATAATGAAACAAGCCATCCGAGACCGGCATCTGTTTCCAAGATGGATGTCGTCCCAAACGGTATATATCTGAGGTATTCTCAGCAATTCCTATTCTATGGTAACATTCTGTTATATGCGAGAATACTACATCGTGTCGGTCCCTTCGGGGATGAGAACCGCTTGTGACTGGGTAAATAATGTTGGAAGTATAGGATTTCAAGTTAATATTATTTTTATGTATACATTTGCTTCCTCTCGTCTCAGTATACATTATATCCAATAGTTTGGGATTACCTACGTTTTATTACCTATCCAAGTCATTGTAGAACACTTATTTTGCTAAAGTATGAAATCCAAAGAAATTTTATACGCATACATTCATTTTCTCTCGTCTCTTTATACTTTACATGTAATAGTTTGCAGTCTATTTGTTCCGGGTAATATCTGAAACGGTTGGACCGATTTTGATGGGACTTTCACTGGCAGATAGCTGATGTTATAGAGAGTAACTTAGACTACTTTTATTTTTGAAAAAAAAATAAGGTTCTGCGCAAATAAATAAAAAACTAGTCGTGGTGAATCAATTCGAGTGCTTAACTGGCTTATGCTGAGTAAACCAAACCATAAGAGATATGTTAAATTAATATACTACATAATTTTAGATATTAAAAAGACCTACAAAAAGTCAGCAAGTATATATCTATCTTCTAAGGAACATCCACAATAAATATGGTGCATATAATCGGGAGCGGCAGTAGCACGATTCTCGCGTATGCCAAATCGACGGCAATCTATAGTAAACTCGAACGAAGTCGCGGACACAGCTTGTAATAAATAAGATGTGTTTCAATATTTGTTGGAGAATCGAGTCGATGTGATTAAGGAATCCGAACTAATGACTTAGTATTCGTACTATTCACTTTACTATTGACTGTGCAGGGTAGCAACAGGTGTGCTCTATGACGGCGCGCATTATATAAACAGACAACGATCGCTTGAAGCCAGCCCAAGTCCGGTGAAGCTGTAAAAGCCGCAGCGGCTTCAGGATCTCTAAGGCTAACAGTATAGTCAGTTCTAAAAGAGTGCCAATTATATCCAACTGCTACAGAATATGTTTCTATTTTGAAATTTCAATTTATTGTGTAATATTTTTAGCTTTCGGTAAAGAAAAACATAGTGAGTAAAACACAATCCTTGAGTATTTACTTGGTGATTGAACCAGGAAAGAGTTCTTTGCCCAGCTATGAGACAATTGTGAGAGACAGTAGGACTCGATCACCATATACCAGGATATACCATAACCACCCGCCATAGTTTTGGTATAGTCATCAATAATTAAATCAAACATAGTCATTGGTTATTATCTATATATTAATACGTAAACCAAAAGCTTTCGGTACCTTTTTCAGCGTATTACGTGCTCGGAAGACTGTGAGTTTTGGCATCGTTAAAGTTTATATAGAGAAGGAGTGCAGAAAGCTAAAATGTATCTATAATATCTTTTACCAATATATAAAATTTAATAAATTAATACTGCGAATCCTAAACCGACCGGTGCCATTGAACTTAGACCCCCCAAAATATTGATATTGTCACTCAAAGAAAAGTGACAGCAAGTGTTGTAGTTAATACTCATTGTTTAAGAATACTGTAAATGTCAAACAGAAAATAGTTTAAGATCAAAAAGTCGCTGGTCGAACGAATTTCGACCTTAGTACGATCGCTAGTTATACAATACAAGCAGAATTCTTTGCTAGATGTAGTATAGTACTGTATACGTTTCTAATAGTTGGTAACATTCATAACTTATACATTAAAGCACTTCTAAATTCTTATTTTCAATAAACAAAACGATGATATTCCGGTGGCAGCAATTTCGTGGTCGCTGAAATCCCCTAATTTGTCATTCACAAGTATCGTCCTATTATAGAAAAGGAAGAAAAAGTACCGCCCTACTCGTGGAGCCACGAAAAACGAGATTAATTTCACAATATATTTTTATTGTGTTATTTAAGTATTAATTTATAATTAAAAAGAAAACTGTTTTATTAAGAAACATTATTTAGGTCTTGGTTCTGTATATGGTATGTCCTCATAAATAAATATTGTATAAGTAAAACTGATGTAGCAAATATAAACAAAACTCAAATACATATAAATTAATACGATATTCAAAGTTACGCCTTGTTGTTCACTCGCGTTGGATTGCATGGCATCTGATAGATATTTATTGGTTTTGTTTTCTAAAATGGATACGCATCCTTTAAACTTAACTTTATACTATCTCCAGTCATTACTATAACAAGATAGTAGCTTCCTTCCAGAGAATTCATTGAAAATTCCTCCAATATTACAATATTACAAATAACGTAAGTTATGTCTTAAAATAATAACCACAATATAACGGATTAAGAGACCCCGATAAAACTGTATATTTTTTAATAATAATTTAATGTTGCTGATTTCATATACGAAAGTATAAAAGAAATGTTAAGAATATAGCATGTCAAATCATCGCTCGATTTCTATAACATTATACCACGATGATAAGAAAATTGCTTGCTTGTTTATTTAACAATTTCGAATTAAAGTCCCCTGGCGTCTATTGCAATGTTCTGACAAATGCACTTAGGAGCATTGCGGTTTATTCTATTACAATCTTGAACTACATGGTAAAGTTCGTTGTGATTCTGTAAGGTTAACAGGTCTCCTTGGGGAAGGGAGATTGTATTGTGTTACAAAAGTCCAAATGCTACCTACGATTTCTGTTTACCATCAGACGGGCTGTACGCTTGTTTTCCACCTTAGTTATGCCTTCTACAGTTATATAACAAAAACGTAACGACCAGTCAGAATGTGGCGAAAGTTATCACATAATTTGAAATAAAAAATCGATGTTACTATACATAAACTTGCATAGCCATATCATTTCCCCCTAAATTGAAACATTAAAATACTATATAATTCACTCGTGTAGAGTATCTCACTCACTAGAATCCGCTAGTTCACAGTATGTTTAAAATGTAAGTTAATTATTTTATAATAATGGTCATTAATTTAAAAAAAAAAAACCTAAAACAAACAGATCTGGAAAAAATAATAGTTTATTTATTTAATTTTCCTTCCGAAAATTTGAATATATTGTGTGTGAATCGCGTGATTGGAATCGCCATACAGAAAATGTGACATCATCCTTCAATGGATATACGGAGTTGAATGTTAGCTTGTGATAAGTAACTCTAAAATTAGTACTAAGCTGAAGAAATGTTATAACTGAAATTCAAGTAAAGTGAACTTTGCATATTATACATTTAACCTAAGTTTTATTTATTGAATGATGACGTCACACCGCGTTTTTGCGACATGCTTTTATTTAGATTAAAAAATATTTTTATAGTACTGTAAAATATGTTATAGTGAATAAGTTTTAACTAAAGCACATTATTTTCAACATAAAGAGGTTTTAAAACAATTTTCCAAAAATTATCTACTTCCTTATTTAAACGTAAAGGAATATACAATAATAAAAAAAATGTTCCGTGGCTCCACGCTAAAAGCTCCTCTCACAATTAGACGGAGCACTTTTTTCATCTTTTATATCATAAGAAGACCATCAAGCTTTCGGTCAGATATTGAAATGGTCGCCATTCATTCATACTGAGTTGTGTATCTCACAAATTGAAACCCGAGATGTATCGCAAGCAATTAATTAGCGAACTCCGTCATATTTTCATAAGTTACCTCATAAATGTTACCTAATTTTTCAGACCGATTTCTGATCTTTTTTGGCTTTAGCTAAGTAATCTTTTACGGATCTTGTCAGCTATTTGGTCAAGTTTTTGGCAGGATCTTACTGCTATGTGGTGGTTTTTATTTTGTGTTATTTGAACCTATAATTTTGTATTATAAAACTTTATTTAGAGCTAAGTTAGAGCTTTGAACAGTAGAAAATTTTTCTTAAAACACACGATACCACAAAATCTGAAGAAGAGGAGAAAAAAAGACAGTTGGACATTTTTAGATTCCAATCTACAAAATTAAAAAATAATCAACATAAAAATGGCGAAGGAAAACTGTGTTTTTTCTGTAACCAAAACACTTTTTGGGTACCTATTCTTGACCCGAATTGAAGGGGTCATATGCGATCCGGTCGAACAAAATTACCTCATCATTTCTTCGTTCTACATTTTTTATAAGCTATTAACTTGCTTTGTTAGTATGTGTGGGTTAACAATGGCGAGTTATTTTATTAGTATTGTTCATTATTTATTTTTGTTTCGATATTATTGACTTATATTGTTTTCTTTGACATATATTTTTTTTATACACATTTTTGACATTGACGATTTTTACACCTTTTTTTTAATAGTTTTGTTTTGCCTCAATTTTCTTTTTTTACCTTTTTTATGTCGGTTTCAAATATTTATGTCTATTAGTGTATATTGGGTTAACAATGGCAAGTTACATGGGACTGGTGTTTTTGCTTGTTTAATTGTGTGACATTTAGTGATTTAAATTCTTTTTCTTTCTCATTTTTATATGTATTTGACTTTGATGATTTTTATTACATTTAATTATTTCTTTATACCTACCTAGTTAATTGACATAATCTGTAATAATTCTGCGTTATTTGTAATTTGTTAAATTTTTGTGTTGTTTCAAATATTCATGACAAATAACTATTGCATGTTGTGGTTGCCTTTAAAAGCCTACTGCATTCAATCCTTGAAACTGATTTTTTTTTGTAATTATGTTTAATGCACTGACCACTGGCGGTTCAAATAAAGAAATGGGTCAAATCTTGCAACTGAATTTTAAAACAGTTTACCCAACCGATTGAGCTAAAATTTTGCATACACGTTTTGTTTGGATGACATTGCTTAGTTAATTAAGTGATATCATTCTAAATCCAATATGACTGACTTCCAAAGATGGCAGATCAGTTATTTTTATGTACCCCATGGCATGGGTATCAAATATAAAGGTTACAGAGTAGAATACGAAAAAAAACTTTTTTTAAACAAGCTTTTATTTAATATTTTAAAAGCTCGTAGCGCAAATAAAAAAGAGAGAAACCTGCACTAAATATATTTCTTGCGCGTTACAAGCTGTCAGAATTATTTTAATTATAAATAAAAGCATGTTTATTTATTTTATATACCCCACGGTTTCACCTGTGTTAAAAGCATATTTATAGGCATTTTTTTTTACTTTGTGTAAAACTATCGACATTTTTATGAGGAATAAAATAATCTTTTTGTGAGCTATACATTAATTTGAAAGTAGTAGACCGCGTATGAGTAATTGCCCTATAATTTTTTTTCTTCTTTACCAGGAAATCGAACACTGCTACTACCACGGCACGGTGAAGGACTACCCTGGTGCCTCGGCGGCCTTCCACACGTGCAACGGCGTCTCCGGTGTGATACATATTGGCAATGAGACGTTCGTCATCCATCCGTTTTACGGTGGCGATTTATCGGTCAGTGATTCATTTTTAATGTATCTTACATCATAACGCATTATTTTTACAGAGATGAAAAAGATGTTGCAACACTTCTAGAGAACAGAGACAACGATCCTTGTAAATCTTATTCGCTTCAATCCATACATGTTCTTTTTTTCACAATTTTTTTTAATTACCTTACTTGAAGGCATCCTATCAATTAAACCTCTGGGGTTTGCCTACTCGTTTAGTTACTAGTTAATTGTTATTTTATGGACTTGCACTATTTTCGAGTTGACTATTCAAGTTTTTATTTGATGTCTTTACTATTTATCGAATCTCTAACATCCACAGGTATTTATTTACCGTATTAATATTATTAGGTAAGAATTGTGAAAGATATGGTACGTCTGCCATAAAAGTTATTTTTACGTGGTATTTTAAATAATTTGGTTAATGCCTGTCGTGTATTAACTTTGTATTTTACTGGTACTTGTATATCGGTATATCTGATACAGTCTTGTGGCAGCGTGTACGAATACCGCGTCATTTGACTCGGGTCAAATCCTAAGCTTTCGGTAAAGAGAAATATCGTGAAGAAACCATAGCATGGTGGTTAGGTTTTTCTAACTCCCACCTGGCCAGCTACTGTACTCGAATTGAAAAATATGTCGCCAGGCGCTTTTTGGTGTGTTCCGGTATATGTATTTGAGAGCAAGTCGCTCTTAGTTTAGCGTGTTACCATTTTCAGGCGCATTTAGCTTAACACTAGATAAGATTGTTGTTAGACGCAAAGTTTACAAAGTATAGAAAAAAATCAGTATCGCTTTCTTATGGTCAGTTGATACTTAATTTATCTTTTTATTATACATTTTATTGGAATATACAATATGGATTATATCGTCCTTCTTAAAGTGTCCTGTATCCGTCAATGGGTAACCTTGATATCTCCGTTCGTATTCGTTTTAAAGTATTTATTGTAATGCGCACAGTGCAATTGACCTTATGTCTTATACGCATAGGTTGGCGTCGGATTGGTTTGAAAAGAGATTTCATGCATGCCAATGAAATTAAAATGGTACCACCCTTGAGATATTCGCTTTTTTACGAAAAAATAATCATGTAAATCGGTTCATAAACAAAAAAATATACATTGGAATTGAGAACGTTCCTTCTCCTTTTTTGGAGTCGGTTAAAAACCACAAGAATTCAAGATTTCAATTTTACATAATTTATTATAACTAGTATATAAATAAATTTACCGGTATTTACAATTCTCGTTGTCGAAGTATCCTCAAATAAAATCCACTCACTTTGCTGAAGAAGGATTAAGAAACAGTCATTAATTTGAGCGTGTGGGTTAATACATTACATGTAGAACAAAATTAATAATGATTACTTTAATATTTCTAGATTTTTTTGCCAACTTCAAAAAAAGATAATGTTTTCAATTCGAATGCATGATTCTTATTTCGTTGTAAAGCAGATGGCTCCAGAGTGATCCCTTTTTAATTTCATTTTCGTTAGACCTTCGACTTCGAAGATGCACCAGAGAACTTCCCAAAATCATTGCGGCTAGTTTTCTTTTTTGTTAAAAAAAGGCTTTTATTTTCCATCCTTCCACTTGGCCTTTACTTTACATAGAACCTATGCAACTGCTTACAATGAAATCAGTTTTTAATTCGTCAAAATTGTAATAAATGATTACGGTCTATAACGTATTAATAATATCTTGGTAATTGAATAGATAATTGTGGAGACAATCGTCGTTAATTATCATTGAATTAACGATTAACAATAGGTAATATTGCCTAGTAACTCGGTAACGCGGAAATGATAATTCCATTATAAGCTTCAGTCATACCGCAGATGCATTAAATCTATTCAATTAATAAAATTGAAGTGCAAGTTTTAATATGTTAAAATAACATCTTTTTAAGTTTAAGAAAGTATATTATACAGTTTCCTTCTAGAGTAGAGGTAGCCACACGTGAACCTAAAATTTATAAAAAAAAGAAGAACAATCGAAGTCATCGGTATGCATTATGCAACAAAATCCCTTCCATTAGTTACCATAGAGAAGTGGTTAACAGAAAATCACTCCTAATAATTCCTTATTAAGGGATGTAAATTAAAAATTCTCCGCTTAATTACTAGCCAATCCCGTTTTCCGAGACCGAGATAAATTACGGCGGCGTTAAGATAAAAAGAAAACCACACAGAGTGGTGAAAAAATTCATTTTTAATTTTATCTCTACGTAATTGGTCCGTAATTTGTGTAATTACTTGGTCAGAGCTGTGGTAAAGCGACGGAGCGGTGATACTCAGATGAACGAGTTATCGAAATAATTATTTTGTCATTTTAATCATTTCATTTCTGATAACCACTACTATAACTGTATTAGTTGGTATTGCTATTCGGTCGACAGTTCTTCTGGTATTAAGTGAGGATGTGGCTCGAGATGATAACATGCTAAACTTAGTTAATCGAGGACTGGCTATTCAATGTAGCTGTTGGAACACACTAATAGGTTCTTGGCAACAGAACTTCAACTAGAGAATTGTAGCTAGCCAGGCCAGCCATTAGAAAATGGCCTGCAAGCATTCTAAGGTTTCATCACGATGTTTTCCTCACGCCGTACTCACTAAAACTGAGCCATCTTTGCTTCATATAGACTTTCCACTGATCTTTCTTGTTCTATACTCCCGTGATAAGAGGAAATGCGGGCGCATTTAGAACATACAAACTTATTTCTCTGTTATAAACCAAGAAGAATTATACCACAGGAGTAAATATTGTTATGCCATAAAATCCATACCTACCATTGTCATGTTCTTGTTTTGATTTTTCCATAAATCATTTGAAGATAGTATAAAAAGAAACCGTGACTTACTGTGATTAACTGATCTATCACTTCACAACTCAAACCACTGTACAGATTGGGCTGAAAACTGGCATACAAATTGTTATTATGACGAAGGCATCTGTTAAGAATGGATTTTTGAAAATTCAACCCCTAAAATGATGTAAAGGGGGTACCAAATTTGTATAGAGAAATCATAAAAGAATTATACTTTTAAATTGTTATTTTTATTAATTTAATTTAATTCGATTCTGTTTTGGATGAGGAAACAAAGAAATACGAAGTTATGATGTTATTACTGTTGCGGTATCTTACAAATATCTCACCGTCCAGATATCCTTTTAATGGTATCTACGGTATCAGACATGTTTGCCTAAAAGTAGTTAATAATATATTAGAAACTAGCTGTGCCCCTCGGTTTCCCCCGAGTTTTTATCCAACAAATACCGCGCCGCCAACGCGACGGACCCGTGTAATCATAATTGTTATCACTTCTCGCAAGTACAAATTATGTATTTTAATGTTTAATTTTCTCCTAAACTATGTGTCCTAATTACATACTATAAAAAGAAATTTTTTAATTGTCTTTATGATGAAATAACTTTGGTTCGTAAGGATTAATATAATAAGCCTAAAAATAAAGCTCAAAATCAATTTTTAATCTTCAACATAAAAACACGCAAAATACCTTATTGTGGCTTATGCTATTAAGAAATAGGCATATGTTACCGGAGACTTTTGTTAGATATACTAAAGAACAATATTTTTGTAGAATATTATATTTACGTATCACTAACCATTACGCCAGCGCATGCGGATAAAGCAGTTCGGGAACACTTTCACTTCGACTCACTTAAACAAAAATCAATATTTAAGGCTAGCTGAGAGGTTTAGCTTAGTTCCAGATAGCCTATACTATTCTTCGTGAATCTGGCTATCATATACAAAAATAATTTTTCGAATCCAACTGCTACCCGTTGTCCAGAGATTACCATGTTTAAACAAACAAATAAAAAAACTCGTCCGCTTTACTAAATTATTAATAGTATAGATATACACGGACTGACCTCGGAACACGACAAACCAAAAGAAAATCATACATATGTTTAACACTATGTATGGTGGTCGTGATCCCTACCACCCCGCTATATTACTGTATATACACTGACTAATCTCTGAACACGATAAACCAAAAGAAAATTATAGTTGTTTTTTTTTCTTTCTCAGTGACTATACTGTTAGCCTAAGGTGCCCTAAAGAAATAGAGCCACTGATGTCTTTGACAGCTTCACCAGGCTTGGGGGCGAACGCTTAAGGCATTCAGCCGCGAAAGCGTGAGCAACATGCGTACAAAGGTGCCAAAGTGGCCGGACGTCGGCTTGGGCTGTTACCGCGATTGTGAAAAGGTCGCGAACTGACTAATTCCCTATCTGTAGAAAATTTGAGCTAAACTAACACATACATATAACATGTCCCTGCCTCTAGGAGAAAGGAATGAACATGTGTATATGTATTTAGTATCCTGGAAACATGATCGAAAGTAACTATCGTAAAAAAGAAGAAAATAAGGTCCCTTACAGGATCTATGTACTTATGTGGTATGCACGTATGTATGTACATATTGTGTGTAATGATGTGTGTGGGTAGCTACGTGATTGCAAGTGCAGTGTCACCAGTATCGCGCGAGCGGCTGCATGACTCAAGGGTCCTACACCGAGGGAACGGACCTAGGCTTGAGTTGACGTAAGAGAGGGAGGACGTGGCGGGTTTGCGAGAGCGAAATTAGCCGCCCATCCCCTGTGGAAGGAACGGTAGTTTTGCGGGCGTGGGCGCGAGCACGCTTTGTTTGGAGAGACGGTAGAGTAGTATTTGTTTATTTCCTCGATCTTATAAATGGAACGGTGAAGATATTCGCGGCCGGAGTTGTTCACGGGGGATGTTCGGTTTTGGGGTTTAAGTCGCGGCAGCTTTTACCAACAGATTCACGTGATTCGAAGCAGTGTCGAAGTACGGTCGCGTAAAATATTCAATTTACGATTCGACCAACGTACCAAGGGGCTTTGTTAATTTTACGTAAGAATCGGGTTTAGAGGATTTGGAATTTATTATGTTGATCTTTGACTTATGAGCGAATGTAGCGCAGCTTATATGTCATGATAGGACGGATATATGTCTTGTATAATATAAGCTTATGTCTCAGGAACATTTTTCTTAGTATCAAGGGTTGCAGTCTATGTGTATTGTAAATCACCCTTATTTTTTAAAACACGAAACACTGTTATTTCTTCCTAAAAGCATAAATATGAATTTTCATATCCCTAAATTTAGAAATAGTTTGTTCTTCATACAACCTTTCATCCCCTATTTCACCTCTTAAAGTTTTATTTTCACGACATAAGGTAAGCCAATGTCTTTCTTGAAGGTCCAATATATCTCTATATCAAAATTCATCAAATTTGGTTTCATGCGTTCTTCGTTCAAACCTTCATTGTCTATTTCAGGGTGTGAAATGCAACAGACAGGACAGACAGAGTTACTTTCGCATTTATAATAATATTAGTATGGATTATTCATTTCATTATGCTGTCGTTCTCTATGGTGTCAGTAAATTACCCAATAGCAGAACAACGACAACAGTTTATAAAAATAATTTTTTGAAATTAATTCTCTCTCTCTCTCTCTCTCTCTACACTTTTCTTTGTTTCTCTTTAACTGATACTTAAGCATGGTAAAAATAGCAAAAGATCGATTGTTGTGGTGTCCTTTTTGTTTTCTATAATAGGGATTTTTATATTGTTAACACAAATCTGAAAAGTGAATAAAAGACGGTAATTTTTTTGGAGAGATCGGCCTTTTAGACCTCTATTTATTGTGAATCGATACATCAGAGTTAGATTCGAATCGATCTTTTTCGGAATGAATTGCCTAGCAGCGATGCGGCACTCGACTTGCTTGCGTGATTATATCCAACCTAGGGTGACCACTTATTAATATGATTTATTATATAGATGTGTGGTCAACTCATATTGGAAAGTTCCAAATTCTCTGAAACTGTACATTTTTAACTTTATGTAAACTTTCAATAATCATAATTTTACAAACCAGTTTCAAAGTTTCAGCCAATACAACTGAAGAGCTATTTTATAGCATTTTTATCGAACAAATGTTCGACGTGATTTTTAAAATTGATATAACTTTTTTATTTCTGAACTCATTGAAGTAAAACCACACTAAATGTTAAGTCAACCTTACCAAAATATATTAGTTGAAACAGTTTCCAAATCAGTTAAGCCGTTTCTGAGATTAGCGCGCACAAATGTTGGCAAACAGACAAACACAAAAATTCTAACAATCATTGTTTTGGGTTCACCTGCGTTGATAGAGACCCCCAATAATAGTTTTTCTCATATATCCTCTATGTACAGACATCGATCAGTTACGTTTTTATTATATGTATAGATAGATGTAGATATGGTGGTCGCGATCCCTACCACCCCACTATATTATTGCATATACACCGACTGATCTCTGAACACGATGAACCAAAAGAAACTCATTGTTGGGTTTATCGCTATTTGTATGGTGGTCGCGATACCTACCACCCCTCTATATTATTGCATAAACACAGACTGATCTCTAAACACGACAAAGCAATAGAAAATCATAGATGGATTTATCACTCTATGCGTATGGTATCGCAAATCATCCCTTATTGTACCACCCTGCCGATTAATTTTTCAAAAACGCGAAACCCTTTTATTTCTTCCTAAAATCATAAATATGAATTTTCATATCCCTAAATTGAGAAATAGTGGGTTCTTCATACAAAATTTCATCCCCTATTTGACCCCTTCATGTTTTATCTTTGCGCCATAAGGTACCATATGTTCGTCTCCAAGGTTCAATATATCTCTATTCATCAAAATTGGGTTAACGGGTTCTTCGTACAAACCTTCATCCCCTATTTCACCCATTAAAGTTTTATTTTCACCACATAAGGTAGCCAAAGACTTTCTCCAAATTCCTACATATCTCTATATCAAAATTCATCAAAATTAGGTTCTTTATACGAACTTTCACCCCCCATTTCACCCCTTCTAATTTTATTTCCAAAAGTAGCCAATGACCTTTCTCAACCAAAGTTCTTTAAAATTGGTTCAGCGGTCTAGGCTTTAAAATGCAACAGACGGGACAGAAAGAATTACTTTCGCATTTATAATATTAGTAGATATGGATTATTCAATTCATTATGCAGTCATTTTCTATGGTGTCATTTACCAATTAAAAAACGGTAAATTATTACCCAACAGCAAAATAACGACAACAGTTTATAATAATAATTTTTTGAAATGAATTTTCTTTCCCTATATACCTGTAATAAATTCTCTTTCTATATATATTTCTATGTTTCTCTATAATAACTGATACTTTTGTAAGATAAAAATCACAAAAGATCGACTGTTGTGGTTCCCTTTTAATTTTCTATTTTAGGAATTGTTATATTGTTAATACAAATGCGAAAGTGAATCGAAAAAAAATCAATTTTTGAGAGATCAATCTTTTTCGAAATGAATTGCCATCCCTAGCAGCGGCGCAGCTATATTCAACTGACAATATCCAGCCTATGCAGACCCCCTTTTAATATGATTTAACACATAGATCTGAGATCAACTTATATTGGGAGATCATTTTATTAAACTCTTCATTTTTTAACTTTATGAAAGGTTTCGATCATCATCGTTTTACAAACCATAGTATAAAGATAGCTAAAATTTCAGTCAATTCAACTGAAGAGCTATTTTATAGCAATTTTATCAAAAAAATGTTCGACGTGATTTTTTAAATTGATATAACTTTTTTATTTATGAACTTATTGAAGTAAAACAAACACTAAATGTTAAGTGAACCTTACCAGAATATATTAGTGAAAACCGTTTCCAAATCGGTTATGCCGTTTCTGAGATTAGCGCACACAAAAGTTGGCAAACAGACAAACAGACAAAAATTCTAACAATCATTGTTTTGGGTTCTCCTGCGTTTATAGAGATCCCCAATAATAGTTTTTCTCATATATCTTCTATGTACAGACATCGATCAGTTACGTTTTTATTATATGTATAGAATAGATATAGATTAACTTAATGAGATCTATCCGGTTTATTTATTAATATTTCAATGTGGTTTAACTTTTATAGCTAACTTTATTAGGCGTAATTACGATAAATTACTCAATTTCTCTAAATAATAAACGTTTTGAGCGTACAGTTTGTAAATCAGCCTGGCTACGTGTGTAATGCTGTATTTCAATCCAAAGTTATTTACTACAAGTTAAAAAAAAACTATCATTTCTTTCAAACTTGAAACAATTCTGAACAGCCACTTACAAATTCATAGACTCTGTACATTTTAAAGGCTGTATTTCTAGAAACGACGTACAAACTCTTTCTAAGGAACGCACAGGAATTATTTATTCATTTCAAGTCCATTTACATTAGGGGAGTACTTTTTACGCGTCTACTTTCGATAAAAAATGTTTAACATTTGTAAACTTATGGTGTACTTGTGTGTTAAGTGATAAGCGGAAACGATAGCGGGTTCCTCGGATTTGTTTACATAAACTCAGAATAGAAAAAGAAACGTCAATGCGCCTGTTGGTACAATCCAAACAAATTAGCGACCACCGAGAGATTTACAATCTTTCAACGGTCATTGCTGTCTTACGGCCGTTTTCAATAACCTATCTATCCGTCGTTTCAGTTACTAAAGATAGACAAATATAACCTTTTGTCCTTCCTTTTTTTAAATAACCTATCAACGGATAGTTTTTTTGTATCTACGTAATATATATCCGTATCCTATAGCTTGAATAGATAAGAGGGAAGCCGATATCTGTCTTAAGTTAAAGATAGTACATATTACAAATATGTACTTATTGGGGATAGAAAACTCAGATATGTTATTGAAAACTGCCGATACTGGCTTGTAAGCTTCTAAGTAGCTGACTGATCCCGAAACGTGACAAATTAAAGGAAACTCCCTGTAACGAGTAAATCACCATTTATTATGTATGCATGTAAATACTAATTTAATCTAGATCTTTTGTACAATAGTGTGGGACATGGTTTGTATAATATTGTATTGGTTTATATCTTGAGTAAATTCATTAAAAAATCATTTAACTAGTAACACTGTCGCCTGATAGTGAAGGAAGGCGTCATGAGAAAACCAGAACTCTCAATAATTTCTTAGTACCAATATGTCTCTACATGTAAATAGGTAATTATAAGTTTCTAAGTATTTGAAATCGTAGGCACATCGGGCTTGCGTGGTTGCCCTCGCTTTCTACTGTGTTATGGCATTTGCTAAGCATTGTTGTATTTACAATGTGAGCTTATTATGTCCATATAACGTTTCGATATTGAGAGAAGCTGTTGTCTATCACGGTTTTGAAGTGCTTACAAGAAAATGCTTGTTAGCTCTTCATAAGTGTATTATATTTCACATACTTATTTTTAAGTAAAAATAACAAGTATGTGTATTATACGAAAGTTAACGATTTACAAAGATAAAAAGCTTTTACCGGGATTTCCCGTTGTCTTCGAAATGAAATGACACGCTAATGTATTAATTAACACGAAATCTTCGGCGCAATTGTAAAAAATTAAACAAAATGCATACATATATGACGAAAAATAATGAACATTCTTTTTTGCATATTTTGTAAAATATCCGCGAATTATTTCTACATACTTGAACGACTTTTCTATAGCAAATTAAAACGCTCCGCTTGTAATATCGGACCGTGAATAAATATATTACAGCACTAACAGATTTGTCGTTGACGTGTACCTACAACACATTCGTTCTTTATAAAAAAAGCACAGTGATTTTGTCGCGAAAATAAACCCATTACTTATGCTTCTTTAAAAGTGTTTTAGTATAGTCATAAATTTACACTTATCGTTTGTTCTTTATCGAATTACCTACTTCATTTTGAATCTTTTTACAAAGAAAATCTATCTTTCTATTGCTTGCAGAGTAAAGTTTCATTTGAGAAACTACTGTATGAAGCATTGGTCGAATACTTATGAACGATAATTATGAAACGTTAATATACTACCGTCGGTTCGAAAAACATTCTGGGTCATGGAGAAGAACTGGCAAGAAAGTCGATCGGTTTATCTATTTTTTATATTATTACTGTGTCAATTGTAGACTTTACAATGTGACTACAGTATTAATAATTGTATTATTTTGAGTGGTTTAAGTAACGATAAACCTTTCGACAGTAAAACCGACTTATTATGTTTCTTGAACTAATTGTGCGGAAATTCAATCATTTATAATAATATTTTGGAACATTATTGTAGAACCTGACATTGTAACATAATTTTTTTTTATTTGGCTTAATGAGTCGACAAACGTAGGATGTCTAATTTCTAGTATTCAAATTATACCCATTGCTTACAAAGTCTAGCTTATCTAGGATTTTGTGAGCACGCGTTAAATTGTAAAGGTTATATTGGGAGGGCAAAATTAAAACACTTAATTCCTGAATCTGGTTTCTTGGTGATTTAAAAGGAACCTTGTTGTACGTAATAAACAACTTTTTAGTCTTTACGATCCGGTAGCTTGAATGAGAATGTCACTGGTCCACGGTTCAAGCGCAAATGCGTAGCTCCTTATCTTTCTGACTGACTATACTGTTAGCCTTAGGGGCCCTGGAGCCTCTGACGGCTTTTACAGTTTCCATGTGCGCTACGCCTTATATAACCTTCCACTCAGTCCGAACAGTCGGGTAGTTATGAATGTCAATTACCTCACTATATTAAATAGTATCTTATTATAATAAATGAGCGATTTTTCTTTATATATATACTAACTGTGCCCGGAAATTCGCTCACGTGGACTACAGAATGCCCGCGAGAATCTTGCTCCCCCGTTCCCGGCTATTTTATTTTAAAGACAAAAATGCTTATTTTGTGTGTTTTTTAGAAGATAGACGTATACTATCCTTGACTTGTTTGTAGGTTTTTTAATGCTTACAATTATGTAGTACATTAATTTGCTATACCTCCTATGGTTTACTCAGCGTAAGCCATTTAAGCGCCCGAATTGATTCACCATGGCCAGTTTTTTTTTTTATTTGTGCGGATCCCTAATTCTTTTTCTAAAATAAAAGTAGCCTAAGTTACTCCTTATGACATCAGCTATCTACCAGTGAAAGTTCCGACAAAATCGGTCCAACGGTTTCGGAGATTACGCGGAACAAACAAATAAACAGACAGACAGACAATTTTTTATTAATTGGTGTTTTGTTATATTTATTGTATATACTTTTAAATGCATTGAGTAAAAAAGTGTTATTTTGACATTACAAATAGACGCTTCAATTTTATTAATTGTAAAGATATGTAATTGGTTTTTCGGAAACTGATCCAACGATTTCGATGAAACTTTGCATTTAGATAATGTTTTACATTCCAAGTTTACCTAGAAAAATCTTTGTCTTTTTCTATTATAAGGCACCGAGAACAGCTCGGTCGCTTAGATATTTTTATTTAATATGCCGTTTTGGTGGACGAAGCCGGCCCTTGTAACTGTAACCCATTAACTTATTGAAGTAATAGTTGATATAGCATAAGTCGCATAAATATTGGTCCAATCTTTCACCCAAACTGATACGATAACCTCTGCGGTAGACGTGTCGGTAGGTACCTATATGTAGCTAACAGTAACACAGCCATAGTTTTATCATCATCATCTTATTACCCTATAGCGTACTTAAGTAGGGTCGGTACAACATGTTTTTGTTATTCCACTCTACTCTATCAAATGTCATATCAGTATTTACAACTTTTATACGCGAATCATTCTTCACACAATCCATCCATACCTTCTTAGGTCTTCCTCTACTTCTGTATCCATCCACCTTCATACTTAACATTCTTTCAGTTATATAATTTTCATCCCTCTTCATGGCATGCCCATACCATGTCAGCCTATAATCCTTCAACTTCTCTGTGACTGGTGCCATTTTAAGACTTCCTCTAATAAAATAATTCCTGATCTTATCCATTTTAGTTACTCCACACATCAATCTTAACATTCGCATCTCTGCCACGTGTAACCTTCATTCATCCAGTTCTTTCGCTGCCCATCACTCAGATCCATACGTCAAGACAGGTCTTATAATTGTTTGTATACTTTTCTCTTAAGCATTTAGCAACCATAAAACCAAAGTTACCATCTACATAATATTTGAAAGTTAAACTAAACTTTGATATACTCCAAGACTGCGTCGCCGACCTCGAAGTGTCCGAGACGTGGCCATATTTATGCTTCGCCGTGGCCCAACACGATAAGGGTCGGGATTATCTCGTCCCGGGAAAATGACCGCTGTGACGGAAACGGGTCGCAGCGACTCGCGACGGACAGACAAACCCTTCCAATTTACAAGTAAATTAGTACAAAGAAAAACTAATGACAAGAAAATGTTCGACCTATTTCAGTCATATAATATAATTCTTTGTTTTAGACTGATTTTTAAGCTCCATGAAAAATGAGATCTAGTCAAACAGTGTTTGTACTTATCTGTTTTTTTTTGTATACAACTAAGGTGGCAAACAAGCGTACGGCACGTCTGATGATAAGCGGCTACTGTAGCGTCCATCGCTTGCCTAACTTTGAACCTCCTTACCACGAAGAGATCTGGAAACCCTATTCACCTCAGGAATACAACACAAGATTATTCTTCTGTAATCTTCCGTATTGCACCAGTTTGATTCTTATTTATCTCAATATATACCAACATACATATTTATATAATTTATGATTACACACAAACATTATGTGAAGGAAATGTTTTTAAAACTGTTCCGGTTTCTGAACTTCCCCTCAGTCCTACAAGCAATAAAGTCCAAGTTAATTCCTTCTACAAAGTTACTGCAATATAACGCAATTAAACATACGGAAGGGAAGTTTCATTTGAAACACAGTTTTGTAGTAACTTGATACCTTCATTTAATCACTGTATCGGTTGCAACAATCTTAAAGTCGAACCCGTTCCAAACCGAAAATTACAATTACGTTACGCTATAATTAACTGTAATTCTGTAATTAACTGTAATTCGTTGTAATTCCCGCGGTGGCTCAACGTTAATTTATGAGTTTTAAACTGTTAAATAAATACGTAATAACGACTGCGCGGTAACACGAGGTTCAGCGTAATGGCCTTCCCGAAGATTACGTTTTCATGAGTACAGTTTTAATGACTATGTTAGAAGGATTTATTGCCTCCTTAGTTTGTTATGAACGTCAAATATTATGTGAATTTATATTGGCATTCCTTTTAATTGAGGACTCTAGCTACTGAATTAACACTTTTTACCCGACTGCGAAATAGTAGGGTAACTAATGGTTTCGAGCGTATGTATGTCTATTTTATTTGTCACATCCTGTAGACTAAACGGTTTCACGGATTTTAGGCTACGAGGTGTCGTTAGATTCGTCTTAACTGTGGAAGGCTAAATAATATTTAAGTATGACGCCTGGGAATCAAATGAAGAGCGAAAATAGAAAATATATTTTTAGTAAAATTTTTTGTTTTGGTTGTTTATAATAATTAAAGTATTGATTTTTGTATACATTATGAACTATATGTAATTATATTATATGCTGTATATAATTAACTGAATGACATATCAACGCAAAGCCCAAACCACTGAGGATATGACAGTGAAATTTAGTTTCTTTTTACATTGTAAGTGAGCAAGCACTAAGGAAGGATTTTCGGAAATAAAATCCTGCGATGAATGGAATCCGTCATTTTAGCATAGCATATCATCATGCCTGTGCCCCCGTAGGGTTAGGCAGAGGTATATAATGTACACCCACAGTTCGCCGTGTATGTTTTTTTAGGTCCCATGTAATAGGGGGCGAGCCTATTGCTATTAATCGGGCACAAAGCCAAACTCCGAGCTGTTACCGAGAATTCCATAGAAAACCCCAATAACACTTTGCTCGATCTGGGAATCGAACCCAGGACCTCGATCATAGCAGTCGTTACGACCACTAGGCTAACGAAGCAGTTAAACGTCATTTTTGAAGATTTATATTTAGCTATTGAAATAGATATGGGACATAATTCTATGAACATAGCTATGATGCGTGCGGGCCAAGGGTACACCGGGTCCAGGTCTTATGGTCGTATATTGTCTTATAAACTATCCTTATATTTGAAAATAACTTATGATGACATAGGAATATAATTAGTGTGTATTAAACTTTCCTTGTGGAAATTACGGTATGATCAACATAATTTCGCGCTCGTGAATTACGGTATGTAGACGTTAAAACATTAATCATGAATAGAAACACAAGTGTACGGGGTGACTGGCTGTTTCGTGAACTTTCGACCGACTCTGCGGTTGCTTGGATCCCACTATTTGGTTTTAAGCGTGCGTGACTTAACATAAAACTACGTCCGCTGATAAAATTAGTCTTACACGACGATAGTAACAATGTATTGTATTTTAAATATTAACCTTAATTGCTTTGAATAAAACTTTTTTTAGAATCATTACATGGTTGAATTGCGGAGTATCACTGCCACCCCTATTTTAAATTGTTTTGATCTGATTGCGACGTTAGCTATAAGGGCCCAAGAAAACTCGAGCCTCGAGGCGGCTTTTACAGCTTCACCCGGGTTTGGGGGCGAGTGCGGAAGGCATTTAGCCGCGAAAACGTGGAAACATGCTCAAGGGTGCCAAGGTAGCCGAACCTCCGCTTGGGCTGTTATCAATTGAGCAAGAACATCGCGATCTGACTTATGATAATAAGAATCATTTATTGCCAAAAAAAAAGTTTTAATTATGATGATTACATACACAATTTGGCAATGAGCTGAGCTGACAGCTGAGTAGCTGGTGCCATGTGACGTGGTATAAACCTGACCACACAGCGCTGGTTTTTGTCTGACCCACATTCCTAAATAGTCCTTTAATTACGCGCAATCGGCAGCTCGGCTCGGCTCATCACATGATATTACAATTTTGTTAAATTAAAGATAAGTTAAAGTCAGATAATTCAAAAATAATAATAAGAAAATATTACTATTTCAATTTATATCCATGATATTATTTCAAATTAATTATTAGTGAAGAGAGTAATATATTAATATAATAAAATATTAAGTAGATGATTAATTAACTATGATGACTAATTACCTAAACTTAGAATTTCAGAAAAACTAGCTTATACATATATTATTCGTGTTTCTGTCTCCTGGGAGGAAGGAACAAACATGTGGATATGTATTTGGTGATCAGTAAATTTGTACAAAAAAAAAGAAAAAAAAGGTACTTACAGAAGTTATGTACTTGTGTGGTGTGCACAAGTGTGGGGGTAAAGTGTAATGATGTCTGTTGGTAGCTAGTGATTGCAAGTACAGTGTCACTTGTATCGCGCGAGCGACTGCTACACTCAAGGGCTCCACACCGAGGGACCGGACCTAGGCTTGAGTTGCCGCAGGAGAGGCGGGACGTGGCAGGTCTTATTTTAAAGCAGCTCGTGGAGTAGTGAAGTAGGGATATATGAATCTGACTTAAAATCAACTTCAGAAAAGACTAAGGTTTCTCAATTCGAATGTTTTTTTATGGATGATCAGCCATAACTTCTTTGTTTACGAACCGATTTGGATGATTCTTTTTTTGTTTGACAGGGGATACTTCAAGGTTGGTTGCATTTTAATTTCATTGGCATTGGAACCATGTTTAAAAAAATCCGTTGCTTCAGGATTTCGGTCTTCTTTGAAGTCGATTATAAAAAGCTACCTATGTAGGCTTCAGAGGTCACTTAACTTCAAATGAACGATATGTCTGTTTACTGTATTAAATCTTAAAAAAAAACATGAAGATATATAACACATCACAAAACAAAATTTGATTTCTTTATAATAAAGTTTTATTAAACCAAAGTTTTTCCTTAAAATTTAACTAAAGTCGACAAAATACAAGCCTTTAAATCTATAACAACTGAATTGGAAAGCAAACAATGAAGTACTGAAACTAATTTCGCAAATAATATTCTGGGAGGGAACAGCGAGGACGCTCCTATCCACTCTGATCCTCTTACGACGTAATCTCCTTGTGGACAAAACATTCCTCCACTATTATACATCTCGTGTCGGGTGTCCATGTCTCGTAGAATAACCAACCAGGATATTCTTTTAATTAACAGTTAATTTTTCGTTTATCTAAATTAAATGAAATTAGATGAAGAAACATTCAATCGAATCAAGTGCTAAGTTTTTTTTAATGTTTGTATATTATTGAGGTTCTTTTCTCAAAGTGTATAGCAAAATTGAAATCGCACGTATTCCACAGGTCGAAACTCATTTAGTTAGTCCATCAGTTATTAATTATTAGCAACATTTTAAAATTCATTGTGACTGTTTGACCGTAAACAAACGACAGATTTACGTAGTCTGTAAAACATATTATATAAAAAAAGTTTAGCCATCTGCACTTTTTCTCGAAGCAAACTTTAACTATGCCAATGTCTCAAGGCCCTCTGTGTGCGCAATATGCTTAAAAAAATTCTCCTCATGTGTTATTAATACTATCAATATAATAAACTTTTCTATTATCAGTAGATCAATAAAAATTGTATCTTATAAAATAGTATATTTTTAAAACAGCTTTGCGTAGTTATCACATCACGTCTGTACATGTAGTCGAAGATGTTAACGTTGGAGAAAGGAACCGTTCTCTAGAGTTGATACTTTCACTCACCAGTTGGGGCTTGACGATAGATTTTCAATTTGTAGTGTAGTTAGACAGGCAAGCATAAGAAAAAGGCCTTTCTTTTATTATCATCCAAACTTACGTCATTCAAAGCTTTCTCTGAGAAGATTTCTAATCTTTTTTCTTAATTTGTATCTTTGCTTCTTTTTCTTTGAATGTAATATTTTGTCTGTCTTCCTGACTGCTATGTTTGAATGTATGTCAATAAAAGTCCTTAAATAGATTTTAATATATTTTGTCTTTACTTGTATCTCCTAATGTATAAACTTAATACATTGTTACCCTACTTGTACAGAGATGCACTTATTAGCAAAGCGCGTCATTAGGAAGTGGATTTAACAAGTACCTCTTTTAGTGCAATACTAAGCTTATATTTTAATACAAACATTTGGTATTTAATAGTTTTTAGTTAACTAATATATTTATCTGGATACGGATTAATACTGTATTGAAGTAAATAGCTTTGAAAATAACGTAACATTTTTCATTTTTTTGTTAAGATAAATATGGTTACTGTGAGTCAACCTTAGGAGATAGGCATATGCCATTGCGCACTTTACTGTAGACATTTGAATAAATATAATTATTTAGTACATTATTTGAATGTATTTCTTAAGGTTTAGCCAGTGTACGCCATGTAAGCGCCCGAAAATCGATTTATTGACGACTTTATTACAAAACATTGAATCTTCTCTGCTATACAAAAACTTAAATAGAAAATGTTGAATATACTAACCTTTGGTAAAAAATCTCTAAATGATAATGAAACACGTATAAAAATCCGTTGCGTGATTTGTAAAAAGCAAGCGAACAAACAGACTGACGCGGTTAGCGACTTTCTTTTACACTATGTATTTATGTAGGCGCTAGTTCAAAGGAACTTGGTATTTAAAAATGCACGTGGCACAAGGCGAAGGAAGGAGTGAATATATGGCAATAACAAAGATACGTACGATCCACCACTTAATACGTTTTTGTTACGACTGATATTGCACCAGTCCGCGAAAGGGGTGGGGAGCGGACTTGGTAATAGGAAAATGGCCGGAGGGAGAGGGGAAAGAGGATTGCGCCTCATACCATGGCCTATTATATAATAATTAGCGTAAACAATTGATGATGATACATTTAATTTCCTCTTTACTATAATAGTCAACTACAAAGGGTCTGTCCTAATATATTATATAACATATTTAGATCACTTTTATAAAATCCCTAGTCAAATAAATTTTATTTATGTAGGTATCATAAGCTAAAATTATTTTAACATTACCTCTCCTATAAAGAATTCTCTTTAAAGGTATAACAAACTTACAATCAGAAACAAAACTTCGCAAACTCGTTTCAAATAAACGAAATCCAATTTCCATACACAGAGGTAGCGATAAAAATCTCATTACGGTACACAAAGGGCATCTAAAAAAAAGTATTATTATATAAGCACGTGATCGTATAACTCTGAAAGGACGTAAGCACGCGGACGGACGAAGCGAACTAAGCCGGACGGACAGATTATCGCGAGCGTGACAAATGTCCCGCCAGTCAGAAGAACACGTGTTTCATAATTCACGCCGTAATATCCGTAACTTGTTTACCGTTATTACTTTCCCTTTGATATACGATGCTGAAATGATTGGCGTGTAATTTCTTGCTATAATAGCTTTTCTTGATTAATAATGTCACGTGTCACGTGAGAAAGAATCGTATGAAAGAATTTTTTATTTTTTTTTGCAAACAATCGAGAAGTTTTTTTGTGGTTTTATCTTGTACGTCACTTAAACGTTCAAATAAATGGTCCGCTAGGTCCCTTACCATTTATTTCACTTCGATTTAGATTTCGCATGTAATTTATTGTTATTACTCAAACTTTTTACACTGTGTGGTTTTATCGCTCTTTTGTGCTATATTTTTTTAACTTTTATAATTTATGGATATTTTTTTTTTCTCTGGAATAATTTAATGTTCCTACGCTTAGGACTTTGAAAATTATCAAAAGATATTTTAATTGGCAAACTAAGTAAAGGCAATATACTATAATATAAAAGAAAATATTTTTATTTTGGGAATATTATATTACATTAGCTGTGCCCGCTGCTGCACTCGCGTGGTTTACAGAGTGTCGTCAGTATTGTGGTATCTCTGCTTCCACCCACGCACCACTGTGATCATCCGCCGGTTGAAAAGCTTATTATTTGAATTGCGCGGAACCCTAATTCTTTTTCTAAAATAAAAATAATCTAAGTTGCTCCTTATAAAATCAGCTATATACCAGTGAAAGTCCCGTCAAAATCGGTCCAACCGTTTCGAAGATTACCCAGAACAAACGGACAGATATAAAAATTTAAAATTGTTTTTTTTTTTACAATTACCGTATAAACTTTCATATGCATTTAGTAAAAAGCTGTTATTTTGACATTACAAACAGACATTTCAATTTTAGTAAATGTATATAGAATAAGATAGTTTGTGTAGGTATTTATTCTTACTAGCGATCGCCCTAAACTCGAAATTCGACCAGCGACTTTTTGATCATAGACTATTTTCTGTTTGACATTTACAGTATTCATAAACAATGAGTAGGTATTATCTACATCACTTGCTGTCACTTTTATTTGAGTGACAATGTCAATATTTTGGGGGGTCTAAGTTCAATGGCACTTGGTCTTATTAGGAGTCGCAGTGTTAATTTATTTAATTTAACATATTAGTAACAGATATTATAGTTACATTTTATCTTTCTGCACTCCTTCTCCATATAAACTTTAACTATGCCAAATCTCACAGTCTCCCGTGCACGCAATACGCTTAAAGAGGGGTAGAAAGCTTTTGCTTCACGTATTATATAGATACTAATTCATTTTATGTACTTATCTCGAGCCATATTGGAGATATTTTATTTTTTTCTCTTCCTATGTCTTGTGTGAATGGTACACAATTTAAATTATATTACATTTCTTTTAACGTTAATTTTGACGTGCCTGTTACTCTCAGACACAAGTTTTAGAAAGTAGCAAGAAGATGTGTCAAACAATAAACTTTCGTGAGTTATGTTCTACACAGAATACCTTCTCATATATACATAAATTAATATCTGTGTGTTGGTGTCCTATCCTTTCGCGAATTGTTCGCTCGACCGAGTTGAAACTTTGTACAGTTTTTGTTCGTACTTGTGTTAGCAATTAGATCACAATCCATGTGTTCACTTCTACTTTTTAAACAACACTAATCCCCAAAACGTTATTTATACTTTTTCTATGTAGATCAACTGTGCACAGATTGAGATCAAAGCGAATTCCGTTTTAAATCATAAATTTTGCTACGTTTGCTACTTATACCTTATTCGTCGAGCCGTGAGACAGACAATATGTAAACAAAATATTAAAAAGGCCTTCTTTTTTGTCACGTTTGTAAGAAATGGCATTTTAAATAAAACTAATAGATATATGTCGAAATATGTTTGTAACAATTGTAAACAGTATTCCATGTGAAGAACAAAGGGTTATGATCAGTGTATTATACCTTTAAAAGTCATAAAATTTACTACATTTATCAATCCAGCTCATGACACTCAAAAGACTTACAAAAGTACTACAGCCAAAGCAACAATGGCATTTTAATACTGCCTAAATAAAGTGTAACGTCAACGTATGGATTTCACGTAACTCTTTTCTCCTTTTGTAGGATTATATCCGCCGTCTTCATTCGTGTTCTTTGTTGAAATAAGCGCGCTTTGTTTTCAGAAGTTTTTGTTAAATATCGTTGTTAAAAAGTTTTTTTGTTGTATTTGTGATATATTAAGTTTTGTTAATCGTTCATTGTTAATTTTTTGTTTTATTATTTTTTTCCCTGGTAATTAAGATGGTAAATACAACTTATATAGGTAATAGAAAAAGTTTTAGAAACAATGGTTCTTTGCTTACATTTTGTCTCACGGCTCGATGAATATGGTATAGTTCTGATAAACATCGAACGCTTCATAGTTATTCTGAAGTTTTGATTTCGTTGATGCCGATATATTTGATCAGCGCCGAAAGTCAATAAATCTTCCGCAAATATCCTAAACACACCGCATTCTCTATTATTAAAGTCTAAAGTACTTAGTTATTATTTTAATTAATTAAACAGCTCGGGCACCAACTTGACATTTTTACTTATAAAAAGACAACCTATACTTTGTTCATAATAATAAAATTCCAGCGTGACATATTATGCCCAATATTTATTAAAGCGATGTAGCATTTAACTGAAATTGCAATTTGATTTTACGATTATCGATTCTTTTTTAAAACTAAATATAATCGATAATACGACTGAGGGGTGTATAAGCTGCATAAATAAAATAACAAAAATAAACTATACCAAGCCTTAAATTTCATAAATCTATAACACTTGATAATTTAATAATTTGAATGGCTGACGCTAAAGAACAAAATTAATTCTTACAGTCAATATACATCGTTGCGTGTTGCTGCAGTAAAAATGTAGGAATAACGTAGATGTATATTTTTGTTTCAAATTAAGAACTGGATCGCCACCACTATCAACACCTACAGCAGGTGTGAAGTGTGTTAAGTAAACAAGTAACTCAGCAAAATTTCTTACGCCAACTCAATAACTCAAGCGCAGCATTGAGTTAATATAACAAAATATACAATGGTGGTAATATGGTACCTACGCATGGTAAACAATTTAGAGAAATTAATGAGTCAGCTGACCGGTGTGAGTGACGAGGAGCGACGTTGTCACATACCCCGCTCGCTGTACTGAAGTGTGCTATGCGCCAACACATTTGGAATAAGTGATTTAACACACCCGGCTCAGTAAACTGAGTTGGCCGAATTGAACGGCGTAGCGCATTGTTACCCATGTCTAGTGTAAATACTCCCCATAGCGGTACGCTTACGCTTGTCGCGTTTCGGGATCAGCTGGTGTCGCATCCAGTAATCCAACACGAGTCGCGACTTCCATACTATATGGTGATAAACCCTTCACAGTGAACCTCTTTTGTGGCTGCGGCGTGGCTTATAGGCCTGTATAACAGCGTCGAGCGTCGATAGATTGTAGATTTTTCGATGATCACCGTTGTTTCACCATCAGGCATTCCCTTTGCCATACTACTATTTATAAAGATATACAAATTCATTATGGAACTCAAATAAACAGTATTGTACAGCATTGATATTATCAATGAAACCTAGTTTAGAAAATATTCATAATAATGTTGTTTACGTATTCATGAGGCTGTCATACGGCTCGCGGCTCGCGGCTCGCGTACCGTGTGGCGAGTTCAACACTCCTCTGCTCTGTAAATAGGCCATCGGATAAACTAGATTATAACGTACGTGATGAACTAATGGACGACCGGCCGTACAATCGTGTCCGGTTTTGAATTTACAAAGGGTTGGTTTTATTTTGTTCTGTTCACTATGATGTCGCGAGACGCGTGATTGTGTTATTCCTCCCTATTTAAGTTGTCTATAAACATTTTTACTAGCTTCTATCTACAAAATAAATAACAGTGCATGGTTAGTTATGTGACCTCGTTCTAAATACAATATGGCGAACTCCCAAAGATGGCGGACGTATTATTTTTTATACCGTCCCGGGGTGTGGGTATCAAATGAAAGGAATTAATAAAAAAAACCTTTTGAAAAACAAGTTTTTATTAAATATTTCAATCACTTTAAAAGCTTGTAGCGCAAATAAAAAGGGATAAAGGGTAAATTGAAATAAATAAATTTTTTAAAGTGGTTTTTTTTTGTGGTTATACTACTTTTGGCGCGTTTAGTCCACTACTAATAATAGGTCTTTACCTATGAAATTGCCGTTCTGCAGTACTGGCCATTTCAAATCAAAATAATTTTTGTTTGGCTAAGAATTCTAATTTCAAATTAATTTTATTTCAAAAACATGGAATTCTTTTTCCAAAATTAGTCATTTGTTTATTGATTAGTGTTACATTTTCATCGCATTTCAATCTGTTTTGTCATCATGGATACGTTAAAAATTCGAGTAATTATGGAATATGAGTACCGTCGTGGTAGCAACGCGGCACAAGCGGCACGCAACATCAACGACGTTTACGGAGCTAACACTACAAACCAACGCACCACCTGTTATTGGTTTGCCCGCTTCCGTTCTGGGAATTTCGACCTGAAAAATGAACCTCGCGGTCGTCCGAAGACATTGGTCGACAATGACGAATTAAAGGCGATTGTGAAAGCTGATGATACACAATCTACGGCTGAATTAGCAGCTGCTTTCGACGTTAGCGTCAAAACAATATTGGTCCATTTGCGTCAAAGTGGCAAGGTAAAAAAGCTTGACAAATGGGAACTCAATGATCGCCAGCACGAAGTACGCGTCGAGACGTGCTTTGCACTTGCTCAACGGACACACAAATGAAGGAATTTTGAACCGCATTGTTACCTGCGATCAAAAGTGGATTCTGTTTGATAACCGCAAGCGCTCAGCAAGTTGGTTGGATCCTGGTTCAGCACCTAAACAATACCCTAAACGAAAACTTACCCCTAGAAAAGTGATGGTCACTGTTTGGTGGTCTAGCGCCGGTGTGATTCATCACAGCTTCTTACCAAACGGGGTGAGCATTACTGCAGGTGTGTACTGTGAAGAACTGAACACAATGATGGAGAAGCTGGCACATCTCCAACCAGCATTGGTCAATCGCTCGTCTCCGCTGCTCCTGCACGATAACGCGCGACCTCAGACTGCACAGCAGACGGTCGGTCTCCGAGTTGCAAGAACTGGGTTGGAAGTTCTCCGTCATCCGCCCTACTCACCAGACCTTGCGCCTATAGACTACTACTTTTTCCAGAATTTGGATAACTTCTTGGCGGGAAAAAAATTCAATACCCGAGAAGCAGTACAAATAGCCTTTGAAGAATTTGTTGCCTCCCGTCCAGCTGATTTCTATAAGAAGGGCATCAATAAACTGCCACTGCGCTGGCAAAGATGCATTGATTGCATGGGGGATTACTTCGATTAATACAAATAAAAAATACATGAAAAAAATTGAACGCTCGCATCATATGATCATATGACCGAAGTGCGACCTTATGATGTTTAAATCGTGATTCTCATCCGATTTTCAGTGACGATATTGCCCAATATGGTAGCACGTGAAGCTTAGTGGAAGACTAGCTCTAAAGTGCAGCTGCCGGAGCACACCTATTGGTGCTTAGCGACTGATTGTACTCGAGGGGGGTAGCTAGCAAAGCGGGCATTAGAAAAAGCCCTACCACAATACTATGATTCCATCACGACGTTTTCCTTCACCAAAAGCTCAGGCTTATTGCTGTACCAACTTCGCCATCGTTGCTTCAGATTAACATTAAATTATTTTTACATGCTATCTTGAATGGTGGGCAATTACCCTCAGTTCATTTTCGACCTGTACCGGCGGCGTGAGCGAGAAGAAACTCTTATCCTTTTTTGACAACACAGTTTCCGCCTTACGCTGTGATTTCCTATCTCTTTTGTTTCAACATGCTGATAACAAAATTTGTAACGTTTTCAAATTGCTTTTAGTGAGCGTGTAACGCGTCTCTAAAACAATTCACATTACAGTTATTAAGAGTTAACTTAATCGAATTGTTGTTACGCGGAATAACATTTTTGTATTTATTTTTGTTGTAATACGTTAAAGAGGAATATTATAATTATGTAGTTTAATGTCTAAGATAAAGTGTTACCTTCACGAAATTATAAATAGGTTATACGAACAGTTGCCAATTGGTAAGAGGAAATTGCTTAAGGCTTATTTTTATAACCGTATACTTACAGTAGTTTAATATCATTGTAAAAATCACTTTCAAATTTATTTTATTTATTACTGTTCGATTTCAGAGTGTTCACAAAAACTATGGATTTCTTACTAGGATTTAAGTAATAATAATAAATTTATTTTGACCTCCACAATATGTAATGCTAATGTAGTTTTGTGACAATTATCCAAATGCATGATAGAGAAAAGTACGTAAAATAATTTAAATTCTTAGCACGTTAATCAAAACGTGAGTCAGCAGGACGTAGTTTGGTGGAGTGGTTGTTATGTGAAGTTCACCGAAGCGTTAAATTTTCGAGAAGCAAACAAGCAGTATAATGCAGTTCTCTAAGCAAACTCACGAGGAGTTGAATGGGATCGCCCACTAATGCTAGTTTACCAGACTATCGTAACTTTGTACTTATAGATAGAGTCCATTCACTCAATACTGATTATAAACGGCTTGTCCATGTTTTGAGAAAACAGGGGTATGTACTATGTTATTTTTTTCCTTCTTGCAGTGACTACGTCTGTCAATGAAGCTACTAAAGTACTTACAAATTATTACCTTATTAACCCTAAATTCAATTAAACTTGAAACTGTAAATTGTAATTTTTCCTTATTTTTAACTGAATTGAAAAAAATACGGAGGTCATCAATTTTTTTAATGAATTTTCAGCCAGCCTTTTTCTTTGGATAGGGGATACCTGAAGGGTGGTCCCATTATAATTACATTGGTATTGGATCTTCAACTTCGAGGATACACCAGGAAACTCCTCAAAATCATTGAAGTTGATTTTCTTATTTGTTAAAAATTGCCTTGTACGTAAATAATATATGGAATTTGTTTTGGATAAAATTTTGTATTTACAAAATGTAATACTTTCCAAGTTCCAATACATTATTTTGAAATGCCAAAATCTTATTTTGCGTTACTCAAATTTAAATCGCAAACGTTGTTCTGCCGTTCCCAATATTCGATAACTTTTTACTGATTACTTTTCCTTTTAGTTTTACTATTTAATTTTACTTTTCCGTGACAATAATCAAAACAAAAAAAAATACATATATCCATACTTTGAACCGTCAGTTCATAGAAAATTCTAATACAAAGAACGACGTTCATGAATTTTGAATACTTTCCAAGAATTTTATATATTTATATAGAAACCTAATGCGGACTGTTACAAATATTTTAAAACAAAAAACATCCAAACCAGTCCAGCCGTTTTGAAGTGAGGCGCTTACCAATGAACAGCATTTCATTTATATATATATAATATTTAGACAGATGAAATAAAAGCAAATCAGCGTTCATGTCAAAATTATAATTTACAAAAATTATTAATCGGAACTCTTACAGAATATTACAAGTCACGTCGCGTTGAGTTGGTGCGCCAAGTACTCCGGCCGCGCAATTATAAGCGACGTGAAAGCTTTGGCGGGTAAAAAATAACACGCCGCGTAGAATTATAGGCCGTCGAAGAAATGTGCCCGCCCGCCCAGCCGCGCCGCCCCTCGCCGCGGTACGCTTGACAGACATTAATCATTAGAAATAAAAGCCGCCGTGCGTCGGTTTGGCATGATTTGCACTTTTACCGATTGTTGCCATTGAGAACGGCTGATTCGTGTGTTATTCGGGGAAGATTAATTTTATGATATTGTAATTAAACATTCAAGTTAAACGTGTACGATTTTAGCTTATGTCATTAGGCGGATAGACGTTTAAAAGGTAAATATTTATATATCATCGTTGTGGCTGCAGATTTAGTATTTGTTAATCTGATAGGCATTTACATTATCAAACAATCGATTGTTGGGTTTAAACTATGCATGGTAAGAAATGTAAGAATGGAATTTATTGCTGTCTGGGGCATTCCACATTAAGTGGACAGGTAAAAAAAGTTGCTTTTTTCGATTTTAGTTTTTTTGATAATATTACACTTAGATCCTGGACCCAGATAAAAAATGCGGGGCAGTCCCCAGAGAATGTTTAGGGAATACTTTCGCATAAATTGTTTTATTTATCAGTAGAAAGTACTATCATGTATATGGTGAAATACAATACTAGTTTATTGCGCTATCGTACCCAATTATTGCAATTATTTTACTTAAAAAAGTTTACACAGAGAGATATATATACTCTTTGTATATAATTATATAACTATAATGTATACTAATAATGCACGGAGGTATATCTATGTACATATATACACAGTATACATATAGTTCATGGAAAGCGTTCGGTGATGATGACGCGAGTTTCACGCTTTTTGTTCACCCAAAAAGTACACATATGTACACAGTTTGCATATAGTTCATGGAAAGCGTTCGGTGACGATGACGCGAATTCCGTGATTATTGTTCAGCCAAAAAGTGCTCAACGCGCTTAAAGAAGTTTTCACTTCAAAAAAATTTTTACAATATAAAGTCTGATTAACGAGATAAGGGACTTTGAAGTTTTGAGTAACCGGCAGGTATGTGATACTTCTAATCCCATTACTCAGTTTTAAAAAGTTACAATAAAATAAATTATGCAGTGGAATTTATACTTCGTTTAACGAGCTTTTTAACTGTATTTTTGGATATTAAGATATCTTTTAAGTTTTGAATTTAACAAACTTAAAACTCTTATATTTTTTTCTAAAAATATCTAATAGTGTGTAGATAATCCTGGCCAATTTACATAATGGGCGTTAGAAGTGATTATAGGATAGGAGCTAGGACGGTTACAGTGACGAAGCGCGGCGACCGGCGCTACCATGAGCCTACATGCACTATCCATCAATTAATAGCGTACCTTATTCCGTTAAATAAGTTTATCTAGATAACTATTTAATGATATATTATAGGTTTATTTATATTTTTTACAATTATATAAGCTTCACACACTAGCCTCGCTGAGTTGAGTCGTATCTAATCGCAGAAATTCTCATTTACTATGAAACTGCGTCCATTAGCGACGCGCCGAATCAAAACGCTCGCGCGCATTGCTCGACAAGCGTATTTTTTCTCTGATGCGTTTCGATTCGACTCGGCGCGCCTCATATCGACGCGGGTAAGCGAATGCGTGCCGACGTGTTTTTACACTTTTAGGTGTTTCCTCTTTTTTGGTAGATTTAGGCCAATCAGGTTGAAATTTTAGTGGGTGAAAATACCTAAGTAGAATTTAGTATATTGCGGTAAAAGATTACATTAGGTATATTATAAATTAGATAATATTATTATATTCAACATTAACAAAAATAAATAAAAAATCAAACATGATGATAACGATACTTAAAGAATTACTTAAGTCCTTGTTTTGGTTGCTTAAAGTAATTAAAAGCAGTGAAAGTTATATCACTTTTATTTATAAAACTGTTATAACAACAGTGGTTAACAATAAGTGGTAGAATCATAATAACATTTTCAATTGGATGTTAGTAGATTTAGTAGAATTAAATCATTGGTAGAATCTCGTAAAAGAAACGTAATCACGCTGCTTCTATTACTATTCTGTTTATATATGTATTAATAAATTTCTACTTAATATATATTTAGTTGATTAATACTTTTTTAATAATCATTAAAACCTTATTTAAATAAAAAGAAAGAGAAGAAAAAAATACGTGAAGTGTGTGTGCCAGTGGATTGACAAATCATCATAAAACTTTACAAAAAACAAGAAATCATCACCATCAAAGAGTTACCTACAAAACCGCTGCTCGCATGCATGAAATCATATCATATTCATAATAAGACTGTGCCGGCCGGCTTCGCGAGTGTTCTGAAAACCGAACAATTCTTATGCAAGGACCGTGCAAGTGCTAATACTAGAAAGAATACACCGGTGAGTTCACTAAAACATTAAAAAATATACAGTCCACTTTCTTGACCATGTATCGTTCAAAATGAATGAAGGAAGAACTGTTGATATGACTTCTTCAAAAATATATAGAATTGTATAGGTATCAAAAAGTATTTCAAATAAAAACATTACTCAGTTCGAGCTATCCATCCCATAAAACAACCTACTTCGATAAAGAGTTGCGATGAATGAATAATTCGATTCGATTCGTCTGAAATGGACGCACAGGAATATATGCGACTCGACTTGACTCGAATCGATTCGGCTGTAGTCGACGCAAGGCTTTACTTGTGCGTTTTACTATTATACCTTCAGTAGTCAGAATGAAGTCATGGTAATTTTGTGCCATTGAGTCAAATCTGCTTTAAATATGACCAAGACATAAATTAGTTCATTACGTAGCAACACGTGCAAGTATTGCAACACTTTTATTTTATCTATACAAATAATAAAATTGATGTCTCTTTGTAATGTCAAAATAACTAAATAAAACTAAATGCATATGAAAGTATATACGATACATATAACAAAACACCAATTTTTTAAATTTTTGTCTGTCTATCTGTTTGTTCTGGGTAATCTCCGAAACGGTTGGACCAATTTTGACGGGGTTTTGACTGGCAGATAGCTGATTTTATAAGGCGTAACTTAGGCTAATTTTATTTTAGAAAAATAATTACGGTTCCGCACAAATTACAAAAAAACTATTCATGTTGAATCAATTCGGGTGCTTAAATGGCTTTCGCTGAGTAAACCATAAGAGATATATATTAAATTAATGTACTACATAATTTAAGATATTAGAAAAACCTACAAAAAAGTCAGCGAGTGTATATGTTCCACAGTAAGTATTTTTGTCTTTAAATTAGCCGGGATCTGGGGAGCAAGGTTCGCGCGGGCATTCTGTAGTCCACGTGAGCGAAGCTGCGGGCACAGCTAGTAAAAAATGTTTTTAGTTGTTGGCATAATCTTTCTTGTATAATAGTTACAATGGTTGTGCGCATGTAAGTTCAATAAAACAAATGATTGTATATACAATCCTATCTCTACTGATACAGTTTTCCAAACATACTGCCTCTTTCAATAGAAAAATCTGTTTTCATTTCTTGCTTATTATTAAAAAAGGGTACATTTTCAGAAATACGAATCTGATTCTAAAGTTTTTTTTTTTCATTTATACAAAGGTAGCTTCTCTGTGAGTGACATAGGGTGTTTTTTATACATAGATATTAAACTTTATATTATAATAATTAAAATGAATGAAATTGTAATCGAATACTAATTTTTAATATAATATTTTACAAACAAATAATTTTAAATATTCTACAAACTTAATTGCACAATAAAAACCAACGTAACTACTTGGATAGAACAGAATAAGAGTACATAAATAATTAGGGTAACATAAAAAAATCTCAATTTATATTTGAAATCCACGTTGTTACATTAATCATCTATTTTCTTTTCTTAATGGGAAAATAAGCGTAACACAGCACCCAGAACTCGTTCGTAAATCCAGAATTAGAATAAATTTCTCTCGAAACGAATTATTTCACTCTCAAACTCAACAAAAGGTTGAAACCGAACACCCGAGTTTTAATGAAATGTTTATTAATTTAAATAAACACACCTATAAAACAATAGCTTAATAGAGTTCTCTTATTAAATAAATCAAAGGGAAATAATTTTACAAAGTACGCCCTGATTCACGTACCCTGTAATGGAATTTTCTAGACAAGATTTCAAATATTGTGATGAATTTTTTATAGCCAAATAAGATGATAATTCCATTTGAAAGGTACAATAGAAGAAAGCACTATATCGGTGTTGGATTTAAATGTCCGTTATTAAAATTAGAACTAAATGAGTTACAAAGACATCTCAAAATATCAGCAGTTCATGACAATTTTATTAAAGGACAATAAAAAACAATAGGATTTATGTTCATTTTTACCTTAATACTCAAGATCTCTGACAGCTTCTTGTTCAATTGTCAGGGCTAGGAATCGTCTAGTCTAAGATGAGCTATCACCCTTAGCTTTCTCATAAGACATTGAAGACCTAGGGTTGTTAGTTTACATGAATAAAAGTTTTAAGTTTAGAGCTAGAATAGGGCTATAAGGGTTATTCGTTTTCGTCATTTTTTTTTTTTGTTATTTTTCAATACTCCACTAATTTAGAGATCTAAGCATCCATGATAACGCGGTAGATATTTAATTCATATTGTCAACTTTATTTTTCTTCAACATAACTTTAATTAAGTACATATACCAGGTAATAAAGGATCAATTAAAATGTGACTCACATTATTCGATATGTGGTATATCATCATCGTCATTTCGTCCTCAGTTTGACGTAGGCTTTCCCACCTGTCATTTGCTTCTCTTATCTAGCGGATTTTTGCAACTTTCACCAGTTCGTTAGTCCACTTTGTGGTGGGTCTGCCAACGATGCATCTTCATATGGTGCACACACGCGTAATCTAATCTTTCTGGATTACCTACAAGTCATTTTTAACTTACAGTCAAGCACTGGCACTAAACCGAAGCTCACTTAAGATCAAACTGAGAGATAGAACACGTCACAATAAAATATGGAAACAGACAAAAGTAATATATGCATTATCTTTCAACCGAAGTTTAAAATGGAGATAGGCAGGTCACGTGGTTCGTAATACCGACGCGACGACAGATAGACAAAGATCGCAACACTATGGAGCTGGCCTCACGGTTACAGACGCTGAGGTAGGCCAAGACGAATTAGAGACTATCGCAGACAAGAGCTGGTCGGATGTTGCTAAAAATCGTGACGCTTGGCATTCTTTGGAGGAAGCCATTACCCAAAGCGGGGCCTACATAACTTAATTAAACCTCTTCCTATAATAATATTACTTAATCTTTTTTTAAATGAACCACATTGCATGTATATTCGTTTTATGTAAGTTACTGGATCATTTAATCACTGAAGTAAACTAGCACCCCTACTTAAACCATACTAATGAAGCATCTCAGTTCAAAATAAAACGGTTCCATGATGTCCTTTCTTCGGTAATGAGCGCAGTTTCTTTGCGCGTATAATCTATTGTTGAGCCTCGCCGGTCCTTTGTTGTAGTGATAAGCCAATCTCCGACACTGTATCCATCTGGTACAGAATTGGAATTGATTCTGAATCATTGTTCAGCCGTGCTAAGAACAAATCTTTATACTTCAAAGTCATATCGTGACCTAATTTTTTATTACTTCAAAACTATGAAATGATACACAAAAGTCATCTTGATTGCTAGAATAGTATTAAAGCTGACTTTACTAAGAAGCTAACTGAAGCGTTGATTGAAGAATCATTGACCACTTTTGCAGGAATGATTTATAATGTTGAATTTGGTGAACATCGAAAGATTAAAAATTAAGCTTGTAAGGATTTGTAGAGATCAATGTACATTTACTAATTGGAATTAATTTAGATACGCTATCGGAAGACGATCTAGTAAAACATCTTGCGAAATTCTAGACACTTCAGAAATGTAATAAAAGCAATTAAATGTCAGAAATAAATATGTATTCAAGTGTAGAAGGTTATCCATTTAAATATAATTATAGACTTGATATCCTATCAATCGTACCTCACGGTCGAGATACTTTAACTCATTACACTTGATCCGGATTCCCGCTATTGGAAAAATAAAATTATTTTCGGCAAATCGTATTACGTCCTCAATTTCTCTGAAAGGTCTTCTAATACACAATGATCCGGTAATGCCCAGTGATGTCTCTTATATTGGGAGCTTAATTACTTTCTCTGTTATTTGTGTTTCTGTTGTATTTTAAGGATTTTTATGTGTGTTACCCGATTGCGAAAAAGGAGCGTTATGTTTTTCGAGGGTATGTATGAATATATGTATGTCGATTTCTTTGACACGTACTGTATTGATGTATTGCTCAATGGATTTTAGTATACGAGGTGTCGTTAGATACGTCTTAATTGTGGGAGTGACATAGGCTGTAAAATATATAAGTAGGTACGACGTCTGAGAATCAAATAATAAGCAAATATAGAAAAATATAATTTTTAATCGTGTTTTTTGCTGCAGTCGGGCTTTTTGTTTCCTTTTTAATAATTTAGCTTTTTAAATAGTCTCTTCCTTTTACTCCGCATTTATATATTTGGTAAACACAAATTGCTTATACATTAAATTATTATTATGAATGATGTATCTACTTTTTCGATTGTTCCTGGCACTTAAGCTTTGTTGGCAAATATTTCATATTCCTGTATAGGTTTTGAAAAGTACTTTCTAGTTATCTCTTGTTACGCCATTAAATAAGAGGAATCGATTTGGAGAAACTTCAATGATCGAATGCGAATATTAATTTCAATGCCGCAATGTGTTTTTAATATTCAATTTATTCTTATTTGTGTATTAGCGGTGCCCCGTGGCTCTACACTCGTTTTGACACAGTAATTATCTTCGTATTTTTTTTTATTTACTCCTATAATAATAATTCTTATACCTAGTATTAAGTATGTCAGTACATGAAATTACATATGCCTCTTAACTACAAAATTTCACCAAAATCGGTTTAAAAGTAATTTAAAAAAATATTTCTAATAGTAATGATGGGTCAGTGGAAGCATGTACGGACACCGCATCGATCGACATGAGTTTGAATGCCTTCAATGAGCCTGAGCTTTCTGTGTAAGAAACCATCATGCATCAGCATGTCGATATGATATTATGTAATTCCCGCCTGGCTAGCTACTTCCCCTCAAGTGGAAAATCTGTCGCCAAGCACCAATAGGTGTGTTCCGGCAGCTGCACTTGAGCGCCAGTTTCTTCAATAGGGTTCATTGTTACTTAACATGAACGATATAAAATATATTATTGGTAATTCTTATAACCGAGCCAATTGAGTAATAACATATGATTGTCGTATACAACAAGTCCTCAAAATTGACCTAACCATTTTTGACTTAAATTCGGATATACAAACAGACAGATAAAGAAAATTTAATGTCGTATTCGTTATCAGTATTGTTTAGTAGATGTGACAGAACTACATATTTATTAACATAGATTCCCTTTAAGAATTAAATCAAACCACAATATTCGTTAACCAAACCTCAAAGGTAATTTCACTTCAACGAGAATTTGTTAAAAATATAAAACAATTTCATTTATTTATAATATTAATACGTGAAACAAAAACTTTCGATGCCTTTTTAAGCGTATTGCGTTCACGGAAGACTGGGATTTGGCATGGTTAAAGTTTATATGAAAAAGAAATGCAGAAAGCTAAAATGTATCTATAATATCTGTTACTAATATATTAAATTAAATAAATTAATACTGCGAATCCTAAACCGACCAGTGCTATTGAAATTAGACCTCCAAAATATTAACATTGTCAGTCAACGAAAAGTGACAGCAAGTGATGTAGATAATGCTCATTGTTTAGGTTTATGAATACTGCAAATGTCAAACAGAAAATAGCCGATGACCAAAAAGTAGCTGGTCCAATGTCGACCTTAGGGCGATCGCTAGTTTATTATTAAACAAGAAAAAAAACGATGAAATACCTGTAGTAACATCGAACATGTAAAGTCAAATGAGGGAATTTACAAAAATTGCTCTGGGAATTTGGGATTTGACTCGTGACGTTGGAACAGCCTCTCCGAAATTCATCTACATTTACCGGAGAATTTCGACGGAATGCCATCTAGGCTGAGGTTGTTCGTGAATTTACATCCTCCTTAGAAGTTATTTGGCAAATCAAAATAGAAACGGCTTCGATTAATATTGTTAGACACATTATAATTTTGTTTCTACGATGCGTATGTCTGAATCAAGAAGGACAGAAAGCCTGTAGACTATTGAATAGCTTATGAAAATGTATCTACACTTCAGATAAAACCAAGTACATACAGATAACTGAGTCGTATATCGTCGATTCTTCGATTTCTTGGTGTATCTTCGAAGTCAAAGTCTAAGAAATTAAAATGAGACCAGTCTTGAGGTACTCATTTCCAACGAAAAAAGAACCGTCTAAATCTGATCATAAACAAAGAAGTTATTAAGCTGATCATCCATAAAAAATATATTCGAATTGAGAACTTAATCCTTTTGAAGTCAGTTAAAAATCAAAGGCGGTAATTTAGTTCTGACCGATATATAAATTAGTAGTTAATTCAAGAAACTCTAAAACTATAATACAGTTAATTATATCCATTGCTAATATTTTACTATTATTTTTACTAAAAGCTAATAGTAAAGAATTTGCCATAAGTGTCTATGGATACTATTGTTTATTAGATTTTTTTTTGTATTCCCTAATTATCGTTCAGACCTATAATGTATTTTGCTGTGTTTTATTTTATATGACTCTGTTACCTCTATCTGCTAGGTTTTATATTTTTTGTACCTAACACCAGACTCGGTTTCATTAACCAAAGTGCTATTGACTCGCGCCTTTTTGTATTTTTTTTACTTTTTTATATTCCTGAGCAATTTATTTAATGACCGGAACGCGAACGCAGCTATCGATGCCGATGTACCGGGCGTGAATTATATCGATAGGATTAAAAACGTATAATTGCACTTTCATAAAATAATGATGATGAAATTATGATAAACCAGACACAGTGTCTTGCTATTGTGAATCGCTTATTGCCGATAAATCCTCATCCCTCGAAGCAGTCTCTTTACTTCTTGGACTGTATATTACTTACGATCAGATGAAATAAAGCAGTTGAAAAATAAAGAAAAACATAATTAATATGTGACATAAATAATAAATAGAAACACCAGCCTGATAGTGCCCCATACAAGGTAAAGGCATCTTCTCGTCAGTACGCCAACCCACGACCTCTTGGCGATTTCAAACGCCGAGAAATCCACAAGTTCTAAATTATTCACAAATATTACTACTAAGAGATAATTTCTCAAGCGTTCAGGTTTCATCACGATATTTTCTTTCGCCGTCATCTAATATTGTTACCAATTTAAATTAGTAAATGTAGGCGAATTCTGAAAAATAATTAGCTTTATATGTGCGTACATTAGATCTATACTTCGCCGGTTTAACCACTCGATTACCACGACTAACAAAAAAAAATTAAATCAAAATAATATCCTAAAGCCGAACTCATTTTGCATGCGTTTTGGTGCGATTTGTTCGCTTTGTGCGAATGCGTTCATAAACGCACGAACCATTCCAATACTTGAAGTAATTATAATATATAAAAGAAAGTGCTTCTCACACTGGATGCGCTTTAGCGAGTTCACCGCGAATCATATCTAGCGTTTGAAGGCGGATTCAAGCATTATTTAACATGGAGTTGGACTAATTGTGTCGTGGTTAGATTACCGTCACTAGAAATGAAGAAAATGAAAGGAGAGGCGAAACGCTTGCGTTAATACGAGCGAGTCGAGAGTCGGATGTATTGCAATCGATTTACGCGCAAACTTTAAACTCGCGCGATGCTTGTGCCCGGGGTACCTCGCCAACGCACGTATGAATTCGCGCAAGCCGATTTGTGGCGAAATCGCTCCTTGTGGACACTGTCTTAGACGTACTTGTATGCACTTATAGTTCTAATGTCCGAAGCCGATCTGATCTTGTTGGAATAACATGATGTTGTCTTTAGGTCGGGGAAAAATATTCTTCGCATTTTTATATGAAAACTCAAGACAGTATTTTTCGAAGTTTATTTACATTTATTTACAGTATATATGTGCCGTTTTGTTCGATGACTTTCTGACATTTTGTAGGTAGAGACATCATCCCGCTGCAGTAGAAACTTTGGAACTTCTCATCAAAAAAACGAGACAAATTGTTTTGGCAGTCCTCTCTTGATATTAACCTTACAGAACCAAAAGAATTCTGAATATACCGAAACAGGTGAAAATCTAAAGGTGCAAGGTCAGGGCTATATGGTGGATGCACTAACACTTCCCAGCCAAATTCTCTTAATTTATGCTGAGTGGTTAAAGTTGTGTGTGGTCTAGCGTTATCGTGATGAAAGACCACACCCTTCCTGTTGATCAATTCTAGCCGCTTTCTCTCAACTGCTTCATTTAATCTCATCTGTTGTTGGCAGTAGAGATCCAAATCGATGGTTTTGCCGGGCGGTAAAAGCTCATAATGGACAATGCCCTTCCAGTCCCGCTATACACACAGCATCACCTTATTTCGAGTTAGCCCAGGTTTAGCCAGAGTTCCCCGGCCAACAAGTGCGAGAAGTACACCGTGGGGTTTTAGTCGGTAATAGACCGACATACCCTTCCCTTGAGCGGCCCGACTCGGGAGATGAATCCAAAGCAGGATTTCCCCACGATAAAAAAAAAACTTAGCCACAGTCTTTGAAGCCTGGCCAACCTTTGATCACGACCTTTTTCGCACGTTCTTCTCGTACGTGATCCACTATTCATCGCCAGTTATCAATCTCTTCAAAAACGGCTCGGTTTCATTACGTCTCAATAATGAATCGCAAAATAGTACACGGTTCATTAGGTTTCTTTCAGTGAGCTCGTGTGGCACCCAAATATCGAGCTTTTTAGTATAGCCAGCATTCTTCAAATGGGTTAAAACTGTTTTGTGATCAATTTCCAGTACTTCAGCTACATCGTAACTACTAATATGCCGATCTTGCTCCACTTTTTAAAAAATGGCGTCCATTTTATTCGTAACAGGGCGACCAGACCGAGGTGCATCTTAAACATCAAAATTTCCGGACTGAAAATGTTTGAACCAACTTTGTGCTACTCGTACTGACACTGCACTAGGTCCATAAATATCACAACTTTTTTCGCTTCTTGAGTTGCGTTTTTGCCTTTTCGTAATAATATTTGAAAATGCATCGAATTTCTTCATTAAATTCACTAATTTTTACAGAATGAAAAACAAAAAAAAATAGCGGAATACAACTTTTTTTATTATTTTTAATGTAACCTTTTTAATGATACCAAAACCAGCCAGATACAAATAGTACAGCCAAATAAATTTTATAACAAGTTTATACCTACGTTATGCGAAAACAATTTTTCCCCGTATAATGTATTTACATTGCAAAGCATTGACAGAAATATGAAAATTAAATAAAACAAATAAAAATCATAGAAAAACGGTATATTGGTCACACAGCATAGCACCGATAAAATCAGAAGTTTAATTTTCTGACAGAGAAAAATGTAACCAGTGTGCACACTTAATTTGTACGGACAGTGTCGTATGTTAACGCATAATACAAATTCGTATGCAATGTGAACATGTCCTTAATCTCTACTAATAATCTTAAATGTCAACCATAGACTTGCTTAATCTAATTATATCAAATCCGGACGTTTAACAGATCGCGAAATTAAATTCAGACGCTAGAGATGCGGATGTTTGATTTCAATCTAGGCGAAATTATTTGATTATGGATTATGGTGACGTTTGAGAATCGCATCAGGTTTTTGGTCTTGATGGGTATTTTTAGTTTCATGCCTATACTATCAGCTATGAAAAATAGTGTCGGTTCACACTGTGCGAAGAGCGTAACTCAAGTAATTCAACATTACGAGTGTGAAAGAGAAAATATAAATAATGTTACAAAATATTGACTATTCAACTATTTCCTTGGTAAATGCTTTATTAACTAAATATTATAAAATATAAGTAGATAGCTATATTCATTTGCTCGTTGATCTATAATTTTCTGTTAAAAATTGTCCCTTGTAAGATCTTCATTTTTTAAAACCGTTAATACTTTGTGGCCGTCCTGTCGATATTTTAAGTCTTGTTACTATGGATAAGAATATACTATGTATATGATAAATAATCATAATAATTGTATAACATTGTTTTTAAATCTGGAGTTCATATTATTTTTTTACATAATATTTAAAAGTTTTTTTTCTTTTCTAAAAAGCTGATTTATCTAAAAACGAAACAAGATATTCTTAATAAGGGCCGTTTTATATCCGTGCTTATTTTACACATAAAGTGTTGATTTTTGAAACAGACATCAAACACATTTTAGGTTCCAAAAGTGTCTAAATACAGATTTTTACGTTAATAATTTTAAAGCTTTTGAATATTCATAGAACAATATACAGCTCATTCATCATGTTTGAGGTATAATTTATTAAAATTCTCTCTTAGCGGTTGTGTATGTCACTCGACTAAACCTCGTGCAAATTTTCAAGGTTCTAAATCCAGCGGTGTGAGCATATGTATGAATTAATCCAAGCACTACTTTCTTAATATAACTGAGGATTGTGGAACTAAAACCATCTAAATCTATTATGGTCTCGGTTAGATTTTTTTTAAATCTTACTTTTGTAATATCGTCTAATCGGTTTATCAAACCTTTCGATCAGGAAGTGATTAAATCAACTTTATGTTTTTAAAAATGACCTTTTATAATGTGCACCTAATCAAAATAAAAAAAAAACACTATATTCAAACTAAGTTAGTGCACTTAAGATTCGGAAAATATCTCAGTCATCGAGAAGACCTAGCAAGAAACTCTCTTTTCTAGTGCCTTTCTATCGATTATTTATAATCATTTATTTAGATACCAAACAATTGTGTCCCTTATAAAAACATATGAATCGAAAACGGGTGAACTCGAATTAGCGCGAACTCTAAACAATTACCGCGGACCCTTCGTTTATACTAAGTTTTAACCCGAAAAACAATCAGGTCACCCGCCGCGGGAGAGACGCGATAACCAAAAATTTTAACGGCTCGTTAACGTCCCACGTCCGTCGAAGTTTGGGGTGACCCGGGAGTGCCCCGGAATGATTTCCCTACGCGCCCGCTAACTACCGCTAATCAGGAGTTTCTGGCCCGAGTTGGACCCGTTCTGCAACGTGACCGGAGCGGCAGGCGGTCACAGGTGTGCCCGCACGTGACTGCTTTATTTAACATCGTTATTATAAAATTAATTTATAAATATGTATTTTTACTAATAGGTATACTAATATAATAAAGCGGAAAAGATTTTTTGTTCGTTTAAGCACGCTAATCTCTGGAACTACCAGTCGGATTCGAAGAATTCTTCTTGTATATGATACCCAGACTCTCAAGAAATCAAGAGGTAGCCTTAAATATTGATTTTTGTTACGTAAGTCGGAAGTCGAGTCCCTCCCGAACTGCTTTATCCGCGTACACTGGCGTAATCGTTAATAATACGTAAGTACAAAATCCTACAATAATATCGGTCCTTAGTATATCTAAAAAAAGTCACCAATAGCGTATGCTTGTCTCATATACATACTATAAGGTATTTTGTGACAAAAATTTGTTGAATATGAAAAAGTGATATATTAGCAATATTTTTAGACATGGCATATTAATCCTTACGAACAAAAGTTACTTCATCATGAAGACAATTTTGTGAAGTTAAATTTTGCTCTTTAGAGTATGCTATTTGGACACATAGTTTAGGAGATAATGAAAATTTTAAATAATTTGTACTTGCGGTAAGTACAAGATTATCAGCTCTTTTCTAGTCGATAAAGATGTGAGCATCTACAACTGAAAGGTTTGATCGAGTCGAAAATTCTGTGACTACAATGATATTACAAGCGCATGGCGACCTTGACCTGATGCCTAACTCCTCACCAACTTACACCAGAGACATCGTGTTTGGGCTTATTGGAATGGTCTCAATGTATAAGTTACTGAGGTCGTGATATTATTATTTTTTTTTACTTTACCCTGTCTCAAATATAATTTTAACGATGACACCTCTGACGTAGCTTACACTCAACAGGAGTCTATTATTTCTATAGTTTCATTTAAAAACAACATTACTAAATATAAAGGCTAAGTGGTATATGACCGCATTATAGGTCTAATGGGCCGCGTGGATATCGCTGTGGGCCCATTTAGAGGCCATTCCCGATCATTCGGATCCATTTTCGGCAATAAGTTCCGGATAACGAATAGGGCTGCCTGATTAGCTGAAAATAATGCAGAAAAAATTAACATCGAATGTATTATGAAAATCACAATAACATCTAGAAAACTCTTTTTAAAATATATTTCAAGGTCAATATTTTGGGGAGTCTAAGTTCAATGGCACTGGTCATTTTAGGATTCGCAGTATTCATTTGTTTTATTTAATATATTCGTAAAAGATATTATAGATACATTTTAGCTTTCTGCGCTCCTCCTCCATATAATCTTTAACCATGCTAAATCTCACAGTCTTCCGTGCACGCAATACGCTTAAAAAGATACCGAAAGCTTTTATTTTGCGTATTAATATATAAATATATTATTTGTTATTGGTGTTATTAACAAAGTTTAATAACGTGCCAAGGTCGGTACCCTTCCTTTTCAGATTTTGTAAGCCTTTACCAACTATATTATTGAGCTATGTGCTATGTTGGGTTTTGGAAGAACTGCATGGTTCCAACCAGGTATGATCTCTGAAATCACACTTATTGGAACTAATTTTTATGAAAATTGACAAATAAAGCTATATCTATACTTATATCTATCTTTATCGTTAAATCTTTAGTTCTATCTGTACATGTTTCCATACTTTCTGATAGGCACTCTTTAAAAGGGATTCCTAATTACGAATATCCTATTAAATTTATTTTGTCTGTTTGTCTGTCTATTCTGTTTGTAAGTATGTCCGGATTTATCCCAAAATTGGCTCGAACGATTCTTATAAAAATGTGTAGACAGGAAGCTTTTGTTAGTTTGCTACAATATTTTCAATAATACTTTTAGAAATTGGGGAAAAAGAATTGCCATAAAAATATCATTATATTAATTATTCTTAACAGATTTTTATGAAAATTTTTAGAAAAGAAGTATAAGTCATTCTATAATTAATAAATTTATATACAGGTAAATCAAATATCGGTAATGGTAAATCTCCCATCTTAGCATCACTTGCAGAGTCACTTAGTGAACAAATCAAGTCGAAAATTAAAAAAACCAAGGCAAATTACATGGGCAAAATAATTGCAGAAATTGATAAATACCGACTTTAAAACGATAACTTCATATCGTGGTACATAATGTACTAAACATTATCTGAAACATTTTGAAGCCGATATTTAGCTGTTTTTGCTATTGGTAACCTTTTGGGAAATACGTAATAAGGAGGCCAGTTTTCTTTTCCCAATCTAAGTTATTCATATGAAATGCAAGCCGTAACGTGTTTTTTAATCAATATATCCGGTAAATGTTTCGTCCGGCTAGTGGTATTTTCACTGCCAGACGGTCATAAAATATAAACGATGCTCCTGGTAACCCTAGCAACAAGTAATTGCTTTAAGGAGCCTTTTATTTCTTTTTTACCGTTCCGCTTTCGCGATTTATGCGTTTAGATAGTGCTGAAAGATGCGGTTGATAAATAAGGTACTTACCCAAGTTTTATTCCGCTGGTTTCACTTTTTTTTTTCAAAGAATTAACACAATTTCACACACTTCCATTTAATTCCTATACTAAATAAAACTTACGGTAACGAAACAGCTGTAATAATATGTTGAAGATAAAAATGGTTAATGTGAGTCCTCCTTAGAAGATAGGCTTACCCCATCGCGGACTTTTCTCTTGGCTTTTTAATGAACTATAATTCTTTGGAACATTATTTTGATGCATCTCATAAGGTTTATCCAGCGTAAGTTATGTAAGCGCTCGAAAATCATTTTTTGACAACTTGATTACAAATAATTGAATTTCCTCTACTATACAAAAACTTAATTGGAATATATTGTATACAGAAAACCTTCTGTAAAAAAAGTTCTAAATTTTAGTGAAAACCGCATCAAAATCCGTTACGTAGTAAAGATCTAAGCGTACACATCGGACAGACAGCTAGAAGCGACTTTACCTTATACTATGAATAGTGATGATGATTGATGATAATTAAGATTTATTGAGAAAAGTTTTAGCTTATTTATCAAGGAAGGTAAATTAAAAGTAAATTAGGAAGCTATATTACTTCACGCTAAGAGCCTAGGAAGCATAGCAGTATCCATTAATGTGAAGCATTCTGAATAACTGTAGACAAGGACAGAAAGATAAAAACGACAGCGCGTTGGTCTCGGCACGATGGACAGTTCCTCGAATAAATATATATTATACTAGCCTAGCTGTGCCCGCGGCTTCGCTCACGTGGACTACTGAATTCCCGCGCGAATCTTGCTCCTCCGCTCCCGGCTATTTTAAAGACAAAAATGTTTATTGTGGGTATTTCTTAGAAAATAGACATATACTCGCGCTGACTTTTTTTGTAGGTCTTTTTAATATGTACAATTATTTAGTGGATTAATTTGCTATATCTCTTATAATTCACTCAGCGTAAGTCATTTAAGCGCCCGAATTGATTCACCATGACCAGTGTTTTTGTGCGGAACCCTTATTCTTTTCTAAAATAAAAGTGGCCTAAGTTACTCCCTATAAAATCAGCTATCCACCAGTGAAAGTCCCGACAAAATCGGTCAAACCGTTTTGGAGATTACCCGTAACAAACAGACAGAGAGACAAAAAATTTAAAAATGGTGTTTTTGATATAGGTATCGTATATACTTTCATATGCATTTAGTAAAAAACTGTTATTTTAACAATACAAACAGACATTTCAATATTATTAATTTGTATAGATAACAACATAATATTACATTCGTAAATGTTATTGCAAGTCCCCATACGCATTAACTCAACCCGTCTCGATCGCCGGTAAATTTATTGAGGAAATGAGTTCTGGGGGACTTCCCGCACCAATGCCATATGCCCCTACTATGACCGAAATACAATCCATATTGAGTTATGTTTATTACATGTAATACATATTACGAAAAGTTGTTTTTTTTATTTAATTCCTGTCTTATCTGATATGGAGATTGTTTTTATTCATCGAAGTAAATTTATGCACTGAAAATGTCAAGGTTTTTTTTTAACTGATTAACTGATTGATTCACTGGGCTTGTAAAAGTCAAAGCGTGTCGCGTCGTTTCTATTAAACTCATGTCGACCTAATTGTTAGAATTGTTAGGTTGACCTTAAAATTTAAAATAAAATAAAATAAATTTAATTAATCATTTACGAATGCAACTATTTAAACATTCGCGAACGCGAATTGTTAAAATGTGAATGTGCCTATGTGAATCAAAAAAGGTATTAAAAAAATTGTTTGGCCTTACCTTTCATTTTTATGAAGTTTCAGTTACAATCAAATCAATTTAAATATATAAATATTAGTAATCAAATTTAAAACCGATTAATTTTATTTTAAAAATACCTAATTACCTGATTTCTAATGATAATGAGGTATTATACCTCATTATGTGATTTCACAATGGCTCATATATATAACTCCAGCTGCATCGTACTTTAACATTATAAATGTGAATGTTTGTGTGTTTGGATGTTTGTTACTCAATCACGCAAAAACGGCTGAACAGATTTGGACGAAATTTGGCACACATATCGTTCACAACCTGGGTTAACACAAAGGATATATTATATTGTGACTTGTGGGCGGTAAATAATGAATTACAAACTAGAGTCTATTAGAATCCCGAAATCGAAGACTGAGGGTTTTAATGAGTCGATGTTCATAATTCCTGTACCGCTCGTGTAACATAAAAAGTTTTTCATCACATTTGCGAGTAATGAATATTATTTCACAATACTAGTCGACTCAACAACTACAAAATTTGTGAAGAGCGGTTTTTGCGGTTGGTGGGTTAGTCTTCCATAGATAATACAAAAATGTTGCGTTCAGAAATGTAAACGGCTTAAAGACGCATACAATTGATTAAGCCCTCGGGTTTTATTTACAGGGCACCCAAGATAGCCTGCATGACACTGTTTACGTGAGAGTGTGATGAAAGTGTTAACGAACATTATCTTCTCTTTTGTTTTCCGATATCCACGCGAAAGAAGTCGCGAATACAGCAAGTTAATAATAATTGTTCTCAGCGAGTTTTCCTCGGTAGAAGCGCGTTTTCCTTTCAAATATAGCTTCAATTCAGCTTTCATTTCACACAGCAGCATGTCTTCAGGTCTAGATTGTACATCGGAAGCTGCATCGCCTAAGGAATTCAGGATCACTCGCATTCGCAAATTATTTCCATTGCTTTCTGCGAATGCGAACATTTGTCACATTCTTGGTTTCAATTCCTATAGGAATTTGTGTGAAGAAGCAATATTATCTTCAATAATTTTAATTTCGTTCATGTCAAAACACTTTTTCGGTAACTGTGGTTTTTTATTACTGTTTAACACATAAATAGAGTTCTAATATAGTTGTGTATTATTTCAAATATATTTAACGTATTTAACTTATATTATTATTTAACAAAACGTACTAAAAGCAAACTAATTATAGGTAAACACGACATAAGCTATTTACGTGTTATACAAGGTGTCCAGAAAGGGTATCGGGTATTTGTAAGTTCAATGAAACAAAAATTATTTGTATGCAATAAAAAAGTTTATTGTTTATTATTAGCATATGAATTGGAGAATTATTTAGAAAAGATGATGTTATCCAAATGATGACCGTTACGTTGCTGGCACTCTTCTAAACGGAAACGAAGATTGGCGATAACACGTTGACACATAGCTATCGATATTGCTGCCATTTCTGACCTGATGTTTTGCTTTAACTGGGTTAGATTCGTCGGATTGTTTTGATAAACCTTACTTTTAAGGTATCCCCATGCAAAATAGTCAAGCGGGCTAAGGTCGGGGCTTCTGGGAGGCCAGTTGATGTTACCCCTTCGCGAAATGACTTTATTAGGGAATAATTCGTTAACAACTTCCATTGAGTCATTTGAGGTATGGCAAGTGGCCCCATCTTGCTGGAACCACGTTCTTGAGTTGAAACCTGCAAACTCCTGCAACTCTGGGACCAAAAAATTTCGCAACATATCGCAATAACGGTCACTATTGACATTAATTGCTCGGCCTCGTTTATCTTCATGAAAATAAGGACCAATTATGCCTTTAGCAGACATAGCGGCCCAAACAACGACCTTTGGGCTATGCAGGGGTCGTTCATGCTTTCGTCTCGGATTCTCCACTGCCCAGTACCGACAATTGTGCTTATTAACATGACCATTCAGGTGAAAATTTGCTTCGTCACTGAACAGTATGTTGTTAAAGTTGTTATATCGCTGCAGCATTTCGTTCGCAAAATTCAGTCGATTAGCATAGTCCTTATCCTTCAATTCTTGAACCAATTGAATTTTATAGGCTTTTAGATGTAAGTCTTTCTTTAAAATCGAATGTAAAGACGATTTTTTGATGTTCAACGCTTGGCTTCGCTTTCGGATGGATAAAGACGGATTTTGACGAACCGACGCCTCAACTTCTTCAATTGTTTCTTCATCGCGAACTGAACGAGGACGACCACAGTTTTGAATTTTAACTGTCGCACCTGTATTCTCGAACATCCTGATCCATTTCCTAATGCTATCGTCACTTGACGCGTGGCGTGTATGATATTCCGCACGATAGAGACGTTGAGCAGTCACTTTTGAATCACCATTACGATAATATGCTCGTACGCAAAATGCGCGATGCGTCCCCGAGTACTGTTTCATCGTGACTAAAACTCCACAAAATGGCGGACGCCACGAACCCCTCCCCGCACCCTTTAGACGCCCCGCTTCGAATATGGCGCGAAAACAAATACCCGATACCCTTTCTGGACACCTTTAACAATAAAAAAATAAAATACCTTCCTCAAAATAAACTAAGGCTATCTAAAAATATTACAATTTTGTTATATTATTATTCTTTCGCAAGAGAACCAGTGATACACTTTTGCTATTTATTAATATAGATCTTTGTTATTATTTTAATTTTATATATTATATTCGAAGACAATCTAGTTAAACTCTTTTCGCATGTCAGAGCAGACACGAACCACTTTTATACAGCTAGATTTTTACATAAAGGAACGCGAAACTGTACGGGACTTTCACCATGTACTTGTTTTACATTCCTATTGTCCTATATCATTTATCTGCACGTAAAAATTAACATAACAATCTTTGAGCTTCGAAATACCAATACACCACACACCATTACGTGTAAAATATATTTATTTTGGGTCCAAATAATACGTGATATCAGATACCAGAAATTATACCGGTCTCTGCTAGAGGGCGCACATATGAATACAATTCGTTAAACCCTACTGGAACACCGGTAATTGCGTTTTTGTTTATCGTGTTATCATTTGAATTCTGATACAATTGGCAATTATTTGTATGTACGTCTGTACATAATACTATACTAGCTTGCCTCGCGTAAACTATAATATATATATTTTTAACCACCGACACAAAAAGAGTGATATTATAAAATTAACGTGTGTATCTGTTTATCGTCTGTGGCGTCGTAGCTTACTATTGGGATTATGGATATGTGACAGTGTATTCTTTATAATGATTGAAGATTTTATTCATTGGAAGACTGACCCAAGGGCTTCACACCGAGGAACGGACCTAGGCTTGGGTTGCCGCTAGAGAGGGTGGACGTGACGGGTGTGCGGGAGCGAAGTTGACCGCCCGTCCTCTGCGGAGAGAACGGTGGTTACGCGGGCGTGGGCGGTGGCACGCTCTGTTTGGAGAGACGGTGTCGGCGTAGAACGCGTTAGCTTTTTCGGTTTGGTCGGGCGGGTCAGTGAATATATTACGCGGCCGGCGTTTTCTCCGGCAGGCGTTGGGGTCGGGAACATAAGAAGCTGCCGCTTTTATTAAGGGGTTCGCGTGGTTCGACGCGGTGTCGAAATACGAGCGAGAAAGGTGTTTGGCGTATGCTTTTTACATCGTGTAACATTTGGTGTTTATGCAGTCTATACAATACTCGAATTCTACCTAGTTTTTATGACTCGTAGTTCGGGTGCTTTAAACTATCTTTCTCGGAAATAATAAATTAAAACCTTTTTCAAGGGTAAAAATGTGTTCACCAAATGTTACTTAAAAGGAAACAAATACTTTCAGAACAAAACAAATTTAAAATATAATATCTCAAAGAGAATGATTTTTGTAGAGGAACTCAATATTTCAACACTTACGAACGGCTAAACCATTTTTGACATAGTTTTTTTTGTTGTTTGAAATGTGACTTGATCGAGAATGTTCTTAGCTATATTTCAAGAAAATCTTCTATCTTCTATGATAAAAGAAAGAAATTCAGCCGTTCGAAGATCAGTTCGTTTATTGTTAATAAATAAATGTGAGCATCTTCCACAGGTCTGATTGAGTCGATATTTTGTATTCTGTTACTTCAATGATTTTAGAAAAATCTTGACCTGATGCTGCAGCGTCATCTGGAATCCGTAGGAACATACAGCAGAGATATCTTGTTTGGGCTCATTGGAATAGTCTGAAGTCTCAATGAATAGCTTACTTGTGTAGGGAGTTTATTATTGTTATGTCTATTATTAATATATTTATATCAACAAATTTCAAACTTTAATCACTAATATTTGGGCGACGGAGCTTTGCTCGGTGTCTTACAAACAAAAACACCTATGTAGGTATACTTGGAATGTAAAACATTATCTAAATACAAAGTTTCATCGAAATCGTTGGAGCCGTTTCCGAGATACCAATTACATATATACAGTGGTGGTCATATAATTAGAAACACTTTTTATGAATAAAGAAAGTATAACTTCAACGTACAAATGTTCGTAAAAAATATACACATTCAATAATTAATAATCATGCAATAATGTAGCCACTCAAATAAAAAACTCATTTATTGCATAATATATAAAACATATCTTACTTTTAATTACAAAATGAGTCTTACACATGTAGGAGTTTATTTTCTGTTACAGACCGCTTGTACGCCTAATTAGAAACATTTTAAAAAAGCATCCATAGCACGTTCTTTTTTTGAAAATAGAGAATGACATTTCTTTCTTGGCTTTTTCTATTATTTTGCCGGCAATTCAAAATTTAATCTGGATTTTATTTTGTTCAAAATGGGCAAAAATAAAAGTTGTGACGCGTCAACTACGCAAATAATTGTTAGTTTACTATAGATCATAAGTGGACGTACAGAAGAATAGCTGAGTATTTAAATTGTTCTGTTAAGAAAGTTTTTTATGCAATTGATCATTATAAAACACATGGAACCGCTCCCAGAGAAGATACGCTAATCGTTCGTGTTGCTAAAAAACACCGAGAGAAGCGATTATTATTCGCTAAAAAATATGTTAATTGGACGGTACGAGGATGGAAAAAAGTATTATGTTCAGATGAAACAAAAATAAATATGGTAAATTCCGATGGAAAGCGCTATGTTAGACGTCCTGGAAACAATTGCTTTTAATTATAAATACACAAAGAGTATAGTCAAGCACGGTGGCGGTAACATTAAAGTTTGGGGGAGTTTTTCCGGATGTGGAGTTGGACCCGTTCGGAAGATTGAAGGTACAATAAATCAATTGTAATACAAAAATATCTTAGAGCGCGCAATGATTTCCTACTAGAACGATCATTTACCTGTAACCTGGATCTTTCAGCATGACAATTACCCTAAACACACGGCCAATAGCGTCAAATGTTTCCTTAGCTAACAGCGTATTAATTGTATCAAAAAGTGTTAGGTGATACCGAATCTGGTTAAAAAAGATTTCCTATACAAATTCTGCCACCCCTTTCATACCCTTAAAAGGTTGAATTTTGCGAACCTTAAGCAATGCTCGCAATATTTATATTATACAACTAAGATTGAAAACAATCGTACGGCCCGCCTGATGATAAGCGGTTACCGTCGTAGCAGGTATCAAAAGCGCTTTACCGACCTTGAACCTCTCTTCCCCGAGGAACTACTGAAACCCTACTCGCTGACACAACACGAGGTTAATTGCCAACGATCTTCTATAGGATGGAAGTATACCACCAGCTGTGCTGCCCTTAGTAGTGAGAAATCTCCTTTTTGAAACTTCTACTCTAGGTAGCTTCGAATGGTTGATGATGACACAGTCAGAACAATGCCTAAATACTAAAAGAAGCTAGATGGAACAACATTGTCACAAATTAAAAATATCACAGTTACTGCACTTTTCAAATACTCATTAGACTAGTGGTCCTAAATGCGACTGCTGTGCTCGAGGTCCTGGGTTCAATTCCCAAGTCGAGCAAAGTGTTTTTTTATGAAATCCTCAGTGGCAGCTTGGAGTTTGACCTAAAAACATACCCGGCGAACTGTGGGTGTACATTAGTACACATCTGCCTAACCTTTTCGAGGATACAGGCGTGATGGTAAGTTATGTCAAATACTAACTGAGCCCCACAGTTTCACTCGTGTTAAACTTGTTGGAGGAACTGTCCACCGCGCCGTGGCCAAAGCGCACGTAGCGTATCTTTCTTCAAACTTCCTGTATTTCGTGAATCCTGCTCTTCTTCTTGGGGCATTAGCGTGAATATATATAGCCTTTAACCTTCATTAATAAATAAAGTTATAAAACACAAAAATTTTTTTTCACATCTGACTGGGAGGTTCTAGAGTTTTAGCTCTTACAAACAAAAAAAACTCTTAGGCTACCTGTCCACTTAAGTGGAGCGGAGCTGTGGAAATATCGACCAATAGAATTGCATGTCTTGATTTTTATGCTATCCGCGATTTGACTGTATGTTTAAAAATTAAAGTAAGTTATGAAGTAGTATTGGACTATAAATTAAAAACCTCAGACAATAAAATCTGGAAAAGTAATTGTTTATTTATTTAATTTTCCCTTTACAAAATTAATATTCTTGTCTGTGAGTCATGTGATTTGAAACGCGGTTTAGAAATCGTGACGTCATCATTCAGGAAATATGAAGTTAAACTCTGGCGCTTAACTTGTCACTTATATCACACAAAATTACGTATAAAATGAAAGATGACGTCCCGGAACCATAATGCATCGTTTTTTGTGGCGTACTTTTTATTTAGATTAAAAAAGATTTTTAAATCACTTTTATGCTGTATTAATGGAAAAAAAAATTATTCATAGGTATTGTTTTCAACATATGTAGTGTTGAAGACATTTTTTCAAAAGTTGTGAAATTCCGGATTCTATTGGTCGATATTTGCACAGCTCCGCTCCGCTTGAATGGACAGGCAGCCTTAGGCTTTATATTATTAGGTAGTATAGAACAGGGAAGAAAATTATCATCTTATTTGTTAACCTAAACTATTTCTTTTAATTTATTCTGCGATACAGATAGACGTAGCAGCAATCGAATTAATTCTTCGAGGAATAATTAGATTCAACGGCTGAGTAACGCTTGCTCTCCGACAGCCAATAGAGAGCAAGGTAAGCATTCTCGTGTCCATAGGTCAAGGCATAAGAGATTCAACGTGATGGAACAATATCTATAAATCTATTCTACAAATAAATAAAATTGAAGTGTCGGTTTGTAATGTCGAAATAACAGCTTTTCACTAAATGCATATGAAAGTAATACGTTACTTATAACAAAATAAAAAGTTATTTAAAAATCCGTCACGGGATGCCTGGCAGTTGTGAAACATCGAAGGGTTGTCTTGGGACAAAGGGTGTCCTGAAAATTTCCTTGTGGGGATCCTTGGAGGGTCAGTGGAGTTGCAGTGATTATTTTCATAATTTTATAATTCATAGTGGATATATTCCATCATATAGCGTGGTGATGCGTCGCCACGGCCTGTATCGCCACGCCAAAATCAGGTTTACTCTTCGCCTATTGATGTTTCACATCAAAATTTTTGTTTGTCTGTCTTTTTGTTCTGGCTAATCTCCAGCACGATTGAACCGACTTTCACTGGTAGATAGCTGAAGTTTTAAGGAGCAACTAAGGCTGATTATATTTTAGAAAAATAAATTAGGGTTTCGAGCAATAAAATAAATTGAAGTAGCAGTGTCCAATCAGCGCGCGTTCCACACGCAAATTAAAATATTTTGTTTGAAATGTGAACAGCGTGAATTGAAAATTCATTAAACCCCCGACACAAGTAACTTATTAATTGAGACCATTCCAATGAGCCCAAATACTATATCTCTGTTGTAAGTTGCTGAAGAGTTAGATATCCTACGGATTCCAAATGGCACTGCAGCATTACGTCAAGGTTTTTCTACCATTATTAAAAGAGCTGACAATCTTCAAACAGCATAGTTTGACTACTGACTGATAGTTAAGAACAGAGAGCAGAGCAGAGCAGTTATGAGAGTAGAGGCTCTCGACACGTCACTGCTCTTAAACTACCTCTACCACAACCAAAGGCACTTACTTATACGATAATATGAGTAGATTATATATTTCAAGAGACCACTTCAAATAATCTAACTCATATTCCGTAAAAAAAAAAAACAATTTTATTTTGCTATTTAAACTGTTTGAACAAAAAATTTCAAGTGGTTACGATAACTCCCGAAAAAATGGACGCATCGAGATTGAGTAACCGTAGTTTATTAATAAAATGTTTTTTTTTTTAAGTTAACTATTTATCTGGATCTAAAATTAAACCCTATTTTGTTAAGTTGTCTAAATAATACAAATAAGTCAAAAGTACGACTTATTTTTTTGTTTAATTTTCAAAAATCCATTAGGTAGTATGAGGCATGCGTGCACTATTGAATTTCCTAACTTTTTTCATTTTCACAATTATTTATTTTCTCATTACAAATTTTTCATAGAATTGATAAATCATTTATTTTTTATGTTTCAGACAAGGTACATAGTTGTTTCATAATTTAATTGATATATAAATAAAAATAGAATAAACATTTCCCGCTACCGCTTATTAATCGTGCTGCGTTATTCAACCAACAAAAGCGCTATCGCTCCCTAGAGACTGAAATACACGGAATAATGTCGTGCGGTTTGTGTACGTTACATATAGCGAATTGTGTACTTTCATGTACTATACATAGAACGATTCGATTCCAATAATATCCGACACTTGGTGTTATAAGAAGGATCATAGAGTCTCAATACTTATGGATATTAAGTTTTTGACGCAATCTTCATCTGTCATGTCTTTGGTATTTTTATTCATACTAGCGGTCGCCCAATGATCAATATTCGACCAGCGACTTTTTGACCATAGACTATTTTCTGTTTGACATCTGCAGTATTCATAAACAATGAGTATTATTTACATCACTTTTCTGCTACTATTACTTTTTTATTTATTTGGTTTAATATATTAGTAACAGATATTATAGATAAATTTTAGCTTTCTGCACTCCTTTACCATATAAACTTTAACCATGCCAAATCTCACAGTCTTCCGTGCACGCAATACGCTTAAAAAGGTGTCCGAAGTTTTCTTCTCACGTATTAATATAATTATAAATTAATAAACTTATATTATTTGACGCTATATTTTAAAATTTTGGCAGCATTTTACATGTTGTAGTATCCTTATTGTGCACAAGTAAAGAGGATTTTAAATAATAACTAGATACATGCATTTTGAGTTGTCACAAAAACTCCCTGAACAGTTTTAACAAGGAAGCTGCCATCTTGTTAGATCCATGTTTGAAAATTATACGAATAATTTATAATAATATTTCTATTCACGAGAATTTTGCAAAATTATAGTTGAACAAAAAACAAGAAAAATTAAAAAAAAATGAAACCTCCTACATCAGTAATTTGAAACCATTCCAATGAGCCAACGATGTGAGGAGTTAGGTGTTCTACAGATTCCGGATGATTTAGATTCCACCAGACCTACGTATGAACTAGAGAAGAACTGATAATCTTCAAACGCCTGAACAGATTTTCTTGAATCATAGCCAAGAATATTCTCGATCAAGTCGCCATTCAAAAAAAAAAACTAGATTAAAATCGGTTCAGCCGTTTGTAAGCTATGATGATGCCACAGACAGACACACAGATAAACACACGTTAAATTTATAACATCGCTCTGTTTGCGTCGGGAGTTAACAAAGAGAAGAAAAGGTCGCAGGGTCAAATATTTTTAATGATTCTCACATTGCTTAATTTTTTTTAACACGTTTTTCTAAGACTGTGGCAAACAAACGTACGATCCGCCCTATTTTAAGCGGTCACTGGAGCCTATGAACGCTTTCAATACCAGAAGCATTATATGTGTGTTCCTGATCATTTAAAAAAATGTTCCCTCCCTGTGCAGTTTGTTATGATAAAGTAACTTGCACAAAATGATATGATATGGAACGATTGAATCTATAATATACTAATATTATAAAGCTGAAGAGTTTGTTTGTTTGGTTGGTTGAACACGCTAATCTCAGAAACTACAGGTCGAATGGAAAAAATGTTTTAGTGTTGGATAGCCCATTTACCAAAGAAGACTATAAGCTATATACCATCACGCTAGGACCAATAAGAGCGGAGCAACAATGAAAAATTTGTTGCAAAATCGGGGGAAATTTATTCCTTTTGAGAGCTTCCACTGCGTGCGCTGCGTGAATGGTTAAAGTTACGCATTAATAGTATGTGACGGAATTGTTTCTCTTAAAAAGTTCTAAAAAAAATCATGATAGCATATGTTTACTAAATATTATAACCTTTTTTATGGTAATAAAATTTGTTCTAAAATAATAAATTATTTGTGAAGGTGTTTTTAATTAATTCCCTATCGTAATAAATACGTTATTCGTCACAAGTATTTAATTTTGAACAAAATTGCTATTTACAGTAATTGATTTAAATGAATATCTTAGGAGATATCACAGTTTTAAAATAACTCGGCAGCAAAATAATGATCAAGTAAGTACCGCGAGCGCATTTTTATTATGCAGAATGATGTGGGAGGCGAGCAGCAACTATAATATAGTACCTACCACCCACTCTCTCTAACCCTTTCCCTCACTCTTATATGACGCAGACGAAGTTGCGTGGTTCAGCTAGTAAATGTTGAAAAAAACACCCGTTCTGATGAGTAGGTACTTTATTGCGACTGAATGTACTTACAAGATTCAAGTAAATTAAAATGCGGATAAATTTTTCTTATGATGCAAAAAATGACTTAACAAATGTTAGGTAACCCGAACACTCCCCATACTGTAATCACACGGGAAAACGTCAGCAAAGAGGTTTACCCACACCTGAAGCGTTAACGCAATGAATTTCCCCTGAAATCGGACTGTCTGCGACCATTTAGGCCCCAAGGTGTGAGGATGAACTCGTTTCCCATGGCGAGAGGTGCGATGGTAGTTAGTAGCTGGTGACATGTCATACATCTCTCATAAAATTAGAAATTGATAAATATTTCGATAATAGAAAAAGGATTGACCACTAACAGGAGCCAAATTAACTTTATAAAAGAAGGCTCAACAGTAAATGCTAAAAGTAAGCCCTTCTCAATCCCAGGTTCTGCACCTGATTGGAGTATTTTAGTGGACACATATGAAAAACATTATAAAATCCCAGAAGACGTGGGTGTTTCGTCATCCAGACCAGACATATTTCTTTACTCTCGAGAAATCAAGCGTATAGTACTTGTAGAGCTTACTGTACCGTGGTAAACTAATATAATTAAAGACCACGCAATATAAATTAATAAATATTACGATCTATGTAATGAGCTAACCAAAAACGGCTATGCGGTTAACTTGTATGCGGTGGAAGTAGGAGCGAGAGGTATTCCAGCGAAATCTCTCTATGACTTGCTATAAGACCTCGGCCTGTCGAGAACTGCAGTAAGTTCTATTTTAAAACGGGTATCTAAAGCAGCATTAACAAGCTTTAACCAAATCTGGCTTGGCAGGGAGGGTATCGCGGGCAGTCAAAGTGTTTCCTCTATCGGCCACACTATAGACCCGGCACCCGCACGGTCAATCCATGGAATGCCAAGATGTTTGTCTCTTTCAAGATAATATAATACAATTTTTTTATTATTAAAATACCTTGGGTGTTCCGAAAACGACTTTACACTATTATATATAATTCTCATAAATGCACGATGTTCAATTCTTCGTTTTGCTTACACCGTCACCGTCTAATAAAACAAGTTAATATTTTGTTAGTTAAAATTAATGAAGTTTCGCTTGTATTCAAAATAAATCGTTAATATTGTAATCGAATGTATGTTATTAATCATAAACACATGTTTTAGACAACTTCAGATCGGCTAATAATAGAACGCGACTCTTAGACGAGTACCATTATGGTGAGTGTTCGACGTAGTGTATGGTGTTCACCATCCTGTTCTCGACACATTTGTCTGTTCCCTACAATCCGCTAACTTTAAAAGTATGTATGTAACGCATTCAGGAAATATGCTGTTTCGACCATTTAACTCCATAAACACTTAAATAAACAAGTTATTAGACTCAACGGGCCACATTTAAAATTACCACGGATCCCTAAAACGAAATTAATTTACTCAACTTTTGCCATAACTAAGGGCCCATCGGTCCCTCGAAGCACATTATAAACTAAATAAACATTTCCAGAGGGGCCTCACTAAATAAAGCGTCCATCGAGAACTCCGTTTAATTGAAATGTATCCTAATAAATACGACCGTCCCGTGGTAGATTACTTCTACGAACTACCTTAATACCGTCGCTTGGTATATCACGCATTTTTTTATCGTAGATTGGCTAAATTATTACATCTCGTGTAATCTATATGAATAAATCTGTAGTTCTGTCTGTACATTCTTTTAACAAATTTTGTGCTCGGTAGGTATTTTCGTCCAAAATACCTCAGTGCCTCAAGACGAAAGTCTTTGACCAGTGACTATTGCCAGTGATGACATACGGCACAGAGACGTCGTCGCTCACTGTGGGCCTCATAAGAAAGCTCAAGGTCGCTCAGCGAGCTATGGAGACGGCTATGCATGGTGTTTCTCTACGAGATCAAATCAGAAATGAGGAGATCCGTAGACAAACTAAAAGCCAAAAGGATTAGCAAGTTGAAGTGGCAGTGGGCGGGGCACATAGGTCAGAGAACTGACGGCCATTGGGGCAGAAAGGTTCTCGAGTGGAGACCACGCACCGGAAAGCGCAGCGTAGGACGGCCCCCCACTAGATGAAAAGACGACATAATAAAGGTCGCAGGGAGCCGTTGGGTGCAGGCCGCACAAGATCGATCGCTCTGGAGATCTATGGGGGAGGCCTATGTTCAGCAGTGGACGTCCTGCGGCTGAAATGATGATGATGATGAGGTATTTTATACTTACGTCGAAGTTGACATTTAAAAAAATTTGTCTAATCTTTAAGGTTGACCAATTTTAAATCTTGGTTTACCCGTCAAAGTAATTCGTTTTTTTAGATCACCGATAATATTAGATACGAAACCTCGTAGGTTTCTGGATTGAATCGAAATAATTCTAATTAGTCGTAGATGAGCGACTATATTGAATGCGAGCAAATAGTGAAGTTAGAATTAAAACCTCAGCGTGCGTCACAAGGCTCTTTCAAACGTTTAAAACCATTCTGTTTTCAATTATACTCATTCGATTGTTAAATTAAATTTCATTCTAAATTCAAACGTGATTTTAGAATGTTACACGCTGGATTCTTATAATGTACTAATTTCTTTCTTCTTCTTAAAAAATAGCAACATGTTAGCGTACACAATTCCGCCAGTGTCAAATAAACTATATAAAGGAGTAATACACAAAGTGTTTGAGATATAAGGAGGATTAATATCAACGAACCATTGTCCTCTTAAACATAACATACCATCAGGCCTATATTACCCGAAGGATTATGCATAGGTTCGTCCACAGTTCGCCGGGTATGTTTTAGGTCCCATGTAATAGGGGGTGAGCCTATTGCCATTAATCGGGCACGAAGCCAACTCCGAGCTGCTACTGAGAATTTCATAGAAAATCCAATAATACTTGCTCAACCTGGGAATCGAAGCCAGGACCACGAGCATAGCAGTCGCAGTTAGGACCACTAGGCTAATGAGGCAGTAATACGTCAAAAAACTTTGTGATTTGCTAGAACCAAAGCTGCGTCGTGATTGGTTTCCTTTGAGATACTGAAAACTCATTAAATACAAACAAGGTTATTACTGGATTTATAATTAACATGTTTTATGTTAATTACATTCACACGTTTAATACAACTGACAGCGAAAGAAATGTGGCTTAATTAAGTTATCTTATGTTTAGTATATACTTCCATAATACGAAGTAGCGTCTCACTGGGGTAGCCACCTGTACTGTATATTATTATACCAACCAATAAAATAAATATAAAAATTTAAATTTACTTATTGGGGCAGGATAAAATGAAACTCATATATTCGGTAGAATAAAAGTCCCTAAAACAAAACAGAATTATATATATTGTTTAAGGCTTTATTTTACGAACAACTATCCACGTAGAACGTAACGTAAGTACCTACTTTATTTTGATTTAATGTACTTGTTTTCCTACCATTAACAACAGATTATACTAATACTTTATTTCTTCTGTTTATTTATTGGTTTATCCTCAGTTCTGCCAACGTCACGTACCTAATCTTCGAACATGGCTCTAAGAAGATGGCGGATCCATTCTCAAAATATACAGAGGGAGTTTTTGTAGATACTTAAAACGCACGTTCACATATTGTTTATTAATAAAATACTTCACTTGTGTACAATAACCAAACTCTATCGCGTAAATATGTCAATATTAAATATTATAGGGCTAAATACTATTACGTTTATGAACGAAATAAAAACCAACACATAACAGCACACTCACACTACTTTATTTGCACAGGTAATAAATGGAAGCTCTTTCTTCAGCATTGTCGAAGTTTCCTGCATATAGTAGTAAGGTTGATATCGCAGAAACAATTGGAATTTGCATTAGTGATGCGACTCGAGCCGTTTTTTACTGGAGTGACTCGAGTGAATTTGTTAAACTCGTATTCGAGTGAAAACAAATTTGAGTCGAGTTCGTTTGTACTCGAGTTACCGAGTCAACTCGGCGCGCCGAGTAGATTCGGTGAGCGCTACGCTAGATGTCATTACGTGACTATTTTACGTCGGGACTTTACAAGATAAAACTTGCATCTTGAATGTAAACAAACATTAGTTGAATTCACGTGCGTCGTTATATAGTTTTGTTATTGTTATATGAAAGTGTGATTAAAAGTTATTTTTTTGTTATTATAGTACCTAGTGTATAGCATCAAAAGTGATAAAACTGATTAATTCATATTTGCAATTTAAAGTCATTTTTACATGGCAACTTAATTATTCGTAAGAAATCATTTTATAAGTCTTTGTTGATTAATGAGATAAATAAGGTAAATAATATTTTGTCTTTTATTTCATATTACCAAATATTACTAATTTAATAAAGGTATTTAAAAATTCTTAATAAAAACTCAGCCCGAGTGATAAATTCTTAGTCGAGTTATAAGGAGTGTAAGTAGTTTACTCGAGTGACTCAAAAACTCAAGTGACGTAATAAATTTACTCGAGTGGCTTGAGTCACAAAATTCTAATCGAGTCGTATCACTAATTTGCGTCCTCCAAGCGACGCGTCGTACGACTCGTGTCGCCTTTGCCGTCGTTCCGAGTTTTCCCGGTGTGGAATGCAAACGACAGCGGGGAAATTAAGACACGCAGCGGGGTTTTCTTCTTATCAGACAGTGATAGAACAGATAGGTATTTAAAACGGTAGAATAGCGTTTTTAATCTATCTATATATAAATAATAAAATTGAAGTGTCTGTTTGTAATGTTAAAATAATTTTTTTTTACTAAATGTGTATGAATGTATATACAATACATATAACAAAACACCAATTTTAAATTTTTTTTGTCTGTCCGTCTGTCTGTCTTTCTATCTGTTTGTCTGTTTGTTCCGGGTAATCTCCAAAATGGTTGGACCGATTTTGACGGGACTATTTTTTAGACTTTCAGTGCTAGACAGCTGATGATATAAGGAGTAACTTAGGCTACTTTTATTTTTTAGGGTTCCGCACAAAAAAACTGTTAATGGTGAATCAATTCGGGCGCTTAAGTGGTTTACGCTGAATTAACCATAAGACATATAGCAAACTATTGTACTATATAACTGTAGACATTAAAAATACCTACAAAAAAGTCAGCGAGAGTATATGTCTATCTTCTAAGGAACACCCACAATAAGAATTTTTGTCCTTAAAATAGCCAGGAGCAGGGGAGCAAGATTCACGCGAGTGCCCGATAAAAGCATTCTGTAGTCCACGTGAGCGAAGCCGCGGGCACAGTTAGTATCCACATGAAAGGTTAACTAACTGACTGCACAATAAAGGAGTCTAGTAAACAGTTCCAGGCAGTTTAAAAAATCATTATGTAAATAGTATTTATTGTCTAAAATTTCAATCCTAAATAATTAGATAGATCCGGTTTAATATTAGTATACCATGAAATAAGTACAGCTATTATCCCGAGCTCGGATACAAAATCAGGTGAGATAATAATCAAGCGCTTGCCTGTAAAACAATAAAGCGTTGGACAGCTTAATTAAGCCGCTTTCGAAATCGATACGCAATCGCTGGCACCCGGAGCGGCTCGATGACAGCTGAAAGACAATAACAATGTTTCACTCGGTCACGCTGGGCTGTCACGTACAGCGCAGTACGGGAGATGCGACGGACGCGATATACTGACGATTCGAAACTACTGTACCATCAACGGTTAACCCTCCGATAAATTCCGCTTTAGAACTGGTTGCGATTGATGTGATATTGAATTGAATTCAAAATGTTACTCATTGTAAATTTTGGATGATTTATTAATTTCAAGAAATCTACGGCTCTTAAATTCTAACATACATACATAAACAAGTTGATATATTAGTTTAGCCCAAATGATTTCAAGCGTATTACAAAATAAAATTATTAATCTTTATTAATTAACTAGTTAACTTCTTTGTAGGTCTTTTTAATATCTACAATTATATAGTACATTAATTTGCCATATCTCTTATGATTTACTCAGCGTAAGCCATTTAAGCGGCCGAATTGATTCACCTTGACCAGTTTTCTTTTATTTGAACGGAAACCTTTGTTTTTTTAAACAAAAGTAGCCTAAGTGACTCCTTATAACCTCAGCTATCGACCAGTGGAAGTCCCGTCTAAATCGGTCCAACCGTTTTGGTTCTATAATGTAATGTAATTGACATAAAAGATATTATTTGCATCAAAAAGAACGATGTAGTGATTCTGGTTTGAGTGAGTGTGTGTGTTTGCGTTATTATGTGTAATAACTACATATATATTTATCTAATTCTGAATAATATCAATAGCTTATCCTTTAAACGCTGCATTACTATTGAAAAATGTCTAAATTTTCAACTTTCGCATTATATGAATGTGTATACTACATCTTAGTAGATTATTGGATACAAGATCAATTTAAAGGCGATGATTTCTATAAGTTTACTGGTTATGTAATTTAGATCTAGAATTATCACGGTTTTTAAGGACTTCGCTGGAATGCATGAGGCGAGGGTTTATACTGCATACCATAGTTGTATATATTAAATCTATGACTTACTATACTACTATATAATTTATGAACAGTCCTGATCACGAAAATGACATTAAAAAGTTTTTTGTCTGTCTGTCTGTATCTGTTTGTATGTCTAGATTTAACTCAAAAGAGCTAGACTGATTCTTATGAAATTTTGTACACGAAAAGCTTATGTCATTGGTCAATTGATAAGCTATAAGAACTATCAATACGTAATAAAGTTGGAAATATAAAAAAAAAAATCTTTAACGATTTTGGTGAAATTTCATAAACGGGAAATATAAGTTATTCCATAATTGATGGGTTATAACAATTTTTAATATTACTCTTAGAAATTACAAAAAATGAATCTCAAACAATAAATTACTCTCAATTCTCAACCGATTCCAATTAAATTTTGTAGCCGGGAAGCATACGCCATTCCATATTTGATAGTCCATAAGAATAGTCAACAATACATTAATTTAGGCATCGTAAAAAAGTTAATTATAATTCCCATATAATAAATACCATTTATCTATTGATTAATATGAGTAAAAATAAAATTACGGGCTTTAAATAATTACTGCGTAACAAAGGCGTGCGGAGCCGCGGGCACACCGCTAGTTCACTATAAAGAGGAATAGGTTACTCACTAATCCAGACTTTGATCAAACATTGGCAACAAAAACTAAAACACAAACTATAGAAGCTTACAATACACACAACGAAATTTGCATAGCACAAATATTGGGCCAACTCAGCGACTCACAAAGCTTCCGTGATTTATTATGGCGAAAGATTTGCGTCGGACGAAAGCGTGAATACGTCTTAATATGTCCTTTGTTGCCTCTGGGGATTAACCCTTCTTAGCGACGGTCGATTGACATTTATAAAGTTGTCTGAAACGGGCTCAGTAGACCCCGAAATTTAGAATACACTTCTAGGATATTTGGAGTGATATGTATTACATATTTATTTTCAGGCGCTTAAACATTTTTGTTATGACAATTGTTTTATTTAAATATATATGTTATCTTAAATTATATAATAGATCCTCATCATCAACATTATCTCTACCAAACACATTCACTACTACACATTGGCCTCCATCAATGAGCGCCATTTGCCGCTGGCATCTAGCAGATTCTTGTAACCTTCAACAGGTCTTCGGTCCACCTCGTGGCAATTCTGCACACGCTGTCACTTCTGGTAGACGGCACCACTCAAGAACTCTTTGGCTCCATTGACCATTTTTTTTACAAGCAATGTGCCTACTGCTTTTAAGATCTAGCAAATCTTCGAGCTTTATCTGTCATTTTAGTTCTTGTGCGGACCATGACTCCTCATTTCCGATTCGATCACTAAGAGGAATTTCGAGTACAGATCTTTCCATGTCTTTTGAATGATTTTCAGCTTTCTTATGAGGCCCACAGTTACCATAAGCCATCATATTATGTCAAGATATCATTTTTAAATGGTTCATCACTGAGCAAAAGTGTCTTTTCGAAGGAGAGTAATGATTTAATTACCACGCCACATTATATTGGCATCACCACGACCACTTCACTGTAATACATCTCACAATCTATCAATCCGTTCCTTTGAATAAATATTGCGAGTTAAATCCGACAGCCAAATCTACACAAATCTAGAATCGCGGTCCAATGCAATTGCGCTGTTAAAACGATTTGCCTGACATTTTGGGATATATTGGATTATTTAGATTATTGCGTTTGCTTGAGACTATTCTTCTCCTGTCAAACATCCCAAGTGAGTCCTGTAACAAAAATTTGTCATGAGATAACTGTTGGTTCAGCATTATTAGAATAATTACAAGTAAATTTTTTTTTTATGAGGTCACTTAATGTATGATATTTGTTAGATGTTTTCCCTTCCTATGTCACACCTCAACAGTAGTAATAGTTTTATAAATAGTAATTTTATTATTAAATCGTGATAGAAGTAATACATTCAATATGATATAATTTGACATAATCGGCATAATTACAATTGAGCGCAAAATATTTTAATGTGATTATTCAAATGATTGCCGCGGCCGGTTAAATCCGAAGGTTTTGCTTAAAAAAGCGTCATCTGATGACTTTTGTCAAAAGCGACTTGTGGCGACATCTATCGAGCCACATATGACACACCCCACTATCCTACATTGCGCTATAGAAATTAACTCAATCGTTGAGTATATATACAAGAACCCGACTACAACCGATGGGCAGCTGCCCACCAGATATAACACCCGTCTGGTCGGAGGATCCTCCCTTTACAATAGTTCTTCTACAGACTAAAGCTGATGACAAATCTTGTTGTCACATCGTTCCTTTTGTTTTTCGTTTTGTTTTTAATAAGTTTTTTTTTTTAAATTATGATTTCTTCTTATAATGTTTTGCTTTTTGTTTGTATTTTCTTTTATCTATTCTTCTTCTATACATATAATAAAAACGTAACTGATCGATGTCTGTACATAGAAGATATATGAGAAAAACTATTATTGGGGGTCTCTATAAACGCAGGAAAACCCAAAACAATAATTGTTAGAATTTTTGTCTGTTTGCCAACGTTTGTGCACGCTAATCTCAGAAACGGCTTAACTGATTTGTAAACGGTTTCAACTAATATATTTTGCCAAAGTTGACTTAACATTTAGTGTGGTTTTACTTCAATGAGTTCATAAATAAAAAAATTATATCAATTTTAAAAATCACGTCGAACATTTGTTCGATAAAAATGCTATGAAATAGCTCTTCATTGTATTGGCTGAAAATTTGAAACTGGTCTGTAAAATGATGATTATTGATAGTTTACATAAAGTTAAAAAATGTACAGTTTCAGAGAATTTTGAACTTTCCAATATGAGTTGAGCACACATCTATGTAATAAATCATATTAATAAGTGGTCACCCTAGGTTGGATATAATCACGCAAGCAAGTCGAGTGCCGCATCGCAGCTAGGCAATTCATTCCGAAAAAGATCGATTCGAATCTAACTCTGATGTATCGATTCACAATAAATCGAGGTCTAAAAGGCCGATCTCTCCAAAAAATTTACCGTCTTTTATTCACTTTTCAGATTTGTGTTAACAATATAAAAATCCCTATTATAGAAAACAAAAAGGACACCACAACAATCGATCTTTTGCTATTTTTACCATGCTAAAGAGAAACAAAGAAAGGTGTAGAGAGAGAGAGAGAGAGAGAATTAATTTCAAAAATTTATTATTATAAACTGTTGTCGTTATTCTGCTATTGGGTAATTTACTGACACCATAGAGAACGACAGCGTAATGAAATGATCAATCCATACTAATATTATAAATGCGAAAGTAACTCTGTCTGTCCTGTCTGTTGCATTTCACGCCCTGAAATAGACGATGAAGGTTTGTACGAAGAACGCATCAAACCAAATTTCATGAATTTTGATAAAGAGATATATTGGACCTTAAAGAAAGACATTGGCTTACCTTATGTCGTGAAAATAAAACTTTAAGAGGTGAAATAGGGGATGAAAGATTGTATGAAGAACTTACTATTTCTAAATTTAGGGATATGAAAATTCATATTTATGCTTTTAGGAAGAAATAACAGTGTTTCGTGTTTTAAAAAATAAGGGTGATTTACAATACACATAGACTGCACCCCTTGATACTAAGAAAAATGTTCCTGAGACATAAGCTTACATTATACAAGACATATGTCCGTCCTATCATGACATATAAGCTGCGCTACGTTCGCACATACGTCAAAGATCAACATTAATAAATTCCAAATCCTCTAAACCCGATTCTTACGCGATCGTACTTCGACACTGCTTTGAATTACGTGAATCTGTTAGTGAAAGCTGCCGCGACTTAAACCCCAAAACCGAACATCCCCCGCGAACAACTCCGGCCGCGAATATCTTCACCGATCCCGTTTATAAGATCGAGGAAATAAACAAATACTACTCCACCGTCTCTCCAAACAAAGCGTGCTCGCACCCACGCCCGCGAAACCACCATTCTCTCCGCAGGGGATGGGCGGCTAATTTCGCTCCCGCAAACCCGTCACGTCCTCCCTCTCTTACGTCAACTCAAGCCTAGGTCCGTTCCCTCGGTGTAGGACCCTTGAGTCATGCAGCCGCTCGCGCGATACTGGTGACACTGCACTTGCAATCACGTAACTACCCACACAGATAATTACACACAATATGTACATACATACGTGCACACCACATAAGTACATAGATCCTGTAAGGGACCTTTTTTTCTTCTTTTTTTACGATAGTTACTTTCGATCATGTTTCCAGGATACTAAATACATATACACATGTTCATTCCTTTCTCCTAGAGACAGGGAAATGTTATATGTATGTGTTAGTTTAGCTCAAATTTTCTATAGATAGGTAATTAGTCAGTTCGCGACCTTTTCACAATCGCGGTAACAGCCCAAGCCGACGTCCGGCCACTTTGGCACCTTTGTGCGTATGTTGCTCACGCTTTCGCGGCTGAATGCCTTAAGCGATCGCCTCCAAGCCTGGTGAAGCTGTCAAAGCCATCAGTGGCTCTATTTCTTTAGGGCCACTTAGGCTAACAGTATAGTCACTGAGAAAGAAAAAAAACAACTATAATTTTCTTTTGATTTATCGTATTCAGAGATTAGTCAGTGTATATACAGTAATATAGCGGGGTGGTAGAGATCGTGACCATCATAAACATAGTGTTAAACACATGTATGATTTTCTTTTGGTTTGTCGTGTTCCGAGGTCAGTCCGTGTATATCTATACTATTAATAATTTAGTATAGCGGACGAGTTTTTTTATTTGTTTGTTTAAACATGGTAATCTCTGGACAACGGGTAGCGGTCGGATTCGAAAAATTCTTTTTGTATATGATAGCGAGATTCACGAAGAATAGTATAGGCTATCTGGAACTAAGCTAAACCTCTCAGCTAGCCTTAAATATTGATTTTTGTTTAAGTAAGTCGAAGTGAAAGTGTTCCCGAACTGCTTTATCCGCATGCGCTGACGTAATGGTTAGTGATACGTAAATATAATATTCTACAAAAATATTGTTCTTTAGTATATCTAACAAAAGTCTCCGGTAACATATGCCTATTTCTTAATAGCATAAGCCACAATAAGGTATTTTGCGTGTTTTTATGTTGAATATTAAAAATTATTTTGAGCTTTATTTTTAGGCTTATTATATTAATCCTTACGAACCAAAGTTATTTCATCATAAAGACAATTAAAAATTTTCGTTTTATAGTATGTAATTAGGACACATAGTTTAGGAGAAAATGAAACATTAAAATACATAATTTGTACTTGCGAGAAGTGATAACAATTATGATTACATGGGTCCGTCGCGTTGGCGGCGCGGTATTTGTTGGATAAAAACTCGGGTGAAACCGAGGGGCACAGCTAGTGTGAAAATAAATATTTATCCTTTTTTCTTTCTAACATTTGCAACATAATTTAAATATTTAATAAATTTATCAATTACAAAATATATCTTGAGATGTTGAATTACTAATGGAACAGTTTGAAATACTTAATGGAGTGATGATGATTAGCGGATAATAAGATTAAGAATCGTATCAAGCTAGAGAGTGGGAGAACGTTACTTAGTAAATATTATAAGTTATTGTTAAGTTAATTAGAACTGAACGCGAAGTTTGTATGAGATTTTTAAATTATTTTCTGTTTAATCTGAAGGTTTAGCTGAAAAATAACGTAGTCTGGTGATTTTACTCACGGGCCACTAAAAAGCTGATGCCAAACCTTTTTGTCACATCGTTTATTTTTCATGTTTTTTTCATGTTATGTTTTATTAGGTTTTTTCTCATTGTTTGTTTTTTGTTTCTGTTTTTTATAACAATAAATAATTTTTCTTGCTTTTATTCTAAAGTAATAATGTAAAGTATTTTATTAGTAATTAATTATTTTTGTTTTCTAACAAACTTTAAAAGTTTTCAAAATATACTTTTGAAAGTTATGAATCAGTGAATTGTACACATGATATTGAAATGTTTTCCGGCTGGAAAGACTTAACATCGGAACAATGTGTTCATTAACGGTCAAACAAAGTTAAGCACAATGGGTACAGGTGTAGGTCACGTTTTCAAATACATACATTATATGCAAAACACGCACAAAGACCTGGTTTACCAAATATTGCGCAGTGGCTTTATAAAAGGGGTCGCTTTGATCGACTTCAAACGGCGCTCCGCTCTTCAGTTGTATTGCAATTGGCAATTCAAAATTTGTATTGCTGAATATCAAAGTATTGTTATTTAGCTCAGTCGGTTGAACCTGTGTTTTTTCGTTTCGAGGGTCTCCAATTGAAACGGCTCGAGTAAACATGAATTTTATAGCAAAGTACTGTATAAGTGGGTTTTCGTATTACTACTTAAGTGCTTAGGATACATCGAGAAAATTTTGCTGGAAGTGAGAAGCTATGGTTTTTTTTTTATCTTTGGTGACAATGTTAAGTGAAGACGTAGCCTAAAATGGCAACACGCTAAGCTTAGTGGAGAGGCTGGCTCCGAAATGCAGCTGCTAGAACAAATCTATAGGTGCTTGGCGACAGATTTTGATTTTGAGGGTGGTAGCCAATCAGGTGGGCATTACCACCATCCTATAGTTTCATTATGAAACTTTCCTTCGGCGAAAGCTCGGGCTCATTGCAGGGATTCGAACTCACATCCATCTATGTGGTATCCGAACACGCCACCCTACTACTGAGCCGTCATTGCTTCTTTCTAGAACCTGGCTATATTCTCCACTTCGATGACAGTCACCAGCTTTCAATATACAATTATATCAAAGAAATTCTTACGTGGCATACTTGGCTAATCACTTCACCATCATCACCGCTTTAAATTGACAGCCTTCTGATTTGCGTGAGCGATATAGGTTTTGGAATTAGCATTATTTTAACTTGTTCGTAACTCTTTGACTATAACATTGGCTTGTCTTGATAATTTATATATTCAAACTGATTGATTGTCAAGTACCAAATACAACAGAAGTTATTCAACAAACTCGGAATACAACCCAACAACATTTGTTAGTCAAACTCATCGATCTGTACAAAATTAATTGGGATTCTGTCATTATACTAACTATAGGTATTGCTTAGTTTAATCCCATATACAAATCTGTTGGGTTCCGTATCAGCGAACACTAATTCGGACATATCTGATTTAGGGCTGCCATCCTTGGGTGGTCTAAATAATTTTAACACGTTCAATCGTCTATGATTTCTTTTATATTACCTACTATAGGCTCTTAAGTTACAATTACTTATTATGCGGAAATAAACGTCGGCGCAATGATGAAAGTAAAGTGTTCCTAGAATTAACGATATGAATGTTATATATATTAATAAGCTTTTATTGACTTGCAATGTTCTTATATTTGTACTCACACAAACTTAGAACGTTTAAATGGAATGACGTATTACGCCTCAGCTGTTAAAGAAATATTGGAAGCCTCTGATTTCACCAAAGGTAGGTTTCACCTATAACTTTATTCATAAAAAAATATTATTAGCTTTTTAGTTCGATAATGGATTAGTAAAATATTGTTTTTTAAAAAGATTTTTTATAGAAAAAAATTTATGATGTTCATAGCTAATTTAAAGTAAGCAAAAGTTAATAAAGGCAAGTTTACAGATTATATAATATCACTTTATTTAATACTTTTATGTATAGAGAAAAAAAATTATATTACACGTGATAATGAACAGGCCTTCTGGGAACAAAAACAAATATCAACACATAAGATCATCTTTTCCAAGTTAAAAAAGTATATGAGAAATACCTTATCAAACTGCTTATGTGCGAAATAATCTATGATATTCTTTGTAAAACCTTTCATATTTACCATACAGCTTCATACTCTCGAATAATTTAATTTTAAACTCAAACGACAATTAAAGCGTGGACGTTGCGAAAATTTTCATAATGCTGGTAACACCGACCGCATTAACAATTTTAATCGGAATATCTGAAATGTAATTTGATTTCCGTAGGTACATTGACATTTTCATTCATTAAGGCACATTAGTGGTACTGTGTTCTGAATTCTGTGTATTATGTTTAATTTAAATTTTTCTAACTGTTAATTTCATTGCATTTATGATAAATGGGAAGATATATATTAAAAGTTGTGACGTTATTTTCACGTTACTGATACTTCATGACATCGAAAGAAAATTAATAATTGGTTTTCTAATATCTCGAATCTTAAATCTTTGACCGATTTGAATGATTGTTTTCTTGTTGTTGCCTCATTGTTACTTCAAGGGTGGTCCCATTTTAATTTCAATAGCATTGGGCCTACAATTTCGAAGATATACCAGGGAACTCTTCAAAATCAGTGATGTTGGGTTTTTTTTTTTGTTAAAAATTGTTTTTTTGATTTCGGTTAAACCACCACCCAATAACACACTAAAATACATAGATATATTATTTGATGAATATTCAATCGCCATTCCGCAATCGAACTATGCTATTTATTCATATAACTAAAAAAATATGGGTATTTATATACGTGTCCATAAGAAGTTAATTCTTTGTATTAATAAAACAAAACAAAACAAAACAATACAAAAATTTTATCCCACGTGCCAGCAACATGATAAAAAACCACGGTTTAAAAATGAAGGTCTATAATATTAATTCACATTATTATCACTTTGGTCACTTATTGCGCGCGCAGTTCTAAACTAAACTAACTAAAGTCGCTGTGATGTATGCAATGTCCAGTTAGTCCCGTATTCACTGAGGTCTAGCGGTCTGAAGTGCGGACTAACTAAAAACTAATTAGCTTTCAACACCGTGACACTGGCTTGCCGAGATCAGCTAACCGTATACTGTTCTAACTGCAGTCGGTGAGGTCATTTAGGAATTTCATTCTACAAGTATAAGATGGGTGTGTGTAGTGTAGACACTATTTAATTATTTTTTTCTTAAAGTATTGTGTCTAGTACATAAACACTGCATTGGATTTCTTCGATATAATAATTTTTTTTTTGCTTCCAAATTATGAGTTGACAGTATTTGGCCTTCATTTAAATTATGAATTTAAAAACCCAACAAAATCGCGCTAGTGTAGCAAGATGGATTGATACTTTTTCTTGATTATATAGTTTTTAAAATTTAAAAAAAGCAATGGAACGATAATAGAAAAAGTTTGTGGATTGAAAAGTTTGGCCGCTATCTTTAAAATTAACGCATTTGTTATCGTAGCGCCACCTTCATTAGACGTTTCTCGATGGACACTTTTTCATACATAGAGATCGAACTGTTAGATCTGCAATAGGTAAGGAGCATTTAAACATCCATAAAATAAAACACAAAATGTAGAAATTGCTGAAAAGCAATGTCTAATATTTGTTATCTAGTAAAAATGGAAAACAAACAAAATGAAACTTAAAAGGTATAAATTTATAGTAATTCAGTTAGCTTCAAAGAAACACGAATTGATGTAATTTCCCAAAATAATAGCACCAAATGTTATGACTAATATCCTGACTGAACCACAGAGGCGGTTGTAATAATCCATGAACTAACTAACTAATTACTAAAGCGAATTAATCTCAAAGCGAACTCGGCTGACCGTTTCACGGGATCAACGAGAAAGTTCCGACTGAACTGGAAAATTATCATTTCAACGCCGGCGAACTGGCTAACGGTTCATAGTTTGCCAGATTTATGGCTATCGATGAGCAGGGATCCAGCACTGTTTGCCAAAAAGTACTAATGTATATCCTAGTTCGGTGTAGAGTGAGACAAAAAGGGATTGATCACTCTGCAGAATGGAAACTACCTTATTTGATAAAGACAGCAGACAATATAGTAACACAAACCAAAGAACAGTGATTTTTATGTTCCCGAAGTACGCACTAGCCAACCGGACAGTAACCGCAAAAAAAAAAATGTTATTAAAAACAATCTTCCTCAATATAGTAATCATAAATCAATCAATTATTTTCTGAAATAATATTTGTTTTATATTTTTAAATCTATACAATTACTAAACACTGTTTGTAACAGTTTTTTACTAAATCCGTATGAAAGTATATACGATACCTATAACAAAAAGCCCATTTTTTTAATTTTTGTCTATCTGTCTGCCTGTTCGTTTGTTCCGGGTAATCTCCGAAACAGTTGGACCGATTTTGACGAGACTTTCACTGATAGATAGCTAATGATATAGGGAGTAACTTAGGGTACTTTTATTTTATAAAAAGAATAAGGGTTGCCCAAAAATAAAATAAAACTGATCATGGTTAATCAATTCGGTCGTTTAAATGGCTTATGCTGAGTAAACTATATGATATATATCAAATTAATGTATAACATAATCATAGGCATTAAAAAGATCAACAAAATAGTCCGCGAGAGTATACATCTATCTTCTAAGAAACACCCACAATAAGCATTATTGTCATTAAAATAGCCGGGAGCGGGAGTGCAAGAATCTCGCGGGCATTCTGTAGTCCACGTGAGCGTAGCCACGGGCACAACTAGTTAATAAATAAGGTCGCTTATTTGGTGTTGTTCTTTATTTCAAACGAAACACCAATAATAGGGCATGACGTCATTCGTGTGTAAGCAAACCTTATCCAAATGGTGCGTTGATCTGACAGCTGTTCATTCCTTATAATTTTCTGCGTTTGCTTTTGTAGTACTGATTCCACGTATGACGTCACGCAGTCTTCGGTATCGTTTGCGCGGAAATTAAAAAATTTATGTCCTTTACATGTTACGTATTTATGTGAAATTATATTATTGTAGCTATAAAAATAATTATAATGATTAATAATTAACGCTTTTTGAAAAATTGTCCGCTTTCCTATTTGTAACTAAAACCAAGTTATAATTTCGATAGACTTGACTGAAACCAATTTCGAGTCCTGTCAAAAACAATGAAATGTAATTTTATTCGGCAAGCTGTCCATCTCTTAAAATTTCACAGATTGATTGACGTTTATGGCTACTGTTCCTTTCCTTAGAATTGTAGCATGTTTTTTTATTAAATTTACCATTTTCTTTTAATTTTAGAAGTAGAGTTTCCTAGCAACATTTATTCCTTAAAATCCCTGCTATAAATTCGTAATAAAATAACTTTTTTTTGTCAAGTGGTTAGTTTCGATTCCCGACAATCTATGAATGGAGATTTTTTCTTACCCTTAAAATCGATGTCATGGTTCTTTAGAACATACTTATTCATCTCTTATAGTTTCAGAATTCCTCTAACGGATTCATCTCAACGGTACACCCTGTATATTAATTATTATTTAATATGATATGCAATACTAGAAAATCAGCGAACTAGATGGCACTCTTTGGATAGTCATACTTATCAGTAAATATAATAACAAAAGAATATTCAATAGATAGGTGTACGGTGGCTGGTCCAGAAACGATCACGTATTGTATTTATAACATTGGGTTGTAGTGTGACCGTTTTCTATGTTCCAAAGCAACTGCTTTATTCTAAATATATGCCCGAACCGAACCCAAAACGATAAATCGATTTGGAATATCTCGAACTATTCAAAATCACTTGCCACCGCCCATAAAATGGGTGCAATATATCTCGGACAAGAATTACCGCGAATTTATTACGCTTTCTTGGTCCACAGTCCCTTTAACGGCGTCGCATTAAGCGCAGCGGGTAGCGGACAAATCCATACTATATAATTTTAAACCTTAAATATATAATTATGTATACATACAAACATTTGGAATTTTGCTAAATTACCTTTAGACTTTTTACTGTTTATTTCAAGTATTTTTTAATGAAAGTAACAAATCTTATATTTCTTGCGCGCTATATTGTCAATTGTTTATTTATTTTACACTTTTTTGTGTCCAGTTGATTACTATTTGGATTAAGCATAACAAATTATAAGATAAGTAGGTACAAAGGATGGCCTTATTGTTGAGAGAAAGAGATATCTCTCTGTCAGGTAACATTTGGATTGGAATGTTAATACAAATTGTGATCAAATACTTCGAGTGGTAGGTTATTAGTGCTGGGTTGGATCGCGACCACAACACATATAATGATAAAAGACGGATTATAGTAACTCATATCGGTATCGAGCATTTTGCAATCATTCAATGATATTGGAGTACATGTGTTGATGATGTATGTTTCTCTGGGAACGTATTTTTTTCTTCACATGCAACGCATTCATTTTTTATAGACAATGAGAGAAACCTACCCTTTCTTAAGCTTACCAAGACATCAACCATTTATGCCAAATTCAAAATCGACCCTTTTAGTAAAGTGCCAAAAAAGGAAAATATTTATTTATTTACTTTAACAATAGAATGAATCGTTCACAACCACTTTATTTAAGAACTTTGTTGTAGTTGCTATCACCCAGTCTCGAGAAGTTAAATAAGGAACATAATTTTAAAAGCAACATTATAACGTAATCATAACGAATTATAAAACTAAAAATTAAAAAAGAAAAACAATAACCAAAGTGGGTGTGTGTATGTGTGTGTGTGTGTGTGCGTGTGTGTGTTATTGTGTTTAATGATATGTATTTATACATATGAGTTAGTGTAGCCCTTTGAATAACCATGAGTTATGGAAGTGAAATTATTTTTCATGTATACTAAATAAAAGAAAGGGCTTAAATAATTGTAATGGTACTAACCAATTCTGTTCTTCTTGAATGAACAGGGCATACCCGATCATATCTGTGCTCCGAACTACTGTAATTATCATTATAGACCAAGAGATCATGCTTCTTAAGTATAACATGAAGTATGAATAATTTACGGACAGATAGCACATTACACAATATATAAAGATGATAGAGAATACGTTTACCGTATTGCTCAGATTATGACTAAATTATCGTTCTTTCTATCTCTTTCTAATGAAAATGTAAACAAAAACATCAGAGAGATAACAGACAAAAAACATTTACAAGAAACCTTTCCTTTTATTCATAAAATATTTTACCAAAATGCTGCAATTTTGCAATTATCCGCTGGCAGTCGCACCTCGTCTGAAATCACCTTAAAACCTAAACTGGTCCTTCTGTGCCCGGATCGAATGAGGCTAATTCTTCATACTGACATTGACAAAAGGGGATAGAAGCGATCGACGAGTATTGCAAGCTTTGTTCCCACGGTGCGTATTTTCGTGAACCGCACAATATCAATCGATAACTGCGGATAATTCCAAATAAACATAGTCACAATGCGACACCCAGTCTCACTTATCTGTAAAGTTTAATTACATAACTTGCAATTCCGCATAACTCCGAAGCACTGGATAGTGTTAAGAATTACTGTAAGCGGCCATTGTGAAGACTGAATACATCACATTGATTTTGGTGTTCGTGTGTTTATTATCTTTAAGAAATCTTCCACCCGCCAGCGACCCAGTCCACTTAGTTCTCCGTAGCTACGCCGACCCCACGCCTCCGAGTAGGCACCTCACTGCGTGTGTGCCGTTCTGTTTCGTTCTCTGCATACCGAAGTACATATTCGCCGTCTTTGTGGTACCGAGTCCGAGGGTTAATCAGGCGTCGCGCCGCGCCGCGATGCACTCTCGTTGTGCAGGCCGGCTCGGTACTGTTATCGTTGTGTGTAGCTAATTATTGTTAGAAGCGTACCTTTGCGGTGTTAGACTTCGTTTTGTCCGTTTTAGTCTAAATAATTGCAGAGTCAGTAAAAATAAAGCTACCTTTATACAGCGACTGCATATTAATATTTCAACAACTTTACAATTTTAACAGAGATAGGGCATAAAGAAATTTCCTTGGAGATTTCTCTCTACTTGGGGCAGTCGGAAATACCTCCACCCTACAGTAAATTGCCGCCAATTAGCCTAAAGTTGTGTTCCTGCGGTGAGTAGGGTTTCCCAGAGCTCCTTGGGTTAGGGGGTTCAATTTCGGCAACGCGCTAATGATAGCTATGGTATTACAAGCGTCCATAGACTACGATAGTCACCTACAATTAGGCAGGCCGTATGCATATTTGTCATCTTTGTAGTTTAAAAAATATAGCTACAAGATCAATTAGTGTTGCCGACCAGAACCAACCCTCAGGCAGGAACAGAGCAGCGCAAGTACCTACTACTGCTTCGTGGCAGATGTCGGTGATGATTCCGCACAGGTCGCCTGTTTGAATAACCGATAGTATCGATTGCTTTCTTGAAATACTAATAAGTAATTGATAGTTAATCGATTTAATAATATTAGAGCGAATGAGGTATGCTCGGTGTTCTGAAAAAAAAACTATTCGCACAAATGCAGCGCCATATTGTGCGCTTTCCGATTGAAATTGATAGTTTAGGACAGACTGCTACCGATTCGATTGTTCGATAGTGCAAATGACTATGAATTAATCAATAGACAATTGATGTTTAATGAACACTAGGTTCTACTAATTTGGACAAAAAGGTAAATAATAACTTTCAATGAATAAAGTTACAGGAGCACGATATCTTTGGTAATTTAGAACTTTTAAAATTTTTAATATATTTTGACGTGACAACGTCTTATAATTTGATGAAGCCGGCTGCACGCACGAAAAAAACATGACTCATGCGGAGTTACCTCGCTCTGAGGCGTTCCATTTAAGGCTTGAAGTGCAAGCGAGAGCGCGGAACGAGCGACAAAGAGGCACAATCGGCCTCCGCGTTCGGCAGCGTTCGACATCTGTCTCTCTCCTACTTGAGTGATCGATGCGTCCGCGTGGACAGCTGCTATACGATAATACATTTACATGTTTTCGTCAAGTATGAAGTGTAGTGAAAAGTGAATGTGGTGTCAATTGTTTATAGCAACGATAATTGCGGCGATAAAGGTAATGATTCTTTCGATATTAAATATATGTTCAGTGATATATTGTTGAATATTCGTGCTTTAATCATTAAAATAAATAGCATCGGTCCGCTAGTGCAGCGATTACTATTACAATAAAATTAAAATTTTCTTTTGAAAAATGACACCATTCCATCAGTATTTTCTTATGACGTTGTCACGTTCAACTATCGTCAGTAAACCGACTTTACAGACATACGATTTTTTTTTTTAATTTGAGGCGTAAACCATATTTCCACTTAAACTGAAGAACTTTTAAATAAATATTAATAACCTTAAAAGTTTTAAGTTTATGTTATATTTCGTTTAGTAGGTACTGCATACGCTTCTCATCGGTAATCTAAGATGCCCTTCTACTGTAAATTAAAAATATTATCTACTTTTTAGGTCGATAATATAATAAAAGCTTGCTTTTAAATATTATTCATTTTTAAAAATTTTGTATAACTATTTACAGAGATATTTACACCGAGTATTAGAAATTATTTAATCTCTTTTGCACTTATTATCAGTAATAATAATTTATTTATTGATAAAATAATTGTAAATAAAATTATTATAATTTTATATGAAATCTATCACTATTATGATTAGTAGTGGATTATATACAAGACAATTTTTAACAATACTGAAAATCAACTTCCATCCTTTTGAAGAGTTCCCATGTGTATCTTCGAAGTTGAAGGTTTTATACAAATGAATATCCCCTCTCCAACAAAAAAAGAATCATCTAAATCGGTTTATAAACAAAGAAGTTATAGCTGAACATCCATAAAAAAATAATTATATATATATATATATATATATATATATATATACATTCTAATTGAGAACATTCCATCTTATGTTGAAGTCGGTTCTGAAGTAAATAGAAACAACAAATTTGACTTTAGAAATATAGTATATATAGAATTATAGTATATATCAGTTAAAAAATTCTAAGATGTCAACTCTAAGCAATCGTCGACAACTGTTGGATAGTGTGTTTCTGTTTAAGTTGGTGAATGGTAACTTGGATGTGCCTCTGCTTCTTTCGGTTGTTTATATAACATTACCATCAAGAATACCACGGACAGGAACCTATAAATTATTTTGTGAGAAACGATCTCGTACAAATCTAGTTTACTATTCACCATTAAATAGACTCATGAGAAATTACAACGTTACTTCCAAGAGTATTACAAATGAAGTTGATATCTTCTTTGATTCTGTTATTAAAATTAACGAGAGCATATTGTTGTTCGTGAGACGAGAACAAAATTATTATGTACCTACTTTAAACATTATTTATATTTACTTGTGATTGTTTTTATTTTATATAGCTGTTGTATCTTTAAATTACTAAAGATATACAATGCAATAGGATTTAATAATGTGCATGCCGTTGTTGCCTATAATTAGGGTTACATTTCATTAAAATATGTATTGCATACATTTTTTAAAGATAATGTGTTGAATGTTGATTCTATTGGCGACCTAAGTAAATAAATAAATAATAATAAATAGAAAGAAAAATTTATTTTTTCTGTATTCAGACATTTAAAACGGTTTTACACTGTAAAATTTACAACTACTTACAGTAAAATGTCAGTTATTATAACAAAACGGCGCCAGCTCATCATAATACTGGTTGTAGCGCTGGTTTTTCGTTAGGGCCGCTTGGTGACGTCACATAACTGACACACGGGCATAAAAAAATAAAAAGTAAAAGTATGAACGTGAGATTTACCTTACAAAAAAAACATTTGACCTAAAAAAAATATCTATCTATTTTTACTTTTTATTTGATTCCCAGGCGTCGTATTTAAAACTTATATAGCCTGTATCACTCAGCCAAATTAAGACGAATCTAACGACATCTCATATGCTAAAATCCATCAAGCCGTTAAGGCTACACAGCGGGTCAAAGAAATAGACATACATAAACCCGAAAAACATAACCCTCCTCTTTTACGCAGTCGGGTAAAAAGCCTCCTATACAAAAGCAACTTAAATAAAACACAATATAACAACAAGGAAAATATTCTCGAATGAAGCAGGAGTTGGTATTGCGGCAACGAAAACCTATATGAACACTAGGGGAGTAATAATTATAGCAGACAAGCAAGTAAGTTTTAAATTATTAAAAAAAAAGCGAAACATTATTATACATAAAAATATTGCATTCATTTTTAAATAGCACTAGTTTTATGATTTTCATCTTCTTAGTTCTTTTAGTGTTCGCAAAGAAACTATTTCAATCCTAATCTAAAACAATTAATATAATGCAGATTCCATAACGGCGTTGGAATATTATTCTAAAATTTGGTCGCAGATAAACAAAAAACTACCTCCAAATGCAACTGATCTATGACGTTCCATCAAAAGCTACATTGCGCATGTCAGGGTCCATGATACCTACGACTTGATACCCAAGACTACTTATCATAGAGATAAATTGGTGCATTTTGTTTTATGACGCCAAAAAGAAGACAAGCTAAATGAAGTTTGCGACGATGTTCACGAAATCCGAAAAAAGATCTTAGTTAATCTATGTCATACTTATGGAAATTTACTTCAATAAATATACAGTAAAAATCAATTTAAAAACTTACCTATATGACCCATTTCATTTTAAGTGCTCAAGAAATTCGTATTACGTAAGAAAATAAAACTAAAAAGGCAAACTGAATGCCGCAATAATAACAGGTTCGCTTCTTTTCATTTACCGCAACACAGTAGTAATTCACAGAAAAACGTTTGAGACAATATCACTGCGAACTATCCTTTGAAACGCAGGAACGAAATCAAGTTAATGTGAGGGTCTGTCTCAGTTAAAGGATTTATCAAACAATCAAACTTGATTTGCGTTATTTATAAATGTAACTTCGTGGAATTTATTTTTAAATAAATAAAAGAAATATATGTAATAGATTGGATAAAAAAATGTGTTTTTTTTTTATAAATTAAAAAATATGTATATAGATATGTTACCATAAGCTATTGTAGTTCACTGTATTATTATAAAAGTCGATAGTTCGACTACAGCGCCACCTAATGTATTTAGTTATAGCATTAAAACTTCCTCCATGAAAAAAAAACTTATATTCGTCAATTTTTATGGTGATTGGTCGGACGGTGTTAGGATTTATCAGATATACTAAAATTCTTTTTTAAACACTGTGTTAATTTTGAACCAGAAATAGTTGAAAGTCGAAACTCCAATGAATACTCCGGCAACCATTAAACAGATAAGTGACTCGTATCTGAACGTTAAATCGACCAGATTTATTCATTGCCATATGAGTGATTTAGTGAGCTTGTAAAGCGTTACGCGTAATTGAACGCTGAAGTGCTTTGTAATTGATTCACCAATACCTGATCGTAATATTATATTGCTTAATATATGCTCAAAATTCCCTACTGCAATCTAAGTCTATAAATTATTTACATATATTATGTATGGATACCTTGTAACTAATTGTAATTTATTCATGTCCCACTGGGTCTAATAATTCATCTGTGATCTAAAAAGAATATATACAAAAAAGCAACAGTTTCTAACCTTCCTTTCCAATATGTGATAGGGTACCTTCTTCTGCAATTGTAATACATCTTTCTGGACTGTTCATTGATACAAGAGACGTTACTGTAGTTACTGTGGTGTTCATTTTACTCTACAAATTGCCCAAGCATAAATGTATACAAAGACTACTTAAAAAAAAACCAATATCATAGATGCAGTATAATATAGATTGGCTGCACGACAGAGAAAGAGCATAGTATAGGCATAGTAAGGAATATGTCAGAGCGATATAGGGACACATCACTAGTTCTTAAAAAATAAGGCGCCGCGGGGCTCTGTTGTCAATCGTGACGAAAAGAAATGTCGCTTATTTTCGTAAAATATAAGGTTTTACAATATAATTTAGTGTTTGGTAGACGTATAATAGTTGTGGTTATATGTGCAGTGCCGGGATGTAACTCGTTTCATTAAAAAACCGAGAAAACGATTCATTTCACAGGTAAAGTACGATTGAGCTGTTTAGCTAAAAAACTAAATTGTTGTAAAAGGTTCATAAAACTCGTATACATAAATGAATGTAAAAAATATCGTATTTAATCACATTTATTCTCCGAAAATATAACAATTCAAAATAAAATGTTATCAAATAAATGAATGAATTTTAATGTAAATTTCAAAGAGATTGACATAATATGTCGATAACAGTCTATCGAAAGCAGTTTGTGCGTATTCCTACATAATAGTTGCATTATTGCATACTTTCATCCAAATGGAAATCGCTCAAAAGCATAGATTTCGTTAATACTAGCAATACCCGCAGCTCCTCACGCATTTATTATGCAATCATTTCTTCATATCTTAATTATCAATTTTACTCATATTTCACAATTTCTAAAAGTATTATTGAAAATTCATATAGCCTCCTACCAATTGACTAATTTCATAAGCTTCCCAAGTACAAAATTGTATAAGAATCTGTCAAGCCGTTTTAAGTGAAATCTGGACATACAGTCACTCAAATTTTTTGAGTATACTACGTAAGTATCCTTTTTAAAGGACATCTATCGAGAAATTTGGAAAAAATTCATGTACAGTATGTAATTAAAATAAAATAAAAATATATTATAATGTAGTTACATGAAATATGAATACCAGAAAAAAAAAACAAATTAAGAAACACTAAGATTTAATTAATATAATGAAAGTAGGTACTAGAGTTTCAAATTTTTTTTTTACTTAAATATTTATCCTTGAAGTGTTTTTAGACCGTTTTCTAAATCTGTACTTCTTTTTGTGCATGTAACTTTTTTTCCAAATATTCTGATCCTTTAAATAGGATCTCTTAAAAATGCATGCCCCGTCTATCTGTGCCTGTGTGTGTCCAGATTTAACTCAAAAATGGTTTGACCGATTTCTATGAAATTTTGCACACGGAAATTCCATATCATTCCTCAATAAATAGGATACAATAATTTTAATAATTCTAATAAATATATAAATTAAACAATAATTATCTAATATACCCATGTGGAACAGGGAGCGCAGCTAGTTGTTAATAACAAAAAAAAACGAAAGACCATTGATAATACAATTTATTTTATATTAAGTTTAAAAAATCTGTTTAGAAATCCCCAGAAAACTTAACCTTCAGTCCAACCCTGTTCTAAGATACACTAGATGTAATTTAGATGGAAGTAGATTTAAGAGGGTGCATCTGCCTTTGCTTCCACCTGTGCCTTATTTATTGCTTAGGACAAAGCATTCCGTTTGAAAAATGCACTCCGGAGAAATCTGTGAGAAAGCAAAGTATACCTATTTGCAAAAGAGTAATGGAAATTCTATTTCATACCAATTTGTGATTCAAATTTTCTTCGGAAAGCGAGACTACAAATTATGTATCTTTCTTTTTTCTTTTATTCATTTACAGTTCTGTATTCACTAAAGAACTTTGTCGTTTTTTTTTTCTTCTTATTTAGTGGCAATGTGTGAGTTTATACACAATTCTGCCAATGTCACCCGATTATAATATTTTTCTAATCTAACGAATCTGACGAAGTTTTTGTGGCAACTCAAAATTGCTAGTTTCTAGTTATCTTCTCCTTTTCTTTACATATTATATAGTAAAGTCGCTTCCCGCTGTTTGTCCGTATGTACGCTTAAATCTTTTAAACTACGTAACGGATTGTAATGCGGTATTCACTAACATTTAGACATTTTTATGGAAGGTTTATTTATACGATATATTCCAATTAAGTTTTTGTATAGTAGAGAAATTTAATTATTTGTAATCAAGTCGTCAAAAAATGATTTTCGGGCGCTTACATGGCTTATGCTGGCTAAACCTTACGAAATACATCGAAGTAATGTTTTAAAAAATTGTAGGTCTTTAAAAAGGCTAGAGAAAATTCTGCGATGGCATATATCTATTTTCTAAGGTTCACTCACAGCAACCATTTTTATCTACAAGATAATAATTAAAAATAGTACGTTATTTGCGAAGGTATTTTCTCTAATTCAGTATTAATCTTTATCCAGATAAATTTGTAAGTTAACTTGGACATTTAATGGTAATTAAAATTGTCATTTATAGTTTTCCATTTAAATCAACACCGTAGGAGATATCATGATTTCAAAATTATTCGCGACCAAAGAAATCCCAACTTAATAAACCTATGATAAATTGCGCGACGCGAGGCAAGCGTTCTACTCGTAAATATGAACATACATAACATACTTTCACGCCTGTATCCCCGAGGTGTTAGGCAGAGGTGTTACAGTTCGCCGGGTATGTTTTATGTCCCATGTAATAGGGGTCGAGCCTATTGCCGTTAATCGGGTACAAAACCAAACTCTAAGCTGCTACTGAAAATTTCTTAGAAAAACCCAACAGCACTTTGTTCGACCTGAGAATCAAACCTAGGACCTCTAGCATAGCAGTCGCGTTTACGACCACTAGGCTAATGAGGCAGTTATGAAGTTATTAAACTGTCAATAATTAAGCGATAAACCCTAAACCAGGTTTTTTGAACATAAACATAAAATACATCACTTTGTAAATTGTACTTGTGCGAAGCTGGGGCGGTTCGCTAGTTATTATAAATAGATAATACTTATTTCGAATACCTATAGTTTACAACGAGAGAAATGTTTTTATTCCACAAATCCAAATCGTATTTCTATTTTACGAAAACGCCAACAATGTTAACGTGCCGCGAACAAATTTATGTTTCTATTCCGGTAACACGAAACCATTTATATTTTAAGGTGAAACTGTTTATAACAACCGCAAAACGGATTTGTAACCGGCATCTGCTTTTCACTGCGGAATATTTTATGATAAATCTTTTGAAATGCAAGTTGGTTTTAGAAGTTTTATAAAATCATTTTTATGCATTACCTGAACATATCTATGGATATAAATTTAAAAAAATGATTGGTGTTTACCTTTTTGCATCACGGTAAAACTATTGGATAGATTTTTATCATCTAAACAAAATGTGAAACATCAATGCGGCGGCGGCGGCGGGTCAGTCACCACGTTATATGATTGTATGAAACATGTAAAACGGTGTGGTGATTTAGAGTTTATCGCTTTAATATTTATTGGCGACAGAACTGTTATTTTTGTGTCTTGTGTTAAGTTATTATGTTATATTATTGTGTTTATGTGTTATGATAAAATAGATTGATATGGATGATATTATAGAGACATGTTAGCGACTACGCTACATTATAAGTTGCATGTTATGTATTAAGTTGTATATAAATGTTTATGTATTGTGTGTCACATATATGGAAATAGAACTAATATAGAATAGATACATGCATAGAATAAATCAATAGAGTAAGAATATTCAATGTTATGGAAACTTTACGAACAGAAAGCAGTGATGCCGCCCGTAAATTGCATTGTTTTTGGCTTATGTACGGAATATATACTTGATGTATATAATATGTGAATGTGTAATGAATAGGTAATACGACAAGGAATATAATGACATATAACATGTATACAAAAGATATATAATTAAAGAAATATAGAGCGATTAACAGGGCGACCAAAGTGAAAACTAAAATTAAAACACGAATTTAAGCGGGGCTCTCTTTACGGTCACTCTCCGAACTACTTAAGCTCCAAGAGGCGCCGTATGGGGCACGGCGCAATTCAACGAGTACAAGTAACAACAAGAACAACAAGAAGAAAGCTTTGGTCGTCCTGCCCCCCCCGAACCCCACACTAACATCGCGTCCCACTGGCATCCGTACGGCGCCTACGAGACGGGCATCCGGCGCAACAAAACGCCCGTCCAAACCGGGAAAGCATCACCCCCCCCCCCTCCCTCACGCAGATGGGAAGTGACGCGTACCCAACAATATTGATAGATCATAACTTCATAACTGTCTCTAGCCTAGTCGTCCTTAACGAGCTGCTATGCTCGAGGTCCTAAGTTCGATTACCAGGTCGAGCAGTGTTATTGGGTTTTTCTATAAAATTATCAGTAGAAACTCGGAGTTTGGCTTTGTTCCCGACTAATGGCAATAGGCTCTCCCTCTATTATATGAAACCTATAACATACCCGGTGAACTGTAGGTGTTCACCTCTGCCTAACACTTCGAAGATAAAGGTGTGATGGCTTAGCTTAGCTCGCGACACGCAATTCTTCATAGGTGGGGAGTGCCGGCCAAGCGACTGCGACCAGTTTTGCTGGGAAGGATTTCTTGGGTCGCGCGTAATTTTCATTTCATGATATCTTCTACGGTATTCATTCAAATGGAATACTGCAAAGTTCAATTCTAATGTACATTAAATACCCAAGTTAAATATTAAACTTATATGCATAAAGATTAATACTGATTTGGAGAAAATTATTATGTTGAAGAGAAAAACGGTTAGATACTATGAGTCGATCTTGAGATAGACATATGCCATCGCGGAATTTCCTCTAGGCTTTTTGAAGAACTACAATTCTTTGAATATTATTTTTATGTATCTCATAAGGTTTAGCCAGCGCTATTTACAATACAATTTTATTTTTTTGTATGATCAATGCCCTATACTGGTGTGTTGATTGGTACCTAAGACCTAACGAGATATTTGTTACCGTTTAGTACATAATCCTCATCATTATTATCTTTTATCAATAAAACCATGTGTTTTAAAAAAATTACTTGTTTTTTGTATGTAGCTCTTCAAGCCCTTTTCCACCAGAGCTTTGTTAAGCGAGACAGCCATCTAGCTACCTTGCACGTCGTTAATAGATACGCATCTTTATTCGGCCTAGTTATTTTCACATATTTTATTTGAAGTAACTAACAATTAAGTTGTAAGCCGAAAAGGCGTCATTACAGTACCTCGTTTTTTTCGCCTTTTATGCCTTCTTAGGTCCTAAATTGAATAAAGTGTATTTGAAGCTCTTTTCAAAATGCACTTAGTAACTACTCAAGTGGGCAACAGAAATAATCATGCTATAGTTTCTATCAGACGTTACTTAGAACAAGCGCTAAGCCTGTAATAAAATAAATAAATCAATCGAATATTTTGTATAAGGCAATCGATTTTAACAATAATGATACTTTTATAAAAGAAGTGTGGAGAAGGTCGGCATAGAAGTTTTCTCATTAACCAAGTTTCGACCAAGTTAGTAAGGGTCGTACCGGTTGAAGGCTCGCGCAATCAATCGCGTCGCAAACTGTATACCGGATAGGAGATTAATGTTGATTAATTGGAAGTATATTATTGCAAAAATTATCACGACGTCTTTTAGTTTCTCCTCCAGCGACGAACTAAAAACACGTCACATGTTGTGCTATGTAGTTTAAATAAAAATTAATAATTATAAAACATCTCATGGCTCCATCATCAGATAAGCTCCAAGATACCATTTTTAAGTTTTGTCATCCAAACTGTATATACATACAAAGTTTCATTTCGATACGAAAATCAGAAATAGGCTAAAATTAACTTCTAAGATTTGTTTACATAGTTTGTTTGTTAGTTACAAGTGAAGTTAATACATGCGTGTTATAATGCAACTAATTAAGTTCTGCAATTATTAAATTATTTACTTCGTTAGATCAATCTACAAAAAATATATTATGTGAATTTTCTAAAATCTGTTATACCTATCTATATAATTAATAAAATTGAAGTGTCTGTTTGTAATGTAAAAATAACTATTTATTACTAAATGCATATGAAAGTGTATATACGATGATACCCGTAATGAAACACCAATTTTTGTCCATCTGTTTGTTCCGAATAATTTCCGAAACGGTTAAACCGATTTTGACGGGACTTTCACTGGCAGATATCTGATGTTATAAGGAGTAACTAAGGCTACTTTTATTTTAGAAAAATAATAGAGTTTTGCGAAAATTAAAAAAAAACTGGTCAATAAAAATCATATGAGATGTATCAAATTAATGTACTATATAATTTTAGATATTAAAAAGACCTACAAAAAAATCAGCACGAGCATAATATGTCGTATCTTGTAAGGATCATCCACACTAAGCATATAACCGGGAGCGGGAGTAGCACGATTCGATCGTATGCCCGATCGACGACATTCTGTAGTCCACGCGAACGAAATCGCGGGCAAAGCTAGTAGGTATTATGTAAAAATGTTTTGTGTGTTGATTTGTGATTCTATAACTTCTGAAATACTTGACCGATTGACCTCTGAATTTACATAATTCTATTACTTATTTAGTATTTATCGAGTCGATGGTTTATTGATATATTAGGATCCGATAGATGGCGTTGTTCCAGAAAGAGCACAACCACGTCAGCCGGCCCAGTCATGTAGTTTTAATAATATATTATTTTTTTACTGACAAGTCTCAGGTAATTTCTCACCAGCCAGTAAACATAACAAAACATACCATCACGCCTATATACCTGAAAGGTTAGGCAGAGGTGTACTAATATACGCCCACAGTTCGCTGGGTATGTTTTTAAGTCTAATGTAATAGGAAGCGAGCCTATTACCATTAATTGGGCACAAAGCGAAACTGCTACCTGAGAATTTAATTGAAAACCGCAATAACAATTTTGTAGGCCTGGGAATCGAATTCAGGACCTCGAGCATAGTAATCGCGCTTACGACCACTAGACTAATGTAAAGGTAACCAATGACGTGAAGGCTTTGTTATTGTAAAAATGCAATCCAAACTTTTTACTTTATTGTTCATAGAGTTATTTAAAACTATTATCATCGATTAATTGGTTGTGTTGTAGCGCCAGCTTCAACCAATCATTCCATTATTTTATTCATAGATTTTATTATATATTAATCCATTATCCATTATTTTATATGAACATCACTTACCTTATTTTTTTATTTATTCTAGATCCGAAGGGCAACTGTTGAAGCTTTGTGATAAATACGTTACAAAAAATATAGAGTCCCTCGAAAGTTCAAACGATATCCATTAAATTCATGTTGCATAAAAAATCCACAGCGGAAAGTCGTTGCCAGCAAAACCTACACTAGAAAAAAGTCATGTAACAGCTAACCTCTGTCCACAAAAATAAAAGCTAAAGTAAAACCGGGAGAGTGAAAACATACAAAACATCCACGGCGGGGTTTACAGCGTGAGAAATATCCAATTTAGCCGTGTTTTCCCTCTAAATTGACGCCATTTCTCATTCACGCCACGCCGCCATATTGCCCGGTGGCGCCGCCGCGGACGGAATGTGCACTGGGTAAAAACAAATGAATTCGAGAATATGTAACGATAATCTTTATTGGATATAAATCCTTTCGTATTTAATCCCCTAAAAGGTTTTCATGGATATCATAAAAATTATAATTTACCACTTCTGGTATCGACCATCGGATTAAATGTGGACACTGGAATATCAAATCAGAACATAAGTAACTGTACGCCAAAGTTATGAGCTTTTTTTTATACGTTTAATTTGAGCTTATGCCAGAACGAGAGACATAGCTTTATTCTTTTTTTAGGTAGGTTTTTAGGTATAGCGTTGTGGCCACAATTTTACCTGATCTTAAATTACAATATGATCCAAGATGGTAGCACGCTAAGTCTCGTGGCAGACTGGCTCTTAAGTGCAGCTGCCGGAACACACCTATAGGTGTTTGGCGACAAATTTTCAACATGAGGATAGTAGCTAGCCAGGCAGGCGGGCATTAAAAAAGCCCTACCACCATGCTATGGTTTCATCACGATGTCTTCCTTCACCGAAAGCTCAGACTCATTGCAGCAATTCGAACTCACGTCCATCGACGTGGGGTCCATAAACGCAACCAACTGACGAACAGAGCCATCATCCATTGCATCATTACTCATTACTTATTTGAATAGTGTGGGAAAAATATATCTTTGCCGCAGACATAGACTTATAGAAGTGGAGCTGCCGCTGTTGTGCCTTGCACGGATTAAACCACTTTTAATATTTCAGAAAATAAAATAAACCAAAAATAACGGATAAACAGTTGTATTTCATAAAATCAGGACATTATTAATTATTATATTCCTATATTATTTATATGATTCGCATAATAATATTATACTAGCGATCGCCCTAAGCTCGAAATTGGACTTGCAACTTTTTGATCATAGACTATTTTCTGTTTGACATTTACAGTATTCATAAACAATGAGTAGGTATTATCTAAATCACTTGCTGTCACTTTTCTTTGAGTGACAATGTCAATATTATGGGGGGTCTAAGTTCAATGGCACTTGTCAAGTTAGGATTCGCAGTATTAATTTATTTTATTTAATATATTAGTAACAGATATTATAGTTACATTTTAGCTTTCTGTACTCCTTCTCCATATAAACTTTAACCATGCTAAATCTCATAGACTTCCGTGCACGCATTACGCTTAAAAAGGTAGCGAAAGGTTTTGTTGCACGTAAATATTAATATATAGATAATTAATAACATTGAGAAATGTATAGTTACAGGCTGAATTGATAAATCGTTATTGACGTACTGACAAGCCTGTCAATAATATAACTGTAAATTGTCTCACAATATGGTAATTGTTGCGCGAATATGATCGATAATAACAGCCTACACATCACACTATTTAAGGGTTTAAACGGGTTTATTTTAGTGGGACATGCAGGCAAGGAAAAACTAATATTATACATATCTGTAGAAACATTTGAAGGTCTATTGCCAAAGCTCACAAGTTGTTCATTAATAATATCGGTACATATTTTTCCAAAAAGAGAAAATAGAGAAAATTAATAATTAATGTTTTAGTTTGATCCGAATAATACATATATTTATGTTAGAATAATATTAATTTATAATTTAAAATTATTTTATACAAATCAGTAAAATATATATTCCTTATTATCACTAATAGCTATCAAATAATTATTATCTTACGTGCGTATTAAGTACACACTTATTCTTTTTACTGCATAGTAGTACTTCAAGTGAAACGGAGTTCGCAGTCATCAACGAATCAGTTTCAACTTTTAATAAAAGTAGAATTTAATTTGAAATGCATTAAAAAATTGCCTTCTTTATGCAAGATAATTCAACTTAATTCAAACAAGATAGTAAAATAGTTTTCTCAGTATACCTAATCTGATATTTATATCGCGAATGATTACATAAACGAATCGAGTAGACCACAATCCTCTCGAAATTGAAGTGTTATCAAGGACGTCTAGAATTCGGCAAGGTGACTATTAAAACAGTGGTGTACTCAGTAATTTCACTCGGGCAGCATAATCATAATGACTACTGAGTATGTGTTATGGTTCCCAAAAAACGGCGAACGTCGTTGACACTATTTTCATCAGCAGTTGTCGATTTCACGCCGACCTACTGAATTGCCTCTATATGCCTCGTTTGAAAGACCCTATAACACAGAAAGGAGGAAACATAGTGGCTGGCTTTAGTAGCTGACGCTAACTACCTATACGAGGTAAAATTTGGACATATTCTTTTTTAGTTCTGCCGTAAAGCAATGTGTAGTGCTCATGCTGTTGTGTTGTGATCGACACGCTGGGATATAATAGCGGCAAAAAATGCTATTGGAGTCCTGGATATACGTAGGAGAGATCAACAATTGTTTAGGAGAAGCCATGACTAATGCGACCCGGATATTTTATAAATTTGACTTAAAAATTTAATTAACATTTACAACTTTATGCAATAAATTATCTTCTCCTATACGGCTGGCATAGGCATCAGGGATGTACTAAAGCCTCATTAAAATACAATATTTTTTTAAAAAGAAGGCAATCCTACTCTGAAATAGTGGCTTCAGTTAAGATTGCAGTCCTTTTGAAGTCGATTATACAATGACCACTTAACATCATATACACTTCATGCCTGTTTGCTACTTCATAGAAAAAAAAGACCAAACGTAACTGAGTTAAGTATGTAGAAGGAAAAAGGTATGGCAAATCATTACATTTTTTTCCAGAAAAATATTTCTACGTTTTTTTATCTTAGTTTACAAAAATATTTATATAAGCATCTTTGTCATACATTTATATTTGTCATTTATCTAACATCAAGCCAAGTGCTTAGTAGATTAATCCTTCTGCTCTGAAGGTCACACAAGAAGCGCGTAAAATTGGAATTAATGCCATGCATGGGAGTCAAGTTATTTAAAATTAATTTTTATTTATATTATTTACCGTTAAAATTATTCTGTATGGTTATGTCATTTATAAATACTGTCATTGAATAGTAGGATTTATTTACTAAAAGGGCTCTAAGTTTATTTTTAAATATAATATATTCCCATTTTATTCTTTTGAAATACTCATAATGCCCTCATTGTGTTGAAAATATTCTCTGCCTCGCATGTTTAAAATATTGGAAACGTTAAAAGCAAATAAATTAACATTTTTTTAAAGAATTCGAGTGACGTTAAATATATTTTCACAAATGATGAAGCTTATTATTAAATAGAAGCAGATAAATGCGAATGTGGTTAAATACCATAAGTATCCCTTGAATACGTGCCTGAGATAAACCAATAATCTTAAATAAATAACAGTCGATACCAGACATTACTTAAAAACAAATTTATAAATGAACGAAAATAAAAAAGGTATTTATTAGATAGATTAGTTCATTTATTTGACTTAAAATGTAATTATACTTTGGTGTTTAACATTCAATATGTACCGCGAATGTAATATTTTAGCGAATATGAAAATACGAATGCGACAACTTTTCTTTGTGGTGTGTTAGGGAATAACATTTTACTCTCTAACCACTATACCTCTAAATCTAAATGTAAATAAAAGAAACTGTGACTGACTGACTAATCTATCATCACATAGCTCAAGCCACTCAAAGGATTGGGCTCAAATTAGGCACACAGATTTGGATTTATTATGGAGCAGTTTCGGATTTGCCATTGTAGGTATATCCACCTACTTACTATAAAATGCTTCCAGGACAACATGACAGCGACGACCGTAGATAGAATTTAGATCTCTCAATGGTCGACGTTGTTTTTGAATTGCATAGTGCTTAAGATTAGTAATTTGAAATTAAAAATTACCAATGAAGCCAGAAAAATCGAAAACAATAGTTATACCTTTACAAACACCTCATCCTGTTTGGGAAATTATAACCTTCGTTAACCCTGCAGTCAAATCAACATGTACAATTTGATTTCGCTTTGTTTCAGCAGAAACACCCTCATGTGATCTTTGAAGCGAAGACAAAAGCCAACAAGGGCTGTGCGAACAAGCTGGAGTTTAGGCCGAAGAGTCGACGGACCAAACACGTGTCCTTTGTAGAGCAAGTCCTTGCTGATGATCCTGGAAATATGTGAGTCGTAAATTTAAACCTATACAGATAAATAAAATTTTACTAAATGCATATGAAAATACCTATATACGATAGTTATAACAAACACAATTTTTTAAAATTTTTGACTGGTTGTCTGTTTTGTTCCGGCTAATCTGCGAAAGGGTTGTACCGATTTCGACGGGACTTTCACTGGCAAATAGCTGGTATTTTAAAGAGTAACTTGTTTTACTTTTATTTTTTTAATTAGGGTTCCGCGTAAATAATAATTTATGCGTAAAAACGACGATATCGAGGCGCTTAAATGGCTTACGCTGTGAAAACCATAGGAGATATTATATCATTAATATCGTACATAATTGTAAATTTTAAAAAACCCTACAAAAGCACTCTGTAGTCCACGCGAACGCATCCGCAGGGACATCTAATATTTTACAAGTCTAGCTTGTTATAGCGGAATTTGTTAATAACTTAAGATCACCGTTTGATAAGTAGCATTTAGTGACACACTAAGTTAATATCAAGATAGATAAAAATCATTTTCAGAAAAGCAACCTTTCATTATTTCTTATCGTCGATTTAAATGAATTCTAAGGAGTTCTTTTTTCTGTGGCAGCACCATACCTCTCTCTTAACACTTCATCACATTAAACTATTCTAACATCATTTTAAAACTTAGGTTTCCAGCTATTGATGAAAAATTGAAAATGAATTTAAAATTAACATTTATGCAAAAAGCTTTTTCATTAGGAATGTCATCTCTTGATGGATTATTCTATAATGTGCGAAACACTTGCATTGAACCGCTAGTCTCTTTTAAAATTGTAATAACAACATTTTTTTGCTTAATAAGCACCGGTTTTGTAAAGTTAAATAGCAAATTCATATAAGCTTTATTAATTTTAAAAGCAGAAAAGTTAATTAGGGACGTGAAATCTAGCTAAGGTTTTGATTCTTTAACTGTCATTTTAAAGAGCCGGTAAGAAACGCTCACTTTTCGTCGTAATCTTTCTGTACATATTGGTGTAAATCTAATACTACCAAGTGAGCAACTTTTGTATTTATGTTTCTCGGTAAAGGTTCCAACGACTTGGATGTTATTTTGTATTTAGATAATGTTTGAAATTCCAAGTATACCTGGATACCATTGCGTAGATGATTGTAGCGTGTCAATATTTCTTTATTAGAAAGTGTTATCCTTATTCATCAGGCTGGGCTAGCAGGTTAGCAAGAGCACAGACAACGCTGCAGCATTAAATGGTTTATATAGTGTTATAGTTCCAACACCAACTTCTCGGTGTTCAAAATGGCGTGTCTAATAACAAGACTATATATATTAGCAGATGAGATATGATTATAGTAAGCTGAACGTGCACCTTTATAAGCATTATTATTAGACCAGTGAAAATGACTTCACTGCAGTTGATATTAAGTGAAGTTACAAATACAACGATGATAGCCATCAATTTTCTGGGCTTACCTAACTAACGGCCTTGCTTCTGCATAATCAAAAAAAACATCTATCAATATGCAATCAGTTATCATTATAAATTATTTTTATGACGTCCTACGTAGTAAGTTCCGACTGTGAGGGGCAGAAAAACTTGAGAAATGAACTTTATAAAACATGTGCCTAAGAATTTGATTTCAATATAAACATATCTATATATTTTTCTATCTTAAATCAATAGTGCCTGCGTTGGTTTATTTAGCAATACAAATAGCACTAAAGAAAAAATACGAGTAACAGTGGCTTTCTTTGAGTAATATTGCAGTTCTGTTTGAGACCACTTAACGTCAGGTTGAATATAAATCCATTTGTTACTTCCAGTACATGAAACAAAGAAGAAAAAAGACATGGATAGTTTCCACTACAGTTATTAATCACGGTTGTGTCCAAGGCTGGGCAAAATCTCCCTAACAACGTTGAAAGTAGTAAATTATGCAGAAAATTCCAAAGTTCCGGACTTGTTTGCGCGTTTTTTACCTTAGTTTTTCTTCGTTTCCTACTGCAAGTACACAACGCGAAGTTGCATTTATGAATTCTAAGTGATTTTCTCTTTTCTTTTTGTGAGAAAATAATTCGAAATGAAACTCAAACGAAGAGTTGGTTGTATGAGTTCCGATAAATATAAGTTTTTCAATATTATTATCTTTTCTACATACCTAACCATTTACTGTAAATACTCACCATCTTTTAATATCGTATGTATCTCCTTGAGGTATCACTGCTGTTTGGTTGATATCTCTTGGTTCTTTTTTTGTATTCTATTCAGGATCAGTTATTTACCAAATAGGGAATCAATCTCAGTGATAACTTCCTATTGCTTTTCATTTTGTCATTTTGTAATAGTTTTTTTTACCCCAATTAGATTTCCAATATCGGTTTTCTCTTCACCTTTAGCCTATTGCGCTCGCTCTTTAAATCGATGAATTATTAATTATACTATAGTTAGCACGTATTGTTTATTTTACTGCGGAGGTCCTTAATTAAACTGAAATACCAAACAAAAAAGGATTGATCAGACTACTTACATACACGAGCTAAATTGTAGCTTTTACATAAGAGGTAAATAATACACATGCAGATAGATAAACTAATTTTTGCCAGTGGTTTCGCACAATAAACATTAACATCATTATCGAGAGCTCAAGGTTGACGGTAAAAATTAATAGAACACAACTCCTGTCCGTAGTCTTTGATGGTACTATTCTTTCTATAAGTGAAAAGGTTAAAAAATAGGCATATACTATGACAAAAATCTGTCTTGAGGTACTCAGCTTCAAGAAAAAAGTAGGGAAATGTGTGCGTCTGCTAGATCCCTTAGAAGACTACGAAATTTTCTCCCTACAGCCACAAAATTTGCATTTCCCTTTCCCACTATCAATCCTTGAATATGCTAACGCTAGTTATTCAGATATAACTGAAGCATAACTTGACAAACTTGAGCGACTTCAAAATTTTTGTATTCTGTTTATATTTGGATTACGTCTCATGTCTCAGATTTTCGAATCAAGTTCAAATGGCTACATCATTTTTACTTTACGGTATTCTGTTTAACCCTATTACTCCTTTTTACCTTAAAAGGTGTTTCAAATTTCTTTTAAAGTATGCATACCCGTTCCATAAAGTCATCGAAAAACGTGACGCTGGAAGTACCAACAAAAGCCACAAAATAAAATTTTCTTTCTTTTCGCATGGCTTTGGAATGCTCTACCCGTTTCTCTGTAAGGCGTGCACAATCACTGAACAAATTAAAAAATTAGTCAAGTATTAACATTTGTCTCTTTAATATTATATAATATGTATTTATATTATATTTTGTTTGTATTATATTAATTAATTATAATAATTTAGTCTATATTTCATAGTTTTATTTTCTTTAGTAAATAACGTTATACTTATTTTGTTGGCCTCATTACACCCATTGTCATTACAGGCGTGATGGTATGTCATTACACCCGTATTACCTCTGATTCTCTTGTTGAAACATATCCATCCAAAGCTTGCCTGGAAGAAATTGCTGTTAGCAATAAGGCCACCCCTAGTAGCAGTCACAAATTTTTTAATGTCCGCTTAGATCTGTTACTAACGGTGTACAATAAAGTTTACATAATTAAAAAAGCAGAGCTCTAAATGCTAATGAAATTGATTAATTAAATTTTACATGTAATTATACTAAAGTATAACATACACAATGTGGGCGAATTCGGCGAATATTATCGATTTTAGCGTAGACTAAGGGGAGTGCGTTCCTAACCCCCTAAATACCCTTTTAAATACGGTCATGCTTACACATCATATGAACAGAATGAAATTGGATATCAATTCTAGCACCAGGTTCACCAGCACCTCGTTAATTATGTGATGTGAACGTAGCTGTTTTTGATATAATAATTAAGGAAAAATTATTTCTCCGGCCTTAAAACATAAACAAATAAAAAATATTTATAACACACAAGGAAAACACGAAGCGACTACACAGAGAAAGCATTGTGAACCAAATTCGATTCAGTGATAGGTCATAAATCATTCAAGGCAACCCAATTTGTTGGCATCGACTGATGAAAGGGCCGCGTTAATATACTGGAAAGGATCCCACGAGTACGTAAAGGATTTTATTCCTGAAGACAGCTAGAGCTAAGGGATTTGCACAAATCGATTGGAAATAGTGCACGAGAGACGACAATTGCTTTGCAAATTGTATTTGGTTCGTTTTTAGGAGACTTACAATGCTTTAACTGTTCCTATGTTAAAAAAATATCTTTTAAATCTTACTGTTTGCATTAATCATCGCATCAGAATACTGATTTTCCAGATAAAATACCAAGTTAATCTGGACAAATAAAATTGGTAATCTAATAAACATTTGTAGTCAATAATAGAATTTCATATTCACCCAATCGAATAATATTTAAAAAAACATACGCTATTTATGTTTCACTGAAGAAGTTGTGTCAAACTATGTTCTGCCTTAAAAGTCACCTTTTCTCAATACAGAAATGGTTTTCTCTGTTAAGCGACTAAATCTTAAAATACTTCCATAATTTTTGATTGCACATAAATCTTGAAAACAAATCTTTTTTCAACATCATTTAAAGAGACAAATTGTAATAAAAGATGCAATAGATAAAAGCTCTCAAAGCTTGTCTCCTTCCAGGAAAGCTACAATATTGTACAAAGAGAAACCACAAATATAAATGCCTAGAGATCAGCCATCCATCAAACGTGATCAAGATGTTATTTTCGCATAAATCTGAAAGGGTCACAGAGGGCGAAATAAAACTACATATTTTATTGCTCTAGTAAATATTCGATCGTAAATTGTATAATGTATACATATATAAATTGTTATGTGTACATAGTTAATACTGAAACAAAGGCAGTTACTCCGATAGAAATATGGATTGCTTGTCTGATACTTTGTTTAATGCTTCTTTGATATTTGGAACGAAGATTAAAATTGCGTTTATCTTAAAAATTACTAGGCATAAGGTGTCATTATGTGTTTGTTTGATTAATTTTAATGTGAGTAGGTTACAAAACATTTTATTACTAGCGCTAACCCGTAGGAATATTTCGTGCATTATCAATATAAAATGTAAACAATTTAAGAACCTTAAATATATCAACGCGTATCAACAAGAAGTTAATAAAAACATATGTATGTAGTGTGGCTTTATTATGACTGTGAAAAGTGGACAATGACAAAGAGAGATGAGGAAAAATTAGAAGCATTCGAAATGTGGTGCTGGAGGAGAATGGAGAAGAAAGAGAAAGAAAAACGAATAATAATAAATAAAATAATAAATTTATTTATTTCACCTCACATATAGCATCTTATATACAATATTGTTTATACACAACAAATACGAACATAAATTTTATACAAGAGTAGGTAATGATGATATTTACATTTAATGTGAGGTCTGAAGTCTGGAAATGGTACAAAGATCTAAACTACAGATCTCCAGACCCTCGTTCTCTAATTTTACCTATATTATCATCGTTTTATGCACAAAAATTTTGAATGAGCATAGTTCTTATGAAACCATAGATTATTTACATTTTCTCTACTACTGTATGAAAGTGTTAATAAACAATTGTAAATTGTACGTTTTGCTCTTTGTTTAGATAAATTATAAATATGAAGAATAGGGTTAATCTGATTATATATATGAGGACCTGAAAAACAGAAGAATTTCTGTGAAATTTGCAGATGGAGTGAAAGCGTCTCACATACATGATGCTTACGTCATTTATTGTAGTGAATGTTAGGATCATATATTAATCGACAGTGTGTAGTAAGAATAGATTTAAGGATAAAAAGTTGTCTTACAGTAAGGACTTTTGATATATTATATAGTGGGAAATGTATACGGCAGAAACGAGCTTACTTATAAAACTGATAATGGATAAATAATTTGAGCTGAGTACCTCGAACCCCCATCCGTTCTAATTTGTTAATAAGAATCGGGACAGAGACAGTGTCAAAAGCCTTCGCTAGATCTAAAAATATGCCTAGAGTCTTAGACTGTTTATCTATTGAACATTTATGTTTATGTTTATAGTGAATTCTAATAAAGCATATTCGCACGATCTATTTTTATGAAAACCAATTTAATTTGTTGAAATAATATGTTTTTTTGCTAAATATTCCATTAACCTAGAATTTAATAATATTATAAGTATCTTAGATATGGTTGGGAGAATAGAAATAGGCTATAGTTATTGAAACAGTTGTTTTTTCCTAACTTTATGGATCGGTATTATAACAGAAGACTTTAGAGCAATAGGAAAGATGCCTGATGATAATGAACGGTTACAGATATAAGTAAGAGGAACAACTAAAACATATTTGTATCTTTTTATGATTAATCCAGAGATATTATCACGAGCTGAACATGAGTTATCTTTTAGGTTTGCTATTAAAAATTCAACTTCGGTTTCATCAGTCGGAAGAGGAACAAATTATTTCGTTGATAAGGAACCAGAGTTAGTGGTAGGGTTCATACTATTGTTCGTTTTAATTTTTTCTGCCAATGAGTTGCCTATGTTGGCAAAGTATAAATTGACATTATTGATTTGAGTTTGCTGGTTATGTGACGATAACAATTCTACTGCATCGTTCTTTTGTTTAGGCGTAAAAGCAACTCTTTTAATAATTTGCCAGTTTTTTTATGTTGTTTTTGGAGTTATTAATTTCTTGTTTTTCGTAAGAGTTTTTAGATTATTTTTTTTTTTTGTAGAAAATTACAATAGTTTCTGTATTTTTTATAAGTTGTTTGAAAAATTATGTTATTTGGAGATTTCTTTAATTTATTATGTAACTTCTCTCTATTTCGCATACATTTTTAATATCCCCGGTGTTATCCAGGATTGAATAGGCATTAAATATGGTAAAGGAGAGGAGGATATTACTGGATATCATTAGGAATATGAGGGGATAATTATTGGGCATTTGATTTGGCACAACGACCTATTAAAAACGATATTAGAAGGAAAAGTTGAAGGAAAAAATAGGTGTCATGCCGTATCACTATGTCAAGAGGAAGGAACAGTGTAGGGAGAGTTGGAGATTCCACCGCCACCGCTCTTAAAACTTTATTATTAGTCTATATAGTCAATAGTGGGAAACATAGCACTTAAACTGATGCTGCAATCAATAATTTTGATGAAGAATTAAGGGAGATATTTACCACAAAAAATAACACCTTGAGATATTAATAATAACCGGCTAAATAACCTATTAGTCGTAAGCGCGACTTCTATGCTCGTGGACCTGGATTCGATTCCCAGGTCGAACAAAGTGGTAATAGTTTTTTGTATGAAATTCTCAGTAACAGCTCGGGGTTTGGCTTTGTGCTCAACGATTAATGGCAACATCAGACCTAATAACATACCCGGAAAACTGTGGGTGTACATTAATACACCTCTGCCCAAACGTTCGGGATACTGGCGTGATGGTGTTTTATGTTATTTTTGAGAAAAATTATAAGTTCATAAATAGAGATATTTTTATTATCATATTTAATAATGTCATAAAACTATTTTTCGTCAGTACTCATATACCTAAATAAACCTTTGGTATAATAATATTTGACCATTACTATCAACTATCAATATTTCTTTGTAAGTTACAATGAAAATATGTTGTCATATTCCAATTCTTCACTAAATCAAAGTGCATATATTGCTTAATTCGCAATTATATTTGCACCTTACACAATGAGCTGCCTAAAAACAAGAAATGTCACGTCCACGCACCTGTGCCAATAAATGTTTACCCATTTCCCTACTCTTAATTGAGGACATCAATTCTCTAGTATTTACTCTTGCTACATCTCAGACGTAGAGCAAACAAAACATTATTTCTCGCGGCGTTTTCTTGAAACGTAGTGGCCGAGATAAATCATTGTAACTCACGCACTCCCGGTGCTCGTTGTTACGAAAATAATCCGCGGAGGGATTAATTCTCTCGTTTAAATTATACAAAATACCTTTTTTTATTGTTGAGTTTTGTGAGTTTACCTCGTGAGCAAATGTCAATCGATTCATGAGACGCAGTGCTAACCATCGCTGAGACTTAAATGTAATTGATCAGGGAAAATAAACGTACCGTCTAAATGCAATTAGGATTAAATCGGTTTATAAGCATTTTAGTTATTTTCAACACAGAACTAAACTCCAAATTTCCTCGGTTTAAAGAATGAAACAATAATTCAAATTTGTTTAAAGATTCTTCATCGAGTAATAGGTTATCGTGTCTCAAGCATGTCATGAGGGAGGTGAAAGTCATATAATTAGTAAAATATTAAGTATGATGATGGACATATATAGGAATAGAGGAAGACAGTAGAATGTATAATGTATGACAAACTGAGATGACAGTTGCAAGAGGAGAAGAGAATAAGAAAACATGTTTTGCCAACCCTATTTAGGTGGAAGAAAAAAGTCCTTCATTGCTTTATATGTTAGATTTACTAAAGCGCTAAAATACTTTACCAGTTATATAACAAATACCTAATAATTGTCCTCACTATCCTCAAATGATGTAAGCATAAGATTTTCATGTTCTGGAAGGTATTCTGCAGAAGGAGATATTTTCCAATTTAGATTCTATATGAAAATAAAGTATTATGAAATAAAGTATATAATTTATATTTAATTTGTGAAAAATATATCAAAAATTAATTGGTAACTGTAAACGGACCAAATTTTAATCGAACTAATAAATTTGATGTCTCAACATAGATAAATTTTTGATTTCCAAATCCTCATTTCCACGTCACAATTGAAACCCTTCAAACGCAATTCCATCGTGTCTAATTACCCCAGCTCCCAATATTATTACTCGGAGGACCACCCGCAAGATAAACTTGATTACGACCCATCTTCCCTTATTAAGGGGAGATGAGTGATAAAAAGCCAAGCGTCGACCTTAATCGATTTAAAAATCGTTTTTTGTCGGTACCCGGTCGGCTCTTTCATAATTTCGTAAGGAAACGTAATGCGATCGGTATTTTCGGGCTGCGAAACCCCGTGTTATTTAATGGGTCTCCTTTTTATTCGATTTCTTAAGGAATAATAGGTGAATGGGATTGAATTGCTGGCTGAGTGCTTTTTTAAGTTTTTAAATTTGATTCACGGCGAGACATCATTATACAACGGTATTATACCTGTCTGACGCATTTACGAGTATAGTTGTGTCGTTTACCCTTTGCAGTAATGGGCTAATCCGAGTTCATGTAACAAGATTTAACTAAGAAGCCATTGATCAAATACCATTGGTTGTGACGGCGGCAGGTAGACCGAGACAAGGAGACTAGATGAACGTGTTCATATATAATTAGCGTTTCATACCGAAAGAGTAAAACGAAAAAAAATAATTGAAAAATATACATTGAATCAGTTGAAGTATGTGCCATTATTATCTATGCACTTTCGCCATTTTATAGGTAGTTCATTGATTGTAATGCTGAAAAAATTGTGGGATCGAGAATCAATAAAATATTTAAAGGCGGTTTGGACAGCCTCATAAGAATTGAATTTTTTTCCTTGCAAGAAATTTTCCAAAATCCGAAAAAAGTGGTAATTTGTTGGAGCAATGTCCGAGGAGGATGGTGGGTGTCTGATACATTCCAACCGCAGTTCCTCTAATTTAGCGATCGTCTGACGTGAAGTATGGTGTCTAGCGTTGTCATGAAGCAGCAATGGGCTAGATAGATTAACAAGTCTTGGTTATTTAAAGGCTAGCTTTTCAAACATGGTTTGCAATTATTGAAAATACAGATCTATCGTTATCATCTGGCCAGATCTTAGGAAGCTGTAGTGTATTACACCAGCACTGGTCCACCAAACACCCACCAGTACCATTTTGTAAGTCAACTTTTGCTTAAAACAGGCCTTGGCCGGTTCTTCTGGGTTCAACCACTGTGATGAGCGTTTGCGACTCTTGTAAAGGATCCATTTTTCGTCACAAGTAACAATACGATTCAAAATGCCCTCGTTATTGTGTTTGTTGAGTAATGTAACGAAGCACCCAATGCGTGTTTTTTCGTGCGCTTTAGTCAATTCTTGCGGTACCCATTTATCGAGCTTTTTCAGTTTTCAATTTATTTTAAGTGAATTAAAATTGTTCTGTCTCTCATACCGAAGCCTATTGCTAACTTTGACGTGGTTTGCGAGGAATCCCCTTCTATGATCATCTTTAATTTTCCATTAACGACTATGGTCTCCGGCCGTCTACGGGGGTTTGTTTCGTAGGTTAAAATTTCCAGAACGAAAACTTTAGAACCAAAAACGTACCGTGCTTTCTTTTACAGTCTCTTCCCCATACACATCATTAATCCTTCGAGCTGTTTCTGTAGCATTGATGCCTCGGTGGAACTCATGTTCATAAATAAAGCGATATTTTTAGTATTCCAATTTTTGAAAAGAACGATGTCAGAGAAAAATTAAACGGTGCTAAAACAAATGAATCACTAAATTCAAAACACAAGACTAAATTTGAATTTAGAATTCCTAACTAAACACCAGATATTTGAGATCAAAATGGCCAGTTCAACAAAACACCAATTTCATATTTAAGGACCTAATACTTAAGTTAGAAGGCAGACACGATAAATAAACATACTAAAATTGGTGGGAAACGATGGCCCATGTGCATACAAATCCAATGTTGATAGTAGTCATGTAGATCGTGTGATGAAATTGTTGTTCTTTACAGGAACTCGCAGGCGCGTACGAAAGAAGAACGAGCGTGGCGCTGGTGGCAGGACTCTAGTCTCAGGGCAATGAATCGGCGAAGGAGAGACGTTCGGGAAACGACAAAGTACATTGAGACAGCTCTAGTGATAGACAAGGCCATGTTTGATAGGAGAAACGGAAGCACCAGGTCGGAGGTAGTACACGACGCTATACAAGTAGCGAATATTGCTGACCTGGTAAGTAAGGATTTTATTTAAACATGTAAAATATTGTTATGCCCAAACTTTAGATCAATTATTTAATCATAATTGTATTCCATATGCGATAGTGTTTGCACCTAGTATGTACCTCTGGTGTAAGAACCTTTATATACATTTTTTTTTAAGTGTGTGTGTGTGTGTGTGTGTGTCAGCTCCGAGGCACGACTGTAGTTTACTCTTTAAGTACGATTATCTTTGAATATGAAATAGGCAAAGAGGTGATTGATTGACTGACTAATTGATTGACGATTGAATGACTGACGGACTAACGGAGTGACTGATTGAGTGGTTAATGATTTATCTAAAAGCAAGATAATGTATGGATTCAAATCGTAACGTGTTTTTTTAACGCTTTTATAAACTTCACTCTTCATAAAATTTCCATACCGGGGCCTGGTACCAGCCGGTACCATGTAAATCGACACTTAATGAGTAAATTCCAATAAGAGTCCTTTAAATAGGGCCCGAATTGACACGCCAGATCCCGTGATTTAACGTTGAGATACGTCAATTCCATTAATTTTATTTCGTTTTCTATTAGATTTAACGATTGTGGAACGGCAACTCGGCTTGGTCTTCGTGTGCGACTTATACATCTAATAATCAAACCACGATAAAAAAGCTATTACCAACGTTTGTATATATCGGCAAATATTTGAAATATAATTGATTCTATACTATTGTCAGTAACGGTCAACGTTATTTTAAGTCTACCGCACCGTTGAACATTTGTAATGACTTTCCTTCTGTGTATCTAATTTCCCCTCTCATTAAAATCATTCAAATGAAAACATCTGGCAACATAAAACCGTGATAATATAATTTCTAATGTTCTGTAAACAATTTTGTTGTAGTGATAGAGCTTCGTGGAATATTTGAAATTTTAGACATATCATATTAAACTCAAAAAAACCAAAATCAAAATAATCTTTATTAAATTTAGGCCCTTAGAATGCACTTATGACCGTCAACTACCGCCGGTTCAGAAAACATCTCAGTTATCGAGAAGAACCGATAAGAAACTCGATCCGGATTATATTTCTTCTTTTTGCAACAGTACAGTGTTAATATAACAGTTACAATAATAATAATTTTGTGGATGCACAAAGAGGGAGTCACTTCCAGACACAACTATCATTCAAATAAGTAATGATCCACCCTATAATAGCCTTTTGACAGTAAAACCTGCTTGACATGGTCCTTGAACTTGTTTTCCGTCAAATCAGTAATGTGCTTCGGATTTTTATTATAAAACCTAACACTATTACTTTAAAACTTTTATAGGCCTTACTAAGTCTAGAACACGATACTTACGACTAATTTATCTCTATTTCTAGTATTAACATTGTGCTGATCTTTGACAAAATCTAGTTTGATTAAGTTTTTGCGAATACACGTTAAGTTATCAAGAATGTAATGGGAGAGCAAAGTCATTAAACTGTATTTAACTCCAATATTTGCAGTATTTCCGTACGCTCAACACTCGCGTCTCGCTCGTTTACATCGAGTCATGGCAGAGTGCAGACCAGGCCGACATAGACCGCAAACAGGACATCACCAGGGCAATCCACAAGTTCACTGATTACACCGCTAGGAAGCTATTCAAGATAGAAAAGGACACTACGCAGCTGTTAACGTGAGTTCTCATGTCATATCTAAATGCTATATTCGTTTTGTTTGATAAAAATAGGTAGCTAAGTATAAACTATCTTCGTTTAAGCGTAGTTTGTTAATGTTTCTTCATATTTTTTCTATTATTTTATATCATAAGGCCCAAATAACAGATACACAACATAATAATAATAACAATTTAACTCTAAATAGCTATTTAAATCTATTACCCTATGACATATGTGTACAGCATACATTGTTAACAAGTACTGGTTATATTTAAATGGACGTTGAAGATCTAACAATTTAATAGAAAAAAAATACATTAAGTAAGTGAGTTTTTAAATTTAGCAAGACTCGTGGGAAATATGTGGCGTTGTAAATTAACTTCATTATAACGCATACACATTCAATAAATAGGACTATTTTCCGATACACTGTTGCTATAGGAGCGAACGCTAAACAATTGTTAATGTCTCGTGAAACAGTTGGGCACCTTTTATTGAGTTTGATACTTTATGAAGCATATGTAGGTCTGCAGCATTTATTATTATAATTTAACTTACAGGCTCTATACTGACGTAATTGATTACTTTTGTACTCTTTGTCAAATACTAAGGAGATTGATCCGGCAAAGGGTAACTGTAAAGGGCGGTCTAGCTTGCTATCACGCCCAAGTTGAAAATCTGCCAAACACCAAGTCAAGTTTTTTTTTTAAATTAATTAATACCAACTATATAATATCAATAGCGGACACTGTTAATATTTTGTTTGTGATGTTAATTTTTGTAACTACATACGTACACGTCAGGTCTAGTTTTTTTTAAAGTTAAATTAACGTAAATGTATATTGACAAATAATACTTGTCAAGTTAGAAAACCTATATAAAAAAGTGACACATTGTTTTGTTCTAGGTTTGTGATTCTAGGTGTTCAAGATAGGTTTATTAAACACTAGCTGACCGCGCAACTTCGTCTGCGTTATATAACAGAGAGAGAGAAATAGTTAGAGAAAGTGGATCATAGGGACTGTATTATATGTACCGCTCGCCTCCCGCATTATTCAGCACAATTCAATGCGCTCGCGATACTTGATCATTATTTTACTGTCGAGTTATTTTATAATTGTTATATCTCCTAAGATATTCATTGAAATCAATTACTGTAAAAGGTAATTTTGTACGAAATTAAATACTTGTGATGAACAACGTACTTATTTTGATAAAGACTATGTATATAAAAACACCTTCTCAAATAATTCATTATTTTAGAACAATTGTATTACCTTAAAAAATGTTATATTGAGTAAAAGTTAAAATACACGCATATGCTGTCACGGATTTTTTTTATAACTTTTTAAGAGAAATAATTCCGTTACACGCTATTGATAAGTGACATTGACCATTCACGCAGCGCACGCAGTGGAAGCTCTCAATAGGCATAAATTCTCTCCGTTTAGGCAACATTTTTTATTTATGCTCCGCTCCTATCTGTCGTAGAGTGATTTTATATAGCCTCTAGCCTTCCTCGATAAATGAGCTATCTAACACTAAAACATTTTTTCCATTTAAACCAGTAGTTCCTGAGATTAGCGTGTTCAACCAAACAAACAAAACTAACTCTTCAGCTTGATTAGTTTTTGACATATGGACGTGTCAAAAGTATTTCTAAATGGATCGTGCAAATATACACACTGTCCGTGTCGCCCGTTCCGAACTTAACTGACACTATGCCGTCTGTCTATACATAATTAAGTAAAGTTATTAAGAATCAAATTATATATATTTTTTTCCCTTAAGTTAATTCTCTATTTGTCTACGATTACATAAGATAACACCTTGAAGCTTAAAATAGACGAACTCGAGCTGAAGCAACCGTTTCTTGATTAAAACTAAACGGTTATGATTTATCATCCTTTCAAGTACTTAGTCGGACGCAGTTGCTCCATAATATCTCATATTTATTTGAAACATTTCATTTCTCAACAAAAACCCGCTTTCAAGGAGATAACAAGATAATCCCGACGTTTTATGAGCACTCGGTGCTTTGAAAGACACATTTTGTAGCGGAGCGGGTGCGCTATACAAATTTGCTCGCTACAATCCTTTGATATAATATCGGTGAGCGAATCTCTCTCTGATAACAGTGTGATTAATATTATGAATCGCAATAAAAATTACAGTAAATTATACATTATTTATAGTAATCTCTACCTTCATAATAATAATCATTTATTCGCCATAAATAACAAAAATCACAAGGTTACACTAGAAAATAATCAACTAAAAACAATACATGTTGATTTTTAGAATAAGATGCAAGCTAACCACCTAATCTAGATAAAACCTGTATCTAAGGAGGAAGAGGTAAGAATCCGTTAAATATTACTTTCATAGTTAAAATAAATAAAACAAAAGAAAGCGTAATGCGTAAGAATTTTGTGATTTATGAGCAGTTATTTATGTGAAATTAATAATGATTACGAACTAAACTTATATAGTTAAATTTGAAGTTGAAATAAATACCTATAAATATAAATTACAAATAAGAAATAAATGCATATTATACAAACAATACCACAATAATAAAATAGACAAACAGTTAATGGGTTGGACATAATTTATCTTGTTTATTGCTAATTAAATCATTCAAAACCTAAATAACACCTCCTTATGATTCCGAAAGTATGATAGTTTTTCTGTTTCAATGTAATTTAATTTTTTTATGCCACAATTTTAATTTTATCTTACATCTATGCTTATTTAGATACAAGATGTTACTTTAAATGTAATTACTTATGTAAGTCACGAATCTTATTACATCTTTCGTTAATTTATCAGAGACGTCCTTTGGGTAACTCTGCTTGCGTTCTTGATTCATTGTACTTTTAATTCCATAACTATCGTATACTTATTTTAATTGTATATTTCTTAGCATTATTATCATTAAGTTAGTCACCTCCAAATCTTCAATGCATTTTTTATGTTACAAACACCAAAAAAATTCTGTTAATTTATTTTTTTCGTCTAGTAAATGTGTTATTTTAAACTAGTGCCATTCGCGTTGTTGGCTTTCATTGTATATATTGTTTGGTAGTACGTTAATTTGTTTATAGTACTCTTCTTTACCTTCTAATATGTGCTAAATAAGTAGTTAACTTTTAAAAACATAAAAACAAATAGTCGTGCGCTCTTTATTTTTATAGAAAAAGGACCTATTTCTCAGCGTCATCGGCGCGAAGGCCCCTCCTTAGATTAGCAGCAATAAAATTTGAATCGACGTCATCCACCCCCGATATATTATGATTGATGCCTTCCTGATATACCCATTTCATACTGATTTACTGGTAATTTTATAAAGGACACCTGACATACCGGCAATGGATTCGTGAAGTGTCTCGCACCTGTCACGATGGAGTGGCGCGAACACCGAGTCTCGTTGAATGATTGATGCATATTCTAATGCGACCTCGGCGAGAGACATCCGAGTCTTAAAAGAGATTTCTCTTATCACTGATTCAAAAAACAATACCCGGTTTATGTATTCTTTTCTGGGTTATGATACTTTTCACGAACAGTTATTATGATGGCTTAGTTCGAGTCCCTGCAATGAGCCTGAGCTTTCGGTGACGCCAAACATCTATAGCTGAGGGTAAACCTGATTGATGGCGTGGTGACACAGACCGTGGCGACGCATCACCACGCTATTCTATGGAATATATGTACTATGAATTATGAAATTATGAACATACAATTAGGAAAATAATTGAGTTGTCGCGATATCAAATAAATTATTAAATTTAAAATTTTTGTATTTATTAAAAATGATTATTTTTGGGTAATAAACAGACATTATTTTATGAAACAAATTTGTAATGGTTTATCTTTTCATCATGCCATATCTGATTCCCGTCGTAATCAGTTCTTATATGCATATAACTTATACAAAATAATTTCGATGTTTCGAATTGATTCATGCGCCGTCACTAAATGAGCACTCACTTTCTTCACTTAATATTGTTAATTTTGTATCTTCTACATTGAATTGATCGGAGCACTCGCGAGGACATTTGTTGTTCGGTAGATTTTTAACCGCCATCCAGTCGATGAATGATTATTTTTCTCACGCTAGAGGGCGCGAGTGAGTCTTGTGTTGCACGGTCGCGCGTGGCGCTGTCTGCGGCTCATTAGCGGGAGATTTGAATATGGAAGGGAAAGGATTAAGCTTGTTCAATACTTAATAAGAAATGTATTGTATTTCTAATAATTACCTATTAAATGATAGTCCAGTATTCGTTTTAAGATTTACTGAAGTTTTTTAAACTGTTTTACTACGCAGTACGGCATATTGACTGTTTTATTTATGATGTGTGCTGTCAACCGCGGCTCGCGGGAGTTTCTATATTCTAAGCGTAAACCTACGTACCTATTGTAAATTATCTGGATTATAGAGTTTTGCTAAAAGTGAATAGTTTCATTGTTATTCCACATATGGTGAAAAACTTGGCTGAAAGTTTGTTTGAAGAACTCGTCATGTCTCAGATTAGGGATATTCATATTTATGCTTTTGGTAAATAAGAAATAAAAACAATTATTTGACGAAAATTGTACACGGGAATACACGCCATTCCTCAATTGATACAGCATATGAATTGTCAACGATATAGATAAAAATAAAGTTACGGGATGTAAATAACTACTACGTAACTATAAACGCGTGCGGAGCCGCGGGCACACCGCTAGTAGTTCATATGTACATTTATATTATACTTTCTTATTTATATAGTCTGCTTGATGGAAATACAAAAAGGAATCTCTTATAGGAACGGACAGATAAATGTATTTCATAAATAAAGCCTATTAGTAAATAAAGCGACAGTAAAAAGAGACAGCCACATAAATTCATAAGATTTAACGTGGGAGAAAACGAGATAGGAAAGTTTTAGGCAATGATAAAATGGTACAAAAGAGGCTTGTTTCCACGCAATACTGAATTTTATTACCTCATTAAAAAGGCACGAAACAAAAACTTTATAGACAACACTTATGACATTCTGTTACTTATTGATATGGATATTTTAAATGTGCATTAATAGAAAATGATATTGTGAATAATCATTGCGAGTACTTGTATGTACATTTTCATAAACTTTAAATTAGTGTGTATTTGATCATTTTCTGAATTAACAAAAACATTAGATGTGGAGGTTTCACTTCTACCGCGTGTGAATTGCACATTTTTTTTTTCTAAATAAAACAGTTCATTTTCATGTTCGTCTTAATACATAAAAATATTGTAATCATAATTTTCTCAATAATTTATGCATTACCTACCACCTTCGCGTCGCCACATAAGATGCCAATCAAATATAGAATTTTAACCATAAATTAAAGTAATAAAAAAAATCTAAAGATAACATAAAAAGTCTTATAAAATCTAGAACAACAAGTCTGGCGCCAATAATTCCTAATTTCCGACACAATCGGATTCCGCCGGGGTCTGTGTAATCGACTGATATCGATTAGAATGCCGCATCGAGAAGTTTAATCGAGTTAGACACCGTTATCATAATTTGTCGGTATTCGAAACTTGGTGTTCGGTGAGACCATTTAGCGTTGATTCAAATTATGTAATTTATATTTTACTTTTTTTAATGCTTAGAGTTTGACCACAATATCACCAGGACTTTACGTAAGTGTCAATGTGGTTGAAGATAGTTAAAAAATTAAGACTGTTAAGCCTTGCCATATGTATAGCCCTCAAATGCAGTTGCCGGATTACACCAATAGGTCCTTGACAAAAAAATTGCGACCAACGAGTGCAAAATGCTTTACTAATATGTTTGAGGTACTTTCCTTACGACATTTTGTTTTTCAAAGAAAGTTCGGTTTCATGGTACATACACCATGTATTACGAAATATATGAACGTGAAAATTATAAGTTATATTTTATTTTATTTCAAAAGCAAGCAAACGCCATCCTGTATGTTTCAACAGCTGCATTTAATAATAATAATAACTTTATTGACTTTTCATAAATTAAAAAATTTAGGGTTTATTTCTACGACATACAATTATTTCTGCTATAATGTTAAAACTTATTAATATTACCATAAAATATAATTCTATATGAATATAATAAAGGTATTTTTTCATATTTTTTTCATCCTATCTTACTTAAAGTCTTTGCAGCAAGTTAGACTACTATATTTATTTATTTGGTCCGCCAGTGGTCAGTGCATTAAACACAATTACAAAAAATAAAAATAAATATTGTGAACTTGTATCAATAAATAGGAAGGACATAAGAATGAGCGTTGCATATTATGCGTGTTCATGAAGAAACATTTATTTTAGGTTATACGTAATACAGTATGTTTAATTTCCATGAGAAATATTTTAGTTTATTAATAGAAATAAGTTTTCTTTAACTTCATAGTTTTGTGGTTTTAACCAGGATATTACCACTTCATTACATTACACGTGACTACTAGTATTTGTAAACTTAGCTACAATTTTCGTTTATTCTATTAGACGTGATTGTAGTAGATAAATGCTAGAATATAACAGATCTTACAAAAGTACGAATATGTTAGTTAAAATTTATTTTTTTCAGTGGTAATTATTTTATTTTATGATTACAAATAAGTTTTCTTTTAATAACAATTTTCGTTTATTCTATTAGACATGATTGTAGATAAATACCAGAATATAACAGATCTTACAAAAGTGCGAACATGTTAGTTAAAATTTATTTTTTTCAGTGGTAATTATTTTATTTTATGATTACAAATAAGTTTTCTTTTAATAACAATTTTCGTTTATTCTATTAGACGTGATTGTAGATAAATACCAGAATATAACAGATCTTACAAAAGTGCGAACATGTTAGTTAAAATTTATTTTTTTCAGTGGTAATTATTTTATTTTATGATTACAAATAAGTTTTCTTTTAATAACAATTTTCGTTTATTCTATTAGACGTGATTGTAGATAAATGCTAGAATATAACAGATCTTACAAAAGTACGAATATGTTAGTTAAAATTTATTTTTTTCAGTGGTAATTATTTTATTTTATGATTACAAATAAGTTTTCTTTTAATAACAATTTTCGTTTATTCTATTAGACGTGATTGTAGATAAATACCAGTATATAACAGATCTTACAAAAGTGCGAACATGTTAGTAAAGATGTAATTTTTTTCAGTGGTCTAACATTCCCTGGAGGGGAGTCCGGGATATCGGTACCGGATACGCTGTGTACACCAAAATCTGTGGGAATATCTGTGGACACCAATACTTATGAACCCCATCTGCTGGCGGGCACAATGGCGCATATGATAGGTCACAATATTGGTAAGACCCTTTTAATTAACAGTTTTTTTTAATACAACTACGGTGGTAAGCAAGCTTAGGATCCACCTGATTGAAAGCGATTACCGTAGCCATGCACGCTTGTAACATCAAAGACCCGGTAAAGCTGTGAAAGACATCAGCGGCTCTGTTTTTGGATAGGGTCTTTCAGACTAACAGTAAGTTCGAAAAAAAAGATGTCAATGCCAGTGCTAGCGCGATGTTATTCTTAAATCCACCTTGTCCAAGGAGCTCTCGAAACCCTCCTTACCACAGGACCAAAAATCAAGGTTGTTTGTCTGCGATCTTTTATATGGTGAATATATGTCTCACTGGCTTACCTCTCTTCTTGAACTCCCCTTCCCTGAGGAACTCTGTAAATCGTAATCACCACAGGAACAACACAAGGTTCGAACTTCTATTTAGTGGAGGTGTTTAACCAGTCGATCTGCCCCAACTAGAGAGAAATTTCCAAAGAAAATTATAAACCCACGTATTATTCTCATCGTAATGATAGAAACACTTTAAATCGAAACTTTCCAATTTTTATACTCAACGTTTCTTAAAAATTCTCTTAAATTTGCGTTAATTGTCTAAATTATATTCATATTTATTTGTGGCTCTCTGTTTGTTTTTTAACCCTCAACGCAAAGAAAAGGTGTAAGTTTAACGTATATATCTGTATGTCTATGTCTGGCATCGTAACTGACAAACGGCTAAACCGATTTTGATTTAATTTTCTTTGTTTGAAAGATAACTTGATCGAGAGTTTTCTTAGCTATTACTCAGGAAAATTTGTTTAGCCGTTTGAAGATTATCGCCTCTTTTCTACTTAATAAATACATGTGAGCATGCGGGTCTGAATGAGTTGAGGTTTGATATTCTGTTACTTTAATGATGTTAGAAAAACCTTGACCTGATGCTGCAGCCTAATTCCTCACCAACTTGCAGCAGATAAGCTCGTTTAGGCTCATCGGAATTGTCTCAATGTATTCATTACCTATTGCTTACCTGTGACGGGGGCACTTCTTTTGCCGCGTTTAGTAACATTGAGAGTTAGGCGCGCATCACGTGACGGAAGTGTGACATTATGAAGTTAGCCATCAATGATAGAAGTGTGAATCCATTTTATGAACTTTTATCTATTTTAATCACGTGTAAATAAATTAATGTTGTTTAAATTATTTTTAAATTTTATTTAAAATAAATAAAAGTAAAATGGATTTACATTGTTACCAGCTGTTGCCCACGGCGTCGCCCGCCTATATATTTAAATATAATTTTTTTGCAATACTCTGATCTCTTCGGTAACGCGCCGAAGATTAAAAAATACACTTTTTGCTCATACAAAAATAATAAAATCGCGATTAAAACATGGGAAGGTGGAGGTAGGAGGGTGAAAGTTTGGGGTTTTAGGTATTTTTGATGCCAAATCAAAAAAAAAATTCAAGAAAATTTAAAAAAAAAATTCATGAAAGGGACACCGTAATCACCTAGTGGTATGAAATATACTTTATGACCTATTCTCGTACCTACCAAATATACATAAAAAATTCATAAAAATCGGTTTTAACCGTTTCGGAGGAGTGCGACCACAAACACCCTGACACGAGATTTTTATATATAAGATATCAGGACACGTTTTTGGCACACCGAATACAATTTATCGAGTAATTTTTTTTGTCACGTCAAATGAGTACGTACATTTCTTCCACATATTCAAAACCATAGTCTTATTAACTACAAAGATGATAGAATAGACAGATTTGGTGACACAAAAAATGTGTCCTAAATATGAAAGGTTAACAAATGAATGTAGATGAACGGTCTTTGATCAGGTATGGGGCACGACGACGGCCGCGAGCAGTGCTTCTGTCGCGATTGGCACGGCTGCATCATGGCGCAGTCTATCGTGGGATCCGACAACGTCCAACCTTACAAGTTCAGCGACTGTTCCAAGAACGACTACATCAACGAGCTCAGAGTCGGTCAAGGACTCTGCCTTCTCAATAAACCCAATGAGGTCAGTTTTTAAAACGTCTCCTTTAATATTTTTTTACAGGTAACAAAATGCAGACGCTGTCTCTCAGGATGTGTATTTTGAATCAATACTATAACATTACTAGCTGTGCCCGCGGCTGCGATCGCGTGTACTACAGAATGCACGCGCGAATCATGCTACCCGATTATTTTAAAGACAAAAATATTTATTGTGGGTGTTCCTTAGAAGATAGACATAATTATTGCATTTGTTCACATTTTTGAAGGTCTTTTAAGATTTACAATTATATAGGTAGATATAGTACCTATAGATGAATTAGATATATCTCTTAAGGTTTACTCAGCGAAAGCCATTTAAACGCACTTAAATCGTCGCTATTCTGAATTTATTTTTATTTTTGCGGAACCCTAACTATTTTTTATAATAAAAATAGCATAAGTTACTCCGTGTAATATCAGCAAAAAATCTTTTTGCATTTTATAGTGTACTAGCTGTTCCCCACGGTTTCAAGATAAACCCGATCGAGTTTCTTACCGGTTCTTCTCGATGTCTGGGATATTTTCCGAACCAGCAGTAGTGTTCTGACGTTCATAAGTGCCTTCTTAGGGCCTAAATTGAATAAAGATTATTTTGATTTTGTTAATTTTTTATGCAACAAACACCGCGCCGCCAACTCCTCCATGTAGTCTATCATAATTGTTCTTCCCGTAAGTATATTTTTTTAAAATTTTTCATTATCTCCTAAACTATGTGTCCAAATAGCATACTCTAAAGAGCAAAATTTTGCTTCATGCAATCGTCTTCATGATGAAGTGACTTTTGTTCGTAAAGCCATGTCTAAAAATAATGCTTAAAAATCACTTTTTAATTTTCAACAAATCTTTGTCACAAAATACCTTATTGTGGCTTATGTATAAGAGATAGGTAAATGCTATCGCTGACTTTTTTTTAGATATACTAAGGACCAATTGTCACTTGATTCTATTTGTTCGAAACCATCTCGTCCTATTTCCATTCGCAATTTTGGCTATGTTTTCAGTCAAAGCAGTCAATGCACCGATTAGATCCACAAATAAAGAAATCTTTAGCCTAGAATATAGGAATTGGGTCACATTTTTAAAATCCGTGAATATTGAAAACACAAATGAAGGAAGGGTGAATAAGGAGCATTTACTGTATATAAAAAAGCTTTAACATTGTGGTTAAAGTATTTCTAATGTTCTAAACCTGTAAATTTTGCTTAGATTATTTATATTTTAGCTAATAAATATCTAAATTCACATACTCTTAAATATTTAGTAAGTGAAAATTAACTTGGAGGGTACATACCTAACCAAATGCTCAATGAACCATACTGTGCATACCTGGGTACAGTTGTATTTTGTTTCATACTAAGTAAATGCAAATAAATGTAAATATTGTAGAACATTGTACTTCCTTATCATTAAAGATTACGCCAGCGCACGCGGTTAAAGCAGTTCGGGAGGCCCTCAACTTCCGACTTACGTAACAAAAATAAATATTTAAGGCTATCTGAGAGTTGTAGCTTAATCTTAAATAGCCTATTCTATTCCTCGAGAGTCTGGCTATCATTTATAAAAACATTTTTTAGAATCCGACTAGTAGTTTCAGAGATTAGCGTGTTTAAATAAACAAACTTTAACACTTTATTATATTAAGTACAGATTTATTATGGAACATTTATAGGCTATATTACTTCACGCTATACCCTAAGGAGCAGAGCAGTGAACATAAACGTGAAGCAATCTGACAAATTGCAGTCCAGTACGTGAAGTGAGAATTACTCGAATAATTCATACAATTTCTCCATTCATATTATTCAATGAGAAGAAGCGATACTGGCTGTATATACAAATCCCAGTGGTCCAACGTTTACAGGCCGTATAAAACGGGCGGTAACTTCGTAAAACCGCTGCATTCGAGATTAACCTCGCACCGATTTAATCCGAAGCCAAAGTTTTCATTCAGAGCGAGTTCGCAGTTCGCGCCTCCACGGCCGCCGTCATCGGCCCGGACGCGGCCGAATCTCATCCGCATGCAAAACAGATTCTGGCCACGTTGGAAATTAATCAGTCCGGGCGTATTGTTTGCGGGGCCTCCTTCGCACTCCTTTAATAAAAGTTATGGTAATACTGGCGGGCCGCTCGCAGAATTATCTCTTCGTTTGCGAATATATTATTATATAACAGGAACGCGGAACTTCGGGTCGGTTTATTGGAATAAATTTACATAGCGCGCTCGTGAATGTCGTCTGCGTGGTAAGTACCGGGTCCGACGATCTTACGCTTTTACATATTTATCGATGTATGACGAATATTTCCTTATCGTATCACCTATTCGGAGTTGTCGTATTTGACTGGAGGGACCACTTCATCTACGGGTTGAGTTTTTAAACCGAGATTTCTATATCACTTGTTATAAAGATATGAAGATTTGGTCCTAAAATCCGTCTTTAGTTTCTTAAACCCGCATTTAAAGACTAGTACACCCGCACAGTTCACTATGTATGCTTTAGAGGTCCCAGGTCCAAAATAGATGGCGAGCCTATTGCCATTATTCGGGCACAAAGCCTAACACCGAGCTGCTACTGAGTGTTTCTTAGAAAAACCCAATAACACTTTGCTCCACCTGGGAATCGAATCCAGGACCTCGAGCATAGCACTCGCGCTTACGACCACTAGGCTAATGAGGCAGTTAATAAAGTTATCAAAATAAATATTTTATTATTCATTATTAAAATAATACTATAAACAAATTATAAACTTAATCTTTACTTTCAATAAATTGCCCTCTCGTACTGTACATTTAACGATGCGCAGAAGTCTGGTCATCGCACAGCCGGGCTAATTACAAGACCGTCATAGTTTTGTAAATTCTATTTAATGTATTTGGTTTTTTTTAATGTCTGTCGGGTCTTACAGTAATAAAACGTTATGTCTACCCATTTTTGTAAAGTTGCTAGAAACTGTACAAAATTAACTTTTTGATTTTCATGTATTATGAAGTAGAAGATAGCGAAGAGGAGTTTGAGTGAAAAATGTAGTAAAGTACAAAACGTGCTAATCCAGCGTTCCACGACAGCGAGTTTCTTAAGGCAATTTCTGCCTCGCACAATCACTCTGTGGATCCAGCTGTCGCCTGAGGTCTTTCCGAGCCGTTATGACCTGGTGACCTTCAAGAAGAGAGCTTATTCTTCCCTAAAAGGCTGGCAACGCATCTGCGAGCCCTCTGGTGTAGCGGATGTTTGTGAGCGGCGGTGATCACTTTCCATCAGGTGCACGCGCCACCTGCCCGTTTGCCCCCTTTTTATCATTAAAAAAAATGTATTTCTATCAACGACTACAGGTACTAAAATTGCTTAACGCATCATTAAATTCTTGGACGAATATTCATATTTCAATCACGTTTAATTTATTTGATTGATGTAGGCGTTAATTTGCGTAAATTCATCGTAATTACTTTATCCAAATTTTCTTTTCTACTTCCGCTTTGTAATGATTAAACGGTTATTTCGCCTTTCTTTTAATAACAAACGTTATTTGTTGCAGAAAGGCGAAATAACCGTTTTATTTACGTTAAATTTACTCGATAAACTCTCCGACGACGCACCGCGCCGTCAATGCACCCGTGTGGTGTCAACGATCTTTGTTCTGATTAGATAGCTCGGCTTTCATGGTTACTGTTCCGTTTCTTTGGATCATAGGGTAAAGTATATAAACTATAAAGTTCCTCAATGAATAGGATACATGTAAATGAATTTCAAATCTTATTTGTAGTAGCAAAAATTAGTTCCTTACATACGAAATTAGCGTTTTATGTGGCAAACGTAAAACGATAAATTATTATGAAATTGTACATTATAGGTCGTTCATTGATTCCATTGCTGAAGAAATAGTTCGAGCGAGAATAAAGAAAATCTTTGAAAGCAGTTTGGACAGCCTATTGGAATTGAATTTTTTTTCTTGCAAAAATTGTCCAAATTCCGAAAAAAGTGGTAATCTGTTGGAGATAGGTTCGGGGAGTACGGTGGTTGTCGGAATCATTCCAACCGCAGTTCCTCTAATTTAGTGACCGTCTGTCGTGAAGTATGGGGTCTAGCGTTGTCCTGAAGCAGCAGTACATATTATTATACAACTAGCTGTGCCCATGGCTTCGCTCACGTGGACTACAGAATGCCTGCACGAATTTTACTCCCCCGCTCCCGGCTATTTTAAAGACAAAAGTGCTTATTGTAGGTGTTTCTTAAAAGATAGACGTATAATCTCTCTGACATTTTTAATGCCTACAATTATTTAGTACATTAATTTGTTATATCTTTTACGGTTTACTCAGCGTAAGCCATTTAAGCGCCCGAATTGATTCACCATGACCAGTTTTTTTTATTTGTGCGGAACCCTAATTATATTTCTAAAATTAAAGTAGCCTAAGTTACTCCCTATAACATCAGCTATTTATCAGTGAAAGTCCCGTCAAAATCGGTCCAACAGTTTCGAAGATTACCCGGAATAGACAGACAGAAAGACAAAAATTTTAAAATTGTTTTTTTTTTTTTGTTTTTGTATCGTATATACTTTCAAATGCATTTGCTAAAAAAACTGTTGTTTTGATATTACAAACAAACACTTCAATTTTATTTTATTGTACAGATCAGTAATTGATATATCAATAAATCAAATATTTTCATGATTACTTTTTGTATTGATAAGAGAGGCGCTGTCACAATTTTGTACTGGGTATCGTTTGTTTTTATAAACGAATTGCAATTTTATGTATTTGTATAGATATACACTTTGTACTTATCGCTAATAACTCACTTTTAACAAAAAGAACCGGAGGTAAAATCTAGTTTAAAATGTAATGCAAATTTATGTATAATACATGGACTTATAAAACTGAATGTTCGTACACGGCAGTTAGGAATTTCCGTTTCTCTTCAGTTACCGCGAGGGGAAAATGTTTTCCTTGTTTTAAACGATGTATATAGAACTTCGGAACGTTTTATAGTTTACTTTATTTGCAAATGTATTCTAAATAATTCGCCGTTAAGTCGCATCATGAATCCTTAGCAAGGTTGAAAGTTATTTCACTTTTTTTTCATTAGGACCCTTGTGGTTTGAAACTCGATAAAAGGAGAAAGCAACACTAAAAAGAGACAAACACATACATCTATAGGATTTATAGCCTACGAGAGAATGAGATAGAATTCACGATTAATGCGAGTCTTTCACGACTATGATCGTCGTTGAATTAGCCTGGTATAACTGTGTGACGACCAGACTTATACGCACTATTGTATATACAATACGAGAAGTCGATAGTTCGAATCCCGGTGATTTAGGAGTTTTAAAAATAAATTTTCAAGAAGATATCTTTCCAAAGGATCCTTTTCTACTACGTGTTTTTTTTCACTTTTTTTATACTATTTGATTTTGGATTACCTCTGTTATATTTACATGACGAGATAATAGTATGATTGCTGTGCAAAATCAAATAATAATTTTATTATTTCGATGTAATTACATGCAATAATCACCTCTTTATAGCCTTTCTACATTCCACAACATGTCCGTTAGCGTATATTTTTAAACGCAATACAATTGATTATTACGTCTTAATTAAAAGGCTGGTTTATAAATGTTAACAGTTTAAAAATGACAATCTGAAAATTTTTTTATTCTTAGAGCAACCTGAACGAAAACCTTAAATCGTATTTAAATCGTTACATCAGAATTATGATTGACAATTGCATACATTTCGACACAACAAAGCTGAATTTGACTTTTTTGTTATAAGTCGCCCTTAGAAATAGACAGTCAAACAAAATTTTACGTAATATTTATGATCAGTGTGCTTTATAAAGGAATGAATGTCAGGAAATTTGAAAAGATACATATACAGATAAAAGATTATGACTTAGGTGACTTGTGTGCGAGATATTTTGTGAGTAGAGAAATATTAAAATTAATTTCACCTCCTCAGCTTGTCATCCACAATCAGTGCGGCAACGGACGCCTAGACGAAGGTGAGGAGTGCGACTGTGGTACCATCACCGAATGCCAGAACTCAAACCTTTGCTGTGACCCGTTCACCTGCAGGCTGACGAAGGAGTCCCAATGCGCTTTAGGCGAATGCTGCGACAAGTGTCAGGTGAGATATTTCTAACTTTTTTGGGTCATTTTTCTAAGTGCAAGTTCGCAGAAGTCGCAAAAAATTATTGATGGTTTGACATCGTTACGTTAAACATATAGGCTAATTAATAATCTCGTACTAGCAAAGTAAGGTAGAAAAAAATAGAAAGAAAAAACAGGATAATATCAAACTGAAAATTATGAAGGACCATTCAATGATCATTGTTAAGAAATACGCAGTAATTTCTGGGAAACCGCGGCAGAAAAACGAAGAGCTATTATGACTTTGGACTTACATGCGCACAGCTTTCTAACAGGGAAGAGAGAGTTTAATTAATTTTTTATTTAATTTCTTAAAATATTTATTTACTTTTTGCTTTTTATTCTATATATGTGTAAGCTTATCATAAACACGGAAAGGCCGAACGGAACATATGTGCGTTATAGAAAAGGAACAAAACCTAAGCTAATTTAAAATTCCATAGATATTAAAGAAACTTTAATAAAAAATATCGTGAAATCTTGGTTTCCATGGCCATTCATATTTTTCGTTTTGCCTCTTTTTTTACCTTTCCCAGAATATAATTTCCAAATAGAATAGGATAAATCATTTACTGATATTAATCGGGCTTGAAAAGTGGATGATATTAGATGTATAAATGAATACCAGGTTTATTATACCCAAACGTTTGAATAGCAAGCAAGTGAAACACCTCACTATGGTGCGCTGTCATAAAACTTTTAACAATATAAAGTTTCGTAGACATGTGATTACTTTTGTCAGTGTGTCGTGTTTTACGATAAAGTTTTGATAAATGTCTGATTACTTTCCTCGAACTTTTCCCGTCCTCTGCTATATAAGGTTACAATACAATCTTACGTCTGAATAATGGAAATGATCGGTCTAAAAAGTTTCCAGACTGACATAATTGCCCCTGGAAACTATGCGTAGTAATATCTCTGCGTATTCATCTCTAAGAAGCTCTTTAGCTTAATTGACATTTATTCCATCGATAATGTTCACCTTCATGCTGTCCTATTAAAATACTGCAATCCAGACATCTTTTAAAGGTCTCTGTGTCAAAGGAAGAAGATACTCGCTTGCTAAGAAATTATTCGTAATCTTCACAGTACAGTAATGATAACAATTATCTAACTTCATTTTTCGTGAACAGGGTGAAGATACCTTGTAATTTTGACTTTAAGGTCCATCACACGTGGTTGTAAAATGGTAGGTAGGTGATGGAATAACTTCAATAATGTCCAACGGTAATTGCAAAAGAATAGGTTTCCATAGGATATAGGCTTCTCCTAATGATCGGTCCTGCGCCGTTTCCATTCAACCGATTCCTACAACTTTTACCAGGTCATCGGTCTACCTTGTGTCGCGTCTACCCATGTTCTGTCTTCAAGTAACTAATAATTCTATATGAGCAAAATCAGTTAAAAGTGAAACAGTGCCTTTAGGCTTATTGATATTCGGTTCTGAATTTAACTGCGGAACGATCACAGTCAATTCCGCTAACGTTCTCCAATCTGAAGAGTGATAACATCTCCAAACTGGCATACAAAACATTCATTTTAATCATCAGGAGTAGTAATTTTCAACGGCTGACCTTGTATAGAACAGAAATGCTGCTCCAACATGTACATCTGTTAAAATTAAACACTTGCCTAGATACTCATCACAAAGGTTCTTAGTTACTGAGTAGGTATAACCATGTTTAAATATTTCCCACAGTTAAAACCAAGAGGAGTTGTTTGCCGAGAGGCTACGAATGAATGCGACCTAGAAGAAACTTGTAACGGTATCTCAGGATCATGTCCAGTAGACGCTCATCGGAAAAACGGTGAACCATGCGAAGAGAAAAAGGGATACTGCTTCGCTGGGCAGTGTCCTACATTGTCACGTCAGTGCGAGAGAATATGGGGTACAGGATCGGTCGGCGCTGACAGGGAGTGTTTCGAGCAGTTTAATTCAAAGGGTGCTGTGACCGGGCATTGTGGGAAGGACACCAATGGGAATTATATCAAATGTGAAATGGAGTAAGTAGATCTGTTTTTCTTCTTCTATAAATCTTTCCACTTTTTATTAGAGGAGTCTTAGGTCTGACATGCAATTAGTAACTACAATTTTAATTATCCTGTGCCTAAAATGACCGACTGCTATGATCGAGGTCCTGGGTTCGATTCCCAGATCGAACAAAGTATTATTGGGTTTTTCTAAGAAAATTCTCAGTAGGAGCTTGGAGTTTGGCTTTGTGCCCGATTAATGGCAATAGGCTCACCCCCTATTACATAGGACCTAAAAAACATACTCGGCGAACTTTGGGTGTACATTATAGTACACCTCTGCTTAACCTTTCAGAGATACAGATAAGAAAAAATTTGTTGATTTATGGGAACACGAGAAAATTGAAAAACGTGCCAGAGGTCCTAGTATGAGTTTTCTTTGTACTATCGTTAATGTTAACAGAAAATGAAAAAATGTACGATGTGAAAAAACATGTATGTGGTCGTCACCCATTCGGGTAAAACAGCCTTACCACCACGCTTGTGGCTTATAATACTTAAATTACGAAATGATTTTTAATCGGAATGGCTCAGCAAAAATATAGAATTTAGAATTAATATATATCCATCACATACTAAAGAAAAATGCTCTTAAATTTTCCAGGAACGTACGCTGTGGCTCTCTGCAATGCCAACTCGGAAACCGTTATCCTGTCGTATCCGGAATGGATGAATATTACACGAGAACAGTTATCACTATCAAAGGGAACGAATATGAGTGCAAGTGAGTTGATAATGTATCTTTTATTGACCCCCGATACAAAATGATTTGATATTCCGTTACTTCAATGACATTAGAAAAACCTTGATCTGGTGCTGCAGCTTTATCTAGAATCAATAGGATATCTAACTCCTCACCAACTTACAGCTTAGTTATCGCATTTGTGCCGATTACTTGTGCCGAGGGTTTATTTCAATTTATTATGTTTAAAAATTAAAGTAAATTATTGAGTAATATATTGGTCTAAAGATAAAAAGCCAAGAACAATATAAATCTGGAAAAAGTAATTGTTTATTTATTTCATTTTCCTTTTTCTGTGAGTCACGTGATCTGAAACGCCGATTACAGAACGTGACGTCACCATTCATGAAATATGAACATTATACTCTTGCGTAGATTGTGGAACTTGTCACTGCTATCATACAAAATTAGTTATAAAATGCAAGATGACGTCTCGGGACCATAATGCATGGTTTTTGTTTCGTACTTGATTATAATATTAAAAAATATTTTGAAATTACTTTTTATGCTGTATTAATGAATAAAATTTTATTCATAAATATATTATTTTCAATATATAAAGTGTTTATAACAATTTTCCAAAAGTTGTCGATTCCCGGATTGTTCGATGGACCTAATAATTTTAGATAAACTTTGCTTTTTGATTTTATAGATTTGTGTGGCATTTAAGCGTTCCTTTTACGATATGTAGTGCGTGATTTTTTGGTAAATTATACCCGAACAAAGTTAATGCAAAACAATTGGAGCATATGAAATTTACCCAAATATTGGAATTTTAATAACCAGAAAGGCTCTTATGAATTTTTATTAATCTGTATATAAAAAAAATATTGAGGTTTGGCATTGTGTGCGCTTCAAGCTAAGACTACTGGATAGATTTTAACCAAATTGTTTTTGATTTACTACTCAGATACTCGGTCCTTATCGAAAAGAAAAACTATCACGATATTTTTATATAATAAAAAGTTAGTAAAGTTTTAAGAAAGTATGATTTTTATAAGCACTACCCTTTCTTCTTTTTCGTAATATAAGAATAATAAAAACTCTCTATCCAATGAAATAAATTATTGCAAGCTTTTATCAACACAACTTCAACAAATATAATAATAGGGTTTTGTAGTATCCTTAAGATTACCAAAAATTAATGATCCTACTTTCTAATTGACTTGTGTAGTAAGTACTTCATCATCATTTCGCAGAGCAACGACTGGACTTCCAAAACACGCCGAGATAGGTCCGCTGGGATTGGTCCGCGACGGAACCCCGTGCGGTGATAATTTGGTCTGCGTTAACCAAACCTGTACCTCCATCTTCCCTTACATCGACCACACGAAGTGCCCCACAGATCACAACAACCACGAGTGCTCTGAGAGGGGGGTGAGTATATACGATAAGCTTTCAACAATTCTTGTAGACGTTTAGTAATGAAAACCAGATTACATCAAATATATGGCTCATCAATTACGTGGGCCTTTTTTGCGGACAGGAAAATCTGCATATACAAATTGTTTCGAGAAGTTTTGCGTAGTATGTGCTGGGCCTTTAATTCAATCAATCGCGAATCAATCTCTCTCAAAGCTATTGCTGCGATATACAGTAGTTATTCTAATAACAAACAAAAGAGACTCACCTCATCAGGAGCGGGTAGTGACCTTGACCTTGCCCCGTCGACCTAGACTGCAGATTGTGAAGTATGTGTGTGTAGAGTGAACTGTGTGTAAGTGTGTGTGTAGCCTCAACTCCCACAGGACATTGTCACGCAAGCAGTCTGTTCATCAAAACCCTCCTGGGACACCAACTCAAAGTTATACAATGCAAAAGCTACAACCACCGTAAATCAGATAAATCTCCGCGCTAGCCGAATGTCCGGAATGACGTAGCGCGTACAAAACCAACAAACACGAGTTTACGACCAAAGCACGAAGTAGACTGGTCTACGTTCCAGCAGAGCTAGAGGTCGGGGCGGCGAGGCGCCTGCTCAGAACGATTGTACCTACCATTAGCTCTCCTATCACAGGCCTACCCGCGATCTCGCCATCTCACGATGTAAGCTAATGTACATTTCCAACAAAAATATATAGCACTTCAAGATCCTTACCAGTTTCTTACTGGCACAGCGAAGTCGGCTTAAAGACATTTTTTTTATGCAGTACAGGTATTCGCTTGGCCTCGATTTTACCTGATGGTAAGTAAAAATGAGGCCGACGATGTATCGAGCTTACCTGTTAAATGCCTATTCAATCTCCGCTTGAACACTTCCAAGTTATAGGTGGATTAGAAAACACGACGACGGGAGTGAATTCCACTCCTTTGTCGTTCGCATAATGAACGACGAAGCGTAACGTTTTGTGCGAATCGGGGGAATTTCCACAACATAAGGGTGGAAACCCTCACGGCGTCTAGTTGTCCTATGGTGGAACGGATAAAGTGTAACCTGTAAAACACTGAGAGGCAAGCTACCTTACGTCGATGCCGTCATCCGTGCTTCATCGCCAACAAGTCGACGAGCGGCCAACTGATATTTGGCTGATCCATCCCAAAGGCGACAGCAATATTCTAAACATGAGCATACCTGTGCTTAATATATGTTAAGAAGCTGGTTTGATGTGAAATACCGCCTAACTTAACATAACATACCGTCACGCCTGTATTCCCCGAAGGGTTAGGCAGAGATGTACTAATGTACACGTACAGTTCGCCGAGTATGTTTTTAGGTCACATGTATTAGGGACCGAGCCTATTGTCATTAATCGGGCACGAAACCAAAATTTTCATAGGAAAAACTCAGTAACACTTTGCTCGACCTGAGAATCGAACCCAGGACCTCGATCATATCAGTCGCGCTTACGACCACTTGGCTAACGAGGCTTAACCTTACTGTTATATTAGCTTGTTTAGCAAAATCTGACTAACCAATGATACCACAGTTGCCTCAAATTAAGTGAATTCGAATCCCTGCAATGAGCATGAGCTTTTGTAATGAAGCCATAACATGGTGTTATGGCTTTTTCTAATGCCCGCCTGGCTAGATACAACCCTCAAGTTGAAAAGCTGTCGCCTAAAACACCAGTAGATGTGTTCCGGCAGCTGCACTTGAGAGCCAGTCTTCCAATAGGCTTAGCATGCTACCATCTTGGGCCACATCGTCACTTAAGATCAGGTGAGACTGTTGCGACAACACTAAACTTGTAAAGATTTAAAAAAAATATGGCTCTTTGGTTCAAATACTATAACTAAACACTAGGTATCTATGTCGCATGTGTTATACTATTTACGGTAATAATTTAAATTGTGATCGAAACAGCTTTGTAGAACATAACAGTAGAAAATAAAATTTAGCGGGCAAAATAGTCGTCTTTTGCATCTGGTTTCGTCGTACCATAAAATGACCGCGTCAGTAAACTACGGACATTTTGTTACCGGAACCGGAAGTGGATAAACTTTCTTTTTAATAGTTTGAGTGCCGGGCGGCGCGGCGGCGCGGCTGTGTTATTCAATTTTTACTTTAGAACTGGAAATTTTGCATCTATGCAGTTTTTGCAGTGTTTATGCAACATAATCTTATTTCAAAGCGAACAATTTATAAGATTTATTAAATAGAAAATATTTAGTGTCTTTGACAAAGGGATTTTTTTATTCCTATTACACATTTACAAATGTACAGCTTTTATTTATTTAAAAAGAAATAAGCATATCGTATTATCCATATTACTACATACATGTACGGTTGTATGTCTGGATGTTTGTCACTGTTTATACACGTGTTACACGGAGACTTTTTATAGTATAGACTCAACTCTGAAGTCCTCGCATACGAAGTCGCGAGCAGAAGCTAGTTGATAATAAAAAAGAGTTCGAATTTTATTAATTTGTGTATATATGGAGGGTAATCGCTGGAACTACCAGTCTTTTTAAAAAAATCTTTTTGAATTTTATATAGCTTAACTAATATAGTAAAGCGGAAAAGTTTTCTTGTTTGTTTAAACACGCTAATCTCTGGTACTACGGGTCGGATATGAAAAATTCTTTTTTTATATGATAGTCAGACTCTCAAGGAATAGTATAGGCTATTTCAGATTAGGCTACAACTCTCAGATATCCCTAAATATTTATTTTTGTTACTTAAGTCAGAAGTCGAGGCCCTCTGGAACTGCTTTATCCGCGTGCGCAGGCTCAATAGTTAATGATACGGAAATACAATGTTGTACAATAATGTTGGCCTTTAGTATATTTAAAAAAAGTCAGAAATAGCATATATTTTATCTCTTATACATAAGCCACAATAAGGTATTTTGTGACAAAGATTTGTTGAAAATTAAAAAGTGATTTATAATCATTATTTTTGGACATGGAAAATTAATCCTTTCGAAAAAAAGTTACTTCGTCGTAAAGATAATTTTATGAAGTTAAATGTTGCTCTTTAGAGTATGCTATTTGGATACATATTAAACACATAAATCATTTGTATTTGCGGGAAGAACAATTATGATAGACTATATGGATGTGTTGGCGGCGCGGTGTTTGTCGGATAAAATTAACATGGGTGAAACCATAGCGCACAGCTAGTTAGTCTATATAACTTCACGCTAGAGCTCAAAGAAGTGGAGCTGTAGCCATGGACATCAAGCAATCGTAAACTGTAGGCAAGTACTTAGTGAGAACAACGATCTAGTGAGTTGGCGGCAGCCGCGGCAATGTTAGTTCATATAATATACAAAGCGAGGGTCGGGCACGGGCCCAATGCATTGCAATTTCGCTACGTCGACTGTATTCGAGGGTTGTTTAATTACCCCCACCGTTGTTCCAGTCACGTTTGATTTACTGTAACAAGTTTCACCTGATTGAATAGCAATGAAATTTCGAAATAATAATAATTTAACATTATAAGATTTAAAATTATTATAATTATAACTTCAAAATTATGACTTCTATCTGCACTTGCAACAATAGTACTTTTGTGCTTCAATACCGCTAGCTAGCTGGTATAAAATGCCTTGTAGCATTAAGCGCGCTAGTGTACGTCATAAAGTGTAATTAAGTATTCAATCATTCATCATTCATTAATCGTTCATTCGTAATTCATTCGTCATACATACATCTTTCCTTCATCATACATTCAAACATATTTCATCGTTAATTCGTTCATTATTAATTAATCATTCATGTGTCATTCGTTCATCCTTAAATCATCATTAATCCATAACTCATTTACCATTCGTTCATCCCTCATTCACCATTCTTTCGTCATTCATTTGACATTCATTCATCATTCTGAATACAATACGTTATGCATCCTTTTTTTTAATTTGTAATAAGATATTACTTATTAAGATATAAGGATATACTTATAAGATTATAAGTGGAGTGGAAGTATAGTCGAAGATGGGAAGCCACACGCATAATTATGTGATAGATTTGAGGAGGTCAGCTAGTCAGATAGGGTCCAAAAAACGTTGTATCAGCGTAATTCAAGGAAACTATAGTCCTTTGCCTAAAATTTAAACTTGTTTTATATTATTTCAAATCACGTCCATCCTTTATTTAACTTAAGCCATAAGAAGGCACTTATGAACATTACAACTTACAACACTTCAATAACGGTTCGAAAAGTATCTGGTAATATCAAGATTTTTTTTTTTTTTAATATTTATATGTGTACCGTTTGATCACAATATCATTTGATGTTAAGTAACTATGTTTCTAAAGATGGTATACCATACACTAAGCCCAGTGGAAGACCGGCGCTCAAGTGCAGCTGGCGGAACACACCTATAAGGTGCTTGGCGACAGATTTTTAACTTGAGGTTGGTAGCTACCAACTAGCTACTAAGGCGGGTATTAGAATATGCGAGATATTGGTGCCTATGTAAATACCCACGAAACCACCGTTCCCTCTGCAGGGCAAGGGCGGCTAACTTCGCTCCCGCACACCTATCATGTCCTCCCTCTCTTGCGGCAACTCAAGCCTAGGTCCGTCCCCTCGGTGTGGAGCCCTTGAGTCTGGCAGCCACTCGCGAGATACAAGTGACACTGCACTTTCAAACACTAGCTACCTACACACATCATTACACACAATATGTTCATATATACTTTCACAGCACACAGGTACATAGGTTCTGAAAGGGACATTTTCTTTTCTTTTTTTACGCTAGTAGTGTAAACCATAATTTCAAATCACTAAATACGTATACACATGTTCCTACCTTCTTTTCAGGAGGCAGGATTTTCTTCGGATAGGGAATTAGTCAGATCGCGACCTCATAGTCATTGCAATCGCCGCAATAGCCCAAACCGAGGTCCGGCCACATTGGCATCCTTGCGCGCCCCCAAACACGGTGGTGCTGTAAAAACTGTCAGAAGCTCTAGTTTCTAGGGCCCCTAAGAATAAAAGTATAGTCAGTCAGAATTAAAACCCTATTAGCCCAGTCATATTAGGGCTTTCACCTCGGAATGAAAGATAATAAGCTGCAAATTGGTATGAACCTTTGTTTTGTCATTCTAAATGTTGTCCCAAAAGTCACAATCGTTATCGTGTCCGCGTCTCAAGATATTCAAGGTCAAAGGTCACAAAAATCGGTTTTTCGCGAATATCTGGCTTCCTATCGGTTAAATGAGATTTGCATTTATTATAAAAGTTGTAGGCTATAAAATTCCCTACAACTTTTGTTTAAACTTTTTTTTCATACAACCAACCGTTTTGAAGGTAGAGCGCGAAGAGTGCACATCGTACAGTCATATACGGCCTAATGCAAGGTCAAGCGTGAGTTATGGTTATCAGTACGTTATAAAGTCAATTATTTACTTGGAAATTATAATTATTAAACAATGCCTATTATTTATGTACTAACTATTAATTATTTATATTTAATTTGATTTGACCAATATCCTCGTACTAAAAAGCACATTTTATTTTTACACGCATTCAGTGGCTGTGACACGACTTCTGCGCTATTTAAAAAAGGAAAAAAAACTGTTACTAGAGCATTGGAAAAAATTCCTGATTTAGATAAACTGGTGGAAGTATTTCAACAAGAAAACTGCCCAAAACAAACATTATTAGAAAATGGAGTGCGCATCTTGTTGGCATTATATAATGCTCCAAAATCTGAGGACAACATTGATCATTTCCGCTACACGCAATTCATCAAATTTACAAAACTAAATAAACCTGTACAACTGTCAACACTTCCACCAACAAGTGTAGCAGCTCATCAACACATAAAACGTGTCTACTACCAGATTCAAACGTGGTTAGGGAAGGACTTAGAACCTCAAGAATGGGGCTGGATGCTTGAAAATGAAATCCTGGAGCCCATACGAACGTTATTACCTCCAGCACCAGCCGAACTACTAAACGTAATATTTTGCAATTGCAAAAATGGTTGTGGTTCCCGCTGTGGATGCAGAAAATCAGGGCTACAATGTTCTTTAGCTTGCGGCCAGTGCAACGGACAAGCTTGCCTCAACGCTTCACTGTATCCAAGTAATCCCGATGAAGAAAATACATATGATCCCGATATTCTGGAAGGTTTGGAGATGAACATGACAGATAATGAGGATGATGACAATGAATCGAACATTTTTGAGCGACAAGAAGAAGAAGACGACGAAGAAGAAGAAGATAATTAGCTTCCATTTCCAATTTCATTACAATTAAAATCAACAAAGATACTTTTGATATTTGAACTCACATTTTGACAAATGTATATTATGCCGTATTTAATAATAAATAAAAATATGTGTAAAATATATACTCTTACTATCATTTTAACTTAAAATAAAACTAAAATATATAATCCAGAATTAATAATATTTTATACTTAAATAGTTAAATATGAATAATTATATATAAATAATCAAGTTACTTACTTTAATTAAATATAAATAATTAATAGTTAGTACATAAATAATAGGCATTGTTTAATAATTATAATTTCCAAGTAAATAATTGACTTTATAACGTACTGATAACCATAACTCACGCTTGACCTTGCATTAGGCCGTATATGACTGTACGATGTGCACTCTTCGCGCTCTACCTTCAAAACGGTTGGTTGTATGAAAAAAAAGTTTAAACAAAAGTTGTAGGGAATTTTATAGCCTACAACTTTTATAATAAATGCAAATCTCATTTAACCGATAGGAAGCCAGATATTCGCGAAAAACCGATTTTTGTGACCTTTGACCTTGAATATCTTGAGACGCGGACACGATAACGATTGTGACTTTTGAGACAACATTTAGAATGACAAAACAAAGGTTCATACCAATTTGCAGCTTATTATCTTTCTTTCCGAGGTTGACCCCTTTTTTTACCTAATATGACTGGGCTATATGTAGAGAAGACACTGTAATTTTGATTACAAAATTCTGTTAAAATCATAAAGACCTCAAACAATTCTCTATTAACCTTCGAATGTACGGAGTAACCTTAGATCGAGGTCAACGTATTGTTTCTAAATAACCTTTAGCTATCAAAGCTCGGCGGCAACATTCTTGGGTAGTGAAATATTAGATACTTCTCCTAATAAAGTTCTGTACCCGAGATACATAATTACTGACCACAGTTATGTTATACATTGGGTGAACTCTTCGCAGGAATTCACGTAGCTTGCTCAATATGGAATGTTTTAAAACGATTGTAACAAACAATTCTATTTTACATTAAAAGCTCTTTTCCATAACGGAAATGCGTACCCGGTATATAATATATATTCCGCGAGTATACAGTATGATAAAAAATACATGTTTTATTGTTAAATTAGCTGTGCCCGTGGCTTCGCTCACGTGGTTTACAGAATGCTCGCACGAAACTTGCTCCCCTGCTCCCAGTTATTTTAAAGACAAAAATGCTTATTGTGGGTGTTTCTTAGAAGATAGATGTATACTCTCCTGGACTTTTTTGTAGGTCTTTTTAATGTCTATAATTATGTAGTACATTAATTTGCTATATCTTTTACAGTTTACTCAGCATAATACATTGAAACGCCTCAATTGATTCACCATGACCATTTTTTTTATGTGTGGAACCCTAGTTCTTTTTTCTAAAATAAAAGTTACTCCCTATATCATCAGCTATCTATCAGTGAAAGTCCCGTCAAAATGAGTACAACCGTTTTGGAGATTACCCGGAACAACCAACAGACAAAATTTTTTTAAATACGCTTTTTGTTATAGGTATTGTAGAAAATGTACATTAGCTCGCATCGTGAGATAGCGAGATCGCGGGAAGGCCTGTGATAGGTGGGCTAACGGCAGGTGCACCGTTCGGTGGAGGCGCTGCCCCTGCTCGGTGCGGGCACGCGCAGTAGTCGTCGTCGTGCGTTTAGTACCGCGTTTCTGCTTGTGGTTTGGAGAGCGCTACGTCACACGTAATGTGGATTTTGCCTTGTATTGAATAACGTTGAGTTGGTGTCCCAGGAGTTTTGTTGAACTGATTGTTTGCGATGCTAGTATCCTGCGATTTGAAGCGGTTACACCCATATTCATACAATTCACTCCACACACACACATACTTCACAATTGGCCGTCCAGGTCGCCGGGGTGCGGTCAGGGATACCGCCCACGCCTGACGACATGATTTTCCTTTTGTTTGTAATTAACTACTGCGTATCGCAGCAATAGGTACGAGAGGGATCGTGATCGATTCTAGGGCCCAGCGTACGTCACGCGAATAGTACGTCGTGAACCTGCTCGAATAGGTATCGTATATACTTTCATATGCGTTTAGTAAAAAACTGTTATTTTAACATTACAAACAGACACTTCAATTTTATTAATTGTATAGATAATATATAGTTGCGGAGCGGGGAGCGGGCGGGAGAATGTGCAGAGGTCGCTGTAAGAAAAATTTCATTTTTTTTAATTCATTTTTTATCGTTATAGGTTTAGCATTGTGGCCAGTCTCACCTGATCTAAAGTTGTGGTCCAAGGTGGTAGAACTCTAAGCCTAGTGAGAGACTTGAAAGACTGGCTCTCAAGTGGAGCTGCCTGAACACACCTATTGGTGTTTGACGACTGATTTTCAACTTGAGGGTGGTAGCTAGCTAGGTGGGCATTAGAAAATACCCTGCCACCATGCTATGATTTCATAACGATGTTTTCTCTTAGCAAAAGCTCAGGCTCATTGCAGGGATTCGAACTCACGTCTATCGACGCGGAGTCCGTGCACGCCACCAACTGAGCCATTATTGCTTCCACAGCGAGCGATAGTTCTTCAACTAAATGGCTCGTGTATAAAAGTATTGCCTAGTTTCTTTGAGTTGCTCCAAACATTTTGCCTAATTGACCCTTGTTGCCGTGGCCGTAAATTGCTTGATATTTTGTCACGTTACAAGCGACCAGTATTACTCATTATTGAGCAATTTGTAATGCACGTGTAAGTGCACCTTAGGTACTTAAAAGGCTAAAAACAATACAAATCTGGAAAAATGTACATTCAGCGCTATACACGGGAAAGAAATTAAACTTCTTAAAACTAGTGATGCGGATAGCCTAAAGACTAAACTGTGCATTAGATATACAAAGTATAGCTGTCTTTTTCCTTCTCTCTACGATATATCTTTCTTCTCACTCATGTGCCTAAACATAACGCTTTCATGAAATTTTCCTCTCAATTCTCGTCCAACTATCGAATCACTTCAGAAAATAACTGTTCGTTTATTTAATTTTTCCTTAGGAAAATTCCGATTTTTTGTCTGCGAGTCACGTAATTATTAGAATCGACATACAGAAAACGTGACGTCATCGTTCTATGTGTATACACAGTTGAGTGTTATTAGGTTATTCGGTGATGAGTGATTAAAATTACTACTATTTATGTATGTTTGGAGATAACTGCTTTAGAATTATATAGGTGTTGAAGAAATTTCTTAACAGAATTTATAGTAAAATCAACTTTACACATAAATATGTTAGTTTATGCGGCTAAAAACGGCTATGCGGTTAACTTGTATGCGGTGGAAGTGGGAGCGAGAGATATTCCAGCGAAATCTCTCTATAACTTGCTAAAAGCCCTCAGCCAGTCGAGAACTGCAGTAATTTCTATTTAAGAACGGATATCTAAAGTAGCATTAACAGGCTCTTACCAAATCTGGCTTGGCAGGGAGGGTATCGCGGGCAGTCAAGGTGAGCGCTGATGTGCATCATAAGTGGGCCCCTTAAACCTACATCTGGGTCGCAAGTCCCGGGGGCTGCCCGTGTTCCCTTTATCTGCCACACGATAGACCCGGTACCTGCACGGTCAATCCATGGAAGTCTAAAATGTTTGTGTCTCTATTAAATGAACAATGACTCACGTTGACAATTAGTATCAGAATATGTGTTTTATATTCTGAAACCGGTTATGGTAACATTCGACAGAAACAGAAACTGAAATCCGAAGAAGGTTATAAGATACTTTTCACGTGATAACAAATAATGTTATCACGTGGATGAAATAGCACAGAGCAGGTAGTTGATATCTATATTAAAAAATGTGTAGTGCCTTCGGTACAATTTTTTTTTTTTTTTTTTTTTTCAAATTTCATTATAGAGATCTCCTAGGACTAAACGTATTATGTTATTCCTCAATTGATAAGGTAAATTAAAATAAAATTACGAGGTAAGACTAATTACTAATTGCTAAAGCATTCGCTAGTTAACAATAAATGTGTGATTAATGATTATAGAGAAACTCGGTTGGTAAGAAATTTTATAACAGTTCGCATGAATCTTCCCTTTTGTCTTTGTGCTTTACCTACGTGTGTTCACACCCTAATGACTTGTTTGTTTGTTACTTTATCTGTTATTGGTATTTTGTTTAATAGGACCTCTTAAAAGTACATTGTAAAGTATATTAAAACATTTTAAATTGAATTTAATATACTTGATTCTGTACCAAATTCGGATGGTTGTAAAACAAGCAGAGGGACGCGCGGGGAAAATGTAGTATATTAGTGGGATGAGCTAACACTAGACCTATCAATCCAATCAATCATCTAAAACGGTTCATAAACAAAGAAATAAGTAATAAGTAATGCCTAAACATCCATTAAAAAATACAATCGAATTAAGAACCTACTCCTTTTTCGAAATCAAATAATAAAATATAGGGATTTAGAACAGAGATCGTCATTAGAATAAACAAAAATAAAGAGTACCTAACTACCGTCTAACATGTCTAGAATCGATTTGTCATCCTTGTACATCATGCATGCAGACAGCACGCTGTAACTTTGTAACAGCGTACGAATGCAAGTAACATAGACCGGGCGAAGTAACTTTGTACACGCTACAGTTCTAAACTTTGTCGGTATATACATACACTAAGTGGAACATCAGCGAATACACGGGACAGACCACGAATAACGTAATAGAAATAGAATTACATAATTACATTATTGTCTTTTGTCGTCTGAATTAAATGAAATTAGAATTTTTCGCGGTATCTTGAACTGTCATGTTGTTTTTTTTGCTAATTTATTAACTTAGGTTCATTGACCCTATATTATTTAATATGCATTTTGCTTAATATTGTTTGGTTATTGTGCATACGTGCATAAACTGGAAACATGCATTTTGAGATGTCACAAAAGCTTCTTACAAGGGAGCCACCATCTTGTTGGACCCACTTTGAATATTAGAAAATAGTAATAACTTAAGCACATTGACACTGGCAAATGTTTATCGCGATGCCAAATCAAGAAGAAGATATAAAGTTATCTCCATGAAAACAAATTAATCATTGCAGGGAGATTTTGGTTGGATTTTAATCTGTTATGTGGTGGTTATTTATTTTTAAACCTAGGACCTTAATCATAGCATTCGCGTTTAGGCTAATAAGGTAGTTATGAAGTTATGAACTACCAATATTAAAACGAATAAACTCTAAATCACGGCTTTTTAAACATAAAATACACCACTTTGTTAATTTTACCCGAATGAAGCTGAGGCGGGTCGCTAGTTAAAGATAAAAATAAGTTGAAGTCTCTTTTCTTGCAATAGGTTATCGAAATCACAGTGATTTTCTACGAAATGTATGGGAAAAGTTTTTTGCAATTTCTGTCATTTTTTAAGACTCTAACTTCAGTTGGGTTATAAGGTTTATTGATGCTTATAAGAATCAAGATCGATTGGCATTAAAAAGTTTTTGTGTAAATTGCCCATTTTCTTGCTGAGTGTACACTTTTCTTAAAACTGTAAACACGGGTTAAATGCCCGTAAAGTTATATACAGTCTCCTCAGAAACTTTTCGTGTAGCTACAGCAGCTGTTAAGGTACCTACCCTTGCTGCCCCATCTCAAAAATCCACCCTGTGTTACAGCAATTCACGCACCGGAGTTAATTATGTTAATTTCTATAGAAATACCAATTTTTAAAAACACAACAATAAATTCAATTACAAGCAGATAAAATAAATGTAAAACAGAATGCCGTAATGTTTAAATTAATACGTGAAGCAAAAGCTTTCGGTACCTATTTAAGCGTATTGCGTGCACGGAAGACTGAGATTTGGCATGGTTAAAGTTTATATGGAGAAGGAGTGCAGAAAACTAAAATTTATCTATAATATCTGTTACTAATATATTAAATGAAATAAATTAATACTGCGAATCCTAACACGAACAGTGCCATTGAACTTAGACCCCCCAAAATACTGACATTGTCACTCAATGAAAAGTGACAGCAAGTGATGTAGATAATAATTGTTTAGGTTCATACTGTAAATGTCAAACAGAAGATAGTCTATGATCAAAAAGTCACTGGTCGAATTTCGACCTTACGGCGATCGCTAGTACCTATAAATAAATCTGCTCGGGCAGTAATTAAGAATTTGTTGTCTACTGATGTGTGTACTCAGTAAAAACATCTGCCATGATAAAAAAAGCCTTTAATGAACAAAATATATCAATGGCAGACATGGTCAATTACTTTCAAAATTTCACATTTTTTTGCTCCTTCAAAATGGTCCGTCACGATGTTAAACACGCGATAATGGTCTGCCATTGTTTTTTTTTTTTCAATAATAATAATATATTTTAAAACATCTAAGTGGTAGACGTGGTAAAATAGATTTGAAATGAGTCAAATTTAAATACCTGACCTCACCTCCAGCCGCGCTTGGCTTATTGAGTCCCCACTTCATGTATGGTAGATGGGTTCCAGGTCTGGAAAATAATATATATGAGTAGCCGGCCACTGGCTCTTATATTATTAGATACATAATAACTAGATAGATTTTTTCATAAAATATATCAAAGGAAAAACTTTCAAATTAAGTACTTCAATATTCATCATCCGGCAAGTTTCACTTCAAAGGTAAATTAAAATACGCTTTAAAGCGTAAATAAATCGCTTTGTTGGCTTTGAAAAGAGTACAAATTTTAATTATTGAAATAATTAATCTACAGACGGCGCGTCGCGGCGCGGCGCAATGCCGCTGTCGAACTTGGGTAAAAACAAATTAACCCGGTTCATTATTAACGCGTAAATACTCTACTGTTACTACTTTGCACTTAGATGAAGCAATGAAAGCTCCGTGGTAGCATTTAGGGACACCGCGTCGATCGACGTGAGTTCGAATCCCTCCAATGAGCTCGAGCTTTCGGTGAAGGAAAATATCTTTATGAAACCATCACGACTTGATCGCAACTTAAAGCTGTGCGTCATATATACAAATAAATAACACTGGAGTGTCTGTTTGTAATGTCAAAATAACAACTTTTTTACTAAATGCATATAGGTACGGTACCTATAACAAAAACTCAAATTTATAGTCTGCCTTTCTGTCTGTTTGTTCCGGGTAATCTCCAAAACGGTTGGACCGATTTTGACGGAACTTTCACTGGCAGATAGCTGGGATCTTATAAGGAATAGAACTCAAACTACTTTTATTTTAGAAAAAGAATTAAGAGTTCCGAGCAAATAAAAAAAACTGTTCATTGAGAATCAATTCAGGTGCATAAATATCTCACGCTGTGTAAGCCATAAGAGATATTATATCAAATTAATTTACTACGTAATTGTGTATATTTAAAAGACCTACAAAAAGACACCGAGATCTGTCTATGTTCTCACAATTCACAATTCACGCGTGTACCCGATCGACGTCATTCTGTAGTGAATATTAATTAGTTCATAGAGAATTCTATAAAACTCAACTATTTCAACTAAACGGCCTCCATGGAGTTCCAACTCATCTGTTTTAGAAAACAAAACCCGATTACGTGATCAGATTGAATAATATTCAACACGGTAACAGATTAAACTTCAGACTAGTTCCGGATTACGCGAGGTATTTTGCGGATCCTAATCTCGTTCACCACGCACTGATACCTTTTTAACTTGAAACTAGGTACATTACATCTATACAATTAATAAAATTGATGTGTCTGTTTGTTTACTAAATGCATTTGAAAGTATATACGATAACTATAACATAACACTCATTTTTTAAATTTTTGCCTGTCTGTTTATTCCGGGTAATCTCCGAAACTGTAGGACCGATTTTTACCGAACTTTCACTGCTAGATAGATAGCACAAATAAAAAATACTGGTCATGGTGAATCAATTCGGGTGCTTAAATGGCTTACGCTGATTAAACCATAAGAAATATAGCAAATTCATGTAGTAAATAATTTTAAACGTTAAAAAGACTTACAAAAAAGTCAGCGAGAGTATATGTCTATCTTCTAAGGAACACCCACAATAAGCATTTTTGTCTTTAATATAGCCGAGAGCGAGGAGCAAGATTCGCGCGGGCAATTTGTAGTCCACGTGATCGAAGCTACGGGCACAGCTAGTTAAGTTTATATGTTACTAGCTGTACGTGTAGTTGTGCGCTGACGTGGTGAAGATACTAGTAGCTTCCCTTAAGAAGTGGTTTTTGCTCAGAAGTGGGACAATTACAGTCTGGTATTATTGTATTACAAACACAGTATTTATGCTATCTTCAAATCAAATTATGATTATTTCAGGTGTGCTCGAATCAGAACAAGTGCGTATGTCTCCGCGGCTGGACGGGTCCAGACTGTTCGCAGCACGACGCTTTGCCCCCTTCCCCCACGCCAGCTGTCGCCGAGAACGCGACCAAAGCCGCATACGACATGACAAAAAAGGAGACACCGTATGGTGAGTCTTGACCAATACGAGAGACTTGGATATAGATATAAAAACTTTTTTACAATATTGTATTTATCTTGATACATAAGTCGATAACGGTTATATTATTATCGATTCTTGATATTTAACAGTTCTTTATAGACGAATAGTTGTTAGTTTTAACATTTATAATAATAACGATCTGTCAAAAACGACAACTTAACCTTCACACGATTGGTCGTGACTATTTGTCATGACGGATTCGTATTTTCAAGACTTGTTCGTGATTTTTCACGATTCAGGATCGTGTGAATACGGTCATAAGAGGCTATGTACCACTGAACAAAAAACCTTTAGAAACCAAAAAATATCTTATTTAAAATGTCTTTTAAAAACACCTATATCAGCGGGACTCGAGCATCGATCATTCACACCTTATTTTTATGCAAAGTTTTAACGTGTATTTATCGATAATAAATCAAGATACGTTTTATACAGTACGATGTGGAACCGTAATCGCGCGTGCATTGCAATAGTGTGTACAACGTTTTTATAGTGGTTTCAATTAACTAGTTTGTACTTTGTAATTATGTACAATCAGCTCGTGTCGCATTTTAAAATATGTCTCCGCATGTATGCGTGTATGCCTCCATACGATGTTTATCTACACGAGCGCCATCTGTACGACAAAGTAAATAAATTTGTGCTGAATAACATCGGCTCTTAATATTGTCAAAATAAAAACGTTAGTCGATATAATCAACCGGGAAATTGAAGATTATTTACGATTCTTATTTGTGAATCTGGGTAGAGGATTGATAGATATTATATTGAAAGGTTTTATGTAGTCAATTAATTGAATTGTATAATATAAATCATTGTACTTTGTAATCTATTGTATACTATAAAAAAGTATTATATATTTTTCTTATATTTTCAGGTGTATATAATTAATGTGTTTAATACATAATTGTATTATGATTTAATTTTACTAATTGGCCATACAATCCGAGCATTGCTTTTCAAAATCCAAAATTAACATTATTTTTTTAATTAAATTAACGTTTTAAACATAAAAAAATATGCTTTTAAATACAGAAATTTCCTTCCTTGATTTATTCTTATATAAGTTTACAACGCGTCCATGTAAAATATTACATGAATATTATATATTATAATATACATATAAATTTAAGTAGATAATTTTATATTCATATTAGATAAAGAATTATCTACGTTTCAAAAGGAGATCGATACGAAAATACTGACAAAGCTAAATAAAATGCGTAATATAGCCGAAGTCAACACAGCAGTAAATCGGCTGAAAATTTATGTTAAATGAAATCACAATGTGGTATAAATACCGACTTTGGTCAGTACAAGAGAATTGAGTACAAGAGCGGAGGGTTTTAAAAGGCACTGTTCGGAGGGAGCGCGTGGTTGCGCGGGCGGCGCCGGCGCACTAACGCGCGAGAGCCATCTGGTTGCAGGTGAACACGAGGGTAGTAAGATGAGCACTATCACCATGGTGGTATTGTTGCTAGCGGTCGTGCTCTCGGTATTCGTTGGATTCGCCTGGATGGCTTGCTGCTTCAGGTAACGCCCGGTAGCCTCGGTGTTGTCGACTGCCTGTCGTGTCGTATCGTGCTATAACGTATCGCCCTCGTCAGCCGCGAGTCGGTCGTCCGCGGCGCCGTCCGCTCTCCCTACCGCGTTCCCCTCGCACACCCCGTCGCCGCAGTCGCTGAGTCGCTCGCACAACGTGCGGCGCAGCGCGACTTATGCGACGAGTGATCGCATCCTCACCTTAACGAATGTATTTCTGTTTGGACGCAGAGAACTATCACGGCTCGAACACGGTGTTCCTCGTGGCGGTGCTCATGTCTGTGGTAGGGGGGGTATTCATAATATTTGCCCTGAGCGCTCTCTGCTACAGGTCAGTCGTAGTACACAAAAACTTCTCCCTGTGCCTAAGGTTAGTGAGCAGAAAACAGACCAAAGGTAGTCTTTAAGGAGAAATTTAACTCGTCACCTTCGTATTACTTGTATGTTTATTTTAGACGTTAGTGTTGATGTTCCTTTTACTTTAATTACGTCGGCGATTGGTTCCTTTTTTTTCGTTTTTAAATGTTTTCTGTTTTTGTATCAGTTTTTTTGGTCGTAGAGCTCTAGTGTTGGCGGGTGGCGCACCGGCTCGTGTCGGTGCGTCACAACTGCATTTGATCTGTGGTTCTGTGTCCGCGCCGGCGATCGGGCCGCGTGGCCGCCCCGCGTCTCTCACCCCCGCGTCCGCCACGTATCCGCCACGCGTCCGACTCGCGACCTCTGCGCGCCCTCACTGCGCCCCGCGCCTCGCCTCGCCGTCCGACCGCCTCGCTGCATGCCGACAAGGCTTTCCTCGTTGTACTCGAGACATCTCGACCTAAACCCTTAAGATTCTGGGCTCTTGGATGTATGCATTGGCTTATGTGAACTGTGACTCGTTTTCGTTTCCTTTCTTTATCCAAGAAGGCGTCGCCGGGCCTGACTCACCCGCGACACTTGCCTGACGACGTGTCGTGTCTATATCTTCCATTCATCGTTAGTAAAATTGTTAATACTATCATCGTATTTGTACTAGAATCACCACCATCTGTACCGTTGCTTCGATAGTTGGTGCGAGGAACGTAAATGCCGGTCTCGAGGTATATAACCACATGAAGATATAGACTCGTCACAAATCAACACTACCACTGAATTCTCTTGATCTTTTGCACGAGAAGCGAATGTGCGATGCACGGATTCTTCTTTCAAGCAGCTCTCTGTCTAGTTAGCTACGCCTAATTTTAAATTTAAGACAATAAGGGTGTTTCCAGTAACATTAAATACCTTAGTTTGTGACGATTAAAGTACTTGCCGAAGGTATCAGCAGAATTTAATCAATGAAATTCATAAATTGCATACAAATAAATAGAAGCAAGAAAACACTTAAATTAATCAAAACCTGCTGTAGCCTTGACGAACTCTATCAGTTACAGAACCTAAATTAAATCTTAATTATTGATAAACGGATTTACTGGAAGAACCTCGCACGTAGGATTATAAGATCAAACTTGACAAATAATCAAAAACATCAAATTCCCATGAGGAATGAAACGAAAAGTTAAAATAATGTCCAAAAATTGTAAATAAATAGCAGTAAATTCATTCTGATATCCAAAAGCGCCAGTCTTTGAAGTCAAGTCAGAATTTAAAAATTGTTTTGAGAGGCAACAGTTGATTTATCTTAAAATAAAAAAAAAAAACCAAATGACTTTGTTTACTTGAATTTAAAAATGCAACATTAAAAAAAGACAAAGAAACTAAATAAAAATAAAAATTCTTATTGCCTAAATTTCGTTTTCAAACGAAACCATTTTTGCTAATCGTTCCAAGATTATTTGAAGGTTTGGATTAAAGAAGGGAATTGAAAAGCAATTCTAGTAAAAACTTTATCACCTTTCGTCTCTCATAATGCAATAATTATCGATATCTCGAAACACAATAATTGTTGTAAACTTAATCGATTGATCCGAGTGTGCGTTCCAACGCCACGCCTGCACCAGGAAAAAGAGCACTTCCCGAAAGTTCGACCCGCCGTATGTCAAGAAACCTATTGCGAAGAACTTCGCTGCTGGTTCGACCACGTCGAATAATTCCCAAGAAGACATCTCCCTGGATGGAAGCAAGATGCATTCTTTCAACAGCACGTTCAAGTAAATATAATTCTAAAATAATTTTCACTTTTGAACTTCACACTTCATTAATTATTAATAATTAACTCTGACTCTGACCTTAAGAAAACAAAGGTTCATCTTGATTTTAAATAAGCTTCCTTTTATTAACGTTTTTACTGTACTTATGTTATTGCAATTTTTTTGTAACAACACCTATTTAAAATCAGTTTTATTCTCTATTTACACACATTTTTAATTTCGGATACTATCGGATTAGTTATTTCATTTGTTCTTTTATTTAAATAAATAAACAGACAGATACCCATTTCCAATATTAGTTATTAATCTATTTTCATTATCTTAACAATAATTATCAAAATGCATTGTAACTTTGCTTTGTATAATATGTTGGGTGACTTTATTTATTTCTTCGAAATTTAATATATCTTTCCTTTTTTTATCGGATCTGGTCTTCTAACAGAAATCTGTTAAGGTACGTCGATGCTTTGCGTCGCGAGCGGACACCGCATTGGTTTTGTGTTTTCTCTCACGTTTGCGCTTTGCCTCACATGAGCTTAAATCCGAAGATGTTTTGGTCGACAACGGATTTTGCAGATGCATTTTTTTGTGTTATTTTATCACCGTTTACACTGATTACACGCTTTATACAACAACTGTATTTTAATAGGTGCAAAACACATTTACTCTTCTTTTCATTGTGTTAATAACGTCCTTATCATACAATATATTTAAGAAATATCAAAGCTAAATTTACACCTGTTAAAATACTAAAAGTATTTTATCTTAATCAAAAAAATCATAGTAATGTTGACTCACAGGACATTATAAAAGTAATCAACACAATATGCACTGACCGCAGTGAGTCAAATTGTGTTTTCATATAGGTACTTTAACGAAGGTTTTGATGGGAATCAGGAAAGATTGCAAAGTCTTTAAGGAGGTTTGTAATCACGCCGTAGTTTAATTGGTAGTCATTGATATTTGTGAACATAGTTTACGAAGCACATTTCCCAATCATCCTGACTTTGTACCAAATCATTTTCTCAAAATGATTAAAGATGGAAAAACAATTTACACTGAATTCGCGTGAAAGATCATATCAGTTTTTAATACGAGTAAAAGGTACATTATGCTCTTTAATAAAACAAGAAAAAATAATAGCATAATTTTGGGTAGTAGTTACATTTAAACAGTCGGCCAATTTCTTTATACAAACTTTAAACTTAAAAAATTAGATTTTTTTGTAGACAAATAAAATCCTGATTTCCATGCAAAATAAACAACAAAACCAAATCTAATTCACTATATTCCAAAAAATGTGTTAACGTCCGACTATCATTGTGAAAGATACAATCCGGGAAACAAGCCATTATTGTTTATTTCTATCATCCCCGTAAACTCATATTAAATTGTTAACTTAGGACGTGAATGCATGTTAAACATTACCAACATGACTATTCACAACCAGTGCTGCCATAAAATTAATTAACAATTCTCAGTTTCATACTAAATTATGATACAAATTTATGTAAGAAGACATTTGAACACAACATTTCATTTTATTACATTCTACTACGCGTATATTTCTAACTATATAAAGCCTAAAAATGTTGATACCGTACATACATTTAAATTAATGTTGTAATAGGTATCTGGGCTTTTTAAATTTACCTATCTAGGTAAAACGTTTTGTAAGTACAGAATTTAATCCCAATCGGTAAAGCATTTTTTTCGAAACCAATAACTGATATAAATGATGATATAATATGACTTTGTTTTATATTAATTTTATATAAATGTAATCATTATATTTTCTTAGCCGTGCAGACTCTAGAGTAATCTTCAGGCATGGTAACCATATGTCCGGGGCTGGATCAACGAGTAGATACGCGTAAGTCTCTTCATTGTTTTCTTTTTAAAATCCTTTAGAAAAGCATTTAAATTTAAATAATCTGCTGATGTGCCAAATGCTCGTATTACTGACTTCACGTGGAGAAGCGGGGCGAGGATTTGTTTAACTCTCATAGATTAAATTAAATTAACAAATCAGATTCGAAATATTGTTTTTGTCTCTCATAGTATTATGTGGTCAATGAATGATATATGAGAATGTGTTATAAAAAACGAAAGGCAGATGTGTACTAATGGACACCCACAGTTCGCCAGCTATGCTTAATTTAGGTCCCACGTATTAGGGGCCAGATTATTGTCATTAATCGGACGAAAAGCCAAACTCCGAGCTGCTAATGAGAATTTCATAGAAAACCCCCATTAACACTTTACTCGACCTAGGAATCGAACCCAGGACCTCTAGCATAGCAGTCGCGCTTACGACCACTAAGCTAATGAGGTACTTGTATATATTAAATATGGTTCCACAATCTCACATAAATATTAAATATTGGCTAGCTACAATCCTCAAGTTAAAAATCTGTCGCCAAGCACCTTAAAGTGACCTCACCTTGTTCGGATGATGTCAAGATATTGTATGGCCTAGCGGTAATCTCATCGGCGAGTCTCCTAATTTGAACGCCTCGTTTTTTTTTACAGTGATCATAAACAAATGAAGCGTGTACATTCAGGCAGTGAAGACGATCCTACTCATTCGGGTGAGCATTTAAATTATGTATTTATATAAAATAAATTCCCTTTTTTGCATCCCTAAGTTATCTATCCTAGATGTCTGTCATGACAACGTAAGAACACAAGCATTTTTGTATATACCCACTCTATTCCTCTTTATTCGTAAAAATCATCTTACTCTTAGACACAATGCAATATAAACTTATTTTCCAGGGGAGGAAGACATTGCGTTTATAGACGTTATTCCGAATTCAATGGCGAAGCAACCAGAGAAGGGAATCCTAAAAAAGCATGGGTACGGGGTCGTGGACGGTAAGGACAAATGGGCAGAAGACTCGCAGTCGGAACAGCTTGAAGCGGGCTCCCAGTCCGATGGGCAAGAGCCACCTAGGGCTGTCGCTGATATGGAGTATAAATTTAAGGTAAGGTTTATTTATACAAAATATTCTACGACGTAATGAAGCCTTCCATAAAGTCTTGGTGAGCAAAGTTCTCAGCAAAACCACGAAATTACTAATAAAACTATCATTAGACCTGTCCTTAATTAAATACGGCGGTGAGGTCGAAAAAAAGGAGAAAGAAATAACAAAGATATCATGTAGCAAACTTCTTTGTTTGAGGTTACCTTACAATACCATCGCTGTGACTTCGGAGCTCTGAAGGACTTATGTGATGTCAGCTATCTTTGGACAGTACTTACTGTATGTCTCATGCTGTGGTATGTTATTTTGTTTAAAATGCCATAAAACTGTATCGGATTCCGATTACATTTCAGGACTTAAACGGTTACCACGAAAATATAATCGTGGCATTGAAGACGGCGGCCGCTCAACGTGCGAGCGCTGGCGTGGCCGGCGGGTCAGGCGATCTGCGAGCTCTTCAGGAGTACGAATACAAGCACGAACGAGCGCCCAGCTCCGAGAAGTTACATGAGCTGGACCTGCGGCGGTCGAGGGACGACGATGAAGACGAGCCCCCGCAGTGCGGCCCCATACGTATCAGGAACCTCGAAGATCTCATACGGCAGCTGGAGCACCATTCCAGCCGGCACATGAGTCCCTCCGGTTCGGAAGATATAAGGATGTCCGAGAACGAAGCTGATCGGCATTACAGGCCCGAGCCCGAGGATATTCCGCCGTGAGTGACTCAAAATATTCATTGCTCTTTAGATTTGAATAAATTATGACTCGGATTATTAAATTATGACAATTTCGTCCTATACTTATCAAAAAATTAAATCTAAATATGAAAATCGTATATGGTTGAAAAGAGCTTCTCTATCAATCTAGTGGTACCCATAAAAAACCATATACAGGTGCCGGGAACGTAAAAAAGCATCCGAGCGCACACGTATTCACGTAAAACACACGGCCGTCCTCGACACAGCCACACCGTTTTACTTCTCATATTAATTATTGTTTTTTTTTTATAGTCGATGCCGAGGACGTGTCGGTGGTAGCAGTGAGGAAGATTCACGATTTTCCTACCCAAGGTTCCGAGGCAGTGGTCGCCACCACGCGCCACTGTTCGCTGGAGGTGGTGCAGTAGGGGGCGCGGGTGTGTCGGGCGCCGTAGCGGCTCACGTGCACGCGCCTCACGTGTCACACGTCCCACACGTATCACACTCTCCGCACTCGCGTGTCCCCCCTGACGACGATGCGCTGTACGAAACGGCGGACACAGAACGGCTGGGCGACACACCAGATAGCGAGAGGTGAGCCGCCATGATACGGAACTATTGTAGACGAATTGGCCACACCACCGATCTACAGATCAGCCCCACCAAAATTCTTAGGCCCTACACTGTACAAACTATACAACTCTCAAAATCTAAACATTAAATGTGTTTGATGAATTTCACTGATAACACTAAACACTGCCGAACGCTCCTTGGCGGACACAGGGGATCCTCGCGAGGCGAGACCGGGACAATACCGCCGAGGAGCCGACGCCGCCCGACTCTCCGTTCCTCTTCTCTATCATTTTCTAGTGATGAATTTATTCAAGCTCAACAACAGTTAGCCCGGTGGGCGAGTGATGACGAGGTGCCAGCCGCGGCGGCCGCGAGGGACTACTACCCCTCGCCCGCGGGCAGCTCCAGTAGCGACACGACACTACGGGCGCAGGTCACGGCTCAACACAGCGATCCTCACCCCGCGCACGCCGCGCGCTCCGCGTCTGCCGCCTTCCCCGAGTACAAGCACTGACCGCAAAGTGCGCGCGCGCAACCACGACGCGCGCACCCCGCCGCGCGCACCACGCCGCGCGCTATCCGTTAATAGTATTTGATGTATCGAGCTGTTTGCACTGTTAGTATATTATAATGTTATAACGAATAGTTTAACCATTAGTAAGGAACACAGTAAATCTCTCTCACGCGTAGTGGAAAATAATATAGTGGACCGGACCGCGCCGGGTCACAGGTCGCGGGTCGCGGGTCGCGGGTCGCGGGTCGCGGCCGCCGCTTGTGAATACGACGTAGCAACTACCGTTAGAGGAATCAGTGAAAATGTAAATACCATTGAACTATGAAGTTATTCAATGCACAGTATATAAACGATATGACTGATATTAGTATTTGAACAATATAGTATAAAAAGTCGTTCGTAAGTAATTATCGGTGTGGTGGTACAAAGCCGCCGGCCGCCACTCGGCTAGCGGTGAACGTTTCCGAATTCAGTTGTTTACGTAAATATTCTAATCGATTGATACGCTTTATGGGTTGAAACGTTGCCGGCCGAGGCGGAGGCGCGTCGGCTGATACGCCAAACAAAAAAACGTTCTAAATAGGACATGTCGTTTCATGGAAGTAGTCTTAAGGTGTAGATGTACGGTGTCGAGATCTTGCCGGACGTCGGGCTCGAGACCGTTCCCCAGGCTCCTCCAGGCCGACGAGGTACCGAGTAGCTTGCAATTTAGATAGGCGAATAACAAATTGAGCTAAAGTAATCATAAGGAATGCTTTAATGTAACATGTCTTAGTTCGAAGGACCGTTTCGGATATACCGAGCGGACGAGCTCGACGTTACCGATTCTTTGTTTAGTTGATATGGACGCAAAGATACTTTTTGTTTCTATTGATATAGCTCAAGAAGGTGGGCGTCAAGAGCCGTCCATGGAGAGTAAACAATTCTTTCATGCTGTATCACCTCTCCTAACAAACGCCCAGCTTCAAACAGCATCATCCGAAAGCACCAAATAATATTACACCATTTTTTTGTTTTTCTAAAAACAAGAAATGTTCGTTTCAAATCTCTTTATCTCACTAAAATCGTTTTTCAAATTTTCTAAATAGTCTCCGTCGGTCAATAAACGACAAGATGACCATAGCCTGTTTGAAACAAATCACTGACCAATGACGTCACTATCGGAGGTTATAATATGTAAGACTTATAAGACCCCAAGTTATTCGTGTTAAATAAATCATTCAATCATATTTTAAGAGATCTCGCTAACCGTGCACTAATTCAAAATAAGTTAGGTACTAATGATAACGTACACATATTCTAAAAAAAAACTTTAATGTGAATAAAAAGAAGAATACCTATAATTATAATTGTGTGACACAGTTTTTATTTTTATTTTTGCGTGTAATAAAGTTACTTATTTCGAGTATGTAATGAAAATTACGATTTTTTATAATTATTAACACGCATCTGTTGAAAGCGTCAAAGTTTTTTCCTGCGTATGATAAAAAATTATTCCCAGCGTCTCCTCATTCGACGTTTTTATGGAGTTAACTAGGCTCCTAAGGGGTATGTTATTGAAATTTATGTGTGGTTTAAATAATATTTTAGTCATATTATTTGTGACGTATATCTATCTAATAGTGATTATAAGATGAGAGTAATAATAGATGCGAGTTAAAAGTTGGAAATGTTATCGATTTTCTGTATTATAATTTTATTAATTAGCAGGGTGGCCAAAACTCCGAACGGTTATTCAGAGTTACTATATTAACAAATCCTGACACACGTCACCCTTACATGCCCATACCGTAAAGAAGAACAGACAAACCCAATAACAGTACAGTTTTTCTCAGTACAATTATGTATTTTATCTGTTGATATCGAAATGTGTTATCTTTCTGCAAGAATGTTAAGGTTTGTTGTGATTTCTCTTGTTCTGTTATGTGGATTTTCGTGTCCCTAAATTCTACTGATGTTAAAGAAAGGGTTGATTATTGGGGAAATCATGGGCTGTCTAGTATTTTATTACTATTAGTTGTATAGAATTTATGTATGGAAATAAAATTAAATTTATTAAATCTGTATCTCCCATGTTAGTTTCAAATAATTTAAAATGTTTACAAATAAAACATAGCGTAAACAAATTCATTAGGAAGGCCAGTTATTAGTAGGATATTTACAGTAACAGACGAGATAATCCCAGTATTTACGCTTACTCATACTGTTACGCTTTATGTTACGCTGTTATGTATTTCTGAAGTTAGGAACAACACTTCTTTATGCAAAAGTGCGAAATGATAAACTTAGCTATTAAAATGTAGTGTGTGCCAGTGAAATTAATTTTAATTATTATGATTGATGGGTTCACTTCAGCACGCACGTGATAAAATCCTTGGGAGTTATTTTCGTTTTGTTACTGCAAAGAAGTAGGTATACATACATGTACGGTGCGTACATAATTTTACGTAACATTTTTTTTAGTTCACACAACGCGTCTTGTTAACTGACGAGATGCAAAGATTAATGGCATATGAGTTTGAACCACAACTCTTGACAAATATCCCATAATAATTCATACATTTCTAACAATGGCAACCCTACTCTACATGATACGTCACAATTGTACTTCGACTTTTTAAACGAATTTAACCACGTGTGAATTATGAAATGTTTATAACTTTATAGTTTCTCCATGTTAATTTTATTATGACATTTTAGAAAGTTCTTGTTTTTATTCGCTAGGTTAGGTGTTGGCTCAGCCACTGGTATATCTAATAGGTAACTTACAATAAAACAATTGAATAGGTAAATAAATTCTGAACAACTAATTAACGGCTGCGATGCTGCTAACAGGATGTGTCCAGGTTCGAGCGCTGTAAACCTCATATTGGATATTCGCCTATTCAACGAGAAAGTGGAACAAGGATTTATTTTTAAAATTAAGTGAAGTTTCTTTATTATCAAAATGGTATATAATTTTGAAATATTTGAAAAAAAAATATATTAACGAAAGTCCAGTCCAGGAATTTTAGTAATGTTTTGGATTTTATATTTTTCATGATTCCATGTATATATTTAAATAACTTTTGAAGAATGCATCGTTTAAATTCAACCCTTCTCAACATAATTGAAAAGTAAACAACCGAAACATGAAACCGCACGAATCTGGACACGGCTAACATAATGCGTCGCTCGCGCCTGTCTCCTGTCGAGGCATCCCAACCTAGATTCATATAGGTATTCGTTATACATAAGTCTAGTAATATATAAACACGTACAGGGTAGATGTGTTTACAATTACTCTGCGACTGGGTGTGAAGCTCGCCACGCCGCGTCTTTACGGCGCGTTACCGATTCCACTGACAATCACCGAGTTGAAATGTGTGATTTTCGACGTCGAATCAGTTACGCGCGGTGCCGAACGAATCCGCATATCGTATGCTAAAGTGAGAATGGTCCAACACGAAATCTGTTACAAAATCATATCGCTGCTATGAACGAGGTCCTGGGTTCGATTCCCATGTCGAGTAAAATGTTATTAGGTTAACACAAGTCAACCTCATATAACCTTTTTTTTTTCGATCTGACCTTACTGTTAGTCTATCCAAAATGGAGTCACTGATGACGCTTTTACAGCTTTACCGGGCTTGGGAGCGAGCGCTTAAGGCACTCAGCCGCGAAAGCGTGGGCAACAACGTGCGCTTGTGCGCACAAGGGTGCCAAAGCGGCCGGACCTCGGCTTCGGCTGTTGCCGCGATTGCAAAGAAATCGCACCCTATAAGTAAAATTCGAGCTAAACTAACATATACATATATTATACATGTCCCTGCCTCCTGGGAGTGAGGAAGGAAAGGAACATGTGTATAATTATGTATTTAGTGATCTGAAATATGGTCTACACTAACAAACGCAAAAAAGAAGAAAAAATAGGTTCCTTACAGAACCTATGTACCTGTGTGGTGCACTTAACCCATCCCAGCCACATCCTTTGATAGTTATTAATAGCGCATTAATTTTACTCGCTAAGATTTAGTGATCATTTACTATTCTTAGCAGTATAAAGTGCTTTTTTGGTAAGAGAGCTTAGGGTCTCAATGTATTATTTATATATATTTTATTAGAAACAAATCTATAACGTCGATTAGTATTGGAAATTTACATACAACTGTTTTTTAACCTTTTGTTTTAACAAGGCTTCAGTAAACGCCTGATGATTATACCTACTCGTCAATTTTATAAATACCTATGAGTTGAATTATTATTTAAGAAGAAATTTATAAAATGATCCGGGTCGTATTAGACATTGGTTCTCCCAGAATAACATAGCTTGTATATGGCGAAGGCTTCACGTACCTAACGCACAAAACGAACATGACTATAGTGTTTTATATGGCTTTATGTGTTGGTTACTCTCACTTTAAGCTTGCGGTACGTGTGAATATGTTTTTCGAGAGTCCTGCTTGCGTGTTTATTGACCCTGAAAGGCGTAATGTATATTGGTTGTTCATTTTTAGGCGAGCTGCCTACACCCAGTAGGCGTCGCGTGCGCGCGTTCCAGTTTCTCCAAACATAACTGTGTGCTCGGTTCCATATATTACTTATTATGAATTGCATTTATTTATTTTCATAAAATATTACTGGACATAAATTTGATGTAAATACTATAGCAGCTCTTAAAACTATTTTTTACACATTTTAACCACAAAGTTCTTGTTATATTGTGATGAAGATAGAAACACTCGTTGTTAAGCGTCACATAAAAACGAGTGTGACTGTTTTAGAAAGTATAAAATCTAACGCGCAAACAAAATTCGTTCACTTATTTTCAATCATTATTAATGTTAAGAGAGCAAGTTAAAATTGTGAAATACTTATCCTCTTTTATCGCTAAATCCATATCCTGAATCCCGTGAGGAAATCAAACCTTCAATATATCGATGCCTGAATGAATTAGCCGTTACGCCACGAAGTCTGTCTTATAAACATTGATTGTAGGTATCAACCACACAAATCTTGGTGATATTATGATCAAATATGATTTATTATAGCAATTATTTGACAATATTAAAATTCCGTAATTATTATCAAATAGAAAATTGTAAATGTACGTAATTTGAATCAAATAAAATTACTGTCCTTATTAGCAGTAAGGTAGCTCGGGAGCCAGCGGGGGCGGACCATGAGAAAAATAAAAACGAACACACCATAATAATCAATTTTAAATGTTTTCGAACAAGTAGTAAATGTTTTCGAACAAGTAGTAAATGTAGAAAAACCACTATAAGAAAGTTTGTCCACCCTAAGGCCAAATTAATTTAAAATTAACTTACCTTTACTAGTCTAGCCGCCCTCGCCCCCCAGTAGCGCCCTTTACCGCTCCAAATGCCACCCATGCTAGCTACGTCACTAGTCTGTAGAATATTAATTTGGTGTGTGTTTTGAAATATGATAATTTAATGAATAAGTTATATGATCATGAATGGAGCACACAGATAGTTTGTACGCGTAGGCCTAAGACGTCAATTGCGAACGGCGCCGGACATCGCCAATGCTCACGGCTGTGAAGACCTGCTTTATACGGATTTTCGTAACTCTACATATTGCATAAAATAACTATGGTCTCCCATCAATTCCTATTTGTATTGTTCGTATAGCACAATGATATTATTGCTATCACACTTTTATCAGTTGTTTCAATTTGTCTTTTTTACAACAAATTTTTTATTAGTAAGTAATTTTTTATACTAAATATGACGCGATTTTTTTGTTTTTTGTGTAGTTAGTTCGTACACCGTAAATAAAAAGCACAAACTTAAGTATCTAACTAAACTTCTAACTCTTTATAACATGAAATTCAATCTTCTTGTCTGTTAAAAAGATAAATGTATATTTATTACACTTGTTCATAAAGCTATGTTTAGCGGGAAAATGAACAAAAATGAAAAGGTATCGAGTAATAATTATTAAATGGAATTTATAAATCTTTTAAGACCACTAAGATTAATTATATATTTTCCATTAGACGCTAATTAATCAGAATTAAACTGTATTTAAAATATTTATTGAAAGGGTAACTAACATAAATGTAAACAACACAAATAGTATATAATGTATAGATATATATATTAAAATTATTATTTAATTGTAATCATTGAAATTAATTATATTTAATTTTGAGAGCATTGCAAGAAGCTGTGTAATTAGCCATGAAATCGATTATGTAAATTTAGCTCAAATGTTTGTCTTAATGCAATAATCTTGATGAAGGAATATAAATCCCTATATAGTTACGAAAGTGCGTAAGAGGCGTTCACTGCCGATATCTAATTAATTAGAAATTATAATATTAAGTGATATTATTATTATTATGTAATATAAAAATACGAATTTTAAACGAAAAAAAAAAAACACGTTGACATTGTAATTTTTCCCCCGTTTTATTTTTGTCCCTGTAAATAAATATTTGCTATATGATTTACTAAATGAATGTAACATATTATTAAATGAGAAAAAAAAATAGATGAACACAGATTTTTATAATTGTTTTATTTGTTGTCTGTAATTTTCCTTTTATATTACTAGATAAACAAATTAGAATGGATCAGCCTGCTTCTGTTAAAGATTTTTTAACAAAGAAAAAATAAACAAAAAATGTTGGAAACTGATTTATCACAGTATTTAGAGAATTGAGTTCTCCAAATAAATCGTAAACCTCTTCTGGTTTTTTGGTTATATCTAGAAATAATAACCTTCAAAGGTAGATTTAGAAAAGAGACTAAAAGCGATGTTCCCTCAGTACTTTTAAGAAAATCGAGCAAACTTCTGAAATCTAACAATGTTGTTTTTTGTACTTCCTCTCGTTGCAAAATCTATGGTCTGTTAGAAAAAACTATTTATCTACTCAAAACGAAGTCATGATTGACGAAAACTTAAGATAAACTTCGATCTTTACAGTAGCAGCTAAACGTTTTGAAGAGAAAACTTCTTTAGCATCGTTGTGATTTGAAAGTCGATGAAACGAAAAAGCGAAAGTGACAGTAAAAAGAGACTGACACAAATGAGATAGGAAAGTTTTAGGCTATGGTAAAATGGTACAAAAGAGGTTTGTTGCTACGCAACAATGAATTTTGTTACCTCAACAAAAAGGAACGAAACAAAAACTTTTTAGACAACACATAACATTCTGTTATTGATTGATATTGTGTTAAGTTACCATGGATATTTCAAATGTGCATTAATTGAAAATGATATTGCGAATAATGATTGTGAGTACTTGTATGTACATTTTCATAATCTTTAAATTAGTGTATATCTGATCATTTACTGAATTTAAAAAAAACCATAGATATATGTAGGTTTCATTTCTACCGCGTGTGAATTGCACACATAATTTTTTTTTAAAGCATACCTACTTTTATATCAACTTAGCTAACTTAACATCATCTCACCTAATGTCACGTGACGATGTGGTCTTATAAAACGCTAAGCACAAAAGGGGGACTGTTTGCACCATACTCCTGAACAGCTGTATCTGCTTTACAAGGCATAAGTTCGGCCTTATATAGGACGGATCCACAAAATACCTCATCGAAGCCCTGAACAGGTTAAAGAGACTGGATGTTCGTATTGTAAATGATGCAGACATTATAAGTTCAACGAGCCGCTTCAACTGCGCAGGAACATCGCGTCTTCGTTGAGCGTATCATAACGAATTTTCTGAAGAGCTGTTCAATCTAATTCCCGCAGAGCCTAACAGAATCTCACGCGCTGGGCTCCGAAGCCACACTTGATACGTCTTATATTTGCTATACTGCGAAACTATGCAATTGTCTCCCGACCAATATGGTCCATTCTTCCTATGAACATGGATTTGGAATCCTCGAAGGCTATAATCGGGCCGGCATGACAGCGGCAACTGCGATGGATTGTAGATCCTACGATAGTCACCGATGTTATTGGATCAAACAGAGCTCACCACCAGGTAATATATCAATATAGGTACAATATACGTATACAGTAATATCGAACATTATAACGCTCTAAATATGGATCCTATTGATATCTCTAACTTGAATCCAAGTCGATTCCGATATGTAATACAAAGATACTTTACTTTATTTTAATATATTCTTTATAATGTAATTCTGCATGCAAGTGACAAAATTATTTCTCTCTTGTTTTTTTCCCGTTTGGGAAGATGTGCAATATTAAACTGGATTATAAGCTAGTTAAACCATGTAAAATTTTGAGATTTATTCTTATTTTGTTTATGATCTGTAATGTGTGCCTATATAAATAAATAAATATGTAGTAACACGGTGGACAGCTGTCGACAAAAATTTACAAAAATCTTACTAATTATTATTATATTATTAAGATATTTCTTACTATATATGTATATATATATATATAATATGGTACATAGTATAACAAACGTGAAATTGTGTAAGTTTGGATGTTTGTTACTCAATCACGCAAAAACGGCTGAACGGATGTGAATGAAATTTAGCAGACAGATAGTGTATAACCTGGAATAACACATAGGGTTCTTTTTATCCAGGTAAAGGTTATAGTTTAACCAGTGTTATCCTATAAATATAATAAATTTAAAAGTTTGTTACTCAATCACGTAAAAACTACTGAACAGTTTTGGATGAAATTTAGCACATAGATGGTCTATAATCTAGAATAACACATAGGGTACTTTTTATCCAGGTAAAGGTTATAGTTTAACCAGTGTTATCCTATAAATATAATAAATTTAAAAGTTTGTTACTCAATCACGTAAAAACTACTGAACAGTTTTGGATGAAATTTAGCACATAGATGGTCTATAATCTAGAATAACACATAGGGTACTTTTTATCCAGGTAAAGGTTATAGTTTAACCAGTGTTATCCTATAAATATAATAAATTTAAAAGTTTGTTACTCAATCACGTAAAAACTACTGAACAGTTTTGGATGAAATTTAGCACATAGATGGTCTATAATCTAGAATAACACATAGGGTACTTTTTATCCTGGTAAAATTATAACTTAACCAATATTATCCTACAAATATAATATCCATCTATTTTTTTTTTTGTTTGTCGTGTTTGAAATCAGCTGGTGCATATGCAGTAATAAAGCGGAGTGGTAGAGATCGTGTGACAACCCTATCTATGATTTTCTTTTGGTTTGTCGTGTTCCGAGATTAATCTTGTATATCCAATAATAACCATACGAAGTCGCGGGTACCAGCTAGTATGATCATAAAACAAATAAGTCATATTTTACTATTTTAATAAGTTTTTTAACAATAACGATAATAAGGTGATACAAGATTCGACGGTGGTGACCATCATCGTTAAAAGTATTTCTAACGCAAAGCAGCAATACTCGCGCTGCTATGTTCCAATTTGAATGCTGTGGCTACCGACCAACACTCAGCCCAGGTATTCTTTCGTCTTAGTCCTCAGAGTTAACAACCTATCACTAACTCAGGACTGCAGACCAGATTGAAGTCGTGGCATGTTGTGTTTAAAAAATCTAATTTAATAGCAAGTGTATTAGGGATAACTTGAAAATTATATGGCAACACAATATTATAGCTAGTAACTCTCTCTTTCTCTCTGAAAAGATATGTGTTGTAAATAGCGTTTGATATTGCTGATTGTTTGTATTTTAAAAAGTATTTTTGTGGTAGTATTAATAATAATAACCCCGACTACAATAAATTGAACACTACAAAGACTAGTAAATTAATATTTAAACAGATGTATTCGTACTCTCACTTTTCCTCCGAATAAGGAATCTTGCAACATCGTCTTTCTCAGGGTCAAACGGCTTTATCTTCTCACATTGTGCTGCGTCTGCTACTTGTTTTATCTGATCTCCAAACGCTATAACATCATCGCGTTTCAGTGTAACCATATACTTCCTAGTTTCCATCAACACCACTGCATCATCCCGAGCCATTGACCAAACACTAGGCTTCACCAGGGGCAGAATATTTTGACCCACAAATACACCATGGAATAGCCCTTGAAATTGTGGTTTATGAGGATAATGTTCCAAAGCAGACAGAGAAAGAAAATGAACTCTTCCATAGTCAATATTTATATAAGTATCGCGATCTTCACGAAGCAATAGTGGAGCTTCTGGACCCCTTTCAGAAATCTTAGCATCAATAGAGCTCATAACGACCATACCCAGATTTTGATCACTTACCAAGTTCATCGATGTCGGATCGAAAGGCTGATGATTTTCCAATTCATAAAGCATTCTCATGAGATTCCTCTCAGATATATCCGTGGATCTTTTATAGTTTACACCGTGGGAGGACTGAAGAAAGTCCTTATCTTCACAATCAAGTCCGTACGCGATGTATGGAGATGTAACAATGTCTCCCAAGTAACCTCTATGCAAGTAACGGTCAGCGCATTTGAAGACTCCGGCAGCGACGGTAACGTTTGGCCGACATACTTCCGTCTCCAACCAAGAGAAAGCGACACCGTGCTCCCTAAAATGCTTGTATTCTTGTAAGCAAATATGACCAGCTATCTCTCTCAATCTCATGTGATAGTCCCAGTCGAAAACACCATCTCTGTTGTCATATCTCACTCCAAGGCTGTTCCTTATTCGGTGTTCCCATTGTTCGCACGCGTTAAACTGGTTCGTGTTTCCAGTCGTCCAGAAGTTCAGCAGGTTCTCTATGTAATCTCTTTCGCGATACTTCATCTGCTCGATGGAGACGCAAGGAAGAAGGCAGCTCATGTATTCAGTATTGGTGACCATGTTGACGAGCTGTCTGGCTTTCGCAATAAGATACCTTGATGTCGGGGGGCGAAGTAATATATTCCCGTACACTTCGAGGTAACGTCTTGTTTTCTCCAAAAGACCGCATCTTGTAGTCTTTTCCAAAGCCAAAGACATGAGAAGGAGTTGACGTGCGACTAATTCCGGGCATCCATCGATAACGAATAAGTTCATATAGCGTCTGGTGTGTCTGTATGCTTGAGCGAGGGTTTTGAGGAGATGTCTTCCATCGCAGCCACCGATTACTAGAAAGTTGAGTTCGTAGGCGTGTTCGTCACCGTGTCTCAGGTATTCCTGCTGCAGATCCAAAGCAGGACTCAGACCCCAGAACATGTTTGCTGTTTTTTTCTCGATAGCCGATGAAGGAATGCGTTGTTTGCCAATGTCAGGGATGTAAACGAAGCGTGGTTGCTACGGCGTTGCTATGGCAACGTGTTATTTACGTGATAATTTTTATCTGCGATTAATCGTACTAGAGGACGTGCAGCAGATAATTAAATATAACACTTTGGTCCTAAATAGCCATTCGTGTGGCAATAATGTTCAGTATTGATTTATAAGGCGCACGTTCTATTGTTACCTTTTGCTTTGAACTTTGTGAGGGCATTATTATCGTTGTGAATTTAAAAACGACATATTACACTATCTTTGTTTTTTTTATCATTAATATCAATTCAAATTACCTACTGAAAAATGTATTAAAATCGAGAACAGTGATTAATAACAGTTATTTAAAAAACTTTTCATATTATTTGAATGTAGAATGTTCCATTCGAAATCAATTTTTTTTTATAAGTAGGTAATTGAATAAAACGGAAAAGTTTTTTTGTTTGTTTGTTTAAACACGCTAATCTCTGAAACTACCAGTCGCATACCGAAACATTCTTTTTGTATATGATAGCCAGATTCACGAGGAGTAGTACTTAGGCTTCAACTCTCAGTTAGCCTTAAATACTGATTTTTGTTAAGTAAGTCGGAAAAGGAAGCCCTTTTGAACTGCTTTATATGCGTGCTCTGGCGTAATGGTTAATAATACATAAATACAATGTTTTACAAGAATATTGGACTTTAGTATGCCTAAAAAAAGTTTGCGATAGCATACTTATGTCTACATACATACATAAGCCACAATAAGGTATTTTGTAAATTTTTTTTTTGAAGATTAGAAATTGATCTATGAGCATTATTTTTAGGCCCTTACGAACAAAAGCTACTTCATCATAAAGACAATTTTATGAAGTTAAATTTTTCCCTTTATAGCATGTTATTTGGACACATAGTTTAGAAGATAATGAAAAAGTAAAATAATCTGTACTCGTGGAAAATGAAAACAATTATGGTGGCGGGGTTTCGTCGGATAAAATTAACACAGATGAAACCGTGGGGTACAGTCAGCAATATATCAAAAAGAAATAAACAAAATTTGTTTGATTGATTATCAACATTTTATTCAGTAGAATACATTCACGGAATGTACAATAAGTTGACAATTAACAACTGGATTGATTTTCCGTCTTCTGTGCCTTGTTTATCACTAAACAGTGTTCGCAGAATGCAACGCAGCTGCCCACTTATAAATAAACCACTTTTGATACAACAAACCTTATTTGAAGCATTAAACACATTTATAATTAACACTGAAAGCAGACATATTTTTTATACTAGCTGTGCCCGTGGCTTCGCTCACGTGGACTACAGAAGGCCCGCGTGAATCTTGCTCCCCCGTTCCCGGCTATTTTAAAGACAAAAATGCTTATTGTGGGTGTTCCTTAGAAGATAGATATGTATATACTCTCCCAGACTTTTTTGTGGTATTTTTTAATGCTTATAATTATGTAGTAAATTAATCTGCTATATCTCTTATAGTTTACTCAGCATAAGCCATTTAAGCGCCCGAATTGATTCACCATGACCAGTTTTTTTTATTTGTGAGGAACCCTAATTTTTTTTTTCTAAAATTAAAGTAGCCTAAGTTACTCCCTATAAATTCATCTATCTACCAGTGAAAGTTCCGTCAAAATCGGTCCAACCGTTTCGGTTATTACCCGGAACAAACAGACAGACAGACAACAATTTTAAAAATGGGCTTTTTGTTATAGGTATCGTATGTATATACGATATATACGGTATCATATACATTTAGTAAAAAACTGTTATTATGACATTAGAAACAGACACTTCAATTTTATTAATTGTGTAGAGTATAGTGGAGTAACACACAAAATAGGGATGTGAGTAATCGATTGACGTCTACATCATTTTTAACAAACAGTATAGATGTAAAGGATTTTTTACAGTACGGTAAACACAGTCCAACCCAAGCACAATTCAACCACCAACAGATAAAGAATCTATCGCCAGTCGCACTGTCATGCCAACCTTTTTCATCGTAACACTGCAAATTGAGAGCATTGAGCGTGATAAGCACAGTCCAATTCAAAAGTAACGGTGACCATCGAGAAATCAACAATCAAACCTCTTCACTATGCCGGATATTAAATCTCGTGTATGGTGATCGGAATCCAGTCGGACACAGTTGTCGTACATACCAACCCGCTGTCATTATCTTTTTCATCATTAAAATGCAAGGAGGTTGACTCTTTTTCCTCATAAGTAGGGTTGCCACATTTTTTTGGCAAAAAAAAAATAGTATATTTTTCAAAAAATTGCACTAAATATAGTACTTTTTGGAAAGTTAGGAAAAAATAAAGTACACATTTGTTTTTAATCATTATTAATCAACTACCCAAAAAACAGTTTAATGTCAACAGGGTTCATGTATGTGAGTTTCTTTATTACACCAAAACTTTTAAATGCCTGAACAAATTTGAAAAAAAAAACTTCACAGTTTTGTTGAATACATGCAAAACGCAGACAAAAAGATTCTGTGATCTGTGAGACGTGATGCAAAATATGACTGACAAATTGAAAATACATTTCAATGATAATTTGCCCTTCTGTTTAATTTAATAAAAGAATATAAAATAAGAGTGACAGTTGAATTAGCGATGAAAATATAGTATTTTTCGTACTATATTATTTTTCTATAATGTATAGTACAATTGACTAAAATATAGTACGATACTATATAATATAGTACGGGTGGCAACTCTAGTCCCAAGCCGTCAGATATTGTCTCTATTTTCACCTCAATTACCTCAAAGATGTTTGATGCCCAATAACTCAATTAAAAAGTCAAATTGAAGAGTCTGTTTTTAATGTCAAAATAACAGCTTTAATAAAGTATTTTTTTTAGTAGCACAGCAAATTACAAATCAAATCCTATCACAACGGTGACCACCGAGAGATCGTAATCCAGCGACGGTCGCCACTGGCATGCCTGCCTGCATTCATTTAACTACAAAACACATGCGTAGTTTCAGCTCCGTCTTATGAACTGCACTGTCCACTTACCGACAGTTAGACTGTACGACTCTGTATTTGCTACTTTCATATCATTTAAAAAGTAATTATTTATTCTCTTTACTTAAAAAAATTCGACTAGTAACTGGAGAAGTACCACAAAAAATAGATTTCATCAAACTAAAATAATCACAATATAAATAATACAAGGGTAACTTATGTTTGCCCAAATATAAAAATATCATTCAGTAATAAAACGATTCTCAAAATATGTAGTAAAAGCCAAAACACGATTTTAGGGAAAATGCAAAAAACCGATTAAGTGGAAATAAAAATGTTTATAACTTTTTCTTTTTAGAGCTATTTTCATACAAAAAATGTTGTATATGCAATGTTCAAACAAATAGTTCAATTGCGACAATTGACCAACGACTAGAATGTCAACTACGACAACAAATAAAAGTAAAACTGAGTCTGATTGTTAAATAATCAGAGTAGTAAAAGACATTTTTATTGAGATATCAAAATATGAAATATACAGATCGATAGAGCTCGTGAAAATAAGTAAGACAGCGTTTAAACTCCATTTTGGACAAAATGGATTTTACTACATTTGAGACTCGAAGGGTCGATATCTCTGGTGTAAGTAGGCGAGGAGTTAGGTATCCTGCAGATTCCAGATGACGCTGCAGCATTAGGTTAAGGTTTCTCTAACATCATTGAAGTAACACAATACCAAATCTCGACTAATCACATCTATTTTCAACTGAAAATAACTGATAATCTTCAAACGGCTGAACAGATGTTCTTGAATCATAGCTAAAAAACACTCTAGAATAAATCACCTTTCAAACAAAAATAACTAGATCAAAATTGGTTCCGCCGTTTGTCAGCTACGATGCCTCAGACGGACACACAGGTACACATCTACACAGTTGAACACCTGCAAAAATCCACCATCGTAGCTATTCCAAGCAAACTTGTTAATTTAATCTTTCCCCATAAATAAAACAAAATAGATTCTTAAATAGGCACTTTTATTTAAATAAATACTTATAGTTTTGTTATTAATTATACACAATGTACAATAGTAAATGCCTGTACATAAAAATACTTTTTACGAAGCATAATAACAATAAACGCTATGAATCTAATCTATCCTAACACATCCCAATCAAACTGCAAAATAATACTGAGAAAGTTATATTCTATCGTCAGTCAAAGTAGTTCAGTATATTTTTTCCAATTTTTCTTTTATCGCCCTGTAAGAAAAACTTTAACGAAATATTTGCCCTGACATTATTTGCAAATTCCACTTCAAAAGCTGTTGGGTAATTTTTGCCCAAATGCACGTCTAAAAATAGATACAAATGAAAAAACAATATGAAATTACCCAATCAAGTAAAAATAGTATGATTTGATGCCAAACGTTAATTCACTAAAGCTGAGGTTTTTTATCTTTAACAAGCATCTTCAATTTGATCTTAATTTGGTTTTTAAAAGCTGCGGTGGGATCAGTACAGAAACCAGTACCAGTAAACAGTATTAAAGTAATACACAATAGCGTAAAATTCGTTCTTGGAAGCATCCCAAAAAATATAATAGATCGAAAGTTCTTTTTTTTGGGTGCAAACAATATACATATAAAAACTTTCATTTAATTATAACTGAAGCTTAAAAAAAATATGGTAAATTCCCATCAGCATTGAGAACCGCCAGTTCACTATTAGGTTAGGATAGATTTGATTTTATTACTACATAAATTTACTTATAAAAATTTATTGGTACACAATAAACAAGCCTTAGATATATCAAAACTATATTTGGCAAGAGTTATTTTGTTCTATGCTGTTTATGTTTAGTATTTACACAAATAATAATTAACGTCTACATATCTATTAAGGTACACTTGTATTTTGTGCAATTAGCTGTATAATTGATACAATTATTAGCACTGATTATGAACATCCCTTTTTTTTCATCTTTATAATCGGTGGTAATATAAGACTTTTATGAATGTTAATAAATATATAATTAAATGCTTTTGTTAATAATTGTACCAATAATATTTGATACTATAAACCTATTTACTTTTTTATTTTTTTATAATAGGTACACCATAGAAAGTTATTAATTTTTAATTTCATTGAAATAGAAAATACGCCACAAAATCGCGATATTATGGTCGTCCCGTGACGTCATCATTCAATTTGTATGATATCAGTGATAAGTTTGAAAACTCACGCAATAGTCCAAAGATCATAATTATTACTGAATGATGACGTCACATTTACTAATCGGCATTTCAAATCACGTGACTCACAGACAAAAAATATTAATTTTGTAAAGGGAACATTTAAATAAATAAACAATTACTTTTTCCAGATTTGTATTGTTTTAGGCTTTTTGTCTATAGAAATATCACTCAATAATTTACTTTAATTTTTAAACATACAGTCAACTCGCGGATTGTTGCTCTTAAATTTTCTAAAAGTCTACATCGAAAAGCTTCATTACTTTATTATAATATGTGGTACTTATATTACCTAAACCTATGACTTATAATAAAAGAAGCTGACCTCGCAGACGTTGTCCTGCCCTAACACAACCACACAGCGCCATCTAAAACTTTTCCATGAAAAAACATTAGGATCAAACAACGTTCATGGTAATCTCAATCAAACAGTGGCGGAAGTTTATCAATCAACATCCATTTCGTATTTTTTGGAAACTTTTATTTTTTAATTCCTTCTGTACGTTCACTGAAAGACCCCTCTTGTCTCTCAATAATCTCTTGTAATGACATACTAATCTAATCTACGGTCCTTGAAACTTTTCAAGGAAAAAAATGTATGGAGTACCTTACGAAATACAGAATGCAGATAGATATACAAAAAAACATAGAGATAGCAGATAGAGTGGATTAAAGATATCAATAACCGATACTTTCTCAATAGAATATTCACCAAAAATGGTGGGACTTACTTCTCCAGAAGTTTTTACAGTAATAGTGTTTTTAACCAGTCTCATCAAAATGGCAGCCCTGTCTTAGATCTTAAGTAAGGAACAGCTGATTGAAGAGAATCGTTCGACAGTGACCACCGTTGAGTCAGCCTACAATATTAAGCCGGCTGACAAGTGTAAGATAATTAATAAATTTACTTAAATCATCTTAGGTAACATTTTCACTTATCCCTATAATACACTATAATAGGGGATCATTTGAACACATCCATGAAATCAACGAACAAATTCAAGTGGACACGGACTAGATAAAACAAAACTGAATCAATCTGGTCTACAAATATGACAATTATCACATTTGAAAGGACTCGTAACTACCTATGATCCAACCAGTTTTGGTCGGTTTGTCTCTCTTCTTTAGTCAGGAAAACCTCGAACTATCTGACGATGCTAAAGATTTGGGCTTCGTTACCTTAGCTCCTATAGAATTAGCCCCGGCGGGTGTATTTCCACCTCTCGAACCGCCGTTACCAGTACTCCTGTTCGTATACGTTGAAGAAGTAACAGGAATTTTCCTAGTCTGTTTGATCTTCAATTTGTTTAACCAGAGATCCCTGGTCTTTTTATTACCCAGAACGAAGAATATGAATAGTACGAAACCTTGGAAAGACGCTGTTAGAGAAAACAAGTAGAGTGTTACAATATTCTCAAGAAATAAAACGAAAATCCAGGGGAGCCCGAACAAAAAGACGAGAAGACAACTGACAGAGATACAACGTATGGCCTCATTAGAGTCACCGTGCCTCGGTATCCTTCGAGAAGCAAACACGGAACGGACTATCATGATGAATAGTGTCCAGTTTACAAGAAGCATCAATGCGATAGGCGCATATAAGCTAAGCCATAGACCAAGGCCCGAAGGATAACAGAAAGCTCCCTTCTTGGATGTCCCTTCAAATTGACCAGCATAAGCTTGCGGGTTGACTGAAAGGAGTATGCCCAGGACAGCACAGGGTGCTCCCCAGGAGAAAGCTGAAGCTTTCAAAAGTTTATGCGAAACATCTCTTGTAAATACTGTAACCAATCTCCTGTAAGACAGAACAGCTGCCACCAACATCCAACAGAATGACGCTAAAACAGAATAATGCAATACAATACCATGGAACACACAAACGATACTGTATCCATCGAATCCAGCATAAACAGCAATCAAGAAGCAGATGACTAGAAGGAAGATCGCCGCGCACAACTGTAGCCAGATTTTATTGCTAAAATCTCTTCTCCAGGATCGAAATAAAATGGCAGTCAGTCCTATAATCAATAAGCCTAAAATGGACATACAGCTTCCGACGACGGAGATAAGTTCCAGAGCGAGTTCATGCGCGTCTGAAAGAGAGGTCCGAGGCATGACAATCTCCGCGAAGTGTGTGAGGTGGTCACATCGGCAAGTGTCCAGCATACCTGAGGTATCCGCTGGGATGAATCTGCAACCTTCATCCGACCAGTGTCCGCTGTCGTCATCCAGAAATTTCCAAAAAGCGCATGCTCGAATCTGATTATTTTCCAGTTCAGCCTCCAAAGGACTAAAATGAATGTCTATGACCTATAAAAGAAAAAGAAACACTACACATTACTTTTTTTATATTATACTTATAAAAGATATAAGTAAAGATTTTAAGAGTTAAAATATTTATGGTGTAAGGGGTGACGATAATAATAATACGTCATGGTCTCACCTCTCCATTCTCAAATTCTGTGAAATTCTCCACGTTAACACTGAGAATCCTACTGTTTACGGCAACATTCTCCACGTTGCTTTGGAAGGCGCGGTCTGTGCGGAACACTACGAAACTAATACGGCGAGATGAAACCGCCACTGACAGCGGAAGCTGTACCAGCATATCGCTCTCTGAAGAGTTCAAATAGCTGGAGTTCATCTGGCCTGAAAGTTAGAATTACATTTTTTTATACTAGCCTATCATCATCACTGACGAATCATGATGACACATGACTAAAGTGTCGGTTAAAAAGTCAACTTCCCCTCGGAATTTGTCAGGACCCAGAACTTCGAACAGAATCGAATGATGCATTAAAAAGTTGTAGCCAGATAGATTTTTTTTTAAATACGTAAAAGATCGTAAATTTTAAATAATCCATATTTCTGTTACAAGTGGTGGTAAGTTAATTAGTCAGCAACGTGTGCGGGGTGCGGGGTGCGGGGAGTGGACCCGATCAGCCGTCACAAAAAATGCAACCATTATAAAACACATGCATTATCCCAGACTACAATCAATTTCAATAGTTCATAAACCTATGGTTAAAAGGATAATTCATAGTTAATACAGACCTCTAATGAACTGAAACGCATTTTCTGTAAATAATTCTTGTGCCACCTTATTTCTGATTCTTAAACCTGTTACGGGCGTTGCCGTCTGAGCATCAGCTGCCAACAGAGCTACATTATCCCTCACAACCATCGCTTCGTCCTCAGAATTTGTCAGGTTTAAACGTGATCCAATATCATCCAACAAATGCAGCAATCTCCCAGGAATTTCTAAATCCTCTGACACCGATAGCAATTCATCGACCTGAAAATTGAGTGTAAAATAAAAATAAATTCATTTCAATAAAAATAAGAAGAAAAAGAATTCGTGCACCATTTGGCAAAATATTTTTTTCATTGTTTTCTTTGTAAATATGATTTGCATAGATCATTACAATCTTGATTCCATTATGTAAAAGATGAAGCTGTAAAAGCCGCAGCGGCTTCAGAGCCTCTAAGGCTAACAGTCAGTTCTAAAAAAAAAAAAAAAGTGATGCCACACACTTTTATTGGAGAACGTTCTACAGTGCGGATGCGCTGTATTGTTCGTGTTATTGGAATCAATTTATCAAAATGAACCTGTCGTAAGTCGTAATGAAGTGCCGCCCTATATCAGCGACCGCCCTGGTTCATCCGGAGCCCTAGTAGATAAGATTGCGCTAAAGGCTGTATCATGGGATTGAAATAAGCCCATACATCGTACCTGCTCCGACATATACAATATGTATTAAAAACCCCGTCCAATCCGTGAAGGTGTTATTAGGTATCGAGATTATACTCTGTTAATGTTATCTATCTCATATTATAAGTAAAAAAATAGCAATACAGGCGGCGCAGCGCAGGGTACTGCCATACAAACAAACGTAAGTGTGTTATCACGTTTTAAAAATTTGCTAAATTTTAGGGAAACTAAAACTAAATATGTTAATTTTAAATCGCAATAACATTTTTATTTTCATAATAAATAAAAATTTAATATATATACCATTTTCGTATTGGGGGGGGGGGGGGGGGTTTAATATTAATATATAATATATTTATATATATTTACATAATATATTGTATTATGTAAATGAATTTACCTGATCAAACGCCCCGTCAATGTCCACAACAGATATCGGTCCAGTATTGTTTAATAGGTCTTGTAGTTCATTCATTACATCGTTTAGTTGTTCTTGTGGCTGTAAACCAAGATCATCCTTTAATGTAAATATACTTCTATTACATAAATACTTATATTACCTACTTATACTTATATTACTTATATCACTTTGAATACATTTTCATCTAAGAACCCTGGTGTGGAAATTTTATTAGTAATGAAGTTTATAAAAGCGTTATGTTTTCTGTCAAAAGGTTATTACTCTTTAGTAAATATTAAATTTATGCGCCATCTAGTAACTAATGCAAGAATTATTTTACTCTTTTGATTGCTGCAAATGTACGAACAGTTTTGTTTATTCTTTATTATATTCGCTGAAAGATGGCGCGATTTCTATTATTATTATTTTATTAATTCATGACAATAGTACATAATGAATAAACTAAAATCATGCGTTGGAGCTAATACACATACACACAGTTTAAAAAAAATAGTGTAGTTCGTAATCGTACGAAAATTCCCTTATTATTAAGATATACCTATTTTTCTTTTTTTTTTTTGCATAGTATTAATGTATCAGAAGTGTCTTTTCAAAGAACGAACTTGAAAAAACATTTAATAAAAATAGATTTCAGCTTATGCCTTCTCAATAGTCCATAACTCGTCCACAGCGCACCCTATCCCTTTTTCCTGATATCTTTTCCATCATAAAACAAAGCATAATAAAAAATACGAATATCCATCCTTTGAATAGTCTTGAGTTAAAAAAAAAAACATAAATCCGATAAAAAGAGAAAATTCAGCTTTCGTGAATTTGAAAATCTGGGTTTTTTCTATGAAATTCTCAGTAGCAGCTCGGAGTTTGGTTTCGTGCCCGATTAATGGCAATAGGCTCACCCCCTATTACAAGGGACCTAAAAACATACTCGGCGAACTATGGGTGTACATTAGTACACCTCTGCCTAACTCTTCGGGGAATACAGGCGTGATGGTATAAACAGAACAAGTTCATTAAAGCTTCCATTTCAAAAACAGTGATAACCTAGTTTAGTTTTTACAGTTTTTCGCGGGATCTTGAAATGAGATGTGGGTTTTTATTTTTAATTAATTAAGTTAGGTTTTTTAAACTCTATTTGTGCATAAGTGACGTGTAATATAAATACAAAGTGTAAACATTCATGTTGAGACGATAAATTAAATCATTCCCATTTGCTACGCTAGCGCCATTTTGGTGGGTTTTTGAATTGTAATTTTCTGCTTACAGATGGACACTTTTTCAATTTGTCCCCCATAAAAGATGTGCTCTTCATATTTGGAGACTAAAATATTTGATTACATTATACACGTCGTAAAAGTGATGATTTATATAAAAGAACTATTTATCCTGAATTATTTACGGCATTAGGCTAAATTACCCTCACAAGCATACCGCCAATCACCCCAACCCCTGTCTGCTTTCGCAATTAAAAAGTATAAAAATAGTTGTGGTTTCCTAAAAATATATATTCTGTTAGCCATTCAATTCATGATAAACTCTTAAATTCCACGCGATATAGGTAAATAAAAAACACCTAAACCCAAACAGTTAAATAAATCTGTGCAAATTATGAAAATTGAACCAAGCATTAATAAAACGAGCATAAGAATATGTTTAGGCACATCAGATACGCAATATAATACACAACCACAAACCAAAGAAGCACGTGTACGAGTTTGAAATAGTACAAAATCAAACAGATTGAAACAATTCCCACATAATAAAAATACATAATTATGTTCTTATATCGACGGTGGATAGACTAATTGACTAATGCACGTGGATTTATAATATATTATTTATATTTATATTTATTTATATTGCAATTAAATAGATAATTGAGTGCAATTATCTTTTCAGCCGTCGATATACATGTTTTAAATCCTAAACTAGTACATAATTATAGGAAGCAGAAAAACACAAGAAACGAAAAAAATAACACGTAACATCCAACATTCATTTGTTCACAAAAAGCTCCAAACTCGTATCAAAATTCTACCAACACCAATGCCCCGATTTTACAAGCTTTTATCTCACCGGTGGCCTAGTTGTTGGCACAGGCGCTACAGTTGTTGTTGTTTCTGGTACAGGTGTCGTCGATGAAGGCTTAGGTGGTCGAGGGGCAAATGTCGTAATATTTTCCGGCTGACTTTCGACAGTTACAACTGTATCTGGGATAATTATAGTATCCGGGACTGTAGTGTTTAATTCTTCAGGAGTTGCCGTCGATATATACCGTTCAGTCGATTCTTCAGAACTGTCGCCATGCTCGCGAATCTGGATATCTTGTGTCTATATAATATTTTGTTAGTAACTTGTTGTTAAAGTGTTTAAGTTAAATTTAAATTAATGGATTTAGTTGATAAATAAAAGATAGGTAAAAACTTACAATTGTTATATTGGGCATCAAAGTCCCAACAGTAGGGATAAAAAGAGAAACTTCGTCGGGTGACCTAGCAGAACTGGCGATGGTACTCGAAGAAAGACATGTCTCGGAACTGGTGATTAGCCACTGGACGCCTTCGTTGAAGTCTCCGGTGCATTTATAAATACGGCAGCCGGGAGTTGTAGTTGATTCATCTGATAAATCACTTCATTATTAACCAAAGTCACATATTTATCCCTTTATTATATAGTATCTGTTTACGCGGTTAATGCGAGATTTAGCTATATTGGTTGGTGAAAAGATGGACGACCAAACTGCATAGGATTTTAGAAAGGAAGCAGCTCGTGAAAAAAGGAAAGGTGAACAATACCTTATTTTGCTGGCGAAAATGTTCACTTCCTTACTGCAAGACTGCTGCAAGCGGGATATTGTCCACAATCCACCACACAAACACAAAAAGAGAAAGTATTTCATGCATTTCAATCAATGCTAATTGCAAGTGACATTAAGACATGTGCAGGAGCGGGATGAGGTGTAAGAAGTTCACCAACCAGTACGTTATTAAATAGGCGCAACAAGTATCAAAGTTAACTTAAAACGCAGGTACATTTTTGGGTGGGAGGCAAGTGGCTGCATTTTATTAAAATCACCTATCTCCAAGTTAACTATTACCTACATAACAGATAACTTACTAAATGCTTATGAAAGTATATATGATACCTATAACAAAAAAAAACTTTTTTTTTTAATTTTCGTCTGCCTGTTTGTCCCGGGTAATCTTCGAAACTGTTGGACCGCGTTTGACGGGACCTTCGCTGGTGATGTAATAAGGTGTACTTTAGGCTACTTAAAAAAAAACTGGTCATGGTGAATCAATTCGGGTGCTTAAATGGTATACGCTGAGTAAACCATAAGAGATACATATATCAAATTAATTCACTACTTAATTGTAGACATGAGGAACATCTACAATAAGCATTTTTGTCTTTGAAATAACCGGGAGAGGGGGAGCAAGATTCGCGCGTGTACTCGATCGATGGCATTTTGTAGTCCGCGCGAGCGAAACCGAGGGCATAGCTAGTTATAAATAATTCTACGTTACCCATTCTCGAAAAATGTAAATATAGCGTTCTATTTGTGTAGTGAAACAATACTAATTCAATGTATTTAAAAAGGCATACGGACCTTCAATAGCAAAATTTATTAGTAACACAAAGGAATTAAAGCATCAACTTATTGTGTTGACATAATCAATTGCATAATTAAGATAAAATTGCTTGTCTTCAAATGATTGTTCTTGAAAATTCCTTTGATTATCATAATTTAATTAATGATAACTACTGAAACGGCTTTGTTCACATGGACTACACAATGCCGTTGAACGGGTACACGCGCGAATCTTGCCACCTTCGCTCCCGGTTACTTTAAAGACAAAAATGCTTATTGGGGATGTTCCATAAAAGATGGACATAATAATATGCTTCCGTTGACTTTTTTTTAGGTATTTTAAAGTCTACAATTATGTAGTACATTCATTTGCTATATCACTTATGGTTTACTCAGCATAAGCCATTTAAGCGCCCGAATTAATTAACCATGACCAGTTTTTTTAATGTAGCCTAAGTTTCACCTTATAACATTAGCTATCTACCAGTGAAAGTCCCGTCAAAAGCGGTCCAACCGTTTCGGAGATTACCCGGAACAAACAAACAGAAAAGTTTTATAAATGGCTTTTTTGTTATAGGTGTCGTATAAATTTTAATATGCATTTAGTAAAAAGCTGTTACTTTGACATTACAAGTGGATACTTACAATTTTATTAAAATGTTTAGATTGTTAATTGGGGTCTGATCAAGAGAGCTATCTCGAGATATGAACAAAACAGTTTCATATATGGACGTAGCCAGGATTTTGGCCAGGCTAGGAATAACTTCTTTTTTTTTTAATACTATTGTTTGACATAAATAATTACTCTTATTTGCGGGAGCACTCCGACCGGGCGCTTCTTTACTTTTTCTGGGGAGAACTCTTAATCTGTCATGGTGGTTTTCATTTTAATTCATAAACTTGCGTTATTTTACTTTGTATTTTGTCATATTGGTGGTGATGTAATATAATATGATTATTATGCTCACGTGAAATGATTTAAAGTTATAACAACAAATATGAATTTTGAGTTGCCGAAAAACACTCTGGAAAGTTCTATTAAGGATGACTCCACTTCGCCGAAGTGTAAACTGTTTTTTTTTATAAATTAATAAAGTTATCTATCCATTGGCAGATAGAAATATGAATAGAAACTAGTACTTAGGGTCCAAAAATGCCACGTTTCTTCTGCATTTTACCTTATCGATAAAATCTAAATGAATATCTTAAAATACTCACCTAAACTTAAAGTAGACACAGAATCCACGCCCTTGCAATAGTAAACCGGCTTCATCGAAATTATTTCTACATTATCCCACGTCCCCGGCGGTACAGCGGTCATTTCCGGATTCAATTCAACATGTACTAAAGCCGTCCTGGCGTCTAAATACAAATGTTTTATCTTCTTGGCCATTATTATTTCCTTGTCTTTGAAATCTGATCTAGGATGTGCACTTTTAAAATCTTTCAAAATCTCCTCTGTTTTTGCGTGATCTGCCGTATCAATGTCTCCGTTTACTTTGGCATACTTGGTTCTATAGAATATATACTCTTTTAATTTCTTTTCCCAACTTTTATAAAATTTATCCAAACTATCGAATTTGTATTTGTTCTTCAGTTTCATTTTAACAGCGTAGATATTTACGAGAGATGTTTTTTCTCTTATAAATAGTACCTTGTTGGAATCTGTGACATTAAAGTTTTTGGAATCAATGTGAACGCACCAGTAATATCCATTACTTTTTGGCTTAACGATGAAAATAGAAGATACTTCATCGTATACCGTGTCCACCGTTACAGGATAATACAATACAGAATCAGTAAAACAGTAAATTTGTTTTTTGTCTATCATTACACTTGGACTCAGAATCATTTTGTTTTCACTGGAAATTGATAAAAAAAAACATATTTTAAATCTCTGTAATAAACTCGTTCACTTTTAGCTAGAACATTGTTTTGAAGGACGTTTGAAACCCATAACAAACCAAAACTTTTTAGCGTAAGATAACATTGGGACGCGCCCGTTTAGTTTTGTTTTATGGACTAACATTTACAACAATCATATTCGTGGGTTGACTGAAAGGTGGCTGGCTGATTTTGAAATCCAGAGTTGCTGGGCAATACCAACAGTTACTGGTGGTAAGATTTTGAGTTCGTTAAAATGGGTTTTTTGTTAAAGGTATCGTATAAACTTTCATATGCATTTATTATCTTGTTTTTTTTTTTTTAATTTGACATTATACACATACAATGTATTATTTTACCTTACTTGATGACACAGACTTTTCAATCATCATTATATTAATACGTGAAGCAAAAACTTTGTAGCCCTTTTTAAGAGTATTGCTTGCACGGAAAACTGCGAGATTTGGCATGGTTAAAGTTAATAAAACCCCGTCGAATATATAGGTACCCCAATAACATTACAAAAAAAATATCAAAAATGTATTTATTATGAAAATTAAAATGTTATTGCAATTTAAAATTAACATATTTAGTTTCCCTAAAATTTAGCAAATTTTTAAAACGTGATAACACATACGTTTGTTTGTATGGCAGTACCCTGCGCTGCGCCGCCTGTATTGCTATTTTTTTACTTATAATATGAGATAGATAATATAATCTGGATACCTAATAACATCTTCACGGATCCGATGGGGGTTTTAGTACACACTGTATAGAGGAGTGCAGAAAGCTAAAGTTTATCTATAATATCTGTTATTAATATATCAAATAAACTAAATTAAAACTGCGAATCCTAACCTGACCAATGCCAGTCAACTTAGACCCCCCAAAATATTGACATTGTCACTCATTGAAAAGTGACAGCAAGTGATGTAGATAATATTGATTGTTTAGGTTCATACTGCAAATGTTAAACAGAAAATAGTATGTGATTAAAAAGTCGCTGGTCGAATTTCGATCATTGGGCGACCGCTAGTTTTATTAATTTTATAGATTACACTGATCTTTCTGATATCAATAATAACTATATTTTAATAAATAAAATAATAATTAATTTTAATAATTTTAATAAATACTTATAAAGAGATTGTTCTTGTATGGCCTTAAGCAAATTTATTTATCTTTCTTGAATAACCCCTTTGGGTTCTCTTTATTTGGGTCGCGCACGAACTTGTAAGACTTATTATAGTGCTGTAATTATATCCCTCTTTAACTCGATGTGCATTATTTACAACCGGTAACTGTTCGACAATTTTATGTCTTCGTACGATGTCGAGCGATAATATGAAAATTCTAAGAATTCATAAAAAAGTTGTAAGGGGTGAAGAACAAAGTACGATAATTCAACGTGGCTGCTAAGATAGCTGCCGCGTGTAAGATTGTGACAAGCATCCTCAAGTTGGAAATTCAAGTACCTGTAGGTGAATTTGGACAGCTGTACCATATATCATTACAAAAAAATTACTTACGAATCTATCGTAAGATCCAACGATACAGAATCTAACTGAAGATTCTTTTCGCAGATCACGTCATAGAATATATTAGTGCTGTTCCAGAGATACCAGTAATAGTCCAGTATAACTCCCAACGTGCCGATCCCGGGCGCCTTTAAATAGTTTTTTTCGAAATTCCATTCAGACTTTGGTATCTGAAAAATGAAATAGAACATATAAAACCGCCTCATTGAGGTCCTGAGTCCCATTCCCAGGTCGAGCAAAGTGTTATTGGGTTTTTCTATGAAATTCTCAGTAGCAGCTCGGACTTTGGCTTAACTTAAAAACATACTCGGCGAACTGTGGGTGTACTTTATTACACCTCTGCTTAACCCTTCGGCGATACAGGCGTGATGATTTTGGTGATCATATACTTTTTTTAAATTTATTTATTACGTATTTAGAAGGAAACTAAAAACAGGAGCAATAGAATTAGCGAAGCTGAAAGACGACGATGGCAATTTAGTCACAGATCGAGATGAAATTGTACAAATTGTCGAAGACTTCTAGAAGAAGTTATATGCATCACAATCTGCAGTCTAAATCATTTACTAATAGTAAAATAGCCCCACCTATTGCATACATCGATAAGGATTGCATACCTCCTACATACATACATTCATACATACATACATTGAATTGCATACATCATAGCAGATGAAGTTTGTTGATGACTAGACTACGTTCTGTGTTATGTATTTAAAATGAATGAAAATTTATAGAATATTGAATGTATAAAGTTAAAATAGATTAATTAAGAGTTTAGATTTATATAGAAACATAAAGAAAACATTTACGACATCGCAACGAATATAAGTATGTACAATACGAGGTAAATCCGCCCGTACTTTCTATTGTTTTTGCTTTTATATAGAATATTTGTTTGATATAAGTTAAGGATTAGTGTTTACCGTATGGAGATTAGAATAAGGAATAATTTGAGATATAATTGCGTATGTAACTATTATAGATAAATAAATATAGAGCGAGAGACAGGGCGACCAAAGTAAAAATAGACACAAAAAATAAAGGCTCTCTTTAAGGGAACTCTCCGGAGTACTTAAGCTCGGTCGAATCGTATTGGTTACGCAAGTCCGGTGAAGCTGTAAGAGCCGTCAGAGGCTCCAGGGCCCCTAAGGCTAACAGTATAGATAATCAAAAAAAAGAAGTATTGGTTACGGTTCGAGTCATCGGGTACACAGCTACATAGAAGAAATAATATGAAGATAAGTTTGGTCGTCCTGCGAACGCCTCATTGAATGAAGAACTCGAGTTTTATTTGAAGATCCGGAACCTCAAGCTGCCTTGCATTATTACACACCCCGGGCCCCTCACCACCACCCCGCCACTCTGGCATCCAGCAATATAAAAATTCGCCCGTCCAAATCGAGAAAGTTATAAAGACGCTCACTTGAGACAACACCGGAATTAATTTTAATGGTGTATTTTTTTGCACTTACAATTTGCCAACGATCTGGTACTATTTGCCAAGACACTGGGCACTGTCACATGAAGACTTATACCATACTTCTGATCGAATAGGTCCCAAGATGAATATTTCCAAGATAAGGGTTATGGAGAATGTTTCTGTTGTTTCGATTTCCAATACGTTTATCTTGGACATATTTTGTCTTTTGACAAGGAACTTTAGAAGACGGAGATCTCCGGAAGAGTTCAGTTGGGATAGAGGTAGCATTCAATAAGTTAGACGATATACTTAAAGCTGTTGACGTTCCACAATGCCTTAAGACAAGTTTGTACAATCAATGTGTCATGCCCATCATGACATTTGGTGCCGAGATATGGGCGTTCACAGTTGAGGCTTTGCATAAAGTGGCACAGAGAACCATGGAGCGCACCATGCTTGACATCAAATTACAAGATAGAGTCAAAAATGTCGAGGTCCGCGACGTTGGAGAGATTATCACGAAACTAAAATGGAATTGGGCGGAACATGTTGCCAGGCAGAGTGACGGCAGGTGGACTAAGGTATTGACAGATTGGGTTGGGTGGACGATATTGTAAAAATTGCGGGAAACTCATGCATGAGATTAGCTCCGAATCGGGATGATTGGCTCAGATGATGATGACGATGCTTACTATTTTTGGTCGTATAAAGTGAATTTTAGGTTATATTTAACTATACATGGTAATCACTTAAACGTAAGCCTTAGTCAAATTATAAACTAATAATGATGACAAATAAGCAATGCATAAAATTAATTGAATGAGTTTCTTACAAGTTGATTCCCATGCTGTATTAATCCCAAGTGATAATAAAATTTTACTTTCCTAAATGACTTGCGATTCAAATGAACTGAATATTAAATATATTTCTATTTCGATTATAAATAATTAATTAAAAACTTACCTCGACACTGGAATTTTCAATAGCGTACTTTATGACTGTATGATCCGGATTAGAATATATGGCAAACGGTAGAATCGAAGTAGTACTTTTCAATAACGGGTGATTATAATATCGCCAACCTTTATTAAGAAGGGAGCTACCTCTCTTTTCACATAACTCTTTACTTTGTTGCCAAGTAGCTCTCAAGGTACCACCCCCCGTACCATTCAGTATTGTCAAACACGTCTTGGTGGGACTCGAGAACCTCTTAAAACCTTCGAGACTCTCGCAACCGTCTGTGGTGAGTTTGCCGTCATCAGCATAAGGTTCGACCAAGCAGTATCTATAATGTTGTCCACCACAACTGACTGCTGTAAAATTACTTATAGGATCAATCACCACGCATAACTCTTGGAAGGTACCCAGAGGATCGTCGTTGATTACATCAGTAGAGGTCGAGAGCAAGCGTCCCATCGTGTTAGTATATGACGTGTCCACAAAAGGTCCTCCAGCGTAAGCACTTTTGTACTGTGACCAGAGAACCAAATCTGTTTTCATCATATCCAAGTCGTAGTATAGTTGTGATGTGAACAAATTGCCAGCGCAGTTGACGAATGTATCTGCAAACGCTTCTGGGCCTTTCTGCCGATAGCATATTGGTTTGTTTTTGAGTTTCGTGTACGCTAATTTGAATCCTATAGGGCATAGAGGCTCTCCTTGTACATTATATAAACTCACCAGTATGAGCACTATTAAATCGATATAAATCCTTATCGTTTGGACCATCTGAAAGAAAAATAATAACTATTAGACTCATCACTGTAAGCTTTAAAATATGTTCAAGGACCATGTGAAGCAGGTTTTGCTGTCAAAAGGTTTTTATTATAAGGTTCATCATTATGTGAATGTTAATGATGCCTGAAAGTAATCCCATATATGTGTGAAATAAAAAAAGAGGATGAACCCGATCGAGTTTCTTGCGGGTTCTTCTCGATGACTGGAATGTTTTCCGAACCGGTACACTTAAGGCCTAAATTGAATAAAATGTTTTTTTTTTAATTTAAACTTTTATGGTTTGTCTATCCTTTTGTGCAAACATGATGATCGTACAGCGGTTGGATAATTGAACAAAATTTCATACCGGTCATTGCGATCCATCCTTTCTACAATATGGAATCCTTCAAACATAACTTAAAGAGACATTTCAGCAGGCCGGTATGACAGCGACTGGAGACTGACTAAGATTGTAGATTCAATATGACCATATGACAATATGGTCCGTGAATCACTAAAGAACAAGTTCCAGGAATTTAGTATTTTACCTTTGCCATCCCAATACATCTTTGATAACTTAATGTATGTCCGTAAAACATAGACAAGCTCAATTTTGTCAAAGATCAGCACAATGTTAATACAAAAAATAGAGATGAATTAGTCGTACCGTGTTTTAGATTTAGTAAGACTGATAAAAGTTTTTTAGGTAATAGTGTTAGGTTCTATAACAAGAACCCGAAGCACATTACCAATTTCACGGACAACAAGTTCAAGGACCATGTCAAGCAGGTTTTACTGTCAAAAGCTTATTGTAGGTTGGATCTAGTGATGTCTGGAAATGACTCCCTCTCTGTGATTCCACTAAATTACTATTATTGTACCTGTTATATTAACATTTGTACAGTTAACAAAACAAAGATAAAACCGATCGAGTTTCTTACAGGTTCTTTTTGATGTATAGGACGCTTTCCGAACCGGCAGTAGTGTTTTGACGTACATAAGTGTCTTCTCAAGGCCTAAATTAAATATAGATTATTTTTATTTTTATTTTAACACTCAGTTGGTTGCCGCTGTCGTTGAATTGCAGTGAGCTAACCATTAGATACAGTGCTATCACTTTGCCTATCTACGTAAAAAAGCATAGTTTTGGATAGCTGGACCGGTCATACCCAAAATAAACACAATCAGAGGCGATAATGCCCGAATATCGGTAATTGCGTTAAGTGGCGATTGTCACGGTTATCTATTTTTATATTAAAACGGCGATTAGATAATAGGTACATCTGACAGATCATACGGATTTTGCGCTTCTATGATTGGGAAAAGTTTAAAATATTTTTCCTTTGGTACTTTATGTCTAATATAGAAAACATATTTGCAATGAATGTAATAATCATTAGTCAAGGAAAAATCGTTGTCATCTCCATGCTACTCTCTCTCTTCTTCAAGGAGCTATGAAAAACCGCTACTTACCGCAGGATATTTTTTTTTTTAGATCTTTCTACACTTTTAACCTTAGGGGCCCTGAAGCCGCTGCGGCTTTTACAGCTTCACCAAACTTGTAATAGCGGTATACAACACAAGGTTATTTGACAGCGATATTCTGTAGGGTGGAGGGAAGTTGTTCACCAGTCAGGCTACCCCGAGTAGAGATAAATCGTCAAAGCACTGTACCCTATCTCTCTTAATCTATACCTACTGTACTTTTTGTAATACTAATTGTAGATCGAGATAACGGTGACTGTCAATGAAAGTGTTTATAACCTGAAGAGTGAGGAAGATAAAGATTTCTTTTTTGTTCATGGTCGTCTTTGTTGCGCACAAATGTTGGTGCAGGTTTTTTAACTTGTTACGATAATCGGTACTAATCAGGAGGCAGTGGCGTAGCTACAGGAGGGCTAGACGGGGTTTGAAAGGTATCTTGATCGAGAATTTTCTTAGCTATGGTTCAAGAAAATATGTCAAGTCGTTTGATGATTGATAATCATAATACAGTTGATAAATAGATGTGAGCATATTACATAGCTTTGATTGAGTCGAGATTTATTATTCTGTTACTTCAATGATATTAGTAAAACCTTGACCTGATGCTGCATCGTCATCTGGAATCTGCAAGATACCTAACTCCTCGCCAACTTACAGCAGAGATATAAGTATTTGGGCTCATTGGAATGGACTCAATGAATAGGTTACTTGTGTCAGGACTGTCAGGAGTTTAATAAATTTTCAATTTACATAATGTGCATTATACAGTACGAGTGGTCGATAGTTCGAGTTCCGTTAATTTGGGATTTGTAAAAAGATTTTTAAAAAGAGGGTTATAAAGAAGAAAACACACTGCGGGGTATTAAGTGGTAAAAAGTCCGTAATAGTGTCTCGCTTTAGCGTGTCGCGTTTCTGAATCCTGTGCATATCCAGTTAAATTAATACAGACCGGCATAACAGCGGTTACAGTCGTTGGATTCCGATCTCTCGGTGGTCGCCGTCGTGTTAGGATTGTACTGTGGTTACCATCAAGGACCAGTACCGTCAATTTGACGTGCTACTTACTATAAAAAATACCGTTGTAACCGCAATAAAAATAAAAAATTAATTAAGAGCTCTAGATGTCCAATTAGCAAATAAAATTCGTGAGGCGACCCCGAGAACATCGCACGCCCCAGTGATTCACCGCGGGGCCATAAATACAGCGAAACGATAAGCGACAACGATAAGATAAAATTTCATTATAATTATCGTAATAAACTCAATTTCGGATATCCTGTACATTAAACATTTTTCGATCATACTGGTCTTTACATAGTTAATATCTCTGCTCACGGGGATGGCATATCAACCAATTTTACATACATGTTTTGTCGCGTAAGTGAGTCAAAGTGTTCACCGACTTTAACCCATTTTAATTTAATTGGTATTGGACCGCAACTTCGGAGAAACACCAGGGAACTCTTAAAAACCATTAAAGCTGGTTTTCTTTGTGTTAAAATTGCTTGTATGATAATTTTACTGAGGTAAACTATGCAGTTGTGGGGTATTTTAGTATATAGAATAATGACCGTGTCCCGCGGCTCCGCACACGCTACGTACGCAGTAATTATTTTCGTTTTATAATATACTAGCTGTGCCCGTGGCTTCGCTCACGTGAACTACAGAATTCCCGCGCGAATCTTCCACTCCTAGCTATTTTAAAGACAAAAATAAAAATTGTGGGTGTTCCTAAGATAGATGTATACTCTCCCGGACGTTTTTGTAGATATTTTTAATGCTTATAATTATATAGTACATTAATTTGCTATATCTCTTATAGTTTACTTAGCATAAGTTATTTAAACGCCCGAATTGACCAGTTCTTTTTTATTTGTACGGAACCCTAATTACTTTTCTAAGGTAAAAGTAACCTAAGTTACTCCCTACATCATCAGCTATCTATCAGTAAAGGCCCGTCAAAATCGGTCAAACCGTTTCGGAGATTACCCGGAACAAACAGACAGACAAACAAAAAAATTTAAAATGGGCTGTTTGTATAGGTGTCGTATATACTTTCATATGCATTTAGTAAAAAAACTGTTATTTTGACATTACAAACAGACACTTCAATTTTATTAATTGTATAGATTTTTAATCATATTATTGATAGTTTATATGACTTAACAATTGAAGAATAACATATGTCAATACCCTTATACAAAATTTCATCAAAATTGGTTGAAAATTAGTAAAAACAAATATCCAATTTTATCTAACGATTTTTTAAAGTATCATTGACAACTCTTATAGCCTATCAGTATTGTTATAACATAAATATCATTAATTCTCGACGTAAGTCTGCGCACTAGGGTCGACGATTTTATGCTGATTTTTTCCTCGAAAATGCACCTAAAAAGGAGACGATCCCGAAAATTTGAGGCCGACATGTGCAAATCCGGCCGCTGGACAATTCATAGAATTTTTTAAAAAGCCGGTTTTTACCTAATTTTTAAATATTTGTATCTCAGCTTCTATATAACTAAAAGACTCCTGCCCAGCGGCATTTCTTTTAGTAAGACTTTTAATTTTATGAAAAAAATAGATATTAGGTCTAAACTTATATCTGGCTTGGCTAATAGCTTCCAAATAAACAACTGTTGTGGTCAAATTTTACCTATTTATAAAACACAATTATATGTACCGTATTTGAAGTTGAGAGTCGACCAGCAGCTAATATATTTTGTCAAAGTATATTTTAATTGAATCTACCCAGATTTTGCTTAATTGCTCCGATTTTATTTAAATAGCTATAGCTATAGCTATTTAAATCCAATAAAATTTTAAAAAATGGCTGTTTTTAAATAGCTAGAACTTTTTTCGCCGAACTTCTATTTCTTGGACACTTTCAGGAAAGTTGCTTTATTCTGTCCCCAGGGAGCCATGAATATTTGAACTAGGGAATAAAGGAAGGAAGGGAAGTTATAATTTTTTTATATTGATTTGTGGTGACTAGCTCAACATATTGGTCTTAGACTGGCCCATGCAATCACCAGGTCTAAATCCTATTGAGCACGCGTACATGCTCATAAGAAGGCCTTTGAAGAATTTTCCTGCAAAATATTACGACTGAAGAGCAAATTTTTTGGCATATTAGCAAGACTTGGGACAATATCCCACAGCAAGCCTTCAATAACTTGATTCAAATCATGAGAAACCGTTGCAGGAACGTTGTTAACGACATGAATGGATTTACCGAGTACTGATTTTTCAGAGAATTGCAAAAAACGTATTTTTTTATTTTTTTTTCCTTTTTCTTGAAAAACACATTCACCCTTACTTTTACCATTATTTCACTTTTCGTCTTTATTTAAATACAACTTTATTAACGCAAAAAAAAATTAATTCTTAAGTATAGTCTGAGAAATTGGCTTAAATATATACATGTTATTATTTATAATAAATTTTGAGAAAATCCTAAATATACCAAGACGGCGTTGATTTGTGTACATCCCGTGTAAATAATGAATTAAAACTCGGTCTGTTACATATACAGACAGAACTAGAGATTTATACATTTAAATAGGTTAATGTATCATCATTATGACAAAGTACAGACTTGTAGGTACAATATTTTTGTTTATTCTTGATCTTTATCGAATTAGTTTTTTATAATACTATATTAACCTTCAAAGATTAATATTTATCATGAATGTTTTCAAAGTTAGCTATAGATTTCTATGAATACTAGAACTGTCGCGTTTTGACATCGATTCTCTTTAGTGTTGATATTTGCAGATAATTATGGACAGAAAGAATGTTGTGAATACTAATTAGTATCTAGATTATCTAGACGATTACCATTGTTATTTTTCTTATTGTGTAAACAATAGAATCCAGTTTTAACCAACGAGAAATACAAAAAAATGGATAGTCGATTTAAGGAACTTTGTTAAATGAGTTAGGTCGTATAGCAAATAAATCGCTGTTATTCTTATCACATCGCTAAATATTGTAGTAACAATGTTATCAGCGTCCTGCTTTCATCAGCAAACAGACATGTAACACGAATAAGTCATGGAATTACTAAAACTGTCAAGTGATATCTATAACTTTTGCATGACTAATGAAACAAAATAATTATCTTATGACATGGCATGTACATTTTACGGCATGTTTCTACAAAGTCTAGGACGAAGGTAGCATTTTCTAAATATTTTCAATTATTATCATGTCATCGAAACGACTATGACTACTTATTATATCGGAGAAAATGTAATCGGAGCAATTGGAAAAGTATGACGTCATCGCGTAATATCTGAAGATATGTGAATAATCCGACGATCCCAGCAAGATTGATACTTGCCTTTTTACTAACTAACTTTGTTGGCCTGAACGGCCTTTGCAGCTTCACTGGGATTTTGTGATGAGCATAGAAGGCACTCAGCTGAGTCTTACATGCCTCATCGTCAATCGTATTTATATATATTTTCTCCGATTTTCTTTATACAACCAATGTGGCAAACTAACATACGACGCGCCCGATGAAAAGTGGTTACCGTAGCATATGGACTGTTATAATACCGGAGGTGGCACTAACGCGTTTCCGACCTCGAACTTTCTTTCCCCAAGTACCTCTGGGAGCCCTACTCACCGCAGGAACACTACACAAGATTATTCGGTTGCGGATTTCTGTAGGGTGGAGGTGTTCACTGGTAGAGCTGCCCCAAGTAGAAAGTTATCCAAAGGGATGTCTATATGCCCTATCTTCCTAAATATATCAGAGAAAAACCGAACACATTACGAAATATGTTATGACTATGATAAAATCGTTTAACTTTCTTAAATTGTAAATAAAGCGTTTGCGTTGACATTAACTTTAAACTTATTGAATATAGAATAAAAACGAACTATAGAGCGTTCTAATAGGCTCGTCTCTACTAAAACGCGTATATCATGGCCCGACCCATAAGGTCAGGACCGCAACTTATTAGGCGTAATGAATCGTTCCAGTAAACAAGGCTCCAACACCGAATACCTACTTCACACCGTACATTCCAACAGGCGGGTATGAAAAGGAACTCCTCGACATGAATTTACGATTAAAGAGCATTACCCGTGGACCATTAATAATATTACCAACTAATTTAACTTTATTATAAATTGTTGAAATTCACAAAACTTTTTTTTCTATTTAAAACGTTTTAAGAATGAATGCTCACCAAAAATGAATACGATAAAAGTTTCTTTTTAAATTACAAAACGGATAAAATTTAGTTTTCTCTTTATTTTATTTTTTCGTTATTTACTTCGTGTCTACGGTTGACATTATATAGAAAAAAATTAATGTTGCCTGCTTTAGATTTTTTCGAGCATAGATGTATTGTCGAGCGACCTGTAAATTGATGTATTACAAATGATAGTGATTGAAAAAAAGGTGTTTATAACGTTTCAATTATCACTTTAATATCTATAAAATGTATAAATCTTAGCCAATTCGTATTAATTAGTAATATAAAATGAACTTCAATGACTTTGAGAAGTTCCCTTCTGTATCTTCGAAGTTGAAGTGGCACCCTTGAGGTATCCCTTATTCAAAAAAAATACAATCATCCAAATCATTTCAGAAATAAAGAAGATATGGCTGAACATACATATATAAAGAAATATTCGAATTGATTAGGTAACCTCCCATTTTTTGTTGAAGTCGGTTAATATTTTTTTTTTTTGATTAAAAGGAAACAAATCATTTCTTCTAGAAGCCTAAGATCAGTGGTCAGTTTCAAACACGATTACATACAGTTTTCGATTCCTGTACTACGTATTTTAAATACCCCAACGCTCCGCTAGAGGCGCTATTAGTAGCTGGCTCGCAAAAAAAGCTTAACTAAACTTAAGAATGTTATTAAAAGTTTGTTTACTATCTTTAAACCTTATTAATTAATACATTACATTTTTTTCCAAATTTCTCCATAGACCTACTATAATGAAGGAAACTGTTCAATAATAAAGCATTAAATTTATTTAGTCTCTCTGTCAGTCTGTTTGTAATAAAAAAAAGATCCAAAAAAATGTTTTTGTTAATTCTTAACCGATTTTGATAAGATTTTGTACCCGCGAAGTATAAGTCATTCCATGATTGATGAACTGTAATAAAATTTAAAAACATTTTTACAAATTGTAAAAAATAATTGCACAACAATGAATTTGTATTCATTCAAAACTGCATGTGTAAGCCATCCTATAACCAATAAATAAGCTATACGGGTTGGAAAAAATATAAAAAAAGTAATTATCATCAGCTTTTCACAAATTTCATAGACGGGGATGCTGCATACGTGATTTCATAATTGATGTGCTAAAAGAATCATAAGTAATAATATCAGAATTATGTAAAAAAATACCATTTTTATAATTCCTGAAAATTGTACATGAGAAGTACATGTCATTCCTCAAACTAAAAGTAACCTAAGTCACTCCTTATAACTTCAGCTATCTGCCAGTGAAAGTCCCGTCAAAATCGGTCCAACCGTTTTTAGAGATTACCCGGGACAAACAGACAAGCAGACAAATATTAAAAAAATGGGTGTTTTGTTATAGGTATTGTATATACTTTCATATGCATTTAGTACAAAAGCTTTGACATTACAAACAGACACTTCAAATTTATTAATTGTATAGATATAGGATTAATTTTCTGAAATATTATAAGATTATATTTCTAAACGGAACATATTGATTCGACGAGTGTTCAGGTCATTCAATCGATCAGAGTTCACTCGGTACTCTGCAAGACGATACGATTCATTTATGATGTAATAATTATTAAGACGAACGACGTTGTATTGTTACTAATAATGTATTTCCGTGTAAAATAAAAGGATTATAAAGTATAACCTAATTGAGCCTATAATTGACGAGCCCCCTACATAGATATCGATGAATCGATTTTATTCACATTTGTGTAAGTACTTTTCTAAAACTCATTTTTACGCCTGTTTTTATTAGTAATCATTAAGAGATATCGTTACCCCCCTGCCCGTACAGCCGCAGAATTCGTATTTCACAATCGCTTGTCGTGACCTGAAAGGTCACAGACGACATAAATTCCGCCAACGCGAGGTGCGTCCCTAAGTTTTATTTGCGGTATTTTTACAGACATTTACAATCTATAGAAATTTTACAAATTATGCAATTGTTATAGTATTTACCAATAATTTCACTGAATCTATTGAAATATTGTATTATTATAATAGACTAGCTATGCCTGTGGCTTCGCTCACGTGGGCTACAGAATGCCCGCGCGAATTTTACTCCCGGCTATTTTAAAGATAAAAGTGCTTATTGTGGGTGTTCCATAAAATAGAGACGTATAGTCTGTGACATTTTTATAGGTCTTTTTAATGCCTACAATTGTTTAGTACATCAATTTGCTATATCTTTTATAGTTTACTCAGCGTAAGTCATTTAAGCACCCGAATTGATTCACCATGACCAGTTTTTTTATTTGTGTGGAACCCTAATTATTTTTCAAAAATAAAAGTAGCCTAAGTTACTCCCTATAAATTCAGCTATCTACCAGTGAAAATCCCGTCAAAATCGGTCCAACTGTTTCGGAGATTACCCGGAACTAACAGACAGACAGACAAAAAATTTTAAAATGGGCTTTTTGTTATAGGTATCTTATATACGTTCATATGCATTTAGTAAAAAACTGTTATTTTGACATTACAAACAGACACTTCAATTTTATTTATTGTATAGATTTGACACATGACAAGGTCCAATTAACAAGTTAAAATAACTTACCTTCACAGTTCTAAGTGATCAACTCTGAAAAGACACGTTCTCCGTGACCGTGCATAATAGAAATGACATCCAGAACTGTCTCGCTTTCAACGGCTGCGAATCTTCACGTATACAAGTTAAAACCTGTGAAAGAAACACAATCTAAGTTAAGAAGTCAACTTTAAATTATAAAATTTTATCAAAACTGTTAAACAAAAATAAAGGGTATATTTGCAAAACGATACGAGAACTCTGTTGGAGCGAACAAAACAAAATGATATAATTAATTGTAAGTACTCAATCTATACGCATTAATTAACGTTAATAATAAATAGAAATGTATGGAATTTCCGTAGTTTTATTTGATAGTAGCTACTGTATTTACAACTATAATAATTGATGTAGGTATTTAACTCGGCATAAGCTCGCGTGCACTCACGTTAAAACTTTACTTGGTTGTATCTCTTGATTGGTTATGTACTAGTCTTGATTCTATATTGCTCTGTTCACCGAGTTTGCGATTACATAATAACTAAAGAGATTTTTCTAATACTTAATTTAGGGACTTTGCCCAAAAAATCAGTCACATAGTAACCTGAGCGTGGTAAAATGGTCGTTAGAACTTTCTAGGGAGTTTATTTGAATTCTCATGACTCATGGTCCATGTTACTATTTCCAATTAGAAGATATGATCTAATCCCGGTCGTATTGCGATTAAATTGAACACATACCCGGATTTACGGCATTAACCAAAAAAAATTCAAATTGTTATAAAAATATTGCTTAGATTGAAACTCACTCATATCACTTGACACTTTGTCCGCCATCTTGTTTTTCAGATGATTTGATTGATTTGCGTTTGCAATTGCAAATGCATTATTATTTCTTACATTTCATTTTCGGAATACAAATTTGGCTTAGGTAAAGTGTCTAACCATTTTATACCATAGCTGGCTATTTTAAGATGAAAAGTATTCTCTGTAGAATAACGTATTTGTTACGGTCGGGTCATAATACGTTTCCTTTTTATTTTTTATTTTTTTTAAACAGAAGTGGTTGGTTTATTTTCTAGAAAGTTTGTAATGGGTTGATTTAACCATATCATTTTAATTTAACTATTAATATTGATCTGTGTAGAAGAATAGCGTATTTTATCACGGAATTTTAAGTCAAATTAACTTGATATCTGTTTTAGATCATAGAACTACCTACGATGCGTCCACAACAGAAACATGCGGGTTAGTATTGGATGCCATAGCTACATAGCAGCATCCATTTTCTGTACTGTTAATTGCATGGCTTCTTTATCGTCTGAAATGATGTGTTATGTATTATCTATTGTGTGTAATGTGTATTATCTATACATATAAATTAATAAAATAAAATAAATTAATGAAACGTTATATATATAACAAAGAAAACATTTTTTGTTTTGTTTGTCTGTCTGTTTGATCCGGGTAATCTCCGAAACGGTTGGTCCGATGTTGACGGAACTTTCACTGGCAGATAGCTAATGTTATAAGGAGTAACTTAAGCTACCTTTATTTTAGAAACATAATTAGGATTCCGTGCAACTAAAAAAACTGATCATTGTCAATCAATTCGGGGGCTTAAATAGCTTACATTGAGTAAACCATAAGAGATATATCAAATTAATGTACCACATAATTGTAGACATTAAAAATACCTACAAAAAAAGTCACCGAGAGCATATGTCTATCTTCTAAGAATCGCCCATAATAAGCATTTTTAGGGGGGGTAGTACGATTCGCGCGTGTGCCCGATCGACGGCATTCTATCCGTCCCCGAGTACAGCTAGTTAAATATTTATTTATTTATTTATAAAATAATATAGTCTGTAAATGTCTCAATGATGAGTAAAAGCCTCTTCCCAAGAAAAATGTACGAGCTCATTCCTTGATCCGCGCCAGCCCACGACGTATTGGCGATTTTAAACAGTTTTATATTTTTCCCATACACATTAATACTACAAGAACATTCTCAAGCATCCAGGTTTCTTCACGATGTCTTCCTTCACCGCTAGCCGACAGTATTATCAATGACCCTAAAATTCGTTGACAAATGCCGCAGGGATCGAACCTGCCGGTCGAAATTCCGCCGGTGTAACTATTTTAACAGGATAAGAACGCGTATAATTCCAACAAAATTATCAATGAGTAGGTAGGTAATCAGTACAAAAATAGGATTTTCCTTAAATTCATTAAAAACTTATCAAACCGTTATGTGTTACGTTCATTGCCCTATACTATTTAATGAACAAATTGGGAGGCTTATCGCGAGGAAAACTGTATGCTAATTGGGAAAACTGGCGATAATGGTCGTTTAAAAAAATATAATGGTCATCAATAATATTATAAGTAAAAAGGTTTTATTATAAATATGTAAATAATAACCATTTACGCAACACACGATTTAAGAAAAAGACAACTAGATGGAGCCTTTAGAACAACAAATGTGGGACATGCATTTAAATTCTTTGTTTTAAATTCGCAGCGGCTATTATCTGGAATGGCCTACCTCCTTCATTACGGAGCATCAGTATGTCCCATCAAACTTAAAAAAAAACATAATATGTACCGAGCTCTTTGGAAAAACAAATGGAACAAACTAGAATTTAGCAACCTCAATAATGCATGCAGTGCACTCGATAATCAATTAAACAATCACCTATTTACTATATTATTATGTTTAACGTTATTAATATATATTACTTTCTTTAGTGATAATTAATTTGTAATAATTTTATAGGCATTAATTTAAATAATAAAATTATTATTATACTATTTGAATTTAAATTAACAAAATTGTAATATCATGTGACGACCCGAGCCGATCTGCCGTTTGCGCATATGTTGACTGTTTATGAATGAGTGAGGAAGACTGAAAACCAGCGCTGTGTGGTGTCCGCGTCAGATAGCTTCAGCTGAGTCAGCTGATGAATTATATTCATTTGTAATTTATTTTTGCCAATATATATTATTATTATTATTTAGCTCTGTATCCTTGACGACGATCACGTGAATAATGTTGCCAGTGCAGTTAAAATAAGTTTTACTGTTTTTTGAAGATGGTTTTATATGAAAGTGTAGATGCGTTCCGCGTTCGATTTTGGCAATACTAAAGTCGGGTAATTGCCCAACATTCTTTCAGTCACGTATTATCTATTGTCGTGGTTGCACGTTTCCACAGTTCAAAATATATATTCTTTTCTTTCTAACAAGAAAAATGGCATATAAACGTTTTCATATACTGTCTCTTTTTTACGTACTGTATAACTCTGGAAGCATTACATTTTTTTTAGTGCAATGGTGTTGGCGTATGCCGCGCCGCGTCTATATATAAAATGTCATTGCTTTCAACGCTATAAATATACTTATTAATATTATATCTTCCAAGAAATTATTTCATTGTATCCACTATTTTTCAAATTTTGTTTTCAATTACTAAATAACAAGGAAAATAGTATCGAAATCTTCTTTGTTACCAATGAAACGATACTCGGTCTTCCTTTTGATCAAATACACACTAATTTAAAGTTTATGAAAATGTACATACAAGTACTCGCAATCATTATTCACAATATCAATCAGTAACAGAATGTGATAAGTGTTGTCTAAAAAGTTTTTGTTTCGTGCCTTTTTGTTGAGGTAATAAAACTCATTATTGCGTGGCAGAATACCTCTTTTGTACCATTTTACCATTGCCTAAAACTTTCCTATCTGATTTTCTCCCACTTTCAATCTTATAAATTTATGTGTCTCTCTCTGTTTACTGTCGCTTTTTCGTTTCATTGACTATCAAATCACAACGATGCTAAGGAAGTTTTCACTTCAATAATATTAAAGCAATCGGAGTGCTGACATTGTAGTTATTACATATCTTCTCAAAATTAACACAATTGAATACTAATATGGGACATTTTCATGTTCTGACATGCTCTATATGCCTTTTCCTGAAATCTGTATTATACAACTAATAAAATTGAAGTGTCTGTTTGTAACGTCAAAATAACAGCTTTTTCTAAATATCAATGAAAGTTTATACGATATCTTTAACGAAAAACCATTTTTTTAAATATATTTGTCTGTCTGTATGTTTCGGGTAATCTCCGAAACGGTTGGACCGATTTGGTCGGGACTTCCACTGGCAGACAGCTGAAGTTATAAAGAGTATCTTAGGCTACTTTTATTTTAGCAAAAGAATTATGGTGCCAAAGAAAATAAAACGCATCTTGATCTTTAAAATAAACCGCGCGTGACCTTCGTAGATGGAAGCAGATTCACCATAATACCGACATTTTGTAGTCCACGCTGGACCCTTTGTTCCGTTTGGTCAAATGACGACATGGCCCAAGATGGTGAGTAAGCCTAATAGAGGGACTGGCTCTCATGTGCAGATGCCGGAACAAATCTACAGGTGCTTGACGACAATTTTTCAACTTAACTGTGGTAGCTAGCCAAAAAGGCATTAGAAAAAGCCATTATGTTAAGATTTTAACACGATGTTTCTCTTCACCGAAACCTCAGCCTCATAGCTGGGATTCGAACTCACGTCTACACATGCTACCACTCTTCGTCGTCGTGGTTGTCTCCACATCGCTAACACTGTAGTGTTATAGTCAAATGCTCGGTCATTTTTTTTTGTGGCAAACAAGCATACAACCTGCCCGATGGTAAGCGAAAGCCCCTCTACTGAATGTAACCCCTATTGGAACTTATGTTTTTATATAAACTGATCAATGCAATGATAAATTGTCTACAAATCACAAATAAATTCAAAATTAATATTCCCGTTAAGCTCCTCAGATCTAATAAATACGTAGCGTTTTACATCGTTTAGCAATTTAAGTTTTTTCAGTCCAGTTAAGTAATAGAATTTCATAGACATATAATAAATTACACATAACTTTATACATCTTTTCTAATAAAATAACGATTTAAAAAAAATACAATATTGGATTATCAGTCATTTAACTCTGAAAAACAATGTTAATATGTTGCTCATTTTTTAGTTTCAATTAATTTTAATTTCTGTAATTATTATTATTCCTTTATCATTACATATCTTATCTTAAAACTCTTTTTTATTTTAATTGTTTTTAATTAATGTTAATTATTTTATATGTATAATATATAGTTAAATTTATTATTTAAGTATGTTTTCTGAGCACGTCGTGTTCACCTCTAACTATACCAGAATTCTAGTTTTACATTATGAATAATTTTTATTTACAACCTATAATGTTATGTTATGTTGGTGAACCAAAATAAATAAATAAAATTCTAGAAGCAATTTTAGTCATAGAAATTGTACTTTAGATTTGTGAATAACAAAGTGATTCAAAACCACTCGACAACTGTATTTCTTGGAAATCTATTCATTTTATCTTAAATAGATAAATTTGGAATGAAATTTTATCATGAAGATTATTCGTTATCCAATATATATATATAAATATGTGTTATGTTATCTTGAACAGTTGCTTTATTCTTGTTTCAAAAAATATGCTAGAATTCAATCAATGTCACTTTGTTCTTTTTTTATTTCTCCACTTTAGTATGATTGGGATTATAGGTTTGAAAAATGTACTCGTTAGAACATTTAACTTCTTCCTGCATAACATTGACACTGGTAAATGTTAATCCGGCACCAGCCGACTAAAAACTATTTCCTGATAGCGGTATCTCACACGAAATTACCAATGAATTTTTAGTGTTTGACAATACAATTTAATCTTTTTTTAACCGACTTCAACAAAAGACGGAAATTTACTCAGTTCGAAACTATTTTTTTAAAATGGAAGTTCAGCCAGAACTTCGTTGTTTATGAACCAATATGGTTAATTCTTTTTTTGTTAGATAGGGTATCCGCTATAGGTACCCCCAAGAGTGGTCTCATAATTTCATTGGCATGAGGGACTATCAAATTTAAAGAAACTCTACGAAATCACTGAAGTTGAAATTTTTTTGTGGAAGTTTAAAAATTGATTTATTACCATTATTTGTAGGCATGGCATATTAATCCTTACAACAAATGTTTCTTCATCATAAAGAGAATTTTATGAAGTTACATATTGTACTTTATAGCATGTTACTTGGACACAGTTTAGAAAATAATTGAAAATTAAAATCATTTATACTCTTTTCAAGAGAGAAAAATTATGATAGGCACGGGTGCGATGGCGTTGCGGTGTTTGTCGGACAAAATTAACACGGGTAAAACCTTGGCGCGCAGCTAGTACATACATAAAACACCACAAATACAAACAGACTGACATCCAAAAAAGTCAATAAGAAACTCATAAACGCACAAAGTCAATTCCCATACCATAAAACGTTCAATTTGGCATATTATTGGAAGTCTCCCCGGCGCTCTAGGAGTGGTTATGTGTTATTAGGTGCAGTCCTTAGATAACAATGTTTACGTTAGCATTACTTATTATGACATATTTTTTTATTGCAGCACAGTGTAATCCAATCAAATCGGCAACTACCGTGGGATCTGTTATAATCAAACGTCAGTCGTAACTGTCATGCCGGCCTGATGAAATATCACTTCACGTTATGCTTGAAGGAGTCCATGTTGTAGAAAGGAGGCACATCTTCACAGTACGGTAAAGATAAGAAAACTTCTTTCGTTCATGCTGAGATGGTAGTTTACCTTAAAGATATGGCGTGTGGTTATGTTATGAAAGGGCGAAGCGGAAATTAGGTTGAACAGCTCTTCAGAACCCTCGCTGTTATGCAGACGACAGAACATACCACGAAGGAACAAAATAAAAATACTTTATTTTATTTAGGCCCTGAACGAACACTACCATTGATTCGGAAAACATCCCAGTTTTCGAGAAGAGCCATCAAGAAACTCTATTAGGGTTTAAGCAAAGTTAGAATAAAATATAAAAATTTCTATAACTTATTCTTTAGTAATTCACGAGGTCCCATGATGTAGATTTCAATAGGAATTAGGATTCAATCTTTGGATACGGAACGCTAAAACATAACATAACATACCATCACGCCTGTATCCCCGATGGGTTAGGTAGAGATGTACTAAAATACACCCACAATTCGCAGTGTTTGTTTTTAGGACCCATGTAATAGGGGGCGAGCCCATTGCCATTAATCGGGAACAAAGCCAAACTCCGAGCTGCCACTAAGAATTTCATAGAAAAACCCAATATAATACTTTGCTCGACCTGGGAATCGAACACATGACCTCGAGCATAACAGTCGCGATTACGACCACTAGACTAATGAGTAGATAACCATAAAAACACTAAACAAAGTTGCAACAGAAATAATTAATTGAACAAAGTATAAAAACGTAGCTTACAAAGAAAAGACAACTTAATGTCACTTAAAAACACCTTCCATATCGTTGACGTCGACATCAATTAGGCCACAATACAACAAAGAAGCTACAATAGATACGCATTACACACAAGAAAAAAAATTGTATCCATCTTCATAAAGCAACACTAATAGGAACACTAAAGCCGCTATAAAATTCCATCGACCGATATGGAACTCCGATCGCGAGATATAGCCATGTATTTGTCTAATAAAGTCTTAATCCAGTGCTATGATAATTTAGACATTAGAATTTCTAAATAGGGAAAAAATCAATATATCAACTTCATTCCTAATTATTATTTAAATAAATGTTATAATAAACATTTTATCCAATGAACTAACGTAATTATTTTTTATAACTAGCTGTGCCCGTGGCTTCGCTGACGTGAACTTTACGTGAATTTTACTCTCCTGCTCCCGGCTATTTTAAAGATAAAAGTTATTATTGTGGGTGTTCCATAAAAGAGAGACGTTATAGTCTCTCTGACATTTTTGTAGGTCTTTTTAATGTCTACAATTGTATAGTACATTAATTTGCTATATCTCTAATGATTATTATATATATATATAACCTTAGTAAAATTTTAAGGAAAACCATTATGAGGATATATTACGAACGGTTCTTTTTTTATATATGTTAATTGTTAATTTTATTATTTGTCATTATCTGTCCATGAAACTGTTAGATATATTCCTCTAAAGAATAAAATATTTATTTCAAAACTACTATATTTCATATAAAAATAGTTGGCAACCCTACTCGCTATTTTTATATGTTTAAAATATGTAGTTTTATATTAACACTGCAGTTCCCATAACATGTATAATGTATAAATTTGTGATTGTGTTATGTTGTGTCTATGTATCCTTTTGGGTTATTCTACAGTATACCAAAAATTTCACCTAATTTCTAACGTGCATTTGTCACACTTGACATTGGCATAATTCCCTACATAGACAGAAAGCCAAGATTTAAAAAGAAGACACGTTCCGGAATCAGATGGTTTATATCCAGTTATCAAGCGGAAAGGTAGTGTATAAGTACTGGTTGTGTCACGACCACCATCCACATACTTGATCTATCGACGGTTGCTGTTGTTTTTGGATTATACTGTGATTTCATCAGCCACTAAGCCGTCACTTTGCCCATGATACTAAAAACATTTTCACGCAGACAAAACCATTTGTTTCTAGCCACTATTAACAAATAATAATTTATAAAATCGTTCCAATTATTTTGCAAATGCCCGGTAATAACAATTATTAATTTATTAATAACTGCCTCATTAGCCTGGTGATCGTAAGCGCGACTGCTATGCTCGAAGTCCTGCATTCGATTTCCAGGTCGAGAAAAGTGTTATTGAGTATTTCTATGAAATTCTCAATAGCGGCTCGGTGTTTGTCTTAAAAAACATACCCGGTGAACTATTGGTGTACATTAGTGAACGCTTCTGCCTAACCCTTCAGGGATACAAGCGTGATGGTATGTTATATTAAAAATTTCAAGTATGAAGGACATTTCATTAGCAAGTTACCTCGCAATAATTACGGATAATATAAAGAAAAATACGCGTAGAACAAACCGAAATTAATTTAAGCGTCTTATTGGAAAAAATAAAGTTCAATGTGAGATTGTCATTCGAAAACCTTCACTATAATTGGGCATCGAACTTAAAGAGGTCGTTATTGGCACGCTTCAGCGTAATTCCGACCGCACGTACCTTAAAACTAAACCACCTTTAAGACTCCAATATCTATATTTAGAAAATCCATGAAATATAGTCAGTGAACTTAAGGAAGTGTTCGTGGGACAGTGGTATTAAAACGGAACGTTTAGAATGCGAACACTAAAACATAACTCTTAAATTTCATTGCGCTTTAATTTATACTAGGGGTCACCCAATAGTCGGAAGTCGACCAGCGGCTTTTTGATTATGTATAGACTACTAGCGACCCACCTAGCAATAGGGTATAATTTACATAGTGGTGTATTTTATGTTTAAAAACCCTGATTTAGAGTTTATTGCTTTCATAACTTCATAACTGCTTCACTAACCTAGCGGTCCTAAACGCGACTGCTATGTTCGAGGTCCTTCCCAAACCTTGCCCGTCCTTCGAAGTTTGATTCCCAGGTCAAGAAAGGTGTTATTGTGTGGTGGTGGTTTTTCTATGAAATTCTCAGTAGCAGCTCGGAGTTTGACTTTGTGCCTTCTATTACATTGTATCTAAAAACATACACGGCGACTGTGGGTGTACATTAGTACACCTCTGCTTAACCCTTCGGGAATACAGGTGTATTGATATGTTATTTCAAAAGCGAACTTTATGTTAACTACTTAGAACTGACATTTGTATTGTCAGTTTGACAAACATACGATGTAAAAAAAATTATTTCTCTAAATACTTCTGCAGTGTGAAATTTTAAATTTAGCCTAATTTGAACTCGACCAAAATTGAGCCAAAGAAGTATCTAAATGAAACTAATTGCTGCTTAACAAACGCGTGCGAACCCGCGGAGTACCGCTAGTAATAGTATACATATATATTGTTTTATACTTACAAACTTTCCTTTAATCTTACTAAGCATCGTTTCCACATATTGGACATAACACTTACTATATGACAAACGGCTACTAACTAGGTTTATCTCAAACACAACATCTTTATCTGAATTCACTGTGGCACGTTTTGTAATAAAACTTATCTGGACATTTCAGTATTTATTTTACAACATAGCACATAGAACAGTATTAACACAAGGCAAAATCATAGTATACTAATTTGATAATAAAATAAACCACATAGTATTTTATTGTCAATCGACAGGAAAGATCAATTTATAGGAAAAACAATATATATCGAGCGTTAATATAACTATTATTAAATACAAATAGACATGGACGTTGTAAAAACGTATTATTTTGACCTATTTTACATTTTTTGTCGTTATAGAGAGTTATCGTTATATGGAGTGAACAAAAAAACAACCAAATTAACAAGAATTTTTAATATGTATGTCTTAGATAATAAATGCTTATAAATTATTGTTTACACATATAGTCTGATAACTTTGTCTGACGTTTTTTGCTATGACAATACTTGTTTTGTATTATTTTATGTATTCTATTCATATCTTCTTCTATCAAACTTTTTCGTCAACACTAATCACTTTCCGTTTACTGGCCATGTTAACAGTTTCAATGTAGGTTTACGACTGATAATACGATAGGTACCCAGTATGCTTGGTCGAAGACCATCACTTCCGAGAAAACAATGCGTCATACTGCACGTGTTCATGGCAATTAAGGATAACAAAAGCTAGACCGACCTCGGATGTTTCGGAGCTTCAAAGTCTTTTGTTACCTGATAACATAACATAAACAATAATACCGATAATAAATATTTACTGTCAAAAATATGAACACATTTCTTCGTAATAGAGAATGACGTATCGCTGTAAAGAGTGTTTCAATATGTGGGTTTTAACACAAACCAACCAAGTTGGGCTCACTTCAACGTTATAGGGAGTTTATCGTTATAAAGGATAACGTTATAAAGAGTTTACACTGTATATATAAAATGAAACCGTGAGTGACTGACTGACAGATTAACTATTAACACGAAGCTCAAGACACTGAACGTATTAGGCTGAAAATTCAACCACCAAAGGGGGGAACGGGGATTCAAAATTTGTATAGAGAAATCATACCAGTTTACAACAGATGGCGTGAAAGTCGGCTCATTTACAAAAAACCGTAACGATGTCCCTCGCTAAACTTAGTCTATCATACATAGGGTTGCTATCGGTCCGGGTTTCTCGGAATTGTCCTAGTTTGAAAGGCTTCCAGGGAGCGTCCGGACGGAGATTTTAGAAAGTGTCCGGGTCTAATTTATGAAAATTTAGTGTAACTTAATTAGAGATGTCTTAATTTTTTTATTATTTCAATTTTATGTAGTATTACTTAGATTGCATGGACAATTTTTTTAATTTTATAATTTGTGTTAGATAGAAAATTCATTCAAAAATATGCTTTTCTTACTAGATTACATCATTAAATATTTCATTGGTTCTACAGGCCGTTGTTATAAAACATTATAAAATAAACAACGAGGAAAAGTGATATTACGATTATTTATGTCTAAAAATATTTTTTAAGAAGTCCAGCGAAAACCTCTCTTACATCTAAATGTCCACAGATTATCACGCTATTGTCTGGCGTCAACAATGTAGGCCTATCTAATTCCTCGACTAATAAACTCTTTGCCTACCTCCATTCGCACTGTTATAACTAGTAAGAATCTGAAATATGTATTGAAGGAACATTGTTTATTGGAATTATGAATTCATGTTTCTGATAAATAATGTTCTACTTGTACCAGATTAATATTTATGTTATGATTATTCGACAACGAATTGTAAGGTGTCACACACAAACCAGAAAAGTTTAGGTGGCATTAATTCAACAACTATTGTATAAATTATTCTTATTATGGTAAATTAAAGAAAAGGTGTTGTCAGCCGTAATTATACCTAAAATACATATTAACAAGACTTTTTTCAACATAAAAAGAAAACAACTTCAATAATTTTGAGGCGTTTTCTGGTGTATCTTCGAAGTTCAAGGTCCAATGGCCAATGAAATTAAAATTAAATTTAATAAATTAAGTGGTTACTATTATTTTCAGGGTATTGTACTTTAAATTTTTACTCTCCCCACAGGGCTTTAGATGTTACACTAAAAATGAAAAGTTCATACAAGTTATATTAATAACATCTAGTAGTTTTATTTCTGAAATACAAATTTTATTTGGATTCTGGGTTAGATTCATGGGGGAAACGAAACAGACATCTGGCAGCACTGACCTTACTTTCGCTATACATTTAATTGATGTGGAAGTCATATCGGATGACTTTAAACAACAAAGCGCTACCAGCAAACCATGAAGCGACTCTCACGGAAAGTAGCGAATCACTTCCCTGAGAAGAATAAACAATTTTATACGGTTTGGCTTGTGCTTTAGCGCGTGACGACATTACCAATTTTTTTATGTTCTGTAAAGCAAACTTATATTACAGTTAACACATTAATAATTATCGATCTCCCAACAAAATACGACTACTACGTTTATATCAAATTTTTAGCAGGAGCTTGAACTGTTATTCAATGCTTTTTATTTGAACTCCATAAACTTATGTTATTTGCACCTATATTATGTAACTTTGGCTGTATTTTACGTGATGTGGTTTGGATATTGTTCCCAAGAGAAGTGGATTATCTAGTATTTAAATCAAATTACTGATGTTTGCCATTGTGCGCGCATCATGCAAAAACTACTGGAAAGTTTTTGATCTATTTATTTTTTGTTACTTCTAGATACTTGGTATTTACCAAAAATAAAAATTATCACGAGATCATCATTCAATGAAAAGTTATTAAAATCTTAAGAAATTACAATTTTATACATATTACGAGTTCTACTGACATCCACGCGAGCGAAGCCACGGGCACAGCTAGTAAATAATAACTAGGAACATGCATTTTATGTTACCACAAAAGTCCCCGGAGAGTTTTAACAAGGAAGCCGTAATTTTTTTATAACTACGTTTTATGATAACAAGTTTTTTTTTGTTACTATGTAAACCATAGGTTCCTAGACTTTTTTCTCATAGACCACATTCAAAATTTAGCTGGTTCCGGTGGCCGCCCTGCAGCTACGATAAATTTTCCTGGACCGCCGCTTACGAATTGTGAACCCTCATTTTTTTCACGCCAACGTAGATCCCTGTCGAGTCTCCCATGGACATCATGACCATTCTGGGAACTAAGGATGTAAACTATAAGAATAATTAGAAAAATAATCTATTCACCTGACATTGGCAGATTAATGGATGAACACAGACGCCATTAAATAAAAAGATACTTTTTTAATGCCATTCATTCAATAATCACTATATTAAACGTAATATATACCAAGAACAAATCACACAAACGTAAAACGCGAACATGTCATAGGTAATTTCCATATATAAAGCGGCACTTAAAAATTAATTTGATGATAAAAATACTTGGAAAATCAAACAATAAAAACCGTTTGTAGAAATGTAATAAAATAAAAAAATAAACATATGAGCTAATCGACCTCAGTCGATATAAAACGTGTTTCAAATGGCATGTTTTACAAGAACAAAATTAATTGTTATCGTACTATTTAAACAGGTCTGTTTTATTGTACAAAGACAATTAAATTCGTTTAATGTTAGACTGAGAATGAGGAAATGCCTGAGTCTACCGTTTGACTATCTATTTGAACAACTCGAAAGTAGGGATAATGACCAATGATATTTTAAATAGTAAAGAAGCAGATAATTGTCAGTGGCGCGTGCAAATTAAAGAATCGAAAAGGTCCTAATTGTGACGGTTTACTATGATAGATATCTCTTTCACTTACGCTGGTTTCGTATACTCTGTGCTGCTTATTAATTTAACTTTTACAATAGATTGCGTGACCATATTTTCAACGTGAAATACAATGAAGTAACATTATCTATGTATATAATATTATTAGATGTTACGTAGATTTCAGTTCTATATCAATATATCTCAAGTATTTACCTCATCATTTTCCGTTTATGGATATGGATGTGAAAGTATTTCGGACATCCCATAGTTTCGGATAATTTCAGTTAAGGAATCACTTGTCAAAAAATTATATACAGAAGTGAAATAAATATTATTTGAACATTTGTAGGTAAACAAATTATCTTAACTACTTTACAAACGAGCCTTATACGCCTTGGAATGACTTTTTCTAGCTCCCTTATTCCATTTTCCACCTTACACGACCTTTTTTATGATATCTTAGAATATTCAAATGGACAAACGATAATCATTTGCCATCGTACGTCGTAGAAACGCACGAACTTGTCATACATGTACGATAATTATTGTACGGTTGTGAACCCTGGATCTCGCTCTAGTACCATCCATCTTACAGTTCATCTGCAGACTGTAATCATCATATTTCGCCACGTGCCCTGCCCAGTTCCATATTCTTTGTAGCGAGAAAGATAAAACATGGCGTCAGTTATTCTGATTAACTTGTTAGGGCCTTATTAGAATAAAGTTGAATAAAGTATGGTGGACTGGTTGGATCAAGTAAGTACTGAGATTATGAAATTTCGAATTACTTTGTTCCTACAAATATTCGTTTCCACAAGAAAAATTTTAACAAAAAAGAAAACCCACTTCAAAGATTTTGAAGAGTTTCTATGTCTTGTATCTTCGTCCCCCTATTCAACAAAAAAAAAACATCATCAAAAGTATATAAAATTCAAGAACGTCCGCAAATTTCACACAAATGAAGGAAGAATAATGAGAAACCAAATAAAATTGAATTGCTCCCAGTATCAACAATTATAATTCTTAAATTAACATATTCATACAACATGTAGATAGATTACACTATGTGTAAGGAAGAAATCAATATTACGCTTAATTAAATTATTTTTTAAATGTCCGGAATTTTCTCCCGATATTCTTTTTTTTATCTGGTAACCCTAGGCGTGGCGGCATGTAGCCCTTGAGCCAGCAACCGCTCTCGTGCGTTTTCGTACGAGTACGCACGACCGAATTTCGTACGGAAACGTACCTGTGCAAACTGAGCCTGGCCTTACTCTCTAATCGTGTCTAAGAAAGTTTTACTTAAAAAAACAATTTGCTTAACGCGTATTATAATTAACTGATATCAGTTTCACAGTAACATGCACTTTACATTTTACTCACGGCGTGTAAATTTTTTGCCCTGACATTGAATTCGATGCATGTAAGTAAATACATTTTTTGCGTAATTTCACTGACTGGATAAATGCCTGGCCATGACGAGCAATTAAATGAGCCGTATCTATTAAAAGGAAAGTGTTGAAGTATTTAAGATCGCGGGAAAACATCTGAACGCGTCGCCGCGTCGCGCCTCGCCGAACGCTAATCGTGTGCTAACAGAACATGAAATGGACATGATTTACTTGTAAAAACGGAGCTAACGTTATAAACAAGCTATGCACTGACGGCTCAGTGGAAGCGAGTACGTACTTCGCATCTATCGACGTGAGTTCGAATCGCTACAATATGCCCGAGCTTTTGGTGAAGGAAAACATCGTGATGGCATTTCTAATGTTCTAAATCTAGCTATGTACCACCCTCAAGTTGGAAATCTTTCGCCAAGCACCTTATACGTGTACTTGAGAACCAGTCCTCCCAACTAGGTTTATCGTATCGTTACTTAACATTAGATGAGATTGTGGGCAAACGCTAAATCTATAAAGAATAAATAAATACTGATCTATTATAAATCCATACTAATTAAATTAATATGTTTGTAGAACCGGTGACGTAGTTCAAGCAATTTATATTGTAAAGAAAACATTAAGGTTGTTTTTTGTATTTATATATTTTATTATTACTAGATGCGCCCGTGGTTTCGCTCTCGTGTACTGCATACAGAAAGCCTTTGATCGGGTACGCGCGCGAATCTTGCTCCCCCGCTCCTGACTATTTTAAAGACAAAAATGGTGATTGTGGATGTTCCTTCCCGCTGACTTTTTTGTAGGGCTTTTTAATGTCTAAAATTATTTGATATATCCTTTAGGGTTTTATCTGCGTAAGCCATTTAAGCGCCTGAATTGGTTCACTATGACCAGTTTTTGTATTTGCTCAGAATCCTAATTCTTTTTCAAAAATAAAAGTAGCTTAAGTTAGTAATTATAACATCAGCTATCTACCAGTAAAAGTCCCGTCAAAATCTATGCAACTGTTTTGGGGATTATCCGGAACAAACAGACATACAAACATTTTAAAAATTGGTTTTTTGTTATAGGTTTCGTATATACTTTCATATGCGTTTAGTAAAAAGCTGTTATTCTGGCATTACAAACAGACACTTCAATTTTATTAATTGTATAGATTTGAAAATGTATATAATATAAAACTAGATAAGTTTAAAAACTAAAATCCGACTACGGAAAACGATATGCTTCGAAAAGTATTATTTATATTTTTTAAATGTGATGAATGATAGTTAAGCTTTTTTATTTGATACCCAACACGGTGCATTACAATTTTCTTTTTTATACGTAGCACTTTACGTCCTTTAGAGGGCGCCATATTGAAATCAATGTGACGTTACATAACCTATAACCAGCGGACGACCAAGACGCTTCGAACAATATCTCATTTGTCAAATTACGTTAGGCAGTTTAGAAGATATGCGAAAACATATTATATACATATCTTGCTAAAATCATAACCATCCATTTAGCTTCACCGTAGTGAAGTAAAAACAATGTGTTAGCAACGCTGGTTAAGGAATATACCCATGTATATTCCATAATTACCAAGACCAGTACACCTTGATTACAAATCCTTAATTACTTTAATGGCAAATAATCCGCGGCAGCCAGCAAACACTTTTTCATAATTAGTGGCAGTATAAAAAAATGTAATATTACCATTATTATTGTGACCTTGAAATTGTAAACTAGGGCTGCCTCTCACAGTTATCTATATAAACAAAATGATTGAGGTCTGTCCTTGTGCGTGCATCACGTAAAAACTACTAGATAAGTATTGAGTAATTTTTTTTTTGTTTTACTCCTTAGATACCTACTCGGTCCTTAGCAAAAAGAAAAATAAGCATGATTAGAGATTGAACAGATGTCCGGTAACTATCCGTTATACAGATACTAGGCAGATACCGGATAGTACCTCACTATCAGACCGGATACCGAATACAAAAAAAAAACCATTAGTTATTTCTCATTAACAAAGATTTAACAATGCCACAATAACTGATAAACACCATTTATTTATAATTATCAATATATTAATACCTGAAGGAAAAAGTTTCTACCCGGTTTTAAGTGTATTTCATGCACGGGAAGACTGAGATTTGGCATAATACATTAAATTAATTAAATAAATCCTGCGAATCCTAACCCGACCAGTGCAATTGAACTTACACCCCCCAAAATATTGACATTGTCACTCAATGAGAAGTGACAGCAAGTGATATAGTATTCATAGTTTAGGTTCATACTGCAAATGTCATACAGAAAATAGTCTCTGATTAGAAAGTCGCTGGTCGAATTTCGATCATTGGGCGACCGCTAGTATAAATAAATAAACAAAGCTTTACTTAATAATAATAAGTACCCAAAAATAACAAGTGATAAATTATGGTGAATTTATCTAAAATTAAAATCTTCAGCATTTGATGGCAACAAGTCACTTCGCTTGGCTTCGTGTAAAAGGCCGGCTTCAGAGATCATTCTTTCGTTGTAAACACTACTGTCAGGTGCTGAGAAATAAAATCTAGCAAACGTTGACAATTGTGGGTACTGCATTACTAAAAGTGGTCACGCTATGACTTATCTTGGCTGATCAAGTGCTCAATAAACCTTAAAATTTAGTACAGACTATACTGCGTTTTTTTATTTCCACGGAGTGAATTGATATTTCATGTGTTGCTAGTTTATTGTGTTATTGATCACCATAATATATTCATGTTATAGTAAATGACTGGTTATATTGAATAACACAAAATATTTAACTTAATAAATAAAAACCTTCAATTCAGTAGTTAAAATCTTGCGATTAAAATAATTGGACCGTAAAATATACGGCAGCATAAAACTGCAAAAATAAATGTGACAATATTTTTTTCAAGTTTGAAATTAGTGATTGTCAATTCACTCCGGGGGTATAAAATTCGCAGTCTAAATAACTTCAAGTAGGTGTTCAATATAACTTACCTACCAATACGTTACGCCTTTTCAGCGACAACTGAATAAACATTCTAAAATTACTGTATGTAATTAAAACTAAGAAATTTCACACTAAAGTATTTTTCGTTAGGTACTTGTATAACTTTAACTCTGAAACGATAATTATGAGATAAAGAAATATTTTCTAAAGAACCATGACATCGATTTTAAAGATGTTAAAAAAGATGTTCGTAGATTTTAAAAAAAATTATACACGAGTCGGAAAAAACTTGTTATTTTATTACGGTAATTGATAGTGTAGATTGTAAGGAACATTTGTTGCTAGGAAACCCTATGTCTAAAATTACAGGAAATTGCTGTTTTTAATTGAATGAACTCTTTCAGGTCCTTGTTACTGCTTTTTCTATTATCCCGGTTATCATTATAAAATTTATGAACAGTAGTGGTCTTATCGGTGAAGTAATCTCCAGCTTTCTCTAAACTGCGCCTTCCTCTTGACAACGTGATACGAGATGACGCCTATTTTTTCCTTCTATTATCGTTTTTATTAGGTTATCGTGCCAAATCAAATGCCCCACCAAATTTCCCCCTCCTATTTTTCTTTCTCTCTTTCATCATGTTTAATGCCTCTTCATTCGTTTTTCTTTCCACCCAACTAATTCTCTCCATCCTTCTCCAGCACCACATTTCGAATGCTTCTAATCATTCCTCATCTCTCGTTGTGATTGTTCACGTTTCACAGCTATATATCTACGTTTCATACATGAATTTTTATTGATTTCTTTTTGACACGTTATGATATTTTTGCTCTAAATAAATATTTCGTCTCATTGAAAGCCTTCTTTAACATAGACATTCGGGCTATGATATCAGATGTATACCTAGGTATGACTCTAGGTCATTTGTAATTATATTTCCTAAATATTTGAATTTTTTAATTTACGTATTATTACGAGTAATCGGGTTATTGCCTTTCCATTTTGAAGCTATTAATGTTCTTGTTTTGTTAAAAAAAATTACCTTTAACACAGTTAATGTCTATGTTAAACTAACCGACTATAAATAACAATGTACAAAACAACCGGAAGTAAGATCTCCTGTCATCCGCTTAATTAATCACAGCGATTGTTTTTCACATACTTCTGATTTGGATGAATCATTGAGAAACCCATTGTCAGTTCCTAATTAAAGAAAATAAATATTATTGTCAGTGAAGATCGAGAGATATTTTCTCACAAATTGATAAATTTGAGCCATATGAAATCGCTGTAAATGGCAATATACTTAATTTTATTAAAGCACATGGCTCAGTGGTATCTTATACGGACATCGCGTCGATCGACGTGAGTTTGAATCCCTGCAACGTTCTTGAGTGTCCGGGAAGACAAACATCGTGATAAAACCATAGCATAATGGCTTTTTCTAATGCCCGCCTGGTTAGCTACCACCCTCAAGTTGTAAAATTTTCACCAAGCACCAATAGGTGTGTTCTGGCATTTGCACTTGAGAGCCAGTCGTCCACTAGGCTTAGTGTGCTACCATCTTGGGCCACATCGTCACTTAAAATCAGGTGAAATTGTGATCATAATAACCAATAATGATAAAAAAAAGCTAAATACCTATATATTTTAATTTTTGATACAACTAAGCTGGCAAACAAGCGTACGGCCCGCCTTATGGTGAGCGGTTACAGTAGCCAATGGACGCCGTAAGTATCACTAGCGCGTTGCCGATCTTTAAGTAACTTTTCACCACAGGAACACAACACGAGGTTATTTGACTGCGGTCTGTAGAGTGTAGGGTGGAGGTATTTAAAGGCAGGAAAAAATTTACATTGTAATAAAATGAAGCATGTCTTCAGATATCAGTGGAGATAGGGTAAGTAGGTTTTGTCTTCGTTGTATATTTTAATTCCAAAAAAGACTGAGTTTTACTCAATTCGAATGTATTTTTTTTAAGGATGCTAAGTCATAACTTCTTTGTTTGTGAACCGATTTGAATGATTCGTTTTTTGTTTGATAGGGGATACCTCAAGGGTAGTAATTGTCATTGAACCTTCAACTTCGAAGATAAACAGGGAACTCTTCAAAATTATTGAAGTTGTTTTTCTTTTTGTTTAAAATTATCTTGTTATATAACGAATATCGAATATACATGTTATACAATAGGTATCAAATTAACATTTATTACGCACTGTGTACAATAATAGTACATACATTTTCTCATATTAACAATAAAAGTAACCTAAGTAACTCCTTATAACATCAGCTATCTGCCTGTGAAAGTCCGGTCAAAATCGGTCCAACCGTTTCGGAGATAACCCGGAACAAACAGACAGACCGAAAAAAATAAAAATGGTGTTTTGTTATATGTATCGTATATACTTTCATATGCATTTAGTAAAAAACTGTTATTTTGAGATTACAAGCAGACACTTCAATTTTATTAATTGTATAGATGAGATAGTCTTATAGTGCAATATCTACTGTTCATAACGAATATAGCAACGCTTCGGCTGGTCACTGATTGGACGAAATCCGCGCCTACGTTCATTCATTTTTTCATTCATTGTCTTTGAAAATTGTAATCGAACTATTTATACGTAAACTCCATAAATAACAATTATATTTTTGCGATGTGACAATCTTTGCGTTACGGGAGGCTTGCGGGTGATACGAGCTCCAGATATTTATTTGTCGACTTAAGCGAAATTTCTAAAGAGTTTCCCTACAACGTACATAATTAATAATTATTGTTTATACTTATGGTTTTGACATAAACATTAGATTTCCTAAAATATCGATATGTTATGAATAGAAACATTGAACATCGATGTTACCACATTCGTGTATCGTAAATAGAGTGCGAGGACCCGTACGTGAGCAAAATGTAAAAAGAAACAAGTTTTCCCTAAAAAAGTCGCCGACACTAGATATGTCACCTAAAGATAAAAAGGTTGATGATAATGGCTCTAGATTCTAGAATGAGGTGCATTATAAAAGTCGCCCACTTGCCTTGCACCAAATAACATCGATATTTTTAACTCGATAAACGATATATTTGTATCGGAGAACAATATTTACTAATCGGTGTCTGTATCAATATTTTTTTTAATATCACTAGACCGAAATAACTTAAATATTTTATTATGAAATACCGGAGGCAACCCTAGTAACATACATAACGTTCTGTATTTCACTGAATCGCGACTTTTCATACGAAACAATCACGTCACAATACGAAAATGGATGCAGTTTTATTATTTCTACATATCATCACGCCTATATCCGTGTAAGGTTAGGCAGAGGTATACTAATGTACACCCACAGTTCACCGGGTATGTTTTTTTTAAGTACCACGTAATAGGGGGTGAGCCTGTTGCCGTTAATCGGGCACAAAGCGAAACTCCGAGCTGCTACTGAGAATTTCATAGAAATCGGGATTCGAACCCAGAACCTCGAGCATAGCAGTCGCGCTTAGGACTACTAAGCTAATGTTATTATAGGCAGTAGGCAGGTATTTCTAAGTAAAGCTATATTATAATCCATTGATCAGGTCCTTGCTATAATAGTACAAGTTATGGCCATAGCCCAGAATCAAATGCCCTTGTGTGAGATTGTCGCCCAAACATTATTATTATTACAACACAATATACTAACATTATAAAAACCCTTAATTGGATGTAAGTTAACGTAATCAGTTTCATAATATAAACATAAAATGTACGTCGTTAAAACACGATGATTCATGGCGAGATATGAAATTTTCCCACATATTTCATTATATTGTACATTTTGTAGGTTTTTTTTTTATTGTAAAGAAAACATGCAGTAACGTATTGACATAAAAATATATTGGGACACAACCCCCCTATAGTAAACATCTGGCCTACTCATTGGCAAAAACTTTAAAAAAAGTAAGTTATTTCCTGTACTGAAATTATGCATCATGGTTTCGAAGTCGTATTATTCTTACTGTTGAGTTGTTGAGCGAAGAAATTATAGGATTGACTTTTCTTTATTAGCCATTAATATCTGCGTCTAGATGTTTAATATGTATATTATACATGTATATCAATATCTATGCTTAATTTAAAATCAAGTTGTATTTATTGTATAATATTCATTTTTAAAGTATTGGAATTATGTTTTTGTCTTCCTTTTGTTCGTATTGTAATTCTAATTTGATATTGTTTCGTTTTCATTAATATATATTTCTATTTTAATGTACGGGGTAATGTAAAGAGCTATTAATGTTAGTCCTAGCCCATTAGTAACGTACGCATCGAGTACACTACATATCAAGAATTTAATAATATTTTTACCGAATGTTTGATATGTACTGTTGTTGGAGTATCTAGTAAAATAAAGACAATCATGCTTGGGGGGTTTCCTAACCTCGGGTCACTTGGCTACCTCTCTGTACTCACAAACATTATTCAAAATATGATTTTCAATTAATGCACATTTGAAATATCCATGGTAACCTAACAAAATATCAGTAACAGAATGTCATAAGTGTTGTCTAAAAAGTTTTTGTTTCGTGCCTTTTTGGTTATATAATAAAATTAAATTTGAAATATCCATGGTAACCTAACACAATACCAGTAACAGAATGTCATAAGTGTTATCTAAAAAGTTTTTGTTTCATGCCTTTTTGGTGAGGTAATAAAATTTATTAATGCGTGGCAACAAACCTCTATTTTACCATTGCCTAAAACTTTCCTGTCTCATTTTCTCCCACGTTAAATCTTATGAATTTATGTGTCTGTCTCTTTTTACTGTCGCTTTCGCTTTTTCGTTTCATCGACTTTCAAATCAAAACGATACCAAAGAAGTTTTCACTTCAAATATTTTTACATTTGTTGGCTTGGCAACACAATTTCATGTTATGAGTAAGTGTAGTGTAAAAACAAAACTCGTCCGTCGCGTCGAGAGGTGGCGTTCAATCGACAGTTTCCGCAGCCGCGCCTATTTGTATGAATTGGAAGCAAGATTTCATACACAAAATGCAGTTACCATAGTGGGGGTTAGAATCCAACACGTTTGGTTACTTATGTCACATATTAGAACCAGATTGCGCATAACTTACCTATACTTGGAAAAAAGGAAAATAAAAACAGTAATAAGATATAGGCACGGCGTGTTTTAAAATGAACCTACTTTAATACGCAAGCTATCGAATACTTTTGACGGTATTACATATCGTAATGTTCGCCGTTGCTTTTTCAACTGATTATTGTACCTATAATAAACAATAAAACATGTTTGCAGTTCACACGCGGTACATTCATAAAACATAAGAATATATTTCTTAAATCTTTTTCCAATTGTTCTGATATCCCGCAAGTACAAATTATATATTTTTCCATTATCTCCTAAACTATGTTTCCAATTAACATACTATTATGCAAAATTTAACTTCATAAAATTGTCTTTATGATGAACTAACTTTTGTTCGTAAGGATTAATATACCATTCCTAAAAATAATACTCATAAATCACTTTTTAATAATGAACCATTTTTGTCACAAAATACCTTATTGTGGCTTATTTATAAGAAATAGGTATACGCAATTGCAAACTTCTTTTTAGATATGCTAAGGACCAATATTTTTGTGGAACATTATATTTACGTATCATTAACCATTACGCCTACGCACGCGAATAAAGCAGTTCGGGAACACTTACGCTTACGACTTACTTAACAAATTATATTTAAGGTAGCTAGCTTTTAGGTATTTACTTAACAATATTTAAGGCTAGCTCAGAGTTGTAGCCTAATGTTAAATAGCCTATACTATTCCTCATGAATCTGAATATCATATACAAGAATAATTTTTCTAATCCGACTGGAAGTTCCCGAGATTAGCGTTTTTAAACAAACAAAAAACAATCTCTTCCACTTGAGTATATCATAATATATAATATACATATAATAAAACAATAAATAATAATAATTATATATAGTATAGAACATATATAATATTATATAGTTATAATAGCAGTGCCTGCGACTTCGTCCGCGTGAAGTACAGAATGCAGTCGATTGTTAGAAAGACCCACAATAATTCGCTAACCACAATTTGGTAGGTAGGTAGTTAGTACATTAATTTGATATACCTCTTAAGGTTTATTCAGAGTAAGCCATTTAAGCGCCCGAATTCACTATAACCAGTTTTTATTTAATTTGAGCGGATCCTTAATTCTTTTTTTAAAATAAAGTAGCCTCAGTTACTCCTTATAACATCAGCTATGTGCCAGTAAAAGTCCCATCAAAATCGGTCCAACCGTTTCGGAGATAACCCGGAACAAAGAGCCAGACTGGAAGACAATTTTTTTTGAATTGGTGTTTTGTTATATATGTATATCGTACATAATTTGATATGCATTTAGTAAAAAGCTGTTATTTTGACATTACAAACAGACACTGCAATTTTATTAATTGTATAGATAATATAAGGCTTTTAGATCTTTAAGTTGATAATAGTAGCTATCACAGATGGCTATATAGTTATAGTCGGCTAGAGGCAAACGATTCAATCCTAAGGTAATGGTAGGGTTCTATAGCACGTTAAGTCGCGGCCACCATGCACAATTATGGTGAAAAACAAGTCATAGTGATTCGTACTTACTCATCGCATTTCGGTATCAGTTTCTATTTACTCATGCTGCCATGACAGCGGTGACTTGCGATGGATTGCTCAACTCTTGGAAGGATCGCCATTGCTTTCAAATTGTGCTGTATTTCACTTTGCTCAAAGAAAAAATAGCGTATACGTCAGGCAGGCAACTGCTCGTAAAACACTAAGCTGAACCTCAATTCACATTACTTAGGATGAAAACGTATTGTGCCAATTCTTCTCACGCGGAACAAGAGTAAGGATAAGAGAAATCGCAAACGAATGCTGGTTGATAATGAATATTGCTTTATAAAAATAATCTTATTTATAACTTATTAAGAAACTAATTGTGCTCGCGGCTGCGCTCGCGTGTACTGCAGAATGCCGTTGATCACGCAAACGCAAGAATTGTGCGGTTAAATTAAAGACAAAAATGATTATTGTGGATGACCTTTAGAAGATAAACATATGCTCTCACTGAATTTTTTGTATGTCTTTTTAATATCTACAATAATTATGTAGTACATCTTTTTTTTTTTATTTGCGTAGAACCTTAAAACTTTTTCTAAAATAAAAATACCCTAAGTAACTCCTTATGATATCAGCTATCTGTCAGTGAAAGTCCCGTCGAAATCGGTCCAACCGCTTCGGAGATTACCCGGAACAAACAGTCAGACAAACAAAACAGAAGACCAAATAAAAAAAATTAATTAAAGAATTTTAAAACATGGTTTGGTCACTTACTTATATAATATCTGTTTGACATTTGCAGTATGAGCGCAAACATTGGATTATGAGAGGTTGAGACCAGGAATGCTGTCTCTATGTATTAGGGTGGCGCCACGGTAGCAAGTGCGTAAATTTGTCATTTTCGTCCAGTTGGACACCTTTTCACTCCACAAACTTTACCCATTATTGTTCAATTTTTTTTACGTTCTACAACATTAAAAAACATAAAACCATAAAAAAACATCATTCCCTTTTGCTAAATTAGCGCAATTTGGTGGCTCATTTGGCCATTTTGGTGGCCAACTCAGTGACAATGTCAATGTTCAATGTTTTGGGAGGTTTAAGTTCAATGGTACTTTTAGGGGTGGTATTCGCAGTATTATTTAATTTAATTTTATGTATCAGTAACCACATAATATTATATATAAATTTTAGATTTCTACACTCCTTATCCATAAAAATTTTAACCATGCCAAATTACACATTACTCCTTTTGCGCAATATGCTTAAAAATAAAATTCAAATTATGTAAACAAAACATAAATACAAATTATATCGAGAATTAAACGAAATAGGAGTTTGTTTTAACTCATAGAATCTTTCTTTCTAGTAAGTATTACGTGGTGACAAAAACTATTTCAATTTAAGATATTAAATTCACTTTCATTCGGTAAATGTTTTCATTAGGTACGTAACTACAAGCAAGGGTGTAACCAGGTACCTACAGGTAAGGGCCAAGGGGTATTTAGCAGGATGGGAATAAGCCGAGTGCAGGCCGACTTGATTCACATGCAACGTAAATACTCCAGCATTATGTGTAACACTCTTGTTGGAAAAATATAGGTGTATAGGAAAAACAACATAAAGACATTTTCAATGGAGTATTAAAAATTACTTTTCCACTTCCTTTCCTTTCTAGTTATGTAATTCCAAAAAATGTCGTAAATCGAATCCGTGTCTTATTTGGTTTTAAGCGTACACGTTTACCGCTAGGCTACGGAGGAATCATGTATTGAATTGTGTAATACTCTAAATAAAGTATCGGGAATGGAATATTTCCACTGTTCCTGTCATATTAAAATCTTTTTAATTGAAAACTCCTTGGTTTTAAAAATCGAATACAATTTATTTATTTAAAAACAGATTCTCGGTCTTGTCACAAGGTTTTGTCAAACTTGTTTAGTCGTTGAGAAAATGGAATTGACTCGAGAAAATTCAAGAGCGATGATTTATTATGACTTTCGAAGTGATTTAACACAAAAACAGTGTGTTGACCGGATGATTTCTGCATTTGGTGATGAAACCACAATTTATCGCTGGTTTGCTGAATTTCAACGTGGACGTGACAAGCTCAGTGATGATCCTCGTCAAGGTCGTCCAAAAACTGCAGTCACCCATGAAAACGTTGATGCTGTGCGTAAGCTGATTGAGGAAGATCGACATGTGACATACCGCGAAATTCAGGCAACTTTAGACATTGGCATGAGTCAAATACAAATAATATTGCATGAACAATTAGGTGTAAAAAAGTTGTTTTCCCGATGGATACCGCATTCGCTCTGTGAAAACCAAAAAGCGGCTCGCGTTACTTTGGTGCGTCAGAACTCTCAAAAGATTCCATGCAGGATCCTCAAATGATGTATACAACATAGTATCAGGTGACGAATCCTGGATATACGCGTACGAACCCGAAACAAAAAACCAGTCACGAGTTTGGGTGTTCGAAAATGAGTTAAAGCCAACAAAAATTATTCGTTCACGGAGTGTTGCCAAAAAAATCGTGGCCACGTTTGTCTCCAAAACTGGCCATGTTACGACTATTCCTCTTGAGGGACAAAGAACGGTTAATGCAGAATGGTATGCTAGCATTTGTTTGCCACAGGTCGTTTCTGAACTCCATAAAGAGAACGGCAACCGCCGCATCATCCTCCATCACGACAATGCGAGTTCTCACACCGCGCACAGAACAAAAGAGTTTTTAGAGCAAGAAAACGTAGAATTATTAGACCATCCGCCGTACAGCTCCGACCTAAGCCCTAATGATGTCTATACTTTCCCTAAAATAAAGAAAAAATTGCGTGGACAGAGATTTTCATCACCTGAAGAAGCTGTGGACGCCTACAAAACGGCCATTATGGAGACCCCAACTTCCGAATGGAATGGTTGCTTCAATGATTGGTTCCATCGTATGGAAAAATGTGTCAAATTTCGCGGAGAATACTTCGAAAAGCAATAAATACATTTTTAAATAGTAATGTTGTGTCACTTCCTTGATTCCCGAAATTTTCAATGCCGCCCTCGTAACATTTCTACCGCTGTTTTAATACCTACTAGGTACCTTTTTTCGGGAATCTATATATGTACATAATATATATATACATTTGATTGTCTATTATTTTCTTACTTCTATTAGACAGATACTGAGTTGATAATACACTAATCTTTGTATAGATACATAATTGAGAAATGATGTAAAAATATTTTTTTAAAATAATAATATAGGTAATGTATCGTATGTTTATACTTCTATTGTTCCTATCGAATTAAGAGATTAATTTGATTTATATTAAAAAAATTAGATTTCATTCAAAGCAAAACATTAAAAGGATTGTCTGTTTTCAATTATGGAATAAACCAATTTCGTATAAATTACCTGTAATTTTGTTGTATTTTTCACAAACTGTAAAAAATGCACCGTAAAAAGCAAAGTTAAAACACAAAAAAAAACCACCACAAAGTCACTATGCAATTATTATGAACAGAAAATTAAATAAATTGCGATAAAGATAATTCGTATGTCGGTTTATTACGCGCCACTCGCGAATTGTAAGTTACTTTACGTGCGTTCAACAGCAACGCTTTCCACAGACTAAAACAACAACTTTTTTCGACGATTCATGACACTGCACAAGGTAAGTTGATGATTATGAGCCGACACAATAATTTATGCGATATCAATGAAAGTTACCTTTTTCATTTTTTTTTTTGTTTGAATAATTTTAAATCTCTTTCTATGAACTTGAAAAAATATTTTTCTTTTAATTTTTTGTGGATATTTAGCAGCTAGCTAGATACAAAAATCAAGAGAATTTCTTACAAGCTATTAATTTATTTATTTTTAAAGTTATGCTCTATACAATATGTATTAAAAACCCCGTCGAATCCGAAAAGGTTATATAGATACTCCAACGACATTACCAAGAACAATATCAAAATTTTATTTATTATGAATATTAAAATTTAAAATAAATATATTTACTTTTAATTTTCCTAAAATTTAGCAAATTTTTAAAACGTGGTAACACCTTGGCCAGCCCCAGCGCGGCGCGGCGCGGCCTAGCGGTACGTTTGATCGTATGGCGGTACCCTGCGCCACGCCGCGCCACGCCGCGCGCCGCGCAGCCTGTATTGCTATGTAAGTTTCCACATTTGACTAAATTTTTTTACATTTTATTAGGGGTAATTTTTTTACTTATAATCTGAGATAGATAACCTAAACAGAAAATAATCTCGATACCCGATAACACCTTCACGGATCCAACGGGATTATTAATCACTCTATATGTATGCAGTTATGTTTTATGTACTTATATTAGTTTTTATTGATTTATCTTCATTATGAATTCTATCCGGAAGCTCAATGCTGGAATTAAATAAATAAATAATTTACAAATTTATTACGTTCATCTAAAATCAAGAAACCTAAAATACTGTACCGAGCAATAAAGCCTAAACGCAAACCAGCCGAGACGAATACCTCTTAACCACGACGAAACTTTGCACACTTGTTCACATTTACAAGTTGTGTTTACACTCAGTTGCGTAACAGTGCGTGTGTGCGTCTAGTTTATTAATGCACACAGCACACTAGTTCGTAATTAGAACCTTTATTGGTTCGCTGACACTGTTGACACGTCTCAACAAACCTTTTTTCTTATTTGATGGCAAAAGGTTTTATTAAGTTTTATTAAAACTATATGGATGCGACTTAAGGAGGTCCTAGTTTAGGGCTGCCATGAGTCCCGGACTTGGCCAGGTTTCAAGTTATGTGCATCAGTAGTTCAGTTCAGTAGTTAGGCATGCTAAAATGAATTTATGTTTTTAAAGAAAACCGTTTTTAATTAGAAAATGACTTACACATAGTTTTATAATATTTTTATTATTATTTAAATAAGGTGAAAAAGTGTTATCGTCAAAATTGCACAAAAATTTAGAAACCGAAAACGTTCAAGTGTAAGTACTTTAGCATGTTTTTACTCTTTCTTCTGTGTTTTGGATATTAAAGTTTATTTAATATCTATGGATATTTTGAATTATCTATGATTTGGTACCATTTATTTATCAAAATATCCTGAAAAAAGCGATAGCCCTTTGGTTATTTGGTTATGGCGGTAGCAATCATCGCTATGCTTCGAAATCGCAAATTCTTATTATGTAACACCATTAATGTACGAAACACAATCTGATATTGCTATTTCGAACCAAATATTTAAAGATTTCTGCTATCGTTTTGCTATTGTGAAATACATAATAAGAGGATGGGCCTTTTAACATTTTATGCCACGACTAACCTAGTTGTAGTTTCCACATATCAATCAGCGTTTTTTAAACAGTCAATCTAGACTGAGTAATCCTTTGACCTTAGGGCAGCAACTTATTAGAGCATTTGTCCTGTACATGAATCAGCTAAAATACCTATTTAAAAGGTAGGTACATCCACATAGATGCTTACTGTTTCACTGATGTTATGTGAGGAAGTAGTTTAAATTGGTAAAAACGTTAAGCCTAAAGGGACTTGAGACAGTGCAGCTGCCGGTTACACCTATAGATCCTTGGCGACGGATTTATCAACTTGAGGGCTTCAGCTAGTTAGACGGGCAATAGAAAATGCTGTCCCTATATAACCATACCAGAGACGATACTATGATTTCATTAAGACATTGACAAAGTTTTCTTTCACCGAAAACTTAAATTATTATTATTACTCACGACTTCATTCACATTGTCTTCAGAATGAAACGACTCGCGCACCACCTATAGTAAAATCGTTGCACTAATTATGAAACCCTCACGGCCGTATGTTCAACATTACACAAAAGTGACATTTGATTTGCAATTGAAAGTAAAGAACGAGAGGATGCTGATGATGGAAGCTGCGAGAGGCGACAAGTTGGACTACCTATAGCACAAAATTGAAACATGTACAACATCTTGGCAAACGTAGTGTAGGATGCCCTCAAATCAGATGGAGTGGCGACTTGCGAAAGGCTGCTGGAGGTGACTGTATGTGAAAAGCCGGAGATTGGATCCGATGGCGAACCTTGAGAGAGGCTTTTGTCCAACAGTCGCCTCCTGAAGGCTGATGATGATGATGAAATATGACGTGTAATCTTTCCAGTTGAACCGCTTAATTTTTTAACAATTTCTGTATGTATTAAAATACAACGGTAACCATCACCTATCTTTTTGTGTAAAAAAGTTTAAAAGGTGTCAAATTACATATTTAGATCCGAGACGCCCAAGCCAGCCTCACCTGCACGTGGTGCACCCTGATGAGTAACGAACGAGGAAATGGCGATGACGAGGTGTTAGGCCAGTTTTTCCCCGACTGTGTTGCGATCACCATGCATGTACTGTGACTCGCTTTTGCGTCTCGCGTTTCAAGATCAGCCTTAGCATATCCTTTTTAATTTATGTAGGCCGGCATAACAGCGGTGACTTTCGTTGGATTCCGATCTCTCGGTGGTCGCCGTCGTGTTAGGATTGTACTGTGCTTATCATCAAGGACAGTACCGTCAATAAAAACCTTTCTAATGTGCCTAAATGCAACTCGACACACGTCATTGTATTCATAAATATTTTCGCAACTCCATTGCCATTTTATGTTTTTATCGTCTCGGTGAAGTCTTAAGTAGGTACTATAATATACTACTCGTATCTTTGATAAACAGCTACATATTACATCTGTGCTCGACGTATACTGATAAAGGTAAATATAACTGTTTACAGTCAAGAGATTAATCATTTTTTTTAATCTTTTGTCTTCTTGAAGGGAAAAATCAATGAATAATAATTTAACCTTTGTTACGAGGATATTAGATTACTACCCTATCTTTCCCTGAAGTATTTAAAACTAACTTTCCAGAGTTTATTTGAATTCAATATTTTATTTTATTTATTTACGAACCATTTTGAGTTATTAGTGTCTGAAAATAGCATTTTATCACAGACTCATCAAAAACCTAGGCGACTTAAGTATGTATATTTATGTTATTTTATGTATTTATATATACTAGTGGTCGCCCAATGATCGAAATTCGACCAGTGACGTTTTAATCATAGACTATTTTCTGTTTGACATTTGCAGTATGAACCTAAACAATGAATATTATATCACTTGCTGTCACTTTTCATTGAGTGACAATGTCAATATTTTGCGGGGTCTAAGTTCAATGGCACTGTTCGGGTTAGGATTCCCAGTATTCATTTATTTTATTTAATATATTAGTAACAGATAATATAGATAAATTTTAGCTTTCTGCGTTCCTCCTGCATATAAATTTTAACCATGCCAAATCTCACAGTTTTCCGTGCACGCAATACGCTTTAAAAAGGGTAGAAAGTTTTTGCTTCACGTATTAATATAATGATTTATATTTTATTTATTTTTGTACATTATAATATTTTTCTATATAAATTTTAATACTTTTCTAGTTTTATATTTTTGTGTATGCTCATGTTTCTTTTATTTTTGAATTTAATTTCCTAAAACACCACCGACATCAATAATTTTTTCCACATAACCGCTGGTTAGTTGGTAGAAAATGTTTAGTGTTCAAACTAAAGATGCAATAAAGTGTTCATTAATTCATTCACTTCTAGGTAACTTAGAAACTTGAAATTTGGCATCAAGGTAGATCACCAAAATGATAAAGTTTATGATTATGTTTACTGATAGTAAGTTATATTATCGCTAAGTGATAAGGCATTTTTTATTGTTATTAAACTTTTATTCTGTTAGTTGTTTTAATGTGTTAAAAAATTGTAAAACGTAAGTTATTTTTTTTTTTACTTATTGGTTTATCCTTTAGCCACAATCTTAAGTGACGATGTAGCCTAAGATGGTATCCGGCTAAGCCTAGTGGGGAAACTGGCTTTCAAGTGCTGCTGCCGGTGCTTGGCGACAAATTTTCAACTTGAAAATGGTAGCTAGCCAGACAGGCGGGCATTAGAGAAATTTATTTGGAGATATCTCTCTACTTGGAGCTGTCCGACAGGTGGAATACATCTACCGTACACCAGATCGCAGCCAAATAACCTTGTGTTGTGTTCCTGCGGTGACTAGGGTTTCCAAAACTTCTCGGGTTAGTGGGTTCAAAGTCGGCAATGCGTTATTGATACCTACGGTATAACAAGCATTCATAGACTACGGTAGCCGCTTACCAGCAGGCGGGCCGTATGCTTGTTCACCACCTTAAATCCTACCACCGTGCTATGGTTTCATCACGATGTTTTCCTTCGCCGGACGCTCATGCTCATTGCTGGGATTCGAACTGACGTCAAGCGACAAGGTGCCCGTACACGCTGCAACTGAGCCGTCATTGTGCTTTACAGTAAAAATAAGTTAAAAATTAGTCAAATAGAACAAAATTAAAATTATTGGCTGATTATAAATTTTATTTAAACGGTTCTTCTGAATCCCAGTTCACTCGTCACCTCAATCTCATCAATTTCATGTTTAGATAAGAAAGTATAGCGATTGATATTTATCGTGATACATCGAATACTATGAACAGACCAATTCTTATAATATATAGTTTATACTAATATTATAAAGCTGAAGAGTTTGTTTGTTTGGTTGAACGCGCTAATCTCAGAAACTACTGATTCGAATGGAGTGAACGACTGTGAAATTTGGCATGGTTAAAGTTTATGGAGAAGGAGTGCAGAAAGCTAAAATTAATCTATAATATCTGTTACTGATATATTAAATAAAATTAATTTATACTGCGAATCCTAAACCGACCAGTTCCAACGAAAAGTGACAGCAAGTGATATAGATAATACTCATTGTTTAGGTTCATGAATACTGCAAGTGTCAAACAGAAAATAATCTATGATCAAAATGTTGATGGTCGAACTTCGACCTTAGGGCGATCGCTAGTTACCATTAATTGTACAAAACTTGTATTAATTAAATGTAAATACGCTGATGGCTCAGTGGGTAGAGCTTTATGGATAGCGCTTCAATAGACGTACCTAGGTTTTACCCTAAAATGAGTTGAGCTGTCAGTGAAGGATCAGACATCGTAAGTATAACCCATAATAATAACATTATAATATTTCATAAAAAATCGTAACATCTGTTATGATTATAAATTAATTTAGGTAAGAAGAGAGATAAAGAATAAACTAAACGTAGGTAAAATGAATGAAAGTTTTATAATTTAGGATAGTTATGAATAATTTTCCAGCATACCTTACAATTTTCAGATAATATGCGTTTTACAAATTATTAATACACAATTTTAATGTCCATAACCGAGACGTTCTTCTTGCTCCGACAGCTCAGCGTAGAGATCCTTGCCTAGGATCTAGAATAGAAGTCAGCACGGTGTAGGCCGTATCAGGATACACTGCTCAAGCAGACGACGCAGCACCAAATATCTTATCTATTGAGATTTCCTCATATGTAAAAGGAAAAGTTATTATTTGTATTATAAATACAAAATCCAGGTGATACTTTCCCGGTAGTGTTCTTTCAATGTTCAGTAGGTATTTGTCGTTTTGATAAAGGGTATTTCACCCATATTAATATTAAAATTATAAATTATAACAATTAAAATAACTTTTCTATATAAATATGTTATAAAATAAACTGTCTTTTCGACTCCCAGGTTTGTTGTACAATAATTTGGTTTTTATCAAAACACATGATAATTATGATATAAACGTTACTTCGATTCAAAGGTCTGCAGTCCAATGAATAAAACATGATCAGATCCATCCTGAAGAATCTGTCATACTCTCTGTTCTAATTTTCTCTTTTGTTTTCGTTTGAATTCAAAATTTCATCTTACTAGACTTTTCTTATTTTAAAAATTAAAAATAAATCTAATCATAGATTTATTTTGCTAAACTAGAACCTGGATAGAATATTTGTCTATACCTGAGAAACTCCTAATTGCGCATGCTCTATTACTATCAAAGAATTATCAATGACAGAGATTGTCATAATATTGCAATGTAAACAATACGAACCTAAAATATTAACAAAGCTGTAATTAAACCAAAATTATCAAGTTATAAATTATCTAAACGCATCAATACATAAACCTATCATTAATTGGTATCCTGGAAATAAAAGAATAGGTACACCAAAACAATAATAAGGTAAATCAAATGAACTTATGATGAATAATATAAAGTAGATATTAAATAAGATAAATAAGATTATCTTCCAGATAAATAATATAACACATCCCGACTTTATTATTATTATTACACCTATGATTTTTTTATATTACTTTAATGTACTGGCCGTTTGTAATTGGTTTATGTAATATAAAAACTATGAAATATCAGTTGGCTGTTGGCGCTACCTTTATCAAATAAATAATATTTAACCAACGCCTTGATTAAACTAAGTAATGAATACATAGTGCGTTTATTTAAATAAAACATCTAGAGAAATTTGGTTTCATAGAAATATTGTATCCTATGTTTGTAGTTATACTGCTATTGTCAACTAACAAGATACGGAGCACGACACAACCGGCATCGTTCTGAGAAATCGCATGCGTCAAATAGCATAACTAAATCCGCTAGATCAATGACGTAGCGACAGTTAGGGTAAACACAGAAGATCGTGCTATTTATTCTAAGATCCTTATACCTACTACCCTTTTTTATACGTCCAATATGCCTACTACCTACATATTTTTCTAATTTTGTTTACAAGTTCTATGTACACAGACTACATAGTATTTTCATTTGGTAATAAAAATTAATTATTTATGTAAATTTTTTATAATATAATCCGGGAGTTGACTACTTTTGGAAAATTGTTTTAAACATTTGATATGTAGACATAATAAATGAAATTCCGTCACGGGACGCCTCGCACGGCAGGAATCAGTTATGGCATAATAAAAAGATAAATCATTTCAAATTTATTTCATGAAATAATGACTGTTTATTACATAAAAATAATCATTTTGAAGAAATACTAAATACAAAAATTTGAAATTAATTTGAAATCGCGACAACTCAATTATTTTCATAATTGTATATTTATAATTTCATAATTCGTAGTACATATATTCCATCATATAGCCGGCCTGTATCGCCACGCCAACAATCAGGTTTACCCTCGCCTATAGATGTTTTACAAAAAAATTGATTTAGAAATATTTTTTAATTTAAACAAGAAAATTATGGTCCCGCGACGTCATCATTCATTTTATATGTCATTTTGTATAATAATAGCGACAAATGTCCCACGTTCATATCAGTTCATATTTCCTGAATGATGACGTCACGTTTTTTCTATCGACGTTTCAAATAACGTGACTCACAGACAACAAATATTAATTTTTCAAAGGAAAAATTATTTAAGTAAACAATTATTTTCCAGATTTGTATTATTTAAGGCTTTTTATATATAGAAAAATATTATTTAATAAAATTTACTTTGATTTTCTAACATACTGTGAACCCGCGGATTATCATTTGTTTGTAGCAGCTTCAAAATAAAAAACATTGTTTAATTCCCGCGATAGGTATTCGTATTAATTGCTTTCTACGCATGTTTATTTGTCTCTGTTCGTAATCATCATAGACAATTAACCTAAGTAATCATTTATCATATTCAAATTGTATTTTGTATTAGTAATGGAGGGTAGAGTATGTAGCATCTCTATGTATGAAAAAGTGTCCGTCGTCCGTCGAAGCGTCAAATTAGAGTGGCGCTACGGTGGCAATTACGAACTTTTTAATAATAAACCCATACATTTCAATTATTAAATGGGAAATATTTTCCTTGCTAAGAATATCTATATTATGTATTTTAGATACGAATATCTGATATAGTTAAATTATCGTTAGATGTTTGAAGATAGCGCCAAAATTTTTTTCCCTACTTGGGTATCTTTTCTATCCACTAAGTTTTTCATTTTTGTTCAATTATTTTTTATCAGATTTACAACAGTAAAACCTATGAAATCACGAAAACGTATCATAACCTCTTGATACGCCGCCGCGCCGCGCCGCGCTCGCGCCATTTTGATGGATTTTTGAATTGTAATTTACTGTCTAAAGCTGGACACGATTTCAACTTGTACCCCATAAAAGATGGTTTGCCTTACTTCTACCTTCCTTAATCATGTTCTTTAATGCGCATAAAAATAGTACAATAGTCGGACTTAATGGCAGCTATATCTTTTTTAATTTAAAACTTTTGATTTTGATTCTTAATTATTTATTAAGGTTATAACATAATGGTAAATTAAAATAAAATTAGTTAACTAATTCATTCATTCAAATCATAATTGATAAATTTATTTTGTAGTCTGTGACTCGGGAGTCGGGACATAATGTTCTGCTCGTCTATCGCTCGGGGAATCCCCGTCGCTAGAGGAATTACCTTGTTTCATTTCGTTCGTCAACTTTTGTCACCTTGGAATTATGAAGTATGAGTTACAAAATCGGTGCTGTACCGTACATATCTTTCAATTATATTTAATAATATATTACGCTCTTAAAGTGTTTCGAGTATTGTGTGAGCTGGAAAAGTGTAAATTATAGCATTTTAAGCAATTTTAAGTATGAAAAGCTTGACAGGCGCTGGATGATTTATTCAGAAACAAAGGATGCCGTTTACTGCTTTCCGTGTCGAATAAACGGACTAGTGTGTGATTGGAAACACTTGGGTGATTACCTAAAGTTACACGAATCTAGTCGACAGCACAAAGACTGTATGCTGAAATGGATTAATTTAGAGAATGGTTTAAAAAGCTGTTCCACTATTGACTCCTTGGCTCAGTCACAAATTGAACAAGAAAGGCAACGTTGGAGATATTTTTTAGAACGATTGCTCGCAATTGTAAATTTTTTAGCATCTCACAATTTGGCCTTCAGGGTTCATAGAGAGATGTTAACATCTGACTCAGGTTCGTAAAAGGTAAAACGATTAATGACCATTAAATCGGAAACAATATTCAAAATTAGCTCCTACTAATGGCAAGTCACGTGAAAACTGATATTGTTGAAAAAATAATTAATAATAAATATTATTCTATTATTCTTGATTGTACTCGTGACGTTTCTCGTGTTGAGTAACTATCAATTATTATAAGATTTTTTAATACAAAAACAGCTGAAATTGAAGAACATTTTATTGGTTTCATAGCCGTCGAAAAAACCACAGCTGAGAGTTTGACTAATTATATAATCACAGAATTAGAACAGTTAGGTATATCATTGCAAAACTGCAGAGGCCAAGGATATGTTAATGGTGTCAATATGCGTGGTGAAAAAAGAGGTGTCCAGAACCGTATTATTGAAATTAATCCACTTGCTTATTTTTTACCTTGTGGGAGTCATAGCAAAGTCACCAAGCAAAATCTTTTTTTGGTTTGCTACAAAGGTTTGCCGGCTCAAGTCAGAGGTGGGCTATTTTAAATGCTCATGTAAAATCCTTATCGCTAAAACCACTTTCTGAAACTAGATGAGAGTGCAGGGTAACATCGGTGAAGGCCGTTAAATACCAACTAATCGATATATGTGATGCTTTAAAGGATTTAGCAGAATATACAACAGATTGCCAGTTGGTCAGTGAATGCCTTTCTATAGAAAAGGAAATAACTACCCACGAATTTGTAGTTTCACTTGTCATATGGTATGACATTCTTACAAATATAAATGTTATCAGTAAAATGTGGCAAAGCGAAAACATGCACTTAGATGTGGCTATACAACACCTACACGCATTCACAAAATGGCTCGATAATTATCGGGAAATGGTTTTCAGTCATCCCTTGTAACAGCGAGAGAAATAGCCAAGGAAAATAATGTTGACAGACAGTTTAAAGAAGTCAGAAGATGACGTAAAAAAGGCATTCTGATTATGAAGGGGAAGATTAAGATCATGAATTGAATGCGGAAGAAATTTTCAAAATAAACTATTTTTATGTTATTGTCGATAATTTGCGTGCAGGCTCCCATCCTAGGTTTGAGGAACTTAAACATCATGAGAGCATATTTGGTTTCATGTGTAATATAAAAAGATTAAAGGAAATTAGTGACAATGAACTTTCGAAGCAATGCAGCGACTTGCCAATATCTATGACAGTAGGAGAATCATGTGATATTGATGGACATGAATTGTACGAAGAACTGAATATGTTCATCCGTGTGTATGAAGGAAACAAAGACATTATCTCGGTGCTGAAATACATAATAGAAAAAAAAATCGAAATAGTTCTGAGAATTATTGCCACCACACCTGTTACGGTTGCGTCTGCTAAAAGGAGTTTTTCGAGGCTTAAAATTATTAAAACATATTTGAGGAATTCGATGGCACAGGATCGGCTTTAAGCCCTTGCTATTCTTTCAATCGAAAATGACGTAGCTCATTCGTTAGGTTGTTGTGCTTTAATTAAAGATTTTAGTCTTAGTAAAAACCGCAAACATCAATTTTCATTTTTTTTTAATTTATCATCTCTGTATTTGTTAATTTTGTAAATCTTTCGATGTAAGTAAATTATTTTAAAACTCAAATTTTATTTATTTGTGTAACTTTAGCAGTTCTGGTCAAACATAACGAATACCTACCAAACAACCAGACCTTTTTTTTTTCTTTTTTAGATCTGACTACACTTTTCGCCTTAGGGGCCCTAAAGCCGCTGCGGCTTTTACAGCTTCACCGGACTTGGTATACACAACCAGACCTACTTTCGCATAAATTATGTACTTTTCTGTAGGACAAAAGGCCTCGCAAAGACCTGCCGCCCGGAGCCTCGCAATGGTTTTTGCTATAATTTTGTTAGAGATGAGCAAGTGGAAAAATATATCGATATTTATCGTTTCGATGTTTTTAATAAGTTTCGTTAATAAACAAGTGACAGTTATCAATATTTGCATGGCAGCATTTTTTGCATAATTATTCATACATATTTCCAAGTAATCAAAATTCGTAAAAAAGTATACAATTCTGCATTTTTATCATTTGCAATTAAGAAAAATGATGCTTACTTTCCATATTAAGTGCCACACTGAGTAACCAAATTGGTTCTTTAAGGCACGATTTGTACGACTTACTGCACAAATTGCAAGAAACTGGCTTAATATTCTCTTTTAAGAACTTTCGCACACAAGACATGAATAATGGTTTTCTAAACATGTTAAAATATGCCTAATATAGTGATTCGTGTCTCATTGCTTGCTTACTGTATACCAACCCATGCAGTTTTCATACGAAGCCCGAAGTGTATAATTATGTCTTTACAATACATACATCTACAAAACTCATATAGATATGATAGTGTCAGTCCAGCGCCGATTTCTCAGGATACTGTGTAGTAGACTAGGACTAAGGAATAAATTGCCGGAATATAAAGACAGACTCCTTAATTTCAAACTCAAAAGTCTTGAAGACAGAAGAAGGGCTGCTGACTTATGCAATCTGTACAAAATTGCAAATGGTACATTTAGCAGCAACCTACTTGAACAGCTTCATTTAAAATACCCATTCGTTCAGTACGAGTATCTCAATTATTCCACATACCACCTGCAAATAACAATGTGTCGAAAAATAATCCTCTGTTTCGAATGTGCAGATATTATAATGAATGTTGTGTTCACCAAGACATATTTCATGATAATGTAAATAAATTTAAGAAATCACTAGTCCAGCTGTAACATCTAGAATGTGTGTATTAAGTTGTTGGGTACGCGTCACTTCCCCTCTGCGTGAGGGAGGGAGGGGTGTGACGTTTCCCCGGTTTGGACGGGCGTTTTGTTGCGCCGGATGCCCGTCTCGTAGACACCGTACGGATGCCAGTGGGTGGCGTGATGTTGGTAATGAGGGGGTCCGGGGGGTGCAATAATGCACGACCGCTTGAGGTGCCGGGTCTTCAATGAAAGTCGATATCTTCAATTAATTGTTCGCAGGACGACCAAAGCTTTCTTCTCGTTGTTACTTGTTGCTTGTACTTGTAGACTCGTTGAATTCCACCGTGCCCAATACGGCCCCTCTTCGAGCTTAAGTAGTTCGAGGAATGACCGTAAAGAGAGCCCCGTTTTGTTCCGTGTTTATTTCGTGTTTTTACTTTAGTTTTCGCTTTGGTTGCCCTGTTAATCTCTTTATATTTCTCTCATTATATATCTTATGTACACATGTCATATATCAAAATGTTCCTCTTTGAATTACCTATCCATTACATATTTATTTATAATATACATCAAATATATATTCCGTATATAAGCCAAAAACAATGTAATTTACGGGCGGCATCACTATTTTCCGTTCGTAAAATCTCTATAATATTTGATATACTTACTCTATAGGTTACTCTATGCGTTAATCCATTCTATATTAATTATATTTTCACATATGTGACACACAATATATTACCGTTTATATACAGCTTAATATATAACATGCAACTTGTAACGTAGCGTATTCGCTTACATTTCTCTATAATATTGTCTGTATCAATCTATTTTATCGTAACACATAGTATAAAACACGTAAATACAATAATAACACATATTAACCTAACAAGAAACACGAAAATGACTGTTCTGTCGCCAACATAAGTTATTAAAATATATTTATTGATATGTTTGCGATAAGCTATCTGTGTTTTATGTTTATATGTGAATGCCGTATACAATTTGTAATTGGATGTCAGATTTGTCATGTTATAATATTGTTTCATTATTAATGTAATTATTAATCTATTATCTGTAATTGTACCTATTTAATAAAATAAAATAAAATAGCCGCGCGTACTATAAGTCAGCAACCAGCGCTCGTTTCTATTCGAAGTTTTGAATCATATACTCATGTCGCTTACTCGCTAGAGTCGCGCCACTATACCTGGCAGAGAGGTACTTTATAAAATCTACTCAAGCGGTACTCGCCGAACGGATCTTGAATAGCTTGCCTATTATTTGAGTAATATCTGCTAACCTATTATTCTGTATTCATATATCATAATATATTAGTTCGTGGCTCGTGTTATATACCTTTGCCTATTGCGAATATATTCGTTACACTTCTAAATTTCATTGAATAAAGATTGTAACGGGATTTTTTAAAATAAATGAGTCGCGAGAATCATGTTAGGGGAGTATCAAGTAACATTAAATACGAAGCTAGAGTTACATTGAAAAATATATAGAAATTGATACGAACTCAAAACTGTAAAATAAAATTGAATAACAATAAATCACCATTAAAAATATTGACGATATAAAGTGACTTTTATAATATCGATATTTTTATTTATCCCTCGTGTTTGTCTATGATATGCGGCGTTGCCAGAGCGTTACTTTTGTAACATTTTATTTTACTTTTCGTTAAGGAGTATAATAATATGCTCAAAAAAAAATACCAACCCAAAAATTAGGTGACACGGAAAGCAGGGAACTAGATAAACCTTAACCATGCAAGCAACAAGTTTGTCTGTATTTTGAAACCTTGCGTACCTTAGTTAATTGTGATCTGGTTGGACTGAGCTGAGTGATAAATAAAATTTGTTGACTAAATAGGTACTGAGTGTAGACAAAGTAATTGACATTAAAATAACGCGAGTAGTTCCAGTGCCGACAGGAAGTGGGGCAGCGAAAGTGGATGGTTATAGACCGATTGCAGTATTGATAACTGCTGCTAAAGTATTAGAGTCAGCTATACACAGGAGCATATTTTCACAGGTGAGCACGCTACTCTCAGATGCCCAGCATGGGCTTAGACCAGGAAGAAGTACCACCAGTAATCTCCTTAGTCACATGACAAATTTAGTGCCAATAGTTGACAGTGGTGGGTAAGCTGATGTAGCTTACTTCGACTTTAAAAAAGCATTCGACTTAGTCGATAACTATGTGTTGCTTAAAAAGTTTGCGGGATTTGGGTTTACCCCACATTCACTTAATTTTTTCATAAGTTACATGAGAGATAGGCAACAATATGTAGAATACGCGGGTCACCGATCGGACCCATACTTTACTTGGTCCTGTGTAAGTCAGGGCAGTAATCTGGGACCTCTGGAATTCATAATAATGATAAACGATCTACCGACGGTTGTCAAAGATTCTAAGTGTCTATTGTTTGCTGATTACCTTAAGCTGTCTCTCACTGTAAATAATGTGGGTGACTGTGAGAGATTGCAGATGGACATAGACAGAGTTGTATCATGGAGTAAGGAGAACCTTTTACAGTTCAACATATCAAAATGTGTGACAATCACTTTCTCTCGCGTACGTTCTCCCATTCTTTATAACTATAGGGTTGAAGGGATACCGATGGTTAGGGTTACAGAATTCAGGGATTTAGGAGTTAAACTGATCACAAAGCTAACGTTTCGTGACCACATCATTAATAGGTCTAAAAAAGCATATAGGAATTTAGGTTTCATACTTCGCACGGTTCGTGGTTTCACAAATATAAAAGCGATTATCGCCTTATATAATGCTTTAGTTAGGAGTCAGTTAGAATGTAACGCTTTCATTTGGGCCCCACATGAAACTAAGTATAGTCTCATGTTGGAACGGGTGCAAAACAAATTTATTAGGTACTTATATATGAGACAGTACGGTGTATATCCATTCTATCCGTTGAAGTATCCGACTTTATTTAGGTATTTTGGGTATGGTTGGTGTTAAATCACAACACAACACTCAATGACCACTATTTTATTTATAAGACAAGGAAGGATAAATTTTACAAAGATACACTAACATATTCAAATAGACAAAACAATACCTCTTTTCTAAAATGTATAACGCCCTCTAGTTGCGACAATAGTTATCGTAATAACTCATAGTAAATCTTAACTCGCGGTAAGAATAAAAATGGTTCAGTGACATCTATTGGTAGCGGAAATCATCTCAATACTAAACATTCCGCCCACCAAGGACTTGTTCCTTTAATACAAATCTTTAATATAATTATGAGAAACATAATTAATGTAATGTGATATGAGCTGTTTTCTTACATTTAATAAGTAAAATAAACACAATTTTGCTTCTATTTATATAAGTAACAAAACCTCACTTACACACTAAAAGAAAACAACGAGAAACAAATAAACTCAAAAAAAATTACCGCCCACCGTGACAATATACGATGAACTGTTAGAGATAATTTCCTATTTGGTAAGAACACAAATTTTATTAACTGGGCGTTTGAGCAAACCGCTTTTACATTTTATTGTTACTACTCTAGTTACATTATCAGGTCCAGGATATTTATGAACTACAATACCCAACATCCATTTTGCAGGTGGTATATTTTCATCCCTAATTACTACCACATCATTAAGTTCTGGTTCACAAATTGTTTTATTCCATTTATATCTTTGACTTAATGTAAGCAAATACTCTTTTGACCATCTTTTCCAAAAACTATTTACTATCTTTTGCGTTAATTTCCATCTATCTAATCCTACTATGTTTATATTTGAAAAATCTCTATCTGCAATATTAATTATAGGCTCCCCAACTAAAAAATGACCAGGTGTCAGTGGAAGAGGATCCTCGGAGTTATTACTCAGAATCGAAATGGGTCGCGAATTCAAACAAGCTTCTACTTGCGTCAATACTGTTGCTATCTCTTCATATGTTAGGGTAACCTCTCCGATAACTTTCCGTAAATGCGTCTTAACTGAGCGCACGCCAGCCTCCCATAGGCCACCAAAATTTGGCGCGTGTGGCGGGATAAAATGCCACGTCGTAGATTCTAAGGTGAGTATTTTTGCAATCTCGTTAGGTATCTCAGATTTAGCAGCATTAAACATGTCGTTTAAAATTTTATTTGCTCCAACGAAATTTGTGCCATTGTCGCTATATAAATCTCGGCAATGGCCGCGCCTAGATGTGAATCGTCTAAATGCTGCAATAAATCCCTTGGCAGTCAAATCTGTGACAGCCTCTAAATGGATTGCACGTGTGACCATGCATACGAACAAACAGACGTATCCTTTATAAGATTTTGCCCCTCTTCCAGGAGAAAATCTTATGTTAATGGGTCCCGCGTAGTCAACTCCTGTTGATATAAATGGTTTACTTGGCTTAAGCCTGACTACTGGAATTTGTCCCATTAACTGTCTACTTCTAGATTTAGAGTGCTTTAAACATGTAACACATTCTCTGTAATGCTTCTTTACTTGATCTCTTGCTCTCACTATCCAATATTTTCCTCTTAAATAGTTTAACATCAATTGTGGGCCACCATGTAGAGTTTTTTGATGAGCATCGGTTATTAAAAGCTTGGTGAGATAATTCTTAGCTGGCATAATAATCGGATGTTTGTTGTCGTAAGTCACATTAGACAGACTAATTCGTCCGCCAACCCTTAACAAGCCGATTTCGTCCAAAATCGGGCAAAGTGTATGTAGTACGCTTTTCTTTTGTACGTGACCTTGAGTCTTTACTAGTTGTATTTCACTTCCAAAATCTATTTCTTGTACTTTCTTAATACAATTGTGTAATGTGTGTTCCATCTCTTCACTCAAGACAAAGTTTGACTGTAGCCTTTCACTCTTTGGTGTTTTGTAAACAAACACCCATCTTCTACAATATGATAAAACCTTTAACATTCTAGTTAATGATGAAAATCTTTCCCAAGGTAACTCTTCTTGCAATTTATTTACAGCAGTTAAGGTTTTGACTATTCTCTTTTCTTCGAGCGTTTCCTCTAAATTAGGTAAGTTTCTTTTTACAATTGTCTCCGTTAACCATGTAGGTCCACTCCACCATAGATCATGGTTTATTAAATGTGCTAGCTTTAGTCCGCGAGATGCACAGTCTGCTGGATTAAAGTCGTTAGTTACATGACCCCACTGTTCATAATTCATTATGGTCAGAATTTCTGATACGCGATTACTGACAAATGTTGTCCAACGACTTGCAGGTCCTTTCAACCATGCTAACACCACAGTTGAATCAGTATATGCATATAGATTATTTTTGGATATGCCCATCACTTGTGATATTTCAGACAAAAGCTTTGCAGCAAGGGCTGCACCTGAAAGTTCTAATCTTGGGATGGACATTTCCTTTTCAATTGGTGCAACCTTAGTTTTGGCCGATATCAAACTCACTGTAATATTTTTATGCTCATCAGTCACACGAAGGTACACCACAGCCGCATAAGCTGACCTGGATGCATCTGAAAATGCGTGCAGCTCTATTTGTGACTCAGATGATGTATGCAACCATCTTGGCACAATAATGTTTTTGATTTGTCCCAATTCTCCTCTAAATTTAATCCACTCAGTTAATAATTCGTCTCTGATTTCATCGTCCCATCCAAGTCCTGATTTCCATAGCCTTTGGATGAACAATTTAGCGACTATTACTACGGGTGCAATCCACCCTAAGGGATCGTATAACCTTGCGATATCGGATAAAACTTGTCTCTTAGTAATTATTTTCTGGATTTCTGGTAAATTGATTGTGTATTCGAAATTATCTGTCTTTCTATTCCAACATATGCCTATTACCTTTGTCATGTTATCTGATTTAATAATTACTGAATTATCTTCTCTATGGTACTTCTCACTGATATAATTTAGTAATGTTTTGTTGTTGCTGCTCCATTTCTGAAGCTCAAACCCTCCTGATTTCATTAAGCTATTAAGTTCTTCAAAAATAAGTATCGCTTCACTTTCCTTCTCACAGCCTGTCATTAAACCATCTATGTAATAATCTTTCTTTGTTATTTCTGCGGCCATAGGATATTTCTCTTGTTCTTGTTCCGCCAACTTCTGTAAAGTTTTAACTGCGAGATAAGGTGCACAAGCTGTCCCGAAAGTTAGCGTCAATAATTTGTAGTGTTGTATTGGTTCATTCCTATGATCCCTCCATAAAATCCTTTGAAAGTTTGTATCGTCTTCAGCTACCCGAACCTGGCGATACATTTTAACTAAGTCTGCTATGATACAGATTTTATGAGTTCGCCATCTCATTAGCAGATGTCTTAAATCTTGCTGTAGCTTAGGTCCAATTAAGAAATTGTCATTAAGTGACACGTTATTACTACCCTTGCACGAGGCATCGAATACGACTCGTACCTTCGTTGTCTGTTTTTCTTCTCTAACGACAGCGTGATGTGGTAAATAAACTGCTCTAGGATTATCTATATCTTCTCGATCCACCAGTTTCATGTGATTAAGTGTTATATATTCTTCTATAACCTTTCTATATTCTGCATGAAATTTTGGATTTTTATGTAATTTCTTCTCTAAGTAGTTAAATCTCTTTATAGCTGCATCTAAAGTATTTCCGTATTGACATTCTGGATCTTCTGTATTAAAAGGTAATTTTACTATGAATCTGCCTTCTTCATTTCTCGTCGTAGTTAATTCATAAAATTCTTCGCATTTTATTTCGTCTTGAGTTAGTTTCTTCTGTATGATATTTGGTTCATTCTCAAGTTCCCAAAATTGCTTTAATAAATTTTCTTCTTGTGTAATGTGTATATGCAGACTTGAAATACGTTCTTCTACTAATGATTCTTGTGCTAATTTTCCTGATATTACCCAACCAAGAATGGTGTTTTGAGCTATTAAATTACCTTGAGGATATTTAATAACTTCATTGAGCAATATTTCGCTATAAACCTCAGCTCCGAGCAAAAGGTCTATTTTACCCGAAGTTGTGAAATGTGGGTCTGCAAGTGGCTTAGATTCCAGTTCTGCCCATCGTGGTGAATAAAGATTACAAGTTGGAAGCATTGACGTAAGTGAGCTTAGAACATATGCATTTACCTGGAGTGAATGATAAGGAGTATGACGTGATTCTATATGTATAGATACCATATATTTGATCTTAGTATGGCCATCTCCCAGACCTGACACCCAACCATTAATAGGTACCCTTTCGAGTCCAAGTAATTGTACAGTAGCCTCGGTTACAAACGAAGCTTGTGAGCCCTGATCTAACAATGCCCTAACTATATAATTTAAACCGTTTTGTGATCTTGCTTTGATAACTGCTGTGGCTAATAAAACGTTGTAGCTTTGTGTATCACCCCTAGAATAGTTCGCTACAATATGCGCTGTCTGTGTTCCTTGTCCTTGTAGTTCTTGTGTTGTGTGTTGTTGTGTGACATTAATTTTCTTCGTAGTCTCTTGATTTACTAGATTGTTATCGATTTCTCTTTTATAAACAGTGTGTATTAGAGAATGATGTCGTTTGCCACATTTACGACAGTTTGTAGATTGTCGGCATTTCTTAACAGAGTGATTTGGTGCGAGGCAATTAAAACATAATCTGTTATTTGTTACAAAGTCATGTCTCTCTTGTACTGACTTTAGACCAAACTGCTTGCAATTGTACAAATAGTGAGAACCATCGCAAAATGAACAGGTTACATCCGTATTTTTTCGCTCGGTTTGTACTTCTTGTATGCCGGAATGAAATGATTTTGCCTTAAGAGCAGGTTTGACAACCTGTTGATTGGTTCTCATATATTTAGCACCTTCGATCATTTCTATTGTTCTAAATCTCGATTCTAAAAATTCCGTAAGCTGTAACCAAGTTGGTAAATCGTCAGACTTCATGCTAAGATGATATTCCCATTGTTGGCGAGATTCTTGTGGCAGTTTTGCAACTACAAAATGAACGATGATTGCATCCCAAGTGTCAGTACTTATTCCTATATTATTCAGTGACTTTAAACAAGAAGCAGTTATATCTAATAACTGTTTGATCGCGTTTGCCGATTCACTAATAATTTGTTTCTGTGCAAACAATGTTTGTAATATGGAATTGCAGTTGTATCGTTTGTTATTGTACCGTTTGATTAATTGTTCCCACGCTTCACTGAAGTTCGCATCTGTAGTTGGGAAATTCTTGATTAACGTTTCTGGTTCGCCCGACAAGCTACTTTTCAGGTAATGAAGTTTTTGTACAGGTGATAATGTTTTATTGCTTATAATTAAAGAAACAAACATGTCATAAAATGTTTGCCAGTCTTTGTAATTTCCTGAAAATGACGGTAGATGAATCGTGGGAAGCTTAGCTTCGAAACTGGAACCGGAATGTGATAGTACGGAAACCTCTCTAGTTTCCGGGGTCGTTGCTCTTATCTTGTACAAATTCTCTTTAATTAGGCTTTTATAAGATATATATTTATCTTCAAATACTTCATACCAATCTTCTGTGAAATACGGTTTCGATTCTTTATCCTCATCATTGACTTGAACAATTATATTTTTATGTCCTTTTTTGAAATCCATCCAATACTCTTCTATTTTTTCTAGTTTTGTTTCTATGTAGGGTAGTTTCATCCTCTCTTTTGACGTCTTTTTGAAATTGCTCTCAGCTTTAAATAATTTATCTATCAAATCTTTTTGCATGACGAATAATTGATTGAGAGACTCCATATTTTTTGACAAATAATGTATTCTAAATACTTAATAAATTTTTCTTTTTATGAAATTTATTGTGACTGAATTATTGTTGACAATTTTTACAAGTCAATGATGACTGAATTAAAATTCTCTAAGTGTTTGTAACTTCAACAAAATTTTACAAGTCTTCGGCACTATTATTGAAAATTTTCTAAGTGTTTGGTTTCAACAAAATTTTACAAGTCCTCAACACAATTATTGCAAAATTTTCTAAGTGTTTTGAATTTGGTTTAATTTTTCTAAGTCTTTTTACTTTATTTAACTTTCACTTTACTTACAGTTTTGTTGGACTTATTACACTTTGCACTTTTTCACTTTATTCCCGAGTTTTCGGCACCATATGTTAAATCACAACACAACACTCAATGACCACTATTTTATTTATAAGACAAGGAAGGATAAATTTTACAAAGATACACTAACATATTTAAATAGACAAAACAATACCTCTTTTCTAAAATGTATAACGCCCTCTAGTTGCGACAATAGTTATCGTAATAACTCATAGTAAATCTTAACTCGCGGTAAGAATAAAAATGGTTCAGTGACATCTATTGGTAGCGGAAAACATCTCAATACTAAACAGTTGGTTATAATGAACTGAAGGTAACGAGGGATCACACACTCACCTTGTATATCTTTAAAATATTTAGAGGAAAGATAGAAAATGCGGATATATTAAAGAAGTTGGGTATGTGTGTTCCAGACAGATACGTATGGAGGCGTCGCCGGCCTCAATTGCTGTCGATACCGTGTGCGCGCACCAATTTACTGATGGAGGCACCGTTGACGTGCACGCTTCGCATTCTCTACCTCATATCTATGGAAGCAGACCTATTCTTCTGTGCTCTGAGTGAATTCACCAGGATAGCATTAGCTATCATATGTAACAAAATTTAACATTATTTTAGTCTAAGTTTGGCTTCACTATTGCATTGGGGAAACCTGTAAAAATAGTTTAAAGCTATGGAAATAAATAATAATAATAAATAGTTTGGGTAATGTTGTTCAATATGTAAAGAAATGCAGGTAAAGTACTCATTTTACGCGTAAATAGAGATATTGCGTTTTTTCGACAATTATGAGAATGCGTCATTTTTGTGATCAAAATGTTAATTTTTGAGCAGTCCTTGGTAACTTTGCGCTATCGCCTACTGGCAACATAGACGGTATGACATCATGGTAGTGTAGGTGTCTATGGTGTAGGTATTATCTTATCTCTGGTATTATCTATGATCATGGTGGTGCTGACCACAGACTGCTGTCATCGTTAGCTGTGACATTTATGTGAATTTTGTTCTATTGGTCTGGATTGGTCGTCATACGATTTTACGACGAATCTCGTTCCCTTGTAATGAGCTGGACCATTTCTAAGTAATTGATTTTTATATACCTATAGTTATGCCACCATGGATATTGATTAAATAAATTTTAATTATCCATTTATAAATAGTAAACAGTTGATCTGTTATCATTTGTCCTAAATCCCATGCTTTAGTTTACTTCAATCACGGCAACTATCAGTGATAAACATTAGCTTCGGGAATTGTGATGGAAACTTACTTGAAATCAACAACCAAGCGGAAAAAGTCAACCGTGGAGGGCTATAAATGAATTAAATAGTGCATCGAGCAGGATAATACGGGAAGCGGACTGGTTGATCGTCGCTAGACGTCTTTAATGCGCGCGTGACGGTGTCATGAGCACGAACATCAAACGGCGTGGAGCTAGCGGTTCCAGTTGTTCAGTGCCTGGAGTGCCCGCCCTCGTGAACGCACCCACCGCCATGTCTGCTGACCTAGCGTCTTTGTTCGAGTGTCCAGTGTGTTTCGACTATGTCTTGCCCCCCATACTGCAGTGCCAGAGCGGGCACCTCGTATGCTCCAGTTGCCGGCCCAAGCTGTCTTGCTGCCCGACCTGTCGTGGTCCGCTCGGCAATATACGCAACCTCGCCATGGAGAAAGTCGCCAGCAATGTGATGTTCCCTTGTAAACATTCTAACACTGGCTGCACGGTCACTCTGGTGCACACAGAAAAAGCTGAACATGAGGAAGCTTGTGAGTTCAGACCATACTCCTGTCCGTGTCCAGGAGCATCCTGCAAATGGCAAGGAGGGCTTGACCAGGTGATGCCACACCTTATGATGTCTCACAAAAGCATCACCACTCTACAAGGAGAAGATATTGTATTCCTGGCGACAGACATAAATCTTCCAGGTGCTGTAGACTGGGTTATGATGCAGTCATGCTTTAATCACCATTTTATGTTAGTACTAGAGAAACAAGAGAAGTTTGACGGACACCAGCAATTCTTTGCCATTGTACAGCTCATAGGTTCACGGAAGGAAGCTGAAAATTTTGCATACAGATTGGAGCTGAATGGTCATCGTCGGCGACTGACATGGGAGGCGATGCCACGCTCCATCCATGAAGGAGTCTCATCTGCAATCATGAATTCTGATTGTCTTGTCTTTGACACATCACTTGCTCAACTGTTTGCTGACAATGGAAACCTGGGGATCAATGTGACAATATCCATTGCCTAATAAATTTAATTACCACATTGTTAAATGTTAACAGTTACTTTCATTGGCTGTCAAGGATAATTTAATTACGATTTTCATGCCAATGAGAAATTCAAATAAAAAAATATGCACAATTAATATTTATTATAAACATTGTGGAGTGAAGATCTCTTGGTGTAGGAGCTCCGCTGACATGAACTGATGTTTTAATCAAAGTAAGCCAAAAAAAAAAACAATGTTATGATTCTTCATTATTTTATAATTGTGTGTTCAACTTATAGTATAAGTAGCTGATGTTAAAATTATCCAAGTGAATTATTCACTTTAGCATGGCCTCATGAAAATAAATTATAATAATAAATGTGACATCTCTAATGAGAAAGTGATTATTTAATTCCAAAATAAATGAACAAATAATTTTTTAACACTTAATATTATAATCATTTGTATATAAATGCATGGAAAGAAAAATACTTTTTTTATATTAGGATTTGAAGCAACTGTGTGATGTTGCTTTGTGAAATTTTGTGTGCTGGTTTCAACTAAATTAAAAGGTCACAATGACTGAATAATTAAGTTAATATGAAATATCTAATAACAGAAATTATAAATATTTTAGCACCTGATAAAAGTACCATACTTCTCCTCAACTTTATTGTCTTATAAAGTATTTATTGAACCATGGTATATGGGTGGTATATATATGAATTTTTTTACACAGACTCTCAATAAAAATTATATTTCTAAGCAGTAACATATTTTTGTATATAAATAAACATCTTCGACTACTTAAAATTTATAAGTACTACCCCATTGAAGTACTATGTACTAGAGCAGCTATTACGAACAAAAATTGTGCTCCACTTGAAACTGCGGGCCTGTTAATACATTGGAACTTACTCACAGGCACAGACTGTCAATGTGAGTGTATGGACTCCAATGCATATTTCAAACAATCTGGTTGAGATGTCATCTCTAGTACATAGTACATAAAAGCTCAATGGTACACCTTTGTTCATTATCAGACTTGCCATGTTTTTGAATTGATTTATTATTTATTAAATTTCCAAAGATGCCTTAGTATGGGAGGATGCCATATATTCAGAAATAATAAAATAAAATACGGGGGTACAATTTCACACTGCAAATTAAATTTCAAAAAAATTATACATTAATTTGATTGTAGAATGGTCATCACACTTAATGTTTCAAGATTTATTTAAATATTTTGTAAGTTATATAGTCTAATATAAAAATAAAGCCAGTCGCGTGTATAATAATTGATTTGTTTTCTTTTAAAATTATATTTTACCGAAAATTGGAACAGATAGAGCACATTTACCTAAATATCAAGTGAGAAAGTTACATGGAATTAAATTTACCATATGTCCCAGTTTAACCATTATGCCCTAAATTTTAACATTGGCCCTAACTGGATTGATAATTTTGCTCATTGGTTTATTGTGTGTGTTTGATGTTAAATCTTTGAGAAACTTAAATCTATGATTCTCTCTGAACTTAAACTCTAGAATTACAGCTGCTCAAACTCCTGTCCCAGATTAGAGCTTTATTATTATGGTAAGCAATATAGAATGTAACCTCTCTAAAATCCTATAGCCTTATTAGTACTTTAACTGTTGTAAAATAATATTTTTTTAGGATTACATCAAAAGTACATAATTAATTAATTAATATCTGGGTGACCCAGCTCCGCTCGGTGTCTTACAATAAAGGATAAACACCCATCTAGGTAAATTAAGAATGTAAAACATTAACTAAATACAAAGTTTCATCCAAATCCTTGGAGCCGTTACCGAGAAACCAATTATTTTGTAAATTGATTTTGTGGATAGAAACATAAAAATTTGGCAAAATAATTATTTTAGTATCCAATAAAATTAATAAGATGATTATATATAAGTAGGGCACATTAACATATTTCTCAAATTATTTTACTATGTATTACTTACATACAGTTTTGGTTTATTATTTGTAAAAAAATATATCGGATATTTGTAGGGTAGCGACGTAGCGATTATATATTTATAATACATCATCATGTAAGTAAATAGAAATTCAATTATATATTTTACCGTCAACACTATCTATCTATTCGTACAAATTAAGTTTATTTAAAAGAAAACTCAAGCTTATCTTTATATTTTCTATAATGTTCCAAACCGTAATAATTTGTTATCTATAATTAGTTTAAATTTAGGCAACGGTATTTACATACTTCTGTTAGTATAAAAATGCTTTTGTATGTAATAAAAGTGATGTTACTTAATTTGTAACAATTATTGTTCATCGGTAAGTTATGCTGCATGTTGGTGTAGGATACGTGGCTAGTTACCTTATTCAATAACTGCGTTGTCACCGGCCGCGACAGCCTATTTATTTATAGTAAATGTCGTATATCTAAGTTATTTTACTTTATGAAAGTATGTAGTTGAAATAAATTTTTGGTAATGTACCTAATGGCATTTTTGTACTTCAGCCTTGCTATTGAATTAAGTAGGTATATTAATTTAAATTTTTTGCTTTATATTTATATGATTTTCAGGCAGAATGGTTCGATCAGAGCATCATTTATTAGGTTAAAATTTTGTGATTTTCTTCTTTGGCACTAATCCAATATTTGTATTGTAAATGTAGATAATTCATTTTGGACCATAAACAACTTGTTAATAAAAAGTAAAGTGCCGCCTATCGGATTCTTACATAGCTATGAACCATCGCCATTACACGATCACTAACAGACACCTACAAGATTTTTATATGTGTCTAAAATGTCGTCCCCGTGGAATTTCGTAAACGGCGATGGGGACAAAGGCAAAGTGTGCGATGCGTGCGCGCGGTACTGGGCATTGCTACTTTCGCTTATTTTATTTGCGCGGAACCCTAACTCTTATTCTAAAATAAAAGTAGCCTAATTTACTCTTTATAACATCAGCTATTTGCCAGTGAAAGTCCCGTCAAAATTGGTCCGACCGAACCGTTTATTTTAGATTAACCAGAAGCTTGTTAGACAGACCAAACATTATTAATTGTTTTTTTTTGTTGTTGTTTTATGTACCGTTTTCATATACATTTTACCCGCCACGTCCATCCTCTCTAGCGGCAACTCAAGCCTAGGTCCGTTCCTTCGGTGTGGAGCCCTTGAGTCTAGCAGCCGCTCGCGCGATACATGTGACACTGCACTTGCATTTATTAGCAACCAATAGACACCATTACACTGCACCACACACTCGTGCACACCACACAGTTACATAGGTTCTGTAAGGGACCTTTTTTCTTTTTTTTATACTTACACATGTTCCTTCCTTTCCCCCCAGGAGGCAGAAACATATATCTATGTATAGTTAGTTACAGATAGGGAAATTAGCCACTTCGCGACCTAATTGCAACTACGGCAACGGCCCAAGCCGCGGTTCGGCTACATCGGCATCCTTGCGCATGTTGCCACGCGTTCGCGACTGAGTACCTTCAGCTCTCACTCCCAAACCACAGTGAAGCTGTAAATGCCGTCTGAGGCTCCATGGCTCTTATGGCTAACAGTATAGTAGATTTAAAAAATTATTTATTAACTTCAATGATTTTGAGGAGTTTCGTGGTGTAACTTCAAAGTTGAAGGTTCAATGCTCAATGAAATTAAAACGGGACCACCTTTGAAGTATCCCCTATGAAACAAAAAAGACTCATCTAAATCGGTTCATAAACAAAAAAGTTATGGCTGTACATCCATAAAAAATATACATTCGAATTGAGGAACCTACAGTCTTCTTTTAAAGTGGGTTAAAAAGCTGTTGTTTTGTTATTACGAACAGATACTTCAATTTTATTATTTGTATAGACAGATATTATCTCAATCTCATCTGTTGTTAAGAGATAACGATATTAAAGATAAAAATCACGCTGCGAGTAGCTGGTTGGCTTTCAAAATGCAGCTGATAAAAAGATCATTTTCACAGCAAATGTTAAAAAATCCACCCTTACTAATATAAATATTAATTTATTTAGTTCTTAGACACATAATATTAACAGTTTATAGTAATATGCTTAAACAAATACTAATTTACTAAATTAAACTAGACATGAATATTTCCGCAAGTACTTCGAGTTTCGTCAGACTATCACTGAAAATGTCACTCTCCTGAGACAGAAGATTTCAAAGTGCGTAAATTAGTGCGCAAATGTTCATAATAAATCACAATGTTAAAGGATTGCGCTTCTACCTTAGTAATGAAGGTTCTAATGAATTCTCTCTTTGTATATATTTCGAGTACATTATGAATGGACGAAGGATAGGGAAACTATAGAAATGCGTTCTATCTCATTCTCTCACAGTCTGAAACATATATATACATTTATAGCTATCTCTTTTTCCTTGCACATTTTCGTTTCATAAAATCCAATTCACACCGTTCTAAAAGAAGTCACACTTCAAAAACTAAATTTAAAACTCACAAAAGCGAACAGACAAGAAATACATGTTTCTTCTAGTCATCTATCTATTTAGTCTCTGTATGTTATCTTTTTTTAATCTATCATGATTATTTAGGTAACTTTCCACAAAACGTCTGACATATGCCCAACAAGTTCAGCTATCAGCGATTTGAGATGTGGGCAACAAATACTTTTCTGTTTTCGACAAGATTCTAGTCCTATATCATCTCGTGCGTTCATGTTTCTTCACGATGTTTTCCTTCACCGTCTGATTGGTGTTATCCATTCGTAAAAACTTGATAAGTAAGATTTTGTCAAAGATCAGCACAATGTTAATACTAGAAATAGAGATAAATTAGTCGTACCGTGTTTTAGACTAAGTAAGTCAAATAAAAGTTTTTTAGGTAATAGTGTCAGGTTTTAATTTACCGAAGCACATTACTGATTACTGATTTACCGGACAACAAGTTCAAGGACCATGTTCAGCTGGTTCTAATGTCCAAAGGTTTATTGTAGGGTGGATCATTATGTGAATGATAGTGATGTCTGGAAGTGACTCCCTCTTAGTGCACCCACTAAATTATTTACTGTTTTGTATTAAAACTTTTGTAAAGTTGGTAAATAGATAAACCCGATGAAGTTTCTTACCGGTTCTTCTCGATGTCCGGATATTTTCCGAACCGGCGCAGTACCTAGCTAATGTTTTGACATTCATATGGCCTAAATTGAATAAAGCTTTTTTTTTTAATTAATTAATTACATTACAGTTAGCAAGATTTACGCGAATTCCGAATAAATTCGAAGCTACATAATAATTATATTCGAACCTGCTAAAATAGATGACATTCCACTGTTATTAAATAATAATATCTGCGCGACTAAACTGCGAAATTAAAACATTATCGATACAAATAAATAAAATTGAAGTGTCTGTTTGTAATAACAACTTCTTACTAACTGCATATATAAGTATAAAAGGTATATATAACAAAAACAAATTTTCGTCCGTTTGTACCGGCTTATCTCCGAAACGGTTGGACCTATTTTGACTGGACTTGCACTAAGTTTATGTTATAAAGAGTAAATAACTTAAGCTACTTTTATTTTGGAAAAATAATTAGGTTTTCACACAAATAAAGACACTAAAGTAGCAATGCCCAGTACCGCGCGCATTTCCCTTGATCGCCATCACTGAATACAAAAACTCCACGCAGACGAAGTCGCAGGCACAACTAGTTTATTATAAAGATGTATAGTTTGTAAGTAGTTATCTCCGTAGCTACTGATACGATTCCAAAAAATATTTAAGTTATTAGACTACTTTAATTATAGAAAAAAAAATTAGGGTCCCGCTCAAATAAAAAAAATGGTAAAATCAATTCGGCGCTGAAATGGCTTAAAATAATCTACTACATAATTGTAGACGTTAAAAAGAACTACAAAAAAAGTCAGCAAGACTATATCTCTATTTTCTAAGAAACACCTACAATAAATCATTTTGTCCTTAAAATAACCTGGAGCAGGGAGCAAGAATCATGCGTGTGCCCCATCGATGGCATTCCGTAGTCCACGTGAGCGAAGCCGTGGGAACAGCTAGTCTTTAATATAACCGGTAGGCGATCGACGTAGGTAGAGGCAGGATCACAATACTGACGGCATTCTGTAACCCACGCGAGCGGAGCGGCGGGCACAGCTAGTAAATAATATAACAAATCGATTCTCCTACCCATTTTATTATCCTCATTTAATTAATTATAAATATTTCATTCTGATAAATAACTTTATACAATAACAAGGTGATTAGCACCAAACAATAATTTTGGCTAAATTGAAATCTATAGAACACAGGTACGTAAGCTTAAGTAGATTTTCCACTGCTTTGTGGTTGCAGAGGTGAAGGCAGAAGGCACACGGCAGTTGGTGAATCACCATCATCTAAAATAGACGCAGTTTTATCACCATCCGCTCCTTTAGACAGAAGTGAACTAAAAGGATCATCATTTCTGTGGACAACTTCAAAAGGATCCGTTCCCCTCATCTTCGAATCGACTAAACTAAACTCATCAAAAGTTTCTAACATTGTGCTGTATGGGTCTTTCGACGTGTTCGGTGCAAATGGATCGAAAACCTTCAAACATTCAGGACTGAAAGGGTCCTTCAAGCCGGGTTTAGGGGCGTCCTCGGCAACGCTGTTCTCACCGCTCAGATCCGATAAATCGATATCGTAGTTGATATTGTTCAGCCCGGGAGCAAGGTTATCGCTTCCGAACTCGTCAGGAGTCAGAAGCTCATCGACTGACCTCGAATCGAAAGGCGTGAAACCCAAAGGAGACGGCGTCAGAAGTTCCATGGAGCTGGTCTGCTTCAATTCCCAATTTCGGTCAAGATTTTCCGGCGATTTCGACGGCGACTGCTTCTCTATCACTTCAAAGCCCAATATGTTAAGTTTCTCTAAATTTTCCTCTTGAATCGTGACCGTTGGTTCAATCTGTTGCGGTTTCGCTGTTTCGGAAAGTGGTTCAGGAGGTACGCTGGCACGTTCAGCACTTGGTTCTAAGTCGATGAGAGGGGTCGTGCTGATGTCCTGGAATTTTCCGATACGTGGAAGCTCTCGTCGCGGTTTTATGTGCAGGGGTGTTTTGGAGAGAACGTCTTCAACCTTTTTAGCGATTTGCTCCTGTAGAAAGAACGTAACTTTGTTACATATACTACATTTTGACGTGTATTTATAACTAGGTGTACACCTCGCCTTCACCCGTGTTGCCTATGACACTTCCCGCAAGTACAAATCATTTTAATTGTTCATTATCTCCTAAACTATATGTCCAAATAATATATTCTAATGGACAATATTTAACTTCATTAAATTGTCTTTATTATGAAGTAACTTTTGCTCGTAAGGATTAATATGCCATGCCTAAAAATAATGCTAATAAATCAATTTTAAATTTTAAACAAATCAATTCGCAAAATACCTTATTGTGGCTTATGTATAAGAGATAAGTATATGCTATTTCGGACTTTTTTTTAGATATATTAAGGACCAATATTTTTCAGAACATTATATTTACGTATCATTACCCATTACGCCAGCGCACGCGGATAAAGTGTTTGGGGTACAATTCCACTTCCGACTTACTTAACAAAAATCAATATTTAAAGCTAGCTAAGAGTTGTAGCCTAATGTTAACTTATATTAGCTTAAACTATTCTTCGTGAGTCTGGCTAACGTACAAAAAGAAGTTTTCGATTCCGGCTGGTAGTTCCAGAGTTCAGCGTGTTTAAACAAACAAGCAAAAAAAGCTTTACCGTTTTATTATATTGTTAGACCCGTGGGTAATAAAACATGCAGATGATTGACGTCAAGAAGTTTTATTCGAATTTTACACCGTTACAAATTTCACGTACTTACGACACTGTTATTTTTTTTCACTGTGGTTTCGCTTCCTGTTATCGCTTTGTAAATCAAAACTGAACTGCCTCGACACCACTCCTGAGCCGCTTAAATACCTACACTAAACGATCGCAGAAAAATCAGAATCATCGCTAACTTTCTCGACGTTTAGTTGCTATGCCTACTCGATGACGTAATCGAGGCGAGAATCCCTATACATGTGTGTGTAAACTGCATTATTTCGAAGTCCTGAGAAGGTTGTAGTTGCTTCGAGATATTTCGGGAACAGGATTTTCTATTTTTTTTCATCGGGTTGTAACAGGACATAACAATATTATAGTATATAGATTACCTCAAACGTAAGTGCATTGACAGCCAACTTTTCAGCTTCCTTGATAATTTCCAGCGCCTGTGCGTGCAATGTGTCTATTTCAAGTTCCAGTTCTTCAGACTCGCGAGTCGCACCACACAAAGACAGAGCGGCAGCCTGCAGGAAGTATTCAAATAAATACAAAGTTCTCAACTTATACTATTATAAGACAAAGATAAAACATACCCAGGAACTGCCACCAATTGAGGCCGGCAACGCCATGTAGCAGTCGAATTCTTTCTTATCCATGTTCAAAGATTCCGCTGTCAAGTTTTCGATAAATGACACAGCGCAGCACTGGAAATGAAATGCATATATTTTCCACCACTCTTTGATATCATATAGAAACTTATAGTACTGAGACATGGTCGCTATCGATGGGCCTCATAAGAAAACTCAAAGGGCCATGGAGAAGCTCTCAGTTTCTCTGCGTGATCAAATCAGAAATGAGGCCCTAAGATGATCGTCAATAAGAAACACGTCAATTAACGCGGTGTCCGAGTTACTACTAAGCCTTCATTACTTTTACATGTAATACAAAGTATTTGTATTACCAAAAGCAATCACGCTAACATGATAAGCTTCAACTAAGGTCCCAACCTAGGCTATGCTATAGCTATGGCTATGCAATTTGAATCGAAACATAAAGTAATTGGTGGCGCATGTAGATTTATGAAATATACAAACGAATTTATATATAAAATTAAACATAATAGAAAATGAAGAAAGAATGTGTGCGTACTAGGGTACATTACGTGTGTGGAGTGCATTTATGAGTGTATGTATGAATGTGTGTCAAAGAAGTACCAAATCTTAGCTAGTGGTTAACATACTATCTTGAATAATTCTTTCGTTTGTTCGTAGGTAGATGTCCCTAGACGTTACAAGACTCCTTAAACTGTCGTTATAGGGAATTATCAATATGTAACATATTTCCTCTCGCTTTCCTGAAATCCGTGGGTGGTTTCTTGGAAAGGGACGGAAGTGTGTAACAGGAAGTCATGGAAGTGCGCGCTATTTTTTTATATTTGACCGTCAGGTGGTACCAACCCATTTTCCGAGAGGTTGGTACTGTCAACCAACTGTACGTAAGGATTATGTCAAGAAAAAGAAAAAGAAATAGATAAGGAGAGCGCATCAGCTGTGCGCTTAACCCACAATGTTGTGTATAAAGTATGCTGTTATTAAACTAATTTATATGTGTAAACTAAATTAAGTCAGATGCGACCGCTGTAAGGGCTCCCTAGTTTTTTTTTCTCCTATATACTCACAAGGTTAGTGAAATAGTAACCACCCTCGCCGGTCATCAGCCGCTGCGCGTTGCAGAAACGGGTCACGAAGTTTATGTTGCTCACCAAACGGGGCGGATTCGCTTTCAAAACCTGAACCATCAATAATAATAACCTTTATCCTCAGACATTGACAGGTCTAGTCGCGCATTCGAAGTAAGCTCTACACTATTGACCCAAGATGACCTAAGATATCAATATATGTGTGTGTATATCTGTTTAGTTATTTGCTATAATACAAGCTTTGTTTAGTTTGGCACTAAATGGACGTGTGTGAAATTATGTCCCCATATTAATATATAGTCATTTAAGTCATTACTTTTCGTCGAATATCTGCGCGCGTTGGGCAGTTATTTGGCTGCTGTTTTTTTTCTTCAAAAGTAGGTTCGAATAGACGGTGATTCTCCAAATGTAAGGTCGATACTAGAAAACCAAGCACTAGTAGATTTTTTAAATTAAAAAAAATGTCGGTTTTGTAATAATTTTCTAAATTTTATATCTTGGGCGACCCATAAATCTTGAACATGATACATGAACTATCTAAACTGAAACCCGCCTCAGCCTTGTCTATTTTCGAAATCCGCTCATATCTAGTTTCTGAAATAGAAGCCTGGAAAACAGCTCAAATCTTCTTCAGCTTCTATTCTTTTGATATATGCCCAAAGACATCCATTCAGTATTTGAAAAATTGCTATATTCAAATAACATAACTGTTATGTAATGGTACATTTATATTTGTATATTGGCAACACTGCTTCAGTTAAGTAAAAAGAACGTTATGTGTGTGGCAACTCTTTCGAGAATCTGCATGTGTTATAAATCTTTTCATAAAATAAAAGTAAATTAGTTTAAGTAGTCGCTCTTGTCTTGCACCTTAGCAATAATTTTCGAGCGTTTGTATGTCTATTTCTTTGTCACACTCTGTAGCCCAAACGGCTTGATGGATTTTAGGATACGAGGTGTCGTTAGATTCGTCTTAATTGTGGGAGTGACATAGGCTGTATAAAGTACGACGTATGGGAATCAAATAAAATAGAAAAATAAAGTTTTCTAGTCAAGTATTTTCTGTCGCTGTCGGGTTTTTTGTTTCCTTTTTAATAAGAGTCTTTTATGATATCTTCACAATGTATAAAAAAGATACAATTAATTAGACAAGTTTAAATAGTACAGACTGTGAATATGAGTGCCGGGAGTAGATCATCTGCACTAGCACGTGCGGCGCCACTGAGACGCAACACGTGGCGGCAACAGCGACGAGCGCGAGCCAGCTTCCCCCCCGGCGACCGCGCGCTGTCCATCTCCAACAACTCTATCAACCATCCATAGATTTAATATAATATATCGATCGGCAACTCGAAAGAGAACGAGCATAGTATACGCTTATGTTAGAACGAGACAGGGATACGAGACCATTTTCGTATGTGCTATCGTCTAAGTAAATTTTTTCTTTTTTACTCTAAATAGGCTTGCGTTTAACCACTACCTCGCCTGATTGTAAGTGGTGATGTGGAGCATGTTTACCTAGAAGGTACCTATTAACTCGTGACTTGGTTTAGTAAACGTGATTGTGGTTACGTGTACTTCATCTGCATCTACGCTTATAACAAAGAAAATCAACAAAATAATACGCTCACTACAGTGTGTACCGTTTTTAGTCTCGTCTTATTCAATTTGTTGCCTATCTATACTGTACTAGATCTGTGGAAACATATCTCAGACGCAAGATATATCGATACTCAAAACTAGAGATGTAAGCGTGTGAATTAAATGGCGATAAATAAATAATAAAGCTACAGAGAAAAGAGGAAAAGAGAGACTTCAGGATCACCGAAAATACCACCACAAAAGAAAGTCAACGCGAAAGTCAATGCGGGCGATACCGAAACTACATTGTCCACCTCGAAAAACGCACCCTCCAAAACTGTGACAAAGGAAATAAATATACCAAATATACTGAACTATGTAGAGCGCGGGAGATCGGCTTCATTATCAAATCTCTCAAAAAACTAATATGTGACACCCGGACCCAAACAACCCCAACAACCACATTACCAAACACAACACTCTTATATTGCACCCCAAGCCGGCTTGTCACCGTGGGGGAAGAAGACAAACACCCTCCATCTAAATCAAATCATCATAATTCCAAACACCCTAAAGCAAACCAATCTAGAAAAAATATGCACAAAAAGAAAACAATACAGATAAAACAAGATAAAAATATCACTGAACATATACATGTCTGCACACTGAATACGCGGACATTAAGAACAGAAGAGAGTCTAAAAGAACTAGAAATAGCCATATCCAACATAATGGGCATCAGCGAGATGAGAAGGCCTGGAGAAGGGATAGAAGAGAGGAACGATTATATTATGTTTCATAAAGGAGAACACACCGGACAAAGAGGAGTGGGTTTCCTTATTAAGTCTAAACTGAAGAAGAACATTATGGGATTTGAAGGAGTTTCTGACAGAATAGCGGTAGTTCATTTAACATTTCCGGGTTATAAGAAAAACTGGGCTATTTTTCAAATATATGCCCCAACAGAACAAGCGGGGAAATCAGACATAGAATACTTCTATGAAAGTATCTCAGAAGCAATAAAACCACACTACAACCGCAACATAATAATCATGGGCGACTTTAACGCACAGGTTGGTGAAAGGCAAATTGGAGAAGAATCCTCAATCGGGAAGTTTGGGCATGGCAAAAGAAGCCAAAATGGACAGAAACTAATAGAATTCATGATGGAAAATAATCTTAGTTTAATGAACTCACGTTTCTACAAAAAAACTAAAAGCAAATGGACGTGGTCCTCCCCAGGTGCAAAGTTCAAAACTGAAATTGTTTTTATTATAACAAACAAAGCAAGCTCGTTCACAGACATCAACATAGTTAAAAACCTCAACTTTATCACAGACCACCGTATAGTAAGAAGCTGCCTAAGCCTTAACCAACCCAAAAGATCCCGGAAAAACCTAAAAAATAATAATGAGCTGTATCAAATATCAGAACACAGCCATTCCACTAATTCCCGCACAACAGAATCACTCAATGAAATTATTACCTCCGACGTAGAAACTGGGATTAAATACAGGAGATTACAAAACAAATTGAAAGAGATGCTAGTCAGCAAACCCAGAACCAAAGAAAGCTATTTAAGTAAAGAGACACTAGAACTATTAGACGAAAGAAGAACACTAATATCAAATAAAAGGGACAAAGAAAGACGCCAAAAAATTGCAAACCTTAGCAAGCAAATTAAGGAGAATATGAGAAAAGACCGCAAGAAGAAAAGAAATAGAGTTTTGGAAGAAAATATAAAAAGAACAGGAGGAACAAAAAAGGCTATGAAACTACTAAGCGAACATGGGAAAGAATGGATACTGAAACTAAAGCAACGCGAATCTCACTTAACTAATCGACTCTCAATACAGAAACTAGCTACGGACTATTGCCGCCTATTGTATTCTGACAAATTCGACTCAGGGTTAGCCACAATTCAGGAAGTAAACGAAGCAAAAGAAAACAAAATAGACGAAGTGCCAGAAATCCTTGCCTCTGAGGTAACCAAAGCAATAAAATCCCAAAAACTAGAGAAAGCCCCAGGGCCAGACAAGATACCTAATGAAATGCTCAAGGGAACCTTAGAGGAAATCAGTCCTGTGCTGGCAAAACTTTTCAATGAAATTTTACAAATAAGGCAAATTACAGAAGAATGGACCGTGTGTCACATAATTCTACTACACAAAAAAGGCTCTAGAGACGAGATTGGGAACTATAGGCCAATTTCTCTAATATCTAACATATATAAAGTATTTGCTAAAGTGATCCTGGAAAGAATATCATTAACACTAAACGAAAGCCAACCCGTAGAACAGGCAGGTTTCAGAAAAGACTTCAGCACAATAGATCACATTCACACAATAAAACAGTTGATACAGAAGTATAACGAATACAATAAACAATTCTACTTGGGGTTTATAGATTACTCAAAGGCATTCGACAGCCTCAGGCACCAATATATATGGCGGAGCCTTGAACATCAAGGAGTTCAGAGCAACTATATAGAAATACTCAAGAGTATATACAAATCTAGCAAGGCCAGTATTAAACTAGAATCGACAGGAGGATCATTTCCTATCAAAAAGGGTGTACGTCAAGGCGATCCTCTCTCCCCTACGCTATTTAACGCCGTACTCGAGTACATCTTTAGACAGCTAAACGGGGACCAGTTAGGTCTGAACATTAATGGAGCTCGCCTAAACCACCTAAGATTTGCCGACGATCTGGTGCTTCTTGAAGAGAATCCAGCAGTAATAGAACAAATGATGCAGAGCCTAGCAAATATAAGTAGAGAAGTTGGTCTGGAAATCAATGCCACCAAAACAAAATTAATGTCAAACTCAAAGAAAATAAACGTTGTGGTAGATGGCAACAAGATTGAATATGTCAAAGAATATATTTACTTAGGACAGATAATATCCCCTTCAGATGAAATGACAAAGGAAATAAACAGGCGAATAGCCCAAGGATGGAGAAAATACTGGTCACTGAAGGAAATAGTGAAGAGTAAGGATTTAGGCAACTTCATAAAAAAAAAACATTCGAGACCTGTATTCTGCCAGTTCTTACTTATGGCTGTGAAACCTGGTCAACAACACTTCACCACAAGGAAAGGCTAACAAAATGTCAACGTGCCATGGAAAGAAGTATGCTAGGGTTAAAAATCAAAGACAGAGTCAGGAACGTAGACATAAGAACAAGAACAAAACTCACAGATATTCTTACCCGTATAGACGTCCAAAAATGGAGATGGGCTGGACATTTGCTACGCCACCCCATTAACAAATGGAGCAAGCAAATAACCCTCTGGCAACCAAGAGACGGCAAAAGAGGTAGGGGTCGCCAAGTCAGGAGATGGGAAGATGACTTGAAACAGACAGCAGGACCATTCTGGATGAGAGTGGCAAGGGACAGAATACACTGGAAGGAATTGGAGGAGGCCTATGCCAAAAGGCACACCGAACTTAGGGACCTCTTGTAACCCTATGTTTAGGAATAAAGGCTATTATTATTATATTATTATAAATAAAAAAATCAACCCAACTGGTAAGTCGAGCAAATCTTTTAAGCAATGACCGATCGAAGATTCGGTTTCGGCCAGATTTTCTGTCTTAGCAAAATTCGTCCGAAACTTAATATTACTGAAATGTCGTGTGTATGTTTACACTCTTGTGAAGAATATTGTAAACACAATAAAAATTTGAAATACTCAATAAGGAGTCTGAACTTTATATCTAGGTTTTCCTTCAAGAGCAATGCCCGGTTTCTGAGGTACTTTTATCTGTAGTTTATCTGTTCGATAACGCTATTGGTTCATTTACTCAAAAATTGCGTTTCTGAAGCATCATACGATAAACTTCAGATAAAATTGGTTCAACTTAACGAACCGAAATGAAGTGTTTATCTATTCGATTATTGTTTGACGTCTGATCTGACAAATACAGACAGTAGACATCCGATATATCCAGATCAACAAAAATTATAATTTCGAAGTTTTTATTTCTGTGAAATTGAAATAAGATTTTGGTTAAATTTTTTAGTACGCATATTCATTTTAAATATTTTACTTCTAATTATTATAAGTAAACAATTAAGTTATATTTATACTATGTACGATATATTTTGTTCAGTAGTAAAAACAGAATATATACATTTACTATGAGTTTCGTTATGGTTCCATCTAGCGACAGTTTATTGAACTACTTATTGAATAGATCGTTTTCGAACAGTCACAAATGTATTCAGAAAAAAATAATGAGATAAACTTAGTTTAAGTTACAATTATCTTAATGGAATCAATAGCTTTGTAGGCCCGGCTAAAAACTCGTGCTATAGTATTTTACTATAGCCTATGCTGAGCCGAGGTCCGTTTTGATGTTGTGCGCGCCATTTGTTTGGCAACGTTGCAATATTATAAATTAAATTATTAATATTTCAATATATTATAATCTTGTGTTTTAATGTGTTGTGTTAATTATGTCAGTGTTTTCAACATCAAAAAAATTTTCTTTCTTTTTTTCTTTGTAATGAGCAGTTAATTGGGAACTTCAAAAACCGAGCAAAGTCTTAAAAAAAAAAAAAAAAATTAACATGTCGAATATCAACATTAGCATATGACAGGGACCTTGTTATGCGATCCACCCTAAGTGCAATAACTGGTCGTCATAAGCTACCCGTCGAACACGTGAATGCTTTTTATCGCTGTCATTGTTCGGTCGCCTGGATGTCAGTTATAGCACTAACAAACACTCGACAGTTACTTTGCAAAACAATCTATACTATCGGTTTTTTCAAATAATGTTTAATGGACACTACCATCAATAGACTGGCAACATTGCTCGCATTGAGCCATTGATCGCACCAGTGATTGCTGGAGTGCGACGATGTAATTTGGAAGCGCGCGTCGGGCAACACCGAATTGAAATGTCACACAGAGCAAAAAGGGAAAGTAATCTAACCTAACGCGATAACACGCCGGCGACGGTTTTTATACCGTAACTAATTCAACTCAAGATAGAATAGTAGTGAACAGATGAACTAAGACATTAAGGCTACCTGTCCACTGTAGCGGAGCGGAGCTGTGAAAATTTCGACCAATAGAATTGCATGTCTAGATTTTCATGGATCTCTATTGGTCGAAAGATTCACAGCTCCGCTCCCGCTTCAATGGACAAGCAGCCTAAGGGGGCGTTCAAGTATTACACAACGCAATTTTTGAATACTTTTGAGCCTACCTTCTCCCATGTAACGCGCCGTAACATTTTTCTGTCCATCTTTAAACATTACGTAACACCCAGTCAGCAAGTCTGAATGAAAGCTTTTATAGGCTAAAAACAGCTGATGATGCAAATCTCCCTGTTTTGAGGACATTACAGTTTGAATTCACTTTAACAACACTGACTACAGACATACAGTCGAGGGATTCCCCGTAAATAAAAACGAACATGGTTACCAACTTGGGAGAACAAAATAAAAATGACGTACAATACAATCAAAGGATTCCCCGTAAAACAAACAAAAAGGGTTGCGATCTTGGGAAATTTTAATTGTCTAGTTTTTTATTTGAATTTAAAAAAATGTTACGTAACGCGTTGTTCGAACCCTCCCGCCTTTGTAACGCATCGTAACGTTTTACAAGACCCCCAAATTACGTTACGTAATACTTGAAAGGCCCATAAGGAACCATTTAGTGCGCATATCAAGCAACCAGCCCGTTCAGCTTCAGCAGCAACGTATCAGATACAAACTACCACGTTACAAATTCATCAGCTCAAAACGTCTAGTGGTGTTTTAGACACCAGCCATCATCTCTTCAGAATAAAATCACAAAACACTTGGACACTTACCGCTAATGGCCTTATAGAGGAGTTGGCGGCAAGTTGCGCTGTTCCTATCAAGTTTACATTCGAGATGTTTCTCGCCGACCCAGCTGAGCTGTTGTATACGTTCGGACATCGCTCTGTCGGCGCGTTCGTCGTCGGTACCGCTCGGTGAGAATACAACGGACGGTAACCTGGAACGGAAAGGACCATATCATCTCCGCTCCTACGGTACACAGGTGGAAAATGGTCCTGTAAACTAAGGAAGAATCAACAACTGTAGCTGTCTACCAATTGGAAGTCGGAGCGATCGCGATCGCTCTGAAACTACAACGACAACAACAGTCAAAAAAAGTGCAAACTAACGTCTGTTCAGTAATTTTAATCTTATAATTTGAAAATCTTTAAAAGGGCTATTTCAATTTATCGGTATATTAACAAAAAAAAACAAGAAAAGTTTCAAAAGTTTCCTGGTGTATTTTCGAAGTTCAAGGTCCAATGCCAATGAAAATAAAATGGGACCACACTTGAAGTGGTCTAATTTAGCGACTGTCTGTCGTGAAGTATGGGTCCTAGCGTTGTCCCTGGAGCAGCAGTGGGCTAGAGAGGTTGACCAGTCTCGGTTGTTTAACGGTTAGCTTTTCCATCACGGTTTGCAATTGTTGACAATGCAGATCCGCTTTCACAATCACCTTTGATTCTTCACTATCAAAGAGGGTCTCCGGCCGTCTACGGGATTTGTTTCTTAGGTAATAATTTCCAGAACGAAAACGTTGGAACCAGAAACGTACTGTACTTTCTTTTACAGTAGCTTCCCCATTTTGTGAAAACGATGTAAAAGAAAAATTGAATGGTACAAAAACTTTTTTTTTTACATGAAAAGGGGGCAAACGGGCAGTTGGCGCACCTGATGGAAAGTGATCATCGCCGCCCACAAACATCCGCACCACCAAAGGGGTCGCAGATGCGTTGCCGGCTATTTAGGGAAGTATAAGCTCTCTTCTTAAAAGTTACCAGGTCATAACGGCTCGGAAAGACCTCAGGCGACAGCTGGTTCCACAGAGTGGTTGTTGCGAGGCAGAAAGTGCCTTAAGAAACGCACTGTTGTGGAACGCTTGACATCGAGGTGGTGTGGATGGAATTCGCGATTCTGACGCGATGTCCGATGGTGAAACAAATGAATCACTAAATTCGAAACACAAATACACAAGCCTAAATTTGAATTTGGAATTCCTAACTATAGATATTTATGATCAAAGTGGTCAGTTCAACAAAACGCTAAATTCATACGTAAGAACCTAATATATACAATACATACCAATAAAGTTTTTGTATAGTAGAAAAAGTTCAATTATTTGTAATGAAGTCATCAAAAAATGATTTTTTGGCGCTTACATGGCTTACACTGGCTAAACCTTATGATATACATCAAAATAATGTTCTAAAGAATTGTAGTTCTTTAAAAAGCCTAGGGAAAAGTCCACGATGGCATATGTTTATTTCCTAAGGTTGACTCTCAGTAACCATTTTTATCTTCAACATAATAATTTAAAAATATTACGTTTATTAGCGAAGCTATTTTCACCAATTCAGTATAATTAATCTTTATCCAGATAGGTTTGATAGTTAACTTGAGCATTTAATGTAGATTAAAATTTTCTTTTACAGTTTTTCATTTACATGAATATCGTAGAAGATAAAACGAATGCAAAATTACGGGCGATCTAAGACATCGCTTTTAGATTTCGCTGCTGTAGGTATATTAAGTACTTACTCGTGTAAATATGTCATAGCGTGCTTCTCCACGAAGTCCATGAGGAGTTCCTTCGCATCCGAATCAATGTTGGCGAAGTGCGGAGAGGTGTCCATGTGCTTCATAAAACGCTGTTCAAATTACCAATAAATAGGAATAAATAAGAAATGAGTTTTTTTTTATCACGGCTGAGTGACGGCGATGTGACTGATTCTAAGCACAATACAATCTAACAAGCTAAATTATTAAAAAGGAAAGAAAAAAAACTTGAGTAACTTTTTTTTTAAATAATTCTAGCTTTTTATTTGATTTTCAGACGTCATACTTAAATATTATATAGCCTATGTCATTCCCACGACTAAAATTAATTTATCGACACCTCGTATACTAAATCCATCAAGCCGTATATATGTAGGCTACAGAGCGTGCCAAAGAACTCATTATATTAATACGTGAGAAGAAAACTTCGGACTCCTTTTTAAGCGTATTGTGTGCACGGAAGACTGTGAGATTTGGCATGGTTAAAGTATATATGAAGAAGGAGTGCAGAAAACTAAAATTTATCTATAATATCTGTTACTAATGTATGAAATTAAATAAATTATCCCAACCAGTGCCATTGAACTTAGCCACCCAAAATATTGACATTGTCACTCAATGAAAAGTGACAGCAAGTGATGTAGATAATATTGATTGTTTAGGCTTATACTGCAAATGTTAAACAGAAAATAGTCTATGATTAAAAAGTCGCTGTTCGAATTTCGATCATTAGGCGACCGCTAGTATACATACCTACATACATACGCTCGGAAAACATAACCCTCTATTTTCGCAGTCAGGTAAAAATAACAGCAGCCACCGAGCGACCTTTCGGTAGCAGCATGTATACTGGCTGGTCCCGAAATGTGACAAACAAAGAAATTCAAGGCAGATTCGAACCACCCCTTTCGCTCGCACCGTTTATTAGCTTCATATATAAATAATCGCTTTTTTAACCCCCCCCCCCCCCCCCCCCCCCCCCCCGTAAAAAGAGTTGTGTTATAAGTTTAAGATACACAATTACTGTGTCTGTCTGTGGCATCTTAGCTTACAAACGACTGAACCAATTCCGATAATTTTTTTTTTTGTTCGTTTGGAAGGTGACTCGATCAAGAATGTTCTTAGCTATGATTCAAGAATATCTGTTCAACCTTTTAAAAATTATCAGCTCTTTAATAATAAATAGATGTGATCATCTTCCACAGGTATGATTGAGTCGAGATTTGATATTCTGTTACTTCAATGATATTAGAAAAACCTTGACCTGATGCTGCATCGTCATCTGGAATCTGCAGGATACCTAACTCCTCGCCCGCTTACAGCAGAGATATAGTATTTGGGCTCATTGGAATGGTCTCAATGAATAGGATACTTGTGTCAGGGGTTTTACCTTGTAGCTTATATTATATTTATTTATCGAATAATGGCTATCTAGAATTATCTCAATAAATAGCTTACTTCTATCGGGGTTCATTAAATTTTCAACTTACCTTCTTATTTTATTTACTACCACATATAATAAATTAAATAACACAACATATCATCACGCCTGTATTCCTCGAAGGAATAGGCAGAAGTGTACTAATGTACACCCACAGTAATCGGGGACCATGCCAAACTCCGAGCTGGTACTGAAAGTTAAATAGAATAACCTAATAACACTTTGCTCGACCTGATAATCAAACCGATGACCTCGAGCATAGCAGTCGCGCTTAGGACCATTAGGCTAATGAGTTTTTACTTCAAGCAAATATCTTCTTTCGTTCACAAAACGATAAATAAATTTCAGAAACACTGACTTACCTGATACTGTCGCTGAACACGCTCCGACAACTCATCAACTGTCATGACATTGGCGCATTTGATCACGTCCATTATAAACGAGTGAACAAAGATGCGCGCGTCACGGTCCATTTGCGGGGAGTATGTCGGGAACCGGACACGGAAGTCGCTCTTCATGTTATTATTAACGAGGGCGGGGATTTTGAACTCGGGCGGCCGCTTCTCCGCGTGATGATCGTGATCATCTGTGATTAATTTTTTTTTTTTTAATTATTAAAGCGAAACCTTTTTGGAATCTTTAAGAGTAAAATTCCATAGTCAATCTCAGTGCACCATTTTACATGCAACTACATCAAGGAATCCAGGACAGAAAAATAAAGTATGTAAACCGAGAGAGATAGATGATAGCGATAGAATAACCCCATTGAAGTTGGTACCAACATTTGAGTTAATGTGTTGATGCTTCATGCACTCAAAAATGGAGCTGTGATAAAACAAGATAATAGTCTTCGTGGAGATTTTTTAATTCTAGTAATTTCGTTAGTACATAGACAACGTCCAGTCTCACCTGTACTGCTTTTCTTAAATACACTGAATTTCAGCAGATTCGCCTTCTTTAAGGTCTCGCTCTGCCGGTGCCGCTTCTCCTCGAACTTAGAAAATGAGGAGTGTGATGTTAACTTCAATCCGCGCTCTGGCTTCTTCGTGTCTTGCCTGGGAAGTGTTGCTGATGAGGCTTTTTCTACAAAAAATAAATTATCTACTATTCTAGCAATCTTACATTATATTTAAGTACCTATGTATTTTTTTTTTCAAGTTTTTGTAGGAACAAAACCCATGTTAATCTACACAGTATTCGTAATAACGTCGTACAAGTTCGGCCGAGATCGTCCTATGTGGCCGACATACGTTAGCGGAAGCGCGGTACTACAGACGATAACAGGGGCAGGTTGTGTAACGGGGAAGGGAAAGGCGTGCAGTTTTGTCACAGTATACTTAAGTAAACAGTATTACGTCTTCATACGAACGGCCGAAACAACGTATTTCGAAATCTACGTAAACTTCGCTAACAATAGTCGCGAGAACGCCGCAGTTTATAAGTAATTACGAAATATTATATTACCTATTTTCAAAAATTAAAATAATTTTTCATTAATTATGACTCTAACCAAAAAATTGTATTTATTTAAAAATATTGTACATATAAGTAATTACGAAATATTATATTACCTATTTTCAAAAATTAAAATAATTTTTCATTAATTATGACTCTAACCAAAAAATTGTATTTATTTAAAAATATTGTACACTAGCTGTGCCCGCAACTTCGATTGCGTGGACTACAGAATGCCGTCAATCAGGGACACGCGCGAATCGTGCTATCCATGGAGATGCTTATTGTGAGTGATCCTTAGAAGATAGACATATGCTCTCGCTGACATTTTTGTAGGTCTTTTTAATATCTACAATTATATACTACATTATTTTTTTATATATCTGTTACGGTTTACTCAGCGTAAGCCATAGAAATAATTTGATTTGAAACTCACAATTTCATTTTTTGTTTTATGAAAAGATAATAATGATAATTTAATATAGCATTATCAAATACGTAAGTAGGTAACCCAAGAAACAGTTATAGGGCAGCCCTAACGCGATTTATCTACCGAGCGGCTTTAGGTGATTATTTCAAGGAACTTCCACACTTTCAAGGAAACCACATACTGTTTAGTGTACTGTTTAGAGTAGTAACATAGTGACATCATGACGTGCCCAACCCCGGATCTACGATTTTTTCGAACCGGGGCAAACTGATAGTGGCGCCCCCTCTCTGCAGCGTTTGAGATAAATTGTAAAAAAACTCACAAATCTAATAATGGATGGCATTTTTTGTGATCGGGATAATAAGAACCCTTTGATAAATTTGCACTCTTCTAACTTTTTCATTTGATTGACTTTATGCAAAAAAATTTTTGTAATAAAAAACTATGAATTTTTTTTCTATAATTTCGGAATTAACACTTATGTTTTGGGTAAAAGCCACCTGAGTGTTTTAAAATCAAACGAATAATTGATAAACGGTAGATGCTAGGCGTTTTGTGAATCAAGTTTTTTTTTTTTCAATCTACATTTTTCATTGATGCTCCACTCCTATTGGTCGTAGCGTGATGTTATTTAGCCTATAGCCTACCTAGTTAAATGGGATATCCGACAATAAAATGATTTTTCCATTCGAACCAGTATGTTCCTGAGATTAGCGTATTCAACCAAACAAACAAATCAAATCTTCAGCTTAGTATAGATGATTTTGGCGCCCCATGAAATTGCCGTCCAGTTTACCCCCCTAGATCCGGGGCTGACCCACTAACGTTTGTGTCACATAGGACAATCACACACAAACTTGTAAGACTATAACTTGTAGTACTGAACCATCTTCACTTCAGTATAGGGTTCATTTATCCGAAATTGTTAGAGAGAGATACAAAAAAATATTAGTTGGAACAAGCACTTTACTCTTCTCAGTTATAGCAATAGAAAGAGATAGCATCATACATGTGAAAACATGCTATTATATTGGAACAGGTTACTGCAAGTGTTATTTCACTGGAACAGAAACAGGTTTTTTATTTTACCTGTTATAGCTCATCCCTATTAGGTGGTCTTTTAAATCTGACAAATGCTAAGCAATTTAGGAGCAGACTCCTTCCATTTAATCATATAAATAAGTCTTCTCTGACTGACTTTTCTAGAGATACTGAAAACCCATTGTCATTTAATGTGACCAAATACAAGTTTATAGGTAAAAAATTAAAAAGCAAGATCATAATATGTCTTTACATAACACATATAATTAGTTTCATGTATACAGTGCATTAAATATCATCAATAATTCAATAAACATAGAGTTCTGAGTTAGTCTGTTGTCTCTGGTCATTATTTTCCAATATGGTGTCCAAAAAACATAGAGTTCTGAGTTAGTCTGTTGTATCTGGTCATTATTTTCCAATATGGTGTCTTGTTATTGAAAACTTGGTGGTCAGTTGTAATAGTGTATTTTAAATCTATCTGGATACCAATAGTATATAGCAATTCAAAGCCTTATATTTTGTGCCCTTTAAACCCAATTATCAATTCATTATTATGTTGCTGATGTAAGAATATCTATTTAAATACTCTCAAGGCCCATTATCAATCACAACGAAATAGTGTTTTTCATTTAGTAATTGAAATTATTTTAATTAATTTAAAAAAATGATTTCATTTATTTATTTCTGTAAAACCATACTGATTATTTTACTTTTAAAATGTAATAACAACCAGAAACATACATTAGTTAAGTTTCTACATACAGTCAGGTTTGGTGCCCTATTTTGTATTAAACAATAAATGTATATACCATAAAACATTGAATGTATTAATTACATAATACATATATAAATCAAGAATTAGACAGATCCTTATAACATATCACTGAAACAGTTGAAACCTGCCAAAACAGGATTAAAAGCAGCTAAAAGCTAAATTCTACCAGTAGTAAGATAGCAAAGAACTAAAAGTATTCATCACTTGGTAAAATTTATTAATAAAATTATTAGATTTTATTAAAGAAAAGCAGTTTTAATACTGCAAATAGACATAAATCACTTGTACCATACTTTAGACTTAATTAAGCTTTATAATAAGATCCCAAAGCACATTACTGGTTTACCCATGAGTTTAAGGACCATGTCAATCAGGTTTTTCTGTCAAAAGGTTATTACAGGGTGGATTGTTTTGTGAATGATAGTGATGTCTGGAAGTGACTACCTCTCTGTGCATCCACTAAATTATATGGTTATTATTATTTCATTACATTAGACATTATTGTATTATACTAATAGGTACTATTGAAAAAACAAAAACCTAATCAAATTTCTTATAATTCTTCTCGATGGCTGCAATGTTTTCCGAACTAGTGGCAGTGTTTTGACATTCATAAATGCCTTCTTAGAGCCTAAATTCAATAAAGTCTTTTTGATTTTTGAAAAAATCTATTCTAGTAACTTAATTCAGTGCTTTGCATTTTCAGATCATCTAGTATAAGGCTGTATAAGCTGAATAGTGGATTTTGCTGAGGTTGAGTTGACATGATAATGGCTCTGTTGATAGATCCCTCATTACTCTCCCATCAGCACTACTCTTGAACTATACATTCTCATTCATGTAAAATTTACAAAGTTAGAGAACTTAGGTAAATAAAATAACTCACCAGCTTTCCTTTGCCTCTGCATCTGCTCCCTGTGACATTTAGAACAGTAGCCCTGCCACTGTGGATTTCCGTAGTATTCGCATCCATTCTTGCACTTCAAATCGCTCTGGTCAATCCTCAGTGACGGCATCTTTGATGCAAACATCATATACTTATAAGATCTTTGTACATTCGGACCGTACCACATTTTTAATCATTTATAATTGAAATACATTAATTTTTACTTCTACCATATGGTTTCAGTGCATAATATTCATTAAACATTTTCGTAAAATATGAGTGATAACAATAATTAATGAACTTTCAAATTAATCGTACTAAATCCGTCAATACGTTTGACCCTTCTCTATTTAGGCAATTCGTCTACATGTAGAAGGCCTTTCAAAAAATTAACATATTCATCCCATTGTAATGAAGTAAAGCGCGGAAAGCCGGTGTTTAAAGTTAAAACGACAAACATGATAATAAACTACGGTAACGATGACCGTTCGACGGCTCTCCGTCGTTATATAGGTTGGTGTTATCATACAAACGTACTTGAAAATCAGTGATAAACAAATTAATCTAAACTATACATATATTGATTACCATGTAGGTACGTAAAAAAGGAAGTCCTCCACATCGATTTTAATAAACAAAGAATACTCACCTTTAGTTGTAGAATTATTTGCTAAATTTACCTGGTCTGAAACCTAAGTTTTAATATTTTTTACAGACCAGCACTCTTTGAAGACTGTTCTAACAACAAAACATTTTGACATTTAGATGACATTTGACATTACTGATTAGTGATTATACAGGATACTTTTTTTACCACAGAAAGTGAACATACAGTTTAAAACTTAGATTTTAAAAATAAAGTGCAATATTAATAAAAAAATATCTATATTTCTCTCATTTTTCTGAATGTTAAATTTATTCTTGCTCCTAGTAGTTTTTTTCTTGTAGGCAAAGAGTGATACCACACATCGTTGGTTGGAGGATTCATCAATAAAACACTTCCATTTTCCAAAGTTATTTTCACTGAAAATTAAAAAATCTTATTATTAAGTACCTCTTATTATTATCCTTTTGGATAGTTACCTACCTACCTACCTAGGTACCTTTAAACCATAAAGACACGATAACGATTTCATACAAATATACGTCAAATATCGTCATGACAACAATACCAAAACAATTACACGATAAAATAATCTTTTTATAGACAAACAATTGGAGCGATTGCTACATATGGATTACTTGCAGATAAAAGATGGTCAATACACAAAAACTATTTACACTATGGTAAGGTTTCTTTTTTTATAGCAATAAAACGTAAATTCCCATTTTTTTCTTTGAAAGAAATATTTTGGCAAATAATTGTATATTTCTAGACTTTTGATAAAATAGAGAACACTGGATGGCTGCTTCCTATATATTTGGTACCTACTAGACTTAATCTTAATAACCAGCTTAATTCTGATAATCTACTGTGTAAAGCTTCGACTGGCCAGTGCGTCATTGCGTGTCGGGTATAGGTAATCTTTATATATAGATATAAATTATATCATAAATCGCCCTATATATTAAAAAATAACCGAGATTTGCGCGATGTATCACATTGTATTATTCCCCCCTCCCCCAATCCTCACTTTCCAAACATAACGAGTATAACTTTTTACATAAAGATAAAGGTCTTTTGGTGATCACCACTGTAAGGAACTTCTTTTTTTCCTTTTTACGCTTTATAGTGTAGACCATAATTTCATTACTAAATGCATATACACATGTTCCTTCCTTCCTACCAGGAAGTGTTAGTTTAGCTCGAATTTTCTACGAATAGGGAATAAGTCAGATCGCGACCTCATTGCAATCCAGGCAGCGGTCCAAGCAGGGGCACGTCCACTTTGGCACCCTTTCGCGCATATTGCCCACGCTTTTGCGGCTGAGTACCTTAAGCGCTCGCCCCCAAGCCACGGTGAAGCTGTAAAAACCGTTAGAGGCTCCAGTTTCTAGGGCCCCTAAGGCTAACAGAATAGTCAGTCAGAAAAAAAAGTTATCACCACTGTTGTCGGATTGTAATAGGGTATTACACAACAATGATGTTCAACTGTATCACGACTATAACAGATCAGTTGTAACACTCGCCAAGGCGCACCGCATTCAGAGATCAGGTGTAATCAGGTGAGGTGTTAGTGTTTTTGTACTGCGACTTGCGACCACCATGCTACATGCACGTGATAATAAATCCATCACAGTGACTTTTTTATTATTTTCCGCGCTTGCGATTAACCAGTACATATCTAGCTGCCCAGAAGCTTGCAGATGGGCACAAAAATGACGACCGTTTTTGGACTGCCGATCTTAATGTGATCGCCTTTATTTATTAAGTACTGTGCTCAAAAGGGCTCGAGTGGCTACCACGTACTGGAAGACGTAACGTGGGAAGTCCCACCACAAGGTGGACCGACGACCAGGTGAAGGATCCTGGAACTAATTGGAACCAAAAAGCGCAGGACCGGTCATTGTGGTGATTATTGGAGAAGGCCTATGTCCACGAGAGAACGTATTTCGGCAGAGATTTGATGATGACTATACGTACCTTCAGGAACAGTACCGTCACATTGTAAAGCTAGTATAGAAAAAGTAGACCTAGGTACCTACCCTTAAGCGCACATTTACAGTAATTTTTAATAGTCAATATAAATATAGAAAAAAATAGTCCGAATTCAAAATTTAAAGGAATACTAAAAATCTTATGTTTAAATATTTAAAACTAGCTGTGCCTGCGGCTACGCTCGCGTGGGCTACAGAATTATTGTTTATGAAGACATCGTGCTAATTTTTCTTTTTGTAAGGATTAAAACAAAAAACAAAAAAAAAATCTCCTCCGGGTTGAAAAGTTCACTTTTAGTCTCTGTCACGCGGGAGAAAAGTACCCGATTCTCTCCCGGTGAGATGGCAAATGTGCGCATGCGCGTACTTTACTTTATATCCCGGTAACCTAGCAACTGCGTGTTTATATATAAAATATATAAACTTTTCAACCCCGAGGAGAAAAAAATTGTAAACGCCGCGAAGGAGAAAAGTAAGACATTCACGTCCGCGCGTACGGTTGTCACCCGTTTCGTCTCAGGTGACAACCATACGCGCGGGCGTGAATGTCCTACTTTTCTCCCTCGGTGCGTAATATACTATTTTTTTTATGAATGTTCAGCCATAACTTCTTTGTTTATGAACCGATTTGGATGATTCCTGTTTTGTTGGAAAGGGGAAACATCAAGGGTGGTCCCATTTTAATTTAATTGGCAGTAGACATAAGGCTTCGAAGATAAACTAAGGAAATCCTTAAAATCAATGAAGTTGGTTTCCTTTTTTTGGTTAAAAATTGTCTTGTTGATATAGATGTTATATTCGATCCACGTAAATTAGACGTGAATCAAATCAAGATCATTATCGAGCGCCACAGCTGTTTTTCTATTTATTTCCTCAATTCCATAGATAAGGGCGTTGCACAACGAGGAGATATGCAATCGGTTTCGAGCCCAACCCTTATAATACCATCGTATAAAGCGCGGAAGTAAATTTCAAGGCGATAGCTTTATGTAAACAAACGAAATTTATCTGCGAATTTACCGTTGTCGATTGATAAATTTGTCACAAGTTAAATATCACCAAGCAGGTTCACTTTGATACACGGTTTCTTAAACAATTTTATACACGAATTTAACGCCGCCATGTCGTAGAGAAAGAATAAGTAAGAAAGTCAGATTTGTGAGGTATCGATGATTTAGTGATTTTTGCGGTATATGCGGCAGTGAGCTTTTAGGTCATTTTTTGGCGGTGTTTTATATGTTACTAGCCGTGCCAGCGGTTCCGCACGCGTTTACTACAGAATTGTTATGTATGAAGATATCGTGATATTTTTTTTTAGATAATGATCAAGTATCTAAACAGTAAAATAAAATTAAAATAAATAATTTATCCAGTAGCTTTTGCGTGATGAGCGAACAACAGCAGACCTCTATCATTTTATTTATATGGAAGACACTGAGTATACACTAGTCTGTTACTGAAACCTCGTATCTTTTTATTTAAATATAAGAAAGTATGTATTATTTTTTAGAATATTTTTGAAACGAACTAAAATGTCAAAGCGTGGGTAAGACGAAAAGAAAAGCAATTAAGTCAATTTCGACAAAAGTATAGTTGTCTAATTCTCCATAATATTATGGTAGCAATATATTATAATTTGTCAAAAATTAGCAAAAGCATATTAAAGTCTATGCTATAGTATAAATTATAAAATGAATGTTTCAATACATGAGACTGATAAACTAGAACACCGTTGGACTCATTGGTTTGATCCATTACCATAAAAGTTATTTGATCTAAGTGTATTTTCATGGAGAAGGTTATTATGCTATCCCTAAAACTAAAACAAAGTCTGCGGGGCTACTAGCTTTAGTACGGTAATAGAAACACTAATGCAGCTATTTCTAAAGTGGATTCGAAATCATAAGCAAAAAATCACTTGGGTTCCGAAATTTAGTTACCATTTAAATCGTTGAATTATTTTTTCTATCAAATAATTCTACTCGTAAAAATTATACTTTTAAATTTATTTCGAATTGCAATGTATTTAATTTATCATGAAATAATTTCTCAAATCCTCATTCAATTTAAGAAGAAGATAATATGTTGCTTTAGACATTCGAAATTATGTGAGAAATTTTGATTCGTCTTGTAGTAACTCTCTCTGTAGTGTTTAATAGGTTCCAACATTAGGTCTTTGTATTACAATTGGATGCACCCAGTGTTTTCTTGTATTTTTTTTTTATTAAAGTGAAAGACGATAATACTAATACAACATTCACGATAATCTTATTCAACGACAAGTCCAGAACTCTGTTTCCAATCTAGAACTCTTTCTGTTTTAATTCACTCTTCGGATAATAAATTTGACCAACTATTCATCTTTAAATAATAGTCTATTAATTCACGATTCTGTTTGTAAATATAGACGTCTTTCCATCTTTAACGGATCATTATTAACGAATTTAATTAAATAGAATTAACTGATCGTCAAATACGGTTGTGTATGTGAACGGACCGTGAGATAGGCTGCGAACGGATTTAACTTGTGGCTGTAAAGTGAACAGGATGATCTCACTAAGCTGTGACTTCGATTTATTGCGTTCTTTTTAATTTGCGTTACAGTTCGCTAAACGGGACACCGATTAGATTAACGGCGGCGGGGCGCGGCGTTCCGATAACGATTTAAAGACAAAGATATTGTATTAAAATTTATATTTATAACTAGCTGTGCCTGTGGCTCCACTCGCGTGGACTATGATATGTTGGTATTGTAATGACTCCGCTTCGATCGACGGAGGTCACCCGCCTGTTATTTTAACATAATAAATCAATTACTGATTAAGTTTGATTACAATCTCCCTTAAGAGTGACTATGGTGGAGAAGGTGCTAACACCCCAAGTCTAAACGGTGTTTCATATTATACTTTTTAAAAACTTACTTGTATTAAATAGTAAATTACAATTGAAGATGAATATCAAATCAGCAGATGGTAAAAGAACAAAAGAGAACGTTAGAGTTATTAGTTCTTGGCAAAGCCCTTGCACATTTGTTTGAGATCACCAATTCGATTCAGTTCGATGATTCAAAGAGCGCTATTTAAAGTCGTGCAACAGTTTATTCTTTGCAGACAGATCTCTCGATGTTCGCGATTATCATAGGATTGTACTGTGCTTACCATTAGGTACAATATCGTCACTTGCCGTGCTAATATTAAAAAAGTATTTAATAATTATATGGCTAAGTTGCCACAATTTGTTGTTTTTCTTTTGTATTTTTTGTCAACGTTCACGAGTAACGTATCACGAATAAAGTGCACATGTACGCATGATAATCAGCGTTCCAAGGAACCACTCAAAGTCGGCATATTCTATGACCATTCATTTGAGTGCCACTTGATACAAAGACAAGTATTTCTGTCTCATTATCATTTATAATGTGAATAATTTATTCACCAGTGCTAAATCAACACGAGCACACAACCTTATATTGTTACCGATATACATTTTTAACAGTTAATATTATTCAATATGAAATACTCACTCTCAAGCAACCAAATAAAATTATAATTTAAAGTGCACAGATAAATGAAACATGTAAAATTATTATTTCCAGGTCAAAGAAGCGAAATACGAAGATGCTATAAAAGTATTAACCGATGCAATCAACTTCAACCCTAACAGAGCTGGATTGTCTCTTCTCGGCTTCTGCTACTTCAGGACTCAAGCGTTCGTCGAAGCCGCTAATTGCTATGAACAACTGTCAGCAATGCATCCCGATATACCCGAATACAAATTTTATTTCGCTCAAGCTTTATACCAGGCGTCTATGTTTGATGAATCGTATAAAATATCTATGCAAATCAGTGCACCAGAGTTAGAAAGAAAAGTTATTAAATTACAATCCGCTATTAAATATGGAGAAGATGATACAATAACTGCAAAAGGTTTAGTCGATTCTTACCCACAAGAAGATCCAGATAAAGATATAAACCTTGGATGCTTACTATTCAAAGAAAACCAGTATGAAGAAGCATTGCAAAAGTTCTCCAGAAGTCTAAACGTTCTTGGTTTCAATGCACATTTGCACTACAATATTGCGATATGCTATTTTCAACTTAAAGAGTACCCGCAAGCATTAAAACATATAACACTGGTTATCGAAAAAGGTATACGAGATCATCCAGAATTATCTGTTGGAATGCAAGCCGAAACATCTGAAGTAAAATCCGTAGGAAACACACTGACTCTTCATGAAACAGCCTTAACTGAAGTGTTTAATTTAAAGGCGGCTATTGAATATCAGCTGAAAAATATTGAAGCTGCAAGAGAGGCGTTAAACGATATGCCGCCTCGACTTGAGCATGAGTTAGATGCTGTTACACTTCATAATATTGCATTGACTTCGATAGATATAAAACCAACAGATGGTTTTGAGAAACTTCATTTTCTACTCCAACAGGATCCTTTCCCACCAGAAACGTTTGCTAACTTACTACTCCTGTATTGTAAATTTGAATATTATGACCTAGCAGCCGATGTTTTAGCAGAAAACGCACAATTTACATATAAATATCTAACACCATACTTGTACGATTTTCTGGATGCAATTATTACTAGTCAAACGTCACCTGACGAAGCGTTTCAGAAATATGAAGACATCGCTTCAAAACATGCCGAGCAATTGAGAAAACTTACTAAAGTTGTTCAAGAAAGTCGTTCTCAAGGAGATAATGACCAAGTTAAGAAAGCTGTAGTTGAATATGAAGAGGCTTTGGAGCGGTATATTCCAGTGGTCATGGCTCAAGCTAAAATCTACTGGGACATGGAAAACTATGGACAAGTCGAAAAAATATTCCGGAAATCGGTTGAATTTTGCAACGAATCTGATGTCTGGCGTTTGAACGTTGCTCATGTTTTATTTATGCAAGAAAATAAATACAAAGAAGCGGCTAGTTTCTATGAACCTATCGTTAAGAAGCAGTACGATAACATTTTAAATGTAAGCGCAGTTGTTTTAGCTAATTTATGTGTGTCATATATTATGACATCTCAAAACGAAGAGGCAGAGGACATCATGCGAAAAATAGAAAAGGAAGAAGAACATCAGATATTTGAAGACCCGGAGAAAAAATTCTTTCATTTATGCATTGTTAACTTGGTTATCGGAACTCTGTACTGCGCTAAAGGGAATTACGAATTTGGTATATCTCGAGTTCTCAAGTCGTTAGAACCATTCAATAAACGTCTAGGTACAGATACTTGGTTTTACGCAAAGCGATGTTTCTTGTCGTTTTTAGAAAACTTAGCGAAACACTTGATCGTAGTTAAAGATAACACGATAAAGGATTGTCTGACGTTTCTCGAAGGATGCGAGACTCACGGAAGGAGAGTTAGTACTGTTATTGAAAGCCCTTTCCAAGATGAAGACGCCAACACGAAAGCCAAGCATACAGTTACCTATGAAGCCCGTTTGCTTAGGTACATGTTTTATAAAATGAGAAATATTGATGACTCAGTCACAATAAATAAATATGAAGATCTAAAATAATACTTCATCACATATTATAGCCATTGTAGGTAATCATTGTATTCGTCATTACCAGATCTTAGGTGTGATCCAGGAACTTCAGTAGGTAGCCCTAGTCTTTAGTATAGAGAAGTACTAAATATTATAGAGAATTTTAAGAACGAAAGAGAATTATAGAGAACTATTAAACTATACTTACCCGGTGGTATATTTTTCTTATCTTTCCCCGATTTACGTGCATCTTTGTGTTTAAGGATGAATTCTCTTTCTTGGCCTAGCGATATAGAAGCTATGGGGTATAGGGGATCTAATTCTGGTTCGTTGTCTCTATGTTCTCCAATATGATCACAACCATTCCTGTACCTAGATACGACAATTAAATACATTGTCAAGTAGTTATGTAAAAAATAGATAATACTATATTAGGATTTGTAATAATTACTTGTTTACTAAAACAAAGTTGTACTTTATTCCTCTGAGGGTTTGTAGAAAATCTCTTAAAGCCAACACTGGAGCTGGCCAAGGTAATGCTGGAACTGTTAGACCAGAATATTTGTATGTTATTCCTGGATCACCGTATGCGACTTGTTGTCTTGGTAAAGGATGAACTTTTCCAAATACTCTAAAATAACCATATTATTTTATTTGAAAGTCTATATAAAAGTAGAAGCACCTTTATGCCATATTTAAACAAAAATGTCTACAAAGTATCTTTAAAAATGAAGATTGCTTAAGAGATCGGTGTAAGGATAATATGTTACGATCATGAATTTAATATATGTTACGACATAAAAGTAAAATGTACGTTCTTACTTTATACTGGCTAAATCCCCTGTGAAATATTCAACTATATCTTCCAGTTCTACAAATAGTAATTTCGTTACACTAGTCGGTAACACTACGGCATAGTCCAAATCGAGCCCTTCTTGTTTAATTGACTTCCATACAACTGACGTAGCGTCTACATTTTTTAACAAATTCATTTTTTACATTTGGGTAATTTAATGTAATTTATGACAACACTGAAAATGCCATTAAAACGTCAAATATTACTTCAGACTAAACTTAATCTATCATAATTAAAGATAATTTTTGTACACACCAAGAGCAATTTATTTCACTTTTTTGCCGATTTCAATTACGTAAGTTTACGTTTAATAAGTTTTCATTTTCACTAAATGACTGACCTTTTTAAACAACAATTCTTTGGACTTCGTTTGGCCGTCATAATTAACTTGGAATTGCCAGTTTATAAATAAAATAACCCTAATTAAATGGAAATACTAAAGCACCATTTATTTTGTTTTCATGTTTGTCAACAGCATATATACAAAAAAAGAATTTTCTAATTATTTATTACTTTTAAAATTCTCTCAGTTTTGTCATAACCGTAAACATGACTTACGGTTCAATTAGTTTACGTTTATGTAATAAAAAGAACCTAATATTTAAAACTTTTATTTCATGTAATAAATATTTCAAAATATATGTTTTTTTTTAAATAAAATCAACCACAAAATTACCGCTGCGTTGGTGATGTTAAACTTGAAGTCACTATATTTTCACTACATTTTAAGAACTGTTGAAATGCCTGGGACTCAGTCAAAAACCTGTGATTTTTTAAATAACGGTTTCGATAACTTTTCATGTTAATCTCATGAATTACCGTTTTAGATCTGAAAAATGAAATTAGTTAATATATTTGACTCACGAATTAATATTCAAGAAAGTCCTAACAACAGTCAAAATGAACCGTCAAATCTCTGAACTCGCACTAAAGTAAATTATTATGGGATGTAAAGACGATTACTCGTTAATAGACTTTGAACATCAAACAAAATTGCCTATACTTACAACAACTTATCGGTTGTACTACTGATACAGGATTATAATATTACTATTTAATGTTTCATGTGTAATGTTGTTGGAGTAACTAATAAAATATAATAAAAATAAACAAGATATATCGCATAGTGATTATCTTACGATTTATCTATACCTCTGTTTTGGGTAAAAATAAACCAGAATTGGCCGTTAAAAATTTGTCGTATTTTCCGTAACGAACACACAAGGTTCTGGCAATATAAATAATTATCAATTAGATTAATAAAAGCAATTCGTACTTTGAAAAGTCCAGCAAGCAATCCTTATCATGATATACAGAGTACTGTCTAATTCTTCTTATCGTGTCTCCATTATCGTATTCAGACTCATAATCATACTCGTATAGCTTTTCTATAATACCGTTTTTATCTTTCACTGTCCATACATACTCTCCAGGGAGGCCTTTAAGTTTAGGAGCATCTGAAACTAACGGAACTATGCTTTCCTCCTCTACAATGTCTGTATCGCATAGTCTGGTACATGTAGGCCAGCTGTTTGTATCATCCACTACAAACTTATGAGGCTGTGAACGTTCCCAATTTGAGGTACACATTTTAGTTTCACCTGGCTTTTTTAGAAATTTCTGTATTTCAGCCTTTACATCAGAATTTAAAAGATTATTTTTTGTTTTAACTATAAAACGGCTACAAAAAGCTTTTAATTCTTTGGATTTAGATTTGTACACTTCATTCATTAATACCATTAGATTATTTTCAACTTCATCTTTTTCTTTAATAAGTTTTCCTACGCGAGCTTTAAGAAACGCGTTTTTTTGGTGTGTCATGAGATACAACTGCTGGAAACTAATATATCTCGATCTGTTCTCTTTTATTTGTTTCTGGGTATCTTCCATGTGTCGCACAAGTCTACTTTTAGCCATCGTTTCTAACTGGTATTGCATTCTTATATTTTTGTTCTCACGAATAGCTGTGGTTAAAAGTTGACCCAAATTCCTTCTCTCTTCTACCATATTTTGTAATTTCTTAATCAAAGCGTAATGAATAATTCTATTTATTTCATTCTTTTTAGGTGTCGGGAATAATATATTATTATTTCTCACATATTCAAATGTTATTTCCCAAAAGTGTCTTAAATATTTAACGATAGCAATACTCATTCTCCTTATAGTTTCGTACGACAATTCTAACGTCTTTTTGGTAATCGCGCGAATATTTAACTTCGAAAGTTTAATCTTCGAATAAGAAATAATTTCACTTTTCCTATTGAAAATTACTACAGCTATTGCCCCAGCAAAGAACACTGCGCTATGTAATAAAGCCATTCTGTCGTAATTTATCTTTTCTTTAATATGTTTGAAATTTCGTTCCAAGGGCATTGTTACATTTTTAAACATGGATTCAAACGGTTTGATTTCTTCCATAACTAAGAAACAAAAAAAATTATATATTTAATTATTAAAAAAGACTTGTGAATGCTATATTTTACCAACCTGCATTAACATTTTCCTTATTTCTTTTTATGTAGACATCAGTGAAACACATAGTTAACCACATCACAAAAGACAAGCCTACAAGCCACTTAAAAGCAATATACATTGCAAATATTGTGTCTGAAGATAAACAAACTATTTTACAATTACTTTAACTCTCAACAGATAAAGAACCGTGAATTTATAATGTTCAATCAAAACCATTTTTAACAATCTAAGAAATCTGACTTAAGTGACATGAATACAATAAAATAAATGCTGACACTTGGGTACCAGCATTAATTCTACTCCATAGAAATAAATGAAAAAGGTTCATAAACCATAATAGTAAAAAAAAGACAAAATATAATACATAAATTTAAAAGTAGTTTGTTAAAGGTAATTAAGCAGTACCCAATTACATGTTTACAATTCTATTAAAGTTGAAAATATATTTTGAACAACAACCAGTTGAAAGAGGTAAATATTAATAAACAATTATCTATTTAAAATGAACTGTACGAAACTAGGAATAAATAATTAATCTGTTGGTATTAATTATGTATTTTTGAAGGCATTGCATATATTTTAATAGAACTGTAAAAAAACAGTAACAACATTAATCACAGATTTTAATATAATTATCCTACTATTATTATATTAATATAAACAAAACAATCACTTCATTAATTCTTTATTCTAAATAATTTATTAATTTTAACTTGTATAGAGAGAGTTAACAATTTAAAATTCTTTTTGTACCATTCTATATTGTAAGAGATATGCGTTCGCCAATTCTTGTCTAGGAATGCTTTATAGAATACACTCATTTCATCTGCTGTTAAATTTTGTTTTCCTTCAGGTACATTTTTTTTTAAATATTCCTCTCGCTCCTGTAAATACATAAATATATTATTTTCAATTAAATTAATATCTGAAATATGTACTTTTAAAACAGGTAATGTTTTCCAAGCAGTTCACACCCAACCTGACTAATTTTATCACCACAACGTAAAGTGATTCATACAACTCAAAACTGCACAAAATGTTATAGTAGTTTGTATTTATCATAAACTGAAAAATTATTGTTAAAATAAATAACATAAAAATGTATGAAATACCTTGCAAAAATGAACTTTATAACAAATGTTTCTATGAGAGTTTTTGGTGGGATCTCAGACTGTCATGTAGTAGTTTTTTGACCCTATATTATGTAATACAGGTGACATTTTACATAATAAAGCTTAGTTATTGTGCACAATTGAAGTGGGTTGCAAATAATAAGATGGACCATGAATTCTGAGATGCCACAAAAACTCCCTAGAAAGTTTTAACATCAGAGCCACCATCTTGTTGGAATACTAAAATCATCATAGAACAGGACATTCTATATTCACTTGATAGTCTCAAAGAATGGCTTCTTCTTATAAAATGGCAAATTGTTTGTACTCAATTGCCAGTATTGCGTGAATAGAACCTTAAATAATAATAACTGCTTAGAACTGAATTAACAAATTTAATAAAAATGACGCACTTGAAAAAACCTCGAATTATGAAGTGTCCAGAAATTCTGATTCCACTCTTGTACTTCTTTTCTCATTTCTCTATATTTTTTTTCTAGTTTAGTCTCATCATCTGGTTCTTTGAATACTATTCTTCTCAAATTAGAAACAGGATCTGGTGGTCCAACCATATCACTCGTAATCTTCTTTGGATTAGGTGGCTGAATAGATTTTGTATCTGGTGTTGTGCTCGTCTGTTTTGATGCTATTAATATACATGTCTTGTACCTGTTTCCAGTGATATTTTTTAATTTTATCATCTTTTTTGCTCTAAAGTAGTTCCTCAACAACAACAACACATAATTTTATTTTATTTACGTAACTTTGATTTGTCAAAATCAGCTGTAGCACCTACAACCACAGAAAATTATTACTCCTAGCTGTATAATGTATTCTGTGCTCCTAGCGGAGACCCAGAATTTTGCCCAGAACTGCCCAGAACTGACCCTTGACAGAATTGAGAGCATATGCCATTTAGTAAAGTAATACATCGGAAAACTGAGAGGGAGAACACCAGGGGGAGGAAAGTTACTATTTCGCTTAGCTCTATTTTTTTATCGCGCCATCTCATAGTTATGATCCTAATTATTATAAAACCTAATATTTATTATTTTACTCACAAGATGGCACTACGGAATGATTACATAGAATTTCTATGCGATGCTATTGATTTTTAAATGGAAGGTAAATGTATTCTTCTTCTTCTTGTTTTGGCGCCGTAGAAGCAGTTGCCAGTGTCAATATTTTATTTAAATAGAAAGATTTTCATATAATGTTGCCGTTATATACTTAAGTTAAAAACGTAGGAAGTTAGCTTCATAGAAAAATATTAGAAATTTGGGATTTGCAAACTAGATAAGGATTTTAATTATTTATATATAAAATATATACACACATTTCATAACAATTATAAATATATTATATTTTAACATTGCTTATAAATAACTTGAAATTATATCAGTGTCATTAGAAACAAAAAGCGATAGCATAGATACAGGAAAAGGAACTTGTAGTGAATTTCAAGAATTAAAGAGGCTAGAGGAATCGATTAATGGATAGGAAAACAAAATATGGTTGAAATCGCTCTAAGTCCACAAACACACGACGCATTCTCTATAATACGAAGTTTGGCAAGGTGACAAGGTGTAGATGCGTGACCCAAACGCATGCGAATTAAAATAGTTGTTACAATTTTATTAAATCCGGCGTTAAAAATCCATGTAGGTTTCAAACTAACATTTGGCTGAATACTAAAATATTTTTTCCCTTTGGATCCAGTACTACTTTTCCAATATTCATTCCAAGAATTCTTGAGATAAACACTAAGAAGAGCAACAAGATTTCACAGCCTCTTTAGCTAACTAATCTGCCCTTTCGTTACCAGAAATTTCCGAATGACCTGGGATTCAAGCAAAAACAACATGATAATTTCTAATAAAACAAACATGTAATAATTTCCGAATTTCGAGAATAATAGGATGAATATGTCTCAATTTTAGTGGGAATTTATTTAGAGCTTGTAGCGCACTGAGACTATATGAGAAAATCAAAATTTCAGTGAGTTTCATTTCAAGTTTATATTTTAAAAAGCTTTTAACTAAAGTAGGTAAAGCTTTACACCGCCAGAAAAAAGAAGTGTTGGTATAATTTAAGAAGGATTCTGTTTTCAAAATAATTGGATGATTTGAAAGTTGCAAAATATTAAAAAAATACCTATCAGAAGGATACTGACGTCTTAAAAATAACGTTGGATTACACATTCTACTTATAATGCATTTGTAGGACTAGACTTCATTGCACCCGATATAATTCTTAACGCTATAGATTGTATGAAATTTATTTTTTTAATAGCTGTTACGTTACCGGGTTCCAATAAAAATGTACCATAATCACTTGATTATGAATTTATAAAAAAATGTATGTATGTATGTTTGTATTTCTTATAAATGCATTATAAATAAGCTTAAGTGAGAATGGGTGGGCACCCCACCAAACGCCAGAAAAGCATCTTAACATATTTAAATTGCGCTCACATTTATTTGTTAAATACTGACAGTGTTGAAAGCCCGTTTGTTTACAATCTAATACCTTTCCCATAAACTTAACTTCACTCTTTACAGGAATAGCACAACCATCATACAAAACTTGTACTGAAGGTGTTATTCGATTTCTTCAAAATAAAATAATTGAACTTTTAGAAGGAGATAATGTTAAACCATTATTATCCAACCATAATTTTTAATTTGTTAATGAATTACTTAAATTATTGGAGGCATTTTCAGCAGATTTATCAGAACAGTAAAGAAGAAGGTCATTGGAATATTCAAGAACATTTACATTCGTAATAAGGTAATGCTCTAAATCGGAAGTATAGATATTATATAAAAGAGGACTCAACACAGACCCTTGCGGAAGACCTTTCCACAAGGTCCGTTTCTCTTCTATGTTACAAAATTATTGACCTACCTGACAAAGTATTAACTACAAATTTAGAAATATGGAAAGGAAAATTAAGTCTATGGAGCATTTATAACAAAATAGGTAACTCAATATTATCGTATGCTGCATTTATATAAAAGGAAAGCAGCAATTAAAAAATATTTTCAGATAATGAAAGACGGATATCTGTTGTCCATGTGTTATCTATTGTACTTTTACCCTTCCTAAATCCAAATTGACTATTTCCCAACAATTGCTTAGATTCAACTAACCATTCTAATCGGGTTTTACCAATTATTCAGCATTTTTTTTCAAAGACAGAAGAAAGAGCAATTGGTCTGTATGAATCAGATTCAGCTGCATTTTTATTAGGTTTTAGAATTTAAAACAATAATTGCGTTTTCCACGAAGGCGGAATATTTCCACCACAGAACACTACAGTATTAACAATATCTAAATAATAAGAAGGTGTACGATCACTAGCATTAACAAAGAAAGAATAGGGTATTCTATCTCTACCAGGGGATGAATCTTTTACATGGTTAAGAACAGTTTTCAATTTAGAAAAAGAGAAAGAGTCATTAAATTCGGAAAAATTATATGAAGAGGATGGAGAAATAAAACAGTCAAACAAACTATTTTGTGAGATAAAAAGAGGAGCTAAACAATAAAAAAAATCATTACACAGTATTACTAGCGTAGGAGGACTAGAATCAGATAAAGCAGATTTAAATCGTTTTATATTACGCCAGACTTCTAATGATTTGGTATTGGGAGAAATAAAAAGACAAAACTTTCTCCAGCTTTCAATTTTTTTTGTTTAAACATATCTTTAGTTGATTTAATAAGTCCTGTTAATTTATTATAATTGTCAATAGACATGTTCTCACTATAAATTTTCTCAGCTTGCTTTCGTTTTGCTATTGCCACTGTACAATCTTTATCCCACCAAGTAGGAGACGGTATTTTACCCAAAAATTTATTTATAATAGAAAACATTTCAATTGCAGCTTTAACAATAGTGCTACTAAAAGCTTCAGAACAATTAACCTCAGTAAGGTGTAGGACACAATGTCGGCATAAATGAGTATAGAGCTTTTATTTTATTTCTAAATAATTCCTATTTATTATTATAATCGTAACTAGAATTAGGCGGTACATTATATTTTATACACGAGTAAGAATATAGATTTTAATTGGAAAAAACTCAATAAGGAAAGGAAATAAGAATAGGGTAATGATCACTGCCAAAAGAGGAAGACAAAGTTTGCCAAGTTAAAGATGATGCAGGATTTGGAGAACAAATAGACAAATCAACAACAGTGGTATTCTCATGAGGTGCTGTACGGCGAGTAGGAGATCCTGCATTTAGTATACAAAGATTACAAGTGTCCAATAATTTAAGTTCTTCTCCATAATAATTGGAGACAGAGCTGTCACACGTTTGGTGTTGTGAATTAAAGTCTCCTAGTATTAGACACAATTTTTGAAGAGAAACCATAATATTTTTAATTTCCAAAAAATCAAATTTGAAGGATGAGGAATGTAAACCGAAACTAAGCAGATATTATTTACATTGGCAGCTATGATAGAAAAGTTATTATTAGTAGAAGGAAGAACAATTCTAGAAAAGGATAAACAGTGTTTGATTAATACGGCAACACCGCCAAATCTATCTTGTCTAATTACAAAATAACTCAGAGTAGTTTTGTTGGAATAACCTGAAATTTTAAAGGAAAATTCAGGTTTGAGCCATGTCTCAGAGAGACAGACAACAAAAGGGTTAAATTTATTAAAAATATATATTGTCACATTTTTTAGTAATTATGCTGCGACAGTTCCACTGGATTACTTTCTGAAGATCCATTAATGGTTAACAAAATATTTTATATATTAAAGTATAATATCATTGATGACTTTTCTTTATTATTGAAATTTAACGCACAACCATTGGGAGGAGACGGGATATTGTTCTTCTATATTAAAGCATTATGTGCTTCACAGTCATAACCTTTATTCAATTTTGGAGGCAAACGTGGTTTTAATTGAACAGTTTTATTATATGATTTTTGTATATTTGTGTTCGGAGTTGATAATACTACTGTTGATGATTTCGGTGGTTCTGCTGTAACAAGTGTATCAAAATAGGATTTAGTTACAGGTTTGTGTAATTTTGCTGTTTCTAAATAAAATACAGTTTGGTGCCATATATTACTTATTAAATATAACTTGTATTTTGTGTAACGTATAAAACAAAAGCTACTCCAGAAAAGAAGATTACGTCGAGTGTGGTACCAAAGTAGCCTAAAGGAAGACAAAATTAGACTTCAAAAGGCTGCCTTGGAACTAAGAAAATCTCTACAAAAATGGCGTGAAACCACCCTAGAGACCAAATTGCAATCCTTCACAGCTACTGCATCTACAGGCTACTCTCTTTGGAAATTCACTAGAGCCTACAACAGACCTCAAGAAGCAAAACTTCCTATAATAAAGAGTGACAACAGCTGGGCTAGAATGGCACAAGAAAAGTGTAACACATTTACCCAAAATCCGGCAGAAGTCTTCACTCCAAACGCACCAAAAAACCCGCTAATAGCTTTGAAGACAAAATATAATCGACACTAGAGCAAGTATACCAGCTTTCTCCATCACCAAAGCCAACAACTGCGTGAGAGATCTGGAGACTTATTAGAGATCTAAAAGATAAAAACCTCCTGGCTTTAATTTAATCAAAAAGAAATACTGAGATAGTTGGCTAAGAAGGCTGTCGTTCTTCTTAGAACCCTATTTAATGGTATATTGAGGACTCAACACTACCCAGATCTATGGAAAATCTCCCAAATAACCATGGTACATAAAATGGGTAAGCCAGCAAACGTAGTGACCTCCTACAGGCCAATTAGTCTACTGCCCACTATATCGAAACTTTTTGATTCTTAGAAGAATCATTCCAATATTAATAGAAAATAACACAATACCTGACCATCAGTACGGATTTAGACAACAACACTCGACATTCGAGCAAGCACATGTAGTATATGGCAAGATAAGGAAAACAGTAGAAGTACTGAGTACTGTTTATCTGCGTTTTTGGATATACAGCAGGCTTTTAACCCTATCAAACATAAGGGACCCTTGTATAAATTTAGGAAAAACCTCTCACACAGCGATTTTTCCTTATTAAAGTCCTACCTAACAACACGGATCTTTCAAGTGAAAGAAGCAGATGCAACATCAACCTTTCATGAAATAAAAGCAGGTTTACCACAAGGTTCTATGTTAGGCCTTGTCCTGTACACACTTTACACTGCAGATATCCCCAAAATATCAGGTGTTACTACTGCTACATATGCTGGCGATATTGCTATTTTGGCTAGCGACAGTCATCCTGGTAAAGCATCATTAGCCCTTCAGCATGGCCTCGACCAAATAACAAACTGGCTACAAATGTGGCGAATCCAAGCCAGCGCCTCAAAGTCGGTTCACGCGACCTTTACATTGAGGAAAGGAAACTGCCCATCTGTTCAACTTGAGAACTCTACACTCCCACATAGCGAATGTGTAAAATATTTAGGTCTACATCTAGATTGGCGTTTAACATGGAAACATCACATAAAGACAAAAAGAGAGGAACTAAACCTGAGATACAGAAATCTGTACTGGCTGGTTGGACTAAACACAAAACTATCAACAGATAATAAGTTACTAATATATAAAACAATACTTAAGCCGGTATGGATATATGGTATACAACTGTGGGGAAGCGCCTGTGACCCCAATTTTTCTATATTATAAAGAATGCAAAACATTATCTTGCGTAATATAGCCAATGTACTATGGTGTGTCACAAATGTAGAAATCCACAAATACTTGCGCATGAACACGATGAGGGAGGAAATCCGAGATACCTTTCTAAAATACCAGAATCGCCTAGAAAACCACCGAAATAAACTAGCAACACAGCTGACCAGTCGCAACTATAACAAAAGACTAAAAAGAAAGGACATTATCCAAATTGAGTAATTGGACCTGAAGTGGGAGAAACTCTCAGTGGAGGGTTCACCCACAAAGCTATATATTCACTATCAACAAATTTGCTAATAGTTTAACTGATTACAGAAATCCACTTAAAAAATACTTAATGTCCTTGTTGTCGTTTATGTTCTGGGCACATCTTACTTGTTGCATAGTGGTAACCAGAACATGGGCAACAACAAGCATTACTTCCACTATGACTACTGACACATTTGTAACAACGTGGGAGTGATCTACACTGAGATTTTGTATGACCAAAACGACAAAAATTGTAGCATTGAATTGTGGGGTAAATATATAAATCTACTGGTAAAGCATTATAGCACATAAATATGCGTTTAGGAAGTATGTATTTGCCAATCAAAAGTGATTACAACTGTTTGTAATGGCTTATATGTTAAAGTTCCATTAACTATGACTTTCAGATTGAGCCTACGAACCTTGATTATATCTCCGCAGTTGATATGAAATTATGTTAAGTATGATGTCTCAATTTTATCAGCATGCTGAGTTTGTGAAATTGAATTGGTTGATTTTGAATTGTTGACACGTTTATTAACAAAAGATTCATCACCTGCATTTTCTTCGCTTTCACATAAGCAACCTCTTCTAGAATCTTTACCAGTCTTTCTAATTGTTTTGTTACAATTTCTGCAAATTTTTTGTTGTCGAGACCGCTTACGACATTTTAAATGATTTTGTGACCTTTTGTATCCATGCCAGACTCAGAGGTTACTGTAACATTACTAGCTGATGAAGGAACGAAGCCTCCAGGATATGGGGGCTCCTCCATCCTTTAACTTAAATCTAAATAATTAAACGCTAAATCTATAATACAAAAATAATAAAACTTACCTACGAAATACGAAAATGCACTAGATATGAGATATATTTCATAAATTACGTGAAAAATTTAATACGAACTAAAGAAAAACTTATTCAAGTAATTAAATAAAATTTTAGAAAAAGAAACGTGACCGCCAAATTTGATGCTTCCCGCGCTTTTTTCAGGTAAATTACTGAATTTATTATATTTAGTCAAAATTCAATTTTTTTTTTCTTAAATAAACTATTAGGAAAATTAGCAAGTTATTATTTTCATAGTCAATTATAACAAAATAACTATGCAAAGAGTTGTTGCGGACAAGCGGCAATCAGTTGCGACCCACGAAGAGTCGTTGCGGTCACGCTACGATCCGCCAAGAGCTCACAAGTGGTAACGATACGCAGGCGAAAGAATATCGTCCCATGGCAATCACCCGATGATAGCAAGACGGACTCTGGCGATACATTCGCCCGTGGAGATGGTGCCTAAATTATATTTATTTTAAAAAAATACTTCTTTTTTTTTTGTTTTGGCACTGCAAAAAGCACTTGCCAGCGTCAATGTTTTTAAGCCTTCGTAGTAGTCGGTATTTTATTCATAGTGGCATGTAACAAGTCGTGGCTCCATGGTGGCTCCCTTGTTAGAAAGACCTAGGGAGTTTTGGGAGATTTCAAAATGCACGCTTTCAGTTTCTATTTACAATCCACTTCTCATAAGCACAATAACCAAACTATATCACTCAAAACACCACCAATATTACACAATATAGAGTCTAAAAACCTAAGTGTTTTATTGTTCAATGAAAGATTAACTGGATTTTCAAGTAATTTGTATTTTTTATGTTCCGAAAATGTCTTACAATGATCGTACAAACTTCCATAGACATAAATCACATATCATAGATTATCCGTAGACAAGCATCATAGATTATTACTTACAACACTAAGATAATGAATTAAAAATAAAAACCACATCATGTCACTTTAAGATCCCGCTAAAAACTCCAAACATACTACTTTATGATTAAAATTTTAGAATATTTTACAATCATTATAATTTGTGCAATTTGTTTATTTTGAATAATAGGTATTAATTATGATTTTTTTTTTATCAATTCATCTTAAATGCTGCTATATAAATTCATTTAAGTGTATATATTATGTAATTTATCAGTTGATTACTAAATTTATGACTGGAATGACCTTCACAAACTGTCATCTGAGACAGCTGACTTTAGGGATGATAAATTCACTAGGTTCCTAGCACACGTACAAGATTTCAGGGTCTTGAACCATGTACCAAGTAAACATTATCCTGGTACGCAATATTACCAACTTTTAAATATCGATCAGGGTCCTGTTGTTTTACTCACGAAGGAGTTAAAAAGGGTTAAAGTTAAAGGTACTAAAGCCTGGTATTTATTTTCATAAGTGTAACAGCTTTTTTCAATACCCACTTTTAGTGAAATCTGTACCATAATTATTGGGCCACTATCTATCATACCTGGCTCATGGCTGAGAAGTGTCAACAATAGACAATGTGAACTGTCAAGTGGGACAAATGTCATAGTTGCCAAATAGATTTATTTCATTTGATTTTCATCATAGACCAATAGTCGAATTATGTAAACGGGAAACGGTATCTTATTATATTGCTAGAAATATTTATTGTAATTCGGTTATCCGGCGAACGTAAACTATATTTATTATAGCTTTTTGTTTTTATAAAACTGAACATAATGTCACAAGTAAAGAAAGGCGCAGAAGATGAATATTCAGCGAAAATAGATATGTGTTTAACGGATGGAATCGTTAAAACAGGTAATGGTATTTCAATATTTTATAAAACAATGTGACCGTTTATTTAGGCGAAATATTATATAACAACATAAAATTATTATTCTTGAGCATACTGTTTATTGAATATAGTAAGAAGATAATGTGACTGGAACTAAGGTAATGATTTGGGTTAAAAATTATTAGTGACCATAGTCTTAGTAAATAACAGTGAATATTAATGTGGGTTGGACTTTAGAATCGCTACCGCTGAATTTGATGCGGTGATTTTTTAGAGATAAACCTCCTGTGAAGGAAAAGTGCGAAAACAAATATATTTTGAGGTTATGTCTATCTAGGAATCGCTTATCAATCCTAACATAACCAATTTTATCACTACAATGGAAAAATGAAAATATCTCACTCAAAACAAAAAACGGCACACAATGTTAAAATTACGATCTTCAACTTTATGACATCTACTTAGAATTGACATTTGTATTGTCAGATGTACAATAGATGCGATTTTAAAAATTTCATTTCTCAAAAACTCTTTATTTCTGCAGTGGGAAATTTTATAATTACCATCATTGTAAAGTGATCTATGTAATCGTAAGAAAAATTTGGAGTCAGAACTCTATGGTAGCAATTCTAAAGCTGAGCCCGAATGTGTATCATCATGTAATTATTTAATTAAAAAATCCAAATCAGCTAGTATATATTAAATTATACATAGCATAATGGGTGCAGTAAACCTTGAGCTGTTGAAGTTCAAGCCTGTAAATTAATGATTGGTTTCCGCACAGCGGTAACTTTAACTATGCAGAATCAGCATACTAGAGTCAGTGTCATATGGACAATACTGATACATTTACAAGCTTCATTTCAAATAGTCACTTCACACTTCAGTATGAAGTTCCCATATTCTTGGAGCTATTGATTGTAGGTAACATGGTATCTAGGTAAAAACAATAATTAACACATTAACAGACAGTACTATGTCACTGGTTAGGGCTGCATTTTCATACATTACTTACAGGCATAGTGTCACAAGTAACAACTTAAAAACATATGTTACGACAGAACGGATCTAGTCTTAAATGCCGTAAGGTATTTTTCGAAACTGATTCATATTCTCCAACATCAGCAAACAGGCCTTGCCTTCATCCAGAAGTAGAAGACTGATGCAAAAGTACGACACCTATGGTTGCAGTGTACATGTAGACATACTTTCTTTGAATAAGTTTTCGAGCATAGATTTCTGACAGTAAGGCCTTAATTATACCTTTGGTGACATTACCTCATGTTGATGCTTACAATAGTATTAAAAATCGATTGTCTTGGGACATACTGATTTTATTTAAGTAAAAACTTTGACGTCGATGGATGTACATTTTTATTCCTTTTGTTACTTAAATACCCATGGACAGTACTCAATGTGTTAGCCTATTAACACTTGATATCAGGTGATGTTGCATAGAAGCTCTCTCATTGAGATTTACAGTTCACTATAATTAAAGGCACTCATGGACATTTTCAAGTTTAGTGGTAAATTAAAATCATAAAATCTCAACAAAAGATACTTTACAATGTGAAAAAAATTAGTTAATGTAAGCAAAACAAATTTTACCAGGTGGTGGAGCATTACTTGGTGCATTGACGTCACTGTTGTTCCTTAAGAGACGGAGATGGCCTATCATAGCTGGTATGGGTATTGGCATAGGTGTTGCATATGCAAACTGTGAATATGAATTAAATTCAAAGAAGAACAACAATGCTTAATAGAAATTATAAATATACTTTTATTTATGAGTAATCAGGTATGTTCTATTTATATAATATTTTAAAACTATATTTTTGAAATATTTCATTTGTTTTCTTTAAGAGAGTCCCACTTCTGTAAGTGTACACTTGATTGATTTGAAGTCATATATGTATAGGTAGTGTCATCCACCTTCGTGTTACGGGGTCTTCACGCACCCCACTAATCTTTAGCCGAGGGGATCGCGGGGTGTAGAGAGTTAGACATAAGCATCAGTCGCGAGCTGATAGCAATTCAATGCACATTAATAGCATAATTCACGGAAACTTGCTGTACTGAATTTTTTTTAAGTGTATCTCTGTTTAATTTCTCAATAAAGTTCTATAAAACTTTTTTAAGTATTTTATTTGTTTATAATTAATTACCCTCTATTATAAAAATTATCTTAAATTAACTAATTAATAACATAAAATATTTGCAACAAACAACTCAAGTTATAAAATTAAAGAGAGTAGATCTTCTTTTCAGTTGCCCATAGATTAGTCTGTTTATCTTAGCGTCTGTGTGCACTCGATAAGTAATTTGTGTGTATAGACAGAACTAAAAACAATAGTGAAAGGTAGCACACTTGTACTGTAAGCGATTAAGAAAAAGAGTGGGGCGCATATTCATGCATGGCACTATCTATAGCTTTAGACATCTGTTTTCTGTTTCAAAAGACTATTGTTGATATTGTAATAAGTTATTTTTTATTCATTTCAGATATTAATATCAAGAATAATGGCAGGCAATTATGTCATTTATTGACAAGTAGAAGCTTTGTTTAGAAAATAATGTAATTTTGTTGTACAAATAATTATTTAATTATGTAATTAAATGCTGTTTATTTCTCAAAATATTTTTTTTTCTAAGCTAGTTTATTCTACATTAAATATAGTAAATCTTTAATTACTTAAGAAATAATGGTTTAACACAATCAATAAAACACTGAAATAACTTTAATAACAATTATTTAATAATTTATTGTAGAAATCGATACTGGAATTGAAGGATAGTTCTTAAATTAATTTTAGAACAATTATGATTAGTGTGACAGACAAAGACAATAACAATAATAATAACAACCCATAGACAGACACAACACCAATGATTTTGATAAAATTATGCGGACTGGCATCACAGATAACACAAACACCAAGTTTTCAATGGATTCTATATTTATGGTAAAACCTATTAATAATTATTTCAGCTATCAATTTGTTCATACTGCTATGTTTAGAATATTTGTCTTTATAATTAGCTTTCTATATGTATAGAACAGTAGACCATTACATAAATAAATCAGAAAGCGAATAAAATGTAATAACATATCTTCTTAATCAATTCAATAATAATATATGCAATATGCATAATTAAAGTATATCACAAAATCAAGAGAAACATTTAGAAATCATGATATCTACATTATAGTCATATATACATTTAATAATTTTAATATGGTTATCTTTTATCAGAAAATTTTGCAAAATGTATATTGCTACATAACACTAGTGCATAATATAATTGTACATTTAAGTCAAAATTGAAGAAAGTAAAAACACGATTTAACAATTGTCTTGACCATAAATTTGCCTATAGTATTTATGTATACTATAAAATAAAGTAAATAAAAAGATTAAATTACATGTTTGGCCAGAGTGTGGAAGTAAGATAATTTTTTGGTAGTTTTTCCCTTTCTTTGTGAAAGGAAAAGGCAAAGGTATCTATCTATCTAGACCACGCTGCCAAGTCAGATGTATGTATAATCCATGTTCAGATGTCATTTGGTGAGTTTTTGGTGGGATCTTGAGATACCATGTTGTGGTTTTTATGTTAATTAATTACCATAGGTTCTTTAACCCTATATTACATTATTGATGATATTTTGCATTGATATTGTTTGGCTGTTGTGTAGCAAATGGTTATCTCATGACTATATAAAAAAAAAACAATAATATTTTAATAATCTAACAATCTCATATAATATGTACATACATCTAAATATTTGGCTAAATCACATTATGCTACTTTTAATAAAAAGTTTGACTAGCTCTATTTCCCGGTTTCCGACAAGGCAAGATAAGACTTTTCGAATTTAATTACCTGTACATTTAATTTCTTCACATCTTGATGACATATTTAATTAAATCAAGACTATTAATGATCTTGTTTAACAATATTGTGAAATTTAATTTAACAGAAACACATAATTTCTGTTTTTTTTTTTTAAATATCTAAAGCATGTTTAAGTTTTAACATACTCATCAAGACATTGTGTTCAAAGAGTTAACGAAGCAATATGTAGATGGAAAAAAATTGTAGTGATTAATTGTGGGAGTGCTTTGGCAGTGTCGTTTTAATAATAATAATAGCACTATAATATTTAACAAATTTTTATAATATTTTTATTCCATATTCATATAACCATCGACAAATCGATACCCAATATAAATAACATTAAAACACACACAGCCATGGTTTTAGAAGAGCCAATAAAAAAAAATCATAATTTTTATTTTGGCATCATTTTAATGTAAATTAGACAATACCTATTTTGAAAGTGCTTTCGGCTCCTTATCTGTGAATAATAACTAATTTGTATTAGAAATTTACAGTGATAAGTTTGATAAAGTAAAAATAGATTTATTAGTCTATAGATAAGGCTGTAAAACTCAAATATAAAGGTTTTTTTTTTCTGTATTTGCTTAACGTATAGTTGTATTTTATTGTAATGAATGTAACAATATTATTTTTATTAGGTGTCGAAATATCAAAAATCTACAAATCCACTATGACCTATTAATTAACCAATCGACAAAAGTCGAAAGCATGAAAGTAAGAATATCGATATAATACGAATAAAAAAAAAAGCTCGTTGCAGCTCCTCAAGAATTACTGCCACGTCATTGCGAACCGTGCGTTATTAATGCATGACAATTTAAAATCTAAGAGGTGCAGTGTTGTAATACTGTCGTTATTTGTAGTTTTGTAATATTAATAACAATTACCTATTTTAAATTTTAAAGTAAACAGCTAATTTACAGCTAACTTCTAAATAAGCTATTTTCTATAATAGCAACTATACTATGTTTTGCTTTAAACAGTATAGTACTTCGAAAATTACATTAGGGTGTTTGAGAAAACACCTCGTATGTATGTACTTGCGGATGTCGTACGAAGTTCAAAAATGAAAAACACTTTTGCTCATAGAAATGCTATGGTAAAATAAGAAAATTTTCACAAAAACATCGATTTGAGTTTCGTTGAAGTTAGGTCATTCATGTTTTTGTACTTTAAATGTATATTTCATATTATGATATTTATACATTTAAAACTAATATAATGTTACAAAAAATCAGTGAGTAGAAATAATATTAATAATAATATATGTATATTTGTGACATTTAGTATAATAACCAAGAACTATGTACCTTGATAGGTTGCCATTAGGTTGTTTAAATATTTCGTATTTGTGTAAAATAATTTTTATTCAAGATTTTTTCAACAAATAAATGTGAAACTTTTTCCATATTATCAATATATCGATATTTTTCAGAGAACCTAATATGAATGTATATGTAATGTTTTCATTCTCACAATTGATCACCCCTATTTTACATTAATGCATCTAAATGTTCTGAGAGTATAAACCGCACAACTGCCAGCCAGTGAGTATGAAGCAAAAAGCCAAAGATTTACGAAAAATGGGAAATACATTTTAAAGACAAAACTGACGAAAGTTATACAATAATACTTTTAAAATATAACCAAAATACAGTTTAAATATTATAAAACTTGAAATAAATAATTAAATAAAAAATAACCATAGACAACAATAATTTGTTTATAAAAAAATAGATAGAAAAAAAGTTTATTATGACATGGACAAAATTTGCATTATAATTTCTCAGATCTAATACAACAATTTGTCTTATTCCATTTAAAAATTACAAAAATGGCTTTAAACACTTATTTAAATTACTTTAAATTTAATACCATATTAATAATTTGTATTTGGTGCTAATATACTGATCCACTAGATTTATTTTTTCAAGTGGTTACCTATATATTTCATAGCCTTTTTGACAGACAGTTGACAACTGCAACTTTTATTTCACTATTCAATAATAATTGAAATTTTATTAATACAAGGAACTCTAAATGAGTTCTTAGTAGGCACTTTGCAGTGTTACTGTACAAAGTTCTTGTCATATATCAACGGATCTTGCCTAAAGATTTCTTAAACCGAGAGATGAGAATATTACATCTAAATAATAAAAGATACATCAACTACGAAACATAAACATATTTTAATTAATTTTATTTCAATTGTCAGGAATTTGGATTAGTGTGCCACCATCTCGAGCCACCATGTGAAATTTTGGCCACAACGCTAATCCTATAAAAAAAAATTATAGTAATTTTCATCGATTATATTTATTACTTTTATTACTCGATAATTTTAACAAACAAAAGGCAATTTTTCACTTTGTCAACCGACTCGGAATTTTTTTAATTACCAGATTTCGCGCCAAAAAGTTTTTAGTTCTAATACATAGGCCGTATGGTCCTGCTGTTATCCAATGAAGAGAATTTTTTTCTTCAATCCGTTAATGTCAGTTTAACAGTCACTTTAGCCATGCTCTTGGCCTCTTGAGACACCATATCCTCTACAATGTTAGATAAATTAAACTAAATCGAGATTAAAATTTCAATAATTTATTGACAATTTGGGGTTTCACAAACACTTAGTAAGTTTGAGAATCAGTGGTGGATTTAGTTTACTTTGTGTCCTATGCCCTAAGCCTCATAACACGACCTAAGCTGAACCTATCACTGTTGACAATCATGATTTCAGTAAAAAATATAATCGATTTTTATGGCAATTTAAATCAACACTCAAAACACCTTTAAAAAAACTTGTCCATAACGCGATTACAATATTCCAGCAGGAAATAATATAACCCGAATATATTAAATAAATAAAAAACTTTCAATCCTTAATTATGTCGTGGGCAAGAGAGAACAAACAATATTTTGCTGTTCTGAGAAACATAAAAAACTTATGAGAGATTTATTTTTACCTAAAGCAATAACTCGTTATTCGTAGTAAACTAATATTGGTGGTAGTGGGAAAATTAATTTCAAGAAATCACCAATTCACCACTTTCTAAGGGTGGTGTTTGAACGCATGATCCTTGGGTAGCGAACTTAACCCAATACTGGAATACTTACAAAAACATAGAGACAATACTAAATTGTGCAATAATATCTCTACTAATATTATAAAGTTGACGAATTTGTGATTTGAAGATTTATTTTTCATTTTATGACTGATTTCTTGAGGAAGGCTATACTAATATTGGTAAAACATTGATAAACAATCAATTAATCGATAGTTATTAGGACTATAGAAAAATCGATTGTTGAGATTAAAACAATCGATTGTTGATTTCCAATACAGAATTTTTGGGGATTTTTTGTGAAAAAAGGAACATTTCCGTGAATGGTTTTTTTGTTCGTCATCTTACAAAGGTACATAATTTTTTGATATCATCATGAACTTTTTTTCACTACTGTAGGTTTTCTATCAAAAGACATTAATAATTAAATTTTTAGATAAACGCGAGTGGAATTTCATCAGCAACGTACAATCTTAAATTAAAAACAAAAAAATATTAATTTTACACAAAAAAAAAAAATGATTCAAACAGCGAGACATCGCACGTCCTCACAGGAGTGGTTATATACAACTCACAGTTCGGTGGTAGTAGAGAGAACGTGAAAAGAATGTCCGTAGAGGCAGCAGCTCACTTGGTGGTCATGTCCGGCCAGTAGTTGATGTAGTATCTATGCGTGCTGCCTTCGAACAAACGGTCCAGCCAGTTCTCCAAGCCGTCGAGAAGATTCTCTACATGTCAGAAAGAAAGAAAGACAACAGTCAACAAAGTACAGCCTTTATAATCCGAACCACCAAACACATCACGAAACGTTCGGATTATACTACGTAAAGTATATTTTTTTTATTAAACATGTATTTATTTGGGTTTGGTTTTCTGATTTTCTGGGCCCCCGTGAAAAACGTCTTTAATGAAGAAAGTTTGCCCAATCCGGCTCAAAGTTATTTTGGTGCAATCTTCAGTAGAACCTTCTAGAAAGTTCCGATAAAATGACTAACCTTGCAGCAACAGCGGCGGTTCTGTAGAGTCGCGCGTGTCGGGCGCCTCGTCAGCGGAAGAAGATCCGGACTCGTTGTGGAACCCTATGAAGGCACCCGCCTCGGGGTCCAGGGAATGCGCCCCGCTGCCGAGAGAGCGCGTCATGCGACTCATGCGCTGTTAACAAACAAACAAACCCTCATTACGTGGCCCAATGCTATATATTTTGTTTTTTGTTATAAGGGGCCTGGTATGAAAATTTTATAACGTAACATAACATACCATCTCGCCTGTACCCCTGAAGGGCTAACAGAGGTGTACTAATATACATCTACAATTCACCGAGTATGTTTTTAAGATCCCATGTAACAGGGGGCGAGGCTATTATTATTAATTGCAAAAAGCGTTAAGTTGTTCTCTGCAACGTACCTTGCATACCTTTCACTTTGAAATCATGCATAAAATGTATAATAAAATACATCAGTCCGTCAGTCTGTCAATCAATCAATCACCACATTGCTTATTGCATATTCAAAGACAATCATACTTAGAAGTAAGCTCCAGTCGTGCTTCGAATCTGAAGCAATGATGGCTCAGTGGGTAGCGTATAGAGAATCCTCGTAGATCAACGTGAGTTCGAATCTCTGCAATGGGACTGAGCGCCCGGTGAAATAAACATCGTGATGAAACCATAGCATGGTGGTAAGGATTTTTCTAATACCCGCCGGGCTAGCTACCAGCCTGAAGTTTAAAATCTGTCTTCGAGCACCAAAAGGTTTATTCCGACAGCTGCAATTGAGAGCCAGTTTCCCACTAGATTGCGGACACAACGATAAAAAAAAAACTTTTTATAACGTATACCAGTGTCATATATATATGTTGGTTTAATTATAAATTGTTATCTTATGTTAGAATTATTTACCTTGTGCGGTTTGTTCGCGCACTCCGGGTGCTTCGCGTGGTAGATGCAGAAGTACTTCCGGTGAGGGTTGAGGGCGAGCACGGTGCCGACGCAGTTGCGCGCGTTCAGCCGCAGCTCAGCGCCCCCTAGCGACAGCTCGAGCACGCGGCGAAACCACGTGATGTTCCTCTCCACCACCAGATAAGCGAACACGAGCGTCTTGTTCCTACGTCATACGACACACATTTTTTTTTAAACATAAATACCATCACGCCTGTTTGCCCGAAGGGTTAGACAGAGGTACCACAGTTCGCCGGGTATGTTTTAAGGTTCCATGTAATAGAGGACGAAGTCTATTGCCATTAATCGGGTACGAAACCAAACTCCGAGCTGCCACTGAGAATTTCATAAGAAAAACCCAATAACACTTTGCTCGACCGGGAATCGAACCTAGGACCTCGATCATAGAAGTCGAATTTACGACCACTAGGCTAAAGAGGCAGTTAATTAAAAGAAGAGGTTCTCAATTCGATTGTATATTTTTTATGGGTGTTCAGCCATAAGTTCTTTGTTTATGAACCAATTTAAAAGATTCTTCGTCGGAAATCGAGTCCAGAGGTCAAGTGTTCAATCTCCGCCCATGCCTGACTTTCATGTGATGAGCGAAATTTTCAGAGTTACTTATCATAATACAAGCTTTGCTTAATTTGGAATTAAATGGCCGTGTGTGATATTGTGCCCCCCATATTTATCTTAAATAACGACTCGTCCCAACTTGGGCCACATAATCACTCACATCCGATGAGATTTTGGTGATAACCCTATAAAATTATATTAAAAAAAAAAAACGAAATGTTTCATTTATCCATATTATAAACACCTAATGTCACTCACAATTAAGAGAAATTTCAGACACGTCATAATTATATTTAAATCATAATGTTTATTAGCTTAAAAAGCGTTCAAAGGAACAGACATACATACATACATACATATCACATACACTACTCCAAAAACATTACACTTCTTCTGGGACACTCCGATAAAAAAATAAAGACTTACTTGCGATAAGGCCAGACAATTTTGTGAAATTTCGACAAGAGCTGCACCCGGCTTTGCATGTCGACTAGCAGGACGATCGTACGACAACCGGGCTTCATTAGTCTGTTAACAAAATTTATACATAATACACTTTACAACCGATAATAATGCCCTTCCAGACGTACACACGTCGACGGCGACACCACGTAAATATCTCGCATTTACTTTTCTCCAATGTGGCTGGCAAAACTGAATTTGGTCTTATAAATCCGGTCGCGTATGGCGCAGTAAAGTTGGCGTGAGCACCAAAGTCTATTTTCTACTCAGAACTCGACTCAAGTAAACGCAAGCTTGGAAGACAGCATCTACATTATCGGGATGCCTTGAAGTGCCGCACTTAACTATTCATACGAGATAAGCATTGTTTTAAGTTTAGGGTAATAATAAAAAGTCGAGTCTTATGCCGCGTAAAGAGACGGTGAACGAACGTGAACGAAGGCTCTGTGTTGATCGGCCACATTTTAATATTTTTCAGAATAAGCTATAATAAATGTACACTCGTAAATATAATTTATACTAATACTATAAAGCTGAAAAGTTTGTTTGTTTGGTTGAACGCGCTAGTCTCAAGAACTACTGGTTCGAATGGAAAAAATGTTTTAGTGTTGGATAGGCCATTTATCGAGGAAGTCTGGCTGTATAACATAACGCTACGACTAATAGGAGCGGAGCATCAACGAAAAATGTTGCAAAAAAAACGGTGAAAATTTATTCCTATTAAGAGCTTCCATTATGTGACGCAGGCGAAGTTGCGCGAGTCAGCTAGTATGTAATATTTTAAAGAAAGAGTAAAAAAGCAAACGGTATGTTTATTACTTATTTAAAAATATAATTTAATTTTTATTTATTTACAAGCTGTGCGCCATGTTAAAATTTATTTGTAGCTTATTGTTGTTCTCTATTCCCTAAGGCACTTGCCTATAGCTCGCCATATTACTTGACGTTTATGGTTACTGCTACACTCCTAACGGTCGTAGCGTAATGTTATATAGCTTATAACCTTCCTCAATAAACCGTCTACAAAACGCAAAAATAATTTTCGAAATCCGATCGGTAGTTCCATACATTAGCGCGTTCAAACAAACAAACAATATTTTAAGCTTTATAATCAAAAATCTTTATAACATAACATACCATCACGCCTGTATCCTCGAAGGGTTAGGCAGAGGTGTACTAATGTACACCCACAGTTCGCCGTTATGTTTTCTAGGTCCCATGTAACAGGGGGCGAGGCTATTGCCATTTATCGGGGAAAAAGCCAAACTCCGAACTGCTACTGAGAAATTCATAGAAAAACTTTGCTTTGCTCGACCTAGGTATCGAACCCAGGACCTCGATCATAGCAGTCGCCTTTACGACATATCAACATACAGGCCAAACTACTAGGGTTAGGACCGTGAAAATTTGCATGCCAGTTCCTTTTACATCGTAAGTGAGCACTGAGGAAGGACTTTTAGAAATTCAACCCCTTAAGGTGGTGAAAAAAGGGGTGAAAGTTTCTATGTAAACACGTCATTTTTGAATATAGCTCTATGACAACTAGTATTTAACAATTCAGTTAGAATGGAACATAACAACATATAATGGGATATGGCGAAATTGTGATGCGAGCGAAGTCGTGGAAAAGGCCCTAGTATAAAATAAAATAGCATAAATATATATTGTTACCTAACAAGGCCGTTATATTTCTCAGCTCGAAGCTCGTGGAGTCGCAGCTCGGACTGCATCTCGTTGTTGTTTCGCTTGGCGACGCCGTTCTGGTGTTTCCTCTCCTCCTTCTCACGCTGGATAGACTCTTCTTCGATGCGGCTATAATAACAGTATGACATGAACTTAAGGATTTAGGAAACAGGATATAAATTTAGATATTCCTCTTTTTTCGCTATCGTTCTACCTAAAACGTTATTCGATTTCACGTTATATAGACCAAAACTATATACGACATTAACGATCTTTACGTGCCATTAGGGTTAAGATAAGGTAAGATAATATAAAATAAGAGTAACAGTTGAATTAGCGATGAAAATATAGTATTGTTATAGTACAATTGACTAAAATATAGCACGATACTATATAATATAGTACGGGTGGCAACCCTACGTGCCATCGTGAATGGTCGGCAATTGCCCTTAGTTCACTTTCGACTCGCGACCGAGAAATAACTTTTATCGTTTTTGACAACAGAGTTTTCTCCAATACACTGTGATTTCCTATCTCTTTCATTACAACATGCCGATAACAAAATTTGTGACGTTTTCAAATTGCTTTTAATGAGAGTATATAGATTTTTTTTCTCTTTATTGTAACAAATAATTAAGTATATTTAATTGTTGTCAAGAAATAGTAATTTAGAAAAAATATTTTAATCAATATATACACGTACATGCAAAATTCGACAATAAAACAAACTCAGCTGTTTTTTTTAATGGTAAGCAAGGGAACAAGCGGGCAGGTGGCGTACCTGATGGAAAGTGATCAAAGCCTCCCACAAACATCCGCAACACCAGATAGCTCGCAGAGGCGATGCCGGCCTTTTCGGGAAGAATAAGCTCTCGTCTTGAAGGTCACCAGGTCATAACGGCTCGGAAAGACCTCAGGAAACAGCTGGTTCTACAGAGTGGTTGTGCGAGGCAGAAAGTGCCTTAAGTAACGCACTGTTGTGGAACGCTGGACATCGAGGTGGTGTGGATGGAATTTACGATTCTGTCGCGATGTCCGATGGTGAAATTCAGCAGCCGGGATCAATCCAAACAATTCCACGGAACACTCCCCATGATAAATGCGGTAGAAGGTGCAGAGTGAACCAACATCTCTACGCAGAGCCAATGGATCAAGCCATGGTTTTACTATACAGCGCTGATTTTCAGTATTTTCAAATAAACGTAGGTAATCAATCTTACAATATTCGTATTAAATACACATTAACTCCATTACCCAAGAAGTAGGCACATTGTAACAGTATTTACGAAAACAATGCCGGTTTCAGAGCTGCCATTTTATTCAAAAATAAAGTAGAATATCGTACTAACATGAGATACGCCATGAGGTACCCTGCGGCGAGCACGAGCGCCACCGTCGCGAGCACCGAGAGAGCCGATACCGCGTGATGCGAGCGTAGAGTGTGAGCGGCGCGCTCACCCCACTCGCAAAGCTTCACCACCGCGCGCCACACCGCACCCTTCGCCGCCTCATCGAGAAGTTCCTACCGAAACCATCATCAGCCTTCAAATTAAAATATCTTTATAGTCGGACCAGTTTAACCGCAAAATGTAAATGCTTTGACAGATATAAATTATTAGAGATGAAACGGATATCCGGTAACTATCCTGTAACCGGCCTATCCGGACTTGTTATCACTATCCGGTCGGATACCAGATATTAATTCAGTATCCGGCTGGATTCCGGATAATAAAATTCAAAAAATTCTCATTATTTTACAACAGGCAAATCAGACCAGAACAGGATCTGGACACCGTTTATTTTTATAATCGTACGTCAAAAATTTTTGTTTTATTAAGTTTAGTTTATTTCCGATCTCGCTCATCGTGCTATTAATTCAAATCAAACTGATCGCGTCATATAACGCAATAAAAGACCGAATATCCGGTATTCGGCCAAACCACTATCCGTTTCATCTCTAATAATTATTGTACTTTTATTTACAGTACATACTTGAACATGGGTCTCATAGGCTAACATCTCATTTGGCTTCAGCAGCCTCTTTATCATTTGCTCGAGAGCTCGCTTGGTCTCGTTCAGCCTCTCCTCGTACTTCAGGACCTCGTCTCTCCAGGCCGGGTCTGCTGGGTGCTCGTCGCTGTCGCACTGCGGATGGTTGCACACTGGCCAGGTGGCGTTCAGCCACTCATACTGAATCCTAGTTGCTTCTCGTCGCCATATGATAACGATGCGATGTTCAATATCCGATGTGTCCATTCCTGTAACATAAATTCTTTATATTTTAAAACTAGTTGTAACAAAGAACTAGTACCTAACACAAATGACAGTACAAAGAGTGAGGGAACAATAAAAAGAGATACAAAAACAAAATCAATTATATATGTGGACCAATATTATCAAGAAGAAAGTTTTTTTTGTGATTTCATTCGTTCGATTTCATTGTGATTTGAAAGTCGATGAATCGAAAAAGCGACAGTAAAAAGAGACAGACATAAATTCATAACATTTAACGTGGGAGAAAGAAAATGAGATAGGAAGCATTATACAGTGTTTCTTATATTCGTTTAGACATAGTGGGAGTTTGCTTGGACCCCATTTTTTTGACTACACTGTTAGCCTTAGGGGCCCTAAAGCCGCTGCGGCTTTTACAGCTTCACCGGGCTTGGGGGCGAGCGCAGAGGGCACTCAGCCGTGACGCTTGGACCTCAGCGTTGTACGTGTATTAATACGTGTTTGTGCGCGCATGCGTAGTAAAAAGCCTGGGAAAAGGCATCACAACAACCGTGGTGTTTTGTATACGTGTTTTTCAGATGATATTCCCATGGATATTTCAAATGTGCAAGGTGGTGCAATAATGATTGTGAATACTTGTATGTACATTTTCATAAACTTTCAATTAGTGTGTATTTCATCATTTTCTGAATTAAAAAAAAACCATAGATGTGATGGTTTCACTTCTACCACGTGTGGACTGCACACATGATTTATATTTTTGTTTGTAATGGTTAAATTCAAAAACTACTGATTTTAAAAATTTCTTTCACCAATATAAAGCTAAAATATCAGCGAGTAACATAATTAGGCTATATTATAATTATTTGAAAAATGAATTTAGTCCTCATAAAAATGTAAAATTAGTTTTACAATAAAGTATAAAAAATTACCTACCCGGATGCATTGGTAATGTTTGTCCTATAAAATTAAAACGGGTGAAACCGTGGGGCACAACTAGTAATAGATAAAGTTGTGTATTATTTACATTTACAGGTTGCTCGAAAACATTAATAATGTAAAAAATTTAGAACAGCTATAATATCAGATGCAGGAATTTTTGGTGGGATCTTGAAGTGACATGCTCCGGTTTTTATTTTTAAATCATTAACTTTCCAAGTGGAATCTAGTGTGGAATTGGAATATAAATATAAAGTGGAAAGCATGCATTTTGAGATGTCACAAAAACTCCCTAGATAGTTCTGACAAGGGTGCCACCATGAAAAACATTGACACAGGCAAGAGCATATTGCGGTGCCAAAACAAGAATTAAAAAAAAAACCTTATAATAATTATATCTTGAGCAACCCTTTTTAAATTTTCTTATCGAGTTGTTTTTTGGTGAGTTTTCTTAAAACATGATAGATTAAAATAGTTCAATTTGAGAAGTAAAAAAGTGTGTCAACATGAATTCAAAGTGAAAAGTGCGCAAGGTATTCCTAAACTCCTAAAATAATTGTTGCATTGGTTACTAGATGGCACATAAATCTGATATTTACATTTCTACTGATTATAGATTACGAAATAAATATTTAGTTACGATATCTGTAGATAGATGTTAGTAAAACAAAAAAAAATGTTATGAAAAATCGATACTTGAAGAGTGATGACCTTCTGACAGTAAACGTTATGTTTTTGAGTAAACGCTTGTATTCAATTCACTCCTCGCGTAAAATGTCCATACCGGGTATCTTAGAGGAAAATTTATTCTCAAGGAGTAAGCTCCAAAGAAATGGTTGATGTGAAACTGAACTTTCTGCCTCGCACATCCACTCTGTGGAACCAGCTGTCGCCCGAGATCTTTATGACGAGCCGTTATGACCTGGTGACCTTGAAGAAGAGAGCTTATTCTTCCCTAAAAGGCCGACAACGCATCTGCGAACCCTCTGGTGTTGCGGATGTTTGTGGGCGGCGGTGATCACTTTCCATCAGGTGAGTCACCTACCCGTTTGCCCCTTTTTATCATAAAAATTGACTAACCGGACCCGTTGGCGAGCGCTCGTACGAAGTCGGGCTGCGTGTGCGTATACAGGTACGCATAGTGCGTCCGGTCTGGGGCGGCGCGCGCGAGCCGACGCACCTCGTGCCTCGCGCGGCGACTCGCGGCTCTCGGTCCGCACACTAACACGCAACACAGACTGCGACGAGCCGCGCGCCACTCCACTGGGCATACGCGCTCCAGCACGCTCTGTTATCAACAAGAAGGGCGTATTTTAAAACTTTTTACCTGACTGCGAAAAAGTAGGATGACGTTTTTAGTACTTATGCTTATGTAGCCTAATGAGGCGGCGGTCTGTCACAACCGCTTCCAGCGCTGTGTTGACGTCATATCGATGGTCACTCTGAGGAATCGTGTAGCGCGTCAGTTTGACCCGTGCACTCTTAGTAAATAGACGATTTGTAAAATACTGAATAAACATTGAATTAAATATGGATGACCTGATATTTTTGAGTCTTTTTCTCGAAGAGGAGGAAGATGATGATCTCTTTTTACTTTAAGAACAAAACAGCAAAAAAATAGAAAAAGGCATCATGACCTATTCGTGAAATGAGAGGCTGAGGGTTACTTTAATAATTTTATGACAAAGAAAAAAACAATTAATTCGTCCATTTCTCTAGTAAATTTCCCCATTTTCACATCCAGTTCATAGTTTTCCATGTATTTTGCTACTGTTGTGTTTGTGTACGGTCTTTTTAATAATTACTTATTCTCTGTCATACCTACCTTCAATTTATTAATAAAAATGGGATGTTTTCCAATATGTTTGGTCGCCCGCTGCGTATGTTTATATTTTAAGAATATAATGTAATTTAGCATGTTCTCATGTAAGTGAATTTTTGTTTGTACGCCGAAATGCTACGAAATGACTGTAGACGAACGCACAGCGTTTGTACGCTTGCGTCAGACGTCCGAAAGAGACCACTGTAGTACATTTCCATTGTAAATCATTTGTCGGTCCGTTTTGTGACAGACCGCCGCCTAAACGGCTTGATGGATTTGAGCATACGAGGTGTCATTAGATTCGTCTTAGTTTTGGAAGTGACATAGGCTATATAATATTTATATACGACGTCTGGGAATAAAATATTGTATGTGGGAAATGTTTTTTTATTTTTAGTTGCAGTCAGGTTTTTGTTTTATTTTTATTAATATTAACTTGTTGAGTTGACGCAATAATGGCTGTGGTTTCATCTACGGACACCGCGTCAGCGACGCGCGTTCAAATCGTCGTCACTGCCATATGAAACCGTAGCATGAAGGTAGGGCATTTCTAGCTACAACCCTCAAGTTGAAAGTTATAGCTAAGCACTCGTTAGTGTTTTTTGGCATCTATACTTGAGAGCCAGAACTCCCCTGTAGGCTTACCTAAGTATCCACATCTAAGATTTAGTAGTTTTCTAATCAACAAATTAGGAAGTCATTATATTAGAGTGCCACGTCACTTACACTGGTCAATGATCACCATACAGGTAGTGAAAACCCTGACATTGTGATTCATATTAGTGCATCGCTTTTCGAGATTAGCAAATAAATATTCAATTACTTGACGTCGCAATTTATACTAATATAATAAAGTGGAAAAGCTTTTTTGTTTGTTTATTTAAACACACTAATCTTTGAAACTACCAGTCGGATTCGAAACATTATTTTTGTATATGATAGCCAGACTCTTGAGGAATAGTACAAGCTATTTAAGATTAGGCTACAACTCTCAGATAGTCTTAAATATTGGTTTTTGTTACGTAAGTCGGAAGTGGCAGCCCTTCTGAGTTGCTTTATCCGTGTGCGCTGACGTAATCGTTAATGATACGGAAATATAAAGTTCTACAATAATATTGGCCTTTAGTATATCTAAAAAAATCAGCGATAACATATGTCTATCTCTTATACATAAACCACAACAAGATATTTTGTGACAAAGATTTGTTGAAAATTAAAGACTGATTTATAAACATTATTTTTAGACATGGCATATTAATCCTTACGAACAAAAGTTACTTCATCATAAAGACAATTTTATGAAGTTAAATTTTGCTTTTTAGATTATGCTATTTGGACAAATAGTTTAAGGGAAGAAGTTAATGAAAAATAAAATAATTTATACTTGCGAAGAACAATTGTGATAGACACGTGTGTGTGTGTTTGTGTGTGGGTGCTTTGTCGGCATGGTGTTTGTCGGATTAAATTAACACGGAAGAAACCGTGGGGCACAGCTAGTAAGTAGGTTTATAAATAGTTGTCGCAAGGACCAATGTAGTTAGACCCCTCAATTGAAAGCTATCATCACTGCAATTAATTTTACCTGGGAAGAGAGTCTTGGAAGCGTGAGCATCTGCTCAGCCTCGATGAGCTGATGAAGGGTCTGGGTGGGTATTTCCGTGGTGCTGACAGTAGCAGCCGGCTCCGAGCTGTCTTCCTTCAGCAGCACCATCGTATCCATATTCCGTTGCACCTTGTACCTTGATGTCACGTTCTGAGTGTCCCGGGATGTCGTGTCAACGAATCTGGTGAAATATCATGCGAATTAAATGTGTTTTATTTCCTCTCTCACTACCCTTGGGGTTCATTAACCCCTTAAACTTACATTGTAATATAAATGCTTCATATGTCAAATTGATCCACTTGATTGAAATTCAAATCATCACTAAAGCACAAGTAACAGGAATTTAATATCTTAACTTTGCCCTCCAAATACACCCACGACAATTACTTAATGTATAAGTTATCTTTAAAAAAAAGAAGCAATAAAACCCACCTAAGTAAACTTTGAATGTAAAACATTATCTAAGTACAAAATTTCATCTAGATCGTTAGAGCCCTTTTCTTGTATAATGTTGAGTTCAGTCCCAGGAGTTTTGTTGAAATGATTGTTTGCGGTGCTAGTGTCCTGCGAGATAAGGCGGTTACACCCTCATACATACAATTCACTACACACACACATACTTCACAATTGGCCTTCAAGGTTGCCGGGGTGCGGTCAGGGTTAAAGCTCGCGCCTGACGAGGGTAGTCTTCTTTTGTTTGTAATCAATTACTGCGTATCGCAGCAATAGGTTCGAGAGGGATCGTAATTCGTGAAGGAAGAGCCCAGCGTACGTCACGCGAATAGTACGTCGCGAACCTTCTCGAACACAAGAACCGTTCACTTAATAATATTAGGTTAGATAAATTCATAAAAACTTTTCAGTTCAATAATAGAAATAGACATAAATTAGTCGTACCGTTTTTTAAAACTTAGTAAGACCAATAAAAGTTTTTTAGGTAAATATGAGTTCCAGATATTACTATAAAAAAAACGTGTGCAATCTTCTTTATAAAAATCTCTATTTAAAATCGGCGGGAATCTAAACATCGAACACTCATACTGTACATACAAACAGTGCGTGCGAGTCTGGTCGTCACATTGCTAGGCTAACTCGACAACGATTTTATAGATGTGTGATTGTGACTGTCTCTTTTTAGTTTCACTTTATCGTTTCATCGCGTTCCAAATCACAACGATACTAAAGAAGTTTCCATTTCAAAAAAGCGGTTAAACATACCCAAAAGCCACTCTATCCCTATAGTGGAATGCAGTGATAAGATATCGGAGCCGGATCGTATGCCGTTCTTCAAAGATCAGCGCCTTCACCTTGTTGTCCTCGAAATCGGATACGAACGAGTCGACGTTACCATCACCGATGGTCGCCACCATCTTGTATGGGAATTTCCACCTCACGAATTCTGTAAATTATTTCCAAGAATTCTAGCATTATCAAGAGCAGAGAAGACGTAGTGGATAGGTAAGTATGAACATTTCACTTGAAACAGCATCGATCGAGGTCTCATTACAAACCAGTTTTTTTTTGTTAGGAAGTAGCAAGTAGGAATGAGCGACATTAGAAAAACATACATTTTGTCAATATCGACAAGTAAATATCGATGACCGATAAAATCCATTTACAATTCACAAATATGGAAACGACGATTAATAAAAAGAGAAAAATTTCTTCACATAGTTCTGGCCTCTTTCACTCGCTCGCGGCTCGTCACGGCCAATGCAAGTGTGATCTTATGTGGCGGGCCTCTCTACCTACCATCTTCACATTGTTACTCTACCGTTAAGTATATATAGGTGTGTTCCATCAGGTATCCATCATAGACCACATTTACAATTCTCATCATTTAATAATACTATAGTCAAATACATACATACATACCGTCACGCCTGTATCCCCGAAGGGTTAGGCAGAGGTGTACTAGTGTACACCCACAGTTCGCCGTGTGTGTTTTTTATGTCCCATGTAAGAGGGAGCGAGCCTATTGCCATTTATCGGGCACAGACCCAAACTCCGAGCTGCTACTGAGAATATCATAGAAAAACCCAATAACACCTTGCTTGACCTGGGAATCTAACCCAGGACCTCGATCATAGCCAGTCGCGCTTACGACCACTAGGCTAATGAGGCAGTCAAATGCTAACGTAAATAAAAAACGGTGAGCGCTTAAACGACCATACGACAAGTGAAAACTTCATAAAGACGAAGTTAATAATACGAAATACAAAAACTCGACTCGGAGCCGTACAAGCGTTAGGCGTACTGTCCAAGTCCATGTACCGTACGTCATACGCACGAAAACGTTATTTTACTAGACATGGGTAACTGAGGAAAATTCCTCGCGCCAACTCAATAACTCAAGCCCAGCTTACTGGGTCTGCGCATTGAGTCAACTTAAATTTGGGCCATGGCACAGCGCAGTGTTACCCATGTCTACATTTATGCTTGCGTCTTGCGTAGAAAGAGATGAATCTGTGTCCGCGGAGAGGCAACGTCGCATTTGCGTATCGTTATGCGTTCGTCATGCAGCTCGTGAGGCCGCCTGCCGCTACTCAAGCGTACTGCGAGACGCAAACACGTCATTTGTTTACAAGATGGTGACCTCAGCATCCAGTTTTGTTTGGATTATCGAAGAATATTCTTGTCTATACAATAATAAATCAACAGAATATTCGAGAAAAGACGTCACAGATAAAGCGTGGATTGGTTTTACGAAAAACAAAGGCGTCAGGTACTTAAATAATCATATTATTTGTTTATTCAAGCACACAGTAATTCCATTGTCAGTATAGAGGATAGTCCGGTCAGTTTGCTAAATAATTACGTAAACCGTTTCGTGTGTTTATAAAGGTCACATTAGATATCAAAATTGGTTTGTTTATCTGCGCTGCTTCACCGCATGTATTTATTGTGTACTTTACTGCTTCGTATTTACGTATATAATTATTTAAAATGCATATACATGTTACTACTGAAACAATTGTACCATATTTAGGAAATTTTAATGGTTTTAAAAGAACTTGAAATTTTTTGCGACATCATACCAAACACACGTTCAATTGTTTTTGAAATAAGACGTGCTTCCGCGATACTTGACTTCAGAGGAATGAACCGTTTTGTAGCTTGCATGACGATTGCGTGGACATATCTAAGATGCAAATTACGCCTGTCGTCATGTATAGTTTCGTCAAATGACGCCTCGGTGGACTTACACAGTCAGCTCAGCCATACGGCACAGTCTCGTTCAATATTCACGAAAAAAGTATTTAGTTAGTACTGAACTGAAGTTCTTTTCTATGATGAGTGCGACATTTCTTTGGCAACGTTTTAGTATTACAAATTACTAGCTGTGCCTCACGGTTTCACTCGTGTTAATTTTATCCGACAAACACCGCGCCACCATCGCACCCTTGTAGCCTACCATAATTTGTTCTCACTTCCCGCGAGTACAACTTATTTTAATTGCTCATTATCTCCTAAACTATGCGTCCAAACAACATGCTATAATGGGCAAATGTTAAATTAATGAAATTGTTTTTATACTGAAGTAACTTTTGTTCGTAAGGATTACTAAAGCATTCCTAAAAATAATGCTCATAAATCAATTTTTAATATTGTGGCTTATGTATAAGAGATGCTATTGTGACTTTTTCTTAGATATACTAAGGAACGATATTTTTTCTAGAACATTGTATTTACGTATCATTAACCATTACGCCAGAGCACGCGGATAAAGCAGTTCAAAACAGCTTCCACTTCCGACTTACTATACCGCGGGGTAAGCTGTGTGGTTGGAGAGTGGTTGGCAACGCGTGGGACGAGAATCTGCGCCGGCGCCGCGCCGAGCCGACTTGTTGACCAAGGACCGCCGCGCTACATCGTATATTTTCAATCTCAATATAATCGATTGTAAAGTGTAACATTATATATCTATTTGAAATGAGGGTTTTCTTTCAAACTCTCAAGTGTCAGCGTAGACATTAGTAATACTCCAATTTATTGTATTCGCGTGTTACGTGTTCTCAACATGAGATAAATGTGCTTTAATTCTTTCTTTCTTTCAAAAAACTCACCCAAAATCTTCGGTATAGATGATAGACTCTCTTTGTAAATGTAGATATGCTTATCTAACACAAATGTCAGACAGGGCACACCGTGGATCCCGACCCGTCTCGCTAAGTTAGCTTCGTGACCGGCGTGGACTGTCGCCACAGTCACGCCCAGCGGTTGGAGCGCTTCCACGAGCCTGCGCCACGCCGCCGCGTTCCTCATGCAGTCGAAACACCAATCAGTGTAGAAGAGTACTATCGCAGGCGTATGAACGCTCTTCTCTACTATATTGTTCTCGAAATGCCTTGAAAAGAATTATATTTATATACATACATATATTAAATTATTAAAAAGGTAAACTAAAAAGTCGACTGCAAAAAACATAGTCGTGCAAACTACAGGCTATATAATATTTACGTACTACGTCTGGGCATGAAATAAAAAACAAAAGTAGAAAAAAAAAAATTTTAGTCAAGGGATTTTTATGTCTTATGTATATGTTTTGTGTTGCAGTCGGGTTTTCGTTTCATTTTTAAGAATTAGCTTGTTTATTAATTTAAAGATATAAATCCATATTATTTAACAAAAGAAATTGACAAAATGATGATTATAAACAACAATTTTTTTTGCGGTTACTGCCCTGTTGCCTTTTGTTTGTAATATGTACGAATGTTAAGAGTTATATTTCTTTGGAGTAAGAAAATAAAAATAACTTCACAAATGTTATCCCGAATGCCAACAACATGATGAAGTTAGCCCATCAGTGATAATAAAGTAAATTAATTTACTTCAAAGCCACTTAGTAGGCCAGAGGCACTGGTTAATCATACAACAGAATATAGCAAAGTGAATAAACACGATACAGTCAATAAAAGCTACAACAAAATACCACTCTAAATGTTTTATTTTTTATAAAATTAACCAGGCCTACAACCCATCCGATTGACGCACTAGCACTTTGACAACCCTGAACCCTCCTACCCTAAACAGCTCACAGCAGTAGGGTACTCACCACAGGAACACAACTCAAGGTTATTTGGCTGCAATCTTCAGTAGGGTGAAGGTATTCCACCAGTAGGACTGCCCCAAGTGGAGAGAAAACTCCAAAGAAATTACCTCGCCTTTTTATGAACCTTGAGATTTTTATATGTATCTTATAGTTATCTACATATTAATACGTGAAGCAAAACCTTTCTACTCCTTTTTAAGCGTATTGCGTGCACGGAAGACTGTGAGATTTGGCATGGTTAAAGTTTATATGGAGAAGGAGTGCAGAAAGCTAAAATTTATCTATAATACCTGTTACTAATATATTAAATAAAATAAATTAATATTGCGAATTGTAAAGGGTCAGTGCCATTGAACTTAGACCCCTCAAAATATGGACATTGTCACTCAACGAAAAGTGACAGCAAGTGATGTAGATAATACTCATTGTTTATGAATACTGCAAATGTCAAACAGAAAGTAGTCTATGATCAAAAAGACTCTAGTCGAATTTCGAGCTTAGGGCGATCGCTAGTATATTATAAACTCACCTTGCAGTAACTGAGAGTTTGTGGAATAATGTGATATCTTGATCCTGAGTTCTAAAGTGTGCCCCGAAGAACTCTTCAAATGGGTCATTGCTGAAATAAATTATAAATGTGATTATATATCCCTGACAGCACCTATTTAGACAGGATAAATTAATATGATAAAATGCTTTCATGACTATCAATCAAATAATATGTGTGACCCCATTCAACTGTTATTTTAAAGACAAAACTCACTTAGATAAACATTATACTCTCGCTGACTTTTTTACAGGTCTTTTTAAGATCTACTGTTATGTATAAAATTAATTTGATATATCTCTTATGGTGTAAGACATTTAAGAGCTCCAAATTCGTCGTTTTCCAGAATAATTATTTATTCTCTGAACCCTAATTCTTTTTCTTAAGTTACTACTTATAAGATCAGCTATCTGACACTGAATGTCCCGTCAAAATTGATCCAACCGTTTAGGAGATTAGCGGGAACAAACAGACGAAAAACAAAAAAATAAAAATTGTTGTTTTGTTATTACCCATATACTTTCATGCGCATTTAGTAAAAAAACTGTTATTTTGACATTACAAACAGACACTACAATTTTATTTATTTGTATAGATTTCGAGGAATTGCACTGTAGGTTCATTTTATAATATAATAATGTAAAAATATTGAATAATTAAAGATATTTTTCAAAGAAATCCTATGACTTTCATGACGTCATCACTAGCCTAGACGCGTTTCCTTTGCCTTGATATCTGAACATTAAAAAACGCTGTAGTATTATAAATTGTCAACTGTCATTTGTCAAATGTTGTTGAGTTCGTCAAAAGAAGTATACCATCACGCCAGGTGTTGTCAGGACCCTTGAATCAAAACCTACGTTTTGTTTCCTAAAAAGTTACATTTTTTCTAACAAAGTTATATATTCATTTCTTTTCAATCAAAACAGTAGAAGCCCTTGTTATTGAGACATATTCGCCATATTGATTTATTTGAAATTTGAAGGAAGTTTTTTAATTACTTAGCCGCTTGTAAACCGAATTTTTATTTTTAATAGTAATCTTAATATCTTCCGAAGTTACGAAAATCGCGTTCATTATAAAAATTACTTGCATGTTACACGAGAGGGCAAAAGTTCGAAAAATGTAACCATTTGTTACCATACGTAAAAATGTTACCATCAGAGTATGACAATCAACAGATAATATTAAATTCTTTTTAAATTCCAGTGATGACATTATCATAAAAATAATATCGGCTTTTTTCTAAAATATAAAAAAGAATGAAATAATCCATAAAATAGTATAATACATATTCAAATTAGTGTCTCAAAATTCTTCATTCTATACAAAATAAAAATGGCAGTTTAAAAAAATTGGACAATGCCCATTCCCTTACACTGTTTATTATATTACAGCTAATCTCAGATTCCAGAACAGTTGCCAATAAATTTTGATCAGGGAATACAACTTGACTCATCAACAAATATATAGGGAATTTGAAATGAATCATCAAATGAAAATAAGACTTTATGAATCATTGCTGCTAAAATGTAGATGAGTCCCATAAATTATTTACTGAATATGATGTAGAAATGGTGAAAAGTGAGTAACATAACAATGACACACTTCAGCTAATCAAAATGTGGTTTTAGCCAGGACACACAGACAGCTGGTTATTTTTATGCAGCATCATAAAGAATGTCAGTAAAATATTAACTTTTACTAATTCTGCTGAATGTGGCGTATGCTATACTTAATAACACATTATGTACTTTTTTTTTAAATCTAACCTGAATCTAGCATATTGGCTGTAGTCATGTCTTTGTTTGTAGAGGTGATCATCTTCATTCGTAATGCCGTATAAGTCGTAAGCTTGTCTCCTTTCTGTGTCTGATAGTAGCTCGTAAGCCTGCTTGATTTCAACAAAACGTGATTCTGCATTTGGATTCTCATTTTTATCTGGATGCCTATAACAATATTACAGTTCATTTTGATTATTCAAAGCTTAATTTTATGTACTAGCTAACCATTTAAATGTGTTACTTAAATAATTAAAATATAAGTAAATTGAAATCTTAAACCACATAGATATACATATAATTATTTTATTTATTGCTCAATTTAGACACTTGTTCACCTACACATAATAAACATTTAATAAATTTAGTTTTATTACACAAGCACAAATGAGAGTATGTCAATAATGGTTGGACATTAGATTACATGCCTCTGAATTTGATTATGAGAAGGTATGGGGGAGGAGGAAAGGTAAAAGTATGAAAATAAGTAGTTTTATATATTAACAAGTATTACATATTAATAATAATACAAACTAATGCACAAAAATTATGTAAAAATTCAAAACAAAGGTTGGAACATCTTTACCTATCTTTCAAAAGAGAGCTTTGTCAAATTTACATACAATGTGATTTTAAATAATGAATTTCTCAAAAACTATTGGTTTTCACAGTGTCAAATTTTATATTGAAATAAAAATTGGCCTAACAATTAAAAACAAATCAACTTTCAAATAATTATAAATAATCAATAAATTGTTTAACACACTTAACATGCATACTTGTGCAAAATATTATGATGCATCACATTAAACAACTTTTCATCTTCACAACCTTATGTGTGAAGCCTTTTAATGTGTTACAAGTAAATTACAATAAGTAATCTCACCTAACACATGCAATATTTTTCACAAGCAGGACATTAAATATTAGTTATAGATAATGGTCACCAATTAATTGTTTTAAAGATGAAATATAGACATTTAGTTGTTTTATATAAAAACTAGTTATGCTGCCACTCTGCTCACATGTCTGTCACCCGTTGGATCCTTAGAAGATAGGCATATGCTATCGCTAACATATTTGTAAGTCTTTATATAATACATTAATTTGATAAATCTAAAATGATACATCTAGATATCTTCACCAATAGCCTTGAAAAATATAAATTAATTTGTCTCTGTAAGTAGATTAAATTAATATTTCAATTTGTTGTGGTTTAATTTGTAAAAGTTTATTTGTTTTCTCTCTAATTTCTTTTCCAAAAATCATTTCTACTCTTTTTAAATTAATTATTTAATGAGCTCACCCTGTATAATCATATTATAAACTCCTATAATTAAGATTATATTTGTCATGAATCTTTTTTGGCAGAAATATATAATTTCTTACAATGTAAATCTTATTAGTGTTTTTATCATATATACCATTATATTTTTAAATTGATTGACCATTATGGTCACTGTTTACTTTGTATGTTACTTTATCATACAAAATACATCTTATAACCTGACCAGATATAACCAGATAACCAGCTATGTAGCTATGACCATAATAACAAAATTTGTAAATCTGATAGGTGGCTTTCGCGTGAAAAGAACATAAACGGACAGAGAGATGTTGAGTTTTGAATATCTATAGATACTTTAACAATGTTTTTTCCTTCCTGCTTCATTTAACCTCTACTAACCACTCTTTAGCAAGTTGTCTGTAAGCTTTACGTATATCTGGAAGTGTCGCTTTACGGTGTACTCCAAGGATTTTATACGGGTCATCGATTTTTTGCGCGGAAGCGAGACCGACCATCCCGATTAGCAGGATCACCCAAAGCCATCCTCGTAACAAACACCTGTATTTCCATTGCATATTTTCAGAAAAATCTATTTATTCAGTCTGCAGAACGAAACTTTTGGTAAATTCTTCACAGTACTCTCATATGAACACAGATCCACACGCGGTCATCATAATTGTCGCGAGAGATATTTAACACGATAAATACAATAGATTGTTATCAGTCATTTGTACTAAAATAGAATCGAATAGAACCACTAAATCTATACGAAACGAAAAATCTTTACGAAAATCACGAAACGTCAATTCAACTGAGCCATAGAGAAAGCCTATACACTAGTGTTGCTACAGCATTGATTATCGATCGTCATTATGACTACGCAACATTCAGAGAACACATAAAACCAACCAACACTAATCTTGACTTCTTGTAAGCAATGGCCAATGACCCCTATTATATATATATATAGTACAGATAAATTTTGATTCGTCTTTTATATACAACGCATATGATAATTTTTATATATCACAAAGGAAACAACTCTCATTCTTTAACTACGAACTGAAAGAACGAGAAAAAAAATGAGCAAAAGAGAAAAGGGTACCTATGAACTTTCAGCCTCTACCGCTTTAACCACTCTTTTACTATTTTGGCGCAAAAGCCCACGGCTGCTGTCAAAATAGTCAAGATTAGAAGTTTATTGTGGTGGTTTTGTTTAACGAAAATAAAATAAATTAATATTTTGTTGTACATTTAACATTGAAACCAGTTATGTGTAAGGTTTGTGATTATTCTGATTATAGAGGCATAGTTAGGCTTATATGTGAATTCTATCGTGCTTGTGATGTTTATAATTCGCATATAACGTGTTCTTAGGCCGCGCACTCTCGTTGTGCAGGCCCGCTCGATACTGTTATCGTTGTGCGTAGCTAATTATTGTTAGGAGCGTACCGTTGCGCTGTTAGCTTTCGTTGCGCCCGTTTTAACCTTTATACGGTAACCTTCATATCAGAACTAACTAAAAAGTTCTCTGTCTCTTATCTTTGTCATAGATACTCTGAAACTGTGCAATTATCTCCCGGACAATGTGTTCCTTTCTTCTTACGACGTCGAGTCCTATAAACGCATATTATAAAAGATTTATATTAGCAGAAAGATGCTAAATTGCTAAGTACGAATTTTACGAGCTAAATAAGGTGAAAACATGCCAAATTTAGAATTTATTATGCCAAAACTGCAACACTGGTGACCGGTGTCGGCTTACGAACGCGTCCGATAGTTTGTTTCTTATTTACCTCTGGTTTGTTTCCACCTTTATTTTATGCTCTGTGGTATATGGGTTGTCAAAATCAGCTGGTGGCTGTCAATGCTGGTAAACGTTATCTTTCGTTGCCGTTATCACCAATCATAGAGTATAGTAATACATAAATACGTAGCCCAAACGTCACCAATTCACCACACCACGTATCGTTGCGGTTGCGGTCACAGAGTAATAAAAATATACTGAAGTTACGGTCACTTTAAAGTACACGTTCCATAAAAGTAAGTTTATGAAAGGGATTGTTTTTCGTGCTGCGTCAGAATTTTTTTATTCATCATAAAACATTTATATTCGTGTTAACTAATACAAAGTAAGTAGTAATTATCCATTTAATTATATATATTATTGTATAACCAAATATTTTTGTCAGAATTAAAAATATGTAAATTTATATAGGTTTTGTTTACTTATATTATTACTTAAAAAGTAACCCACCGTGCGCGAAATCGCAGACGTTAATTACAATTTAAAATAATTAGTATAAAACATAGCCTAAAATGAGCCTCATCTTGGTTTTCCATCTTATAGTTTCAAATAAACAGTTCCGGTGATTACATCCTGCAAACATCCAAACTCACAAACGTTACCTCTGTAGTGAAGATTGCATTTACAACTATTTTTCCTTGTAAAAAGGGTAATAAACTTTAATAGCCTTGACATTATCAAATGAAACTTCTGTCAAAGTTTCACCTCATGATAATTATAATATACTTAATAATATTTTGCAAAGTAACTTTGAATTTTTTTAAATGGACTAGTAATATTGTTATTTAATATTTTATTCATAATTATATGGAATTATACAGTCTTTAATTAATTATATAAACCTACTCTATAAGTTATTTTTTATTTTATTTTATATTTATAATTTAACTTATAATTCCTTGTGCAATACTTTAATAAAATGCTTAACATTTCTACTGTGGCGCCTCATTCGCCACGATTTTTGTACTGGCTGTTTCTTATTGTTAATATTAAAAATACTTAGGTGATGACATATCAGATAGACATATAAAATTCAGATGGTTGGTTTCACGTCACGTTATGTACTAAAACCTGTATTATTTTATTACAAAGTAAATGTGCTATAGCCCTACTGACTAGCATTATTATTGAACACGCCACACTGGTGACCCCAACGTGATCAATATATCAATTATTAAGGGTTATTCTATTCTTTCTATTGATTAGGATACTAAAAATCTAAACACTTAAGTGGCATTATAATTTTTCCTAATTTTTAGTAACAATTTATTATGTTATCATATAAAGAGGATTCCCTGTACTTTTCCTAATAGTAAGAAAGATAATAAACTTTCACCTAAACTTCAGATTAACTTTAAACAAATTTGTTCAAAGTATTAATTATTATACATGTTATATAATATAATACATTTAATATATATTTAATACAGAATATTAACAGTTATATTTATTTAATTGTATATTCTATAATTAATTACTTACAGTTATTTTCGTGTACATATTGGTATAAAAATAATGGATTCTGTATAGATCACCAATTGAAAATTATAATATGAGTAAACTGGATTAAAGGGTATTGTATTATTTTTATTTAAAATTTATTTTTCTACTAAGGGTTTACTGAGTATTGTAAAACAAAGGATAGAATTTGAATTAAGATATTTTAGTAAAGGCATCTCTAACAATGCATTTAAAGTCATAGAGCTCTATGTCAACAAAATTACCACAAGCCACTTATTACTCTTTGCTCAATAATACTGGCTACCTACAAGGAGTCCACAGACCACCAGAAGTCCTTAAAAGATAAAATAATGTTTGGAAAAGTCTTAAAATGAGTTCCCTAATAACACAGGTGTAATGGTATGTAGGTGCCATAGAATATATAAGACTAAATAGAAGTATCAAGGGGGCCTGGTTCATGGCCCACACATATGACTTATATGTCGTATTCACCTTGAACACAAGCACCAGCTCCATCAGTTTAGTTTATATTTGTACACTATAAAATGCTCTGATAAATACATTCATTGTTGTGGTAGTAATAGACAAATATACTGACTTGTGTTCAGTGTGTGTGTAGTTCAGTCTATACCAATATTATAAAGAAGAAAGATTTGATTTATTGTTTGTTTTTTGTTTGGAATGGATAAACTCAAAAACTACTGGCCGATTAAAAAATTCTTTCACCAATATAAAGCTACAGTATCTGCGATTAACATAGGCTATATTATAATTTGAAAAATTACTTTATTCCTCATAAAAATGTTGATAGTTTTACACAATATTTACCAACACAGGTGTGTTGGTGATGTTTGTCATATAAAAATAAATATGGGTGAAACCATGGGACACAGCTAGTGTGGAAATAAAAGCGGTATCCAAATTTTTTCAAAAGTAGGAATTTCCTATCATTGTTACATAAATATTAATATGTTATATTAGATTATTTAATTTGTCTTTATTACTTCAATTATATATTCAAATATCATATGTATTTTATAGTTTGGCTATATTATATTGTCCTAGCAACTGATAAACAATTGAACCATAGTGATGTGATGATTATTGATGATAATTCTTTACAATATTTAATAGCAGTATGAAATAAATAAATTTGATTACATTATGTAACCTTTTAGCCCTATCATTAGTAAACAACAATAAAAAATTAAGGTTCTATTTGTATGCGCAGGCTTATGCAAATAATATAGTCCGGTCAAATTAGACATAAAAATAGTGGTCAGATAACAAAAATTCCGACAGAGCTAAATTTTGGTAGAGACCTTGGGTACACCAGTAGAAATAAAGTGCCAAAAGTCCCCATTGATCCCATGGGTGCTAAAAAAGTTATTCAAGGTCAAAGTCAACATTTACGGATTTTTTATATTCACCTTGTAAACGGCAAGTTTTATCGAAAATACCAGACAAAAATTGTAGGTGATAAAATTATCCACAAAAATGTTCCTTATACTTTTTTTCCAAAAATCACATTCCTAAGATATCGCTATTCTAAAAGTTATATAGCATATAAGTTATGTTATGTTATGTTATAATACCTATGAGGTAGTATAATTGGCGCTTTTTTTTAACGTGGTTTTCCCGGTAGACCTTTTCCACGATCTGTTATAATAGAGTTTTATAGGAAAATGCTGTATTTACTGCATAATGATTAGTGATATTGATATAGGTGATTATTTTAAATTGTATAGTTCTAATTTATGTTAGTATTTGAATCTGATTCATACTCTTCAAATTCGACTTCAACAGTCATGTCTTCTTCGATTTCTTCTTCTTCTAGATGTATGTCCATAAATTGTTCAACTGAAGATGAATCAGCTATCTCTTCATCGATATCAAACGAATCTTCGTTTATAGGATTCGATTGAATATTTAGTACACGCTGGTGAACACGACAACTCTACCCTACACTACTCCACTCTTCTACAGCCACATTTAACACTACAATCATTTTTAGAATTGCAAAAAATAGTGTTCAGGTGTTTTTCAGGAGCAAGTGGGAGAGGGTGGGAGTTTGAATCGGTTCCAAAATATTGTCTGTTAATTTCCAGCCCCAGTCTTCAGGGTTTCATTGATTGCCAGGCCATGCCTGAACTTTATGCTCGATACAAGTGTTGATAAGCAGAAGCCGATGTTGGAGGAAGACAAGATAGTTATACTTGTTTCTTGTTCTTTGTATTTTTTTCAAAAGTTAAATATCTATAAGACTAAATCCTAAATCTTTTTATAAGACTTAAATTCGACCCCACATGGAGTATTGTTCTCATCTCTGGGTGGGAGCAAATACCAGCTTCTTCCTTTTGACCGCATTCAGCATAGGGCGGCTCGAGTTATTGACGATCAAGCTCTTTCCGATCGGCTTGATCCATTGGCTCTGCGTAAAGATGTTGGTTCACTGTGTATTTTCTACCGCATTTATTATGGGGAGTGTTCCGAGGAATTATCTGGATTGATCCCGGCTGCTGAATATCACCATCGGACATCGCGTCAGGATCGTAAATTCCATCCGCACCACCTCGATGTCCAGCGTTCCACAACAGTGCGTTTCTTAAGGCACTTTCTGCCTCGCACAACCACTCTGTGGAACCAGTTGTCGCCTGAGGTCTTTCCGAGCCGTTATGACCTGGTGACCTTCAAGAAGATAGCTTATTGTTCTCTAAAAGACCGGCAACGCATCTGCGAGCCCTCTGGCGTTGCGGATGTTTGTGGGCGGCAGTTCATCACTTTCCATGAGGTGCGCCACGTGCCCGTTGGCCCCCTTTAGCGTAACCCAAATGCGTAAGCAAATACAAATACGCAAAAAAGCAAATACTTTAGCGTCATCAATTGTACCCTTTATTTTCGAATAATTTTAATACTAATGTATTACCTCTTCTGAATATTGCTGATGTCGTATCGCATGTAAAAATAAAATATGATTTTAACATTTTGGATATGCAGATAAACTTTTTGAAGAGTTTATCTATGTTTGCTGTTGAGCCTTTCTACGTTTTAGAAAGTGAATAATTTTATCAATTGGAGTCCCTGCACTAAGTAGTAGTAACAAATCAACATCTTTTGATTTTAACCTTGAATAACTTTTTTAGCACCCATGGGATCAATGGGGACTTTTGGCACTTTATTTCTACTGGTGTACCCAAGGTCTCTACTAAAATTTAGCTATGTCGGAATTTTTGTTATTTGAAATGTCTATTTTGACCGGACTAACAATAGTATTTTCATGATATTCATTTATTTGATTTGCTTTTACTGAATTGAAATCAAAACGACCATAATTACATGCCATCTCTGCTTTTTTTTGTACAATTTCACTTAAAGATAATTTAAATATATTTTTTAGAATATATTTTTTTTAAGTAAAAACTCTTTTGAAATACAATTAAATGAAATAGGAATACTAAAAAGAGACAAACACATACATTTATAGGACTTAATACGCGAGAGGATGAGATAGAAATACATTTTATACAGTGTTTCCTATTAGCTTGAGCTCCTCTTTGTTTGTGTAGTAGTAGGTACGTGTGTTATTTATGTGAAATTATATTTTTGCTAGCTTTATAAATCCATACTGATTAATAAAAAACGATTTTTGGAAAGTTTTCCGGTTGCGTATTGTTTTTATGTAGTTAAGTAAAAATCTTTCTATCTATTATATTAAGATTGTAACTATATACTTATATTTTTATATATTTTAGAAATGTGTGTATTATAAAATATTTCATAATAAAAGTTTGGACCTAGAATTTGAAGTTCGCATAAATAGAAATATGTATTTAAAAAATCTGCTTCCCGTAACTGCAACAAAACAAATGCATCAACAACTCACTAATTCATTTTTAACATCATCCATTAATAAGTTAAATAATATGCCATATAATAATTTGGGTTTTAAAAAACGAATACAGAAAAATATCACATTCTTGTCCTATTCTAAGGTTGTAAAATGGTCACATTAAAAATAGTAGTAGGTAATGACGCAAGTCGAGTTGTGGGTGTGCGCTTGACGCAACTCAATGAAACCAATTGAAACTCATTTGAGTTAATCAAACAGAAGGATGTGATTGTTATTCTAAAGCGCGTCACACACGATAAAGGTACTGTAATATTTTATGTTACGTTATCTTAGATTAAAATATCATCGTACAAACGGATAAGATACCTACGTTAATTTATGAGATCATTTCAGTCTTTTAGGCCTTTCTCCCAAGAGGCTACTTGCAATCAATTAGCGTTTGATACGCATATCTTACTAGTTTCTCGTGAATAGTCGCCATATAATTTCGTTAAGTTCCGCACACGACACGACGCACATTGGGCTGAAATCGGTGCCTCCCTTTCATAGGATATTAGAAAAATTAAATATGTTATTTCATAGTTTTAAGTATACAGTTTTGTCAAAACAGTCATATCATTGTATAATTTAGCAATTTCAAGCTTTATTTTTAATTTCTACACCATATAACGTGGACTTGTAAATTTCAAATGTATGAAAATGGATTTTCTTTTCGTCATAACTTTTTTGTGTGTTTGAGTTGTAAAGCTGAAACTTATACATATCGTTACTGGGGTGGTAACGAACCATTAGGACCTTTCACCTTGACCCCGGGCGTCTCTGTTCAACAGATATTTTTGATGAAAATTTCATACTTTGATGACATTGTATTGAGGTGAAATACCCCTGATTTACCCTACTACTTCGTTTTCATTATCTTTCAAAAATACGATTCAGAATTAGTTTTAAAAATTTAATATACCTATTTTTCTTTATTAAAATTGTACATTACCTATAAATTTGGACTATCTACATAAATTAACACCAATTATCCTTAATAAATTACCAAATTAGCAATTTCAAGCTTTATTTTTAACTTCTACACCATATAATATGGACTTTTAAATTTCAAATGTATGAAAATGGATTTTCTTTTCGTCATAACTTTTTTGTGTTTTGAGTTGTAAAGCTGAAACTTATACATATCGTTACTGGGGTGGTAATGAACCCTTAGGACCTTTCACCTTGACCCCGGGCGTCCCCGTTCAACAGATATTTGTTGATGAAAATTTCATACTTTGATGACATTGTATTGAGGTGAAATCATCAATCTGTAGGTTTATTTTCGACATGAATGCTACAGGCATCGATTAATAAAGTTACCCCTGATTTACCCTACCGCTTCGTTTTCATTATCTTTCAAAAATACGATTCAGAATTCGTTTTAAAATTTCAATATACCAATTTTTTTATTATTAAAAGTTGTAAATTACCTATAAATTTGCACTATAAACTTAAATTAACACCAATTATCATTAATAATTTGCCGGGACTTATAACTTTTCCAATTTTTATTATTCCCATAAAAATCTAAATTCTATTTATTTATATTGCTAGCTTTAGAGTTTAATCCTTACATTGAAACTTACATTTTTAATTTTTATCTGTCTGCTTGTTCCGGATAATCTCCGAAACGGGTAGACCGATTTTGACGGGACTTTCAATGGTAGATAGCTGATGTTATAAGGATTAACTTAGGTAGGCGACTATTGTTTTAGAAAACTATATAATTACGGTTTCGCGCAAAAATTAAAACGTAACTTTATGTTTAAAATAAGCGACAGGTGACATCCGTGGCTGGAAGCGCGTTCACAAAGGTCACCGCAATGCCGACATTCAGTTGACCACGCGAGCGGAGCTACGGGCACAGCTAGTTAAAACTATTTTTATCACAAACTTATAACATACCTATATCTTATCTACATAATTTTATATCGAATTACCTTGGAATTAGCTAATGGCGGAATTGAGAAACTATCGAAGGAAACTATAATAATTTCTTGTAACAGCGTAGTAATGGACTGTACTTGTTATCGACCTTGATAAAAACATTGTAACAACCGTCTCTCAATACGATAGATATCAGTTTTCAGCTGTACGTACAGTGTTCTAATTACGTAAACGTTAATTGTCTGGTAAATATGTTAATTACCTTGCGCGTCACTATTTTTATCTAGAGGAAGTAGGATTTTTTATGCCTTCGTGTTTTTAGTTATTTTTTAAACTTGTATTTAAAGATTTTGATTCTGCCACCGAACCTGCTGGAATATATTTATATACTTTTTTATTTGTTATTTTTTTTAAATATTATTTATTGATAATACATTAAGCTCAATCTATATAAATAAAATTATTGAGGTATGCCGTTATGCACGCATCACGCAAAAACTATTGAATAGATTTTAGTATTTTTTAAACCTTCGTTACTTGGTACTCATTAAAAAAAATCACGATATCTTCATCCGATATAACTTATTAAAGTTTTAAGTAACTACGATTTTTATAAGCACTACGCATTCTTTGTCGTCCGGGCACCGATACTACATTATAGTACGTTAATATTTTGGATGAAATAGGCATAATTAGGCGTACAATTACTGGCTTCAGGATTACTGTATGTTGATCTATATAAATTAAAAAAATGGAATGAATGAAAATGAAACCCTGTTTTTGATGCCCTAGGCGTTCCAAAGCCATTACAAGCATCCATAGACTAAAGCAACTGGCCTACCATTAAGTGGGCCGTAGTCTTTGTTTGCCACCTTATTTGCATTTTTTTTAAAAACACGCGGCGAGTTAAGCGACTAATGCAGCTTATACAAGGTGTCCAGAAAGGGTATCGGGTATTTGTTTTCGCGCCATATTCGAAACGGGGCGTCTAAAGAGTGCGGGGAGGGGTTCGTGGCGTCCGCCATTTTGTGGAGTTTTAGTCACGATGGAACAGTACTCGGGGACGCATCGCGCATTTTGCGTACGAGCGTATTATCGTAATGGTGATTCAATAGTGACTGCTCAACGTCTCTATCGTGCGGAATATCGTACACGCCACCCGCCAAGTGACGATAGCATTAGGAAATGGATCAGGATGTTCGAGAATACAGGTGCGACAGTTAAAATTCAAAACTCTGGTCGTCCTCGTTCAGTTCGCGATGAAGAAACAATTGAAGAAGTTGAGGCGTCGGTTCGTCAAAATCCGTCTTTATCCATCCGAAAGCGAAGCCAAGCGTTGAACATCAAAAAATCGTCTTTACATTCGATTTTAAAGAAAGACTTACATCTAAAAGCCTATAAAATTCAATTGGTTCAAGAATTGAAGGATACGGACTATACTAATCGACTGAATTTTGCGAACGAAATGCTGCAGCGATTTAACAACTTTAACAACATACTGTTCAGTGACGAAGCAAATTTTCACCTGAATGGTCATGTTAATAAGCAGAATTGTCGGTACTGGGCAGTGGAGAATCCGAGACGAAAGCATGAACGACCCCTGCATAGCCCAAAGGTCGTTGTTTGGGCCGCTATGTCTGCTAAAGGCATAATTGGTCCTTATTTTCATGAAGATCAACGAGGCCGAGCAATTAATGTGAATAGTGACCGTTATTGCGATATGTTGCGAAATTTTTTGGTCCCAGAGTTGCAGGAGTTTGCAGGTTTCAACTCAAGAACGTGGTTCCAGCAAGATGGGGCCACTTGCCATACCTCAAATGACTCAATGGAAGTTGTTAACGAATTATTCCCTAATAAAGTCATTTCGCGAAGGGGTAACATCAACTGGCCTCCCAGAAGCCCCGACCTTAGCCCGCTTGACTATTTTGCATGGGGATACCTTAAAAGTAAGGTTTATCAAAACAATCCGACGAATCTAACCCAGTTAAAGCAAAACATCAGGTCAGAAATGGCAGCAATATCGATAGCTATGTGTCAACGTGTTATCGCCAATCTTCGTTTCCGTTTAGAAGAGTGCCAGCAACGTAACGGTCATCATTTGGATAACATCATCTTTTCCAAATAATTCTCCAATTCATATGCTAATAATAAACAATAAACTTTTTTATTGCATGCAAATATTTTTTGGTTCATTGAACTTACAAATACCCGATACCCTTTCTGGACACCTTGTAGTATAACAAAACATAATTTTGTTTTAAACGCCAAAAACGTTTACATTACTCCAAGATGGTTTAAGAATCTATATTAAAGTTGCGTTTGTCTATAGGCTTTTAAAATGGACGCGCTCGCGGACATTCTGCAGCCTTACAAAGAGCTGGTCGGCACTTTGGCGGCGATTGTAACCATCGGGCAGATGTTTTCCGGCAGCTTCATCTGCTGGGACATATACAAGCAAGGCAACACGAGAGGTATTGGTATTATGCCGTTCCTCGGTGGTATTGTAATGTAAGTACTTTTTTATGTCACCACTGGGCTGGGCTCTCTTCTGTTTCTTCTTGTTTGGCGTGGTAAAAAGCTTATTGCCAGTGTCATTTTCAATCTTTCGTATAATTTTCTAATATACAAATAAGATTTTTACAAAATGGTGGCTCCCTTGTCAGAACTATCTAGGGAGCTTTATTGACATCTCAAAATGCATGTTTCCAGTTTATATTTACAATCCTCTTCACGTATGCACAATAACCAAACTGTATCACGCAAAATGCTAATAATATAGGGTAAAACAACCTGGAAATGTGACGTTGGCGAAATCATGAATAAACACAGTTGTTATTAAATAAAAAGGTGGACTATTCCGGTCATAGTAAAAATCATCAATGGTTAAATTTATTTATAAACTTACGTAGTTAATATCAATGAATGAACCTTATAATAATTCTCCGACACATCAATGACCTAGCTGTTCTTGACTGTGGCCTCGTATTACGAAGCCAATTTAAAAAAATTGCGTCCAAGGTTAGAAATTCTAACTTCGTCAAAATAAATAACAACTTAAAACGCGGAAGTTAGGAGGAAACGCGGCCAGCAAGAGATTGAAGAATATGTTTTAACAGAAATATATTGTTGTCGCGCTGTGACCGAATGACCGAAAAGAGCACCAGGAGTCAGTTCTGCATCTCAGACTGATTATACCTATGTAAAACAGAAGAAATCATGATTTCATATTTCCATGTTGTATCATCCAAAACTGAACCGATTTCAAGAACAATATAAAAAGGACGTTTGCTGTTTCGATGTTATTCGTCAAAATTCTTTGCTGGACGGTCTCATAACAGCGTTATAAGTGGTCAATTTTATTACTTTTAGGATACTCTTACTTCTTATAAATAAACTAGCGATGTGCCCGCGGCTCCGCACGCGTTTGTCACTACGTAGTAGTTAGATACATCCCGTAATTTGTCAATAATTGCAATAAAAATTATCCTATCTTTTAAGTTGGACCATGTTACACATAGTTACGAAATTTGATCATGATCGGTTCAGTAGTATCGGAGTTTATCCTGAACATACATCGTGACACGAGATTTTTATATATAAAGATAATAAAAGAAGGCAAAGGAACATGACAATAGTAGGTACCTATAGATAAAAAAGATAATATAATCCACACAATTATTATATGGTTAACATAGTAACTGATAATGTTAGTTTTTATACGAATTAAATGAGTAATTAAAATAGATAAAAAAATATATCTTTTAAATGGATTGCAATAGCTAAAACAATAGAAGCGCCAGCCTGCATGCATTACCCTTGATAACATTGCCCAACGATATAGCGGTTTTTTTTTAACTGACTATACTGTTAACCTTAGAGGCCCTGAAGCCGCTGCGGCTTTTTCAGCTTCACCGAAGTCAGAGGCGTTCCCCTCGAGACTTATTTATACACAGAGCTTCTTCTACAGTACCTACACCGAACATTTGGCAAAACGTGTATTTGTCACATTTGATATTGGCGAAATTGCTTACAGTGGCACAAGCCATATATTATTTAAAAGAAATTGGACGAAATGTATATTGTAGATTCCAGTAGTTTATTTATTAGTAGCAAAGTTATAATTTAGATGTTTTTATATTGCAGATGACAAACTCTCAATTATACCGAAGAGATTACAGATTTATTTTAATACTACTGTTTAAAGATTCTGCGGCATCTAATCTATTTTTTAAGTGACTTCAACAAAAGATTTAATAGGAATGTATTTTTTTTAAATGGATCTCCAGTCGTAACTTCTTTGTTTATGAACCGACTTCGATGATTCTTTTTTTTGGATAGGTGATACATCAAGGCTGATCCCATTTTAATTTTATTGGCATTGGACCTTTAACTTTGAAGATATACAAGGGAATTCTTGAAAAAAATTGAAATTGTTTTTTTTTTGTTTAAAATTTCTTGTTAAAATATTTTTTGTCGTATTAGTTAGCTTTTGATATAATCCTAGCTTCGTGTTAGTCACTACCCCAAGTTCGGTGAAGCTGTAAAAGCCGCAGCAGCTTCAGGGCTCACAAGGCTAAAAGTATAGCGAATTCTAAAAAAAATAGTCACTTTCGATATAATTTCTGTATTAATACGGAATTAATTATTCACAATATTGGCGCCCCTAAAACTCTTGATCCATACGATCACCAAATGAAGTATATAATAATAATATCTATTATTATAATGGTAAAAATAAGTAATAATATATTACGTAATTATGGAAAACAATAATAATGATAACCTATGATTATGTTGATATTAATGTGATACTAGCAGGCGCTGAAGATGCTTCTCTACCTTTTTTGTAGTAAATAAACAACTCGACCCCTTATGGCGTTCAAAGAATGCTTAAAGACCATAACCAACAACAACAACATAGGTGGCAGATAATCATACAGCCAGCCTGTTGGTGAGCGACTACCTAACTTAACCCATGGACGCCTGTATAACCAGCGCGTTGCTTTTAACTTCCCTACTCCAAGGAGCTCTGGAAATCCTACTCACTGCAGGAACACAACACAAGGTTATTTGGCTGTGATCTTCTGTAGGATGGGGGTATGCCACCAGACGGTCAGCCCCAAGTAGAGAGAAATCTCCAAAGAGAGTTTTTGGCGGGATCTTGAAGTGACATGTTGTGGTTTTTGTGTTCAATTCATTTATTTAGGTTTCTGACCCTATATTGTGTAATATTGGTGGCGTTTTGCGAGATATAGTTTGGGTTTTGTGCTTAAGTGAGGTGGATTGTGAATATAAACTGAAAGTTGCATTCTGGGATCTCACAAAAGCTCCCTAGAAAGTTCTAACAAGGGAGCCACCATCTTGTTAGGATACTGAAACCGTCATAAGACAGGACACTATATTCCTTTGATAATGGCAGTAATGGTCTTTATTAAAGAGGACTAGTTGCCAAGTTAGGAAGAAGAAGAAGAAAAACCTACAAAGCAATTTCTTTGTGACCTACCTCTATTCAAACATTCTCACCACTTCTCTGCGAATATCTTTACCCAGTAGTCAGTAGATGGAAATTTAGGTTGGTGTTATTATTATTTTGTTTGTTTTTTTTCTACAGGAGTGTTCTTAACTTGAAATATGGATACATACTCCGCGATGATACGATGATCCAAGTGAATCTTAGCGGTCTCGCCCTAAACATAGTGTATGTATTGATTTACTATACTTATACCCAGGAGAAGGTAAAAGTATGGGCACAGATAGGGCTTGCAGGTGCCTTCAGCACTGCCATCATCGGTTACGCCCAGATGGAAGACCCTAAACTTATCGAAAACAGACTTGGAACCATCATTACCGTGTTTATGTTCTACCTGATCGCTTCACCACTCTTTGGATTGGTGAGTCACTTTTATACATCTTCTTACCCTTATCCCACCTAAGTAGAATTGTATATGTTTTTCTCTTCCACTGTCCTCTGTTAACTGCTATCTCAGTATACCACAATCAATACTTTTTTCTGTCTTCCTCTATTCCTATATCTGGCCACCTTTAACAAACTGCAGTACTGCAGTAAGTTCTATTTGAGAACGGGTATCTAAAGCAGCATTAACAGGCTCTTACCAAATCTGGCTTGGCAGGGAGGGTATCGCGGGCAGTCAAGGTGAGCGCTGATGTGCATCATAAGGGGGCCCCCTTAAACCTACACCTGGGTCGCAAGTCCCGGGGACTGCTCGTGTTCCCTCTGTCTGCCACGCGATGGACCCGGTACCCGCACAGTCAATCCATGGAATGCTAAGGTGTTTGTCTCTTTCTAGTTATACACCATGCTTGTGGATTTTTTTTATACAAAAATTGTAGCAAACAAGCATTCGGTCTTCCTATGAACGCTTGCAAAACCACAGGTATCATTAGCACCTTGCTGACACTGAACCCCTTTACCCTAAAGAGCTCTGGAAACCCCACTCACCGCATGAATACAACACAAGGTTATTTGTCTGTAGTCTTCTGTAGGGTAGAGGTATTCCACCAGTAGCACTGCTCCAAGTAGAAAGAAATTTCTTTGTTCCTCTCTCAGGATCTTTAATCCTACTTGTTAGGAAAGTTATCAAATACAATATTTTGCTATTAACTTATTCCCTTCACAAATAAACTAAATCCCAAATTAAAAACATCCGTATATATTATTACCTAATGTGAACCAGTCAAACATGCCGTTTTAAATTATCATCCTACAGTCACCATGACGATAGCATAGAATGTAATATGACAGCGTAACTATGTTTATGGTTCAACCGTCTAGTGGATTTCGAATTATCTTTCAGTGTTGTATAACGTTGATCGAATACCTATATGTACTTGGTTTATCTTGAGAAGGCTGGCATGACACATTCAGAGTTCAATAATACCTATGTCATTCCAAAACGAAAATTACATATCTCACGTCTCACGACGCGTGACGACCGGCAAAGTGTAATATTTTGGGCAACTAAAATTCTATAGTAGGATGATTTGACATTTTTGCGATTATTACTCATTTCGATGATATAGCGTATCTTATCGTAGATTTAATTCTATTTTCCTCGAATGTTCACTTATGTAGCCTGTACATATCTAACTATTGCGCAAACCCATAGATGGTAATATATATTAAAACTATGGGCATAACCATTTACTAGATTTTTTGAGGTACACGTTCTGACCGACAGTCCACAATATAACTTAACCATTGAAGACTGATATTAAGCCTCCCTTTTTTCCTGTGTCTCATTTCCCATGTCTTGAGGAAATCATGAGAAGGTAGGCCGGACTAACACAGTAACACTGGTTACAAAAGCTGGAATAAATGCTTCGTGTCGAACGGATTGTGGCCCGTGGTATGGCGTCTGCACCATATCTGACATTAAAAAACGATTTCTACTTGCTATATTGTTACATGCTCATTGCTAATTTCTAACTTTATCATTATAAGTTAGAGCTAGTATGGGTTGGTCCGTTCCCTCGGTGTGGAACCCTTAAGTCTTGCAGCCGCTCGCGCGATACAGGTGACACTGCACTTGCAATCACTTAATAACCCACATACATAGGTACATAGATTTTGTAGCGGACCCTCTTCTTTTTTTCTATAGTTAGTTTCGATCATGGTTACAGATCACTAAATACATATACAAATGTTCCTTCCTTCGTCCCGTCCCTCTAGTTATATGACTCTCATCCCTCCTCATGACATGTCCATATTACGCTAACCTATTTCTCTTAAACTTCTCTGTCACTGATGCTATTTTCAGAGTTCTTCTGTTATATACTCATTCCTAATCTTATTAATTCCAGTTACCTCCATCTTAACATTCTCATTTCTGTCTCGTGTAATATTATTTCATTCGTCTCTTTCGTTGCCTAGCGCTCGAATCCACACAGTCTATTTAATGTATAATATTATAAAATTTATATTTTACATTACAGAAACAAATTATAAGGAACAAGAGCACGGAAGGCTTGCCATTCCCGATTATTTTGTCCGGAACTGTTGTGACCTTCATGTGGCTGCTATACGGCATCATCCTAAGGAACAAGTTCCTTGTTGTGAGTCTTAATTATAATTTTGAATAATTTCTTGTAAAATTTTGTTTAGTAGATCCGCATACTATATAAAGAACCCGTCTTTTGAACCATTGTATCCTGCTCACGGTGACGTATGGTGAAGAAACATGGACGTTCACTAAGGAAATCATGCACAAAATCTGGGTCGCATAACGAGCCATGGAGCGCATCATTTTAGGCATCACATTGAGTGATAGAGAGAGGATATTGGTGTCCGTATAACTTAACTCAAATAGTGTTAGGCTGGACATTTGGCCGGCTGTGGTGACGGTAGGTGGAGTAGATCCTTGAAGGATTGGTGCTCGAGAGAGGGCTAGGGTGATATTGGTCGACGATATCATAAATCTTGTCTGAAAGACCTGGACAAGGTTGGGCGGCGTAAAAGGGAGGGGGCTTATGCTCTGCAGTTGGTTAAAAGAAGCTCTCCGTGATGATGAGGATCGATAATTGTTGGTTTGTTGCACAAATGGTGAGAAAAATTTCTTAAATTAATAAACCAAAGGCCTGTAATTATTTTACGTTAGATGTCTGATAAATCGAGTTAAATAGATAATAAATGGAAAACATGACTCGTGCGTAAACGTGCTGTTTCATGATTATCTGCAATATTTTTAATAAAAAAATGATAAATGAACAAATCATGCGTCATTGTGCACGCACGCGCCTTCACTGGTGTGGCCCAGTGCGTACGTGTACTGCGTAGTAAGGGCTCATCCACACATCGACGAATGGTAATTTTTTCCGGATCGTGATTAGTGATGATTTCTTTTTTTTACAAAAAAAAGTCAGACATAACTTCTTTATTTATGAACCGATAGAGATGATTCTTTTTTCGTTAGAAAGGGGATACCTCAAGGGTGGTCGCATTTTAATTTCATTGACATTGGAAACTCGACTTCGAAGGTACACCAGGGAGCTCATCAGAATTATTGATGTTGGTTTTCTTTTCGGTAACTTCTTATGACTACATTCACAAGCTCACGAATCGTGAAAAAAATCACGGATACTTCTTAAAAATACGAAACCACTATGATGAATCGTCACGACCAACCGTCCAAAGGATTTTTCGTTTTTGACGAATCGTCTTTTTCATTCGTCATTCGTTTTGTGTGGGGTGAGCGTAGACTCGCTCAAGATTAATTCTGCTCAATTCGTTTGAGAGGTGGCCCATGATTTAGAATCCATGATAGCTTTCGGGCCATCTAGTGTAATAAGTTAATAACACTTGTTTACAACCATGATAATATAATCAGATACAAATAGATCGATATTTAAAATGAATAAAGTTTTCAGTTAATCCTTTGGTCCCAAAATTATACGTAAAATTGACTTAAATACCTTGGCGGGTCGCTTTATGAACCTCTGAACAGGGCTTGGAGAGCCTTGATCTAGATAAATATTACTTGTATACTATAATCTGATAACATACCACAAGGAAAACCGTACGATAATACTAATATAACTGTAATATAAATATGTACAACAGCATTGTATTAATTTTCGATTCCTACAATTAATACGATTAATTGTCGTGTCATTGATTTTATTACTTTGATCTACTCTAGTTTAATTAATAGTCGAAATGCATGTTTTTGTATGATGAACAAGGAATAGGAATTGAACCATAAGTTATAATTTTTCCAGATGCAGAACGTTGTTGCTGTGGTTTTGTGCGGTTCCCAGTTATCCCTGTTCGTGATCTACCCATCGAAACCGAAAGGCAAAGAAAAGACGAAAGCCAAAGCCAAGAAAGTGGACTAAACCGTACCGTCGGAATCACGCAGATTGAAAACACTTTTCCTGCTGTTTATGTTTTAACACGCTACTCGTGTAAACTATTTGTAATTTACACGTAAATTAACGTAATTATATATTTTAGAGTCCATGTTGTAAAATAATGCTGTGAAATTTAAAACATAATGTAAATGATCAAAGACAAGTTTATCAAAGTAAAATAAATCTTGTATATTTAATGTCTAGTTTTATCGTATACAATACAGGGAAAAAAAATATGTACGACGCGTGTAAAACACGTTGCACGTGTAAAACACGCTATGCAGGAAAGTGGTTCTATGCGTTTCAGTTCACGTGTTTATAAGTCACGGAGATGCCTCCTTAGTGTCTAAGTGATTTAATTTTTTTATTACTAGCAAAGTGATTTATATCCAGTGCAATTATATATTATTTAAAATACACTATTGATTTTCAAGTTAGCAAATATCTTCAGTGAAAACAATGCGAATTGTAGTTTTAATAATAAAGTATACAGACGTATAAAATAATCGAACTGTAGAACAAATTTTTTACTTTTTTCAATGCATATGTGATATAGAAATTATATTTCTAAGTACAAAAAGTTACTAATAGTTATGTATATTTCCTATAATAAAAATATTTCTAAATTATGAGTCCTATTTTTTTTGTGGCATGAACCAGTCTGTAATTGCATAGTTGTTAGAATGTAAATAAACAAGAATTCAGAGTTACAAAGATTTAATTTAAAGATTAGATTTACATCGTTGTTTTTTAATTTATTGCTGTTCTATCTGGCCAGGTTATATCATATATTATATAACATAAAGTAATGTCCGAAATAAGCCCTGCTTTTGTGGTGCTTAAATGACTTACGCTGAGTAAACCATAAGAGTTATATCAATTGAATGTACTGCATAATTGTAGATTTTAAAAAGACATCAAAAAACTCCGCGATAGTATATGTTTATCTTCTGAAGGAACACACTATAATCATTTCGTCTTTAACATGACCAGCGGGCGCTCGACCAACGTCTTTATGTTGTATACACGAGAGGAGACGCGGGCACAGCTAGTTTAAATATTTTATGCCGATCGTCTACCACCGAAAGGTCGCCATTATGTTTGTATTGTGCTGTGATTACCATTTGGGACAGAACCGGCAATTTGCCAAGCTATTATAAAAAGAAACCGGCCAAGTGCGAGTCGGAATCGAGAGAGAGTGTGAGAGTTCTGTAATTATACGGCCACATTTATCAACATAATTAGGTAACGTTACTCAAGAAAGCACCGAATAATTGTAATGAAAAGATAAACTATATTGACGGCCAAACTTAACTTTGCCGTTAGAAAACTGGTAGACCGCTTAACCAATTTTGATGAATTATGGTATAAAGATAGATTGGACCTTGGGAAAGGACATAGGGTACTTTTTGTAGCGAAAATAAAACTTTAAGCGTATAAAATAGGGGATGAAAGTTTCTAAACTGTCTCGTTAACCTAGTGGTCGTAAGCGCGACTGCTATGAGTGAGATCCTGGGTTCGAATCCCAGGTCGAGCAAAGTGTTATTGGGTTTTTCCTATGAAATTCTCGGTAGCAGCTCGGAGTTTGGTTTCGTGCCCGATTAACGGCAATAGGCTCGCCCCCTATTACATGGGTACCTAAAAACCATACTCCGCGAACTTAGGGTGTACATTAGTACACCACTGCCTAACCCTCGGGGAATACAGGTGTGATGTTGGTATGTGAAAGTTTCTATGAACATAATATGGGAACACCAAATGCGCATGCGCGATAATAGTGAAATGACATCGGCTGCCATACCAACCAGTTTGTTGATTGTCAATCTGGTTTGTCGATTTATTGACATTGTTATACTTAATGAGAAATACATTGCATTTCTAATAATTACCTATTAAATGATAGTCTAGTATTCTTTTTAAGATTGGCTGAAGTGTTTTTAAACTGTTTAACTATGCAGTACGGCATAATTACTGTTTTATTTTATAATAGGAATATGACGTGCGCTGTCAATCGCGGCTCGCGGGAATTTATATATTCTAAGCCATATGGGTACCTTTTGTAAATTATCTGGATTATACAGTTTTGATACAAGTGAATTATTTCATTGTTATTCCACATATGGTGAAAATTACACTCGGGTGAAAGTTTGTATGAAGAACCCGTCATTTCTCAAATTAGGAATATTCATATTTATGCTTTTAGTAAGAAAGAAATAAAAATAATTATTTGATGAAAATTGTACATGGGAAATACATGCCATTCCTCAATTGATACGGCATATGAATTGTCAACAATATGAGTAAAAATAAAATTACGGGATGTAAATAATTAGTGCGTAACTATAAAAACGTGAGAAGCCGGGAGAAGCCTAGTAAGTTTATAATCACAAAAAAAAAAAAAAAAAATTGTGATGTATTTACAAATTTACGGTTTTCGGATTTTTATCATTACTTGTACTATAAAGTACAAGGTGTCCAGAAAGGGTATCGGGTATTTGTAAGTTCAATGAAACAAAAATTATTTGTATGCAATAAAAAAGTTTATTGTTTATTATTAGCATATGAATTGGAGAATTATTTGGAAAAGATGATGTTATCCAAATGATGACCGTTACGTTGCTGGCACTCTTCTAAACGGAAACGAAGATTGGCGATAACACGTTGACACATAGCTATCGATATTGCTGCCATTTCTGACCTGATGTTTTGCTTTAACTGGGTTAGATTCGTCGGATTGTTTTGATAAACCTTACTTTTAAGGTATCCCCATGTAAAATAGTCAAGCGGGCTAAGGTCGGGGCTTCTGGGAGGCCAGTTGATGTTACCCCTTCGCGAAATGACTTTATTAGGGAATAATTCGTTAACAACTTCCATTGAGTCATTTGAGGTATGGCAAGTGGCCCCATCTTGCTGGAACCACGTTCTTGAGTTGAAACCTGCAAACTCCTGCAACTCTGGGACCAAAAAATTTCGCAACATATCGCAATAACGGTCACTATTCACATTAATTGCTCGGCCTCGTTGATCTTCATGAAAATAAGGACCAATTATGCCTTTAGCAGACATAGCGGCCCAAACAACGACCTTTGGGCTATGCAGGGGTCGTTCATGCTTTCGTCTCGGATTCTCCACTGCCCAGTACCGACAATTCTTCTTATTAACATGACCATTCAGGTGAAAATTTGCTTCGTCACTGAACAGTATGTTGTTAAAGTTGTTAAATCGCTGCAGCATTTCGTTCGCAAAATTCAGTCGATTAGCATAGTCCGTATCCTTCAATTCTTGAACCAATTGAATTTTATAGGCTTTTAGATGTAAGTCTTTCTTTAAAATCGAATGTAAAGACGATTTTTTGATGTTCAACGCTTGGCTTCGCTTTCGGATGGATAAAGACGGATTTTGACGAACCGACGCCTCAACTTCTTCAATTGTTTCTTCATCGCGAAATGAACGAGGATGACCAGAGTTTTGAATTTTAACTGTCGCACCTGTATTCTCGAACATCCTGATCCATTTCCTAATGCTATCGTCACTTGGCGCGTGGCGTGTACGATATTCCACACGATAGAGACGTTGAGCAGTCACTATTGAATCACCGTTACGATAATACGCTCGTACGCAAAATGCGCGATGCGTCCCCGAGTACTGTTCCATCGTGACTAAAACTCCACAAAATGGCGGACGCCACGAACCCCTCCCCGCACCCTTTAGACGCCCCTTTTCGAATATGGCGCGAAAACAAATACCCGATACCCTTTCTGGACACCTTGTATAAGACATTGCTTCCTGCCAAATTTCATGATTCTAAATCAACAGAACTGGAAGTACTCTATAGGTTTTTGTTCTCTTTGCGAGTGTTAAAATATGCGTCATAAATGGCCGTATTTTTTGATTGTGTTGACTAAGGCCTAGTTTTTTGATCCGTAGATACCTCAATCAATGATCAGATTTTATACCAAATGGTATAATAACTAATTATAGAGTGAAATTAATTGTATTCGGTGTAATAGGTCTTTACCTATGAAATTGCCGTTCTGCAGTACTGGCCATTTCAAATCAAAATAATTTTTGTTTGGCTAAGAATTCTTATTTCAAATTAATTTTATTTTAAAAACATGGAATTCTTTTTCCAAAAGTAGTCATTTATTTATTGATTAGTGTTACATTTTCATCGCATTTCAATCTTTTTTGTCATCATGGATACGTTAAAAATTCGAGTAATTATAGAATATGAGTACCGTCGTGGCAGCAACGCGGCACAAGCGGCACGCAACATCAACGACGTTTACGGAGCTAACACTACAAACCAACGCACCACCTGTTATTGGTTTGCTCGCTTCCGTTCTGGGAATTTCAACCTGAAAAATGAACCTCGCGGTCGTCCGAAGACTTTGGTCGACAATGACGAATTAAAGGCGATTGTGGAAGCTGATGATACACAATCTACGGATGAATTAGCAGCAGCTTTCGACGTTAGCGTCAAAACAATATTGGTCCATTTGCGTCAAATTGGCAAGGTAAAAAAGCTTGACAAATGGGTGCCCCACGAACTCAATGATCGCCAGCGCAAAGTACGCGTCGAGACGTGCCTTGCACTGCTCAACAGACACACAAATGAAGGAATTTTGAACCGCTTTGTTACCTGCGATGAAAAATGGATTCTGTTTGATAACCGCAAGCGCTCAGCAAGTTGGTTAGATCCGTGTTCAGCACCTAAACAATGCCCTAAACGAAAACTTACCTCTAGAAAAGTGATGGCCACTGTTTGGTGGTCTAGCGCCGGTGTGATTCATCACAGCTTCTTACCAAACGGGGTGAGCATTACTGCAGATGTGTACTGTGAAGAACTGAACACAATGATGGAGAAGCTGGCACATCTCCAACCAGACTTGGTCAATCGCTCGTCTCCGCTGCTCTTGCACGACAACGCGCGACCTCATACTGCACAGCAGACGGTCTCCAAGTTGCAAGAACTGGGGTTGGAAGTTCTCCGTCATCCGCCCTACTCACCAGACCTTGCGCCTACAGACTACTACTTTTTCCAGAATTTGGATAACTCCTTGGCGGGAAAAAAAAACAATACCCGAGAGGCAGTACAAAATGCCTTTGAAGAATTTGTTGTCCCCAGTCCAGCTGATTTCTTTAAGAAGGGCATCAATAAACTGCCACTGCGCTGGCAAAGTTGCATTGATTGCATGGGTGATTACTTCGATTAATACAAATAAAAAATACATGAAAAAAATTCGTTTAAATTTTTTCATACAAAACGGCAATTTCATAGGTAAAGCCCTAATATAATGTCAATGTAGGTAATATGTAATTCTACAAATAAGTACATATCATATAAATAAACCTTGGATTTATTTCCGTAAGTCAGTTTTCTTAATACAATTGTCTAATTGTATTATAAAATATATTTGAAGGTTACGTGTTGAGTTTCACTAGATGGCGCTGCTCTGAGAATTTTAGTTTATATCACACTGTGCTAGGTCTGCATCACGATATGGTTTGTTACTCGTATTAATATATATATAAGTTAAAATTATTCAGTATTAAAAAGTCCGGTGTAGCTGTAAAAGCCGCAGCGGCTCTGTTTTTGGATAGGGCCCCTAAGGATAACAGTGTAGTCAGTTCAAAAATTTTTTTTATTAAAAAGTTTGTTTTCAGTTTACATAGAAAAGTAACCGCGTTTCATAACCTTATAGTAGTTCTCCTGAGTACCAGTTTATAGTGTAAACAACAATAATCATAAATTCTATTTGAAAATGAGTTTAAATTTTCGCTCTGCTTAAATTTAGAGCTTGGACACGACCTAAAATAAATTTAAGTGACGATGTGGCAGGAGATGGAATACCGCTTAGCCTAGTGGGAGGACTGGTTCTCAAGTGTAGCTGCTGGAACTCACCTATAGGTGCTTTGCGATAGATTTTCAAAAATGATACCAACATGCTATAGTTTAATCACGATGTTTTTCTTCGCAGAAAGCTCAGACTCATTTTAGGGATTCGAATTCACGTCAATCGACGCGTGACCCGTACACACTACAACTAAGCCATCAATGCTTATAGCGAATAACATACATTAAACGACCAAGCCAAGTAGACGATTGACAAATGTAACGAAACTATTTTAGCTTCATTTACCGATTACAAAAAATACAATTAATGTATCTTTATATTTTATTTATCAAGTTGATATGTTCATCTAATTTACTTTGTGACAAGGACAACCATCACTAATTTAAGATTCGATAATCGGTTTTTGTGATTATTATTACTTTATGAATTGAAATAGTTCCTCGCGTTCGTCTAGTTTACTTGATTACGTTATATACAACATATATAGCGAAACAACATACCTTGCTAGAGGAGAGTAAGCTGGTGCACCCTGCTACTATGCAAAGCATGTACCCAATTATCTATCATATAACATATTGTTACGACCTGTTACAACCCGATTAAAAAGATAGCGAAAATCCTGTTCCCGAAATATCTCGAAGCAACTAGAAATTTCTCTGGACAACGAAATAATGTTTACGTCGTAAACAACCGCAGCGCATGTTTGTGTAAACATTGCAGTTTACACACACATGTATAGGGCTTATCGTCTCGATTACGTCATCGAGTAGGCATTGAAAGTAAACATCAAGAAAAGTCGCGACGCTTCACGATGTTTCTGCGGTCGTTTAGTGTAGGTATATAAGCAAATCAGGCGCGGCGCCGAGGCAGTTCAGTTTTGAATTTTAAAGCGATAACAACGAGCGATAAAAAGGAAGCGAAACCACAGTGTGATAAATAACAGTGTTGTGAGTTCGTGTAATTTGTAACTGTGGAATTTAAATAAATCTTCTGCACGTCAATCAACGGCATTTTTAAATACCCCCCACGGCTGTAACAATATTATAAAATGAAGTCGCTTCCCGCATCTGTCCGATATGTACGTTTAGATCTTTTAAACTACGCAACGGATTTTATAGCGGCTTTCACTAACATTTAGAGAACTTTTTACGGAAGAACTTTTTTACTATTTTTTTTTTTACTTTTTATATAAATTAAATATTTCAATTATGTTTATTTATTATAATTACATACGTACTTACATATAAATTATGTTATGGTAAGTCACTTAAGTGTCCTAAGTTGAAAATTAAAAAAGAAGTAAAAAACGTGTTTAGGTCATCCTGAAGATAAATTTAGCTTTAACTAAATTCAATCAATAAGTTTTACTGTCATTCTCTGATGCCGAATACATAGAAGAGTCATTTGCACAATGCAAAATTAAATACAACAACAAATAAACAAAATCACAACTGAAAATGGGTTTGTTATCTCTGAATGATCGCGTCGCGTCGCGTCGCTCATCTTACCCTATAAATGTACAACAAACGCGTGTAGTCTTAAAAGAAATACGACCGCGACGTATGCTGAGGCTTGAAGAATCTTGAGGCTTCAGTTTAAGTGGAATGATGCTTTACGCCTCAAGCTTTTAAATAAATATTCATAATTTTAAAAGTTCTAAGTTTATGTAAATCTCATTTAGTATGTACTGCCTGTGCCTCTGATCACTGAACAAAGATACCCTTTTGAAACCCTTTTCCTGTAATTTTATTAAATAAAAATTATTGTTTAGTTTGATGATTTATAGTAATTTATACCATATATGGGCAAGAACCGGCCCGCTGTAAGATATGATCCGGCCCACGAGACATTTTGAAAAAACCCAATTAAAAAATATTACATTAGGTACTTATACTCACGGGAACGACAATGAGGCGGCAAACATCAAAGGATTTGATCTTTGATAATCGCCTCCACTCGGCTTGCTTGATCAAATTCTTTGAGGTTTGCCGCCTCACGAGCTACACAACAAACATAAGCGCTCGCCCCCAAGTTCGGTGAGGCTTTAAAAGCCGCAGTAGCTCCAGGGCCCCTAAGGCTTTGGGATCCGTCTATCTAAATAAACGCTAAAGGTCTACTGAAAATTAGTAGAACAAAAACTGAGCATTTGTTCTGAGATTTCGGTGGTCCATCCAGTTTTTCTCATATAGCCTTAAACGGTATATTCCACCAGCCTGCTCGAATTTTCGTACTATCCAAAACAACGGTGACATTGACCAGGACGTGAAGAATAGGATAAATTCTGGGTGGTGGAAATGGCGACAGATCTCGGGGATAAGCTTAAGGGAAAAGTGTATACTGACCACGTGACGGAATCGCTTCTGTGACATCGGGTGAGAGGTTTCCACGATCTTACCAATTTCGTTTTCTTCGATTACTCGAGAAGGCGCATTAAGTTGGAAAGCAAAGAATCCTCTACGAGCCTGAGAAGTTATTTTATCAGAACAATAAAGTTATTGAGCATATCGTTACTCGCCAGGCTTGACACAAACTGATCCCTCAAGTTTTCTTCCAGTTTGTCTCCGAAATTACAGGTGCTTACGAGGTGTGCTTAATGTTGTAGATACGTGCTCAAATCTTCATTCGGCATCTGTCGGTGCAACCGAAAATGTCTTTCGGCGATGTCGGATTGCCTGGTTTTTAAATGTTCTTGTTAACATTGCCGTATGTTATTGGGATAAATTGCTTGACAGGATTTACGTAGGTTGACCATTTTCGCGAAGGCCATTCAAAACACTCTATTTTACCGATTGTGGCATCAGCGCTGCAGAACCAACAAACACCTATTGAGTTCTGCATTACATTACTCAACCGTCACAATAACGAGGGAATTTTAAATCTTGTTGCTTATGACGAAAAAAGGATCCTTTACGACAATCGGAAACGCTCATTATTGGTTGAGCCCAGGAGAACCGGCCAAATCTTGGGTGAGTGTTTGGTGGACCAGTGCTGGTGTCATACACTACAGCTTTGTAAGATCTGTCCAGGCGATAACGGCAGATCTGCATTGTCAACAATTGTAAACCATGATGGGAAAGCTAGCCGATAAACAACCGAGACTGGTCAATATCTCAAGCCCACTGCTGCTTCAGAAACACGCTAGACCCCATACTTTACGACAAGGAAAATAAATTCAATTCCGATGAGGCTGTCCAAACTGCCTTCAAATATTTTACTGATTCTTGCTCCCACAATTTTATCAGTAATAATGGTACATACTTCTATTGATTAAATGTATAATTTCATAAAAAAAAAAAATTTTACTTTTACCATATAAAACGCCAATTTCATATGTAAGGACTTAATATTGTATTATTGTTGTTTCGTAAAGATTTATGTAGTTACTTCTTAAATTTATTCTTCTTTAAAAGAATAAAAATCCAATTTTTAAATCTTCAGTTCCTTGAAGATTTTTAAATATATTTCTCGTAACTTTATTGAGATATACAAAAGTGATATTTTGGCTCTGAGCAGTCTATGGTCTGATGTAAAATTTATTCTTAGTGCCTCAATGTCTAAGCAGCCTAATGTTATATAGTCTTTACTATTTTAGTTGAATTTATTTGGTTAAAAACTTGGTGCTCGCCGATGTAACCTAATTATTTTTGTGAATGTAGCTGAACAATTACGGAACCCACGGGCGCGAGTCCGACTCGCACTTGGCCAGTTTTTTAAGGGCTATTTTATGAAATTATTAAACGCGTTTAACCACAATCCCTCTACTCGTCTAAAATTACAGATAAAAAAATCTAGATGATATCACTTTTATGACTGGCCAGTTCATAGCTCATATCAAAATTTCATTTAAAATTTAGAATAATATAATAAGACCACGACAATTACAGAATATTCTGTCATCTGTAAAACGTTTTTGTTTACAATTTGGTTTGTGTTGTGTATAAATACTACTTATTTTTAATGTTTATTTATTATTAATTTCAAAACAAATAATAAAACAAAATTATTTATTAAGTAGAAAATATACATCGTATTTTATTATGAAGTAAGAATGCGTTTGATATCAATATTAGTTATTTTTGTATTAAGTACTTTAGGACTGACCACGGAGTCTGACGGGAATATTAACAGTACTTGGAAAATTTTGAACAAGCACAGCAAAGTACCATACCTTTTTTTCCTAGCTTGGAGATAAGTATTGATATACGTCTTTGTTGAGTATGTTTAAGTTAAATATATATCCAACGAATTTAACTCGAATCCGACCATAGCGTTATAGTGAGATTACGTGGTAAGATCGTGTACAATACTATGACAATACAATCGCGGTTAATACAAAAATACAAAAAAGTGGTATATTATACTTTGTTGAATAATATTAGCTTTTATATACATTGGTTATAGAGAGAGAGGTATGTGTAAATAACGAATTTAACTCAGAATATCCTGACGGAAATGTCCAGAACAGATCAATAATGTTACATTTTACTGTAATTTCAGATAAATCAAGATGTCTTTAACACGTGCTTTGTCCATACTACGATCATCGCAAAAGTCCATTCATTTTTGCAGTTCAGCGGTAATTCATTCAAATATTTCTTTGTATAATTCTATAACTTGGTTCCTGGTAGAAAAACCGAAGTTGTAAAATTTCAAACACGGGACTGCCTTGGCAGAGTCTTTTATTCCTTTTATTTTGGTGAAAAAACTACCTGACGATCATATTGTCCGTCTGGTCATCACGATATTTATTGCAGACATTACTCGGGTGATAGGAATAACTCTTGAAGTCGGAGTTGGAATACATCTTATACCTGTGTGTATTGTTACAGTCTGGAATACTGTTCTGTGATACAAATGTGAGAGTGTGGGTACAGGCGGTACAGCAGACGTTAATTTTTTTTTTTATTGCTTTTTTACTCATAATATCAAGGAGGCAAAATTTACTTAGTAGCGTTGCTAACATGGGTGGCACGAGGGGCGGCAAATCGCGCTTTTAGAGGCGGCGAAGAAATATGTGTTAATAAGGAGATCATTCCTTTTTGTTGATTCTCTAGTTTTACAAACTTTTATTATCGTACACGAATACCTAGAACCTGTGTTTGCAATTATTAATTTTATGTCGGATGTCACTGTTACATGAGTTGTACTGCGGGCGAGTCACTCACACCGCCTGCGCCTCTCAGTAGCTATTCCACTGCATTTACTAATTCTAATTTAACTATAACATATCGGTTAGTTATTATCGACTATGTATATATATAGAGCCGGTCTGAGGTTCCTATGCACCGAATCACAATGACTAGTCCCTGACAATATTATAACTGGGTACAGACTACTGTAGTACTTCATCATTATATGTGCTTATACAGAAGCTTATACATTACGGAAGCCCCTTTGCTTCGTAGTTACTTATATTTATTTATTTATCTTAGCATTCCATGGATTCACCGTGCGAGTGCCGGGTCCATAGTGTGCCAGATGGAAGGAACACGAGCAGCCCCCGGGACTTGCGACCCAGGTTTAGGTTTAAGGGGCCCCTCATGATGCACATCAGCACTCACCTTGACTGCCCGCGATACCCTCCCTAGCCAAGCCATATTTGGTAAGAGCCTGTTAATGCTGCTTTAGATACCCGTTCTAATATAGAACTTACTGCAGTTCTCGACAGGCCGAGATCTTTTAACAAGTTATAGAGAGATTTCGCTAGAATACCTCTCGCTCCCACTGCCACCGTATATAAGTAATATTTATTCATTGTTATTGCGTGGTCTTTAGGTATATTAGTTTCTCACGGTACAGTAAGCTCTACAAGTACTATACGCTTGATTTCTCGAGAATAATAATAGTATTTAAAAAAAATGTAAATTATTTTGTAGTATTTTACGAAACCAAGAGCGGAATACTCCTCGCGCGCCGAGTCCTTCTTAAGCGGGTCGAATGCGAATTTTCTTGAAGCCCAGTATTTGGAATGGGCGAAGTCAAAGGGTGCCATCGATTCTGTAAGAAAACAGTTTATATATTTATAGTAATTTGAGTTGGGTTAATTTAACTTTTTTGAAATATTAGTACGGCAATGTGTTGGAGCTTTATGAGCACAGTACAATTGAGGAAGAGTGGTGATTAATGGAAGATCTATCCAATCCATCGCCAGACTGCCTGTCATGCCGACATGAGAGAATAGAATGAGGATATGCATTGGCTGATCTTCAAACGTGATGCTCGTAAGCGAATCACTATAACGGGATTTTATTTATTTATTTATCCATTTGCATCATGCATGTACATTTATTATTATATGATAAAGTGTCTGAATACATGGACCTTGAATAGGGTATGGCAAATTGTTACATTTGTTTTTCAAACATACATTTTTATTTATCTAACTTACTAATCATTTATTTATTTATACTTACAATTTGTTTGTGTCATTGTTACACATTTATTTATATTGGTCATTTATCTCTTTAGTCATCATGTCAAATATTTATTACATAATGTATTATTACTATTCATAATATTTATATTAATGTCAAAATTATTCTTCAAAATTGTTCTATGTGGTTATGTCATTTATTCATAAATTCTGTTATTGAGTAGAAAGATTTATTCATCAGATGTTTTTAAATTTCTTTTTAAATATATTCGCATTTTCTTCTCTATTATTTGACTTTCTTTTTCACCGTACGCTTGTGTTTCGCAGTTCAGACGAGCTGTATACTCCTACCATTCTGCTATAGCAGTATCCTCGTTCGTTAATACAGCATGGTGCAACGCACACAGAAGAGGTTAACTTGAGCGTCTAAGTTCTCAAGATATTATTCGACACCCGTTATACTCAAATATTCCTTAACTGTGTTATCACTACAGCATTATGCCACTTATTCACCAAAGATGGCGAGATAGTATGGTGGTGCACGAGGAAAAAAACCACCAATAGGATTACTTCATTTTGTTAGGCTCACTTAGCGCAGCTCTGGTGGAAAAGGGCAATCAGAGCTACGTATTTTTTACATAAATCAAACGATAGATGTGAGCGAGGGAGGCGAGCGAGGAACACGAGCGAGTAATGTGTGCAAAACGGTGAGACACAGCAAAAATAAACCACTGTGCATCCTTACACCACTCAGCCACACGCTGTTTCACAGTGCCGCTACCCATCCTCGTACCGCGTAAGCTCCTCGCACAGTTTTGGTGGAAAACTTCACACCGTTTCGTTACATAACTTCGCACCGCTTAGATACCTCGCACATCCGGCACATCTCTGGTGAATACGCAGCCTTATCCAATAATGTCCATGTCACATTAGACACGATAAATATTTGTACATTTTCAGTCATGGGACAGCTTCTACGATAGTTTGAACGGCCCTGTATTAAAGATTGAAGATTTTGTTGACGAGAACAGCCCCACTACAGTCAGTAAGTTGTGACGATTTAATTTCAATCTTTTCTCTTTTGGAATTTTTAGGTTTATAGCATTTTCAATGGTCAAATGTTAGCGCACGAAATGAGGGGCGATTTGAAAATTTGAATATAATTAATTACATTCTCTTCTTCGGACGATGTTGGAAATGTATACAAATAAATATAAGATGAAGTGTCTGTTCGTAATGTCAATATAACAGCTTTTCACTAAATGCATATGAAAGTATATACGGTACTTTTAACACAACAAGGGAAGCGTCGCGAAACGCCTGGTAGATGTAAAACTTCGAAAATATTTGAAATAAATATGGAGTTTTTGACGAGATCTTTAAGTAACAAGTTGTGGTTTTTATTTTTAATTCATTAATATGGTTTTTGACCCTATATTATGTAATATTGGTGGCAATTTTGAGTTATATAGTTTGGCTGTTGTGCATAAGTGAAGTGGATCATAAAAATATAAAGTGGAAAATATGCATTTTGGGATGTCACAAAAACGTCCTAGATAATTATAACAAGGGAGCCGCCATCATTTAGAAAAAAAAATTAAAAGCTTAAAAATATTGACAATGGCAAATGCTTTTTGCGGCGCCAAAATTTGAAGAAGAAAATAAATATGGCATAAAAAAGATGATTGTATATTTCAGCGCATGGCGACGCGTCACCACCCTAACATTCGGTCTGACCCGCCGCGCCGCATTAGAAGTTTTACAACAAAAAAGTATTTTATCTTATAGTGTCAGGGCAAAGTGACTTCACTTTGCCTGGTGTTAGCCACAGTACAATCGACAATCCATCGCTAGTAGTCGGTCTCATGCCGACCTAAATGCCTAACTCTAATCACTTTAAGACTGCTTAGACTCTGACCATGATTCAGTTTATAACCGTTAATTGAATAAAATTTAATAGCAGCCATTCCGGAAGCTTATTGGGAAAAGCGGCAGGCTATGTCAGCTTCACAAACGTTTTGTCGTAATCAACATAGGAATGTAAAAGCCTCGTAGCTGGTTTAAATACGTAGGCTGATCCATGCACTAGACTCCGACCTCCATATCCTTGTTATCAAGGTCATATTTAAGTAAAAGAAATTTTGTGAATTAATTACATTTAAAAATATTAATTGTTTCATTTAGAACAATCCAAGAAAGACGAATCTTTAACTGATAAAAAAGCCATCATTGAGAAAATAAGGTTGCATCTGGCTGTGCAGAATTTGATAAGAAGCTATCAGGTAAAATTACAGAATGTTTACTTAGAGGAACTTATTATTCTATTCACTATTTATACATTTTTAACATAGTAAATGTTAGCAAACAGGTTGCTAAATACATTTGCTTTGAAGAGGAACTAACTGTGGTGCAGTTCCCGGATCATGCTAATTATATATGTGTTTGGCTGCAGACTTACAACTTGACATCGAAATCTAACATGTTAATAATCAGAAAATATAACATTATACTTACCTTCTAATAGTCTACTTAACCCATCTATTACATCTAATAATTTGTCTTAAGATTCCACCGTCGCTAAAATATTTTCGTTAATCGAAAGCTAGCTTTGCCGGATGCTTTTCTGGAACTATTAACTTCGGTATTCAATTTACCATCATATTCCTCATGGATGCCAGTATATTTTGCTTCGGGTGCGAAAGTCGATGTTCCGCCACAGTATTATTTTTTGAGTATTTGCACTAACGCATATATTAAACTATTTTGTGTTTTTTTTTGTTCATGATCCCTATTAGGACCAAGTTCTCGAATGTCTCGCACACCTGGATTTACCATCAAATGCATCGTTTGTATTTTGCTGAGCACGTATAAAAAGTATTTTGACCAACCCCAAAAGGGAGTATATAATCCCTAACTCGCTGAATAACTCCTGACCCACTGATTTGTGTAATTAGGCGCGTGGACACCTCCTTGCGAAGACAGATCCTTTGGGCTTGGCGTTGGCTGCGAGGTATTTAGTCAAGTCTAAAGATGCGACATTGATGACCATGGGGCTCGAATGTACAATAGTAGCTCGAGAACTCGGAACTACTTTGTGTAAGTTTTTAAATTCCTATTAGAAAAATTAAATATTTTTACAGTGCAATCGCAAAAATGTCACTAAGTAATTAGTCCTAGTTTGTCCTAAATATTATGACCTACGGTGTCGAGACGTGGACATCTACGATTGGGCTGGTCCACAAAAAGTCACTCGGGGAGCTATGGAAAGAGCTATGTTAGATGTATGTATGTTAGATAAAATCCATAATTAAAGTATATATTATGTCAGAGAACCAAAGTAACCGATATAACACAAAAGTAAGTGAGCTAAAGTGGTAATGGGAAGGTCACATGTGTAGAAGAACTTGGCAAACGTAGACGCTCTCAAACCAGACGGAGCGCAGACCTGCGGAAGGCTACTGAAAGGGACTGGATGCGAAAAGCCGAAGATCGGATCCGATGATGGAACTTCAGAGAGGCTATGTCCAACAGTGGACTGCTAAAGAATGATGATGATTAAGATGAAAATAATTAAGAATGATATATTTTATTTTCGTCTGCTCTAGAGGGCGTTCAAGTATTCCGTAACGCAATTTGGGGGGAGGGGGCCTTGTAAATCGTTACAATGTAGACACAACAATGCGTTATGTAACATAGTTTTTTTTTTAATTTAAATAAAACCTAGGTAATTAAAATTTCCCAAGATCGCAACTCTTTTCATTTATGTTTTACGGGGAATCCCTCGACTGTATTGGTAGTCAGTTATGTTAAAGTTAGTTCTTACTGTGTAATGTTCTGAAACAGGGAGATTTGCATCATCAGCTGTTCGTGGCCTATAAAAGCTCTCATGCAGACTTGCTGACTGGGTGTTACGTAAGGTTTAACGAGGGTAGAGGGGTACAGAAAATTTTTACGGCGCGCTACATGGAGGGGAAAAATCTTCAAAAATTGCGTTACGTAATAATTGAACGGCCTCCTAGTCCGAAGGCGGTGTTGGAAAAGACGCGCGGGCACACGACGCGCCCCTACTCATTACTCAGAATAAGTAGCTCAGAATTAATTAATTGACTATACTTTGTTTATCTTATGAAGGTTTGCAAGACACACAATAAATGTTTATTTTAGAGATGTAGCATAACCTAAATTGGAAGTCCATTTTCGATTATCGATTCCTTTTTAAAGCTTAATATGATCGAGATAAATACGATTATGATTTACATCAATTGAGCGTTGTGTAAACTGTGTAAATAAAACAAACAAAAATAAAGTATAACAACAATTAAGATCGCAATCTGGAACACTTGAATTATTGAATGCCTAACGTTAAACAACAAAATTTATTCTTCCAACCAATATTCTTCGTTGCGTGCTGCTGCAAAGAAAATGTAAAACGGTGTTCGATCAATTCGTACAATTAATATGATTAATTTTCTATTCCATGATTTTATTATTTTTGTTTAATCCAGTACACTGCACGTAGTAAGGCTGCCTGTTTGCTATTTCATACAATATAAAAAACATATATATATATAGTTATATACATGTAATCAAATTAAAAGCATTGTCATACCAAGACATATCGTACATTTAAAGAGCTGCTTTAAGTGCAAAATAATTTTTTTGTTTCGAGTCTATAGAATCTAAAACAAAACCTACCATTAACTGGTAATAAAAAATTAGGAGAGGCATTTTATTTTAATTAACAACCAACAGTTTTGCGGCTTTATCCCCTTCTAAGTTAGGCTAGGTTAGGTTATTCTTAAGCCGTTTCCAATGGCTCACTTGGTAGTGAACCTAACAGCGCGAAATAACTGCGCACGATGAGATAGCAAATGTTAAGTATTTCTAGTTATATCTCCACCACATTAAAAGGTCTTTATTTAAGTTGGAGCCGTGTTTACTCACGCAGCGTCGAAAGTAATGACTCCGGTACAATTCCGTTAAAAATATTGTGAGGCTTCGCGAATCACTAAAAACATTCCAGTGATTTCATATCTTAACTTTGCCCTCGAAATACATCTTTGACAACTTAATGCATATTCGTAAAAACTTATAAAAGTTCAAGGAACATGTTAAGCCGGTTTTACTGTGAAATGTTATTATAGGGTGGATCATTTGCATCTGTGCATTAACTAAATTGTTAATACGGTTAATAATATTATTATATTAATACTGCTGTACAGTCGGAAAGAAAAATATAAGCCCGATCGAGTTTATTACCGGTTCTTCTCGATGACTGGGATGTTTGTCCGAATCGGTAGTAATGTTTTGACGTTTATAAGTGCTTTCTTAGGGCCGCAGTTGAATAAAGAGTTTTTTTGATTTTGAGGCAAAAGTTATAAACTTAATCCAAAATCTAGGGTAATAAAAAAGCTAGGATTTTTTTATAGTGGATTCTATACACAGTTTTACAATGCTGTATACAATACGTTCTTGTTTGTCAACTAACAATAATTTGATAATAATCATATACAATACATTTTAGGTGAAAAGCACATGGACATGGTGTTCGAACTTCCGGACAGAACCTACATAGGTGGGAAGGAACATGAACTATCTCTTAGGTAAATCATCTAAATCAATTCATAATATTTCTTAATTGAACCAGAGCTCTGACTCTTCGCCCCTCTGGAGACTTCTTTCTATTCTAGGCAGCACGACTATTGAAATACCTGTAGATGATCGGTGATTAGGATTTCCAGAGCTCTTTAGAAAAGTGGGGTCCAGGGTCGGCAAAGCGTTGGTTATACCTATGTACCTAAGTGTTCATAAGCAATGGTAACCGCTTACGATCAGGCGATTCGTACGCTCCTTTGCCACTTTAGTGGTAAAAAAATGAAATAAAAATCAGAAGTTATTTTTCATCAAGGTGGGTTTATTATTGAATGGTAAATTGCTGACTTTAACTGAAAATGATTGATTACAACGATGGCTGTGTCTGATCAATCCTATTTGAGATTCTTTAAGATACCAGAAAACATTTAAAAACATGAATATTACTATTAGTAGTTTACAATATATATATATATATATATATAAAATTGCAATTTAAAAATGTCTATTTAAATTTTCTGTCGTACAGCAACATTTCTTATGCTGTTTGGCAACACACATCAGGTGTTCAGACTCGACTTTTCGGAATAGACCCCTAGATTAATCTAATTTTATTATTTATTTATATATAACTAGCTATGCCCATGGTATCACCCGTGTTAATTTTATCCGACAAACTACGCCGCGCCGCCGCGCCAATGTAGCCTATCATAAATGTTCTCACTACCCCCTGGTATAAATTATTTTAAATGTCCATTATCATCTAAACTATGTGTCCAAATAACATGATTTAAAGGGCAAAGTTTAACTTCATAAAATTGTCTATATGATGAAGTAACTTTTGTTTTCGCAAGGATTAATATAACATGCCTAAAAATAATGCTCATAAATCACTGTTTAATATTCAATAAATTAATGTCACGAAAAACCTTATTGTGGCTTATGTATAAGAGATAGACATATACTATCGCAGATTCTTTTTCATATAAAGTAAGGATAATTTTTTTTGGAAAATATTGTATTTACCTATCATTAACCATCATAACCAAAAAAGTCAAAGAGAGCATACACCCACAATAAGCATTTTTTTGTCTTTAAAATAACCGGGGGCGGGGGAGCAAGATTAGCGCGGGCATTCTGTAGTCCACATGAGCGAAGCCGCGGGCACAGATAGTAAATTAATAGAACATGCCCTTGTTGTAATGGGATCACCATCAATATTAATTAATATTTTAAAGGGAGATAATACACCGCTTGGAGAACGTGTACTGTCGCTCCATCGGGGCGGAGTACATGCACCTGTTCGATCTCGACTGCATCCAGTTTATCAGAGAACGGATGGAGAAACCGGGAGCTTTCGACAAGACTGTGGACGAGAAGAGACTTATCATGCGAAGGTTGACGAAGGCCGTCTTGTAAGTTTTTATCGTATACACAATGATGTAGATTTTTTGGCCTCTATCGATCACACGTTAGCAGACAACTCGCCGATATTTCCCATAGTTGAAGGAATTACGAAATCGAGCTCTGCCTTTTGAAAATATCTGTTATATTACGATTTGAAGTTCATAATAATAAAATTATGTTCAAATATAAATACACAACCCTAAACCCAACATTATAGTAGTTAATTATGTTCTTCACCTGAATCGATTCTAGAAGCCAGATTTACACACACGCACACACACACACATTACATTGCACACATTTAGCTATGTCGTCATAGTGTGTGAAAGCAGATATTTTTGTGTCAATGTGGAAATTAAGAAAAAAAATAACATGTACAGACAGCAATGAATTGAATGAGTTTTGAAGCAACGATGGCTTAATTGGTAGCGTGTACGGACTTCGCATCGATCGACGTTAGTTAGTTCGAATCCCTGCAATGAGCACCCGGTGAAGGAATATATAGTGGTGAAACCATAGCATGGTGGTAGGGCTTTTTCTAAAGCCCGCCTGTCTAGCTGTAGCTACCACCCTCAAGTTGAGAATCCGTCGCCAAACATCAGCAGGTGTGTTCCTGCAGCTGCACTTGAGAGCCAGTCTTCCACTAGGCTTAGCATTCTACAATCTCGGGCCATATCGTCACTCAAGATCAGGTGAAATTGTAACCACAACGCTAGAGTAAGAGAAAACGACAGTTTTTATTAATATATGTGGGAAACGGAACGTAAGATGGAATGAAAGGAGTGGATGAATGAGAGAGACGTATGAATAAAAATAAGGCATATTTATTTTATCTTTGAGTACAACCCCACATATATTTGTATTGCAGCTTAGAGAAATACTTTGCCACTAAATGGCCTGCTGAGAAGAGGTTTGGCCTGGAGGGTGGCGAAAGCATGATCGTGTTGTTAGAAGAGATCGTTGACACAGGCACCAAGCTCGGAGTCCAGTCCATTGTAATGGCCATGCAACACAGAGGTATGTAGGCACTGCGCATGCGTGTAAACTATGTTCTACATCTGCTTGTAAGTTACCGTAATACATTATGGAATGTTAACAATCGTCGACTAAAAAATACATTAAAGGAAATTCTTTATAAATACGGTTATTTTGGAAAAGGGAATCTATTACAAGCAGAAAAATAGTAACTATGCCATATATGCTTACTACTATTAGTGAAGATACTTTACATCCAAACAACATTCATGTATGTAGTTGTTAATAAACTTATTACACACTCGCATACAAACACATAAACATAGAAACACGGACACAGTTTTATTTGTAATTTTTCGCATTTATAATTTAATTTATTCTTTAAATTCGTAATGTGAGAGTTATGAAACATGTTAAACTGTTACCTGAGATACGGGTTATACTTATACCTAGTTCAGGTAACAGAGTTCAGCCATATCAATACAAAAATATAAAACTATTATCCACAACCAACCAACCACAAACAACAGTTCCAACAACCGGTCTGACCCGCCGCATTATATGTTTCACATAAATAATATTACTATTTGTAATAAAATTACATACCGTTTAAAAGCAATTTCATTTGATGTTTGCGAGGATATAAGCGGAGATGGTAACACGCTAAGCCTTGTTAGGGGGCGGTGGAGGGGGGGGGGCTGAATCTCAAGTACAGCTGTTGGAACACATCCATAAGTACTTGGTGACAGACTTTCAACTCGAGTGTGACGGGCATTAGAAATCCTAAGAGTGGTAGGAGACAATGAGATATTTCTTTGCATACTTGTCTCTACTTGGGACAGCTCGACTGGTGGAATACCTTCACACTAAGGAAGATCGCAGCCAAAGAACCTTGTGTTGCGTACCTGCGTTGAATGTGGTTTCCAGAGCAGCTTGGGTTCGAGAGGTTCAAGACCGGCAACGCTCAAGTTAATTGCTCAATTCAGGATTCAAACCTGCGCAACGTTGATCGACACGGTGTCCAAAATCGCTAACACTGAACCATAATAGCTTCTGCTTTTATTCTTGTAATATTGTTCACACCGTATGAAATAACGCTAAATTTAAATGCGCTACTATTTATAAGCTGACAGGAAGGTCATTTCGGCCTCTTTCCGTAGTAAAAGTGTTCACTTGAAATGGTGATTTGATCCTAGTAGATCATGGTACAAGTGTCATAAGTGTTTCATCTTTACATCAGGTCGACTGAACATGCTAGTGAACGTCTGCCGCAAGCAACTGACCGACATATTTGCCCAGTTTAAACCAATGGAGCCCAAAGAACCCGTTAGTACTTTCATAATATCATTCTAAGATGTTTTTTTAAGTTTAGATACGTTATCCGCTCTCTATTTTAGCAATATTAAAGTCGGGTAATTGCCCGACATTCTCTCAGTTACGTATTATTCCGTGTCGTGATCACACGTCACTACAACTCTAAATAAATGTTCATTTCTTTCTAATAACAATAATGGTTTTTTTGCGTACTCTTTGTGAAAGCTTTGTTTATAGTTTGTATGTATAATGTAATTACGCTGTTTTTTAGTGCACTGATGTTGGCGTATGACGCGTCTATATATAAAATGTCAATGTTTATGGTATATTGTATTTATTTCTTTCTTCTATCCTATACAATTAACAAAATTGAAGTGTTTGTTTGTAATGTCAAAATAACAGCTTTTTACTAAACGCATATGAAAGTTTAGACGATACCTATAAAAAACCCTTTTTAAGTGGAAACTTCTGTTAGCGCGGTACGCATATTTTTAGATGAGATAAAATCTCTGGACTCGCGACACCGTTACGAGACGCATCTATAGTGTGTGCATATATGCATGTACATATAGCAGACCGCGAACGCATCTTTCATAAAAGAATATTAAATGTATTTTAAAGTATCTAATAATAAATAAAATGCAATTCATAACCCAATAACCCAAGTACACATCTAAAAAATGTCTAACGCCACTAATGTGACGCCACCGGACGGCTCCAACGGAAGACCAGCGCTGGTTGCTACAACCAGCATTATGCTGAGCTGGGGCCGTTTTGTCGCAACTGGCATTTGATGCTCGATATGTAATAGGTTGTTGTAAATATTTTTTTTTAAACTTACTACGGTATCAAACGTCTTTGTAACAAATAAATATTTGTCTTTCTTTCTTTTTTCTTAATGCGCCAAAATAAGTTTTCAATTTTGTCGGCACTCCCGGAGTGCCACCTGTAATTTTTTTTTAATTTTTGTCAGTCTATCTGTTTGTTCCGGGTAATATCCGAAACAGTTAGGCCGATTTTGATGGGACTTTCACTAGTAGATAGCTAATGTGATAAGGAAACAAAAACAATTACAGTTACGCGAAAATTAAAAAAAGTGTTCATGATGAATCAGTTTGGGCACTTACTTAAATGGCTTACGCTGAGTAATTCATAAGAGATATTTCAAATATTAATTTAGTACATTAGTACTACATAATTGTAGGTATTAAAAAGACCTACAAAAAAGTCAGCGATAGCACATGTCTATCTTCTAAGGATCACTCACAATACACTTTTTTATCTTTAAAATAAACGGGTGCGGGTAGCGGGTTCGCGCGTGTGCCGATCGACAGCATTCTGTAATCCACGCGAGCGCAGCCGCGGGCACAGGTAGTATTATTTAAATAAGATGAACCCTATCGAGTTTCTTACCGGTTCTTTTCGAGGACTGGGATGTTTTCCGAACTGGCAGTAGTGTTCTGACGTTCATAAGTGCCTTCTTAGAGCGTAAATAGAATAAAGATTTTTTTTTTATTTTGATTTTATGACTACAGGGTTCTGGTGATATCAAGTACCACTTGGGCACGTACATACATCGATTCATCCGAAGAACAAACAAGTATATCAAAGTGTCAATGAGCGCTAATCCGTCTCATTTGGAAGTCGTATCGCCTGTCGTGATTGGGAAGACCCGCGCTGAGCAGTACTGGAGGGGCGATAACGTCGGTGACAAGGTAACTGGGTCTTACGCATGACAAATGCCAAGGGTGTAGTATGGTACGAGCATTTCTCAATTGTCTCATATTAACATCAAAATTTCATAAAAAAAATTTTTTTTGGAACATTAAACAATGATGGGTCAGTGATAGCGTTGATCGACGCAAATTCGAATCCCTGCAAGGTGCTTGAGCTTTCGGGGAAAGAAAACATCGTGATGAAACCGTAGTATTGTGGTAGGGCAATCTGTCACCAAGCACTTGAGAGCCAGTCCTCCACTAGGTTCAGTGTTTCACCATCTTGGATCATATCGTCAAATTACAATTTGAGTTTAAAGATACTTGTCCGCTTTATGTATCTGAAGCAATCGCAACAGCTTATAGTTAAAGTACAAAACTGGGGAATTAATACAAAATCTCATGTAGCTAAATCTGGGCTGTACGGAGGATGGAGTATTATTAGTATCCCGGAAGTATTCAAATAGTCCATGGTTCTAGCAGCTGTGTGAGCTGGCACGTTATGTTGGTGAAAAACAATACCATGGACACCGCTTCTTAGTCGCTCGCTATTCAAATCCCCGAAAGCTTGAGGCAGACAGACTTCGTAATACCATTCACTAGTAACTGTTCTACTATCTTCTAGCGGAATTACTGCTAATGGTCCACTGCGTCGAAAAAAACCGCTATCATTTTTTTTTATTAATGCTCCGTCCCCGAATGTCTTCTTCAAACATTCATTTTGTGGATTGTCGATTCGTGAGAGGATCGTAGCTGTAGATCCAAGTTTCGACAGTTTTAAGGATATAGGATAGGTTTTGCGAAGTTCCTCCTTCAAACTTTTCTAGTATAAATTTGCACCAATCAACACGACGGGATTTTGGCTCTTCGATGATAGAATGAGGTATCCATCGCGAAGCAAGCTTCCTAACTTTAAGATGTTCATGCAAGATGATGTAAGCTGCCTGTGATCTAATCTTCAGTTCAGCCTAAATCTCTCGATGTGAAATTTGTCTATTCTCTCGTAATAGCCACTCTACCCTGTGTTATGATATATAGTAGGTATTTAGGAGATTTATAGAGCCAAAAGGGAATATGGAATGAATAAATCAGATAAAATTTAAATAAAAGTGTATAAAATTATATGCAGGTTTTAGTATACCGTAAATTAATCGTCTAATACACCAAAAAATCCTTAATATTCTTACTTCACTTGACCACAATATACTGTCCAAAACAAGAAGAACTCCAATTACAGACAGCTCCGCGTTGATACCACGAACCAGGATCTCGTGGTCTTGGTAAATTGGCACAAACAAATTCAAAGCAAAATTCAAGCAAAGTTAACACGGTGTGGGCTGTATCAGGATACACCGCTCAAGCAGACGACGCAGCACCAAATATCTCGGCCATTGAGATTTCCTCTTAAGTAATATGAAAAATTATTATTTCTATTATAAATACAAAATCCAGGTGATACTTTCCCGGTAGTGTTCTTTCAATCTTCAGTAGGTATTTGTTGTTTTGACAAAGAGTATTTCAACCCTTATTAATATTAAAATTATTAACTATAACAATTAAACTGAGTCTTATAACTTTTCTAAATCAATACGTCATAAAATAAACTAACTTGCAGTATAACGTATAACTGCGGGTATATTCACAAAAATCTGTCGTGCCCTGACGTTCTTTTTCTTTTCAAATACACGTTCTACCCAATTCATAATTTAATATTCAAATTTAAAAATATGCTTTCAGACATCGAACTACCTATAGGTTTATTTATTTACATAAAACCTTGTTACCTAACTCCCTAACAGCGCACGCCCTAAAACTATCATAATCGGAAATTATCATCTCTGTCAAATTTAAATGTAAATAAACAACTATCTATAGAAAATATTAACATTAAATACAATCAGAATTGTTATTATACCTAAAAGGATCGAATTATAAATTATATCTGAACGGACGAGTACATCAACCTAACCGATACCCTGGAAATTATAAAATAACATACATAATATATACGAAAATAATATAAGGTAAATAAGAGTATTAAGATATTAAAATAAATATAAGATGACCACTAGACCTAATATAACACCTGATGGCATTTTCATGAGTTACTGCAGTTGTAGGTCGGCCGGATCTGGGGACATCGTTAAGGTTCTCTCGACCACGTTTAACTTTACGAAACCAATAAGTAACTATTGCTAACGCAGGAGCAGACTCCCCAAATGCAGTTTGTAAATTATCGTGTGAACCCTGAAGGTTATAATCCTCTTTTGTAATCATAAAAATTCACAGAATGAAAAGCTTCTCGCGAGACTTCCATTGTTGCAAAGAAATGAAGAGTGATCTATAAAAATATTTTTTTAATATAACAATATAATATTTTTAATATAATATTACACATAGGTGAACAATGATTTTCATCACGGAGATTTGTATGGAAATTAGCTATTAATACAAAATAGTTTCAAGAAAAAAGACATTGTATTTATTCTGTGGCTAACAATTTTCGGATCAACCTAAGTATAAATGTTATGATCCGATAGGTGATGCTATATTCGAGGCATTAATTGCCTTGAAAGGGGCAGAATAAAGTGTGTCGAAGCAGCGACTTTATTAAACTTAACTTAGTATTAGTATTCTTAAACCATAGCAGTATTTTAATTAACTAAATATATTCCTGGACGCTCACATGTAGCGAAGCCCAGAGAATTAGAAAGGACCCATCTATCTTACAAGCTTGTGTGCTTAGAAAGTTATTCGGGCTACCTCAGAACCATCTTAGCGTCGAGGCAGATCGCTGACGCATGATGGAGTAAAACTATTTTAATTATTTGTATACGTGTTTTTTGAAGGCCATGGCTATAATAATGCATGGAGACGCTGCCTTCGCCGGTCAGGGCGTCGTCTACGAGACGATGCACTTGGGTAATCTGCCCGCCTTCACGACGCACGGCTCAATCCACATCGTTTGCAACAATCAGATTGGTTACACGACCGATCCGAGGTTTGCCAGAAGTTCTCCCTATTGTTCAGGTATCAAAATCAAAAATATTTTCGTTATTCTTGGTTCATCTCAATAACGTTTTAGGACTAGACGCATTATACTCTCACTAAAAGCAATTTGAACACGGTACAAATATTATTATCAGCATGTTGAAACAAAAGAGATAGGAAATTACAGCGTAAGGCGTTTCTTCTCGCTCACGCCGGTATCAAGTTGAAGCGGAACTGAAGGCATTACAAAATGTTAATGGTTCATCCTAAGAGGGCTTACATGACATATGTCTTAAACACTCTTAACACAGCATAACTTGTTGGTTTGAAAGCTTGTAAGTTGGAAGTTGTTTATCGATCATCGTTTTTTTTCTTTCTTAATTCTAACAATATGAATTAGAGAAAGAGGAAAATAATTTAATCGGTAAGGCCGCAAAACAATTTAGCGGTGTGTAAGCTGTGTAAATGAAATAATAAAAAAAAAAAAACTATTATTGTGATTGCAATTTGGATCACTTGTAATTATTGAATGCCTGAGGCCAAACAACAATATTAATTCTTCCAGTCAATATTGTACGTTGCGTGTTGCTGCAATAAAAATTAGACAGACACGTAAATATATAAATAATTTAAATGTACAACTTACGCCGTTTGTTCATCACTTTTGTTTTTAGTAACATAGAAAGAAACGCTGCACGTTTGTAGTAAGAAAAAAAGTACCAAAATTCACAAAAAAAACATTAGTATATAGGATTTTGTAGTGAATATTGCTTTTATAACGTTTATCAGTATTAGAATGTTTGTAAATGATAATTATTGAGAGTCGAAATGCATGTTTTAGGTTATATCATAATTTGTACGACGTATCAATTTACGTTCTGTGGATATATATGTCATGCAAGCCTTCTTACAGTGAACAAGGTATAATTAATAAGGTGTCGAGAAAGCATTGAAGCAAATATGACTCAGTGGTCGCTTGTACGGACTCCGCGTCGATCCATATGACATCGAATTCCGACAATGAGTTTGAGCTTCGGTGAAACAAAACATAGTGATGAATCTATAGCATGGAATAGAGCATTTTATAATGCCCGCCTGGCTAGCTACTACCCTCAAATTGTACATCTGTTGCCAAGACCTATAGGTGTGTTCCGGCAGATACACTTGAAGGCCAGTTTCCCACTATCCTCAGCGTTTTACCATCTTGACTTGCATCGTCACTAAAAAACTTATCAACGATCAGCCAACAAGAAACTCGATCGAAAGGTATGAGAACACATGTATTGTAACTCGTTCTCTTATCTATGGATCTTTAAGGTGTTCTACTATTCATGAAATTTCCTGATCCCAAAAACATATCTATTGCTTAATTACGGATATTGGATTCCGAGGCGTTATCTATCCAAGCTTTATTTAATTCTATATTGCTATGTTAGCCTAGTACATCTATGTTCTATGTATCTACGTTAATTGATTACAATTTATTATTTAATATTCGGATAACCGAGCTTTACTCGGTATCTAAAAAAATAAGAAAAACACCTATGTAAGTACACTTGGAATGTTAAATATTATTTAAATACAAAATCTCATCCAAATCGTTGGAGCCGTTTCCGAGAAACTAATTACATACATTTAAACATATACAAGAATTGCTCACTTAATAGTATGAGATTACTAAATTGTTATTTATGGACTCTCTGAATTTTTACTCCGAAAAAAAAATTTACAACGCCAACGAGCTAATAAAAATCAATGAACAGATGTAGCGAAGTGCGTCGACGCACCAGTCCTGCATGTGAACGCTGATGACGCGGAAGCGGTAGCCCACGTCGCACGCATTGCTATCGAGTACCGATGCAAGTTCAAGAAGGACGTGGTTCTCGATCTGATCTGCTATCGGCGCTTCGGCCACAGCGAGGAGGACGAACCGATGTTCACGCAGCCCTTCATGTACAAGAAGATAAAGAGCATGAAGACGGGTAATTTTAAACGAGATAAATCCACGGTAGAGAAGTAGTTTATAGGTACATTTATTTAAAAATTTCTCTCTCTTTAATTGTGCCAGCCCGACTGGTGGAATACCTTCACCCTATATCCCTACCGTGTCTTGTGTTCCTGCGGTGTGTAGGGTTTCCAGAGCTCCTTGGGGTAGGGGATTTCAAGGTCGGTAACGTACCTGTGATACCTATGGTATTATTTACAAGCGTCCTTACGCTGCGGTAGCCGCTTGCCTGTATGCTTATTTGAAACCCTTAAAAGAAATCAATAATTGGTTTTTTAATGGGTTTTTTAGTAGATCTATCGTATCTGATTGTACACCTTAACACTATTCAGGACAAGTAAGTATAAATTCAGTCACTTTTTTATGCAAACTCAGTAAAATGGCTGCACTTTTACTGATGGCAGCAAAGTGCAGTTCTGAAACAGAGACAACTGCCGAGAGATCTATTGATGACCTATAACTTACTGCAGCTTACTTGATAGGTTATCCGACTGCGTGCTTATTAACATAACAGAACATACCAACACGCCTGGATCCCCGAAGGTTTAGGCAAAGGTGTACTAATGTACACCCACAGTTCGCAGAGTATGTTTTTAGGTTCCTTGTAATGGGGGCGAGCCTATTGCCATTAATCGGGCACAAAGCCAAACTCCGAGCTGCTACTAAGAATTTCATAGAAAACCCCAATAAAACTTTGCTCGATATGAGAATCGAACCCAGGACTTCGAGGCTAATGAGTGCGTGCTATTATTATTTTGAACAATTCCAGTTGACCAGATTTACGGCGCTAAACTTAAAGAGGAAGGCGTGGTTAATGATAGTGATATCAAGGGTTGGGAGAAGGAGTACATGGATACACTGAACAAACACTTCGAGCTGGCCAAAAAGATAACCAAGCTCAGTATCATGGACTGGATCGATACACCTTGGACTGGTTTCTTTGAAGCTAAGGATCCGAATAAGGTGTGGTCCTGTTAATGAAACACGATTTAAATATCTATATTAGTAAATCAGTAGTTCTGTCTGTACAGTTAATTTCTTGTGAAATTTTTCCGATAGGCATTCTATATGAACGATACTGATCACGAATATGCCATTAAATTATTATTGTCTGTCTGTTAGTTTGTATGTCCGGGTTTAACTCAAAAACGTCTTGGCAGATTCTTATAAAATTTTGTACACGGGATGCTTATGTCATTGATCAATTAACAGGGTATAACAAATTTCAATATTACTTTTAAAAATGTAAAAAAACTTGACCGATTTTGATGAAATTTTGTACACGGGAAGTAAAAAATGTAATTTTTCAATTGATAGATTATATCGAGTGTCAATAATATGAGTTAAAATAAAATTACGAAATGTAAATAATTAATGCGCAGTTCAAACGCGAACAGAGCCGCGGGGACACCGCTAGTATTTTTTTATTTTAGAACAATATTATATTTATATTACCTACTGTACGTACCGACCAACAAAAGAATTCTATTATATGTATAGAAGCTCTTTGTGTCGACCTTTTAGTATTTTCAGTATTGATCTGTATTCGCATCTCTGACCGTTGGGTCAAAGTCTGTAGCAATGTAATTAAAATCAAATAATAGGACAAATCTATACGATGAATAAAATTGTAGTGTCTGTTTGTAATGTCAAAATAACAGCTTTTTACTAAATGCATATGAAAGTATATACGATACATACCTATAACAAAAACCCATTTTTAAAATTTTTATCTGTCTGTCTGTCTGTTTGGTCCTGGTAATCTCCGAAACGGTTGGAGCGATTTTGACGGAACTTCACTGGTAAATAGCTGAATTTATAGGAAATAACTTTGGCTACTTTTATTTTAGAAAAAGAATTAGGGTTTCGCACAAATAAAAATAACTGGTCATGGTGATTCAATTCGGGCGCTTAAATGGCTTACGCTGAGTAAACCATAAGAGATATAGCAAATTAATGTACTAAACAGTTGTACACATTAAAAATACCTAAAAAAAAGTCATCGAAAGTATACGTTTATTTTCTAAAGAACACCCTCAATAAGCATTTCTGTCTTTAAAATAGCCGGAAGCGGGGAGCAAGATTTGCGCGAGCATTCTGTAGTCCACGTGAGTGAAGCAGCGGGCGTAGCTAGTTTGATAATATAATTAGAAATCATAGTGAAAGTTATATTTCTTTTCCAAGATTGAGGAAACCGGTATAAGTCAAGCGACGATAAACACCATTTCGCAACATTTCTGCAAAGCACCTGAGCCGTGGGCATTCGAAGTACATAAGGGGATCAACAGGATCCTAGCTAATAGAGAGAAAATGGTATATAACTACATCGTCATAACTTTGTACTGTAAGAGGACGTTAAGTTTAACACGTTCACTGCGGTTCCAATTTTTGCATACTTTCTGTTCCTGCGGCACGAGGTGTTATCGGCCCGCACCGTGACCAGACGTTGAGGCGACACGAGGTCTATTAGACCCCACCTCGCTTAACAGACTAAAATCCATTTTCTGACGAGAAATCAAAGTTAAATGAAAATGTTGGTCATTATTAATATAGACAGTGAATTGATGAACTCTAATCTACCGTCACCCCACGATCTGCAAGCTAGTTTAGTAATTATATGTTAAACAATATATGGGATCTTATTCACCTCGTAACGCACTGAAATTTTCGCTGAGATTAGTGATGGGAAAAATAATATCGGCTCGCTTAATTTAAACCGTTTATTGAAGATATCTACTAAAAGCCACTAGAATATCTAATAATAGCCTTCCTTTGGCTTCGGGGTTTAAAAATACGCTTAAAACTCAAATTAACATAAAATATTCAGTCTCATCAATTTTCCAGTTCTCGAAAGATATTTCAATGGGCAAAGTTGGCTGGTTGGTTGGTTGGACATTACTTCTCGGTGGACTCTGAAAAAATAGACTCTTGTTGTATTTTGCACATACAGGCCATTTGCAGTTACAGACTAATGGGTATTTGCTATTAATTTAGGTACATAGGGAACTATACAAAAAACTATTTACTGAATAATATTTAATTAAAGACTTACCTGTTTTGGCTCTGTTTTTGGGTTTTTGCAATTTCTTCCGACATCGTTTGGAGAACATGGTCGGCTTTGGGAATACGGACGTGCTCTCTTATCGACGCGACGCACAACACTAGTCGAGGGGGAGCTCGCGTAGGTTGCGGTACGAGGTCAGGGAGGGTATGGGACATTTTTAGCCTCGTTTCGCACTGCATTAAAATTATATTAATTCAGTGCGGCACGAGGCCTAATACGTCCGGTACCAAGGAAGGTATACCACCGAGTCCGGGACCATTAGCACATCTCAAATATATATTTATCTCTTTCCTGCACCGGATAAAACCGAAGTTATGCCCGTCGCACGACAGAGAAGTTCACGTTTTTCCTTGCCGCACCACAGGTAAGTTGCATGTGGGATGATTTAGGCCTCGTTACGCACTTAACGTGTTAAAAGATTTTAACATGGATATTGACTGGTTCATTCATTGTGCGAATCTTTTCATAGTTTACTTTTAGAACAAAAATAAATACAACTAATTACCAAATGTCCGTATGGTACTGAGGAGCACTCCAGATTTTAGAAGGAAACTCATACCCTCATTTAGTAGTAAACTAGGTGATTTTGTAGGACAAATTCTGTAATTTGTAGTAAAATGAATCAAAAGTTGTATGAATTTAAAAGTGGCTACTCAATCTAAATATTTGAGCTGAGGCGTCACCTGTAACTCGGAAAGTAATCAATGAATATTTTTGAAAATTGTATTATCATTTAGTAGTAATTGTGTACGGTACCTACCAAAAACTTCGGTTCGGTGCTGCTGAAATTCAAGAAAATACAATACTTTTAGTACTTATGGCCCTATGGCCTATAGCTAATCTATATATAAGAGCGTGAAATTCCATGAAAGTTATCGAACATTCCATATGTTTTACTTAATGATCATTTAGTAATACTTGTTGTCTGGTAAATCAGTAATGTGCTTCGGGATCTTATTATAAGACCTGATACTATTACCCAAAAAAACTTTATTTGACCTATTAATCTACAACACGGTACGACTAATTTATCTCTATTTCTAGTAGTAATAGTGAACTGATCTTTAACAAAATCTAACTTGTTTGAACTCTTAATTTGTTGTAACTGATCGAATTTAATAAGACTAAGTGAATTTAGTAAATAAACTCGCTTTATTTGGCTTCTCAATCCTGACATTATGCATATAAATAATTGACGTAGATACGTGAGATTTCAACGAAACTTACAAAAATATTCATTGTAATCATACAACTTTTGATTCATTTTACTACAAATTCCAGAATTTGTCCTACAAAATCACCTAGTTTACTAGTAAATGAGGGTATGAGTTTTTTTTAAATTTGGAGCCGCTCTTTAATCCATACGAACATAATTACAGATACTAAAACGAAATGGTTTATAATTCAGTGAACATAATATTGTGATTATTTGTACGACAATTTCCATGTAAAATTCTATAATTTGCGAACGGGTAGGATACTAGTAGTACTCGACTGGGTCGCGAACAGCACATACATTGTTGTATACCCGTGACAATAGCTCTTATGTTTTGTCGCTTTTCGGGATCAATCAGTGTATATATCAAACTGCCGAGATACTTGTAGCTTGTAGACCGGCATAAAAGCAACGACCGGCGTTGGGTTGGCCGCTGTTGTTTTTGGATTTTACTACAGTTACCATTGACAGCTGACACGCAGTGCCTTAACTTTGTCGTGCATATTTAAAAAAGAATAAAACAAACGTAGATTCGTAAAAACTACAGGCAGTAAAACGAATTGATTTGTCGTCCAGAAGTGATTGTACAGTGGTGTACGACAATTTCCAAATTTCTTTTTATCATAGCTCGGCACATTGACGGTACTGTCCTTGACGGTGAGCACAGTATAATACAAACACAACGACGACCACCGAGAGATCTAAATCCAACGACAGTCACCGCTGTCAAATCGGCCTGCATAAATATACCTTCACGTTACGCTTGAAAGACTAGATGTCGTAAGAACAAGGGAACATACTGGCCGGGAGAAGATTCCACAGCTTCACGGTACGACAAATTTATGTCATAGAGAACTATGAATACAATTATTTGACCATCCTATACGTGTATCGCTTGTTTAAAAGTTGCACCTTGTCAGATATTAATATGAATGTATACCAGGTGAAAGAGGGTATAGCTGATTGGGCAATGGGCGAGGCACTCGCTATCGGCTCCCTGTTGCGAGACAAGATACACATTCGATTCACCGGGGAAGATGTAGAGAGAGGAACTATGGCGCACAGGTTAATATGTTATATGCTGAATAAATTCATATTCTTATCACCTATTCTGTTAATATATTTATGACTAAAACACATGATCGTCAGGAATTTTACAAAAAAGAAAATAATTATGTATTTTACCCAGTGTTGTAACTAAGGGAGAGGCAGGAGCGGCTTGCCCCGACTGCTACCTGTTTGCGAGAGACTATAGTGAGAACTTCACATGCCATAACAATATTTGTCTATGATAAAAATAGACTGTGCTCCTGGGAGGCCAACACATTTGTACCTTTTCAGCTCTAGCAGCCCCAAGAAGCGCCCTTTGCGGCGAATACTTCCTCCTCGAATACTTTTCCAGATATGTTTATGTCCATTTGAAATTTATGATATTAGAAAAAAGCTATTTGGTCATTCTTTTCGCTATTTATAATTGCAATTATGGTTTACTAAAATAAATTTTCTACGAACATTTGTTATTTACGGTTTCAGTTTAAACCGAAGTTCGTCTTAATTAAGGAATCCATCTGATTTAGCACTCGCATTTCTCCATTTTTATATAGTAACAAGACAAAGTTACTGCACTGTGCCAGATAGTAAACAGTATCTACAATTTACAAATATTGACGACCACCCAGAGATCAGGATTCCGTCGACAGTCGCCATTTTGATGCCAACTAATAAATCTCTGGCAGCTGGAATATACACACACTCGTCCCAAAACGAGTTTACCACTATGTGTATGATAGTTGCTACCCAGTCGAGTACAGATTCCTACCACCCCGAAACATTCTTGCTTTAAATGTAGTCCAAAGTTGAACATATTATTGAACTGTTTTCAGGCACCATGTGTATCACCACCAGGGTGTAGATGGCGCCACATACAGAGTTCTCGACACGCTGTACCCGGACCAGGCTAGATACGACCTACATAACAGCTCTTTATCGGAGTTTGGTAAGATCATTGAAAATATTACTTATGATTACGAAATAGTCCCAAAAATCCAACTTGGATTTGTCCAAGGAATTGAATTACTGAGCAAAGCTAGGGGCTAGTTCGGCTAGTGTTTTTCGACTCATTGGAGCGGTCAATAGAACATTTCTTTTCCGTGTCAAATATAAAAATTGTAAACGTTTTTTTTTTTCTTTAACTGACTATACTGTTAGCCTTAGGGGCCCTATCCAAAAACAGAGCCACTGCGGCTTTTACAGTTTCACCGGACTTAGGGGCGAGCGCTTAGGGCACTCAGCCGCGAATTGTAAACGTTTAGAAAACATGCCTTAATCAAGTTTGAACTTTAGCTTGTACTAGAACTGTGTGTGGGAAAAAATATAGAACTATTATCTTTCTTTCCAATAAGTCGTGATGGATATAATGATTAACGGCCGGTTTTCAATAACCTATCTATCCGTTGTTTCAGTTACTAAAGATAGACAAATATAAACTATTGTCCTTACTTTTTTTTCAATAACCTATCAATGGATAGCTTTTCGTATCTACATAATATATTATATCCATATCCTATAGCTTGAATAGATAAGAGGGAAGCCGATATCTGTCTTAAGTTAAAGATAGTACTTATTACAAATATGTATTAATCGGGGATAGTAAACTCAGATATGTTATTGAAAACGGCGGTAAATCCGTACCTTGTCTTGGGAAGAGGCCTGTGCCCATGAATTGGACCATGTTTTTTTTTTTTCAAATTTGTCATAGACATTTATATAGGTACGCCATAAAAAATAATACCAGGTAATTTTTTATTTATTCTCAGTCGAGTTAAGCTTGTTTACAGAGATTATAATTATGTCATTCAGAAATTGATATGCTATACAATTATCAATATATCCTAAAAAAATCATACACTATGAGTAAGAAATAAAATTGCGAGACGAAAATAACTACAGCATTAAAATCATGCGCGTCGCGGGCAACGCTAGTATCCTACTAATATTAAAATTAAAAACACATTCGTAACTTTCTGTCGACAAGGTATACTTGGTTTCGAAGTCGGCTACTCTTACTCGAGTCCGCATTTGCTGACGATATGGGAGGCGCAGTATGGCGACTTTGCCGACACCGCTCAGCCAGTGTTCGACACTTTTATACAAAACGGCGAGAGTAAGTGGGTTTGCCAGTCTGGGCTCGTGGTGCAACTTCCTCACGGGATCGATGGAGCCGTAAGTAAAGTAACCATTTGTTTATCATCTTGCTTATAAGATAACCTATGATTTGCTTATATGAGGGCAGTCAGGAAAAAAAAAATGTAATACATAGAAAGTCATATACTTACCTACTTGTTATGCTATATACTGTCAAAAAAAGCGTTGTACAACATTACGGCCATTAAAAAAAAACTGTATATGACCTAAAAGATGATAGATGAAGTTTTTAAGGCTGGATAACGGCTGCACTACAATTCTAAATCGATGATTATATTCTTCGCGTTAAAATACCACAGATCTTATATTATCGTAAACGCACTGAAGGTATGTATGAGGTGCTTTGAACCTCCTATTTGATTTTATTTTCGTGTTTCCCGACCGTTACTATTGGTCAAATGCTATTTTAAAAAGTTCACACTCTTGGTCTGTGTGAGCTGATACGAATACAATAAAGTCTACGATAAATGTTGATTCGAAGGACCTTTTTCATTTATATACAATTAATAAAATTGAAGTGTCTGTTTGTAATGTCAAAATAACAGCATTTTACTGAATGCATATGAAAGTATATACGAAACCTATAACAAAAAATCCATTTTTTAAATTTTTGATTGTCTTACTGTCTGTCGGTTTATTTGTTCCGGGTAATCTCCGAAACGGTTCGACCAATTTTGACGGGACTTGCATTGGTAGATAGCTGATGTAATAAGGAGTAACTTAGGCTACATTTATTTTAGAAAAGGAATTAGGGTTCAGCACAAATAACGTAAAAACTGGTCATGGTGATCCAATTCGGACGCTTAAATGGCTTACGCTGAGTAAACCATAAGAGATATAGCAAATTAATGTACTACATCATCGTACACATTAAAAATACCTACTAAAAAGTCAGGGAGAGTATACGTCTATTTTCTAAGGAACACCCACAATGAGAATTTTTGTCTTTAAAATAGCCGGGAGCGGGGAGCAAGATTTGCATGGGATATTCTCTAGTCCACGTGAGCGAAGTCACGGGCACAGCTAGTTACTAATAAGTTTTTTGATAATGGATGTAAATGCTTTTGTTTAGGGTCCTGAACATTCGTCCGGTCGTATTGAGAGATACCTACAAGCTTGCGACGACGATGAAGACAACATACCAGACCTCGATGATAAAGATATGGCGCGTACGTCTAAATAAGTATTTTACATTTTAACATATGATGGTCTAATGATAGAGTGCATCGATATACATAATTTCAAAGCGTACATACAATGAACCTTTTCGGTGAAGCATCGTGATAAAGCATCGTGGTATTGTGGTAGGGGATTTTTAATTCTCGCCTGGTCAGCTACCATCTTAAAGTTGGAAATTGGTGTGCTCAAATTTCGTACATGAAATTGCATCAAATTATTTTATCATAATTAATTGACAATTAAGAATTGCTAAGTTAGAAATTTCATATCAAAGGAAGTAACAAATTGTTTTGTAAATGGATTGAATAACGTATGTACATTACTATTGCTATAATTGGAGAGGCCTCGTAGCGCATTGGTAATAAGCCCTAATTTTGAGCCGAGAGGTCACGGGTTCAATCCCTGCGTATGATTGACATTTGTGTGATGAGCATTATATATACATATAGGAACACACAGCTGATATACACACATATATATATATATGTTTGTGTATCAGGTGTTTAGTTACCACAATACAAGGTTTGCTTAGTTTGGAATTAAATGGCCTTGGGTGAAATGATGTACCCATATAAAAAAAAAAAAAAATCATGATACTTGGTATCCGTCAGCTCTCACCTCTTACCGGTGACAACGACTACCCCGAACGTCGTTTCTGCCGAACTTGGTCTTTTTTTTCACATTTATGTTTTTGTTGGGATAAGTAGTTCGTTTTTTACTTTTGTGTGTCACCTTTCGAGATTTATGAAGTTATAAGCAGCTAAATGTATTAAGGTTAGGACTTATATTAAAAAATATAGGATTTCGGAGGTTTACGATTTATTTGATACTGTGTACTTTCCGACAGTGAAGCAATTGAGGGCCTGCAATTGGATTATCTGCAACGTGACCTCGCCCGCGAATTACTTCCACATGTTACGCAGGCAGATCGCAATGCCGTTCCGAAAGCCTCTCCTCCTCATGACACCGAAAGTCGGGCTCAAGCATCCCTACTACAGATCTAAGTTCTCTGATTTCCTCAAGGGAACATGTTTTCAGAGGTGAGATTTGTAAATAGTAGTTGGATATGTTTATACTTATTTTAGATTTAAAAAAAAAATAACCATATTACCAGAGAATGTCCATTTATTGTTTTTTTTTACAGTATTCGGTTCTTTTTCTTTAAGTATCAGTTTTAAAATTGACAATTGAAATTCGCAACGGGCGATTTCAAGGCAGCATTAGGCTGCCGGCTCACTGTAGCGGAGCGGACCGGAGCTGTGCAAATTTCGACCAATAGAATCCGCAAGTTTAATGTATGTTTAAAAATGAAAATAAAATTATTTAGTAAAAATCCTAAAACAATAGAAATCTGGAAAAAGTAATTGTTTATTTATATAATTTTCCCTTTGGACAATTAATATTTTTTGTCTGTGAGCCACTTGATTTGAAACGCAGATTAGAAACTGGGGCGACACCATTAAAAAAAATATGAAGGTTAGTCTTACGTAAGTTATCATATTTGTCACTGTTATTATATAAAATGACATAAAAGGAATTATGACGTCGCGGGACCATATTACCGCGTTTTTGTGGCGTATTTTTTATTAACATGAAAATTATTGGTAAATAATTTTTTAGTGTGCATTAACGAAAAAAAAAAAAAATACTTTCAACGTAAAAGGTGTTTAAAACAATTTTCGAAAAGTTGTCTACTTCGGGATTGTATAAAAAATTGTTAGAGATGCAATTCTATTGATCAAAATTTGCACAGCTCCGCTTCAGTGGACATGCATCCTTATGGTTTACCTACTCTATAACCCTCGGCACTGTAGATCTATTTTTAACATTTACTAAGAATTACTAAGATGGCATTCTGGGAATGAAACATTTTTCAAAGAAACGCACTTAGAAGGAAAACATTTGTAAATGAATATAATTTAAACTTTATTTTGAACTAGCGGTGTTATTGATACTTCGTATAACTGATACTTTTCACATGTACAACATTTCATCAAAATCAGTCAATAATTAGCAAAAAGTTATTTTTTTGGAAAGATTACGATTTCTAAATGTCATTTTGACAATTCTTATTAATTAATGGTAACATAAACATGCCGTGTACCAAATTTTATAAGAATCGGCAAAGCCGTTTTTGAGTTATATCTAGACATACAAACAGACTGACGGACAGAAAAAAATTTTAAATAAAGGAGAAATTTGAAAAAAAAAATTATACTAACTATACTACAGATTTATTAGTATAGACTATAGACCAATGGTCCCCAAACTTTACTCCTTACCAATTTTTACTGTCTTGTGTAGACCCCCTATCTTTTGAATATTGATTTTTTACAGATTCATCAAATTCAAATATTTTTGACAAATGGAACTGTTCTTGACTTAAGTAGGTTTTAATAAGTGAAAAACTAAAAAAAATACATATATTAAATTTTATACATTAATTTAACACTGAATCCTAATCAAGTTAAATTAATATAAACGAATAAATGATTTTAATATTTTGACAACAAAGCGAATATCTTGCCAAATGAAATTTAATACGCAATTAGGTATAAAAAATAAAATAATTTTCTATGATACAATTTATAATAATTCAACACTTTCATAGAATTAAATTTCAACAAAAGTACCTATAAAAATGTTTTTTTAAGGTCATCCCATCATCGATTCCAATTTTTACCATGACTAATGCATGTAGTCATTTCTCTGAATCTAGCTCCATATGCGACTTCCTTTCTGGTAGAACGTTTCGGGTGCGCATTGGCGAAGTCATGTCCGATCCGCGAAGTGTCCTCAGTGGCGTTCCTCAAGGTTCGGTGCTTGGTCCATTGCTCTTTATCTTGTTCCTCTCAGACTTGAAAAGTACTCTGCAACTACCTTTTTCGCTTTTTGCTGATGATACCAAATTTTTTGCTAACCCTCGAAGCAACTGGCGAGCTATACAGAATGACCTTAATGCGATTTTTAAGTGGACTCATGACTGGCTTCTAACTTTAAATGTGAATAAGTGCTCCGTGCTACACATTGGTAGTAATAATCCTTGTCAGATATACTATCTTGGTGGTGAACAATTAACCGCAGTTGAAACACAAAGGGACTTGGGAGTTACAGTATCCAAAGATCTTAAATGGGGAACTCATGTGCTTGGGGTTGTGAAGAAAACTAATTCGATCCTTTATATCATTCGCAAGGCATTTAAATTCCTAACAGCTAAAACTTTTATAAAGTTATACAAGACCTATATTAGACCACTTCTTGAACATGCTTATATTATCTGGGATCCCTACTTCAAAAAAGACATTAAGCTCATTGAAAATGTACAGAGAAGGGCTACTAAGATGGTGTATGCAATGCGTAACTTACCCTATGAACAGCGCCTCATAAACCTTGGCCTTACCACACTAGAACACCGTAGACAAAGGGGCAGGTTAATCGAAACTTATAAAATCCTCACTAATTATTACGATGTGCCCAGCCTTAAAGATATGTTTAAGTCAAATGAAAATAAACACCTACGAGGTCATCCCTTGAAACTTTGGGAATTCCCAGCAAAAAGAAACCCAATGAAGCAGTTCTTGCCTAACAGAGTGGTCACAGCATGGAACAAGCTTCCAGAAAAAGTTGTGATGGCTCCTACCATAACCTCCTTTAAAAGCAGATTGGACAAGGAAGATATCTCCAAGCTATTTGATACGCACGCATCAGCTAATTAGCTGCTAGTGTGTCTTACCAAATATAATAATAATAATAATAATATCTTCATGAAATGCCATAAACCTTTTAAGAATATTTACATAGATGTTTTTGGTAAAAAAAGTATTATGTAAGTACAAAGGCACTATTGTATTTTATTATTATAATTATAGAAAGTTAAAATTCTCGTCACGACTTGCTTAAATGGAATTCACTATTGTCGACCCCTATTTGCAACTCGCGGATCCCCAAATTTTAATCTCGCTAACGTGGACCCCTTGAAGGACGAAATCGACCCCCAGGGGTCCACGTGGGCCACCTTGGGCTCCTATGCTATAAACAATTAATAGATAAATTTTATCTAATATTTGGTATCTATTCAACAATGTGTCCCTATCTGAAATTATTGGAAACATTTATGTAGGATTTAGATAGTTTTCTTTTTATTTCGGTTATGATTAGGAATTTACCGATGTTGGAATAATTTTTATAATTAATTCTCCAGAGCTATCCCAGAGAGTGGTCCGGCGAGTCAGAAGCCCGAGTGCGTGAAGAAGCTAATTTTCTGCTCCGGCAAAGTGTCTATCACCATAGACGAGCTGCGTAAGGAAAAAAAACTCGAGGATAAGATTGCGATGTGCCGCATCGAGCAGATATACCCGTTCCCGTACGACATCGTGTTGAAAGAGTTCTGTAAGTACGAGTGCGCGAAGGTGTGCTTCTGCCAGGAGGAGCACAAGAACCAAGGGCCGTGGCTCTTCGCTAAAGTCCGGCTTGAGAATCTATTTGGAAAGAAGATTTGGTAATTGCATTCTATTAGTAAAATCAATATTGTATAGTCTAACAATATAACATTATCTAATACGTAAGTAAGTACCTAACCCATGAAATACAGTCAGAGGGAGGGAGGGAGGAACTAGTACGTGTTTATCTACCGAGCGGATGTAGGTAATTATTTCAAGTACACTGTTTACTTTAGTGTACTGTAGTGACGTAATGACATGCTACGTCGTCCCCGCCAACGTCTGTCGTCACACAGGACGATCGCGCACGATCTTGTCGGTACTATACATTGATACCATATTCTATCTTACTTATGTCAGTATTTTTTTTAAAGACTAAAGAACTCATCCAAGTTCATTTAGCACTTCACGCCAACCCCAACAGTAGACGTATAATGAAGTTAAGCCAATATAACAAAAAACAGCCATATTTGGGATTAAATCCAATATTATTTATGTAGAATAGAAAGAGAAAAAAGGAATATCACAGTCATCTGTGTTGAGAAGATGTGAATTCGACACGTATCTACTAAGTGTCGTAACACATTGAGCTGTTATTTTGTTCAAAAGCTTAACGAGAGTATTCTCATTACGGGATACTAACAGAGAGGTAGGGTACAGAAACATTTATTTGGAGATTTTTCTCTAGTACTACAGAAGATCGCAGCCACATATCCTTATGTTTAGTTCCTGCGGTGAATAGGGTTTTCAGAGTTCCATGGGGAAGGCGAGTTCAAAGTCGACAACGCGATAGTTGTATTGCAAGAGACCATAGGTTAAGGTAGTTCTATCCATAAGGCGTGTTAGCCGATTTAAAAACCCGTGTGAATATTTTACACATTATATATTATAGAATGTGAAATGTCATGTTAAGAAAATATATTGTTATTAAATGACGCCTCGTACCGTACCTTATCATCTTACAATTTTTTTTAAACTTTGATAATTAATAAAATTACATAAAAATAAGAATTCAATTAAATAGGATTTTTTTAATCAATTCATTTTACGGATACCTAATAAGTTCACGCTATTTGTATATTATACCTCGAATTTTGAAGAATAATTAGCGGACCTATGATGTTGCCAGGAAAAGCAATTTTGAGAAATGATATATTGATTTTTGATTTTGTTCCTGCAATGAAATTCTGTATTAATGGTTAACAGAAATGAGCTTGTGTAACTTCTGATAAAATAGACAAAAAATTGTAGATTTTTTATACTTTCGAAATGAATGAGAACTTTTATGATTTGATTTCAGTTCCATCACTCGGCCGCCAAGCTCTGCATCTGCAACTGGTATTAAATGGATTCACGCTAAGGAGCTCAAGGAACTTAAAGACAAAATTATTGAGCTTTGATATTATACATTTGTTCTGAAATAACTATACCTACCCTCTTAACAATTTTTTTAGAACTGTGACAGTAAATTGTAGAAGTGTTTTTTGTTTGTTTATTTTAAACCTATCCCCGTTGTTCCGCTGTAGGTACCTATATAATTATTTACATCTTGTTTTACTCATATTGTATGTTATGTTGTTTGAAAGTTATTATTATGTGTTAGCCTATGAATGATACACATCTTCTTACAATTAATAATAACAGTTTTTCACGAATTGCATATGAAAGTGTTGGAAATGTAAATTCATTAGCTCGCATCGTGATTGCGTGAAGAAGGCTGTGATAAGCCCGCGCCTGACGAGGTGAGTCTTCTTTTGTTTGTAATAAATTAGTGCGTATCGCAGCAATAGGTTGGAAAGGGATCGTGTTTCGCGAAGATCGATTCTAGGGCCCAGCGTACGTCACGCGAATAGTGCGTCGCGAACCTTCTCGAACAGAAAGTATACGTACTTGTTACAAAACACAAGTATTCTTTTATTATCTGTCTGTCTACCTGTTTGTTCCGGGTAATCTCCCAAACCGGTTAGACCGATTTTAATGAGGCTCTCACAGTTCACTGGTAGATAGCTGATGTTATAAGAAGTAACTCAGGCTCATAGATGTAGAGTATATATTAAATCTACGTTTAGGCTACTTTTATTTTAGAAAAAAATAGAGTTCCGCGCAAATAAAATAAACTGGTCATGGTGATTCAATTCGGACCCTAAATGGCTTACGCTGTGTATACCATAAGAGATATATCAAATTAATCTATACTAATATAATAAAGCGGAAAAGTTTTTTTGTTTGTTTGTTTAAACACGCTAATCTCTGGAACTACCAGTCGGATTCGAAAAATTATTTTTCTATATGATAGCTAGACTCACGAGGAATAGTATGGGCTATATAACATTAGTTTAGTTCCCCGCTAGCCTTAAATATTCATAAGGCCAATTTAATAAAGATAAACTTTGGGTTTTACAACTTTTTATTTGGACGCATAGTTTGAGAGATAATGCAAAATTAAAATAATTTAACACTCGGCTCGGGTCTCTCTCTATAGTAGTTAGCGACGCGAACGAGCCGTGCTATGCAGCGATGTGACCATCTGGCCGCCCGATAAAATTTTTGTAAATGAAGTATTTATACATCATCAATCAGTGATTTCTTCTAAATTATATGCGGGTGAAACCGTGGGTCACAGCTAGTGTACTATATAATTGTAAATTAAAAAGAGCTACAAAAAAGTCAGTGAGAGCATGACCTTCTAAGCATCACCTATAATAATAACCATTTTTGCCGTTAAAATAACCGAGAGCGGAGGAGCACGATTCGCGCATGCATCCAATCGACGGTATTCTGTAGTCCACGCGAAGTAGTAGTCCGTGTAGTTGTCCGTGGGCACAACTAATTTTTTGAAATAAACTTTATCTCGTAGTCTGCACTTCCCGTGTACAAATACATTTCAATTGAGATTGAATCGAATCAAAATCGACTAAAAATTAAGCATTATTTTATGATTTTTCAAACTATTATTGACAATTCTTATACTCGGCGTATTAGTTGAGGAATGGCCTATATATTTCCTATATACTTCCTGTGTACAACATTTTATAAAAATGAACAAGCCTTTTTTGAATAAAACTAAGCAGACTTACAAAAAAACGTATCTGTAATATAATAAACAAGCGAGAGCAGAAAGTGGTGACTTTTATATTTCAAAAAGTATAATTTTTTTTTTTTTTTTGATTACTACACTGTTAGCCTTAGGGGCCCTATCGTCAAACAGAACCGCTCGGCTTTTACGCTTCACCGGATTGGGGGCGGCGCTTAGGGCATCACCGCGAAAGTTTGTGACGACCCCACGAGGGTGCCAGATGGCCGAACCTCGGTCGGGCGGTCGCGCGAATGCGAAAAAGTCGCGTCTAACTAATTCCCTAATCCTAAGAGAATTCGAACTAACTAATATTAACTCATATGCACGTTTCCCCTCCTCCTGGGAGGAAGGAGTGAACCTGCGTATTTATTTAATAATCGGAATTTTTTCTACACTAACTAGCGCATTAGTCTAATAGCGCAAAAAAAGAAAAAAAAAGGTCCCTTACAGAACCTATGTACCTTTTGTGACTTCGTTTCATACTTGTAATGTTTGTGTGGGTAATAAGTGTTGCACGTATAGTGTCACTTTGTATCGCGCGGGAAAGTATAATTTAGAGTTTATCGCTTTATAACTTCATAGTTGTGAAAAGTGTATTTTGCTTGCGACGCGCAATTCATAGCCCATTTAAAGGCTGCGGTTCGGAGTGCCGGCCAACAGTTTCGTTGTTCTTTACGTAATTTTGAAAAAAAAAATTACTATACAAAACCTTAACTGGAATGCATTGTATATACATTTCCCCTAAAAATCCCTAAATTATAATGGAAATCATTTAAAAATCCGTTACGTGGTTTCGAAGAAGTCAGCGGACAAACAGACAGTCGCGGATAGCAACTTTCAGCATCTACTGATATCTATTTCAAAATTTGGAAAAAAGATTACATAGTATATGTACAAACAAAATTACCTACAGCTAATAATGTTTATTAGATAGATTCCGTCAGTCTCACATAAACCCTTTTACTTTTGAATACCTATCCTTTTGCCATTATGAAATTGTATAATTTTTTCTACATAAATTTTCTATGTATTGATATTAAAATTATTCTCTAAAATATGAATGACTAAATATGCCCTTGCATTTAAGTTAAATTTATAATTTTATTAACACTTTATGAACGAAGAGTATACAGATTCATCGTTTTTGAACGATAATTTACGATGTCAAAAATATCTTGACATTTAATGATTTGATTACGCTTTTCGAATTTCAATAAGTGATTTTTCGTGTATTTTTGGAATTTTTGCATTAGTAAATAAAAAATTAAATCATGTCATCATATTTTGATTATTATTGTAGCAATTTAGAAAATTATACAGCCAATAAAATACAATATGTTAAAGGAATTTGCTACACTATGTGCCCACAAGATGAAATAAAATTGTAAGGTGTACCTACATATCTATTACAAATTATATGGAATCAATTTACTGAAATAAATACCTAATGTTGTGTATTTTTTTAAGACGTGAAAGTGAGAAGATGGTTCACGTGTTAGAAGTGTGGGGTTCAGAGCGGAAACTGGTGAAGAGGTACAGTAGATCTGCCGCGGACGTGAACATAGCGATTCCGAAACATCTACGACCTTACCCTGTACTTAAAAATACTGTCAAGTTTCTCCTACTAGAGTATGTGTCTTTTGTTATTTATTCTGTACTTGTAACTAGTTTACAGTCGTTGTCTCTAGGCTCATATCTGGTTTACAATGTGTCTGAGACAAGTTATTTTATATGATACTAAGATGTCACTCACGGATCTTTCTAATACATTGGTATTGTAAATGACTAAAGTCTGTACAATATTCGGTTATACTTTAGATTACATGCTGCTGAATTTGATGAGGTGAAGAGATGGGATGGAGGTGATGGGTGAGAAGAAATCCCAATCAATCTGATTATGGAAAATTATTTTTTTCTGGCAGTTGCTGGCCTCTGCCACGGCCTGCTCGCTTTGCTCTTGCATTATGATCACAGTAAAAACCAAAGCTATCCAATTTTATCATCACAATGGAAAAATCAAAATATCTTACTTAAAACACAAAATGTTAAAGTAGGTAGTATTTGACATAAACAACACAATAATCCTTAAAATTTTTACCTATCTTTCAATAGTGAACTTTATTTACAACTACTTCAAAGTAACATTTGTATTGTAAGGATTACAAAACATGCAATTAAAAAACTATTTATTTTCCAGTGTGAAATTTTATATTTAGCATATTATAAAGTGATCTTTCTTCATCACAATGTATTTCTTCAATGAGAACTCAGGCTCATTGTAGGATTTAAATCTACAAAATCTCATTGAATGATAGAGTTCTTTACTTCGAAAAAGTGGTTTGAGAAAAAAAACATGTGGCAGTTCATACACAGTAAAAGTGAAGCCCTCATAAAATAATAAAATATCTTCTTTAAAATCTCTTTTTAAAAATCCTAAGTCAGCAGGACTCAACAGTCGATTACTCATACTGTATATATAACAGTGTGTATAAGTTTGGTTGACATACTGCTAGGCCATTTTGACAATGATCACAGTTGTGAAAATCATTACTTGCATTAGCCATGTATAACATACTCTATTTCATTCTCTTGCAGGCTGAACCCTATAGATCTCTTTCTAGTCTCTCTTTTTCGATTCATAACATTTCAAATCACAACAATATTAAAAAAGTTTTGACATCCAAAGTCAGTTCAGCATAGACCGCATGGTTGATCTTCATTTAGTCATTTATTTATATTTTAAAACTTGTAACTAAATTAATGTTATCTTTTAGGGTTGCAAAAAGAACAGATGTTCCTTCATCCATAGTGTATGACTATGTGACTGATCGATTGAGGGCTGTGAGACAAGATATGACAGTACAACGGCTGCCACCTCATGAGTGTGTGAGATTACTTGAACCAATGGTTAGATTCCATATATACTATGGATATAAGTGAGTATATTGTTTTTCTAATTTGCTTTTGCTAAACAGCCCCAAAATTCGACTTCTATGTGTTTAATAAAAAATAAATACATTAACTAGGCAGTGAGATGCTATTGTATAGTTTTATTGTAATTGAAAGAAAAACATTGACATTTACAGTATATACGCAAAGAGGAATAGGAACTAAATTAAAGTGAAACTGACCACAAAATATGCTTAAGTTTTTTTTTGTTACATGGCATTGTGTTTGAACATAAGCACAGCACAAGGCAATCCATTGTTATTGACACAGCGGCTCGCCAACCTTTCGGCAGCTAGATATATACTGGCTGCTCGAAACGCGTTTCACGAAAACAGAGTTGATGTGACGGTTTTTTTTAAAGAACTGACTACACTGTGAGCCTGGGGGCCACTAAATAAATAGAGTAGAGCCGCTGATCAGGCTGGGGGGCGAGCGCTTAAGGCACTCAGCCGTGAAAGAGTGTAAGGGTGCCAATGTGCCCGGACCTCAGCTTGGACTGTTGCCACGATTGCAATGAAGTCGCGATCTAACTAATTCCCTATCCGCAAGATTCGAGCTAATCTAACATATACATATATACACGTCCCTGCCTCCTGGCAGGAAGGAAGGAACATGTGTATATGTATTTAGTGATTTGAAAATATGGTCTACACTAACCATGTAAAAAAAAGAAAAAAAGGTCCCTTACAGAACCTATGTATCTGTGTGGTTTTCACGTATGTAAAAACATATTGTTTGTAATGATGTTTGTGGGTAACTAAGTGATTGCAAGTGCTGTGTTACCTGTATTGCGCGAGCGTCTGCCAGACTCAAGGGTATCAGATCGAGGAACGGACCTAGGCTTGAGTTGCCGCGAGAGAGGGAGTTCGCTGCGGTCACTGTGACGGGTTTTTTACAAGCAGGGTTGGTTGCCATCCAGTCTGGTACACAACTATACCACCCTGAAAAATTGCTTATATTGCAACACATACATTATAAAACTCTCAACTCACTCTCCACGACGATGACGCTACTGTCGTATATTACGTGACATATAATATAAATATGTATATATATGACATCATACGATTGCTCCTGGTACGGTGGTGGTGCTCCTATAAAGCGCAGGAAGCCGAGTGAAGGACAACTCTCGTGAATTCATAAAGTAATGTTACTCTACCATTGGTAGTTAGGTCGTTATGTAAAAGGCTTATGGCCAATAAACTCTTTGTTCAAATTTTCTCGTATAATTACAAAGTCATTGTTTCTCAGTCTTTACAATATAAAACTTATGTGTATGTTACATTTTTTTAAGGGTTCGATTATTTTTTACTCTGATTTCAGATTATGCAATCTCCCTCTGAAAGATTATGATCCAGTACTAAACAATAAATACCTTTTGGAATGTATAAAATGGTTTCTTAATTGCTGGGACGTGTTAGTTAAAGATCAAAATGTCGACAATGTGGAGGAGTTATCCAGATTCTTGACTACTCTTAAAATACAAAATAAAAACGATGATCTACCTTGCGATAGAATATTAATGGAGAGTTTATATATACTGTGCAATTTAAATTATGTTCAACCGTTGATTCGATTTATAAACCTACCAAAACATTTTAAAAAGTAAGGGAACCTTTTACTAATCTATTTCTGGAAGTATTCTAGACTTCTTCTTGTTTTGGCGTTTTAAACCATCGTAAAATTTTCCAATAAACAAACTGAAATCTTCTGACAAGAAAGTGGCTCTCTTGCCAGATCTATCTAGGGAGTTTTTGTGACATCTCAAAATGCATGTTTTACACTTTATATTCATAATCCACTTCACTTATGCACAACAACCAAACTTTATCACAAAAACTGCCCACCATAAAACATAATATTGGGTCAAACGAGCATACAGCCTGTCTGATGGTAAGCTGCTAACGTAGTCTATGGTCGCTTGTAATACCATAGATGTCACTACCGCGCTGCTGACCTTGAACTGCCCCTCCCCATGAGCTCTGATAATGATAATGAGGAGTTTATGAAAACAATTCAGCTAAAAATTTTATTTATATTTAACACATTATATATTTATATTTTAAAGGAATTCAACATTGAATACTGCATATAAAGTAGCAATAGCAAATTGGAATCAAAATTATATACAAGTTGGTAAAGCATTAGATATGTTATGTCCGCTGGGCTACTGCGCCTTGTACTCACAACTGCCAGAGTTGCAAAGGTAAAGTAGTCAACATTTAATTAATACGTAGTATTGGTATGTTATGTTATGTGGCTTCCATCTGTCCGCACTTAGACTCTTTCTAGGTCCATTGTGCGTACATATTCCAGCCAGCCCAACTCTGACCAGAAGCGCAGAAGCCTCCTGGAGCATTCACAGGCTTCTCGAAGCAACCTCAGGTTTTTTAAGGATTTCCGCCCGTCGGGTTGTAACTCCCGCGCATTCCAGGATTACGTGGGTAAGGTTTCTTCACCCTCCGTGCATGCTCTGCACATAGGGCTGACAGTGACACCTAGAACATAAAGGTGTTTTTAAGTGAACAATGGCTAGTTATAGTGCCTACCATAACACGTGGATCACTTCTAATAAGACTGAGAAGTCGCCGCGACAAACGCGGTTCAGGGGTGGGCAGTGTTCCCCTCGACTGTCTACAAACTCTGGCTGTTGTCCATTGATCTTTATGTGATTCTGTTGTTCGTCGACGCAGCCACGAGCTAATCTGACTGAACGGCAGAGGCAGTATGGGTGGAGGACCTATCCGCAGACTGCTCGAACCTCTCTTTATCAGTTCATCTGCTGCGTCATTGGTATATAGTTCTCGTAAGCTCTTTATAGAGAACTAGCGGTGTGCCCACGACTCCACACGCGTTTGTTCTTACGCAGTAGTTATTTACATCCCGTAATTTTTTTTAATACATATTATTAACAAATCATATAGCTTATCAATTGAGGAATGCCATTTACTTCCCGTGTACAAGTTCCATCAAAATTGGTTGAGGAATGATTAAACATGTTTTTTTTTACTTATTTCTGAAATTATTGTTGACGATTCTGCTAACATATCAATTATGAAATCACGTATGCATCCTGTCCATGAAATTTTGTCAAAAGCGGTTGATAATAATTAATACAAATAAAATATTGTTTTTTTTTTTCTTAAATATATTTGACAATCCTTATAGCCTATCAATTATGGGATGACTTATATTTACCGTGTACAAAATTTCATCAAAACCGGTTGAGAATTAACCTAAAAAATTTTTTTTTTTTTTTACTAAAAATTATATAGAAAATTTTTATATCCTATCAATTGACCAATAACATAAGCATCCCGTGTACAACAAAATTTCATAAGAATCGGTGAAGCTGTTTTTGTGTTAAATCTGGACAGACAAAAAAAAATTTCGTGTCGTATTCGTGATCAGTTTATTTTGTCGTTTATCGGGAAATTTTTGAAAAAACCGTGTGGTGTCGTAGTTTTCTGAACATAGAATAACTTCTTTGTTTATGAACCGATTTGGATGATTCTTTTTTTGTTGGATAGGGGATACCTCAAGGGTGGACCACCTTTTAATTTCATCGGCATTGGACCTTCAACTTCGAAGATACACAAGGGAACTCTTCAAAATCATCGAAGTTGGTTTTCTTTCTTGATAAAAATTATCTTGTTCTTATAACTTAACTAGTGTATATATACAGTAATAAATGATCTGTCGGTATTAAATAGAATAGTGAATATTGGTAAATTTACAGGCAAGCGCTGCTAATAATAAGCCATGCGTACAATAACAAACGTTTCACTGTGCCCTGCGAGAAGTTGAGAGAGTGGTTACACCTGTGCAGCTGTAACGAAGTGAAACAGATCTGCGCATACTACGGGCTGGAAGTTGAGGGAGATGCTGTCCGATTTACCAAAGTTGACTTCGATCGTGATATACCTGTTGTGAGTATTAAAATTTTTTTTCCTTCCCAAGTAATCTTGCTCTGTGAATGCATTTTCATTAGAAAAAGGAGAGGATTTTTATTAGGATATAATTTTTTTTTCAATTTTATCTTTGCATGACTTCACGGTGTCTGATGATCAGTGTAATGTAGTGCAAAAGATGCAGACTGCGAAGAATTAGCCAGTGTCAAAAATATATTTAAGAATTTATAATAAAAATGAAAACATAATTGGTAATCTTACATTTTTTGATATTACATTAAACTTTTCCTTCACAGCACAAGCTGGACCCGCGAAAACTCAGGGAAAAATTAGATTTAAGCACAGATAATATCTTCCGGTACAGAAGTGATGAAAATTAATGTATTTCTACAACTATTACATTACTCGTGTATTTGATCTCATCAACGGAACTTGAATTTAATTAAACAATGGAAAATGTACATACAGCTGATAGAATTTATACTACACGAACCTTCATGAGGGATGGGTTAGGTTTAATGATCATCACAGTCCACAAATTCGCTATTTTAGAATAGTAGAAATCTAGTTTCTGTATTCTCCTCCTAAAATGAGATAATTTAGGGGTATATATTTTGTGTGCCCATGTTTTCTGAAGGTCTATCTATTCTCTTTGAACCCTTTTTATTAAATATCTGGGCGACCGAGCCGGGGCTGTGCTCGGTGTCTTATAAACAAAATAAAGAAAAAGAAACTTTGAATGTAAAACATTATCTAAATGCAAAGTTTCATCGAAATCATTGGAGCCATTTCCGAGAAATCAATTACATGAATTGCTCACTTAATATATATAATAAGATAAAGAGATGGCGGTTTTACTATTTAAATACACGATAATTTTTTATTTTTTTAATTCATTGTTATATGTGGTTTGTAAACCAAATAACAAAGGCTCCAATGACAACTCATCAAGTCAAACAGGTGTTTAGAAGAAATGTTAACATAAGTGCGTTTTTAATAACTTATATATTTTATAAATACATGTATATTTAGAATTATTGAAATGTTGCCAAAAATGAAATACAATAAAAAGACGAATTTATAAAGTAATAATCCTTTATTCTTTTTATTTACATAAGAAATTCACCTAATTACGAGATAATTACATTTCACAACAAAAATTATATAATATAAAATTGCTAGAATGGTTCCAAAATGATTTTTTGCGGATGACAGAGCTGCTAGAATACATTGTTTCAAATATATTATAACACTGGACCCAGAGGTCTATTCATTTTCTAAATAACATTTCCAAATGTTGCCTGAGAACTGTGGAAGTTACCGGAATATACTACCAATAAAAATAAAAATCGGAAAACACATATTTTTCAATAATAATTTACCCACAAAAGTTATTTTTAAGAGACAAACCTGGGTAGCATTCTTATTAGTTGTACTTTTTATATGTATGTCGAGTGGACATTTACTCATGAACTTCTAAATGAAATCCGTACAAAGCATGCATAGTAGGTTGGGTTGACAAGTCGACTTGCAACTAATTTCAAAATTATTTCAAATTGTCATCTCGGTTGTCTGATTTATAGGTGATTAATGAGTAAGTCGATAAGCTTACTTGTCTTATTTTAGGTAAACCGAACTTAACTGAAACTGAAATGTATGATTTTCGAATTGTCAATGTATTCATTCACGCTTTGTACTTACATAACATAGTTTTCTAGGGTACTTTGTCATTATAAAATGCTTTGGTAGATATCTTTTGGTTTTTCTCTAATATACTTAAATAAAAACTTTCCATAGCTTCGAGCCGGTGAAAGCCTTGAATAACAGCGGGGAAACAAAAGCATTTTGTGTTTTCATAAAACGTACACTGCAACAGCTTAACAGTTTAACACTAACTTTTAATTAATTGTGAACTAAGATTTTTCTAAAGTTATGCAAAACTGTCTAGGAACCATACAAATCGATCAACTAATAAATCATTCATTACAACAATAAATTATATATGAGTAAAAATATATTTTTTTTAAATATCCGTTTTGTCGAGTATGCTTCAATATATTTATTAACTACATTAAGCTCCGAGAATTATATTTTAATGATTTTTAAAACGATATACTCAAGTCCAAACGATTAATAATATAAAAACTACGATTCCATGACTGTCTTCAGATAAATTCATAGTGTACCATGTGTTAAGGCTCTTACACAGTACGCTGGCGGCGCGGCCGGCGGGTTTCTGTCGCGCGAGTGAGCCGCGGAGCAACTTTTCAGTTGAATGTACCGCACAACACTATAGCATGAATCTCGGGACTGAATTGACGCTTGAACCCCGTATAATGGCCGCTGGATTGTTTTTTTTAAGCAAGCCCGCCGACATGTGTGTAATAGTCTTTAGTTCTGTATACAGTACATGGTTCATACATCAGAGCTAAACGCCGATAAATTATCACAGATTAAGCTAGCATAAGAATTGAAAACATATTCGACAAGACAGGCTGCAAGCGCTCGGTTACTTAATTCATTGAGATAAATAAGAAATTGAGCTAACGAGCTCTTAGAATATTATAATATTGAAAATGACAATGTTTACTGCCGATTCACTTTATGCCACTATTTATACAACTTAGTAATAATACTTTGTTTGAATATAAACCGAAAACCGGTTTATGATTACTTGAAAAAACCAATAATTTCGCGTATCGATAAATTTCATTGACCAAAAGTTAAGCACATCACTTTAACATACGTGACATATTATATTATATTCGATATACTTATTATGTAGATGTAATTGGAAAATTAGACAATACAGTGTGGTAGTTATTATTTAAAAAATAATTCATTTTACGCATCGATATAAAAAGTGAAAATCGTAAAACTCCGATAAATAAAAACTATTTTATCATGTATTGCAATACTGTATCGACATTACAATTTGAACTGTTAATTGTTTATATATATATATTGTACATAATATGTTAGCACCGAAAACAAATGGTAAGGTAAAGAATTCATTAAAAAAAGTCCTAACAACTTTCAAAGTCATAACAATTTATTTAGACACGTGTCTAAACGTGATTTTATCGTTAAACAAAAAGATAAATATAATATAATAATTGTTTAAATAACAACAAAATTACTAATTTACAATATAACCACCAACGGTAATCGATATTTTGCAATTTAAACATATTTTAAGATAAATCAAGTGTTACCTAATTTTTTTACACACGAGACGAAATTATTTCAAATCACGAAATAATTTTCCCATTCTCTATTATTATTTTACAAGGAATAAAATTTGTACATTGGTATATATTATTAGCAATAGAACGGAATTTTTAAAGTAGTAAAGAATTATTTTCCGAAGTACAGAATATGTAAATTGGTTTATATATATATATATATAACTAGCTGTGCCCGTGGCTTCGCTCATGTGGACTACAGAATGCCCACGCAAATCTTGCTCCCCGCTCCCGGATTATGTTAAAGACAAAAATACTTATTGTGGGTGTTCCTTAGAAAATAGATGTATACTCTCCCAGACTTTTTTGTAGGTCTTTTTAATGTCTACAATTGTTTAGTACATCAATTTGCTATATCTCTTATGGTTTACTCAGCGTAAGCCATTTAAACACCAGAATTGATTCACCATGACCAGTTTTTTTTATTTGTGCGGAACCCTAATTCTTTTTCTTAAATAAAAGTAGCCTAAGTTACTCCCTATAACTTCAGCTATCTATCAGTGAAAATCCCGTCAAAATTGGTCCAACCGTTTCGGAGATTACCCAAACAAACAGACAGACAGACAAAATTTTTAAAAATGGGTGTTTTGTTATAGGTATCGTGTATACTTTCATATGCAATTAGTTAAAAACTATTATTTTGACATTACAAACAGACACTTCAAATTTATTAATTGTATAGATAATTTTCCGGGGAACACAATTTGTATATATATATTTTTTTAATTAGTATCCTGACCAAGGTTAGGTTAGATTTTAGGACCAAAACTCAACCGATTCAACTTTTATGGATATCTTTTTAACTTATATCACTGAATTACTGAACTCGCGCTCAATTCGCGAGACCACCCGAAAAGGCCATGCTTGTTGTGCGCGATTTGCAATATGGCGGCTGCCCGGTGAAAGGTTAAGAAGTATTATTGGCTATAAGTTTATCGAGTTGAAAATATCGATTACTCTCCATACTTTACTATCGATGGTAGAACAGAACAAGTGTTTCATTCAACATTATACAAATGTAAATGTTAACAATTTCACGCGGCAACGACGTTCAGACCTTTCGCAATCCACCTTGTCCCGTTGTTGTTTCGATCGGCCGAAACAGTTAATATTTTCTTTAAATTCACTTGAGAGTTATAGAGAAACCTTAAGTGAGTTCTATTATTTTATATACATATACACCAACCTGAGGTTTTTTAACTCAATACACAGTAAAGGCCAATTAACAATTAGTTATGTTTATAAACAGTAAAATTTAACAAAACATCGATAGTACTATTAGCTAATCGATATTAATATTATATAGCAAAATTATCGACATCACTAGATGTTACTGTTCATAAACCTAACATACATATGTATTTTAAAATATTTATAAAACAACAAAAGCTGCGACATGACTCTGTAAATAGTTTCCGCGTGAATATAAAAGGAGAAAAACGTTTCTAATGAATCGATTGTTTAATGAAAGTATATCGACTAGATACGATTAACTTAATATCGATGTCACTCACTTATACCGTGAAAATCGACTGTTACGAGCCGTTATATAACGCGGTGCGAACATTCTGCAACCGGGCCATACAAATAGCTAATTAATTATATTTATACAAATATCGAGCGGTCGCCGCGAACGCATACGCGGTACTCGTAGCGAGTCGAGCGGACACTGGGACTTTACAATTCCGCACATCTTCTCTACCTTCAACTGAAAAGAATACATATGGAAATATTTAATACGTGGTATCAAACGCATAAATTTAGAACTCTTATACCATTTCCATTTCTTTATTTTCTCGATGACAGCCCTTGTGAAAACTTGAACGAGCGTCTTTTTTATATTATGTGTGCATTATTTTATAAAAATATGACGTTTACACACGTACAAGGTTATACCAGAGTCACAGAAACTGATAGAGATGGAGCTATATCAATAAACGTAACACGATAACAGATCCGATATTTTTTTACAAAATGTAAGACACTAAACTACTGCCGGATACTTTTCTACAAATTTATTAAGTAATATTATATTTCATTACAAGATGTTACACGTATTGATTCTTAATTGATAATGCCAACTTCTTAAAAATTTTCGAAGGTGTTGTAAAATAAGTAGGTATAGGTAGGTTACTCGACAATGAAACGAAATAATTACAAGGACAGGTAATCTTTATTTATTTATTTTAATCAAAATCTGATGAATCGTCACTGTCACGATATATGCGATCGATATCATTACTTATTTGGTCACAACACTACAACTATCAAATTAGAACTGTCATTAAGAAATAAAAGAAATGGAAATAGTATAGTATACATTTTTAAAATTTATACCCAACTAGCTGTCAATCGCAACTTCGTCCGCGTGGATTTTATTTTATTTCCGCGGAACCATTTTATTTCTGAAATAATAGTAGCCGAACCTTTACCTTGAAGATAAAGGTTCTATCAAAACAACTCCAACCGTTTCGGAATTTACCCGGTACAAACAAACAGACAGACAACAAAATTTTAAATTCGTTTTTTAGTACAAGTACCGTATTTACTTTCAAATACAATTAATAAAAAGATCTTATTTTGACAATAAAAATAAACACTTATTTATATAGATTGTTTGTTTGACCACCAATAACCATGGTATCGATTTGCTACCTGGGATGTTTTTTCTATCATTACCGAATGTTTGTTTCGATGTAGGCATATATCTATATAAATAAAATGATTGATGTTTGCCGTTGTGCGCGCATCTCGCAAAACCGGCTGGATATTTATTTTAAACATTTTTTTTTGTTTTATCCCTTAGATACCTTAGTCCTTATCAAAAAGAAAAAAAATACGATATCTTTATTCAATTAAAAATTAAAGAAACTAGATTAGTGCTCACTAAGTGTTCTTGTGTCGTCCAAACGAGCGGAGCCGCGAGCTCGACTAGTTTAAAATAAAAACATATCTAATCAACTTATTGTTTATGAACCGATTTGGATGATTCTTTTTTTATTAGACAGTAGGGGATACCTCAAGGGTGGTCCTGTTACATTTGACGTTTAGTACAAATTAGCGCGGACATGATAAATATGCAGTTATGACGAGACTCACCAGTATTAAACTAAATGTGCCTAATGGTTGTGCTTAAGAAAAGCGTCCTCGAACAGCTCGAGCTCGTGCGAGAGATAGTTCGCCTTGTTCCGTAGCTTCTTCGCAGAGGTGCTGGCCGAGTCCAGCATCATGATGGCTTCACGCAGCTCCCTCAGCTCAGAGTCCATGTCGGTAGTCGCCTCGTCGACCAGACGGCACAATCGAGCGAACATTGTCGACAGCTCTCTGAAAAATAAATAAAACATCGCAACAGAACGTGTATTCAATTTATAACGAGTCGAACTGCGACGCTGTGAATATGGATAAGCGCTCGCGCTATTCGCGTGGACACAAAGAACCGACTCGGAACTCCAGACTGATTGAGCTCGCCGACCGCGCCACGCCGAAGTTGCCATCACACATACAGTACAGATACAGAATTAATTTTCGTACACTGCAAGACCATAGACAAAACAAAAGCATATGAATATCTATAAATATTTATCTATGGTAGATTATAGTGCGATTTTTAAAAACAAACGATGCGCTATGAGCATGAATGGAGTATCTAGTAACATATTAAATACAAAACCAAAGTTACGTTAAAATATATCGAGATTGATATGACTTTGATACTCTAAAATAAATATCGATATATAGCAGTTGAAAATAATCGGCGATATATATCGATAGTTTTACCACCCCTATGCGGTGTTTGTCGGATAAAATTAACACGGATGGAACCGTGGGGAACAGCTAATAAATATTATAAATATACTCACTGTTGGACCTGGTGACTGCAGTTTGCGGATGTGAGATCCACGATGAGCCTGAGCTTCTTGCCGGCGTGAGCGACGTACTGCTTCTTGAAGAGTCGCTCCTGCGCCTTCGCGGTCCACGTGAGCCTCTCGTACGCGTACAGTGCGCCGTACAAGAGTCCCGTCACCGCGACTATGCGCCAACCCACCGTCTTCAGCAACTGAATCATGAACAATCAGAAATCGATATAAACCGAATTAAAGAAATTGGAAAAGTCGATTATCATTTCGCATTCGTCCTCGTAACTATAATCCGGCCACAGAGAATGCGTCCCTGACAGACCATAATAGCATACACGATGTTACTTTGAAGCGAGAAAAAATTTATGATAAAATATTATCGTTTATACAATCGTAATGATTAATATCATTAAAAATTGTTAACAAAAAACTAAATTGTAAAATAATGTAATTATTGTCACCACTAACTCATGACCAACTGACTAAACATCAGGAACGCATTTTCTCAGAGGTTAACTTTTTATCCATGTTTGGAGTAAAAATGTTTACATAGCAAAAATAATTTACGTTGCCATTCAAAGTAAAATGCTTTAATCCTTTGACGCTATAAGAAGTTAACACTTCGAAAAATCAGGGTTTCTAGCATAAAAATATCTGCTGTTTTGAGAAATGGTAAGGTTGCCTGTCCAATGAAGCCGGAGCTTTGAAAGTTTCCACGGATCCGCTTCAGTGAACAGGCAGCTTAAGAATCCCCTTTGATGTTATATATTTCTGGCAGGCATAGCAATGATATACAGATAAAATATTCATACCAGTCCAGAGAGCAGAAGGCCGCCCATAGTGCCTTGCGAAGTGAGCGCGCCCATCGCGAACCTAGAGATCATGCCCCACTCCTCGACGCTGAGCGGACCGAGCGCTGATGGTCCGTTGCTGCTCCTACCACTCCGGGTCACTTCCATCGAGCTCGGAATCGAACTCACAGTCGGTGGTATCTGGAATTAACGTTGAATTACATGAAACCTTGTTAAAAAGAGACACCCAAATACATACAACCTCGAGAGGCGATAAAGGAGGATCAAAATATATTGCCTTTTTCTGAAAAAATGATAGAACTTATTTAATTTTACGATATGCGCACACGTTGTAACAAAAAGTCCACACTATCAAGTCGCTCGTTTAAAGCACCACCCCACGAACGAGTGTATCGCGGCGATATTATCGTTCTACCACTAATTGTATAACAACTCTATGAACGTGTCAGAGCTGTTCAGTTATGTCAGCTCAGCTGAGAGGTCTCCTTACTTAAATGAAACCCCTGCTCGTATCAAATAATTACTTTACTGAAATGTTTAAATTGAAATAATATTGTCCGGCCGCGCACCGTAGCTCGTTAGTCCCCCTCTGCACGTTTCATCTCGCCTTCAGCCGCCAGCAACCGGTTTACGCGGTGCACGCGTCAACAGAACGTGTCTCAACAAGGCGATATTGCGTGTATTTATACACGATGCGACGTGTGAGGTCGATGAAAACGCCACCGAGTCGACGCGAGACGCGACCTACTTCATAGCGCACTCGCCACAAAACAGAACTATTGCCACTCCTAATTTCGCTCTTGCCTGTCATTAAATAGAGCTCTTTTAACAAAACACCTTGGCACGCAGCAATCCGTCACACAGGATACGCAGATAGAAGAATAATCATCTCTTGGAGATCACCCGACGACAGCAGAGCGGACTCGTGGCGATACACTCGCTCGTGGAGGTGGCGCCTTATAGCTAATAATACGCTTATCCTCCATTTTTATCACTCGACTTCGTAATCTTAAAACCGGTTCGCAAACGCGCAAGCTGGGATCTTTTGCTTGCTTTTACTACAAAGTACAAGATTTATTTGAATATATTTTATTTTAAATTAGATTTATAAATATATAGATTATTTATGTGTACGATGTAACTAGAACGAGTTGAATCTTTGTTTCGGCATAAACCAGTTCTGGTTTTCAATTCTTTTATTTGTGTTCACCTGTGTGTATTGCGGAGGGTTGTTAAGGGCGATCTTGTTGGTGTTCTTGCCCTGAAAGCGCTGTATGAGCGCCGTGATGCCGTACGAGAAGCGGAAAGAGAGGTCTTCCTGGAAGTCCGCGCACAGGTTGTCGCAGTTCAACCGGTAGAGGACCTCGAAGGGCTGCTGGTGAGGGATGATGTAGTTGGCGGCGGCCGCGCGCTTGTTAGCCGGCAGAATGTTGTACATGCGATCTGGAAACAACGTCTGGGACTACAAACCTGGCTCAGCAGCATGCTACAACTCTAACGAGGATATAGCGAAATCCGGATGAAAGACATCAGGAAAAATCAGCATGAGCAAGTTATTTGGTAGTATGTTCTTCGAATATGTAAACTTGTTCATTTACTTGTAAATATCGTAATTAATATGGTCCGACAAATTCGTGCGCGACCGTCCTATGTGGCGTCAGACGTTAGCAGGGACGAGGTAGCACGTCTCTACACTACACCGTATACAAAAGTAAACAGTATGTTATCTCGGCAGTGTTCTTGAAATAATTACCTGCAGCTGCTCGGTAGATAAACACGCACTAGGGCTGCCCTCTGGCTGTGTTTCTCGGATTACCTACTTGCTTATTTGATAATGTTATATAAAATTGTCATAATTTCAAAATATCTTACTATAAAATTTATAAGTTTTAATTTTAAAATTATTTCTAGTTTCAAAAGTGATTCTGAGCTAGTATCAAGGAATGTACATTTTTTTAAAATAAAAATGTAATTTTTTGCTTTTTTCTAATAAACCAAACACAATGTTGAACTCTAGGTAGTAGGAAGGAAGGACTATTATGTACTGAAGTTTAACTAGACATCGTTTCGGCCGTTTGTATGAAAACGTTATACTGTTTACTTTATAGTGTACTGTGAACGCGCGTCTACGTCACGCACACGTTTCCTTTCTCCGCCACACGATACGGCCTCGCCAACGAGTTCTGCAGTAACTGCAGTTCTGAAAACACCTCAGGCATATAAGAGCCAGCAGAGAACACAAAACAGTCCATAGTTCCATACTTGAAAGAAAGATTTAACGTATCGACACCACAAAGGTTCTGCATTAGCTGATATTATGCTGATAAGCTGTCAATAATAATTAAAACATCTACCGATTGATTATTTGGACAGAACAACACATACCGGCCATCTCTTTCTGTACTTGGTCCATCTCGTTGCCGATGTCGGAGGAGAGCCGCTTCTTGAGCCTCGAACCTAGGCCGGACTCGACGTGGCGGTGCAACGCGCGCTTGTACTGCTCGAGGGCGGTCCGCTCCGGCTTGAAGGGCGTGTCGTACTCATCGACAAGGGCCGACAACCGCCTTATCTCCTGGCTTAGTGTTAGCGACACCTGACACGATCAAAAACCCATCTATTAAATTCGAGAGTCCTATATTCAGAACCCGGTGTGGGATGCACCCTGGACGACAGAGGGTCCGTATTTACAAGATCGTTTTTATTCGATCCGTCGCTACTGGAGTTTATTTTCACACTGCATTTTAAGGGACTTCACGACCCCAACCAACATACAGGATACAGTAAAATTAATGCATCGGGGTCTGTCTTTACTGGATCCCGGATAATGTTGCGAATATGTGTGAACTCGCTCATACAACTACATACACCATCACCGAAAAAAAAAGTATATGATACAAGAAATTTTTTTACGACAATGAAAACCAAACTCAAAACATTTTGAAGAGTTTCCTGGTGTATCTTTAAAGTTGAAGGTCGAATTCCAATAATATTAAAATGGGACTATCTAATAAAAAAATAATCATCCAAATCGGTTCATAAACAAAGAAGTTATGGCTGAACATCCATTAAAAATATATATAAATATACAATTTCAAGATCACAAAAAATGCATCAAGAGTTTTCCTACAGCAAATTTTTTTTTTTTTATCTGTTAATCCTCTAAGGTACAGTCAAGTGCACAAGAGAATTCTATTAGTTATTTTACTTAAATTATGTCGATATCTTATTTGTTCAAAATTGAAATAAATCCATAGCTGAATTAGTTAAACGCGTGTTTGTTTATTGAACATATTATTCCGTATCACTACTACTAGAAATACTAAATAATTGACTTTCCCTTATTTCCGTCACGTTCTGTTCAATGTTATATAAAGCAATATATATTTTTCAATTCTCCAAATATTTTTTATAGGGGTTAAGAAGATATGGTGGTAGACGAAGTGTTTTTATACCATATTTTGCTTTGTATTTTTCTGTTTGCTGTATACCCATTGCTGTATATCTATCTTTTTTAAATTAGACTATCTGTGCACGTGGCTTCGCTCAAGTGGACTACGAAATGCCCGTGCGAGTCTTGCTCCCCCACTCCTGGTTATTTTAAAGACAAAAATGGTTATTGTGGGTGTTCCTTAGAAGATAGATACTCTCCCGGAATTTTTTGTAGGTCTTTTTAATGTCTATAATTATGTAGTACTTTAATTTGCTATATCTCTTATGGTTTACTCAGCGTAAGCCATTTAAGCGCCCGAATTGATTCACCATGACCAGTATTTTTTTTATTTGTGCGGAACCCTAAAAAAAATGGCCTTTTTGTTATATGTATCGTATATACTTTTAATATGAATTTAGTAAAAAACTGTTATTCTGACATTACAAACAGACACTTAAATTTTATTAATTGTATAGATTTTAGCGTTTTAATATTTTGATCATTGTGACACGACGCATTATAAAGCCCAACTACTAGTTAGGTGAAACATTTTCTCCATGATGAACCAGACATTTTTATTACCGATTGTACCCGTAAAAATAAAACAATAAGGACACGTGTTTATCGGAAGACGACTGGCGCGTCGACGTCACTGTCATACAAATAAAAACTGCAAGTTTACAAGCTCACGCACACATACATAGGGCCGCATACAAACATGAGTTGATGTCACTATAACCTTTTAGCTAAGAAAGAGAACTGGCTGTTAACCATGAACCTGCACGATTAAACTAAAAGTTGTTTTTGTGACATTAAGAGCTCTACCTTCACCAAAAATTTTAAATGTAGCCAATCATGATTCAGAATAGGGTATTATAGAGGGTACCTTGTGCTCAACACTCTCGACCATCCGGTTGATCTTGTCCTTCATCTGCCGAGTGATGGTCGTCAGCTGTTCCTCCACTGCAGACAGCTGCTCGTGAAGCACGCGCTGCTTCTCCACCTTGGTAGCTTTCTGCTCACTGGCTGTGCTATACACCTGGGAAAAATTATAAAAGTTCTTAAGGACATGCACAGAATTGAAATCAAATGATGGGCCAAACATAAAATCTTAAAATTAACTCATTAGCCCAGTGGTCCAAAGCTAAGCTGCTTTGTTCGAGGTGCTGAGTTCGTTTTCCAAGCTGAGCAAAGTGTTATTGGTGTTTTCTATGAAATCCTCAGTAGCAGTTTGGAGTTTGGTTTTTGAATGGCAATACGCTCGCCCCCCATTACATGGGACCTAAAAACAAACCTCGTAAACTGTGGGTGTACATTAATACACCTTGCCTAACCCTTCGATTCCATTTCAAGCAGTTTTCAGCACCACTTGAAATCGATGGGAAGCCACATCTCGCTTCTAGCATAAAGCAGAAAAGAATCTTTCTCTACTCTGTTAAAATCATGAGAGATTTTTACCTCTAAGAGGCTGTGACCACTAAATTTTGTGCAAAAACCGAAGATGCACCGTCACCCACTTAACCCACCATATTAACTATTTTTAGAAGGAAAGACGGGCTAAGGGGGCCTTCATAAATTAAGTAAGCAAACATTCTATGTTCATAGATCGGCAACTCGAAAGAGAAAGAGCATAGTATACGCTCGTGTTAGATCGAGATAGTGATACGAGACCAATTTCGTATGTGCTTATCAATCTACGTAAATCGTTATCAAAACAAATCCCGCTTATTTTTGCAAAACTTAAGGTTTTAAAATGTAATTTAATGTTTAGTAGACTTCGTTTCGTATACTGTACAAACACTAGCGTATTCCATTTTTGTTTTTGTCTTATTCAAGCTATTTTTGATTTGTACTGTACTAAATCTATGATTTCTCGACCTAAGTCTAAGCAAAAAATAAGAAAATCGTAGACCGTCATATGCAGGGCCCTCTTAAGCATATTCGGCGCTGGGGTGCGAAAGTTATCATGACGTTGCCTGCCCCGCTGCACCCCACCGAAAATCATAAATTTTATCATTATCTTTTCATTCTATACCTATATATAATAAATAGTCAAGTTTGTCAATCTGTCTCGAGTCTCGGACCCTTGGTTGACCTTAAATATGGTGTGCTCGCAGCTCTGCTTGCGTGGACTACAGTGTTACTGTTGTTGTGGTAGGCTAGTAGATACCTATCAAGGCTTATGGCGGTCGGCTTGCGCCCCCCTAGGACTCTGCGCCCGAGTACCTCGTACCCCTTGCATCCCCGGGCAATATGACAAGAGACGCTTAAATATTACTATGATTCTGACCATGCATTTCTACTCCATTTGACTTCTTGCATTTTAACAGCCCGAGAATGTAAAATTACAACCAGTATACTTACATTTTTGAGGGCCACCATGACATCACTGGCAATGTTCTTGCCGCGGCGCGAGTGCTGCGCGAACTTGGTCCGCACGGCCGACTGACTGATGCACTCCTCGAACTTGCGCTCGAAGTCGACGAACTCGAAGTAGCGCACTTGGTGCCCGTCCACGAGGATCGGTGCTACAACAAATATTTTTTTACATACGTAAAATACTTTTTTTATTTAGTAAATATGCTTATTTTTTATTTTATTTAATTGTTTCTTATTTTTGTTTTGTATGTGGCGGAAGTGTGAGCGAAATGTATTCCAGCGAAATCTCTCTATAACTTGCTAAAAGAACTCGGCCTGTCGAGAACTGCAATAACTTCTAACGGGTATCTAAAGCAGCGTTAACAGGCTCTTAACAAATCTGGCTTGGCAGGGAGGGTATCGCGGGCAGTCAAGGTGAGTGCTGATGCGCATCATAAGGGGGCCCCTTAAACCTAAAACTGCGTCGCAAGTCTCGGGGGCTGCTCATGATCCCTCTGTCTGCTACACGATGGACCCGACACCCGCACGGTGAATCCATGGAATGCTAAAATGTTTGGCTCTAACACTAGCTGCAAGGTTTTACAGGCGTTAAATTTGTACTCTGACCTGTTAGAACCATTTCAAATAAATGCAATAACTACAAACAAAGGCATACAAAAAAAAAAACAATTTCAGCTAGCCAGCTAGCTGATCAACCACTAAAACATTTTAATTTTGATAATCTATTTAGAAATCATATAATTATTGAGCAGAATGAAAAACTTCCAGGGACAATGAGATAATTATCGATAAATATTTGTTTTTCTCAAGATGAAAATAATAAAAACGGTATATTCCTTCAGTACCTTCGATCTTTAAAGGTTGTGCAATGTGTTTTGTAAGGTGTGTAATGCCCCCTCGCCCCCTCCCCGGGCTAAGGCTTACTCGGTAATTATAAATACACTTAATCCATTTATCAATGGATACGATAATTTAAAAAAAGAAAATATCAATGATGATATATACTCACAGGAAACGGGTTTCTCCCTCTCTCGCATGCGGGTCATCAGAGCCTCCTTGGCGGATATGAAGAAAATACGTTCCTCCGCCTCCTTGGGCGTGCAGACGCGTAGCTCCCGCGATAAGAAGTCTACGCAGCGGTTCGCGTGCTGAGTGCGTACCTAAATATTCGAGACAGCTCATTGCATTAGTATGAACAAAACATTAAAAAATCGTATATTGGTAGGTAAACTTATAACTGCCTCATTAGCCTAGTGGTCCTAAGTGCGACTGCTATGCTCGAGGTCCTGGGTTCGATTCCCAAGTCTTGGGTTATACTATGAAATTCTCAGTAGCAGCTCGGAGTTCAGCATTGTGTCTGATTAATGGCAATAGGGTCGCCATCTATTACATAGGAACTAAAAACATACCCAGGGAACTGTGGGTGTACATTTAGTACACTTCTGCCTATCCCATCAGGGATAAACGCTTGATGGTAGTTATGTTATAACGGTAAATTAATTAGTTAGCTCTTTTGTTCAAATATTAAGTTCGTTAATAAAATATAGACTATAAAATAGAATAAAGGTTTTTTCAAATCTCACCAGTAGTTCAAGAGACTAGCAGGCTCAAACAAAAAGTTTTTTTTATCTTACATTCAATATAGTTGTATCAAAATGTATAGAGCTCTTAATTTGAAAGCCACCCCTTTAGTTTTATAATATTAGTATAAATCACCATATGCTAATTAAATGGGTTTAAAAGACACGTAAATAAAACAGCACAGGTAAAGGACTCTGAATCATATTGGGACAAACTAAACTTGTAGTTTGTGCTCGTAAAAGCATATCCATACACAATAGTTAGATGGTACAAGAAGCTGTAAGGAAGAACACACAGATACTGAATGAACGCTTACCTGTTCCATGTATTCAGGTTCCGAGGCGGATGCATCCCATCGATTGTTCAATATAAATATGTTCGGTTGTGATATCTTCGTCGATACTTTATGGAAGAAGTTCTTTTCCTGAAACAAATGACAATTTTAAAGATTATCTTATGCTGAATCTTATTAAGTAACATCGAATGCGGCGGGTCAGAACGACTGTTGGCGTGGCGACGCGTCGCCATGCACTTAAATAAACAATCAAATTTATCTTTAAAAAATCTGAATATTTTATTTTTGATTATGTCATATTTATTTTTCTTTTATAAACTATTCTTTTATTCATACTAGCGATCGCCCTAAGGACGAAATTCGACCAAGGACTTTTTAATCGTAGACTATTTTCTGTTTGACATTTGCAGTATAAGCCTAAACAATGAGTATTATTGTGAATAAAAAGACGTCCACAATATTTTAATGTGTGCTAAATTAATAGCGCTTGTTTTATTCTTGTTTCGTTTTACAAAGTTACATTAGTGCGTGGTAACAATGTTGATTCTTAATATCGTTCTTGACTGTAGTTTGCTTGGTGATTCGCTGCTTGCTGCTGTTGTTGTAGTGTTTCTCGAACTGATCGTAGTACTGCCGCCCTCTCCGCTATATTTAACCTCGCCCTTTGCCTCGCAACCGGTCGTGCGATGGATTCCGTGCGGGACGTCGCTCAGCCAATGAGCGCGCACACGGCAGTACCATGAGTCACCATGCCAGATGTTCCGAGTCTGGCATGGTTCATCCTTACAACAAGTCAAATTTATACATTTAAACTTACAACTAGCTATATTCTTATTCTAATCGGTTTAAAATACACATATTCAGTTCATATTATTATATCTATTCCTAACACGTATTTATAAACCTTATTCCTAACACGTATTATTTCATTTATTTGTTCATTCTATACTATTAGACTATCGTTATAGAACTGACTACACTGTTAGCCTTAGGGGCCCTAAAGCCGCTGCGGCTTTTACAGCTTCACCGGACTTGGGGGCGAGCGCAGAGGGCACTCAGCCGCGAAAGTTTTGTGGACGACTCGCACGAGGGTGCCAAAGTGGCCGGACCTCGGCTCGGGCGGTCGTCGCGTTCGCAAATAGGTCGCGATCTATTCGAATCCCTACACCTACGATTCGAGCTAACTAAATATACACATAGGCACGTTCCCTTCCTCCTGGGAGGAAGGAAGGAACCGTGCGTATGTGTATTCAATAATCGGAATGTTTCTACACTAACTAGCGCTAACTAACTAGCGTAAAAAAAGAAAAAAAAATGGTCCCTCACAGAACCTATGTACCTGTGTGGTGTGCACGTGTGTATGTTCATACATGTGTAGTGTTGTATGTAGGTAGCTAAGTGATGCACGTACAGTGTCACTTGTATCGCGCGGGCGGTTGCCTGACCCAAGGGTTTCACACCGAGGAACGGACCTAGGCTTGGGTTACCGCTAGAGAGGGTGGACGTGACGGGTGTGCTGGAGCGAAATTGACCGCCCGCCCTCTGCGGAGAGAACGGTGGTTACGCGGGCGTGGGGCGCTGGCACGCTCTGTTTGGAGAGACGGATGTGTAATATTTATTCGAATTTTCGATGTGATCGTCGGGATCAATAAAAATATTGCGCGGCCGGCGTTTGCACCGGATGTCCGTGGGTGCCGGAACATAAGTGGCGGCTGTTTTTATTAACGGATTCGCGTGGTTCGACGCGGTGTCGAAATACGAACGGGAGAGCTGTTTAACGTAGGCATGTATCGAAGGAAGCTCCATATCTCTATGGAGATCTACGCTTCGAACATACCACGGGGCCCCGGTGAGACGATAGAGGAACCTATTCTGTATCGATTGTAACCGTTTGAAACTCGACTCGGACATATGTGCGAACACGGCGCAACTGTATGTCAAAATTGGTCGAATACACGTCTTGTAGAGCGTGAGCTTATGTCGCGTGGACATTTTACTCACCGAACACAACAGAGGATGCAACCGGCCCAGGACCCACGCGGCCCTGTTCCTAACCTTACGGATGTGGGGTCTAAAAGAGAGCCTACTATCTAGGGTTACCCCTAGATATTTGGTCTCTCTTACATACGGAATCGGATTATCGTAGAGCTTAACAGGTTTAAGCTTCCACGGTATCTGTGACGAATCCGCATCGAAGAGCATCGCGGCGCTCTTCGAGGGATTAACGGCTATACGCCACTCGTTAAACCACTTCCCGAGAGTGGTCACGGAGCGTTGGACTTTGTGTCTGAGGTGGGATCTATTCCTATCTGAGGCATATAAGACTGTACTGCGTCAGCGTATAGCCCTACCTCGACCTCCGGGAGTCGAGGTAGGTCACTGACGTACAGGTTAAATAGGCTAGGAGCCAGGATCGAACCTTGGGGAACGCCTGAGCGTATTGGACGGGGCGTGGACAATTCACCTTCCACTCTATAGCGAAAGGTGCGATCTGTTAGATAGTGCGCGAATTATTTTAATTAGCCTATCGGGGACTTCAAAGTGATACAACTTGTAGATCAATCCCTCGTGCCAGACCTTATCGAAGGCCTTGGCAACGTCGAAAAAGACCGCAATGTGTACGGCGGGGTTTATATAATTCAGCAAAATTAAATGCAACGTGCTCCGTGAGGCGGTGCACTTGATGAGTGCAAGAATATCTAGCACGGAAACCGAATTGCTCAGGCGGATAGAGGTCTTTCTCCTCTATTACTGACTTGAGACGGTTCAGAAGGATCCGCTCGTACATTTTCCCTAAAGTATTTAGGAGACTGATCGGGCGATAGCTGTCGGGAAGCGACGCGCTCTTGCCGGGCTTACGGATACCTATGACTATGGCCTTTTTCCAGGCGGCTGGAAAATGGCAGTGGGCTATGGCTACATTGAAGATGCAGACCAAAAGAGCTATGAGGCGATCGGGAAGAAGTCTAAGTACTTCATTCCTGATCCCGTCGGGACCTGGTGCTTTTCTAAGCTTAAGGCTTTTTATAATGGAAAGAACCTCCTCAGACGTGACTGGGGACAGGGAGTCTGTCGCGGGGAGCTTATCCAGCTCCCGCACGCATCCATCGATAGCCCCGCTCGCTGTCCGCAACAAGTATTATCCACATTACTTGCCGTCACTTTTCATTGAGTGATTTTAGCTTTCTGCCACTCCTTCTCCGTATAAACTTTAACCATACCAAATCTCACAATCTTCCGTGCACGCAATACGCTTAAAAAGGGGTATAAAATTTTTGCTTCACGTATTAATTACTCATATCATCTGTGCAAAATAATTTCGATGCTTAACATATGTTATGCTTTGAAAAGTAAATTTAATTTTTGGCACTGTCCCATACATACATGAGCATTATATAGAGAATGTGATAGGAAATTTTCTAATGACCCCGCATAGTTAGATCCATGCTCATGTTGAAAACGAAAACCTATAAATATTTATGCGAGGAATCTAAAAGAAATAATTAAAATTTCCTATAATTTGATCGCAGCGCCACCTATCCAACTGTGAATCTTAATCAGCTAGGGTCCCATTCAAGAACACACAATTATTTAAATGAGATTTGGTGCAGTCGTTTAGGAGGAGTTTAGTGACATCATCTGTGCATAATATTTACAGAAGAATCATAATTAAGAAATGAAAAGGGAGATAAAACAAAACACTCACAGTGACCATAAGCGTCGACTCAGCGTTAGCAACTAGTACGAAAACGTCAGCATCGAGGCAGTACTTGTCGATCCACTCGTCCAGGTTCGGCGTGACGTCAACGCCGGGGCTGTCCACCAGTACGACGTCATCGCGCAACAACGCGCACAGCTCCCTCGGCCAGTACACGTGCACGAGCGAGCACTCCTGCAGCCGCGTCGCGCACAGCGCGTGACCGAGTTGGCTCACAGACTGCAATAGTCATATTATTCATACATTTATCATTTCATAGTTTATCACTTATCACTTTACAGCACATTTAACATATCAAAAGTTGTAATATGTAAGTATATAATAATAATAATCAAAGGTGCTAATTATAAAGTAATCTATACAATGAATAAAATTGAAGTGTCTGTTTGTAATGTCAAAATAACAGCTTTTTACTAAATGCATATAAAAGTATAATATAGGATGTATCTACATGTAACATCAACAGAATCTGATAAGTATATATTATATGTGTGAATATGTTTGTATACGCTGTGGTAATAAACATCTCTGTATATAATTATTGTTTTTTTATATCCTATACATTCGAATTACGTAGTTAACTGAAACATTGTAACCATGACTACTTCATAAAAGTTATGATTGCTATTGAATTTGGCAAGAGTGCCTTACGTCTAGGGTTGCAAAATATCTTGCAAAAAACCAAGACATTCCATTCCGAGAGCCCCACGGAAGTTATTGGGGACACTAATTGTCCTCTGTCACAATTTTTTACAATATATCATACTTACAAATCTATAATTAATATGGATTAGTACGATTATTTGGTTATAATAAGTAGGACAACTTAGGCTAGTCTTAAATAATTGTAATAGTAACTTAAGTAATTTCGACCCATTATCCTAGTTTATTCTAATTTTATTAATTCCTTAAATGTAATTCCATTCATATCCATAATTTTACTGTAATCAATGAAAACCTAAAGGAACCTTGTGCGGGGAATCGGTTAAACATGTATTAATTGCACTTACAGTCACTCAGTGGATCTAAACAATTGTATTACCTGTACGTTGAGTTTCTCTTCAGAGCCTTCAGTGCGCAGATACGACTCATCTGTATCCGAGCCCTCGACTTGCAGGAAGCAATTAGTTGTGTGACCGATACCGCTAGGTAGGATCTTGTCGTGAAGCATTGCGTTTATCACAGTACTTTTACCATTGCTCGTCCTTCAAACACCAAATACAAAAATTATTATTAAAAAAAACATAATAAATTAGATGTTTAAAACTGAATTAAAATACACTGTTATTAAATAACAGTAAAATCTAGTAATAATATTGTCTCTCAAGTGCCACTTCCAAATCACTTTACCGATAGTGGCTTGGCTTTAATCATAACATCTAAGTCCGGCCGCAGACGTCAGGTTTCCTTATTACGTTTTCGAATCAGGAATTGTGCGGCCGGACTAAATCACCCACAGCGGCCATAGCCGAAATAGGAATATTAAATTTTATACCACCATATATGATTACGGTTAATGTAAAAAATAACATAGTCAAATGTAGCTTAAAGCATATTAAAATTTGCAATATAGTATTAATAAGTAACACGGGGGAGGGGAAAAATATGGAAAATAATAATAATAATAAAATATTATGGATGTCTGTATATTTGTTTGGCAATAAAATTGAACTAGACTTTGATAGTTAACCAGCGGATATCAGAACTGCCCTAGCAGCATGATACATAAGGTACACCCACCTGCCGAAGAAGGCAACCTTCATGTGATCACGCTTGAGTACTTCACGTATGGCCTGCACTTTGGATACATAGGACTCCACGTTGGCGACATCCTGGGCTGTTGCGACGCCATCCTCACCGGACACAGCTGCAGAGATAAAAACTTTGACTGAAGGTACTATCCCTGATTGTAAGCACAGTACAATCCTAACACAACGGCGACCACCGCTGTTTTGCCGGCCTGCAATAATTTAACTGGTTATGCACAGGCTGAGCCTATCACCATTTCCTTATTCGTTGCTCAGCTGGGTGCACCACGTGCAGGTGAGATTTGCTTGGTAATCTCAGTACTCAAGATGCAATAATAATATCGTCGATGCACCTACAAAATTCGCAATTTAAAAAAAAAGTGTGCAATTCACACGCGGCAGAAGTGGAACCTATAGAAATATATCTTTGAAATCCTTTTTTAAATATCCTAAATCAGCGTGACTCGAACTTTTGACTACTCGTACTCTAACATACTAGGGTTGTTGCTCATGTAGGTCTTTCACACGTCAGCAGGTGCTGATGCCGGTGCCAATTTTCGAATTTCGAAAAATATACGGATTCCTATGGATTTATTAAATTACTTATTTCCTTCTGTATTGAAATAAAAGATGTTTTAACAGTTTTGGACATATATGTACATGAAGATACCCTTTGCACCAACCAATCCATAATAAAATTCCAATATATTTAAACATAATATTACAATTGTTTTCAGTAGTAAGTTGTATCTTAAAAACAACAACTGAGCCTCCTTTTGTGAAATCTGTTTCTAAATAGCTTTTAAATTATCCCAGCATTGCAGAATAGCATTCGCCAGCAACACTCGCCAACGGCGTTGCCAAAAATCTTTGATCCAGCCTGGAAAGTTCCTTATATTTGTCTGTCTGTCTTGATCCATTAATTTTCTACCAACCAAGTGGGTTTTTATACAGAGTAAGCTTTTGTTCTTTAACGATATTTTTCCACTGCGCTTTTATAATCGTCTCAGAGGGTTCCATTTTTTAGCACAATTACCTACAATAAACTTACACACTCGATTGTCATGGTACTGTGTGTTTTTTTACTATTAAATACAATAATCAAAGGTCAGTGTAGCTGTGATCGGTCAAAAGTGACAATGTTGTGACTTGAACATCAGCATCGATCAATGCGAATGCTAAGGCTGATGCCGATATTCGCAACAACCCTAGTACATACAACAGTGTGTACAAATCTGACTGCTAGATTTATTCGACGACGATTATAGTCGTGTAGATCGTGACTTGCATTAACCGTGTATAATATTTTCTATCTCATTCTCTCGCATGCGAATCATAGGGAAGTATGTTTTGTTTTTTTTTAGTGCCGCTTATTCGTTTCATCGCGTTTCAAATCACAACAGTACTGAAGAGGTTATTATTTGAAAAGTCCCTTTCCAGTTATCAGGCGAGTTTTTTTTTAATTAACTGTTTTATGTTTTTTATTTTATTAATAAAATTGAAACTCTTTGCAACAATATTAATTTAATACTGGAAGTCAGATTTATTTATACACAACGGATTTTGTAACTCCAAGAAGTAATATAATATTTAAAAATCATCTTCATTAATTTATTTAAAGCTGTCAGTCATTTCGCATTGGTAATTTTGAATTGGAAATTGATTTGGAATTAGAAATTTAGAATTCCGGGAAGTTGCTATACAACAAAATGTTTCATAGCAACTTGCCGGAATTGTAACCAAAACAGATGCCACAATAGGGTATATGCATGAATTTTTTTAATATTTTTAAACGACGCTTATATCATTACATAATCGTAAAAAAATATGACACTAAAAAACTTCTATTTTAGTTTTTAGAAAAATTTAAAAATGTCATTCGCATTTGGGCAATTTAAACGCCCGTCATTTTGGCGCGCTATCTTGTTGTCATACTATATAACAACAACAACACAAGTGAACATTGCTAAGAATATTGTGAACTGTATTCATCGTATTTTTATATTTTACGCCTTATTTTGTATTATATATTATAGGCAACGTATGAAATAAAGAGAATTGTTACATACTTTGTTTAGGCATTTTATAGAATGCGAAATGCTATTTAGTTAAACTATGAAATACATCTTCGATTCGTTTCGAATATCATTCGGGAATAAGATTGTGATTGAGACAAACATAATATACATCTATAGGTAGCGGTATAGGTAGGCCTAGCGGTGTGACAACCAGACTTGTGCGAAATGTTGTATTGAGGTATGCACGTCATTTATAACATATCCACATAACTTTATTAATATTATTAACCTTATTATATATACGTTACAAAATACAGACGATGCTCGGTTAGGTTGGATTGGACCTGCGTACAAGTACTTCCGCGACGATCGACCGAGTTCGGATCCCTGCAATGAGCATGAGCTTTCGGGGAAAGTAATATCGTGATGAAACCATAGCATGGTGGTAGGGCTTTTTATAATGCACTCCTGGCTAGCTACCATCCTCAAGTTAAAAATCTGTCGCCAAGCACCAATAGGCGTGTTCTGGAAGCTTCAAGTGCAGCTGCACTCGAGAGCCAGTCTTCTATTAAGCTTAGCGTGCTGCCATCTTGGACAACATCGTCACTTAATATTATGTGAGATTGTTGCCACAACATTAAACATAAAACGCTAAAAAAAGACTAAAACCTATAAATATATGTGTCTACAATCACATGACACTTTGAGATCCCGCCAAAACCTCTCAGGTGATATTCGAAGCAAATCGGAGATCTATTTCATACTTTGCCGGTTTCTCATTTGGTATTCTATACATTGCCTATAACATAATTACATAATGTCATGAAACACGACAAAAAACCAAGACAAGTTATAAGTACTGTATTGTGCTTATATGCAAAAATACCACAAGGAATACAAGCAATAAAGTGAGTTTGCTTGTCCTGTGGGAGGGGACCTCTCGCTGCCGAGTGTGGTGAAAGCCATGCTCGACAGTGAGGGGTCGTGGCATGCGATGGCCTCCTTCTGCGAGGATATCATCTCGCAGAAGGAGGCCGCGGAGAGGGTTCGCGAGGGGGATCCCCTAAGCGACCCTCTCCGACAAAGAAGACCGGGTGGTCGGAGGAGGCGATTCATTCGCCAATTCCCGCCACCCTAGCCGAACCAGGGGAGACGGGTCGGGGGGCCTGTCTTCCCACTGCACAGGTTCGGCGGACGGAGGAGATGGCTAGGGTGTACTGAGCTGTCTCCTATTTAGGCCGGGGCCCGGCAGTGCCGGGCCGGCCGTCGGGGCGACGCGGTAGTATGCTACCTGCAGGTCCCGCGTCCCCCCATCGTGGCGGCGGATGGTACACCGTGGAGTTTTAGTGAGTAGGAGTCTCACATAACCACTCGTCCCCCCGGGCGGGTGTGTACCCATGACGGGTTCCTCCACGTTAAAAAAAAAAAAAAGTCTTAAATAATTGTAATAGTAACTTAAGTAATTTCGACCCATTATCCTAGTTTATTCTAATTTTATTAATTCCTTAAATGTAATTCCATTCATATCCATAATTTTACTGTAATCAATGAAAACCTAAAGGAACCTTGTGCGGGGAATCGGTTAAACATGTTTTAATTGCACTTACAGTCACTCAGTGGATCTAAACAATTGTATTACCTGTACGTTGAGTTTCTCTTCAGAGCCTTCAGTGCGCAGATACGACTCATCTGTATCCGAGCCCTCGACTTGCAGGAAGCAATTAGTTGTGTGACCGATACCGCTAGGTAGGATCTTGTCGTGAAGCATTGCGTTTATCACAGTACTTTTACCATTGCTCGTCCTTCAAACACCAAATACAAAAATTATTATTAAAAAAAACATAATAAATTAGATGTTTAAAACTGAATTAAAATACACTGTTATTAAATAACAGTAAAATCTAGTAATAATATTGTCTCTCAAGTGCCACTTCCAAATCACTTTACCGATAGTGGCTTGGCTTTACTTTACCGATAGTGGCTTGGCTTTAATCATAACATCTAAGTCCGGCCGCAGACGTCAGGTTTCCTTATTACGTTTTCGAATCAGGAATTGTGCGGCCGGACTAAATCACCCACAGCGGCCATAGCCGAAATAGGAATATTAAATTTTATACCACCATATATGATTACGGTTAATGTAAAAAATAACATAGTCAAATGTAGCTTAAAGCATATTAAAATTTGCAATATAGTAAAAATAATATAGTATTAATAAGTAACACGGGGGAGGGGAAAAATATGAAAAATAATAATAATAATAAAATATTATGGATGTCTGTATATTTGTTTGGCAATAAAATTGAACTAGACTTTGATAGTTAACCAGCGGATATCAGAACTGCCCTAGCAGCATGATACATAAGGTACACCCACCTGCCGAAGAAGGCAACCTTCATGTGATCACGCTTGAGTACTTCACGTATGGCCTGCACTTTGGATACATAGGACTCCACGTTGGCGACATCCTGGGCTGTTGCGACGCCATCCTCACCGGACACAGCTGCAGAGATAAAAACTTTGACTGAAGGTACTATCCCTGATTGTAAGCACAGTACAATCCTAACACAACGGCGACCACCGCTGTTTTGCCGGCCTGCAATAATTTAACTGGTTATGCACAGGCTGAGCCTATCACCATTTCCTTATTCGTTGCTCAGCTGGGTGCACCACGTGCAGGTGAGATTTGCTTGGGAATCTCAGTACTCAAGATGTAATAATAATATCGTCGATGCACCTACAAAATTCGCAATTAAAAAAAAAGTGTGCAATTCACACGCGGCAGAAGTGGAACCTATAGAAATATATCTTTGAAATCCTTTTTTAAATATCCTAAATCAGCGTGACTCGAACTTTTGACTACTCGTACTCTAACATACTAGGGTTGTTGCTCATGTAGGTCTTTCACACGTCAGCAGGTGCTGATGCCGGTGCCAATTTTCGAATTTCGAAAAATATACGGATTCCTATGGATTTATTAAATTACTTATTTCCTTCTGTATTGAAATAAAAGATGTTTTAACAGTTTTGGACATATATGTACATGAAGATACCCTTTGCACCAACCAATCCATAATAAAATTCCAATATATTTAAACATAATATTACAATTGTTTTCAGTAGTAAGTTGTATCTTAAAAACAACAACTGAGCCTCCTTTTGTGAAATCTGTTTCTAAATAGCTTTTAAATTATCCCAGCATTGCAGAATAGCATTCGCCAGCAACACTCGCCAACGGCGTTGCCAAAAATCTTTGATCCAGCCTGGAAAGTTCCTTATATTTGTCTGTCTGTCTTGATCCATTAATTTTCTACCAACCAAGTGGGTTTTTATACAGAGTAAGCTTTTGTTCTTTAACGATATTTTTCCACTGCGCTTTTATAATCGTCTCAGAGGGTGCCATTTTTTAGCACAATTACCTACAATAAACTTACACACTCGATTGTCATGGTACTGTGTTTTTTTTTTACTATTAAATACAATAATCAAAGGTCAGTGTAGCTGTGATCGGTCAAAAGTGACAATGTTGTGACTTGAACATCAGCATCGATCAATGCGAATGCTAAGGCTGATGCCGATATTCGCAACAACCCTAGTACAAATCTGACTGCTAGATTTATTCGACGACGATTATAGTCGTGTAGATCGTGACTTGCATTAACCGTGTATAATATTTTCTATCTCATTATCTCGCATGCGAATAATAGAGAAGTATGTTTTGTTTTTTTTAGTGCCGCTTATTCGTTTCATCGCGTTTCAAATCACAACAGTACTGAAGAGGTTATTATTTGAAAAGTCCCTTTCCAGTTATCAGGCGAGTTTTTTTTTAATTAACTGTTTTATGTTTTTTATTTTATTAATAAAATTGAAACTCTTTGCAACAATATTAATTTAATACTGGAAGTCAGATTTATTTATACACAACGGATTTTGTAACTCCAAGAAGTAATATAATATTTAAAAATCATCTTCATTAATTTATTTAAAGCTGTCAGTCATTTCGCATTGGTAATTTTGAATTGGAAATTGATTTGGAATTAGAAATTTAGAATTCCGGGAAGTTGCTATACAACAAAATGTTTCATAGCAACTTGCCGGAATTGTAACCAAAACAGATGCCACAATAGGGTATATGCATGAATTTTTTAAATATTTTTAAACGACGCTTATATCATTACATAATCGTAAAAAAATATGACACTAAAAAACTTCTATTTTAGTTTTTAGAAAAATTTAAAAATGTCATTCGCATTTGGGCAATTTAAACGCCCGTCATTTTGGCGCGCTATCGTGTTGTCATACTATATAACAACAACAACACAAGTGAACATTGCTAAGAATATTGTGAACTGTATTCATCGTATTTTTATATTTTACGCCTTATTTTGTATTATATATTATAGGCAACGTATGAAATAAAGAGAATTGTTACATACTTTGTTTAGGCATTTTATAGAATGCGAAATGCTATTTAGTTAAACTATGAAATACATCTTCGATTCGTTTCGAATATCATTCGGGAATAAGATTGTGATTGAGACAAACATAATATACATCTATAGGTAGCGGTATAGGTAGGCCTAGCGGTGTGACAACCAGACTTGTGCGAAATGTTGTATTGAGGTATGCACGTCATTTATAACATATCCACATAACTTTATTAATATTATTAACCTTATTATATATACGTTACAAAATACAGACGATGCTCGGTTAGGTTGGATTGGACCTGCGTACAAGTACTTCCGCGACGATCGACCGAGTTCGGATCCCTGCAATGAGCATGAGCTTTCGGGGAAAGTAATATCGTGATGAAACCATAGCATGGTGGTAGGGCTTTTTATAATGCACTCCTGGCTAGCTACCATCCTCAAGTTAAAAATCTGTCGCCAAGCACCAATAGGCGTGTTCTGGAAGCTTCAAGTGCAGCTGCACTCGAGAGCCAGTCTTCTATTAAGCTTAGCGTGCTGCCATCTTGGACAACATCGTCACTTAATAATATGTGAGATTGTTGCCACAACATTAAACCTATAACGCTAAAAAAAGACTAAAACCTAAAAATGTATATGTCTACAATCACATGACACTTTAGAGATCCCGCCAAAATGTCTCAGGTGATATTCGAAGCAAATCGGAGATCTATTTCATACTTTGCCGGTTTCTCATTTGGTATTCTATACATTGCCTATAACACAATTACATAATGTCATGAAACACGACAAAAAACCAAGACAAGTTATAAGTACTGTATTGTGCTTATATGCAAAAATACCACAAGGAATACAAGCAATAAAGTGAGTTTGCTTGTCCTGAGAGGTGAAGACATAAGAAAAAAGTTGTGTAAAATTATGAAAAGAAACTTGATTTCTCTAATAACAACTTTATTTAGTTGTGAATATCACTTCGACGTCAGTAATTAAATCGTTTTAAAGCCATTACAATCTATTTCGTTGTTTCACCGTCACAAAGCACCCAACAACTATGATGAACTATGAACTACTCACTTGTTATTATATATTTTGACGTCACAATCACGGTCAACCAATGGCGTTGCGTTTAACTATTTTCAAATTTCTGCACAATTTTTACACTTTTTATTAATTGATTTCTCAATGAATATTAAATTAAATTGAGAATTATTGATATCTACGTGATTCAGTAGCGTTATAGGTTGTAAAAAAAAAAAATATTTCCATTTTTTAATTTAATGCTATTAAAAAATAAAAATAAAAATTGCTTCAGCAGCTTCTTTCATACACTATAATCACGCAATTCATAATCGTCTGTCCTGGCTCCACAGGACTTCAACTACATAAATTACATTTTTTTTTTTTACTCCAGATCATATGAAATTTAATATTCTATTTATTTATACTATCACTTTTTTCATAGACAACTTTACATATAATAAATTTGTACAGAACCAAACTCCCTCTTGCCTTGCTACGAAATTAATATAAGAGTGCCCTGCTTAACCTAGAGTCTTAGGAGTCTTAACTTTCGATAACATCTTAAAATAAGTACACCATGATAATGGAAGATAAGCGGAGGAACACTTCTACATCTCAAAATGAACATTTAAAACAGTCATGAACATTAGCCAAGTTCTACCAAGTATTGGCCAATAATTTATTCATATCATAACACCATTGTTACTTTTCCTGAACATACATACCATCACGCGCCTGTATTCCCCGAAGGGTTAGGCAGAGGTGTACTAATGTACACCCACAGTTCGCCGAGTATGTTTTTAGGCTCCATGTAATAGGGGACGAGCCTATTGCCATTAAAACGTTATTGCCTTTTCCTGAAGACTACCACAAATTATTCTAAATAAATACGCGATTATAATAAAGAAATTAATGATCAATATTGAATGCATAGGTTTAGTCTAGTATAGATCGGCGAAAGGTTGAATAAGACTAGATCAAAAACGGAATACACTATTGTGTGTATTATTTATAGGAGTTGTATCTAGTTACAGTAGGTACACAGATCCATCTCGACAGTGAGGGTTCATGGTCTGCAATGGTATCCTTCTGCGAGGACGTCATCTCGAAGAAGGAGACCGCGGAGAGGGCTCGCGAGGAGAACCCTCTAAGCGGCCCTCTTCGCCAAAGACGAATGGGTGGCCGGAGGAGGCGGTTCATCCGCCAACTCCCGCCACCCTAGCCGAACCAGGGGAGACGGGTCGGGGGCCCGTCTTCCCATTGCACGGTTCGGTGGACGTAGGAGACAGCTAGGGTGTACCGAGCTGTCTCCTTTGGGCCAGGGCCCGGAATTTCCGAGCCGGCCGCCGCGCCGGGGCGTCGCGGTATGAATGCTACACGCGGTCCCGCGTCGCCCCATTGCGGTGACGGATGGTACACCGTGGAGTTTTAGTGAGTAGGACTATTGTCTCACATAACCACTCGTACACCGGGCGGGTGTGTACATATGACGGATTTCTCCACGTTAAAAAAAAAGTAAGATGCAAGTTCGCTTCGATCCAAAGCTATGAAAAGCAAACATGCTTCGATCCAATGTTAAAATGCAAAGACACCTTAGTCCAAAACTATCTATAAATTTTAAATCAATTTATTGTTTTTTTTTTAAATATATTTAAGGCTATGTTGTTTCAATCACAAGTTTTAATTAACAGATCTATACAAAAATCTTGCCATTATATCAATTTCCTACGCCATAGCAGAAAATCATAAATATCTCAATTTGAGTGTTTTGTGACTGAAGCGTCCTTGCTTTGAAACCCCTCACTAAACATGCGTATCCCTATCTCGTTCTAGCACGAACTATTATTCTCTTTCGAATAGCCGATCTGTATGTAATATTAAATCTATGGTTGAAAGCATAAAAATGTTGCGTAAACGCTTCAGAGTTTTTGTTTAGTCAACGGTACACAGTAAACTGCTAATAAATTTTAATCCTCTCAATGAAACAACGACAATGAACTCAATGAGGATTTACATAACTTGCAATTGACCTTTAAAATCAAACCTACGTACGTCATACGCTGTGGTCATAGACAATATGGTATTCGTGATAAAGTTAAATAACATTACATGTACTGCATTATATACACCTGATACAGCAATTAGATAAGCGAAAAACGACGATAAATTGGTATTGCATAAACTCATTCATTTAAGGTTGAATATATAATTGCGTCATATATTGTTTTTAACCGTTATAAACTATAGTGGCAACGAGCGTACGACCTGCCTGATGATAGTTGGTTACCATAGACTCTTGTAACACCATAAAAATCTTTAGTGTTGCTGACCTTGACCCCCCTCTCCATGGAGCTCAGGAAACCCTATGACCGCAGGAATATAACACAAGATTATTTTGCTGCAATCTACTAAAGCATGGATGTATTACAGGCTGCCCCAACTAGAGAAAAATCTCCAAAGAGAACATGCTAAGTTCTATTAGCTTTAATGACTTTCCAATGGTAATTAAAAGTGTTCTAATATGGCAATGTATATTTTTCTAACGGATTCACTTTTTTAAAGCAAGAAGAGTTAGAGAAGTGTTTCCATTATACAGATATCATCTTGCCGTTTATTATAGCAGGACTTATTAAAGCATGCAGTAAAATAAAACATGTTGATGGGCACTTGTGTATAATATAGTACAACAATGCTCCTTTAACATCTACATGTTTGAACCATAAACACTATTTGTATTTCCTAGTATAGATCGCAATTCCTAAAATGGTTAGCATGCAAAAGTTACTAGGGTTACTAGAATCAATTACATTAATTGTTAATTAATCTTTGAATTGTTTTGACTGTTAAATAATTCCACTGTATTCTGGAATAGAGCTATTATTATTATTATATTCTTTATTGCAAAAAAAGTACAAATGGAGGACTTAATGCTAAAAAGCATTCTCTACCAGTCTTCCAGGAGAGCAAGAGTAAAGTATATATATGTAAGGTGTGCACAATATTTAGTAAAAAAAAAGAAAAAAAATCAAACCAATATTCAATTGTTCCAAATAAAACTAATTTAATTATACTTACAACAATCATGAACAGAGACCTCACATAATAAAATGATGTGACCCAAAATGGTAACACGCTAAAGTCTAGTGGAGAAACTAGCTCTCAAGTGCAGCTGCCGGAATACACCTGTAGGTGTTTGGCAACAGATTTTCAACTTGAGGGTGGTAGCGATCCAAGCCAATACCACCATGCTATAGTTTCATCACAGTTTTCCTTCACAGAAAGTTCAGGCTCATTACAAGAGTTTGAACTCATGTAGATCAATGCAGTATCCATGCATGCTACCAACTGAGCCATTGTTGCTTCAAAACAGAATAAACATTATAAATAGAAAAATTAAACTCACCATACATAAAGGTAACTGCATCTTTGACATAATCATCAATCTCGACAAATATGTCATTGATCTTCTTCTTGGCCCTGACGAATATCTGCAATGGTGAGTCAACATTTGACACGTTGACACGGACGGTTCCATTGTTCAATGCCACATTGTGGGGCCCGTCGCCAGCCATCATCGATATTGTACGGTTAACATACGCAGCCATACGGGAAGGAAAGCACGCTTGTCGTTAGGTGAACCTTATTCTGGACAATGCCAACAATACAGTCACTGTACCACTTCTACAGTTAAATAACATGCACGGAATGACTGCAACAAAAACATAATAATGTGTAAAGCATTGTGTTCCTGAAATGCATTAGTGAGAACAGTAAAGTGAAGTAATTATATTGCAAACTCCAAACACAAATTAATAGAAACATGAAAAACTCTAGAATAAACAAAAATGGTGATTACTATTTTGATTGATTAAAAAGCATAATTATATCTCACATATTACTATAGAGTATAGAGTTTGTTAAACATTGAAACCAATTAATTTCATTAATTTAAGCTTAGTTCTATGGTAAATATTCTTAAGTCAGCCATGTTTAACTGTTTTTTCAATCTAATTGTATTTTACTCAATATAAATTATTTTTAAACTTTTTGTATATTTTTATATATGTTCTTTTTCATATTAATGGCAATCTTCAAAAATTCTTTATTAATAGTTAGCTCAATAAACTATGTTAGTTTATTGCTGAATAATACACTCATACATATGCTAACATAGTACATTGAGCTATGAGTGTCAGTAGCAGAGTGCAAGCCGGTGCACTTGTACACCCAGTTGCAAATAAAAATACATAGAAAAGATTAAGATTTTCTTTAAATATCATAAGTTATTGTTTGTATAAACACTTGAAATAAAAAAGGTTGCTGTCCAAATTTGTACAATACATGTATAAAATATTTATAAATTATATTTTATTAGTTAATAGTATAGTGTGTAGATGCTGGTTTATAGGTTATTCTACAGTACATCAAACATTTGGCAACTAAATTCTATAATGTGTATTTTGCAAATTTATAATGTGTCATTGCCAAAATTGTCTACATAGGCAGAAAATCAAAATAAAAAAATAAGTAGATGCAGTTTCATCTTCCTAAAAGTAATCCTGATGCCACTCATGTATTGACCTAACTATGAACAGTGTCAGAACTAGGGCGGTGCCAGCCGTGCCCAGGCACAGGGCATAGACTCTGGAGGGGTGCAGAAATTACTAGACCAGGACACAAACAATACCTAAACCTATAATCAACATTTTCAAGGGTGCTGTTATAGAAGCTTGCATTGGGTGCATAAAAAGCTAGTTATGGCACTGACTATAGATAAAGAATTTCGAATATTATAATCAATAAGAAAAAGGAGATAAAAATATACAAAAATTTGTGATGAAATTATTTAACAGATAAATAAAAAAGATCCAAAATTAGTATTTAATGAAATTTAATTTATTTGTTACTGTCATTTATTTACAGTAAAGTACTATAAAATATATAGTACTATAGTTTACAATGGTATATTAAACTTAATTAGATTATTAAAACATATAGAAATAATTTGAGCAGAGATTTCCATACACAACTTTGACATACTTAATTTAAAATGCCAAGTAGCAGCAGTTATCTATGCCCCTACAATAAAAGATCATTAGTTTTTTTTTGTATAAACTGCTTACTTGACAAATCCATATACATTTAACAGTAATTTGAAACAATAAGATGTGATCATAGATGGTGCTAGGATTACTTTCAGGGGGGTGCATCAGCATGCACACACTATACTGTTAACTATTAAAACATAATTTATGGATATAATTAAATATGTATTGTACATTTTGGACACTTAAACCACCATGTTTTTATTCAAACAGTAACTCAATAAAAAAATCTTAATCTTTTCTATGTATTTTCTTTCCTGACAGGAGGGTTTAAGTGCACTATGCTACCTACCGGGCTTATTGATGTGATAGTAATTACGTATGATGCACAATACTGTGAATACTGAAATAGAGGTTATGTCAGTAGATATTTCAAAAAAACCGGCTTCGGCCGAACTATAAAAAAAGTTGAGGAGTGGAAATGAAGAAAAAGCGATACTTGGAACACTTCAGCATTATATAAAAGTAATTATTTAGCACCTTGTCGTCGCGTTGCATTATTGGAACCGATGCACATCGCTGCAGTCCAAACGTTGTAAAAATTTGTATACCATTTAGTAATATTTATAAATAGAAAACATTTTGGGAAAATACAGTAAGACGTAAAACAAGTGACAGCCGCTAAATATAAGTCAAAATTGATTTGTGATAAAATTCATTGCAAATTAGATAAATGGAAAAACTAAGTAAAATAACCAATATCTACTCACCTAGACCTTATAACGCCATTGTAAACATTTTTACCTTATACCAAATTTATTTACGAACGTTATATATTACCGAATTAATTTTTTACTAATTTTTTCCGTGTTTTCTATTTTCGATTTCCCATTTCTGACTTTATCCAATAAAAAGGTAGTGTTGCCGGCAGTAAACTGAGCAAAAGTATCGAAATAGAAAATAAAAAGTTAATTATTATAATATGTTCCCTTTTTTAGCCTCTTATTAGGCTATCCACAAAAATATTGTATTTACTAGATCAAAATTTGACAAATAAATCCGACAGTATTAAAGATCCAAAAAAGATTAGTTGTGTCAGCCTGTGTCTATTGACATCCGAATCGAATGAAATTAAAAAAGAAACGATTCATTTCTAAGTTCTAAGATAAATTACTATTCGACTATAAACTTGAACCTGTAGTAACGCTATCAAAAAGGTAAAGGATTTGTATTTTACTATACATTGGTAGTATATCATATAATCAAAGAGTTTATTATAAGTTAATAGCATATCTAATAACCAAACATAAAAAGAATGTTTTTTTTTATCGACTGTATATAAGTTTTTTTGTTTGATTTTTTTATTTCAAAGATAAAACGCTTAATATTATAAGCAGGACATACAGATTAGAAAAATAAACCTGTGTGGAACTTTGATTCTATACATGTTTAAATAATATTATCATATCCGGAAAAGGAGAAAGTGACAAAGGTGCGAGCCCGATCAAAAAAATGACCATAAAAAAAAAAACCCAATATTAATGTAATTATCTAATAGCTGTTACGGTAGTCTGAAGTAGGTAGGTACTAGGTATTATAGTATATATTTTACTATATACAAATTACGTGTTTTTGTCAAGCTTGACATTGATGAAATTGCCTACATAGGCAGAAAACCATAATAAAAAAAAGATACAAATTATAGTATTTTTTTTTAAAGTGAAAACATCTTTAGCGTCGTTGTGATTTGAAAGTCGATGTGAATTGCACACATAATTTTTTATTATTATCTTCCTTTGGTTCACTTTAGATTAACTATGTGCGAATGAATGGTAAAAACAATTTTATTAAATATAGTCTAGTTATATTACTTAAGACGATTTAATTTTATAATAATTATTCTTCAATCGATTCTCGAATATTATAAAAGTTTGGAAGACTGTCATACTCACAGGTCATACTTGTATACCTAGCGACAATTGACAGATAAAATTGACACTATCACAATATGAAATGTCAAAGAATTCAATGGCGGAAGGCAAATTTGAAACGCCGCTTGTACTAATTTGTAATCTAATTTATTACCAAAATTTGAAATAAAGTTGACAGAAAATTTTTTTTTTGCCCATGATAAAATGTCTCGCTCAGTCCGCGCCGAAACAAGGAATCGTGTTAAGGATGATATTAAAAGGGTAATGCAGGCTGTTGAGAAAGTTCGCCATTGGTGAGTACATAAACGTAATAATAAAAACTATTTCATGGAAATTAAATAAACAATAAATAAATTGAAAAGTTCGTCTTATTGTTCACAGGGAGAAAAAATGGGTAACCATAGGTGAAACAACTATGAAAATTTATAAATGGGTTCCGATATCTACAAACGAGCAGAAGAAAAAACATGCGGCTAAACGTGAAAATAAAGAAAACACTTTAACTCCGAAGAAAACTCACGATTCCTCCAACTCCAACTTCGGTATGGCAGAAGACTCGAACACGTGTAAGTAAAATTTCTATTCAAAATTATAAAAGAAAGTATCATAATATTTTTTAAATCTGTAATGTCTTTGATAGATTCACCAAAATGGAAGCTAATAAAGCTTAGTAGGTCAAGGTTATCATTAAATGTATCATGCTTCCTTATTTATATTAAAGGTCAAGGTTGACATAACTTAATTTTATATAATTCTTAAAATCAATTTTAATTTATGCTTACTGATAAACTATTGTTGTACCTAAATAATACTGGCAGGCAATATGTTAAGCATGGTTTATAATATCAAAAGAGTAACTAACATATTAGGCTGTATATGCTGATTGCCTTTGCTATTATAATACCTGTACTCAAAACATTGTAATTACTAAGTAGACACGTTTTATAAACATCTTTGAACATAATTTATCCAAGTGTACTGCATTTTTAATCAGAGTAATAATGTTGCCACATTTAATTTTGTAGTGTTGTGCTACTATATATTTTACAGCACAGTTATTTGAGTTGTATGATTCTAAATACTGAATTGAGGTTTTCATTTATTAATTTAAAAGTTTTATGTTATTCAACATAACTGTTAATTTACTATGATCATTACATAATTTAGGAATACTATTTAATACATTATTGAAGTACCTGAAATTTATTATTAGTTACCAAAAAAACTATTTTCAAGCTTGCTGACCTGTGTGTCTTCATTAAAATGGTTGTTTGTGTGTTCAACAGTCTATAATTGAATTGTTTTTATTGGTTTTGGATTGGATACTGAGCTAGAGTTAGTAATATTTGATTATGTATCTAGTTTCGGTTTGATTTCAGGTTTTTCAACAGTAAGTGACTCACAAGGCCCTACAGATTTCACATCAACTCCAATGAATTTCTCAGAGGATTCCAACTCACAGAGCAGTGGTACGACAACACCTGCGAAAAGGTTAAAAACTGACTGAAAGTTGTAGAGGATATAACCTCATTTTGTGGTATTAGTGAGCTTAAACATTTAGCAAAATGACAATCTAAGTACAATACTGTATGTGGATGATAAATTTTTACAATGTGAAATATTTCAATTGTATATTACTTTAAAAGAATAGTTTTATTGGGTTTCGTTAACATTTTCTCTGTAAAAACTGATTACAAGTAATAAGACAATTCTAGAAATTGCTTAGCAAGAAGAAGACCGAGTTTTTATTGTATTAAAGCTAGGCCACAATCTCACTTCATATGTGACAATGTGGTCATGAGATTCTAACATATTTTACAATATAATACTTTAGGGGTGAGCCATAACAGGTGAAATAAGAAACCTGTTCTAGAATAACAGCCTGTTACATTATGCTCTCTCTGACTATTACTAGAGTCGAGTAAAGAGTGATATTTATTTAAATCTCTTTTTAACAAAGTAAATATACTTACCCTTGAATAAAGTAGAGCATGTTCCACACTGAAACAGTTTCCTTTTGTGCCACACAATAGTCTGTGTAACAGTTACATAAGAACTGGTTTCTGGTTACTACAAATAACAGTTACAAACTACTACTTGTAAATATCTGGTGTTTTAAACTATTCTGTCAAGTACACCTTACTCCTAATATATATTTTAATATGGGAAAGTGATGGTTGTGCTGTTTACACTTATTGATTCTCTTTTGCATAAAACTGTGGCATTTTTAAAATTGTGTCGCTTTTCTATTTAACAGTGATAATATGTTGGTTTATTCTTCTAAATGGGGGCTATGCAGGCTTATGCAGTCACTGCAACTAATGAGATTTATTGTGATTGCGCGTGTGATTTGGTTGCGTTTAGGTTTTGGTGGGTCACTTTCACACAAAAGGTCTTTTGGCGTTTCATCTGCACTTTCACAGAATCTACAATCTCTTGTGCCCTAGACACCAATATTGTAAATATGTTTATTAAGATAAGAATGCCCTCACTAAAATCTGTAGCTTATTCCAGCTCTACACTGGTTGAACACCGCAATAAGCTCTTTAATATGTTGGTTTACATTGATTATAAATAAAATATTCAAATATTTTGTTTGCAAATTAATATAATTATTGAAATAATAAATAGACGAAACCCTAGGGACAAGTAAGTTTTAATGTAAATAATAAATATTAATATAATTTTATTTTAAATTTTTAGGAATAATAATGAGTTTTAAACATTTAGTTTGTGTGCTGATGCGAAATAGAAAATTATCAGATCATTTAGCATATTGCTAAAAATGATGTTGTAACTTTAAATATAATCTGACAAATAAATGTGAATTATTTTCGGCCTATGTGTTGTGGTTTAATTCTCTGTTGATACATGTTTGTGCGAGATTTATTATTTTTAATTCTTTATACTGTTCATCTTAAATTTCATTTTAAGTGATTATACAACAAATCAACTAAAATAGAAATAACTAACGTAATGAAGCTTGGCTCTTAAATGCACGACCTTTTTTTAAAAAATAAAAAAAGGATATTACTTTTTTTACAAAAACCAAATGTTAGCTCGAAATAATATATGTTTATAAAAAACATATTGATAAAGAAATACATTACTATGCTTTGAAGGGTTAAGGAGAATTTTCTTAATATCATAATAAAAAGAATTAAGTTTTTTTCTTGGTCATACCATACTTTACATTTAATGTATGTGTGTCCTTTTTTTCTACTAAATTACCATTTTATAGAGATTAAGAGAGATTAAGTTGCTTTTTTACAATCCGGTTTGAAGGACCAAGTTATTAGAAATATTTATTTATAAATTTTCTATATCACAATAAACAACGAATAAAATATCTAGGCGATTTATTTCTATCCTATTATTAGCCTATAAAGTATGATAAGCCAGACTACAACTTAGCAAATAGTGCTAAACTCGCATAAAACGGTACTCAAACTATAGGCCTAATTGTTGTTCATGTTAAATTATAAATTAACTGTAAAATAATTTTATGAATTTATAATAACAATATAAGACAATAAAATAATTTTATGTGAAATTTAGTTCTTTTCTTCCGAGTCTGCTATCGAACCAGTCTGTTGGGATTGCGAGCCCCATGACTCATTCGCTGAAAGTTGTTCGGATGCATTGTTCATATCTTGTACTCCTATTATGTTGCTCAGGAAATCACCGTACGTGATATCCTGCGAAATGGAAAAATATATTGTCTATCTTAACATACTAGCTTTTGACAACAATTTAACGCGATGTGAAGATAGTAGTACCTTAAAAAACAAGATGGCGGTCACGGGACGCCCGGCAGATGTGTAAATTGGGTTTTTCCATGACATTCTCAGTAGTAGCTTGGAGTTTGGCTTTGTGCCCGATTTATGGTAATAGACTGGCCGTCTATTACATGGGGCCTAAAAAACATACACGGCGATTTGTGGGTGTACATTAGTACACCTCTGCCTAATCCTTCGGGGATGCAGACGTGGTGGTGTGTTATGTAATATAATGTTGAGTATATTATAGTCGGATATATATAGTAAACAGCTCATAAAGAGAAGCAACGGAGTGTCTAGGAGCACGCGCACACGCAAGAGAGTCGAGAACAGCGGCATGAAAGAGCGTCATGCTGTGTGTCGTCACGGCATACGGTTCGATTTTACTGCCAAGGTGCGACAATAGATGTTTCACGTGAAAGGGCCAAAAGGGAGCTGGCTTTCACGTGCATATTCACTAATAAAGTTGGGTGTTAGGCTGATACCTGTTACTGTGATCCATTTTTGATTTATCGCGTTTCGATCAGCCAGTGTGACCAGCTATTGATTGTCGATTTCTCATTGGTTACCGTTTTTTTTGAGTTGTCAGGCAGAGTGCCCTGCTATCTTTATTATTATATACAACAAATGTGGCAAACAAGCATACGGTCTACCTGATGGTAAGCGGCAACCGTAGCCTACGGACGCTTGTACTACTATAGGTATCAATAACGCTTTGCCGACCTTGAACCCCCCCCCCCCCCCCCCCACCTCAAGAAGCTCTGGAAGACCTACTCACCGCAGGAACACAACACAAGTTATTTGGCTGCGATCTTCCGTAGAGTGGAGCCATTCCACCAGTCTGACTGTTCCAAGTAGAGAAAAATCTCCAGAGAATTTTCTTTGTAGGTTAAGCGTTTCCTCACTATTTCACCTGATTTTAAGTGACGATGTGGCCCAAGATGGTTACACGCCTAGTAGAAAACCGGCTAGAAGGGTGCGTTAGTGGCGCGGTGTTTGTCGGATAAAATGAACACGGGTATAACCGCGGGACACAGCTAGTTCTTTACAATAAAATAATATAAAGTTAAGATACAGGTAGAGATGCCAGTAAGTACATGAAAGCATGTTATTATTGAGCAAGCAATTGCTACCTAGTGGATTAAGAAGGTTTTTAGTAGCATCTCTATTGTCCATATGTACTTTTAGCATTTTCAGCTAAGACACTTGCCTCTGGTAAGAAACTGAAGTCTCCTTCTGCCATCGTTGCTCTGTCCTCGAAACTATGTCCGTTGAGTATGGACAGAAGGTACCAGGAAAGATCTCTAGTAAAATGTTCACCTATTGAAAATTTTGCCTAATTATTAATTCTAATACAAACTAACACATACCTAATAAGTTCAAATGCAACTTTTTCCATTCACAATTCATCTTATATGCATCTCGTCCTATTTATAATTCATCTTATTTATTTTATTTTACGTTATTATAATTCAATGAAAATCTTATATTAACATAATTGCATAAAATAAAAAAAAAAAAACTGAAATTAATTTACAAGTTTGTACAAATAGAAATTTGCAACTAGTCCCATTGGTAATTCATCTTATTAACAACTGTCCAATCTGCGTTTCATCTTATTTCAAACTTCCGCCAATAGAACTTGTGTCCAGAAAACACACTGCAGCGACACTATTGTAACGGTTAGGGACTTTGGCGGAGTTGAGGACAGAGAGTAAAGTTCCTCATCCGCCATAGAAAAGGGAGGATCCTCCGGCCAGACGGGTGCATCTACATAGCGACACTTATCGAGCCACATACGAGGCATCCTACATCGCGCTATAGAAATTAACTCAACAATTGAGTATATATACAAGAACCCGACTACAACCGTCGGGCAGCTGCCCGCCAGACATAGCACCCGTCTGGCCGGAGGATCCTCCCTTTTCTATGGCGGATGAGGAACTTTACTCTCTGTTCCTCAACTCCGCTAAAGGGACCTTAGAGTACATGAGCGTCACGGCGTGGCCGCGTGGGATTTTACTTGATTAAACTTGGAACAACCATGACAACCGTAGATGTATTTTTAGAAATTACAAAATATGTTTCAAATAATCTTAAACATTTTTTAAATTATGTAATTTAAAAAAATGACAAGAAAATTATGATTTCTTAATAATTTACCATAATTCTCCAGACAATCAACGAATTCCTCCATAGATATAAAGCAATTATCACTATTTGATATAGCAAAGTTGCTGAAAGCATTCTTCAGTTTCTTGTAGTTATACCCAAAAGCGGGCCGATGGCTCAAGTACAGCTTCACAAACTCTTCAAAGTCGATTTCCGTTACCGGCTCGCTGAGGTATACCTTATATTTAGCTTCTACTATTAGATTCTCCACCTGAAATTGTGAAACCGAGTTGTAGTCCTCAGCTGTTTAATTTGGATCTGCTATTTTCCTTTAGATTTAAAATATATTTAATTAGCCATACAAAAGTCATGCATCTGATATTCGGAATTTGTGCACAATTGTACCTACATAAATATAAATTAAGTGATTTTTGGCAGGCCCAACGTCATTGACTAAGTTTGGCTGACATCGCGTATCTACAGAAGGAAATTTATTTGGAGATATCTCTCTACTTGGGGCAGTCCGACTGGTGAAATACATCCACCCTTCATCAGATCGCAGCCAAATAACCTTCTGTTGTGTTCCTGCGGTGAGTAGGGTTTCCAGAGAACCTTTGAGTTTTCAAGGTTCGCAATGCGCTAGTGATACCTATTACAAACGTGCATAGGCTCCGGTAGACGCTTACCATCAGGCGTATGTTTGTTTGTCACCTAAAAAAACCACAATTCCAGATGAAAAACGATTTAGTCAATGATCAGAATGTTATCTTTAAGCCTGTGTTTGTGGTTACCAGGTACCTCATATTCCGAAGGAAAGAACCCAAGGGCTCTCATCAGATCTGGCAGCGAGTCAATCGGTATGTAGTCCTTCATATGTCTCATTGCCGGGGAAAAGGTGCCCTGACAAAGAATCTGTATATAGTAAAACAGATCTCTTATCTCTTGAAAGAGCCAACCTGGACGCCCATTCTCGATCAGACAATAGTATGGATCTAAATCACCGCCGCCTTGCTTGGTTGTGGCGTCCACGGATCTGATACAATAAAATAAATTAGTCATAAAATATATGTTGGAGAATCATCTTAATGAAAATGTACTAATGATCTTCTGTTCGTACTGTGATCGTCCGCCCTATGTAGGCAGACAGTGTTCTCGAGCTCTTATGTTATGTTATGAGAACATTTTGGGTCGACTGGCAGTTCTCGGAGAACTTCGTTAAAGTTGTGGCCTGGGATTTCTCGAGGCTGCCCATTATGTCGTGGTCCAAAGAGGATAAGACTCGCTCGACATACCAGACCGAGTGGGTATCCAGATCAGTTACCATTTTCATCAGACAAGCGAGGCTCGGGGTGGCTTTAAGTGAGATTGGAGGCCTCTTAAGTGTAGCCCCAAATAAACAAGAATACTTTGTTGCAACAAGTTCTAAGCATTCGTAACGACAATGTAAACACATATCCTGGTGTTGCTTCGATATATACATAAAAATTGAAATGGTAAATTGATCTCATGCAGTATTTATTGCAAACTAAGAGGAAATCTAACAATATAGAGACCTGTAGTTAGCAACCCATTGGCACATACAGCTGTCTTTAGCTCCGATAGTGAACAGAGTACCATTATCTTCACGGAAGCACAAATCAATTATCTGTAATAAGAGACACTATAGTTTATCTTTGCTTATGTTGCAATTCCTAGGTGATAATTAGCTATTGGAGGAATCTATAAATTTCGATGATTTACTATGGAACAACACATACAAGAAATAGTCATGCCCACTATCATAATAAATGCGGAATTGCGAAGTTCTGTCTATAAGTTAACTTTGTACGACTTAACCTCTGAATCAATAGCAATAAAATTTAGCAAAGATAACCTGAGAGGATATAGTACGAAAAATACGCAGACGATGTCACTGAAAATGCTAATATTTTTATGTAATGTCATAAGTAAATAGCTGTACCAAAATGACAATAACGTCTAACCATAACAAGATAATAATTTATCTGAAGTTAGTCACAAAATAAATATATTGCTGCTTTTATTAGACTTTTGAAAAGAGGTAAGAAATTGGAACTACCCTCACGTGCCAGTTCGGGTAGCCAAGCAAGCTTCAGGCGAAACCAAAGTAACGCGAGCTGATATAGAAAAATGTATGGCTGTGAATGGAATTGCATTTTTTCAAAATCCATAAATAATAGCGTTGAATGTTACCCCGAATCGGACCCATGACGCTTTATAAGAATTAGTACTAAAACTTATTTTTTTCGTGAAGTCTGACCTGCTTTGGATGACCTAGCAAACCAACATGCTTCCACGGGTTGCCGTCGAGTGGCATTTTCTGCAACCCTATCACATTCTTCGTTGCGAAAAATAAATACTGCTGCTCCTCTTCGTTGTCCTCCAACTTGGTAATCAACTTCATTCTTCGTACTGGGTGGTCGTAGCGAGGGCCCAGAACCGTGGACAGAGTCATCGTTGTGGCATAGTTCACAATTTTATATTTGTGCTAAACATAATGATTGTGGAAAATTTTAAATTCCAATTTAGCAAAATATTTATTTTTAATGGTGATTAATATTAAGTTTTTTTCAACTACTCTTATTAAGGCATTGTTATTTCTGCGACTAAGACCTTATGGTATAGCAGAAAACGCACCCAGAAATTAAAATTAAATTTACGGAATTTAAACTTACCTCATCAGTGGCCATAAGAACCATTGGCAAATCGGTTCTACATTGTTCAGTATCAATGCCTTTAGGCGTTGGCCACACAATTGTTGACAGAGGGATCGCAGTCTGATCTACTCTATCTAAACTGAATATTTCTAAATGTTCCCCAGTACTCTGACCAATATCATACTCCGCCATGATCCGATCTAAGCCCAATGATATGAGTTTGTATTCTCCATCGTTGTTCTTTTCTGGCAGAAAGAGGATAGACGTGATGTCCTTGTAATGCGACCGGTGTTTACCGACAAATGTCCAAAGAAATTTCTTACAGTCGTATTTGTAAACGCACACTGTTCTACCAGCGTCCTGTAATTAATTAATTTTCCTGAATTTATGCAGTTTCGCATTTATAATAAAAGGATTCCATGAAACCTGAACCAAAATATTTGCAATTTAACTGACCATCAGCTAGACATCTTATTATTAACAGAATTCAGATTTACGATGTATAGAATAATAGTCCTTTCTTCGTTATTTAAACTAACATCAATAAAGCCCTATAATTATGAACATTTTTATGTTGCCTTAGTTATGTTAACTGCCTCGTTAGCCTAGTGGCCGTAAGCGCGACTGCTATGAGCGAGATCCTGTGTTCGAATCCCAGGTCGAGCAGTGTTATTGAGTTTTTCCTATGACATTCTCAGTAGCAGCTCGGAGTTTGGTTTCTTACCCGATTAATGGCAATAGGCTCGCCCCCTATTACATGGGACCTAAAAACATTCTCAGTGAACTGTGGGTGTACAAATGTACACCTCTGCCTAACCCTTCGGGGAATACAGGCGTGATGGTATGTTGTTAGTTATGTTTTGCATTTTGTTTTTCTATCAATACCTAATTATAGCTGTATTTATTGCTTGATCCATTGGCTCTGCGTAGAGATGTTGGTTCACTCTGCACCTTCTACCGCATTTATCATGGGAAGTGTTCCGAGGAATTGTTTGGTTTGATCCCGGCTGCTGATTTTCACAATCGGACATCGCGTCAGAATTGTTAATTCCATCCACACCACCTCGATGTCCAGCGTTCCACAACAGTGCGTTTCTTAAGACACTTTGTACCTCGCACAACCACTCTGTGGAATCAGCAGTCGCCTGAGGTCTTTCGGAGCTGTTATGATCTGGTGAACTTCAAGAAGAGACCTTATTCTTTCCTAAAAGGCCGGCAACGCATCTGCGAGCTCTCTGGTGTTGCGGATGTTTGTGGGCGGCGGTAATCACTTTCCATCAGGTGCTCCACCTGCCCGCTTGCCCTTTTTCATCATAAAAAAAAACATTTATCACATTTTATAAAAAAAGACCCTAAGCTCTGAAACAACTAATATGAACTCAAATATTTTCTTACCGCAAAAGCCAAAGTAAGCGAGTCGCAGCTGTAATCCATCTCTTTGATGGCGTAATCGGTATCTTTAAACGGTTTTTCAGTGATGACATCTATTGTAGTAGGGTCTAAGAATATAAGTTCGCCCGTATTCAAACCGCACGCGAGATGTAATCCTAGAAATATAACGACATCTTACAAAAACCCGACTCATTGTATCAAACTAACCCGAACTAATGACCTTAATGACCTTGTTGCAGCGGGGAGTCAGACTAGGAGACGTTATCTCTCCTAAACTGGTGACGGCTTTACTGGAAGATGTTTTCAAGATTGTGGACTGGAAAGGCCTAGGCATTAATATAAACGTCGAGTACATCACCCATCTTCAGTACGCAGACGATTAAAACGGCCGTTTTTATTAACCTATCTATCAGTTGTTTCAGGTACTAAAGTTAGACAGATATAATCTTTTGTACTTTCTTTTTTTTCAATAACCTATCAATGGATAGTTTTTCGTATCTAAGTAATATTATGTATCCATATCCTATAGCTTGAATAGATAAGAGGGAAGCCGATATCTGTCTAAAGTTAAAGATAGTACGTATTACAAATATGTACATAAACTCAGATAAGTTATTGAAAACGGCCGATAGTAATCTTGGCTGAGACGATGGAGGCCCTCCGTAAAATGCTTAATGACCTCAATAAATCCTTAAAAATAGTTGATACGACGGTCATGTCAAACGTCCATGTATCGCCAACTCCCGTAAAGATTACAGACTCGACGCTTGGAGTTGTTGATGATTATGTTTACCCAGGACCAATTATCCAGTTAGATAGATCAGACTTCGAGAAAGAGGCAAAGCATCAAATCCAACTCATCTGGATAGTATTTGGGACATCATCTCGTCCAAGACACCGCATTGTCTCAAGACTAAACTCTTTGACAAGTGTGTGTTGCAAGTGAATATATATGATGCTAGTTATATGACCCATAAGAAAGCTCAAAATCACTCAAAAGGAAATGAAGAGTGCTTTGCTTGTATTTTTTCTGCATGATATAATCAGAAATGAGGAGATTCACATAAGCACCAAATTCACCGTCATAGCCCTAAGAATAGTTGAACTTGAGTGGCAATGGGCGGAGTACGGAGCTTGTAGAACAGTGAACTTCTGGGAGGGCATAAGGTTGTCTAGTGGCTGCTACGTACCGGAAGGCGCATCGTGTGTAAAATAAACTGACAACCTGTTAAAGGTAACGGAAAGCCATGTTTCTGTTTAGACGAAGAGTATTTTAACGAGAGATTTCCTTTGTTCGTTTCATAATGCACGTTTTAAAGTGTCCATTCGTGTGGATCTTTATCCACATTAATAATTTTATATTTACACTAGCTTTGATCGTGGCTTCGCTCACGTGGACTACAGAATGCCCGCGCGAATCTGGCTTCCCCGCTCCCGGCTATTTTAAAAACAAAAATGCTTATTATGGGTAATCCTTAGAAGATAGGCATACTCTTGCTGACCATTGTGTAGGTCTTTTTAATGTCTGTAATTAGTAGTAAATTAGTAATTTACTATATCTTCTATAGTTTTAATATCAGCTATCAACCAGTGAAATTCCCGTCAAAATCTGTCTAACCGTTTCGGAGACTACCCGGAACAAACAAACAGACAGTCAGGAATTTTAAAAATTGATTTTTTGTTGTACATATCTTATATATACGGATATAATTGTATATGTCGGAGCAGGTAGGATGTATAGGGGTTGTTTCGAACCATGATACAGTCTTTAGCGCGATCTTTTGTACTAGGGCGGCGGATGAGCCAGGGTGGTCCTTGATCTAGGGCGGCTCATAATGTAAGGCGGAGCTTCAACTAGGAAGGCCCTTGAACCATTACGACAGGTTTATTTTGTCAGACTGCTCCTAACAATACGAATATAAACCGCATCCGAACTGTACAACGTTCTCTAAAACGGTGTGTGGCGTCACGTCGCCACATCGCCACGCCGTTCCTCCGTTTATATAGCACGAGAGCGAGTACGGAAAGTTGTAGGTGGTGGTAGATTTAAAACATTTGTTTTTAGACTGCCATCGAGCGACGACACGTTACAAACATGTTTTGAATACGAACAATGTCGAAGTTGTGTTATTGTGATCATAGATGACAGATGTATTAAGTCTTACTAGATTCTCATTTTGACGTACGAGAAACGTACCTATTAATTGCAAATTAAAATAACAATAAAACTATTAACCTGATGGTGAATATCTCAGGCAGGTCACCGTAATGGAAGGAATCGTTATTTTATAGTTTCCATTTATCGAATCACAGTTAGGCGGGATGATCACTTTGTACTGATCCCGGAGATCCAGCCTCACGAACAATTGATGCTGGATGAAGTTATAAATCTCCACCGTGCCGTCCGCATAGCCGATCACCACGAACGGTCTGACAGAATTCTAAATTATTGCAACTGATTTATTTGATAGGACCAAAACTTTTCCTTCAATACCAAAGGTTTTTTTTAAATAATAGCTCGGGGCATTGACAGTACTGTCCCTACGGTACAGCACGGTCCAAACACTGCGGTGACCACCGAGAGATCTAAATCCATCGGCCTGCATAAATATCTCGTCACGTTACGCTTAGAGGACCCGATGTCGTAAGAAGGAGCAAACAGATTGGCCGGGAGAAGGTCCCACAGCGGTACGACAAAGATATGTCATAGAGAACTTTTTAGTTCGTGCCGAGATGAAGGTCATCTTAAAACTGTGACTCCGAAACCCAGCGCCTGTGGTTCTGTTGTGGAAAGGAGAGGAGGGAATTAGATTGAATAGTTCTTCAGAACATTCACCATGATACAGACTAGAGATGAAACGAATATCCGGTAACTATCCGGTATCCGGCCTTGTTTGCACTATCCGACTCGATGCCGGATAGTAATTCAGGATAGTAATATTAAAAATATTCTCATTATTTACACAAGGCAAATCATACCACAATAGGTTATGGACACCGTTTATCTTTATAATCGCACGTCAAAAATGTTTTTTATTAATTAGTTTACTTTATTTCCGATATCGTTCACCACGCCAATATTCAAATCAAACTGATCGCGTCATATAAAGCGACAAAGGGCCGAATATCCGATAGCCGGACATCCGGCGCTCCGGCTTGGTAGCTTGCCGAATATCCGGTATACGACCAATCCACTATCCGTTTTATCTCTAATACAGACGATAGGACACGTGCTCCCTTTTTGAAGATTTCTCTCTTCTTGGAGCAGTCCGTCTGGTGGCCCTACAGAAGATCACAGCCAAATAACCTAGTGTTATGTTCCTGCGGTAAGTAGGGTTTCCAGAGCTATTTGGGTTAGGGTTTTTCAAGGACGATAACACATAAGTGACACCTATGACATTACAAGCATCCTATAATGGTCACTAGTGTTTATGTATTGTAAACTTACTTTTCCGGATGAACGCTCAAAGTTAAAGCAGAAGCGATTTTAATGTCCATTATTACTTGAAATTTTTCTACGACAAAATCTACGAATCCGATGCCCTGATTATGTGTACCTAAAAACAAAACGCGTGATGTGGTTGAAAATAGTCGACAGTATTGAAGGGATATATACCTACTGTTTTTTATTCTTTTCATCTTGAGGAAATTAAAATATTTATCTTATAATTCGAATAATTATATGGAACCCCTGCTCACAAATTAGATGATTTCTAACTATATTACCGAAATTATAAACCTATAGAGGCTGAACAACTGACTGACTGCTTCCTTCCCCCTATCCTCTAAGAAAACTCGCTAACAGTGAATACTGGTAAGGGGCCATCCATAAATTACGTTACACGTTTAGAGGTAAGGGAGGGGGTCGACGAAGTGTGACAAGGGGCGGGGAGGGGTCCCAAATTTTGTGACATCACATTATTTTTAAAATATAATATTTTATATCTAAGTACATTAGAACTTCTTTAAGTCGAAAACCTCCCAAACTCGAAGGAATGTGTTTCCTTCCATTTAAGCCCCAAAACCTCCGTTGCACTAAATCTCAACCCTCTAGTCAAAATAATTAGAGAAAAAATTAAATTGGACTTCTGTATCTCGAACATAGCCATAAATTTCTAATTATAAATTTGCAAAATATGTGACATCACACTAGGTAGGGGGAGGGGTCTCACAAATGTGACCAGCGGTGACAAGGTCGGGGGAGGGGTCAAAAAATCATGAAATTCGTGTGACGTAATTTGTGGATGGCCCTCTAACTTCAGTTGCAAATTAACATATGAAAGTGTACTGGTAATTTTTGTTTTTTCGATCTGACCTTTCTGTTTGCCAGAGGGGCTCTATCCAAAAACAGAGTTTCTGATGGCTTGTACAGCTTTACCGGGCTTGGGGGCGAGCGCATAAGGCACTCAACCGCGAAGATATGAAGCTCAAGATATTGTTTAAACGTGCTAATCTCCGGAGCCACCAGTCACATTTGAAAAATTATTTTTGCATCTCATAGCCTATTTTTAGTTACTGTGCCATTTTGTAGTCCATAGAGAACATTGATCTGATCGTTAGTAAACTTTACATGCTCTCTCGCTGGGCTAATATTAATATTGTCTGAAAATTTCATCAAAATCGCTCCAGTGACCGACTGATTGTTCTGAAATGTGGCACAAATATAGTTATTAAGACATAGAAATCCGCTAAGAATGCATTTTAAATAATTCAACCTTTATAGGGGTGAAACGAGGTTCCAATCTAAAATTTTAACACAGATGAAACCGGAGGGCTCAGCTAGCTTACATATGTGGAAGATACGAGCTACTTCTAATATAAATGATTCTTCACTTTGTTTAAAGATTTCTATAGAACTTGACTCACAAACAATAAAATCCCTGACGAGGAAGGGTTTTCCGTAAGTTGTTGCATCACTTGGCAATTTCTTCTTCAACAACTTTTGCTGCACTAAACCTGTCGCAGGATCGACGTCCATTACAACTTTTTCCCAACAGAGACAAGGTTTATTACCTAAATGAAGTCAGAAAATAAAATAAAATTTATATAAGTTTTTTTTTTGTAAACGAGAAAAAAAATACTTTGGTAAAAAAACAATATGAATTTATTTCTCGATGAATTTTGAGATTTTTAAATATTATTACATGTCCGTATAACTGCATAAGGATTCTTTACTAAAACCCATATTAAACTGTATTTTAATCTAAATTATATGTGAAATACTGTGGTCACTAATAAAATATTATTTACTAGCTATGCCCGTGGCATCACTCACGTGGACTACAGAATGCCCGCGCGAATCTTGCTCCCCCCTCCCGGCTATTATAAAGACAAAAATGCTTATTGTAGGTGTTCCTTAGAAAGTAGATGTATACTCTCCTGGACCTTTTTGTAGTTCTCTTTAATGCTTATAATTATGTAGTACATTAATTTGCTATATCTCTTATGGTTTACTCAGCGTAAGCCATTTAAGCGCCCGAATTGATTCACCATGACCAGTTTTTTTTATTTGTGCGGAACCCTGATTATTGTTCCAAAATAAAAGTAACCTATGTTACTCCCTATATCATCAGCTATCTATCAGTGAAAGTCCCGACAAAATCGGGATCGATACTTTCATATGCATTTAGTAAAAAGCTGTTATTTTGACATTACAAACAGATATTTAAAGTTTATTAATTGTATAAGTAGATTACATTTCGTATCAAAGATCTTGTAACTTCTCGGTGACTTGTTAAAACTGATGCCTTTAACGCTGTCGACAGTGAACCCGTGCGCCCAATACAATAGTTTTAACTGGTTGTCGTAGAAACGGATTTCACCAACATCGTTACCGGTCACGATTACACTGTAATTAATTATTTTTTATAGATTAATGATTTGTTTCCGCTGGTACTTTAACTAGATACCGCACTGCCTACAAACAATAGCTCCTAGAATACGGTAACTAATATTGTAGTGTGAAGTGATTATTTGAAATGAAGCTTGCCAACGTGACTGTATTGTCGGAATGAAACTGACTCGAGTACGCCGATATGGCGTAGTTTTGATAGCCGTATTTTTATAGAACACCGACGATATCTAGTTGAAGCGCCAGCGAAAACCAATCATTAACCAACATTTCCTTGTAATTTTTATCCTACTAACATAATAAATGTGAAAGTGTGTATGTTTGGATGTTTGTTACTCAGTCGCGTAAAAACCGCTGAACAGATCTCAATGAAATTTAGCACACAGATAGTCTATGACCTGGAATAACATATAGGGTACTTTTTATCCCGATAAAAGTCATAGCTTAACCAGTGTTATCTTACAAATATAATAAATAGAAAGTTTCTATGATTCGCGCGTGTGCCCGATCGACTGCATTCTGTAATCCACCTAAGCGAAGCCGCGGGTACAGCTAGTGATGTAGTAAATGTTGAGTGAGAACTGGAGATATCCAGTCCAGTTTCATTTAGATGTAGCACATATTGTTTAACAAAATTCGGGAGTCAGTGTGTCAGAGTGTTGTATCATAGAAAATATATATGAGTTGTGAAAAGTGTAGTTTTTTTTAAAAGACAACCAGGGACGGTCTCCTTACAGAACCCACGTCGAATATTGCAGAATTTAATTCTTTAAAATCATATTGTACAAACTAGCTATACCCGCGACTTGTCGCGCGTGACTACAGAATGCCGTCGATTGGATACACGCGCGAATCGTGCTACCTCAAAAACAAAAATATTCATTGTGGGTGATCTTTAGAACATAGACAATAATTATGGTCCGGCTGACTTTTTTGTAAGTCTTCTTAAGATCAACAGTTGTCTTTATTAATTTGATATAATATCTCTTATGGTTTACTCAGTGTAAGTTATTTAAGCGCCCCCAAAATCGTAGTTTTTCTAAAGCGATTTTTAATTACCCTAATTTATTTTTCTGAAATAAAAGTAACCTGAGTTATTTCTTATAACATCAGCTATCTTTCAGTGTCAGTCCTGTCAAAATCGCTCCACCCGTTTCGGAGACTATCCGAAACAAACAGACACAAAGAATTTAATTTAGCATTTAGTAAAAAGCTGTTATTTTGAAATTACAAACAAACATTTCAATTTAATTTATTTGTATGGTTAATGTGCATGATTAAAACTTCCAATAAACTAACCCATCAACACTTTTAATGACATTTATCTTATGGTTCTCTATCTTGAGAACTTTGACGAATTTCAAATGTTCATAGTTCGAAGACTTCACTTCTTTCTGATACTCTATTGTGTACCCGTATATAAGCACTGCACCACGGCTGGTCGCCACCAAAATCTGAGAAGTGTATTCAACGAAGGCGAAACACGTTAGTCTACCGTTATTTGGACTAATTTTCTTTTCGGGCTTCCGTATCTTCAGTTCATAGTCGTCGGATTCTTTCAACACGCCTCTTTCAAGAACAAAAACTTTCTGAAATATTAACAATCAACAAATGTAACAATCAAAAACTGCCTCATTAGCCTAGTAGTCGTAAGCGCGACTGCTACGATCGAGGTTCTGGGTTCGATTTCAATATTCGTATTCGAAATTCTCAGTAGCAGCTCGGAGTTTGGCTTTGTCCCCGATTAATAGCAATAGGCTCGCCTCCTGTTACATGGTACATAAAAACATACACGGCGAACTACACATAAAAACACGTAAAACATTTAACAAAATTTTATGGAAAATTATCAAATTTAGGTCCTAGCGTAGAACTTTACATTGTTATAAGAAAAGTTTCAAACATTTTTTACTGAATAGATGCGAAAAAGGAAAAGCTACCGTCATTTAGAATAATTATATGGGCATGCTTACGGCAGATATACCCAGCCAAATGTCAGACTTTGTCATCAAGAGAAACTGTTCAGAGTTGAACGGATTGAAGCCCATGTCTACAATAGCATCGCGAGGTATGTCACTTTCCAGTGTTGCTGCGGAGAAATCACTTTAAATCACTTAGTTGCTTTTAACGTTGCTTTTTTACGGCGGTTTTCCACAGGTCCTTAGAAAACAATGCACTATTTATATTTTTTTTAAAAGAATAGGCCAAATATGAAAGATTAGAGACATTGAAAAATTGGAGAAACTCGCTGATCATAAGGTGTTGGCTGTCTTCTTCTTTCTAACTTGGCAACTAGTCCTTGAAGACCATCACTGCCATTATCAAGTGAATATAGTGTCCTGTATTATGAGGATTTCAGTATCCTAACAAGATGGTAGCTGCCTTTTTAGAACTTTCTAAGGAGTTTTTGTGAGATCCGGGACTCACCGAACAACAGCTTTCACGCACTTTGGAGGCCTCCTCTTGTGTTCACTCCTATCTCAGCACGCACCATGCACGATAATTAATCAAGTTTCTTCAAATAAAGTTTATTATGGTATTTAATATATAGCTCAGTCACTATGTGTTCGCCGATGAAATTTCAAGGACTAACTGGCGTCGGTGAAAGGTAGGGGGTAGATAAAAATAGACAGATACAAGGAAAAAGGATGGATGATGTATCATTGTGCATATGATTGTCATAAGCGCCTTTTAGCCTAAACATATATAATATATTATAGTTACTTTGTGTATAAATTTGTTTCAAAATCTTACCATGAGGTTGATCCTTTCCATATGACCATATCCACCAATAAAAAGTCGTCTTCTCGCTATAACCTAAACTGAGCAGATACTTAGCATCACCGCTAATTACAACCTTGGCGATTTTCGTAGCTCCATGTGGTGAGAACAGCGTCTTCTGAGGGAAGTAATCGGCACTGTCCCAAACGATAATGACATTTTCTGGACCGCAGTCAGCGGTGACTAGCCACTTACCCTGAGCGTCTGATGCTATGCAAGATAGCACATGCCTCTGTAACAAAAGATCCAAAATAAGGATTATCAAAACGTCTTTACCGCCTCTGAAAATACGATTTTATGAAACGAAACTATAGAGAGTGTATAAAGGAAAAACAGGAAATGTTATTGCTAAAAAAAAAGTGAACCTAACAATTAAGAAGTTTCTTATTTCTTCAGGACATGGTTGTGCGATACATTTTTTATTTTCTAGAAAAATTCTCATGTTTCATTTCCAGAGACAATCGCACAGAAAAATATTGGTCGTATCTGTATTCGGAATTTTCCTTTTGTTTGTTGAGAAGCTATTGAAAATGATAAGTTATCTCACATGTCCTTGCAGTATCCTCATTTGATTTGTGGTCCAATTATATAGAACGCCGCAGTTTGAGGCCGCGTAGAAGACCGTCGTGCTACCCGCTTCGTTCAGATTGATCACGCCCACCTTATGATTGTAGCCGTGGATCCATCGAAGATTCTTTGCAAAAACAGTTTATAATTACGTAGGCACGTAAGAATAAATTATTAAAAGGGAAACAAAAAACACAACAATATTTATTTTCTATTTTTGCTTTTTTTGTGATTCCCAGATGTCGTACTTAAAGACTATAATATAGCCTATGTGTATGCTAAAATCCATCATTCCGTTAAAGCTACAGAGCGTGCCAAAGAAATAGACATACATACATAATAGGTCGGGGAAAAAGTGTTTTCGCATAGCGTAGGTATAAACTTGTTATAAAATTTCTTTGGCTGTACTATTATTATATTTGTATCTGGTTGGTTTTGGTAACATTAAAAAGGTTACATTAAATATATAAAAAATATAAATGTTGTTTCTCGCTAAGCTGAAAGCATTCATTCTGAGATTCCACAAAGTCTTCCTAGAAAGTTCTAACATGGGAGCCACCATCTTGTTAGGATACTAAATCGTCATAACACTTGACAATATAATTCACTTGATAATGACAGTAATGGTCTTCATTAAAGAGGACCGGTTGCCAAGTTAGGAAGAAGAAGAAGTTGTTTCCCGCTATTTTTCATTTGTTTTTCTTTCTGTAAAAATGAATGAATCTAATGAAGAAATTCGGTACATTTTAAAATATTTACAAAAAGGCAAAAATGCATCTCAAGCAGCGAAAAATAATTGTGATGTTTATGGACCTAATGTAGTGTCAGTGAGAGTAGCACAAAGTTGGTTCAAACATTTTCAGTCCGGAAATTTTGATGTTAAAAATACACCTCGCTCCGGTCGCTCTTTTACAAATAACATGGACGCCATTTTTGAAAAAGTGGAGCAAGATCGACATATCAGTAGTTACGATGTAGCTGAAGAACTGTAAATTGACCACAAAACAGTTTTAATCCATTTGAAGAAAGCTGGCTATACCAAAATTCTCGATATTTGAGTGCCACGCGAGCTCACTGAAAGAAACTTAATGAACCGTGTACTCATTTGCGATTCATTATTGAGACGTGATGAAACCGAGCCGTTTTTGAAGAGATTGATAACTGGCGATGAAAAGTGGGTCACGTACGACAAGAACGTGCGAAAAAGGTCGGCCAAGCTTCACAGACTGTGGCTAAACCTGGGCTAACTCGAATTAAGGTGATGCTGTGTGTATGGTGGCACTGGAAGGGCATTGTTCATTATGAGCTTTTACCGGCCGGCAAAACCATCGATTCGGATCTCTACTGCCAACAACTGATGAGATTAAAGGAAACAGTTGAGAGAAAGCAGCCGCAATTGATCAACAGGAAGGGTGTGGTCTTTCATCACGATAACGCTAGACCACACACATATTTAGCCACTCGGCAAAAATTAAGAGTTTGGCTGGGAGGTGTTAGTGCATTCACCATGCACTGACCTTGCAACTTCAGATTTTCACCTTTTTCGGTCTCTTCAGAATTCATTAGGTCCTGTAAGGTTAACATCAAGAGAGGACTGCCAAAACTATTTGTCGCGTTTTTTTGATCAGAAGTCCTAAAGTTTCTACAGCAACAGGATCATGTCTGTACGCACAAAATGGCAGAAAGTCATCGAAGTAAACGGCACATATATGTATAGTGTAAATAAACTTTAAAAAAAATGTCTTGAGTATTGAACTTTGAAAAAAAATTGAAGAAACTTTTTCCCCGACCTATTATACATACGCTAGAAAAACATAACTCTCCTTTTTCGCAGTCGGGTCAAAATAACGCTATTTTTTTTAAATTCTGTGCGCCATATACATGATGAAGTTAGCCATCAATGATAACAATGTATTATAAATTCATTTTTTACAGAGTTTTTGTAATTGTGTAATAATAACTTAACGATGTTTATTTAAACATAATAAAAAAAATACAGTAAAATGCATTTTTATCCTTTACTAAACCTTATGGAGATTAAACTACGGAAGCTCCAACCAAGTGAACACACAACCTATTATTGACGTCAAACAGACATCATATTATGTGTAAATTGTATGAAAATATGACACGTGATATCAAATTAAGGTAATTTTTGTACTGGGTAACGCTCTAACTATTTAAATCGCTGCGTTGATCAAGTTGCCGAAAAATAAAACCGACAACACGCATTATGTATACAAAGCTACAACTTAGCCCTCAAAAGTAGCAACAAATCAATGAGTGACCTAGTTAGTATAGGCAGGGACTCTTGTTTAGGTTTGATTGAAAATGACCATCAACTGTAAAAAAATATAAGATTTGTAAAAAGATGCTTTTATAACAGTACCTACGTCATTGATTATATTATTCAAGAACATCATTGATATATTTTACAGAGATATATATTAATACAGCTTGCATAGCTTTAGATATGAAGGGTTCATGTCATGTATTATACATACTTTATAGTTCAAATAACTCAGTAAAATACCTCTCCCCTGAAGTCGGTTACAGATATATTTTGTTCTCAAAACACTGTTCATCCCACTTCTGAGCATAACCCTTTTTTAAAGAGAGAAGACTGCGCGCATTTCACATTTTCTCTTTTTATACAAGAGTCAAATTTGAAATCAGGTCGAAGTAGAAATTATGACTACCAAGTCTCCCCACTGGACCTGATATTTGATCTGCCATATCTTGTCACTGCTTAATGCTTACCACTGTCTTGAATACAGACATTTTATCTTATAAATTTGGAAGAACTGAGATATGTGATCAGCGAGTACACTAAACTTACAAATGATAGCAACTACGTTAGGTTGTAGGAGGACACTTACAAACGGTGATGGTTTATAGTGGTACTCGTTGAATACAGTTTGCCTTCTGAGTTGCGACAGAGATAGGCTGTATAGCCGTCTCATGTCTAACTCACTAGTACTGCTACGAACGTTGGGCAACGAGTGAAACTTTTCCAAGCTTCTTTTCGATTGCATTTTTTTTAAAGAAATTCTCGGTAAATTAACGAGATAAGTGTCAGAAAGTGTCAACACGATTTCGTAATAATGTGTAGGAGAGTAGTATATTCTTTGATGTGTAGTAATTCAATTTGACGTCTAAAAATGACAGACATTAAAGAAAAAATAAATTAGTCAAAAAGGTGTTTAAAAGGAAAGAGGATGCGTTACAAATAATTTTCGGTGACATAACCACAAGCAAATGTCTGTTAAATCTTATAATCTCATGAAGTTTTAGTGGTAGCCTGACGAAGCTCGAATAATTTTCAGAAATATTACTGGCTAGTTCAAATTCTACTTAATTAGCAAATAAGTAGTTTCATAAGAACTACAAATAAGAAGATTACATATAATATGCCTTGGATAACCAAGATTGTAGGTAGCCATAGAATCACCCTCTAGGAATACTTAAGTACTACTAATCAGCAGGCACTGTGCAGGACATATCTGTAGGATGAATAATAATAGGTGGGCAAAACGTTTAACAGAATGCGTACCAAGGGATGAAAAAAGGAGAAAAGGGAGACCAAGTAAAAGATGGAGAGACATTTTCAGTCACAGATGTGGACCTCATTGGATTAACGGAAAAATCTATTATGTTAGTTAATTGTAGTAGTAAATAAAGGCCATTTTTATTTAATTAATTTTTTTAATCACCTGTCTATGTTCTAAAGAAGCCAGACGCAACGTTGCAATGCATCCTGTAAGACGCGTCTGGCGCTTTCTTCATACTTCTAAGGTTGAAATCTATAGAGCGTATTCAGTCTTAGCTCAGCCTTAAGTTCCGAAATTGAAATTTATAGTTCGCAAGCTTAACATTTGCTCAGCTCTGCCTGAGTAAAGTTCAAGTCATCGAGGCAAAACATGGGTACCTATAATACGAATAAAAAAAAAGGATGAAATAATAGTGACGTAACAGTCATGTTATATACTTTTTAAATTATCTGTATTGCATAGTGCTCATTGACATATTATAATACATAGAAGTTACTGTTTTTATTACGTACACGTTTTGTTATTCATGTTGATTGCAGTTGTTTCTCGTTATTGATTTGAAACTTTAATCTTTTTATTAGATGTACGCATAATCTGTCATTTTTACTTTAATATAAAACTATTTTTCTTCTTTATTCTTAAGACATTACTGGTAGCGAATAAACGCTGTTCTAAAAGATAAAATCTTTTTTTAAGTTCTCCACTCGCGCTTGAATTGTCTAGCTGTTGTAATTTTGTATGTTATTGTAAATAAATGAAAAGAGTTATGCAGGCGAGGGACCTCCGTCAGGAACGAAGTTAATAATATAAAATATTATTTAAAAATCGGTTTGTCCAATTTATAAAAAACACATCAATGTGTGTTGGCGACAGAACTGTTATTTTCGTGTCTTTTGTTAGGATATTATGTTATATTATTGTGTTTATGTGTTATGTACTATGTGTTATGATAAAATAGATTGATATGGATAATATTGTAGAGAAATGTTAGCGACTACGCTACATTATAAGTTGCATGTTATGTATTAAGTTGTATATAAATGCTTATGTATTGTATGTCACATATATGGAAATATAACTAATATAGAATAAGTCAATAGAGTAAGAATATCCAATGTTATAGGAACTTTACGAACAGAAAGCGGTGATGTTGCCCGTAAATTGCATTGTTTTTGGCTTATGTACGGAATATATACTTGATGTATATAATATGTGAATGCTTAACGAATAGGTAATACGACAAGGAATATTTTGACATATAACATGTATACACAAGATATATAATGAAAGAAATATAAAGCAATTAACAGGGCGACCAAAGTGAAAACTAAAATTAAAACACGAAATAAAGCGGGGCTCTCTTTACGGTCACTCTCCGAACTACTTAAGCTTGAAGAGGCGCCGTATGGGGCACGCCGCAATTCAACGAGTACAAGTAACAACAAGAAGAAAGCTTTGGTCGTTCTGCGAACAATATTGAAGAATTCAACTTTCATTGAAGACCCGGCACCTCAAGCGGTCGTGCATTATTGCACCCCCCGGACCCCCTCACTACAACATCGCGGCCCACTGGCATCCGTACGGCGTCTACGAGACGGGCATCCGGCGCATCAAAACGCCCGTCCAAACCGGGGAAACGCCACACACCCCCCCTCCCTCACGCAGAGGGGAAGTGACGCGTACCCAACAATGTGAATGCAATGAGATTTGTGGTGCAATGTTTTGCAATTTGGCGGCCGCTTGAGTAGAGTTATACAACCGACCGCGTACGATGCTCGTCTACTCGAATCTCGATTCGCACACTCACACGTATATAATAAAAAGATAGAGACAGAGATAATTTTTATCTATACTGTTAATAAGTTTGAAGTTTCGGTTTGTAATGTCAAAATAAGAGCTTTTTTCTACATACAAATGAAAGTATATACGGTACTTAAAACAAAAACAAAAAATATTTTTTTATTGCGTATGTGTGTTATCATATCTGTCCGTTTGTTCCAAGTAATCTCCAAAGCAGTTGGACCGATTTTGACGGGACTTTTACTGGCAGATAGCTGATGTTATTTTAGAAAAAGAATTAAGGTTCCGCTTAAATAAAAATTAATTCGGAAAACAAAAAATTTTTTGTGGTTAAATGGCTAGCACTGAGTAAACCATAGGGGGATATATCAAATTAAAGTACTAAAATATAATCGTAGATTTTAAAAAGACTCACAAAAAAGTCAACAGAGCATATGTGTAAATTCTAAGGATTATCCATAATAAGCAATTTTGTTTTTAAAATAACCGTAAGCGGAGGTAACACGATCCGCGTCTGTACCTGATCGACGTCATTCTGTGGTCCACGCAAGCGCAGCCGCGGGCACAGCTAGTCTTAAATAAACGTAATGTTTATATTACTTCCTCCTCTCCCTTTATCAGCAAAAATAAAAAAAAAAAAACATTACATAATATATGAACGCTTCTTATAAACTGTTTTTGTTTAGTTGTCTCCTCAGCAGTGTCACAAAGAACCGATAAAAAGGATGTAGACGCTCACACATTAAAAGCTGAAAGATAAAAAACTCGAGGCCTTACACGGAAGGTCGTTCACCAACATGAAGCATCACTGATTGACTATCTCAAGCCAAAGGTCGACTCGGTTAATACACTGTTGTCCGCAGATACAATACTTCAACACACAGTCAGTCGGTTACGATGTGTAGCAAACGTTTCTTTATTCTTTCTTCATTACTGAGTGTAGTGACTTGTAAAACTATATATTTGGAGCTCAAAACACCTAGCACCGAAGAGGTCAGTGTTACTACAACTTGTAAATTGTGGACAGTAGCTTTGTTAGCTTATCTCTTCATATGCGTCTGAGTTATTGTTTTATTACGTATGATAGGTTTGTGTATGTCTAGCTGGCATACTAGTTTATGTTTTGAGTTTGACGTTTCATAAATAGGTATACCTACCCCCTGGGGTAGAGTACCCCCTACTCTTACTTCTTTTAAGTAAAGTATTCTAACGAAATTCTTTAACCCTTTGACTCGTTTACATAACAAAAATGTACGTTAAATTCAATGATATTTATCTAATAAGTAGATACGGCATCGACGCTCTTTACATACAATCTTGAATGGAGGGCAATTGCCTTCAGTTCACTTTCGACTTGTTAACGACGTGAGTGAGAAGAAACTTTTATCCTTAATGACAACAGAGTTTCCACCTTACGGTGTGATTTATTATCTCCTTTGTTTTAACATGTTAATAACAGAATGTGTACCGTCAATTTGACCATGCCCGGGAGCATATTTATTAAAGCTCTAATCCAAACAGATCAGTTGTAAAATCCAGCTTATTTTTGATGATATCTTTAATGTTATATGTTCAAACTATTGTATGTTATAGTGACGTCAGCTCTATCCTTTCTATATTGATGTGAATCATATGCGGCGGATCAGATCAGTTGATGGACCCAATGTTGGGGTGGCGACGCTTTAGCCAACGCTGACGGTGTGGAGCCGAGTTCGTTTTTTTTTTAATAGGCAGACTGAATTATTTCATACTTTCATGTTAAAACATGGATAGTTTAAAGGCTGTTGGTTGGGATCGCGACCACCATACACATAATGATAAAATAAACATCTTCATAGAAACTTTCTTTTGGTACTGGCATAATCAGGCAGTCACATGCACACAAACATTTTTTTAAATATTTAACTACTAAGATGTTTCACATGTGCCGGGCGTCCCGTGACGTCCAACTTTATTTTTTATAGGTTTTAACGTTTCATGTTAAGTGACGATTTGACCCAAGATGGTAACACGGTAAGCTTAGTGAGGGGGGCTGGCTCGCAAATTGCAGCTGTCAGAACACGTTTATTAATAGGTGCTTAGCGACAGATAATTATAAACCCAAGATTGGTGAAGCTGTAAAAGCCGCAGCGGCTTCAGAGCCCCTAAGGCTAATAGTGTAGTCAGATCTAACAAACAAAACAGATAATTATAAGTATAATAATTACAGACCAAATTTTTAAATAGGGAACATATTTCAGATCTTTCAATAACTTAAATAAATACTTTTACAATATTTCTTCAAAGTATAAAATTTTACAATTACTAATTTCATTGTATAGTTTCAATTAAATCTGAACCAATTTACGTTATCGCTGTTTCTTTCTCCGTAAAAACAAAAGAAAACGTATACTCTTTCATAGAATCGTGGGCTAGCAAATAAACCTAGATGGAAAAAGGATGAAAATGGTGTCAATTAAAGGCCTTTCGCACTGGTTTGTACATGATGTATGATCATAGTTTTGAATTAGGAAGTCCACAAAATAGTATCTATGTTAAGCCAAATAATGTCAAGAAGTTTGTATTACATAGAAAGCAGCTCGGGTTTTCAAGTGCAGCTGACGAAACTGAAAAATATCGGAATTTTCAGATATCATTTCTAAAACAATATGGATATCTTAATGAAGAAGCTGGAGAGCAAGTCGGAATGGCTTACACGGCTCAAGCCTTCTCAGAAGCCTTTAGGAAAATGCAAGAATTTGCTGGTCTACCCCAAACCGGTGTTCTAGATGCTGGAACGAAACAGGTAATTTCATATTTAATTACTCGTTTTCTTTTACAGTTTTTATCTTTACTAATACGCCAAGAATACCTTCCATTGTCCATAAAATATGTAGGTTGACATGATTTTTTCAAGCTAGTTGATAAGTATTTTAGTAATTAACATCTCAAACACAAATCAGATTAAACTGATTTTACGGCGTCGTGCCTGCAACTGCACAGCATACACGATGCAAATTAACTAAAGTAACTCGCTGCGTATATATATATCGGTATAGGTCAAACCTGTAAAAATATGTCCAGTTTATGAAGTCTGACATAAAATAAATAATGAAATAAGTTAATTTTACTTTGAACTAAATTCACATATTTTAATAAGTCCATTTTACTCTAGACTAGATTGTGTTTCACATCTATTACGCGATTAATAATCTATTTGCCTTTTGTGGTATAAATTCATTTGTCAGGGCGTTCTTGAAAAAGACTTTAAAGCAAAATATGTGGCCGACTTCCTATGACACCATGATCAGAGGCGGCTCTAGCTCCTGTAGCGCCCGTGTGTACCCATCAATACCCTGGCGCCCTCTACCAGGCGCGCGGTCAAAATGGAATAATTAATTTACAAACGGAAATTCGGGTGAAAATGGTGTAATTTTAAAAAATGTCGGGAAGCAATTGGTTTATGTAAAAAGTATTTTTTGAAGTAGGAAGGGGTTCCAAAAATAAAACAGCACAACTTTGTAGTTATTTCAAAAATATTTAATTTAAAAACTAGTTACATTACAGCTTCCGACGCTCGTAATACAACACGAATGTATTACAAATAAGTTACTTTTCGTACTTTTGCATTATCAAAATCTTTAACAATGATCCATGATCATTAATTATACTTTGCAGCTGTTTAAGAAGAAGAGGTGTGGTGTGAAAGATATTGACAACAACCCTCAGCCGACTAGAAACCGTAGATACATACTGCAGCAAGGCTGGAAAAAAAGAACTATAACTTACAGGTAAATATTTGCTTGACATTAAACAATCAGCATATTATTCATCCATCCATCCATTCAGCCAATAGAAGTCTACTGTTGGACGTCGGCCTTCCCTAAAAATTGCCACAACGACGGGTTTTGCGATGCATGCATCCAGCAACCTTCACTAGATCGTCCGGTCGGTCCACCTTATGGCGGGTCTACCCACGCTGCGTCTTCCATTATATGGCCCGTTCTACGAGCAATGTGCCCTCCTCAATGCCACTTAAATCTAGCAATTCTGAAACCGATGTCGGTGACTTTCGTTCTTCTAGGGATATCCTAGTTTCTGATTCGATTACGCAGAGAAATTCCAAGCAATTATTTTTAAAACCATATCACTTTACTCGTAGTCATAGATGAATTTGACTAAACGGAATATTTTGGTTGTAAATTCCAAAGCACAGTATTTGATGCAAGAAGTCAACCAAGACCAATTAATATAATATGAGACAAAAATCTTAGCATTCCATGGATTCACCGTGCGGGTGCCGGGTCCAACGTGTGGCAGAAGAGAAGGAAATAACAGCCCCGGGGCTTGCGACTCAGTGTAGGTTTACGGGGCCCCTTATGATGGACATCAGCGCTCACCTTGACTGCCCGCGATACCCTCCCTGCCAAACCAGATTTGGTAAGAGCCTGTTAATGCTGCTTTAGATACCTGTTCTAAAATAGAACTTACTGCAGTTCTCGACAGGCCGAGGTCTTTTAGAAAGTTATAGAGCGATTTCACTGGAATACCTATGGAATATAGATAAAAAACGTGAGTTTTTCAATAAATAGGGTATTGAATGGCTCAAGTACACTGGAAAAGTCTCACGTGGAATCTGAGATGGCCGAAGGGCTTGCTATTTGGGCGCCGCACGGAGGTCTGCACTTCAAGAGATTGGACGAGGGCAAAGCCGACATCCAGGTATCATTTTCCGCGGGAGATCACGGTGATGGGTATGAATTTATTTATGTACCTATTTAAATATAAATTTTCTTGAATCAACCATTACTTGAGGCAATTTTTTGTTTGTACACTGGCTAGCATATTGCCGTTTTGTCGTTATTATGACTTGTCATTTTGTAAACATGCCAAATTGTTTATTTTTTTTTATCTAAGAAACGGTGAATTGTCAATTTTTCCATTTATGACGGACGTTTACACAAACGTATATTGCCAAATGTGTAACAGCATAATCGGAAAGAAACTTAACTTTCATCACCAATATTGCTGCCGTTGCTGTATAGTGAGTTCTTTTATTTTCCAAAGCATTATTCTTTAACCGCCACAAATTAAAAATAGGCACATCTTCGATTAATTAAGCTGACACTTCTAAGTACCGTGAACACCGTTTGAATCCACGCCGATATCCAAGAGACCGGCTAGCTACGATTTAGAATTTAAAAAGAAATCGATTAATTTTTGCTGGTAACCAATTTATGTGCCCGAACATAATCTAAATGTAACGTTATCAGCTTGTAAACCTTTCTTACACTGGACAAAAGCATCATCAGGTTCAAACATGGATTCCTCTAAATATAACGTGAACAGTTAAAAATAACATAACATTGACATATTAGTACACCTGAATAACGTAAAATTACTATAAGTATTAGATACCTACCATCCAAATCGTCGCCAGAAGGAAAAGTACCAAGAAGGTTGGCCACTTTCACTCGTTGTATAGCAATGCATATTCATTGACCGAGATGTTGGCCAGCCCTCTGGTCTCGATAAGTCGACTTGCGAGTTCTTTAAAGAGGCTGCGTGCATTTCGTCCCTATGGACCTAGGGTTTCGACTCAAAGGGGCACAAATATGTAGCCCCTACCGAGGGCTGCATACTTGCGCTGCTTGAAGTCCTCTGCTGAGACAGCTGCTGCGCCAGCCTTTGAACAGTCGTTGATATTTTTGGATTGTACTGTGGTCACCATCATTTATAGTGCCGTCACTTAAGTGTTCCGATAAAATAAACAAGGCACAAGACCATCATCACGCCAGCTCATAATTATTATTTTTTTCGATATAGAAGTAACGTTATGGCCAAAATAACGCCTGTTCGTAAGGGACAATGTAGCCCAAAATGATAACTCGCTAAGCCTAGTGCAAGTGCTAGTGCAGTTGCCAGAGCAAACCATTAGTTGATTGGCAATCGATTTTCAACTTGAGGGTGGTAGCTAGCCAGAAGGGCATTAGAAAAAGCCCTACCACCATGCTATGGTTTCATCACGATGTTTTCCTCGTAGGGATTCGAACTCATTTCGATTGTTACCACACTATTACTTTTATATATATTGGCAATTACAAAAGGCCAGAATCCTAATAAATAGGTACCTAATTCTTCATCTTCCTATCTTGGGAACCGATCCTCTTTAATGAAGACCATTACTGCCATTATCGAGTGAAATATAGTGCCATGTGTTATGACGATTCAGTATCCTAACAAGATGGTGGCTCCCTTGTTAGAACTTTATAGGAAGATTTTGTGGGATCTCAGAATGAATGTTTTTAGCTCATATTTATAATCCACTCACTTATGCACAAAAACTAAACTATATCACGCAAAACGCCACCAATATTACATAATATAGGGTCAAAAACCTAAGTTAATGAATTAAAAATAAAAACCACAACATGTCACTTCAAGATCCCGCCAAATACTCAAATACCTAATTATTTAATGGAAACGGGATTCGAATGCCGACAGCTTCCCGTTCGACGGGCCAGGGCACGTGGTGGCTCATGCGTTCCCGCCACCGCACGGCGCCATGCATTTCGACGACGACGAGTACTGGGCGGATGACCCCGCTTCAGAAAACGAGGATATGACAGACTTCTTCGCAGTGGCGGTGCACGAGATAGGCCATGCGCTCGGTCTCTCTCACTCGAATGTGAAGGCCTCCGTTATGTACCCGTATTACCAAGTACCGGTCGAGAAGCTTCACGCAGACGATATATTGGGAATGCGGGAGTTGTATTGTGAGTACATTTTGTAATTAATTTAAATGACGCTCCGTGTCCATAATAACCAATAACGTTTTATAAATAGAAGCGTTATACTCTTACTAAAAGCAATTTGAAAACTGCGCAATATTTTTACCAGCGTGTTGTAACAAAAGGGATAGGAAATCACAGCATAAGGCGGAAACTCTGTTGTCAAAAAAGGATAAAAGTTTCGTTTCACTTACGCCGGCATCAATTTGAAAGTGAACTGAAAGCAATAGTCCCTCATTCACGAAGCTATGAAAAGAGCGTCAACGCCGTATTCACTTATAAAATAAAATTGATAATAACGCATCTTATTTGTGTAAAAATTCAGGAAAATTCCATCAAAGGCAAGGGCGTAGCTAAGGGGTTGCCGCTTGAAAATATTACGACGGTCAATAAGTAAAAGTGTATAAAATCATTATAAGACCTGTCTTAACGTATGAAAGAAGATTACACGTGACAGAGATGCTAATGTTAAGATGGATTTGTGGAGTAACTAGAATGGATAAGATCAGGAATGATTTTATTAGAAGAAGTCTTAAAATATCATCAGTCACTAGAGAAGTTGAGGGGTTATAGGCTGGCAGGTACGGCCATGTCACGAAGGAGGGATGAAAGTTATATAACTAAGAGAATGTTAAGTATGAAGGTGGATTGATATAGGAGTAGAGGAAGACCGAAGAAGGATTGTGTGAAGAATTATATGCGTATAAAAGGTGCGAATACTGAGATGATATTTGATAGAGCAGAGTGGAAGAAGAAAACATGTTCTGCCGACCCTACTTAAGTAGGATAAGTGCATGTTTTAGCATTTATGGGAGGTTCATAGAATTGTTTATTTATTTGCACCGTTAGCCTGGGCAGGTTTAAGAATCTTTAAGTGTTCGTTTCAATAGCCAATCGTATGATGCCAATTAAATTGATTTTCGTAGATATAAGTAAATTTCGAAAAAATCGTTGAAGCAATGATGGCTTAGTGGTAGCGTGTACGGACATGACTTCTAATCCTAATTCCGTGATGAAAACATAGCGTGATAGGTAGGGTTTTTTCCCTTCAAGTTGAAAATGAGTTGGCAAGCAGGCACCAATATGTGTTGTTCGCGCCACTTAATTAGCACTTCATTTCAATATCTACCAATCCGCTTCAACGGCTACCTGTCGGCTATATCAAGTGCACGTGCGCCCGGACAACGCTATACCGCAATACAATCTACTAAACCGTTCAAGGAACGCTCTGATGAATCTGAAGAACATCAACGAGGTGGTGTAGCGTATTCCCGGTCTGCACCGGTCAGGGAGCTACAGCTCAGTCAGTTTCTTTTATCAGCGACCATCCCACCGTTGTTGACGCGCTTGACTGTATAGCATAGTCCCGCGCTAACAGGTGTGTTCCGGCAGCTGCACTTGAGAGTCAGTCTTCCACTAAACTTAGCGTGTTACCATCTTGGGCCACATCATCACTTAAGATCAGGTGAGATTGTGGCTACAACGCTAAACCTATAACGATCTACTCAACTCGGATAATTGAAATTATTTATATTGCACATTTTTTTTCTACAAAGTAGGCCTTAATGCTAAAAGATATTAATCTTCAGCTAACCAGCAGTTGTGTGGAAAATACATAGCAGATAAAGCAATAAAAACCAATAAAATACATTTTTAAAATATAATTTCTAGCGAAGGACGAAGTGTCGGAGGACTCTTCAGAGAACACGGAGAGTTCGGTGATGCACTCGTCACTGGTGCCGCGGTTCACGAAAGCCGATAGTGAAGAATTCGAAGAGAACTACAAACCGGATCTGTGCATGACCAATTACGACACAATACAAGTCATACACGGCAAGATATTTGTCTTCGAAGAAGAGGTGAGTCAAAACTAGTGATGATATAGGGAGTAACTTAGGCTACTTTTATTTTAGAAAAAGTATTAGGGTTCCGCACAAATAAAAAAAAAGTGGTCATGGTGAATCGATTCGGGTGCTTAAATGGCAGATGCTGAGTAAACCATAAGATATATAGCAAAATAATGTACAACATAATTATAGACATTAAAAAGACTTAAAAAAAGTCCTGGAGAGTATATATCTATCTTCTAAGGAACACCCACAATAAGCATTTTTGTCTTCAAAATAGCCGGGAGCGGGTGAGCAAGATTCACGCGGGCATTCTGTAGTCCACGTGACCGAAGCCACGGGCACAGCTAGTATTCAATAATCATTTAATCGTAGTGGGTGTGGGTGCTACGAGATCGTAACGAGATGGAAGCTGGTTACCCGAAGCGCTTTCACGAAGTCTTCTCCGGCCTACCGGCTTCAGTCAACATCATAAAGACAATATACGAGAAACAAAACAGAAACGTTGTCATATTTAATGGTGAGTAGTTATTTGAAGATAATTATTGATACAAGTAATTTGTTATAGAAACACGTAACAACTGCTAATAAGTTCTAGACAACAAATGGCTAGACAATTTTTGACTTGTTTAATTAGTTTTATTATATAGGTACCACAAAGGTGGCAAACAAGTATGCAACCCGCCTGATAGTAAACGGGTATTGTAGCTTATGGACGCTTGTAATATCATAGGTATCATTAGCACATTGCCGAACTTCCCCGAGAAGCTCTGAGAACCCTACTCACCGCAGGAACATAGCACATGTACTCTATTTCTCTTTTCACAGGCACAAAATACTGGGAGTTCAGCCCTTCGTTTCGGCTGATCAAAAGAGGCAGCATACAAGAGTACTCGATACCGCCGGACGTGATAGAGTTGACAACAGTTTTCATATCGAATTACAACAACAAGACGTATTTGATCGAGGACGAAAGGTTTTGGAGGTACGACGAATCGACTGAGGTCATGGACGAGGGATACCCTAAAGATATGTCAGCGTGGAGACAAGTTCCGTACCCGGTGGACGCTGCTATCGTTTGGAAAGAAGGTAAAATATTTTATTTTGTTGGGTATACGTATCGCTAACAGAGTAGGTACGTGAATATTTCGTGCCGAACAAAAATCGCTTTAAAATCCTAATTAGAATCAAAAATTTGAAAGAAAATTCGTCTAACTGGGAGTCTTACTCGTGCACGCGACAGTCCACCACAGAAAACGTACAATTTTATTTATTTACTAACTGTGCCTGCGGCTTTGCTCACGTGGATTATATATACCCGTGCGAATCTTGCTCCCCCGCTCCCGGCTATTTTAAAGACAAAAATGCTTATTGTGGGTGTTCCTTCGAAGATAGACGTATACTCTCCCAAACTTTTTTGTAGGTCGTTTTAATGTCTACAAGTGTTTACTACATTAATTTGCTAATATCTCTTATGGTTTACTCAGCGCAAGCCATTTCAGAGCCCGGATTGATTCACCATGATCGGATAGACCAGTTTTTATTTGCGCGGAACCCTAATTATTTTTCTAAAATAAGAGTAGCTTAAGTTACTCCCTATTAATTCGGTTATCTATCAGTGAAAGTGCCGCCAAAATGGGTCCGACCGTTTCGGAGATTACCCGGAACAAACAGAGAGACAGAAAAAATGTTCAAAATGGGTTTTTTGTTATATGTATCGTATATAGTTTCATATGCATTCAGTAAAAAGCTGATATTTTGACATTACAAACATACTTAAATTTTATTAATTATTTTATAGAAGATATAGATTTGTAGCGCCGTGTCGCGTACTCGTGCTGCATAGATGCGACGAGGACGGACGCGGGGATAAGTATGACTTACATTTTAATTATCAAATTAAAAACAGCAAAGGAATCTGTTGGCCAATAACAAGTCATCACGTTTCAAAACCTGTGGGAGTTATAAGAATTGTGGACAAATATAATACTTGGCACAACTTTAACTTATTTTGATAATAACAATAACTAAAAACAAAGCACTTACTTATTTAAAAAATCAAGACAAGCACCTTCTAACCGAAACCACACTTGAGTGGAAAGAATTCATTTTATGTGGCCTACACATCTCATTGTGTATTATCTTGTGTATGGATTTTCAAAAATAAGATTTCTTTAATTCAGTCATCACGAAAAGCCGCAAGAAACTCGATTCGATATAAACTTGGAAAGTAAAACATTATCTAAAGAAACAGAGCGTTAAAGCCGTTACCGAGAAACGAAATACATTTACTAAAAGCTGTGCCCTACGGTTTCACCCGTTTTTGTAGTCTTCGCCTGACTGGCTACCACCATCAAGTTGAAGATCTGTCTCCAAAATTCCTGTAGCTACACTTAAAAGCTAATCCTTTCACTAGGCCTAGTGTATTTACCATCTTCGGTCAAATTGTCACTTAAGATCCAGTGAGATTGTAGCCAAACGCTAAACATATTTTTTTTTTTTTTAAAGTTGAATGAGGTACCTACACATGCAAAATCGGTAAATCATTAGTATTGTAAAATATATTGTATTGTTGTTTCCAGATACATTTTTCTTCCGTGGAGCGCGTTTCTGGAGGTTTGACAACACAATGATCCAATCACACCCGTATTACCCCCTACCCACCGCACAGATCTGGTTCAACTGTGACCCAACACCCGAAATGGACCAATACACCGTCAATGACGGACCATAACTCATGTTAAAACATTCTCCTTGTTACATAAAAACAAGGTATTAAAATCGCGTTACGTACTTATTATTTACGTGAATACCATTAATGAAATTGTTTTAATTTTTATTCAAACACTCCCGTTATCCATACTAATATTATAAATGCGAAAGTAACTCTGTCTGTCTGTTACGTTTTCACGCCTAAACCGCTGAACAAATTTTGATGTATTTTGGTATAGAGATAGATTAGACCTTGAGTAAAGATATAGGGTACTTTTTGTAGCGAAAATAAAAATTTAAGGGAAGAAAATAGAGGATGGAAGTTTGTAAGAACAAAATATGGGAACACCAAAGCGCATGCGCCGTAATTTCGGCTACCACGCCAACCGGTTTGTTAATTTATTAAGCGCATGTGCAGTAATTATGAAATGACATCGTTGTCAATGGCAACCGGTTTGTTGGTTTACTGACATTGTTATACTTAATAAGAAATGTATTGTATGTCTAATAATAACCTATGAAATGATAGTCCAATATTATTTTTAAGATTGGCTGAAGTGTTTTTAAACTCTTTAACTACGCAATACGGCATAATTACTGTTATATTTTATGATAGAAATATGACGTGCGGTGTCAATAGCGGCTCTCGGGAGTTTATATTTTCTAATCGATATACCTATTGTAAATTATCTGGATTTTTTGTTTTGCTACAAGTAAATTATTTCATTGTGTTATTCCACATATGGTGAAAATAAAACTTGGGTGAAAGTTTGTATGAAGAACCCGTCATTTCTCAAATTAGGGATATTCATATTTATGCTTTTGGTAAGAAATAAATAAACAGAATTAATTGATGAAAATTGTACACGGGAAATACACGCCATTCCTCGACTGATACGGAATATGAATTGTCAAGAATATGGGTAAAAATAAAATTACGGGATGTAAATAACTACTGCGTAACTATAAACTCGTGCGGAGCTGCAGGTACACCGCTAGTTTTCTCATGGTTGTCTAACACCCCCGAGTACACCCTAAGTACAGAGAAGGGTGGGGCATTTCACTGTCTAACCGCGTCATACATACACAGTAGCCTGATCAATGCCTCTTGTAGTTTGTAGGACTGTCCACGTTAAGTGTTAATCGATAGCAAAATTTTATTTTCTATACGTACAATTTTAGTTTTTTTCCATACTAGACATCGAAAATGAAGTTTGGAAGCTTGATAAAACAAAGTTGTTAGTGATGTATTGTTTAGTTAGTAATTTTGTATTTATAGAGGCCTTTCATTAGTAGATCTCTTTCTGCAGATGTGATAAAATTGATTTGCGTTTAAGAAAAATATTTATGTAGGCCATGAAACCTGCGACCTTCGCGTTATTAGCACGATAGCGATGTGTTTGTGAGTACTCGGTCGGAGTTCGCCCGAAAAGTAGAGTAAACGAAGTCATCCAATTCGGTTCATAAACACAGTGGCGTAGCTAGCATAGGTGGCACCCGGGGCGGATTTTATAGGTGTCACCCCAAAACTCAATCGAAACTGTTAAAATAAAAAAAGTTATAATCATTTACGTTTTATTAAAATACGAGTACCTATTACAAATATTTGAATATTATGTAAAACAAATTACTTTGTTAAAAATTAAAATTTCTTCCTTCTAGCTTTGACACAAGCGAACCCCGAAATCACGTCTTCAAAATTTATATTTTGTGTTGCTTCATGTTCTATCGTTAAAATACCAAGATTGTTTAATCTGGTTTCAGTCATTGTAGACAGCAAGTAATTTTTAATTAATTTTAATTTGCTGAAACTTCTCTCACATGAAGCAACTGATGCACATATTGTTATAAATAACTTTAGTGCGACCGTTAGATTCGGAAGAGATTCTGTAAAATCCCATTCCACAATAAATTTCTAAAAAGTCCAGTGTCACCCAATTAGAGACAGTAATATTAGCCGCTTTTAAATGTCTTCTCAATCTTGGTATTTCTAAAAGGAGTTCTATTTCTGATACTTCATCGTAAAGGTTAGTAAATTTTTTATATAGCAAATTTTAACTGTTAAGTGTTTGCCGAAAGCAAGGTCTTTGACTGCACAACCTCAAACAATGAAGCTTCGTCTTTAATGGACTTTACTCTTGTTTCGAGTTCAATATTAAATCTGTCAAGACATTCTAACATGTCCTTTTGAAGTTCCGCTCTAAGTGTAAGTCCAGCATCGGTGGGCGATGCTAACTCACCGGGCATGCGTTTCTTGCGACGAATTCGTCGTTCCATCGAAATGTTGTATTTTTCCGATTTTTGTACAGCAAAATCTATTGCTTCTTCTGCTAGATGCAACCGTTTCTCTCCAATGAATAGACGAAGTGCTTCTAGTTTTATGATTATTTCATCAACACATAAACCTTTACTTTGTAATTCAATCTGAGCATTGTTCACTTCCCTTAGCACATCATTCCAAAAGAAAAGAAAACAAAGAAATGAGAAATTGCACACAGCAGGCATAAGGTTTTGTGCAGCACCTCTAGTTTCTAAATTCACGTCTTGGTCACATAGTTCCTCAATTGCAGATATTATCCCATCAAAATTTTCAGCCAATACTTTTACTGCACCATAATGAGCACTCCAGCGCGTTGTCGAAAGTCTTTTAACAGATGCTTTGCTGTGATTGAGGAGCACTTCCCAACGGCTTGTGGAAGTTGAAAAAAAGTGAAATATTGTTTCCACTGCTCCGAAAAATGTAACACAAGTCACATTTTGTGCGAACGAATGTTGGCCGCATAAATTAATTGAATGATCTATACAACCAATAAAAATTGCTTTATTATTATTTTCTTTTATAATAGCTTGCACTCCTCCGTGTATACCACTCATAATTGCAGCATTATTTATAACCTTGAGAACGACACATCATAATATCTAAGCCATCGTTTTCAAGCTTCTTTAGTATTTCAGCGCTTAAATCAGCTGCTTTTTTCCATGTAAATACTTCTTTGACTTCTACTTTTCTATTATTAATTTTTACATAACGAATCATTCAGACATTTGATCGACATGTGAAACGTCAGGTGTGCTATCAAACATGATTCCGAAATATTTGGCCGATTTAATTTCGTTGACAAGCTGACATTTTACATGATTAGGTAAAACATTTATGAACTCATTTTGTATTTCTGGCGATAAATATGTTACTTTAGGTGATTTTTCCTGCTTCAAATATAGTATATGTTCTTTGAGTACTGCATTATACTTTGACAGCAGTTTAACTAGTTCTAAGAAATTACGTTTATTAGACGACCCTTGGGTTTCATCATGTCCACGAAATGCTAGGTTTTGTTTAGCCAAGAACAATGTTATATCTAATAATCTAGATAAAAGATTTTTCCACATCTGTTTTTCCGTATTCATTAATTGCAAGGTTGCATCATCTATAGTGGTGTGAGATTTTCATCTCATTTCCAAAGTTTTCCACTTTTCGAAATCTTCTAAATGTTCACATGAAGTTTCATGGTCCAATAGTTTCCACCACTTCTGAAATCCAGTTGTAAATGTTGTTTGTATGTTACTGACAGCAAATAAACGACAGCAAAAACAGTACAGGTTATTTGATATAGGAGAAAATACCACCCATGATCGTAGAATTTTTCACCACTAGGCATCTGTTTATAAAACCATTCCTGTGAAAGATGACGAGAATCACCTTTAATCTTTGAACCATGACGAGATACAGTAGGAAACGGTCCTTCTTTGTTCTGGAAATGTTCACTGCCCTTTTTTATTATGTCAATGCGAACATTATCAGGTACCGGTAAACTTCAATGTGAAACATCTCTCAAGTGTTGAACTGATTCTTCGAAGCTAATGCTATCTCCGAAAGTAGCATTAACGGCGTCATTTTCATTATTTATTTTGATTCCGTCAAGGTCCTGGGTCGCCTTCATTGATTCTGTATTCTGTGTCTCTAAGATGTGAATCATAACTTTCGTCAGCAGGAGACTCGGGTACTTTACTTGAACTTTGGCCGCTATCTGCTTTTGTGAACTAATTGAAAAGAGAACCGGATATGTTCTGAATTTCATCCATTTTAGCCTTTTTGGCTTTTCTCTGTTGAACTCGTTTTCTCTTTTCGAAGTATGAATTCCCCAAGGAATATTTCGATCTGGGTATTCTAAAAATTTTTTTTAGTTAGTAAGTGATACGTTGATTTTATAAACTAATTATAACAGTAAATAAACACCTACACGTTACGTAACTAGCTTTGTGAAATATATTTTTATATAAATTAACAATTCTGCGTCTGGGTGTAAATATGTATTTAAGTATTATTAGAAAAATACTAGTTAAATACTCCACCGTTGATTGTGATATCCGTGCCACGAGTGCTCGAGCTACTCATCTCGGAGCCAAATCAACGTACCTACGCGAAGTTGTATGATATGATTATGATTACTTTCAATCAAAAATCTAAACTTAATATATTCCGTTTTTGTAAACAAATCCCACTGCTATTAGATCGGGAAATAATAAGTAAGTAAATAATAAATAAGTATATTATTTACAATTAAACATTATTACCTAAAGTAATATCGTAAAACGTGTAGAAATATAAATGAAATCTTTTTACGCCAGCAAAGCCTTTAAAACCTATTTTCATAAATAAATATCTTTAGTAGATAGTAATACTTGCCCAGGCTAAACAAAAAAATATTACTGCAATCCGTCTAAAATACCTTCTGTAGGTACCTATTTATCATTTAGGATGGCTCAATAATATAGTTTTAAAATACACAGTAATTAAAAGAGAATAAAATATTTGAAGGGTTTTTCAAAATAATCTAAGATACTGCTATTAAATCTAAATGAATTAAAAATTGTAAGTATTACCTGTAATAACAATTGTTTATTTTCTTCAAGAATCGACTATATTAAATCGGTTTTTATACAAAAAATGTTGTTTATAATATCTAATAATTAACAAACACTTTACACTAGACGTTCACACGTTCACGTAAGAGAATATTGAAATGAATACGGTCGGAAACAAAAGAAATGGCCCAATCCACATCCCCTGACTAGCGTTGGTTATGCGCGAACAGGGTATTAAATTTTGGGGGAATCGCAGATCGATTGACAGTGTGCACATTGTTTTTTTTTTTCTAAATATCAATTTATTATGCTCGTGGTACGATATCATAGTTACCTAGATAATTTTATTAGTGGCGGTTATGCTCTCTGCCATAGATTTACGATTTTTTATAAGTAGAAAGAACTACAACTGATGGTCATAGACGGGCTCGGGTGTCACCAGGGGCGCCCCCCCTCCCCCCTTGACTACGTCACTGCATAAACAATAGATGTTCAGACGTAACTTCTCTATGTATAAACTGCTTTAGATGATTATTTTTTCGCTGGGAAGGAGATGCCTCAAGGGTGATCCCATTTTAATTTTATTGGCATTGGGCTTTCGACTTCGAAGATACACCACGAAACTCCTCAAAATCATAGAAGTTAGTTTTCTTTTTTGTTTTTTTTTTTTTAAGTTATCCATCATTCTTAGCTTATATCAGCGTTTTAACCATGAAAACCATCACTCAACACGAAAAAAACACCCTACTTTCTCCTTTTGATCCTCGATAATTATTTTACCCTTTTTTTTTATTTAACTTATAACAGACAAGCGACGATTTCAACTTACCATAATACTAAATTGAGAAATAAAACAAAACAAATATAATTAAAAATATATCACTTTATGAAAACATTTAAAATTACATAATAATAATAACATAAAAGTGTTGCTAGCTATTAAAATATTATAAACTGGTTCCTAGTTACTGCGATACGGTATCGGAATTGTGCAGTGCGTCCGTTAAGAATTCCATTCAACTATATACATTATTTAATACTGACACTAAATTATATTAAACTATATTAGAATAATAATTTTGAGACAACAATTTTTTACATTTACATTTTGTACTATAGATCATAGCATTGCAAGAGCACTTACGCATCTTTCATACCCTATGGTTACATACAGGCTTAAAAAAAAGTATAATTTAAAAGGAAAAAAAAACATCTATAAATCATAAAATATCGAATTGCTAGAGGTTGGAAATGAAAGAAGACACAAGATTGAGACGCGTGTAAGAAAATCCAACTCTTTACAACTGGTATCGGTTATGTTATATTAGTTGAAAACATAACTAGCTATAAGCAGAAAATTTCAATTCAAAAACCCACTAAAATGGCGCTAGCCTAGCCAGAGGGATTGATACTTTTTCGTGGTTTTATAATTTTTAATGAAAAATTTGTCCAAGGGGCGAAAAATAAAAAAAAATCTTTTGGCGCTATCTTTAAAATGTATATACTTGCCACCCCAATTTGACGCTTTTCGATGGACACTTTTTCATACGTAGAGACGGAAATCCTGGTCGTAGATTACTATTTGTTACAAACAACATAACTGTCAAACCGCCATCTTGTTTCGCATGAAACCATTAGTATAAACTGTACGGTCGGAAAGGCAATGAATTTATTAAATACAAAGAGACTTATATTTTTATTAAAGTAATAAAAATAAGACTCTATTTTATTAAAAAAATCATTGACATAGAGATATAAATTTTCAAAATTTATAACCTACCGAAAGGCCATAATTTGCCATACTGTTGATTAGCTGGCTGGAAATCAAAATCGCATATTGCCTTAACAAAAAATTTTATTTAACGTAGGCACTGACTTTTTTAAATTATTTTTTTCGCGGCAGTACAATTTTGACAATTACTGAATTAATTTGGCGCAGGCGCTAATCTTCTTTGAAACGCATAGTAATGATTGGTTGTATGTAATATTTATGTTAATATTAAATTTCCTGGAATATGACGTCATCACATTTTAGTGAACCGGTTAAAATAGAACATATTTATTATTGGCTAAAAGGACGTTGATATTATTATCTTGTAATAGTTTGGAAAATCTTTTTTTTTCGACCGGACTTTTTTTCCTATCCAAAAATAGAGCCGCTGATGGCTTTTACAGCTTTACCGGGCTTGGGGACGAGCGCTTAAGGCACTCAGCCGCGAAAGCGTGCGCAACATGCGCGCAAGGGTGCCAAAGTGGCCGGACCTCGCCTTGGGCTGTTGCCGCGATCTAACTAAAGGAAAATCTATGTAGCTTTGTTCTCTATACTATATATTTAACACAAACAAAATGACTTAAGTGTTAGGTTATAAAAGTAATTGATTGAAAATTTTATCAATATTAATATTATTTAGATTTTTATTTAATACGCATATAGTGTTTATTGAAACTACTCACCCGAATTCATGCAAAAATCCATGTACGACACCACCCAATTTATACAATGAATATTAACTAAAGATAACACACGCTAAAGTCTTCTGACTTGAATAAAAAAAAAATTATCAAGTAAATAATTCGGGAATTTTTTTTTTCTTTGTAACAACAATTTACAACTTGTTTTCTTCAATCTATATGATAACGTGATTAACGAGCACTCGGTGAGTTTGCTATTAAAAAGGAGAAAGGAGTGGGGTGTTATGAATGAAATATTCCCGAAAACTTGAAAAAAATTGGCAACTTTTACAATATATATTCACAGCATTTTCGGGAAGTTTGGATACTGCCTGGTAAATTTAATCATCTCTAGTGATGGACTGGGGAAGGAAAGTGTAGCAGGATAGTGATCAGCTTGATTAGCTGCAACATGAAGCCGGGTTGGGGTCCTTGCCGGACCGCTTCGTGATGTTCAGCCGGGTGAACTCCTCGGCGACGGTCGGGTGGATTCCCACAGTGTTTATCAGTTGTTCCATCGTGATACCACACCTGGATGAATATCACACATTTTTTATAAAGTGATTTTTTTTTCGTGGCGATATGGCCTTAGATTGTAGCAAACTGAGCCAAGTGTAAGACTGACTCTCAAGTGCAGCTGCTGGAACACACCTATTGGTGTTTGGTGACAGATTTACAACTTGAGGGTACCTACCACCACCATGCCATGGTTTCATCATGATGTTTTCCTTCACCAAAAGCTCAGGCTAATTGTAGGAATTCGAACTCATGTCGATCGATGCGGAATCCGTACACGCTAACAACTGAGCCATCATTACTTATATTATACTTTTGGGCGTTACCTGAGTAAAATCCAAAGTTCGAATTACAATGTAACGTTTTGCGATGTTTATGTTATTTCTGATGCAAGAAGGATAGAAAATAGATAAATGGACAAAGCGAGAAAACGAAAAAACTATGCTATAAGACAAGTATTGTGTTGGTGATTGTTAAGTCATTCCCTCGTCTATACCGCGATCTTCTTATACCCACGGACTGAATTGACAATTACTCTAATGTCAAACTTGTTAATAATGTTGCCAATTTATTATTGTAGTGTTGTGCTACCGTATATATTTCACGTTACAATTATTTGAATCGTATGATTTCAAAAACTGAATTATGGATTTTTCTTTATTAATTTAAATACAGTGTAAACTCTTTATAACGAAACTCAAGGGACTGAGCATTTTTTGTCGTTATAGAGAGTTATCGTTATATGGAGTGACCAAAAAAACAACCAAATTAACAAGAATTTTTAATATGTATGTCTTAGATAATAAATGCTTATAAATTATTGTTTACACATATAATCTGATAACTTTGTCTGACGTTTTTTGCTATGCCAGTACTTGTTTCGTATTATTTTATGTATTCTATTCATATCTAGATATATGGTGAAATCGTCTTCCTACACATTTCTTCGTAATAGAGAATGGCGTATCGCTATAAAGAGTGTTTCAATATGTGGGTTTTAACGCAAACCAATCAACTTGAGCTCACTTCAACGTTATAGGGAGTTTATCGTTATAAAGGATAACGTTATAAAGAGTTTACACTGTATTTTGTTTTATTGAACATACCCGATTATTTACTATTATAATTACATAAACTGCAAAATAAAAAAAAAGTGTGCGTCTCGAGACGCTCGACAGAAGTGATAACTTATACTAATCAACAAGAAAACAAAAAACCAAACGAAAGAAAGAAAGGAAAGCCGGCGAAGATTTGAGCCCAGGACTTCGGCCATAGCAGTCACGCTTATGACCGCTAGGCTACGAGCGTTCTGTTAGGATTGAGTGAAACTATGCTACTATTAATGGCGCCGTAACGCGTTACGTTACAAAGCGGTTCACCCTCCCATAAGAAGTTATCACTTCAAAAACGCATTAGTTGCCCCACGAGAAATGCGAATTTGTCCTCTTTATTCGGTCTTCATATAACAATCTTAAAAAAAAACTTATCAATTTAATTATTTTAAAAACACGATAAACTAGTAACACATGAAATGTCATTTCACTCTGTGGGAATAAAAAACGCACTATACACAAAACTTATATAGTGTCGCATATACCTTGCTGACTAACAAACGTAGATACGTGAATATAGGTAATATCATAATGCTTTTTATTACAATTTTAACACGAATAAAAAACGTGGGTAGAAGCAGTGGGCGATTATGAGATATATTACGCAATCATTCAATTATGAAGATGTCTCGAGATATCTCGATTATAACCATTAGTAATTACTAATTTGATAGGATCAGGGACTAACTTCAAACTTGTTGGTAGACTGGAGGACCATTTTGTACAAATACAAGTTCTTATAAAACTTTTTTGATTTAGGTTTTAACGATCGATCGATTTAGTACTTTAAAAAACTCACTTGACGGCAGCGGCGAAACCTTGGATGACTTCACCAGCGACCGGGCCCACGAAGTGCAGACCGAGGATCTTCTGAGGCGCCTCGAGGAGCGCTATCGCTTTCAGGTAGCAGTTCCTGATGTTGCGCTGGGGTATGAAGAACTCGGTCGGCTTGTAGAATGCATGGTACACCTCTATGTTCTCGGGACCGTATCTGTGGAGCGTTTACAATGTTCGTTATTATTTATTGACTAACTTAACCCGCGGCACCCCTTGTGTGGATTACAAAATGCCTTCGGTATTGTGGTGACCCTGCTTCCACTAACCAGTTAATGTAAAGAAAAAAATGTTTATTCTTTTATTTGCACGGAACCCCAATAAAAGTAGCCAAGTTACTCCTTATGACATCAGCTATCTGCCGGTGAGAGTTTCCTCAAAATCGGTCCAACCGTATCTTAAATTAGTCGGAACTCGGATTAAAAAGGTCAAATGGCCATTTTGAAATGGGCCAAGTCCGAAAGGACCTTGCTATCAAAGGGGATGATAAATGTACCTGATATTTTTCACTAAAACAACTCAATTTCAAATATAAAATGTTTATATAGTGAGTAAAAAAGAAAATTGAAAAAAATGTGGACCCTGGTCCAGTTATTAACTACCAGCCGACTCGCGCTAACTTCGTCTGCGTCACATAACAGAGAGATATAGAGAAAGTGGATCGTATAAAACAATTCTAAAGGAGCTGAAACTTTATATTGCTGCCGAGATATTTCAAAACTGTGATATATCCCAAGATATTTATTGAAATCGATTGATGTAATGGACAATATTGATCAAAATTATATCCTTGTAATTAATAACGTATTTATTTCGATAAGGATTCATAAAAACACCTTCGTAAATAATGCATTATTTTAGGACATTTACTACAATAAAAAAGGTTATATTGAGTCAACCTTAAAAGATAGGCATATACTATCGAGCACTTTTGTTTAGAACTTTTTAAGAGAAACAATTCCGTGACACATGATCGTTGCGTAACTTTAACCATTTACGCAGCGCACGCAATGGAAGCTTTCAAAACGAATAAATTTTTATTTGATGCTCCGCTCCTATTGATCATAGCGTGATGTTATATAGCCTATAGCCTTCCTAGATAAATGGACTATCCAATATTAAGATAATTTTTCCATTCGAAGCAGTAGTTCCTGAGATTAGCTCGAATTATCAGAAAGTGCAAGACAACGTCTGCGTGGTAAGAAGTAAACGGAGAAGAACTGACCTCGCGACGGCGACTTCTTCACTGAGTCCGACGCAGCCGTACTCGAGTGGCGTGAAGACCGTAGTGGCGACGTTATCATAGTCCATCTGCTGGTGTCCGCCCGCGAACATCCTGCGTGCGAGGAGCCTGCCCGCGTGTATCGCGACCGGCGTGAGCTCCGGCTTGCCTTCCAGTACGTCTCCCACCGCGTATATATGCGGCACGTTCGTCTGTTCGGTAGCCGTTATTATCTTCCCGCTCTCCGATATGCACTACAAATATAACAGAAACAAATACCTCTTAACAATTCACTTTTATTTTTTACTACAATACGTTTTTATTTATACAGTAGCTGTGACCGTGGCTTCGCTCACGTGGACTACAGAATGTTTATTAATGCTTATTGTGGGTGTTTCTTAGAATATAGACGTATACTCTCCCTGACTTTTTGTAGATCTTTTTAATGTTTACAATTATGTAGTACATTAATTTGATATATCTCTTATGATTTACTCAGCGTAAGACATTTAAGCGCCCGAATTGATTTACCATGCCTATGAACCCTAATTCTTTTTCTAAAATAAAGTAGCCTAAGTTACTCCCTATATCATCAGATATCTATCAGAGAAAGTGCCGCCAAAATTGGTCCCACCGTTTCGGTGACTACCCGAAACAAATAGAGAGACAGAAAAAATTTGCAAAATGGGTTTGCATTTAGTAAAAATCTGTTATTTTGACATTACACACATACGGCTCGATTCCGTATCCTATGGACAATTGTAATAATATAGATGTTATTCGTTGCCGACCTTGAACGTAATTATATGTTTAAATATTTTGAACGTAAAGTATACGGTAGCACAACACTACAAAAATAATATAATATATAGACATTGTAGCAGTTTTAAGCTAAGATTAGGTATAATTATGTTATTCGCTTACGTTGACTCCGGCCGCTTCCAAGTTGAGTGCCTTCGTGAGGGCGAAACGACCGGTCGCCATTAGTACTGTATCGAACACACCTTCGTCTCTGAAATTATCAAAAATCTTCGTTTATTAATTAAAATAGATGGCCTAACATTTATAATTTTAAAAAAACACCGACTTCATTGGGTAATATTGCACAAACTGATTTATTGAGTGACCTGTGCCTTCCTGCGCAAAAAGGCATTTGATCAATAATAAGGAATTTTAAAAGAATAGGAAAAATCACGTTACCAGTCCTAGAAGCATTACTGTTAATAACAATATTGATACAAACTCTATAAAAATGTTCATGGTTTCAAACATCAAAGAAATATCTGGAAATATCTAGAATTCCCTACAGACATAAAGTATAAATTAAATATAATAAAGTACCACGATAGGGCGGGACACGCACACATTGAAACCTAATGGGTCGAGTTACATAACGAATTCAAAAAAATTCTCATTAGAAATGACTATCCTTTTAAAAATTATCTGTATGTCGAGATCGCTCTACATATTTCGATCCCTCGCTTTTATTCAATTATATAAATAAGTGAACCACATCAGTCAGAGAACATTTCTGTTTTAGACATCCAAACGAATACAAAAAGCGTCATAAATCGCTACAATCAGAATTCAATCACAGAGTTTTCTGACGTACAGACGCGGCTGCGTAGTGTTGGTTCCGCCGCAGCTTTTGTATTTTGGTAACTTGAGGAGTAAAAAAAACGAACATTCGCGAAAATATTTGTTACAATCACAAAATGAACCCATATTATATGTATTTTCCTTAAGAAATAAACTATCGATAATTGAATCATTTATACGATAGAGAAAATGAACGTTCATTAATTGATAGTTAATTGATATTTTCTCATCACAAACGGTATTTTCATTACCCACGGATATAAATATATAATTATAACAAAAATGCGTTACTCACTGTTCCTTTGTCTCCGTGTTCATCCATCTGGCTTTCAATTGTCCCGATTCTAGTTTCTCTACAGACAGCGGAACGCACTTGTGGTGGAACTTGATACCCTTGTGCTCCATCTCGTTGGTGATCATCGTAGCCATTTGCTGGTCGAAACCACGCAGCGGCACCGACCTGACCAGCACCGTGGCCGGGTAGCCGAACGCTTGGAGAAATCCGGCACACTCTAAACCGATATCTGATTTCTTTCGATTCAGGAAGCTATTATTGGATCATTATTGAATAAATGGCGTCACTGTGGTCTTAAAGATAATATTTAATTTTTGTGTTAAATATAATGTAAAATAAATCATTAAAAAGGAAACAAAAACACTTGACTTAAAAAGAAATTGATCTATTTTTACTTTTTATTTGATTCCCAGACGTTGTATTTAAATATTATATAGCCTATGTCACTTCCACAACTAAGACGAATCTAATGACACCTCGTATGCTAAAATCCATCAAGCCGTTTGAGCTACAGAGTGTGCCAAAGAAATAAACATACACACATATGCTTTAAAAACACAACCCTCCTTTTTCGCAGCCGAGAATAAAATTACTTTGCAGGGCAACATTTTATTCAATTAACCGCATAGAAACCCTATAACTTTGTATTTTTCTGGGTTTTGTTGGGTGGTGACAAACCCTTATTAAATCCGACTGGATTGCGATCATAATACACCACGTGATACCCACCATAGTGGAACTCTTAAGCGTGTTGCGTTCCAGCACAAGCGGGGCGGTAAGGATCTATAACCCGACAGTGACTATCCTTTGATTTGTCTCGTTTCCAGATCGGCCAGTGTGTATTTAGCTTCCGAGCGACTTGCACGACCACTTTCGATCAGGCAGTGTTGTGAACCCATATAAAACTAAATACATCATAGTATTACAACAAGAACATTACTCAAGGCGTGCAGATTTCTTCACGATGTTTTCCTTCACCGTTTGTCGATGGTGTAACGAATTCAATTAGAGCCCCAATATATTCGTTGATACATTTTAATGCCACACCTAACTGAACTAATCATTAAATACACTAGGTAAAATCGATTAAAACGATATGATGTAATCAATTCAAAGGATATCAGTATTATAAAAAAGACATATACAACGACCATGAATCAATGATAATTGAAATTCAAACTAATTGTTTCATTTCAATGCATTAACAAATGAATTGTTTAGTTTTTTTTTGTCTGTTTTAAGTAAGATTGTTTTAGAGACGTACAAAAATGCAAATGGTTTTTATATTATTGCATTTTTTCCCTGTATCGTCATTTGGCCATAGAGTTGTCAGAGACAGAGCCAATTAAATGTAATATTCTTGAGCCCAATTAAATAACTATACCTACAGATACGCATATCAAGACCATCATGTTAAACACAATTTTTTTTAATAAATATTAAATATAGTAATGTTATTTGGAGCCAAACTTTGTTATTTAGTTGTTTTACTTTAATATCTTAAATTTAATAACTACTTAATTATTGAAAATTATTATTTAAAGTAAATAGTTGTAGATTATAAATATTATTAAACCGTATGTAATATGTAATATACGTAACATAGCTGTATTGAGTGCATTTGTTTTTCGCAAACAAACTGTTTTAGAGAATAATATATTATATTTTTTGTAAATTAAAAAACAAATCACATTATGTAATATCTTAGTGTTAAATTTTGAATAGGAAGCGACTACAGGCGGGGCGGGGGGGCGGGGCGTACGCTTTTCTGTCACCTTAGTTTTATTATAAAAGGTATAATTTTTGTTTTGAAAAAGGATACATCCAGCACCAATAACGAGAGTCTTGCCAGGCGGGTGACCCAAACTAAAGATATCGTCACTGCTTATACAGTACTCCAGTGCTCCAGGTATCTCTGGGTAATGCGGTCTACCGCCCACGGCGATCACAACATTCTTAGCTGTGAACTCCTTCTTGGAACCGTTCTTCAACGTGGCCACTATCGTGTGCGGGTCTTTGAACTCTCCAAGACCGTTCACGTATTCGATCGCCTTCTCTCTCAAGTCGACTCGAGTGACCCAGTTGACGGACTTGATATGATTCTGGACGGCCTCCGTGAGAGCTGACCAGTCGATCTTGACCTCTTCGTGCGATGGCACTTGCCAACCGTAAGCGACGGCTTCCTGGAATCATTCATACAACTTTCCATTTACAAACGTCAAAATTACTACAGGTTCATTAAACATCCCTGTCACCAAGATGAATCAGTCAAATAGTCATACGTCATTATTATTATTAAATAGGTATTCGTACTCATACACTATCAAACAATATTGATATTCAATTGTCATGTTATTACTGAGTCATGTATATACAGCGAAGGATTATTTTCAAATAGTATTATCATTCGCCTAATTACCTACCTTGATTTCCGGTCAAGCAATATATTTAAAAAAATACTATTGGGAATCCTTCACTTTTTTCTATTTTATAAACCATTCTATGAAACTGCAGTTGCACTGTGCTTATTTCTGAGAACATTCAAACAAATAGCAAACCCACTGTAACTGTTTTTCAGACATTTCTATCAGATTTCACCTGCACCGTAAGTTTTTTTAAACACATAAAAACTACAATTTAATTGTAAAATAATTTTGTATATTAAGAGATGGAACGGCCAACAGTTCACGGCGTCCTGAGGGACATTTGGGACATATGTACTTCAATCGACAATGATACAATTCCTATTTTTAATAAATATATTTATCTAATTAACAATAGGTTAACTTGGATTATCCTAGATTTAATTTACAATAATTCTAAAGCGACGTTAGATAACAATAGTATAGGCTATCTTGTCGTATCACAGATAAAGAAGTAAAAAACCTTCTTTTGAAGATAATTTAAAGATAAAAAGAGTTTGTATACTTTTGTAATGTTCAAACGGGTTAACAAGACCATTTATTTCAAATATAGTCTAACTATCTATCTAGTAGTGTTTGCGTCATGCGCTGCGCACAACGGCAAACTTTTATCATTTTACTAGCTGACTTAAACTGAAACGAACCATATGAGCACCATTAGCCCCACTCCCCCCTCTCTAAATGAAAATTCACGCGCGGTACTTGATCATTATCTTGCTGCGAAGTTATTTTAAAATTATGATATCTCCTAAAACATTAATTGAAATCAAATTATGTAAAGGACAATTGTGTTCAAAATTAAATACTTGTGATGAATAACATATTTATTTCGTTAAGGATTAATACCGTGTTTATAAAAACACCTTCGCAAATAATTCATTATTTTAGAAGTAAATAATTAAATTATATTTATACTACCTACGTACGACTTATAAACACAGAATATATACATTTACCATGAATGTATACAAATGTATTTTATACATTCATGACATTCACTGTGAGTTTCGTAAAGTTTCCTTCCATCTTTATTTCATCATGTGTTTCTGAATACATTTATTACTGTTAGACAGCTATCTATTAAAAAAGTAGTTCAATAAGCAGTCACTAGATGGAAGGAAACTTTACGAAACTCACAGTGAATGTCATGAATGTATAAAATACATTTGTATACATTCATGGTAAATGTATATATTCTGTGTTTATAAGTCGTACGTAGGTAGTATAAATAATAATTTAATTATTTACTTCTAAAAATAATGAATTATTTATTTATTATTAGAAATACAATACATTGTTTATTAAGTATAACAATGTCGATAAATCAACAAACCAGTTGCGGTTGACAATGCTGTCATTACATAATTACTGCAAATGCGCATAATACATCAACAAACCGGGTGTCGTGGAAGTTGATGTCATTTCACCATAACCGCGCATGCGTGTTGGTGTTCCCACATTTCCCTCTTACATATTTTCATTTCCTATTTTCTACCCTTAAAGTTTTATTTTCACTACAAAAAGTACTCTATTTCCTTTCCCAAGGTCCAATCTATGTCTATACCAAAATTCATTAAAATTGGTTCAGCGGTTTGAGCGTAAAAACGTAATAGACAAACAGATACAGTTACTTTCGCATTTATAATATTAGTATGGATGTTCTAGTTTCCACCATTTCAAATTTCGGACACTACGTCCCTATGAGGCCGTGTCCTAAAAGTGCATAACCTCTTAATATTGGAAACCTTCAAATGAGGTACTAATATAGTATACGGTGGACTTTCGAGATATTCCAATTTTAAAGAGTATTTGATTGTTTTTAAGTGAGTTCAACCTTTTTGAATAAAATCGGATTGTGTTTTCAAACATATTGTGTCAAAATAAAATTTAATTTGGAGTTTTTGGCGGGATCTTGAAGTGACATGTTGTGGTTGTTATTTTTAATTCATTTACTTAGGTTTTTGACCCTATATTATGTAATATTTGTGGCGTTTTGCGTGATATAGTTTGGTTTTTGTGCATAAGTGAAGTGGATTATAAATATAAGCTGAAAGCATTCATTCCGAGATCACACAAAAATTCCCTAGAAAGTTCTAACAAGGGAGCCACCATCTTGTTAGGATACTAAATCGTCAAAACACTTGACAATATAATTCACTCGATAATGGCAGTAATGGTCTTCATTAAAGAGGACAAGTTGCCAAGTTAGGAAGAAGAAGAAGAAGAAAATGTAATTTAAATAAAAAGCACTAAGGAGTATTGATATCAACTTCGAAGCAAATCACCGCCAAAATAATTATCTACCCCTTTTTATCCCCGTTAGGGGATGAATCTCAATAAAATACGAAACACCTTCCATCGATTCGATTTAAAAAGTTTTATGCAAAATTTGAAGTATATTGGACCAATGAATAACGTTGCCCCATACAAACTTTGCCCCCCCTTTTCACCTCCTTAGGGGTACAATTTCGGAAAATCCTTTCTTATCGAATGCCTACGTCATACAAAGAGCACACCCTCCAAGTTTTAGGTCTCTACGATCAGAGGTTTAGGCCGTGCGTTGATCCGTCAGTCAGTCAGGACAAAGCATTTTATATGTATAGATTTATATATATAGATAATAAAAGAAATGACTAAATGTAGAGAAAATACAAAAAAAAGCTCCACATATTTTACATTTCTGGTGTAACCGCCCCCAAAATTGCTAATTGCCGCCCCCCCGGTGTCACTGATGCTAGCTACGCCTACGCCCCTGGTTCACACATCCTGTTCGATTAGTGACAATTCTTTCAAATCTCAATGACTCAGGTTCCCGAGATTTAATATTTTGAAATCGAATCGAGAATCACCTGGGATTGCAATAAGGGATTCTAATATACTTTAAAAGATTCGTAATACATAATTAAAGATTATATTATTCAAAAGTTTCTTCTGGGATTTATTAGAACAAAGCAAAATTAAAAATATAATATTCAATTTAGGTCATACAAAGACACTTAAGAATTTCAATACACTATTACCAACAGTAAACTAGGTGGCGCCCTCTCGGGGAACGATTACACTTTAGACTAGTTTTGCATTCTCTTGGCATTTTCAGCCTTTAAACGTATTTTGGAAGAAAAAGACGTGAGATTTCTGAGTCGGTTTCAGTTTTCGATCGACAAAAATGGATTTAGGTCTTAACGTTAACATATTCTTAGTTGCTTACAGACCATGTATCTATTATCTATACAAATAATAAAATTAAAATGTATGTTTGTAATGTTAATATCTTTTTACTAAATGCATATCAAATTATATACGATACCTATATGAAAACACCAATTTTTAATTATTTTGCTTGTCTGTCTGTCCGTTTGTTCCGGGTAATCTCCGAAACGGCTGGACCGATTTTGACGGAACTCTAATTGGCAGATAACTGATGTTATAAAGAGTAACATAGGCTACATTTATTTTAGAAAAAGAATTAGGATTCCGTACAAATAAAAAAAAACTGGTCACGTTGAATCAATTCGGGCGCTCAAATAGCTTACGCTGAGTAAATTAATAATAATTATAAGAGAATTAAAAGAACTACAAAAAATTCAGCGAGAGCATATGTCTATCTTTAAGGATCACCTATAATAAGCATATAACCGGGAGTGGGAGTAGAACGATTCGGGCTAACGTAGTCCACGCGAACGAAGACGCGTGTTTATAAAATTACAACTAAGAATCGTAGACCTTTTATTATACGTGCATTTTGAACATACATATTTTATGTAGTAGTTATTTGTCTTAATTAAAGGCTTTTAGTATTATTTGGTATCCAAACTGTTTACAAGTTAACCGGTTTTTAAAACTTCGAACCTATCGAGGTTTCGATAAAGTAATTTAGTACAAGGAACCGTTCGCCTCGTCACGAGTCCACCAAGGTCGTGTTGTACGAACGATGTTTTTACAATTCACCGCTAGTCGAATACATACTACTGAACCAACAGAAATGACTCAGCAATTACTTACTTTCGATCGATACTGAATTACTGACACAGTACTTATTCAAATTATAAAGTTAGCTCGATTAGTGTATAAGCAGTGATGGCTCAGTTGTTAGCGTGTACGCATTCCGTGTCGATCGACCTGAGTTCGGATCCCTGCAATGAGCTTGAGCTCTCGGTGAAGGAAAACATCAGCATGCTGTCGCTAAGAACCAATAGATGTGTTCCGGCAGCTGCACTTGAGAGCCAGGTTTCCACTACGATTAGCGTGCTACCATCTTGGGCCACATCGTCACTTAGGATCAGATAAGATTGTGGCCACAATGCTAAAACTATAACGATAAAAAAGCAGAAATGATTCGGCAATTGTTCATCTACGACAGGGGTCTCCCAGCTACAGCCCGCGAGCACCACCAATTCAGCCCTCGACAACGGCTAACGTTGCCTGCCCACTGAAGCGGATCGGAGTTGTGCAAATTTCGACCAATAGAATTGCCTCTCCAGATTTTTATGAAATTCTATTGGTCGAAATTTGTACAACTCGGCTCCGCTTCAGTGGGCAGGCAACCTAATACGACTACGGACTACTACGGAATGGTATACAAGCATACCTCACTCGGGGGCTAGACCCGAAATCAAAATCAAAATTTAAAAAATCTATACAATTTAGGCCCTAGGAGCCTTCTTATGATTAGGTCATAAGTGCCTACTTAAGAACGTCAAAACACTACTGCCGGATCGGAAAATATCCTATACACCCCAGACATCGAGAAGAGCCGGTAAGAATTTTTTTTTTTTTTGTTTATCTTTATTACAACTATAAAGCGTTAATATAAAACAATAATAATAAAAATAATTTAGTGGATGCACAGAGAGGGAGTCACTTCCAGACCTCACTATATCATTCACATAATGATTCACCCTATAACGACCTTTCGACAGTAAAATTTGCTTCACATGGTCCTTGAACTTGTTGTCCAGTAAATCAGTAATATGCTTCGGGATCTTATTATAAAACCTGACACTATTACATAAAAAACTTTTATTGGACCTACTTAGTCTAAAACACGGTGCGACTAATTTATCTCTATTTCTAGTATTAACATTGTGCTGATGTTTAACAAAATCTTACTTGATTAAGTTTTTACGAATATACATTAAGTTATCAAGGATGTATTGGGAGGGCAGCGTTAAAGAAAAGAAATGGAAATATAGATACGCGGAATTCAATACTCAATATTTATTTCAACTTTCAAAACTGCATTGGTATTCGTAAGGCCATCTGGTGAGCTAGTTAGATCTTGCCTCGCGGGCCTTTATTCAGCAATCACTACGGCCCTTACTCTAAAAAGCTTAGAGACCTCTGATCTACAACGTCATGAAATTTTTTTTGCGCATTTTAAAACACCCTAACATGTCACAAGTAATTAATAGACGCACGAAACAATGTATGGTATGGCCTTGCTCATCTTTATCCTTGTGGTTTAGCCGAAGGTCGATAGGCCTTCACGGGTTCAAACCTTTCATAAACTATATTATTTAACCTCGTTTTTATGCAATCGCTTTCTTGTCTGCCTGTTTGTCTATTCGGTACAAATTTTACAATCGATTTTTAGCTAACTTCTCGATGGGTTAGATAGAGTCTTTAAACGTACTCCAGAAGTAAATGGCAATGCAATATTAACTCGCTCTTTTGTTTGAATGTTTGGTACAATTTTTTGAATCGATTTCAAACTAACTCGTCACACGTCTGTTGTATTTTTTTTTTTAACTGATTACACTGTTAGCCTTAGGGGCCCTATCCAAAAACAGAGCCGCTGCGGCTTTTACAGCTTCACCGGACTTGGGGGCGAGCGCTTAGGGCACTCAGCCGCGAAAGTTTGTGACGACCCGCACGAGGGTGCCAGAGTGGCCGAACCTCGGCTCGGGCGGTCGTCGCGAATGCGAAAAGGTAGCGATCTAACTAATTCCCTAATTCTAAAGAATTCGAACTAACTAATATATACTCATATGCACGTTCCCTTCCTCCTGGGAGGAAGGAGTGGACCATGCGTGTGTGTATTTAGTAATCGGAATGGTTTTTCTACACTAACTAGCGCATTAGTCTAACTAGCGCAAAAAAAGAAAAAAAAGGTCCCTTACAGAACCTATGTACCTGTGTGGTGTGCACGTGTGTGTGTTCATACGTGTGTAAATGTTGTATGTGGGTAGCTAAGTGTTGCACGTATAGTGTCACTTGTATCACGCGGGCGGCTGCCTGACCCAAGGGCTTCACACCGAGGAACGGAACTAGGCTTGGGTTGCCGCTAGAGAGGGTGGACGTGACGGGTGTGCGGGAGCGAAGTTGACCGCCCGTCCTCTGCGGAGAGAACGGTGGTTACGCGGGCGTGGGCGGTGGCACGCTCTGTTTGGAGAGGCGGTGGAATAGAACGCGTTTGCTGTTTCGATTTGGTCGAGCGGGTCAGTGAAGATATTACGCGGCCGGCGTTTACTCCGGCAGGCATTGTGGTCGGGAAAGCTGCCGCTTTGATTAAGGGATTCGCGTGGTTCGACGCGGTGTCGATATAAGAGCGAGAAAGGTGTTTAGCATAAGCATGTATCGAAGGAAGGTCCATATCTCTATGGAGATCTTCCATACGAACATACCAAGGGGCGCCGGTAAGGCGGTGAAGAAACCTATTCTGGATGGTTTGTAAACGATCCCAATTATATCTTGGCATATGTGCGAACACAACGCAGCTATATGTCATAATCGGTCGGATACACATCGTGTAGAGCGTAAGCTTGTGTCTCGTAGACATTTTGCTTGCAGCACATAACAGTGGATGCAATCGGGCGAGGGTCCAGACGGCCCTTTTCCTAACAAGAGTGATGTGGCGTATAAAGGAGAGTCTACTATCTAGGGTTACACCTAGATATTTGGTCTCCTTTACCCAGGGGATCGGATTACCGAAGAGTTCAAGGGGATGATCCTTGAGTTTTTTCGGTATCTGCGAGGCGGTTTGGTCGAAGAGCACCGCTGCGCTCTTCGTGGGGTTGATGGCTATTCGCCAGTCGTTAAACCACTCCCCGAGAGTGGTCACGGCTCTTTGGATTCTACATTTGAGGGTGGGTTTTTGCCTTTGAGAGGAGTATATGACTGTATCGTCAGCGTATAACCCTACCTCAACTTTCGCGGGTAGTTTCGGTAGGTCACTGACGTACAGATTGAAGAGGCTAGGAGCCAGGATGGAACCTTGGGGACCTTGGGGACGCCTGAGCGTTTGGGATGGGGTGTGGATAGTTCACCTTCCACTCTGTAAAGAAAGGTGCGGTCGTTGAGGTAATCGCGGATGATTTTAACTAATCTATCGGGGACTTCGCGGGAGTACAGCTTATAGACTAATCCTTCGTGCCAGACCTTATCAAAGGCCTTGGCTACGTCGAAAAAGACTGCCAGTGTACGACGTAGTTTATATAACTCGGAAAAGTTAAACAAAATGTGCTCTGTGAGGCGGTGCACTTGATGAGTGCAAGAATGTCTAGCACGAAAACCGAATTGCTCAGGCGGATAGAGGTTTTTCTCCTCTATTACGGACTTGAGACGGTTCAGAAGAAGCCGCTCATAGATTTTACCAAGGGTATTGAGAAGACTGATAGGGCGGTAGCTGTCGGGAAGCGACGTGCTCTTGCCGGGCTTGTAAATGCCTATGACAATGGCCGTTTTCCAGAAGGCTGGAAAATGGCATTTTGCTATGGCTACATTGAAGATGCAGACCAATAGAGCTATGAGGTGATCGGGAAGAAGTTTGAGTACTTCGTTCCTGATCCCGTCGGGACCTGGTGACTTTTTAAGATTAAGGCTTTTGAGTATGGCACAGACCACCTCAAAGTGACTGGGGACAGGGATTCAAATGCGGGGAGCTTATTCAGCTCCCCCACGCGGGCTTCGATATCTCTGACTCGGTCGGTATTTGCGTTGACGCTGTTCGGGGAGCACTGGCTCTTCAAACAAGCGGCAAGGCACTCCGCCTTGTCGATGGTATCGAACGCGGGTGTAGTGCTGGGACCCCTTTCGAGGGGGGGCATGCGAGGTTGAGGATCTATTTTAAGAGCGTGGGCTACTTTCCAGTAAGTCAGATGTGACGGCCTTAGCCCTTCGACTAAGGTGTCCCATTTGTGACTTCTGAACTCAGCTTATACGGGCTTTAACCGCTCTCTGGAGTGCGCGTAACCGTGCGCGGTTTGCCTCGGTCGGATTAAGAGTCATGCGCACGAGTCGCAGCGTTCTTCTCCGTACGTCTGTTGTAACCTCATCAAGATATTTATAGTCGATTGCAAAATTTCACACACACAAGACTAAAAAGCAGGCAATAACTTTTTTATATACTTAGTCTACAAAACGGACTAAAAACTAGAAAATAATCTATACCTTTATAATTATAAAGAAATAGTGCGAATTATGTGAGTTTTTGGAGGGTAATCTCCAACTCCTATTAGAAAAATTATTTTACCCCATTTATTGAGGAAGATTATATAGGCTATGTAACTTCAGGCTATGAAAGGAACTGAGCAGTAAAGATTAACGTCAAGCTTACTGGTTAACTGTAGGCAAGTACGGGATGTGAGAATAAAATCAACACGAACGCGTACTTCGTTTGCAGCAGCGCGGTGAAAAGTTAGTCGAATAAATTTAACACGGTCATAACCGAGGGGCACAGCTAGCTTAAATATAAAAAATGTAAAACTGGCAGCATTTTCCATAAGCATGTAGAGTAGGAACAAGGAAGTAGCTGTCGTTGAGAAAACTCATACAACATTCCATTCAAAACTTGTAGAAGAACTATTGCAAAGGGAGGATCCTCCGACCAGACGGGTGTTATGTTTGGCGGGCAGCTACCCGACGGTTGTAGTCGGGTTCTTGTATATATACTCAATTGAAGAGTTAATTTCTATAGCGCGATGTAGGATGCGTCGTATGTGGCTCGATAGATGTCGCTACAAACTCATTTGCAAATTGCAATGCAATAAAACTTGTTAGTAATTTAAGTGAACTATTCGTGTATTAATTCTCCCTGGCTTTTTCGTTATTACAATTGCGTTATACTTACTAGTCTTTTTAAAAATATATATATAATTAGAGATGTAGCGAAACATAATTTTGTTGATACGTTACCACTTACCGATCATTGATCACAGCGATGCCAATACCGAAAGATTAGTAATAAATAAAATAAAATATGAAGCTGTGAGCGGCTACACATTTAAATCAAATTCCAAGAACAAAATTTGAGCGTTGTGAAAGTAATAAAAGGAGATATTTAACTCGAAAGAGCAATGCATAATAATAGAACAGAGTGGTCCAACCGATCCCCGAGATAGATAAGGCACACGCCATAACCGCGGCAGACGCATTATACCGACGGATATAAATTGCTGTGAACAAAATATCAGACAATAGCTTTTAAATATCCATGAGTTCATCGCTATAACGTGACCTACAGATGAGATTAAGATGGATTTAAACGTGTCTTAGTTATTGTACATACTTTAACCACTCACATAAATTAACTTTTGGGGACTTTTTTTATAGTTAAATTAAATTAAAGTTTATATCAATGAAGTTGCAAATAAGACTGAGGTTATACTGCTGATCGCTAATTTGCAATGGCCGGCCCCCTCATTTCGTATTTCGCGAGAGCAAAACGATAGTAGAAAATTTTAAAAAATTCGGATAATACGAATTTAGTATTTTGAAGCCGACATTTAGCCATTTATGTTGTTGCTATGTTTTTTCGAAATACGTAAATAGGGAACCGTTTGTGAGAGCGTAAAGGTGACCACAATCTCTGGGAGTTTTCGGCGAGATCTCAAACTTTCATGTAGTTTTTTATACCTGTTATGCAGTTTGCATAATAAAGCTTGGTTTTTACACACAAGTGAAGTGAAGTGAAGATATCACGAAAACTCCGTAGAACGTTCTAAAAATGGGAGCCACGAATAAATGGGAGATTACTAAAAATACTGGAATCATCATAAGATATGACACTCTTTATTCACTCGATAATGGCAGTAATGGTGTTTACTAAAGAGGACTAGCTACTAATTTAGAACGAAAATACCAAAATCTTCAAAACGGAAGAAAAGGACACTGTATTTAAAAGAAAAAGGAATCTACTGACTATTAAGAATACCGTCGTCAATTTTATAATATTATCTGTATGTATTACAGAAACAGAATCCTAATTTCAAAAGTAAAATATCAACTAAATAAAAAAAAATCCTAAATTGTTGGAGCAGTTTCCAAGCGTGTATTAACTATTTACTCACTGAATAGTTTATAGGCCCACACTTCTATACTCTTCTATAAACTTTATTACGGATTTTACTAATTATCTTGAAAATATACCGCCAAGCACTTTACGTGTGTTCTGGTATCTACATTTCAGGAGCTTGTATCTCTCTAGGCTAAGCTTGTTTATCATTTTTGGTAGCATCGTCACTTCACTTCAAGCATGATTGTGATCAAACTCTAAACAACTTTTAAAGAATAAAAACCTACGTAGGCAGAAAGCAAAACATAATATATCTAATTCCTATTTACTAGACCTAGAATAGTAGTCCCTAACCTTTGCTACCAAATATGCTAAAGACTTCTTTTTTTCACGTTTTTACAATAAATCGGGCAAGTAGCGAGTAGAACTCGCACCCTGAGGGTTCCGAACTGTATATATATATATCTTAGTTTGTCTGTCTATTTGTCTTTTAGTTAGTACGCTAATAGCTTAAGAACCACTCGGTGAACATTTATTATTATTTTATAGATGTTTTTACTAAAATTGTTTTACGCTATGTTTTGTTACGTTATGTAACGAAATATAAGGAATAACAAGTAATGATAATATAAAATATACTCGGAAAAAAATCACTTGCTGCACGTTTTCTTGGAATACGCTGCCAAAACCGTTAAACATAGGAAAATAGAGACACAATACAAATTAATTAATACAAAAACTTCTTGCACAATATAAGTAGACATCCTTACACAACTTTAATATATAAAGCACTAAAATTAATTTTATATTACAAAACAAATAAAAAAATATTGATGTTATGTTACAAATATACGTGAAACAACAAAATTGTATATCAAAAAGGTTCTAAAAGGCGACCCGGATCATTATTTACTATAAGATATATAGACAACATTATACGCATAACTTGTAGGAGGGCTTTCAAAATTGTATGTAGCTTGGAAGTACCCTTGTACGTTTTGATAATCGGTCACCGAATTGTGACTTTTCGACTTTTTCTATTGAAGGGCTAAACCGACTATATATTTTTATTGTATTAACCTAGGGTCCTAAAGACTTGATTTTTATATAGCAATTTGAGGTCATAAATCTTAGTTTTCGGTATTCATTTGAACTGTATAGCTTAAGCACTTTTCGAGAAAACAATAAAACTTAATACAATTTGTTACATCATAATTTCACACTGGAATAGAAATTTCTTACTTTACGATTTTTCCCTTAACTTTTGTTAAAATACCTTCGTTCATGTCAAATCTCAAGACTGTAGGTCTGCGGGATGTATGTACCCTATAATGATAATCGGTTCGTGAGTGAGTTACTTTAACTATGAAGGGCCGTTTAAGTTGTTTTACAGCAGCTGATGCCATAGGCTTAGTATATGATATTAATTTCAACTTGACACACGGACAGGCAACCAGCCAGCCGCTCATACAGACAGGCAAACGAACAACAAAGTGATCCTATAAGGGCTCCGTTTTTTTCATTCTGAGTTACGGAACCCCAAAATTTTTTAAAGATTGTTACATTATTGGTTTTGTTTAATTGATTTTTTAAACCTAATTGAGACAAATATATTAGGAGCCTTACATTTGTCTTTTCTCGAATCAACAACAATAATTGTAAGTACTACATTTGCACAACTTACAATACTTTTCTTACTTATTTTATTATTCCTTTTCTTTATCCAACAATTTTAGCATTTACAATACACAAAAGACCATGTGAGCAATTATAGTGCACCTATATAAATTAGTCTTATCACAACTATCAAATAGGCACTTTACACTTTTCAGATGATAATTATTGTTCCTAAGTTAGAAACTACCGGCATACAACACTATAAAACGATTACGCGTTATCCATACTGCTTTAGCATTTCTTTTAAATTAAGTTTAATTAATAATTATTATATCGTCTAAATATAGCAATTCTATTTCAATGCTACTACATGTAAATAATAAACAAAAACATGACCGGTACAAAAATAATCCAAGTTTCACATTTCTCAAGTTCGGGAGCAAGGATTCAGGTGGGAGAGAGGGAGGAGCTGAATAATATCACTTACCGAATCCTATAAGAAAAAAAAAAAAAACATATTGTACCATTGTGTTTTGAAGCTATTAACAACTTAACAGATGAAGTTCTGATAAACTAGCAATTAACATTTCATGACTTGACTCCAGAATAGAATTCAAACAACTTTTAAAAAAGCTTGTGACTGTTGGAGTTAAATAAAAGTAAGCGAACATGACCATATTGGTGGCATTTTACACGATGTAGTTTGTCTATTGAACACAAAGGATTATTAAATAATAACCAAAAATATGCATTTTGCGTTCCACAAAATCTCCCTGTTGAGCCTTGGTCAGTTCTAACAAGCGCGCCACCATCTTGTTAGAGCGCTGTTTGAAAAGTTTCTATCCACGTGACATTGGCAAAAATGTGTATAAAGTTGTGCACAAAAAAAAAAGAAAACCGTCTAGCGTCGTGTCTGTTATACCGCGTGCCATTTGACCTCGGGAATCAACAATAGGAAGGTGTAGGTAGATATCGTGAGAAAAGTTTTATTTTAATTAAATTAAGATATTGCAATTTATTATTAAATTAAGAGTTAATGTGTGATTCTATGAAGCCAAGAGACACGTTATAAAAAAGAGAATCTAAGCCAAAGTATACTTCCGGAACCGCGACAAAATTTTTATTTTATTTTATCATTTGGCCATGATTTCACCTGGTATTAAGTAACGATCTGGCCTAAGATGGTATCAAGATTAGCCTTGTGGGGAGACTGACCCTGGAGTGTAGACGCCGGAACATACCTATAGGTGTGTATCTTTACCTTACCACCATGCTTTCATCACAATAATTTCTTTTACCGAAAGCTCAGGCTCATTGGGATTCGAAATCACACTGATCAATACCGTAGTAATCAATACGGTGTTCTAAAACTGAATTTATTTTGTACGTAATAAATAATATTCGTTTTGTTAACTCCAACCGACACAAACTACAGGGATTATTACAAAAAATATAAGAAACAAAAAAAAATATTAAATAAGTACTCACGTGAATGTTTTCTCCCAATATAGCGGCTTGGTGCATCAATTTCTTGGGTATACATCCAACGTTAACACAGGTGCCGCCGAGACCCCATTTGGTGCCCTGAGGTGACGGTGTCACATAATCGAGCACAGTGACGCGGGCGCCATGGCTTATAGCCTCCTTCGCGCACGCGAGACCTCCTGACCCGCCGCCAATGACGGCCAAATCATAGTCAAAGTTTCCATCTACAAGTGTCCAATCAATGTAAAACTATATTTTAAGGATCCATTCAATATCATTTAAATTAGTTACGGTTTCATATGAGAATTAATTATTCCTTTGGCTACATGATATAAAAGAACATAGTATTTTATACACTTAGAAACAACTAATGAAAAATACTTCCCAGCATTGACAATTATTAGACATCCAAAAATGAAAACAAAAATATGGAATTTAATGATATATTTTAAAACATATAGTGTTTTAATATTATAATATATCATCCGCATACGTTTGGACAAGGATAAGGTCGGATTACCCATAAAACAGCAGTAACAAATGCTAGGGGCCCTTCGAATTTGGGGGTCCGCGCCTAAAACTAAAATGTGTGGCGGGTGACATTTTTTTTGCTTTTGCTTAAAACTTAAGAACTCCTTATAACTTTTGTTATAGTAGGACCCATAATGGCTTAATCCATCTCTGGACAAGAACAATGAATATGTCAAAAAACCATACCTATGTGGTGTTTTCTACACTCTATTCACTGAACAGAGTTAATACCAGAAAAGAGAATTTAAAATTTAAAACAGTTCTCATAGATTCCTGTGTAGAATAATAATGGTATTAGTTTCATAATAGTAACATCCCTTACAAATATAATATTTATTTACACTGGTACAACTACTTTTTAAGATTGAAATAATATTATTATTATTATTACTCCACAATCCATGTAAAGGCATATTTAAATTTTTCCGCAATAGTTTACGCCCACTGGCCTTCAAAGCAAGTCCCCTTAATGTGCATACAAAAGTGCAAAATAAAGAACTCTGTTCAGTGATTAGGATAAAGTTCTGCTATGTCGGACATTTTAATGCATGGACCAGAAGTCCCTAGTTATTAGTATAAGTTTGCATTCTATTCATGTAAACCAAGCGGGCTCAAACACTGTGCAAAATAATTTACTACATCAATACTATCAAATGTTAACATTTGCTGTTGCAATTGTTTTAACCTCAGAAGCAATCGAAATTCACTTAAACAGGCCAAAATGTGTTAACCATAATGTTCACTACAAGAGTGAATAATAAGGGTACACATCTAACTAACTGTCTTTCAAGGGTTTTAACTTTTTCAAGATATTATACAAATTTTGATCAGGTCTTATCATTTCAAATGATGTATATTTTAAATATATTATGAAACCTTAGTATATAGTACAACAACAATGATTGTGAAAATGTTGTATGCTCATCACTAGTATACTTAGTTGTATGATCATAGCTGATACTGGCTGATACAATGTATGTTGGCAAGTCAAACTGCCACATGTTTCATGTATATGGATGAAAGATAACAGATGATTTCATTTTACAAGAATATCCTCTGTTGATTGGGTTAAATTGTAAGGGCAAATTACAAATTAAGATTGTACATCAATTAAATGAATAAAACTTTCTTTGAATCCATCTCAGTAAATTGGAAAATAAATTCTTTTGCACAGCAGTTATTGCATTGTAAATTGTTACATTGATTATTAGCTATTCTGTTCATAGTAATTTCCGTAAAATTATATTTTAAAGTCAGTTATGCAAATGATAATGTATTTTAATATGAATCAAGTTCCATTTCCAATTGTAAAATGTCAAATATTAATGCCAACTTAAAAAACTATACCTTTCAGCAAGTGTTAAAAATTATTTAATAATCAATTAATTATAATAATCAATGACTTCCATGTATTCTGCACCTTTTCACAGGACAACTACATGTCCTTGCACCACCCAACTAACTAACTACCTTGCTCATTTATGGTGGATTTCCAGCAGATAATAATTATCAGTCCCTTGGTGCTAATATTTTCAATACAAAAACATTGATTTCTCTTGTACAATAGAATTCATTGATACTAAATAATTAAATACTATAAATATATAAATTAAATGGAAAATGTCTTTAACAAACCCGTGAGCCCAGTGACATGTACAGTTTTGAATAACATTGAAAAGTGCATAACATAAACAATATTATACCTTCAAGGCTCTCTATGGGGGCAACCAACTTAGTTTTACGGCTACAACACAGCCAGCCTCCTGACCAAAAAAATTATGAAATACTTAACATTACAGGGAATATGTAAACATGAAGATTATAATATTTTTAAGTATAGTAAAAAAAAAGCCATACTTTCAATAAAACTGAAAAAAATAAACTCTATAATTTTACACAAGAAGTCCATGTAGATGACTTGCAAGATATGATGCAATATTTAAAAAAATACAAGTCATGGAGAACTGATAAAATACAAACTAACTGTATGGTAAAAGCAAATTGAAATATGATTAGGTTCTTCTTACAAAACATCTTAGTATTGTAGGTATTAATCATCTGCTATGTCACTTGTCATGCTCAGTTTTTTTTTCTTAGGTCCAATTTTTCTATTGTCAGATAACTTTATTACATGAATAATTTTGATGTCTTGATGGATAATGTATGGAAACCCTATCAAAATACAAAAATTATTCCTCAAATAAAGTTATCTGATTATTGAAAAAATCAGCCCTTAATAAAATTACTTTAAGAAAAATTAGTAAGCAATTTAGGTATTAATTACATAACTGCTATATCACTTGTCATGTCATGCTCAGTTTTTTTTAAATTAACAAAATTACTAAGATAAACCAGATGAATAGAGACAAAACATGAGTCATAGTAAAATTTAATCATATGGTTCATTTGCATATGTATTCAGATCATTCAGAAGAAAGATGAATTGGTCTGTTTAAACATTATCATCTACAATGTATCACTATCAACAAATATCACAATCAAAGACAGTACAGATTTTAATTAAACAATTTTAAAATCATTTTATGAAGGAAACTAATTCAAATTGTTATGGAAGTTCCAGTTAAAAAGTAATTTACTTGGTATTTTCAAGATTTTCCTTTATTATACTAATGAATCACTTAATGAACAACTTAACGTCAAGTTTTGATGTAACTTTACTGCTCTATTGCACTTTATACAATAATGTTTAAAATGACAATGAAGTTACCAAATATCACATGAAATCAAAATTATTGATATACACTCGTAAGAATTAATGTTAAGCAAATTTTATTTATACAAATAATAAACTTATTAAATTTGACCTCTAGGGATTAAGCATTTAACATGGCCCTACTAGACATTTTCCTATGTATTAATAATTAATTACTCATTCCTAGTTCAATGTTATGCAATTTCTGTAATAAATAATTAAAGAAAATATAATCACAAAATACACTAAAAATAAGTAAAATGCTACAAGGAATGAAATATTTATAAAATAGTTTATTTTTTAGATATGAGCATATTGTCTATCTATTTTATAGTACCTATGTATATTTTAGTATATCCATTTATTTTATTTTTCTGTATTTTTCTGGTGAAGTATAACAATAATTATCCTTGTAAACCAAGACTTTCTATTTCCTGCTTCACGTAACTTAATCAGTATAGTTTTTTTTTACAAACAAAATCTAAAAATGTTGGTGTAATGTACCCTTCTTTATGATGTCAGTGTATATGTAAAGCAATTTAGTTTTTTTTTTCTCGCCTTTATTTAGAATTTTACATCTTATTGATGAACTGATATTTTATACTGAGTTATCTAGATAGGAACCTATCTGTGTTAAGTGTAGATCTTTTTCTAGAAAGTGGTTTGTTAGTTGCTGTAAAGAGATTGAGGTTATGCAAGATTATCTCATTATCGATATATTTCAAGGCTGTATGTAATTGTACATATCTACTTACTGGAGGTTAAAGTACGCCGTCCAAATAATAACAGAGCTTTTGTCGATTTCAACGACTTCAAAAAACCATTTATTCTTACAATATTATGAAGTGTTGTCATTTTGACGTTATTATAATTGTGACAGGGGCAGCGGCGCGCAACAAAACGGTGTGATAACTTCCTATCAAATGTCAAGAATTTAACCAGTCTAACCACGTTCGGGGTTCGAAGGATGAAATCTGTACTTATCACCGGAGCTAACCGCGGCCTCGGGCTGGGTATGGTCAAATATCTCACTGAGCATAACAAGGCGCAGAGAATAATTGCGACATGCCGGAACGCATCAGAGGTATGTTACCAATGCAGTATTAAAAACTCACCTATCGGTGCCATGGTTTATATGTTATTTATGTTTATCACAATAAAACTTGAAACACTTAACACAATTCAAGTATCACAGAAAATGCACAACGTCCCACGTTCAGATACGATAAATTAATCGAGCGACGTTCGCGGTTCGCGAGTTACCAGTGGTTTTAGTTATGCGTGAAAGGGACGGCGCTGTCTATTAAAACAGTCATGACGTGCCAGATGACGCTAACCGGCTGACGTCACGCGCTTGAAAATCGTAAAGTTGAAAATGAACTGGCATAAACTGAACACCTATTGAGCATGACGTTTCAAATTTTATGTATGATGATGAATTTTAATGACTTTATGAATCGAAGCACATCATAGTAAAGTGTAAACTATACAAACACAATATTTAATACTAATTTATAAGCTGATAATGTTAATTTAATTATAATTAATGAAAAATTATAATACTGACATGTAATATTGGATGATATCTACCCGCACGTCTTTTTTTAAATGAGATAAGTATACATGCATTAAAATTAAAAATAAACGTATCATTAAAGTAATCATTTTATGGATCGTTGCCTTCGTAGATTACTTCCTAATCAATTTATTATGGTGATTGCTCTTGTCTGGCCTGCGATTTTCAATGTTTTACGTAGGTACATATTTAAATTACAAGTATAAATGCATTCATATAAGAGCAAAGTATATATGGCCGCGCAATATTTTTATTGATCCCGACGATCACATCGAAAATTCGAATAAATATTACACATCCGTCTCTCCAAACAGAGCGTGCCAGCGCCCACGCCCGCGTAACCACCGTTCTCTCCGCAGAGGGCGGGCGGTCAATTTCGCTCCAGCACACCCGTCACGTCCACCCTCTCTAGCGGTAACCCAAGCCTAGGTCCGTTCCTCGGTGTGAAACCCTTGGGTCAGGCAACCGCCCGCGCGATACAAGTGACACTGTACGTGCATCACTTAGCTACCTACATACAACACTACACACGTATGAACATACACACGTGCACACCACACAGGTACATAGGTTCTGTGAGGGACCTTTTTTTTCTTTTTTTACGCTAGTTAGTTAGCGCTAGTTAGTGTAGAAACATTCCGATTATTGAATACACATACGCACGGTTCCTTCCTTCCTCCCAGGAGGAAGGGAACGTGCCTATGTGTATATTTAGTTAGCTCGAATCGTAGGTGTAGGGATTCGAATAGATCGCGACCTATTTGCGAACGCGACGACCGCCCGAGCCGAGGTCCGGCCACTTTGGCACCCTCGTGCGAGTCGTCCACAAAACTTTCGCGGCTGAGTGCCCTCTGCGCTCGCCCCCAAGTCCGGTGAAGCTGTAAAAGCCGCAGCGGCTTTAGGGCCCCTAAGGCTAACAGTGTAGTCAGTAAAAAAAAAATAATTTGAATAGCAGCCGAGATCCTACATATTGTTAAAGCTTTTGATGTTGAGGCGCCACCACCGTGCCACCTCCACGAGAGTATCGTCAGGAGTCCGCTATGCTATTTTTTTTTTTTTTTTTTTATTACTGACTACACTGTTGGCCTGAAGGGTCCTATCCAAAAACAGAGCCGCTGATTGCTTTTACAGCTTTACCGGGCTTGGGGGCGAGCGCTTATGGCACTCAGCTGCGAAACCGTGGGCAACAAGTGCGTAAGGGTGCCAAAGTGGCCGGACCTCGGCTTGGGCTGTCGCCGCGATTGCTAAGACGGGTGAACTCCAAGAGACGATTATTCTTCCGCCTGCGAATCGCCGCGTGTTTGTAACAACTCGCTGATAATTTTTTGTTGAAAAGAGCTCTACTATTGTGAAAGGCAAGAGTGAAATCGGAAATATTAATTTCTGTTTTGGGGCGAGTGCGCTATTGATAGGTCGCGTCTGGAGGCGTTGGCGATTTCCTCGTCAATGTCACTCGTCGCATTGCCGTGTGGAGACACGTTCATAGAGTTGTTATATAACGAAGTGGTAGAACATTAATATAGATGCGATAAACACGTTCGTGGGGATGGTGAATTGTAATATCATGTCAATATTAATTGTAATATGCCTTCAAATAATTTTTATAATTTTCCAGGAGCTGAAAAAGCTGTCAGATGAAAATAAAAAGTTGACGATTTTGCATTTGGGTAACAATATACCGATTTTTTTGTTTACGATAAGTAGTATTTAAATATTAATTTTAGAGCAATCTGTAACAGCAGTATTTTTTTATAGATTTGACTAACACCTCAAGTTTTGATGAGTTTTCCTCGCAAGTGTCAAAGATTGTCGGAGAATTAGGATTGAATTTGCTAATAAATAATGCTGGAATCACCACCAAGTTTACTAAATTAAATTTGGTAAAGAGTGAACAATTAATAGAGAATCTTACTGTCAATACTGTGGCTCCAATAATGCTAACAAAGGTAATTTATTAAATCATTAGCAAATCTTTAAATATATTTTTATTTTTATTTTGAGCGATAAATGTGCGTTTTGTTTTCGAAACAAAAACTCATATGTATTTGGAGAGTTAAACTTTGTTTAAAATTTTTGTGGGATTCACGGAGTTCAATGCGGAATTAATTTTAATAATAACGATTTTTAATTATTTTACCTATCTTTGAACTTGATCAACGCTTTTTTGGTGAAAAACAATACACATAATAAATTATTTAATTTATATTCCTCTTAATACTTAATTATTGTTAAGACTAAAACATGTTAAGATTATAAAAATTAATGTTTTTTCTCACGCTATATAATTATTGTTATCTATCTCGTATTTTCCTATGGTCAACGACATTCGCATTAAATAAACCCGCGCTAGACGCGAATGCGTATTTTGTGCGCCTCTATTGCGCATGCGCGCATTTTGGCCGCGGTACGGTTTAAGTCCTATGCTCTAACTGATTTGCATAAGTTATAGTATTGACATAACTATAAAGATAACGTTGTCAGTTTCACCAAAACCTATTATAGATGCTTGGTGACACATTTCCGACCTAAGGGTGATAGCTAGTTAGGCGGGCATTAGAAAATGCCCTGCCAACATGCTATGGTCTCAATACATTATTGTCTTTCACCGAAAGTTCAGGTTCATAACAGTGAACCCACGTGAATATACGCGTTGCATGTATACGCTACCAAGGCAAACGTGAAAAGTTACGCTATGATGTGCTAAAAAGAATATTTTCACATGGAAAGTGTTACAAAATATCAGCGCAATGCTAGACAAAACTCAAAACGTGTTTTAGTCGCTGTAAATATAAAAATTGCAATAAAAGATTGCTCCCTGCCAACGCAGTTACTGGAATAAATTACGTTTACTGGGTTCATTGACACCGGCGCAGCATACTGCATCAGGGTGTACTTGCACCCACTGTCGTTTAAGATATGACATAGAAAAGTTTGAGATATTTTTTTAAAATGAAATTACTGTTTGACTGATAATAATCGATGTTTGATATTTTATTGATCAAGATTTGAACGGACCGCAGAGACTGATTTACCGATTCGCCTAATGTGTTTAATTAAATTAACGCACTGTATGTCTCGTGCAAGATGACACTAAATCGTTAATAAACTTCGTATCTATAAAAGGAGTACCGTACTATACAATATGTATTAAAAACCTCGTCGGATCCGTGAAGGTGTTACTAGGTATCGAGATTATATTCTGTTTATGTTATCTATCTCAGATTATAAGTAAAAAAATACCCTAATAAAATGTAAAAAATTGAGTTAAATGAGGAAACTTACATGGCAATACAGGCGGCTCAGCTCAGGGTACCGCCATACGATCAAACGTACCGTTGCGCCGCGCCGGGGCTGGCGACGGTGTTATCACGTTTTAAAAATTTGCTAAATTTTAGGGAAACTAAAACTAAATATGTTATTTTGAAATCGCTATAACAATTTTATTTTCATAATAATTTTTGATAATGTCATTGAGGTACTTATATAACCTTCTCGGATTCGACGAGGTTTCTTATACATATTGTATATGCACACATCTCATTACAAAATTATATTTTATTAGTTAATAGTTTATTGTATAGATGCTGACGCACCTCTCTGAAAGTAATCCAAATGGGACGCTCGTGACTGGTTTGCTAGTTTATAATTAAATAAAGATATTTTTACAGACTTTGTTGCCGCTTTTGAAACAAGCCGCCCAGACAAACAACAATGAACCGATGGGAGTTCAGCGCGCGGCCGTCATCAACATTAGCTCCGTACTTGGGTCTATTGGGCAAAACGATCAAGGCGGCTTTTATCCTTACCGTTGCTCAAAGGTAACTCAAAAAGAAGAACGAACGAAAATATATTTATTGTAGAGAACATACAGACAAACAGTCAAAAACACACACAAATTTAAAGTCACATAAAATAAACTAATTATCTATAAGTATATTAATACGTGAAGCAAAAGCTTTCGGTACCTTTTTAAGTGTATTGCGTGCACGGAAGACTGAGATTTGGCATGGTTAAAGTTTATATGGAGAAGGAGTGCAGAAAGTCAAAATTTATCTATAATAATATAATACTGAGAATCCTAAGCTAACCAGTGCCATTGAACATAGACCCCCCAAAATATTGCCATTGTCATTCAACAAAAAGTGACAGCAAGTGATGTAAATAGTACTTATTGCTTAGGTTCATGAATACTGCTAATGTCAAACAGAAAATAGTCTATGATCAAAAAGTCGCTGGTCGAATATCGACCGTAGGGCGATCGCTAGTAATATTAAATGTCCTCCATGCGCCGCGCTACCACTGCAAATAGCGCACAACTCAACTTACACCTGCAAGTGAGAAAGCCAAAATTTTGTGGAAGTTTGTCATTTGTGGACTAAGATAGTTGTGAGATGCTGATGGTTTAGGTTATGATGGGACTGACATATTCTTTTTGAAACCAAGCCTAAATAAATAATAAATAAATTGGGTTTACAGAATACTTTTACTTTTTTTTTTTTTTTTTAATGGACACAATTTCACACACGGCCATTTAATTCCAAACTAAGCAAAGCTTGTAATATGGTAACTAAACAGCTGATAAACATACATATATAGATATTTAACACCCAGACACACAACTGACATTTATGCTCATCACACAAAGTCAGTTATGGGCGGGGATCGACCCCGCGACCTCTCGGCTCAATAGTAGCTTTTACTACCACTGCGCCACGAGTAAAGTAAAGTAAAAAGTAAAGTATTTCAAATTTTATGTGCGGTGTAATAAAATATCATAATATGTATGTAGATACCTAAAAGCACATACATTTTAATATAGGCAGGTATATTTAAATATGTATTAGATTGATTAACAGGATTTTGATTGAATTTTGTAGATGGGAAGTACAAGTCATTCCATGAATGATGGAACGGAATGGACGAGGACCACATCCAGTTAACGTTGTATATTTAACTTTTCAGGCGGCACTAAACGCTGCTACTAAGTCCATGAGTATCGATCTAAAAAAGGACGAGATATTAGCAGCGTGCATGCACCCGGGCTGGGTGAGGACCGACATGGGTGGGAAAAACGCGCCTCTCGATATCGAAACGAGCGTAAACGGTATGTTCGCCACCATACAGAGCATCGGCGAAAACGACACCGGTAAATTCTTACAGTACGATGGTACGGAATTGCTGTGGTAATAGAACTTGTACCCGAGGAGCTCCCGAACTCGTTTAGTTCACGGCACTCTACAGCTTTACTATTACACAAATCAGCCACAGAAATACAAACAGCTGTTTCGATAGGTACACCTCAATATCAGGCTCACTTCAGGGATGGTAGACTTACCAGGTTCCTGGTAAAAGTGCCAGGTTTCAGGGTCAGCTACAAAAGGCTGTCGTACGGGTGGAAGATGGAATAAGACCACTAACGTATGCTAATTGTGTACACCAACGAGCTTAAAAAAAAGAATGTCCTCCAAGGGCCTGAAGATGTAACTAAGCTCCTGGTATTTGCTATTTACTTGAAGGTACCAGCTCTTGTTTTTGCAAATACCAACTTTTTCCGGTATCTGTACCAGGATTATTGGGCCACTATCTATCATCCCTGCTAGCAACTTCCGTTTTCTATTCTTCGAAAATAAAGAAGCTTAGTTTCTAAGAAGAGAAACGGCAGCGCGAGCGTCTTGCGACACCCCCACTTAACTCTCCACACACTTTGGGTACCCCAGTTAAAACCATTCTTCTTATCCTCTCGCATAAAATTATTACACAGCATTCCATACAAAAGAAGAAAGAAAAAAACGTATATTTTTTTTATTAATTTTTATTTTAACAATTAAGTAAGAGGTCATGCTACAATAAAACAATAAAAGAAATAGGACAATTAGTTTTATTTATGTACTTTTAATACATTCAAGAAAAGGTTATTTTGTCAATATAATATAATTTATATATATATATATATATATATATATATAAGAAAATATTTTTTTATAAACGACTTGAACTATTACATAATTTTATATAAAATTGCGTTGGTCTAAAGCCTAGATATGATGCCAGTAGGGATGTGAAAAAAAATTGATTATTTTAAAATAAAAATGTTTTTTTTTATTGTCTTTTTACATCAAACACATCGATTTTTATTCAATGTCGATTTTATTTTGACGGCTCTAGCGTCATTTTGTATCTGACAGTAGATACTCAATCACCTTTCTTCTTCTTCTTTCTAACTTGGCAACAAGTTTTATTTATTGAAAACGATTACTACCTGCCATTATTGTGGTTTTTATATTTAGTTATATTTTTTTATATTATATTGGTGGCGTTTTGCGTGATATAGTTTAGTTTTTGTGCATAAGTGAGCATTTTGGGATAACACAAAAACTCTTTAGAAAGATCTAACAAGGGACCATCTTGTTAGGATACTGAGATTATCATAAGACAAGACACTATAGTCACTTTATAATAGCAGTGATGGCCTTCGTTAAAGAGGACAAGTTGCCAAGTTAGGAATATGAAAAAGAAACTAAATGGCTATGTAACATTTGTGCAAGGGCGCTGTCGCTGCGCAGTGTCCGGCCGCGGCAGGACAGTGCGTCAAACTCACTCATAGGACGGTGAATCACAAAACAATGACGAACAAAAATAAATTTAATCACTAGAAATGTCACGAGATTGCATCGACAAATACTTGATATTTGATATTTTCTCATCGCACAAACATCAATATCACGTTGTGCATTATGATGTGTGGGCTGTATTTTGTGATACAAAATAATAATTTATCAATGAACCGACAATACATTCAATAATTTATTATATATGTTTATATCTCCTCCGACTACATCCTATTGTATGGTACGATAATAATTTGTAACGTTTTGAGGATGTTGTGGGTAAATGGTCCACATTGTCCACTTAGAATAACTGTGACTTTTCAATTAGGTAATACTTACCTTCCCAACCAGGTTTTATGATTTCCCTGACCTGTGATTCCTTCTTCATCGATTTTCCCGCATGCCCTGTAATATTTATGTACTATTAAATTTACTTTAACAAAAAAAATCCGTTACGGGACGCTTGGCAGACGTGAAACATCGAAGGGGGTGCCAAAAGGTGCCCGACAATTCCCCTGTAGGGGTCTAAAAAGGGTGTCCCGACAATTTCCTTGTAGGAGGCCAGGGGGTCCCAACAATTCAGTCAGTGGGGTCAGTGGGATTGCAGTAATTATTTTCATTATTGTATATTCATAATTCATAGTACATATATTTCATCATATAACGTGGCGATGCGTCGTCACGCCAACAATCAGGTTTACTCCTCGCCTTTAAATGTTTCACATTAAAAAAACTCAACATAGATGAGATCGATTGGTTGCTTTAACTGTAATAACACTTAAAACCGTTATTCCACCGGTACTTCTTTGCGCAAATAAATTTTGGCAGCCTTACAGCTTATACTTTTAAATATAAACCCTTATGTACTTAAAAATATTTGATTTTAAATAAAGTGATATACAAGTTAAATGAAGTAAAAAAAATGGCAAATGCGTGTCGGGCCACCTGTCGCCCATCACAATATGCAGATTTACAGCCAATAACAACCATTTAGCTGGCAGGTCGGGTTTGGGTGACACTTGACTCTAAACAAATTAGCACCTTAAAGCTAATATTTGAATTGAAATTGAAAATGTTTTCACACACCCGCTATATTTTTGCACCGATTAGATCTCAGATCGTCTATTTTATCGGTGACAACCCCGAACGTCGTTTCTATCGAACTTGGACTCTTTTTCACATTAATTATGTTTTTGTTATGGTGATGTAAGCTTTAAAGTGGTGTTTGAATTATTAATTTTAAACAATAAATAAGGGAGATATGGTGTTTTCCCAAAAAATACCTTAAAATGGTGAAAAATGAAAATATTTTCCAATTAGTCAATTTAGAATCGGAACTCTATGGCCAGTATGGGCTGGACTTCTCTGGTCATCATCATTCTCGCAGGCTCTTTTCGTGTACTCCAAGAGTGGTATATTAAAATAAATGTTTATTTAATTAATTACATATTTTCTATTTTTAGCGGTGTGAAATTTTCCAAACGATTTGAAATAATATCTCGATCAGATTATGCCTGAGACATATTATTACAAGGTAGTTTAAAACTGATTGAATAGACAAATCTATACCAATATTATAAAGAGGAAATATTTTATTTTTTGTTTGTAATGGATATACTAAAAAACTACTGGACCGAATTTAAAAATTCTTTCACCAATATAAAGCTACAGTATCAGCGAGTAACGTAGGCTATATTATAATTTGAAAAATTAATTTATTCCTCATAAAAATGTTGATAGTTTTACAAAAAGTATAAAAAATTGCGCACCCGCCGCGGCGTAGACATTTTCAATTATTTATAAAAAAAAAAAAATTTAGGTATCTATTTCTAGGTTTTTTTTTTAACTCGGTACTTATTTAATTTTTCAATGTGCTTATGCTCAATGCCAACTTTAGGAAGTTCGACCCTGGTGGTTACCCCAGGTGGGTGCCAGGACTAAAGGGACACAGCGCCGCGCCTGTAAGTACCAGCTGGAACGATCTTTTTTAGAGTTGTTTCTAAATTTGCTAACATTGTTGCTTGTCACAGCCCCGCGTTGACTTACGGTCGTTTTCAATAACATATCTGAGTTTACTATTTCCGATTACTACATGTTTGTAATAAGTATTATTTTTTACTTAAGTTAGATATCAGCTTCCCTTTTGTCTATTCAAGCTATAGGATGTGGATATATATTATGTAAATACGAAAAGCTATCCATTGATAGGTTATTGAACAACAAGTAAGGACAAAAGGTTATATTTGTCTATCTTTAGTAACTGAAACAACGGATAGATAGGTTATTGAAGACGGCCGTTAATCTGCCTCTGAGCCTGGCCTATGAAAAGTGACGGCCGATGGACCCGAAACTCAATAAGGATGTTACAAAATATTTTCCGGGGCTGTATATCTATAAAATTATAAAATTGAAGTATTTGTTTGTAAAGTCAAAATAACAGCGTTTTACTAAATTCATAAGCAAGTATATACTATACCTATACACCTACATTCCATCATGAAACCCCTTTTTTATATCAAGGAAAACTGTTGAAAATGGAAAGTAGGCGGCGGTTACACCTTGCTACACTTTTGTTTGGTGTAATAAAAACAGAGATTCCTAAATATCTGTATGAAAAACTGGTTTAGGCGAGAGATCAGAGACTCTAAGTACATGTTATGTACTCACCGACATGCTACCACTTGTTTCCGAGGTAGCTTTAGGTTCGCTGCTACCCGATGCTGGAAAGACCTGCCCGCTCTAATGGGCGACTTTAATACCACACAAATGCTTAGAAGTAATTTCAAACGATTTTTCTTAATGGTGCAGTGTTTGTAGATTCCTACATTGGAGGATTTATTTATTTGTGTTTGCATTTCATTTGTTCTTTAGCTTATATTCTTTTTATTTTTATTTTATTTTTTGCTTCGGGGTTGCAGCTGAAAATCAGCGCTAAGTGCCCCGTGGCACTTCAGCATATGCTGAGCTGGACGCCTTTTCCTAATGGCAAAACACGTAGCTAGCTCATTTATTTTATATTATTACTATATAATGTTTTTTTTGTGTATGTTAATATTACTAAATTTATGTTTTGCTTTTAGGAATAAATGTTTTCTTCCTTTCTTTCTATAAATAAAAAAAAACAGTTTTAATTTTTTTGTCGGTCTGTTCCGGGTAACATCTGAAATGATTGAACCGATTTTGACGGAACTTTCACTGGTAGATAGCTCATGTTATAAGGAGTAACTTAGGCTACTTTTATTTTAGAAGAAAAATTAGAGTTCCGCGCAAATAAGAAAAAACTGGTCACGGTGAATTAATTCGAACGTTTAAATGGCTTACGGTTAGTAAACCATAAGAGATATATCAAATTAATGTACTACACAATTGTAAATATTAAAAAGACCTACAAAAAAGTCAGCGAGAGTATATTATTTCTATCTTCTAAGGAACACTCATAATGAAAAATTTTTTTTTCTATAAAATAATCGGGCGCGGTGAGTAAGATTCGCGCGGGCATTCTGTAGTCCACGTGAGCGAAGCCACGGGCAAAGCTAGTATATATAAATAAAATTATTAAGGTTTAGCGTTGAGCGCGCATCATGCAAAAATGACTGAATAGATTTTAATAACATTTTTCTACTCCTTAGATACTTGGTCCTTATCAAAAAATATATCACAATATCTTCAGTAATAAGTTTTTTAAAAAGCTACGATTTTTATAAGCATTACGCGTTCTTCTAACGTTCACGCGAGTGAAGCCGCGCGCACAGCCTAGTACTACTATAAATAAATGAGTGAAATAATATTGTAGATTCGAGTGGCGGGAGGTTTTTTATAAAGATTTTATTAAGTTTAATTAATATACTTATTATATATTTTAATATGTTTGTTCATCTACTGAACTATAACGAGTGTTTGGCCTTGTTCAAATACATACGTAATAGACACATTAGCCGTATCTATACATACATATATACGATTTTTTATATCCCGATCCGACGTATCGGAGACCAGCAAGCGAGCGATCTGCCTCATGGTAAGTGGTCACAATACCCGACGTCTTTTGTATCAACAAGTCGTCGATAGGGTGATACCTAGATAGCTAAACGTAGTAAATGCGTTGGACACCTATCAATTTACATCTAAAATGTAGAGCATAAGTGACAACCCATATTTTAGATGTAATTAAGGTATTCCAACTTTGCACAAAAAAGTTTAAAAAAAAGTATACATCTGTATTTATAGTTTAATAAGTGAAGCTGTGTGTGTGAATTTGAAGAAGAAAAGATACCTAAATATAAATCAAGTGTGAGCTCGGCTCGCTTACAGCGAGTTCCGTTTTTCTTTATTCGTTAGTGTTTTAACGTTTTGGCCGTAAACACGCGACGCGACGCGACGTGCCCCAAGATGGCAACACTCTGAGCCTAGTGCCTCTACCGTTTTATTCCAGTGCATTGATTTTAATCATTGGGTTTTTCGCATACAGTATAAACAATCGATTTTTCGTCAGGCGTTATAGTTTGATCCAAAACACCTTAAGGTTAATATGTGGATTAATGAACATAAGGCAAAACCCAACGTGTGTTCTTCTCCATAAACGTTTCTCAGTCTTCTTTATTTTGCCGATTATTATATTTTTGTCATAATATTAATATAAATTATTGTACAATGAGCTAAGGTGACAAATAAACTTATTTGAGAAGTTACGTAGGTAGTTTCCTTGTTTCCTATAACTCTATTTAAATACTAGCTGTGCCCGTGGCTTCACTCACGTGGACTACAGAATGCCCGCGCGATTTTTTCTCTCCCGCCCCCGGCTATTTCAAAGACAAAAATGCTTATTGTGGGTGTTCCTTAGAAGATAGATGTATATTCTCCTGAACTTTTATGTAGGTCTTTTCAATGCCTATAATTATGTAGTACATTAATTTGCTATATCTCTTATGGTTTACTCTGCGCCCGAATTGATTCACCATGACCAGTTTTTTTTTATTTGTGCGGAACCCTAATTGTTTTCCTAAAATAAAAGTAGCCCACGTTACTCCCTATATCATCATCTATCAGTGAAAGTCTCGTGAAAAACGATCCAACCGTTTCGGAGGTTACCCGGAAGAAACAGACAGATAGACAAAAAATTTAAAAATGGGCTTTTTGTTATAGGTATCGTATATACTTTCGTAAGCATTTAGTAAAAAAAAACTGTTATTTTGGCAATTACTAACAGACACTTAAATTTTATTAATTGTATAGATATCATTTTACTACGACTTGTCTTACCTAGATATAGTCAAAAAATGTAATTTACGAATAAATATTCAGTATAATTAGGTAAGCAGCTACACTGGTTTATTTTCCTATTCATATTCACGTAGCTTATATATGTATAATTAGTAAAAAAAAAATGCTTTGATTTTTGATTTAAAGGCTGATTCACACATCTCAGTGAAGTCACAATTCCGACAAACCGTCGTCACGTCGCCGCCGCGCCGCCGCACCGCGCGCGCCTCCCCGTCGCGTCGCGTCCGCACAGCTTCGTATCAGTACTACAGTAATGCGGTCGTGCTTCGATTCAGACATGTCAGTAATCATTTGTCTACGGATCTTCAGGCAAGCGTTTGTTATCCGGAAAAATGTCGTCGTCACCGAACACTCCCGTTATTGCCGAGCGCCGCGCTAACTAGACCTGGCTAACACCTGAGTTACGCCGCGCAATTGCGCCAACTCAGTATACGGCGCGGCGCCGGAAGTGTTAACACATTTTTTCCAAATGTGTTGGCGTACAGCGCACTTCAGTGTAGTCTTGCCGGCATAGAGTATAAGCCGGCTACGGCACAACGTCAAGTTATTAAGAGAGATAATATAATATATTTCAATGAAAGATAAACTTCCAAATTACTCCTTCATACTTTATATCAGGCGCTTAGGACTGACCGCATTAAGATATTTATGATTGATTGATATAATGATCTAATATGAAACTGTGATTGGTTGATAAAGCTATTAGTGCGAGATTTATCTTACAGAAGCTTAATTGTGAGTTATATACAATAATGATTGATATTTAGCAGTTTATTTGCACTTTTTCAAGTGTTCTCACTGGCTACATTTATTTTTGCACTTTTATTTACACTTGACAATAATACGTATATGTACACCTATCTACCTTACACGCACGTGCGCGTTAGGAATACTTCGTATTAATTCAATGTCCCCCGTTCTCGTTTATTCGGAAATTTTCGAGTTGCCATCTCGCTCGCTCGGCCGGCGGTGGCGCGATGCGAAACAAATGTAGCTGTGTGAACTCTCACTTTCGTATACGCTCGACTACTCACACCAGACAATCACAGTAACATACGTAGGTAACGCATAATTATTTTTAGGGATGCGAAGTTCAAAGTGCATTGGTGAAATCACGCGTGACATTAAACTAAATTCAAAATTTGAAAATACTGAAACCAAAACCCTTAAATAAAAACACTTCAAACTACATAAATACTTGACACGGTAATTATGCAACCAATATTGTGCTTTATTATCAAGGCGTAACTTATGTTTTCTTAATCATTCGTACCCGATCGCCTTTCCGCTCTCGGCTTGTTGGATCGAGTCAGCTACCCATCTCTTTCTTAAGTAAGAATGTGGTATATCTTTTTATTCAACTTATCTGAATCGCTCTGATTGATATAGTGAGCATTATTACTTGAGAGCTAAAGAGTTAAAGATATACTTTACAAACAGGTGAGCTACTGATATACTTGCTCTTTTGTCGGGATTATATATCATCTAATCTTTCGCTCGCAAGCTACACAACTCTACTTCAGTGCAGCGAGCCGGCCATAGAGAAGAAGCCGGCTAAGGCACAACGTCAAGTTATTAAACAATCATAATATTAAAAAAATTAACTTCTAAATTAACTCCCCTTCATACTTTAATCAAGCGCTAGGACTGACCGCATTAAATATATTTATGATTAATGTTTAATATGAAACTATGATTTTATATACAATAATGATTGATATTTACAGTTTATTTGCACTTTTTCAATGTTCTCACTGTCATTTATTTTTGCACTTTTATTTACACTTAACAATAACAAACGTAGACCTACACCTACACCTACACGGCACGTGCGCGTTAGGAATACTTCGAATTTATTCGTGTCCCCCGTTCTCGTTTATTCGGAAATTTTCGAGTTGCCATCTCGCTCGCTCGGCCGGCCGGATGGCGCGATGCGAAACAAATGTAAAGCTGTGTGGACTCTCACTTTCGTTCGCTCGACTACTCACACCAGCAATCACAGTAACAATAATAACGCATTTACAAAAATCACTACTTATAATTTGACTCGAAACTAGTGATTCGGTTACATGACCGCGTAGCTAGTTATTGTATCTAGTGACGTGAAATAACGCTCACGTTTATACATTTCTTTGTCGAGAAAATCGCTTTTACTATTATTACAGGATAAATAATACACTTTCGTTCAGAACTTATTAGTCACTCTTGGTTCCAACAAAAGGAGATTTATACAGGATTCATGTCGACTCGTTTACGAGTCGAGACTTTTATGAGAACCAAACAATCAGTATGATGACAAATAGTCATTTGTAATATCTAAATAGATATCTATGATGATGACAGTGGCGCAAATTTCAGTTAACTCATTGCGCCGGCGCAGTAAGCTGCGCTTGAGTTATTGAGTTGGTGCAAAAAATTTTGCTGAGTTACTCATGTTTAACACTGTCTCGTCCTCATAGGAGAGGTCTCGTCACTGCAACTGACAGGCGTGGACGCGTTAAATAGAGAATATACAATAAAGAATAATTATGAAGGCGCTGTGGCGGGACTGTGCTGGAACTGTGACTGTTGGGTACGCAGCACGTCACACGCGTCGATAAGACGAGTGACGTCAACCCGGGTTGGACGGGTTTGTTGATCTTATAGGATTTCTTAAAAATCCTATAAGACGCCGGATGCCCGCCTCGTGGCGATTATTCGTGCCGATCCGAAGTGCTCGATACAGGGTCCTGAGGTGTGCGATATCGCACAAGCCCACTCGAAATAATACAAAACTTTTTCACTAGTAAACGTAAACCGAGCCGACCGATCTTGTCTATACAACCGCAAGTCTTCAATAAGTTCCGTCGTGGAGCTGATGTCGATAAGTCACAGGTCTTCGGTGATGTTCGGCGGTAGGCGGTCGGCGGTCGGTTGGTCAGTGCTCGGCAATGCCGCGCCGCAGGATCGATGATGCAGTTTGCGGCGTTACCGTAAAGAGAGCCCCTTGCGCTCGAGCAAAATGTGCTTCCTTTCGATGTCATTTTCTCTACGGTCGGCTCGGTTTTCTCGTTATATTTATTTATCAAGTAAACTTATGTACAGGTATCTTATGTCTAACTATTCTATGTCGTATTCCCTATCGATAAATATAACTTATTCTATGATTAATGTATATTACACAGATCGATACTTTTTTTTTTTACATAGTTTCGGGACGCGGGCCGAGCGCGTACTTACATAAATTATTATTTTAGTCTTAAATCTATGGGGGAATAACTAGACGAAAATGTACACTATTTATTTCGATATGCTTAGCTACTTATGTTCTATTCTATAGTAAGTCTATGTATTTTATTTATCTATTATTAACATTGTTTCTTTATTCTATATTCTATAATATAATATAATAAATCTGTTTTGACGATTCTATTCTTTAGGAGGCGACGCCGCTGTTGCCAACAGTGACTTCACTGATATGTATGAACCAGCCTTTATTTGAATAAATTAAAATCGTCTCCGTATTTATTTACAGAATTTTATCATTTAAAACTACTAAAATAATATTTAATAGGTTACATTTTTGAAATAGGTGAATATAGTACCTACCTATAAATGCGACTGCGTCTTCGAGCCTGATGAAACATTGCAAAAGTGTGGTCCGTAACGTCCACAGATACAATAAGAATAACGAATATAACAAATAACGCATTTTACACATTTAAGCAAGACACGTCCGTACTACGCAATTAAGATTTCAATCTCGCAGAAGGAAAAGGTTGCAGTTTCTCGAGCAAAAGGTTGCTATTTAAGTGGCATGTTATGTTTTAAATTACCTATTCGCATCAATAAATTCTGCTCGCAAGGCATAGATACCTAGCGTATACGTCATGTATCGGACGAGACTGCCCGTATCAATATCATCAATACATATAAAATACGCTGTCTGTCCTTATGAACGCTTAGATCTTTTAAACAACGCAACGAATATTAATGCTATTTTCAACATAACTATTAGATATTTTTTATATTAAGTTATTGCATAAAGAAAATAGGTTTGTTATCAAGTTATTTAAAAATGATTTTCGAGCGCTTACATAGCTTACGTTGGCTAAACCTATGAGATACTTCAAAATAATTGTTCTTAAGAATTGTAGTTCTTCAAAAAGCTCAAGAAGTCTACGATGGAATACGCCTATCTCCTAAGGTTGACTCGCAGTAACCATTTTTATCTTCAATATAAAAATTAAAAATATTACGATATTTGCGAAAGTATTTTCTCTAATTCAGTATTAATAATCTTTATCCAGATAAGTTCGTTAGTTAACTTGGGCATTTCATGAAGTATAAAATAGACTTTTACTTTTTTTCATTTAAATGAATACCGTAGAAGATATCATGAATTCAAAATTACGGAAATCAGCAAAACGGTCACGGTCGGTAAGTCCTATGATGAATAGCGCGTCGCGAGCTAAACGTATTTTTCGTATACCATTACGCCTGTATTCCCGAAAGGTTAAGCAGAAGTGTGTATGTTTGCTCGACCTGGGCATTGAACCTAGGACCTCGAGCATAGTAGCCGCGTTTAAAACCATTAGTCTAATAAGGCAGTTATGAAGTTATTACCTAATTATATTCTGCTCTTAATAAAATAAAATAAACCACTTTGTAAATTGTACGAGTGCGGAGTTGGGGCGGGTCGCTGGTTGATAATACGTAAGACACACACACACACACACACACTCACACATTTCAAAATTAAATATAGTCCATTGAAATGTTACATTTTTTCGCCTTAGCGTGAGTTTTTTAAGAGGACGCAATTTTTTTTATGTTAAGGGGGTTAGTATAAGCATAAGTTCAAGTGTGTGGGGTCGCCACCCTTTTCCCCGGCCGCCATCTTGGAAAAATGCATGCAAAGTGTTTTCGCGCTGTATCTCGTAAACTAGCAACCCTACAGAAAATTTTGTAAGCCATTATTTGTTGCAAATTAAATTATCTAAAACTTTATTTTTATTACTTTTTATCGTAAAATGGAAAATAAAGAAGTTATAAACAAAAATAACTGAAAATTTTTGAACAAATTTTCTTTAGGGTGTTATAACTTTTTCTGTTCTTTTTACATAAAATGAAATCAGAGCAATCTTATTGAGGGTTTTTTTAACAAATAATTTCCAATACAAATTCGTTTAATTTCATTTATTTATCAGTTTTACAGCGCTTCCGAAGTTGACCGAGTTCTTGAATACTCGAAGAATACAATAAAAACAAATAATTTGCCTTAGTTTTCTATTATATATTTTTTTATTTATATAATTGATAATTTTCTTAACATTTCTATGTTATTATTAATTTATTCCCCACCACCTATGAGGTACATTCTGGAGGCGCGTTTTGTTTTACGTGGTATCCCCAGTAGGCCTAATCCATGGACAATTTCTAGGCGAGATAATATTGGCTTAAATTAAAAGTTGGCTACACGGGAGCGTTGGTGGCGTGGTTTCTGTTGGATAAAATTAACACGGGTGAAACCGCGGGGCACAGCTATTTACTAGATAAGAATGACAAAAATAGAAAGTTTTCTCAGATGTGGTGATGGGAAATTCCAACGGGCACAAGGTTATCTATAAATAATATACTTTTTGCATTTTATTGAGGAAGGTTATATAACTTAAGTTTACGACACACTTACGACGCTAACGAGCGGATCAGAGTGACCATGAACGTCAAGCAATCTAGCAAGCTGTAGGCAAGTTCCGGAAGTTAGACCAACGATATGCTACGGTAAGTTCTCTCCCGGTGCGGCGCGGTGCGGGTGCGAATTGTCTTGGGAGGAGGGGCAAGGGGGGGGGGGTAGCAAGATAGCTAGCTGAGCAGCCACTGTTAGTTTTCGATTTTTCTAGGGTGAACAATAAGCAAGAATGAATTTTGTAACATGAGTAGTGAGGACTATGACCCCCCCCCCCCTCCGTTAGCGGTGCGGCTTTTGAGAGTTGGTTGAATATAAAATAATAATAATATTTCCGAATCTATATTAATAAATCAGTAGTTCTGTCTGTGACATACCATATGAACGACACTGATCAAAAATATATCATGAAAAAAATTTGTCTGTTTTGATGACGGGAAGTATTGTTTATTAATATTATATAATTTATGAGCTATAGGAATTGACAATATTACTTCTAGAAATACAAAAACAAGAAGTTTTAAACATTTCACTCCTTAATAATTGATACAGTATACTTTTGAATTGTCAACAATAAAATTACGGGATGTAAATAACTACTGTGTAGTAAAAAACACGTTTTATTTATTTATAAACTAACTTGTTCCCGCAGCTTCGCTCGCGTGGATGATAGAAGAAAACTTAATACCTATTTTTAAAAAACGTAGTTTCTTAAAACTTTAATATCTTGTTATTATGGTTCAAGTGTTTAAGGGTTACAATAACCAAAATTCTTAATCTATCCAGTAATTCAACCTGAATAATTGTGTTTACATATATATAACAATTAATAACTCAACGAAGAGTGACAGCAGGTGATGTAGATAATACTCATTGTTTATGAATAGTGTAAATGTCAAACAGAAAATAGTCTATGATCAAAACGTCGCTGTTCGAATTTCGAGGTTCGGGCGATCGCTAGTTAGTATTAATATCTAATAACTAAGCATAGCTATCATGCACTAAATAACCAAATAACTGAAATACATATATATATGTATGTATAAAATTATAAAGCGATTGTTTATTTGATCGCGCTATCTCTGGAACTACAAGCCAAATTTCTTTTTGTTTTTTATCATAGCATTATTTTACTCTCTCATAATCCCTACTAATATAATAATAATATATAAATGTGAATGTAAGTTTGTTTGTTACGCTTTCACGCGAAAACTACTCAACCGATCATCATGAAACTTTGTGCACATATTCTTGGAGGTATTAAAAGTAAAATAGGATACTTTATATTAAAAAAAAAAAAAAAATTATATGAAAAATAAAAAAATTGTTTGGCAACTGAATTTTTGAAGTTAGATGTGATTTTTGTGGTTAGATGCTATTAATTAATTTTAATCTTACTCTTTGGTTTCAATTCTTACTCTGTTCTTATTTAAAAATGCCTCGGAAGTGGAAATCTGATATATCCAATAATTCTTCGCTGGCCCGTGCAGCAAAAGTTGCACGAAATCAAGAATCATCGGTTCAAGCAGAGTTGAGAAGACAACAGCAAGCAGAGTGACAAAGTATTATGAGAGCATCTGAAACTCCTCTTCAGGCACGACTTCGTTCAGAAAGACAAGCTATGCTGCAGGCAGCTAAAAGAGCGATAGAAACGCCAGAACAATCGCAGGCGAGAAGAATTCATAATGCTGAAATACAGACCACGCGCCGTCGAAATTTCATGCGTAAAGATTGGTCGGTATTTAATGATACTGGATTTCAATATGATTCTTCAATTGAATATCATAATCATCCTTTGATTGTTATTGGCTCAATGAATAAGAAATGTCATTATTGCGATGCTTTTAAATGGAAAAATGAAACTGTTGGAATGTGCTGTTCCAGTGGTAAAGTTTCACTTTCTTTACTGGGTGAACCAGAAGAGCCTTTAAAAACTTTATTGTTAAGTGTTACAGATGATTCACAGCAATTTTTAAGCAAAATAAGAAATTATAACTCTTGCTTTCAAATGACATCCTTTGGAGTTGATACAGAGATAAGAATGCCCGGATTCTCACCAACTTTTACTGTACAAGGGCAGATATATCATCGGATTGGATCGTTATTTCCTGAAAATAATGATCAGCATAAATTTTTGCAGGTGTATTTTATGGATGATGAACAAAGTGAAGTTAACCGTCGTTGCCAATATATTGAAGGAGTAGAAAGAGAAACAGTATTGAAAATCCAACGAATGTTACACAGCCACAATGTTTTAGTGAAGATCTTTAATAGTGCAATAGACAACTGGCCTTCAGATAATTATAAAGCTGTCATTCATGCTGATCGAACTCCACGTGGCGACCATGAGAGGCGTTATAATGCGCCAATGGTCAATGAAGTTGCTGTTTTGGTTACTGGTGACCCGTGCTCTCCACAAGACATAGTGTTACGGGCACATGATAATACGCTAAAGCGTGTAGCTGATACTCATAAATTTTATCATGCTTTGCAGTATCCATTAATTTTCAGTAAAGGTGAATCAGGATATCATTTCAATATTCCAGTCGTTAATCCAACAACGAAACAGCCAATTCCAAATAAAAAAGTTTCCTGTATGAACTTTTATGCGTATTACATAATGCTTCGAGAGCAAGACTTCAATCTCCTTCTGCGTACAAGGCAATTTTTCAATCAATTCTTGGTAGATATGTATATTAAAGTCGAGAGCAAACGTCTTCGTTACATTTCTCTAAACCAGAAAAAAATACGATCTGAAAATTACATACATCTACAAGATGCGATTAGTGCAGATGATAACATTAGACCTAACAAAATTGGCAAAATGGTTATTTTGCCGTCCACTTTTGTGAATAGTCCCCGTTATCTGCATGAGTACACTCAAGACGCTTTTACTTATGTACGAACTTACGGAAGGCCTGACCTCTTCGTAACTTTTACCTGTAATCCTTCGTGGCAGGATGTAACTCAAGAGCTTATGCCTGGGCAAAAAGCCACTGATCGACATGACATAGTTGCCCGCGTATTTCGTTTAAAGGTTCAGAAGTTAATGAACGTTGTGACAAAAGGAAAAGTATTTGGAGATGTCCAGTGCCATATGTACTCCATTGAATGGCAGAAACGAGGTCTACATACAACGAGGTGCACATATTAATTTAGCTAAAACAGAAGCTACTTCCTAATCAAATTGACAACGTAATTAGCACTTTAGCAATTAGCAGATCCGGTAGGAGATAAAAATCTGTACGACACAGTTATTAAAAACATGATTCACGGTCCCTGTGGAGCTCGCAATCCAGCATCACCTTGCATGCAAAATGGCAAGTGTACAAAAAAGTATCCTCGAGAAATGATTAGAGAAACAGTTCACGATAATAAGGGTTATCCGTTATATAGACGAAGGGCGCCTGCTGATGGTGGTAAACAAGTTGACATTCTGACTCGCAGTGGTGAAATAAAGAGTTTTGATAATAGCTGGGTTGTGCCCTATTCGCCGATTTTGTATAAATTATTCAACGCCCACATTAATGTTGAAGTCTGCAATTCTGTACGTGCTATGAAATATATTTGCAAGTATATAAATAAAGGAACCGATCAGGCGATTTTCAATTTGGGTAATGAAGGTGTTCAACAGACCCTCAATGAAATACAAACTTATCAAGCAGGAAGATATATATGTCAGTAGCAATGAAGCAGCATGGCGGCTGCTTGGCTTTCCATTACATGAAAGATATCCCACTGTTACATATCTTGCAATTCACTTAGAAAACGGACAGCATGTTTTTTTAATGAAAATACCTTTCAAGACAGGATTTTATCTCCTCCTAAGACCACAATGACTGCCTTTTTCCACCTTTGTCAGAATGATACTTTTGTAAGGACATTATTGTATTCTGAAGTTACCCGTTATTATACATGGAATAACTCAAAAAAAGAATGGCATCGTCGTGTTCAAGGTTCACCTGTTGAAAATCAACCTGGGATAAAATCATCGGATGCTCTTGGTCGTGTCTACACCGTACATGTTACAAATTTTGAATGCTTTTGTCTGCGTATGTTATTACATCATGTTAGAGGTCCAACTAGCTTTGCAGAACTTAAAAATGTTAATGGTCAGAAATGTCAAACATACAGAGAAGCATGTGAAGCTCGGCGACTATTAGAAAATGATAACCATTGGGACGAAACAATGGAGGAAGCCGTACAATGTCGATCGCCAGATAAAATCAGGGAACTTTACGCTACGCTTTTATCTTCTTGCGGTCTTTCTAACCCTCAAAATCTTTGGGATAAGTACAAAGAATATATGGCTAAAGATATTTTACATCAACTGTAGCAAGCACATACAGATATAACTTTCAACAAACATATTTACAACAGAACGCTAATTATAATAGAAAACAAGGTTTTTACAATGGTGGGAAAAAAATTAGATGATTTTGGAATAAAAAGCCCTCGACGAGAAAATAGTGATGATAATAGTGAAAATAATGAAATTGCTCGAGAACTAGATTATGATTTCATAGCACTGCAACATCAAGCGGCAGAATTAGTTCCTCAATTAATTCGAGAGCAAAATCATGTTTTCAATCAAGTATTAAGTAAAATAGACTCCGGCAATGGTGGACTCTTATTTCTCGACGCACCAGGAGGAACCGGAAAAACTTTTGCTTAACCTAGTATTAATGTCCGTCAGAAAAGACCAAAAAATAGCAATTGCTGTTGCTTCTTCGGGTATTGCCGCGACGCAATTAAGCGGCGGACGTACGGCACATTCCGCTTTAAAATTACCATTGAATCTGGCACAGGAAGATTCACCCATTTGTAATTTCAGTAAAAATAGTTTACGAGGTAGGATGCTGCGAGAATGTAAGCTGTTAGTGTGGGATGAAAGTACAATGTCTCATAAGATGGCTATAGAAGCTTTAAACCGTACTCTTCAGGACTTGCGAAATAGTACAGATATAATGGGAGGACTTGTAGTTTTATTGGCTGGTGATTTCCGACAAACCCTCCCAGTCATTCAGAGGGGGACACCAGCAGATGAAATTGAAGCATGCATTAAATCATCAAGCTTATGGTCGAGAGTTGAAAAATTCAGCCTAAAAACGAATATGAGAGTGCATCTTCATAATGATGTGGATTCGGGACTTTAAGCAGAAATGTTGTTCAAAATTGGTTATGGTTGTTTAGACGTCGACGCTAAAGGTTATATATCACTATCAAGAGAATTTTGTAATTTAGTAGAAAATTATGTGAATTTTATTGCTCATGTATTTCCGGAAATGCAACAAAATTTGAGTAGTGATCAGTGGTTGTGCGAAAGAGCAATATTAGCACCAAGAAATGAAGTAGTTAATAGGATCAACAACGAGATTTTAATAGAGGTGCGAGGATAAATGAAGGAATATTTGTCAATGGATACAATTATGGATACGGAACTAAGTACTTCATATCCTGTTGAGTTTTTGAATTCACTTGAACTGTCAGGTGTACCGTCGCATAAACTTCAATTGAAACTAAATGTACCAGTAATGCTTATGCGAAATGTAAATGCTCCTCGGCTATGCAATGGAACAAGGCTTCGGATAACAAAATTGGGGCAGTATTCTAACTACTACTAGTACTTGGTGCTACTACTTTAACAGGTGTCGGTAAGGAAGAAAGTGTTATCATACCTCGGATTCCAATTATTCCCTCTGACCTTCCATTCCAATTCAAAAGGGTTCAGTTTCCCGTCAAGCTTAGCTTTGTTGTTACTATAAACAAAGCACAAGGGCAGACATTAAAGGTAGCGGGAGTGCATTTAGAAAGGCCATGCTTCTCTCATGGTCAACTATATGTAGCCTGTTCGCGTGTGTCTAATGCGCGGAATTTACATATATTTGCACCGGATGGAAAAACTTTTAATATAGTCTACAAAATTATCCTACATTAATACTTTGCATTTATATTTATTTAAATTGTTTAAATCCAAAATTATTTATTTTTGTTACAGAGAAATATATTTTAACATTTGTTGTTGCATTTAAATAAAGTTTATTTTAAATTTTTTTAAACTTCATTGTATGTAGTAATATTAAAAATTGATCATCCCAGCTAAGCAATAGCATAGAGTTATCATATTGATTCATTCCTATGGTAATGATCTCTGATAGTTATTTAATGGCTTCAATGCGAGCGAAGCCGCGGGTAAAAGCTAGTTTAAAATAAATCACTGTAACATTTTCTTGTGGTATAGAACGTATTGGTTTTCACCACACCATGTTGTTCTACCGAGCTGAGTGTTTAATTATTTTAATTTTTCATTATCTCCTAAACTATGTATCCAAATAACATGCTTTAAAGGGTAAAATTTACCTTCATAAAACTTTTGTTCGTAAAGATTAATATGCCACACCTAAAGTAAAAATAATGATGAGAAATCACTTTTTAATCTTTAACAAATGTTTGTCACAAAATAGCGTATTGTGGCTTATGTACTTATTTAATATAGGCATATGCTATCGCCGACTTTTTTTAGATATACTAAGAACCAATATTTTTGTAGAACATTGTATTTCTGTATCATTAACCATTACGCCTGCACACGCGAAACGCGGATAAAGCAGTACATGAGGACTCTGACTTCCGACTTACATAACAAAAATTAACATTGTGGCCTCATTTTAAATGGTCGATCCTTTCCTCCCGAATTTGCCTATCACATACAAAAATATTTTTTTCAAATCCGGCAGGTACCTAGCTCCAGAGATTGGCGTGTTTAAACAAACAAACAAAAAACTTTTCCGCTTTATTACCTTAATATTTGGGCAACCGAGCTGCGCTCGGTATCTTGATAAAAAGACACCTATCTAGGAAAACGAAAGGTGTCTAGGTAAAATAGCGGAATCTATCTCGCCACATATGACGCATCCTAAATCGCGATATTAAAATTAACCCAACAATTTAAATATATACAAGAACCGGACAACAACCGTTAGACCGTCAGGCAGCAGCAATTCAGGTGATTAAATGGCTTATGCGAGGAATCCATAAGATATAGCAAATTAATGTACAATATAATTATAGGCATTAAAAAGATCTACAAAAAAACTCCGATAGAGTATAGAGATTAGTAGTAGAGGTATCTATCTTCTAAGGAACACCCACAATAAGCATTTTTGTCTTTAAAATAGCCGGGAGCGGGGGAGCAAGATTCGCGCGGGCATTCTGTAGTCTACGTAAGTGAAGCCACGGGCACAGCTAGTCTGAATTAAATTTGACTTCCTAACAAAACGCCAGATATTTGAGATCAAAGTGGGCAGTTCAACAAAACGCCAATTTCATATGGAAAGGCCTAATATTATTATCGCATATCTGTAATAATCTGCAAACATTACTTTTATGGTTACGTAGTTAATAAAGAAAAAAATGAGTTTTCAGTTGATTGACTTTAAGTTGAAATGAATAGCTATTCAATAATAAAGGTTAAAACAATAAGTACGGCTACAGCATTCCTTTACGAAGCGATTTCTTCACCGATTCAAGTTCATTGACCTCAGATATGGACTTTGTTACGAAAATCGCCGCTGTCAAGCCAGACCAACTCAACAGTTCGCATTCAAACACGCGACAAATATTTACTCAGGACTTACAAACTTGTGAATACGTTTTTATTCGTACAGATGCAATGAAAAAAGCGCTGCAACCTACATATGAAGGTCCGTTCAAAGTTATCGAACGAAACAACAAAACGTTCGTACTTCAAGTTCCCGAGATTCGATCGCCTACCATCAATTTCGGTACCGAAGATACTACACCAGACGATATATACGTGTCAAGCAAGACCCTCAACATCGAGCGACAAGCAGACTACAGACACAAAGCCTGAGCATACTCGTCAACGCTCAGTCAAACTGCCGCGGCCGGTACGCTTCGCTTGAGGGGGAGTCCTGTAGCTGCTCTATAGATACATGTTACCAATACAAAGATTACACTCTTGCATTAAGTACATGCGTACCTACCGCGTCGAGAAAAAAGAGCAGAAGTGCTCCACAAGAGGCCAGACGCCGCCGCGCCGCGCCGTGGCGCCTGACCACACCACATTGACGCAGCGCAAGCGAGGATCAAGCGACCGGATTCTCCCACTCTGACAGACACACATGTTAGGGTATAAAGGCACGAACATTTTATTAACAAAATATACCTTATATTCAACCTTCTGATTGGACGTTTCATTTATAATTTTATACTAATCCAAAACTCAAGAGTGGCACAGTAGTCCCCAAACGGCACTTCATAATAAAAGTCTAAAATTAATATATTAATATACAAACTATATTTATGTAAAAGACGGTACAATGATGTACTTACGTTAACTAATGTACAGAGCCTCAGAGCTCAGAGCTATACGTGCTACTTGTCAGATATATATTTTGAGTTTGTATTAAAGTATTTTATTTATCATTACATATCCATCACACTTGTTATAACATACATAAATTTATCTGAAGATAAAGGGCTTAATCTAATACCGTGTATGTCTAGGCACACCCGCTGCCCCGAGTCCCGCAAACGTTAGGGAAGGTCGCGATTATAGCAGTCCGGCTATAGTGAAACTGTTACGCGTTGCTGTGGGTCAGAATTTTTTTTTAAATCCGATCGCTACCTTTCTTTACATGATCATCTGCTGGACTAATATGAAGATTAGCCTGAAAATTTCATCAAAATCGCTCCAGCTCGTTTTGGAGTCTATAAGGAAATTACATACAAACATCCATTTTTATAAATATAGATTTACTGAGGAATCTTAAAGGCTATATAACTTCACGGTATGACTTCAAGGAACGGAACCAGTAATTGCGAACGTTAAGCGATCTGGTAAGCATTACCGGAATTGAAGATAAAGATAGGCACACCGGTGCGTTGGCACTTGGCCGAGACGCGGTAGAAAGTTGTTCCAATAAATTTAACACAGGTGAAACCGTTCGGCACAGCTAGTATTTTAATAAAACTTCGGAAAACCATCTTACTCCTTGCACTATCGCTTGGCATCCAAAAGCGAACAATAATTTATAGTAACTTTGGCGTGATAATAAAAAAAATTATTTCGCATGAACGTAACTTACTCGTAACCTTACTGAATTTTAATCACAATAGTTAAAGTTACAATTGTAAGAAAAATAAAACCACAGGCTTAGTAAAAGAGAAACAGTGTAACGTTTTTATACTTCTACGACACTGCTCTTAGCTCGATTCACAATGTTTTATTATCATACCAGTTTATCAAAACATGCACAGATGGCGTTCTGAAACAACTTCCGCTACAATATAATTCAAACCGGATACACAGATTTATAACGAAAGTAATTTTATATTTAATAAGTATTGTATGAAGCCAACACGATATTATTTTTTATAGTAACATTTATCCTGTAACAGTTTTGCTTTAGCTGCGGTATTGCGTTGATAAACAAAAATTGCAAACATTATCTAAATGAAAATACGTTATCAGAATGCGTCAGATTTCGCACTCTGTTATACTGTTGCGGTACATACGCAAACCTACAACACATATCGATTTCGCGTGCTTTATCAAAATCGCTTGAACCTCGAATTGAACCTGAAATCTGGGCCAATGTTTTCTATTATCCGTACGCAACAATTATTTATTTTGTTGAGGAATCTGATTGGATGTTAGTTTTATATGCGAAAGTAATATTTGAACTGTATATTTTACAATTTGATAGCCAGACGGACGGCCTAAACTATCTTAGGTCATAAAGAATTCTGTGCCCTTTTACATTTTTCGATGTAAATGACGACCTCGACATTTTGAGGCATCGAAACATATTAACATATTTGCTGAGAAAAAACATTTATATCTACGTGTACCTACCTAAAATGTATACAAATTTTCGTGCATGTAAAGGAACGGTATAATATATTCCAAAATGTAAATCTAAAAATTTTTCTTTTTTTGTATTTGCATTCACAAATCTTGCTGCATTTTATGCAGACACTTGCACGTCATTGAGAGCATAATAATTATACTGGGTACTGAGTCTCTTTCACGAATATTATTTTCAATGTTTTCCAAGTATTTAATTAAACACTAGTAAGTAGGTGGGTAAGCAGCTCGGTCGCTCAAATATTAAACTCCTTAAAATATTTACCTCCAAATTTACTGCACTCGTTTCTGTGCGGACAAATGAGACTTAAATCCATGTGAACTCTTTAACAAATGATCTGTTTTACCGCAAACGCCGATATATGGCGCCGAAACGCTATCCCACCGAGTACTAGACATTTCTTGACTTTGTCGTGAAAACGTCAACCAAACCAATAAAAATTTTTCAATAGCAAAAAGTATAGTCACAATCTGATAAAGGATTCTAGTATAAGGCTCGATAACTTTCTGGTATATAATATATTATACCCTATCGAAAATGTAGGACATAAAATTGATAACAGAAAACGGCTGATGACCTTATTTAAAACTATCAAAACTCGCAAGTATATTTTTCATTTTCGGTTAGCTTTCTGTACATATTTTTAATTTTAGTAATTACCGATTCCTTAGGGGGCATTATTATTACATATACCAATGATGGAAAACGAAATGTTCAGTCGTACATTTTCGAAAACAATCAAAACTCGTACTAAGCTGCCAGATTAATTACATGAAGCAATGTACCTATGTATACTAACTTATTAATATAATAAAGCTGAAGTGTTTTTGTTTAAATACGCTAATCCTTGGAAGTAATACCAGTCGGATTCAAACAATTCTTTTGTGTATATGATAACCAGACTCAAGAGGAATATTATAGGCCATCCAACTTTATGTTCTAACACCAGCTAGCCTTAAATATTGATTATTGTTGCGTAAGTCGGAAGCCGAGGCCCTCCCGAACTGCTTTATCCGCGTGCGCTGGCGTAATCGTTAATGTTAAGGAAATACAATGTTCTACAAAAATATTGGCCCTTAGTATATCTGAAAAAAAGTCAGCGATAGCATATCTCTAACTTTTATACATAAACCACAATATTTGTAGAAAATTAAAGTGTTTTTAAGCATTATTTTTAAACATGACATATTAATCCTTACGAACAAGTTTCTTTATGATAAAGACAATTTCATGAAGTAAAATTTTGCTCTTTATGGTATGCTATTTGGACACATAGTTTAAGAGATAGTGAAAGTTTAAAATAATTTGTACTTGCGGGAAGAACAATTGGGATAGTTGGGATAGACTACACGGGTGCGTTGGCGGCGCGGTGTTTATCGGATAAAATTAACTTGGGTGCAATCGTGGGACACAACTAGTATATAATTAAAAAGGAAACAAAAAAAAACCCGACTGCAACAATTCTTTTTATTTGATTACCAGGCGTCGACGTACTTTAATATTATATAGCCCATACGAATTAAAACACTCAGAACGGCAGTAGTAGTAGTTGCACGCGGAGTGTAACCGTTTCAATACCTTCAATCAATCTTTATTATTTATTCTCAATCACCATTGGATAATTATTATAACATTCACTAGACAATTCCCCCCTTTTTTATGGGAAAAATTACATTCACTTGCGTCATTGTTTGTGCGTTTGTGTGCGTGTGGATAAATGTGATTACGTCTCGCTCACGCAAACGTTTATTTATTTTTGGTTTCAACTTTGAGCAGCTATTACATAAATTATTACATAAATAGAGAAACTATTACAAGGGCCGCCTTTACCCGGGGGTGGAAGGGGTGCGAGGCACCCGGGCGCAGAGTCCTAGGGGGCGCAAGCCGACCGCCATAAGTTTTAATAGGTATTTAGTAGCCTACTACCACAACAACCCTGGCTAACACTGTCCACTGCTCACGCAATTAGAGCCGAGTTAGTTATTTAATTAAAAATATAAGTACCAATAACATTATTCAACAATCATAGATTATATATTTAAATTATTCGAAGTATCGTCGATGCAATTTAGCCATTTTTTTTGGAAGTTCATTGACACCTCTGCTATAGAAATCTTTAGCACGGCAATCGATGAACTCTTTAAAGGCGTTTTTCTCAGTAAAAAGTTATCCAAATTCCGAAATAAATGGAAATCAATTCAAAGTGAACACATTTATGTCAACGTGATATCTGAATGACATCGAACAATATCACGCGTTATGTAATAAAAATTACTCAGTAATAAGTTAGAAATGACTTATTATTACGCAATTTTTATGTAATATGCTGTTGTAACAAGTTTGATATATCTGTGACGTACTTTTTACCAGAGATGTGATTTATTTAAGTTACAAGTATCTGAAATACAGATACATGATACAAAATACGTATTTTCATATTGTATCTAAAATACTTTTTTGAATTCATTGCGTCTTGTACTTAGATACATTTTGTTTGGTATCTTATTATTTTGTAAATACTTTATTTGCTAAAATACTTTTAGTAAGAATCCATCGCAAGCCACGTCAGAGTTAGCGGCAGGCTTCGGTTTGAATGATAAAACAATTTTAATTCACATGAAACAAATTGGAAAACAGGAAAAGCTCGAGAAGTGGGTACCGCAGGAATTGACTGAAGCACACCAACAAACACGCATCGAGTGCTGTGTTACATTACTCAACCTTCACAATAACGAGGGAATTTGGAATCATACTGTTACTTGACGAAAAATGGATACTTTAATGAGAACCGGCCAAATCCTTTCCCAAGCGAAAGTCGTCTCGGAAATAGATACTGGTGAGTGTTTGGTGGACCAGTGCTGGTGTCATACACTACAGCTTCCTAAGATCTAGCTAGACGATAACGACAGATCTGTATTGTCAACAATTGGAAACCATGGAAAAGCTAGCCGTTAAACAACCGAGACTGGTCAATCTCTCTAGCCCACTGCTGCTTCATGACAACGCTAGATCCCATACTTCCCAGAGCTTGATCCAACAGATTACAACTTTTTTTCGGAATTTGGACAATTTCTTGCAAGGAAAAATAATTGAATTCCGATGAGGCTGTCCAAACCGCCTTCAAAGATTTTATTGATTCTCTCTCACGCAATTTTTCCAGCAATGGAATCAATTAACTACCTATTAAATGACAAAAGTGCTTAGATAATAATACTACATACTTCGATTTATTATGTGTATAATTTCATATTTTTCGCTTTTACTTTTTCCATATAAAACGCTAATTTCATACGTGAGGACCTAATATTTATAAACCTATACTTCAAAACCTAAAATTATTAAAATTAATAAAAGCTTTTTACAGTCAACCATATGTCCAAGACTCAAAGATAGATTAGCAAACGTGACCATTCAAAGTAGCTATATAATCAAAAGTTAATGATAAAATGACATTGTAAGTATAAAAATATTCCAACTCTAAAAGTCAGAAAAATTAAGTTAGATGTAGTTAAAAAGAGCGGAGACGGGAGTCGTATGATAACTTTCGCACCCCGGCGCTGAATATTTTTAAGGCATTCCTGACTATTACTGTAAGCATAATAGCTCTATGATCAGCCTATAGATGTCACTCCTACAATTAATAAAGTAGGTGTCATTTCAATAATCTGTTACTGTTAAGACACTCAACAGGTAACAAATAAATAAAAAAGTGGGCCATTTCAATTATAATTTTAAGTGTTTAGACAATAGTCCACATACAGTGCCACTCATTGTATAGTTTACGGCATAGACAAGTTCACGGTATTAAAGTTATTTTCTAAAGAAAAGAAAATTGAATAAAGACAAACTAGGTATATATAATGAATTTAATCAGTATAGCAATTCCAATGTAAATATGGAAAGCATAATAATTAAACCGATAGATTCCAATATTCCAAATTAAATTACTCAGTTGTTTTGGATAACAATTATTATGCTGCGACAGACTATATTGTGACTAACATAACCTTGTCCCCTTTTCAGCCATATTTTTTTGCCTGCAATTAAAACCGAATACATTGTTTATATATTGCTTTATTCTTTGTTTACGGAACTCAATATAGATAGGTAAAAAAACTACTACATTTGGTATCAAAATCGGATTTATATTTCCGTTTTTCTTCAGTTAAATCAGTAACATTTTTCCCGGTTACAGAATTGGCTGCACAGCCTTATGTAAAGCATAATGTGTACTTTATTAACAATAATACATTTCTTTCAGACCTATTTAACTAAATCTTATACATAAACTACCTACAAAGATATACAGGTAAAGCCTAAATTATCTACAATCAATAAGTTATATACAAATAACATTACAGCATTAATTATATATGTATTTATATATATATATACAGGAAATTTCAATTAAAATTATCTGTAACCTGGGAAATTATGATTTTTTCTACATTCAGGACAGTACCATTTGCCTTTAGGCGGTACCATGATACCAACACATTCAAAGTGGAACCACTCAATGGGACAGCCCTCCGCATCACACGCAATCATCTCGGACACTTCGTCGTAAGGGCAACGACAATAACAGTAGACGCTCTCTCCTTCTCGCGCTTCCCGCACCGCCGGCCGTTGGAACACGTATGGTAGACTAGATGTACCCGAATTTAGATACGTCGGGGGCGGGATCGGTGCACTGTTTTGACTGTTCGGTTGGTAAATCTCAAGGTTTCCTTCCTCGCTGGAATCTGAATCACTTGAGCCCATGGATTCAGTATTCATCAAGATCCGGGGTGGCTCAGCATCCGGTATTGGTGCAGTCAGCCTGATAGTATCAGAATAATTATACAATCTACTGGATATTACAGTTGAAGGTATTTCTTTCTTTACTTTGTTAGTCACTGGGGATGGTAAATCTTCCTTTCTCCATTCCAATTTTGGTGGCTGCTGTGGTTTCAATGCACTTAAAATTGATTGTGGTGGTTCCTCATCACTTGAGTATCCATAAAACTTATTAGGAACTCTCCTTCTCTTAGATGCTCGTTTGTTGTTTTCAGCCGAAGTGGCCGGAATCCTTGTGTTAAAACTTATTGGTGCAGATTTAGGAGCCTCTGGTATTTGTACTGTATTTGATTGCAAAGATATTGTAATTTTAGTTGGAGGTAACTGAGTTGAGGGTTCCACTTCAGATTTCACAATTATTTCTTTAGGAATGTTAATTTTAATAGGTCCATGCTTTCGAGAACTTTTAGATTTCTTTTTCTTCTTGTTCTTCTTTTTTCCGCTCATCAATTTTGGTTTTTGTTCCTTTTCTCCTTTAACAATTGCATCACTATCGAGTGTATCTTCTTGAACCTTTTTCTCTTCAATATTTTCAATTGAAACTTCTGGCAATGGTGTCACAGGTCGGCTGGCTTCTCCAGAAATTGATCCTCCGTCAGACGGTGCTGCAGATGCCAACATCAAAAGCTGATTACGTTTTTCTTCATACAATTTGTCTACCACTCGTTGAGGATGCTCATCATAAAATTCTTCATCTGTGTCACTCTCCTCAGTTTCCAGGTCAGATTCAGCTACAGGTGGCTCTACTTTTTCTGGTATTAATATTGGTGTTTCAGCATTGCCCAAAACATCCACATTTGAACCTGTGCTAATTCTTCTATTAGGTAAAATCTTTTTAAGTTTTTTGGTCTTCTTTTTATCATTGCCAGACTCCTCAGAAGAATCAGAATCCGATGAACTTGAAGAAGAGGATCCACTACTAGAAGAACAACTGCAATTGGAGCCACATGAACAACTTGAATCACTATCACTGCTGCTGCTACTTGAGGATGAATTATCACCTCTTTGCTTTTTCAGGGATTTCTTACTCTTAGTCTTTTTGTCTGAACTGAATACATCATCTCCATTCATATCAGTTGGTATCAAGCAATAATCGTGATCAGACTCACACACATGCTTTCTAATAGTAACCAGTGGTGGAGTTTTCTCCTTATGCTTCTCAACATTTGCCTGATACTTTTTGAAATTATCCCATATATCAAGAACCTGTTGGTCACTAGATTTCTCTTCATCAGCAAGGTCTATTTTTTCTTCAGTTTTAGTAACTGATATTTGTGTATCAATTACAGTATCTGTATCACATTCTTCAGCTGCATCTGTTTTATGTTCAATTATTGACTTTTCATCAGACTTTTCTTTTGTGGTGGGTAAACCACTGTCAGATTCATCACTACTATCACTCTCAGAAAGGTTTAATGCAGGAAGATTCACATCCAAGAGCAAAGCATCCTTGTCTTTTAACTTCTTCTTTTTGGATTTTTTGGATGTAATATCTGCTTCTGCTTCAGTTTTTATCTCTGAAGTACCAACTTCCTCTTGAGGCTTATTGTCTACTAAATCTATTAAAGGTACAGGTTCTTCAGATTTTGTTATTATATCATTAGGAGGATTAGGTTTCTCATCAGTTAAATCTGTAATAAATTGTGTATTTTTATGATCCAGCATATGTTTATTTAGAAGCTTTTTAGAAACAAATTTTTCAGTGCATCCTTCTTCTGTGCATAGATGAGGAAATTCTTCAGAGTGAAATCTTTTATGAACCTTCAAATACACAGCTTTCGTAAATTGCAGATTACATTCATCACAAGCAAAAATAGCTGGTGGGTTACAAAAATGATACACATGAGGCCATTTTTTCTGTAAACATCTTTTACATAAGACACTTTCTGTACCATGCTTCCAAAATAAGTGGTTTGTAATATCTAGTTTATTTCTGTAAGAAATACCACAGCGATAACAGAAATGATGTAGTTTATGCTTCCAGACATGATTTGATAGACGTGCTTGATTTTCACAAAATTCTAAGCAAACATCACATGTGTGGTGTATCTTACGAATATGTACCATTAGCCTAAATGGTGATGGTATTGAATCAACATTGCACAAACAACACCTAAATCTAATTTCATACTCAGAATCATAAGTGCCAGGGCATAAATGACATAATAGTTCACTATAACTATAAAAATTAGATTTACACATGACACACAATAAAATTGTTTTTTGATGCATTTTTCGATTATGTAAATAGAGATCTTTATGAATAGCAGTTTTAAAATAACACTGAAAACACTCAAATGAGTGATCATATTGTACTGTCTCACACTTCTCAACACTATCATAAGAGTCCAAATTGATGTAAACAGAGTTCAATTCTTCTGCCCCTAATTTCAGTTTAGCTGTTATTGTTTCTGGTAATAATTCTTCAGCTGTGATACTATCTACTGTTGCTGCAAATCTATGTTCTGCTACCATATGTAATGACAATTGTTCACAATTTACTGCTATTTTACGAACATGATTACAATATATACAGCTATGTTTAGTTGAAGCCAGAAACACTTTTAAAAGATCTTTAAGAGGATATTTATCTAATGGTTTATCCAAAGATAATTCAGTTAAAGGAATAGAAGGCTCTTCAATCACAGGTCCTACAGGAGCTTCATCTTCCGGAGGCTCAATCTTAGGTTCAATTTTAGGATCTAAATCACCTCCATTTTCTTTAGTTTCAAGTGCAGGAGGAAGAGATTCTTCCTTAATTTCTTCTAATGTCAATTTTAACTCTGTTGTTTCTGGTTTAATTTGTAAGTCCTCTTGAATTTCATGTTCATTAATCATTGTGTTATTCTCATCGACCGTCAATTTTTCACTAATATCACTATCAGATGAATAATCACTAGATGAATCTTTGTCCAGAAGTTCTTTAGGAACCCGCACTGTCAGTTTTGGTACCCTATTTAGTGTATTAACATCTTCTAATTTGTTATCATAAATTGTAGTCTTCACTGTATTCTCTTGTTTTGGTTCTAATGATGTAGATACAGACTCTAAGTTATTATTCATTACAGTTTTTAATGTAGTCTCCTTATCATTTTCATAAATAGTAGATTTAGCAAAAGTTAATGTGGTCTCCTTATCATTTTCATAAATAGTAGATTTAACAAAAGGACTATCAGCTCTATCACATATCGTCATCTTTATAGATGGTGGTTTTGGTTGTGGGATTATTGAATGAGTTGTGTCTATTGTTAAAGTTTCTTTTTCATAGCGTTTTGGTGGCCTTCTTAATCTAGATGGTGGTTTGTTCACAATTTGATGTCCAATAGTTGGATCAACAGTTGAGTTTATTATAACTGGTGACTTTGCATTATTAAGGCTCAATGTTAGTTTAATACCGCACTCTTTTTCCTTCCCACTAGGTGTACATGGAGCTTCCTCAACTTTTGCAGTGGAATCTTCATTTATATGAAGATGGTTGTTATCTGGAATTGTAGAACTACTATCTTCAGAGTGATCGAGATGATCATCACCATTTGGAAGATTTTTTGTCATATCAGGACTGATAGCATAATTTTTTGTATGACTAGTTATATGTCTATTATCTGAACTTTCTAATTCCATTCCAGAATCTACAGTGTTATTAGATTCTTTAGCTGTCATTAATGGTATATCTGAAATTATACTAGTGTTGCTATTACACATTTCATTTACAGTTGTGCTGACTGCAACTTTGTGTAAATGTGATGTTACATCAAATTTAGTTTCATTAATTTCCTTTGTATCATTATAATGTTTGGACAACTCTTTTGCTATTGTTGTTGGACTATTTGCAGAGTGGTCATTGATATTTTTAATATTTTTACCATTATTTGGTTTCACTGAATTCTTACTAACAAGCACAGGCACAGGTTTTGGCTTAATATTGTTACAGTCATGATTGAAAAAGTCATCTTGTTCACTGCAGATTTCTTCACAAGCACAGCACATTAAATATAGAGTACCATTGAAGACATTTAGAAATTCCTCCTTACTGTTGTAACTTAATTCCTTCACATTATGTTTGTTAGCCAAATGGGATGATAATTTCTCTGCTTTTGAAAACATTCCAAGGCAAAATAAGCAAATATGTCTGTTGTGAACTTCTCTCATGTGAAGAAAGAGATTCCAGTTCTCATAATAAGTTCCACAGGCTGAGCAAAGATACACCTTCCTTGTGACTCTGGATGGTCCACCAGAACTAGGTTCTGGACATGATGCAGCCTCTGGGCTTAATGTAGGTTCTTTAGCTTGGGCACGACAAACCAATTGATGCTCTTTTAACATGGCTAAGGTCTTAAATGACATTGAGCAACACTTACGGCATTTGAATTTCACCATTGGTTGTAAACCTAAGTTCTGAGGATACTCTTTCAACTGGGATCCCTTTTCAATCTTACCCTTTTTGTAATGCAGCAATTGGCTCTTTGGCACAAGCCGAGGCACAGGTTTGTCTTGTTCATTGTCAATGATACATTCAGCAGGTAATGAAACATTCCGAAATTGATTGAGGTCTGCACGTTTCGGTATAAGTTTGGGCATTCGAGGAACATTTGAATGTGTGCTAATATCACTAGTTTTAGTCAGAAAATGTTTCCGTTTCTTTGATGCACTAAGGTACTGACAGGAGTTGTCTACAAATGGTCTCTTGCCAAGGTGTATTCTCAATGGATTGATACGTTTCCTGAACTTTTCTTCTTGTGCAGTGTCAATGTTAGGGCACCGCGATTCGAACGACTCGTCAAGTGGACTCGAAGTCTCACCGGTCAGCTCGTGCCCGTTCGCAGTATACCTCTCGGTTCTATTATCGCAGTAAAGGCTTGCTAGTGATCCCAAATTGATTTTGTCGTCATTCGTATGGACAACATTACCATCTTCCATAGTTTTCTGGAAAAATGAACACACGTGTTTGTGACTGTTCGGAAACAAAAGACGCTCGCCCAAGAGGAAATCGAAGCATAATTTGAATTATAATGGGAAAAACATTATTGCAATTGTTATGATACGAACCTTTAGAATCGTACATGCAGTACGAGTGCAAGAATAAAGATCCGTTTCCTTGCATTCGTTTGAGCAAAGCTATCCTTACATCAGGCTTAGGAGGTAGCCGCGGGCTGAACATTCCCGTAAAATGGCGTCACTTCGCTGAGGAACGATGATATTATATGAGGTGCCATATATTTTTACAACACAAATAACACTTCACGATCATTTTTTGGCTTTTAAGTATTACAAATATGAACAAACCAACTCAATTTACACTCATATTTTGTTTATTTCCAAATACATAGCTGGAAATCGTAACACATTACGAGAAGCTAATCATGAACCATAGATAAAACTTTTTTTTCATTTATTTTGATGTTCGAATTATCACTCGAGATTAATACGATACACGTGGTTACATCCAAAGACATTTTTTTGAAACAAAAATGTAAACGCACATAATAAATTTTATCGTATGTTAATCTATTGTAACAAAGATATAAAAAATTAAAATTAATGGATTTATAAATAATACGTTCTTAAACATCGGAATTTGAAAGTGTATCCGAACATAAATAAATATTCTTTCGTTGTTTTATCATAGACAAATATCCAAAGAGTGTTGTGTTTATTAGCTAGAGGTAGGCGAATATGAATGATTTAATTTAATTGAAATGTTTCGAAGGTAAGTGATAATTCATTGGAATTACAAATATGAATGATCATTCATCTTTCGGTCGTAATGATTACTAATTTTATGAAATTAGTAACCTAGCATTAGTAATGGTACTTAGATTATGAATGATAAATGATGTCATCATCAAACTACTAATACTAATTATTACTAATGGCTGTAAACGAAATATCATGATATATCTGTATAATCGAGAGATTACATTAATATAGAGTAAAATGAGGTATAACTGGCCATTTGCAGTTCCAAGTTCGGTGAAGCTGTAAAAGCCGCAGCGGCTTCAGGGCCCCTAAGGCTAACAGTATATGCAATTAAAAAAAAAACCATTTGCAGTAACTGGCCAGGCTTCTATTTAACCGTCAAAAATAAGCTACAGGCTCATAAAATGCCATCTTATATAATTTATTAATATTATGTACAATATCGGGTTTCATTTTAGTTCACAATTGCGCCACCATACTTCTAAAATAGTGCCAAAATTACTTTTATTTTCTGACAGTCAGTGAGCGAGATTCTTTTTGTGTTGTCGCTTATCAAAAAGGTAAGATTAATGGATAATTAAAATATCAGTTCAGCGGAGGTGAGGAACAGAGAGTAAAGTTCCTCATCCGCCATAGAAAAAGTAGGATCTTCCGGCCAGACGGGTGCCAAGTCTGGCGGGCAGCTGCCCAACGGTTTTTTTTTAACTGACTACACCGTTAGCCTCAGGGGCCCTATCCAAAAAACAGAGCCGCTGCGGCTTTTACAACTTCACCGAACTTGGGGGCAAGCGCTTAGGGCACTCAGCCGCCCCAACGGTTGTTTTTTTTTTTTTAACTGACTACACTGTTAGCCTTAGGGGCCCTATCCAAAAACAGAGCCGCTGCGGCTTTTACAGCTTCACCGGACTTGGGGGCGAGCGCTTAGGGCGCTCAGCCGCGAAAGTTTTTGACGACCCGCACGAGGGTGCCAGAGTGGCCGAACCTCGGCTCGGGCGTCCGTCGCGAACGCGAAAAGGTCGCGATCTATCTAATTCCCTAATCCTAAGAAAATTCGAACTAACTAACATATACTCATATGCACGTCCCCCTCCTCCTGGGAGGAAGGAGGGGACCATGCGTATGTGTATTTAGTAATCGGAATGGTTTTTCTACACTAACTAGCGCATTAGTCTAACTAGCGCAAAAAAAGAAAAAAAAAAGGTCCCTTACATAACCTATGTACCTGTGTGGTGTGCACGTGTGTGTGTTCATACGTGTGTAATGTTGTATGTGGGTAGCTAAGTATTGCACGTATAGTGTCACTTGTATCGCGCGGGCGGCTGCCTGACCCAAGGGCTTCACACCGAGGAACGGACCTAGCTTCACGTAGTTGGGTTCTTGTATATATACTCAATCGTTGAGTTAATTTCTATAGCGCGATGTAAGATGCGTCGTATGTGGCTCGATAGATGTCGCTATGTGTCGCTACGTAGATGCGTCGAAGCGTCAGTTGTGGCGAGAGATGTCGCTACATCAGTTAAACATGTTTTTTACTTACTACTTTTTTAATAAATAATCAAGGCTTAGTTTTTGTTAAATAGGTATTAATAATATAAGCTATTTTCATTGCTCTCTTTCTATTTAACCTCTTTTAATAGGGTGGCTAGTAACTGAAATAAAAATGAGCCGTTTTTAGTTACTCTCCATCTATGCCAGTTACTAACAAAATTAAATTTTTACATTTTTTTTGCAAATTTGCGACTTAACCTAAAAGGTTATAGGGTTTAGTATAGTATGTCCAAATACAGTGTTTTTTGTAAGATGTCCTTTTAGTAACTGGCATAGGTGGGTAGTTGCGTGGCCAGTTACTGATAGTTAATATTTTTGTTTTCAGATAAGCTCAATAATGTTCAAAAAGGGCTAATGTTCGAATTAAGCTATAGATAAAGCTGTAAGTTTTGTTCAGAATGAAGAAGGATCGTTACGCAGTGTTGCCAAATTATTTGAGGTGCCTAGGAGCACTTTTCAATTTAAGATGAAACATTCTGAAACAAAATTTAATTCTGGTCCAAATCCTGTATTAACACAGGTTGAAGAGTCCGCTATAGTAAACTTATTACTGGCTTTAGCTAGACGAGGATTCTTCAGACGAGGGAACTGCTTGAAAAAGGCCTACGAGATTGGTATAGCGCAAACAATTATCAAAGCTCATTACATAAGTAACATTTGCTCCGTTATTAAAATCAGTATTAGATGGAATGGAAATAGTCATAGCATAATTAACGTGTTTCGATTATGTGGCTTATTACCTTTTAATAAAAATAATGTTAATTATAGTAAATGTTTGGCATCAAAGACTTATTTAAAATCAAACTAAAATGAGCAGAGCATACCAAGAATCAATAAAAAAGGTAGGGAGACACAAAAACTGATGAAATGGAAGGAGAGATCGATGAAAAGCCTGATAGGGATATAATATTAAATAAAATAACTTGGCAGTTCTATTTTATGTCGGTAGAAAAGCAGCAACACGCTATTAAAATGATGTCCAATGAAACCTTTACCAATTATTTAAAAAAAAAATGTAGGCCGAAACTCCAAAAATAAAAGGAAAGTGAAAAATAAAAGAAATGCCTTGTGCAAAGAATGCTAACTACTATATGAATATATTGAAGGAAAAAAGAAATAAAGATACAAGAAGAGATAAAAAAGGAAAGTCATAAGCGTTTGAGACAAGAATAGAAATTAATTAAAGAAACCCAGTCAAAAAAGAAGAAAGCAGTAAAAATACAATTAAAAAATACCAAAAAAAGAATTGAAGCAATTGCTAGAAATACCGAAGATAATGATCGACCGCCTGTCCCGGTTATATAGGTACTTCAAAAAGTGATCGAATGTAGTGAATGTTTTAAACAATTTCATAAAAGTTGCATTCCAAGTTATTACCAAATTCACATTCCTACCGATGAAGGGGATAGTTTCTTGTGTCATAACTGTTATAGAGTATGAAACTCAGATTCATCTGAGACCGACCTTTATGATATAATTCGCAAAGAAGCATCTAAGAAAGGGTTTTTAAAAAACTGACAGTATTTATGCACCAAAGCTAATTTTAATAAAGTTCCTATTATTATGTAAAATATTTAAGTCTAAATAATTTTGTTTCGGTTAATATTAATGCAAAAAGATATTTTAAGTACCTGTGGATGTCTTTTATATTTTATATTTAAATTCTGTTATCTATTTAAACAAGTAATATCGTGGCTAGTAACTAACAAACAAATTGCCAATTACTGATATTGATGGCCAATTACTGGTAAAATTTGATCAGTTTTAATTAATTAAACTTTAAAACTATGGTAACTGTACTATGATTGATTTATTATTTCCCTACTAAAGAATGACTTTTCCTCTATCTAGCAATAGCCTACAAGTTAAATTTGAATGGCGTGTATTGGAAATGTAACGATTCAAACTGGCTAAGATGCTTAAGTGGCCATGTACTGCATGGTTTACCCTATCTCATAATCACCCACTGCTATTATTAGCTATCTCTATAACTTAATGATAGGTATTATATAACATTTTCTATACCTACTATGGATATAAATCTTTACGTTTAATCATTAATTAAACTAGGTATATTATTCTGTTGGTGTCTACTCTATAACCCTGGGGCCTCACTTGCGGACGAATGTTCGGGTGTAAACTTGTGAAACCAGACACGACGCGACGCAGCGGCGCAGCATAATAAAAAGAATGCAGTCGCCCTATGTTATATTGGCAGCGAATATTTATTTACAGTTTATTACTATTTCAATAAAATCCCTTGCTGGTTGTTAACAACTAGCTGTGCCCCGCGATTTCACTCGCTTATAATTTAGAAGAAATCACTGATTGATGATTTATATAACTCCAGTATAGACAAAAACAAATATCGGACAGCCAGATGGTCACATCGCAGCAACGCAAGAATCGTTCGCGCCACTACTATTATAGACATAGACCCGAACCGAGTGTTGAATTATTTTAATTTTGCATTATCTCTCGAACTATGCTTCCAAATAACATACTGTAAAACACAAAGTTTATCTTCATTCAATTGTCTTAATGATGAAGTCTTAAAAATAATGCTCATAAATCTTATTATATATTATTAAGACGTGAGCAATTCTTGCATGTATACTATATGTAATTAGCTTCTCGGAAAACGCTCCAACGATTTCGATGAAAATTTACATTTACATAATGTTTTACATTCCAAGTATACCTAGATAGATGTTTTTTAAATCTTAATCTAAAAAAATTACCTTATTGTTGCTTATCTATAAGAGATAGATATATACTATCGACGAATTTTTTTAGTATATATATACGTAACAAAAATCTATATTTAAGGCTAGCTGAGAATTGTAGCCTAATGTTATATAACTTATATACTATTCCTCGTGATTCTAACCATAAATAAAGATTTTTTCAAATCCCACTGTTAGTTCCAGAGATTAGCGTGCTTAAACAAACAAACAAACATTTACGCTATATTAAATTAGTATAGATAAAACGAATCTATTTTGAAGCACGTATTAAATTAGTTATGGCTGTAATGCCCCTGGTATTACAGATGTCCAGAGGCAACGGTAACCATTAGCGATCACATAGGCCCCCTGCAATGGGCAGGCTGCCTGTTTGCTAAACTTTTGTATTTAAAAATCGGTTGTCTGTAAAGTCGGTTTACTGACGATAGTTGAACGTGACAACGGCATAAGAAAATGCTGATGGAATGGTGCTATAACCAACCTTCTTTAATTTTTATGTTGAAACAGAAGAAAAAGTTTTAGTTTGTCAGATTTTGAAGTTTTGTGATATATATTAAATATGTAAAAATAATGATGCATATTATAAAAAGAATTTCGTTATTTTAATCAGCCTTTTATTCGTATCAAAGCGGCGACGAGGATAAAAAAAAACCTGCACTAGCACAACATCAACGATGAATGAACAACAGTTCAAAGAATTTATGGAGGTACATATGACACAACAAAAACAAATTCCTGACTTACTACGTATTATTACAAGAACCCAACATATAACAACACCAACGGGTTCAACTTCAAAAGAAGACGTGAATGAAATAAGTAAGAGAATTAATAATTTTTCACATGACAAATTTAACCCGAAAACGACAACCGTTGACAATTTTATAGAATATTTTGAACAAAAATGCAATATTTATGGAAGTCAATACCAAATGATTAAAAAAGATTTATTATTTACATGTTTACCACCGGAAAATTTTCATCAAATTAAGACATCCTTTACAAACACATTTGAACATAAAACATATGAAGAAGTGAAAGCAAAACTATTGAGCTTCTACCACAAGAAAACAACAAAATTTAAAGCATTAGTAGAATTTTGGAATTGCACGAGGAATGAAAATGAATCAATGGAAACTTACGCTAACAAATTAAAGGAATTAAGTATAGTCTGTGGTTATGAAGGTGAATTCCTCGATCGTAAATTACGTGATCGATTTGCAACCGGCTTAAACCACAATATGCTCGAAATTGATTTGAAACAGAGATGGCCAGATCTTCAATAGAGAACTATTGATGGTAAATTAATAAACGTTACTTTCGATCAAGTATTTAATATAGCTTTATCAAGAGAACTGGCTGAAAATGATAATGTTATTGACACTACACAGACAATGGTACAACGGATTCAGCGTAAAGAACAAGTTAATAGATTTAATAATCGTAAACGGCTACTTACAAAAAATCATTGTTTGAGGTGTGGAAAGAATGAGAGACATGATATGCAACATTGTGCAGCAAATGAACACAAATGTAAAGCATGCCAGATAATAGGACATTTCGAAAGTTGTTGCATAAAGACAGGAAGAGCATATTTGGCAAATAGACACAATGTACACAACATTATAACAAATTTAGAATTAAACAAACAACAGACAAGAAGCATAGTTTCAGAAGAGAGCGATAGTGAATCTAATGTACACAAAATTAATACAAACAATACGAGGTGCAAACTGATCGACACAAAAATCAATGGTATCAAATGCACTTTAGATTGGGATCCAGGCTCAATTTATTCAATTATTAGTACGTCATTTTGGAAGAGAATTGGTTCACCTAAACTATTGGAAGGGCCAAAATTAAGAGCTTATGGCAATTACAAACTGAAACCCAAAGGATTTACCGACGTAACAGTTGAAGTACAGGGAAAACAAAAGATTTTACCAGTTGTTGTAATAAAAAATGCAGAATCTATTCTATTTGGATTACAATGGAGTGAAATGTTCAATATGAAGTTTCCAAGTTCTGTTTATTCCATAAAAACTCAGTCAATATCACTGAAGCAAATAATTGATAACAACAATGAACTTTTTAATAATAAGCTGGGAGAGGTCAATAACTATGAAGTAAACATTTATGTGAAATCAGGAACGAAACCAAAACATGTACCATCAAGACCGATCAAGTTTAGTATGAGAAAAAACGTGGAAATCGAATTAGAGCGCCTTACAAAAGAAGACATCATCGAACAGGTCGATCCAAACAAAACTCCAATTGAATGGGCAACTCCAACTGTCAACATTATGAAACCTAATGGAAAAATACGAATATGTGGAGACTATCGTACAACACTTAATCCGTGCTTAATAACACATACGTACCCAGTACCACATTTTCATCATATCAGACAACGTCTCGCAAATGGGGAGAACTACTCTAAAATAGATTTAAAAGATGCATACTTACAGTTTAAAATAGCACCTGAATCAAAAAAATATTTAACTATATCAACACACAGGGGATATTTCCAATATAACCGAATGCCATTCGAAATAAGAACAGCACCTTCCATTTTCCAACAATATTTAGAAAGACTACTAAATAACATAGCAAACACAGCTATCTATTTCGATGACATTGCTATAACCGGAAAAAATGATGAGGAGCACATCAGGACACTATCAGAATTATTAAATAGACTCAAGGAAGCTGGAATGAAAGTAAATCTTAACAAATGTTTTTTTCTTCAGAATGAAATTGAATACCTTGGTCATAACATTAGCAAACATGGAATCAAACCAACGAAGAACAAAATTGAAGCCATTCTCAAAGCACCGCCTCCTTCAAATACCAAAGAGTTGAGATCATTTTTGGGATTAGTAAATTTTTACGAAAAATTCATACCTCATCTCCACAGCATTTGTGCAGATCTACATGCAGTTACAGGACAGAAACAGAAATGGAAATGGACTGAACATGAAAAAGTTATATTTGACGAAACAAAAAAATGTATAGTCAAATCGAAACTTTTCATCGCATATGATGAAAAACAACCACTATATTTAGCTTGCGATGCCTTGAAAAAAAGGAGTAGGAGCAGTCTTGTTTCATAAACATAACAATACAGAACGCGCAATTGCATTTGCTTCAAGGAAATTAAAAAAAGCAGAGAGTAAATATTCCGTAATTGATCGGTAAGCATTAGCAATATTCTTCGGCATTAAAAAATTTGACCAATATTTACGCGGTTCTGAATTCACTTTAATAACAGATCATAAACCACTCATTCATATACTGGGAACAAATCGAAATTTGCCAAAAATAGTAAACAACAGACTAGTCAGATGGGCTTTGGTGATCGACAGTTACAATTACGATATTTTATATACTAAAGGAGAAAATAACATACTCGCAGACTCTCTGTCCAGAATGCCGAACCCTGATGAGCAACCATCAAAAGCAGAACGTACAATCAATAGAATCGTACAAATCATTCATGAGATACAGTTCGAAGACATAGCTATAAGCGAAGAGAACATTAAGAAACACACCAAACAAGATGAAACACTCAAGAAAGTAATCCAGTGTGTTAAGACAAATTGGAGTCCTTACAATTTTGATGATGACCAATTAAAACCATATCTCAAAAAACGTAACGAACTCTCTGTAGAAAATAACATTTTAATGTGGCAAGGAAGAATAATCATACCATCCTCGCTAAAGAAAGTAACACTCAAGTACCTTCACAGAGGACATCCAGGCATATCTGCCATGAGAGCACTTGTGCGATTCTATGTTTGGTGGCCATCGATCGAGGAAGATATTGACAATTATGTTTAATCATGCAACGCATGCCAAGAAAATAGACCGAATAATCCGGAACTACCGATATTTTCTTGGTCTATACCTGATAACGTTTGGCAAAGAATACATATTGATTTTGCAAGCCCTTTCCAGGGCAAATATTGGTTGGTTCTTTGTGACGCTCTATCAAAATGGATAGAAGTAAGACCAATGAACAGAACCACGACAGATAAACTATGTGATGAACTTGACGATATATTCACAACATTTGGTTTACCTGAAATAATAGTATCTGACAATGGCCCACAATTTACATCGGAACTATTTAACATTTACTGCAAGAGGAAAGGAATATTACACATTACTTCATCACCTTACCATCCACGTACCAACGGTCTAGCTGAGCGTTTAGTACGCACTTTCAAAACGCGTATGTCTGATAGTAGACAACATAGTAATACAATAGAACGACTACGAGATTTTCTGTTTACATACAGAAACACACCGCATAACACGACAATGAAGTCTCCTGCATACATGATGTTTGGAAGGCAGTTAAATTGTGTATTGGATAATGCACGTCCGAGTACTAAGAGAATGTTACAGCATAAACAAGTTCAGGCAAACATACTGTCAGAAAATCAACAACTAAGAAGACAACCGAACTATTCGACTGGTGATAATATCTATGTACGAACAAAAGAAGAATCAATTTGGAAGCCAGCTGTTGTATCAAAGAAAACACACAAATACTCTTATGTTATACAAACACCAGACGGGAGTCTCAAGCGTAGACATGCAGATCAGATAAGACCACGAATCGATGAAAACACACCAAATGATATGAATAACATACTTGTCCATACACCGGATGGAAATCCTGAAACACAAGAAGCACTGCAAGCATCGCGTACACCTGTTGTAGTATCATCACCTGTACAAATTACTATAAACAATGATACTAGAATACCACGACGAAGTATGAGAACTACCAGAGCCCCAAGACGTCTTATTGAGGAACTTCAATAAAAGGATGGGAGGAATGCTATAACCAACCTTCTTTAATTTTTATGTTGAAACAGAAGAAAAAGTTTTAGTTTGTCAGATTTTGAAGTTTTGTGATATATATTAAATATGTAAAAATAATGATGCATATTATAAAAAGAATTTCGTTATTTTAATCAGCCTTTTATTCGTAAAATTAACATACCATTTTTCAAAAGAAAACGTGGAAGATTTAACATTTATGTTTTAAATTTTTGAAATCATAGCTACGCTCGATAATTATTTCAATCGAATAGTAAAGCGATTGATTTTTTACTCATCGTGAAATAGTTCTGTTAACTTATTGTTATAGTTTTCTCAATTATAGCATAACCTACAATAGCTGCACTAGCGGACCGATACTATTTATTTTAATGATGAAAGCACGAATATTCGACATTATATCGCTGAACATATATTTAATATCGAAAGAATCATTACCTTAATCGCCGCAATTATCGTTGCTATAAACAATTGACACCACATTCACTTTTCACTGCACTTCATACTTGACGAAAACATGTAAATGTATTATTGTATAGCAGCTGTCCACGCGGACGCATCGCTCACTCAAGTAGGAGAGAGACAGATGTCGAACACTGCTGAACGCGGAGGCCGATTGTGCCTCTTTGTCGCTCGTTCCACGTTCTCGCTTGCACTTCAAACCTTAAATGGAACGCCTCAGAGCGAGGTAACGCCGCATGAGTCATGTTTTTTCGTGCGTGCAGCCGGCTCCATCGAATTATAAGACGTTGTCACGTCAAAAAACTATAGTACTGTTTCTTACGTGTTTATGCACAAATATGTGTTTTATTCTTTACAGAATGTATTATCCTATATTATATTATTATTTAATAATAGTAGTCGTAGCTATTATATTTCAACCACTTATCTCGATTTCAGCATTTACAACCTTATAGTCTATCTGGCTCGGAACTGTGGTAGATTGATAGTAATTTGTTCAAAAATAATTTAATTAAAATGTTATAAAGTGTTATTGTTCTAGAAGATTCGCATAATACGTGCTGGGCCCTTAATTCAATCTATCGCGAATCAATCCCTCTCGAAATTATTGCTGCGATACGGTTACCTTGAGCTTGCCCCGTTGACCTGGAGTGCAGATTGTGAAGTATTTGTGTTTGTGGAGAAAACTGTATGTATGTGTATGTGTAGCAGCCTCAAATGGTTGGACACTATCACTCAAGCAATCAGTTCATCAAAACCTCCTGGTACACCAACTCACAGTTATACAATGCAAAAACTTCAAGCACCGTAAATCACATATAAATCAGCACTAACCGAACATCCGGAATGACGTATTGCAAACAAACCAAACAAACGCGAGCTCTCAGCCAAAGCACGAAGCAGACTGTGTCAGCAGAGCCGTCGGACGAAGGCAGGGAGGCGGGGCGGTGCAACACCTGCGCAGATCGATTGCCCCCGCGCATACAATTCGCCAAGCACAGCGATCGCCGCATATTGTGGCGGCATCGCTCGATGCAGCTGATGACCACGTATTCCAAACAGTTATAATAAATAAATAATCATTTATTTATGAAATCAATAAATGATTACATAAGTATTTATCAATACTACCAGTTTATTGATTACATTTTCCATCAATATATTTCTTTTTGTTACACTTAATATTATGCTATTTCCATTTCTATAATTTCTCGATGACAGTTCTAATTTGATAGTTGTAGTGTTGTGACCAAATAAGTAATGATATCGATCGCATATACATATTTATTATACCGAGTGACAGTGACGATTCATCAGATTTTGATTAAAATAAATAAATAAAGATTACATGTCGTTATAATTATTTCGTTTCATACCTATACCTGCTTATTTTACAACAGCTTCGAAAATGTTGAAGAAGTTGGCATTATCAATTAAGAATCAATATGTGTAACATCTTGTAATGAAATATAATATTAGTTAATAAATTTGTACAAAAGTGTCTGGCAGTAGTTTAGTATCTTACATTTTGTACAAAAATATTGGGTCTGTTATAGTGTTACGTTTATCGATATAACTCCAACCCTATCAGTTTCTCCGACTCTGGTATAATCTTGTACGTGTGTAAACATCGTATTTTTCTAAAATAATGCATACATAATGTAAAAGAGACGTTCGTTCAAGTTTTCACAGGAGCTGTCATCGAGAACAAAGAAATAGAAATGGTATAGGTTGTATTTGCGAAATTGTATTTAGAAAGCTTTAAAAAGGTGTTAGGTATATGTGTTTAATAAAAGATAATACAAGTATAATCAAAATTCTACAAAAAAATATAGAAAATTATATAATTATATGCACATATATTATGACCCGAGATTGAAATAATGACTTAAAATATTTAAGTGATTTGGGATTATTATGTTTGGAGAAAAGAAGACAAAGTATTCTTACATTCCTACGTTGCCGAATAGGTAGCCATTTCAGCCTGGCTTGGTATTTAGATACACTTTAGAAGAACTGTTGCAAATGGAGGATCCTCCGACCAGACGGGTGTTATGTCTGGCGGGCAGCTGTCCACCAACTTTTTTTTTTTTTTTTTTTTTTTCAATTATTAAAAAAATTAATTTGAATAGAACGCGTTTGCTGTGTCGATTTGGTCGAGCGGGTCAGTGAAGATATTACGCGGCCGGCGTTTACTCCGGCAGGCATTGGGGTCGGGAACATATGAAGCTGCCACTTTGATTAAAGGATTCGCGTGGTTCGACGCGGTGTCGGAATAAGAGCGGGAAAGGTGTTTGGCATAAGCATGTATCGAAAGAAGGTCCATATCTCTATGGAGATCTTCCATACGAACATACCAAGGGGCGCCGGTAAGGCGGTGAAGAAACCTATTCTGGATGGTTTGTAAACGATCCCAATTATATCTTGGCATATGTGCGAACACAACGCAGCTATATGTCATAATCGGTAGGATACACATCTTGTAGAGCGTAAGCTTGTGTCTCGTGGACATTTTGCTTGCAGCACATAACAGAGGATGCAATCGGGCGAGGTCCAACGGTTGTAGTCGGGTTCTTGTATATATACTCAACGATTGAGTTAATTTGTATAGCGCAATGTAGGATAGTACGATGCGTCTTATATGGCTCAATAGATGTCGCTATGTGTCGCTATGTAGATGTCGCCACAACACGATCAAACTTCCGTAGACGGAAAATGAAACGGATACAGTAGAGTATAGTATGTTACAGTATGTAAATAAAGTATTTTGAATATAACACTTTTAGCAGGATCTTTGATTTATTCTAACTTTGTAATTTTGACAGATAATAATTATCAAATTAACGTTCACATATTCGTTTTTATCATAATTTATTTTAATCTTGATTTCACCTGATCTAATTATAATAAAACTGAAAACAGAGTGCATTGGCGATTGGCGTATTTAATGGTGAGTATGGGGAGGGCGGCATGCAGCTGGGTGGGCCGTACCCATTTTACAAAACTGATTGTCAACCCTAAAAAAGTTAACGACAGTATTGAAGGATTAGTATAATGTTTCTATTTTTCATCTTGAGAAAAAAAAAATGTTGCTTAAGGTTGCTGATCAGATGGATCCACAGGCTGGAACAGAGTGTACAAAATATCTTACTTCACTTCATAAAATGTTATATTATCTAATCACGTCCTATGTTCAAACCAGTTTCAATTATCGTAGCGTAATGTTAGGTCTGTGGTTTCAACATTCAGTTTCACAGACTACTGAGAGGATACTTCAGTCACTTTCAGTTTACTCAATTTTCTTTTGTTTAGAAATCATATAAATATTGAAATAATTTACATAACAAATTTGGATAAAAATTTGATAAATTTCTACATTGAACAATTGAATTAGATGATTGTATCTAAAAATAACTTTGTACATTTAATATGTGCCAATGTCAAAATTGAAAATGTTTAGGACAATTTAAAATAAAATAATATATTTTTTATTAGTATTACGCACATCATAACACATAATTAAACCTCGATATAGTGTTTAAAAGTTTTTTCTTCCCAATTATTCCTTTAATGTCATATTTTGATATGTTCTCGTAAGTCGTAGATAAAACTTAGCAGCACTGTAAGTGTTAATATAAAGTCCGGTGAAGCTGTAAAAGCCGCAGCGGCTCTGTTTTAGGATAGGGCCCCTAAGGCTAACAGTGTAGTTAGTTCAAAAAAAAAAAAAAAAAAAGTGTTAATGGTAACTAATGTTCTGGTGATGGTAACACTTCTATTTTGCACTTTTTGCAGATTTGTCAAAAATTTCATTGGAGGTGGGTGGTGTTTTAGTTTTTATAATTTTGTTTAGTGTAATTCATTTACTTATGTTCGTTACGTAGACAATGCTGATTAAAGATGATGTCAGATCAGTTTAGAAAAGTAGAACCATATTCACCGAAGTCGTCGCCGCGAGGTGGGAGGTCGCCAGTGGTTTCTCGTCAGGATTCTTCTGGTACTCTTAAGACTACCATCTCTCTTGGGAAGAATCCGTCTATAGTGAATAGTGGGCCGTTTTATTTGATGAAAGAACCTCCAGGTATGTATATTTCACAACATATTAATGGGGTATTCATTAAAGAATCATAATAAAGTCTGTCTGTACTCGACTTTTAGCCATTCTACTTAGTTCGTCTTCAGTAAACCAGAATATAGTTATATTTAACAATTTTGCATAATAACTTTAAACGGTTAATTTTTTTAAATAAATTTAATTCAACTGTAAATGACACTTGTGCTTATTGCTTGAAGTAAATACTCAAATAATATCATTTATTTATGTAAAATTCTCAAATAATTTTACAGTAGAATGCGAGTTAACGGGAGCTACTAATTTGATGGCATACTATGGACTGGAGCACTCGTACAGTAAGTTTAATGGTAAAAAGCTGAAGGAATCACTTTCATCATTTCTGCCAAACCTTCCGGGCATCCTTGATGGGCCGGGGCAAGAAGACAATAGTACTCTTGGATCAGTAATAGCAAAGAGGCCTATTGGTGGTAAAGAGTTGATGCCGTTGACAAGTGCTCAATTAGCTGGCTTCAGATTGCATCCTGGCCCTCTTCCTGAACAGTACCGTTATGTGAGTGCGACCCCACCAAAGAGACATAAGAGTAAACACAAAAAACACAATAAACATAAGGATGGAGCACCACCAGGTCAGGAGACCCCATTACAAGGTAATTAGTTGCATCAAATTGATGTCTGTTTGTAATGTCAAAATACCAAACACCAAATACCATACAGTCTGTCTTTTTGTTCCGGGTAATCTCCAATCTGGTTGTACCGATTTTGACGAAATTTTCACTGGTAGATAGCTGATGTTATAAGGAGTAACATAGATTACTTTTATTTTAGAAAAAGAGTTAGGGTTCCATGCAAATAAAAATCTATTCGGAAAAACAATGATGTAAGGTTGTTTCAATGGTTTGTGTGGGATAAACCATAAGAGATATATCAAATTAATGTAGTACATAATGGTAGATCTTAAAAAGACCTAGGAAAAAGTCAAGGAGCGCATAATGTCTATCCTCTAAGGATCCCCATAATAAGCTTTTTATCAGTATGCATGCATATGCCTGATGGATGGCATTCTGTAGACCATGTGAGTGCAGTTAGGCTAGCTCAACATAATGTGTAATAACCTTCATTTTATAACAATAATAAATTATTTTATTCTTTAACAAAGGAAAAAATATTACATATTTTGTAGAATCAACTCTCCATTTGTGAAAATTTACATAAATTCAACACAAAATTCTCTTATATTTTTTTGCAATATTATTATTGTTTATTGAACATGTATACATCTCAGAAAGGTGTATATATATTAAACATAGTAATGCTATATTTTACTAAATTAATTGCTTTAACATTGAAATTTCTATTGTTATTTCTTATTCAATGAATTTGTGCACAATAACTGAACTATATATATTTAAATTGCCATGAAAATTAAATGTAACTGAAAACATCACAATGATATGAATAAAAAATAAAATCATTAAACGACTAAGGATGTTCACACCAGGATTTTCGCAATTTTCTTTATTTACTTTACAAAATGAATCTTCATTGCCAATCTAAACTCATTATAGTAACATTGCAAACTTTGTTTAGACTCATCAAACCCTGATACCTATGAGAAGAAACACAAAAAACAGAAGCGTCATGAAGATGACAAGGAACGGAAGAAACGGAAAAAGGAAAAGAAGAGAAAAAAGCAAAAACACAGTCCTGAGCACGGCGGGCTCACGCCGAGCCAGCACCCTTTGCCTTAAGTTGTAATATTAAGTCCTAAACTATATATTGAGCCCAAAGAGACCATTACGAGTGTAATCAAAAATTCACACATTTTTGAAGCGCTTTTATGTTATCACTATTTTTTTAATCCTTAACAATTCTTCTTTCAAAAAGGTCAGGGCTGTATTTACCTGTGAGTCGTAGGATTCATGATCCAGGGCAACAAGCTAGAGAGGATGGCAAAAAGCTAATCATTCTTGTGCCTAGAGTTGATGAGTAAAATGTATTTTATGTGGGTTATCTAGTTACATTTTCTATATTTTGCTATCTTTTATCAATAACTTAAAGGGTGCCGAAATTTAAAATATGCCACTAATTAAGTTAACAGATTATTAATTTAGTATTTTATATGTATTGTGTAGATGATATAATATTGAGATTCTGTTAAGCATTCATATTATTAAATAAGTTTAACGTAATCACACAGAAAATTTACGCCAGATTTCTTTTGAGCTTATCTTTAAGATACACTTAGCTATAGAATTCATAAAGGTTTTTTTTTATTACATGTGTTTGATAAATAAGCATAGTATCTTAGGCCGCGTACAGCCAAGGCAAACGAACGTGAACGAAGATTCTGAGTGGGTGTGGTCAATCAGCTAAGGCTAGTTTTCTTCTCACGCTGATCCAGCCTTTGATCATATACTATACCGTACATAGCTACAAACGCAAAAACGTCTCCGAGTTGATTAGACTGTAACGCCATTTCATAAAAAAAAAACCCATTTGTATAATAAGATAATTCGCAGATGGCTTAAAATAGTAAAATAGCAGTGATAAAAAATAATTTCACTGCTGTACAATTATATTCAAATAACTATAATTTTAATCGAAATAATCATTTGATAAGGTCGGATTTTAAACTGAGATCTCTATGGCAGCTATCTTTAATTGAGGAGTTGCTGTTTCAAATACATCTATAGTTTTACAATAGTGCATTTTAAAACGCATTTAATAATTTGAAGAAAAAAATGTGCACATATTTATCGCCCGCTGATAAGAATTGAAAGAAAAGTTGTATGATGATATTAATTTAAAAATGTTATCTATTTAAGTAAAAATATAGGCGTAGATATAAAAATGTGATTGGAAGCGTTGACGGCTCAGGTAGGTTTTGGTAGCATGTTCGGACACCGCGTCATTTGATTCGAACATTACAATGAACTTTAAGCTTTCTAGGATAAAAAACAGCGATGAAACCGTAGCTTCATGGTAGGGCATTTATTAATGGCCGTTTGTGTAGCTACCACCCTCAAATTCAAAATCTGTATTACCAACTTTGGCAGTAACGTTACAATGAACAATCTATCAACACCCCTGTAGATTTTTTTTTTTATCTCTAAGCAGTACTGCACTTTATAAATAATATTCTCTCATCTTAAGAGGTCGATAGTAATACACAAGGAATGGTCCTGGAAAAAAATACAACTTTCTTCACATAAGCTGAATTGTAAATCCAAACTAGATAGCTTGCATGGGGGGGGCGACTAGAACAGAAAAGGTAAAATATTTGTTGGCATTGAAAGAGGACGACCCTTGTTTTTAGCGATTTCTCTACATTTACGCACTTGTTTTATTATCGTTCTGCATATCAAGCAGAGACGCGAGAGGATGCCTATCGGTCTAATAGCTCTAGTTTCTCACACGGTTTTGTACACATTCCTTGATTGCGCCTCTCACTTTTCTACCCGACTTTGGCACGCTCTGTAGCCTAAACGGTTTAATGGATTAGGATACAAGATTTCGTTAGATTCGTCTTAATTGTGGGGGTCGGGTTTATTGTTTTTTTTTTTTTTAATTTATCTTGTGTGTACAAATTCCTTGCTCCGCTAACCCTTTTTCACCAGGGCTACGCTAAGGGAGGTTAGGAAAATGAAGTAATCCTATTGGTGGATTGTTTCGTCGCGCGCATCATACACCTCTGGTCCTGGTAGATACGCAGCCCGCCCTCATTATCTCCCAATTAAATATTTGCAATTTGTCCTTCTTAAATCAATTTAATTTACCTACTACATTACTTATCCTGATTTCTGAGATAAGGTTTGTTTAAAATTAAAGTTAGTAAGTAGTTTGTCAGAATTGTTCCAAGTTAATTGAAGCTTTTAAATTTTTAATATAAAGTTCTCGTTAAATCTCTTTGGGCTTGACAATCTCAAATTTAATTAAGTGTTAGGTAATATTATAAATAGTTAAGTAAATTTCGTTTTACCATTTAGGTTCCTTATTAATTTACTTTTCACCAATGTAAATATAAGTACCTTGTTTTTTTTTTACGTACATTACCTATAGAATAAATTTGATAGAATGTTTGAAGAGTTTATATTTAAAAATATCCTTTCTAAATAATATAATAATTGTATGAACCGTTAGTTTATAAGCAATTCATAGTGGGATTGTAAACTGTGAATGGACAGTAATGACGTTCTATAAATAAACGCGTTATACTCTCACTGAAAGCGATTTGAAACTGTTACAAATTTTGTTATCAACATGTTCAAACAAAAGAGATAGGAAAACACAGCGTAAGGCGGAAACTTTGTTCTCGTTCAAGCGATCACTCCGATATCAAGTCGAAAGTGGGCTGAAGGCAAATGCCCACCATTCACGATGGCATGTACAGATAAGTACTAGGACTTGAAAAAGGAATGATCAACGGCTAATTTATTTCTGGTTATGATCACAGTTCGAAATAAGATTGTTAACATCCAAAAGACTAGGTTAGGAAACTGAAAGAAATTAATAAAACAATAAATCCAGAGCGAAATTTATTCAAAATATTCAAATTTATACATTATTAGTTGTTTTCGCTTCGCATAAAAAGAATATATCATTCCTAGTCGTAAAACAAAACAAAATAAATTAGTAATTCAGCACCAAATACATACATACAACACGCTTACAATTATTACTAATTACAAATCGGGCTGGCGCTGGCGGTCATTCGAGACACTTACATAGCCAGACACTAATTCTAACATCGAGTCTAGCATCAATCCTCGAATACGATCAAACGTTTGGTTTACTGAAATGTCAAATGTAATTTCTCCGCGTATCCGCTAGAGGCGCCGCTAGTAAGTTTTTTATGAGAAAACAAAACATTTGTTAATATTCGACAAGTAGGTAGCGAGACTTATTATTAGACACTTTGATTAATAATTTATAATATACATTAATGGTAGGTATGTACTGATAATATTGAACTATCAACAGGTCTGATTATTTTAGAGTTATCTACAAACAAAAATTTATCAGTAATCGTCATTGCACTTGCAAAATCACCTATGTATAAACTACACTTTACAAGAGTTACAAAACTGTACGGTTATAAAAAAATTATTATCTTAATGATTTTACGGTATATATAATTTTAAGTTTTATTATAGTTAAAAAAACTGGTTTCAACTTTTCTGAATAATTCGATTTTATACATAATCGATTTTGCACGCACAAATACATATCTAGTACAATCTCCCTGATAACAGTTTAAATGAAATAGGATTTGTGCTTGTTTAAAACCACAAACGAAACTCATCTATAGGCAATTTTATAAGTAAGTTTAATAATCATCTGAAATATTTAAAATACATTTTCAATTATGTAATACTAAAAGCAGTCAACTCGCTAAGACAAGCGACAAGCTAACTATCTCCACTTGTAAATACAGCTACGATTAACTACTCACAATAAATTATTTTATGTACCTATATTCTAATAGATATTGGCGCGCCATAGCCATGGCACTAACAAGTGAACACGACTGAACGACTCGGCACTACTTACGTTATGGATTTCAAAGTTAATTGATGTAATAGAGGAATCACAATAAATCTTTTTGGTTATTTCTTTCTATTTTTTGCAGTCCGACTGGTGGAATACCTTCACCCTACAGAAAACCGCAGCCGAATAACTTTGTGTGTAATTGTACGATAACCGCTGACCATACGGCGCGGCGGGACGTACGCTTGTTTGCCAACATGGTTGTATAAGTGTTATTGGCAACACTCAACGATACATTGACTTGAATCGTTCAGTTTTTGGCAGGACCTTATCTGTCAAGTAAGGTTTTTATCTTAATTCAAAACTTGCGCTATTAGCGCTCATGTAATATTGGTGGTATTTTGTTTAAAATATTATTCGGTTATTGTGTACAGCTCAAGTACCTATACTATATATTGTATAATAGCTAGAAATATGTGCTTTGAGTTAGTACAAAAGCTCATTCCTAAATAGTTCTAAGTGAGACCAACACCTCATTTGAGCGATGATTGAAAAAAAAAAAAACCAAATTAGAATTAAAAGAAGTTCATCCAATGGCCTTAACATATAAAAAATTAGCCGTTCTAATGGTCTTTAGGACTAACAAACCGAACAAACTTGAGTTACAGGATGCAGCCCATCGCGTCATTGGGAGTTGCCATTTTTTAACAGAAATTTAAAAGCATATAAAGTTTTAAAAGTAAAATACTGTCCACTTTTCTAAAATACTATGTTTTCTCTCACCGACATTAATGTACTTGACTCCTTGTACATAAAAAGTAGGCAACCATAAATTTGACTAGCTACAATATTTTTGGTAAATAATTGTGAACTCAAATGGCGTGATGGGCCACCATTTTATGACGCTAAAGCAGTCGTCTGTTGTGACAGACGTCAGGAACGCATGCTCTCAGCGGCCGTAACTAACCATGTCGCGGCTAAACAAGTTTTACTTCAAAACTTTACATCTAACTTTGAAATCCAAAAACCATACTTATACTTTTATCGACAAATAAAAACAATAAAGAAACCATTAATCCGCCTTCGAAATTAATGTAGAGATTAATTCAAATCAATTTCTTTTTATACGTTTTATTATTCTGAAGACATTAACTTACTCAATCACAATTAAATATTTTAAATAAATATTGCAGATGCTATTGTAAAAAAAAATCATACATGTAATCATAAAAAAGTCGTCTACAATGCAAGGACTCGAGTACGAGAATATTTTCGCTCACTACACATATATTTTCAACTAGTCGTGTTAATTAAAAACCTATTGTTTTCAAATCCGATAGAATCGATTATTTAAAATAAAACAATCGATTAAATATCGATTGCTTCTTAATACCGTATTTAACATCTAGACGGCCGAATGACAGCGGAGATCCCATGTGATTTGTTACAAATTCCGACAAATTATGTACCTTCCTTTTAAATATAGCTGAGCTATCAATAGTTTAAACCGAATTATCGATTGTTTGACAATGCAAATGACAATCAATGTATCGATTGACAATCGATGTTTAATGTAGGGACTCTAATTTACGCTAGGGGCGCTGTTGGTAGATTATGAGCGATAATGATACGTATACGAAAATTATAAATAGAGAGTTAATGCTTCGGAATTCGTAACCCGAGTGGTAACTATCGGATGTAAACAACTAAAAGACAAAATCGTTATTTAATTAAGAATCATATATCCCACAAAATCCATACCACCATACTACATACACTACTGGACGTAGAACTGCGATATAATATCACAAACACATTACAAGGGATATAATTTTGAGCAATTATTATTATTAAAGTTAGAGATGAAGCGTGTAACTTAACTCACTTGTGATACCGACTCAATCAATGGCAACTTACACACATCATTTTTTATTAATGATTCAATCCAAAACAAAAAGCGTTACACTTTTCGGCAAGCCCATTTCACCTCAACAGGTAAAAATCACGTAAAAAATTAAAGAATATAAAGAAAATTAAAAAAAAAAACAAATAAATAATTTTATTAATCATTAAAACAATATTATTTAATATTACACATTGTTCCTATAATTTACAGAATTATTATAAGTATGGTTTACAGAGCAATAATGAGTTAAAACTATATTAAAATCAATTTTTTTTTACGAATTCCAATCATATGCACTTCGACATAATATAGAAATCATACATCTGTAATATAAATACATAATATCCAATACATAGACCGTTTATTCAGATATACGGTTAATCGTCTGACTGGTTACATAGAAATAAATGTGTCAATAAAACCGACGCGGGCGAAGATTCAGCTTCAGTCAACGTATTTAACTGATAAATTAAATCTTAACAGTCGTGCTCCGTTCCAAATTGCGTCGTGATCTACGAACAAGCGAGGTCTCTAAAGTATAATTAATTGAGCGTAAGAGAAAAAAAAGATATGAAACTATGATAGACAACTATATTCTTACAACTAACGGACCGTCAATTTCGAACGGGGACTGCTAACATTTTATTTATCAGTTAAATATGTTGACTGAAGCTGAACCCTCGGTTATAAAGAGTCTATCTAGATACATAGTCGATAACGTGATACAACACATGCAAACGAATCGATGTCAATCGAAAGTTAAGTTTGAGTACGGTTAAGTTCATAAGGTGGGGTATGAAAGGGGCAAAATTTTACATCACCTTTATATCTATTTTACGTCATTCAAATTAAAATCACACGAAATTTGGACCAAAAGTCATAGACGTATCACACACAGATCGATTCGATAAAAGTGTCGTATCAACGTTGCTTTTAAAAGAAATGACAGCATTATTTTAAAAATAAATGTCAGCATTTTTTTTTGTTTTAAAAAGAATGCCCGCATAATTTTTTTTTTATTTTAACAGAAAATAAAACACTATACATTTGTTGTCTACTTAGAATGTTGCACTTTTACGATTATCAATGAAAAATCAACCATATAGAATGTCAAAATAAAATGCGTAACGTATTCACAAAGGTCGTTAAAATATTAAAATATTATGCCTCACAATGTACACTCACCGACCTAAAAAAAATTCACATCGAACTAAAAAGGGGGACATGATGATCGGCTACTTTCAACTTCGTAGAGTGCCGTCTCTGTCACGCCGCGCTGGGCACTAACAGTCCGGTATCTAATAATATAGGAAAACATCACATAATGTAAGGAGTGACAGAGACGACGCTCTATGAAGTCGAAAATAGACGATAATCTCCCTTTTTAGCTCGATATGTATTATTTACGGTCGATAACTGTATCTTATGCCCTTTTTTAATACTTAGGCGAGGGGCCTTACCTTCACTATCTCTCATCTAAAAACTATAATTCATTAAAATAAAATGTGATGTATATTTTTCACTTTAAGCAAGTAATCCCAAGTGTCGATTTGGGGAGAGGGAGGAAGACTGTGAAATAAAGGCGGTCTTGACGACGGGCGGACCCTTTTTTAATCGACTTTAAAAAAGCAGGAGGACCTCAATTCAATTGTATTTGTTTTTATGGATGTTCAGCCATAACTTCTTTGTTTATGAACTGATTGAGATGTTTGACTCCGTGCTCTTTAAGTAAACGATTAATTTTTTTATTATTTTGCTGTTATAAGCTCTGCGCTGGTTTAATTTGGCTGAGCTGAAGCCCAATATGAACGCTACAAAATATTTTTTCTAAGCCGCTTGTATAGTTTGTGCTGGTGCTGAATAAACCGTCAAAATTATAATGGAAATCACCAGAGTAGTACTAATAAGTCTTCGGGTTATTCTATTTTGACTGAGAAGGTAACACGACGATATTTTAAATAACTTCACTTCAGTTAAACTTAATAAAAAGGTAGAACAACTCAGACGTATACTTTTTTTTAATAGAAATTTCGACACAGCTTCATTTGTTGGGTTCCAAAGTCGAGTTTATACATGTCCACAACTAAATCGATTTATAAATAACTTTAATACTGATTATAAATAATACACTCGTCCGCCATGTCTGTTAATCTTTTTTATTAAATCCAAATGACACAAGCTATTCAAACATTTAAGTAATTCTAATTTCATTTCGATTACAGCTTCTAGTTTCTTTTCAATTGATTTGATAGTGTTAGAAAAAATGGTTTCATAGAATTCTGATGCGCTATACCGAATTATATTAACACCGAATTATTTATTAGTTATTCGACTTTTTTTAATAAACCACTGTATATGCTTAGTTTTTTTTAATAAAAAAAAAGAACGCAAGTTAGAACAAGTTTGTTAGGATCACGCCCTTAAGTTACTAAAATTAAGATTTATTTTTAATCGATAATACAAAAACTCATCATTCAAAAATTGGATCAAATTTTTTCGATAAATTTTGTTTACGTCGTGAAACTCCACCTATAATCATTATTATTGTATTATTTAATGTATATTTCGTATACTTAATAAATACATTTAAATAATGAACTTGAGTGTTAATTTCATGGCAATGTTTTTTTTTATCGATTTTCTCAATACTTCGGGGTAGAGAGAGTCCTATACAATAATACCATCGGCCATTAGTGACGAACTTTCTCACAAACCGTTTATACTAGTGAAAAGATATTTTAGCCAGTAGCGTGGCAAACATGGGCGGCACGGGGGGCGATAAATCGCGCTATTGGGGGCGCCTAAAGAGAAAAGAAGTAAAATGTGTGTTTCCCAAATCGACAACTTTTTATTAAGTGTTTTCTCTACACTTACTCGCATCTTTCCCAGTCTCACTGCTAAACCTGGCGCCTGGGGCGGGCCGCCCCCCTTTCACCCCTACTAGATACACATTTAAACATATTTCGTTTCGTCTCGACCGACCTTTGTAACTATTTTTTATACGTTTCACTGAAACTACAGACAAATAATATAATACCTCGATCCTCAAATGTGACTTCGACACGTAACATGATCCAGTGTGTGGACATATTCGTGTCTCGTGGCCGTTCCGCGGGATTCCGTTTCAGACGATCACAGGTCCTTGAGGAGCGCTGACTTCGCGTTCTTGAGCTTGTCGAGACGTTTCGTGAGGTGGCTGTTCTCCGTCTCCAACTCTTCGACTCGGTTGAGAGCTTCTCTCGCCTGTAAAAAAAATGTATATAATAATAATTAAGCCCTTTATTCTGAACACACAAATAAAACTACAGATTATAATATGCCCCTTAGTTCAGTGTGCCTGTTGGCAAAGGTCTCTGCGGAAATACAAGACCACCACCCTCCGACCAAAAGAGGAAAGAGGTACTTCATATCGAATAAAAAATTATATAAAATACCTAAACATACATACGTATTTGAAAACACAGATAATAAATATGTAAGAAACAACAAACACGGATCATGCGTTTGGAAAATAATTTCAAAATAATCACGGGATTTTATGACAGAAATTATAGATAATTTCGAAAAAATACTTATTGTTTACTTGTATGATATAATTATGTTCGAAACCGGGATCTGGGAACACGATTCAACACGGACGCTGATATAAGTAATGAATTTAAAAAAATACTACTATACACATATGAATAGGGTAAACTCCAACTTTTTGAAGTCGATTAAAGAATGACGGACGGCAATTCGTCGTTGGTCGTTGCTGTCATGGCGCCTACACGAGCCTCTATGGTGGACATGTTACACCTGCTGTATGGTACTCGCGATCCAGTCGGACACTATTTTATTTCTTCTTCTTGTTTTGGTGCCGCAAAGAGCACTTGCCAGTGTCAAAACGTTACATCCCTTGACGGACCTATATATATATATATACTATATTGTAATCACGCAAAACGCCACCAATATTAAATAGTAATGGGGTCGTTAATGAATTAAACGGAACACACCTACTGGTGCTTGACGACAGATTCTCAATTTGAGGGTGGTAGCTAGCCAGGTGGGCATTAGAAACCCCCCCTTACCACCGTGCTATGGTTTCATAACGATGTTTTTCTTCATTGAAAGCACAAAACTGTTGTTTCTTACTACTCAGAAGTTTCATAAAATAATAAGTGGGTGTGGTTAAATTATTTACACGCGCAAGTTTCACTCAAAAATTGTACACACAATCTAAATTACTGTTTTCCTTATCGAAAATTATATCACATAATGCTTTATATACAAGGAATTTGAAGAGTATCAAGTTATTCTACACACACTATTATATTATATGCGTTCTGTATATTTTAATGAAATAATTTAAGCAATCAGCATATTATTTTAAACATTATTTACAACATTCTCACTTAAATAATTTATTAGTTATTTATTATAAGGGTCTGTTGATATTGGTAAACAAAATTTTATTATAAAACACAAAGGGCTAAACGCAGTATGTACCGTTAACTGTCACCATGGTTGATGACCGCCCAGAAATCGACAACGTCCTGTAAAAAAATTATGATATAACAGGTTTTTTTTTCTTTTCTTTCCATATCTCTTTCGAGATGTCTCTCTACTTGGGGCAGCCTAACTGGTGGAATACCTAGCTCCACCTTACAGAAGATCACGGCCACATAATCTTATGTTGGATGGTTTCCAGAGCTAGACGGAGAAGGGGGTTCAAAGGTAACAACGCGCTAGGGGTACCTCCACAAGTATCCACTTATCATCGAGCAGGTAGTACACTTGTTTGCTTGTTAGTTGTATACAGAAATCTAGAATGAGCTGAAAAAATTGAAATTGCGGAGGCCGTTCGTCTTCAAATGCCCTTGCGCATGGAGGCGTGGCCCGGTCGCAGAGATGCATACGTTGGCTCAAATGTTTGCCCCAACGCTATTTGGCCAATTGATCCCAATATGTGGCTAACATTCTTTGTAGATTCACACATTGGACAAATAGTTTTGGAGGTCAAAGTGTCCATCTTATAGAAGCAGACTAAAAAGCCAGAAGAGTTTTATTAAATACACTCATACTCTGGAAGCTCTTTCAATAGAGGCGCGAAGGAGATTGTGGTTGGAGGCTATAAGAACCCGCGGAAGGGTTAGTATATGGAAATAAACTGCCTTGGCTCATTTGGGAACCATTAAACCGACTTCGGACTATGGTAAAAGGAGCGATAAAAATACCGGTCATTTATAAAGATGACCGGCGACTTTGAGCGGACGAATTTTACCTAATTCACTCCATTCGCGCGTTGTCGCTGAGTACATCGTTTGATACTTTGCCCATCGGCACCGCAACACTTCCAGCAGTTAACCACAGCTAGATATGTATAGTAAGCGCGCGAGTTCAATGCCGAGTTAAGGAATTTGATAGCAATCAAATAAAATATCAAACATTATTTTATTAATTGTTTCACACAGAGAAATTAAACTAAAAAGAAATCTCTGAGATTAAATCATCATCAGATTCATTTTTGCCATTCCCCCCCCCCCCCCCCCCCCCCCAAACCCAGTGCTTAAAGATGAATTAGAAAATACTGCAGTTAACGGACTACGATCAGTTATTATTAAAAACAAAAAATAACCTGAAGCCGCAACTTGAGTGACCGTACAATTATTGTCAAAGACAGTAATGACATCACTACAGTAAGAGCGCGTGAGGTGAGGCGTGCGAACGACGCGACGGTGGGAGAAACTTCCGCATTCAACTCGCACGCTTACTATACCTTCACACAATTTTATAAATATACGCGAATTGCGTTCAAACTCCTGCTGTGAAATGAAGGTAGTGACTACTTCGGACTCTCGGTATATTACCTCTCTCTGCAGACGGCGGCGCTCCTGTTTCAGCTGTTCCTCGTGCTCGTCCTGGTGGTCTTGCCGCGCGCGCAGACGCGTCACCTGCGCCTCGAGGCGGGCGAGCGCGGCCGCCTGCAACGCCGCCTCGGACTCCGCCCGCGCCGCTCGACCCTTCGCCTCCGCGACCGCTTTACGTAGCGTCTCCACTGCACGCACAACCATAAACACTGTTTAAGCCATCCCTCGGTAAAGCATATTAAGACTCGAACTTATCAAAAGCGAGTGGTAATTGGATCAATTTACTATTCTACCCACACTTCGTTATTCTTGACATTATTATCTGTATTAATAAATCAGTAGTTGTTGAAGGATTCTTGATCACGAATATGTCATTAACTTTTTTTCTTTCTAATATTTTTGGATCTATTTAGATTTCACTCAAAAACGGCTTAATCGATTCTGATAAAATTTTGTACATGGAAAGCTTAAAAATTATTACCGTAAAAAAATCAAGTCATTCCATGATTGATGGGCTATAGGAGTTGTCAAAAATAGCGAAATTAAAAAAAATTTTGTATGACAATTATGTGCTAATTGATAATAATCATATACAAAAGTAATGTCACAATTGTATCTTAAGATTATTAGGCACAATGGGTAACTGTAATAAATGGTATTGAAGCATTGTTAAAATTAAACATTTAAGCCACCTGTCCACTGATAGGGAGCAGAACAGAGCTGTGTAAAACTTTGATTAATTGTATTGGTCCAAAGCTAGAGACGCATTGTATTGGTCCAAAGCTAGAGATGCAATTGTATTGGTTCAAAGCTAGAGATGCAATTGTATTGGTTCAAAGCTAGATATCTTGTCGGTTCTTTTCGATGGCTGGGATGTTTGTCCGAACCGGTGGTACTGTTTTGACTTTCATAAGTGCCTTCTTAGGGCCTAAATTGAATAAAAAATATTTTGATTTTCATCATTAACTTTCAACATTGTTAGTCGCCATTTACCTAGCACCAGGAGCAGAAGTGATTTTGTCAAATATGCGTTTAAAAAATATCAACTCACGTTCGTTTTCATACTCTTGGTCGTTGTGGTTCGCGACACCGTTCTGTCTGGCGGCACGCTCGTCGTTCAGCTGTAACTTCAGCTTACGTACTTCCGACTCTAACGCTTGCTTCGAGCTTACAAGGTTTTGCAACCGGACATCTGTTGCAAATAATTAAATTCAAGTGTCTGTGTGTAATGTTAACATAACAGTTTTTTACTAAATGTATATGAAAGTATATACGGTACTAATAACAAAATTGTCTGCCTATCTGTTTGTTCCGGGTAATAGACACAGGTAGATAGCTGATTTTATAAGGAATAAGTTAGGATACTTTTATTTTAAAATAACTGCGCGGCAGGCGACTTCCATGGGTGGAAGTGGGGTCACCACAATACCGACATTCTGTAGTCCACACGAGCGCAGCCGCGGGTACAGGTAGTAATGTATAAATAAATATGGGATTTCAATTTCACACACGCCACTATGTTTGCTTTTGACAAAAAAGAATATATTTAAGAAATGACTAAAATAGTATAATATATTTAAGAAATGACTAAAATAGTATAACAAATTTTCATAATATTTCAGATATTTCAATGAACATCTCAGAAAATATTCTTAGGGAAATTCCCGCCCGCGTACATTTTAACACAATATGTCCGGGATTGTTCAAACACTGTTGACAAGACTATAGAACACTGAACCTAAGGTTCAACTACCATGAGCCACACTTCCCAGACAATCATTCCCTTATATTTATTGGATTGATGCGTTACCTAGTGTGCCTTCCCCGGCGTCATTGAGCAGCGCCTGTGCTTGATGCGAGACGAGCGCTAACGCGGGCACCGGGCCGCAACCCTCGCCGGGAAGCTCCGCCCCTGCAGTGCCGGCCTCGACGAAGGCGAAGCCCGCAGCGGCGGCGGCCGCCTCGCGCGCCACCACCGCCGCCCGCGCCCCCTCCACCTCCCGCTCGAGGGTCCCGTGCTCGCGCTTTAACCGCTCGTGTGCAGAACACTTCTCTTTGTGTTCGCGCTAAAATCATACGTTTAACAACTTATCATTCAAAATAAGACATATTTTAACAAAAAAAGATAACAACTTCGATGATTTTTGAGGAGTTTTCGATGTTCAGGGTCCGATGACAATTAAATTAAAATGGGACCACCTTTGAGGTACCCCATTTCCAATAAGAAGAATATACATTCGAATTGAGAACCACCTCCTATTTTGAAATGGGTTAAAAATTGAAATAAACATAATTTTAAAAATATTCAAAAAAGTTTACAACTTTGTATTATATTCACATTATTATAATTGATGGCTATATTATATCGCATTAACGTGACATGATGCATACGCAGCTCTCAATTTTACTCTTGTAAGCAGTCGACTACTATAAGCACATCCCTCCTGATGCGTTCCGGGACGCGAGACGTGGGTCAGCGGGTATGCACGGATATACACGGTATTGAGATAATACCATAAATCTTAACATCAATATTTTATGCATATAATTGAAACTGTGAAAGGCGTCTAATGACAAATTTGCATTAACATTAACAACATAATTTACTTACTACTCGTTAAAGTAAAATTAATGACTGTATAGTTTTTTCAAAACGCAACATCGATAGTTTCATTTTGGTAAAATAATTTCATGTGCAGCAGTCACTAAAATAGAACCACGAAAGCCCTCAAGTAAACGTCTATTGCTGCAGGTAGCCGGTAATAGACTAACCTATTGGTTGGCTTTGTTCCTCTCCCTCGTCTCACAGACCAAAAGGAGAACTTTGCTTACTTTTTAAAACAAACCTTTAATCAACTAACATGAATGAGGTGCCATATAATAACGATCTATTCAAGTAACATGACAGCTGATAGATTGTTTGCATTCTACATAGCATGCGAAATATTTACATGGATTAGCTACAGTCGAACAAGTTCGTGCGCGGCCGTCCCATATGAGAGACTTTGGCAGGGACGAGGTGCACGACCTTACACTAAAGTAAACAATATGTTGTCTCGGCATTGTTCTTGAAATAATTAACAACATTCGCTCGGTAGATAAACACGCACTAGGGCTGCCCCCTGACTGTATTTATTGGGTTACCTACTTACGTATTCGATAATGCTATATTAAAATTTCATTATTATTTTTTCACCAAAATATGTACAGTGAATGTGTAAAGGGGTTATGTGAAAGGAACGTACGTTTTTTTTTTAATTCAAAATATGAGTTTTTGCTCGTTTAACAGGTCAAATATAATTTTAAATTCTAAGAAGTAAGTAATATAATATTTCGTCATAGTTATAAATTGCGTAATCACGACTATCACGCACTGAAATTTACCCAGATTTCGTTTCGGCTGTTTGTATGAAGACGTGATACTGTTTACAGTGTACTGTGACTTGCGAGCCTACATTAGGCAATTGCACGCGCTACCGCTACCGTTCCCCTCTACATTACTTGCCGCCGTTGTCGTCCATTGTAGCTCGCCCCCTCCAACGTCAGTCAGAAACATAGGACGGTTGCTCACGAAATTTTACGCCTATAGTAAATACTTATATGTCTACAACACATCAAATCCTTATTAGAGAAACGCCAGAAAGACAGAATGGTATAGTATAGAATATCTTTATTTTAGTCGATAGACGTCTACTGCTTGACATAGGCCTCAATCAAAGTTCGCCACAACGACCGGTCATGTGCTGCTCCCTCAGCCAACGGCTTCTGCTACCTTTACCAGGTCGTCGCTCCACCTTGTAGCCTTGCAGCCTGCCCACGCTACGTATACAATATACATACCTGTAATTGCGCGTACTCCTCGTGCAGCTCCTCTATCCTGTCCTTGAGCAGTTCGAGTTGGTAGCCGAGCGCCGCCTTGTCGTTGTCCAGCTGAGCGTTCAGTATCATCGCCTTGCGGAACTTCTCTTCGACTTCCTTCAGCTCGTGCTGTAAATACAACGAATACGAACTTTTTGAAATGTAAAGGGTGTCGAATTTCATCTACATGACCGAGATGCCCAAGCCAACCACACCCGCACGAGGTACACCCTGCTGAGTAACAAGCGAGGTTCTTTTGCCCGAGAATCGCCGATCTCTCGTTGGTCACCGTTGTTATAAGACTGTACTTACCATCAGAGGCAGTACCGTCAATTTGCCAAGCCACTATAAAGAAAACTCAATAGAACATAAATTTTGTGGTCCTCTTCTGGTTGAGCTACCACGCTTAATTTTTTTCAATACTACTTGGCACTTGTAATAGCATAGGTACCACCAGCGCGTTGCCGACGTTCAAACCCATACCTCAGGGAGCTCTGGAAACCCACATCCACCTTTGAAATCACTGTCAAATGAAAGCTTGTAATTCTTCGAAATCTGAGGTACTAACTTAACTCATTTAAAAAAAAGTAAATACTTGGTATTAGGGCTTACTAGAGACAATAGATTAAATGTATGATATTCCAAAATTAAAAACAGTTGGTTATCCAATGCTACAATTTCTACTAAGGCTACAGTAATTTGCATAGAATGTGGGCTTTCCACTTCCAGAAAAATATACATTATGCTGTTAATATAAGGTTGTTGTAAGGCACAAATTAGTGGTTGTTGATTGGACAAGAAGCGGGTGTAGATACAATATCGTTCCAAGTCGACGAAATATAAGTCTTAGTATATTGCATCTGTGTCAGAATCTGCTGTTAGTTACTAGGCACGCAAAACAATCCTGCACAACCACTCGCCTTTTATACTCTCCGCTCGCAATACAGACCGCTTCAGAACGTCAGCGCCGCGCGCTTAAACAAGTAATATGAACCGTTGACCTTTGTACGACAGCCACCGAAAATACAACCCGCAGTGAATTTGGTTTAAAAGTCTGGCCTCCAGTTTTTTAAAATACATTTTAAAGGCAATTATTGTCGAGAATAAATCGAGAGAGTTCCACATTGTTCTTATTTTTTCCAGTATTTCAGCATCTACAAATTTTTAATGCCTCTTCGAGCTGAAAACAATAAACTGCTTGAACTCTTCTTCTTGGAGATGAATCGATAAAACAAGGTAGATCCGGTGCGACTATTATCACCTCGAGAATTCATTATATTGGATCTGAGGAAGCACCGAGCCAAGGAGAGAAGTAGGCGAGATGAGCGCAACAGACAAAGTGTATCTATCGTAAGCATATGTTGACGCATTCTAAGCGCTAAAATTAAAATAAAATTCGGCCGGAGTTCGATTTCGTTTTAAAACAACAGTCAGCATCTCTAGCTTCCTTGCGCCAGCGAGGTTTCCCCGCGGCAGAATTCCTAGCAACCTCTCTATTTATCCTAGCAACATTTTTAACACATCCGAAATATTCGTCAAGTACTAAGTTAAAACAAGTATTACAGGTCAATTATTTACCCTGAGGTCTTTAATACTGAAAGTCTCATCCGTGGAGTCTTCTGAACTGCGCCTCGGGGAGTGTACTCCGCCCGGACTGAGGGCCGATAGTCGCCCACCGGCTCGCCGTCCCACCGTCTCTGTCGTAAAACGGTCATAACTAAATAAATACACAAATTTACTGGAGCAAAAAGTCTGCACGAACTGTTTTTAACCTATTCCTACCTATTTTAACCTACGCCCAAGATCAGTCAGGCGACTGATTTGATTATTTGTTTGTAATGGATAGTCTCAAAAACTACTGGACTGATTTTAAAAACTCTTTCACCAATATAAAGCTACAGTGTCAGCGAGTAACATTATTCCTCATTAAAATGTCAATAGTTTTACACAAAGTAAAAAAAGTAGCATACACGGGTGGTGCGTTGGCGATGTTTGTCGCATACATTTAACAAGGGTGAAATCGTGAGACCTATATAGTCGTTTATATAAATCTAACGCTATCCGCTTACAACTTAAGAGCAGTGGAAATTGTACATGCTTTGATAGTGGTATAACAATCGCCATAAATACTTGTACAGCGGTGCTGTGCTGTAGTGCATTTTATATTTTATACAACAAGGTGGCAAATAAGCATCTGGCCTCACAGTAAACGGCTACCGTAATCAATGGACGCTTGTAATAATACAATAGGTATCACTAGCGCATTGCGAACCTTGAAAACTCCAAGGTTCTCTGGAAACCCTACTCACCGCAGGAACACAATACAAAGTTATGTGACTACGATTTCCTGTAGAGTGAAGGAATTTCACCTGACGGACTGTCCCCAGTAGAGAGAAAACATTTGTGTGCCCTACCTCTCAACTCCTACCTCCTTCCTCTTTAGGATTATCAAAAAAAATTGTGACTGGGCTCAGACAAGACAGCATTTCTTTTCGGGTTGGTCATGGATATCTAAAGGCAGTAAACATATAACGCTAAGTAGGCTGCGTACATTTTTGCTAATTTCGTCCCATACAATTAAAAAAAAAACTTGACAGAATCAAAAACACTTCACTAAATTTTTTTCCTATTTTTGTTTTTTATATGATTCTCCGACGTCGTACTTAATTACTATATAGCCTATGTCACTCCCACAATTACGAAGAATCAAACGACATCTCGTATGCTAAAAATCCATCAAGCCATTTAGGCTACAGAGCGTGACAAAGAAACAGACATACATATAATACACTTTTCGCAATCGGGTAAAAATTAATGTTTTTAACGTTGAACGATAAGCTGTTATGTTATACCTGCATACATGTCATATGCCTTGTCAGCATGATCCTCCTGCTCGCGCTGCTGACGCTCCAGCTCGCGCATGCGTATCTCCCGCGCCTCCGCCCGCGCCGCTCGTCGCGCCGCCAGCCGCTGTTCCGCCTGCAATGTAACCGAACCCTTATTTACATTTATTACACACAACATTATTTATATAAGCCCTAAATCAGCAGTTTTTAACTTTTTAAATGACAGACCTTTTTTCAAATATTAAATATCAAAAACCTCTTTCATAGTTTATTGAAAATCATATGCATAAAGTATGGAGTTTTTTTTCAATTTTTTTTACTAACTTTATATTGTTCGTCGAAGCCCTCACAGAGTTCATACGGAACTCGGCTGCGAAGTATACTTGCCCTAAATTTAATTAAAATCAAACGTAGATTTTCCACTAAATTGTTATTATCTAAATACGGAATTATCCCTACTCGGAATATTATTAGGAAAATCTAACACAGTTACGAATTAATCCCAATATAATATAATATGTGTATATATGGTCGTAAGCGCCTCTGCTATGATCGAGGTGCTGGGTTCGATTCCCAGGTCGAGCAAAGTGTTATTGGGTTTTTTCCTATGAAATTCCTTAGTAGCAGCTCGGAGTTTGGTTTGGTGCCCGATTAATGGCAATAGGCTCGCCCCCTATTACATGGGACCTAAAAACATACTCGGCGAACTGTAGGTGTACATTAGTACATCTCTGCCTAACCCTTCGGGCAATACAGGCGTGATGGTATGTGTAATATAATATTCCTTACAATGTTTAATTTATATAAGCTGCATATTAATATAATATAGATGCTATAATGATATATCACCAATCAGCTTGCAACTTTCGTTCCATTGGCACGGGGACGTTTTTGATAGGTTATCTTTCTAGACAAACTATGTGATTATTAAGTGATTCACTGAACTCGGGGAATTCCTCGTTACGCAAAATATTGCGCTCTGAAAAGTATATAGGTAAATACAATGTATATATTTGAAATGTGGTGATTAAGTCCATTCATATGATACCTAACAAGGCACTTTATAATTATTATTTTTATACAGTATTTCATGTCCTCTAGGAAGCGTCTTATTCAATTCAGTGTTACGTCACTACTATACGTACTATTACCAACTAGGGATGTTCGATCCGATCCCATACTTATGCCGATCGATACAATAGAATACGATCCACCCGATTTTTGTATCGATTTATTGGCATTCGATCAGAACGTGTGTACAAGGAGGATCAGACCGAAAAGTATTAGTTTTCAATTTGTACATAATTTAGAGGTAAACAAACTTTAACCCAAATTATTTACTTGTAACACTAACACCGTGTTCCTTACATACAAAGTATAGTCTTACTACATCGAACAGATTTATATTTCACCAATATAAGTAAATATTTAGTAGGTACAATAACACTTGTGATGAGAGATTTCCTTTTTGTTTATTACATTTTGTTCTCTTAGACCGCCAACAACTTATTCTTTACATCAAAGTTGCGTTTCCTAAGGCTCCGCCGAAAAATCAAATATATGGCCGTTTTATACAAAATCGTCGAGTTGAGGAAATTGAATATTATATTCTGTTAATATGAATACAAAAGAAATTTTATATACTATATAGGCAAATATTTATCTTTGATCGACTTTAAAAAAGAAGGACGTTCTGAATTCGTCTGTTGTTTTATATATATTACGAGAATACGCCGTGGTTTGTGAACCGATTAAACCGAAATTAAAGTTTGACGCTATAAAATGCAACATCTTCAATAAAAAAAAACTTACTACGATACTGGATCGATTAAATAAATCGTATCCAGTGAATAAGATCGATATAGTGTATGAAGATCCATTGTTATCCAGAATATCGATACAAAGCACTCGGATTGAACATCCCTATAACCAACTGGCAATAGAGACGCTTGTAACGATACCTAATTTGTCAAATAACGATAGATAGTTGGGAAGATATGCGGAAACAGTAAACATACATAGCCCTACTAAAATCGTAGCCCTCGTTTTCGTTTGACCACTCCTTTTTTTATTCTAACAATTATAGTCAATTTTTGTATCGTGACGTAGAAATCAATTGACCTCGCACCACGGGTAAACTTGATTTACGAATTTTACAATAAATATTAACAGTTAAAAATCATATCGGACTTCATCGAGAATGATGAGCGAGAGAAAACCTAGACGTGACGCAACACCAACGCAAATTACTAAACACGATTTATACAATGTGTGTAGTGTTCGAGTCCGTTATCACAGCGTTATGTAAAGAGTATATTCTATTAAAAAAGTTTTAATCGTCAAGTAGTGGAACCCCTTTTCCCAATTTTTTTACGTTTGATAGCGAAATCTATACTCATATATATAAAATAAGTGAGTTTTGCCATTGTGTGCGCTTCATTCCAAAGCTGGTGGATAAATTTTGATATACAATATGTATAAAAACTCCGTCGAATCCGAAAAGGGTGTATAGGTATCCCAATTAAATTACAAAAAAAAAAAAATTGTGAAAATAAAAATGTGAATGCAATTTAAAATTAACATAATTAGTTTTAGCTTCCCTAAAATTTAACAAATTTTAATAGTGATAACACCGTCGCCTTTCAGGGCGCGGCGCGGCGCGGCGCAGCGGTACCGTGGGCCGCGTTAGTTCAAAAGCACCGCACTGCCAAACCGCGCTGCACCCCCGCACTCTGAAGAAATGGTAGACGTACGAGTTTTCTGGTACACGTACCAAGTTTCAGTTTCAAGTTTCAAAAAATTATAATAGATAGAGCTTCTTTTGATATGATTATAATATACTACTGAACAAGAATTATTTGTACTAATTAGTAACATTATTCGATTATGAAAATTAGTTGGTTACTAATTACAGAGTCGACTATCGATTAATACTAATTACTAATTAATAAGTAAATTTCTCGGTCATGTGAATGATGATCGCCCACCACTAAAAAAAGGTCGTACGGGGCGCCCCCAATAAGTTGTACCAACTTTTTTTTAAAATTGTACCAGGATTGTTGTGACATTGTCTACCATCCCTAGGACTACCTAACGAACTATACCTACCTTTGCATAGATTTAATTTAATTTAATTTTAATAATAGCCAATAGGTCAGTTTCGCGAAAACATTGCTTCCGAGTAGTTGTGTTCCGTTGCGTTGTTGTGATTGTTTTCCGCGTAATGTCGTATTCTAACCAAGAGTAGGTATTTTAATAAGTTAATGTGTTCAGTGTTCACGGCCAAAGAACACATCGTGCTAAAACAATCAGTTTTACGCAAATCGTAATACTAAAACCGAAATGCGTTTGCTCATTGTAGCAGCTTTTGACAAAACTAAATGCGACACAAATGTGTTACAAAGTGTCCGTGCAAACCTCGTGAGACGTTGTCAGACATGTGTTACTCTTGGTGGTAGGAAACATGGAACAACATATTCGTGAAAGCCATCGCCTTACAGTCCTCATCGAATGATAGTCACAATATTCAAACTCGGACGACAAATAAAGCGCTCTTATCAAAGCTACAGAAAAATAACAATTACTGTGATAAAGGGAGCCCGGGGTCAACAAGGGTCATCATAATGTTGATGTTAGATAAAGGACGCGTGGCGCCGCCTGTATTGCCATGTAAGTTTCCTCATTTAACAAAAAAAAATTACATTTTATTCAGGGAATTTTAAAAAAAATCTAATCTGAGATAGATAACATAAACAAAATATAATCTCGATACCTGGTAACACCTTCACGGATCCGACGGAGGTTTTAATACATATTGTTTTTTTTTTTTGTTTCATTCTATAGATACTTGGTCCGTATCTTAAATCAATATAACGATATCTTAATTCAATAAAAAATGGGTGCGTGTACTTATGTACGCGCGTGAGAAGTTATATTTCTTTGGCATCATTAAAAAATAGTTTTTAATTGCATGCAAATAATTAATTACAATAAAATAATAGAAGGATTGGAAAAGGATAATCAACAAAGTTCATTTTAAATTTGAAAAATTAAATAAATAAATATTTATTTTCTTACATTAAGTCTAACATAAATTGTCTTATTATTCGAATCGTATTTTTAATTAAATGATGTCCACTTCCATAGTATCTTCCGGTAATGTCTGAATCGGAACTTATATAATTAATATATATATATAATTACTAAAAACCAAATTTAGAGAATAATAAATATATAAGACATAATTTGTACTAAATATTATAAGATTCTTAATTTTAAATGTTTATTATTGATTATTTAATATTTTAAAAATAAATTTAATAATAAATTCAAAAATTGAATTTAAGGTTGGTCATTTTTTAAATATTTTTATTGATTTCTTAATTTAATATTCACTTTTCATTTTTATCAAAAAAAATTTCATTAAATTTATTTAGTTATTTTTATAAATATTTATTATTTATTCAATTTAATAGCAAATATTAAAAATTAATATTATAATTTGATGTTCAATTTTAATTTCTATCACAAACTTTTTATTAAATGTTTTATTAAATTTATTTCTTTATTTTGTAAATATTAAATAACCAATAATAAGTATTTAACATTAATAATTTAATAATATTTAGTGTTAATTATATTAAATAAAAGTATTTTAATTTATATCAATAAATAATACATACGGATAGTTAACCTCAATTATATTGGAGCACTTGAAAAAGTATATAAGCACAATTTTTTTCACTAATATTCACAAATAGTAAGTAATATCAATCAAAATATTCAATTTAAATCACTACTGAATATAATTTATTAGCACATATATAATTCGCACTTGTATGAAACTAAAACACGTGTTGGGAATGTATAAACTAGAAACATGTTGATAAATATTATAAATATGAAAACAGTGATCAGAGGTGACGAGCGTACCAACATGCGCAATTAATATCGAGGTTCAATTTCTATTTTGTTGGTAGCTTTTTTTTTCGAGACTTAATGAGCGGTTAAGCAGACAACTTCATACTGTTAATTTTGTGTCACAGATGCGCGCGCATCTTAAAACTTCACTCTCATCATTTTTTCATAACGCGCCTAAAGCAAGTAAAAAGCCTAAAGTAAGTATAACTTCAAAAATATATTAAAGATTTATTAAGCTCTATGGATTTAAGAACCTACGATTTTTATAAGCACTACGCGTTCAGCGATATGTTTTATTTCCGTGGAAAAGTGGGGATTATAATATCAGTATAGATTTACGCAGAAGAAGATGCGAGAAACGCTAGTCTGCAATATTTGAAGAATTTATTCAAAACCTGGTAAAATATAAGAAACTAGCTGCGTCTCACGGTTTCACCTGTGTTAATTTTATCCGACAAACACCGCGCCGCCAACGCACCCATGTAGTCTATCTTAATTGTTCTTTCTGGAAGTGAAAATTATTTTAATTTTTCATTACCTCCTAAACTGTGTCCAAATAACATACTCCAAAGAGCAAAATTTATCTTCATAGAATTGTCTTTATGAAGAAGTAACTTTTGTTTGTAAGGATTAATATGATATGTCTAAAAATAATGCTTAAAGATCAAGTTAATATTCAACAAATCTTTGTCACAAAATACCTTATTGTGACTTATGTATAAGAGATAGACATATACTATCGCTGACTTTTTTTAAAAATATATACTAATGAATAATATTATTGTAAAAAATTGTATTTCCGTATCATTGACAATTACACCAGCGCACGCGGATAAAGCAGTTCGGGAGAGCCTCGACTTCCGACTTACGTAATAAAAATCAATATTTAAGGCCATCTGAGAGTCGTAGCCTATTCTTAAATAGCCAATAGTATTTCTCGAGAGTCTGGCTGTCATATAAAAAAAGAATTTTTCGAATTCGACTGGTAGTTCCAGAGATCAGCGTGTTTGAACAAACAAAAAAAGAAATACAAAACCTTAATTTCTCCGGTTACTTTTTATAGCATATAAAAAAAAATGATGTGTGCAATTCACATGTGGTAGAAGTGAAACCTTCACATGTATGTTTTTTTTAATTCAGAAAATTATCAAACACACACTAATTTAAAGTTTATGAAAATGTGCATACAAGTACTCACAATCATTATTCACAATATCATGTTCAATTAATGCAAATTTGAAATATCCATGGTAACCTAACACAATATCAATCAATAACAGAATGTCATAAGTGTTGTGTAAAAAGTTTTTGTTTCGTGCCTTTTTCATGAGGTTATAAAATTCAATTTGAAATATCCATGGTAACCTAACACAATATCAATCAATAACAGAATGTCATAAGTGTTGTGTAAAAAGTTTTTGTTTCGTGCCTTTTTCATGAGGTTATAAAATTCAATTTGAAATATCCATGGTAACCTAACACAATATCAATCAGTAACAGAATGTCATAAGTGTTGTCTAAAAAGTTTTTGTTTCGTGCCTTTTTGGTGAGGTAATAAAATTCATTATTGCGTGGCAACAAACCTCTTTTGTATCATTTTACCATTGTCCTCTTTTTACTGTCGCTTTCGCTTTTTCGTTTCATCGATTTTCAAATCACAATGATGCTAAAGAAGTTTTCACTTCAAGAACTTTTCCGTTTTATTATAATATTAGTATAGGTAATAATAAAAACCTTGACGTCATTTTAATGAAATATTAATCAGTATTTAATACAAAATAACATAAAACAAATGTGTTTAATGACGTCATCGTGGAATTAGTGATGCTTTGTTGTGTTATCGGTGTGGATCAAGCAGTGTATACAGTATACGGGACTTCACTATAACGAACGGTTGATATGCGGGCGATACTAAGGGATGTACTACCAACACATAACAAAATTATAAATGTATTTTATCTATATAATAGACCTAGATACGTAACAAGTCCCGTTGATCAGTGGAATATTGATCCCCATGTCCGCTTCTGTGAGCCTGAGCATTAACCATCATTTTTTCCCAAATTCGCTTACATTTATTTATCCATTTTCATAATGTAAGTAAGTACATTTGTTCTTTTATGGTAAATTATCCGAATACATGTACCTTGGATGGGGTATGGAAAATGATTAAATTTGTTTTTCAAAGCAATATTTCTACATTTTTATTTACATAACTTACTAATTATATATTTATTTATCATAAAATTTACCAATAATAAGTAAAACCCTCGGCTGTTGGTGAAGGAATAAATGAATAACATTTCTGTTGCGAAACAAATGTTTATTAAAATATTACGACATAATTATATGATGACTCGTTGAAATAGTGCTAACTCAAAAAATTTTATATGGTAAAAATGTTTGTATTAAATCGTGTGAACTTTTAAATAATGTCTCTAACATTCAAATTCTGGGTTGAAGGTCACGGCAATTGTTTCCGAGCAAACCGCGACTACCATAAACCAAGTTATAAAATGTAACGCTACAACTCTATGGAGTGGAGCAGTGACCGTGTAAGTGAAGCAGGCCGACAAGCTATAGGCAAGTACACAACAACGCTACCATCCTTCAACTAGAAGGCCGTGTAATAATTAAAAAATATTTTAAAAATAACTAGAATTAGTTTTCTGAACAATTAAAACAATATTTGATACACGGAAATAAATGGCAATAATGTGTCTTTTTATAACAGTCATTTAATCTAAGTATTATTATATTTCTTAAGAAACAACAACTTTCACGTTTTTATTTTGCCTTTTCTCCGAAACTACTTTTCGGACTTAACGGCCTTCTAGTTAAGGACGGCAGAACGATAGAGTATACGGGTGCGCCCCGTAACACGGGTGAAATCGTGGCAATGGTAATGCACATGTAAAGGACAAAAACAATAATCAGTAACAGCTGATAGCGTGACAGCTAACAATCGGGTGAACGTAACTAACTAGCGATTACCGAACGAACTAAAAGTAAAGAATGCGATAACAGTACACTAAACTGCGATAAACTTGTTATTGTCACTAATTTACTTAACAGAGCCCACGAAGTACCCGACAGGTGGTGTATGTATAACTGACTATAATTTTACTTGAAAAGTTCTACGAAATTCTTGGTAACGCGAGGGACCTAAAGCCACGTCAAGATTTGTTCATCCGAAATAGTACGAGACAATAAGTAAGAATTAGGATGCGTAGTGAAGCTGTGAAAATGTGTGTTGTTGAGAGATGCGAGGATGCGTAGCGGTCCAGTAGCTCCAGTTCCTCACATCGTTTTGCACACATTCTTCGATCGCGTCCCTCACTCACATCTCTCGCTTTTTTTGCATGTACAAATATCTAGCTCCGCTAGTAACTTAACCACAAGAGCTGGGCTAGCCAGACTAAGAAAATGAAGTAATCCTATTGGTGGATCTTTTCCTCGCGCATCGCCTTGCTACCTCGCATATCTGATGTGCACGCAGCCTTAGGACTGTAACCATGAAGTAATCTTAGACCATGGCTGTAGCCAGAAATTTGTCCAGGGGCTATGACGCAAGGGAAAAGTAATGTTATTTCTTCAATAGTAGTACATCTTGACAACTTTACTCTTTCTTTCAGGAGCACTCCGACCGAGTGCTTGCCTTGAGTGAGAGTGAGCGGCTATCCAGCTCTGATTGCGCCTATATCTTATGCTATATATAATTTTAAACTGTTAACATAGTTATGGATTTTACACTTGATGACAACTGACTGCCTCTGGAACTTACAAGCCATAGCCTGTGTGACATCGGCGAGTTAGCTTAGGATTGTAGAATTCGTATTGCCAAGTTTCTTTTGAATTTTTTTTAATGATTTAATAGCGGTACACATTTACAAGCTATTATTATTTTTTAAAGACTTTTGAACCCATTAATCATTGGACAAAATTTCGGAATCTTGAAACCCATGGGAGTTTTGAAGCGACGATTGGCCAATAGTTATGTACTCGGATACCGCATCGATTAACGTGGGTATGAATACTGTAAACATAAACTTTCATTGATAGAAAACAAAACGTCGCAACCGAAATTGTTGCATCTTTGGCTACATCGTCACTTGATGTTTGATGAAATTGTCATCAAATCATTCTAATAGTAGTCTATAAATTGATGATCGATACAAATAAAGGATATAAAAGTCAGACGAAGCTACTGTCATAAATAACCAGTACTTCATTATCTTCACATGGTAATCATAAACGTCGTGTAAATAAATGGCATATGGTAATATGTTTACTTTGAAACGAACCATTCACGCTGACATCATCTTTCTGAACATGATAATACTTCAATGATACGGAGATTAGTCCAATGTAGATGGTCCTCGAGTGAGTCCAACCAACATAATTTGAAAGCATAATACCCCGCTGAAGAATGACGAAAGCGTTCCGACTAAGTTGAATTCGTTTTTGCATTAAATTATAATTTCAATATTTTATTACAAATTTAGATTTATTTCTATTTTAATCATAACTTTGTGCAAATAATTGCCCATCACCCGATGGACAGTAAAGTACGTACTGAAAATATTTCTGCTTGATGGATATTTTATAAAATAATAATAAAGACATTAAAGTACTAAACTAAATATCATTGCTTAAAATTAAGAACAAAAAAATGTCTTTCGACACATTTGCTGCTAAATTTCCTGAGAACCGACTTTTATCTAATTACTATAAACGACAAATTAATTAAAAACGTTTCACTTACGACAAAATATCAATGTCGGATAATTAATAATATGATTGCCTTTATATTGCGAAATAGCTATAAACAGCGAAAAACAACAATTAATTCTAATTTCTGAAGACTTGTTTGATCTTAACAAATTGCCTCCACTAGTTTTCATAGAAGTCATATGCCATGCCGCCATATATTTTACTATAATTATATGTATATGGTATATTAAGTTAGAAGTTTTGCCAAACAGTATCCCTGGGGCAAGAGCTAAAGAGATATATATTTTTTAAATTATAAATTTTAAAAATAATGCATTACGCGGGTTCCTGGACCTGCGAATATGGCAAAAGTAAACTCACTAGTACAAGTAAGTGGGCATGAAGGCGGCTACTGCCAATGAAATTTGTCATCATTGGTCAGCGTTGTTTGTGGGTTGTTAGAGTTCTTTGCAGTGATTTCGGCGCGCTATTATAATTAAAACTATTACTAAGTACTAACTCACGTAGAAATTTGTATTTTACTGTTTATCACCTACAATGAAGCTTCAAAGCAATCAAATTGTTATGCACATAAATTACTAAGCGATAGTGAGTCATTGTCTAGCTCTAGTGTAAAAATATTGTGACGTACTTTTGAAGAACTCACACAAAATTACAATACGAAGATTATTAGGTGAGGGAAAAAAGAATTACGTTCTCAATAAATATTAATTCTAATTCTTTGTGATACAAGTATTGCCAAAACGTGAAATAAGAAACTACAATGATCGTGCAACGGATATAAAATAATACCAAACTATTGATTATTAGATCCGATTAGTTAAGCTAAAGAAGAGAAAAGAAAAGACAGGCGAAAAGAAATCAGCTGGAAAAAATCTAGAGTAAACCTAACCATTTGGTAAAAGATTTCAATGGTCGACGTGATTTAACAATACCGAAAAACAGTAAACAAAACCAAATTTGTGCAACCATTCAATTTTCATTTTGGTAACGGGCAATATTATGTTGGTATTAACAATAAGTTACTTATTCTATACTTACCATTATAAAGGTTAAGAGATTGTTTGTTTTATTGAACACGCTTATCATTATATTAATACGTGAGAAGACTTCGGACTCCTTTTTAAGTGTATTGCGTGCACGGAAGTCTCTGAGATTTAGGATGGTTAAAGTTTTTATGGAGGAGTGCAAAAAGCTAAAATTTATCTATAACATCTGTTACTAATTAATATATTAAATTAAATAAATTAACCCAACCAGTGCCATTGAACTTAGCCCCCCAAAATATTGACATTGTCACTCAATATAAAGTGACAGCAAGTGATATAATATTCATTGTTTAGGTTCATACTGCAAATGTCAAACAGAAAATAGTCTATGATTAAAAAGTCGCTGGTCGAATTTCGATCATTGGGCGACCGCTAGTCTCTGTAATTACGAGTCAGATTTGTTTTGTTTTGTTTTTTTTTTTTGCATTTTATAGCCTATTTATTGAGGAATGATATACGTTATATAACCTCACGCTATAACATAGGCATTGTAGGCAAATACGAGAAGTGAGAATAACGATTGGCTACACGGATGAAACCAAAGGGGGTCAGGTAATTTTATATAAAAAGATAAGGATGCGTTAAATGAACACAAACGTATAGCTCACCGATATGTAGAGCCCGATGACCGAGAACTTGATATACTTGTATGATACGATTAAAAGATCATACATTTTGTTTTCTGGACTGCTAATTTCAGTTCCTCCACGTTTCCTATAGCGGCATTAGTAGTAGGTATAATAAAAATACAAACGAATAAATAGCCTGTTATAGATTTCATTAGATAAACTATTGAATACATGTTTGATAACAATAAAAATACAGAACAAAACATGTCAATCAATAAACAATGTATTGTCGAAACAGTTTCAAGTTCTAAATTTATCAATAACACGGAGTGATGATCTCATTTACAACTTTGTAAATACTTACGTAAAGTATCAATACACGGCAAATTACTTGTAAAACAAAATCAAACGTCATTTCGCTAAGCATAGTATGAGGTCACCGGACGCGGCGCGCGGCGGAACCATCTCGTCGGACAACAATAGACACAAGTGTTCCAATACGTTGTCACAATTGCACTAAACGACAATGCCTAACATAATTGAATCATTCCAATCATAGGTTCGAGTTAAACAACTGATCCATAATCATTATTTAAAATAAAATAAAAAACAAATCAAATAAACCAGATTCCGCGATATTTCTTACGAAATTGAAAACAATCAACGGTGCAGAAAACATCTCTGTCATCGAGAACAACCTGGACTAATATTTGCTTAAATATAAATCTGTTTAATAAACAATATAGTTAAATATTCGATTACCCTATTATTAAAGATCAGATACAGAGAAGAAACCGCAGCTCATGTAAATACACGTGGTAATAGTTAAAAAAAAAGAAATTGGTTAACATTGGGCAATAAGTAACAAACACGTCTTATTATATGAGTATGAACATGAGTATGGTCCTATTCATAGATTAATCTTTATGACGATATTTGACTACAAAGCTATAACTATATAGCAGAAGAAATAGATATAACTATAAGCAAGTTTAAATCCGTTGTTCATGTAATAATATAACCAATAGGTAAGTAATATTCATTACTCGGGCTCAGTACAGTCTGACAGATGATAGTTCACTTGAAGGACATGTGGAGTTAGTTATGCAATGACCTTCCTCGAGAATGGACTAATAAAAGTCTAGATCTGCATATTATTCATTTAATATTTAGAATACGATACATGATTGAACGTATCAAGGTCTTCTTACAAATTTTAAGTTAATAATGACATTAATGACACAAAAATGTAAAATTTCCTTCAAATCAGCGGTAAGTACTTTTTACGTACAACACGTATTATCTATCAACAAGTGATAATATCATTTTTAAATGCTATTTCGGCAAGGCCATAATAAAAATATTTCTTTATAGAAAAACAGAAAATAATATATTTAAAAATTACACGAAGAATGTAAATTAAAACAAATAAGACTGGATGAACATGAACTTACGTAAAGGACTGCAATTTTGCAGGCAAAGCCTAGCAGGAACTCCTGATACGTCATATCGCTGTCATCACAAGGTCAGAACACCGCAACGGGTGCGCTTGTAGACTAATAGCACCGAAAGGACCACTCATTCAACATAAACTTCATCTACTGAATAAGACAAGTTCAGGCTTGAGTAAACAGGGCTCACCTGAGACAATTGAGTAAACTAGGGCCTCAGAAACTCATCGAATAGAGCAAAATTTTATAAAAGATAAGATAATACCGACCTTGATTATAAAACTAAATTGAACACAACCGCAAAGTTGTAAGTAATTTCATGCGGTTGTACGTAAAGGGGAAAGGGATTGTTTTGCAGTTGGTAGGTGCAACGTGATAGCTATCTGCAAGGGTGACTCACCTAATATTCGATATGGAAATATGTTAAAATTATTCAAATTTAACATAATTCAGGTTGCAAAATTTATAGGTACTTTAAAGAATACACACGTCAACACGATCAATACGTACATGATTTTGTTGGTCTCCGAGGATTCCCACTATCGAAGGAGTCTGCTCACAGAGAGAATCTCTCCTCACATCTAATACCGCCTGACTTTGGATCTCCAATTCGCTTGATTGGATTTCACTATGTCTCAGTCCGTTGATTGCTGATTTTTCAGGATTCATATTTTCAAAATTGTCCAATTCATCGATCGTTTTCTGTACCTCACTGTTGACAGTTTCATTAACGGGTAAATTGGATTTAGAATCACCGTTTCGGTCAACGTGAGTTTCATCTTCAGAGTCGCCAAAATCTCCGTCAGTGAATGCATCACCGCTCTCGTCCTCACTGTTGTCAGGTGTGGCCAATTCGGATCGATGCCCCATGATTAACGTCACTCACTGATTATCCGAATAGACGACAATTCGCCGAATGCAAACAAATCGAAACCCGCACCGTCCGCTAATTCTTTACATACGTGCTCGTTCGTCAACACCAAACGTTCACAAACTATTGAAAGCGAGATTGCAGCATCACTCGAGCCGCATGAATAGAAAGGAAGGCCGGTGATCTTCTCGCACACTGCACCCTTAAAAGCGTTACGATAAAATTTATTGTCGCAGTTTAAGTTTTATCTTATCGTCGATATTTTCCACTTTATAAAACGTCGCTCCTTGACCAACATTCTTTGTTGTACTTAATAATAAATAACAAAATTATATTTATAGTGATACTGTCACAATGGCTTGTTTGTCACTATTACATATATATATTTATAAACAAGTTTGTTAATAATGACTACTTCGCGATGTAAGTACACATCTAAGTAAAAAATGAAGGAGACCACACGTGCGACTGCAGTGGCGCGGCGTCTCCGAACGACTAACGACAATAACGACTATTCCAGTGCCAGCATGAGTAGCACCGTAGCACGTCACACCGTGCAGTATCATTGTCACCATTAAATGTAACCTTTACGGATTAAGAAACAGAAAGCAAGCATTAACGAACACATACGAGATAGCAACGGTATGTTCTAAGTAAAACGAATGCCAGCTGGCGTACTGACCTTTATTAACCGACTGACCGAGCCGTCTTATTAAAACTCATTTATATAAACCATTTAAAAAAGATTGGAATTTTCATTGATGTCTGGAACTGTGTAGAAGAATATCCTTTTCCACCAATAATCCTTAAACATTACTAAACCGGATTCGACCTGTTTGTTTAATTTAAAAAAAAAACGATCGTACCAATTTTAGCAAGAGCAAGAGAGATAATCTAATTCAAAATTAACTTCATACTGCAGCTGAGCCTGAGTATTGCTACCTTTAGGAAAAGGGGCGGAGCAGCTAAGAGGAGTCATGTAACACACGTGTCATGTTCTCACATGACATTTGAACTTTAACAACTCGCTTCTATTTGGCTTCCATGGCCTCCACGATCCACCTTCTCTATATATACGTGAGTCATAATTTTCTGAGCAGACTCGTATTTCTAGTCTAGTTTTTCGTAGCGTTGTTATTAATTGTGGATTATTTTAGTTGAAATCATACTTTTAGAGCTGCCAGTTTTTCTTGAAGATCATATAAAGGCAGCATGATTTTAAGTAACCATAATACTTATTTTTTAAACCGAAAACTCATATATTTGTCGTACTGTGAACTGTAACTGTGAACATGGGGAGTCTTTCAAACCTAACTTGAAGAGACATTTGAGTTGGCAAGCAGGGCTGTGACCACTGGGAATGCTTTGTAGATCTCTTGGGGGTCGTTGTTATTTTGGATTACACTGTGCCTACCACCAGATACAGAGTCGTAAAAACCTTACAAATATGTATAATACAAATAGTTTTTTTTTTTTTCAAAAAACTGGCAAAAAAATTTTTGATTACTTATATTAAAATTAAAATTCAATTAGTAATTAATATATGTATTTAATGTGTAACAAGTAATAAAAACTATTAATTGGGACGACCTCTGCCTCATTTCCAGATTAAAATAAAGGAACCTTCAGTAAATTAACAGGAAAACACAGAGTAAAACATGAAGTAAGTTGAAGTTGACATACATTTGTACAAAAAAATAAATATATAAATGAATTAATCGTACAACAGTCGACCAATATAATAATAATAATAATAATGACATTGAAGTTATCACAGGAAAGACATGTTTGAAACAAATGCGGCGATAACGATCACTGGAATGTATGTTTATTTAGTTATTTCATTATATTAAATGCATAATTGTTTTAATCATTTATTTAATCATTGTCTGCTGTAAAAGTTTCAACGTCTGCGCGGTCTGTGTGTAAATAAAAAAATTATTGAGTATTAAAAAAAACCAAATCTTCGACACAACGTGTATCATACAAAATGTATAATAATATGGTCACCAAGCCAGAGGTAGTACATAAAAATTGACGCCCATTTGGGTAATACTAATACGTCAAATAAAATAAAAAAAACAATTCTTTATTCAGTTTAAGCCCTAAGGAGGGTATTTATGAAAGTCAAAACACTACTACCGGTTTTGAAAATATCCAAATTATTGAAAAGAGCCGGCAAGAAACTCCATGATTTATTTTCTTAATTTTTGTAACTGTACAAAAATTATTTACAGTTAATAATCGTATTAATAATTTAGCGAATGCACAGAGAGACATCACTATAATGTATACTAATCATTATATTGTGTACTACATACATACATACCATAACGCCTGTATTCCACGAAGGGTTAGGTAGAGGTGTACTAATGTACACCCACAGTTCGCCGAGTATGTTTTTAGGTCCCATGTAATAGGGGGCGAAGCCTATTGCCATCAATCGGGCACGAAACCAAACTCCGAGCTGCCACTGAGAATTTCATAGGAAAAACCCAATAACACTTTGCTCGACCTGGGATTCGAACCCAGAACCTCGCTCATAGCAGTCGCGCTTACGACCACTAGGCTAACGAGGCAGTTATGTACTATATGGTGTTGCGGACAGCGAGCGGGGCGAGCGAATAACGATAGTCTAATAGTATAGAATGAACAAGTAAATGAAATAATATGTGTTAGGAATAAGGTTTATAAATACGTGTTAGGAATAGATATAATAATATGAACTGAATATGTGTGAATATGTGTATTTTAAAACGATTAGAATAAGAATATAGCTAGTTGTAAGTTTAAATGTATAAATTTCACTAGTTGTAAGGATGAACCATGCCAGAATCGGAACATCTGGCATGGTGACTCATGGTACTGCCGAGAGCGCGCACACAGGGCGTGCGCGCTCATTGGCTGAGCGACGCCCCACACGGAATCCATCGCACTACCGGTTGCGAGGCAAAGGGCGAGGTTAAATATAGCGGAGAGGGCGGCAGTACTGCCATCAGTTCGAGAAACACCACAACACCAGCAACAGCAAGCAGCGAATCTACAAGCAAACTACAGTCAAGAACGTTATTAAGAAACCACATTGTTACTACGAACTACTGTAACTTTGTAAGAAACAAGAATAAAACAAGCGCTATTAATTTAGCACACATTAAAATATTGTGGACGTCTTTTATTCACAATATTATCTGGTCCTTCGGAAGCCGGATCGGAAGAAAAAAGAACAGAACATTTCGCCGATCTACAACAACGCTTGAAGAAGAAACGACGTGTTATCAAGACATCTGTATCCACGAACGGCGTACCCAGATCAATGGTTGTTACGAGAAGCCAGGGAGGCGCAATGGAATCACAAAACAGAAATAACACAGTCCGAGTATTCGAAGAATCGCCGCTATCGCCAGACACACAGAGGGCTGAGGGCACACCCCGACCGGAGGGAACACCCTCTGTACCTGTTACTCGCACTGACGTCAGAACAGGCCACGTTTCCCCGCCACGCTCACACAGATCGACGACGAGTGCGACTATGCGATCACGCCTCGCCGAGCTACAAGCGGAAGAGAAACTAGCCGCAATTCGCCGTGAAGAACTCCGTATGGAGGCGGAATTAATAAAGAAACGCCTCGCCGTGGAGTTAACGTCGATACGGGATGAAGCAGAGGACGAACGAGGAGCCAGATGAACGTATTCACCGAGTGGATGACTGGCTCCGCTCACAGCCCGAAGCTACACGGGGGGAACAATTACCGTGTACCCGTAACGACAAGCGGCAACAAGGCGAACGCAGGCCTGAACGACGTGCCCGTTCGCAATCACCGTCGCAATCGAGCAGTGATATTAAACAGCTCGCCGCGATACTAGAAAAGATGACGCATACTCATCTACCGCCACGCCAAGCCGCCGACTTACCTGTATTCACTGGAGCTATCAACGAGTGGCTGCCATTCAAAGCAGCTATGAGGGACTCCACGCAGCTGTATCGTTTCTCGCCGATAGAAAACATAGCGCGCCTACGTAACAGCCTGCGTGGGGACGCCCGCGACGCAGTGGCAGCGCTACTACACACCGCGAACAATCCAGATGAAATCATGCGGACGCTGGAACAATGTTTTGGCAGGCCGGAAGTAATTATAGACAAGGCGCTGGATGATATGCGGAAATTACCACGACCGGGAGCTACCGCAAGCGAACTGAACGCGTTCGCAGTAAAACTACAAAACATAGTCTGTGTTTTACTAAATCTCGACAAGCGGAGCTACCTGTACAACCCGATGCTGGCTCGGGAAGTATTAGAAAAACTTAGCCCACACCGGAAGTCCCGGTGGTGCGACTATGCGGAAGAGAACGAGGGAACAGCGGATCCAGAGGTCGTTGTATTATCACGCTTCCTAATGCGTGAAGCGAGCCGTGCTTTAAAACACACATATGCGCCCGCCACCGCTTCGACAGCGACCTCTAGACGCGAAATATTGAAGCCTGCCGCACCGCAAGTCGCCGCCAGAAAGAGACAGAACGTCTTTGCTACGGTGGACACAGAAACCGAACATCAGTGTCCTAGCTGCGATAAGCCCCATCCGTTGTCTCGGTGCCCGCAATACAAGGCACTGAACGTCGAGCAACGGTGGGAGCTAGTGAAGAGCAAAGGCGTCTGTTTGAAATGTATTGACAAACGCCATCGTCGTGTGTACTGCAAAGGAAAGCCGTGCGGTATTAACTCCTGTCGTCGTCCGCATCACTCGTCGCTTCACAACGACAGACCAAGCGATAGCGAAGAGCAAACTCAGAACAACGTGACACCGTCATCGAGCGAGACGGTAATGGCTGTCGCAACAACTATAGAACCGAGACAGATTATACTAAAAATCTGTCCGGTGGCTATATCGGGCCCCAAAGGAACGGTGAACACGTACGCTCTGTTGGACGAGCGCTCGACTATATCGCTAATCGACGAGGACTTGGCCAAGGACATCGGAGCGCATGGACCGTCACATCCACTGCAACTACAAGGCGTCAATATGGGCAAAGAGTACACGAATAGCCAAATTGTACAAGCGAAGTTGTACGAACCGGGCGGCAACAAGAAGCACGAGTTCCGAGCTCGAACGATAAAAGGACTCCGACTGCGCGAACAAACAGTGTCTCTAAGCACACTCCAACACGCTCACTTGCGCAATTTGAAAGTGAAGCAGGTGTGCTATGAGAAGGCGAGGCCGCGTATATTGATAGGTACGGACCACTGGGAGATGATCGTATCCAGAGAGCTACGCGTCGGCAAACCGAACCAGCCGGCGGCATCGAAAACTCAACTGGGTTGGGTGGTGCACGGAACCGCACCACACGTGATCATCGTCCACAGCGAAGCCCTGCTACACATATACGCACCTGAACGCAACACTGGCAGCGAGATCCGGAACGAAAGTCTACACGAGCTCGTAGAACGGCACTTCAAAATAGACGCGCTCGGCGTAGCCCGCGAACCGAGAATCAGCGACGCCGACAAGCGCGCGACACGAATACTCGACGGAACGATCCAACAACGCAGTGAAGGCTACGAAGTAGGTCTACCGTGGCGCCGCGACGACGTAGTACTACCTAATAGCTACAATATGGCGCTACGACGACTTCACACGATAGAAAAGAAAATGGATCGTTCCACAGAGTTTGCGGCGGCGTATATAAGTCAGATCAAAAACTTGTTTAAGAAGGGCTACGCCGTACGCTGCGAGGGACACGAACAGACTAGCAACATCGGCTGGTTTTTACCTCACTTCGCTGTATTCAACCCGAACAAACCCGGCAAGCTACGAGTAGTATTCGATGCCGCGGCACGCAGTGGAACTACGAGTTTAAACGACGAGTTATTAGAGGGACCGGACCTGCTACGAACGCTGCAGGGGATTTTATTCCGATTCAGAGAGAAGCCCGTCGCCGTCACTGCTGATATAGAGGAAATGTTTCTGAGAATACGAATACGCGAAGCGGACCAGCCGGCACAACTATTTCTGTGGCGAGGCAACGACCGAAACAAGCCGCCACAGAAATATAAAATGAGATCGTTGATATTCGGCGCAGCAAGCTCACCGTTCATAGCACACAGTGTACGCGACCGCAACGCTGAAAAGCATGCACGAACGCATGCAGACGTGTTCAAGGCAATAACGCAGAGCCACTACATGGACGACCTGGTGGATAGCTACGACGATGAAGAAACAGCTATCCACACTATAAGGGAAATACAAGAAGTCCACGCAGTAGCCGGCTTTACATTACGCGGATGGAGCAGCAACCGAGCGAGCGTACTCAGTGGAACACCGGACGAGCTACGCGCACGATCGCCCGCACAACTTGGCGGGCATGAACAAGAAAAGATCCTGGGCCTATACTGGAATGCAGCTACGGATGAACTAGGGTTTAACACGTCCATGCATCGGGTACCAGCCGATGTACGCGCACGCAAGCGGGCACCTACAAAGCGAGAAAGCTCTGAGTGCGGTTATGTCAATCTATGACCCGCTCGGCTTACTCAGCCACAGCGATAACGCGACCAACTTCCGTGGGGCGGACACCGAGCTACGCGCCGCCTACGCCGAATGGGCACCTGCGCTACGGGGGGAGGGGCTACGGTACAGCGTCGAGTGGCGCTACATCCCGCCCAGCGCGCCTAACCAGGGAGGTGCATGGGAGCGGCTAGTGCGGTCGGTAAAAACCGCGCTCGCCGCCACTTTGAACGAGCGTGCGCCTAAAGAAGAGGTGCTCCAAACCGCGCTCGCGGAGGCCGAGCATTCGATTAACGCGCGGCCTCTAACGCACGTGAGCGTCGACCCGCGGGACCCAGAGGCGATCACTCCCAACCATTTTCTGCTTGGGAGTTCGACGGGTATGCCTACGACGGGGACCTGCGACACGGCGTACCTGGCGAGCAACCCAGGCGCTCGCCGATCATTTCTGGCGGCGCTGGGTTAAGGAGTACCTCCCTACACTGGTGCCACGCGGGAACTCAGCCGACAGCACGCGCCCTCTGAACGTCGGGGACTTGGTCGTGGTTGTCGACTCCGCCTTGCCGCGCAACACCTGGCCACGCGGAATCGTCACGAGAACCTACACCGGACCAGATGGAGGAGTGCGGAGCGCCGACGTGAAGACGAGGAGCGGTGTGTTCCGGCGCCCGATGACGAAGCTCGCCGTCCTGAGAGGAGAGTGAGGCTGCGCAGGCTACGCCGGGGGAGAACTGTTGCGGACAGCGAGCGGGGCGAGCGAATAACGATAGTCTAATAGTATAGAATGAACAAGTAAATGAAATAATATGTGTTAGGAATAAGGTTTATAAATACGTGTTAGGAATAGATATAATAATATGAACTGAATATGTGTGAATATGTGTATTTTAAAACGATTAGAATAAGAATATAGCTAGTTGTAAGTTTAAATGTATAAATTTCACTAGTTGTAAGGATGAACCATGCCAGACTCGGAACATCTGGCATGGTGACTCATGGTACTGCCGAGAGCGCGCACACAGGGCGTGCGCGCTCATTGGCTGAGCGACGCCCCACACGGAATCCATCGCACTACCGGTTGCGAGGCAAAGGGCGAGGTTAAATATAGCGGAGAGGGCGGCAGTACTGCCATCAGTTCGAGAAACACCACAACACCAGCAACAGCAAGCAGCGAATCTACAAGCAAACTACAGTCAAGAACGTTGTTAAGAAACCACATTGTTACTACGAACTACTGTAACTTTGTAAGAAACAAGAATAAAACAAGCGCTATTAATTTAGCACACATTAAAATATTGTGGACGTCTTTTATTCACAATATATGGTTTATATTGGCATCTAGTGTTAAAGTTGTTAACTACACTGTCAACCAAAAATAATTCGCCTATTTCTTATTTATATAATTTATTTCTAGATTGTTCTGATATATCATTAAAAGATGGCGCGTGTAGCATCGTAAACTTCTTCAGGTGGATTGCGGAAGGAAGCGGACCAGCCCGCATCGACGCACCATGGGAAGAGTGTCGTCTATGGAAGCGAAGAGAAGTCCTTAAGCCTTAGTCTGTGGTGCTCGTCAGCCGTGCGTAATAATCCGCAATACCACGGATCATGAGAACCCATTTTTAAAAAGCGAGACGCGGATAGCCTAAAGCCTAAACTGTGTATTAGATATATAATAATGTGTAGCTGTCTTTCTCCTTCTCTCTACGTTACATATTTCTTCTCTCTCATGTTACGAAATGTACCTAAACATGACGCTACCTAAGAAGTTTAACTACAAAAACATCGAATACAAGCAACTTCACCACAATAAAACACGAGGTTTAGTAAGCAACTTCATAGTGTAGGCTATTTGTTAAAATTTGTAAAACGCGCCAAATGGAGTATGACTTCAAGAAAATGCAAACTTTCTAAACCGCTCATTGACCACTGCTACACTTATCAATAATAAAAATTAAAGCTGTAATCTCGCAAAGTCGGTAAAGTAACGTTCTCATAATTGCACCATCCGGGAAGCCGATACGACGGTATTTAACGAACCCAGAGTAATCGGTGGCCTCGAGGAAACTGCACATACCACACGTACTTCACTAACAGTTCGTATTTTTACTAGACGTATTCATTCTCCTTAACTTTAAAATTTGAAAGTACCTAGAACTCGACCGATTAACAAATACTAGCGATCGTCCTAAGGTCGAAATTCGACCTGCACGGCTTTTTGATCATAGACTATTTTCTGTTTGACATTTACAGTATTCATAAACAATCAGTATTATCTACATCACTTGCTGTCACTTTTCGTTGAGTGACAATATCAATATTTTAGAGGGTCTAAGTTCAATGGCACTGGTCGGGTAGGATTCCCAGTATTAATTAATTTTATTTAATATATTAGTAACAGATATTATAGATTAATTTTAGCTTTCTGCATTCCTCCTCAATATAAACTTTAACCATGCCAAATCTCAGTCTTTCGTGCACGCAATACACTTAAAAAGGTAACGAAAGCTTTTACTTCACGTATTAATATATGGGTAATATAGCCTTAACGAAGCAGACGTTAGTTACCTGTAAAACATTATTAAGATTAACTGACAGACAACGCATAACTTAATCAGGTTGGTAGACACATGAAATTTTGCAGAAGAGTTCCTTGATATAACATAGGGTAACGTTAAAAAAGGATTTCTGCAAACTGATCCCTTGAGGGATGTTACCATGGAACATTAAAGGATTTTCGAGTGAATGAAGTCGCTAGTTATAATTAAATTGTATTTATAACAAAGTTATAACAAAATGTAGAAAAAGCAATGTGTCACCTTGATAGGTGAATTTTTAGAGATTTCATGCGTGTCACCGTCTTTACCTACCTTCACGCAGTCACAGGACGGACCTTGGACAAAGGTGCAAGGACGTCACTGGCTGCATCTTCCGCACAATAAGCGACCGACGTCTATGGTAATGAAAACCCCGACAAGTTCTCAGAATAGTGATCGTTTTTGTCAACTTTATACTTCCTTAGAAAATGCGTTAAGCTATATTTTGTCATTAGCTAAAAATATCGGTAGCATATACATTACAAAAATACAAATTAAAGATAATTATTGTAGAAACATCGTAAAAACAGTTTAGACGAGACTCTTCTAGATTGTTTTTTATAAGAGCATGGCAAACTAACGGTACTGTGTCTAATCGTAACAGTAGTTATGACCGAAAGATCAACTATCCATTGACCGGCTTAAATAAAAACTGGATATTCACCGGTTGATCCCGAAACTTGCAAAAACCAATTACTATTATTACTATGTTGGGCTTTTCACTATGTTCATGTTGTTCGCGGCTCAGTCCCCTACCACCCCGCTCTCGTAATTTCCTCGTGCACGTAAGGTCTTAAGACGTTTTAATATGATGACCCCCCCCCCCCCTCCTCATACACCCCAAAAAGTTATTAGACTTTACTCACCGATAAGTTGTCAAATAGAAGAATTATTTAGAAAACAAAATAATTTAAGAGAAACTTTTTTTTAAAACTTGTTATAGGTATAAGAAACTTTTAAAAATTTACGAAAGTTAAGTGAAATTGGAAACATCAATTAAAATTTACTGCGGCATTGAGTTGGTTATTATTTGTTTATATAATGTGCTAACATAACAATAAAAAAACTTTAAGTATATTCTCCAAATTCACAATCTAGTTAGTTGGTCAAGGTAAGAAGTTAATTAGGAGTATTAAATGAAATGTTACTGCAACTGTATCTATCAAATCTCGGAAATTGTAAATATTATAAATCGTTAGGTATCATTGGTAAATCATATAAGAAAATTTTCTAAAACCTAATTTATATAACAAACGGCTCATGCCAATCGAGTTCTAGGAAACAACTATTACTATTTAACAGCGAGATGAAAATGCGAATAAAAACTGCGCAAACACGATTCGATGATGAAAATATGTTTAACTGGAGCTGGCACACGGATCGACCAAGCGACGACGTAAAAAAAAACGATTGCAAGCGATTAACTGTTTAGTGTTTGAGAATCGAACCGACCGAACGGCATCGATGGACGTTAAGCAATATCTCCTGCGCGACAACACAAAAACATCTACACAAAACAATGTTTTTAAACGTTAACATTGTTGTCTTCATAGAATTCGTGACCTTATAAATACGAATAAAATATCGGCTGCAATTAGTGTCACAAAACATCCATGTCAAGAATTGCTTCAGAAGTAGAAGACATGCTTTTAGTTCAGTTCTTCAGTTCGTGATATTATAGGAAACTGTTTTCACTGTTCGACATAAAACGAATATATTAAATACCTACAAAAACTGACCATGTGCACCAAAAACAAAATATACCGTGCTACATAGAGTAATAAAGTCCGCTCACTGTACTCTAACACGCAGAGTTCATAATTCTATGCCGTGCGAGGTATGCGACGGTTCTGAGGGTTTTTGTGAAATGATTGTACTCAGCTCTTCACACCCGCGCGGGGGAGAAATGTTTACATGTTTCTCGTCCAGCATGGGAAACAAAAACATAACAAAGCTTCATGGAAAGTGATGTGTAGCGAAACAATTTTTTCTATAGTGTGTACAGTGGAACACGCGCAGGAAACATGGTTTTAGTTTAAAACAGAAGTTCCTAGACTTTCTTGTCTCTTAGACCCACTTGCCACGTTATTCGGTTTTGGATAGACCCCTTGACGAGACTTCCAGACTCCTGCTTACCTGATATAAATTTTTTGCAAGTTCATCAACTTCAAACGTGTTTTTGACAGTCGATATAGTGTCATTCATTTTAAAAGATTCTTCATACGCAGTTTCATATTTTATGTAGATAGACAGACATTAAGGTAAATGTACAATATTTGTATACGTGGATTGTTCCATTCATGGAAAGCCAAAATTAAACTCACGATCTGCCTAAATGATATTCACTATCGTTGACGCCCAATTATTTTTTTCCCGTTGTCATGGAACCTTTTCAAGTCGTAATCGACTCCTGGGGGTCGATACAGACTACTTTGGGAATCAATGGTTTAGACGTTTGGGATAAGTCGAAGCGGCGAACGACTATAATTTTTAAATTTTCCAAAAAAAAATGTTTTATGTAGCATATCTGAAAAGTACAATAATGGCGCATCATGTATCCTTGGGAGATTTGTAGCATATAATGGTAAGATACTAGTGTGAAATTTTTAGAACGAAACTAGACGAAAACCACGAGATATTCATATTTTTATGTAGTTTCCCATACATTAAAAACAGTTTTCTTCAATCTACTCCTAACCTATAAGTTCAGTGTAAAATGACGATTGATTCATATTTGTTACTTTTTAATTTGGAATCGAATGGCATTAAAAGTTTTGTAAAATTAAGACTTATATGATTTTTTTTTAATCTCAATTTTATTTAAGGACTTTTGTCACTAAAAACATGCCAGTCCCGTCATAACTTATACCTACTACTTACATAAACGAGAACAATAATTGAAAAATAAAACATATCAATAGGAGTATACAGATTTCGAAGGAAGAAGAGATAATACATTAACAAAAGAATATAAAAGAACCACAACAGCATTCTGGAAGAATCCGATGTCGGTTCTGCCACAACACTGTGATATACACCCACATCACATATATTCATTTTATATTTATCGTATAGGGCTATCCTATAATTATGATTTCTGGAGCACTCCATCAAGAAATGATGGACATCATCTATCTTACCACACTTATTACAAAATGGTGAGTCATCTATTTTCATGAGGTATCCAAATTTTTCCGATGGAATGTGTCCAGACCTTAATCTAAATGCCGTAACAACAGAAGTTCTATCCTTACTGGCTTCTAAGAAGACTTGGTATGATATTTTAGTGCCTTATTACCGATCGGGTATTGAGACGAACCACTGCACCGCGGCACCGTACGGAGCGGTGCTGCGCGGGCGAGGCGCGGGCGAGTCGCAGACGTAAATATCATGACATTTGCAACATGTCACAGCCTAGGCCCTGTTGCGTCGCGCGTCGCGGCACTGTTCACGACTTCACACCCGCGATAAATGCGCTTTCGTAATAGACAAAGTTGAATGATCGATGTCTGCTCTAGTTATTTATTGAGCGGTGGTATCTATATACAATTGACCGACATTGTATCAATTTAAAATTCGCAACACGAGTAACATGGCTGGGTCACATGCAAAAAAATTAACAGCTATTGAACTGTACTCTAACGATTAATTCTATTAAGTAATAGAATTATCCGTTAATATGATTAAACTAGCTGTGTATGAGGGCGTAGACGATAGGAGGACGCGTAAGTCTTATAAAAATGATATTAACTTTTTATTATACAAAGTTATCGCGATATTTTTTTTACATAAAGACCAAGTACATATGGAGTAAAAAAAACTATCTAGTAATATTTGCGTGATGCGCGCACGACGGCAAATCCGTTTAATTTTATTCGACAAACACCGCGCCGCGCCGCCAACGGTTGCGGGTAGCCTATCATAATTTTTCTCACTTCCCGCAAGTACAAATTATTTTAAAATATGTGTTCAAATAACATGCTATAAAGAGCAAAATCATCTTTATGATGAAGTAACTTTTGTTCGTAAGGATTAATATGCAATTTCTAAAAATAATGTTTATAAACCACTTTATAATTTTCAACAAATCTTTGTCACAAAATACCTTATTGTGGCTTATGTATAAGAGATAGGCATATTACTATCGCTGACTTATTTTTTAATATACTAAGGACCTGTTGGCGACAGCGGCGTCGCCTCATATAAGATATATAATTTAATGAAATAGATTTATATAGACTTGTCAAATTATATTATATTATAGAATAGACAGATTATTGAATATAGAATGTTATATGGAATAAAGAACACACGAGATATAGATATAGGACAATATATAGACTTACCATAGAATAGACGATAACTAGCTATAAGAACATTGAAATAAATATTGTACATAATTGTCTAATTATTCCCCATAGATTTAAGATAGAATAATAATTTATATAAGTACGCGCTCGGCCCGCGTCCCGAAACTATGTAAAGAATGTATCGATCTGTGTTCGGGACCGGGTATTTCGTTTATACGGGCGCGTAGTATGGATTAAGTATAGAATAAGTTATGTTTATAGATAGGGAATACAATATAGAATAATTAGGCGTAAGAAGTTTGGTTACATAGGTTAAATAATTAAATAAATATAGACGGAAAACCGAGCCGACCATAATGAAAATCAAATAGATATGGAGCACCTTTTGCCCGAGCGCAAGGGGCTCCCTTTATGGTAACGCCGGAGTCTTCATTCTCAATCCCGCGGCGTTGCTGGGCACTAACCGACCGACCTCCGACCGCCTACAAAGAAGACCATCGACACTAGCGCCACTACGGATTTCATCGGAACCTGCAACCATCGACACTAGCGCCACTACGGATATATTGAAGACTTGCGGTTACATAGTCAGATCGGTCGGCTCGGTTACGTTGTTAGTACAAGTTTTGTGTTTCATTTTCGAGTGAGCTTGTGCGGTATCGCATACCTCAGGACCCCGTACCGAGCACTCCGGATCGGCGAGAATAATCGCCACGAGGCGGGCATCCGGCGTCTTATAGGATTTTTTGAGAAATCCTATAAGATTAACAAACCCGTCCAACCCGGGTTGACGTCACTCGCCCTATCGACGCGTGTGACGTGCTGCGTACCCAACAGGACCAATATTTTGTAGAAAATTGTATTTCCGTATCATTAACGATTACGCCAGTGCACGCGTTTTAAGCAATTAGAGAGGGCCTCGACTTTCCGACTTCTGAGAGTTGTAGACTAATGTTAGATAACTTATACTATTCCTCGTGAGTCTAGCTATCACATAGAAAAATAATTTTTCGAATTCGACTGGTAGTTCAAGAAATTAACGTGTTTAAGCAAACAAAAAAACTCTTCTGCTTTATTATATTATATAAAAATACCCTTATGTCGTGAAAATTCCCCTGATTCAAACGAAGCGTTATGCTTCGTTGTTCATTATATGAACGGCAAAGGAGCGGAATTCACTCCCGTCGTCTGTTTTCCCATCCACCTATAACTTGGGAGTCTTCAAGCGAAGAGTGAATAAGTATTTAATAGGTAAGCGCGATACATCATCGGCTTTATCTTTACTTTCCATCAGGTAAGATCGAAGCCAAGCGCATTCCTGTATTGCGTAAAAAAAGCTTATATTTATATTATTAGATAGATATGTCGTATTACACGTTAAGAGGGTGGGGGGAGTAACGTTTCAATATTGTGTTCAATAACCCTTTTCAATGAAAACGTCCTACGCATTGCATTGAAGCGTATAAGCTGACTCAGGAAAAACAAATAATTTTAACAAATTCATACTTATTTATTTATGAGAGTAGTAGTAGAGTAGTCGTAACAAGAAGTGTGAGCGGTATGGCCGTATGTCGCGTCGCCAGTCCGGTAAATAACGGTTATTAAGCTGTAAATCACGTGCGACTACAGGAGGGAGTCCTAAGTTATTTATGAACATTGTATATTTTTAGATTAAATAGAAATAAAAACGTATCGTTTGAATCGACTTACAGTTTATATTTTAAAACAGCCTTCATTTGGACCACACACGTTTATATGTTATATGCAACCCAATAGAGAACAACAAACAAATTAATTCCTACGGATCTAATTTAACTATTATTTACACGAAATCCACGATTTTTTATTTATTTAGTACATAAAAAATTTAAATGGAAAGTAAACAGTTTTAAAGGTAACGAAAAATATCTTATACATTGAAATTTTTTTTTATACCCAGTGGATTTTGGACGGGGCAGTAAAAGTGCCTTTAGCGTTATAGATACAAAAAAAATTTTGGAGACTAACTTTTTGAGACATTTCGAACTGTAATTAGTTTTTGAAAAAAAAAAAATACGGTCAGTAAGATAATGGGCATTTATATAAAACTTTTTTCATGCCAATCATTCTGGATTCATATAAGGATTAATAAACTCTATATCGAACCTACACTGAGGTTTGTAGTACTAGAAATGTCAGAAACGGCAAAATGAAAATCATCGTGTCTTCCTTCGATAAAATTTTAATAATTAAATAAACTCAATACATATATAAATACAGCTCGTTTATTGCTCTAAAAAGGTATACAATATTGGTTACCTACTTATTTTGATCTCCTTACCGGATAACAATAGAAATTTCCCAAAAAACAAGATTTAAGAAACTTGATTCTATACTACATATCACTAAAAGTATTTAATTTAAAAGTTCGCATCATTTCGCTACAATGATGCGACGCGACGCACATTGGACTGAAATCGGTGCCTCCCTTTCATAGGATTTTAGAAAAATTAAATATGTTATTTCATAGTTTTAAGTATACAGTTTTGTCAAAACAGTCATATCATTGTATAATTTAGCAATTTCAAGCTTTATTTTTACCTTCTACACCATATAATATGGACTTGTAAATATCAAATGTATGAAAATGGATTTTTTTTTCGTCATAACTTTTTTCTGTTTTGAGTTGTAAAGCTGAAACTTATACATATCGTTACTGGGGTGGTAACGAACCCTTAGGACCTATCACTTTGACCCCGGGCGTCCCCGTTCATTAGATATTTGTTGATGAAAATTTCATACTTTGATGACATTGTATTGAGGTGAAATCATCAATTTGTAGGTTTATTTTCGACCTGAATGCTACAGGTATCGATTAATAAAATTACCCATGATTTACCCTACCGCTTCGTTTTCAAAAATACGATTCAGAATTCGTTTTAAAATTTTAATATACCTATTTTTCTTTATTAAAAGTTATAAATTACCTATAAATTTGCACTATAAACTTAAATTAACACCATATATCATTACCTGCTACTATTCTTGATTGTTTATGTTCCACATTTGTACCAAAATGTCTTGATTTTGCTAATTAGGGTAATTAGTTTATTTGTTTCGTTGATATTGATGTTTGTCATACAAGATTAAACAGTTATTTCTGGGGCTAGATTAGGATTCTAAATGAAAGCAGTGTAAATAACATGAGATCTCATATTCATTTTAACTTATCGATTTCAACAGTACCTCTAAATAGATGATATAAAAAGTAAATTCCAAATATATAAAAATATTTTATAACCAAATTATGATATTATAAATTATGATATACATATAGTTCCGATGATACCTACTTAATTACACTCATACATTACTCAGAGTCACACAAATTTCTTACATCTACAAACTCTATATTTTCTTTATCTGATGTAGAATTTACCAATAACAATTTAGCTTCATCTGATAACGGTTTATGGCTAAGTTGACTTATCTTAGGTCTGATGCTGGACAGGTATGGATCAGAAGTTATTAACAAACTATGGATAATATCCTCATTTTTTGCAATTCTACTAATTTTTCTCGAATACTCTAAAATTGTTAAAATCTTTATTGCGTGCTTCAGAAGCCTCTTCAGAAAGTTTGCCAATTGGGATAAAGTTATTATGCTCAATTATGTCTGCACCATGCATGAGTAATTTATGTACGCTAGAAGGCATATAATACCACTGATATAACTCGACATATTTATGAGCTGTTTTAGAACAATATTGTCAGAACTTTTCCACATCAACAAACTTTCCACATGAGACTACCTGAAGAATCACCTCAAATCTCCTGATGAGTTCTTCATCAACATCAGTGATCTGTGCAGTTACTTGAGGATTTGCAAAAAAACCTACTTGCGGTGTTCCCATCATTGGTCGTTTCCGCACCTTGTTTAACTATATCTACAAGCAGTCCCATTTCATCTCGAAACTTTTCTTGAATAATCTTTTTTTGTTATCTACTAGTTGCTTTAAATCGTCTCCTTTGGCTTGCCATTTTTTGAAATCTAGGCGATACGCAATATGCAATACGCATTCCATGCATTTAATCCAGGCGTGGAGGGAAGATAGGCCATACTTAAAAATATCCTCAGAATGAGTTCTTCGCGATATCAAGTCGGTGGCATTCATATCTTTCGGCTTCATTTTACAAATATCACATACTGCTGTTGAGGTATCTGAAAGATATGAAGTTATCTTACCATATATCATGGTCATATGAAGTCTGTGTTACACGTTTGTATCATTGACAGCAGTTGGCTGCAATGCAGCAATTCCCTTTTCAACAATTAATTCATATCTTTTGAACGGGGACGCCTGGGCTCAATGTTAAAGGGCCTAAGGTTTCGTTACCACCTCGGTAACGATACGTATAAGTTTCAGCTTTATAATTGAAAACAAAAAAAGCTATGAAGAAAGGCAAGTTAATTTTCATACATATAAAATTTACAAGTCAATATTATTTGGTATATAAGGTAAAAATAAAGCTTGAAATTGCTAAATTGGTACTTTATTAATGATAATTGATGTTAATTTAAGTAGATAGTCCAAATTTATAGGTAATGTACAACTTTTAATAAAGAAAAATAGGTATATTGAATTTTTAAAACTAATTCTGAATCGTATTTCTGAAAGATAATGAAAACGAAGCGGTAGGGTAAGTCAGGGGTAACTTTATTAATCGATACCTGTAGCATTCAGGTAGAAAATAAACCTACAGATTGATGATTTCACCTCAATACAATGTCATCAAAGTATGACATTTTCATCAACAAATATCTGTTGAACGGGGACGCCCGGGGTCAAGGTGAAAGGTCCTAAGGGTTCATTACCACCCCAGTAACGATATGTATAATTTTCAGCTTTACAACTCAAAACACAAAAAAGTTATGGCGAAAAGAAAATCCATTTTCATACATTTGAAATTTACAAGTCCATATTATATGGTGTAGAAGTTAAAAATAAAGCTAGAAATTGCTAAATTATACAATGATATGACTGTTTTGACAAAACTGTATACTTAAAACTATGAAATAACATATTTAATTTTTCTAAAATCCTATGAAAGGGAGGCTCCGGTTTCAGCCCACTGTGCGACGCCGCGACGTACACATTATGCAAAACACAGCTTTCTCTGTGAACCGGTTTTTGGCGAGTCACCGATCGGATATCGGTCTCCTCGAAACTTATTCCTATATTTATTTTATTAAGCACGTCGCGGTCAACACTATACCGTTATTCGATAATCGAATTAAAAAGCATTTAATCTTATACATAATATTTTAATGTAGGTATACTACTTTCCAACTTGATGACATAATCTTTTTTTAAATATATAATAATTCTACTAACATTTTAAGATACATTCTGAATAAAATAACTATAAATAAAAACTAAAATGCATTTTGTGTAATTTTTTATTATGATATAAAAGAGAGTGATAATTTTTTTATACATATTATAATACCGAAGTGAAAAACCATAAACCAGAGAGCTATATTCATAACAAAAAAATATAAATATTCATGATAATTTGTTAATGGTCAAATGGAAATATTTGTCTTTGTATACATAGCATTAATTGTTTATAATTGTTTTATTTGCGTGTGTTATAATACTGTGTACAAACAAAATAAATAACAACATAATATTATGATAAGTATATGAGAAATGTTGTTCGAATGATATGGAATTAGGATGATTCCAATTATATACATGAGATTTGGAATAATGTAATTTTTACATTTTTTACTTAACCGTAGAACACCCGTCGCGTTTAAAACCAGTGAAAAGAAAAGAAACCCATTTATAATTATATGTACTCGCCCCAATAGATGTCGCGTTTCGAAATCAGCTTATATAAATTTACAGAACGGAATATTTTTATAGGTGATTGATTTTTAAATGAGATCTATATATAATATTTATTTTTAGTTAGTATATTTTGCTTGTTCCGTTTAAATATGCTATTTGTTTGTATTTTCCTTTGTATGTATAATAATGTAAGCTATGTCTAGCTCCAGAAGGCTTCATCAATCTTTCTCAAATTATGATTATAGGTCTTCTTACATTAATACTGAATTCTTAGATCGGAACCAGTTTCGCAGTCCAAATAAAAAAAAAAATGCATAACTATTATTTTACCGGACCACCATATTTATACACGATGCATCTACATATAATACATTAATTATTCCGCACAAGACGTGAAGAGTTCGCCAAATCAACTTGCATCAGATTTTAAAATGATTTAAAATTGGCATGTCGGTTGCCTTATTTATGCAAATAATTGAATAAGTCGATAGGGTTACTTATTTTTGGTACACTGCACTTGAGTTTCTTTGTTAATAAGAGTTACCCATACGAATGTAAACTTTAAAATGGCCGCCGTGAAAAGTGTGCATTTTCGACTTGTCAACGTATTCAGAAATATAAACCGACTTAGTGCTGCTCACTGGGACAGTAATCAAATTGAATAGTTTTTATTGTTCTTCATAAAAATAAGTTCAAATAAGACTTTAAATAAATTCTGTATCTAGTATTGTTAACCGTAGTTTATTTAATTTCTTCTTTCAATTATAGATTAGAAATCATGTTGTCATCTTAAACCAGAGCCGATCAGCCAAATCAAAGTATCAAATACAAAGGACCCAGCTTCCCAATTACGTATTTTGCAAGAGTGAATTGAAAGCGGAAATTGCTAAACATCGGCTACAAAATGGCAAATTCAAATTATATCTGCCATTTTGTAGCTGATATTTATCCATATCGAAATATTTAAATAAGTCCTCAAGCTTAGAGCAGATAAGGTTTACCTGATAAAACAAAATAATTACAAATCATACAAAATCTACAGTTTCTTAGTAACATGCGTACCTAAATAAATTTATCCGCCTGAAACCGCCACTTCCCCTTTTATAAAATTATTTACATAAATTACACTTATTTTGCAGTACATGCTAAAAGGCTACTTTAAAAATATGTCATTGTACCACAAAAACTCTTGACTACGGCGTGTATAAATAACATAACTTACTAATTTAGGTCTGACTAGACAGACAACAGATCTGGCCGAGTCATCGTCACTCGTGCTCTCCAGGCAATCGGAGAGGGAGGGTGACCGTCTCGTCGGCCAGGACTTGCGGGGTTTCTCCGTGAGAGGAGGCGGCGGCGGCGAGACAACCAACGGCGACATCCACGGACCCTGGCCGCGCCACCACGATACCAACGCCGGCGCCACGCCCACCACCATCGCCAGACCCAGACGTACCATCATACCAAAAAACACTACCCGTAATAATTGTTTATAAGACCATCATCCGGCGTCGCTGCCGGCTCTATACGCACTGTTCTCAAAATTGTTATAATATTTTTTTAAAACGTGTACAACTTGAGTCAGAGTCACGAAGGTAATGTATCGCTGACACCGTGGAACGGACGAACAGAATTATCCATCAACGTGACACGGCGCGAGGGGAGACACGGGCGAACGTAAGCGCACGTGTTTGCACTAAGTCAATAAGAATTATCGACCTTATAATCGTCTAAATGTGCCAAGAGCTTACAAGACGACGCTGACGCAACGTCGACGTATTAACTAAGTGCACCGCAAAACTGCACCTAATGATACAACGAAACGCGTAATTCACACGGACGACCGCTCTCCGAGTTCCGACTCGCTGATGTCGAAGGCGCACACGAAATCAACGTAAAGTGAAATTTATCGAAATTATCGGGCCGGGTGCAGCTCGGGACGGTGCTCCCCCGCGGTCGCAGACAGACGAGTGCCGGTCGTTGACGCTGGAGACCCCCTTCTCCCGCCCAGGGCGCCCCTCCAGCCGCCCGCCCTAAACTACAACCCCCTTACTCCTATACTAAGAGAATATCGCACAATATGCACGGAGTTTCTTTTTCACATTTTTATTCCAAATCAACCGTATGCACACTTCCAAAAGCGTCGTGGTTATCCACAGATCTACACCAAAAACCCTCGAAAAATCATGTAGCGCAAAAAATTATACGAGCATTATTGGTTTACAAAAATTAAACTCGATTCCAATTCGTTGTATAAAAATAAATTTTGCTTCTCAATACGGAAGATATTCGCTCGGCAACAAAAAAAAAACGATTTCGTAATTTAAATAGCCATGTATTTCCGTACAGTTTCCTATTAAAAAGGTTTTGCTTTACGAATTCGTTCCGTTACAGTTATTTTATAACATCTTTACCGCTTTATTTATTTGAACGACCCAATCATAGTAAAACAACGGAATGAGTAAGCTTCTTGGACAAATTAATACAACTACTTAATAATAACGCATGGATATTATGATACGGATTATTTAGCAAAAAGCTTATTTTTTAAATCCAGAAGTACCATTTTTTTTAAAGGAAATTATTTTTGATTATCTTAACAAACCACAATTTTTTCAGATGAGTTATAATTGTAAGACACCTGGAATAACCAGAAATTGCAAAATTAATAAGAAAATGGAGTAAACGCATTTCACATGATTTTAATTTTGGGGTTAATAAATAAATGAACATTTATATTGTAGTTCAAACAAACAATAAATTCTAAGTGAAGCTTACCTAGTAAAAACCGCATCTAAATCTATTAAGCCGTTTCTGAGATTAGCGCGCACAAACGCACAGAGAAACACAAAATTTATAACAATAATTGTTTTGGGTTCTATTGCGTTGATACAGGCCCCCAGTAATAGTTTTTCTTATATATTTTCTGTGTACAGACATCGATCAGTTATATTTTTATTATATCTATAGATATCAACATTTATATTAGAGATGAAACGGATAGTGATTTGGCCGGATACTGGATATTCGGCAGCTACGAGGCCGGAGCGCCGGGTATTCGGCCATTTATCGCATTACATGACGCGATCAGTTTGATTTGAATATAGGCACGGTGAACGATATTGGAAATATTCGGGCGCGTTCGGGTATTATCGCACGTGAGCGGAGATCGGGACGACTCGGGGGCGTTCTAGTGTTATCGCGCGTATCAGTTTGTGGTGTTTTTCAGTTCGTTTGTTTATTCCATTGTCAGTTAATTTGAATCAGTACCCGCAGTTGTCAAGGTTTGTGAGAATTTATCTTTCAGCACCTGGCAGTAGAGTTTACAGCGAAAGGCTATTTTCAGAAACTGGTCTGGTATACGAAGCCAAGCGGAGTCGCCTCTTACCAACAAATGCGGAAAATTCAGTATTCATTCACCACAATTTGCCGCTTGTTAATTTTCAGTACTGAACTAATGAATAAAACAAACATTTTTGACGTTCGATTATAAAAATAAACGGTGCCTTGTGTAAAATAATGAGAATATTTTGAATATTAGTACCCGGAATCCGGCCGGATAGTGAAAACAATGCCGGATAGGCCGGATACCGGATAGTTACCGGATATCCGTTTCATCTCTATATTGTAGTTCAATATGGACGTTCAATAAAAATATTATATAAATATGAATAAGTTCTTGATACACACACGCGCGCGCACACAAGTACCTATTTTAAATATTATAATTTGTACGGTAAAAGTCAAGAAACATTTATTTGTATTTCGGGGAAGTCACTGTCACCTGAGACACAAGCAAAGCCTAGTTCCTACATGGATGCCGTGCCTGTACGAGATTGATCAAAAAGCTGAAGATACAAGTTCGTAATAATACAAGTTGCGTTATTTGCGTTACGTTACGTTACAGTTACGTCTTAAGTATTCTGGCAGTTTTTAAATAGGTTCGGTAAAAAACGAATCCTATATAAAAGGTACTTTGTGATCATTAAGGAACTGGCAAGTCCTTCTCAATAAAATATTTTTTAATACAACGTTCAATATAAATGCGACATACCTTTTACTCCTAGTTACCGAGATTTTCTTATTTATTTTAATAAAATTACTGATGTAAATAACAAGTAGCAAAACACAATCACTGTACAGTGTTCTGAAACCAATATTGGTGGCGAAAGTACACCGGCCTTACTGTATAATGCATAAGCGAGATATGGCGAGATATTTTGATTTTGAACAAATATACTTTTTTTTTACTGTATCATTAGCCTAGTGGTCTTAAACGCGACTGTTATGGTCAAGGTCCTGCGTTCGATTCCCAGCTCGAGCAAAATGTTATTAGGTTTTTCTATGAAATTCTTAGTAGCAGCTTGGAGTTTGGCTTTGTGCTCGATTAATGGCAATAGGCTATAGGACATGGAACCTAAACACATACCTCGTAAACTGTGGGTGTACTGGTAGTACACTTCTGCCTAACCATTCGGAGATACAGGCGTGATGGTATGTTATGTTACATCTTTATTTAGCAACAAGGATAAAAAAAAAGATAGTTGCAAAACATAAGAGAACTGAATTTAATTAAAAGACTATTCATAGTGACCGTTTATTAACTAGCTGTGCCCGTGATTTCGCTCCCGGCTATTTTAAAGACAAAAATGCTTATTGTGGGTGTTCCTTAGAAGATAGATGTATACTCTCCCAGACTTTTCTGTAGGTCTTTTTAATGCCTATGATTATGTGATACATTAATTTGCTAAAACTCTTATGGTTTACTCAACATAAGCCATTTAAGCGCCCGAATTGATTCACCATGAGCAGTATTTTTTTATTTGTGCGGAACTCTAATTCTTTCTCTAAAATAAAAGTAGCCTAAGTTACTCCCTATATCATCAGCTATCTATCAGTGAAAGTCCCGTCTAAATCGGTCCAACCGTTACGGAGATTACCCGGAACAAACAGACAGACAGACAAAAATGTTAAAAATGGGCTTTTTGTTATAGGTATCGTACATACTTTCATATGCAATTAGTAAAAAAGTGTTATTTTGACATTATTAATTGTACAGATCACAATCTTTGCATCTGATGCTATTACAGTTTAGTAATACAAAGTAGTCGTAAAATACGAGTAAGTTGCATAAGCTGAAACGGGTGGGAGATGGGGAACTGGAACCAGACGGATCGATGCCGCTGCTGACGTCAAAGCTGCCAGACATCGTCGGAGAATACTGCCCACCGCTCAATAATATTATAGTCAATTAAGTTAACAATGCCTATAAGGTTTCTAATACTTATAAACGATGTAAATTAATGAGATTGGAAATTAATTATATTAATACGTAAAGTAAAAGCTTTCGACCCCTTTTTAAGCGTATTGCGTGTACGGAAGACTGAGATTTGGCATGGTTCAAGTATATATGGAGAAGGAGTGCAGAAAGCTAAAATTTATCTACAATATCTGTTACTAATATATTAAAATTAATACTGCGAATCCTAGCACGACCACTGCCATTGAACTTAGACCCCTCCCTACAAAATTTTGACATTGTCACTCAAAAAAAAGTGACAGCAATTGATGTAGATAAATAATACTCATTACTTAGGTTTATAAATACTGTAAATGTCAAACAGAAAATAGTCTATGACCAAAAAGTCGCTGCTCGAATTTCGAGTTTAGGGCGATTGCTACTATATATAATTATGTAAATATTGTGCGAAGAACATAATTTCGAGTTTTTTTTCTTTTTTTAATTCTATATTTAGGATTTCCCCACAATCTCACATGATGTAGCTCAAGATGATAACTCGCTAAACCTAGTGATGAGGCTGGTCTTCAAGTGCAGCTACTGGAACATCCCTATTGGTGTTTGGCGACAGGTTTTCAACTTGTGGGTGTTAGCTAGCCAGGTGGGCATTAGAAAATACCCTCAGGCTCATTGCAAGGATTCGAACTGACGTCGATCGACACGACACGGTGCCGCGGTGTCCTGGTACCACTACGAGTAATTAAGTAAAAGTTGACAATTGAACATGCTTAACAACAAGACAATTTTAAACAAACAAAAAAAACTTCAATGCTTTTGTAGAGAGTCCCTTGTATATCTTCTAAAATGAAAATTCAATGCCAATGAACCCAAAATAGGACCACCCTTGAGGTATCGCCTTTCTAACAAAAAATAATCATTCAAATCGGTTCATAAACAAACAAGTTATGGCTGAACATTCATTTAAAAAAAAAAACATTCGAATTGAGAAACCTCCCGTCTTTTAGAACCGACTTCAATAGAAGAGGGGAGGTTAACGTTGAACACACGCGAAACAGTCGGTAACTTCCTCGCATTGTTATCGCTACAAACGCGCAAAAAGCGGCCATAATTTTTAAGGAATTGAGACTAGAGTATTACGATGGCTTCGCCCGATATAACACTACTTACGCTAACTTTGGTGCTGTTTTTAAAAATATAGAGACAGAAAAAACCAGCGTTAATATTGGGTACACCCATTTACAAATGAAAGATTTTGTGGCCTTAATTGCAACTGGTGGATACTATGCGAAACTTGGCTAGCGTGTGCGCCTCTTCTCCGCACCCCTTTTCCCGCTTCTTCGGCTGTTTGCAGCGCGTTACACTTGCGTTTGTATCGTAATACGCGCTGATGACGCGCAGAGGACGCACAGAGGACGCGCTCACCGAAACCTCGCATCGTCAGCTCGTTTATAAAACGTCGTGTGTAAAGGTCCTAACTGGTAGTCCCAGAGAATAGCGCGTTTAGAGAAACAAACAATCTCTTGAAATATAAATAGATATAATAATATGTATCAACAGTGGAAAGACTAATTGACAAATGTATAAAATTTGTGAAAAGCACCTTTACATCAATTAAGTATTTTGTATTAGTTTTAGTACGGACGCTTTTGAACACAGATCCGAAGTTCATGATTACTGAGCCTCAACTCGTCTTTGATTTCCAGTCGAACCACAGATCAGTATGTAAAAAAGGGAGATATGCCTTGAAACGATAGTTCATGCAAAAAGAAGGCTGTGCATCAGCCTGTAGCGACAGACTGTTAAAATAAAAGCAATTAACCAATGATAAAATTTCAACGATTTGGACTTCATGACTTTATATTTTCAACATAAGGTACTTTTTCGTTTGAGGGCCAGTATAATACTTTGTACACAGCATCCTTTTCAGGAAACGACTACCCGCAGGCTATATTCAATGGAACGGCATATCGATCGAGGGCAACGACCCTCGTACACAGGCAGCTTACCCTGTGACCTATATTCCAATATAACTATCATAAAATTATTTTTCTAGAGGAAAAGTAACTTATAAGAATTGAATAGTATTTTTTCCTTTATTAAAAGATTGACTTATTCCACATATAAACAAGCAACTTGTTTTAATAATCGAATAATTAAAAGATGCTGATGTTTTATTAAGTACGTGCTTAGGTGATGTTTTAATTATTATAAAAAGGAAACCAAGTTGAAGACATTGAAGAGCACAAATCAGGAAAATGTGCCGGCCACGTCGCGCCGCGCCACATCGCCTTCAACGAATACAGAATGGTAATAGAGCCTCGAGTGACTTCTCTGTAAATAGAATTCCTCTAATTTGCTTCGTTTTATAGCTAAATAGCTACACGTGGATTATCTTATATAGTTCACTATAATATCAACTTTTTATGCTTTATTGCTGCGTTGTTGTTGAAGCGAAAGCATACAGACGCAAAATCGAATGTGAATTTTATGCATCAACAAGTAAATTAACGTGAATTATTACGAAAGCAGCTTCAATCAAGTTTTCATTTAAATCATTGTTTTGTTTATTATGTATTTTCTATTTTTATTTAGATTAAAAATTGAAAATAATAATTACCGCTTAAAGGATTATTTTAATACAATGTTTTCTTTTTTGTAACGAAGTTACTTATCGCGGTGTGGGAGCTAAACTGAAAGAAGTGACCGAAACGGCTCAGCTATATTATGACCAGATTTCTACGCACTGTGTTGTATGTCAAGTAGGAGTAGTCTATGGTTCGAATCCCGTTTATTCGTGGGTTTTTTTAAATATGTATATACTTTAGTTATTGCTTATAAAGTTATGAAAATAAACCAGAATATACAATATATATTGTTAGTTATTCCTATCTTTATAAGAAAAAAACTTAAAAAACAGTTTATATAAAAAGAAAACAGAGGCAGTCGTAACGACTGCCGACAGAAATGAAAACTCAAAACAATGGAAAAACTGTGTCCTTTTTTCAAATTTTAAATCAATTATAGTCTGAATTATTTAAATTTCATAATTTGTAAACTGTTATTACACTGCTTTAAATAATATCTTAGGAGATATCACAGTTTTAAAATAACTCGGCAGCAAATAATGATCAAGTTATGCAGAATAATGCGGGAGGCGGGCGGTACCTATTATACAGTGCCTACGACGCACTCTCTCTAACTCTTTCTCTCTCTCTTACACTTATATGACGCAAATGAAGTTATTAGCAAACGAAGTTAATATAAAAATATAGCAAAAGGAACTCTGTTACTATTAGGTGTCCCACAAAACCTCTCGAGTTTTTATTAAATATAATAGCACGCTATAGTGATGGTGCCTGATTGTAAAATAATAATAATAACATCAGCTTGTAAGTTTCCCATTGCTGGGCAATAAGGCCACTTCCAGCGAAAATGCAAAAAATCACAGTTCCATAATTTTCCCGCATACGAAGGTACTACAAGCAAACATAACAGAGCCTTAAGGTTACCTCACGATATTTCCTTTCACCATCAGTCAATAGTGTTGGACATCGAATCGATATTCCGCCGCGCCACGCCACGCCGGTCCAAAACACTTTATAAAAGTTCGTGTTAATTTTGATTTTTATTACACAATGCAATGTGGACCGGTTTCCTTAAATTGATCGACGAGTGCAAAGCGCACGGACCAAGCGCAATAATATGTCCTTCTCTCATTTGACATCCAAGCAGTTTGCGGCCTGCTTTGTCCTCTTTCCTCACAATGTAGTTAATGGGTCTTCGTATTACGTGTTCATAACATCTAATCCTGGACTAAGTTTTTCAGTCATGGAAGCTTCCTTAAACTACCCTTTATAAATTCGTTACGTACACACTACATATCAATAGGAGTATACAGATTTGGAAGGAAGAAGAGGTAATACATTAACAAAAGAATATAAAAGAACCACACAGTATTGAACACTGGAAGAATCCGATGTCGGTTCTGTCAGAACACTGTGATATACACCCACATCACATATATTCATTTTATATTTATCGTATAAGCCTATCCTATAATTATGATTTCTGGAGCACTCCATCAAGAAATGATGGGCATCATCTATCTTATCACACTGATTACAAAATGGTGAGTCAACATGTAAGCAAGTTGAAGAGCATTCTATTAAAAAGCATGCTTTAAAGTAACATGATCTACCTTTAAAATAAATAGCCTTTAATTATCTAACTCGATATGGTTAGGTTAGGTTACTAAATCTATTTGTTGGTTACTAAACCGTATTCTTTATTAAGAAAAATAAAAATATTTTGACACCATCTGTGGTGTTTTGATCGAGACTGATCCCTTTCAACTTCCAATCTTTATTGTTAAACATTTCCATCTCACTCACATTCTTAATATAGACGGAGAAGAGACGATACTATCAATAATTCCTCACTAAGCTTTTTATAGACATCGATCAAGTGAAGATCGTTAGCTGTTTCACGCTTATGATCCCACAGAACATCAATCAATCAATAAATATATTTAATGAACGGTTCCAAACCAGGCATACTAAGATCATTGGGCCGTGAATTGCGTTAAGCTTTGAAAATTGAGCAGCTTCAAACAACAAAATACGTTCCTCAAATAGGGACCGACCTTGTGTCATGACTGATCGTGATATTATGAACTTGTGAAGAATTTATTTTTACAATAATACGAAGAAATACTATATATATTTATGCATATAATAATCTGATATCCTATAATTTACTTTAATATCCTGTAAAGACCAATCCCAACCAGTTGCAAAGCTTACGTGAGTGTTATGTTTTAGTATTAAATCTTGATAATGTATGCCTTAAATTAATAATATTTAATATACTAACTGCCTCCTTAGCCTAGTTGTCCTAAGTGCGACTGCTATGTTCGAGGTCCTGTTATTTAGTTATTGAGGTTTTTCTATAAAATTCTCCGTATCAGCTCCGAGTTTGGCTTTAATTGCAATTTAATGAATTTAGCCTACATCAATATTATTTTCGGTTAAAATAACCTAACACAACTTGACATAAAGATTTATATAGTAGAACGCAGCAATGCAAAATGACAAGAAAAGGTCAGTAGTAGCTTTCTGAAATAGCGCGCGCGAGTAGTCGCGGCATGAGTGCGGGTACAGCGCGTCTATTTTGACTGTAATGTCGTTTTATTTCGCTCCGTGAATATTGCAACAACGACAGCTAAACATTCTCGTTGTCCCGTCTTCCCTCTGAATGTAATCCAGAAACCCTCTAAAATTTCGGTTTTAGAAATAAAACAAGCTGACGTCATTAATGTTACTTGTAAGCTTTTAGTAGTAATAAGTACTTCTTTGGGCACGTTATAAAAAAATTAAAAAAATTTATTTGATAGGTTGTGCTCTCACATTGTAACGAAAAGTGTACACTGTGAAGTTCCCTGATATACCCCTTGTTTTATTGTAGTGAAGACAGACACATAAAAGAATAAACCTAAGCAAAATACCTACGTGTGAAACTCGGGAGTCACACAATATTATTTTTTAGTAACACTTGCATTGTCATTTCTTTGCAGACAAGCCGTAATCAAATCTAATATAAGTAAAGTCCCAAAAAAGTGATAAACCCAAAAGTCTCCTGAATCAACCGGCTTCTTTTCTTTTTCACCCGTTCCAACCCTCAAAACTTTTACGCATTTTGGAGGGAAACCCCTGAACTGACAACAGTGGTACTAGGGCTGTATGAGTGATTAGCTTAACGAATTAAGAACATAATACTATAATAATTTAAAGTTTAATAAACGATAAATGATTTACTTGTGGAAAAAAATTTCAAATTTTTTATTATTGAAAATAGCTCGACTATCACCAATTGTATCCTATCAAGTTGTTTTAACTTTTCACTTAACAGGGATAATCAATAAACTGCTAACGGTTTCATCAAATACGGTATTTACTTTCGAGAACAAAGTTATTATGAACCAGTTACAAATGAACATACTTCTTCCAATCTCTTTTGCTTCTCTGCCCAAAGAAAATGACCCCAATATAAATGATGGTAGTTAAATTATTGTGTATGAACAGCGACTGGTTGATCCCATGCGATACGGGACTAACCTTCTTCGATAAGAATGATAGCGAATACGATGCGAATGAATGAATCCAACGAAAGCAAGAAAATATTAATGTCATTCTTATCTCACGGGTCCTGCGCTCTATGGTGCTGGTCGGCGCCAACAGTGTTGAGATAAGGTGTGGTCTCTTCACGTAAACAATGGCTTTAGAACGACGGAATCTGGAGTGCATGGCCGATAAATAAAGTACGAGGCCATTGAGTAAGTAATCAGTAATCAGTACCAGCACTAAAACTAATGAAAATCGAAATACCATTCAATATGACTATTTCAAAGCAGACTACGATAAATTATCTCTGTATCTAGCAAATAATTTGAATATAGTAGAAGAATCTGTAGACGATGTGTGGTTCACTTTTAAAAACCAATTCCTTTACGCAGTAGATAATTTTATATCAAAAAAGAAAATATATAATAAACATTGCACCAACAAACCCTGGATTAACAAAGATATAGTCAAGTTAACTAAACTGAAAAAAGTACTGTGGAATAATTATAGAATTGATCAAAATGAACACTCATATAAAGAATATAGAAAGGTCAATAACAAAATTATTAGTCTATCTAGAAACAGAAGAACCACTTTCGAATCAACTATTATAGACTCAGGTCCTAAGGCTTTTTACAGTTACATAAGAAAACAACTGAACTCTAAAATCTGCATTCTTAACGTAATAAAAAATGTCTCAAATGAACTTGTTATGAAGCCTGAACAAATTGCCGAAGCCTTCGCTGATCAGTTTAAATTGAACTTTGTCAACGAGCCTGATGGACCGATGCCAAATATCAACGTTCCTAGAGTCATAAACGCTATTCAAGACTTAAGTATTACTGGAGACTTAGTAAGAAAGAAGTTATCTAGCTTCAGTGATACTACAGCATCAGGGCCAGACGACATACCCTCAGTGGTATTGAAAAAATGCTCAGGAGCTCTAAGCGACGAAATAGCGAAAATGATGAACAAATCTCTGAAGGATGGAATAGTGCCAGCTGACTGGAAAACGGCAAATGTAGTACCGATTTATAAAAAAGGAAATAAATTACTGCCCGTCAACTATAGGCCCATAAGTTTGACCAGTGTATTGTGCAAAACCATGGAGATGATGATAGCTTGCCACATAAGAGAATTTCTAATACATGAAAAGATTACCCTGGATGAGCAGCATGGTTTCATTCCAAAACGATCTGTTACAACCAATTTACTAAATTGCTTAAACGAGTGGACACGGAACCATAGTAATGGACAGCCAACAGATATCATTTACTTGGATTATGAGAAGGCATTTGACCGTGTTCCTCTGAAACGCCTCATACACAAATTGGAACACCTTGGCATACGTGGAAGCATTTTAGCCTGGATATGCGACTTCCTTTCTGGTAGAACGTTTCGGGTGCGCATTGGCGAAGTCATGTCCGATCTGCGAAGTGTCCTCAGTGGCGTTCCTCAAGGTTCGGTGCTTGGTCCATTGCTCTTTATCTTGTTCCTCTCAGACTTGAAAAATACTCTGCAACTACCTTTTTCGCTTTTTGCTGATGATACCAAATTTTTTGCTAACCCTCGAAGCAACTGGCGAGCTATACAGAATGACCTTAATGCGATTTTTAAGTGGACTCATGACTGGCTTCTAACTTTAAATGTGAATAAGTGCTCCGTGCTACACATTGGTAGTAATAATCCTTGTCAGATATACTATCTTGGTGGTGAACAATTAACCGCAGTTGAAACACAAAGGGACTTGGGAGTTACAATATCCAAAGATCTTAAATGGGGAACTCATGTGCTTGGGGTTGTGAAGAAAACTAATTCGATCCTTTATATCATTCGCAAGGCATTTAAATTCCTAACAGCTAAAACTTTTCTAAAGTTATACAAGACCTATATTAGACCACTTCTTGAACATGCTTATATTATCTGGGATCCCTACTTCAAAAAAGACATTAAGCTCATTGAAAATGTACAGAGAAGGGCTACTAAGATGGTGTATGCAATGCGTAACTTACCCTATGAACAGCGCCTCATAAACCTTGGCCTTACCACACTAGAACACCGTAGACAAAGGGGCAGGTTAATCGAAACTTATAAAATCCTCACTAATTATTACGATGTGCCCAGCCTTAAAGATATGTTTAAGTCAAATGAAAATAAACACCTACGAGGTCATCCCTTGAAACTTTGGGAATTCCTAGCAAAAAGAAACCCAATGAAGCAGTTCTTGCCTAACAGATTGGTCACAGCATGGAACAAACTTCCAGAAAAAGTTGTTATGGCTCCTACCATAACCTCCTTTAAGAGCAGATTGGACAAGGAAGATATCTCCAAGCTATTTGATACGCACGCATCAGCTAATTAGCTGCTAGTGTGTCTTACCAAATAATAATAATAATAATAATAATTGAGAATTGTATCGTGCGGACGCAACAGTAATCCGGCGAGTTTCGACGAGCGACTGGCCAGCGCGAGTGCCTGTGGTGACAATTGAATACCTACCCTCATTAGATAAGATTATCGAAGACAAAATGAATAAAAATCAACAGACGGACAGACAGACAAAAAAAATTAAAATGTTCGTTTTGTTATAGGTATCCTATATAGTTTCATATGCATTTAGTAAAAAGCTGTTAGTTTTACATTACAAACAGACACTTCAATTTTATTACTTGTATAGATATAGATAAATTAGGTTGTAATTTGTTGTTGTTGTTGTTGTTGTTAGGTTGTACATAAAAATCGATGTTGGTTTATGAAATTTATAAACACCAACACCTTTAAACCGATCACTATAAAAGTTTATATGCTATTCCAGAACGTGATAGGTGGCGCTGTGGTTAAGTCATTGATCATTCGAAAGTGTAGAACAACGTCTACAAGTCCTGCTACTATTATAAAAAAAATTAACTTTTCTTTATCTGTTACTTTTGTGAAATATTTTGCACACGCCTGTGAACATTTCTGAGTTAGTGCAATTCCACAAAAACATTGCGAACGAAGTCAGCAAAAGCTAGTACACAGTAATTATGGGTTGTCAGACTCATCAATTTTACTATAATCATGGTCAGCTGTATATGATTACATTAAGAAGGAAAGTGGGTGCTTTAAATGAGATACAATTTAACAAGATATTTGAAGTTGTGTGCGTGCGTGTGTGTGTGTGTGTGTGTGTGTGAATGCGGAAGTCTATTTTGATCGCGTGTGATATTTTACTGCTGCCACAATCAGGTGGCAAACTGCACAATGCTCCTGAACACAAAATTATCACTAATATAATTGATAAAAATATAATAAATTCATTTATTAATGAACACGAATAAATGAATGATTATATTAGCACAAAAAATATTATCAAAAAAGTAAAACGCAACAGTCAGCCTATTCCAATAGTTTAATACAATTGAATTGTGTCTATTTGTAATATGAAAATACAACTTTTTACTAACTAAGTGCATATGAAAGTATATACGGTACCTATTATAACAACAACAAAAAAACAATTTTTAAAATTTTTGTCTGTCTTTCTATTTGTTCCGGATAATCTCCGAAACGGTTGAACTGATTTTGACAGGACTTTAACTGGCAGATAGCTGATATTATAAGGAGTAACTTAGGCTAATTTTATTTTAGAAAAAGAATTGCGGTTTTGCGCAAATAATTAAATGCAAATGTATAATTCATCAAAGAAAAACTATTCCGATATTTGGAACTTTTGCATCATCTAATATTAAGGGTTAATTAAATGACCATCAATATTACGATTCAGTTATTTTCTGGACCTATGCTTTTTCAAAGTATAACCTTCAGTATCTAACAGTAAAAGTTACAGTGCACTTATTATTCCCATAAAGAAAAAGCGCTTTTTACACTCGCTTTAATTGTTCAGAAATACCGGAATAACAACATTAAAAAAATCCGAGATTAAAATGCATTTAATTGTATGATATAATCTAAAATACAACATCGTTTAAAAATGAAGGAAGCCCGCAAACCGTAAAACCCCGACACGTATTATTCTTATAATAATTACATAACCATTTGCAACCACCGGTTGTATCATTGTTCATAAGATAAAATCAAGCTTCGAAAAATTTATCTTCCTCATCACGTTCAATGAATCTTCCATAAAATACCTCGTACATCCGGTTATACCATGCATTCTATCAAATTGTTATAGGCACGACTGCAAATTATTTGATAATCTGTTGTTTAAGTTTGTAATAATATTATTATGTAAAGCAATGTACTTTTAGAAAACGGAACGCATTCAATTCAAAATACATGGAAGATAATGTCATACGAATATTATAAGATGTAGACGATTTAAAATAATGCGATTGATTTTATATCAAAATATTTGTTTTTTTTTTATACATTCTGAAAATAAAAACTGTCAAAACAATTACTAATACAGGAAAAAATCTATACTAATTAATATTTTACATTAAAATATACTAAATTAAAAAATATTATACTTAGCTTGAATGCTATTCTTAAATTTAATCATTATATTTAAATTCAGAAAAAAAAATTATATTAACAAAGAAGAAATCCAAATCAAGATTAAAGAGCTTATCATGAGCCTGCAAAATGCGTTATGTAAAAAACAAATTTTAGAAGAGAATTCTTCGAACAGTATAATTTTGAAGTATCGTATTTTGCAGAGACAACGAGGAATATTTTTTATCAAGTTAAATCTATTTTCTTTGGGTATAGTGTAATTCAGTCGACCCACTGTGCATTGTTCGCGGCCGCTCAGGCGCCGATCGCCGATCATCATTCGGCACAGGGAAGTTAGCGAGTGGTATACAGGTGAGATTAACTGTCCCCTGTGTTACCTTTCATATATACTTATATTTTATAATCATCATAGCATAATACTTTAATTTCGTAAATATCCACGATAATTAATTATTACGTGAAGTTCTCAAATGCCTGATCATATTATTTACGCCTTAATACAATACGTCTCGTAATCATATCGTGATAGGGATACTGTAATTGAATATATGTATTTGTACATAAGCTATTTGCATAGAATCTTTGAAAAATTTTCTAACATTTGTTATATATTTGTTCCCTTTACTACTACATATTTGTTTGTTATATTTTCCAGCGGGAATAATATTTTTCTTTATATTAAAAAATGTAAATGACCAATAAGCAAGAATATTTTAGAAAGTGCATAATCAAATTTCATGAAACACAATAAACAAAAGAGGATATAATTAAGTCAACTGCATCTATATTTTATAAAGTGCTCAATTAAGTGATTACCTGATAAAGGTTTATAAAGAAGTAACTCTATTATCAGTAATTGTAATGATATCACTTGATAAGGTATTTATTTGAGTTTTATATAATTTAAACCTCATGTGGATTTTAGTAAATGTATGTGCAACATAATATTATAATTAAATCATTTGTTCCTTACTAACAAATACGTAATTATTCATAATTAAAAATATATCCCAAGTTCCGTGATGTAATTAACTTAATTTAGTAAGTAACAATTTTTTTTTGGAATATTTTATAGTAAAACACATTCTAAATAGTTTTTAATCAATTAGAATATTTCTCGAATATTCTTAACTGTTATGTATATGAGTATTTATCCATTGCTGACAAGTGCCCTAATCTCAAAGAGTATGAAGTTTCTTTACTAATTTATTTTCCAACAATGTGTGCAATTTAGTTTGGTTTTGCTTTCTAAGGTGTTATTCAAAATGCATCACACCACAGAATATCTAATTGCATTAATAAATAGCATTGCTAACAATCATGTTCATCACACAATTCTGACTTAAATGAGAATCGAACCCGCAATCCTGCAGCTCTACAGTAAGGCTGCAAATACTGCACTACAAGCTTTTAAGGCATATCAAATAAAAAAGGCAGAAGGTAGCTTATAATATTACAAAAAAAAATGGTGACATACCTCTCTAGCAATTTGATCAAGCGCTTGTTCTTCAGCCGTGGCTTTGGTCTGCGTGCGTTGCCGCCGCGACGGATCCATTTCCGCTGGCTTGGTACACTACCTGCAAATGGGTAAAATTATAGTAAAGTTATAAATCTCATTGTAAGTAGCCTTATAAAACTATTTGAAACAAAAGTTGAATGCGAAAATTTTCCCTGCTTTTGTATACCAATAATATAAAACTAAGACATTGTGTTTTGTTTGTTTGAACACACAAATATTAGGAAGTAAGAGTCAGATTTGATTTTTTTGCTCTTTATAGCCCATTTGTTGTGGAATGCTACCTTCCATCATTCCATGATCCATAGAAACTGAGTAATTAATTCCCATACTGATAGAAAACAACAGCTATACTTTTACCAGTAGCAGCACTATATGGAGGCCTTGAAAAAGAGTTTAACAATGTTATTAAAAGTTTAGTTACTCATATACTTATATTTCCATACATGTGAGTAGTACAGTAACCAGCTGTAAATAATGCACATCCAGCTAAAGATGGTGATAAATCAACCTTTGATTAGCAACAAGCATTAACAATTAGCATCAGAGATTTTTTCTGGATAAGAAATGAAAGAAGCCTTGTAATGAGGTTGATAATGACATCTATCAGTGGTCTAGCACCACCAATGACTTTATTATGATTATTAACAATGGTATGCCTAACAGGATAGAGGTGTTTCTTACAAATTACTTGTAAATTAGTAGTGTGATTAACAATCTGCTTTCAATTTTCATAATTAATTATTTTTTTATTATGCAATGTATCAAGCGTGTTATAATAAGGTGTTCATATCTGTTTTACTCACTGAACTTCAAAATACAATTTCTTATATTAAGAATTTCACTAATATATACATATAATAAAAACATAACTGATCAATGTCTGTACATAGAAGATATATGAGAAAAACTAATATTAGGGGCCTTTATTGTTATATACATTTAAATATAAAATGATCTCTTTTAATACCAAGCCTCCTTTTAACATTGCTACCAATATGCATGAGTTACAAAACAAGCTAACAAAAGACAACACTAGTAGTATGAACATTACGCAAAGCATTTTTTTCTTGACATGGGTTCATTTTCATATTTTTGCTATTAATTAATAATTGTTTATGTATTTAATTTCAATTATATAAATTTATTATGATTTATACCACTATTATAAAGAAGTAAAGCTTATAATATACAATATATACATAGGAGGTAATATCAGGAACTACTAATCAGATTCTTATCATGAACTAATGCAAGGGTATTTACTACTTGTTATATATTTGTTGAATAATAACTTTATTGGAACCATAAAAATGTTACAAAAAAAAACATGGCATTATTAATTATGTCCCAGCGAATAGTGCCCACCTCCAGGGTAACTACAAAAGGATCTGCGTTCCACAGGGAAAAAAAGTATTTGTAAAGGAGGAGTATAGAGCAATTTGTATTAATAGTGTGAATTTTGTTTAGAAATAATAAATGTTACTATAGCCATCTCTAGAGATTCAGCAGTACACCTGAATGTTTTCAAATTTTAAGATGTACCTATATGAAATAAATTTAACAATGTTACAAACAAATATACACATCTATATGTGGGAGCAAATAATAAACTATGTAGACACTTCAGAACACTGTTGTACTGTGTCCATGACTGAACATGACTGGACAACTTGTGATCTATCGAAAGACCCAACCAACATATTTATGCCATGGTTTGCTTGTCAAAATGGCTTGTCCACAGTAAGAAAAAGTATTAGTCATTTACACAACTGTATGAGAAGTCAAAGTAAAAACCTAAATAATTTAAAATTATCTTATTCTCTCTCATATATATTTTATTACTTTATTCTATTAGATCTATTAAATCTAAGAGGTGAGTGGGAAAAATCCTCAAAACCATTATCTATAATATTATCCTTTCAAAATGCAAAAAGTATGTATACAGTATCAGATTGCCTATAGCAGGTATTGGTAGTATCTTGATGTTAGTTTATGTGTTGTCTAAACAAACAATCTTGACTACAGGAACTCTGTATTCATTCTTTATTAGCTGCTATAATTAATACAGTTAGTTATCCAATTTCTTTTACACTTGTACAAATCAGTTAATCAGGTCATATGAGTCTATTTATCAGACCTCTATTTTATGCAAGTGTTTATCATACATGTTGATAAGTAAACTTTCTAAAGGCCTATAATTTCTACAATACAAATACAACATACATTAAAAATTTATATGTAACTTGTTTGTAAAATTTGATTTGTATATTAAAAAATGTGGAAATACTATTATAGCTTTCTATACAAGCCATTGAATTCTTAGTTGGAATTTTTTGTAGTTTCATGGAATATATTTAGGAGTATCATAATAATTATTGATAAAACAAAAAACTTGTTGAGCTAAAACGTCACTATCGCCGCTGCTGCAAATTCTTCATAATCAGAACTGGTTCAGAAAGTATGTTTGGAAACCTAATAATACTTTCAATTAACATAAATAAAACAGGTTGCCCAACACATGGAGGGTTCGTTGTGCTGTTACCGCGTAGCTATTTCCTCAAATTCCTTTGACTAGCAGGAAAACGAGTGGGCACGAAGCCAATACATTTTTTTAATACAATGACATCATATCACTTACTTGGGACAGTCAAAGTTGTAAACACATCACTGCAACGAACAACACATTCGCTTATCGGTAAACAGACCCAGACGAAACACGCGACAATGCTAATCAACTCTATACACTACGAGAAAGGCAATAAAATTATAATTCTGTTAGAAATACGGCGACACCAATTCACTCTGCCTACACAAACCACGTTGATTTTCGTAAAAATCCACACTTTAAAATTATTATGAGCATTTGTTTGGCACTATAAAAAAAAACATAGGACTAAATAAATAATTTTGTAAGCGAATAAATATATGAAATAAATTATTTTATTATAATAATCCTCACAAAACCATACATGACATGCATGCCATTGCGATTTTTAAAACCGTTGCGTTCAAGAACTTGACGGTATGTCATTCTTTAGCTATGGCTGCGTTCATGACATAGTCATAATGTCAATTTTATCTATATAAATAAATCTGTTGTTCTGTCTTTAACAGTTAATACTATTCTAAAATTGCCCGATAGGCATATTATATGAATAATGCTGATCAGGAATATGCCATTATAAAAATTGTTGTCTGTCTGTTTGTAATTCCGGATTTAACTCAAAAACGGCTTGACCGATTCTTATAAAATTTTGTACACGGGATGCACATGTTATCGGTCAATTGATAGCGTATGTGAATTTTAAATATAATTTTTTGAAATCATAAAAAAGGAATTTCCAAAAATAGAAAATTGGTTTAATTTTTAACATATTTTATGACATTTTGTACACAGGAAGAGTATTGTCAAAAATATTTCCAAAATTAAATAAAATGTATTAATCCCAACCGTTTTCAAAAATAATTCTTAGACTGTATACATACGTGATTTCTTAATTGATATAAATAAGAATCGTCCAAAATAATTTTAGAAGTAGGTATGTAAAAAATAACATTTTTAATAATTCCTCAACCAATTATGATGAAAATTGTACACGGGAGATACATAACATTCCTCAATTAATAGGCTAATATGAACTATTTATATAACATGTAGGTATGAAATAAAATTACGGGATGTAAATAGCTAGTGAGTAGTAACAAACGCCTGCGGAGCCGCAAGTACAGCGCTAGTTGTATATAAAGATATATTTTCCACCGCTAATACTGACAAAAACCATATGTAGGTATATCTTTAGGCAGATACTTCGACATTTATATTTGAAAACTCACTAAATAGTATATTTTTAGTCACTTATCTATTTTCTAGTTCAAGCCCATATTTTATTTATTAAAAACAAGTTAAATATCATGGTGGTAAGGCTTTTTCTAATGTCCACCTGGCTAGCTACCACCCTCAAGTTGAAAATCTGCCGCCAAGCACCAGTAGGTGTGTTTCGGCAGCCACAGATGAGAGCCAGTCATAGAGTAGAGTAATACATAGGAGCCAGACTTCTACTAAGGCTAAGCGCGCACCATCTTGGGCCACATCGTCACTTAAGAGCAGGTGAGATTGTGGCTATAATGTTGAATCTATAACTATAAAAGCTTTATTAAAAAGGTGCAACTGCAACAAAAACACTTGACTAATTTTTTTTTATTTGGTTCCCGGTCGTCTCTTATTCCTTAAATAACATATTACTATAGCCTATGTCACTCCCACAATTAAGACGAATCTAACGACACCTGGTATCCTGAAATCCATCATGCCGTTTAGGCTACATAGCGTGCCAAAGAAATAGACATACATCTATACTATAAAACTAAAAAGTTTGTTTGGTTAAACGTGCTAATCTCCAGAACTACTAGTTCAAATAGAAAAATTGTTTTATTGTTGAATAGCCCATTTATCGAGGAAGGCAATAGGCTATATAACATCACGCTATGACCAATAGAAGCGCAGTATCAATGAAAAAATTTACAAAAACGGGTAAATTTATTCATTTTGAGAGCTTCAATTGCGTGCGCTGCGTAATTGATTAAAGTTACGTAACAATCATGTGTGACCAGTGTCACGGAATTGTGTCTCTTAAAAAGTTCTAAAAAATTCCGCAATAGCATTTAAATATCTTATATGGTTGACTCAATATAGAACCTTTAATATGGTAACAAAATTCGTTCTAAAACTGAATTATTTGCGAAGGTATTTTTATAAACATAGTTTTAATCCTTATCGAAATAAATACATTATTCAACACAAATATTTAATTTTGAATAAAATTTCCCTTTCTATCAATTGATTCTAATGAATATCATGCGATGTCAGTTTCAAATTAACTCCGCAGCAAATTAAAGAAAGTTTCAGCTCCTTTAGAATCGTATTAAAGGTGCCTGTGACCCAGACCCACTTTTTCTCTCTCTATGTGACGCAGACGAAGATGCGCGGGTCAGCTAATAATATATATTTATACGCTCGAAAAACATATTCCTAATTTTTCAGTCGAGTAATAAGCGAAATTAATAAAACAAAGCATTCTAAACATTTTTATTGTATTCCTTTTATTAATGTAGGTATTACAAAGAAAAATTTAAATCATACATACAATCACATTTGCAATTATAACAAATACAAAATACATTTATTCACTCTTAGTTTTAGGTGAGTCCTCCTTATAATATAGGAAAACGAAAGAGAAGAGGAACACACCGACCATCATGGAGAAGGCGCTCACATAGTATGGATAAGCACTGGGAATGAACCGTTCATACTGTGTATGCTGCAAAGGTCTCACGGATACCTGTAAGAAAATATTATGTCAGTAATAACAATAAACACAATTTAAATCATTTATTCAAAAATTGACAGTCAAAGCTACAATTACTCATTTAACAAGGAGCCAACATTTGCCTTTGACAAATAACAAAAAGTAATTTTTTAATAGATTTGGCTTCCTTTCTAGAATAAACATATACCATACAATCATTTTTTTATCAATGTGAAAATTATACTTTCGTCATTATTTCAAATAAGCTTCACAATAATTTAAGTAACATTTTCATTTACAACTTTAAGTAAGTGATAAATAAGCATACAGACCTGCGTGGAATGATAGAGCCTCGTGTAACCAACTCTATCATAATCAACTTTAAACTGATACACTCCCCACACATCTGGAACCTTGAAAACTGCTTCATAAACTCCATTTGGCTTCTTTTCAAGTGTAGTGCGAATGAAAGGATCAATGCGAACAAATTCCAATTGCACATCATTTGCATCAAATGGTTGCCATTTGCCATTCTTCTGTTCTTCAATTTCAATTCTATATACCTAAACAATTATTTTATTAAATTATCTTGTTTAGTGTTTATTTCTTTCTATAATTCTTAGTTACTTACAGTATGATTGTTCCAAAGATCACAAAAAATAAAATAACAATAATACAACTTAGTACACAATTTCCTGTAATGAATAATATTAATTTAATGTGTAAATAATATTATAAAGCAAGGGATTGTTGTTTTGTTTGTTTGTTTGAACATGCTAATCTCTGGAAATACCAGTTAGATTTGATTTTTTTTTTAATCAATAGCCTATTTCTTGAGGGCAGTTATCGGCTATATAACATCACACAACAACCCTGAGGAGCAGAGCAGTTACTATGAAAATCAGGCAATCTGAAAAGCTTTAGGCAAGTACTGGAAATAAGAACAATGATAGGTTACAAGGGTGTCTCAGCAGGGACGCGGTAAAAAGTTGGCTGAATAAAAAGAGATTTATACTAACAACTGTATCTGTGATTGTGTAAGTATTGGCCGAGTCCTTTTCCCCTTGTCTGTGGTGATTGACAGAGCGCACGCGAAGACGGCCTCTCTCTCCAAACGCCCATTCGCTAAGGTGTACTGCTAGAGCTTTGTTTCCTGATATATCTGCTTTCAATTTGTCACCCTGTGTCAAACATCACAAGTCACACTTAAGAACAGTAACAAAAATACTATTCAATTTAATAAGAAATTAATAAATTTATTTGCATTTGCTAAGAAACCATATTATTTATATTGACATTTTCCTGGCAGAAAAAGAATATTGAATGTAATATTATTAAATACAAAATACATGATCTTACAAAATCCACAGTACAATCCAGAAACTATAGTAACACTGTGCTATCGGCAATCGTCACTGCCTCATCAGACTACAAGCTTTTTGGCAGTTGGATATTCAGTAGCTGATCCTGAAATGCCTCAAACCAAAAGAAAGTTACTGTAACAGTTTTCTCACCATGTGCACATGCATGCATGTTTACAACTTAGGTGTTACTTGATATACTTGTTACTTGTAATGTATGGTGGTTATGATTCAGTCTGACACAATTGTTGTGTTCTACCAGCAAATAACATTAGTTTTAAAATTCATTATAATGCATATTTTGTAATAATGAAAGGATTTCCATTTATCATTGATTGTGTTAACAGTTAGACTAATAAGGATTTATGTTTAATTTTTCCCTAACTTTTCTTATTTTAATGTTACCAATTAGAATATAAATCATTGTCGACCGTAGCACAGTTTATACTATTACTGTCATCAACAGATTTATTTACATTTAAAAAAAAAAAATCTATTACTTACATGCACTTTAGATACAGGTGAATTGAAGGCTTCATCTGAGAAGAAGTACAAAGAACCACTGAAAATAATGCGCGCATTATTACGAGCCTGCAAAGCTGCAATGAGAACAGTCTTGCGGCCAACGGCATGAGGATACTCCTTAACCTGAAAAATGAGTTACATTAAATATATAACAAAAGTATTATATATTCCCATTTCTTTTTATAGTACTAAGGCAAAGTGACAAAACTGTTCCTGATGGTAAGTACAGTAAAAGCTCTTTAATCGCTCTTCCTTCATTCACTTCACTTTCACTATTCACCGATTTAAAAAATGAGACCCAATTCCTTTATTTGCGGCTAAAGATTTCTTTATTAGCGGACCTAATTGGTACATTGACTAATTTGACTGCAAACATAGCCCAAATTGCGAATGGAATAGGACGAGATGTGTTCAAACAGATAGAATCAAGTGACATATAGAAGTCGCTTGAATCGCAAGATGAAGATTTGACTGAAACCAACTTGGAGGAAATGTTAAATTTACAGAAGAAGAAGAGGCTTCAACAAGCATGGCTAACATGAAATTTAATTTGAAATATCTTAGTGAAGGTTTAAGAATGGCAAATGAGCTTTGTGATTTCTTTATGAAAATTGATCCATCTATGGAACAAAGTCACATTTTTAAGAGGCAAATTGGTAATGCCACTGCTGAATATCAGTATGAATTGAAGGAGCTTTTAAAATACTGCCAAGCAAGAAAAAGTTACAATATTCTTTAAACAATTTTTTTTTCATATACTTGTTTTTGATTTTTTTCACCTAGGAACACATCCACTAGAATCCCATATAAATTACCATTCCATATTCACGGTTTCTGTATTCGCGGCATATTTATGGAACATATACATATACCCCATGAATAAAGAGCTTTTATTGTACAGTATTATAACTTAAACAGTGGTGACCACTGGGAGATCAACCATCCATCGCCAAATATGCACCATATGCATGGTGGTCATTATCAAGTTGGTCTGTACAGCCCTCCACCCTGCTATCACCATTTCCTTGTGTATTACTCAGATGTTTACACAGATGGGATTGTCTTAGGTGTCTCGAGTCTTAAGATGTTATTCAAGTCCCTTTCAGTCCTTTTTGAAGAAATAATTCATTAGAAACAGGGTTCACACCTGAAGCACCATAATTATTGTACCAATAGTAAAAAATATCATTTATTGGACAAGAACTATCATAATACTTTATCGCCTAATTCTGTAGGAAGTACTGCATGAATTTTTAGAATGTTAAAATTAGAGATGAAACAGATAGTGGTTTGGCTGGATACTGGATATTTGGCCCTTTATTGCGGTACATGATGTGATTACTTTGATTTGAATATTGGCACAGTGAACAAGATCCGAAATAAACTAAACTAATTAATAAAATAAATATTTTTGACGTGCGGTGTTCATAACATATTGTGTTATGATTTGTCTTGTGTAAAATGAGAATTTTTTGGATTCTACTGTCTGGAATCTGGCTGGATACTGAATTACTATCTGGTATCTGGCTGGATAGTGAAAACAAGGCTGGATAGGCCAGATACTGGATTGTTACCGGATATCCGTTTCATATCTAGTTAAAATTATCTTATTTTCATACAATAAGACAACAGTGCTATAGTACAACAAAGACAGCATAACACTGTAATATAAGTATGATAGCTGTCATAAAGTTGTGAACACTGATTAAAACAGCCAACGCATGATCAATACAGACCTGACTCTTAGGATTATAGCTGTATGCAGTAGAATCTGCAGTCAAGATGGGAAGAACAAGACTATTGTCTTTGTCAACTATCAGTCCAGTGCCCTCGAAAAGCAAGGGCTTTGTGTTCTGCTCTCCTACAATGGAAGGAGCTTTGATCAAGTTCTTAGGAGGGACCACAATCCTGGTGTGTTCACCGTCATCTGTCACATCATAGTTGAAATGATCAATTACTGCAGCAGATTCTTCATCCATCTGAAAATTAACAAATTAAGATACAATGAACAATGAAGAAACAATACACATAAAAATTAAGTTGGTATAGCTTCTGTACTGTTTTTATTTTCAATAAGGCTCAAATGTTATCAATTAAAACACTAAGCTGGCTTGATATTTAGAAACAGAGTTGGATGTGATATCAAACAAGTTACATTTGAGAGAGGCTCCTTTTCTAGTTTTAAGATGTTACTATCTGCGACGAAATCAACATATAACATCCAGTGTGAGCATAGTCAAATAATAAAATAAAAAAATAACCTCAAATCCACATTCAGAAGCGATTTCTCTATAAACGTCACCGGCGACGGCATTTCCAGCCATGAGTAGATTGCCTCCATCATCAATGAACTTCGTGATGGCTTCCGAGTCGATCTGCCCACCAAACTCCACCACCGACGGCGAGAAAACTATAAGATTCTTATACAAATACTCTCCGTACTTAGAGAGGACTAGATTCGCATCATCGGCAAGCTTGAATGTTAAGCTGTAACCACGATCTGGAAATTAAAAAAAAACGAATTATGATTATAAAGCTATCGCTTAGTGCCGGTATCTTGCAATGAACATTTTGATTGCATATTCACTTACCTTGCAAGGATTTAAAGAATTGAGAATGAGTTTCTCTTATATTTAAATTATCCACTAGCACTAAAGTTTCTTGTTCGGCTAGTGATAATGAAAAGCATGTTACTATTCCAAATATTAGAGAAAATCTCATTTTTCTAAATGTTTTCTAACAATTCTAACCTCTACGAATGCAATCATAGACCAATAGCCAGAGGAGAATGCAATGACGTGTAAGAAAGATCAGAAAGTCACTCAAAACCAGAGATAAGTCAAAACCTATCAAAACCATAGAGCACAAAGTATAATAAATAGTACTGTGCGAGCGTTTCGTTTAAAAACGCTTTTGAGTTTTTTTTTGGCGAGATATTGAAGTGACATGTTGTGGTTGTTATTTTTAATTCATTTACTTAGGTTTTTGACCCTATATTATGTAATATTGGTGGCGTTTTGCGTGATATAGTTTGGTTTTGTGCATAAGTGAGGTGGATTATAAATATAAGCTGAAAGCATTCATTCCGAGATCCCACAAAAATTTCTTAGACAGTTCTAACAAGGGAGCCAACATCTTGTTAGGCTACTGAGTCATCATAACACTTGACAATATAATTCACTCGACAATGGCAGTAATGATCTACATTAAAGAGGATCGGTTGCAAAGTTAGGAAGAGGAAGAAGAAGAAGAAAAACGTTTTTAATAACCAGTTCTTCTATGAAAAACGAACGAACTGTTTCTCTATTTAACAACAAGTTTAAAAACGAACGAGACCGTTTGTCATTGTTATCAGGACTATAATTGAATGAACGGTAAACCGTTACAAGATACTACTTTAAATTTGAAGTAACCAATAAGCTAGAATGAATCTTATTACTAAAGATATACAATACAATTTGGTTGTAAAAGAAAAAACGAAAATGAAGGTACGAATAAAAACTGGTACTCGGACTTAAGAAAAAAGCGTTTTTTTAATAAGCGTTTCTAAGAACGGTTCCTTGAATGCAAAAAAGCGTTTAGTTTCGTTTTACGAAAAATCAAAAACGACCCAACACTATTATTAGTAATATTGTGGCGTACTCCAGATTTTTCACATCAAAAATAAATTTAATAATATACATAATATTTGCGCGCCATGTAAATTTATTTAAAATTCAAAAACAGCAGTATGACGTGCCTACCAGACATAAAGTGCCTACTGTCGGCAAGGCAACGCGACGCGAGCCGAGTCTACACGACGGCCGCCGACGACTGACGTCTACGAGGTACGAGCAAAACTAGTGTAAAAAGAGAAACATGGCTGAACGCACGCTGGCTCTCTAGTATCTATTATTTTTATTGTTTGTAAAGACTGATAATTTATAGTAAAAAATATAGTGCAAAAATACAGTGTTTGTATTAACTCAGTATAAATACACTACATTTTATATATACTGACCATAGAGTAAAACAGTAGAGTAATACATTGGGAATAGAGAACAATTTCTTGCTTTTTTAATGCCAACAACTGGTTATTGGTCTATGATCACCAACATGTTGAATGTAGCTCTATCTGTTAGTTTTGTTCCGAAACTTTTTATAAATACGTACGCATATCTAGCTATCTCAGAATACAGAACAAACCAGAAGCCGCGTTCGAGAATAATTACATACGCTGCACTGTGTCCAAAAACAATACGTACGTCCCGCACCGCCCCACTTCCCATACGCATAATGTTGCTAGCTCGGGAGCGGTTTCTCACTTTTTGGGGTAGTCTTATAACACTAAATAAAAGATATTTATTAAAAAATATTTATTTATATATATGGATTGCTTTTTAATTTTTTTAATATACTTTTTAAAGATTCGTACTTCTTGGCAAGTCTGTTGTATTTTTGTTGTAATGTTTTCATTCGTCGAACATGTTGTTCACAAAATAATTGTTTTCGTCGTAATTGAGATTTAATTTTGACCTTTCTCGGCGTATCAAACACAGATTCCAAATCAGAAATATTGACATCACCGATCTCTGAGTTCGATCGCGCAGGAGATTGTGGTTTGCCTGAGTTTGCAAATGTCCAAGGGCCTTACTTAATTTATTTTACATTTATTACTGTTACTACTAGTGTTTATTTACTACATTAGTTTACTTGTAACTAAGTATATCGATTAAGTGCCTTGTTTGCCTTTCAATATTATATAAAAAAAAAAACATTATTATCATAGGTGGGTACGCACATTGTCCGATGTCGAAGGTTTAGACGTTTCTATGTGTAACTCGGAAAATTCTGGTGTTAAGGCCAAATACTGAAATAGAACGCTAGTATTTGATTATTCATATATTTAATTCACCGAAGTTTCATTAGCCCTGTATCTGAAATTTGCGCCCGGTTTAGGCTCGCCCCTTATCACGATGAGGGGCGGATAAGCTCGACGAAAAGTGGGCATATATACCTTTGCATACTCCTTCGGGGATTACAGGCGTGAGCATATATATAATATATATATATGTGGACCAAAACCTTACTTCAAAATACATGACAAACATTTTCACCAGGAGGGATACAATATAAATATAGTAATTATTATGACTATATCTACCTTAGTTGGATTAGCTGCTTTCTTCAGTCTTTTCAAACCACCTTTTGTATCATAAAAATATTGCGCTTCAAAGTGAATTGAGCAAAGTACGCTCCGGCTTGATGGTTTCCAAAACTCATCTAGCCGTGCTCTTTGTATGACTTTCATCCAGTCCGATTTTCTATTTTCATCAGCAGGGAAACTAAAATTACAAAGGTTCTATATGCACAAAAATAGTAAGTATTCTACACGAGTATTAAAAAAAGAAATGGGTAAAATTTTCGATGAAATAAAATGGCAACACTTAAAAAATGGACGCGTCATTTTCTAAATGTAAAATAAATTAAACAATTAAATAAATATACTTTAGAATGCGCTACTTACAGATGAAATGTGATCCCATCCTGTTTTTTTTTATAATCCCTGCAGCATTTTTACATGTAGGAACAACACAAGACGGCATTTTAAAATTAAAATTGGCACTTGTAAATACGTCACGACGCGCTACTTACAAAGGAGTGACTAATCGCAACAACGTCAAACCACTCTATTTAAGAGTGGTTTTTGTATCTTCAGTTTTATGTGCGTTCGCGGTTTCTGGTTTTTTCTGTATTCTGAGCTAGCTATTTACGTAAATTAATAAGGGAAATAAATCTAAAGAACTTAATGAAAAGAACAGAATTATTTATTGTTTTTATTATGTTTATGTGTAATATCATACAGCTTAACATACTTTTTCACTTCAACATTCGCATAATTGTTATTTATCTCTGATCCGCATCATAACTAAATTTAACATAAAATTCAATTGATTCAACCATAACCCACAAATTATACTAGTATACAACTAATGCATCAACTATAAATAATAACAATAACTGATATATTTTGAAACAGTCCCAATTAATTCATTTTTATGTTTAACACAATTAAAAGTAACAAATATTTCTACTTCTTCTTTATATAATGGCAACGTGTGTGTAAACACAATTCCACCAAATTCACGTATATAGAACCATAAACGAAGGAGATTTATCGTAAACGATGGCCTGTTTATTAATTTAAAATGTATCCAGTCCGGTCTATCCAAAAACAAACACAACACAATACACATAATAACCAATCCTACAATATTTATTATATAATTATTATTGTGAATAAAAGACGTCCACAATATTTTAATGTGTGCTAAATTAATAGCGCTTGTTTTATTCTTGTTTCTTACAAAGTTACAGTAGTTCGTAGTAACAATGTGGTTTCTTAATAACGTTCTTGACTGTAGTTTGCTTGTAGATTCGCTGCTTGCTGTTGCTGGTGTTGGGTTTCTCGAACTGATCGCAGTACTGCCACCCTCTCCGCTATATTTAACCTCGCCCTTTGCCTCGCAACCGGTAGTGCGATGGATTCCGTGCGGGGTGTCGCTCAGCCAATGAGCGCGCACGCCCTGTGTGCGCGCTCTCGGCAGTACCATGAGTCACCATGCCAGATGTTCCGAGTCTGGCATGGTTCATCCTTACAACTAGTGAAATTTATACATTTAAACTTACAACTAGCTATATTCTTATTCTAATCGTTTTAAAATACACATATTCACACATATTCAGTTCATATTATCATATCTATTCCTAACATGTATTTATAAACCTTATTCCTAACACGTATTATTTCATTTACTTGTTCATTTTATACTATTAGACTATCGTTATTCGCTCGCCCCGCTCGCTGTCCGCAACAATTATAGTCTATAGAATGAGATTACAAACATGCACGAAATGACTTTACCATCTACAGTTAAATTTTGTTAATTGTGATAAATTTTGACAATAATTCTACTATGAAAGGGTTATCGGGGACAAGCGTTAGAAGGCACATAAGGTTAGTAGGACGGGGAATACAAGGAGGTAAAACATCATAAAGGGAGAATCTATTCCTGGTACAGTTAAAAAATATGTGATCAGAAGAAGCTTCCTCCAAACCACATTCATCAAATATTTCTATAACACTCACAAAATTTCATTGACAATGACAACTGACATTGACCAGAGATGGATCGTGTAAATACATGTGCATACTAGATACTTTTATTTCGGTACCAAGTGCTTTTGGCATTAATACATTGTGACCGAGTATCGAGTAAGAATCGGTGAAAAGTACTCAGATCGGTACTCGCTTGTAGCAGGTTTGAATTTCACATCTGTGAATAATTTTCTATTCTTGAAGAATTTTATATTATGCAATGAAAGCATGATTTGAAGTTTTAACAACCTCTGGTTATAATTAAAAGCTTACATTAGCATTTGTTCATTATACTGATTATATTGTTAGCCTTAGGGGCCCAGGAGCCTCTGATGGCTTTTACAGCTTTTCCGGACTTGGTAAAAAAGAGGGCATGGCTCCGGCCTTTAAATAAATGACTCGTAAACATAGATTATAAAAAAAACATCTAACTAGGCTGCATGATTAATAAATACTACGAAGGCTTAAAACATTGACACTGGAAATAAAATCAAGAAGAAGAAAAAGACAGCAGCCATATGTGTAAATAACATCTAAACATGGGTTATAAATATAATCAGCTCAAGCTAACTTGACAGCCTTGATTGTGTAGATACCTTTCTCTTTTATTTTAACGAAGAAAGGGAAAAGAATGTCGAAAGTGAAATAATATATATTTATATAATTATTTATTATATTATCCACGTTGATATATCAAGGAAAAAGTATCGATATATCAGTCATAATATTTAAAAAAAATGCCGTATTAAAATAATTATGTATTTAGTTAAGCCTAGTTCAATAATATGAATAGTAATTTTTATAGAAAATGTACATTATTTTAATGTAATAAAATCTCAGTAAAAACTGAGGTATTTTTATCAGTATTCCTTTTTATTAGGCAAAATTACAAAAATATTAAAGTCTAAAAAGCTATCTTCAAATATTTTTAAGACCTATTTATACATACATCAATCACGCCTAATTCCCAACGAGGTAGGCAGAGACCACGTCCTTCCACCTGCTACGATCCTGGCATTATCTCTTTCGCTTCTTCGACATTAATTAATCTTTTAATGCATGCTCGTTGGTTTAGAGTTCTCTTGACCTTACCTTTCTTCAGAACGTCTCCGATTTTATCGATAAATGTTCATCTAGGCCTTCCTCTTCCAACGATTCTTTTCACACTCGCATCATAAATTTTTTTAGTCATTCTTCTTTCATTCATCCTCTCAACATGCCCAAACCATATAAGCATCCCTTTCTCAATCCGTGTGACTATATCTTTTTTCACACCACAAAGCTCTCTTATCACTTTAAAGACCTATTTATTATATCAGGCAAACCAGTATTTGTCCAGTATTGAAAGTAGAAAAACTGCTTCTTACATGCTCCGCTGTCAACTGGCTCCTATTGTTAGGAACCGTCCGATTAATGGCAGAAACAGCTCTCTCTCTTTTTTTCTTTGAAGACACAGGTAAGTAGGTACCGTAGGTGTCAAGTATTTAAGTGCCAGATTCTAAAGAACTGGGGTAAAATGTCTCGTTTAAATCCAAAAGATTGAGATTGAGGTTATTTAGGTACCGTGATCACTCGCGATCGTAAACACAATACATAACACAAATTATTTATTTTGCAATGACTCCTTTCATGTCGTTATGGGCCATCCATAAATCACGTCACACGTTTAAGGGCGGGAGGGAGTCGACGAAGTGTGACATTGTGTGACAAGGGTGGGGGGGGTCCCAAATTTTGTGACGTCACATTTTTTCAAAATACTATAATATTTTATATCCAAGTACATTAGAACTTCTTTAAGTCGAAAACCTCCCAAACTCTAAAGAATGTGTTTCCTTCCATTCAAGCCCCAAAACCTCCGTTGCACTAAATCTCAACCCTCTAGTCAAAATTATCAGAGAAAAAAATTAAATTGGACTTTTGTATCTCGAACATAGCAATGTTTTATTTAACAACTTTTACAACTCGATTATTTGAAACTTATTACCTTTATACCTTTGTTTGGTTTAATGTCGATTTTATTGAAAAATAATTTAAATAGAAATTAAAATAATTTCCGTACACTGCTGTTTTAATTTCATAAATTTCTAATCATAAAATTGCAAAATATGTGACATCACACTAGGTAGGGGGTGGTCTCACAAATGTGACCAGCTGTGATAAGGACGGGGGAGGGGTCAAAAAATCATGAAATTCGTGTGACGTAATTTATGGACGGCCCTATAGGAACGCGATTGATTCTGACAATGTCAAGTGATTAAAGAAACACGTTCTGTGGTAAATTTGGCCGGTTATTTAAGTAGGGTCTCTATAATTGAGTTTTTTTTTATTTATTAATAGACACACTACCTTTAACAAAAATAAAAGTACACATAGACAATACAAGAACACAAAAACGCTACGCAAACAATAGTCATAAACAATACAGTTTTTCTTTCCGATCGTTCCTACTTGTTACGGTATTGTACGCTACTTCAAAATCATTAGTAATGGCATTATTACTGGAATACGGTCTGACCATAAAGGTCAACTTGTTGAAATAAACTGCTACAGACCTAGCAGTGATTGTAAGAGAACGGTTAGACTTATTTCAGACACTAGATTAGATCGTTTAAATGATAGCATTAAACAGCAATTATCTGCAGAGGTTTTACATGATATTGATCCAAATACTAACTACGGCAGCTTGTTTAATATCATAAGCACTGAATTTAGTAAACATTGTCTAACAAAGGTTATTAGTGTTAGGAAAAAAATGGTTTTTAGTGAATGGGCGACCAAAGGAATTATAAAAAGTAGAGATCGACTATATGATTTATATTATAGGAAATCATTGACTACTACTGATTCATTTCATGCTTATGTTAGAGATTATTCTAAAATATTTAAACGTGTTTGTGGAGCTGCAAAAGCGATATTTTTAAGAAATAAAGTTCTTAAATCTAGTAATAGGACTAAAACTGTTTGGCATATAATAAATAAAGAAACAGGAAAAGATAGGAAAAATGATAATTCGCTTAATCTAAACGTCGAGGGAGTACATATCTCAAACAGTTCAGAGGTAGCAACTGTTTTCCAGGATTATTTCACAAATATACCCTTAGTAGTAACAAAAAATATAATATCATCACCCCATGGCGCTGCATCACTTTTGGATAATCTTATTACACCTGCGGATTCTAAATTTTCTTTTACATATGTTAGTGTAGGTGAAATAATAAGGACTTTTAAACAATTAAACTTAAAAAATACTGAAGATATTTGGGGTATGTCAGTAGTCGTAGTTCAGTCCATAATTGTCAATATTTCACCATATCTGGCTAATCAGTGCATAAAAACAGGGACTTTCCCTAATTTAATGAAAATAAGTAAAGTAGTTCCTCTACTTAAATCAGGTTGTAGAAGTAATCTTGGAAATTATAGACCAATTTCTGTACTTCCGTCGATTAGTAAGATTTTCGAGAAAATTATGCTCAAGCAGCTAGTACAATATTTCAAAGCACAAGAGATTTTGGATAGTCGGCAATATGGTTTCACAAAATCTAAATCAACCACTGACGCTGGTGCAACACTGCTAAGTCATATATATAGGGCTTGGAAGGAGTCTCAGGATGCAATCGGTGTGTTCTGTGATCTCTCAAAGGCCTTCGACTGCGTTGACCACAGTACGCTTATACTTAAGCTAAAACACTATGGTGTGCGTGAAACTTCTCTCGACCTCCTAATTTCTTATTTAACAGAACGCTGTCAGAAAATAAATGTAAATGGAGCAATCTCTTCGGGATCATTGGTTAGAGTCGGCGTCCCTCAGGGCTTGATTTTGGGACCATCTTTGTTTCTCGTTTATATAAACGATCTACCGTCCGTTGTTGAAAATGGTGCTGACATGGTTCTTTTTGCAGACGACACTTCACTTATATTCAAAGTGAAAAGAATAGATTCGGAGCTTAGGCAATTAAACAACACCTTATTTAAAATCTCTGAATGGTTTGCTTTAAATAATTTACTACTAAATGCAAACAAAACCAAATGTATGAGATTTGTCTTGCCCAATGTTCGGTGTGTTGATAGTAGTATCAAGATAGAAGGAAATTTAGTAGGCTTAGTTGATGGTACTGTCTTCTTGGGCATTACCCTTGATTCAAAATTACAGTGGGGTCCCCATATTAAAACTTTGGCGGGAAGATTAAGTTCTGCTGCATTCGCAGTACGCAAAATTCACCAGTTAACAGATATTGCCACCGCTAGGTTAGTCTACTTCGCTTACTTTCATAGCTTAATGTCTTACGGTATTTTGCTGTGGGGATCAGCAGCTGAGGTAGATACCATATTTATATTACAAAAGCTGGCAGTTCGAGCAATTTACAATATGAGACCCCGCGAATCACTAAAGAACAAGTTCCAGGAATTTAGTATTTTAACTTTGCCCTCCCAATACATCTTTGATAACATAATGTATGTCCGTAAAAACTTAGACAAGCTGGATTTTGTCAAAGATCAGCACAATGTAAATACTAGAAATAAAGATAAATTAGTCGTACCGTGTTTTAGACTTAGTAAGACTAATAAAAGTTTTTTAGGTAATAGTGTTAGGTTCTATAACAAGATCCCGAAGCACATTACTGATTTACCTGACAACAAGTTCAAGGACCATGTCAAGCGGGTTTTACTGTCAAAAGGTTATTATAGGGTGGATCATTATGTGAATGATAGTGATGTCTGGAAGTGACTCCCTCTCTGTGCATCCACTAATATATTATTATTGTACCTGTTATATTTGTAACATTTGTACAGTCAACAAAAAAAAAGAGATAAACCCGATCGAGTTTCTTACCGGTTCTTCTCGATGTCTGGGATATTTTCCGAACCGGCAGTAGTGTTTTGACATTTATAAGTGCCTTTTTAGGGCCTAAATTGAATAAATATTATTTTATTTTGATTTTGATTGGATTCTAGCAACTTTAGTTAATTTTTTTTTTTTAAATACAATTTTCGATAATTGATATTTAGTATCGATACACGGGATTAAAATATACAGTGTATATTAAAAACCCCGTCGGATCCATGAAGGTGTTATTAGGTATCGAGATTATATTCTGTTTATGTTATCTATCTCAGATTATAAGTAAAAAAATTACCCCTAATAAAATTAAAAAAAAATAGTTAAATGAGGAAACTTACTTGGCAATATAGGTGGTGCGACGCAGGTGCTGCGCTACGCGTCCTTTATATAACATCAACATCATGATGACCCTTGTTGACCCCAGGCTCCGTTTAAAACTGTAATTGTTATTTTTCTGTAGCTTTGAAAAGAGCGCTTTATTTGTCGTCCGAGTTTGAATATTGTGACTATCATTCGATGAGGACTGTAAGGCGATGGCTTTGACGAATATGTTGTTCCATGTTCCTACCACCAACAGTAACACATGTCTGACACCGTCTCACGAGGTTTGCACGGACACTTTACAAACGCATTTCGGCTTCGGTATTCCAGATTTGCGTAAAAACTTATTGTTTTAGCACGACTGCATTAGCACGATGTGTTTCTTGGTCGTGAACACTGAACACTGGCCGTAGTGAATACACGGTTATGCAAACGTTGAAATAAATTAACTTATTAAATTACCTACTCTTGGTTAGAATACAAAATTTCGCGACAAACAATCACAACAACGCAATGGAACACAACTACTCGGAAGCAATTTTTTCGCGAAACTGAAAAAAAAAAAAATTAAATTAAAGCTATGCAATGGTAGGTATATATATCAAAGACGAAAGTCTTTGACCAATGTGTGTTGCCAGTGATGACATACGGCACTGAGACGTGGTCGCTCACTGTGGACCTCATAAGAAAGCTCAAGGTCGCTCAGCGAGCTATGGAGAGGGCTATGCTTGGTGTTTCTCTACGAGATCGAATCAGAAATGAGGAGATCCGTAGACAAACTAAGGTCACCGACATAGCCAAAAGGATTAGCAAGTTGAAGTTGGGGCAGAAAGGTTCTCGAGTGGAGACCACGCACCAGAAAGCGCAGCATAGGACGGCCCCCCCACTAGATGGAAAGACGACCTAATAAAGGTCGCTGGGAGCCGTTGGGTGCAGGCCGCACAAGATCGGTCGCTGTGAAGATCTATGGGGGAGGCCTATGTTTAGAAGTGGACGTCCTGCGGCTGAAATGATGATGATGATGAATGGTAGGTATAGTTCGTCAGGCAGTTGAAAAAAAAATGACAATTTGAAATAAACATATGTGGGTCGCCCTTACGACCTTTTTTAGTGGTGGGCGATCATCATTCACATAACCAAGACATTTACTTATTACTAATATTGATATCGATTATGAAATTAGTATCCAATTAATTTTCATAATGAAATGAATGAAATTCGAATAATGACACTTTTTAGTACAATTTATTCTTGTACAGTAGTAGTAAATCATAATACCACCAAAAGAAGTTCTATCTCTTATAACTATTATCTAGTACTTGGTACAAGTCTGGTACGTGTACTAGGAAACGCGGAAGTCCACCATCCCTACAGAGTGCGGGGCACAGCGCGGTGCATCCCTGCGCGGCGGGGCTTCTGAACTGATGTTGCCCACGGTACCCCCACACTATGGAGGGTAGAGGTAAGGAGAACCGTCTAGTATGGGGGATCAGTTGAAAAAGTGTCCATCTGTAAACAGCAAATTATGGTTCGAAGACTCGTCAAAATAGCGCTAGTGTCGGAAAAGGAAATGATATGAATTTAGCAGTTATAAACAAAGTGAAGTGTGATTGGTTGAATAATTTAATATTTTTCGTGACTTTCGTAGTTAGGAGATATGCAGTATTTAAAACCTGAACTATTTACGTAGTCAAATGTAATTTAGTGAATATAACCTGTAAAGCTGCTTAAATAACACAGATAGTGATTCGATTGTTATAAACTTTTGTTGTTTGTCTGTCATTTTTTCGACCAACAGTATGTACAAGGTGTCCAGAAAGGGTATCGGGTATTTGTAAGTTCAATGAAACAAAAATTATTTGTATGCAATAAAAAAGTTTATTGTTTATTATTAGCATATGAATTGGAGAATTATTTGGAAAAGATGATGTTATCCAAATGATGACCGTTACGTTGCTGGCACTCTTCTAAACGGAAACGAAGATTGGCGATAACACGTTGACACATAGCTATCGATATTGCTGCCATTTCTGACCTGATGTTTTGCTTTAACTGGGTTAGATTCGTAGGATTGTTTAGATAAACCTTACTTTTAAGGTATCCCCATGCAAAATAGTCAAGCGGGCTAAGGTCGGGGCTTCTGGGAGGCCAGTTGATGTTACCCCTTCGCGAAATGACTTTATTAGGGAATAATTCGTTAACAACTTCCATTGAGTCATTTGAGGTATGGCAAGTGGCCCCATCTTGCTGGAACCACGTTCTTGAGTTGAAACCTGCAAACTCCTGCAACTCTGGGACCAAAAAATTTCGCAACATATCGCAATAACGGTCACTATTCACATTAATTGCTCGGCCTCGTTGATCTTCATGAAAATAAGGACCAATTATGCCTTTAGCAGGCATAGCGGCTCAAACAACGACCTTTTGGCTATGCAGGGGTCGTTTATGCTTTCGTCTCGGATTCTCCACTACCCAGTACTGACAATTCTGCTTATTAACATGACCATTCAGGTGAAAATTTGCTTCGTCACTGAACAGTATGTTGTTAAAGTTGTTAAATCGCTGCAGCATTTCGTTCGCAAAATTCAGTCGATTAGCATAGTCCGTATCCTTCAATTCTTGAACCAATTGAATTTTATAGGCTTTTAGATGTAAGTCTTTCTTTAAAATCGAATGTAAAGACGATTTTTTGATGTTCAACGCTTGGCTTCGCTTTCGGATGGATAAAGAGGGATTTTGACGAACCGACGCCTCAACTTCTTCAATTGTTTCTTCATCGCGAACTGAACGAAGACGACCAGAGTTTTGAATTTTAACTGTCGCACCTGTATTCTCGAACATCATGATCCATTTCCTAATGCTATCGTCACTTGGCGCGTGGCGTGTACGATATTCCGCACGATAGAGACGTTGAGCAGTCACTATTGAATCACCATTACGATAATACGCAAAATGCGCGATGCGTCCCCGAGTACTGTTCCATCGTGACTAAAACTCCACTAAATGGCGGACGCCACGAACCCCTCCCCGCACCCTTTAGACGCCCCGTTTCGAATATGGCGCGAAAACAAATACCAGATACCCTTTCTGGACAACTTGTATAATAAATTTTTATTAATTATTTAACAATAGCGAAGTTAAGGGATACATAAAAGTTTGAATTTTTATATGGCACTATTTTTAAATACTTTCCACTTGCTATTGTAGCGCCATCTTAGTTTGCTGCCTTTTTTTTTTTGAACTGACTACACTGTTAGCCTTAGGGACCCTATCCAAAAACAGAGCCGCTGCGGCTTTTACAGCTTCACCGGACTTGACAACACTTTTTTATACTGAGATGGTTCTCCTTACCTCTACCCTTCATACCCCACACGGTCAAACGTACCGCTGCGCCGCGCCGGGACAGGCGACGGTGTTATCACGCTTTATAATTTTTTAAAATTTTAGGGAAACTAAACTATATATTAAATGTTAATTTTAAATTGCTATAACATTTTTATTTTCATAAAAATAAATAATAAATTATTTTTTTGGTAGTTATTGACATACTTAAATAACTTTTCGGATTCGGTTTTTGATACATATTGTATAGGCAAAAATTGCGGTAAATCAATTTGAAAAACATCGATATAGCTATTCTTTTTCAACATGCCTAAAAATTATCTCTGGGAAAACCTATACTAAAAATAAATTAAAAACACAGACTATCATTAAACCTCTATAAGTAATTTACATAGTCTAGTCTGTGGCCTCATTATTTTGATTGACGTTTCCTAACATGAATTTATTTTTGTATCTAATTCGGGTCATAAAATTAGTTAAAATTATCTAGTGTAACGTTAGTAAAGTCAATAACAGTTACTGCTTTCTATAGTTATTACTAAAATGATTATATCACGTGCAAAATTTCGTTCGACGGTGGAAGTTTGTGCTGATTGCGGTGCATCAGGTCTTGGATGTCCCAGTTTATTACCATTATATCAGATTGTGGTGATTGCCAGTTGCTTATTGTATTGTTCTGTGAGTACAGATCCATCTTGGGCATCAATCAATCGCGGGCTGTTGCTATGTGCCGAATGCTGCAGTGTACACCGGAGTATGGGACGGCATATATCTCACGTGAAGTCTTTACGGCAGGGCTCGTGGCCGCCGTCGCTTCTCGCTGTACGTGATTCTACTATTGTTTGTTGAGAAATAAATATTTTTATTGATCCATTAATTAATCCCACACTATTCTCAGTTTTGATTGAACGTTGGCACATTAGTAGCGAGTATGGATTTCCCGTTGATCAATGTGTGTTTGAGTCCATTCACTAATCCTGAGCTTTTGGTGAAGGAAAATATCACAATGGATCTATAGTATAGGGTATTTTCTTATACCCACCGGGCTTGCTACCAGACTCAAGTTGGAAATCCGAAATCTGAAAAAGCAATGTATAGGTGTGTTCTGGCAGCTACATTTAAGAGGCAGTTTTCTCACCAGGTGTAGCATGTCATCATCTTGGGCCACTCCATTACTTAACATCAGGTGATTGTGGGCATAATACTGAACCTATAATTATTTAGAAAAAATGTTGAGAATAAAATACACTATGATGTATAAATATATGTTGGTAATCAAGAAGAGACAGATAATTATAATACAAGGATATCATATTCATAGATATCTGATGAAAATAAATGTTGCTTGCTTTATTTATAAACAAATGATAGCTTGAAATGATAGGTTTTTTGTTTCATATTCTTGGAAACTCCTGTAAATACATGTAAATTAATAATGTATTGTCACAATAATGCAATTATAAGTTAAGTTGGATTCTACAATGAGGCTGAGCTTTTAGTAAAGGAATATATTTAGATGTATATATCCAGACATTGTCTAACTAATATCCTCTGTTTAAAATCTGTTTTTGTGTGCTTCAGTGCTACTTCTTGTTTTATAATCATCATCATCTCAACTGAATGCCATCTACTGCTGGACATAGGCCTGCCCTAATAACCACCACTATGAGCAGTCCTGCTCTGTTAGCATCCAGTGGGTTCCTGCAACCTTTACCAGGTTATTGGTCCACTTTGAGGGGGGTCTGCCAATGCTGTGTCTGCTCGTATTTGGCCTCCACTTTTCACTCTCTTTGGTCAACCATCCTACGTGTAATGGGCCCTGCCCACTACCACATAATTTTAGCAATACTTAGAGTGATATCAGTTTCTTCGGTTCTTATGCAGATCTCCTCATTTCATCAATAATAGTATAGTTATTTGTACTTTTTTGTTGATTAAGTGTTTGTGATCTTTTGCCCTTTCCACTTATTTTTTAATAAGAAGGCGATAGTTATCTGGAATTCAGTGTACTGCCTGTTAAAAGTTACTGCAGTATGTAAGCTATCTATAATGAACCAGAAACGGGATGGAAATTATAACTTTAATTAATCACTAATAGGATGCTATTATTAAAGATGGAGTTAGAATGGTTCATATCAGTACCAGTTGCCATTCATATTGTTTTAACTGGAACACAGTAGCTTGAGCATCGCTGCTTCGTAGCAGAAATAGGTATTGTGGTCAAACCTTGCAAACATTCCATTTATATAAAATTCTTTGTCTGTTTTTTAGAAGGGTTGATCCTCAAAAATATCTCCATCTTAAGATCTTAAATTGAATTCTTAGTTCCCTTGCTTTCACTAACATTTTTATGACTAGTAAACCAATGATGAGTATATATTGATTCAGATGGTGCAAGCACTCACAGCCCAGAATGTAAACAGTATTTGGGAACATTCATTACTGGACACATCTGCACCGAAACATTTACGTAAGAAACCACAACCCAAGGATCCGTTGCAGTAAGAACTCATTTCTAATTATAATTGAAATCAAAGTACAATTATGAATATAGGTACTTAATAATATTTTAACATATGTTTCCTTGTAGTTTACGTTTTACTGCCAATTGTTTACATTTTACTGACCTTGTGTTATTTCCAGTGAATATAATATAATGTTATGAAACATAGATTTCATTTTCAAATGTTGACTTTAAAATTTATTGTTGAGGCTAACTCTAAATAGTCACAGCAATCATTGAATAAGAACAATCATTTAGAGCTGATTATTTTCACTGCAAGAACATTGTATGTTAAATAAATAAAATTCAATTGGCATGCATCAATTTTATTGCTCAATGTTACTGCTCTTTGATGCCAAATCGTTATGTAACAAATATTCTAGCAACCCTAGCTAACTGTCACACTCAAGTTGAAAATCTTTCACTTAGCAACAGTTGCTATAGATAAATCAGCTTGGAGACGTTTTTGCTTTTGTAACTAGCTAACAGCTGCCACATGCCTCACACTCTAATTAAAAACAGACACTGTACACTATTTACACATACATTACTACAAATGCAAAAACTTCTCCAAACTGATCTGGCTCTGCCTTCTGCGAGATAATTTTCAGAGCCGGTCTGCAATCAAGTCAAGTCTCAGTCTCTAGAGAACGAAACAATAAAGAAAAAAAAACATTACTTGGACTAGTTACAGCAGGGCTTCTAGAGGAATTAACAACAGTACCACGAAGGCGGTTCTCTCTTATTTAGATGTAGTTAATATCTGCAGTCCTGTCAAGTCGGAATTCATCTTCGCGAAGCACCTGCGGCTAGCTTACGTACTGAGAGCCCGGCGCGACGAGCCTCCTGGGGAACTAGGCCGGCAGCTACACTCAGCTGTGCGAAGCTCTTCTCTCGATACCGCCATGAGACTGCTTGCGCAGGGTGCTGATCCTAACTACTATAACCAGGTTGGTTATCTTATATGATGGGAGTGTTTGGTTAAATGTGTCTCTGTTCACCAACTTAGTGTTCTTTTGTGAGGTAACATTTTTTTTCGTTTTTTTCCCAAAAATAAAAAGTCGGTAGTCTATTCGAAGTACTGCACTTAAAATATTGCCAAGTTCGTGTTGTGACAAGCTCTGTATATTTTTTTTTTTTTATAAGAAGCCCAGCAAAATGACTTTACAATACATGATGGTAAGTACTTCACTGACATCCGTCGATATCTTGTCGGTCTGGTAAAATGCCTCTTCACATCTCTTTTGAAAGACCCCATATACCAAAGGAATGAAGGAACACGTTAGCTGGGGCCTGGGAAACACTTCCACATTCCACATGGTATGTCAATAGTAAAAAGAGGTAAAACAGTTTTAAGATAATATCTATCTTTATTTCTAAATATTGTCCTCCGAACAATCAGTAATGTCCCTTGGTATGTGACTAATGCTGAGATCCATGAACATCTGGAAATGCTCACAGTGAGAGAAGAAATCACTAACGTCAATGCTAGATACAGGAAACGGCTAGAAGCCCATCCCAATACTCTTGCACGACAGCTCACAGTTCGAAGCTATGTTAAACGTCTTAAAAGAAAAGACATCCTATAGTGTAGTAGAGAAATATGAGTAGATGTTCTCGCTGGAGGACGCACTCTAAATGAGAGAAGCATGCAACACATCTGCTAAAAGTGAATTCACTGATTGCAGATGAAACAAAAAAAAAAAAAAAAAAAAAATTCTAAATATTGTTTTAAGATTATTTTATCAGTAACTAGCGACCCTCCCCAGCTTCCCATGGGTACAATTTACAAAGTGGTGTATTTTATGTTTAAAAAAGCCTGATTTATAGTTTATCGCTTTAATATTGACATCTTATAACTTTATAATTGCCTCATTAGCCTAGTGGTCCTAAATGCGACTGCTATTCTCGAGGTCCTAAGTTCAATTCCCAGATCGAGCAAAGTGTTATTTGGTTTTTCTATTAAATTCTCAGTAGCAGCTTGGAGGTTGGCTCTGTGCCCGATTAATTGAAATAGGCTTACCCCTATTACATGGGACTTAGGACATACTCGGCGAATACCTTTGCCTAACAGTTTGGAAATACAGGTGTGGTGGTATGATATGTAACTTCATAGTTATGAATAGTGCGTTTAGCTCGCGTCGCGCAATTCTTCATTGGTGCGGTGTGCCGGCCAACCGACCGCGACCATTTTGCTGAGAGGGATTTCGTTGGTCGCACGTAATTTTGAAGTCGTGATATCTTCTAAGGTATTTGTTTAAATCGAAAACTGTAAAGGACAATTTTAATCTACATTAAATGCCCAAGTTAAATAACTTTATCTGTATAAAGATTAATACTGAATTGGAGAAAATAGCTTCGTATATAACGTAATATTTTTAATTGTTGAAGATAAAAATGGTTACTGTGAGTCAACCTTAGGAGATAGACATTCCACCGCGGTTTTCACTCTAAGCTTTTTGAAGAACTACAATTATTTAAAACATTATTTTGATGCAGCTCATAAGGGTACGCCTGCTTATGCAATGTAAACGCCCCAAAATCATTTTTAGACGACCCGATTACAAATCATTAAATTTTCTCTACTATACAAAAACTTAATTGGATTGTATTTGTAAACCTTCCGTAAGAAAAGTTTAAAATTATAGTGAAAACCGCATTAAAATCCGTTGCGTAGTTTAAAATATCTAAGCATACAGAGAGACAGACGGCGCGGCGCCGCGGGAAGCCGCTTTATGCTATGTATTGATTGTTTGATAATGTCAGTATAACACGATATCTTGTAAAAAATGGTGTTTACTATTAACGTACCTATTTCGAAAATTCCAGCCGGTGTTTCGCGTCTTTTTGCGAGAAGCACAATTGTGTAAAGGCAGAAACATTCTTTGAACCCGCCACGCCACGTCCTGCCACCAGACGCGATGTGACGTGTGTCGAGTGAAATTAAATCGTACTAAACATCCGACGCGACGCTTCTGTCCTTTCGTATCTGCCACACGTGTTAGAAGTATGTTTCCGCCTTTATGCTCATACAGGAGAAGGGTTCTTCGTGCCTTCACGTCGCGTGTCGAGCGGGGCAGAGTGCACAGGCCGAGCTGCTCGGTGCATGGGGCGCAGATCCTACTGCCAGGGATCATGCAGGAAATACACCCGCGGAATGCGCCAGGTTAGGGGTACATTACAGTTTCAACATTTTGAAGTCCACTATACTTTTGTATATTTTCTCCATTTAGAAATTTACAAGCGAATACTTAGTTTTTCTGCTGGTAACACTGTGCACTGTTAAAAATAATATGACGTCCTTTTAAGATTAGAAGTTGATAAAAAAAACAATCTTTAACACAATTTCGTCTTCCTACGCAATATGAGTAGACTATATGGTATAACAAGGTCTAAGTTTTTACTTTCAACGCCTACTGAACTCAATTTTAATCTTTATTAATTGTGTAAATAAATAATTATACGTAAAATATAGTATAGTAATTTACACTATAAAAAAATAAAAATAAGGTTAGTTTTCATATTAAGGAACGTACACGTAATTTTAATCTTGTTTTTCCTGTCGTCACTCAGTCTGCTGGAAATAACATTAAGTATCTACTAACAAACAATCAATAGTTTTCATAAAACATTTGATACTATCGGATTCGCAAAAACTCGATGTGTTATCGACACTCTTAATAGTTATATTGTTATCGTGTTAAAACAATGGATTAATAGAGCCTTAATAGTAGTTAATCCTCCTTCAGTGAACCTGAACTTTTGCTGAAGAAGCCCTCGTGATGAAATATCTGTGGTGGGGATTGTCTATTGCTCGCCTATCTAGCAGCCTACTTCAGGTTGAAAATTTGTCTACGTCTATCAATATGCATCTGCGTATGTAGGTGGGACAATCCGGAGCATCAGCCCCACGCGGGACCTTAAACAGACGCCAAAGTCATACATATGTAAAGAACATACTAGTGTCATAAAAGCGTCGAACCTCTATTGATTTTAGAACACATACTAAGTTGATTTTCGAACGCATCCGTAGTATATGTGATTTCTCCGCCGGAGAATCCCCGTCGCTTTAACAAATCTCAAATGCTCGAGAGAAGGGGGCCAATGTCAAAAGTTAACCCCGTTTTGGAAAAATCTGGGGCTGTCAGGTGTGTACCGGCACTTGAGACCGGCGGAACTTGAGAATCAATCACTTTTGACAACTTCAACGTTAATTTATAAAATAAATATTAAAAAGGAAACAAAATACCCGAGTGCACTTGACAAACATTTTTTTTTCTATATTTTTTTTTAATTTAATTCCTAGTCATAGCGCGCCAAAGAAATAGATATACATACATGCATACGCTCGAAAAACATAACCATCCTTTTTCGTAGTCCGGTAATTAAGTAGTTAGATAAGTTTGTGGTACTGTACAGACAAGGCGGGCATGTCGAGTTAGCGGAACGCATCACGGAGCTCGTTTACGAAGCGACCGACCGCATGATCTACTTCCTGACTGGTGAGAAACCGGATCATGCGGCCGGCAGGCACTACCTCGTGCCTCGGGCGCACGACACACACGAGATGACAGACGTCGCGAAAGCTGCCAGAGGGAAGCTTCAACTGGTATGTTACATTTACTATATGCGAGTTGATAATATGTTGAAAAAAAAAAAAAAATCAATTTTAATGATTTTGAGGAGTTGAAGGTCCCGTGCAAATATCATTAAACATGGGACCACCCTTGAGGTATTCTCTTTCCAATATAAAAATAATCGTCTAAATCGGTTCATAAACAGAGAAGTACATTCGAATTGAGAACCACCTCCTTTTTTTGAAGACGAACCCACCGAACTGTGGGTGTACACTTCTGCTTAACCCTTTTGGGATATAGGCGTGAACCAAGCAAAATACCAATGTTATGTTATATTTCAAATATTGTCCTGATCCTGCGAGCACGTGTAAGGCGGGTTCAATGTTCGCTATTGACGTATTAATGAACTGGTATAGCGTGTGGCGAAAAAGGCAAAAACAAGTTCTAACTTGCTACTGCCGTTACAGAGCATCAGATACTAGAAGTGATATCACATATTTGTTGTTAGTAACATGATTTCTAGTTCGTGTAGCACAACTATAATAATACAAGACCAATTTTTAACAAAAAAAGATAACCACCTTCAATTATTTTGAAGAGCTCTCTGGGGTATCTTCGAAGTTGAAGGTCCAATGAGAATGAAATTAAAATGAGACCACCCTTGAGGTATCCCCTACCAAAGAAAAAAGATTCATGCAAATCGGTTTATATACAAAGAAGTTATAGCTGAACTAACAGATAAATAAAGATGTTTTTGATGCATCAATGTACATCGGGGAATCAATTCAATTCGCTTTTTTTCAGCTACCAAATCACCTCTTCGAAGAATTAGTAATGGACATATACGACGAAATAGATAGACGGGAAACGGAAGCTAGTAAGTTACAATTGCATTTTATATTGTTTACATATAAATTAAATGCATAATTACGATACGGCAGGACAATCGTAATCTAGGTTCGTGGCCACCATATACGTCGTGGTAAACTCGTAATTAAAATTTGCTTCAGTGAATATTTAGGTGCCACTTCTACGAGTGAGATTATCGCGACGATATTATCGTCCTGCCACTTCATTCTATAACAACTATAGGGTAGCTTCACACGGCGATGCGACGAGTGACATCGACGAGGAAAACGATTGGCACGCTAAACGCGACAATTCATCGCGAGTCGCGACGATACGCAGGCGGAAAAATTATAATCGACTCATGGAGATGACCCGACGATAGCAAGGCGGACTCGTAACGATATACTCGCTCGTGGAGATGCCGCCTTGGAGGATTTTGCTATTGCATACCACGGCCATGGATAGAATTGTGTAGGCTGTATAAAAAGCGAGGAATGGTTAAAGAATGTTTTCCTTGTTTGGAGGCTTCGAATCTATGTCTTTTGCATAACTGTGCAGTATGGCAGACGAGCGCGACGGGATTGGAACGTAGCGGGGTCGCGTTCCTGCCGGTGAACCCTGCGCTGTCGGCTCCGAGGAACCAGGGCCGGCAGAAGCTGGCAAGGTTGTCTCGCGCTGAGTTGGCGGCGCTTCTTCGCGACGTGCTGCTTGACGCGACCCGCCGGCAGCACATAGCCACGCTTCAACCTAGAGGTTAGTGTTAAAATGTGTAAGTTTTTCAGGGACCAGGCTCGGAGGCGAATTAACTTGGGCTGCAACAACGTAAGCAAATATAGATGTAAAGGAAAAAAAGTTCGTCCACCTGAGTGTTTCATACATAATTAACTTTTTACGGGGCATTTGCTACTTCTGCGCAACACAGAAAGAGATGAGTAGTTGAAATCAGTTTAAAGTTATTTATTTTTAATCAATTAATGCACGGGAAAAAGCGACGCTCCTTTGGCGCTGTCATCCTGGCGTCGCGTCCGGGTAACACTCGAGGTTTACAACTTAAAGCACGGCAGCTATAATTACCAGCAATGTAGAATTTCTCTTATTTGGATCAGAGCTATCGTTCTTACCGATTTACACTTCGGAATAACTTAGCTCCCTTTTGCCGCTTTCCACCAAGTGAACGACCTTTTTTTAGGAATTCCTAGAATTTTCAAATTATCGCAACAATAATCATGTGCTCTCTAGTGATGCTACTCGATTAGACTTTTGTCACTCGAGTAAACTACTTGCACTCTTTACAATGCGAGTAAGAATCTATCACTCGAACTGAGTTACGATTAAGAATTTTGAAAGACCTTTATTAAATTAGAGTAACGTTTGATAATATGAAATAAAATACAAATTATTATTTACCTTATTTGTCTCATTAATGAACAAAGAAAAATAAAATGACTTGTTACGACTAATTAAGTTGCCATGTAATAATGATTTGAAATTGCAAATAAGAAGTTTTCAGTTTTATCACTTTTGATGCTTTAAAGTGGGTACTATAATAACAAGACTTAAACTTTTAATAACACTTTCATATAACAATATTATAAAACGACGCACGTGAATTCAACTAATGTTTGTTTACATTCAAGATGCAAGTTTGATCTTGTAAAGCTCGACGTAAATTAGGGATGTAGTGACATCTAGCGTAGCGCTTACCGAATCTACTCGGCGTACCGAGTTGACTCGCTAACTCGTGTGCAAACGAACTCGAATCAAATTTATTTTCACTCGAATACGAGTTTAACAAATTCACTGGAGTCACTCGAGTAAAAAACAGCTCGAGTCGCATTACTAGTGCTATCGTACATAGTAGGATTAAATTATCATACGGTTGTGATCTTGGTTGCACTCATCTAAACTTGGATCTGAAACGACGTTGCAAAAATCGCATATTAGTGTAGAATGCGGATATTTTTAATATCGTATTACAATTTTCTGGTGTAGCTCTGACTGGACTCCAGAATCCTCTGTTGTCGGCGAGTCACCTGAAGCACATATCCCAGATGTCCGACGACGAGCCGCTCTACGACTCCGTAGCCTCCGACGAGGACTACGCCGCTTTGGCACCAATCGACTTAGATGTGAGTTTTGTTTTATTGTAATAACTCGGCCTGCTCCCGTAGATGACATTTATGCCAATTGTTACGTATATTTGTGTGACGACGGCTTAATTGTTAATCGAGTGGGTTATCACTCACAATAAAAACGGCTAAAAGGATTTGGATGGCGTACACAGAAATGGCAGATCGTTTACAACCTATGTTACCTAGCACAGGATACTTTTTATCCCAATAAAGACCCAATTCGAAGTCACGGGCAGAAACTAAAGTTATTTTAAACTGGGTATTTGCCACATTTATTATCAATTTATTGTGTTAATTTTCTGTTAACTTTTCACTATAGTCGCTGACAGTGCTGCTTTTTTTATCTATTCTTTGGCGGGACATAAATTGTGCATCTGTCAATATCAGTATTTTATTTACATGGTCAATGTAGTTTATTTTGGAAACGTTAATAAATTCGTCAGTGTTAGGTCGTTATCGTTTCTATTAAGCCATTTTGTAAAATACGCTTTGTATTCAACATGTTACCTTCCTAAATGCTTAGAGGAAGATGTTTTAACTCTACTACACTTGTACACATTATCTAAACTATATCACTTAATATGTCATCAAAATTCCTATATACCGGGTTAAAGAATTAAAAAATGAATGCAATACTGATCAGTGAAGTTCTCGACGAGGGCGTTTTTCGATTGCTATTTTACGCTGTGCGCTGTTTTTCTATTGTACTCCCTAATTCCTTATCATTAAACTTCCAGAAAAGTTTAAGTAATGTGGCAGAACATTTTTTTATCTCTACACAGCTTTCGAATCTTGTACCACGCACGGGCGAAACTGTATCGTCAACATACAACCCCTCGCTTCCAATGGAATACACGTTGAGCGTAGATCTACGACGGACACAGTCCCCTAGCGCGCTGGCTCTCTTCGCTCCCGAGAGGACAGAACAAATCGAAACGCTAAAGAAGGAACTCCACGACAAAGACTCGACGATAACCGATTTAAAGAATCAGTTGAGAAGCCTACAGACAATCGTCGAACAGCTAACGAAGGAGAACAGCGTGCTGAAGACGAACAGCGTGGACGACGACCAGAGTATGACGTCACAGTTATCGACAAACGAAAGTAGCACGTTTGACGGCCCCTCGAAACTGCAGGAGAGGGGCAGGAGCCTGGAGACCGAGCAGATGACGCGCGACGATGAAACTGAGATGAAATTGCCGAAGGGTGCGCAGCGACCGGTCAGTATGTTTGAGACTAGAGAGGGACCAAAGAATAATTGGCAGGTTACTAAACATCAGGTACTAATCTCTTATTAATTAAAACTAATATGTCGTTGATGCATTGCCTTGTCCGTTATATTCTTTCCTTGGGATGATGTCAATCCCAGATGACATGTAGCACATTTTTTTTTTAATTCCTTACTTTTTCATTACACAATGTTCGATAATGCAATGCAACCATGACATCATATTTATCTAAAGCTGTACTAGTATTGACCTAAGTATGAACAGATAATTAGTTCCCTAATTTAGAATTAATAGGGACTTTTGGTTACTTAAAACTAACATTTCGGCAAACTCTCCCGTGTTGCCAGTTCAAGACAAAAATAACTAACATTATTTAGAATAAAATGGTTATATTTGGTGTAGTTGACTAAATTATAAATTCTAACATTATCTATTTGGATTATAGGGGTTAATACCATAGACTTGGGATTACGTGTAAGACGGTTTTTGGTTAAAAAGAAGTAATTACAAATTTATCTGCTGTTGTGTATTCACTTAGTTTTTTTTATCAAAGATTTATTTTTGATCATCTTGCTTTATAATTTCTCTACCTGCTATTTTCAAATGATTATTTTCCATCATTTCCTGAAATAAATAAATAAATGTAATCTCACCTTCCCTCACTGTAATTCTGGCATGGCGAAGTTCTATGGCTATAATTTAAAAAATGAGCTATGTGGACCCTCTGAGGCATCATTTTTTTGCGCGGGTTTTTTAATACATTGATCAAGTAAGTAAGGCTACAAAGTTATTTGTTACTAGCCATGTGCCTGACGTAAACGGGATATCCATCAGCTACATGCTACATTCCAGGAGTCAAGCTATTTTGAACCCGATGAATCGGATATATATTAGTGCATACTTTATTTTATTTGTAATGTCTAGTTTATATAATGAAGTCCGGAGCGAAATTACATTGTTCTAGATCTAACGGTTTCAGCTATACATTGTCTGTAAGTCAATCCTAAGAATTTTAAATGTAGATATTTGATTTTGAGATGTTGTAGGCCTTAGATCCCGTTAATCCTTAACTGGTTTTAAACATTTGTGTACACTTCTACCACATTAACTGTGAACTGAAGAGCGTCACTGTAATCGCTGAGGTTTTGTTATTTTTTGCATATATTTATCCATTGTATCCTTTCTTTAATTATTTTCGAAATTAAACCTTCACTTACACGTGAAAAAATAAACGTGTTTATGTACTTAAATGAGTTTAAGATAAAAACTTTTTCCAGGTATTTAATCCATATACATACATACAGATATTAAGTACAATTCTACTTGAAAATATTAATTAATTAACCGGATTAGCCGGATGGCGGCTGTAGTTCCATGTTCTGCCATTTCACAGGTAAGATGGTTCTACCACACCACGATTTTCGTAAAATAATTTTCAGCTGACAACGCTGTCAAGTCTCGATCGTTCGCTCACGCAGAGTGTATTGGAAGGCGGTAGTGGGTTGGAGACGTTACCGAGCGCGGATATGGTGCATCGTCGCGCGGAGATAGTCACTCGCGCGATACAGGACCTGTGGGCCGCAGCGCGGGATCACCACCCGAGGCTGGTAGACCGGGGGGACTCCATCCGTCAGGCCGTGCGGTCTCTACTGGCGCTCTTCCCACAGGTACTTCACTTGTGTCAATTTAATCAATTAAAGTGTATCATTATCTCAGGCGAAAGACGTCCAATCCTGGGCTTAGGCCTCCCCTAATAATCGCCACAATGAGCGTTCTTGCGCTGTATGCATTCACCGGTTTCCCGCAATTTTTACCAGGTTGTCGATTCACCTTGTGGTTGGTCAGCCGACGCTGCGTTTTACGGTTCGTGTCGTGTGAGTGTCGGCTTAGAATAGCACCACCAAATTTCATCCCTTGGGTGTCGTAAAAAGGGACTAAAGGATTAGCCGAAGGAGGGGTAGCAGCGTCTTTTGAGTATTATTTTAGCCAAACTGCGATCGACAATGCGCCTGCCAAGCATGGCGATTACGGCAAATCCCCCCCTTTAATAACATGCAAGTTAAAGTGTATATTCTGTAGGATTACATTTGTGCCTGTTGTGAAAATGTTGAAATGTCTATTTATTTTATAACGATACTACATACATCCATACGGACAAGTAGTTCAAGTTTAAGCAAATTTTATTGTCGAAAGGGTATTATAGGGTGGAACAATGACGTAATTACAAAAAAAGTCGAAATTGACATTTTGGTGTGAAATAAGTTCCTGTTGCAAAAGTTATATCTATAGAAAAAATATGACAGAATTGTTTTTACTATAGTTTATGATAGAGGGAGTGAATGTCGTTCGGCTTCATTTCCCAAAAAATTATACAATTCCAAACTTTTAAATTCTTCCACTGAATAATTACTAGAAGGTAATTAATTACGTCGTTGTTCTATTGGATGAGCGAAGTGCTTAGTGACAACTTGATGGTTATGGTCCAGCAAGTGAATATTAAAACTACATTATCACCTTGCTCTATGCATAAAGGCGCTTGAAAGGCTCACTCGAGCATTCGAAGTAACCTCGACCGCTCCTCAATTAAACAGTGATCTCTTGATTTTCAATTGTACATTAATAATTGACAGACGTGTTCCGATCGAGATCTGAACATCGTGCTGAGCGAGTTGCGTGGTGCATGCGAGGAGGTGTGCGCCGCGTGCTCCGCCCCGCACCCTCCTCGCCCTCCGCCCCCGCGCCCTGTGGACTGAACGAGGTGCGCGCGGCCGCCTACGAGCTGGCCAAGGCGACGAAACTCCTCGTGACGCACTTCCACGCGCCTTCATAGCGATCGACACTGGACTACTACACCACTGTGTAGAGAGAACATCGGAGATAATTGCCAGGTGACTTCACTACTGTCTCATCGCATATCTTTTTCCTCAGCGATGCTGGAATACCTGCTCATGTGGTAGAAAGAGGTCACTTTCCAGAACATTCTATAGTGCAATCTTCCAGAAATTTGTATAGTGTTGCCACTATCTAGGATCTTTTAGTTTTAAATATGGGATTCCTTGCGGCTGCTCAGGGAGTTCTAATAGTCGGAGATACCTTCTAGAATATTCTATAGTGCAGTCTTCCAGAATTTTCCATAGTGTTGCCACTATCTAAGATCTTTGAGTTTTAAATATGGGATTCCTTGCGGCTGCTCAGAGAGTTCTAATAGTCGAAGACACCTTCCAGAATATTCTATGGTGCAATCTTCCAGAATTTTCCATAGTGTTGCCAATATCTAGGATCTTTTAGTTTCAAATATGGAATTCTCTGCGGCTGGTCAGAGAATTTTAAAAATTAGTGCCTATGACGCAAAAGTTCCTCGGATGTCGAGGACTGAATTTGTTATCCACCAGACAGTGGAGTGCTTGTTATTGTGTAAAGAAATGCTGTGTTCGTGAGAGTGGTTCTTTAATTGTGATCTGTGGTTAGTTTAAGGTAATTTTATATTGACAGACGAATAAAGGCGAATTTCTGATGTATTAAAAATGTATATGTTTCATATACTGTTATAAATATGAAACCAATATTTAATGAACCGCTTTCAAATATAATACCAGGTTGTATTACTATGCGTTTCAAATGAGAAGATAATCGCGTCCGCGTAAACTTCACTCACGTGGAGCCACAGCTACATCATGTTACGAACAAAGAAATTCTCGAAATATTATCGAATATTACCTTTGCTGTAGTGTCTAGATGTGGAATAGTGTCCCAACCAACGTCTGCTCTCTTTCGCTAGAAATATATATTTATATATATTATACATATATAATTATAAATAATAAGGATCTAATGGTCCTTCAAACGAGGCAGGAAGAGGCGTTATTGTCACCGGCAGTCGCCGTTGTTTGTGGACCGTACTGTATTTACCATAAGGTGCTGTACAGCCATTTCGCTGAGTTAAAATAACAATAAAAAAACTTGTCAAAAATTTACTATCAGCAACGAAAATATAAAAAATATCTATTTTTAACAACTGCAAAAAAGGAGAATTATATATTTCGAGCATATGTATGTATGTATGTATATTTCTTTGGCACGCTCTGTAGCCTAAACGGCTTGATGTATTTTATCATCAAACGAGGTTTCGCTAGATTCGTCTTAATTACGGGAGTGACATAGGCTATATAATATTTAAATACGACGTCTCTGAGTCGGGTTTTTTGCTTCCTTTTTAATAATTTAGCTTGTTATCTGAAATAATTTACTTTATAATCTTTTGATGACAAAATAGAAGTACATTTTCAATAAAAATATACATAGGCCTCTTTAAATTTTATCAAATTTCTGGTCACGTAACGTACAAAATTATTAGAATGTACATTGTTATTGTTTTTCTGATCGTACATTTATACTGAAGGTTGCATTCAAATTTCAAAGCAAGATGGCGGTCTGACAGCAATTTTCTTATTCGAAACGCGTAGTAAGTAGGTATTTGTTTTTATTTGATAACAATTTAGATTAAACTATTATGACAGTATTTTTCTTATGCAGTTTTGAAATCTCATGAGAGTATGTCCCTAGCGACCCGAGCAGGTTTAAACAACTTCAGTTTCTGATTTAGAGTGAGAATTTTAGACTATTATAAAGTATTTAATATCTTGTTAGTCTGTTTACATTATAATATAAATGTCGTCCACGCTTTTATACCACGATTAAAATATTTAATCTCGAGGCTGAGTTTTACAGTGTTGGTTTTTTTTTTCAACACTTGTCTTCCTTATTTCGGTTGTATACTTCATATAATTTTAAATACAAAACCATGTATGTATTCATTTGTATTATACAATAATCTAATATAAGCTCATTTCATAAAATAGCACCGTGGTAGTGTCGGTAAATTGCGGTATTATATGGTTAAAAATATTAATAAACATAGATTTGTCTATTAATAATTGTCGTATCTAAAGTATAAAAATGTTCTTATAAAAAAATAATAGGATATTTATCTATAAATGATATTTATACTTAAATAAATACTTGTCGATACCAAAATATATTAAATAAATATTTATTATATTTGTGTTCCGTGAAGAATTTGTACAAATGTCTGATCTCGATGATTTTATTGAAAATATAAATAATTTATAGACACGGGTGAGCTCGTAGAACTAACTCGTAGAACTTCCTCCGAAATACAACCAATTACAAGTTAAACAAATTATATTAGAATCAAAAGTTTCAACTATAGAGAATCATGTAAAGATATACATAATTTGCATTGATTATAAAATATTAAACGCTAGCTTTTGCCCGAGAATTCGTTCCCGTTGTCTTTGAAATGAAGTGACAAGCGCGCCACCTATTAGAACTCGTGATACTAAAACAAAGCCATCACGAGCTTACGCCCAACAACCTAAGGAAGTTTCATCGTACTCGTATGAATAACAATAGTATTTTGCAAACAATTTAAATCAAAATTCAGTTTAATATGGGTTGTAGTAGACAATACTTAAGCATTTATACTGGCATGCAATATTATAATGGTTTTGTAACACATAAAGGGACAATTTTAATGTTAAACAATTAATATTGTATGATATTTGCACTTTGTTTATCGATTATTTAAATCAAGACGTACAATCTCAGAAGGCATGATTAATTATTACTCGTGTCATTCCATTAAATGTGTTCTTTCCTTATTAAATTCTTATATTATGTAATGTTAAGAGTTTTTAATATAACATGTATTTTTATATTTTTAATGATTGTATGAGAAAATGTCGTTTACGATGTCTCGGGTTACTAATTTGAGAAAATGTCATTATCGAACGCGTTTTCTTTTCACAAACAGTCGATGTGCTTTAATAAGTTTATACGTAAAGAAATGAGTATTATTATCGAAGAGTATAATAATTGTTATTAACTTAATTATAATAATGAGTTATTCTTATAAAATGTTAACAGCAATGGCACAGATTTGAAACAAAAGGCAGATGTAGAACATAGAACACGAAAAAGTCGCAAACAATAAAAAAGTAATGCAATGTTCTTTTTTCCAAAAACAAAAAAATAGGAAATCTGTGTACCGTTTCGTAGGTAACAAAGCATATTTTGATATTACATATTTGTTATTGTTACTGATCACAAAACTGCAACTATGTTGCTTTTGTTGTTCTGAAGTCTCCGTCTGCCGTTCTGAAATTTGTGATCATTGGGTAAAATACTTTTCTCTTAATATAGCTTCAAGATAAAAAATGTTTCAGTTGTGTCTGATATCGATTTTAATTTTGATTAATATGGTAGTAGTTCTTGTTTAGTGTAGGGAATATAATTTAATTATTTTTAAATCTATATTAATGTTAAAATGGTATTAAAATTTAAAATAACTTTCCTGTTTCAATGAGAATAAAAAATACATGTTAATATATAAATAATGGTTTTAATAAAAATGTTCATAATTTCACGTAGATAGATATAAATCCACAAAGCAGAGGTGCTTATTAGGGTTCCGTATGTCCCAGTGCAGTGCTCGTAGTGCCCAGTACATAGATTATTATATAAAAAAGAAACTGTGCCTAAATTTGTACATTTGTTAGACGAATCCTAGATAAGTTTTATATTATAATATCAGTTGTGTAGTTTTTATATGAGCGTTTCATAATATACTTATATTGTGTTGTTGGCTGCGGATGATTTATATGAAATTATTCATTAAAATCGACGTTATTGTAAGTGATGTATTAGCTTCGGTACGAGATGTCTTATAGTCTGACCGCCGTAAGCGCGGCCCTCCTAATGATCTGCGGGACGCGGGAGCGGAACACAACCGACCAATAAGCTAGTCTATTGCTTGCCGTCAGGAGCAATTGAAGTTTAACGTAAGGGCTTTCGTGGTTTACGTTTTTTGACTGCTACACATGACATTACTTTACGAAGATAGAAATTATGATCCTGGTATTTTAAAAAAACTTTGCAGTCAATGGAAAGTAATGAATCATCGCGTTATGAGTAATTTACATTATTAAATAGTATTAAATTCAAAGACGTTTCACTTTAACTGCTTGTAATAATAACACGCACTTTTTTTTATATGATAGTTATTTGATTAGCATAATAATAAAGACAACAATGTTATAAAATATTAAATATTTTAGCAATTAATATTTGTCACAGTTGCAATAACATGCATAAAATATTGATTGTAAGATATAGGGTATTAACTCAATACCGTGTATATTCGTGTACACCCACCGTCCTGCGTCCCGCAAACCATCAGGAGGGTTGCGCTTTCTGCGATCGGCCTATAATATACATACGTATGTGTATAATGTGATCCACTATATGTGCCAATATATATTGTAAAAGACGTAGATTAATTAATCGTGATGCATTTCTGTGAAGAAGTCCTGTTTCGATGATAATTTAGGTATATATGGGTCAATCAACTATTTTACCCACACGTTTCTGTCACTGAAATGTTATTAAAAATATGTACTAATTGATAACAGTCATAAACAAAAGTAATATCACAATGAAATTGTACCTAAGATTCACAACGGCGATAATTTTCTCAGAAATCTTTTGATTCTATGAAGTTTCATGGTAACTCGGAATACGAAATATACGTTCCATACAAAATATTCCTGCCTGAAGTACACATGAATTAGTCAACTTTCATTATAAATGAACTTTTATTTGTCACTTGCGGTTAATCCATACTAATATTATAAATGCGAAAGTAACTCGCGCCTAAATCGCTGTACCAATTTTGATAAATTTTGGTATAAATGTAGATTGGACTTTGGGAAAGGACATAGGGTACTTTTTGTAGCGAAAATAAAATTTTAAGGGTAAAAAATAGGAGATGAAAGTATGTAAGAGGAAAATATCAGTTTCCATGACAACCAGTTTGTTGATTTGAAATGACAGCGTTGTCAATGTTGATTTATTGACAGTATTATACTTAATTAGAAATGTATTATATTTCTAATAATTACCTATTGAATGATAGTCCAGTTTTCTTTTTAAGATTGGCTGAAGTTTATATAAACTGTTTAACTACATAGTACGGGATAATGACTGTTTTATTTTATGACGCTGTCAAACCGCGGCTCGCGGGAGTTTATATATTCTAAGCGATATACCTATTGTAAATTATCTGGTTTATACAGTTTTGCTACAAGTGAATTATTTTCATTGTGTTATTCCACATGTGGTGAAAATAAAATTTGGGTGAAAGTTTGTATGAAGAACTCATTCATATTTATTCTTTTAGTAAGAAAGGAATAAAAGGGGTTTCACGTTTTTCAAAAAACCTTCCCGTAGGCCGGTACAATAAGGTATGATTTTAATTATTTTTGAAGTTTTATTTGGACGGTTAATGTGTTGGATTCATATTGGCATATAATGTCAATACCATATAAACAGTAATAACCCCATCTATGATTTTCTTTTGGTTTGTCGTGTTTCGAAATCAGCCGGTGCATATGTAGTAATATAGCGGGGTGGTAGGGATTACGACCACAATACACATAGTGATAAACCCATGTACGATTTTCTTTTGCTTTTTTTGGTATTATATAAATATAGCTATCTGTATTAATAAATCTGTAGTCCTGTCTGTACATTTAACATTTTTCCAAAATTTCCCGATACGCGTATTATATAAACGATACTGATGACGAATGATATGAAAAATGACTGCATGATATAGTTTATCGTGTATAATACATAATAACAATAAGGCAAAACAGAAAATTCTCTAATTTTAGTTCCTAACAAAATGCGTATACCGAGTTACCTTCACGAATTATGTCAGGAAAGAAAACATAATATATACGGGTTTTATCTGAAGTAGCTTTCATACTATTTGCCTTCACTAGCATGGAGGCGACGTTGCCCTTTGATATGGCATTTGACCATAATAAAAGAAAAGTAAAATTAATCTTTTCGAAAAACAAAAAAAAAATATCGTCTCGTAAGTGTGGGTATATTAGTTGTTGATCCAAAATTTTATGCTTTACAGTTTTTTAATATACGGGTAAGTATAATATTTGACACTTAATTTCTATCTATTTTAAGTGATTTATATTATATCTACTGTAAATATAAGTTTGTTGCTTATATAATATAATTTATTTGATTAAAGATGTGTTTTTTTGCTACATTTTTCAATAATGATTATAATCCTGTATCAGCTGTTAGAATATAAATTTTGTTAGTGATATCTTTATATCGATAGTAGTAAATTCTGTTTCATGAAATCAGTATTGTTATGGTTGATATTTTAGATATAAAATGGACGTTATACTTTTTTAAGGAAATAAATTATTTACATATTATATATTGCTGAATAAAGAAATTCTAATTAACATAGAAACAGGATTTTGAATGAATCCGTTTTGATTAAGTATAATATAACGAAATTTTTAACTTTTAACATATTATTAATAAATTTTATTAATTTACAAATTATAATATTGTTTAATTTCGAACATTTCTATTATTAGTCTTAATGCTCCTCTATTGGTGAAATGCTGTTCTTTCAGTTGACCTTCCCGAGTCAGTGGTAGATTAAGCCCTTCGGAGATCTAGGTCTGCGCAATCAAATGGTATCCCCCGGCCTCTGGCACTGTTGTCGGATTACTGCCTCGCTTTTCTTCCTAACCTATGCTGTATTTTCATTCCCACGGAGTGAAATGACACGTCATGTGTTGTAGGTTTATTGTGTTTTTAAAATAGTGATGTCACCAATCGGTACTAATTGTATTTACACCCGTATGAAATATTATAGTAAGTAGTAGTATTGTAGTAGTAATATCTTAGCGACCGCGCTGTGCTCGATTTCTTAAAAGCAAAAAAGAAAAACACCTATCTAGGTAAACTTGGAATATTAAACATTATCTAAGTGCAAAGTTTCATCGAAAACGTTAGAGCCGTTCACAAGAAACCAATTACATATATAAACAAGAATTGTTCATATAATATAATAACATTTTTTCCAAAAACATTGAGTCCCTTATATGTGAAGCCCGAAAAAGGAAGACAAATTCCCATCTCTTGTTGGTCAACCAAAGTTTTTTTTTTCAGTTGTTTGTTATAGTTTCTTAAATTATGTAATGATAATAGTAAATGATCGGGTATGTTGAATATCACATAATATTTAGATTAATAAAGAAAAACCCACAATTCAGTATTTAAAATCTTACGATTCAAATAATTGTAACGTAAAATGTACGGTAGCACAACACTACAAAAATTAATGTGATAACATTATTTTCCAAGTTTGACGTTAGTGATTGTCAATTCACTCGGTGGGAATAAAAACACAGTGTATCAATGTAAAACTTCAAATAATTAAAAAAATATACTGTTTATAGGTAGGTACCTACTCATATTCTGTATTAAAGCAAAGATAATTTACTATAGTCGTACAGGTTTTTACTAGAGTGGTTGAGCGCGAACCTTTTTGGTAAAGGTAACTACAAGACAATTTTTAACAAAAAACAAAACCTACTTCAATTATTTTGCAGAGTTCTCTGGTGTATCTTCGAAGGTGAAGGTCCAGTGCCAATGAATTAAAATGTGACCACCATTAAGGTATCTTCTTTCCAACATAAAAGGATAATCTAAATCGGTTCATAAACAAAGAAGTTATGGTTGAACATTCATAAAAAAATAAAAGTACATTCGAATTTAACCTCTTTTGTTGAATTCGGTTAAAAACAAAACCTTCGGGTGTTTTTGTAAACTTCTCGATCACTTTATTATAGAAATCCTGATATTTTCATGTATAAATTTTCAATACACACTCGTCATGGCCAGAGCATTGAGGCGATTTTCCCCCATAGCGCATCTTAATCTGGTTTTTTAGTTTTTTTGAAATATATAACAAAAGTTGCGTATGGCCAAAACTCTGCTTTAATAATGAACACTATACAGATTATTGAAGAGACAAACAATTCACTACGTACGGCGTCCATAGGAAACGGAAAAAGTTCTTAGTGTTGGGGTTGCTAAATAAAATCTTATACGGGCCACCTGATGGTAAGCGGCTATCATAGCTTATGGACGTTTTTAATCCCATAGGTGTCCCTAGCTTCTTGCCAACCTTGAACCCCCTACCAGATGGAGGTTCACACTCTTTGAACTCCCTCTTCCCCAAGGACCTTTAGAAACCTCAATAACTAACCCCAGGAACAACACGCAATGTTATATAGCTGCGACCTTTTGTAGAGTGAAACTCCACCGGACGGACTGCTGTCCATATTTTCTCTATGCCCTACCTCTCTTATCATATATTTAGTCTCCTGAGCCGCTTTAACAATAGACTATAGCAACGCGAACGGAATACTTCGAATGGAATAAATTTATTGAGGTTTCGATGTTCAGGATTTGCTTGATCAATCAAGTGAGTGGACTTAGGACTTTTGTTTAATCTCTAGGAGGAGGGTATCTACCTCTCCCTGCCCCCCACCCCCTTGGACCTTAAACATTACCATGTAGGTATTTTAAGCTTTTCAAACTTTAACCTCGATTTTCTTTTAACTATACTTCACAAATTTATTGTAGATTTCCTTACGATAGAATAATTTAGCAAAAAATTAGTCCACATATTGTAGTTTAGTCATATGATGTCCTCTATTTAAATTCACGAAGAACTCTAAACGTGCAATAATTTCGTGTAATTCTGTATAACATACAAAAGTATAATTATGAAAAGAATTACAAATAATAAGTCCATTTACCCGTTCGTCCTTGGCCACTGGCCAGAGCATTACAAACTGTACACACGGCACGACTGCGGCCCGTCATTAACGTAAGTACTTACCTATTGTGTGACTTGTCTTGTGAAATCAACTGAATAAGTATCCATTAAATTATTACGTCACCTAAATGTTTAACAAGTCGAGACGGTCGAATAGTTTTCACTGCGAAATATACAATATATATTAAAAACCCCGTCGAATCCGTGAAGGTTATTAGGTATCGAGATTATATTCTGTTTATGTTGTCTATCTCAGATTATAAGTAAAAAAATTACCCTTAATAAAATGACAATAAAATTAGTTATGTGAGGAAATTTACATGGTAACACAGGCGGCGCGGCGCAGGGTACCGCCGTACGTTCAAACTTACCGCTGTGCCGTGCCGCGACGGAGCCAACGACGGTGTTATCACTTATCACGTTTTAAAAATTTGCTAAATTTTAGGGAAACTAAAACTAAATATGTTAATTTTAAATCGCAATTTTTTGGTAATGTCATTGGGGTTCCCGTGTACCCTTATCGGATTCGACGGGGGTTTTTTATACATAATGTATAATCGATGTTCGCAGGTTTGATTCCCACCGACCAACGAATTTTTCAGAATTTGCTTACTTATTTTTATAAATTCAAATTCGTAACGCCATCGGTTGACGGTGAAAGAAAACATCGAGAGGGGACCTGAACGCTTTAAAAATGTTCTTCTAGTTGGTACCACTGTACCAATTAACTATAGATATATCTACGTTTGAAATCACAAATACGTCGTGGGGTCACACAAAGGCAAGCGGTAGGAAACTGATTTATATTAGTCACTGCTAAAATGAAATTACTTACACATAGGTAGGTGTAATAAAAATCATATGGATTATAAATTATAGGACAACTATTAACAAGATTTAATACAAAAATATTCATGTCGCTATATGAGCTAAATCCACTTATCGTTTTTATTAGTTGACCTAGATTTTATTATACCTATCATAAACACAAGGCAATTAAAATATTTTCTCAATTTAATACCTAATAATAAAAACAAAATCATTCACTTCAACATAATCTGTCATTTATGAGAATTTGGATACCTCGGAAATAACGGTTTAATATATTGATATCCCCCAAAAAGGGGTTACAAATTTTCAAACGACCCCTTTTGATCTACCTACCCTTATGTAATCACGCGTATGCGTAAGGGTGATCTGTATGGGATAGGTACCCTTTATTACTAAATACCTACGTATTTTAATGAGCAAAAAGATAGGGTAGTACCTACTATCTAGGGTCCATTACTTCGGATTACCCTTGTATAGACATGGCGTGAAAACAAACAAATATACCTATGTAATACAACCGCTCATGAGTTGGAAAACACCAAAATTTAAAAAAGTTTTTACTTAAGGACGTATGTATTAAATTATTCTTACAAAATTTGATACCTTGGAAACATAAAGCCTCGCTTTCATGTGGCATCGAAGTCACATGGTATAAATCTGCGTCGCAAAATATTTCTCATACCAATGATGTCTTTTTATGTCGTTAAGTCAATATTTTAAAGTCACTAATGAGCACGTATACCTATCTATGTACATAATTACAATTCAAGAATATAACGACTTTTCTATAATTATGTTCTATTAATATAACATAACAAACAAAAATAATATCCGTAGAATAAACGTGAGGAATTCTTTGTTCTTTTTGAAATCCATGTAAAGTTGATGTTTCGGTTAAAAGTTTCTCTAACTACTAAGAGTTATTTTTTTAATACCTAACGTAATTCTATATACATACATATCATCACGCCTGTATCCCCGAAGGGTTAGGCAGAGGTATACTAAAGTACACCCAAAGTTCGCCGTGTATATTTTTTAGGTATTTTTAGTCAAGCCATGTACCTAATAGGGGCGAGCATATTGCCATTAATCGGGCACAAAACCAAACTCTGCGTTGCTACTGAGAATGTCATAGAAAAACCTAATAACACTTTGCTCGACCTGGGAATCGAATCCTAAGTTAGATAATAGGTTAAGTAACAAACTGATCTATATGGTAAGTACCTACCTATTAATTTTTTGTGTATTAAAAAAAACTTTTATATATTTAAATATATTATTATTTATCATTAAAATCATATAAAAAATATTTATGGTAATTACATAATAAATTGTTATTAATTATCTTAAAGCTCCGGGTGCGCGATAGTAAATTGTCCGCATGTGTTCGATAAAGTACTTATTCAAAAAATTATTATTCTTCGAGTTGATTACGTACAGAAAACATAAATAAGTTAGCAGAAACATGCGACAAAGCTTAAACGTGCAGTCGGAGCATTAATCATATAAATCTACCATATTTCACGATTATGAAAATTATAGGAACCTTTAACATTATCGCAACTACGTTGAAAAATGTTTAAAGATGTAAATTATAAATATTAAAGTCCAGTATCGCGGCATCACTGTTCACGAACACTTCCAAATGCATATTGCCTGGTTACCTCCGAAGTACATATAGCAGATGGTGGTGCACTCGTAGGTGATCTCGAAACCGTAGCTCTCGCCCACGACGACGTGGAACGCGGGTCCGAACTTTTTGTCCAAGGATTCCTTGACCATGCGGGCGGCCAGCTCGTTGTTCTGCGCGAACTTCTCGCAAGCTGTCACCGACAACTCAACCGCTTCTATGCGCATTTCTTCTGACATATCCGAGTGCTGACGATAAAAAATCAAAAATCATTATTTATTAATTTTCGCAAGTAAAAATATATTTCTAATCTGTATTTTATTTGTACATGCCGCCGTACACTTGACGAGTTCGAATTATGGAACCGAATCAAATTTTATTCGAATTGGGTTTTGCTTCATATTAAAAAAAAAACATTTTGTGCACTATATCTTACGTACTTAAAATTACATCATTTTGTTGTAAACAACATGGACAGGTGACCAGGAACTGGGAAGAAAAGTGTCGTACAAATAGAGAAAGAAACGAAAATGGAAGCAAATAATAAAACATGCTACGACTCTTCCAATTGTTTAAAAATAGGTATAGGTAGGTATCTTTGTTTTTATTTATTTATTACTAGTGATCGCCCTAAGGTCGAAATTAGACCAGCGACTTTTTAATCATAGACTATTTTCTATTTGACATTTGCAGTATTCATGAACCTAAACAATGAGTATTATCTACATCACTTGCTGTCACTTTTCGTTGAGTGACAATGTCAATATTGTGAGGGGTCTAAGTTCAATGGACCTGGTCGGTTTAGGATTCGCAGTATTAATATATTTAATTTAATATATTAATAACAGATACTATAGATAAATTTCAGTTTTCTGCACTCCTTCATCATATAAACTTTAACCATGCCAAATCTCACAGTCTTCCGTGCACGCAATTGGTAGGTACGCTTAAAATGGGGTAGAAAGCTTTTGCTTTACGTATTAATATATAGATTATTGTAGCTCGACAAAGTGACAATACTACACCTGGCAGTGAGCACAGTGCAATCAAACACTAAAATACAAAACAACGGTGCCCATCGAGAGATCTACAATCCACGAAAGTATATATATAAGTAAACAAGTATATGTAGGTATATATTATAGGAAGGAGGTCACTGGCCAAGACACGGTTCCACAGCTTCAGAGTATGGTAAAGGTATGACATAGCGAACTTGTGTGTTCATACTGAGATGGAGGTTACCGTAAAGCTGTAGATCAAGAGTCCAGCGCCTGTAGTTCTGATTAAAAAGAGAGAAAAGTAAATTTGTGCCCGTTTCAGCTAAGTAGAAACAACTTTGAGGCGGAAATCGATTCATCCAAATCGGACGATATTGTAAAAACTTTTAGTGTTTCTTCGACCAGTGAATCCATTTAATTATGGTAAATATATACGATTGTTATTAAACGTGGACACGACGAAATATTCGTCAACAAATAAATGACCGTTCGGCGACCGACGGGAAGAACTATTGTTACAATGGCGCGCCTTAAGCATATGAGAAACCTTTGCCCATCAGTGGACTAACACGGGCTAATGATGATGATAGAATGACTAATTCAAATTGTAATAACCGTAAAAGATTTATTACTGTATACGTAATTGTATAAAATGTCGGAGCTATTATGATAATGTGGTACGCACTACGCACAAATGGACGGATATAATGCGTACACCTGCCAAAACAAACATTGCATCGAGGAGAACGCGTGAACTAATGGCAGGAGTGGTACGCATTTAGACGGATGCGACGCGGACGTACTGCGTGAGTCTAGAAACTTTTTTATGGGTTCACAGTATATGAACAGTAACATCTCGATAAATTAAACAACGTTACTAGACTATAATGTCTACAACTGTCGTTAACGTTAATTACGAAATAACAATTAAAAATAACCTGTATCTAGGGATAATGTAGCTTCCTTTATGTGTGAGAATTTTCAGTACCTTCTAAAACAATTTTTTACATTTTAGTTTTTTATAATATTATACTTATATAGAGTATACTGTATAAATTATTGCTATATAATATTATATATATATATATATATATATATATATATATATATATATGTATATATGCGGAAATGAATTTCTTCGTTTGTTTGTTACTCAATCACTCAAAACCGGCTAATCAGATTTGGATGAAATTTGGCACACAGGTAGCTTATAACATAATTATGGTACTTTTATTCCCGTTAAAGACTCAATTCTGAAGTCCACGCAGATGAAGTCGCAGGCAGAAGCTAGTACTGTCTAAATAAATCACAATGCTTATGTACAACAATGCAAATAGTATCGGTGCAATTGGGTTGTAGCGTAATAAGTAAGTTATTTTTGAACGAAAACTTCTTTAACCGCGTTGAGCGATTTTTGGTAAAGGAAAACTTATGAGTTCGCTTGACCTTGGCGTCATAGATGACCTCGACGTGCTCGTGACGTATTGCGCTTGCATCAGACTAGCGACGCGTAGTATAGAGGTCTGTGTAAATGTATACGCATATATACACTAATACATTGTATATACTCGAGTGTATCATAGCGTGTTTGACTTTATGGATGGATAAAGTCTTGTGATTTTGCGTCATCGACATGCTCTGCAATAATTCAGACTACAATTGATTTAAAACTTCAAAATTGAGTTTCTTGTGTTCCGAAGAAGTTTGACCACAATCTCATTCGATGTACAGTGACGATTTAGTTAAAGTAGGTATTAAGCTAATCCTAGAAAAATGACTTCTTTGCAACTGGCGTTACACCTTGTAAAAACCACAGAATGGAGGATGAGCATTTTTTAGAGTGCTCACTTAATTAGCTACCATCATTCCTATCATTTCAGGTTCAATCAAACTTGCAACATTTGGTTCACCTGGCAAACTCTAAATGCGTGCCTGTTACCCAATACAGAGGTATCGCTGAACTTTATTTGATTTTAAAGAAATCCGGTAGTCGACGATAGCCCAACTTGAGTAATATTTGTTTATTTAAAGAGAGAGCAGTTGTGAAACTTCTTAGAAAAAAAAAACAACGTCAAAAAAGTTTCCACACATTATACGATTGAAGGTTTGATAGTAAGAAAAACCGATCAATGTGTTTCACCGCGACAATATAGGACTGTGAGCGTGTGAGCTTAGGGATCAAGTCGGAATGTTTGGCGGGTTTTTAATCTGACATGTGGTCGGTTTTATTTTAATTCATAAACCTGTGTTAATTGTAATGTTAATGGCGTTTTACGTTATTATGCAGTTTGGTTATTGTGCACAAATGAAGTGGATTGTAAATAACTAACTGTACCCCGCGGTTTCACCCGCATATAATTTAGAAGAAAGTTTATCTTCATTATAAATTGTATTTTCATCGTAAGGATCAATATGCCATGCTTAAAAATAATGGTAATAAATTAATTTTAAACCTTCAAAAAAAAAAATGGAAAATACCTTTTGTGGCTCATGTATAAGAGATAGGTATATGCTATCGCTGAATTTTTTATATATACTAAGGGCCAATATTTTTGTAGAACATTGTATTGACGTATCATTAACCATTAAAGCCAACGTATGCGGCTAAAGCAGTTCGAGAGGGCATCGACTTCCGACTTACGTAACTAAAATCAATATTTAAGGCTAGATAGAAACTTTAGCCTAATGTTATATAACCTATACTATTTCTCGAGAGTCTGGCTATCATATAAAAAAAGAATTTTTCGATTACGACTGGTAGTTCCAGAGATAAGCGTGTTTAAACAAACAGCAAACAAAAAACTTTTCTACTTTATTATATTATTAGTATTAGTATAGATTTTATTATACGTTTTTTTTTTTTTTATATGGAGTTATTCGTATAATTTATAACTAAAATATTCTAGTCCTTACCATTTCAAATTTCGAACTCTACGTCCCTATGAGGCCGTGTCCTAAAAGTGCTTATTAAGCTTAGAAGCCTTCAAATGAGGTCTATACATTGAGGTCTTCAATAGTACGGCGACTTTCGAGACATTCCAATTTTAAAGAGTATTTGCTTATATTTTTAAGTGAGTTTAACCTTTTTGAATAAAATCGGATTGAGATTTCAAACATGACATGTGTCAAAATAAAAAGTAACTTAAATCAAAAGCACTAAGAAGTATTGATATCAACTTCGAAGCAAATCACCGCCAAAATTACTTTCTACCCCTTTTTAACCCCGTTAAGGGATTAATTTCAATAAAATACGAAACACGTCTTCCATGAATATTGTTATAAAAGGTTTACGAAAAATTTGAAGTAAATTGGACCAAGGAATCACGTTGTCCCATACAGACTTTGCAGCCTTTTTCACCCCCTTAGGGGTAGACTTTCGGAAAATCCTTTCTTATCGAATGCCTACGCCATACAAAGAACATACCCTCCAAGTTTCAGGTCTCTACGATCAACGATTCAGGCTGTGCGTTGATTCGTCAGTCATTCAGGACAATATTTAAGTTAAATTTTATATGTATAGATATGAAAAAATCCACAATGTTGGTAGAGCGTTGTTTGATGTAAAACAAATTGAAATATAGGGTATATTTATAACTGTACGCTGCCATTAAAGACAAATTTATAATAATGTTTTGGTACAATACGTCAATACTTTATGACTAGCCATAATATACTAAACATAATTATAATGCGTTTTTTTGAATCATCATACAATCACTTTATACCAATGTCTTACCAACATCTTCCAATATCCAATGTTTTAACATCACGTGAAATTGTGATATAGCCTGATATTAACATTTATTAAAAACTAAGGATGAACGGAACTAGGCCGATGGATTTTTCCTTATTACGATATTATTTATTTTATCGATATAAGTTTAGCGATGTGGCCATAATCTCACTTGATCTTAAGTGACATTGTGGCTCAAGACGGTAGCACGTAGCGTGTTTAGCCTAGTGGAAAACTGGCTCTCAAGTGCAGCTGCCGAAACACACTTATTGATGTTTGAAAGAGCCCTACCACTGTGATATAGTTTCATCATTGGCTTATCGCAATCAATAGATATACGAACAGTTGACAATTGGCTTCTTGACGTGAATTACAAATTTTATCTTCTTTAGCTCGTCTTTATTAGTAGAGTAAGGGGTCAACCGAGGTTTGAATAGGACGGCGCGGCTTGGCGCGGCGCGGCGCGGCGCGAGGCGAACCGGCAGCAACCCGATACTGAACAGTGTCCGGTGGTCTGCCGACACGCACCACTGCCCCTCAGGTACCACGGCCACCACGGACCTTGACTTCTCCGAAATCTAATATCATGCGCTAATAATTCAAATTTTGCCGCTATTATATTACTACACTATCAAAATAATACTGATTAGTTTTTGTAGGTTATTTAAAATGTATTCTATATTTATATTAAATGTGTAGGTAATTTCATATTGAAAAACCAGCCGAGTGCGAGTCGGATACGCGCACCGAGGGTTCCGTAATTGTACGACTACATTTAACAAAATAATTAGGCAACATTACAGAAGAAAGCACCGGACAATTCTAACGAAAAGATAAACTATGTCGAGGGACAAATTTAACTTTGCGGTTGAAAAACTGTTGTCCCCATACATCGACATAATTATGCGGCGTGGCGGTCAGTTTACCAACTGCAAATAGGTTTAAGTATAACAATATTTTTTGATTTAACTACAAATTTACGGTTTTCGGATTTTTTCTTTTACTTGTTCTATAAGACCTTGCTTCCTACGAAATTCTATGATTCTAGGTCAACTGGAAGTACTCTATAGATTTTTATTCCCTTTGCGAGTGTTAAAATATGCACCATAAACAGCCGTATCTTTCGATTGCGTTGACTTAGAAGCTTGATTTTTTCACTGTTCCAAGGGATTCCAGACCTGAGTATTTGATATTAATTTCAACTTGATACCTCCAAATGTTCCTGAGAAAAAAGGTCTCGACTGATAGACGAACAGCGACGTGATCCCATAAGGGTTCCTTTTTAGTTAAGGACCCCTAAAAAGTGGTCAACAAGTTAAAGACAATGGCCTTAATGCAGTTATTTTATTTGATTGTGAGTACTTGTAAAATGTACATGCATTTTCATAAATTTTAAATTAATGTGTATTTGAGCATTTTCTGAATTTAAAAAAACTTAGATGTGAAGATTTCACTTCTACCACGTGTTGATTGCACACGTAATTTTTTAATTTTACTGTCTGTTTGTTCCGGTTCATTTCCGAAACGGTTGGACCGAGTTGGAAGTAACTTTCATCTGCATAATTAAATAATTATGTACTACAATTGTAGTTCTTAAAAAGACCTACAAAAAAGTCAGCGCGAACATAATAGACTAATTGACCTTTTTTAAAGTAGGTCTTAAATTATTAATGATTGTCTGATTGCAAGAAAAAAATATTACCTATCATATTTTTTAGAACCTAGAAAACTGCAAAAGTTTACTTTCGTAAACAGGCGAAAACGTTGTCAGCCATTACTTTTTATGTCATAAATGTCAATGTCTCAGCACAGACTACACACTCGTATAAGATCCTGTTGTTTAGAGTCCTATGACGTCACAATAAGGGCGCCAGTGTTTTCCATTGTTATTTCATTGTTCCAGAGTTCAAAATTAAAATTAATAAATATTGGTCTCTTAAGTCAAATAATACAGAAAATATTTATTTATTGCGCCAAATTTGATATGAATCAAGTAGTCTATTACCTTTATCTTCTATGGATCACTTACATTAAGCATTAATTACCTAGAGCGAGGAAACATGATTTACGCATGAGCCCGATCACCGGCATTCTGTATTCCACGCAAGCGCAGCCGCGGGCACAGCTACTAAGTAAACAAAAAGTTAACTCTGGAACTACTGATCCGATTCTAAAACTTCTTTCACTAATAGGAAATTACATTATCACTGCGTGCTATGTTATATAGGTAATTGCTTTCATTTTAGTTCGAAAACAACGAATTGTTAAATTTCATGATCATCTTTAAATGTAAGATACAATGTTTATTCCGAGTTTTTATCCTTGTCATATATCGTATCAATTGGTGTAATAACATAGTGAAATGTAATTTTATTTTTATTTTTTACTTGTTTCGATTCCCGGGACAGGTAACATTTGTTTTGTGAATCCTGTTTAAATTTTGTATTTCAAAAAATAAATGTTTCCTTTATTTATTTATTTTTTATCTTCAATAATTAATGTACTTTCCCTTCATATCCCATTCGTTTTTTCAATTCTGTATAGTCTTAATAAATTTTATAGTGTAGGTATCTAATCGACCAACTCACGAAATCACGCACTAAGTTACTGACAATTGCTAGTTGTAAATGTAATATTAAAAATATGTAACAAATAAAATTGTTTCACTTAGGTACACGATTTATACAAATAAAAGTGTCAAGTTGATAGAAGGTATTTTTTCTATACCTACTTAGTTATCTCGTTTACTCTTTATATCATTTTTTAGTACCGCTGTGATTTGAAACGAAAATACCGCACTTTACAACGGATCCAAAGAAATAACTTATCTCTATGCAATGGTTTCATCACGGTATTTTAATGCAGTTTGGTTACCTATGCTAAATGTAGAATTTGAACCTATGTGTATCGTTTGACGTGACGCAGCGCAAGAGTACGTTAATACTGAACCATAGTTAACGTGAAATATGTGGATAGTATAATCTGCTACATGAGAGTATAAGCGATTAGGAAATTTATAAGTATTACATACACAAAATGGCATATTTACGTTTGAATAAAAAAAATATACAAATTTTACGCACCCTGATAAGTGGATAGGTGTGTATCACTTTCTCAGCGGCTCCACCACCACCGGGCGCCGCGGCTGCAGCTTCATCGGCCATCACTGATGTAAATAACGCAAATAAAATATCTCTGCGAATTTCCTTACAGTCTCTATGTACACAAGCGTGCAATCCGCGGTTCGTCTCCCTACTGTTTACTCGTTGCTATGGTAACCGACAGAGGCGGGAACTGCGGGAAGATCACGATTGATTTTTCACGCGTAACCGTCTGCAACGAAGGCACGTCCAGCCTGTAACGCTGACCACAAAATATGTACTGTTTTGACTCTTTTGTATAATAACTAATTAACTAGTCTCTCAAGGTTACGCGTGGCAGCGAATTCATCTATACGTACATAATTATTAACAACGACGAAATAATGATATGTTGAAAAATTATTTACCAAAATATTTATTGTCTATCTATCTCTGCAGAATTCCATCCGAATATCTACATACAATAAATGATAATAACTCGAGTTTTTAATAGCAAGTTAAAAGAGTAGGCATATTTTTTATGAAATTTAGCGTTCGTCTTCACAAATATGTACCTTATTGAATTATTTTGATTTTTAGCCATTAGGTACACCCAAATTTTTATTTCCATTTTCTAAAACTATATATTGCTAATTGTACCTATTCGTTAGATTCTAATTTATCAAAATAACCCGCAAAACTGAAATTGGAACCACAGAGCAAAGTAATAATATTATGTTTGACGTTTTATCATGGTAATTGATAGGATAATATAATATATAGTTCCATAAAGATTGTCACACTGTATAATTTTTTATGATTTCTATACTATTATTTCAATGTCAAAAATGTCAAAATCATAGCCCTAATTGTCATAATCATCTGTTCTTGTATTGTATTTGTAAAAATTCTAGCATTGCCAGAACGTTACTTTTGCCCCAAGTCCGGTGAAGCTGTAAAAGCCGCAGCGGCTCTGTTTTTGGATGGGCCCCTAAGGCCAACAGTGCAGTCAGTTCAAAAAAAAAAAAAAAAACGTTACTTTTGTAACATTTTGCGTTACTTTTGACGCTGTCGCGTTATTCATGTGTTGCACAACTCAAAATGTTACTTTTGCCTTACTTTTCGTGGTGGAATATAATAATTTGCAAAAAAATACCATCCAAAAACGGAATGCAGCCAAGTTTAAAACATACTGAAAAATTTGATGAGACTTTCCCGAACATATTCAGTATTTAATTTATAGATGAGTAAGATAGAGACAACACGGTGTGACAGGCAGTCGCCCTTATGCTTCAGCTAAACAATAATTAGGTAAACTATTATAATAAACATTGTTCGGATTTTAAGTTTTTAGTTATATGTATAAATAGTTATATATATAATATTACTAACTTTTATGTGTGAACTACTTTAGTATCAAATTAAATAATATTGTTTGTATACATATGATGATTCTTTTTATTTACTCATTTTAATACCTTAATCTTACCTTAAAACTTAATCTTTTGATATTTCGAGAATTTCCCAAAAATTAGTACCAGTTAATTTTTTTTCGTAATGTAGGTACCTAAATATCCCTTGAAGTATGCATTTAGATACAATGTCTAGTTTTCAACAAAGTTATTTAGAAAAGTGGGATCAAATAGCGGAGTTTTCTTCGGTTTTATGAAAAATTGTATTTTTGTTGGTTTAACTGTCTTGTGGCCCCGGTACTTTCTAAAATTTTCTCTGGTCTTACAGCTCGCTCTTTCATTCCCGCACTCACAGAAAAAGGAAAGGGCAATAAGGGTGGTAGATAAGCCCAAACCATGCACTGTCACTAGAAGCAGCAAGTTTATGTGTTTGTTTGTATTTTGTAAACCTTGTTCTAGCTTAGTTTGTGATCTTGTATGACTGAGCTGAGTGGTAAATAAAGCTAGATGAACAAATATGATAGTAATAATTGACATGAATAGTTCTGTTATTATTGTTTAATATTAAGGTAGGTAAAGAAGTGCAGGTAAGTACAAATTTGATGCATAAATAAAGATAAAATTACGTTTTTTCGATAATTATTAGAATGCGTTACTTTTATTATCAAAATGTTACTTTTTGAGCAGTCCTTGGTAACTTTGCGCTATCAGCCATGGCGACACTGATGTATTCTGTGGTTCTGTTATTGTTTTGTAACTGTTGATAGAACCTTAATTTCGTTATTACACATTATTAATAAACGTAAATAAATACAAATAAACATGACTTCGCGATTCAGTGGTGCGTTACAATTAACTGACCTGGATGATTTTATAACTCCATCACAAGTTAGTAACATAACCTAAAATAATAAATTTAGTCTAAATGTAGGCATGTCTTAAAGTCTTAAATTACATAGAGGGGATATTGTACTATTTTGCTTATCATAGTGGCCTTGGTCAAAGTTTCACGTTTCACAGTGGGTTATAATTCTTTTGTTATATCTAAAGTCGTACTTATGAAAAATAAAACATGTATTGTAATTTATTGTACTAATATAATTTCATTTTAACTTAAATAAAAATATACAATCATTATCCATATTCTCTTACGGGATTTGTTTTGTATGTAACCATTTGAATTTATGTTGACCCATCATTGGCTTGTATTATCATGACTACAATATGTCATTTATCTCTGCTCTCTAGTCTGGTGGCACAACAATCTTACAAGTCAATATTTTTTTATTTATTTTCTGAAAACCCTGAAAACCTATATTGACTCTTTCTGCTACAAAGGGTGTGAAGACCGTTTTGGGTAAATTAACTTTGTGATGTATTCTTAATAAGTTACACTCTTTCGTTCTGTATTTTAAAAATTATGCTACAATGAAAAATGGTCATTACTACCAATCATTGACTTAAAAGCTAACCACCACTTTTCTTTAAAACCAGGTCATAAGACAATATTTTTTTTACATTAAAAGAATAGACTTGTATAATATATTGTGGTAATGTACGAACTTGAGCAAATAAAGTATAAACTAAAAGAGTTACATCAGAAAGTTTTTTTTAATTTATTTTTTATTTATTTTGGCTCACCAACATAACCAAAATATTACACAAATAAATAAAAACTGTTCATAATGTAAAACTAAAATGCTGTTATAGTTAAAGGTGAACAAAACATGCTCAGAAAACACTTAAATAATCAATTTAACTATATACATATAAAATAATGAACATTAAACATAAAGAATTAATATAAATAAGAATAATAAAATAAAATAAAAATTGTTACCAAAATGATGTAATTTGGACTTATGCCCTTTGTAGCGGAATAGGTTGATACATATAATATGTTTATAATCCAATTAAATAACTGTATTTCTTATAGGAATGTATAAAACCAGTTAAAATTGAAAAGACAAAGAGTAAAACTGGTGCTAAAATTAAAATTGGCGAGGATGGATATTTTGATGTGTCCAGTGGTAGGGAACAGAAGTTACAAAAAGTGGAGATAACGTTAGCAGATTGTTTAGCATGCAGTGGGTGTATTACATCTGCTGAGAGTGTGTTGGTTACAAAGCAGAGCCAAGAAGAACTGTTGAGGTAAGTGATAACTATTTCAAAATTGAATTTGAGATCAAAAATGTAAATAAAGGTCACATAATCACAAATCAAATTATATCATAAATCTATGAAGATCAACAATCTATTAAATTGGGTTAAAATTTGTTAATGTATCCATATTTTATGTTGCATAAAAATTAAAATTTATAGGATTATCAGATAAAGAAACATGAACAACTTATTTATAAAATATTTTTATATTCATTAAGAATTATAATTTAGTTAATAATACAGTGGACTCACGGTAATCCAACCCCAGTCTAATCCGCCCCCCCTTGTAATCCGACAGGCCTTTAACCTGTACCTACAGGCGAGTCGCGTTATGAATCTGTCACAGGAGGTGTCCTTCGGGAATGTGTGGTTATAATATTAATATATATGTACTACTATATACTCTATGTTGTTTATTGTGTTCTTTAATTTACTAAATTCCACTTTGAATTATTTATAGTACATAGAATCTAACCACTTTGAAATGTAATTAATTAGTGGGATTAGAAGGTACTCTTTTAAAAAAGTTCTGGGCTACATGGGGTCTGTGGTAGTACTCTATAGTCTGACAAATTTATAATATAAACAATATATTTATAAGCTTATTCTCCCATGTGTGACTTCTATCATAAACTTTTCTTTAACCACAGGGATTTATCCAGCTTCTTGGAAGAATGCTTATATTGTTCCGCTTTCTAAAGTTACCAATCCCACAGCTCCTAATCATTTTCGACCTATCTCTATTCTTCCCTTCCTTTCCAAAATTTTGGAATCTATTGTCAATAAACAAGTTACTTTTTCCTCACTGACAACGATCTATTAAATCAATTTCAGTCTGGCTTTCGAACCGCCCACAGTACTACTACTGCTCTGCTTAAGATCACGGAAGATGTTAGATCTAATATGGAAAAAGGTATGGTCACAGTATTGGTCCTTATTGATTTTAGCAATGCATTTAATGCTGTTGACCACGATCTTCTGATTGCCGCTCTTTCTTGTCTTCAGTTTTCACCCTTAGCACTGGAATGGTTTTCTTCTTATCTCCGAGATCGTCACCAGGCTGTTCGCGTCTATGATGGCGAATCAGATTGGTGTGCTCTAGAAGCTGGTGTTCCCCAAGGCGGCATTCTTTCTCCCTTACTTTTTTCTATTTTTATAAACTTACTTACGCCTATTTTACAATCCCACTACCATCTCTATGCTGATGACCTGCAATTGTATCTGCATTGCGAAATAAAGAATCTTCCTTCTATAATCAATAATTTAAACAAGGACCTCTCAAGTTTACTTTCCTGGTCTGAATCTTACAGGATTTATGTTAATCCAACTAAGTGTCAATCCATTATAATTGGTAGCTCAAATCAGCTTGCTAAAATAGACTTTAATTCATTGACTCCTCTTCAATACAATAAATGTACCATTCCTTACTCAACTACGGTGAAAAATCTTGGTATCATCTTCGATACTAAATTATGCTGGGCAGACCAGGTCAAGGAAGTTAGTAGAAAATTTTATGCTTCTCTTCATTCTCTCATGCGTTTGAAAAACTTTCTTCCTGTTAATACTAAGATTTCCCTAGTGAATACTCTTCTTCTACCACTTCTGGATTATGCAGACGTTGCTTACTTGGACCTCTCAGAAGATCTCTTAAATAAATTTGATCGTCTACTCAATAACTATCCGTTTCATCTTCCGTCTTCGGAAGTTTGATCATGTTTCTGAATACCGAGCCAGGTTGAAATGGCTACCTATTCGGCAACGTAGGAATATAAGAATACTTTGTCTTCTTTTCTCCGTACTTAATAATCCCAAATCCCCTAAATATTTAAAAACACTTTTTCAATCTCTCGCGGATACGCATAATAGACAGCTAAGGTCTTCTGATTCTTTAATTCTCAGTATACCAAGTCATCATACTAATTTCCGCGACCAATCCTTCGCCGTTACAGCAGCACGACTGTGGAATTCGCTTCCTATCAATATCCAACTGGCCAACTCTCGAAATTCCTTCAAGTATTCGCTACGTAGGTTTTACTTAGAGCAATTGAATACTTCTTAATAATATATAATCTTAATAATCGTTATAAACTTTTTTTTTACTTAACATTATGCACACCTTGCATATACCTTTCCCTTGCTCCCTTGGAAAGACTGGCAGAGAATGCTTTTTAGCATTAAGTCCTCCATTTGTACTTTTTTTTTGTGCAATAAAGAATATATAATAATAATAATAATCCGACACTGTCTTGCAAAACTTTTGTCGGATTACTGCGGGTCAACTATAATTAATTAGACTTCCTAGAAAAATGTCCACTACCTCTGAAACTTCACTTTAACAGTGACATTACTTTGTATACATTTTTGATCTCAAATTCTATTTCCTACTACAGATGATTATGATTTAATTGTCCTATTACACTCAGTTTGCCATGCTACAATGAAGAAATCTAAATTGGGTACCTATTAGGGTGCTCAAATAATCTCATTATATAATGTGAGCAATTGTTGTTTATATATATATATATATAGTATATGTAATTGGTTTCTCGGAAATGGCTCCAACAATTTTGATGAAACTTTGCATTTAGATTATGTTTTACATTCCAAGTATACCTAGATAAGTGTTGTTTTTTTTTGTTTATAAGACACCAAACAGGTTATTTGCCCAGATATTGTCTCTTACAGAAGCAGTGATGATGCTTGAATATCAATCCACACAAGTGTTAATGTTACAGTTACCACCTACCTGACTTTGAGTTGAAAATCTGACACCGAACACACAATGTGCTTAGAATCACTCTACTTTCTGGATTTAGTGTATTATTTTCTTCAATAATATTTACACTCATCGCATCAGATGAGATTTTAGTCATAATTATGTTATTTTATAACTTGAGACACTCAATTTACCTGCAAGCTTGGCACTGTGCCGGAAGATAAACGGTAAAATAATGACTATACTTATAAAATATTTTATGTAATTTTCAGAGTTTTCTCTGAGAGAAAATATACTGATAACAAAGGTGTGACAAAGGATGTGAGTTGCATTGTGATATCGTTATCACCACAGCCGACACTATCACTGGCTGCTAGGTATAAACTAACACCCCAGGAGGCAGCTGAGAAATTAGCAGGTTCGTTACTTTTCAGTTTGGCCCCCCTCGTATGTGGGGCAGTTAAGTTTAGTCTGCACTAGTGTGGGAAAATCAGCTGTAGGTGAGGTGAGATATAGGATGCCTGTACAGTGAACACTAAATAAATGTTAAAAATGTTTTTTTTTTTTACGAAATATTTTTACATGCCCTATAATAATAATATTAGAGTATTTTTGCAATTTATTTATACAAAGCTTTATGATCCTTAGAACCTTGTTTTCGGATGCCTACCACTATGCTATGGTTTCATCACAACACTTTCATTAACCGAAAGCTCAGGACAGAACAATGCCATATCTATACACACTAGAACTGAGCCATCATTGCTTATTATTGTGATTTGTAGCTCAGCAACAACAATAATATTTCATGGGCCTTTGTATCTTGTTGGTAGACACTGTTTCTACTTCTCTTCTACTTCTGTTTATCCTACTCACTGTCAGATGAAATGGTACATATTATGCTGGAAAAAGAAAACACTATTAATAAAAACTATAATATATTATTATTATAATTCCAGGCTATTTCAAAAGTTTAGGCGCTAATTTGGTTCTAGATATGACTATAGCTGAAGATTTATCATTACTGGAAGCTCAGACAGAATTTCTTCAAAGGTACCGGAATCAACAAAACGATCCATCTGCTAAATATCTGCCAATGCTTGCCAGTTCTTGTCCAGGTAATTAAGTATTAAATTGTAAATTATTAGTAAAGTAAACAGTGTAAATTATGCCATTGCATGTATAAAACAGAAAAAATTTTGCTCCAGTATTATAGGCTTGATTAATAATTCAGTTCATAAAGTTTAGTGAAGTTAACAAAGTTTTAATAATGAAATTAATATTGCAGGTTGGGTTTGCTATGCCGAGAAAACCCATGGTAACTTCATCCTTCCATATATTTCGAGTACGAAATCTCCGCAACAGATAATGGGTTCGCTCGTTAAACAGTATCTGTCTAAGCGGAAAGGCCTACCTCCTGGGGAAATCTACCACGTAACATTCATGCCCTGCTACGACAAGAAGCTGGAAGCTTCTAGAGAGGACTTCTACAGTGATATGCTGAATTGCCATGATGTGGATTGTGTCATCACTGCCAGTAAGTTTGTAGAGTAATAGTCACCAGTATGAAGATCTATAAAGACTGAACGTAAAAGTCCTCCCTCATAATATTACAATATAAAACTTTAATTAAATCAATATGTCTGTATGAATGTTTGTTCTGTCCAATCTTGGAAACGGTTAGACCACTTTTGACAGGACTTTCACTGGCAGATAACTGATTTTATCTTAAGGTAATTTTATTTTTAAAAAAGAATTACAGTTCCGCTCAAATAAAATAATAAGCATTTTCATCTTTAAAATAACCCGATCTCCGTGTGTTGAATCGGGGTCACCACAATTCCGACGGCATTCTTTAGTTCATACGAGCGCAGCCGCAATCACAGCTAGTTAAAATTTATATCACCATTTGCCAGTACCATTATAATTAGTAAATGTACGCGAATTTCGATAAATTCGTTGCTACACACTGGAGCTTAAATTAATAAACCGCCGTTATAATTCACTTATCCAACTTCACATTTTTCGGATATCATTATTTAGAAATATTGAAAACTAATGCTACAAGCGCCTAAATATATATTTGATATTAAACCAACCAGATAACTTTTCAAAAAGTGTTAATTATTATAGATTTATATTGGTAGGGAAAATATAATTTCACATAAAAAACTCATAAGTAGGTACTTAAAATAACATCTAAAGGTATATATTCATACATATTTATAAATGTCCGCGCAAACGATAACGCAGAGCGCGTGACGTCATACGTGGAGTCGGTACTAAATAAAAGCAGAAAATTATAGAAACAACAGATGTCAACATTACCGTACACACGAATGACGTCATGCGCTGTTATTGGTGTTTCATTTGACATGAAAAACAGCACAAAAATTTGATCTTGTTTATTCATTTAAAAATATAAATTTATATTATATCACAAAAAAATTATTAAGTGCTAATTATAATTATATAATAATTATAATATTGGGAAGATTATTATCAACTTCATTATATATTTTTTGTCTTTACCCTCCTGTTGACTATTACTTTTACCCAGTTGTGACTGTCATACACATTGTAATAAACCAGTATTTGTATGATTACCTAGTGAATTTTAACATAATCGATTTAAGGGCTGTTATCAGGTTAATTTGACAGTTACGAATGAGATATATTCAATGCCAAGTTGAACGATATACGCAATGTGACTATAATAAAAAATAATATCAATGTCAAATCAAAATGATCATAGATTAGTAAATTTTAAAGTAATGAATGTTTCAAAAACTGAAACTAATTTGACAACGATATAAAGTTGACAGTAGTGTTAGTTGAACAATATATTTGATCAGCCTTTCAGAAACTGGGTGTCATTACAGCAGTGTAACCAAGATAATATTAAATTTTCAGTTGAGTTGGAACAAATGTTAGAAGTTAGCAACAAATGTTTGAGTGACGTCATGAGTTCTCAACTGGACTGGCCGTGGACTGAATCGGGTTTCCCGCCGGTACTGAAAAGACATATAGGTTCAGGGTCGGGCGGTTACGCTGACCAGATATTCCTGTACGCAGCTGAACAACTCTTCGCAGAGGCTAACACACCACTCATATACAAAAACTTAAGGTACTATTTTTTTCCAGTATTTAATCGTGACTGAAGACGTTGCATAAATTCAGTTTTAGGATCAACATTCCGTTTTTTTTAAATGATGCTTTGTTTTATACCCTCCTGGTTAGCTAGTGGTCCTCAAGTTGAAAATCTGTCCCCAAGCACCCATGGGTGTATCCCGGGAGGTGTACTTGAGAGCCGGTCTTATCATTAAGCTTACCGTCCACCTTGATCCACATCGTCGCTTAACATCTGGTGCGATTGTGGCCAAAAGCTAAACCTATAAAGAGTTTAAAAACATATTTTATTTATATTTACTACCCGTGCGCGATAAGATGAGACTTCGCCTGGAATGCAACCCTCCGACCGCTGCCCTGTAACTTCCCCTCAAGCTCCCGTGTTGTACTGTAGGCAACGCCATTTTTTTAAACATCTTAGTCTCGTACTGGCTTACGTCACGCAACGACGACGCGCTCCGATTTTATAATCTTATTTGATACTGTTTCGTTAATAGTTATTAAGAGTTACTGATATATTTTATTGTTATTTTTTGTGTTAAGTTTATTATTATAATGAAGGGTAAAACTTTACATAGTGGAGAGAGAAATCTCGTGTTAAAAGTGTTGGACTTTTTTGAAAACGAAAAACGGAACAAACAGTTGTTTTTACCTGTTGATCAGGCAGTAAAAAGAACCTGTATGGCAACGGGAGTTTCCCGTTGAAAAATATTTATGACTCAGTTCGCACGCTTGTAATAAATAGCTCAAGTATAATAAATATAAAGCGGCGTTGTTCCGAGTACAACACTCGCTACATTAAAATAATAGCAGAGACGAAGTTCCGGGTGGAAACTTGTGATATTTTTTTGTGCACAGTACAACCATGCGTCTGTGGCGTCACCGCCCCCAGCTCTCAACTTATTGCACACGGGTAGTACATGTTACAAAAACGTTGCATCAGCTAAAACATTCAAAGACAATTTATAAGTAATGATTTAGAGATTTCTAGATTATAAATGTAAAACCAAATAAAGTTGCACAACTTACGCTAATAGATGGCGTACTCAAATGATTTCAAAAGGGGTTCTAAACTGTAGTTCTATTTGTGCATGTAACTAACTGTAGTGTATTATATAAGTAGGTACATAGAAAAATAACAGTTATGTGGGGTGACGGGTAAATAGTTTTAGTATGTAATAAATCTCTTACAGTGCACGCGTGTTTTAGTTTATTTCTAGAATAATGGAATATTACAGTAACTTTTAGACATCCTATTTATAGGATACTGATTACGAACATGCCCCGCCCCGTCTAGCTGTGTCTGTGTATGTCCAGATTTAACTCAAAAATGGTTTTACCTATTTTTATGAAATTTTCCATACGGGAAATTTATATCATTCCTCAATTAATAGGATATCGTTGATAACAAGTCTAGAAATCGTAAAAAATATATATTTGTAATTATCCAAAACTGATTTTCATGAAATTTTGTAGAAAGAAAGTATGTCAATAGCTTATAATAATAAGAGTAAAATACAATTATGGGATGAAAATTATTATTGCTTAATAAACGCGTGCGGAGCCACGGGGCACCGTTAGTATTATACAAATTTGTAGTGTTATAAAAATTGCGTGTTTGTTGAACTAGGGCCACGTGAATACACCGATATGTGTATCGATATCGACATTAAGGCCGAGTCAGTACATGGTGCAGCACTATTACACGCACACTAATGTATTTTGTTTTTCGGCTCTCTCATTCTCATACTCATTGCCGATCTATATTATACTGTATCTATGCTCTTTAACTTGGAACAAATAGGCAGCCGGACAGTAATCACAAAACAATATAAAATGTACTTGAAAATATTTTGCCTAATATTATAATCATCATTCAATCATTTTTTTAAATATTGATGTATATTTTTTAATTAATAAATAAAATCGAATATTTTCTGCTGTTCTTTATGTCAAACGAAACACCAATAACAGCGCATGACGTCATTCGTGTGTAAACGAACGTTATCCACTTGGTGCATTGAACTGACATTTGTTCTTGCTTTATAATTTCCTGCGTTTATTTAGTACCCACTCCACGTATGACTCACGTCGTCCGCGGTATTGTTTGCGCGGCTATTTAAAAATCTATACGTTTAGGCTTTATTTTAAGTCTTTACTTATAATGCGTTATTTACGTAAAATTATATTTATCCTAACTTTATAAATCCATAATCAATCAAAATAGATAGTATAAATTAAAGATGCTATCTTCGTTTGTCTGTTGTCCGCTTACATCTTCTAAGTCACGCAACAGATATATATATACGGTTTTCAATACTATTTACAGATTGTTTTACTGAAGGTTGGTATATAATACATTCCAATGAAGTTTTTGTATAGTAGAGAAAATTCAATGTTATATAACCAAGTCGTCAAAAAGTGATTTCCGTGTGCTTACATGGCTTACGCTCACTAAACCTTATAAGATACATAAAAATAATATTCTAAAGAATTATTTCTTCAAAAATACAGTAACCATTTTTATCTTCAACATAATTATTAAAAATAATAGGTTATTTGCGAAACTATTTTCTCCGATGCAGTATTAATCCTTATTTAGATAAATATGATAATTAACTTGGGAATTTAATGGAGATTAAAATTGGCCTTTACATTATATCATTTAAATGAGTAACGTAGAAGATATCACATATTCAAATTTACGCGCAACCAAAAAAATCACTTGCAGCTAAAAGGTTGGCCGGCACTATGCACCTATGATAAATTACGCGTCGCGAGGTAAGCGTACTTTTCGTACTATGAAGTAACATAAACCAAACCACTTTGTAAATTACACCCGTGTGAAGCTGGAGCGGGTCGCTAGTAATTAATAATTAACGACTTTTGAAAAGTTGTCCGGTTGCCTATTGAATAACAAAAATTTTCCCCAGGAACCCCGACTTCAGAGAGGTCACGCTGGTGAAGGACGGCAAAGAAGTGCTAAAGTTCGCAATAGCAAACGGCTTCAGGAACATACAGAACTTGGTGCAGAAGCTCAAACGTGGGAAGTCTCCGTACCACTACGTGGAAGTTATGGCGTGCCCTTCAGGTCAGTCGGTCTTATAAATAAATAAATATTTAACAATAAGTAGTACATTTGACACGTTCTGACATTTCCAATATTTAATAACTCAACCACAGTGCCATATACCGAGTTTAGATTTTGGGTGATTTTAATTTGTTGGGTTAAACCAACATTTAACTATATCTGTACAATTAATAAAATTGAAGTGTCTGTTTGTAATGTTAAAATAACAGTTTTTTTACTAAATGCATATGAAACTATATACGATATCCATAACAAAAAGCCCATTTTTTAAATTTTTGTCTGTCTGTTTGTTCCTGGTCATCTCCGAAACGGTTGCACCGATTTTAATGGGACTTTCACTGATAGATAACTGATGATATAGGGAGTACCTTAGGCTACTTTTATTTTAGAAAAATAATATTGCGACATATTTACAACCCGATTAATAAGATAGAGAAATCCTGTTCCCGAAATATCTCGAAGCAACTACAAACTTCTCAGGACTTTGAAATGTTGTTCGCGTCGTAAACAACCGCGGCGCATGTGTGTGTAAACATCGTAGTTTACACCCATATGTATAGGGCTTATCGCCTCGATTACGTCATCGAGTAGGCATAGAAACTAAACATCAAGAAAGTTAGCGATGATTCACGATTTTTCTGCTATCGTTTAGTGTAGGTATTTAAGCGACTCAGGCGCGGCGCCGAGGCAGTTCCGTTTTGAATTATAAAGCGATAAAAAGGAAGCGAAACCACAGTGTAATAAATAAGTGTTGTGAGTTCGTGTAATTCGTAACTGTGTGAAATTGAAATAAATCTTCTTCACGTCAAACATCGGCATTTTTAATACCGACGGGTCTAACAATAATTGGGGTTCCGCACAAATAAAATAAAAACTTGACATGGTGAATCAATTCGGGCGCTTAAATGGGGTATGCTGTGTAAGCCATAAAGATATAGCAAATTAATGTACTATATAATTATAGGCATTAAAAAGACCTACAAAAAAGTCTGCGAGAGTATACATCTATCTTCTAAGGAACACCCACAATAAGCATTTTTGTCTTTAAAATAGCCGAGAGCGAGGGTGCAAGATTCGTGCGGGCATTCTGTAGTCCACGTGAGCGAAGCCGCGGGCACAGCTAGTTATCAATATAAGTAATATTGTTTAACAATAGGTTTAAGATACCTAGATTGTACCTAGCAACAGATTGTTTGATAGTCCAGTCATAAACTCATAAATGAGGTAAACCTCTGAATGAAAACTCCGTTTATCTATTTTTTGTAAACTCGTAAGTCTCATAAATTGCCTCATTAGCCACGATTGCTATGATCGAGGTTCTGGGTTCGATTCCCAGGTCGAGCAAAGTGCTATTGGGGTTTTCTATGAAATTCTCAGTAGCAGCTCGAAGTTTGGTTTCGTGCCTGATTAATGGCAATAAGCTCGCCCACTATTACATGGGACCTAAGAAACATACTCGGGGAACTTTGTGTGTACATATGTACACCTCTGTCTAACCCTTCGGGGATACAGGCGTGATGGTACTTATGTATGTAGAGTGGCGCTCAGCTATACGTGTCAAATAACTCGAGGTCAACCGTGAACCACAAATAGTTTAGTTTCACTATAAAATTTATTATTCATTAAAAAATTCTAATTACATAGGCTGCACTAAAAGTATCGGGAATGAAATATTTCCACTGTTCCTGTAATATTAAAATCTTTTTAATTGAAAACTCCTTGGTTTTAAAAATCGAATACAATTTATTTATTTAAAAAAAGATTCTCGGTCTTATTACAAGGTTTTGTCAAATTTGTTTAGTCGTTGAGAAAATGGAATTGACTCGAGAAAATTCAAGAGCGATGATTTATTATGACTTTCGAAGTGGTTTAACACAAAAACAGTGTGTTGACCGGATGATTTCTGCATTTGGTGATGAAGCCCCATCCAAAACCACAATTTATCGCTGGTTTGCTGAATTTCAACGTGGATGTGTCAAGCTCAGTGATGATCCTCGTCAAGGTCGTCCAAAAACTGCAGTCACCCAAGAAAACGTTGATGCTGTGCGTAAGCTGATTGAGGAAGATCGACATGTGACATACCGCGAAATTCAGGCAACTTTAGACATTGGCATGAGTTAAATACAAATAATCTTGCATGAGCAATTAGGTGTAAAAAAGTTTTTTTCCCGATGGATACCGCATTCGCTCTGTGAAGAGCAAAAAGCGGCTCGCGTTACTTGGTGCGTCAGAACTCTCGAAAGATTCCACGCAGGATCCTCAAATGCTGTATACAACATCGTATCAGGTGACGAATCCTGGATATACGCATACGGACCCGAAACAAAAAACCATTCACGAGTTTGGGTGTTCGAAAGTGTGTTAAAGCCAACAAAAATTATTCGTTCACGGAGTGTTGCAAAAAAAAAATGGTGGCCACGTTTGTTTCCAAAACCGGCCATGTTACGACTATTCCTCTTGAGGGACAAAGAACGGTTAATGCAGAATGGTATGCTAGCATTTGTTTGCCACAGGTCGTTTCTGAACTCCGTAAAGAGAACGGCAACCACCGCATCATCCTCCATCACGATAATGCGAGTTCTCACACCGCGCACAGAACAAAAGAGTTTTTAGAGCAAGAAAACATAGAATTATTAGACCATCCGCCGTACAGCCCCGACCTAAGCCCTAATGATTTCTATACTTTCCCTAAAATAAAGAATAAATTGCGTGGACAGAGATTTTCATCACCTGAAGAAGCTGTGGACGCCTACAAAACGGCCATTTTGGAGACCCCAACTTCCGAATGGAATGGTTGCTTCAATGATTGGTTCCGTCGTATGGAAAAATGTGTCAAATTTCGCGGAGAATACTTCGAAAATCAATAAATACATTTTTCAATAGTAATATTATGTCACTTCCATGATTCCCGAAATTTTCAGTGCCGCCCTCGTATTAAAAACTTGATCGATACGCATTTCGGTCTGTTCGTGTCGCTTAAACAATTAAATTTGTAATTTAAACATGTCAGTCGAACTTCTTTTTTTTAAATGAGTTACATTCAGGCACTGCACATAACAATCATAACTAGACACGTCTACTAAACACTAAATTATATTTGAAAACCTTAGATTTAGCAAATAAGAGATGTTTGTTTTGGTCGATATAGTGTAAAAATTGGTTCTGTATGTCTATCTCACTCTAACACACTATGCTCTTTCTCTTTCTCATAACCAATCATGCCAATCTATGTATTACATTAGATGGTCTCGCGTAAGCTTTGTTATTTACCCTTTATGTTACGTTATACAGGATGTTTAAATGGCGGCGCTCAAGTGAGACCGGCGGCGGGGGAGAACCCTCGGGAACTGGTCGCCCAGCTGGAAGAGATGTACGCTCGGCTGCCGGTCTCCAGGCCGAGCGACAACAAGTTGGCGCGCAAGCTGTACGGTGACTGGCTCGACGGCGCAGAGTCTGATAAAGCGAAAGCGATGTTACACACCAGGTACCACGCCCTCGAGAAATCTGATATAGCTCTCAATATTAAATGGTGAACACAATATACTATTGTTTCAACTAGTTGTTTTATTTCTGGGACAATTTGAAACAGAACTAAGCATAGTTTGTATTATGGTATAACCAAAAAATCTAAATATTATAACATAACATACGATTACGCCTTTATTACCGCAGGGTTAGGCAGAGGTATACTAAAATACACTCATAGTCCTCCGGGTATGTTTTTAGGTCCCATGTAATAGGGGACGAGCATATCAGCATTAATCGGGCACGAAACTAAACTCCGAGCTGCTACTGAGAATTTCATAGAAAAACCTAATAAGACTTTGCTCGACCTGGGAATCGAACCCAGGACTATTGCGACCCCATAGCTAAATTTACATACTAAGGCGCCACCTCCACGAACGAGTTTATCGCAGCGATATTATCTTTTAGCCAGTTTATTCTAGATGAACGTGTCTCGATGCGACCGCGGCCACGGCATTGCGACGATTCACTTTGATGAGGAAATCGCGACCTACTCGTTGCGTTCCTGCTGCAAAACAGAACTATTGATAGGTACTTCTAATTTTGCTCTTGCCTGTCACCAACTCGAGTTTTTTTCCTCAAAATGTGTTGTTGTGGAGACGCAGCAATCCGTTGCTATGGTCCGCTACTGAACAAGAGTCCCGCCGCGCCTCCTAGTTCTCGCTATTCCTTCGTTTATTATCCAATACGAACGGATGCCTTGTACAAGGTGTCCAGAAAGGGTATCGGGTATTTGTAAGTTCAATAAAACAAAAATTATTTGTATGGAATAAAAAAGTTTATTGTTTATTATTAGCATATGAATTGGAGAATTATTTGGAAAAGATGATGTTATCCAAATGATGACCGTTACGTTGCTGGCACTCTTCTAAACGGAAACGAAGATTGGCGATAACACGTTGACACATAGCTATCGATATTGCTGCCATTTCTGACCTGATGTTTTGCTTTAACTGGGTTAGATTCGTCGGATTGTTTTGATAAACCTTACTTTTAAGGTATCCCCATGCAAAATAGTCAAGCGGGCTAAGGTCGGGGCTTCTGGGAGGCCAGTTGATGTTACCCCTTCGCGAAATGACTTTATTAACTTCCATTGAGTCATTTGAGGTATGGCAAGTGGCCCCATCTTGCTGGAACCACGTTCTTGAGTTGAAACCTGCAAACTCCTGCAACTCTGGGACCAAAAAAATTCGCAACATATCGCAATAACGGTCACTATTCACATTAATGCTCGGCCTCGTTGATCTTCATGAAAATAAGGACCAGTTATGCCTTTAGCAGACATAGCGGCCCAAACAACGACCTTTGACCTATGCAGGGGTCGTTCATGCTTTCGTCTCGGATTCTCCACTGCCCAGTACCGACAATTCTGCTTATTGACATGACCATTCAGGTGAAAATTTGCTTCGTCACTGGACAGTATGTTGTTAAAGTTGTTAAATCGCTGCAGCACTTCGTTCGCAAAATTCAGTCGATTAGCATAGTCCGTATCCTTCAATTCTTGAACCGATTGAATTTTATAGGCTTTTAGATGTAAGTCTTTCTTTAAAATCGAATGTAAAGACGATTTTTTGATGTTCAACGCTTGGCTTCGCTTTCGGATGGATAAAGACGGATTTTGACGAACCGACGCCTCAACTTCTTCAATTGTTTCTTCATCGCGAACTGAACTAGGACGACCAGAGTTTTGAATTTTAACTGTCACACCTGTATTCTCGAACATCCTGATCCATTTCTTAATGCTATCGTCACTTGGCGCGTGGCGTGTACGATATTCCGCACGATAGAGACGTTGAGCAGTCACTATTGAATCACCATTACGATAATACGCTCGTACGCAAAATGCGCGATGCGTCCCCGAGTACTGTTCCATCGTGACTAAAACTCCACAAAATGGCGGACGCCACGAACCCCTCCCCGCACCTTTTAGAAGCCCCTTTTCGAATATGGCGCGAAAACAAATACCCGATACCCTTTCTGGACACCTTGTATATCTGTAGACGTTATTCGATTCCCCTTACAAATGTAATTAAGCTTTCGTAGTATTTTTTAATATTCTAAGTGGGTTCAAAAAGGTTATGGCTCCCTTTTTATAGCACTAAGAACTATCTAGGGAGTTTTTGTGACATCTCAAAATGCATGTTTCCAGTTTATTTTTATAATCCACTTCACTTATGCACAATAACTACATATAATATAAGGTAAAAACCACACTGTGGCAGCTCAAGATCCTCAAAAAAGCCCCAGAAGGTTACTAAATGATTCACAAAATTAAGTTGAAAACGTTTGTGTCAATATACGTTTATGTGAAAAAGTTAAGTTAAGTTGAAAACATATAGTGTTAACTACAAAGTATTGATTTTACTCAATAATAGTAATGTTAATGTTTCATTTTATTTGAAGGTTTTTTTAGTTATGTAAATTTCCAATTTAAAAGCGGTTTGTGCGTGAAAGGGTAAACCAATGTGCAGTAAGTAAGGATCGAAGGATCGATCGCGCATTCCTTTTAAAGTAGAGATGAATTTAGAGACAATTTTACTCTCCTTTCGAATCTTACTTATGATTTCAGTAACGATAAATATTATATGTATAACATTTAAAATCGCCACCTACTATGTATGATGTCGTAACTGTATTTGCCTACATTACTGCCAAATGTAAATTACAAATAAATTGAGTGATCTATTCTACAGCAATATTCTAATGATATTTAATTACCTGTTGGCCATTTTGAGTATTTTTATATATTTATTTTACTTTACGTAATTGACAATCGAATTTTTGTTTCACGATACTGTAAACTTTGAAAAATACAGTTACAGTATTTTACGTAGAAGGTGTCGAAACGTAGATTGTTATAGTATGGTTGTATTCATAATCTCTTTAGCTATTTTTTCGACAGATTTTTCGTTCAAATTTAGTTAATTCGTATACGATCTTTCTTCTAATTAAAAGTACATCATCATCAAATTCATAAATATATATTTTATTAAAGGGTTATTATTAGGGTTTAAGTATTGTTATTTATGTTATAAGTTTTAAATTTAGTAATATGAAATATTGTTGATAAGAATTGTTTTATTATTATAGAAGTAGTAAATGATTATAAACCTTTTACGAACAATAAAATTGTTTGACATGTACTGCATTTGTTTTTATTTTTAACCAAGTAAATAAATTAGTAGGTAATCGAAAAGTTTATAAATATTCAATTGTTTTCTTCGTAATATAAAACTCAATATAACCTCGCGACAAAAGAATTGTATAATTTATGCATTGTCATTTATCGAACCGAATGTTTTTAAACTTTAAACGATTTAATGTCGATTTACACGATAGGGGACGTTTCCGACTAACTCACGGCACACGGGTCACTGAAGTATTATGAATATTTTTAACGGACGTCAAGAAAGGAGAATTGAATACGTTTTTTATTAAATTTCTTAAAATACAATGTATAATACGGCAATCCTTCTCTCTACGTTATATCTCTCTTCTCTCATGTATCGAAATGGGCTTGAAATTGAACTCTCAATTCTCGTCCAATTAGCAAATTGCTAATAATAATACAAAATATTGCTTACGACTCAAATTCAGCAGTCTATCTTTAATCTTCATATTAGAACGACACATGAATTCACCGGCGCCGGTGTCCAAACACACAAGTCACGTAGACTAAGAATGAACATAATGTTCTAATGTCTGGTTAGGTTCCATCCTCAATTTGAAAATCTTTCGCAATGTTTCGACACCAGTCGTTCTAAACCATCTTAGACCATATAGTCACATAAATTCTTGGGATGTTTTGGTTAAATGTGTTCTCTGACTAACAGTTGGCCGGCAGTCTTTCGTCTGATCAGTCGACATTCCATCCATTGTCAGTATAGTCCACTCCTTAAGCGATTCTTGCCTGCTGGCAATGGTCGACTATCGGCTCTGTTAACTGTCCATGTCCACGCACTAGCAGGCGATAGTCAGCAGTTCAACACTGCAGCAGATCTTCAGTGGATCGGTAACTGCAAGTGTGTTTGATTTGGCCTTGAGGTTTCGGATTGTCCGGCAGATACCTGTCGACTGAGTGTCGTGACCACACACTCGCAGTTCACATATGTCTGTCAGTCCAAAACCTGAAAAACAAATGTACGTGTGTGACCGGTTTATTCAATTTTACCTATATAATCGTTTACGGCCACCTGAGGTGTTTGTGCAAAATGTTTTGTTAATTCGTATGCCGGCTTCCAAGATACAGGCTCTGCCTAGTTTGGAAGTTACTGTGTAAATGTTAGTAAATCTTGTGTTTAATATACTATATTATTATTTTTTAATTTTGTTACGATTAACTGACAGGTTAATATCTGTTAGTCAGTGGGACCACTTAAATGTATTGGATTTAATCACGTCCAGTTATAATATGTATGTAAAAGGAACATTGACCATATGAACAGAATTGATTACGTTCAGTGTAACGCGGGCAAGCGGTCGGTACGTCGGTAGTGAGCGCCTATGTTTAACAAATAATGTCGGTGTTTACATAACAACCGGTGTGGCCAGTACATTCTTCACGCACGCTCCGATACCCGTGAGATGACCGAGTCAGGGAGCGCTATCGCTAAACGATTCCATGTCCTGGTGCTGAGCGCCATCATCAAAGCAGTTCTCAGCACCGGACTCGGGAACTGTCCAGTCTATCCTTCTTTGCCAAATTTTGATATACTACGGGTAAGTACGAAATGTTCTCAAAAAAAGTGACTGAGTTGTGATGAACAAACCAGTTAAAGGAAAGCATCTGGCCTACAGGTTAACGTATGTTAATTATTGGCGTAGCTGACTGTAAGTTTTTAATTTCGGAAATCTAATTAGAAATCATATCATTTTTGAGCAATACCAAAATGAATATTACGACATGCACGATACGACAGTCTAATTTATTGTTAACTTTTCTTTCTCAAGGTGAAAAGAATAAAACGGTATATTCGTATAAAACCTACTGTCGATTTTTCTACGGCGGTCACTGTTACCCGATCACATCACAAACAATAATTTCACGGCCTAACAAGTTTAAATGTCAATAAAAGTTTATAAAATGAATGCATTTCTCCTTGTCAATGCCAGAACAAGAAGATATTTGATGACGCTTTAGTTTGTTAAGATAATTGTACTCGCTCATTAGTTTACCTCACCGCGCACTGTCTAGCGCTTGATTCTATGTTTCGAGGCTAATTTTAAATTAATTATTATTGAAGACGACCATTAGAAAGTATTACACGCCATGACGCCAAACACGAGCCAATCAAATAAGTACTCAGTCTTCAAGGGTAGACCCCTTGTGACTGGCCATAGGACTGTGATCCTGTGTAAAATTCCCAATATATACTTGCCTAAGTTACAGGTCATAAAATTAACTAATTAATTAATTTACTTCTTATTAAACGATTTCAAAAAAGGAGGAGGTTCTCATTCGATTGTATTTTTTTTAAATGGATGTTCAGCCTTAAGTTCTCTGTAAAGGTAGGTACACCAGGGAACTTCTCTAAATCAATCAAGTTGATTTTCTTCTCTGTAAAAATTAATTTGTTTATTGATGTACCTATGTATATGATTACACGAAACAGGCATAGTAACATAAAACAATCAAAAGTGTTTTTCCAAGTTTTTCTTTAATGGAAAATTCGTTAAGTTACACATAACATAGCACATTTTCTAGCAATTTCCTTTCTTCCTTTTAAATATCATACGAGTATAATACGATTGAAGTCCGTTGATTGAACACGATTAACGTTACATTGTGAATGATAATTGTATGCGAGCGATACCTTTCGACCAATTGACATTCGCACTCCATTGTGTACGTATTCAATTAATTCAGTTATTTTGGTATTCGATCGATGTTTTTATTTAGATGTAATTACGCACACGTCTCGTGTATTAATAATATAGGTATTTTTAGGTTATTTATTCTCCGACATATAAATGTATTCTGGGAATATTTATCTATTAGGGGTTGATACCTGGTACCTACTTCTTTTAGCCAGTTTTATTTCTATACGTGGTTCACTCTTCAAGCGTAAACATTTGATTGATGATTGGTTGACGAATAATCATCAATCTAAGGCCGAACCAAACACAAAGGAGACTGATACTCTTTCATACAGACATGGGCCTGGGTAAAAATATGAAAATGATGTAAATTAATTGCTAAAGGATTGTCAAAGTCACTGAAAAAAAAGAGAAAAAGAGAAAAAGAGATTTAGGATATTTCGTAAAAGCGAAGTCATGTAATAAACTTCAATTAAACTTTTTTTGAAGTAGGATTAATATTAAAAAATATTTATATTTATTATCTTTTAAAGTTATTAGTTTACTTGTTTTGTTGATTGTGAATTTTAATGATATTGTACGATTTTAAAAACAAAAATATATTCGATTTTATAAACCATAATTCAACTAATTATATTCTGGGCCCAGAAATACTCCTTTTAAACTTGAATTAAACTGGCATCTGGGATACAAATAACTTCTAATTATGAAGAATTTCAAAACAATTTTATTATAAAGTATAAAAATAAAAACGAAAGGTTATTTGAAAACTTTGGGCTTAACGCTTGATGGTAAGTATACCTACCTAAGTACTATTGTACCCGTCTTACGTCGGGATTGCTACCACCATACACCAGGTAACACCCGCCATAGTGGCTACCTTATCTAATCAGTAATGAAGCGGGAAGTTAGGGTTCGGTAGGCTATCTACTATATCGCGACCACCATGCACATTGTGGTCATAAACCCTTCACAGTGACCAATGAAATTGTATAAATAGACGCGTTAAACTCTCACTAAAAGAAATTCGATAATGGCACAAATATTGCTATCAGCATGTGTTAACAAAAGAGGATTGTACTGTGTTTACCATCAGGTACAGTGTAGTCACTTTGCCGTACTATAAAAATGACACTTATCTTACTCAATGAACATATGACCTTAGTTTGACATCACGTCATATTTACATAAATTTTACACATGTAATGTATATAGGTGATGTGAAATATAGGTCGTGTTCGTAGGTGGTGTGAATTAAATGTTTCAGATGACAGGAACGTGGTACGAGGTGGAAAGATCCTTCTATTTGGTTGAAATAACCGCGAGTTGCACAGAACTAAACGTAGCTCTCAACGACAAAGGAAACTTCGCTATCTTCATAAAAACTATTAACAGATGGTATGAATATAAAAAATATCTTAATTATTGTTATAGTTTTTTTTTGTTAATTATTCTTTATAGATTAAATTATTTTATGGGCATAATTTCACCTGATGTCAAGGGACAATATGGTGCAAGGTGGTGTCATATTAAGCCTAGTGGGGAAACTGGTTCTCAAGTGCAACTGCTACCTATGCTAGACGCTATCTAGTGCTTATTATTAGGTCATAGCTTCATCGTAGTAAGTTTATAGACAGGTAGGTACCTACTTAGAAATGAAACCAACCTGAACATAATTTAAATTATATGATAAAACTCATATTAGATCACCGGAAAGATTAAAATCAGAAACACTAGAAATAATCGTGTCCTTCTCCTAACACATTGGGATATTTTTTTATAATATAGGTAACCCTAAGCAGAAAGAGACAAAAAAAAATTATGTGTGCAATTCACACTTGGTAGAAGTGAAACCTTTACATCTATGTTTATGATCAAATACACACTAATTTAAAGTTTATGAAAATGTATATACACAATCATTATTCACAATATAATTTTCAATTAATGCACATTTGAAATATCCATCGTAACCTAGCACAATATCAATCAGTAACAGAATGTCATAAGTGTTGTCTAAAAAGTTTTCGTTTCGTGACTTTATATTGAGTTAATAAAATTCATTATTGCGTGGCAACAAACATCTTTTGTACCATTTTACCATTGCCTAAAACTTTCCTATCTCATTTTCTCCCACGTTAAATCTTATGAATTCACGTGTCTACCTTTTTTTACTGTCCCTTTCGCTTTTTCTTTTCATCGACTTTCATATCACGATGATGCTGAAGAAGTTTTCACTTTAAAATAACCGAACAATTTTAAATTGTTGAGGGAGAAGCTCCGTTTATGCTTTGTGCTATACATTACATTCAGCAGCTGAGGTAGATACCATATTTGTATTACAAAAACGGGAAGTTCGAGCAATTTATGTTATGGGACCACGCGAATCATTGAGGAATAAATTTCAAGAATTTAGTATCTTAACTTTGCCTTCTCAATTCATCTTGGAAAAAATAATGTATGTTCGTAAAAATGAAGATAAGTTTAAACTTGTAACTGACACACAATTTCAATACTAGATATAAATATAAAATACCTAGTCATTTCGTCTTTTAGGCTTAGTAAAAGAAATAAAAGTTTTTTAGATAATTGTGTTAGGTTCTATAATAAACTTTCTAAGCACATTAGCGATTTGCCGGATAATAAGTTCAAGAATCATGTTAAGCCGGTTTTATTGTCAAAGGGGTATTATAGGGTGGCTGATTACGTGAATGATGGTGATGTCTGGATGTGATTCCCTCTCTGTACATCTAGTGAAAATGATAATAACTGTATATAATTAAATACTGTAAAACAATTTAAAAAAAAAGAATAACATGTTGATAAACTCGATCGGATTTCTTGTCGGGTTTTCTCGATGTCTGGGATGTTTGTCCGAACCGGTGGTAGTGTTTTGACATTCATAAGTGCCTTCTTGCAGCCTAAATTGAATAAAAGATATTTTGATTTTGATTACAACATAATATGTACAATACATTACATTGTAATGTAATAAAGTCCTGAGGTTTTCATGCGACTGGTTGAATGCTAATCATCTGATAGAAAATTGAAAATCAGCCAATAGTTATTACCTGCGTAAACATGTCTACTGGTTCCTGATTGGTTAAAATGATCTCACGATTTGTAGGTATAAAAATTATGTTTGTTTTAGATCTTAACTTATACTGTTTCGAACTCTCAGGACCGGTAACCCGTCTACGTCGTATGGTCTGGGAATCCCGAGCTACAACGGCTCGTCGATTTTCCGATACAAAGTGAACAACAGGATGCCGTACATCATAGGCCGACTCCTACAAGGAGCTGGACAATATAACATCCTCTTCACTGATTATGAACATTTCGCATTAATATGGTCTTGCACTAGCCTTAGTGTTGCCCACTCAGGTGAGCTCATTCATTCTTAGTTTTTTCTTGTTGGCTACTCTCTGAAAACTCCTCTACGTGTCAATGAAAGTTCCGTTACAATTACTACTACTAAAATTATTTAAAACGCGTGTTTGGGTTTTAAAATCTTGCAGATAATCTTATGAACTTAAGAAAATTACTTTATTTCGAAATCACAAATAGACACTTCAATTTAATTTTTTTGTATAGATTTTAAGTGTAAGGTATAAAAGTACCAACCTAAAATATTTTGTGGATGAGTTATATTATTCATAAATGGTCACACTGGTTTATCCACGACGCATTGTAACTATCATTTCGGTGGGTACTGTAACAATTTGAAATTGACATACATTTTGAAATGTATAATCTGTCGGCGTTATGTACTGTCCGGGAATTGTTTGAAAACCACCACAAATGTAGTTATTCTATAATAAATAATATATAGGTATATGAAAGTTACTATTTTTATTTAAATAAAGCGGTCTAATCTAAGCAAATTAAGGTATGTCCAAGAATATTGTAAGAAAATTTATTAGGTATTGTAAATAATATGTATTTGTGCATTGTGTTTTTGAAGTACTAGATTTAGTACAGTGGGTTTGGCAATGTATAACACAATGATCTTACACAGTAGCAGTATTGATTCTATGTTTAGTATAATGATTCTCGCAGATCGTATTTGGGTGTTGGGTCGAGAACGCGAGATCGAAGCGTCCGTGCGCGCCCACATCTACACCATGATGCAAGAGCTACGCCTGGACCCCGATCGGCTTATAATATCCAAGAACTACAACTGTACTGATTGACACTTTACAAATAAATTAATTACATCCATATAATATCTGTATTTTTAATTATTATAGTATTGAATCTATTATAACTTCTTAAGTACTTAATATGAGTTTAGGTGACTCTTTACTTTATAATAACTAAAATGCATCCATTGTTATGTATGGAGTCATGGGACGCCAGCCAGAAGTAAAACATCTATGTCTATGGTGGTCACGATCCGAACCAACCACTTTTAATATTTTAACATGAAATTTATACAATTCCACTTTCAAAGGATGTCTGATCCATATTTGTTGATTTTTATTAGAGGAATCGAATTGCGTGTAAAGTTTTGTGAAATTACGATTTTAAATGTCCATGTCCGAACTTTTTTATGGGGACGAATCACAAAGCGCTAGTTAATGCCGGTGGTTGACCTTTTTAGTGTTATCTCTAAATTTTCTGATATTGTTAAGTACTACAGGTTCCGCGCTGGTTTAATTGGCCTCTAAGCAATGCAATAGCAATAGCTAATCCCATCACTGGCCCCTGATCAGGAACCCCAAAGAATACGTCCAACCATGCATTCTATGCAGTTGAAGCAAATCCTTTGAAGTAGGTATTCAATAAATAAAAAGCAAAATAATCATCACACTTTCTATATTTAAGTTTTTTTTTTTCAATGAAAAATATCTTAATATTTACAATAATAAGTTTCAAGATACTTCTAAAACTCCCGAGTCCGAGTATAAAGTTTCAAATTTTCTTTATTATGTTAATGCTCTGATGTGATTCTGTGATGTATTCAAAGTTTACATTATAAATGTTAGATTACTTTACTGTGACTATTATTTAACCGACTTCAAAAAAAGGAAGAGTTCTTCAATACGAATGTTTCCTTTTATTATATATCTTCAGCCATAACTTGTTTGTTTATAAACCGATTTAGATGGGGACCTTAAGGGCGGTCTCATTTTAAGTTCATTGATATTGGACCTTCGACTTCGAAGATATAATACCAGGAAACTCGTCACAATAATTGATTGTTTCTTTTTATTAATAAAAATACTAACTATCATAGGGTAGGTACATCCATACACTGTTAGAATTTAAATTAAAGTGATTTGGCGGTTGTTATTAGTTATTCGAAATATCGATTCAAGAGTTTACTGTTAATTATGTACATATATGATAATTTGAGCACTCGTATGTTGTGATATCGTGTAGTCTTTGGCTTTGACCCCAATTACGAAAAATGCCAGATAACAATTCTAACAATTTACATATAGATGTTATGATTTTTAAATATTTACAAGGGTGCAAAGTTTAAAATTAAAACTAGCTCTCAAGTGCAGCTGCAGTGAAAACATATCGAGAATTTTTTAGCAACAAATATATCCCATCTTTATCTACCTTGTTACTTGAGCTAATAAATAACAAATAGGATAAACTATTGTTTCTGCTTTAAGAGCCTTCATCAATAATAATATTTTAAAAAAACACCAGAAATGCGGCTCTCGAACCTTCCAAGTACCTGAATTATTTTCGTGAGCAACATTGCTCGCTTTATTTTTATTATATTATTAGGGATCGTAACAATATTTCTTCTCTGTCAACGTAAGATTTAAATATTTAAAATACTTAAAATGTAGAAAGTGATTCGAAAATACATATATATATATATAAAAACTGCTATACGAAACATAGAAGCACAAATATATTATTTAAAAAATCATAGAAGTTTATCCAAGTGATACATTGTAATCAATCAAATACACAAAATTGTCTTTCCAAATGCTTAGACAGTTGAAAAATTAAATGTGATTGTATATTGTAATATTAAACCTAATAACAGTACCTATAGTGAATAACTTATTTCACTTGAACGTAATAAAGGTTAAATTAACTCTGTACATACATATATTAAAAAAAGCTCATCACAAAAATACAATAATAGTGATAAAGTAAGAAATCCAATTCGAGATCAAAAATGTTATCGAAGGTGTTGCCAAATCAAATAATAGACTTCTTTTTATTTATTTTGTCTTTCTGCCTATGTAGGCTTGTTTGCCAATGTCAAGTGTGACAAATACACGTTATAGAATTTAGTTACCAAATGTTCGGTGTAGGTATTCTAGAATAACCAATAAATTGTTTTCCAATACAACTAAAATATCCTCGTAAAATTATACACATACAAAAAAAAAATTGCACACAGTTTCTTACCTTTAAAATGGCGTAAAATATGTAAACCTCGATCATTTTATTTATATAAGATATTAAATTTATTTTACGTTAAATAATATTAAATGAATATCTCTTGAGAGAATCGATTGAATAAAGAAAAATTGATTAAGATCAGGTTAACATTTCTAAATTTACCGATATTTTATGTTAGATAACCAATGAAACTATACATTATCCAATATTCATTAAAAATTAAGTTAATAATTAGACTGCCTAGAAAAATGTGCACTACCCTGAAACTTCACTTTGACTCCGACATAAACATTAATTGTTTACATTTTATGATTTCGAATTTCATTTCCTACTTAGAGCCAAAAAACATACAGAAAAAAGAAACAAATTGTACCTAAATAAAATTATGTGTAAATACGAATAAAGTTTGTGCTGATCGTAATAAATAAATAAATAAATTATTTTCTACTTATGTATTATTTGGTTTCAGTATTTACTATAGTAGTGTACTACAACAGCTAGCAGTTCTACACGGAACTGTTTGAAAAAGTTTATTAGCCCTATTAATATACTATGATCAACAAAACAGGGCAACTGTTAACGATCACAGTTAAACAAAACTTTTCCAATAACTTGTGAAATATTCAAGAGAATATAGACAGAACCGTCTGGTCTATTATTGCATTGCTAAGTCCATTGCGAGTGTTGTGAGTAAAACAAAAGAATAGTTACAACAAAGAAAAATTTACATTATTACAGGAAAAATAATTAACATTTATAAATAAATCCTCAGAATCCCTGAAAATATTCAGAAAATTATCGAAAAAAATGGCAACACGACACACACTGAACACTCCGCTTCTTATGACGACTCAAATGACCGATTACTAATTGATTCAGAAATTTTACTATTTACATATAAAATAACAAAGTCAGAAACCTAAAGTCTATTTTAAATGTATAAATTTAGGCCGACAAATATTTAACATAAAAAAAAAACAAGTGCCACAGTAATATCGTGCTACTAAATATATTAATAACTTATTTCAAGTAAATTCTACAATTATGTAAATAAGTAACATTAGACCCAATACCCGTTCGTAAACTATACAACACACAAAACAAAACAAACACGTGTGCAGTTCACAGGCGGCACGAGTGAAACCTTAGGAAAACATAAAAATATTCACATAATCGATACACGTGAACAATACACCACGCTGGCTATGACGCTTTCTACCAATGCTTCGGAATATGCAGGCGCACACACGTAGCTACAAAGAGGAGATTGATATAATAGGAAACACTGTATAAGGTATTCTATCTCATTTTCTCACAGGCGAAATCCTATAGATGTTTCTGTTTGTCTCTTTTTAGCGTCGCTTTTTCATTTCATCGAGTTTCAAACAACAAAGTGGCTAAAGAAGTTTTTACTTTAAAAAAATACTAAGAATTTATGGAAGGTGGGTTCACACTGTCCGTGATATTGCGGACGGAGGCCGACCAGCCCGCACCGACGCGGGCAAGAGTGTCGTCTGTGGACACGCGGACCAATCCTTAGCCCTAATGTTCGGCGAGTGGGTGTCCGTGATACTCCCCAATATCACGGACCCGGTCTCAGACCCGACGAACAATCGAAACGTTTACAGAAAACAACAGTAACGATTAACCAAAGGGTGAATATCCTAAATAAATTGTTTGTACTTATGTGCGCACGTTAGAAGGTATATTTCTTCAGAGTAATAAAACAAATGTAACTCCCAATAATACTTATACCCCAGCCCATACCAGCAGTGCAATCGAATGATATCAACATTTTGCACGATAAAAAAATGCTCATGCAGCACGTGATGGAAGTGATACTTCTTAAAAAGGGAGACACGGATAGCCTAAACTGCGTATCTATACTAATATTATAAAGCTGAAGTGTTTGTTTGTTTAGTTGAACGCGCTAACCTCGGGAACTACTGGTTGGAATATTTTAGTGTTGGAAAGCCCATTTATATAGGAAGGCAACTTCACGCTATACCCAATAGGGGCGGAGCATCAATAAAAAAACAAGGAAAATTTCTTTCATTTGAAAGCTCCCATTGCGTGTGCTGCGTGAAACCTTAAAGTTATACAACAATCCTAATCCTTTCTCTCTCTTTCTCCTTCTCTCTATGTTATAACTTTCTTCTCTCTCATGTAAAGAAATGTGGCTAAACGTAACGCGTCCTTGAAAGGTCAATCTCAATTCTCATCCATCTATCGAATCGCCGCTCAAGAAGTTTCACTTCAAAAATATTATAATGAGTTCATATTATTATAATTGACCGCTAAGTGTCGCACTTCCGTCACGTGATGCGCGCGCAACTCTCAAATCTAGGGCGCGTTTCTTTGATTCAAATTTGTTCGCGTCTAGTCAACGCGACCGCCGCGCCGCGTGGTCTCTATGCGGACACCTTGGGAAACCACCCCCCTTATTTACGTATTTCGCAATAGCAAAGCGGTAGCAGAAATCGCAAATTCGTATTATGTAACACCAGCTATAATGTACCAAACACAATCTGAATTTGCCATTTCGAAGCAAATATTTAGCGATTTCTACTATCGCTTTGCTATTGCGTAATACGTAAAAAGGGACCGTTCGTTTGAATCTTGGGATCGCGCTATTATCGTAAAATAGGCTCGTTGTACTTAGTAACTAAATTTTAAATGAAATGAGCAAAGAAACAATTTCGCACTGACTGGGACGGTGACCTCGCGGTTTGGTTGTTTCTAGGATTTTAAATGTTGTTCCCTATTAAATAGAGTTCACATTGACTGAGTGACTGAGTGAGAGCGCGGCGCGCGGCGGCTAAACGAAAGTTTTCGCTTCCTCTAACAAGGCCCTTGCCCTCTACTAAACGCACCAATATAAATATAATTTCACAAAATGAACACATATATTTCTGTATCGAAACCCGTCACTTCACGACTGATTGTCACTTTTGATAATACAGTTACGTACTTCGGTCACTTTGAGGCACTCGGCGTCTCTATTCCTGTAGTCGTAGGCAGTGTTTGAGGATACGCTGTCAGATGGACTCTCGGCTTGGCTGTGGGCCTGAGCTTGCCCCGAGCAAGTGTTCAAACGTGAGTTCTCGATGGTGTACTGGTGCATCCATTGCTGCTTTTCCTCCACTTCTTTACTGACCACAACAAAAAGCTCCTTCTCTTTAGAATATATCTGCTCTTTCAAGTAAGCTATGAGGTCACTGCTCTGCAAAGAAATACACAAAATATAAAATATTTCGTCTCTTAAGCAGGGTAAGTGATACATGTTAAAAAAATCTCACATTTCTACAAAAAATCTTTGAATTTTCTACTGTATTAAAAAAGAAAAACAGGATTTTTGAGTAATATTACAATTTCAATGTGTCACTGTGTTCTTTTTTTTGCTTTTTGCCTTTGTAGGCAATTTTGCCAGTGTCAAGTGTGACATTATACACATAATAGAATTTAATTGCCAAATGTTCGGTGTATTGTGTACTATGCGTGTGTACTGTAGATTAACCTGGGAGAGTAATCCATAAAAAGGAAACATTGACACAACATGTCACTGTGTTCATCTATCTGTCAATCGACCAAACAAGATTATTAAAATTATTGATATAAATAATTGCTAACGCGCCTACACACTATGCCGGCGGGTTTTTACCGCGCAAGTATGCCGCAGATATCGGCAGTAAGCCGCGAAGCATCATCTCAGTTATGACAGTTGTTGACGCGGCGCAGCGGATCGGAAAACCAGCGGGAAAGCCGCGGCCGCCGGAAGTGTCTAGTAAGTAGCCTTTACAATATCTGTAAAGTCATATAAAGACGTATATTAGATCCAGTTCGATAATTATATTTTAAAAGAACTTGAATCACAACATTAATCAATAGTTTGAACTAGGGGTGTTGCGGATATTTGCATACGCAAATGCGCAACATTCGCATTAATTTAGAGATTTGCAACCGCATTCGCATCCGCATCTGTCGATGCGGAGCTTTTCAGGATGCGAATTTATAAGAGCATGGCGCAAGCAAGTAAGTAAGTAAAGACATGTAAAGAAAGTAGTTTGGGGCCAGTGTGCCGCGTGCCTCGCAAATTATTGCTAATTGACCGTTAGTCAGGCACACTTTGGTGACAAGATTCTATAGATCTTGTTAGTTTTGTTTTAGTCTTTGACGTGATTTCTATTGCGAATCAATTACAGTGTTTGTTTACTGGGTTTATCCAAGTTGTTTGTGTGCTTGATGAATATTTCGATGTTAATATTGAGTGAAAAAGTGAATAAAAATGTCACCACCAACAAAAAGCAGTATAATTATAAACTTATATTACATTAGACGGTTTCAATTAAATTCCACTTAATTGGTGGAAAGTTAATGTTGAAATTAAAACTATCTCCAAATTTGCACGCACGTATTTGTCACCTACAGTGTTACCAGTGAATACACTTAGGAACCTGATGGAGGCTGAGAAGGCTGCAATAGTACTATTTATTAAATATAATTCACAAATTTTTAAGTTTCATTATTAAACAAAGTTTTTGTTGGCAACCCAACAATACAATTTTTTGTAATCTTACAACATTGTACAAATAAATTCTCTTTTCCGCTTGGACCGCCATCGTGGTGATTGAGGGTGAATTATCGTGGAACTATTATTTATCCTTTTTGTAGTATCAGCTGCCTAAATCTTAATACAGCCCCACACATACAATTAATAAACAATTTTTTATTATTAAAGTTTAAATTCATGTTAAGACTATAAACTGTATTAGTTTTGTTCTCAAAATATGACTAATGAAACATTCAAATTAAATCAATTTTCTTTTATTTATGTACTTGGAATTGAAATACGTTCAAAAAATTCAAATATCTGAGCCTCTAATAATCCGCTTCCGCGATGTTAAAATTGTTGCATCCGCAATAATCCTGATTTGAACACTTTAAACTTGGATGACGTTATGACAGTGGGTCTGGGATAATAATAATAATTATAGACAGGATCTGACTAAAAATAGATTTAAAAAAAAAACGATTTTTTGATATAATAGGTCGGGGAAAAAGTTTCTTCGCATAACGTGGGTATAAACTTGTTATAAAATTTCTATGTCTGTACTATTTGTATCTGGCTGGTTTAGGTAACATAAAACGTTACAATAAAAAAAATAAAAAAGGTTATATTAAAGATGATCTTTCCATTTAAAACAATTTTTTTTTTTCAAAAACCCACTTCTCGATTTATTTAGAAAGTACTCGTGGAAACGCAAATCTGTCATACTAAAGTCGAAATGCGTTTGCTCATTGTAGCAGCTTTTGACAAAACAAATGCGACACAAATGTGTTACAAAGTGTCCGTGCAAACCTCGTGAGACGGTGTCAGACATGTGTTACTCTTGGTGGTAGGAACATGGAACAACATATTCGTGAAAGCCATCGCCTTACAGTCCTCATCGAATGATAGTCACAATATTCAAACTCGGACGACAAGTAAAGCTACAGAAAAATAACAATTACTGTGATATAGGGAGCCCGGGGTCAACTAGGGCATCAAATTTTTTTTTTTTTTAGTGGCTTTTATGCAATCCGCATATATCAGCCTCATCGTAACATATCATAATGTTGATGTTAGATAAAGGACGCGTGGCGCAGCACCTGCGTCGCGCCGCCTGTGTTGCCATGTAAGTTTCATCATTTAACTAATTATTTTTACACTGTATGTGGGGTATTTTTTTAACTTATAATCTGAGATAGACAACATAAACAGAATATAATCTCGATACCTAATAACACCTTCACGGATCCGACGGGGTTTTTAATAAATATTGTATATTAAAAAAATACTTACCCTACCAATCAATTGTGGGGAATCAAGCTTAGAGTCAAGGTTGTAAAAGTGACCCTGGATCTGTCGTATTGTTATCCAATGACGGCGTCGCAGCGGCAGCATCACGAACCCGAGCTTGTAGTCGGAAGGCACATTTAAAATGAACCCGCATATGTTTGAAAGATCTAAACATCCCGGATCTCTGTAATTATAATATCAACAGTCAGTCGAAGCGATTACGACTCTGTAGCAACGAGTTCAGACCACACGTTACAATGAGACTGAAGTCAGAGTTTTTGGCGGGATCTTGAAGTGACGTGATGTAGTGATAAACCCGTCACGATGACATTTATGGTTTCGGGATCAGCCAGTCTATATCCCGCAGGCGAGAGGCTTGCTGTCAGGTCTAACATTAAAAACCAGCAATAGGATGCTGACTGACTCTAACGACGCCTCGTTTGATAAAATCCATCAAGCCGTTTAGACTACAGAGCGTGCCAAAGAAATAGACATACATACATACATACACTCGAAAAACATAACCCTTCTTTTTTGAAGATGGGTAAAAAAGATTTCAATGAAGGAAAGCATTATCAACAACCATATCACAGGGGTAGGGATCAAAATGCCCACCTGGCCCACCAGCTTCAAGTTGAAAATAAGTCGACAATTACCTATAAGTTGTACTTGACGACTAGATCGTGAGCCACATTGTTACTTAACAACAGATGAGGTTGAGAACAAACGCTAAACCTATAATTATGTTTTTTTTTTAAAAGATCGTTTTTCAGTCAGTTGACTTGACTATATAACATAATATGAAATTCTAAAGCTTCTTAAAAGGTTTCATTAAGTCTTGTCTTTATCAATATTAAATTTGTTTAAAGACATAATATTCACGAGAAATAATGAACATGCAGAAACAAGGTCAACATGAGGTTTAAATGTTTCATAGTTGTTAAATACTAACAAAGATTTGTAATAATTACCATAAACATTTAAATGGACAAATAATTTCAATGTTAATAGCCTCTCAACTAAAATTAAACAAAAAAATACTTCTGAAAATTATGTATTTCAACAAAGAATCGATTGAGACTAGAGAGGCCATGACTAATATTATGAAAGTCGTTGTTTCAATTTTATTATTCTTATGTTAAAATCAGAATTGTAAAGTAAGTAAAAGAGATTTGGAAATTCAGAGAAAGCAATGATTCCACCTTGTTATTATTAACAATCTTTTTAATTATATATTATTATAATATTTATCTGCACTTCTAGTATTATGTTATTTATTTATTCGTTATTTCAAGGACATCGGGTTAGGTTCATGTTTTTTTTTTAATAAAAATAATATATGTATAATTAATTTTAACTATAAAAGTAGATTTTATATATATCATTTACCACGTATTTTTCTATCACTATAAATAAATAAATTTTAGAATAGATTGTATTTAATTTTAAAATTGTATTGACAGAAAATAAGAAAAATTATTGTAAGAGTGGTTCTGAAAACTCGACTTGTATAGTATAAAATTCAATAAAATTATAAAAATTAATTATTGAAAATATTACATTTAACTATTAATTATAATATGTGTATTATTTTAAATTGTGTTTTATGGGTATAAAGCCAGAAATAGATATATCAGTTGGGATATATTGGACCAAGCTAAGGCTCACTTACGAAGTAGAGCCTCCGATGAAGATGATGATTCTATGCAAGTGATATTTTTTATGCTACTTCAGCATAAACAGTTTCGTCCTGGACACAAGTAAATAATGAAATATTGTATAAGTATAATATTGCTTTGTCTAGACATTACAATTGTAATTGAAACTTGTACAGTTTTTATGAGTAAATCCATGTTACATAAACAAAGTAAATAACATCTTAATCATGACATCAACCATAGCATGGTGGTCGGGCTTTTTCTATTGCCCGTCTGGCTAGCTACCACCCTCAAGTTGAAAATTTAATGCTGAACACCAATAAAAACTTACTTTCTTTTATCAAACCACACTGCTTCACAACCCTTCTTCTGCAATGCAGCCATAATAACATTAATGTCATAGTTTCCCAATCCCAGCATTGAGCGATGCGGGTTGATCCATACATTTGGTGACAGCTGACTACATATCCCATCCAACTCTGATTTTGAAAATGTGCCTCGAGTCTGTAATATATTAATCAAGGTTAAATTATTCTTCAATTATTTATTTTTTGTTGTCAAAAGAAACAATTAAAAATAGATAATACTAGCAACCGCCCCTGACTTCGCTCACACAAATCTTTACTAATATTATAATCCCCACTTCACTACTGTAAGAAAACACATTGCTGAAAATGTAGTGCTTATAAGAATCATAGTTTCTTAAAACTTTAATAACTTTTTTTAATGAAGATATTTTTTTTTTTATAAGGACCAAGTATTTAAGAATTGTTGGCGACAGAATAGTTGTTTTTCGTGTCTTAGGTTAGGGTACTATGTGTTATTATTATATTTACGTGTTACACACTATGAGTTACAATAAAATAGGTTAATACTGACAATATTATAGAAAAATGTAAGCGAATACGCTACATTACAAGTTGCATGTTGTATGTTAAGATGTATATAAACGATTATGTATTGTGTGTCACATATGTGAAAATATAACTAACATAGAATAGATTAACATATAGAGTAAGCCAATAGAGTAAGTATATCGAATGTTATAGAGATTTTACGAGCGGAAAAAAGTGATGTCGCCCGTAAATTACATTGTTTTTGGCTTATGTACGGAATGTATACGTAATGTATATTATAAGTGAATATGTAATGAATAGGTAATTCAAAGAGGAACATTTTGATATATAACATGTGTACATAAGATATATAATGAGAGAAATATAAAGAGTTTAACAGGGCAACCAAAGCGAAAAGTAAAGTTAAAACACGAAATAAAACGGGGCTCTCTTTACGGTCATTCCTCGAACCACTTAAGCTCGAAGAAGGGCCGTATTGGGCACGGTGCAATTCAACGAGTCTACAAGTACAAGCAACGAGTAACTACAAGAAGAAAGCTTTGGTCGTCCTGCGAACAATCAACAAGATATCGACTTTCATTGAAGACCCGGCACCTCAAGCGGTCGTGCATTATTGCACCCCCCGGACCCCCTCGACACTAACATCACGCCGCCCACTGGCATCCGTACGGTATCTACGAGACGGGCATCCGGCGCAACAAAACGCCCGTCCAAACCGGGGAAACGTCACACCTCCCCCCTCCCTCACACAGAGGGGAAGTGACGCGTACCCAACAAGAATTAAAAAAACAATGATCAAAAACTATCCAGTAGTTTTTGCATGATGCAGGCACAACAGCAAACATCAACCATTTAATTTTTATTTATAGAATTTATAGAAGAAAGATCAAATTTAATTGTTTTGGTAAAATAAACACAGCTCCTATCCTACCTTTATTTCACAGTTCAAATTGTAATTAATAATGAAAAAATGAAACTTACTTCAAATAGTATATCTTAAATAATTAAAATAAATAAAATATTTCCATGGCTCTAAAGTGACTTCTATCTCATCACCTACAATTTTTTTTTCAATATATCATTGCTGTACTGTGACGCGTCCAGGCTATATTGTTCTCTTCTTCCTACACAATGGTATACTTCAAACAAAATGTGATGAGGCATTTGAGAAGGCAAGCATAAAAGTGGCCACTTGTGATGGATTTTATTGTAGATCCATCCGATGTTCTTAAATTGCACTGTGTTTACCAACTGGTACAATGCTGTACATTCGCTGAGCTATGATTTAAAAAAATAAAAGAAACAGGTTTCTGAAAACAGTGAAAAATAAAACTACATTTTTTTTAATGGAAAAAATGGGGCAAAGTGCAGTTGGCGCACCTGATGGAGAGTGATCACCGCCACCCACAAACATCCATAACACCGAGGGCTCGCAGATGCGTGGCCCACCTTTTATCCGCTTTTTTAGAATAAGCTCTCTTCTTGAAGGTCACCAGGTCATAACGGCTTGTAAAGATCTCATGCAACAGCTCGTTCCACAGAGTGGTTGTGCGAGGCAGAAAGTGCCTTAAGAAACGCACTGTTGTGGAATGCTGGACATCGAGATGGTGTGGATGAAATTTACTATTCTGACGCGTGTCCGATGGTGAAATTCAGCAGCCGGGATTAATTCAAGCAATTCCTCGGAACACTCCCCATGATAAATTCGCTAGAAGATGCAGAGTGAACCAACATCTCTACGCAGAGCCAATGGATCAAGCCGATCGGAAAGAACTTGATTGTTAATAACTAGAGCCGCCCTACGCTGAATTTGGCCTTACTTTCCAACTGTTCCAACCGCAGACTGGACGCCAAGTATTCCGATACTGGCTGTGGCAGACAGAGGAGTGTTCTCAAAAAAAGGATTTGCGACAAATGGTGACTTTTTAGCGGTTAACACGCAGACTTGTGTCTTTTTAGGGTTGATATGGACTAAAATAGTCGACCCCAGTCCGAGACTTTAGTTAATAAAGACTCGACTTCAGACACAAGTTTGTTCCGGATCTCATCGTATTCCCGAGAAATATTGGCACGGGCAGAGTACAAGACCTAGAGGCAGAGTTATACTCCTTTTTAAATGTGCTGGTATTTATATCACCAGACACCGCAACAGCCCAGGCTTGGTAGCATTCCCGATTTCGGCGTAAAGCCGTCTTGCAGGAGCGACCAAACCAAGGCTAGGATCTGCTACCGATGGGCACCACAGAGAATGGAATAAAGAGCTCCATACCCTGAAGCACCACATTAGTGACAGAGTCAGCAACGACGTCTGGATCATCCGGTGAGAAGCAAATCTGCCCCTTGAGTAAGACACAAAGAATGACTGCATCCCGTCCCAATCTGCTGACCTATAGTGCCATACGCGGCGGCAGCCCGCAAAGCGAGGCCGCGTTGAACGCGTAACAGGCACTGTACTCCGGATAAAGCAGTGGTCCGACGAACCAAGAGGAGGATCGATAGAAACCGGGTAGCCGTCCAGATTGAGAGGTCAACAGAAGGCCCAAAAGGGAAGGTGTATGATCCTCCACATCTGGGATTCGCGTTGGCGTCTTGAACAGTTGTGTCAGATCATATGCTAGTGCGAAATCGCAAACATATGATTGTTGGTGCATGACCTAAGCCACTCAGTGGGCGTAAAGTCGCGGAGAATCACATTCTTACTTTTTATCTCAGTACAAACAGTGTAATAAATAATATTTACATTTTTCTATACATTATATACAACAGATGTAATACATAAAATAAATTTGTTTTGGTTAATTTTTATGTATCATTCTCATAAACATTTATCAAAATAAAGAATACCTGAAAAAATTTAACAAATGTAGCATTAACTAAGAAATATATAAGTACACACGCCAAATTAGATAAATATTTTTTTCCTCATTAATAAGCTATTAAGTAAGAAAAGTAATCTATTTTATATGCAAGACAAAATTTTCTATCACATAACTCACACAAATGGGTCTGTGTATTACAGCCTATACGTATGATGTATAAAATTTACAGAAACTAAATATGTTTTCATTTAATAACATGATAAAAAGAAAATAATAAGCATAACAAACAAAAAATACAGATCACAAGGTATGTTTTCTAACAGTGCTAACTAAATTCATGGCCTTTTATAAAACATTCTACGACGCTTATATAAAGTTTTTAAACATTTACCTGGAATAAATTATTAAGTGCATGTAGGGCGCACAATTCCTTGACTTGTTTTTCGTGGTAAATCGTTGGTTTAGTACTCATTTCGCGAAAATTTCATTTAACATGTTCCTTTATGATAAATACAAAGCACACTGTTTTTTAAATATTTTAATAAACTATAAACATATTCTGAAAAAATTTATTTATTGTAATGTTAAACTAATAATTTAAAAATTTTGCCGGAAAGTAGCATACAAAACTTGACCGATTTTGACAATCGACACCATAACCATAGATAATACACTAATACGGGAAACAATAACGACCTTTATTTAGGGTTAGAAATCCGCAAAAAGTATTCCTGAGTAGAATCGATACTTTCATTTTGATACTATTTTTGTACTCGATTTTTGAAATAGGTATCGACACTTAACAATTACTTGGTTCTTTTGTCCCTCACTAGGTTGCGGCCGTCAAATTAATGACATTGGATATGGAGTTTTTGGCGGGATCTTGAAGTGACATTGGATGATACTGGCCGCTTACCAGAGCAAGCTAGCTATTTCAAACATCTGTTCGTAGGATGCTAGAATACAAGTTAATCACAACCAAGAGGATGCGACGACTGGAAAGACTTAGAAAGGAGCAGTAGGGGGACTTACCACGTATCCTGGTTGTATCTGCCACGATCCGAGGGTGCACCCTGAACTTCCTCACACGTCTTGAACAGTCTAAAACACTTCTAGAGCACTAGAAAGACGTATTTCACCAGCTTTCCGATAGTTATAATTAATTTACAACGAAATTATGCAGAGCGTGTGTGTCACTGCAGTTCCGCGGCGGCCATTACACCGTTCTCGGTTTACGAAGAAATGCGCGGCAGATTTGCGCGCGTATTTTAAATACAATTGTGCCCCCAAGGAATTGGAGAAATTAGAAAGGGAAAAGGGATGTCGCAACATACCTCCCACTTGGAATTCGCCAGGATTCCAGAGAAAAGCAAAAATAAGTTAACTGCAAGTACTCGGAATCTAAAGTTTACCTTACAACTAAAAAAGTTACAATAAATAACCCTATTATTTTAGGGTCTAAAGATAAATTAAATTAACGCTATACCTAAGTAACTTAGATTAAGTAATTTTAATAATAAACTCAAGCTTATTACAAAGGTAAAGGACAAACCTTTACCACAGGGCGTCGAAACTCGCTACCATTAGCTGTTTTTACGGTAACAACTCTTACCACGTTATCTGGGCCCGGATGAATTCGAACTATTCGAGCTATTTTCCACGATAAAGGAGGAAGATTAGGTTCAACCATAATAACCAAATCATTAAGTTTTAAATTAGGTACAGTTTTAAACCATTTATTTCTCTGTTGAAGTGTGTGCAGATAATCACGTTGCCATGTACGCCAAAAGGTTTGACAAATTTTTTTTATTAACTGCCAACGAGAACGGGGGCATGTCGTTTCGTCCAATGGAGTTTCAGGCAGGCCAACGAGAGGACCACCTATAAGAAAATGACCCGGTGTGAGTACATCAGCTTCGTTTGGATCTGACGAAAGCGTACAGAGAGGTCTCGAATTAAGAACTGCTTCGATTTTAGTAAGCACAGTAAACATTTCTTCCAATGTCAGAGTTTGCGAACCTATAACGCGTTTTAAGTGGTGCTTAGTTGATTTGATACCGCTTTCAAAGATACCTCCGAAATGAGGAGCCCCAGGCGGATTAAAATCCCATTTTATGCGTCTTACCGCAAGACCATCTGATATATCGTTACGATTGCTAAAGAAAAGGTCATAAATATTGTTCAGTTGACGATTAGAACCTATGAAATTGGTACCGCAGTCTGTAATAATCTTATTACATATACCGCGTCGAGAAACAAATCTGTCAAGGGCTGCCAAAAAGGCTTCGGCACTAAGTTCTGTCACTACCTCGAGATGGACAGCCTTGACACTTAAACATATAAATAGGCACATCCACGCCTTATAAGTACGGGCATTACGACGCCTACTTTCCTTTACAATGAAAGGACCACCAAAATCGATCCCAGTAGTTTGAAAACATCTCCCAGGAGATAGTCTGTCAGCTGGAAGATCTCCCA